>CM048755.1:24850866-27350866 GCA_026315105.1 Locusta migratoria | reverse complement strand
ACTGAAGTGACAGCTAACCCTAATCACCTTAATTTTATTTACGTAGTGTCTGTTCTTTTCCAAATATCCGAGGAAATATGAATTGATTTGTAGAGGAGCAGAGCGACCAGTGTTACAGAACTCTAAAGGTCTACCACAGGTGACAGCTAACTACTGGGAAGAAAAATGTTTGTGGGCGACAGCCAAGATGCTCGAAAATCAACAACCAGGAGTATTCTCAGTATTATTACCCACCACGGTGTGCCTGAAAATACCCGCTGTATAGCAACACTGGTGTTAAATGTTACGAGCGTTTTAGTGACCATAAAGTCTCTCTTCTGCTGAATATTTCAGTTTTAAAATTTTTTAACGGCACCGTAACACAATCTGGTACGAAAATTGATTAAGAAAGAGCACTGAAAGATGCCACTTATCGTTAAAGTAGCTTTTTTATGTAATTATTCTTAGCTTTATTTTTTGTAATAAGGTATCTAACGTAACACACACAACAAAGTTGGTTTGTAGCCTTCTATGACTTCATTTTTCAATTCATTTCGTCTTTAACGTAATCTTTCTGAAGAGTTTGTGACACTTCCGGGGAGTGGGGAAAGGGAATGTGTAGACACTTGCGGGAAGACCCTGTCGCTGCAGGTAGTGAACAGGGTGTTCCAGAAGTAGGGATGCACCACCACGCCCTCCAGCCGCTACCTGTGCCGTAGCACAGAGTAACATATTTGTCTGTGGCCGTAGTCAGGGAAAGGCCCACCGAGCGAGGTGGAGCAGTAGTAACGGGACGTTAACTTTTCGTCTTCTTTGGCGATAGCAACCAAATTTTAAATCGTGTCTACTATGTAAAGATTTAGCAACACAAAACGCTTCAAGTCCATAACTTCACTGGTTTTTAATGTTATTATAGAAAAAACAAATTTGGGACTCACACTACAGTTTTCATATGGCAGATTTTGTAGGTACATTCACAAGACATAATTCAAAGGTTCTGTGCATTCAACTTATGGGAAATATCAATCATTTGTTTTCAGTGTTTATTTCAAATTTCTACATTTAAGTTTCTTTAATTATTAGTACTTAAATGCAATGATTAAATAAATAAATTACGTGTATATGTGTAGTCTTATGCGGCCAAACTACTTAGGTCATCGGTCGCTAGACTTACACACTACTTAATCTTACTTAAAATAACTTAGGCAAAGTACAAACAAACATACCCATGTCCGAGGAAGGACTCGAACCTCCGACCGGACCGGCCGCGCAATTTGTGACACAAATTACATCTTTGATAATATTAATCCATAGAAGTATGAAATCACGTCAAGACTACTTCCTGCAAAAATTTCGACAAAAAAAGTTGGCACTGAGTTTAGAAAAACAAAATTCTGGTATATTGGATTTTAAAATTTTATCAAAAAATGAATGTTAGTACAAGAGATATAGCCATTCAAATTGACGGGCACCATAACGTTTTCCCTTCCTGAGTAAATGAGCTGCTTCTTGTAGTTTCAACACCACAGTAGCCTTTTTCTTGAATGTTCTTAATATAAATCTTCACACAGACTTCTTGAGGAGAAGTTCCGAGTAAAAATGGTTCTATATGACGGTGATAGAAAATAGAATTTATCTTTAGCAGTTTTCGGTGTGTCACATTCCCTTACACATTCCGTATTTCATACATTTCTTACATGTATTTGTAATTCGAATACAGCCAAATCGTTTTGGGGTCTACGAATAAACGCTTCAAGTATGTAAAATACTCATTAACTTATTAACGTTTTTTAATTGAAGGTTCAAGGTTGCGTCTCCTATTAAAAAGCATTGTAGCTATTTTTAAAGAGATGGAAGTTACGTGATAGTTGGGTTAACTACAGAGCGGTCAATTACATCAACGTAAAAAACGGTTGTTAAACTTATGGGACTTAACTACGGGGTCATCAGTCCCTAAACTTACAAACTACTTATGAACTACTTGCGAACTAGGACGGCACAAATATCCATGCCCGAGGGGGGATTCGAAACCCCGACCGTAGTGGCCGTGCTGACCGTGACTGGAGCGCCTCAGTCACCTCGGCCACCGCGGCCGGCACACATCAACGTCTCTGTGCAGGATGCCTAATATATTTATTGCTTGCGCAGGTGTCTTGATATGCTTAGTGTTCTGAATAATATGCTTTTAGGAGGAATGACTGTGGAAAGTCATCGTCTTGTAGTAGCAGAGAATGTCTTAATAACTCTCCAAACATTATCACTATTGAAACACCTTTTTGTTTTCAGGAGGAACACTCAACGAATTAATATGTAGTTAGAACAAGTTACTATATTGCTCTTCAGCTTGCAAAGGGTTGTGTAATTCCACTGAGTTTCGTGTTATGTTGACAGTGTGGAAACTTGACAACAGCAGTGCTAGACTTCTTGGTGTGCCTGTACCCCAAGGGCCCCGGGTTCCCCGCAAGTGTCCCTCCCCACAAGTGTCACTCCCCGCGAGTGTTCCAACCCCGTACCTCGAATAAATACCTTCCCCAGGGAAGTCGTCGTCAACATAAAGCTAAATTCTGATATTCCTTTTTTTAACAAGTAGACCGACATTACACCTTCTGGCTACATACACACTCGATCGATTCGTGTAAGCTGAAAAAGAGACAGTCACTATCATCATATTTAAGGACCAACTAAGAAGTTTAATTTCAGTCCACAGAACTTGGAAAAACGAAGGTCATTTTTGAGTCTGATGAATTGTAGCGTGACAGTGACTAGCACGGATGTGGACATGGGTCTGTAACTAAAAGAATTGATTAGTCCGTATATACTTTTATTGCAGCATGAAAGGCATGCTTAACTTTGATGTGCTTGTGGTGGTACACTTCTTCCTATCAAATACAGTTCTGCAGTGTAATACTACAACTGGCAATAGTACTGTTTCGGCTTGGGCTGTCGATGGAACTGCTGGATCGTAACTGTCGAACTGTAGAACTCCTTAGAACTGGCTATAGAACTGGCTCGTACTGTTGTGGTGCGCCGGCATATCTTAGGCGAGCCCCCTTCTTTTGGTCGGCACGCGAAGGAAGCAAAGAGGTACAGAGACTGCGGGCGTCCCCGGCGGCCGAAGTACCATAGAGCGACTTATCGCGTCTTGTAGTAGCGCGGCGACTTGCGTGGATCGCTGGAGTTGTGGCGAAAAGAGACGACACAACAGTCAAATCTCAAAATTATAGCACACTATCTAGTACACATGCAGATGCAAATGTAGATAAATGGAATGAGGTCAAGAAAGAAAGACAGGAGAGACGCTTCTGTCAGTGACATATTTTCAAGAATGTTGCGAAAACAGTCCTGCAATCTCGTTTCAAAAGAGAATGCAGGGAAACTTATAATTTACTGGAATGGATCCGTAGGAGGGCGATATCTAACTCATACAGTTACGACAATTGGGAAAACTTTCCATCTTGGTTTCTGCTTAAGTTGAAACTACACCGACAAAGAAATTATGCGCACTGAATGAGTGATTGGAAGTCAATGAAACTACATATGATAAAAGACCACGCGACTTCACAGAACTGACTGCAATTTGCGATGAGAGAGATAATGCCGTTGGCAGTTACAGATGAAAAGTTAGTGCCAAATCAGTAGGGTCTCGCACTCCCTCTGACAGCAACGTTGCCCTTATGAGGTTCTACATCTACATCTACATAGATACTCTCTGCAAATCACATTTAAGTGCCTAGAAGAGGGTTCATTAACCAATTTCACAACCATTCTCTACAGTTCCATTCTCTCATAGCGCGCGGGAAGAAAGAACACCTAAATCGGAAATGTTCAAATGTTTGTAAGGTTTATGGGACTTAACTGCGAGGTCATCAGTTCCTAAACTTACAAACTACTTATGAACTAACTTATACTAAAAACGGCACAAACATCCATGCACGAGGGAGGATTAGAACCTCCGACGGGGAATGGCCTCGTGCATCGTAGCATAGCGCCTCAATGCGCTCGGCCGCTCCGCCGCGGCAAAACGAATCAGACACCTAAATCGTTCCGTTTTCGATCTGATTTCAATAATTTCATTGGGATGGTCATGTCTCCCTATGTAGGTGGGTGCTAGCAAAATATCTTCACATTACGATGTAAAAGAGGGTTCATTAACCACTTTCACAACCATTCTCTACCGTTCCATTCTCTAATAGCGCGCGGGAAGAAAGAACACCTAGATCTCGACGCAACGAATAACGTCGTTCTTTTAATGATTTCCACCTCAAATCGTGCAACATTTCCGTGACGCCTTCCCCCCTGTAACTTGATAAGAAAACGAGCTGCCCTTCTCTAGACCTTCTCAATGTCTTCGTTCAATCCTATCTGGTGAGTATCCCACACTGGGCAACAGTACTGCAGGAGAAGACGCACAAGTGTGATGTACGCAGTCTCTTTGATGGAGCTGTTTCATCTTCGAAGTGTTCTGCCAATGAAACGTAACCTTTGGTTCGCCTCCCCCACAATATTTTCTGTGTTCTCTCCAGTCTAAGTTGTTCGTAATTGTAACTCCTAGGTATTTCGTAGAATCTACGAGCGTAAGGTTTGACTGATTTATCGTGTAATTGAAGTTCAGTGGATTTCTTTTAGTGGTCATGTGTATTACTTCACACTTTTCATTCTTTAATGTTAATTGCCAATTTTCGAACCATGTAGAAATTTTGTCTAAATCGCTTTGTAGTTGCTTTTGATCATCTGTTGACTTCACTAACCGATAAACGTCAGCATCATCTGCGAACAGTCTAAGGGAGCTATTCAGATTGTCTCCTAAATCGGTTATAAACACAAGGAAGAGTAGAAGACCTATAACGTTTCCCTGGGGAACGGCAGATATCACTTCTGTTTTACTCGATGACTTACCGTCAATTACTACGAACTGTGTCCTTTCTCACAGGAAATAGTGAATCCAATCGCACAATTAGGACGATATTCCATAAGCACGCAATTTCATTAGAAGCCACTTGTGAGGTACAGTCTCAAAAGCCTTCCGGAAATCCAGAAATATGGAATCGATTTGAGATCCCTTGTCGATGGCATTTATCACTTCATGTGAATAAAGGGCAAGCTGTGTTTCGCAAGAGCGGTACTTTCTGAATCCTTGTTGACTATTGGTTAATAGGTCGTTCTCTTCGAGGTAGTTCATAATGTTCGAACAAAGTATATGTCCCAAAATCCTACTGCAAATCGAAGTCAGTGAGATGGGCCTATAATTTTCGGGATCACTCCTATTGCCTTTCTTGAATATTGGAGTAACTTGGGCAACTTTCAAGTCTTTGGGTACGGATCTTTCGCTGAGTGATCGGTTGTAAATGATAGATAAGTACGGAGCTATTGCAACCGATTACTCTGAGAGGAATCTAGTTGGTATACAATCTGGCCCGGAAGATTTGGTTTTGTTTAGTGACTTAAGGTGTTTTACAACTCCAGGAACATCTACTTCTAAATTTCGCACATTGGCAGCTGTTATTGGTTCGAATAGTAGAATGTTCACTTCGTCTTCTTTGGTGAAAGAATTTCGGAAAGCTGTGTTTAGCAATTCTGCTTTATCAGTACTGTTATCGGTAGTGAAGGTATTATTTGTGTTTGTGTTTTGAACAGAGTTTCATTGGGTTTTATGCCAGATTATGAGACAGGATTTCGTTGTGGTAACTACTATAAGCTTCTTGCATTGAAGCCCGCGCTAGATTGAGAGTTTCTGTAAATGATTGCCAGTCTTGGGGATTCTGTGTCTGTTTAAATGTTGCATGCTTTTTACTTTGTTTCTGCAACAGTGATCTGTCCTGTTTTGTGTACCACGGGGGTTCAGCCCCCTCTTTTATTAATTTATTGGGTGTAAATCTCTCGATTGCTACTAATATTATGTCTCTGAAAGTAAGCCACAACTGATCTACACTCGCATTTTTAGTTTTGAAAGACGGAAGACTATCACTCAGGAAAGCGTGAAGCGAATTTTTATCTGCTCTTTTGAATAGATATATTTTTCGTTTATTTTTGGTGCATTTGGGAATTTCAGGTTCAGAGTGGTATCAAACGACCTTTGTATCCTTCCCTGATGAAGGTTTGTCCATTGTTGCAGTCGTCTCTACAGATCCCGCAGGCTGTTACTGGGACAGAGGCCCCTTCCAACGTGATTCCATATGTACTCAATGATGGAGAGGCCCGGGAATCTCGCTGGCCACTGGAGGACCTCAAAACTGCAAGCAATCCACAGACACACGTGCTGTGTGTGGACGAACGTTATCTTGTTTGAACACCGCCCCGCCGGCCGCGGTGGCCGAGCTGTGTGCGGCGCGCCAGTCACGTTCTGCACGGCCACTGCGGTCGGGCATGGATATTTGTGCCGTCCTTAGTATTAGCTAGTTCATAAGTAGTTTGTAAGTTTAAGGACTGATGACCCCGTAGTTAAGTCCTATAAGCTCTACAAACATTTAAACATTTTGAACGCCGTCCCCGGGTGCTGTGCCATCAGTGGACGAGCGTGCATACGCAGAATGCGTGTGACGTATCGCTATGCTGTTAATGTGTCTTAGCACGCCCAGACACGAAATAACGCATGACTCCAGCGGTTCCGATTGTAGGTCTCACCACAGTATTGGCAGGATGTGCCCTCTGTCTGTGACGCCGTCAAACACGAACATGATTGCCACTGGAAGTTATTGAGAGGTGGGACTCGTTACTGAATACGATGCGACGCCATTCATCGTCTACGCTTGCCTCCCAGGCACCGCAGCACTCAGGACGGCGTGGTGTTCTTGTGGCAATGTCAAACGACGCAGGGACTGGTAGGACCCCAATCTGGCAGATCGAGCCATCGAGTCCTGTGAAGTTGGCACCCTTTTTTTGGAAAATGTACATATATTTCAGAGTTCTAGGCAGATATGCAATACTTCTGGAGTTCTCTGTACAAAATTTAAATAGTTCTGCACAAATTCGCGAAATAATTACAAAAAATTGTAACAAATTTTAGTTTTTCAAATTAAATATTTGCCTATTAGCGCAAACATAGTTCTAATCACAGCTCTAAATAGCTCTCAAAGGGTTCTACAGAAAACCCTAATAATATTTTTTTGCCCAGATAATAGTTCATGACATAAATGCATAAATGAGGGACATAGACTATACAAAATTGCACTAGAGTGGTGTGAAATTGGCACCCCTTTTACGTGGAATATACATTTTTTCAGAGTTCTGGGTAGTTCTTCTATAGTTCTAGAGTTCTCTGTACCAACTTTAAATTATTCTGCAGAACTTCGTGAAATATTGCAATTCTGAATAGTGGGAGAGCTCTGAAGTTGGCACCCCTTTTTCTAAAAATGTCCATTTACAGATTTGCAGTTGTTCAGGAGTTCTCTGTACAAAATTTAAATAGTTCTGCAAGTTTTCGCGAACAAAATAGGAAAAATTACAACAAATTTCAGTTTATAAAAATAATTATTTGCCTATAAGCGCAAACATAGTTCTGATCACAGTTCTAAATTCTGAATAGCGGAAAAGCTGTGAATTTGGGTCCCTTATTCGAGTAATATATTTTTTTCTTCTAGGTCTTGATAGATATTCTATCCGCTGCCCATTATCTTTGTTGTTTTTATGTCTGAATACTTCCTGCTTATCGTAAACAAGCAAAGATGCAAAAAACGTATATTTTTTGTGTAAAAATTAAATTCTTCCTGAGTTTCAATTTCGACGCCTCATGCACCAGCATGTTAAGCATCCAATCCATTTGTCAACTTAGTAGTTTGTCTGTACAAATTACTATTATTATTATTATTTTACACTGTTATATTTACCACCGTTCTTTCTTATTCGGGCTTTGTGCTGGCAATGGCGAAGATAAACATTATGTGTGTATTTTTGTAGTTATTTTTTATTTTTAAACTTTTTTCAGAATCCGGTGTAGCAACTTGGCTAAGAGTTCTTCTTCGTAAGGTTAGTTTCGAAACAGGGTGCAATACACGATGATGATACGATGTATGTTTTGCATTCATATTTCGTTTCTAGGCGCACATTCTTTTTTGAGCAGACTGAACAACCTACTCCATACTCCGCGTTTTTTTGATTGATCACTTGGAACGTCATTTGGAAAGTGCCTTCCAGTAAATCATAGAAGATACTCATCAGAGCGTCTTCCTTTCGTATTTCCTCTCCGTGTTGTTACAATAATTTTCACAATTTCTCGTACCAGACTTAAATGACAATGTTCCCATAATAGGTCCACAACATAAGAAAAAGGTTTTGTATCATTTGACAGATTTACACATAGATCCAACTGAGTTTTGTAGCATGCTAAATGAATTGTAATCAACAATACATTGCGGCTTCATTACTTTTATCGCCAGTCTTCCTGTTTATCTTCCCCATTACATGGATTTCTGTAGTGTTGCAGGCAGACAAGATTAAGAGTTCTCTCTCGTCGCACCACTTGACGGCTAGCTCTGTGTCAGTAGTGTCAGTATACACAGACTCGACTTCTCCTCGTTTCAATTTCTTCTGCAAGTAAGGCAAGTTGCGCCTTTTGCTACATACAGTAGCGCATGATGCTGTCCTGTAGTTGTGTATCAAGAGGAAGAAGTGTGGCCTTGGAGGTATTCCAACTGCGGAGTAAATGCGGAATGCATAAGAACTCTATATACTATTTTCCCAATTTCAAACAAACTGTCTTCTCCTCGATTGCCACTGGTGTATTTAAAATTCAACGTCCTTAAAAGTAATATTAAAATGTCGCGGCACATAACTTTTATGAAAACTGTAGTTCATCTCTGGACCAATACTCATTTATAGACACGAAATAGCAGAGAAGAAATACAGTTACTCAAATCCAACATCTTTCCACGTAAACAGCCGAGAGTGCACTGATTCTGACGTATTTACCATCATGAACGCGTAAAATTTGTTCGTTTCAAGCGCCTATTAATTTCATCATGTTTTCTGATAGAAAAGGCATGAAAATCGATAGAATACTTAACGTATGCGCTAATTGGCAATTATGACCTGAAGACGAGTCAACAATTGCATGTACTACAGACTGAAGGCACGTCTTTGCCTGTCAAACTTGTTACTAGGCGTGACGTTTTTCAGTTGTGTCGCCTTTACTTTCAGAATCTGAAGAGGAACTATCCTGGTAAGCTGTACTAGGTGAACTAGGTGGAGGCGTATTGCTACAAAACTCAGCTGAATAATCATCGTCACCACTGCAGTCATTAGAGATCGCTATCACTATTATTCCTCGTGAGTTTCTCCTGTATCTCTTACAGAGTGTAGCCTCAGTGATGTTTCATTTTTTCTGAGGGTCATGTAA
This sequence comes from Locusta migratoria, assembly GCA_026315105.1. NCBI lineage: Eukaryota > Metazoa > Arthropoda > Insecta > Orthoptera > Acrididae > Locusta > Locusta migratoria. The sequence continues at coordinate 27,341,556 of CM048755.1, read as the reverse complement.
AGGCACATTTGCATGAGGAGCTCCATTTCTCAAATATTTAAAATCTTTTGTGTATTCGTATGAGTAAAGTAAAAACGTTAAACGTAGATTGTAATATAGGACAATGTAATCAGATGAGGTGCATTCGCCGCGGCGGAGTAGCCGAGCGGTCTAAAGCGTCTCGCTGCGGAGCGCGCGGTTGCTCGCCTTGGAGGTTCGAGTCCTCCCTGGGGCATGGGTGTGTGAGTTTGTCCTTAGGTTAGTTTACTTAGGTGTAAGTAGTTTGTAAGCTACGGACTGATGACCACGCAGTTTGGTCCGATAGATTTACAAACATTTTTAAAATCAGGTGCATTCGCTAGAAAACAGTGGAACATAACGCCACTCTTATGTTCTAGACTTTTTGAGAAAGACAGACTGATTAATAATTTATTTATTTCGAAAAGCAGTACATCAAATGTCTAGATATGGCATGGATGTTCCGGAATAAAATGTTTTGGAATAATTTACGAAATGCGAAAAATTAAAAATACACGAATCGAACTGGAACGGACCGTTATCATACTGTCATGGTCAAGGACGTACTGTATATTAAGCCCTTAGCATAATTGAAAAATCAATTTATTGGTAATATTTTATTTGTGTAAATTGAATATTTCTATCAGGCTCCAATCTTGTATCGCAGAGTTCAAAAAAAGATATTCAAAACACAAAACACTAAAAATCCTGACGAACAGACAGAAAGGTAAACGAGACCACAGAAGCTGAAAGCACATGAACATGGTTAGAGCTAACACGAATATCTGTAGGGGAAATTCGACGGAAATACCGCTGAGTGGATTAGGACGCTCCCAGCACCGCAGGTAGCGGAGCCGACAGACGGGAAAAGCCGAGTGGCGAGGTCCCTTCGGGAATACGGGGGTTCGTCTACCAACGTCCAAGGGTTCTGGAGGCCTTCTCAATGTCAGTTCACGTCTACGCTATTCAAAATGTGGTGACGTACATTTCTATTTACAGTGCTAAGCGTTCTAGAATCTTGAGAAGTATAGAGGTGCTGTGGTAAGAATTCGCGGAGCTGTTTTATTTACTGGAGGCAGTGAAAACATATTAGTTCTCAGTGTTGTGTAACTGATATTCTGTGAATCATATGATATATAGGTGTAAAACCTACCGCAATTGAAACGTCTCCCCAGTAAGGAAGAGTTTAAAATGATAGGAGATTCTCTTTGCTCCGTCTCAGCCTATTTTCCAACAACTGTCAGGTGCCATGGCTGATATCGGATCGAAAATGCCATCAAAACACGTCTACACAACTGTTAACGAGAATCGCCATGGTCTTCTCAATGAGCGTTGGCGCCCGTTATTCAAATTACTAATTCTAACACGACGTGGCGACCTTTGTGTCGCACTTTGACACTGGCTACTGTTCACTGTCTGTTCAGCATGGCCAGTAGAAAATTAAGAATCACTAGGGCTAGACTGAGAACTACGGCTAGGAAAGCGCCCGTTACGGCGCACTGAATTTACACTGTGGCTTTGCATTTCTATATCTGCTAAGTCAAAGGTATCATGCGCTTCTATAAGCTGCAGTACACTGTCTAATGAGGGGTCAGACTGTTTCAGAATTGCTGCCCTAATTCTGGGGTCCTGAATGTTCTGTGTGATCGCATCTCTCAACATCATGTCACTATAAGAAAGTCCACAAGAGCAAGTAAATTTACAGTTGCGGCTTAAGCCCTTCAACTCAGTGATCCAGTCTTGGTGTGACTGCTCAGGTAATTTTTTTAAGTCTGAAAAATCGGTACCGTGCCGCATCTACGAGAACTTTCCTCTCATAATGAGCATTTAGTGCCTCTACTATTTGTTCAAAGTCTACATCACGAGGAGATGCTTGCGGGAAAAGTTTCTGCAGTAACACGAAGGTCTTGGTGCCAACTACGGCGAGAAAGAAATGTTTAACTGTCTGACCTGTTATTTGATGAGCCGCGACGAGATTTTGAAATTGAGCGAAGTAGTCACTCCATTCTTCCTCTCGTTCGTTGTACTGGCGAAACGTAGGAAGCGTTGCAGCGGCAAGTGTGGGCTGCTGAAGCGACGGCTGGTTTTGTTGTTGGTTAGCGACTTGCGCCGTTAGCTGGGACACCGCTTGGAGTAGCTGGGTGATTTGCGCCGTCTGTAACTGAATAATTTCCATTAAGTTTGGGTTCGTGATAGTGGCCATGCTGACCGATTAGGCGCCGCGTATACAAGTAACTTATAACAAAACACAAATGCAATATGAAAGAGGACGCTCTGCAACAAAAAGTCCACAAAACACGTAAAATATTGTCCCCCTAAAATCTTATAATAAGGGTGGGTGGGCAGGAGCAATTTCTGCGTGCTCCGACTGCTGCTGTCTGGCTGCTGCAAGCAGGCTGGTCCAAGGTTCGTCTATCACTCCTCGTCGCCACTTTTGTGTCCCAGCCTCGTCGCCGCTTTTGTGTCTCGTTTCCGTCGTAGGTGTCAGGGGCCGAGTAGGAAGACCGACACAGGAATAAAGGTAGCACGCTTGTGCAGGTACGGAAGTGAGCAGCCAGTGGGACAGAAAAAACTAGAAACACTAGAGTAAATTAGAACGAGATATATATTGCACAGAATGTATACAATACTTAACTTTTACATAGATCAGTACTGCAGAATGCTGATACATAGTTGAGCTAGAGCCTGCCTAGTGCCTGTCGAATAGCCAAGTCTTTACTGGTGCCTATCTGATTCCGAAGTGTTAACTGGTTCCTATCTCAGTCACAAGTGAACGCTGTCGTTCAGTGGTGGCCACGAACGGAGTTCTAGCAGAGGGCGCTCGTGGCTGACGTCGTAAGAACGTCGCGCCGTGCGTGCATGGCGGCGCGCAGCGAAAGTAGGTGTCGCGCACTTTGTACTTGTGCGACACCACACTTTACATCTTAAATTTAACTATATACCTGAGGCGTCTGTTCCGAAAGAACAGACACCATTGGCTTTCTTTCAAAACAGACGTCACATGTATAAATATAATGTGCCGGTGACGGGCAATGGTCCTATTGTTAGTGGGGAGGGGTGGGCAAGTTTTGAGCCCTTACTCTTACGGGAATTAGTTTGAAAACTACGAATTTGAGTACTGTGGGCAGGGTAGAGCTGGGCATTTGTATCTGACGGGAGGCGTGGTTAAGTAGTCCTTACATGTGTGCTGATCACTGTGTCCCCAGTGGTGTAGTGGCCAGCGCAACTGCCTAGAAAGCGGGAGACCCGGGTCCGAATCCCGGCTGGGTACACATTTTCAGCTTTGCCCATCGCAGTTGATGTCACGTATTCGGTGAATATTACATTTAACTCTTAACTCGCGAGGTGTTTTCTTTGAGACCACAGGATAATTTTTGAACTTCCTCTCCAAGGACAGTTAGTAGTGTTACTAGGTGGATGGAGGAAGACCCTAGTGTAGCAAAAGGCTCAACTTGCCTTACTTGCAGAAGGAATTGAAACGAGGAGAAGTCGAGTCTGTGTAAACTGACACAGTGCTAGCCATCAAGTGGTGCGACGAGAGAGAACTCTTAATGTTGTCTGCCTGCAACACTCAGAAATCCATGTAAAGGGGAAGATAAACAGGAAGAGTGGCGATAAAAGTAATGAAGCCGCAATGTATTGGTGATTACAATAATTCATTTGACATGCTACAAACTTCAGTTGGATCTATGTGTCAATCTGTCAAATGATACAAAACCTTTTTCTTATGTTGTGGACCTTTTATGAGCACATTGCCATTTAAATCTGGTACGAGAAATTATGAAAATTATTGTAACAATACGGAGAGGAAATACGAAAGGAAGACGCTCTGATGAGTATCTTCTATGATTTACTGGAAGGCACTTTCCAAATGTCGTTCCAAGTGATCAATCCAAAAAACGTGGAGTATGGAGTAGGTTGTTCAGTCTGCTCAAAAAAGAATGTGCGCCTAGAAACGAAATATCAATGCAAAACATGTATCGTATCATCATTGTGTATTGCACCCTGTTTCGAAACTAACCTTACGAACTCTTAGCCAAGTAGCTACACCGGAATCTGAAAAAAATTTAAAAATAACTACAAAAATATATAAATAATGTTTATATTCGCCATTGTCAGTACAAAGCCCGGATAAGAAAGAACGGTGGTAAATATAACAGTGTAAAATAATAATAATAGTAATAGTAATTTGTACAGACAAACTACTACGTTGACAAATGGCTTGGATGCTTAACATGCTGGTGCATGAAGCGTCGATATTGAAACTCAGGTAAAATTTTATTTTTGCACAAAAATATTCGTATTTTCATATTTGCTTGTTTACGATAAGCAGGAAGTATTCAGACATAAAAACAACAAAGACAATGTGCTGCGGATAGAATATCTATCAAGACCTAGAAGAAAAAATTATATTACTCGAATAAGGGACCCAAGTCCACAGCTTTTTCGCTATTCAGAATTGTGATCATAATTTTCAATTCAGGCAATTAAGCATAACTATAATATTTTGTACAAACAACTGTAGAACAATAGAATATCTACACAGAACCCCGAAAACAATGTATAATTCTCGAAAAAGTGGTGCAGTTTCACAATAGGGTGAAAATAAATTGCACATTACTGCAATTATCTCATGAAGTAAAGCCTGCACACTTAAATGTCACTAGGATTTCCTGTCTAACTCTATCGGATCTATTTAGTACAGTGATGAGAACTATGTTTGCGTAAATAGGCAAATAATTATTTTGAAAAACGATAATTTGTTGTATTTTTTGTAATTATTTCGCGAATCTGTTCAGAACTATTTAAATTTTGTGCATAGAACTCCAGAACTATTGCATATCTCCCTAGAACACTGAAAAAAATTTAAGTTTTCAAAAAAGGGGTGTCAAATACACAGTAGCGTGAAAATAGATTCCCCATTATTGCAATTATCTCATAAAGTATAATCTTCACAGAAAAATGTCATTAGGATTTGCTGTAGAACTCTTTGTGAGCTATTTAGAACTGTGATCAGAACTATGTTTGCGCTAATAGGTAAATAATTATTTTGAAAAATTAAAATTTGTTGTAATTTTTTCCCGAAATTTTGCAGAACTATTTAAATGTTGTGCAGAGAACTCCAGAACTATTTCTTATTTGCCTAGAACTCTGAAAAAATGTACATTTCCCAAAACAGCGGTGCCAACTTCACAGGACTGAGCCGTCGAGACCCTGAGCGGGAACACAAAGGATGTGGTAGGGTAGGGGTGGCCAAACGTGCTAATGCAAGCGCAGCCGCCCGAGAGCGCTCATATTGCTAGTCCGTGGATACTGCCAGCGACGACTTCCCCTTACACCTTCCAGCTAACATGGTAGGATAAAATTATTAAGAGAAAAAGATATTGAAATATTAGTATCGATCCCTCTCCCTCCCCCTACTCACCAAACAAAGAAAAAGGTATGCCAAATTTAAACAGACACAAAATCCTCAAGACAGTCTTTTACAGAAACTCTAAATTTAGCTCGAACTTCAATGTGAGAAGCTTATAATAGTTTCCACAACGAAACCCTGTCACGTAATTTGGTAGTGATTTCTACGAAATTTTGGGAGTATGTAAAGTATACTAGCGGTAAAACACAATCAATATCTTCACTACGTGATTGTAATGGTGATGTTACTGATAACAGTTCTGCTTAACACAGCTTTCCTAAATTCCTTCACAAAGGAAGACGAAGCAAATACTCCAGAATTCGTATCAAAAACCTCTACCAGCATGCGTAATGTAGAAGTAGATAAATGTTCAAATATTTGTAAATCTATGGGACTCAACTGCTTGGTTATTAGTCCCTAGGCCTACAAAATACTTAATCTGTCAACCAAGGTGGACACACCGGTTCCCGCCAGATCACCGGCGTCAAGCACCATCGGGCGTGGCCAGCACTTGGATGGGTAACCGTCCGGTAACCGTTGACAATTTTCCCTTTGCCTTACGGCAGAGGGGAAAGGAGGGGTGGTGGTGCAAAGTTCCTGATCACCAGTCTTAAATTCCAAACCTCTCCGCAGTGTCTCATGGACTGAGGGCGTGAGAGACTTGACGGTGATCCGTCCGTCGGATGGGGACGTTGAGCGCGGCGGCCCCGTTGCTGGCTCTTCGAGAGGAGGAGGCTATGTGCCGGCACCAGGTTTCTCCCTTCTCCCATCATATCGAACACGGTACTACACTACACACGCTCCCATTACAGTCACAGACAGCACACAGTTCTCATACTTCGCGGAGAAAAGGTGCCTGCGGGCATGGAGGATAGGAAAAACCTTTCCAATTAGGCGGCTGAACCTGCCCTTCGAGACCTCCCAGCCATTCATGCCATACGACTCTTTTTAACTACTTAAACTAAGTTAAACTAACCTAACGACAACACACACATGCCCCAGGGTGGACTCGAACCTCCAACAGCGAAGGAAGAGTTATGGGGCACCTACTGTTTCTTATTTTTATAAACGCTTTAGGGGAAAATATGAGTAGCTCTCTTAGACTGTTCGCGGATGATGCTGTCAGTTATCTGTTATGAAGGTGAAAATTACGTATAGCCCTAAAAGCGCAAGTACTCAGAGTTTATTCATTCAGTATTTGAGAATGAGAACACTTAGTGTCTTAAAACAAACTTTACACTTATAGTTTCAAACTTTTTTCGCTCTGAAACCATTCCTTCAACCTCCCATAAAATTATGAAAGGAAAAACGTTTGTCACAAGGGAAACCTTTGAACTCGAGCGCTCCGAAACGCACGAAACCATGCTTCGAATATCAGGCAATGATAAACAGGATAGTGGTGTACGTCATTTCCATGCAAAACTTTGCATTGTACCTCGAATAACATTTTAACAGAGAGAAACAAAGTAACAAGATATCAATACCATAGTAGGGACATCATATAAAATGTAATGGCGTCAGCGTATCATTACAAATTCAATCAGCAGTGCCATAACCGCTCTGCTCAAAGTACTGATAATAGCGCAAAACACACATATACAGCAGTTCCACAAACTGAAGATGCTTATGTTAGTCATCGAAGTGCAGGTGGTTAATAGAAAGTGCGTGAAAAACGTGCACACCTAGGCTTATACATGGGTGTATCAAATCGATTGTAAATCACAGAATTTGGTTTCACGATGAAATAACGATCATGTACCTTCACTTGTGGTTTGGCACCTTGTAATCTTAAAAAATCAAAACTCTTCTGATATATAGTTTATATTGGCAAAAGAAGTAAACATCGAGGGTTTGACAATGTTTTGTTGTTTTCGTTAGCAAGACCTTCAGCGTAATATCTTTATTTGAATAATTCACTAGAAGGGTACGCTGTATGATTCGCCCTGGTCATTGTTCCATATATTACCTTTGTCTACACCCCCCTCTGTTACAAACATGTTCACTCCCTCCTGCCTTCTGACGTATAATGTTATCGTCTTCTATGTCCTTACGTCTGACAAATGTAGTAATACGCCTGGATGAAATTCCATATTTAACCATGATGTTCGATAAAGGAAATGGATGCTTTGAATTTCACCAAGCCAACAATTTTAGCCCCTTCTAGTGTCCACATCAGCAGATACCAATAGTAAACTTTAGATCCATACCTTCTTGCAGCATCAAACTGCGATATTACATACTGTTTCATAGTTTGTAATTGCAACAGTCTGTTTCCTTTGAAACGACCACCTGCTCCCCATTTCCTAGACACATAATTAAGAATTAATGTGCAATTTGATTTACTTTCGATGCACTTACAGCGCTTCATTGCTTTGCTATAGGAACTGTAATAGTCCTCATAAACGTTCTCTAGTACGCTGTCATCAATACCTGTTAATACACTGGACCTCATCTTTTTGAGTGTCGAGGGTTCGTACTCACTGTGACTTGACTTCCTGTTACTCTGGAGATGTACTGCTTGAAGAGCCACCTTCTGGTTCAGGTTCCTACTGTCCAAAATCCGTATATCTATCCAGCGCAACGTTGTGTATTATATTGCTGAATTATTATATTATATAACATATCCTCGCCCCCGATGTCATTTCCATATTCAGCTCGCCGCAACATGGTCCCTGATATGTGCCCCACATGCTTAAGATTAATTCTCTTCATGATATCACTGCACTGCACACGGTTTACACAGTAACTCGCTTGCTACAAGAGACACATACGTACTGCGTCTGCACCACTCACGCAACTGGAGCATTGGTTAGTGCACATACACTGCGCCACCATCTAGTGGCGCTAGCAGACAAGTGCGGGGTTTTGCGCGAAAATGAAAAGTGACATCATAAACAATGGGAAAAGGGAGGAGGGGACTGATGACCTAGCTGTTTAGTCCCCTCAAAAACCAACAACAATAAAAAGGAAGGAAAGGAAGGGTTTAACTGTTGTGACTTCGTCGCCTTTTCTTGTTTACTCGTCAAAAAAATGTTCAAATGTTTGTATAGTCTATGGGACTTAACTACGGGGTCATCAGTCTCTAAACTTACAAACTACTTATGAACTGCTTACGAACTAGGACGGCACAAGTATCCATGCCCGAGGGGGGACTCGAACCCCCGACCGTAGTGGTCGTGCAGACCGTGACTGGAGCGCCTCAGTCTCCTCGGCCACCGCGGCCGGCTTGTTTACTCGTCCCCGGTCTAATTGTCAATAAAGGTATTGGTGCAGGATCCTTTTACATCTAAAACATTGATATAGTTAGTATTACAAGACATTTATTGGCTGCAAAGTATAATACTGTACTTTAGAGCATGTGTCTGTTTCTTCTCTCTCCTTGCTTCTCGCGGCGTCGTCCGTATGATACTAGCTACGCTGAGACCTAGTGACTGCTAAGTTCGTAGCCGCGTTCTGACTTATTACTGTCCTAGTTCTGTCTTCTTAGCCGCCTAGTATCTGCCTGAGTTCTCACTAGTAACTGCCTTGAGTCCTGAATAGTAAGTGACGGCCATCCAGACGTATGTCGGGCTATATATAGACGCTTGTAGAGGGCGCGCATCTTCGGTTACTCCCTCCAGGACGCGCAGCGCCTGCTTACGATTGGCTTTCGGTCGATCGCTGCCTTCTACACATCGTTCTCTTACGTCTGGCATGTGGCGCTGACTTTACACCATAACATTAACTCCCTTCGACAACGTGGTCATTAGAGACGGAGCGCACACTCGGATTGTTTGGGTAAGGATCGGGAAGGAAATCGGCCGTACCCTTCCAAAGGAACCATCCCGGCATTTGCCTGGAGTGATTTAGAGAAATCACGCAAAATATAAACCTGGATAGCTGGAAGTGGATTTGAACCACAGTCCTACCGAATCATAAACAATGAGCTTCATAAAACCGAAATTGCAGGGCGAAATTCGGCGTCATGCAGATGGCTACATCTCTGCAGTCATTCAGTGCAAAACAGCCGAGAATCGCACATGTATGTGTACAGTATATGCCGCATACCTATGTTAAAATCTTCTCCTAAAATCCATTCATCGATTTCAACGAAGAGTGCTATACATATTACTTATTATCTGGAAAAACATACTTTGCAGGTGGGGCGTGGGTGATAGCGACGTGATGGACAGATAAGATGAAGGAAGAAGTTGAACAGAGAGTGGGGGACGAGCAGATACAGTATGGTGAAAGGTGGGTGGGAGGAGATTGATGAAAAGTTGGTGGGGTGGGGAAAGAGAGAAGCAGATGGACACACATAGAAGGGAGGTTATATGGCCAGAAATAAAAGGAATATAAACTAACAGAACAATGGGACAAATAAATACTCAGGCAACGCTAGTCACTTAGTTCAATAATAAATTACAGTTCAATAGAAAAAACAACTCTAATCACATCTGCTGTCTCAGAACAATGAGGCGCAGCCAGTGAAACAATGTTATTTTAAATATCTTATAAAACGACATAAGCTAAAAAATTTAAGTAGCTGAAAATTTTCGCAATGACCTTTTAAATCTTATCAACCCGATTTAAACGATTGCAGTTATGTCTCAGATCGTAGCTATCATCATCTGTGTCTAATTTATTTATTTATTTTACATCTTTTTCATTATGCAAATGTTTGTCTGGGCGTCGTATTCTCCTAACTTTACCAGCAACCTAATGCAGCATGCCTTGCCTCATGTCTTTTTCTTTTTAAATAGTTTTTTATGAATATTTGTTATTTTTGCGAGTAACTTTATTGAAATGTAAATTACGACCTATGTTAGGAACCATAGCCTTTTAAAATTGTGAGTTTCTTGTACAAGCTAACATAACTAATGAATAGAGCCCCAAAATACACTTCTGTCATGCAGGACAAAGTTATTGCTATACTTGTACAAACATTAACAGTTACTATCAATTTACGTAAGCACGCTTGCATGAGAATGCTTACTTTTATTAATTATTATTTATTTACAAACTCTTATTTATACTTGTTGCAAATGGTCTTAGATGGAATAAATGTTAACAACATTTAGTTAATTAAACATTGTAATAATACGTTTGTCGAATTCGGAAGGTAATCTCGTTGAGTCAAATGAGATCTCTAGAACATAAGGATACTATATGTTTCAGCCAACGGAAATCAATGCTGGAGACGCTTCTAGAATTTAGAGGAGATCTCTAGAGGCTACACTTGGAGTGAAATTCTGGAAGAAGGCAGGCCTGCCTGAGGTACTATTCAGACGTGAAGGTGATAGATTCCAGCCGGTAGACGGCAGCTCGAGTACTCTAACTTTAAAGGGGACTTCAACTTTCGCGAGTTCTGAAAGTGCTCCAGTTCACAACTTTGATTGTTTTCTCTTTGCCTCGTGGAATTAAGACTGGACAGAGCATTAGTTTAGTTCTTTATCTCGAGTACGTACCTGTGTAGCTCACCGTTCTAAACTCAAAATTATTTTAAACTGGCGAATATTTCGCGCTTTGTGATCATTGAATGGGACTTAGTTTCAGCTTATGATGACTAATTAAATTTAGGAATTCTATCATTCTTGTAATGAACGTAACGCAACTTTATTGTATGTAAATAAGGGTTTTTCTGTCCACATTTTATTTCGTAACTGTATATTTCCATTTCTTATTGAATAAACCAACAATTATTCAAAATAATGTTCCGGTATCGTCTATAACATTTTCAAACATTATTACTAAATCCTTTGTATTAATTATTTACTTATCTTTAATATTTAATATATCTGAATACTTTATTAATTAGCAATTCTAGTCAATTCGTAGACTGTTTGACTGCAGTTACTAATTATTATTTGCTGCAAGTTTAGCTGTTGGGCACGTAAGAAGACACGTATAGCTCGATCCTACGACTTCGTCAAGCCGTTAACCGTACATAGTAGCCCAGTTACTACTGGTATATTTCCCTTAGCCAATTCAGCTAGGTTAAAGCAGTTAAAAAGGCAAGTAACGACTTAATCGTAGAGTATTTATGAGATCAAACATAATGATCTTCATAGAATAATCGCGAATTCACGAAAATACAGTGATGTGAAACACAGCTTCCTTTATTCATACATGATGTCTTGCAGACAGTATTTGTAGTTGAACACATATAATCCTTGCTTCTAGATTTCCGAAAGGCATTTAACGCTAAACCAATTGTCGAATAATAACCAAAGTAAAATTGATCATTTAACGTATCTTCACAGAGGAGTGATTGGCTCGATGAATTTTTGACTTTATAACCCAGACATTTTACTGATGCCGAATGTTCAACAGACGCAAAATAACATCACGTAAGCTTCAAGGGAACTTAACAGCACCTCTCACGTAAACACAGAAAAATACACTTATCAGCCAGAATATACTGATCACCTGCCCACTGTCGATCCAGAAGATAGCAGCGTCACGTGACGAGAAATGACTGCTAGTCAGACACGTGCAGGGTGCATGTAGTATCAGTGAGTGTGATGCCCGTGGGGAGGCCGCGCGATCTAACTGGGTTTGTCCGAGGGAAGATAGTGAACGCCCGTAGCTTCGGCACGAGAATTTCGGGAACTCCACAACTAGTACGTTCGAGGAGTGCTGTGGTGAGTGCAGTCAACAAGTAGCGAAATCAAAGTCATAGGAAAGGCGGCAAACTGTGGCGGAACTAACACCAAATTTTAATGCTGGGCAGAGAGTGTGTCTGAAGACACAGTTCACGATCACTCCTACCAATGGGCCTCCGCAGCCAATCATCCATGCATGTGCCAACGTTAACACCGCGGCATCGGCAACTCCGACTCAGATATCCACGTCACAACCGTCACTGGCCGTTGGCGCTTGGATGGTGCGAATCTATGTCTTCCGCCTGACATCTGCACTGCCGCGTGGAGACAAGCTGGCCGGCCGCGGTGGCTCTTCACAGTCCACCTTTTTCTACTGCCGCATCCCGGAGGTATAAAAGGGATTATGCTTCTTGCGGCCACGCTAGCATTCAGCACCGCTGCAAACTAGTGCCATCAGAACATTATGACCACCTACACAATAACCGATATTTCCACCATAGGCACAAGTTATGACGCGTCTTGACATGGAAGCATTGAGGCCTTCATCGAGTAAGGTGGCGCAGTGATGACACAATGGTTTCGCATTTTTATTTATTTATTATGGTTTTCTGTTCCATAGGACCCAATTTAGGAGTGAGACTCCATGGTCATGGAACAAGTCAATACATGAATTTTTACACAAGAATGGTAGTGGAAAATTTTTTGTAGTCCTATGCACATGACAATCTAAAGACAAAGTGGAAAGAATCAATAAAGAAAAAAATGAATTAGGTTAATTGTTTAACTTTTCTAGGAGTTCCTCGACAGAATAAAAGGAGTGAGCCATGAGGTAACTCTTCAATTTAGATTTGAAAGCGTGTGAGTTAGTGCTAAGATTCTTTATTTCTTGTGGCAGCTTATTGAAAATGGATGCTGCAGAATACTGTACACCTTCCTGCGCAAGTGTCAAGGTGGTGTGAAGCAAATGTAGATTCGACTTCTGTCTAGTATTCACCCATTGAAAGCTACTAACTCGTGGGAATAAGCTGACATTATTAACAACAAACGACATTAAAGAAAAAACGTATTGTGACGCCAGTGTCAAAATTCCCAGACTACTGAAAACACTGACGTTCTTGAACTTACACCAGATATTGCTCGAACCGCCCGTTTTTGAGCCGGAAATATCCTTTTTGCATCAGGCGAGCTACCCCAGAAAACAATGCCGTACGTCATAAGTGAGTGAATGTAAGCGTAATAGACTACTTTTCGTGTTGAAAAATCACTTATTTCAGATATTGTTCTAATGGTAAATATAGCAGAATTTAGCTTTGGAACAAGATCCTGAACATGGGCTTTCCACGACAGCTTACTGTCTATATGAACACCTATAAATTTGAACTGTTCAGTCTCACTTATCATATGTCCGTTATGTGCAATCAATATGTCAGCTTTCGTCAAATTATGTGTTAGAAATTGCAAAAAATGAGTTTTACTGTGATTTAACGTCAACTTGTTTTCTACAAGCCATGAACTTATCTCTTGAACTGCATTATTTGATGCTGTGTCAATATTACGAGCAACATCCTTCACTACCAAGCTGGTATCATCAGCGAACAAAAATATTTTACAGTCACTTGTTATACTCGAATGCATATCATTTATATAAATAAGAAACAGCTACAGTCCAAAAACAGACCCCTGGGGCACCCCACACTGAATTGTGCCCCATTGTGATTGTACTACCATGCGCAAAAATATCAGAACGACCTAAATTGCGTTTCGCCTGATGTGCATGCAACACAACTAACGTACGTGTCTTGCGGGTGCTCTGCTCGCTCCGCAGTATAGTCGTTCGACTATTAAAAATGGATCCACTACAGACAACCGCTCTTTATGGCAATCATTCCAGTTGTAAATTAACAGCACGATTTTGCAAATAAAAGGAAACACGTTATTAAGTCCTTAACGTTTATTGAATCCAATTTATTACAATGACATATCTTAAGAATTATCACACTTATGACAGTCTGATATAACAAACTCCGTCACATAAAACATTAATTAATCCTTAAACAACATTTAATATTTTTACAAACAACAGATTTTACTATAGTATCGGAAATCCTAAAGTCCTGTAGAAATTCGAAGTACTTTTGTTCTCTAAATCGTTGTCTCACAATTGCGAAACGTCGTTCCACTGGCGAGCGGATTTTTATTAACCGATTGTAGAACTAACCATATAATAAAAACTCAATTAACAGCAGCAAACGCACTATGGAAACTTCAATATTAACTGCGTATCACCAACATTTTCTCCGCATTCATACCTGAACTAATATTTGTACACATATTTGAACTTGATATGACAAACACCTTCTTCTGGAATCAAACCAACCACCTGTAGCCATAGCTAACCAAGCAATGCATTCATGTGTTATAGATACCTGATTATGACTAAGATTGTCACAGCTGACGAAGTATAAAGATGTGTGAAATATACGAGATTCCCTCACAAATATCAGAACGGGGAAATCAAATCATATAAAATGCCAATTATTAAAATATTTTTATTTATTTACTTATTTTTGTACTGAACCAGGAACTTAATAATCACCGTTATGTCCCTAATCACAAGTTCCCAGACTCAGTGGTGTGTGGGACTGACATACGAGGCTGCTCCTGTCGGAGTTTCGAGTCCTTCCTCGGTCAGGGGTGTGTGTGTTGTCCTTAGATTAGATTAAGTAGTTCTAAGCCTAGGGACTGATGACCACAGTAGTTTGGTCCCATAGATTTACAAACATTTGATTTTGAGTTACATACCCGGTATCTAAATGGAAGAATAACTAAGTGAAGTCAGATGTTAGTAGTCTAATTATTTCACCAGCAGCGGGACGTTTGAATCTGTAATCAGGATATAATTACGTTATGCGTCACCGGGAATCGAACCCCGAACCTACCGGTGTCCTTTCTAAGCACGAATGGACGTTAAATCTCAAATGTTAACTCAACAGGAATGACGACGCGTGCGTGTCTGATTAGTAACAACAGCACATATCGTTGTTATAATAATAATAATTTCGTGTGACTCAGAGTCCTGGTGTATGTCATCCAACTGTGCGCCACTTCAGAGACTTGCATGTCCCTAACCTGCCCCAATTATCCAATCGGGAAAGGCGACTTACAGTTTAACGTGGAATCCAAACCACGTGTAGTTTATGACACACATTGTTGAGACGTGAATGCTGGGTTAAAACACAGATCGGTGATCTGACTAGGTTTCGAACCCGCGACCCTTCAGTTACCATTCAAGCGCTTTACCCCAAAACCACCGCAACACCTTAGCTTGCGTACATAGGGCACGAAGAGACATTCAAAATAATTTTTTGTTAGTAGTCCAGTGTGCTCTAGCTAGGGCGTCAAATGAAATTATGAATATTTTGTGCTGGACCTGGATTCGAATCCATATACGTGCCTTTCGTGGAGACCTAGAGGAGTCGGCAGTCTTGGAGAAAGCAACGAAATGATTCAACTATATGATTCCGAGAGGGTCGAGTGAGAAAAAGAGGAGATCCGAATTACAATCCAGCACCATAATTTTTAACGTCTCAAGTTAAATTCAATACGAGACACATGACCTTAAAGGACCATTGGTTTATAAAATAAAATAAAGTTTTGTAATATAAGTAAAGCTTTCTAGCGACAGAGTTACTGGTTGCCGTGTATGCTGCCTGTTACAGGCAACGATAAATCGACTCTGTCCGAGCTGATGGCGAAATAATTCGGTTTAATACTGATTGTTAACTACGGCGCAACTTGACGTTCTTCACTTGGTGTTACAAGAGGTGAAGTAGACATGATCGTGCCAGTTAAAAATATACACTTATAGGGTGCAATCGAACGCACACGACAGATTCTAAACTACAACCGATCCACCAGACTACTACGTCAATGTAACGGAAACTGCACTTAGCATATCGATTAGACACAGTTAAGACAATTTGGTGCTCAATGAAATGATTAACTATAAGCAAGCATCTGACACAGAAATTGTACTAGTCTCATGTTAAGACTTTTTACTCGTTTTTGGAAGTAGTTGTCCAACCGTCAAGAAAATGTATTTCTCGACAAATCGACTTCAACATGGTTCGGCGACAGCTTTAACTCGAAAGGAATTGGTTTCTACACGCACGGAATCGGTAAACCACCTGAGCATTGTAAGTCACTTTCAGAGTATATGAGAGAATGTCGTCCTGGAAACAGCTAAACACCTTTTGACTGAGTAGTTTTGTTAAGAATTCCCTATTGATTTTCAATCTGGATACCTGTAGCTCTGTCAGAGAAGAGCTAAAAATATTTGTTCTCACCACGATTGGCATCGAAATTTGACAGCACGTTCGTAGCCGACTACGTTACCCGAAGGCTAGCGAGGACTTCGAGTATTTGGTTCCTCCTTACTAACCGACAAGTTAGGAGACCAGATCAGGCGTAACTTTAAAAGAAGAGATTGGTTGCAATTTTCATGTGGAACGAATTTCCTGGACACAAAAATATGAATTAATAACTTTATGTCACACCTAAAGTGAAAATGACTGAGATTATTGAATGGAAATGACATGAAAAATCAAGTGAATTTATCAGCTTAATTCTGTGCTTACCAGGAAGTAACTCCCCGCTTACAGAGTTGCCAAGCGTACTCTGCTATGTTGCCAATTCTCCATTAGACTAGCGACAGGCAGAATACGTTTGCTGGGCGTCTGTGTTCCTCGCGCTGCCTTAGCGCTGACGGAGATAGCGGCTTCGAAGGCGCGGCGCGCAGCCTGCCACTGTGTTGACTGAGAAGAGATATACCCAGCATAGAAGAATAAGTCTTCATCGATTTCTTTAACTATATCATCACGAGACGTTATTAACATTTTCTGCACAATACTTTTTAATGTTATATACCTGAATACTATTTTTCTTATGAATTTTTTCGTTGGCACCACCTCTAACACATAAATGCCGAAATGTAAAGATAGAATTACCCTGATTACAAAATGCAAACTTCACAAACATATTTCATAAGTTTCGAGCACATAGTTTCCAATCAGACGAACCGTGCAAATAAATCTTTTCCAGTGATTGAAAAATAGATCATCCGCGAAAAAATTAAGCATCTGAACAATTTCAATGATAATTCGATTCAAGCTTATAAGTGACAGGAGAAGCATTTGTGATAAGAATATGAGACAAGAAAAAAAGTCGCGAAAGTAATGTTTAGAATATGTAATTCATTCTATAAAATCGAAAGGGACCATAAGTATGGTCTACTCGTAAAGATTATAGTGTAACTGCTGGTGATTCTGTTTAAATAAAAGTGAAAAGCAGCTGATGAATGAACTCTTCAGTTTCCAATCTCCCAGAAACAGAGAGGTGCGAAAGAAACAGGAAGAGGTTGCCCTAAGAGTGCGTGAGATGGGATTACTGTATAGTATCTCGCAGTTGGTATAGTTTGTTGGTAGTTCTAGTCTGACGCCCACTGCGGACAATAATTATCGATATGTAATTGTTACAATACGCTGAAATATTGGAACGATGTCACTTTCGGTGACTAACTCACTGGAAAGCTATCATTTCCATTTTGTTTTAGAGTGAGAAGTGATATTAACGCCTTAAAATAGGTCCTGTATTTATCAAATGGTCACCCGATGCAGTTGTTTATAGGCTTTTACTTGAATGTCACGCAGAGAGCGACGTTTAGCTCTGTAACAACTGCTGACTTCTTAAAATACCACAATAATATGGCCTTGCAGAGGTGGACTGTTTTTGAAATTGCCTTGGAAAGTCTTTCCCTCCAGAGGACTGCACCAGTTCACATGAAAACAAGAAGGAAGATTAACTTTTAACGTCCCGTCGACAGAGTGGTCATTAGAGACGGAAGTTCATCAGAGGGGACTTCTTTTCCCTAGCTTTTACAGCAGTCTACCTTCTACAAGGTCCGATTACAATGAACGTCTCTAGAAGTTCACTATAGTTAAAGGGTTAATTACTCATTTGACATTTAATATCTGTGTAGGAGCGATTTTACAATCATAGGTCTTACGGAAGAAATGATTTATGTTTCATTTCGAAATATTTTATTAATTTCACCATCCTTACTTCTTCTAATTTTGTTGCCTTACCAACATTCGAAATTTTCATGTTAATTAGGTAAACCTGGCTACGCTTTACTGTAGCTCAGTCTGGTATGAAATGAATGGGACAGTAAGGAAAAGTATTCTTGCTAACATAGACGTACCGAGAAAATACATCAGTCTAATGAGAACATAATATTTTGTTCCCCTTTTCCTACTTACACATTGAAATGGGTTACCAAATCTGGAATGTGGCATATATAGTAGGCTATTATGCTATGTTTAAAATTGGGTTCGAATTGTTTTCAATCTGGATGATTGTAATGTTCAAATAGAATTTTCCGTCGTTGTTCTTACAAAACATTTGTTATTATTTTGAAATTATAGCATGAATACAATTAAATTTCAAGTTTAGGTCACGTGATCAAAAACGCTCTGTTATTGGCTTAAGCTCTGGTGATTTCACACAACACGATGAAGAAGAAGCCATATGCGTGTTAGAGCAGTGTTAGCGAAGGTTACTAAATTTTTCCTGACTTTTTCTGTGTTCAATTAAGTTACTTGTGATGGAAAACGCATTTATAACTTTTTTGTAAGAAGGGAGAAAATTATGTGAAGTCTGGTAGTGAAAATCTTCCGAAAGTTGATGCGCTTAAGGTATCTTAGTTTCTCGACAACAATCCAGATTTTTACGTACCGTAAGTAAGAAAGGTGAAAGTTGCATTTAAAGTAAAATATACGTATATTTGTTTATGTCAACAGACTGACTCTAGTCCAAAGATACGAACTATTACACACCATAAACGTGTGTAAATATGGATTGCGTCTTAGATTAAGTCTTCGTTTTTCTACCAAATGCATTTCACATTTAAATTAACTCTGTTATAAAAGCCATTGCACAAATTACACGGTAAGTGCGCTACTACGTAGTTACATTTCCGATTCCGATTAATTCATGTGTATACGCAATTTAATCTTGCGCGCTAGCCACTTTCCACAAATTACTATGCATTTTTCTCGTGCTGTTTGGTTACAAAGGAATTTGTCAAGTTAAATCGGAACTTGTTAGGTCAAAGAAGAATGAAATTAAAAGGATAAGTATCTTGGCTTACGTGCCAAAATTAAAATATTCCAAGAAAAAATGTCGAAGTTTCGAATAGACTTAATCAGTTCCACATAAGCTTGGTAGCGATGCGGTTCTAGTATCGTTCACAAATTTTGTATTCCGTGTTCAAATCCAGTTGGTTTCAGTATATGCACTAAAAAGGCGTTTTTGAGACAAATTGTTGATGTCTTTATCATATACCGAAATACTGCCTCACCGAAGTAAATATTGAAAAGACAACCATAATGAAATTTGACACTTCCACCAACTACGTTTGTAAACAACTTAAAATACAAATATATCGTGAACACCCGTTTCACAAATGTAAACATCAGTTCACTGATGTGTACACAATAATACTATACAACTGCCGGCTGCGGTGGCCGAGGGGACTGAGGCGCTTCAGTCACGGTCTGCACGGCCACAACGGTCGGGGGTTCGAATCCCCCCTCGGGCATGGATATTTGTACCGTCCTTAGTTGTAGCTAGTTCCTAAGTAGTTTGTAAGTTTAGGGACTGATGACCCCGTAGTTAAGTCCCCCCCACCCAAAAAAAAAAAAAAAAAAAAAAAAAAAAATACAACTTTGCGGCTGCAGAGCATGATTCTTAATACCGGTTGTGAACTAACAGAATAATAATTGTTGTACGGAGTGTTTACTTGCATCAAAGTAATCCTCCTAAAATTAAACGCACCAAGTGACCGCTCTCTGATTAGGATCTCTACGAGGCAGAATAAACTACATTTTATGCCTTTATCATTGCTTGGAACATGCAAAACCATATTTTCTAGATTTTTATAAATTTATTTTTACAGTTCGTCACTACGCAATATTTGTAAACCTTTTCCCAAAATACGAATGCACAGACAATATACCACTGTTAGTGAATTTTACAACAGTTGTTTGTTTGTTAAGCTTATGGGACTTAACTACGGGGTCACCAGTCCCTAAACTTACAAACTACTTATCTACTACCTTATACTAAGGACGGCACAAATATCCATGCCCGAGGGGGGATTCGAACCGTTGTGGCCGTGCAGACCGTGACTGGAGCGCCTCAGTCCCCTCGGCCACCGCGGCCGGCATGTTACAACAGTAGGAGCACACCATGTGGATTGAGTTTACAGGCATCACATGACTCAAAAGAAGCGTTTTAGCTGGATTTCAGATTATATTTGAATTCCATTTCCGTTTGTTTTTGAAGAATACTGCAATTGACGAGGAAAACAAGTCATGTTATGAAATGTTCAAATGTTTGTAAATATTTGGGACTGAACTGCCGCGGTTATCAGTCTAGGCTTACAAACTGCTTAAACTAACGTAATGTAAGGACAACACCACACAGACACACACACATACACACGCACACACATGCCCGAGGGGCGACGCTATTTCCGATGAGGAGCAACCGCGCGCTCCGCAGCAAGGCGCCTTAGAGCGCTCGGCCATTCCACCGCAGCTCATGTTATGAGCGTAAGACGACATGATCACCCATTTAAGATGATTACCAGAGAACAGTCAAATACCCTGTTGCCCTTGAGAAAAGCATTTGCTTTCTGAATTCTGTCTACCATTCCCCGTTCTCTCTCTCTCTCTCTCTCTCTCTTCTCTCTCTCTCTCTCTCTCTCTCTCTCTCTCTCTCTTACGATCTGCCTCTGTCTCTTCGTCCCCTTCTACCTCCTCCAGCTCCTCATCTTCCCTCTGTCTATCCCGCAATCCTGTCCGTCCTATACTTCCTTTCATCCTGTCTTCCCTCTCTTCTTCCTTTCTCTCTCTCACCGTCTCCTCTTCCTTTCTGCCTCTCTTTACCTCGTCACAGATTCTGGGAATTAAGGAAATAAAAACTTAAGGACTTCATAGGATTATGTGATAAGGTGACGAGGAAGCTTCTCTTACAGATAAAGAAAGCGAAATAACGAATGCAAGAAGCAATGTTAGTTACAGACTTTATTACTAAGATGTTTTGATTTCCACTGCTGATCAAATCGTAAAACTAGATGTTGTGACATTGTAGTTTAGCGTTGTACGAGTGTTACTACAAATAAACCATTTAACCGAAACGTCTATATAATGTGATTTCACGAAACCTTACTACTTTTATGTGTCATTTCTACCATAAAACCGCATCGGTACACAGGCCAGAAGTTGGTAGTATTTTAAAACTTCGATTCAGTAATCATTATTGGAGATTTCAGTGCTCAATAGAAAGGCAACATCACTCTTAACGGCAACGTTTAAAAATGACTTTTAATTTGGTATCATGTAAGTTTCTGTTGCCTCCAGGTATAATTAGTATTAAATTCGCTATTTCACTTTTCGTTTTCGACTATTTGAATTTTGACTGGTCAGTGATACAATGGCGAAAGTGTATAGTTTCCATGTCTGTTTGTCCTTGTATTTTTCAAGTGATTTCCTGAAATTATTCTAGTCAAATGGCAACATGGTTCCTTTTCAAAAGCATAGCCAATTTCCTTCCACATTCTTAACGAAACAATCCCAGCTTGGGCTCCATTTCAAATAACCACGACGTCGACAGGATATTAAATTCTAATCCTCCTTTTCTGGTTTCGTAAATTTTACGTGATACTCAAGAAAGTCGATGAACAGGTGTATTGGACACCAAGTTAATATGAACAGGGTCTACTCTAAAAGCGTTACTTAGAGGTTTTAATGGGCTTTAAGATGAAATTACAGTAGGCTTTGACCACTGAGTTATATTCGACTGCAAGTTAGTAAATATGGGGATGTAGTGGACCCGAACGCTCGAGTTTGCGTCTACCAGCTGGCCTTTCAACACTTTTAAAAATGACACCTCTCTTATGATTTTATCCTTACTGGTACCCTGCCTACATCTAAATAAACAGAACATTAATAAATAAAATGCCTTCTTCACTTAATAAAAAAAAAGTAAATAGTTCTTTCTTTGATGCCTTCATTGGCATCGACGTCATAAGCCTTCTTAATTTTCATGCTGGTTTTGGTTTTTCTTAAAGTTCGTGTAATAATTTAAGATGAAATACTTTATTACAGAAGGGTTGAAATTAACACAAAATAATTTTTCTTTTCTACGAAGTAATGTAAATCTTCAAGAAAAATAATCGAGGAAATAAGACACTTCCATTTAATATAAACAAAGCTTTGTCTCTGATGACAACATAATTTAGTATCGTGTCCAGTTTCCATTCTCCTCTACAACTGCACTTAGCCGCCGGGGAACAGAGGTAACTAGTTTTCTTACAAACTCACTATTCTGCGACAGCTCTTCCCATGCATCCTGAACTGCTTCAGATAGCGCTGCCTTCGTTGCTGGCGTAGGTCTTCGGCTGCTAATAATCTTCTCCATCTCTGCCCACACGTGCTGTATGGGATTGAGGTCAGCATCTTTGGGAGGCCAGTCCTACAAATCAACGTCTCCGTTCACTCGAAACCACTGCTTCACACAATTTGCGGTGTAGTACGGGGAACGGTCATGTTGGAATATTATTCTGCCTTCCGGAAACGTCTCACGAACAGAAGGAAGCATTATGTTATCTAGTATTTCACAGTAGTAACTACTGGTAGGCGGACGGTCCAGTTCCCACAGAATGCCGCAACCATCAACCATTTGCCGACATCCATCCCCAAACTGCGACAGCAGATCAGCCAGACCTTTGCCACTGATGGACATATTTTCTGTCGAATCTCGGTGCAGTTGGACGAAACACATGGACAGAACCCTTTGGTGCTGTGGAAAATACCTTCTCTGCTCCCAGAATGAAATTGGTTTGCTTACGTATGCCAGATGCCAGTACGAAGTTTAATCTGGCAGTCTTATGTTGTTCTGTCAACATTTCCTTTATCGCCGATGTTTGTCCATATCTTCCTTCCTCGTTGGTCTATCTACTTACAGGTAGTTGTAGAACGTTCCTAATTTCGGTGCTGGTGCGGAATGGGTCTTCATCACTGCAGCGGAGTATAACATTGTCTTGCTCCTTTGTCATAGTGCGTGGACGTCCGGGGCGACGATGACTGTTAACATGGCCTTCATCTGCCATCCTCTTCACCCACAGGTGTATCGTGGATTTGCTGTATCCTAGAGCACGGGAAATGGCGCTGATACTCTATCCCTCTTCATAAAGTGCAAGAATACGACACTTATCAAAGCTCTTGAGTTGTGTCATTTCGCAAGTAAGCACCTATCGACAAGGCAAGAGGAAGCAAGTGCCATACGATATGGAAACACTTTCTTTGCCTCAGAAGTCAAATTCATTCCCAACTACTTGGTCTGAAAAAGCTTTCATAAACAAGTTCCTAGTATTATTACGAATATTGTGGAAATGAATTTTGTCTCTAAATTTCATACGTAGTAATACTGACAGTGTTTCTGAGATTAAAAGTAAAATTTAGATTGTCCCGGCTATCGTATTTTCTTAAGAAAGTGTGTTACCTCACGTATGACATTATACCAGTCAGTAAGGCGAGTGTATTCGAATGGAAGCTTCGCGTAGTGAGTAAGACAGTAAGTTGGTAATCTGTCATAAATAGACTCAAATCCCGTCATGCCTACTAATTTTAATTCGTTGTAAACAAAGTATTCTTTTTTGAAGAGTCAACGTAAATGTAGCGTTCCAAGTATTCATAGCACATTATAAATTTTTGCATACGCCTTCCGATACTCGGTCGAGGAAAAAATACACCTCAGTTTGAGCATTAGCTCTGCCTTCGGTTGATAATCGTTTTGCATTTTTATCTGTACCGCACTTTATGGTCTTTATTTCAGCTGATGATTTCCATAGCTACAGAAACACAACTTATGATACTTCTTACGGCAAAATACTTATGCTGTCAGACGAAAAGATTAATCTGGCCCAGACCTCATCCTACCCTGACAACGAGCTTTTCTTATTAAGAAAATTCGAGAAAAATGATATGTCTGGCCTGGCAGTCTCGAGGCAGCCGTGCCGGACGATGGACTTGCGGCGGCAGCGCGAGGCACTGAGTGTAAACAAAGGCTGTTTACCTGTTGACAGGTTGGTCTTGGCTGCACTTACGCTAAACTCCTATTTGAAATGATTGTATGCCGGAAAACATGATGGAATCTCAATCTTATTTGAGAAAAGATACGATAAAATTTACGTTTGATCGTAGCTATGTAAGACCCAAGCCTTTAGAGTTAAAAATATGGCTATCTGAAAAAGTTAGGATTACTCAAGACGATATTGAAGGAGTACATTTATCTTTTGTTCAATGTGCTATGTATGTTAAATTGAAAGATCCTACTATGTGCAACATTATTGTTGATAGGATTGGTGATAGAATAAAATTTAATCACTCTGACGGACATGTTAGTGACGTACTAGTATGCCATGCAGGACTAGGAATACGAACTGTGAGAGTGTTTGAACTGCCTTTTGAGGTACCGGCGGAGGCAATTGATGACGCTTTTAAACCTTATGGGCGTGTAATTTCAAATGTAGCCGAAAAATGGGCGGAAGCTCATATGTTTCCTGTCCTTAACGGTGTACGACAAGTAAAAATCGAACTGTTACGGCATTTACCATCCTATATGAATATTTGTGGCTATCGAGCTTTGATTATATATGACGGTCAGCCTCGCACTTGCGCGTTATGTGGCTCTACTGGCCATGTACGCGCTGAGTGCAAGAAAAAAAGAGTGGCTCAGTTGCCTTCCGCGGAAGAGGTAACTTCTGGGCCGGTAACCGCGATAAAGCTGACATACGCTGCCGCCGCAGTCTCCCCGAAACGACCTGAACGCGCATTGTCGGACCAAGGCACGGCGTCTACCCAACAGATCGTAGCCTTAGGAGAACACAAAATCGGTCCGGTAGCCCAAAGGATGGAAACAAAGGCAGTCCCGTATGCAACCATCAGCAGTCAAAATGAAACTCCTTCTGAACACCTATCCGACACTTTGAGAGATGAATCTCAAAGACAAGAGTACATCGGCTTTTGAGCAAAATGCAGAAGACACGACAAATTTGTCCCATAATGATGTTGCACAAAACGTTGCAGTAGTAGAGGATCCCCAGCGTGACAGTGCTACTTCTGCAACAATTCGGCCCGACAATATCAATAGGGTCAGCCCCGAAGAGGCACAGAATGTAGATGGTGAACTATGCTCCAGAAGTCTAAGTGTGCAGGGGAAAGATTCGTCGCCGAAGCAAGCCATTGAGTCTCAGGGGGAACCCTCAACCAGGACAGAAAATTTACGTTCTCCGATACTACCTCAGGAGTTGAGTGAGAAATCTTCAGACGTTTCTTCAGAAAAATCCCTTACTAAATCGCCAAAAAAAAGTAATAAAAGAAGAATAGCCCATCAGGCAGCTGAGAGTATAGCCCCAGCTATAAGGGAAAAGCTGCGGAATATTAAAGAAGGACCAAGAACGCAGAAAAAGGAGTCTGCTATGAACTTACAGAAGGAGAAACAAAGCCAAACCTCACACAAGAGTTCCAGCGCTGAAAAACAAATGACCCTTGACCCACCAACTACAGAACAAGAAGAAAGATCTCGGTTAAGAGATGACAATCAAGAGGGACGAAAGGAGTGGGCTGACGAAGTAGAAGATCAAGATCCGGAAAGAGAAGACACCAGCGACATGGATTTTTACTAAATTTACACGGATGAAGTACGAAGCGTATAATTCAACCACTTATACCTAGGCTTCTTAAAGGTGTATTTGCAATTTCATCCTGTACGACAGTATGAGTGCATGATTATGGTGTTAGCAAAAACTGCACAGTACCATACCATTGGAGTCCAGAAGCGAGGGGCAAAATGTGTTTTAAAAAATTGGATTACAATTGTAGTCACTTTCCAATCATGTACGAATGCTTTACGGTGATGCCATCAATGTTTTCTCCTCTTTTTATAATACTAAATGCAGCAAGCTTATAAAATAGTCACACTTAATATCAATAGAATATGGTCAGCTCTCAAATTAACATCCTTGCAACAATTCATATATGACTCTGATGCTGACATAGTATTTCTCCAAGAGGTTATGACAACAAACCTACATATTCCTGGTTTTCAGACTATCTTAAATGTAGCTTTTGAATATAGCACGGGAGTAGCGCTCCTGATTAGGGATGGTATTCCCATCAAAGACTTAGAACAATTAGAATCAGGACGAGGTATAGGATGTAAAATTTATGACGTCACCTTTGTTAACCTGTATGCCCCTTCCGGAAACAGTAATAAACTCCAGAGAGCAAATTTTTTTAGAGATGAACTTATTTACCTGTTACGAAAGAATCCGCAGAATGTAATTATTGGAGGCGATTTTAATTGTGTCCTTAACCGAAAGGACCAGACTCCTAATTTTAATTATTGTAAAGAGCTTCATGACTTAGTACAAAAAATGCACTTTAAAGATGCCTGGGAAATTAAGTATCCAACTTTAGTAAAATTTACGCACTTTACTTCATCTTCGAGTAGCAGACTCGACAGAATTTACATCTCTGATCCACTCACTGAAAAATTTATAATAGCGGACGTCATCCCGGCCTGTTTTTCAGATCATTCCGCGCTGTCAGTAACAATAAATTTACCACGACAGCCCACAAAAATGTATCGAACTCAGTGGCACCTCAATACATCGATATTAAATGATGTAAAATTACGTGACGAGATTACGACATCATGGAATTATTGCTTGCGGTCAATGTGTAGGTACCCGTCCAAATCCGAGTGGTGGACAAAAGTAGGCAAAAAGAAGTTGAGGCAAAGCTTAATTATCTATAGTCGTGAAAAAGTCAGAGACAACAAGCGAACCTTCGAATTTTACTACAGTGTGTTACGAGATCTTTACGAGAAGCAGCAACTAACAAACACAGAATTACAACAAATTAAAGAAATAAAAGCTAAAATGTTAAGTATAAAAAGAAAGCAGTTAGAAGGTCTGAAAATTAAATCTAAATCTAAATGTCTTGCAGAGGAAGAAACTACGTCATTATACCATTTGATAAAACATCAATCTCTCCGTAAACGCACGTTTATTGATGACCTTGTCACAGAAAACGGGCACCTACTCACCACCCACCCAGAAATTGTACAAGAAATTTTCCAGTATTACGAAAAACTGTATACTGCAAACGATATTGATGACGCTCCATTATCGCAAGTAGTGAATTCCTTGAATAAAATTATAACACCAGAGGATAACACTGAATTTTTAACTGATTTTACAGTGGAAGAAGTTTTCGAACTCGTGTCCAAATCACCCTCAAATAAATCACCAGGCCCGGATGGGCTTCCAAAAGAATTTTATTTGAGTTATTGGGATATAATTGGACCCACTTTTACAGCAGTTTTAAATGAAATAATGAAAGGAGGAATCATACCCCCGGAGCTGAAAGAAGAAAAAATTGTTTTGGTGTCGAAAAGTAAAGGTCGGAAGAAAATCAGCGGGTTTCGGCCGATAACACTGATGAACTTCGATTATAAAACCATTGCTAGAGCGATCAATGAGAGGATGACACCATTAATACGGAAAGCAGTCACCACACATCAAACCTGTTTCCCAGGGCGATCTATTATGACAGCAACTTCCGAATACAGAGATCTGGTTTCGATAGTCGCCGTTACCAACATTAAGTGCGCGTTACTGTTTTTAGATTTTAGTAAAGCCTTTGATCGAGTTAGTCATCGATACATCGAGTGTATACTACGGCAAATAGGAATAGAAGAAAGAGCTCTTGGGGTGGTACGCAACATGATAACTGATATTAAGGCATCCGTATCCATAAATGGCCAGCTGTCAAAAGCAATAACTATACGGAGAGGTGTTCCCCAAGGAAGTCCTCTTTCCATGTTACTATATGTGTTATCACTTGAACCGCTACTTCGCACGATAGAAGAAAAACTAAGTGGAGTGACAATGTCGGGCACAAATTTTGTAGCGAGAGCCTATGCAGACGACGTGGGCATCGTTATACGGCGGGAGGATGAAGTAGATCTTCTGAAAGAAGAAATTGATAACTATTGTAAAGCTTCTGGGGCGCAAATCAATACTGATAAAAGTAAAATTTTAAATCTTAGAGGACTCGAACATTTAGATATAGAGTGGGCAAGTTTCGTGGAAACTCACAAAACTCTGGGTATTATCATTAATAAGTGCCCCATAAAAATGTCCGCTATAAACTGGAAGCAGACAGCTGGAAGAATTTGTGGTGCACTAATGGACAACAAATGCCGCTCAGTGAACCTTACTCAGAAAATTAAAATAATAAATACGTATATTTTTTCGAAAGCTTACTATCTAGCACAGATCTTTCCATTGCCGAAATTGCAAGGAAAAACCATTATGCAACTTGCAAGCAGGTACGTGTGGCACGAAAGTATTTTTAAACTAAAACCCAGCGATTTGGCCAAGTCCAGAAAAGCAGGAGGTCTTGGTCTAACTGACATCTGCAGAAAGGCTTTGGCACTTTACATAAAAAGAATAGTAACACTTTTAAATAACGAGCCTCATACCATAACTGCCAAACTCTTCACAGCTGTCCGTCCTGTAAGTATGCAACAGCCCATTAATGTCGGTAATTTCAACTATAAACTGAAACATATAAAAGATTTTTACCTTGAACATAGCTACATAGGAGAGGCCACGATGAAAAAATTACATTTAACAACTAAAGAAGTTATTGAAAAATGGCAACAATCCCACAGTCCTAACAATATTGAATCGAAGTATCCGTTGGTAGACTGGAAAACTGTTTGGAAAAATCTTAGCCTTCACATTCACTGTTCCGATGTCGTCTCGTCCTGGTATAAAGTCGTGAACAATCTTATTTCAACCAATGAAAAATTATATAAAATTGGTTTGAGTAACACAAACAAATGCTCAAAATGTGGCCTCGTGGACACATTAAAACACCGATTCACTTGTGGCAACCATCTACAAAATTGGAAGTGGGTTCAGAAAAAGTTAGGGCTACTTACACGACGTTCGGAAACGTCTTATTCAACAGATATATTATTGTGGCCCGACACCGAATTTTATCCATCAACAAAAAATAACACAGTGATGTGGCTCCTCGGAAACTACGTCAATTTTGTAGTCAACAGATGTGGAGGTGACAGCAGTGTAGAATTTTTCTTATACATGGCAGCAGCATATTTACAAGTACGACAATATCCAAAGATAAAAAACAACTTTGGGAACATGATTGGAATTTTGTTCGAGAAGGAGGGAATTGGTTAAAGAAGATAATGTAAGACGAAGTAGAAGGAAAAAAAATGACGAACCCATTGATGATGAGATTGATCCAAATATAGGTATCTGTATATATATATATATATATATATATATATATATATATATATACATTTGAAACATATTACAAGGAAAAAAATTTTCAGTTATACAAGAAGTTGTATCATATTTTGGACTGGTCATGGCAATGACATTTCGTTTCATCACAGTAGAGACTGCTGGATTTCATTTCTCGTTTAATTTTACTGAAATCATAAGAACTTTTTATTCCTTTAAAATTAGAATTTTGTTTAGTGCGGAAAACTGTATTGTGTTATATCGTCAAGAAGAAATTAACAGCACCATGGGAATCTTGGTTGGATTATTTGATATATAAACAATACAACGTCCTAGCAGAAATAAATTATTCTAAGGAAATTACTTTCCTGATGTAAATCGAAAGTAGCATGACCGACCTCATTTACGGAGAATAATTATTTTGTTATTATTTAAGAAAAAAAAATCAGCAACGGGTGACTTCGGAGTTTTAGAGAAGACAAAAATAAAGCAAAAACGAAATATTATTGATTATCAAGAGAAAACGACCAGGAATCCTACTGCACAGGCAGCTCACTTTTCGAGAAGACGAGCTTTGAGGTCAGACCGGAGCTGGAAAAAAAAAAAAAAAAAAAAAAAAAAAAAAAAAAAAAAAAAAAAGGTAGTCTCGGGGTAAAGCGTTTGACTAGAAACCGATGGGTCCCGAGTTCGATACCCGGCCGGACCTCGGATTTCTTTTAAGTCTGCGTTTTATTCCGACCTTCACCTCTTAGCGATGTGAGGAGTCGCCAGAAACGACACGTGGTTCGGATTTCACGATAAGCTGTAGGTCCCATTTCCCCGGTTGGATAACAGGGGTAGGCTAGGGACACGCAAGTCGCCGAAGTGGCGAGCAGTCGAAAGACTTGCACCAGGCCAATGAGCCACACGAAATTTTAGCACGTTTTAAGAGGGAATGAAATTCCTTCGCGAAATTTCTTAACAGCGTGAACTAGTCGTTTGTGAATCAATTACCGGGTTTATTTCTCTGGTTAGAAAGTAAATCTACCAGGAGGTAAGGACGAGAGAAAGGTCTCGAACTGGAAGGTCAGGCAACTTTATTTCAGTGAGTACAAAAATCAAGTAAAACAAACAATGAAGTTGCAGTTTAGGTCAAGCATATACAGAAATGTAAGCCGCAGTACAAGTAAATTCTCGAATCCTTATGCATTGCATACACGCGCAATAAGTGTTGTAGTGTTGTTATGGAGCCACTACATCATACTGCTTCAGCTAACGGGACTAACAAGGAGAGGGCTACTTCACCGCTAGTAACACCAAGTGAAGAACGTCAAGTTGCACCGTAGTTAACAATCCCTATTAAACAGAATTATTTCGCTATCAACTTTGACAGAGCCGATTTATCGTTGCCAGTAACAGGTAGAATACATGGCAATCAGTAACTCCGTCGCTCGAAAGCTTTACTTATATTACAAAACTTTATTTTATTTTATAAACCACTTGTCCTTTAAGGTCACGTGTCTCGTATTGAATTTAACTTGAGACGTTAAAAATTCTGGTGCTGGACTAGGATACTAATTCGGATCTCCTCTTTTTCTCACTCGACCCTCTCGGAATCATATAGTTGAATCATTTCGTTGCTTTCTCCAAGACTGCCGACTCCTCTAGGTCTCCACGAAAGGCACGTATATGGATTCGAATCCAGGTCCAGCACAAAATATTCATAATTTCATTTGACGCCCTAGATAGAGCACACTGGACTACTAACAAAAATTATTTTGAATGTCTCTTCGTGACTTATCAACGCAAGTTAAGGTGTTGCAGTGGTCTTGGGGTAGAGCGCTTGAATGGTAACTGAAGGGTCGCGGGTTCGAAACCTAGTCAGATGACCGATTTTTTCAATCTGTGTTTTAACCCAGCATTCACGTCTCAACAATGTGTGTCATAAACTACACGTGGTTTGGATTTCACGTTAAACTGTAGGTCGCCTTTCCCGGTTGGATAATTAGGGCAGGTTAGGGACATGGAAGTCTCTGAAGTGGCGCACAGTTGGATGACATACACCAGGACTCTGAGTCACACGAAATTATTATTATTATTATTATTATTATTATTATTATTATTATTATTATTATTATTATAACAACGATATGTGCTGTTGTTACTAGTCAGACACGCACGCATCGTCATTCCTGTTGAGTTAACATTTGAGATTTAACGTCCATTCGTGCTTAGAAAGGACACCGGTAGGTTCGGGGTTCGATTCCCGGTGACGCATAACGTAATTATATCCTGATTACAGATTCAAACGTCCCGCTGCTGGTGAAATAATTAGACTACTAACATCTGACTTCACTTAGTTATCTTCCATTTAGATACCGGGTATGTAACTCAAAATCAAATGTTTGTAAATCTATGGGACCAAACTACTGTGGTCATCAGTCCCTAGGCTTAGAACTACTTAATCTAATCTAAGGACAACACACACACCCCTGACCGAGGAAGGACTCGAAACTCCGACAGGAGCAGCCTCGTATATCAGTCCCACACACCACTGAGTCTGGGAACTTGTGATTAGGGACATAACGGTGATTATTAAGTTCCTGGTTCAGTACAAAAATAAGTAAATAAATAAAAATATTTTAATAATTGGCATTTTATATGATTTGATTTCCCCGTTCTGATATTTGTGAGGGAATCTCGTATATTTCACACATCTTTATACTTCGTCAGCTGTGACAATCTTAGTCATAATCAGGTATCTATAACACATGAATGCATTGCTTGGTTAGCTATGGCTACAGGTGGTTGGTTTGATTCCAGAAGAAGGTGTTTGTCATATCAAGTTCAAATATGTGTACAAATATTAGTTCAGGTATGAATGCGGAGAAAATGTTGGTGATACGCAGTTAATATTGAAGTTTCCATAGTGCGTTTGCTGCTGTTAATTGAGTTTTTATTATATGGTTAGTTCTACAATCGGTTAATAAAAATCCGCTCGCCAGTGGAACGACGTTTCGCAATTGTGAGACAACGATTTAGAGAACAAAAGTACTTCGAATTTCTACAGGACTTTAGGATTTCCGATACTATAGTAAAA
This sequence comes from Locusta migratoria, assembly GCA_026315105.1. Lineage (NCBI taxonomy): Eukaryota > Metazoa > Arthropoda > Insecta > Orthoptera > Acrididae > Locusta > Locusta migratoria. The sequence goes on along the minus strand of CM048755.1, from coordinate 27,309,013 downwards.
TCTGTTGTTTGTAAAAATATTAAATGTTGTTTAAGGATTAATTAATGTTTTATGTGACGGAGTTTGTTATATCAGACTGTCATAAGTGTGATAATTCTTAAGATATGTCATTGTAATAAACTGGATTCAATAAACGTTAAGGACTTAATAACGTGTTTCCTTTTATTTGCAAAATCGTGCTGTTAATTTACAACTGGAATGATTGCCATAAAGAGCGGTTGTCTGTAGTGGATCCATTTTTAATAGTCGAACGACTATACCGCGGAGCGAGCAGAGCACCCGCAAGACACGTACGTTAGTTGTGTTGCATGCACATCAGGCGAAACGCAATTTAGGTCGTTCTGATATTTTTGCGCATGGTAGTACGTCATAGTCATTTTCTACACCGCGGAGAATTACCTTCTGTTGCCCATTAGTAAAGTAAGATGTGAACCAGTTGTGAACTACTCCACGTATTCCACAATGTTCCAACTTCTGAAACAATATTTTGTGATCAACACAATCAAACGCTTTTGTTAAATCAAAGAAGACGCCTAATGTCCGTAGCCTCTTATTTAAACTATCAAGTGCCTCGGGAAGACAGTGGTTCAAATCCACCTCCTGTTATCCAAATATACGTTTTCCGTGATTTTCCTAAATCATCCCTGACAAATGCCGGGCCGCCATGGAGTAGCCGAGCGGTCTAAAGCGTCTCGCTGCGGGGCGCACGGTTGCTCGCCGTGGAGGTTCGAGTCCTCCCTGGGGCATGGGTGTGTGTGTTGTCCTTAGGTTAATTTACCTAGGTTTAAGTAGTTTGTAAGCTACGGACTGATGACCACGCAGTTTGGTCCGATAGATTTACAAACATTTGAACATTTGAACATTTTTGACAAATGCCGGCATGGTCTTTAGAAGGGTATGGCCGATTTCCTTCGCCAGCTTCACTTATAAATCCGAGCGTGAGCTCCATCTGTAATGACCACGCTATCGACGAGACGTTAAGCCCTAAGCTTCCTTCCTTCCTTCAATGAGGCCCTGGTAGGGCTCTGGAAGGAGTTAGCAGCACATCTGCACACACAAGTCACCTCATTCCCTGTAAATTCCAGGACGGTGGCCGATGAACTCCGACCCCTCGTCAATCACATCCTAGATATGTTCTATCGGGTTCAGATCAAGTTGAGGGCCAGCACATTACTTGCAAATCACGACTGTTTTCCTAGAACTACTCCGTCACAGTCTTGGCCTTGTGACATGGCGCTGAAAAATGGCAACGTCATTAAGAAACATGATAAGGGGTTTACGTGATCTGTAACCAGTGTACAACACTTCTTGGACATCATGGCGCCTTGCACGACCTTCAGTGGACCCATGGATGCCCACGTTAATGTTCCCCATAACATAACTGAGCCGCGCCAGCTTGTCTCCAAATGTTCAAATGTTTGTAAAGCTTATGGGACTTAACTACGGGGTCATCAGTCCGTAAACTTACAAACTACTTATGAACTACTTACGAACTAGGACGGCACAAATATCCATGCCCGAGGGGGGATTCGAACCCCCGACCGTAGTGGCCGTGCAGACCGTGACTGGAGCGCCTCAGTCCCCTCGGCCACCGCGGCCGGCTATTAGACAGCAAAAGTACAAGTAATTTATTAATAGAATACTTCAGATTGCTGAACAGTTGACAGTATTCAGACAGACACAAAACATCTAAGTGAATAGATGAACAATACGTGTCTTTTTGCCTCGCCGCCGGCCGCGGTGGCCAAGCGGTCTGCTGCGCGCCAGTCACGGTCTGCACGGCCACACGGACGGGGGTTAGAATCCCCTCGGGCATGGATATTTGTGCCGTCCTTAGTATTAGCTAGTTCCGAAGACAAAATAACACCTTACACGTTTACACCACACACTAGGAATATCTACAGAATGAGCATTCGTACTGGGTGCTTATAATAAAACTTAGTGTTCCGGGTGCGAACTGTAGACATCGCAGGACGCCGAAACTTTGTGGGTATGTTCAGTAATCGGAGCGCTCGCGGATTTTGATGAAACGTTTTTCCACTTTGTGCCACCAGGCAAAATTATGGCGCTATAAGTCGTCAGAATGTTACTAATTCATAAGTAGTTTGTAAGTTTAGGGACTGATGACTTCGTAGTTAAGTCCCATAAGCTCTACAAACATTTGAACATTTGAATCTGCCACGCCTCAGACTATCATGACTGGAAGCCAAGCAATATTGTTCAGTAGTAAGTGCATGGAGCCTGCTGGTCCTAGTTAATATCTCCACCTAATGGAGTAGACTGATTCTTGCAGAGTTTTGCCTTATAAAACCTGGTGATCGGTGGCGCACAGAACTATGCGTGGCGTAGTGCATTGTAATCGACTGTGTTGCCAACTGTTGCAATGTGACTCACTAGCACAGTACATATCACTTCTGTTCCCTCCCCCCCCTCCCCCCCCCCCCACACAATGAAAAAGTTCAAATGTTCAAATGTTTGTTTAGTTTATGGGACTTAACTACGGGGTCATCAGTCCCTAGACTTACAAACTACTTATGAACTAGCTAAGACTAAGGACGACACAAATATCCATGCCCGAGGGGGGATTCGAACCCCCGACCGCAGTGGCCGTGCGGACCGTGACTGGCGCGCCGCAGAGCCCTCGGCTACCGCTTCCGGCCAAAGAAAAAGAAACTACGCGCTGTCGTGGAATAAAATTTTCTACGACGAGGAGGCCGTGACCTCAACATAAAGGAAGAGGTGGGAACTGGAACGGTAGCCAGCGGCATCCACCTCGCGAGCGGAAGGGAACGCCGGCCGAAAACCGCACGCAGGCTGAACATCGAAGACCGGAGTGGCCGTAGGAGACGACGGCGTTGGCCGAAGCGACTTCCGGGACGACGCTGCAGGAAACCGGAAGCGGCGCTTCGACGACTCGTGTTCCGCTGAAGGAGAAGGCGGCGTCGCTGCTGGCGCGGTATTGGCGGCGTTGGGTGGGGACGGCGGTGGCGGCGGCGGCGTGATATCCATGACCGCGCAGGTAGGCGGAGACAGGAGCGCTGCGGGTGTCGCCTTCTCTGGACCTCTACCGCGTGCTGCATCTGCCGACAAAGGATGTGCGGCACAATATCAGAGATTCCAGCTTTTGTTGACGCCTGTGCAGCTCACTGGAACCCTGAACCAGACAGGCAGAACATCTACATCTACATGGGATACTCTGCAAATCACATTTAAGTGCCTGGCAGAGGGTTCATCGAACCACCGTTATACTATTTATCTCCCATTCCATTCTCGAATAGCGCGCGGGAAGAAAGAACACCGAATCTCTTATCTCCCGTATTTTATTCTGATGATCATTTCTACCTATGTAAGTGGGAGTCAACAATATATTTTCGCATTCGGAGGAGAATGTTGGCGATTGGAGTTTCGTAAGTAGCCCACGCCGAAGCGATAAGCGCCGTTGTTGTAATGATTCCCATCCCAGATCCTGTATCATTTCCGTAACGCTGTCTCCCCTGTATCGTGACAATACGAAACGAGCTGCCCTTCTCTGGACTCTGTCGATGTCCTCCGTCAAACCCACCTGATAAGGATCCCACACTGCGCAGCAATACTCCAACGGACAAGCGTAGTGTTTGCAGTTTCTTTTGTAGTTCTGTTGCATATTTTAAAGGTGCTGCCAATAAAACGCAGTCTCTGGTTCGCCTTTCCCACGACATTATCTACGTGTTCTTTCCAGTTTAAGTCTGAAGTAATAGTAATTACTAGGTATTTTGTGGAGTTTACGGCCTTCACTTTTGATTGATTTATTTTGTAAACAAAGTTTGAGGATTTCTTTTCGTATCATGTGGACGACTTCACACTTCTCATTATTTAGAGTCAACTGCCAATTTCTACACCATACTGATATCTTATTCAGATCATTCTGCACTTGGTTTTGATCTTCAGATGATTTCACTAGAGGGTAAATGACAGCGTCATCTGCTAATAACCTAAGGGAGCTACTTAGATTTTCCCCTTAAATCGTTTATGTAAATAAGGAACAGCAGAGGACCAATAATACTACCCTGTGGTACTCCCGATATCACCTCTGTTTTAGTCGATGCGTTACCATTGATTACTACGAACTGTGTCCTCTCTGACAGGAAATCCCCTATCCAATCGCAAATTTGGGGCGATATACCCAAAACTAACAATAATAACTGGTTCCCAATGACGTTTACGTACGTAGACCGTAAAGAAGACATTGTCGTCGACCTTTAACTTTGAATTCGAAGGCAGAGTAAATTGTATCCGCGGTGGTCGCAGAAGAGACTACGACCGGTGACGATGGCCACGCAAACGTTCTGACGGCGAGGGTCCATCCCTCGGCAAAAAGCGATAGGAAGAGAGACAAAACTTTAAGGCTTGGTCACGAGTTTCAGAGGAACGAAGTTTCTCCATATGACTTTTGAACGTTCGCACAAGACAAGGATTTCTGGCAAACCTTCTATACAAAAAATAGAAGACAAAGCTGCGACCAGCCGGCCGCGGTGGCCGAGGAGACTGAGGCGCTCCAGTCACGGTCTGCACGGCCACTACGGTAGGGGGTTCAAATCCCCCCGCGGGCATGGATATTTGTGTCGTCCTTAGTATAAGGTAGTTGATAAGTAGTTTGTAAGTTTAGGGACTGATGGCCCCGTAGTTAAGTCCCATAAGCTTAACAAACATTTGAACATTTTTGAAAGCTGCGACCGTACTTGCTTTAGTGGTCGAAGACGTGGGGACCACGAACGGAAATTTGCTGTTAGCATCAATCACAAAGAGCCATTGCGTGTTCCAGTTGGGTACCGCGAAATCGATACGAAGTCGTTGCCACGCCACAGAGGGACGCGGTCAAGGACAAATTTGTTGCGGCGGAGTCACTTGTTGCTCGACACAGACAGAACAACAAGAGGTCGTAGCTTGAAGCTGAGCTTCCATGCCAAGTGCAATGATGACGAGCGAGTTCAAAAATGTTTGTTAAGCTTATGGGACATAACTACGGGGTCATCAGTCTCTAAACTTACAAACTACTTATGAACTACTTACGAACTAGGACGGCACAAATGTCCATGCCCGAGGGGGGATTCGAACCCCCGACCGTAGTGGCCGTGCTGACCGTGACTGGAGCGCCTCAGTCCCCTCGGCCACCGCGGCCGGCACGAGCGAGTTGTTTCTTTCGAACAACGCCCCAGTGACCTTGGTACAACAACGATAAAACTTCTCTTTGAAGGGAAAGAAGGATCCCAACCCCAGCATTGTCATTGTCGGTGCCTAAAAGCAAGACACCTGACCTTTGCGATAGAGCATCACGATGTGCAAAATAGTGTCATGCTGCTGGGTTTGGAATATCCCGCAGGAATCACGTGTGTACTGCAAACACAACCCGAAGAGCATGATCTGAAGCACTTGCTTGCGCAATACGATGGTAGTCTAAAGGAAACGACTGAAGACTTTCAAGCTCGTTATTGTCAATTTGATAAACATGATTCCTCTGAAGAATCGAAAGCAGAATCGTTACCAATAGGTAAATGATACAACAAGTCTGCATTCGAATGTTGAGCGTTAGGCCTGTATAGAAATTCGTACTGACAATTTCAATGAATGAGGGCCCAACGTTGCAACCTTTGCGCTGTACGAGGCGGTACAGACTTGGTAGGACTGAATAACGCAGTCGAAGGTCAGTGATCAGTGATAAAATAGAATTTTCTGCCATACGAATACTGATGAAACTTTGCGACTCCGTACACTATCGCTAATGTCTCCTTTTCAAGTTGACTGTAATTACATTGTGTCTTGGTAAGCGTCTTTGAGGCAAATGTAGTGGGTCTGTCTACAGTACAAAAACGGTGCGAAAGAACAGGACCAATACCATAGGATGACACGTCAGCAGCTAATACAACTGGTTTGTTAGGATCATACGGTATCAGGCAACAATGACTGATCAGAACATTTTTCAACTGCTGAAAAGCTTTTGAGCTTGCAGAAGATCATACAAAAGGTGCGGCGCAAGCGATTAAGTGATGCAGCGATTTGCGCAGCGTTAGGAATGAAAATATGTAAGCTTTCCCATTACAGCCTGTGGTTTTGGGACATTCTTCGGCGGAGACAAGTTTCTAATTGCTGCTAAATGAGATTGTTCAAGATGAATCCCTTGTGCATTGATCACATGTCCGAGGTAGTGCACTTCCTCATTGAAAAATGAGCACCTGTCCGTATTACACTTTAACCAGTTTTCCTTAAGCACTTGAAACAAATATTCTAAATTATTCAAACGTTCCTCCGGTGTACGTCCTGGCACCACTATTTCATCTAAATAATTAGAACACGATGGCACTTTTGCTGTTAACTGTTCCGAGAATCTTTGAAAAATAGCAGGTGCCGAAGCACTACTGAAAGGCAGTCTTTGAAACTGAAAGAGTCCTTTGTGAGTTGATCGCAACAAAATTTATAAATTCTCCGTCCAACTGTAATTACACATATTCCTCCCGTAAGTCCACTTTTGAGAAGTACTATCCACTGCCCAATCTGTCCATCAATTCTTCCGGACAAGCGAGGAGATACGTGTCGACTGTAGTCTGTGGATTCACCGTTCTTTACAAATCGGGGCACAGACGAAGACGTCCATCACGTCGCTTCAATATGAAAAGCGGAGAAGCTTAGTGACTAGCTGATATCGGCTTTATGACGCCATTACCAGTCCATCTTTAAATTTCTTGCGCTATCTGGTGGCGAATCGCACGCGGAGCAAGGCGAGCTCTAGCGAAGCGTGGCTGTGCGGTGACACGAGCTTCAAAATCTTAGCCTGTCCTACAAACTGATCAATCAGCACTTTCTATTTCTCACACAGTTCTGAAACTTGTTTGCGAGGTACCGAAGAACGAATTTGAAGAACATTGTCTTGCACAGTAAGACTGAAGAGATCAAATAAGTCAAGGCCAAATATATTTGTTTTGTGCCCGTTCCTTAGTACATGGAAAGACCAAAACTTTGTGACATTTTTTAAAGAGGCGATCAAATTACACACACGAAGTACAGGTATAACCGATCCGTTGTAGGCAGATAGCGCAGAGGTAGATTTGCGTAGGGGCGGGCTGCCTAGATGTTCATAAATGTCTTTATTTAGTAGAGAAACTGAAGCACCAGTATCCAGCTGCAAGTCCGCGGAGTGGTCAGGTACACGCAGAGTGAAGCGCCAGGGAGGTTTTCCTGGTAGTGGACGTGCTTGCAATATCACTTGCGTGACCGAGCGTTCGCAAGGCCGTGCCGAGCACTGTAAACACGCGCTGTGAACGTGGCCTACCTTGCCACAGCCGTAGCAAAACGCCTGCCGGCTTGGGCATTGAGAGCGCTTGTGCCTAAGTGAAGCATCGCGGACACGATTTCCGCATTTTCTGGTGAGCGCCTGCACGCTTGCTGCGAGTCTGAAAGAAAATACCTGTGCTCCGTGACTGCAGTGTGTCGTGGCGTCGCCATCGCCACATCACCGGCGGTCTAAAGACGTCGCCACGCCATTCATGAAGAAGCGATAACTCGCTGTACAGTACTTGGACCGCCGGGGGCGCCTCCAGTCATGGTTACCTTTCTGCCTCGCATCGCTGGCCGGCCAATGAGAAGAAGAGGGCTAGGCTAGATAGGCCGGCGCACGACAGTTATTACAGCAGAGGACTACAGCAGTCATAGGGGTAAGAATAAAGGGAGGTGGCGCTATGTATGCCAGCCGTACTACGCTTTGAAGCCATGACACTCCGACCAAAACACTGACAGTGTGTTATAGCTGTGTCTGTGTACAGTCGCTAATTGTATCAATATACGAATTTAACGTCCTCAAACTAGTTGTTTCAATTTTTTGTTTAAAATAAAATCTCGAAAAACGAAAAAAATCGCGTTTATTCTGTTTAAAAATAGTTATTACCACAATATTACGAATTGTAAACGTGGATTGTTTCTTTAGTTAATCTGATGATCGTCAGATAAAATAATTCGATTGAGTGAACCAACACCAGATTTACGAGCACAGTGACGATATCTCTTCTTTGTGTAGTAAGTTTCATTAATATTGAAACTAGGTTTTGCTTTCAAAATCATTGGCTTAATGAAAATCAAAGTTTTGTTTCATTCCTTATTCATTCGTATATAGTATGTTAAGTGGCGGAAATAACTGTCATCTTTAGGAAATCTAAAAGAGAAAAATACGCTACATTACAAGTAAAGATGTATAGGTTCGTTCACAATAAAAGAGGTAAAATCACACGTTAGAGAGGCAATTTACACATGAAATAGTATTTCCTTCGCTTTCGCGTCACAATCAGAACGATTTGTACACAAAAACATCACACAAGACACCATAACAGTGCAAAATCCTTCCAAAAACGAGCGACAAGCAAGGTTAATACAGCAGTGTTTTGGTCGGATCAAGATGGCTACCCTTGGCGTCAGAGCGCCTTCGTTTATTCTTACCTCCATGATAGCAGTCGACTATCAACGAATCAAATGAAGAGTACAGAGCCAGCCGTCTACAGCGACAAACCGGAACAATTCTATTGACTGTAGCCAGGAAGAGTTCATTGCAAAACTGTGTATTAGATAGGACCTTGCATCAACAAGCACACCTAAAGTTGACTATTACCTTCAGTTATAATAAAAGTATATGTGAACTAATGACTTCTTTCAGTTGCAGACCTTGTCCACAATCCTCGCTAGCCACCTTCCATCTCCCTATCCTAACGTTCTTATTAACGAATCCCGAGGATACAAAACAGTGCACCTTGCTTTTATTTCCTGTTTTGTCTTTGCATTGTGACCTATTACTTTAAACACCATTCGCACTAGAAATCACAGATCACAGGCGAGTCAAAGTTCACCTCCGTAGTCCCCACTAAGCTTTGCAAGTCAATTAGGGAAATCACAGTTTGCAAACCCGGGTCTAACAATTTGAGTGTGGTACCACGAATCCTAGCATCCGGAACGTTCTGTGTGATACCATCCCTCAACATGAAATACCATCCCTCAAAATGAGATCAGTGTAGCTGTTTCCACACGTACGCGTAAATTTACAATGTCTGGTTAGTCCCATTAATTCTGCAAGCCACTGCTTGTAGGTTTGTCCCGATTCTTTCATAAGTCTAAGCTATTTAAATCTAGCTGCAGCGACATGGATCTGTCATAATGTGCGATCAACTTTTCGACCAGTTTTTTGTGGGGGACGTTGGAAGGGTCGACATCAGGAAAAGGTTTTCTGCACCAACCGAACACTGAGGTACCGATGGTGGAGATGAAGTAAGCAACGCGCTCATTACCTTCTATTTTATTAGCCGCGAAGTAGGAGTGGAGTTGCTGCAGGTAGGTTTCCAAGTCTTCTGCTGCAGCATCGAAGGTCATAAATTTGGGTGCAGCCACTGGCTGTGATGCTGCATGTTGCGTCAGTGCTTGAATAATGGAGTGGACGCTTTGCAGCAATTTTTCAATTTGTTGAGCCTGAAACTAAATAATCTGAGTCAGCTACATCTCTTCCTGAGGTGTAGCCATTCTGAGTTTGGCCTTATAAAACATGGTGATGCGGTGGTGCACAATACTATGCATAGGTGTGGCCTAGCATTGTAATCAATTGCGTTGCCAACTGTTGCAATGTCACACACTAGCACAGTACATACCGATCTAACAGCATTATGTGACACCATAATTAAATTTTTATGCCTATTATGTAATTTATAATTTATTTCAATATTTATATGACATGATTTATCGATTTAGTTTGATATATATATCAATCTGTAAACTTATTATCTTCGGATATGAGAGTTACGCTATTGAAAATTTGTAAGCTACTAACGTAAAGTATGTGTAAACATTGTTGTCCTGGCTTAAGGCTTTTATAAATAATATTCGTATGTAAAAGATTGGGGGGGGGGGCATCCCCGCTTCAAAGAAGAATGCTGACGTGGAAGCAAAAGGTGGAAAAAGCGCGCCAGATGGCCGGTTTGCGCGGCGAAAAAGTTAGTTGCGAGAGAGTCGTAGCTTGGACGCTGATGAGTGAACAGTGCTCGTGCTTGTGGCTATCTTGCTTGAGGCTATAACTTTTAAGAAGAGCAGTAAAATGGCCTCGGATGGAGAACATCTTTCAAAAATGTTTACTGGCATAATATTTGTGGCTTATTATTGAAATTATTTCGACGCTAAGAAGACTGAATTTGGCCACATGATTCAAGAGCCAGTAATGGAATATATTACTCCACAGCTAACTGCACTGCAGCGCCAATCTTCCATCACAGGCAAAGTAGACAATTTTTTAGTATTGTAACGACAGTCTGAACCTCAACTTCATAAGCTGTAAACAGAGTTGTTAATCTGTTATTGTCCTATGCCATTAACCAATGTAGGGTCCTTTCCTTATTCAAAGTGAAACATTCCGAGTGGCCCAGTGAAATAACTAAAATAATAACGTTTTAATCTTTATAGATTGCAAGAAGTTTTAGTGATTTTTGTTGCATAATTATATACTGGAGATTAATGTAAAGTGTAGGCTAATGTTCAATTTTATCTCCACCAAGTACAAACTTTTTCAGTCATTGTTGCAGTTTTAAAGTGTTTACTTAACTTTAATCAAAGAATGACATAACAGTCATAAATTTTCTTGATTGCAATAGTAAATGACATAGTTGTTTGAGTTAATTGAGAGATAGCTTATCAGATTCAGGTACCTCAATTTAAAAACGGCTTTGTTCTTAAAATAAAACCTTGCACTACTGAAAGATTATTATTATTTTGCAAGTAAGTCAGTGAAAAGCAGAATCTATCTTTATAGTCAAATAAATAGTAAAAATACTAGTGCTTAACTTATGTTTGGACTAGGTTTCTTAAAAGATTTTCTATTACAATAATTTTACAAAATTAAGACAGAATAGTGGTTGTTCTGAAGTTAATTTGCTGTGTTTTGGAAAAGGCCTAAATGATGTATGTGTTATTTTAATATTTTGGTTCCAAAGAGTAAGCTTATTATTCACAACTTTAGTAAGTTGTTGTAGTATAAGACACAATAGTAAACAGATTAATGAATTTTCAATTTTGCCCAGTAACTAACTTTTAAGTGTAGATTGCTGTGATGCTGCTTGACATCCACAAAAGTGAAAGTTTAAAGTAGTGTAGTTTTTAAAGTCTGTTTTACTAATTTTTTTTCAGATTACGAAAGAAACATTTTTACTGCATAATTACATTCATACTATAAATCAAATAGTTAATTACTGTCCATAGGGACTGGCGACCGTAATTAAAACAAATAGTGCTGTTTTGCTTTTAAAGTAAAAACTTTCTGATTCCTTGTAGTGTCAACACTATCTTCTCTTTTGGTTCTATATATCTTTGTGAAACGAAGGTTACCTCCGATGCTTTCGTCTATTAGGATAACACGCAGTCAAATTTAAATCATCTTGGAGGGGCACAATTCTGTAGGCAGAAGCTTGTAGTAGCGAGGCGGTGCAGTTAGTTATATTACAGTGTATGTAACAAATCTGTTACGAGTTATTGTATATTGCTAACAGTACTGTAAGCGGCTGCAAAGCTTCACTAACCGACATGAGTGTTGCACACGCGGGGAACTCAGTGAGGTGAGATTAGAACCCCGTCTGCGTCCAGAGGTCTATTATATATGCTCGCCGCGGCCGGCAAACGACAACGTCCTTATTCGCCGCATAGGGTGCTGCAGTAACCCTCTGTTATTGTAAACAAAATACTAATATCTCTGCCGAGCGGTCTAAAGCGACTCTCTGCGGAGCGCGCGGTTGCTCGCCGTCGGAGGTTCGAGTCCTCCCTGGTGTGTGTGTGTGTGTGTGTGTGTGTGTGTGTGTGTGTGGTGTGTGTGTGTGTGTGTGTGTGTGTTGTCCTTAGGTTAGTTTACCTTAGTTTAAGTAGTTTGTAAGCTATGGACTGATGACCACGCAATTTGGTCCGATAGATTTACAAACATTTGAACATTTTGAACTAATATCTCTGTACGTTGAAAACAGAGTCGTTGATTTTTCTCCATGTAGCACGCTTTGAAACTAATACTAAATAAAATTTTCAAACAAATATCTTGGCAATTTTGACTTGTATAATTTTTAAATGGCACCCTCGAGTCGAATATGAGTGCTGGACTGTTACTTTTGTAACAACCTATACATCTTCTACTTATCCAACCTTCCAGAAATTTGGCACAGTTTCATCTTTTTGCTTACTAACTAAGGTTCCATAATATTAACCCTGTACCATAATTCTAAGAGGCATTGATTTGATTTGATTTGATTCTTTCAGGGAAGCCAAAACAGTCTTGGTCTAACCCGCCACTGCCCGCACCGAAACTAAGTTTATTGTGCGGTATCGCTCCCTGTATGTCTAGTAAAACCAACCAATGCCCTTGAACAGTGCAAGGAGTCCCTTTACCAGTTCTTTATTAGACACAATTTCTTCGGGTCTGGTTGTCCCAAATGTTCTGTGCCTTTTACTCTCCAATGTCATGCATTCGAAGATCAGATGTGATGCAGTTTCATCACCGTCATCACAGATCCTACATTTAGGGTCCTCTTCTGTTATTCCCATTGTATGTAGGTGTTTTTTGAAATATCCATGAGTCTAATCTCTCTCCTGTTCAGACCCAGGATTGCAGAGCTTCTTTTAAAACAAGGCTTTGGCATCATTACCTTGCCAGGTTTTTGTTGATGGACTTTGGTCCAATATTCTACGTGCTGTCTTCTGAGCCAGTTACGTAGCTCCAATTTAATCATTGCCTTGGTGATTGTCAGGACAGGTTCCGGTCCAATAAATGGAGCCTCTGCCCCCATCCTGGCTAATCTGTCGGCATGTACGTTGCCACTGATCCCCGAGTGGCCAGGGACCCACAATAGGTTTACTCTATTGCTTTCCCCTAGCTCCACCACAACCCTGTGACATTCTGCAACAATTTTAGACCTTGTTGTAGGAGCTGCCAGTGATCTCAGGGCTGCCTGGCTGTCTGAATAGATATATATGCTACGATCTTTGTAGCACCTACGCAAATTCTCCTCCACACATGCCCTGATGGCAGTGATTTCGGCCTGGAATACTGAGGCCAGTTTCCCTAGAGAGATGACGCCCTCCAGTCTTGACTGCACCCCGTATACCCCGGCCCCAACGCCTTGGTCTGATTTCGACCCGTCAGTGAACCAGACAATATCCCCCGTACGGTGTCGAACTATTTTCTCCCACTGCTCCCTACTTCCAATTATTATACTGAAAGGCTTGTTGAAGCAGTATGGGGTTATAATATAGTCGGTTGGCATTTCCCCAACCTTTACTATATTTACCTCACTCACTATTTTAGTGTGTGATTCTGGATATCCCAAAGAGTTCCAGTTGTTGACAGATTTGAGTCTGTAGGCACCAGCTGCCACCTCCATCTTGACCCAAAGGTGTAATGGGGGCATATCCAGCATGGTTTCCATCCCAGCACTTGGTGTGCTGCTAATTCCACCTGTTATGGCTAAGCAGGCTAGTCTCTGCACCTTGCCAAGCTCCTTAGCAGCAACCTGCTGTTCTACCTTCTTCCGCCACACGACCGCCCCATAGGTGATCCTGGGTCTAATCACTGTGGTGTATATCCAGTGCATACCCTTGGGGCTCGGGCACCAATTTTTGCCACAAGCTCTCCTGGTACTTACTAAAGTACCTTTTGCCTTGGAGCAAATATTGCTAATGTGAGGGGTCCATGTCAGTTTCTCATCTAGGGTAACCCCTAGATATTTCACTGTCCCCTTCACAGGTAGCACTTCATTGAAAAGCTTTAGATTCCAACTTGAGTGTTGGATATGTTTCCTTGTGAATGGTACAACAACAGTCTTCTTAGGACTAACCCCCAGATCCTGTTTTCTGCACCAGTCTTGCACAATGTCCAAGGCACCTTGTGCCATATTCTTCACTGTGTCAGCAAATTTGCCAAGTATTACTATGACAAGATCATCTGTGTATCCTTGGCAAAAGTACTGCTTAGAGTTTAATTCTCCAATGAGATCATTCACCACTAGATTCCACAATAAAGGGGAAAGAACTCCTCCTTGCGGGCAACCCCTAGTGGTGTTGATTACCATTTTTTCATTCATCATGGTAGCCTCTACCTTTCTTCCACTGAGCATGGCCCTAGTCCACCTACATATAGTGGTCCCTAGGTCATGCACCTCTGCTGCCCTGGCCAGATCCCAGTCCTCTTTGCGAATACCTGAGAACCGTTATATCTCAGGAATCACATTCTGGTCTGAGTTATCCCCCAGAGTATATTAAGGAAAGTGAGTCTTGAGGAGCAGTTCCAGCGTTTCATGTGCTGTCTTTGTATACTCCCCATCCTCCTTTCTCAATGTTCTTCCTGGATTAGTTGGTACTCTAGTGAGGATTTTATGAAGTCTCGCTTGAGCAGCCGTGCCCTCCACTTCCTCACAGAATACCTTCCAGGATGCCTCCTTTGCCCGTCTGATGGCAAGGTTGTAATTGACAAGGGCCTCACGATACTTTGCCCATTGTCCTTTGCGCCTCGCAAGGTTAAACAGTCTTCGTACCTGTTTCCTTTGCATTTCCAGGTTATTATTCCACCAAGGCACACTCCTATTTGTGCACTTCTTAGTGATTGAGCAGTTGTCCTGGTATGAGGTCACTATAGCAGCGGTTACAGCCTCTGCTACTTCCTCAAACTCTGCTGGATTCCTTATCGAAGTTTTAATTTCCGATAGGCTGAAGTCAAGGTCTCTCCTATATGTCTCCCAGTCCGTTTTCCTGGGATTCCTATAGGCCATGGTCTGTCTGGTTCCCATTTCAACCTTGAATTTAATATACATGTGATCTGATGAGGATGGCTCCAGGACCACATGCCACTGTTTGACGTAACTTCCCATCATCATGGAACCAAAAGTTATGCCAATTACTTCTTCCCTTCTACTATTCCTGAATGTAGGTTCATCACCCCTATTCAGGATCTCCAAGTTGTTGGATAGGAGAAATTCAAGAAGGTGCTCACCTCTACTGTTGGTGTCCTTGCTGCCCCACGATAGATTGTGGGCATTGGCATCACATCCCACCAACAGTTCGTCACCTTGCCGGTGGCAGGCTTCCGTCAGTCTCCTCACTTCCAAAGGAGGAGGAGAGCTGTCTTCATAAGGAAGGTATGCTGAGGCCAAAACAATTTCCCTCTTGATGCCTTCCTCACGTTGCTGCATCCTGATGGTCACCAAGTCCCTGGAACAAAAATCCATCATTGGTATGAAAGGTATTACATTTCTAACATAAATGCATGTTCTGGAGTTTTCTAGATTTCTAGCATAAATCAGCTTACCTCCAGTACCACCGAGGCCCGATACACCCCCTTTGTATAAATAGGGTTCTTGTATCAGGGCCACGTCCACCTCCTGTCTCCCCAGGCGACGGCTCAGGGCAGCAGTGGCCCCTTTACTGTGCTGCAGGTTTATCTGCAGCACTTCCAGTCCCCATCTTGTTGCCATTATTGCCTTTAAGGTCTTTGATTACCCTGACGACGACCTGCGAGAACCCTAAAAACAGTTTCAGGCCTTGCTCTCGCATTGCCTTCAGGGACTTCTCTCCGACCTCCACCACCAGGGTTCGTCCTTCTGGAACGACCTTTTGGTTAATTACCCTCCAATCCTCTGTCGAGACTTTTGGGTTCTGGGCCCTTATTTTCTCGAACAGAGTCTTTGGAGGGACATCCTTAAGGATCTTTGGTACCCATATTGATACCTTTGCGGTCTTCAGGAGTTCGGTTGCTGTCTTGACCAGCAGCTTCACGTTCTCCCACGGGGATTTCATGGGCACCTTTTCCTTAAGCCATTCTGCTGAGTGTTCCCCCTCGCAGACAAAAATGAGGGCACCGCGATCTAGATAGACCCTCCTGAATTTGGGTCCTGCACCAGCGTCTCCCCCAATCTTTTCAAAGAGGGCCATCTGCACGAGCTGCTCCTGCTGCGAGGTGATGCTCACCAGTGGGTATCCTTCTTGGACAACCGCCATTCTAAAGACCGAGACTGCAGTACTATAGGTCTGTTTCCCTATTTCCTGCCTCAGCCATTTAGGATCACGTTTGTCCAGAGAGGAGGGAGTCTTAGATTCCTCCCTAACCCTCTTGCCACCTGTCTTTGACGTCGAGGGGGTCTGTGTATCCCCTTCGACCTGAGGCAGTTTCTTTTTGGAGGTCTTGGGCTCAAGCCCTTTTATTCCCTCCACTTATGCTTAGGAAGCCATTCTTTTCCTTCCTTTTGCTTCTGTTCCTTGAGAAGTTTCCTGCTCTGAGCTCCAGACAAGGCCTTAATCCTAATCTGGTCCAACTTCTCTGTTACGGTTCCCACATCTTGCTCAGGTCTAGACCCTGATTCAGAAGTAGGAGTGCACTCCATCGGTCCTGATGCCGATGTTTGAGTATCTGAGGTCTCAAATTGCCCCTCAGATTCTTTTAAAATACTTTCTTTCTCCGTCTTCATCTTAGTCCCACGAGATTTGGGTATTTATATGGTCCACACCACGATAACCCCACGTGGTGCAAGGCTACTTACTCAGGAAGGTCGCCCGGTATCCCTGAGGCTCCGTTCGAGACTCATCCACCCATGTGCCACGCAACCGTCGCCACGGATCGCATCACACCTTGGGTTGGGAAAGGAATTGGGAAAGGACTGGGAGAGAATAAGGAAGACGGGACGTTGTGGGACACTCTTAGTCTGATCCATCAGCTGAGGCCTTTCCGGAAGTAGGTTCTCTACCTTCGGTATAGCCCTCTGCTTCACGCGGATACGCAAGCCTCTCCACCCGCACGGACAGTGCTTCGTCCAGGTGGTGTCCCCCGGAGAGGAAGAGGCATTTAATCTAAAATGTTTTTCTATTTTCACAGAACAAATTTCGTTTTGTGTTGGAAATTTGTGAAATGAATAAAATACAATTATAAAAATAATTCTCCAAGCATTTTACATTAATTCAGACATAAATAAAAAATTTATATCTTTAACATTAACATTGGGGGACTGAATATTATGCACAGTTGTGCAATTCTTCATAAATACGACTGTTTTGTTACTCTGACGTGCTGATGCGGATGTCAGGCCCAGTTGTGCAGTTGTTTGTAAGTATTGCAATACAGCAGGCGCCCATACCGTGATATTCAGCTTACATAGGAGACAGTAGGGAAAGCTTGCTTACCTACACGCCGAAGGAGACGCACAGTGTTTCGTCGCAGAATGCTAATTTTATATAGAGGTGTATCAGAAAAACTGTTCCCAATTTTCTGTGTTCATGGAGACACGAATATAAACATCACTTATCAATAATGCCGTTTTTGCAATTGCTTGACTTTCTATAAAAAGGCAGTTGTAATAACTCAGACGTGCAGACGTGTTTCAAGTGTTCTCTCTTATCATAGAAACCATGAAGTACCAAAGGTTTGTTATCATGAATCACAGAAAATCTTCTGTAAAATTTGTTTCAGGTGTTAAATACACTACGTACTTTGCTTTTCTGCAAAACTATGGAAAGATAGACTTACTAGTTACGGAACTTACACGACAAGCTGAATTTGTTGGGGTCATTTATAGGACGCGATTCCACCCATCGGCTTTGCCGCGTGACATCAGCTTGTCGTGTTGTGACGTCATCGCTGCGCAGCAGTTTTGAGGTGCTTGCGTGTTTGTAGGCGGCTTGAGTAATTAGTGGTGGCTGAATTAAAGATGATAGCTTGTTTACCAGCAGAACATACATTATAGATTAAGACTTTGTGTTCAAAAAATAATCTGTAGCTTCACTCTGATAGTGAGGTATAGAGTAACAGGCAGAAAGGTTTTTTTATTATTATTATTTTTTATTTTATTTATTTATTTTCCAGTGAGCGCCTAAGGCGTGAATTTTTGGGCTGAGACCTGTGATCGAGGGTACATTCTGTTGTTGTAATCTGTAATTTACGAGGATAATCACATATTATTTATTATCTACATTACATAAGAACTAAGATATTATTCCGTATACGGGTTTTCGGATATGCTGATGACGTCAAGGGTCAAAGCAGACGGATGGAATCGCGTCGTAAAATAATGTCATTTCTTATTTATAATAAGGGGCCCATCTAATTTTTTCATGAGCGTATTTTCACCATTTACACATCTTACTTCCACACATTTGAAATCAGAATTACAATAGGTAGCTTTAGCTACAAATTAAAATAACATTTATAGAGCCGGCCGCGGTGGCCGAGGGGACTGAGGCGCTCCAGTCACGGTCTGCACGGCCACTACGGTCGGGGGTTCGAATCCCCCCTCGGGCATGGATATTTGTGCCGTCCTTAGTATTAGCTAGTTCATAAGTAGTTTGTAAGTTTAGGGACTGATGACCCCGTAGTTAAGTCCCATAGACTCTACAAACATTTGAACATTTATAGATATGTTTACAATTTTCAATGTTTTTAAGTATAATTATACGGTAGAAAGAAGACAGATTGTAGCACATTTGCGTGATATATCATGCTCTAAGATCTCGCTCTCAATTTCACACTTCTTTTACAATGAAATTTTTTGAGCACTCTATTTTACACTACAGAGCTTCCTTCATATCACTGTAAGTTAAAAACAGTGCATTGATTGACTTTGCTTTATTAAGAACAATGTGTTCTTTCATGCTCCCTATTGTATCAGAAAGCTATCGATAGTTTTTGTTATACATCTATATTATTCTATTATAATCGAAAAATCTAGACTGAAATGAAACGTCGTTTGGTGATGATCGTGTGCTCAGCCGCCACTTTCGTCATGCTTGGCATCCCAGGTCCCCAGACCTCAGTCCGTGAGATTATTGGCTTTGGGGTTACCTGAAGTCACAAGTGGATCGTGATCGACCGACATCTCTTGGGTTGCTGAAAGACAACATCCCACGCCAATACCTCACCATAACTCCGAACATGCTTTACAGTGCTGTTCAAAACATTATTCCTCAACTACAGCTATTGTTGAGGAATGATGGTGAACAATTGAGCATTTCCTGTAAAGAACATCATCTTTGCTTTGTCTTAATTTGTTATGCTAATTCAAATGTTCAAATGTTTGTTAAGCTTAAGGGACTTAACTGCGGGGTCTTCAGTCCCTAAACTTACAAACTGCTTATGAACTACCTTATACTAAAGACGACAGAAACATCCATGCCCGAGGGGGGATTCGAAACCCCGACTGTAGCGGCCGTACAGAATGTGACTGGCGCGCCGCAGACCGCTCGGCCACTGCGGCCGGCTGTTTTGCTAATTATTGCTTTTCTGATCTGATGAAATGTCATCTGTCGGACAATTTTTTTTTATTTATTTATTTTTTTATTCATTTATTTATTTATTGTCCTAATAAAATCCCATGTCATTCCAAGCAAGTGGCAATTTTTACCTCTCTATCTACATTATTCCGTGATTTATGAAGTTTTAAAATTTATACTGACTTTTTGATCACCTGGTAAATGTTGCTTTGCAAAGTAGCAAGGAAAACAGTGATCAGGAACATAGGATCGCCACAGCGAGTAAACTGGATTATATGTCGTCCGTGACTTACATGGAAAGAGCGAAAATGATACGACTTTTCCTTGAGGTGCTACTCAATAATGAATTATTGTAAATATCCCACACCGGCAAGAAAAGTGGCAACTCTAAATATACTGCTTCTTTTGACTGAGTCATTAACAGCTTCTATTAGGAAGACTAAAGTGCCACTGTTTTTGCCTCCAATAAAATTAGCACAACTGCCCTCAGGTGGATATATGGCGAGACGGAGATTTGAAGATTTTCTAGCACATTGGAGAATTTCATAAATATTTCTCAAGGGGCCTCACAACTGCCATTTTTGGACTATGTCACTTTCTTGCCCGGGTGCTACATGTACAGCCCTTTTCTTTTAATTTTATAAACTCGTTTGATTTCGAAACTTCCTGGCAGGTTAAAATTGTGTGTCGGAACTGGGACTCGAACCTGGGACCTTTGCCTTTCGCTGGCTATCCCGACACTACTCACGGCCGTGAAAGGCAAAGGTCCCAGGTTCGAGTCCCAGTTCCGACACATAATTTTAATCTGCCAGGAAGTTTCATATCAGCGCACACTCCGCTGCAGAGTGAAAGTTTCATTCTGGAAACATCCCTTAGGCTGTGTCTAAGACATGTCTCCACCATATCTTTTCTTCCAGAAGTGCTAGTCTTGCAAGGTTCGCAGGAGAACTTCTGTGAAGTTTGGATAGTAGGAGGCGAGGTAATGGCAGAGGTTAAGTTGTGAGGACGGTCAGTGAGTCGTGTCGGGACAGCTCAGTGTTAGAGCGCTTGCCCGCGAAAGGCAAAGGTCCCAGGTTCGAGTCCCGGTTGTGGCACATAATTTTAATCTGCCAGGAAGTTTCATATTAGCACACACTGCGCTGCAGACTGAAAGTTTCATTCGTTTAATTTCCTTTCACATCACTTTCAATTAATTATTTGTACATTGTTCATGTCAGTACGCTGCAATTGGAATGCTCCATCCTTGCTCGTGTCCTGGCGCAATCATACGTTTTAGTAAAACATCGCATGATTTTAGAACATATACTTTTTCCAAAGTATCGTCCCTGTAAAACATCACATGAAGTGATGACTGCGATCGACAAGGTATCTCAAAACGATACCATATTTCTAGATTTCCGGAAGGCTTTTGAAACAGTACTTCACAACCGGCCTGTAATCAAATTGCGCGACTGGATTTACAATTTCCAGTCAGAAAGGAGACAGCACTAAGTAATTGACGGAAAATCATCGAGTAAAACAGACGTAATATCTGGAGTTCCCCAGGGAAGTGTTATAGGGGCCCGATTTGGGAGAGAGTCTAAACAGCTTTCTTAATCCGTTCGCGGATGATGCTGTTATTTATTGGTCACTAGAAGATCGAAAGCACCTGAAAAACTATTTAAATGAGAAATCTGCATAGTGCAAAAACTGAAAACTGACCTTAAATGATAAAAAGTGTGAAGTAGTTCATGTGAGCACAAAAATAAATCCGTTAAACTTTACCTACGCGATAAATCAGGTAAATCTATAGGCCATAAATTCAACTAAATACCTAGGAATTACAATTACCAACAACTTTAATTGGAAAAAACAGACAGACGATATCGTAGGGAAGGCGAACGAAAGGCTACGTTTCATTGGCAGAATACTTAGAAGATGCAACAGTTCTACTAAAGAAACTGCCTACACTACACATCCCAGATATGCTCGATAATGTTCATGTGTGGCGAGTTTGGTGACCAGCGGAGGTGTTTAAACTCAGAACACTGTTCCTGGAGCCACTCTGTACCAATTCAGGACGTGTGGGGTGTCGCATTGTCCTGCTGAAAGCCGGCCGTGGTGACCGAGGGGACTGAGGCGCTCCAGTCACGGTCTGCACGGCCACTACGGTCGGGGGTTCGAATCCCCCCTCGGGCATGGATATTTGTGCCGTCCTTAGTATTAGTTCGTAAGTAGTTTGTAAGTTTAGGGACTGATGACCCCGTAGTTAAGTCCCTTAAGCTATACAAACATTTGAACATTTTTCCTGCTGAAATTGCCCAGGCCGTCTGAAAGCACAATGGACGTGAGTGGATGCAGGTGATCAGCCAAGATGCGTGTCACCTGCCAGAGTCGTGTCTAGACGTCTCAGGGCTCCCACATCACTCCAACTGCACACGCCTCTCACCATTACAGTGCCTTCGCCTGCTGATTTGCTGAGTCTATAGATTCGTCTCGTTGTCTCCATACCCGTACAGCCCCATCCGCTCGATACAAGTGACAAAGCAACGTGTTTCCAGTCATCAGCGGTACAATGTCCGTGTTGTCAGACCCAGGCGAGGCGTGCAGTCAGCAAAGTTCCGAACGGCAATATCGATGATGTCTGGTTGAATGGTTCGCACCTGACACTTGATGGCGCAGCACTGAAATCCGTCGTAATTTGCGGAAGGGTTGGACTTCTGTCACGTTGAAAGATTGCCTTCAGGCGTCGTTGACCCCGCCAGAGTGATGTCGGAGACTTTATGTTCTACTGGATTCCCGATATTCAAGGTGCACTCGTGATCGTACGGAAAAATCCCCACCTCATTGGTACCTTGGAGATGGCGTGTGCCATCTCTCGTGCGCCGATTACAACGCCACGTTCAAACTCACTTAAATCGTGATAACCTGCAAATGTAACATATCTAAACCTGCGCCACACACCTGTTGTCCTATATAGGCGTTGCCGACCGTAGCGCAGTCCTCTGAGTGTTTATATAACTCTGTGTTTCCGTACTCATGTCTGTGCAAGTTTCTTTGGCTCTTCAGTGTAAATCGTTTGAAGATCAGTTGCCAAATGACGTCAGAGTTTCACTGAAATCTTTCTCAGGTATTTATGTAGGCCTACTATTGAAGATTATTAAACATTACTTTTTAGCCATTCATAATCGTATTACCTTGTTTCCATTTAGACAGAGACTAATGATGACGACATTGAACGAGATAAAGCGATGATAGACTGGAGTAGCAATGACGAAGATATTAAAGTTATTGATTATAATTATGAAAATTAATAAAACCATTAAACATCTCTTAAAATCCATTAACAACCTTATAAATTCATATTTCCTTTTATGTTTCTATAATGTCCACGAGTAAAATTAAACAATTTCCTTACTGAATTTATTAATACTATACATCAATAAACAATCAAAATTTAGTCAAATGTCGAAATTTGATTTGAATGTAATTTTAAATATAAAAGCCATGAAACCCCAAACAGATACTTACCAATTTTTTACAGATTTATTGAAACGAACATTATAGCCAATAATTTTTTAGACATCGAATTTTTTAGACTTCGTATAAAACTACCCGAACTATTCAAAATAACTCACTCGCATGTAGAGTGCCTGGCGCTCGCAGGTACAGCTACACTGTATGTTCGTGGAAGCAGGAGTTGGAATTGTCCAAAGTGTCTGGCTTGTGAGGAAATACCTGCTAATAGTTACACGAGTGCCATATATAAAATTCCTCTTTTATACTATACCGAAGGTACAGTTACCATTTAGTAAAGTTTAGAGGTGTCTGCGAAGTGGTTACCACGATACTAAGTGTCTGACAATGGACGACTGTTCCCTGTAGAAGGTTGGAGTCCTCCCTCGAGTATGGCGTTTGATGTTCTAGCGCAAGTTTAACACTTTGACTGCCGGCCCTGTAAACTTTGCCATTTCTAAGAATGCCAGCTGTTTTTAGCAATATTTAGTATTTTGTATTAGAAAAACTAGACAACATTTTAATGTGGTAATAACCTTTCCTGAAAGCCTTGGACTTCTTCTTCCTGATAACCTACTTTCAGTTTCTTTGAATGTTTACTTCCGTTTTCACATATTTTCAAACAATGTCATTTTTTGGGAAAAAGAAAAAAGTTTACGGAAATCAAAAAGTTTACACATCATGCTTGTCGTAGTAGAAAAGCTTTTGTTCCACTTTCAATAATGAAACACTGATAAAAACACTTACAGCCTTTCCAGTTTGCTCTTTTCCTCTGGTTGAACATACTTTTCACATACTTTGAATTCTACTTTTATCTGTGGGAGGTGGAATTTTTTCTAGAAAATGCTTTCCTGTAGATTACCTGCTCAGATGGCCTCCATCGGAAATTGGTTTAGAAGTATCGTCTTCACACATTGGCAATTCTGCACACAACACCTTTATGAACTTGGATAGAGGCATCTCCTCAGTTTTTATTTTGTTATGGAGAATACATGCATCCACCAGGCAACGTAAGGAGACAGTGAAATGCAAGTTTCTTCCACCATTTCACTGTTCTATGTTCGAAAGCCCCGTATGACATACCTTTGATCTGACAGATCAACCCCGACCTTCTTTTTGTTGTACTCCACAACACAAGCAGGTTTTTGTTTTCTGTTTACCTCTTCTGTCTTCATAATTATATCATTTCTGCCCTGTGTCGTGTACTTAGCATATATACATATCTTTTGTCTTTCCAGCACACAGTCAAAAGATTTCCACTCCTCCGGAATATCTGTTCCCTTCTTTGTATGTTGGGTGATTTCAAAGCCTGAGGCATTCCCTTCCTGTTTTTCACTACAGTTCGAACAAGACCTGTCTTCTCCTTTTCTAACATCCTACATACCCCTTGCGGCACTATGAAGAGACGGTGAGACCGTCAATGGACGGGATTTCGTATTTACAAACATGAAAAATCGAATTCCGTCAAATGACGGGATCGGCAGTCTATGGAAATTTTTGTATCCCGTCAACTGACGGGATTGGCAGTTAAAGTGTTAAGTTAGTTCAAGTAGTTTATAAGTCTACGGACCAATGACCTCAGTATGGTCTCTTAGGTTTACAAAATTTTGTTTTTGTTTGTCTGGCAATTGATGAGTTGATTCGCCATATAACTCCTAAGAAAATATGAGAAAGTTACGCTGTATACTTTGACAAATTGAAGCCTCTCTTTAATGCAGTTTCCTGCCTGTTACCTGCCAAAGCCACGATGATCCAAATTTCATAGTAGCCCAGAATTCCTACTTCTAGTTGGGGCAGTACTCTGAAACTATCGTCTTTTATAAAATGATGAAGGTCTGGCGGTAGCGGGCTCCCATTATATAGTTGACAGCTTCTCTTGAGTTGTTGGTGTACTGGCCGGTTCGACGACGGCCTCGGGGAACTTGCGTGGTGGGATCTCCATGCAGCATTTCTCGCGCCGTTTGTGGCCTCGGAGCTGGGACAGGCGGCTGGTCTTCCTGTCGGAGGTCATTCCCGAGTTCCCCACACAGCTGGCGGCCTCGGTGCCAGCAGCCTTCTCGTCGCGTGCACCGCGCAGTGGCGTGGCCAGCCGCCCCGGGTCCTCAGCACGGGCAGCGCTTTCCGCCCCTCCTTATACGGCCGGCTTAGATACACATTAATTTGTACGTTTCTTCTGAATACATTTATCATACACATTTAAAGTTTAGATTGACCAAAACACATTAGTGTCCATAAATGTCCTTGATACAGACCAGCTGCCTTTAGGTATATAGCTGGTCGTAATTAGACCAAGTATGGTTTGTGTTGTCTTTTACATTTTAATAGCGTTAAGTTTAAATAAATAATGATAGTAACAATTAGATAAGTTAATGGTGAAATTCATGGTGTTACATATTTAGTTATTTATACAATTTGAATTTAATTCGATTACCATCTATGAATAATGGATATAACAAATTATAAGGAAAAGGAAGGGCAACTCAAAAATCATTATCATTAAGAAGGATAAATAAAAGAAGATAGGAAAGGGTAGGTAAAGTAAAAGTTGTTGGTGAGAGTCTACCAAGGTGGAAGGCCTCGGAATGTACATCGAGCCCTGCCATCATGGAATTCCCTCCATAGGTGGTAATCATTCATTTCATGTACATTAAGAACTAAAGGGGGTTTTGACTCTAGTGTTTATAGTGCTTAATTGTTGAGGAATAAGTCATCTTCTGTGCTGGGGTGGTCATCTGTTTCATTATCCATGTTGCTTGTACTTACACTGTTTGTCTCGTTCCATATGTCCTGTGTTATGTTCTTGGTGTTATGTACGATGTTATGTCTGACCGTTTTTGCTTATTCTTCCCGCTTTAGTGATGAGACCTCATTCGTCAGTCTGTTTAGTGTGTCCCAGCCATCCTTATCTCTTATCAGTACGTTTAAGTCTTGTGTGTTGTTTAACATACAGTGTGTGTGTGTTCTGTATAGCTGACAATGTAATACCGTGTGTTCTGGTGACCCAGTCTCTCCACATGTACAGTCCATGTACGGCCGGTCCAGAGGTGCCCACAGAGACGGTCATGACGCAAACTGCATCATAGAAAATTCTGGGGAGGGGATGAAAAATTAGTACTTTTGGACAGCCTTGGGAAGGGGCTTTATAAAACAATTTACAAAACGTAAAATGAAAGCTATTTAATTTGAATATTAAATGGCAAAACCATATTTATTAGGTCATAAACTAGGAATCCAAATATTTCGGGTGTGGAGGGGGGTTGGTCGAAGTTTATAGGGGAGGTGGCCATCTCTGGTCCGGTCCTTCAATCCCCTGCCAGTGCGTCCTGCCAAGTTGACATCCGACCTCTGAAAAATTGGCTTTCTTGTCGGAGTTCTAGACAGATATGCAGTATAACTTACACATTCTGTTGCAACGATCTGGTGCGTCTGTCATGTTAACTGCCAAAATCGCTTTTGTTAAAATCATTTATTTCGTAACCAGTTTCAACAGAACTAGTTTCCACCCTCAGAAGCTCCCACTTCATAAAAATAGGTGTCAGCGTCACATTTTGGACAGTTAAAAAAAATAGCTCGGTGACAAGGAGCATTGCCATCCATAAAAATCCCGTCGTTGTTTGGGAACATTGAACTCGATGAATTGCTGCAGTTTACCTCCAAGTAGCTGAACATCTCCATTTACAGGCAACAATCCGTTCTCTTGGACAGATACGCTTTTAAGTTGTCTGTGGTCGAACCGACATGATAACGAGCTCAGAAAAGATGCTGCTGGCGATGATGTGCTGTTAAAAAACACACGCGAGTCGGTCTTCTGCTGCCATAGCCCATGAACGCAACAGTTACTGCACTTTCCTAACGTATACGTGGGTGGATCGCGTAACTAATGAGGAGGTACTGAACAGAATTGGAGAGAAAAGAAATTTCTGGCATACCTTGACTAAAAGAAGGGATAGATTGGTAGGGCACATTCTTAGACATCAAGGAATTGTGAATTTAGCGTTGGAGGGAAGTGTGTGGGGTAAAAACCGCAGAGGAAGATCATAATTCGCAGTCTCTGTTGCAATATTTTTATTATTTCAATAACGCGTTTCGCGCTGTTAGCCCATCATCAGACTGGAAACAGACAAATGTTTTATTACAGTCTGTGTACCTGGCGGGCAGCGAATCTAATATGGCTAAGGTGTGTAAATTTTGGAAAGTTGGAATGGAATGAAATGTATACGTTCGTCGTACGCCACAAATAACTTTTTGCTGTTATTTCAGGCTATGTTGCTAGTCTGTTAGCACTGACAAGTACGAGGGTCGTCCACAAAGTAAGCTCCGTTTCTGTTTCTATCCGCGGCACCGCTACGATCGCAGTTCCGAGCATGCGTGGCAATTACTCTGATTCAAGGAGAAGACATCTACGCCATTTTCTGATCGCTGCTTCCGACGTGTGCTTTGTAGTGCTTCTTTATAATGTCAGCCGTAATTGTAAATACCGCCGCGTGTGAAATCAGATCTGTGATTCGTTTTCTAAATGCTAATAAATTCATCTGAAAATCTGCGAGGTTTACGGACAAAATGCTATGAGTGATTCAATGGTTAGAAGATGGGTCAGTCTGTTCAATGAAGGACGTGATCAAGTGCACGATAAAGAACGAAGTGGACGCCCGTCTTTGGTTACTGATGAACTAGTGCAAAACATTGAAGAGATGATTAAGCACGACCGTAAGTTTACACTTAGTGTCCTTTCCTTGATGGTCAGCACTTCAACTATGATGACTAGCTGAAAGAACATTTTACCACATGCTTGAATACACAGGCGGCAACCTTCTATGAAGAAGGCATACAAAAATGTCTGCCACGCAATAACAAGGGTCTACAATATTTCGGAAACCATGTAGAAAAGTTGTTTAACAGTTGTAGATTTTTGTACAATAAATACTTTTCCTGTATCTGTACACGTTTGTTTTATATAACCAAACGGAACTTACTTTGTAGACATACCTCGTATATTGAAACGCTGCTGCACTTGGACGTTAAGTGCAGGTTGTGGGCCATTGCGTTGTCCGTTGGGAGAGGTAAAGCCTGAAATCTGCTGTTCTCGACACACTCTAGATACTGTCAGAGTCTAACATAAGAGTCATGAAACACCCAGCTAATTTCTGCAACTTCGCAACTACAGCGCTGCCAAGCAGTTGGGCCGTATAAACATCCCGTGGAAAGATTATGGATTGTATGTGTATTTGGAATCGTGCAGCTTATTCAAAATACAAGGGCGCACGCAGGTGGGGGGGGGGGGGGGGAGCGAGGGGGCCCGCCTACCCTCCCCTGAAATGTTTGGGCTTACACTGGATAAAATGGTATCTAAAACTTTCTTCATTATTTAATATTGCTTCTGAGTGTAACAAGAGTAGCGCAGATTTAATTTTGCTTGGAACTCAATTTTTTCACATATATCTCTAAATTCTGAATCATAACAAATTTTTCATAATCACAACATCGGACGGTAAACGTATTCACCCAGTCAATGTTACTGCTGCTGTTGTTGTTGTTGTTGTTGTTGTTGTGGTGGTGGTGGTCTTCAGTCCGTAGACTGCTTTGATGCAGCTCTCCTCGCTACTCTATATTGCACAAGCCTCTTCATCTCTTGGAGTGGCAAACAACGTCCTTTTAAATCTGCTTACTGTATTCGTCTCGCGGTCTACCTCTGCTACTTTTACCCCAACGCTTCCCTACAATACTAAATTGACGATTCCACGATATCTGAGAATGTGCCCTATTAATGGCTCACTTCTTTTAGTAAAGATGTGCCAGAAATCTTTTTTCACTCCAGTTCTGTTCAATACGCCCTCATTAGTTACGAGGTCTACCTAACTAATCTTCAGCATTCTCCTTTAGCACCGAATTTCTATCCTTTTCGTGTGGAACTGTTTATCGTCCACGTTTCACTCCCATACAAGGGCACTCTCCAGACAAATGCCTTCAGAAAAGACTTCCTAACACTTGTATTAATATTCGATGGCAACAAATTTCACTTCTCCAGTTTTACAAACGACATTAGCCCTCATGACCTTATTTCAGAATCGTGTTTCTGCATTTTCGCTATCTAGTTTAGGCTACAATATATTATCAAATGATAATTGTAAAAGGTGCACTACTTGGGTAATTCATTGGGCATATACCTAGGTAAATTATTATTAAACGTGAAAGAGTCCCACTCATAGAAGTGGCAAAGCGAATTAGTTATCCAGATCCGAGGGGGGAAATATTGAACTGCCGCTATACGTACCAACTTCATATATTTTCATGTAGGGTAAACAACTTAGCGAGAGCAGAGTACATGCTTCAATTCTACCACCGAAAGCATTAAGAACAAAATAAATAGTGAACTACGCTACAGCGATCTGCAGGCATGAGAATGAGTATCTTACGTTGCAACACCTTATTCCGAAATTCATTAAGAACGTGAACTTTTCAGATATACAGTCCACTATTCGCACCTACAATAATGACGTCCCAAGTTCAGAAAGTGTTGTAAGAGGTGAATTTGAGAGGTGGAAGAAGAAATGGTAAATTTTGACCGGAGTCGAAACACTAGAGGCATGCTCGGAAGCTTTCTTCCCAAACATTCGAACACTTCCTCAAATATTTGCTGTCCATCCTGTGTCAACATGCGGTTGTGAGCGAAGTTTTAGCTGCCTGCATCGTCTGAAAACTTACTTGTGCTCGACAATCAAGGAAGAGAGGCTGAATAGACTGGCACAATTGCCTATTAACCGACATATTGTTGTGAACCCAGACGATATAATGTATATTTTCGCTGGATCCCCTCGACGATTTGACTTTTCTTTGTGACCTATGTAACCTTAGTAACAGAATAAAAAAATAATAATACGAAGGATCTCGAGTTATTTCAATCTACAGGTTTTATTTTATTATATTATTTATTTTATTATTTTACGTCGGTTATTCCACTGACGCGATACTGCAATCCTAAAACTGTGGTTAATTTTACACCGATAGGAAATCACTTAAAATGGGAAAATTTGAGCCTTGTAAAGTATTAGGATGGTGGAAACTTGAGGCGGTTATGTGTTTCATTAAATACTAGTCACATTCCTGAACTTAATTAAATATAAAAAAATTCTTGCGGGCCTATCTGAAGAAGTGAAACTGTTTATTAAGCTCACAAGACATCTCGGAAAGTAATCAGCTATAAGGCTTTAAAAATTAATCTGAAAGTAATACTAATTACCCAGAGAGATTATTTTAAGATTAGTTCATGATGAGATTACTACCTGAAATTAAGTACACATCAGAACAAATAATACAGGATGATTTCAACTATCATGAAATGAAAACTAGGATGAACCTTTAGACATATATTCTGATGATAAATATTAGACAAGCGTACTATTCAAAAACAAAAAGAACAATTGATGCCTACTCCCTAATGGTTAAACCAAAAAAACTGGAAAAGAACAAAGTGCAGTACAATTTACGTATTTATCACCATGCTTTTGTAACATAATATCTCTTACCGTTGGTTTTATAGTCCGTGACGATAAAGTACTGTCATTTGCCACACTTCATTTTGTTGTCATATGTTCAGTTTCATAATATGTCATACTGTGACAAACGGAAATATTAATTCTTCTGTTAGTTTTTTTTATTCTTTGCTGTGGTTTTTTTTTTCAACTAAAACCCCACTGACACTGAGCCTGTACATTAAATAAATATTTAACTATTAGTTTTGCAGACATTTGAGATACTAACACGTTTATGGACCGTTTAAGGTGAATAAAACAGAAAATCAGTTCTTGTCCACCTGTCTGATCTGTAAAACTTTTAGATAGAACATGTATTTATATTATAATGTAAAAACGCATAGAAGGTACAATTAGCTTTCCGACTTGCCCCGCCCCCTCTGAAAAATAATCCTGTATGCGCCCTTGGTTGTGACCGAATTTGTGTGAGCTTGAGTGTCTTTTGTACGTGTCTGTCACAGCCTCAGTGATCAATCTCTATACTTATAAGACGCATTTGTTGACTGTCTATCTGTTCCCTTATAACTCAAGATCGAGACAAGCAAATAACGTGAAATACTCCAAATGGAATTGCCAAAAATGTTGTTTATCAAATTGCTTTAACATAAATGTACCCTTTTATTACATGCGAATAAACGGTTTTGTACGCTTCTATAGAAAACTTTGTTTTAAACCCGGGCAAAGCCGAGTACTTGCAGCTAGTATGATATAAATATACAAAATATAATTGATATAAATAATATAATTATGTAAATAATATATTTTAGGTAAATAATATAATTGATACAAATAATGTAATTGATGTAAATATAATTAATTATATAAAGTGACACTAGGTAAAATTAGATTTCCGATGTGCCTCCCCCTGCCCCGAAACAAAAACCTGCATGCGCCCCTGTCAAAATACCATAATATTTAAGAACTTTTGTGGCAACTATCCAAAATATTATCCGGAAATCTCTCATTTCGATTTGCAAAGGATGCTTAGAAATAAGCGTATAATGTTACGAATAACAAGTGTTCATTTACGGTAGTTAGTTATACTTTTAGGCATGGAAGAAAATCTTTAACAATTCATTCACTTTGAAACTTAGGCTCTTAATGAGAATGGAAAAAGCTGAATCACTCTTTCATAATATTATTGCTGTATACAAGTAATGTCTAACGTTGCGTTTGAAGTTAATCAACTATTTCAGGCCGCGGTGGAGTGGCCGAGCGTTCCAAGGCGCCTTGCTGCAGAGCGCGTCGCTGCTCGCCGTCCGGAGGTTCGAGTCCTCCCTCGGGCATGGGTGTATTTGTTGTCCTTAGCATAAGTTAGTTTAAGTAGTTTGTAAGCCTTGGGACTGATAACCAGAGTGGTTAAGTCCCATAGATTTACAAACATTTGAACATTTTTGAAGACGTGAACGCATAGTTACAAATAAAAAATATGTTCGTTTATAAACTGTCAAGGAACTGTTAATATTAGCACGTCACATTCTTGAAGATATACAGTTTGATATCTGACAAGTAACTTAAAAAATCATTTTTAGATGTGTTTATTTCCGTCAACAGTTGCAATGTAATTGTTGAATTACATGTTTCGATCACTTGGATCATCTTCAGATCTTATAGTTGCGTCCGCAACTCGTCTGGCTGAGTACTAATTGGTACCAACTATAAGATCTGAAGATGATCCAAGTGATCGAAACATATAATTCAACAATTATATTGCAGCTGTTGACGGAAATAAACACATGTAAAACAACACAGTGCAGTCACGGACACTCTCCAGTCGGTCATGTCGACTATAATTAAAACTAAAAAATCATCATAGATGCACGCAAGGCATAGAGCCAAGGACAAGGTGAAAAGGGCCTTTATAAAGAGATGTAGCACCTAGTCTCCAAGAATGTAATAATCTTGTCTAGTTTTGAATATATTACAATGTTCAAAATCCGCTAAAATCGTGGAAGTACCATCCGATCACACACGCGAATATAATCATTGTCAGTTTCTTTTGAACGTGAGTACATTAGGTTTCAATTAATTTATGTTCTTAAAATATATTTTGTACAATACAATTACGACTTGGTTACTGTGAGTCTACGCGTTACACTGCACTGACATTTTGATATTATAGACTGTTATTAACATAAGTAGTGATATTACTTTAATGACGTTTTCATATTTGTATCAGAAAATTCAGTAGCACGTTTGGTGGCTAGATAATATGAAAGTAGCAGCATTAAATATAGCAACCTGTAAGTCTGCATCATGCCGTTCTTCTGTCACTACTTACTGTCCTCTTGGAGCGCTAGCATCGCTTCAGCTGCACTTTCCCCCTACAGAGTTTTGCAAGTCTCTGTTTTAAGACTGTGATGCCGTGGACCTCAGAATACTGAATTCCGAAGCTTTCAAAATTGACTGACCCATGACTCTAGTTCTAACTAGCAATCCGCGTTCAGGGTCTTTTATTGGTCGCCGTGTGGCCATGATCAAATGGAAAACGTTTCATGTGCGTCACCATAGTACAAGTGACAACTTTGCCAATGCGCCAGCCTTTCATACCTTGTTTACGCTCTACTGCTTGCGTCACCTCAGTGTACTGCGTAGGCAGTTTCATTGTATCCGGGCAAGTGTTCCGGGTATTCACTACAATGTATACAGGGTGTTCCACGAGGAATGTTCAGAGATTCACAATGTTCAAACGTTTGTAAGCCTATCGGACCAAACTGAAGTGGTCATCAGTCCCTAGTCTTAAAAAGTCCTTACACTAACTTCTGCTAAGTACAAGACACACACCCATGCCCGAGGGAGGACTCGAGCCTCCGATGGGGAGCAGAGGCGCACTCCGCAGCACCGCCCCTTAGAGCGCACGGCCACTCCCGCGCGACTCAGGAAATATCATTCGAAGCAGAAAAACTCTAGCGTACTTGTGCTCTAAAGGTATGCATTTTGGATAATTTGCTAAACAATTTTTCTTAATTTGGTCCATAATACTACCTCGCCCAATATGGAAAGGAAAGCCTTGGCAGTGGAAAACCTTTGATTCTCGGTATCGGAGGTGAAGTAGTGCGCCAAGTTATTACTTTTATAGCCGGTGGATATGGACTTCTATGAATCGTAAATTCAGCATTGGAGGGAAGTGTGTGGGGTAAAAATCGCAGAGGGAGACCAAGAGACGCGTATAGTAAGCATATTCAAGTGGATGTGGGTTGCCGTTCTTATGAGGAGATGAAAAGGTTTGCTCAACGCCGGCCCCGGTAGCCGAGGAGACTGAGGCGCTCCAGTCACGGTCTGCACAGCCACTACGGTCGGGGGTTCGAATCCCCCCTCGGGCATGGATATTTGTGCCGTCCTAGTTCGTAAGTAGTTCATAAGTAGTTTGTAAGTTTAGGGACTGATGACCACGTAGTTAAGTCCCATAGACTATACAAACATTTGAACATTTGCTTGCTCAGGATAGAGTAGGGTGGAGAGCTGCATCAAACCAGTCTCCGGACTGAAGACCATAACAACAACGTCTTCGACTGCTCGTACGTGAATACTGATTGGTCCTCATGGAACAACTTGTAGTCCCTAGCCTTGTTGCCGGTCGGTATTTATTTCTTTTTCTTTTACCTTTTTTTTTTTTTTTTTTTTTTTATTTTTTATTTTTTTTTTTTTTTAATTATTATTATATTTTGAGATTCTTATTAGTACTACAAGGTATCATTTCCAAAAAATGTTCAAATGTTTGTGTAGCTTATGGGACTTAACTGCGGGACCACCAGTCCCTAAACTTACACACTACTTATGAACTAACTCATATTAAAGACAACACAAACATCCAAGCCCGATGGTGGATTGGAACTCACGACGGGGAACGGCCTCGCGCATCGCAGCTTAGTGCCTCAATGCGCTCCGCCGCGGCAGTATCGTTTCCTTCAATGATGAAACCTCATCACGTAAACTGTAAGTTTTATCTTTGCGTTCTCATTCTGAATGTGACTTTACGTTCATGTAATTCCGAGTGATTTGCATCGTGCGGCGTGGTGTAGTTATTATAGTCACTGACGCGACGCGCTAAGTTACCTATTACATTCCCGCCTTCTGAAGTAATTTGTCGTTTAACAGTGTGATATCTGGAAGGCTGTAGGACTGACTTACGTGTGGGGAATGAGACTTTCCTGCACGTGTTTGCGGCGCGTGCTGGCGTGTTTACGGCCACCGTGTTTACTGCGCTCGCGTAAGGCCAGGCGGTCAACAGCAAACAGGACGCACAATTGCCCGCTTTCCCCTTTTTACCAGAAAGCGGAAGTAGGGCGCCAGAAACGGCTGAATTACAGCGTAATGAAGTTTACTGATGAAGCGAGAGTGAAGCTAACATAAGCCTCAAAATAAAAATATTAAGCCAATTTCTGTGCTTACAGTATAGGTTCATTCTGCTTATGCTGAGGCCTTTCGTGTGCATAGAATTGTTATGCGTTTCACTTTATCTATTAATACTCTTTTGTTACAATTTGATGTACTGATTTGTTCTATGCCTATGGAGGCTTGCTCCTCAATTTGGTCTTGCGGAACAAGCTAAATAGAAATAAATAAGTAAATAGATGGCGTACGCCCGCCAGTGGTGTCAGTATTGAA
The DNA here is from genome assembly GCA_026315105.1 of Locusta migratoria. Taxonomy (NCBI): domain Eukaryota; kingdom Metazoa; phylum Arthropoda; class Insecta; order Orthoptera; family Acrididae; genus Locusta; species Locusta migratoria. The sequence goes on along the minus strand of CM048755.1, from coordinate 27,274,106 downwards.
CAGTGAGTGATATGTGAGTAGCCTATTATCAAAGGCGGACATCTGTCGTCTTCCAGAATCTGAGATAAACGTCGTTTTTAATTGCGAAACGTAGAGCTAATATATTTATAAGCTGATTTGAGCGTTATCAACTTTAATACTCGATGATTTATATCTGAAAGTGGCTAATATCAATTCGATTACTCAAGCACCTTCAAATTGTGTTTAAAAATACAGATGTCCGTCTTTGAAACCGAAACGTGTAGGTATCCGCTTTTGATGTGGACACGCTTTCAGACGTCCGTTTTTGATACACAGAGATTCGCTTACTGCTGACGAGAATATTTTACATGTGTATAATATGGGAAATTATAGGAATATCGACATAAAGTGGAGAATATGAAATTCTGAACTCTATTACATATTGGAAAAATGAAGTACTACAATAATCATAATAATCTTTTTAATTTTATATACAAAATGAAATGTTACGTCACTGAATCTCTAAAATTTTTGACATAAGGTCTGTTGAAACTGACGCCAGCCTTTTCCTTAAACATCCTTACGTTATTTCTGACGTCGATCTTCTTTCCAACAAGTCATACTTTCTTACAACACACCTTAAAATAGAACAGTGTAGTTTACAAGCTAGCTTACCTTTGTTTCTTTTCAGTGTTTATTTTCCATTTTTCAGGTTGTGTCAACCGCTTCCTAGCTTTCCCTTCGGACGCTGGTGATATATTATGTTCCATTTCACTCGCTTTAAGATGGTTATTACTAATAATACTACAAAAAATTACTGAAAATCTTAAGTACGGGCTAATACGTCTTAGTAACTCGCACACACTGTCGCCATATCCGATTTTCGATGTCATGTGATCATATACTGTGTTCCCATTGGTGCACACTGCTTCATTCAACAAGTGTCCTAATTTGAAATCAAGCTCTTATGTAGGTGTCCGTTGTTTGTTTGTTTGTTTGTTTGTTTGTAAATCAGTCCGTAGCTTACAAACTACTTACACTAAGGTAAATTAACCTAAGGGCAACACACACACCCATGCCCCAAGGAGGACTTGAACCTCCGACGGCGAGCAACCACGCGCTACGCAGCGAGGCGCCTTAGACCGCTGTAGGTGTCCGCTTTTGATGCGAACAGTCAAATTTAACGTGTGATTTATCACATTTATGAATTTTTTTGCAAAAAACGGATTTCACCAATGAAAAGAGCGGAAAAACTTCCCTTACGATCGACTGCTAACTAAATTTCGGCCATTAGGTCAGATGTCCAGGTTTGATATTATGCTACTCATATGACGAAACACGTCAGTTAACAATCCCTCATGCTGCATTCGGACGGTCAACGGTGTGAAATCATTTGACATCCCCAAAAAAGCAATTAAACAACTGTTGCTAATGCATGGGACTGTATTATAAGTGATCCAAAAATGCCATTACAACAAACATTTCAACGTAGCCACGTGGGAATGGCCGTGTGGTCTGGAGTTCCACGTTACGGATCGCTCGGCCTCTCGCGTCGGAGGTTCGAGTCCTCCCTCGGGCTTGGGTGCATGTGTGTCGTCCTTTGCGTAAGTTAGTTTAAGTAGTTTGTAAGTCTAGGGACCGATGGCGACAGAAGTTTTGTCCCTCAGAATTACAAACATTTGAACATTTTTGAGTTAAACGTAGACAAGGGGTTCGCATACTACGCATTAATTTGAGAAAACAGACTCCGTCTTATTTGATCATTCAGAGACAAAAGTTTCTAATCATCTATTAAGAATAGTTATAAGACCATGGATAATTTTGTGCGAGCTATAATTACACAGCGTGTGAATTTAAACAAAACAAAAAAGAAGTAGTTTAGCACCACCGTCATGGGACACGACATATGCTGCGAAAGTTACGGCTTTCGGAGACTTGCTATATGTGACATAAAATAGAAACGATAATTGGAGCATAAATACATACAAATAACAAAACACCACGTGCGATTACATCAACAGCACTCCGATAGGAGGACAACAACCGAATTCGTAAACAAGCACGAATGCAGCGAAATCTGATCAAATCGAATGTTTGTGAAGCTTATGGGACTTAACTACGGGTAATCAGTCCCTAAACTTACAAACTACTTACCAACTACCTTATAATAGACAGCACAAACATCCATGCCTCAGGGGGGATTCGAACCCCCGACGGGGAATGGCCTCGCTCATAGCAGCATAGCGCCTCAATGCGCTCGGCCGCTCCGCCGCGGCAGCGATGTCTGAGGTATGAGTGCAGAATGTAGAAAACCACCACGGCACGTCGCATAATTACAGGCTACTAATGTATAAACTCAACCGGCATCACTTTCACCCATAGCCCAAGTTAAATTCGCCGGGAAAGCATAATCGCGTGTTGAAGCCACAATTGGATGCATATGGTAGCTACCGTTAAAGAAAACCCCATTTTCGCATAGAATTTACTGGGAAAAACATTAAGCGGAGAACTGGGATGAATATGACGGAAATGTACTGTTTTAGTCCCCTCGATGAATAGATGACAGCCACGAAACCCCCTGAGAAAAGGTTTTTTTTTTTTTTTTTTTTTTTTTTTTTTTTTTTTTTTTTTTTTTTTTTTTTAAATAATTAGTTTTCGGTTTTTATTGCTATTGCTTCCAATAACAAATGCAGATATCGAAAGCTGAAAAAAATTAAGACTTCCTCAGACTTTGTCATTAGACTTTTCTTTAAGATATATAGAATCAAAATATCTGTTAAAATAGGGAACTGAAACAAAACTTAGTCCGTCTACGTTCGTTGCTTTGATCGGAAAGTAATGCAGGTTTGAATGCTACAAAAAATCACCAGTTTTCTCCTACTGATTCTGAATCTCACATGAAAAATCATTTTCTAATCAAGATTCACACCACTATTTGGGCACTGCAAATAGTCAGTACTAAAGGGTGAAAACAGAGGTTGGTGAATTCTGTCTTTCGTGTTAAGTCGGCCGTTTCCAAGGGCTATAAACAGAGACAGGCATATAATGAAGACGCAAGCAACAGATCAGCTTTTTGTTTCTATTTAAAGCTTTTACAAACTCGAGATGGAGGTAACAACACTCTGTTCTTGATGAGCCAATAGTAAAAACAGACAAGATCACAAGAAAACTCAATTATTAAAATGGCAGCTTTCGGCACATTTAGTTGGTCGTTATCAGATTAAAAGCACCATTTACAACAAAATGATGCTCTTAATCTGAAGATGGCCGAATGGTTTTGCCACGCAGTAGCTTGCAGCACAGCTATTAATACTTGATTTCTGGTCACAAAAAAGTTACGTTTACTGCAATAATCATGACTGCAGTAATTTCCCACTATAAGCCCCAGTCTACAGAATTGCGCCAATTTGAGAGAATATAATTTTGACTGTGTGTGTTCCTAATGGATGAAAGCATCAGAGGTAGCCTTCACTCCACAAAGATATATAGCACAAGAGAAACGATAGTAGTGAAATCTGAGGAATTCAATCACAGAACGCTCCTGTTCAAAACCAAAATACTGCAGTGGGTTATATTTACGGTCGCCAGTGCTTGTGGACAAGAATTAACTATTCGTTTATAACTCGAATATGATCATGAAGTAAGAGAAATGTCTATTTTAAGTATATGAAAAAGTAAAATCGTTTATTTTCAAAGTCATTAAAATGTATGGTAAGGGACAAACACTGAATGCAACACTATTTGAAATTCAGCCACTTTCGTAAATGTCAGTCAGCAATCACAGGAATATATACTTAAATGTGGTGAATAGGTAAATATTAAGCATAATTAATTTGATTCAAACCAAATTGTGGACTACAGAAAACTACTAAAGCGCTGTGTAATAATGTTAACGCTATCATTAAAATTGTGGAATCAAAAGTATGACAAAGTTAACACTTAGACCTCTTCAAAATGCTGTAGTTTAGTAATAGGGCAGATCACTTTTCCGTCTAATTTTGCGAAACCAATCAAACTGTTGGTTTGTATGAAAACTAATACAAACATATATCAAACATATGTGAACTGCTGGTATTTTAACAACTTCCTTAACTATTGTAATAATCCTACTTTGTGTTAACTTATTTAGATGGAGTATTTTAGTAATACATTTGTTTTGAGATCAAGCACACTTTATAAAAATGTAGTACATGAATAAGTTCAATTCTGTCTTTTAACCAAAATAAAAAGCAATAAAGTTTAATATAGTATGGACGAAGATTTGTAGGCCAATCAAGCAAATCTTTCTTTTCTAATGTCTAAGCAACCCGTCCAAGAATTTAACACTGAAATTTTTGAGCCTTGTGGAAAAAATAAACGATCATAGCTGACATCTATTGTTAATCTGCGCTGTATAATTGTGCAATATAATGTTCTGTAACTTCCAACATACAATAAAATATATAATTTTATTAAAATTCTCAAATTAATTCACAAGGACACTCGGAATACTTCACTTTAAAGGGAGAGAATTCTGCACAAAACAATGACGTAGGATAATGAGTTAATAGCACTGTTTGAAGTCAATATAGTGATTATTAACTAAAAGAAACAATGTGAGATTCAGGCTGTTATTACAGTGCTAAAATATTTTGACGTTGCCTGTGATGTAAGATCACTGCCAAACTGTGGCTCACTGTGATGTAATGTTTTCCAATACTTGCTCCTGCTTTAAGTTGTATCGCCCTCTACACGAAGGCGTTGCAGTACATCCACATTGCTCCTCTCTATTGGTACGGCAACGTCATTAATTTCTGCCACATGCGAATTTTAAGGTTTTCGAAATATGAGGAATCCATACAAAAATCATGAGGTAGGACTTGAGCAGAGTTGCGGTAGCAGAGCTGTTTAATAATGTATATACATTCATCATTCTATGCGGTGACATGAACTGTGTTATGCATCGGGAAGATCAACTACAGAATATGAAATTCCCAATGAGGAATCCGATACTTGAGTGCACGTGTATCTGAAAAAAGTCATATTCTGCTATTTGTCTGCCACATCAGAGAGCACAGCAATCAGATATATGTGCGGGAGACGTCTCGGAGCAGTCTACCTAGCACGTAACACTCCACATCGTATATTCACAAGCCAGGGCACGTGGCAGCTCAACTTTATTGTCGTCTGTTGCAAGAGAAACCCTTAGAAAGCAATATGGCACAGATTGGCCGCAGCTTCCACCTGTGCGCAGTAAATGCAAAACCTATGTTTGTAATGTGTTGGTTCGATATCAAGCGCAGGAGAAAAGATAAACTCGTAACTTCATTCCCGGGTACTTTATTTCACGACATTAGGACATAACATCCTTCTGGTGTATAGAATCAAAAACTGTCTTTAATATGTTCGCGTGACCATCTTCCGCAGTTGATATTATAATCAGTTATTATCGATTTCTCGTTTCCTGCAGTTAATCAAGGACAATTTTACACCAGACAAGTTTCGCTTTTATTCACAAAGTATCTGCTATGATCATTTTTGAAAATATGGATATATGTGTTCGTACATTTGATTGTTGTATATTAACAGCCCATTTATAGGGCCTAATCAGACCAACCAAATGCACATTACAGTCTTTCGATCTCATCCTCGCAGTGCTGGAATGACCGCGTGGTCTAAGGCGCCATGCTACGGATTGAGCAGCCGGACCTGGTCGGAAATTCGAGTCCTCCCTCGGGCGTAGAAGTGTGTGTATTGTCCTTGTCGTAAGTTACTTTAAATTAAAATAAGAAATCTGTAAGCCTAGGGACCGATGACCTCAACAGTTTCACCCTTTAGGCTTATAAAAATTTGAAAAATTGGATCTCACCCTTAGTTCAAAATTCAAATGTTTGTATAGCTTATGGGACTTAACTACGGGGTCATCAGTCCCTAAACTTACAAACTACTTATGAACTAGCTTACACTAAGGACGGCACAAATATCCATGCCCGAGGGGGGGATTCGAACCCCCAACAGTAGTGGCCGTGCAGACCGTGACAGGCGCGCCGCAGTCCCCTCGGCCACCGCGGCCGGCTCACCCTTAGTTATCGACGATGAAAAAAAAAGTGGTTTGCAGAGTATGTGAACAAGAGGTAGAAATAACGTAAGTGAATTTGCACACCAACTTGATACATACTATTTTTAATTTCTAACAACCAAAATGTATAAACATATGTATCCATACTTCCTGAATGACCATCGAAGATTGTAAAAAAGAAGTAAAGCGCGTCTGATGTAAAATTGTCTTTAATCAATAGTCGTAAGGTTTTTAAACGCCAATCATTCTATAGATATACCTTGTAGTTCTACTCTTACGTAGCTACAGGATAAGATCGCTACTGAGTCATTAATTAATGTGTGCAACGGAGCTTAATGAACGCTGTTATAGTCCGTTCTAGCACGCCATCCTATGATGATCTCAACTAACGTACTTTTAATTTAGCCCACGCAGGAGGATCTCATTAACTTACAAAGTAAAATCAAGAATTGGGATACATTTACGGTGTATTCTATAGTTTAGCAAGTTCATTTTCAAGGTAAAAAGTTTTATACGCAGTCTGACTGCTGACAAAGAAGTACTTTTAGGGTATTGGTAATCTGAATATGCCCATTTCTTACCGTCTTTCGCTTGTGGCGAAGTTACGCCGTATTACATAACGATTGCAAAAGAATAAGCGGCAGTGCTTGAAGGTAAACCATTCCACAGTAGGAAGAGTGACTATTTTAAGGATTCCATACAATTAATGGTTTCACACCTATCCAGTCCTATTACGTTGTTGGTGTATCCTCACATGGCGGTCTTTACAATGGCCGCGTCGAGTGGCCGAGCGTTCTAAGGCGCGTAGCTCACCCGGGCGCCGTGGCTCAGCGCGCCCGGCCAGGGAGCTAAACACCCTCTGTAATAATAAAAACCTGAGCCAAATACCAAACGATCACCAAGAACGAATGTTAGTAGTTTGTAAGCCTAGGGACTGATTGCCAGAGTAGTTAAGTCCCATTTGATTTGATTCCACTAGAATGGGATCCTTGGAGCAGCTAATTGTGATCGGGTGTAAAGTTTCTGGGCGCAGCCCCGAATCCTCCCGCGGTCAGAAAAATGGTACCAAATCCTCCCTAGCCGGCAAGGGTCTGAAAAACGATGGGACAGAATACTCCCGTTTCAAGCAGCAGGTAGGTTCTAAACGTTATGTATACGCCGAGAAGGCAAAAGAAAACATATGAAGTTACAGTAAGAAGATGTAAAAAATTTTCGCGTGTATTGTATGTTAAAAAGTTTTATCTTATTTAGTTATTTAGTTTTAGCACAATTTGTTTCAGCACTTAAGGAAATCTGTAAAGGTCTAGACTGCATGAATAGAACTGACTATTATATTTGCTATGGAAACTTTCGCAAGCATTAGTTGTTCACTAGCTGTTACAACTTAGTTCTGCCCATATGGATGGAGGAAAGAGTGTATTCTCTTCCATGTAAGTTTCTACTAAATAGTCACAAAAGGCTTGCAATTTTTTCGATGCAGGCATCTCTGCCATGAAATCGTCAACAAAACAGTCGCTAACCGTATCAGGAGGCAGCATGGGCACCCCACGTATGTACGACAGAAACCATCCAGTTTCATTTTTTGCGTAATAGTCATCTGCAGGCCCCAATGTTTGTATTTTTCGCCACCAGCTCTGTGTTAAATGACATTTGCAGCCTTCATATCAGGCCAGACCTCACATCCAGCTTTCATTGTGCTCCTTTCAAAGTCAGAAAACATTGTTGATGGCGAAAACTTCAAACATATATCACTACATGTATCAACAACGCTTTGAAATACATACTGATACGACGAAGTTTTCTTGACGTTCAATAAAGAGAAGACCAATGAACTGGAATGGCCATTAAGTAATCGTAGTATTGTATTAGCTTGCATTTATAGCGAATCTTTAATTCAGCGCAAAGTTCCTAGTGATTGGAAAAAAGCGCAGGTGACTCCCGTGTATAAGAAAGGAAAGAGAACTGACCCATACAATTACAGGCCAATATCGTTGACATCGGTTTCATGTAGAATTTTGGAGCATATTCTCAGTTCGAATATAGTAAATTTCCTTGAAACGGAAAAGCTTCTTTCCATGAATCAGCACGAGTTTAGGAAACATCGTTCATGTGAAACTCAGCTTGCCCTTTTCTCACATGACATCTTGCGAGCCATGGACGAAGGGCAACAGGCGGATTGTGTTTTTCTCGACTTCAAAAAGGCGTTCGACACGGTGCCACACTGCAGACTGCTAACGAAGATACGAGCTTATGGAATAGGTTCACAGATTTGTGACTGGCTGGAAGACTTCCTAAGTAATAGAACGCAGTACGTTGTTCTCGACGGCGAGTGTTCATCAGAGACGAGTGTATCGTCAGGCGTGCCCCAGGGGAGTGTGATAGGACCGCTATTATTTTCTATCTATATAAATGATCTGATGGACAGAGTAAGTTGTAATTTGCGGCTGTTTGCTGATAATGCTGTGGTGTATGGGAGGGTGTCGTCTGTAACTGACTGTAATAGCATACAGGTTGACTTAGACAAAATTTCTAGTTGGTGCGAAGAATGGCAGCTAGCTCTCAATGTAGAAAAATGTAAGGTGATGCGCATGAGTAGAAAAAACAATCCTATAATGTTCGAATACAGCATCAGTAGTGAGCTTCTTGATGCGGTCGCGTCGTTCAAATATCTAGGCGTAACATTGCAGAGCGATATGAAATGGAACGAGCATGTAAGGACAGTTGTGAGTAAGGCAGACAGCCGACTTCGGTTTATTGGGAGAATTTTGGGAAGATGTACTTCAACTGTAAAGGAGACCGCGTATAAAACGCTTGTACGACCACGTCTTGAGTATTGCTCAAGTATTTGGGACCCGCAGCAGATCGGTTTGAAGGAAGACATAGAGGCGGTTCAGAGGCGAGCAGCTAGATTTGTTACCGGTAGGTTCGACCAATGCGCGAGTGTCACGGAAATGCTCCGGCAACTCAATTGGGGATCGCTGGAAGAAAGACGACGTTCTTTTCGTGAATTTCTGTTAAGTAAATTTAGAGGGCCGGAATTTGAAGCTGAGTGTAGTACGATCTTGCTGCCGCCTACTTACATTTCGCGTAAAGATCACAAAGACAAGATAAGAGAAATTAGGGCTCGTACGGAGGCATATAGGCATTCTTTTTTTCCTCGTTCAATTTGGGAGTGGAATAGGAAAGGAAATGCCTAGTAGTGGTACAGTGTACCCTCCGCCACGCACCTTACGGTGAATTGCGGAGTATGTATGTAGATGTAGATGTAGAAATAGCTGACAAAGAACTTTGGACAGCACTTGAACGTACCATCAACATATACAGATTCACACTGCGTTAATGTTTTAAGGTTTGCAGAGTCACAAAATATGATCACTTTTTTTCTTGGTGTTATTTTCTAATAAACACTTCGTCCCGTCTGTGGTTTCCACATTCAGCCTGTTGATAATATTATGAACTTCTTCAGCATTCGTGGGCAGTTTTGGCAGAATTTTGCACCTGCTTTGTAAATAGATTTACGAAAATTTTGACATCTCTCGTAGTGATGTTTTGCGTATTTTCTCCTTTTAACTTCCAGTAAATTATTTTTGACGGTCCTCAATAGAAATAGTTTTATCAAAACTTCTGCAGCCAGGCGCGCCCCGGAGCTGTGGTCATTGGCGCAGACAATGCTCTGTCGCATTGTGTCAGTTTGGGAGGATTCGGTCCTGTCACCTGCTTACCTACCTGGTTTCGGGAGGATTCGGGGCTGCGCCCAAGTTTCTCACCTCCACCAATGGCCCTCCTCGCCTAAACCAACACCACCTAGAGACAAGGCCTTACAACAGCCCGTGCTACGTCACACTGCCCAGGCCACGGCCGCCAGCTGAATGGCTGGCCGCTGGGGCACGCCCCCTGCCTTGTAGCGGCCAGCCAGTAAGCTGGCGGTCGCGGCCTGGTCAGTGTGACGTAGCACGGCCTGTTGTGAGGCCTTGTCTCTAGGTGGTGTTGCCTAAACAGGACCGGCCACAAAACCGCGGGCTAAATTGCAGAGTCGCCACTTCGACGGTAGAACCGTCGCGCACGGTACATAAGACTGACTTGTGCACTAGGTTCCATATCATACCATGCTAAAAAAAAATTCGAAAAATTGAAGCTATAGATCGTAAAAAGCGTTATTACTACGTTATTGACTGTTGGCACAAAACAAAAAGATATAGAAATAAGTTTGTTTTGCAACTTCTTTGCACTAGTAATATTGTATGAGCCACATTGTTCCATGTAAAATTCTTACATTTTAAATGAGATGTAGAAAAAGAGGAAAAAACAAAATGCATTGTCTATGACATTAGAGACGTAATAAACTATCACAACTACGTGAGAAAGAAAAAAAAATACTGAAAATCATTATTTATGGATTATTCTGTGATATTTTGTGAATCTGGACATGTATTTGCCTTACGGCTTTATTTGTATGTAAAACTTATCTATTATATGCTTCGATAACCTAATTTGATGTTTGTAACCAAGGAGATTAGAATCTAGGGAGGTGGTGTTATCTATGCTGAGAACAGGCATTGTTCGAAGCACGGGAGCCATGCTTTTCTGCCTAAAACCAGGATTTTTCGCTTAAAATCCTATGTAATATTGCCATCCTTACGTAAAGCCACTAAATTGGTACTCATATAAGAGGATTTACTTAGAAATGACGAACATTTCAACGTCTAGAACTACTTTACCACAAAGTATGCCCAATGTTTTGGGCACAAGCAAATGCCGGAAAGCGCTTTCAGTGTTAAAGCATCTCCAGAGATTCTAACCTTCTTCTTTGTAACCACTGTACACCATAGTATCTTTGTGACTGCGATGTAGCACCTGCGCTACAGCAGCATCTTTGACCGCTGAGGCGGGCAGTGGAGAGTAGGCTAGTAAAGGGTTACACCTTTGGGTCAAGATGGTGGCAGCGGCTGCTGCATACAGACTCAAATCTGGCAACAACTGGAACTCTTTGGGATATCCAGAATCATACAATAAAATAGTGAGTGAGGTAAATATAGGAAAGGTTGGGGAAATGCCAGCCGACTATATTATAACCCCATACTGCTTCAACAAGCCTTTCAATATAACAATTGGAAGTAGGGAGCAGTGGGAGAAAATAGTTCGACACCGTACGGGGGATATTGTCTGGTTCACTGACGGGTCGAAATCAGACCAAGGCGTTGGGGCCGGGGTATACGGGGTGTAGCCAAGACTGGAGGGCGTCATCTCTCTAGGGAAACTGGCCTCAGTATTCCAGGCCGAAATCACTGCCATCAGGGCATGTGTGGAGGAGAATTTACGTACGTGCTACAAAGATCGTAGCATCTATACCTATTCAGACAGCCAGGCAGCCCTGAGATCACTGGCAACTCCTGCAGCAAGGTCTAAAATTGTTGCAGAATGTCACAGGGTTCTGGTGGAGCTAGGGGAAAGCAATAGAGTAAACCTATTGTGGGTCCCTGGCCACTCGGGGATCAGTGGCAACGAACATGCCGACAGATTAGCCATGATGGGGGCAGAGACTCCATTTATTGGACCGGAACCTGTCCTGACAATCATCAAGGCAATGATTAAATTGGAGCTACGTAACTGGCTCAGAAGACAGCACGTAGAATATTGGACCAAAGTCCATCAACAAAAACATGGCAAGGTAATGATGCCAAAGCCATGTTTTAAAAGAAGCTCTGCAATCCTGGGTCTGGACAGGAGTGAGATTAGACTCATGGTTGGATTGCTGACAGACCATGGGAATTTCAAAAACCACCTACGTACAATGGGAATAACAGAAGAGGACTCTAAATGTAGGATCTGTGATGATGGTGATGAAACTGCATCACATCTAATCTTCGAATGCATTGCATTGGAGAGTATAAGGCACAGAACATTTGAGACAACCAGACCCGAAGAAATTGTGTCTAATAAAGAACTGGTAAAGGGACTCCTTGCTCTGTTCAAGGGCATTGGTTTGCTTATTAGATATACAGGGAGCGATACCGCACAATAAACTTAGTTTCGCTGCGGGCAGTGGCGGGTTGGACCGAGACTGTTTTGGCTTCCCTGGAAAAATCAAAGGGTCGAGTGGAACATAGTTCAGTCAGTGGAATGATAGTCACTGTGTTGTACGGTTCAGTTGATCGGCTATGACTCATGTGCCGAATTTGTTTTCGCGGATTGGTTTATGTACCTATGATTGTATCCTGCCAGAGGTTGATGAAATTTGATTTGATTTTGGAAGAGGAATTTTGTAAAGAGGACTAGAATATTTGTATGGAACGGTATTGTACAAACCCATTGTTAGGTTAGGTAGTTTGGTTGGGATAGGGGGACTAAACTACTGAGGTTATCATTCCCCCGGTGGGGAGGGGAAGGATCGAGGATAGGAAAGGAGGGGAGGGGGAAAGGAAATGCAGTCCGGGAAGTAAAGAAGGAAGGAACACTGCATTAGCTCGCCACCACAGACAAATATATACAGACGGGAAACCTCTGTAAGGGCCCGGACCCATGCTCAGGGATGCGGGGTCAGCAAGCCGGACACAGCCGTGGCCTCGTGGCAGGCGGCACGAGCTCTCCCCTCAGCCTCCCCTCCACGCTACCCTCTGACATGCGAGAGGCACCCTCAGAAGTGCCTCTAGTGTGGTCTACTGGTACTAAGCCAGGGAACCGCCTGACACCTGCTAGCATCTTACGGAACTACGAGGGGAGCGTAGGACAGTGGTTTAGGGGGGGGGCTGCTTCTCTGTATATGTTACTCTGTGTCGCCACGCACGTACTCACGATAGAACCGTGAGTCCTCTGGGGGGCAAACCCATTGTAATCACCATTATTGACAAGTCAACAACAAAGGTATGTTTCTTTAGCAAAAATAAATAATTTAATGATTACTAATTTTCTTATTTCAGCTCAACCTAGTCCCTCATTTTCCTGACTGTGGCATTTTTCTATTTTTTGTTGCATGGTACGTGTCGAGTTTGAGATTTTCTTTAGATGTAAATATTCACGTGCCAGTAAAGTAATCAGTTCTTACCACTTTCAATTAGTCACTATAAATTAGAAACTTTCAGTCACTTGCAATTAGTCACTATAAATTAGAAGCTTTCAATACTACCTAGCACTTCTCTACCGACAGTGTTTTGTCTATAGTTCTTAACAAACAAAATCATTTAATTACTTCTGATTAGCTGAAGAAGTAATAAAATTGGTAGCTGATAGAAACACTCAGCAATCTGACAGGCCGGTGACGTTTATTAGAGTTATTTGATTTCATTACTGAAAAATCGTTCATACTTATTAGTTGAGCTGAACTTGGATATAACGTTTGCAGACTCATTATGAATATGTGGAAACTCTCCTCGAGGAAATCCTTCCTAAAACTCCTGAACAGTTTTAACGTATTAAAATTTTTCTTATATGCGAAAATTACACTGCAAATCTATCATTTACATCTGAAAAGGGTCATGGGACTTTCACCTAATACAGCAATGGTCTTGAAATAGTATCAAAAAGAGGTACTGCGTTGACAGTAGCCCAAAAACGATTTGAAGACTATTCCTGCGTTCCTTGTAAAACAAATCAATTTCATAAAATTGGCATTTGCTTGGCGCGGGATAGCTAATGGAAAAGGGCGGTGGCAGTTGGAAAAATTTTACACCATAACCAGAAAGGAGAAGAGTCGCATCGCAGTGCAACATGAAATGCGGCACCGCAGCGAGTACTTTCGAGTCGAACAAACCCCAGACACTCCGAGCCTCGTCGTGTCCGGCCTAGCTGTTCTGAGGGTCCTTAGGCCCTCCGTGGCCGGCCGTGGCCTACGGCGTTACTCCTCTCTGCCTCACAATCAGCTTTCTTGGCTCTAGTGTCTCCGGCCAATCGCTACATTTAGCGCCACAGTGACCAGTAGTGTATTTTTATAATGCTCTCCATTCTCCCTCCAGTGGCTCCACAGAGCGAGGAGGTAGCGATAACACGTTACCCTTACTTTTTTTTATTGAAAGTAACATGCGGAGAACATATCATAGGAATGGGGGTCGACATGTAGGGTCAAACAAAAGACACTATTCTTGGCATGTTAAGGAAAATAGCTTCTCCCATTGGTAGAACAATCAAGGGATGAAAGCTACCTTAAAGTTCGTTACAAGAAAGTTTCATATTGAGCCAAACTCACCCTTGATGCGTGCAATAGTTGACCACGCAAAGGAATAAATACAACCATTAAAAGGAAGTAATTTTAAAAAAAATGTATTTAGAAGAAAAACTTTCCTCCAGGGCCAATCGCACCCATTTTTCTTGCATTGGCGAACAGTCAAGAGGATTAAAACAAACTGAAGAATTTGTAGAGGAGCTCTCGTTGAGGGACAAACTCGTCCGTTGTTGTCACTATCGATAAAAGAAATAGAAGGATAAGACAACCAAAATTTTGTGGGGAACCGATGTCTCCTTCTGAGCCAACCTCGCGTATAAAATCTGAGATAACAGGAACAGAAAGGCGCTCCAGCACCACACGGGTTCCCCACAATAATTCCTGGGGGTCTGTAAAGTAAAATCAAAACTGAATCCTCGAAGCAAACTGGAAGTGAAGTATGTGCTGAGGAAAGGGATAGAAAAGAGAGAATAGGGGTATTGGTTTAGGGTAAGTCCCAGTCTATACACCAAGTGTCCTGTGACTTTGATAACCGTGTATGAGATCCACAGTGAGGAAATTTCCAAATAGGTCTGCATACTTGTAGAGTTAATGGGCAGTCAACTGGTTCTGCCACAGGTACATTCGGGAGGATGCCGATTCAGATATGCCTTCGGCCATCCTGGTTTAGATTTACCTTTGTTATTTTAGTTTTCAGTCAAAAGACTGGTTTGATTTAGTTGTCCACTCTACCCTACGCTGCGCAAGCCTCTTCATCACTCAATAACAACGGCAACTTACATCCTTTTGGGCCTGCTTACTAAATTCGACTCTCGGTCTTCCTCTGCGGTTTTTACCATCCACCCTTCCCTCCAATCTAAAATGACGATTCCCTGATGTCTCAGGATGTGTCCTACCGATCGAGACCTTCTTTTTGACATGATATTACAGAAAATTTCCTTTCTCCCCAGTTTTATTCAGTAACTCCACATTAGATATGCGAGCTACTCATCTAACCTTCAGCATTCTCCTGTAGTACCAAATTCAGAAAGCTTCTATCATCTCTTTGTCTGAACTCATCGTCCAGGTTTCACTCCTGTACAGTGCTACATTTAAGACAAATGCCTTAAAACAGAGCTCATAACAATTACATTAATATTCGATGACAACGAATTGAGAAAAGCCATTCTCCCCATAGCCATTCTGCACTTTATGTCTTCTCTACTTCACCCATCAAAAGTTTTTTACTGTAACGAAAGTCACTTGCTATTTTCATTGTCTCGTTACCTAATTTAATTCCTAATATATTTCCTTTCAGTTAACCTTGTTTTGCGCTTGTCAATGTTCATCTTACACCTTCCTTTCAAGACAGACCATACCATTCAGTTGCTCTTCCGGGTCCTTTTCTCTCTCTAACAGAATTTCAATGTCATCGCCCAAACTGCAAAGCTTTTATTTCTAATCCCTGAACTTCAGCTCCTTCAAATTTCTCCTTGCATTCGTTCACAACTTCTCAATGTCCAGACAATAACATTGGGGAAATGCTACAACTTTGTATTACTCCTTCCTCAACCAATGCGACCCTTTTATGCCTTTCGAATCTTATAACTGTAGTATGGTTTTTATATAAGTTGTATATAACTTGTCGTTTCCTATAATTTACCTCTGCTGTCTCCAAAATTTGAAAAAGTGGATTCCAGTCAACATTGACAAAAGATTTCTCAAAATATAGAAAAATTATAAACGTAGGTCTATCTTTCCTCAACCTATCTTCTAAGATAAATCGTAAGGTGATTATCGCCTCTCACGTTTCTACATTTCTCCTAAATCCAACCGTCTCTAATGACCAAGCTGTCGACGGGACGTTAATCCTTAAGCTTCCTTCCTTCCTTCCTTCCTTAATCCAAACTTATCTTCGCTAAGGTCAGATTGTAACAGTTTTTCCATTCGTTTCTAAATACTGGTGTTATTATTTTGCAACCATGACGTATTAAACTGATAGTTACGTAATTTTCTCACCTGTCTGCACTTCATTTCTTTGGAATTGGAATTTTTAAGTTCACCTTGAAGTCTGAGGGTATTTGTCTTGTCTCATACATCTTGCACACCAGGTGGAAAACTTTCCTCATAATTATCTCTCCAAGGATATCAGCAATTCAGAGGGAATCTCATCTTCTCCTCGGGCCTTGTTTTAACTTAAATCTTTTAGTGCTCTGTTAAATTCGTCTCGTCTCGTCTCGTCTCCTATCTTACCTTCACCTACTTCCTCTCTTCTTGGGTTGTCTTCCAATTCATTTCCCTTGCATAACCTTCTATATATTACTTCCACCTTTCATCTTCCTCTCCTTTGCTTAATAGTTATTTTCTATCTGATCTCTTTATATACATGCTGCTGCTTTTCTTGTCTCCAAGGCCTCTTTTGGTTTTCTGTAGGTGGTATCTACTGTGCCCCTAGTTAAATATTCTTCTACGGACTTGCATTTGTCTCCTAGCCACTCCTGTTTCGTCAATCTGCGTTTCCCGTCAACCTCAATTTTTAATCGTCTTTGCTCCCTTTTGTCTGCTGCATTTTTATATTTTATTGTTACATTAGTCACATTCAGAAACGTCGTGGTGGAGTAGCCGAGCGGTCTAAGGCGCCTCGCTGCGGAGCGCGCGGTTGCTCGCCGTCGGAGGTTCGAGTCCTCCATGGGGCATGGGTGTGTGTGTTTGTCCTTAGGTTAGTTTACCTTAGGTTAAGTAGTTTGTAAGCTACGGACTGATGACCACGCAGTTTGGTCCGATAGATTTACAAACATTTGAACATTCAGAATCTCCTCCGTTCACTACCTCATCTCTCAAAGCAACCCATTCTTTTTCTAGGTTTTCAATGATTTATCCAAAACAACACTAGACAAATGCCGGAATGATCCCTTTAAAAGAGTACGGCCGATTTCCTTCCCCATCCTTAACAATCCGAGTTTATGCTCCGTCTCTAATGACCACGATATCGACAGGGCGTTAAACCCTAATCTTTCTTCTTTCCAGTAGCTCCATAAAACTCAAGCCATTACCTCTCCCTCAGTCTAAAGCGTGGGACTTGTGACTTATGCCATAAAAATTCTACCAACACAATTTGCTGTTTCTCGCAACGGTGTCATTTTGACACTGTAGAAAAGCAGACAGGGAGAAACGTTCCCTGCCCAGGTCGTCAGTGAAGCGCCATCGACGATGCACAAACAAATCCAGTGTTGAAATGTTTTCAACTTTCTATAGGTCTTTTCCGTGGTTGGAAAGAAATATAAGATGCTGAATTCACCTCTCTGAAATACGCCACACCAGCAGGCGAGCAATGGCTACTTTCACAACAGGCCATGCCTCTGCGTATCATCATTTTAATCTTGTGCGAAGCCTCCCTATCAGCGATCCGGCCATAACCACTTACACTCACTTTTCACATCAACAACATTGTCAGAAATGAAAGGAGTGAAAAATGACAGATGAACCCGCGATCCTTGGATTCGTAGTCTGGCACTCTACCACAATGCCACAGATCCAGCAAATTTATCCACATGCTTGCGGTAGCGTGAAGTTTTATTGAAACCATACACTGACTCCTTCAATGCCCACCGAGACTTGCTTCTCAATTTGATTTTGCAAAACGCGATAAATAGAAAGAAATTAATGGACAGCAACAACGATTTTCAAACTGTCAGCGTGATGGATGCAAGGTACGCTAACACGTTATAAAATCGCATTACGCGTAGCATGGCCGCCGCTGGAAGGTATGATTTTCATGCAGTATGGCTTCTCCCTTCCACCACACTTTCTACCCCCTCCCCGTCTAATCAGCAAAACGTGTGAAAGATACGTAGCGCACATCGTTATCTCATGATGGACCACCCAGGTCCTCAGACCTCAACCCGCGTGATTACTGCTTGTGGGTAAATCTGAAGTCGCAATTCTACCGCGATCATCCGGATTCAAAAATTCAAATGTTTGTAAATCTGTGGAGCTTAACTACTCTGGTCATCAGTCCCTAGCCTTACACACAACGTAAACTAACTTATGTTAAAGACAACAAATACTCTCATACCCGAGGGAGGACTCGAACCTCCGACGGCGAGCAGCGGAGCGTTCCGGAGCTAGGCGCCTTGGGATGCTCGGCCACTCCACCGCGGCCGTCCGGATTCATTGTGTACACCAAAATACAGGCATCCCGTGCAAATTTCTCACCATACACTCTACAGTACAGTCTACAACATTATCCCTCGACTACAGGCATTATTGATGAATGACAGCCAATGTGCTGAGCATTTGTTATAAATCAACATTGACTTTGCTATAAATCTATTGTTACGCCAATTATTACTTTTAGGCCGTATAAAACGCCATCTAATGGTATTTTGTACACGTTTTCGACTTCAATAAAACTATCTGTCATTTCAAGCACGTGTGCACTTGTTTCTACTTTTATCTTTCTATCTGTATTAACCTGTGAAGGATCGACTTTTCAGATGTTAATTGAATTTAGGTTATCCAGTACTTTCAAAGCCTTGAGCTGCTTACACTTCTTTAGAATGGAAGGTTATGCAGTCAGAGTTTATGGCTTGTAAAAAAATATCTTTTTAGCATATATAGACATTTTAATTACTTCAGTGAGTTGTATGGAGATAAGAAAACTGATAAAGAACTGTAAGAATTTATATACTTACACATAAAGTGAACGGAATGGTAAAAATTCAAGTTCCACTCTCAAAACGCAGTGAAATAGAAAGATTGCTGAAAACGACATCAAATTTGAACAAAACATTTTAGAAGACGGGGAAATGCTGTGTAAACGAAACAAAATACAAATAAATGAATATTTTCCCACTAGAAGGCGCTGTTAGCATCATAACGCAAATGGCTTCGTTTAAAAGTGGTAGATGAATCGAAATCCGATGTCCATGGTGTGATATATAAATTAAATAAACCACACTGAACAATTTTGTCAGTCAACAATTGTGGCAATGTTCTACACGTAAACTCATCCACCACAGCAAATCTGTACCACATCAATTGTGTATAAACAGCTTTTAATTATTGTGCGGAGAAAAACATCACCAAAAGCAGGGATGAAATCGGTTTTTATCTACCCCGAGGCCAAACGCATAATAAAAATCAACAATGAATAAATTTGGGACTTATGACCTAGAAGTTTAGTCCCCTCTAAGTACCAACAACAACAATATTTTTTTTCATTGTACTTACATTATACTGATACAGGACGTGTTCACATTTTAATTCGATTTCATGTTTCGATCAACTGTATCATCTTCAGATCTAAAAGAAACATAAACTGAATATGCAGTAAGAATGGATTTACGTTAAGTAGATTGCGTAGAATTGTACCTAGGAAGTTGTCTGTGTTACTGTGTTTTCTGTCTTTTGAAACGGCATTAAGATTTTTAATTGATCTCTGGTGGTGAGGGGTGGGGAGGAAAGCGACGTGGAGAGGAGAAGAGTGGAGAGGGGGAAGATTGGAGAGAGGGAAAATGGCGTGAAAGTGATTAGAAGACGGGAAAGGAAACAGGGAGAGGGATGGTAGGGATGTCATGAATTTTAACAAATGAGGGTCTAATACTTAAATTGCATAAAGTCAATTATGTAAAAATTCTTTTCTTAATATTAAATGTGTAGACAAATGATTTTTTTAAGACTGGCTAAGGCATAAAATAACGGATTATAAAGGTGCCAGAAAGATAAACTGGTATTATTGTCTCAAAATACTGGAGGTGTGAAACATAGTATAGAACAATAAAGATCTAGCTCTGAAATTCTAAACGAAAAATTGTAGGTAAAATACTAAATTTCATAAAATTCATTTTTAAAAACAATCAGCT
Source organism: Locusta migratoria (assembly GCA_026315105.1). Taxonomy (NCBI): domain Eukaryota; kingdom Metazoa; phylum Arthropoda; class Insecta; order Orthoptera; family Acrididae; genus Locusta; species Locusta migratoria. Next base: position 27,254,089 of record CM048755.1, on the reverse strand, counting down.
GTTTATTCAAAACCTTAAACATCTACCAGTTTCGGTAGATTATTTGCTATGTCGCTAATAATTTTGGGTTGGTACTCCTGTAATTCTTTCATTCCACAACATTATTTGCGTGCAGTTCCATTATTGTTTTTCTGCATTGTTACAACAGTTTTTATTCAGTGCTGTTTGCTCCGTAACACAGTGGAATTGTAGCAGGAGAAACATCGCTATTGAATAGCTGTAGTCAGTGGCAAATTGTGACTGCTTTTACAATCTGTGACAGCTTTTACAGCCACTGTGTCATAGATTGACATTTAATTGTAGGAAACGTTACCGAGGGTGACGTGGCTTTGATAAATCCATTAAAAAAACGCTCAGGTGCATCTTTTTGAGAAGGAAAGGAGACTACAGTGAAGGTTCGTTCAAGCAGCTGCTAGTTCTAGCAAACTGCGCATGGGAAGAGCAGCTCTGCGCATGCGCAGTTTGCTGGAATCTGCCAACTTGCAGCTGCTCGAACGAACCCTAAGTGTCTACTCCTGCTAAAGCAGAGCTGCCGCCCAAAGGCTGAGCCCGCAATTAATGTACACCAATCATTCCTTTAATACGTGATCTGTGGTGCTGCACTGAATGAAGAGAAGGATGATTAGCTGCAGGCGAGTCTTCAGGGTAGTATGAAGAGAAGGAAATTTTGTGTTATTTTATGACAAGTTTTAAGAGTCTAAATTTGCTAGTCTCGCGACACTCTTGATACAATTACGCGACACCCCAGGGTGTCGCGTCACCCCGTTTGGAAAGCTCTGACGTACTGTTACACCAAGTCACAGCACGCTACTGTGAGTTACAACTGCACCACGGAGCTTTAAATGGAAAAATGTCCGTGAGTTGTATTTACTTCACGTGGCCCGAAGAGAAGACTTCATGTGACTTATATTTAACTTACGTGGCAGCAGTCAATGTGTTAAAACATTGTTTTCTAAAAGTTGGGAATTTTTCTATTTCTTGTAACACGAATACAAATAGTTCTTGAAAAAAATTCATAATTATTTTTCGAGCCTCACTGTGTATCACGAACTTAATGAGTGGCGTTTTTCAAGTCGTGGGGATTTCGTTCGTGTTTCGTCACGCACCAAAGTCAGAATTAAAGAATACCTACTGGAGTAATACAATGCTTCAAACTGTTAGATTGCAGATGTTGGCAGAGATATGATTTCTGATCGGTAATTATCGGTGTTTTCGTGACTGCAGTACATTATAGTAATAAAATGGATACACAATTAAAAAGTAGTCAATTTTATTTTAACAATTATTTTACAATCTTTTCCTGGCTTTGGTTTTTGCAAAATCATACTTGATGCAACCTTGCTTTCGATTGGTATGAGTGCCAAATGTTCGAGCCATACTGTACCTCAGATGCGTTTTAATAATTTTTAATTTGCTGAAAGACCTTTCGGCTGCTGAAGAAGAATAAAATTGCGGCAAATACTTCTGTAACCTAACATTCTAATAATTTATATTTTGTTATAATTTCCTTACATAATTGGCGAACTGTCCACGTTGGGGTCAATTTCGGCAGGAGAAATTAAAAGTCGAAATTCCTTCATTCAACTAAAATATTATATACAGTATAACGTCTATTATCCGAAGTAATTTTAGGATATGGATATTCGGAAAACCGATTTATTCGGATATTCGAACTGTACACTTCTATTAGCCAATAAGAAGTACTGTACAGTAAATGTATTTATATTATTTGGAGGAGCGCGATCCTTCACATTGCGCCGAGCCCGCACGCCGCAACACTTGGAAGACGCAGCTGTTGCTATGAGCAGCTCTGATGCTGCCGCTACTTCTGCAGACTGAAGTGTGCCGATTGTTGGACACATTGACTGGCAGCTTCGCCTGTCAGCAGCGCCACATAGCGGCGTCTTGTGAAGGCCCAATTAGAAGCATTAAACCGCCAGCCAGTGGCCCAGTGAGGCTACTGTGGGAAACTTGGTTTGAGGGGAAGGGGATATGATGGACAATAGGGTGGGAGGGTGTGTGTATAATAATAATAAAAAGTAATCGACGCTCTACTGTAACTTTTTTCGATCGTCGCTCAGGAAGGCCGAGGGGCCCCTGGAGCTCAGGGGCCCCGGGGCACTGCCCCGCCTAGCCAAAAATGTTCAAATGTTTGTAAAGCTTATGGGACTTAACTACGGGATCATCAGTCCCTAAACTTACAAACTACTTATGAACTACTTATGAACTACTTATGAACTAGGACGGCACAAATATCCATGCCCGAGGGGGGATTCGAACCCCCGGCCGTAGTGGCCGTGCAGACCGTGACTGAAGCGCCTCAGTCTCCTCCGCCACCGCGGCCGGCCCCGCCTAGCCCTATGATAGCTACGCCACTGGTCAGATATAACAAATATTCACTGATGGATATTAGGTGGAATAAACATCAATTTAGTTAAAAGTGAATGTGTCATTTGTGCATTTTATTTTATTTTTGCCTGTATTTATTTAAAGCTAAACATTTTGGGGACATTGTAGCATATGTGACTGGCACCTAGACATGACGCAGCCAGTTTGTATTGCAAATAGGGTCTACAGCCGCACTTCACGGAGCCCAACACAGTCTGTGAATGGGTGATTTGTTTGTGTGTGTGTGTGTGTTTTTTTTTTTTTTTTTTTTTTTTTCCATGCTGTAGCACTGGGGGCTGGAGCCAACTGAAGGAAATAACTGAGAAAATAGTATATAATTTTATCACCCTGCACAGAATAGTATCTTTTTTCCCAGTTTGTTTTTGGAAATTCCGTGCGTAAGCTCGCTAGATCGAGATATATTACAGAATAAATATACTTATTAGTATCTTTTTCCAAGCACATTTCTCTTTTTCTTCATTAGGAAACCGCACCATGGTGGAGCCGGGGCAGGTCGCTAGTGCATTATAAAAGTGTAGCATTTGGTATCCAATGCCTTATACAGTTTGAACATTTTCCTACTTGCATCTTTTGATATATCTATGCACTGCAGTTGTTTCTGTTGGATCCAATCACCAAGTGAATTTTTAACACTCATTCTGCCATTTGTTACTTCATTTCTTTTCTCCTTAACATATGCCGAATGCCTCTTGACATTAATCTCTCCAGTAGGTTTTTTTTCGTTATTTATACATCGTTTATACAGATGAGGCACAGCCAAGGAGCTGCGACACTACCCTGGGAGCACCAGATACCACTTCTGTTTTAGTTTATGCCTTTCCATGAGTGTGTCCTCTCTGACAGGAAATCACGAATCCAGCCACTTAACCTAGACGATATTGTATAAGTACGTAGTTTGATTAAAAGCCATTAGTGAGGTATAGTGTCGAAAGCATTCTGGAAATCTAGAATTATGGAATCAATTTAATATTAGTTACAGACAGCACATCACTTCACGTTAATTGTCTTTCTTCCTATCATTTGTAATTTTGTGTTCTTGATGTTTATGTTTATACAAAGCCACTACTGTTTATATCCCTTCTTCCAATACTACACATTCATATATTCCACCAAGTGCCACATACTTCGCTGTACCGCTTATAACCTCCCACCCCTAAGAAACCGGTAAGATAAAACCGTAATTATCTTAATCAGATGCTAATGGCTAGCGTTAATAAAGCCGATGTTGTAGTGAAGGTTATAACCAGAACTTTGGTGCACCTTTACAATTTGCAACAAAGATCGATTGATAAGAGCGAAAAATTAGTAACGAAATGATTTGTGTTTAATATATGCAGAACAAACTGTACGCGATAAATAATTTGGAAAAAACAAAAGATCTTACGGTCGCCAGCTAAATGCACAAGCAAAGAATGTAGTGAAAAGTTAATGATAACGAAGTTAATTAGTGATCTGAAAATTGCGTAATTCTGAGGACATGGAATTTGCACTATGCGGGCCAAACAAGGGTTCAAAAGATACATGTACTGCACTTTGTTCCCATAAATAAAATAATAAACACCGTAGCTGAAAAAAAAAACAAAAAAAACAAAAAACAAGACAATAACGTGCAAACAGCACCAAAGCAATTTTAGTATAGATTGGAGAGGTTTTCAGGCAATAAAAAGAAATAAGCATATGATCGTTCACTAGTTTCAGAATTACCTTTGCAATAGACTGATTGTAATATTAAACAGCGAACGGTACTGATAGGTTTTGTAATCAGTTAATGAATTTATCGTAATAATTATTCACACAAATGATTTCGGTTAGTTTGGAATAAATAGTTATGCTATTCAAATGGTGTTCTTTTCTGAGCATCAAAATAATAAGTCACTGCCATGAAATACCACTCTGAAAAATTACTCACTAATTATCACTGGTTTGCAAAAGATTTCTACCTTAGGTAATTTCATTGAGGATCAGTTTTTTTTAATACACTAGATGAATGTTTTTGCTAGTACTGTTTGTTCTTTAGCACACTATCAAGACTTATGCAATTCTATAACTATCAACACTTGTATTTTCAACTGAACTTTTGCTTACCTGTCTTGAGCAAATTAATTATTATTTAATTGGCAAAAATAAGCTGATAAATTACTAGTTATTTCTTATTTTGGATTAGTCTCGGTAAAACAATGGATTAGGAAGGAACCTGTCTGGAGAATGACTGTGCTGCATAAAGTCTTGAACACAGATTCTAAATTAACATTTTCACTACAGAAAATTGTTCCACTAATACGCTGATTAGTCATACATGCTAATTCTGATAAACTGGTTGGATATTACTTTACATACACGGCGTGATGCTGCTGCAGAATAATATTGGCACTTAACAATTGGTAGACACAGGTTCCTCTTGACGACAAAATAACAACTGCAAATTTTGGCCCACAGCATTCCTCTTGATGCGTGCTTGCTGATTACGTATGCTGCGCCCATACAATTAATTAATGTTGCCTGTTCACGGTTTCTTCTCTTTGTGCCTAGCCAAGAGACCAAGTGCTCTCCATGAGGCACCACTACTCACATCGACTCACTGATGCGTCCGACACCATCCAGCAATTTGCAACTACTCGCCCCACGCTACCAGCGATAATACTCGCTACTTCACAGATGATTCTATATCAAAGCCCTGACTAAACCAGCGCGTCTGCTTCGTTACAAAAATAAATAAATTAAATACAACATTACAATTGCATTAAACCAGCAGAAATAAATAAAAGGATATAAACACGTGATAAATCACACAATAGTACAAGAAAAAATAAATAACCGAATAACACCTGTTGCTTTGTTTCACTAAAATTTATTTACTATTAACCAGTGGCATTCAAACATAAAGGTTACCATGCAATTAGGAGGTCCCACCATTAATTTCCTAGACATCAAAATACAGATAGAAAATAGGAGCCATAATTTATAATCTACCAGAAAGATTCCTTTACTAATACATTCGTCGCAAAACTCTACACCCATTCCTATAAAAGGAACCAAATATTAACTTCTTACGATTTTCAGGTACAACCTTTACCCATAATAGCTCACAGGAACTATCAACTTCAACTTCGCTACACGAAAGACTACTTTTGACGGCGACAAACACGTCTCCACCTATTTTGTTTAATCTGTCCTTTCTGAACACAGTTCGATCTTTTGCAAATTCTTCTACTGAACTTATTTCCGGCTTGAGCCAACTTTCACTGCCTACAACGATGTGTGTTCGGTGCTTTCTATTAACGCTTGGAGTTCTGGTACTTTCCCGACACAGCTACAACAATTTACAACTGTTATACCGATAGTTCCTTGATCTACATTTCTCCTGTGATCCACCTGCACCCTTTGAGATTGCCCATTCTGTTTTTCCCGAAGCCCTCTATCCTAAAAAACAGCCCAGTCCACGCCACACAGCCTCCGCTACCCGTGTAGCCCCTTCCTGCGTATAGTGGACTCCTGACCTATTCCGCGGAACCCGGAAACCCACCACCCGATGGCGCAAGTCAAGAAATCTGCAGCCTACACGGTCGCAGAACCGTGCGAGCCTCCACTCGGCTCTGTACCAGAGGCCCACAGTCGGTCCTGTCAACTATGCTGCAGATGGCGAGCTCTAATGACTCCACCCGGTATGTACACATAGTGCACGTTGGCCTTCTTGCCCTCCTTGGCAGCCATCTCTCTAAGGGGCTCCATCACCCGCCTAACGTTGGAGCTCCCAACTACAAGCAAACCCACCCTCTGTGAAAGCCCGGATCTTGCAGGCTGAGTGGTGACCTCGGGATGAGAGACACCATCCGACTCAGGAACGTTGTCCTGAACAGACAGTGCCTCAAACTTGTTCGCAAGACGAACTGGGGAGGCCTCACGATCGGTCCCCCAGAATGTCTTGTGCCTCCTGCCACGCACTGGAGCAACCTCCCACGAAGCCACGGGTGGGGTGTCTGCCTCACTGCTAGCAGTATCAGGGCATGTCGCTGGCGCAGGCCGATCGGTGGAGGCGACGGGAGTTCGTTCGGTCCCCACTACCGGCCAACAACAACGACGCCCCTCGATCGCAGCCTCCAGCTGTGAAACCTAGGTTAACACAGCTTTAAGCTGGGAGCGAAGTGTCACCCACTCAGACTGCATGCGCACACAGCAGTCACAGTCCATAGTCATGATTAGTGCCGAGAAAACAAAACCTACAGTCCCGATGCCCTCAAATGAAGACTACACTGTTTGCTAAAACGCGGATTTACACCTAATATGCACGGGAGCACAGTATGACTTTACAAACTGAAACGAAAACGCGCAGACCAAAATCAAAATACTATATGTCGCTTCTAACCAGAAGCCAGTTTCACTTACAGAAGGCTGCGTCTGCTGCTAAACGGCCGGCGGCTAAACATGCAGCATTCCGCCACATGATACGCCAAGTCCTATCAATTCCCATGACCCAAGATGGCTATGACCAAGAACTCAGCACAAATAATGAATTGAAGTCCGCCATGATTGACAAGATTCGTAATAAGAAAAGAAAGAAACAGGCGAGGGTCCTACTCTATCCAGTAAACACTACTGAAAGATTGAAAAGAAAATGGTGTGGGTTGCTTTTCTTAGGGAAAATTTCTAATAGGATTAGTAACATTTCGAAGGCAAAGGAATTTTCACTATTTTTCTATTTACCACATACTTTAGATAAAGGTCTCTTCAACTCAAACAGCCAGCCATCATGAACAGTGTGTGTATAAAATCATCTGTAAAGTGCCTCAGTCCTGCTAAATAAGACAGACAGGTCGGGCACTGTGTACTTGGCTCAGAGAATGCTATAGGAGCGGGGAAATAAAACAGATTCTGCCTTTGCTGAACATTGCTTAGTCCAGGAGCACAAATATGCGATAAATGTAGAAGTCTTACATGTAGAAGCTAAGGTGCGAAACTGACCCAACTGGTAACATTGGAATTTAAAAAAAAAAAAACAGATGCGAATAGCTCCAAATTTAGTACTGCACGAGCAGACAGAATTTTGTTATTCCGCTCTTTTAGATTACTAGCAATATCTACATTAAATATTATAACAGTAATTGAAACATGAGCCTGTTATTGGTAAATAAGGTACAAAATTACTTAGCGGTCACTAGTCATTTTCAGCAAGTCATCAGCACTAAAAATATAATATGGAGATTACATTAAGTTAGTTACTAACATCAGTCATTTCAAAGGTATTCCAATGAATGAAAAACTCAGATATAATTGTTTCTGCATTACTTATCAAACAGTAATACCTTCCAGTGGTGAAGTCTAAAAACAGATAACTGTAGTAACGCTGTAGAGTTTATTCTGTGTATATTTTGTGTTACTGGTTGAGATGCAACGTCTCCTATGGAAAACCTCGGTTATTCAGTTCATAAATATTTGAAAATTTTTATTTTTGATACAGAACTTTTGTATAATGTATCAACTGCTTTCGTTATTTTAGCATTTATTTCCTCTGATTTTTGAGCTTTAGACAGTTTCACTTAAGTTTTACTACCATAGAATTTCCCTATATCTACAAACACCAACTGAAGATGAGAGTTCAGGAGTTTTATTTCATGGGCGAGCTTCATATTTTGTAGGTATTCTCTCACCAGTATTCATGGAAGGAATCAAATGCTTGTTATTCATGAAAGTCTGTTACCACAGGTGGAAATTATGATAAAAAGTAGATTACTGTATAGCCCCTCATGTCACAACAAAAATCTTGGAAAACGCACTTGAATTTGTTTAACACAAAAACTGCTCCTTCTTTTCTTTAAACTGGTCACGTATTTACGAGCAAAATACCATTCGATTTTTTGTCTGTTTTTTACTCTCATTTTGTTCAAAGTTTTGTGAAACGAAAGTTTACAAAGCTGAAAGCGTGTATAGCCAAATTTATCGAGGAACCACTCTGGTGGCATGTATAGGCTAAGCGGTCGTCTAGAACTATGCAGTATCAAAGAGCAGCCAGAAACTCGGCTTTCGGCAGGTGCTTCAAAGTTTTGCTGAGAGGCGTATGGTAGGGGTCGAGCTATTGCATTGCAAGTAAGTTACAGACGGAAGAAGTCTGCAAAATTGTATTAAACTGCTGGAAAAGTTCGTAGAGGACGAAAGCTAACAGTAAAAAGTAAACCACAACACGTTGGCGGAGTAGGAACGTTGTTAGGCAAGAGGCATTGGGGAACCACATTGGCAGACTTACCCAGCGTTTGCATATGTAATTCGCCTCACGTTAACAGATCAAACAGAACTGTAGTTTAATAGCCTCCTCCCTTTTATTCTTCCCCCCTCCCCCAAATTGCCGAAATGTATTTCTATATTTACGGCCCAAAGGACATAAAGCGAATGAAATTCAGAGAGAAATGCGTGGCATTTTATAATGAACAATTTTTATAGTCCTTTACAGAGTCGAGTAAAGTGTCGCTCCAACGTATTATATAATTAATTATAATTTTTTTGATGTTAATCGAGAAAAGAGATTAATTATAAATTTTGTACGTTAATTGAAATGCTTTCCGTTATCTTGTGTTTTATATATCTGTCGCGACATGTAATACCCAAAGTGACTGAAGGAAGTCATAGATCGTCACACAAGAAGCTGCCGGCAAAGATGTTATGAATATCTGGCCATTGCAACAAGATAATTTTTTGCACATTAATAATGGAAAATGAGAAAACAGCGGGTTTAATCATTATTGCTGGCTCTGGGAATTAAAATTTTAGGTAGTTGCTTTGTAGTCTCCCAGACGTTAACATCTTCGCTTAAGAAGCATTTCTGGTAGTTATGTCTGTTACAATCGCATAGAATATCTTACGGCTATCGCCTGTGCTCCATCGTGATAGTTCTAATGTAATCATTTATTGCTGCGGTAACTTTATCGAGTTGTGGCCTGCGATGAATATTGAGTTTCAGTCATGCGAGAGTTGAAGCCAATTCCTTGTTAATAAGTTATCAGAAGGAGACACCAATCAGGTATAGGTGTGCTTTAATTAATAGTGTGCGTTGTAACAAATGATACTATTTTTGTCAATTGATAATTTGTGAGGAAAGTGATTAATTTATAGTGATTGGAATAACTTTATGTTTGATAGATCCTAATTGTCATAGTTGCAGCTGGGGTATAGTAGGCTACACAGCGACATCGTGTGACATTACTAGCGGAGATTTCCAATTTTTTGAGGAAATCGTTTATTTGTGGCAGTTCTGATGGGAGTTGACATTGTAGTTCGGGCGTTGCTCAGTAATGCTTTTGAATCCGGCGGGAGAAAATTGGCAACGAGACGCTCGTGTGCTTTTGTGTGAATCTGGCGAGTATCGAATTTCTTACCTTTAATCCGTAAGTCACAATTAAAGTTAGAGCTCGTCAATCAGTACCTAAGCAAAGATTTACTTGGTAAAGACCGTTTACTTAGAAGTCTAGAAACACAATTACGATTAAAGTAGCACGAGTATCTTTAAGCTGCGTGTGACAAAGCAACGGAGCTGGGAAAAGTTCTAAAATCTTAAATGAGTAAAGTCGCCAAGAGACAGACGTTTGCTACAGAAGAATTCAATTACAATCATGGACCAAAGTCGCAGTGGCGCTTGAATTGTATTTTTTTTTCTTTATGTTACTTTTAAATAACTATATATACTATGTATTTGTTCCACAATAATATTTATTTTTGTTGTGAACTAGCTTTCGGCTTCTTAGGCCATCTTCAGACAACTTAATACTGCAGATTATCCACATCACACCAGCTGCTGTGTTTCGAATACAAAGATTTTACAAAGATAACTGTCAGTCATAGAGTATGTAGCCTTTAAGTATTTTATAAACAGAGACGTTCAGCCAATTAAAACAAAACTGTAACTAATACATAACAGTGTAATGTCTCTCACCCACATTCCGATGTTTTTCATTCATGTGGTACTCACACCACTCTCTTGAAAATCAGCGAATTGTAATATAGGCTATATACTTCAATATTTCCCTTTCGATGTTTCCCTTTTATGTGTTAGTCACACCACTCTCTTGAAAACCAGCGAATTTTGATATAGGCTATATACTTCAATATGCTCCTTTGTTCCATTTTCACATACTCCAAACTTACATAATTGTTCCCCACCAACATTTCATATTTATGTATTGGTCACTCACCTGGTCTCCTACTACTTTTCTTTGTATGTATTGCAGCGAGACCCTATGGAAGCCAGCTGCCGGCGTAGCGCAGGGGATAGCGTCACCGACTGCGGTGCTGAAGATCGCCGGTTCAAACCCGTCCACCGCCAACAATTTATTTCTTTGTAATTAACAATTCCAAAAGGTTCTACATCCTTCTTATGTTCACTTGTAAATTCTACTTGTTTCTTACGTTAACTGTTTTTCTAATTTCTGGTACATTCTGTCTGTGTATAAATAGCAGAGCACTATGCCCGGGAGGCATTCAGTGCTGCGTGTAAGTTTCAGTTCGTAATAAACCTGCTTTCAGTATAAGTGGTGTGTTCAGTTGTCAATCCTGCCTTCGAAGTCAACCCTGCTTCCATTTCAACGCGACAATATAAGTTAATTTAATACACAATTGTACTTACTATTTTTCAGTGAACCATTGTTTGTTTCAACCTATTTGTTGAAAATTAATACACAGTTATGTCTTAGTTACAGATTTGTTTTAATTGGTCGAACGTCTCTGTTTATAAAATACTTAAAGGCTACATAGTCTATGACTGGCAGTTATCTATGTAAAATCTTTGTACTCGCAACACAGCAGCTGGTGTGATGTGGATAATCTGCAGTATTAAGTTGTCTGAAGATGGCCTAAAATCCGAAAGCTAGTTAACAACAAAAATAAATATTATTGTGGAACAAATACATAGTGTGTACAGTTATTTAATATGTCTATGTTCTATCAAGAACCGACGAAAGAGTCCATAAATATCATTTTATTTTTTCGACACCTTAAAAAGATAGCGTGGAATAGGCAGGTGATGCAATTCGTTAGCTATATCCTTTCTAAATCAAAGATAAAAGAATTTCATAAGGAGTAAATTAATTCAGGTCACTTCTCGTGACAGATAAAACTTAACAACAGTTCCCATGTTATTTGTTCTTTTCCTTTAAAAAATAAAGATGCAGTTAGAAAGAAAGAAAACTATACCAAATATTAGGTGAGATGACTAACTCATAGATACAATTCAAAGAATAAGATAAAATTAATATTTGTCGTATTTTATTAAAAGATAAAGTATGAGAATATAGTACGTCATATAAATTTACAAGAATAGTACCAAAATATGGGTTGACTATAAATAAAAATCATCCAAATTTACGTTCAGAGACCTCTTATATACCCTCGGCGCGGCCAGCAAACGACGATGCGCATATTAGCCGCGTAGAGGTGCTATGGCAGCCCCCTATAATTGTAAAAAAAAAAAAAAAAAAAAAAAAAAAAAAAAAAAAAAAAAAAAAAAAAAAAGTACTGATATCTCTGCACGTTGAAACCTCACAGATTCGCTGATTTTTCTCCTCCTAGCACGCATTCTAATGAATATTAAACAAAATGTTCAAATAAATATTGCCTCGGCGGAGCGGCCGAGCGCATTGATGCGCTATGCTACGATGCGCGAGGCCGTTCCCCGTCGGGGATTCGACCCCCCCCCCCCCCCTCTGGCATGGATGTTTGTGCTGACTTTAGTATAAGTTTGTTCATAAGTAGTTCGTAAGTTAAGTCGCTTAAGCTTAACAGACAAATATTTTGGCAACTTTCACTTGTAGAATCTTTTAAACGGCATCCAAGAGTGGAGTAGGAGTGCTGAACCTTTCCTATTCTAAATTCCTGTACTTTTCCTATTTACCCAGTCTTGGTGAAATTTTCCACAGTTTCATCTTATCGCTTAATAACTAACTAGAGGACCCATGGGAATATTTCGCACCGTTAGTGGAATGACAAAAAAGTTCGGGAAAAATGGACGTAAACTTGAATGTTCACACATAGCTTTCTTCAGAATCAATCAATGCAAGTGTTTAAAAGTGCAAATGATAGATCTTAATGCGCTGAGTGTTGTTAGGTCAAAAAGAACTGCGTACCTTAATTAGAACCGAAGATATCGTAAAACAAACCGATTAAAATTTCCAATGCAAGGACAGGGGGATACCGCGTTTGAATAAAAATAAAGGATGGAGAGACTTAAGTTAATTCTGATACTTGATGACAAGTCTGCGAATGAATACCTTTCGTTTAAAGCAAAAATAAAGGAAATCGGTTGGATTGAAAGGCCTGACCGACTGACTTTAGTTTATAGCAAGGACATCCCCATAAGAAATATACAGAAGGAAATCGCATTTGAGTGCAGAAAAAGCAAGGCGAGAGTTATGTAAATTCTGACACTTGATGAAAAAACTGTGTATGAATACCCTTCGTTTAAAGCAAAAATGAAGGGTAGTTTGTTCTGGCCGACTGACTTTAGTTTTCGTAGATTCTTTTAATATATAAGATGTGCTATAGTACTCATCTTGTATATTAATTTTAAGAGTAACTTAATCTACAACGATTTTATACTCTTACAGAACAAATTTCGTTTTCTGTTGATAATTTGTTAATCCAGTGAAATACAGGTATATAAACACTTATCCAAGCATTTTACATTACTTTCTGACATAAATAAGAAGTTTATATAGGCATTAGCATTGGGGGTCTGAATACTATGCACAGTGATGCAATTCTTCACTATTGCGGCTGTTCTGTAGCTCTGACGTGCTGATACAGACGTCATGCCCAGTTGTGCAATCGTAAGTATTGCAATACAGACGGTGCACAGATCATGTTACTCAAATTACATATGAGAGAGAAGGGATAGCTTACTTCACATCATCACCCACTTCTTACTTTGTGAAAAACTATTACAACTGTTTAGGTAGCAAGAGGGATTTTTGTGTCACTCACAATAATATACTCTCTTAATAAAATATCTAACAAAGAAGGAAGCTTGGAGTTTAACGCCCCGTCGACAGCGTGGTCATTAGAGACGGGATTTAACAAAGATCAATAAATGTCATTAACATACATATTGTGGTTCAAACACGTGAAACTTAAATTGAAAGATATGAATTTTTCAGTTTTTGCAATTGTCTTGGGTTGTGCTTTCCTTCTGGAAAGGAAAACAACAAACAGAACGCTATTCAGTATTCAGTTCTTGCACATTAAAATATTAATGCAGTTGTCCTTCAACTCAAGAAATTAATTTGAAGACCCCTTCCAAAACAATTGAATAAGGATCTAAAATATAACGGAAACTATAATTCAGAGGTGATAATCAACAATTTATTGCACAAAATAGATAAAAAGAAATTATGATACAAAAAATTAAAATAAACACTATTTAAGCTTTTACAAGATAAATACAGAACCTACGTAAATGACTGGCAGGTTAAAGCGCAGTTAGATACAATTAAATCAATAAAATGATCAAAACCTGCTTGGCCTAGATCACGGAGATTCATCCCAAGACAAAACGTAGTCCCTATCACTGAAAACTCCATGATCCCCCGTGATTCCAGTGCGTGGGCGGGCAGCACGTTACCGTAACCTGAGTGCAGAGTTTTTCAGCTATGGAGGCCAGCTCAAGACTCGTTCAACGCAATCAGTATTATGCTTGCGAAACCACAAGCTTCCAGCAACTCGTCGAATTAGTCTCACTCTTTAAAGAGCAAGTCACCGATTCCTAAGTTCACTCGGTCGGGAGCAGAAATCTCAGTAAATCCACTTACCAAGAAGGGAACCAGGACGCCACGTCCGTCCTTCTCTTACCAGAGCGGAACACCCAGGCAGTCTCACTACGGAGCAAGCCACCGAATTCCCTGTTACTTCTCCCGAGCACCGCTGCCTCCAAAACTAACGCGACCACGCCTACACGATACACGCCAATCCACGCGAAGCAAGCAGGCGCCGGCCATTCACATAGTGCCCCCGAATGTGTCGTCAGGCCCTGGGCTATCCCAACAGCACCTAGAAGACAAGGCCTTACAACAGGCCGTGCCTACGTCACACTTAGAGGCCGCGGCCGCCATCTGACTGGCCGGCCGCTGCGCGGCGGTGGGCGTGCCCCAGCCAACAGCCAGTGAGGTGGCGGCCGCGGCCTCTAAGTGTGACGTAGGCACGGCCTGTTGTAAGGCCTTGTCTTCTAGGTGGTGTTGGCTATCCTAGCACCATCACTCCCGCGTTTTCGCGAGTGCCCGCCAAACCTCGCAGCGTTGCCACGCAAGGTGAGTGACCCATAAGCAAGGACAGTCACGTACGCCTCTGCTTTCGCCTAACCACTTCAGACACCGACGGCAATAAGTCTTAGCATCTCGCCAGAGCGGCGCCGCTTTCCAGACACCAGGACGTCTTCTTACAGAAAACTTTGGGATGTTTGGCGTAGTAAATATTCGCCAAATCCCCCAGAGAGCTGTAGAAAGTAGCATACGCACAATACCTCTGCTTCTTGAAGTGCGTATTGAAGTTAACTAGTGAGTCTTATATAAGAAGAGTAACGGTATTCATAGTTCGAAGTTGCATGAAGAAAGCGTGGTGGATCACTTCTTAATAGCGCAATCAATCGGCTGCCTGTCGAACTACATATATCTGGTTACTCTTATTGTGGACCAGGCACAAAGTTAGCAAAACGACTGCAAAGAGGTGACGTTGGAATCAATAAACTAGACGCAGCTTGCAAAGAACACGATTTTGCGTATGCAAAACACCCAAACCGTTTGTGTGGTGTCGCACAAGTACAAAGTGCGCGCCACCTACTTTCGCCGCGCGCCGCCATGCACGCACGGCGCGGCGTTCTTACGACGACAGCCACGAGCGCCCTCTGCTGGAACTCCGCTCGTGGCCACCACTGAACGACATCGTTCACTTGGGACTGAGATAGGAAACAGTGAACACTTCGAAATCAGATAGGCACCAGTAAAGACTTTGCTATTGTACAGGCACTAGGCAGGCCTCTAGCTCAACTATGATCAACATTCTGCAGTACTATGTAAAAGTTAAGTATCGTATAAATTCTGTGCAATATATATCTCGTTCTAATTTACTCTAGTGTTTCTAGTTTCTGGCTGCTCCCCTCTGTACCTGCACCAGCGTGCTATCTTTATTCCTGTGTCGGTCTCATTCCACTCGGCCACCGACACCTACGACGGAAACGAGACACAAAAGCGGCGACAAGGCAGGGACACAAAAGTTTGTCTGACAGGGACAGAGCGGTCTTGATTCTAGCAGATAAAGCACTACAAAGAATAAAGGCCTCAGACGCTAAGCTCAGTGGAAAAATAGCCGCCCTAGCTAGGGCCAGCCCGTCCATATAGGCAAACTAGGCAATTGCCTAGGGCGCTCGAATCTGAGGCGCGGCAAACTTGTCGTTCCCGACGAATCCTCGTGCGCTCTCAGTGCGGCTTACTTTTTCGTTGCACTGCGGTTCCCTGAGCGATGAGTTCCCGGTTACTACAGAGAAACAGGCAAGAGACAAGACGCAAGTCAGTGCTACAGGCATTCTCTTTGACTCTTGACAGTTAGCAAGCGTTTAATGAATAGACGAGTAGCAGTTTCCAACTAATCAAAGCTGGCGCGCCGCCCATCACGTCAGCTGGGGCCCCCTCACGACCTCACGCAGTCCGCCGCTCTGGAGTCTCTGTAGTATACCATGGGCAATAATGACCTCGCCTCAGGCGCCATAAGACCATACACGTGAGTGGTAAAAACAGTAGAAGGTTTAGAGCGCCAAATAACATAGGGCGTGCCTTACATTTGTACATAAGCAAAGGGGAAAATACAATAAATAAATTTTACTTAAACCCTGCTGTATGTTACTGCTACCATCAGGTTACCCGTTTCTTGGTAAGAAAGATCCCTTTATTTTTTGTTCATAATGACGCTATAAGTAATTATTCTTAGGTGCAAGTATGGCTTTCTAATGCACAAAGACATTTTGAATTTGTCCCTTTCTCTTTGAAGAGATAGGCTATGTCTCATGAAGTGAAGCAGCAGAGGGCTTTCTCAACTATGTATCTTTATTGCTGTCGAAACTATACGTCCACAGACTACAGGAATGGAACAGGACGAAGCATTTCAGTGTAGTTGTAGTAACGTGTGTGATGTCAGCTACCCCTGCTCCGTCAACTGAGCGCACAGTGCCCGTGGGCACACACAACAGTAAGTAGAGCTTCAGTCTGTTGCAATATTGTTCTGGCTCTTTTTTGTGAGGAAAACCCTTCCCCCTCCCCAAGCATTTTCTCTCCATTTTTCTTCCGTTAGTGGACGAAACAACGCCACTGTGCTTGTTTTTAAATAGTGGAGTAAGCTTATTTAACGGTTTAGATAGGTTCACGAAACAGAAAACTCATATAATAATTAGCCAGTAAATACGAGAGCACTTCTTGGATCTGTGAAGGATGATTTGGGTCTGAGGAAGCCTGGGGTATATAAGATTCCCTGTCAATGTGGGAAAACGTATATTGGTCAGACTGTCCGCACCATTCAGGACAGATGTATTGAACATCAACGGCACACACGTTTGGTCCAGCCCGAGAAGTCGGCGGTAGCTGAGCACTGTCTCGATGAGGGACATAGAATGAAACTCACATGGTTGCTTCAGCATCTCGTTACTGGGACTGTGTCTTAAAGGAATCCATAGAAATTCGATTATCTGACAACCTGATTAACAGAGACAAAGGCTATCTTCTTAGTAAATCCTGGAACCCGGTGTTATCAGATGTTAAAAAACAACGGTTGGTACTTCATAAATCTGAATAATAATTTTATCATCAATTATCGATTTCGCCGGACTCTACCACCGGAGCGCTGTACGTCTTGTGCGCCAGAGGGCAGTCACTGTCACTTCTTGCGCACGCGCTATGGGCCTTCCTCGATGTATAAAGGAGCCACCGATTGCACTGGTAACTCAGTTCCGGCGAGATTGTCTATCAGCAAGCTCACCTGAGGATGGCGGGCAGTTGCGCCGCTGAAATATTGTGTCAAGTTGACTTTAGTATCCGGCTGCAGACCCGAGAAGATTACAATCATATAATAATTACTTTGTCACAAAAGTGAGATATGCGTTAGAGAAAGTTGCCTTGCCCTTCACTGTCACGATAATAAGTGAATATGTCGACTTAGTTGTTTTATTCATTGGCATGCACTAAATTTTGCGCTGAATGATGCTGCCACATCCTTCTTCAAATTGATCCAAACGATTTATGTGTATTTTTATGCTTCAACATATCATTGGGATGTCCTATTGTGCCACGTGCCTGTTTTGATGCTAAAACCAGTGAGCGATGCAAGATGGGAGAGCAGGATTGATGCATTGCGTCCTTTGTGTTATCAGCTAGCTGGTGTGCATGACGCATTCATGGATATTTATGATCATAAATTGATTGGTTCAGCTAGAAACAAACGCGAATTGAGGCTCAGTCCAATGCTAAAAAAATAACGAATTTCAAGTTTATTGCTTCACTTGTTGTATGGCACAATAAGTTGTTCGAAGTAAATTTGACTAGCAGACTTCTTCAATCAAAAGAAACTGAACTTAATGCTACTACAAATGCTCTGCTAAAAACAAAAATCTTTCTTGAACATTGTGGGAGTGATTTGGGATTTGAAAAATTGCTGGTAGAAGCAAGAGAAATTTCAGAAGCAGACAATATTTCCGCATCATTTTCATTAGATATGGAACCACTCCATTTAAAACAAAAGAAAAGACAGTTTGGTTATGAGGCAGAAGATGAACCTATTCGTGACGAGCAAAATTATTTCAAAATTAATTTTTATTTTGCAAAGTTGGATACTGCAATTCATTTAATTGACGAGAGATTTCATCAGATTAACATCCTCAATACTGTATTTGGCAGTGTGTACAACATACGTGAAGTACAAAATATAATTCCCAAAGCTGTTCTTGCAGAATGTGTTAATTTGGAGGAGTCTCTAACTCACAAAGACACTAAAGATATTGATTTTACTGATCTATGCAATGAATTACTAGAAGAGTACCGAATAACTCAGGGCCAAAGGACGTTCTGAGCTATATTTGTAAAAATGGATTTATAGACACTGTACCTATTTTAATTATTGCACCAAGAGTGTTGCTTACTCTTCCTGTGTCAGTAGCCGGTAGTGAGCGCAGCTTCTCGTAATTAAAATTCATAAAAATATATCTCTGATCCACAATGGCTCACGATAGACTTGTGGGTTTGGCAACTATGTCAACTGAACGAGAAACAGCAGACACAATTGATTTAAAGGAGGAATATTTCCTCCGATTGTGTGTTCTCTTTTTTTAGTTAAGTGATTTCTAACAGATAAACGTGGTGTGTGCGATTCTAATTGCACTTTGATAATGGTGTGGTATGTTAAAACCTTTAGTGATCATGTGGCGGTGTATGAACTCTGTGTAAATACTTTCTGGCTTTGTGGGGCCTGATTTCTAATAGGTGATACATTCATTTTTGTACAGTGCATGTAAAAATCTTCTCATTGTTTCTTCAGCTTCCACTCTTGTTTGTTCCATGTTCTGTGTCTCGTTGCCGCCGGTTGTCCTAGGTGTCGGTGGCCGAGTAGAGAGAGACCGACACAGGGAATAGGATGCACACGTGTGCGGGTACAGAGTCTGAGTTGACCAGCCTGTGGGACAGCAGAAACTAGAAACACTAAGCTATATTAGAACAAGATATATATTTAGTAGAGCTAGTACAATACTTAACTTTGTGAACTGAATATTAGTGGAATGCAGATACATAGTTTATCTAGGTAGAGGCCTGCCTACTGATGACTGTTCTAGTGCCTGTCTGATCGCCAAGTGACCGATCCAGTTCACTGGTGGCCACTAGCGGGGTTGCAGCAGAGGGCGCTCGTGGCTGACTTAGTAAAAATTCCACGCCATGCTTGCATAAAGGTGCGCAGTGAAAGTACATGGCGCGCACTTCAGACTTGTGCGACACTACACCCCTCCCCCCTCCAAACCGTGGCACCGTCGTGGCGAAGGGCTGAGGGCCATTAGGCGTCACTGGGAGGAGGGCCTGGGCGGGGGCGTTACTTCTGGGATGGGCGTCGTAGCTGAGGCTGGGATCGAGACCCCGTCCACGCCCCGGTATCCACCTTGCGATCCCCCGGAAAACCCACAAAAACGAGGGGAAGGGCGCAAACCTATGCCCAGAGGGATTAGGTCATCTTCTTATGAGCTGCATGGCCCAGGCAGGGGGGTGAGCACACCCGGTCCCGGAATTCTTCTCGGTGACACTGTCATCTTCGGCGGCGGAGGCGGCGGGGACAACGGCAATGGAGGCGCGTCGACCTCCATGTGTACGATCTCACAGTCTGGGGATGCTGAGCCTGTCGGCGAGCGATGTGGCTGTGCTCCGTGGTGGTTAACTGGGTCTGGAATCAAGAAACCAGAGACAGGATCGCATGGTCTGTGCAGGCGCAATTGGTTTGCGGTGCGCCGCAGCTCCGACCCTGTGGAAGAACGTACAACATACATATTGCGACCGAGCACGCACTGAATGGCGCCTGGCATTCATCTGTTGTGTCCAGCAAACACCATGTACAGCACTGGCGTAGAAACCTGAAAACGCGAAGCACCATGTGATCTGACTTGGTGCGTGGGAGGCTGCAGCAGGTGAAGGAGAGTGCGGTGACAGCAGCCGTGGAGCATCTTGGCAGGAGACGGGCCATCCCGTGGCATGCACCGATACGTAGACAGGAAAATTTGAAGAGCTTGCTGCCTGGAGTGCTGACCTTTCATTTTTTCATGTGCTGAATGCCATTCACACGACATAACTATTGAAATTCCACACTAACAAACTGAGATCCATTGTCACTGAGATAATTTTAGGCAAACATTCGATGCAAAACACTGATGTTAAGGCACTGATTGTACTAGACGCCGTCGTTGAGTTCATGGCAATCACAAAAGGAAACTTGCTGAAAGTGTCTACAACGATTAACCAGCACGTATTACAGAATGGTCCAGCAAAGTCAATGTGTAAACGTTGCCATGGTTCTTTGGGGCGTGACCAGTACGAGAAACTTTGCGGAGGACTACCTGATGCTCCGCACAAACCGTACACTGTGAAGTCATGCTCTCTATCTCGGCGTCCATACCAACCCAGGTACAATGACGTCTAGCCAGTTGCTTTGTCCAAACAATACCCCAATGTCCTTGATGCAGGAGGCATAAGACTTCTCGTTTCAGGGAATGAGGAACAATCACTCTTGTTTGGTCGTTGTCGGTATGCAACAACAGAACACCCTGACTTAAAGACAATGCATGTCGTTGTGCAAAATAACGTCGAACCAGAGGCCGATCAATGTCTTTGGCTCTGGCAGTCCACCCAGAGCGAACAAAACGTGCTACCACACTTAGGTCCGCCTCCACAGCAACCTCCTGTGCAACCCAACGAGTGTTCAAACGGAAGTCTGCGACAGCAGAAGCATCTCTGGAGTCTATATGACAACATGTAAATTCTGAAGAATCAAATGACACATCCTGGCCAACCGGAAGTCGGGAAAGTGTGTCCGCGTTGGCATGTTTTGTGGTAGGTCGGTACAAAATCTCATACTGATAATTAGACAATATCAAGGACCATCTCTGAAGCTTTTGTGCCGTTCGTGGCAGAATTGGCTTTGTGGGTGAAAACAGCGACGTGAAAGGTTTGTGGTCTGTCAACAAATAGAATTTTCTACCATAGAGATACTGATGAAACTTTGTGAGTCCGTAAATGATTGCTAAGGCCTCCTTTTCTATCTGACTGTAATTCTGTTGCTTTGGACGCAAAGGCAATAGGGCGATCGTGAGATCCAATACGATGTGACAAACTGCGCCCAGACCGTAAGAAGAAGCATCCACTGCTAACACTACAGGCTTCTGTTGGTCAGAGGGAATCAAACATGCATCACTGAGTAGTGCAGGCTTTAATTTGTCAAAGGCAACCTGGCAATCTTTAGACCATACAAAAGGACCATTCTTCCTATGTAAGCGATGCAGTGGAGCTGTAATCTGAGAGGCATTGGGAATAAATCTGAAATAATAGTTAAGCTTTCCCATTACTGCTTGCAATTTGTGCACATTCTTAGGAGGAGGCAAGTCTGTGATTGCTCGAAGATGTGACTGTAAGGGATGGATTCCTTGGGCATTAATCACATAGCCTAGGTACTCTATTTCAATTTGAAAAAACCAACACTTTACTTTATTGCAACATAGACTTGCTGCAGTCAACACTTTGAAAAGGCACTCCAGGTTTGATAAATATTCTTCAACTGTGCATCCTGAGACCACAATACCATCTAAATAGTTCGAGTAGCATGGTACAGAAACTGTCAGCTGTTCCAAAAAGTGCTGAAAAATAGCGGGGGCGGAAGAACTGCCAAAGGGTAGGCGTTGATATTGTAAAAGGACCATGTGAGTATTAATGACGAAAAACTTTTTTGATTCTTCATCGAGCGGAATCTGTAAGTATGCCTCTGCTAAATCAGTCTTAGAAAAGAAGCGAGACTGTCCTAATTTGTCCATTAGTTCCTCAGGTCGGGGCAGGGGTCAAGTGTCTACAATTGTTTGACTGTTCACTGTTGATTTAAAGTCCGCAAAGAGACGAAGTTGTCCTGTCAGCTTGGTTAGAATCACTAATCGTGAGGCCCACTGACTTTCAGAAACAGGAGAACTCACCCCACTATCCTGCCAACATTTAAGTTCTTCAGGAACTTTATCCCGACGAGCGATAGACACTGCAGATTCTTTTAAAGTTACATGTGCCACAAAGTCTTTTGCACAACCCAGTTCCGGCGAAAACAAGTCACTGTATTTTTCACACAATGCATTAATTTTGTCCTTAGGCACTACTGACGAAATTTGAAGCACATCTCTTTGAATTGATAAGCCAAACAAGTCAAATGCATCTAGTCCAAAAATGTTCTGTGTAGATTTGGCCTGAAGAACTACAAAAGTAACTGTTTTTGTTACACTCTGAAAAGAAGCGGGCAGGCTACATGTTCCCAGCATGGGAATATTTTGTCCTGTGTACGCTGTGAGCACTTGCTGAGACGGTGACAGTTTTGGCGAACCCAGAAGTTTATGTGTGTCTTTATTCATTAATGTGACAGTGGAACCAATGTCGAGCTGAAATTGCACAGTCTTATTTTCTATGGAAAGAGTCACAAAAATTTTTGCTTGTGGCGCTCGACATGTGCGCGAATGTGGGGAACGTCTACTACAGTTTGTTTGCTGCACTTGCGCATGTGCGGGCTGCATACGGTAGGAAGCGGCGCAGAATCGGCACTTACATTAATAGCACTGTCACTAGATGGCACTATCGCAGGATCGGCTTCCACGCAAACGTACGAAGTTACCATAGATTCACTAACTACTGCACGCAACTTACTGTGAGTAGCTACATCAAGTCTACTGTCACTAAAACATAGTACTGGGCACTTTTACAAGGTGAAGTTGCACAAGGCACTAGATTCACTACAGGATTGCACTGTACATAGTCATGTTGCTTGTCCCGAACCCTTTTCCGTTGCAGAGTTTCACACGCTCGATGGCGCTTGCGACGTGGCTCACTACATAGTTTTACCGTTGGCGCAGAAGAACGTTGTTGCATTTGAGATTCAAGCAATGCACTGTTCAAGCCTACAGCGTGTATGACATTTACTGCATGGACTGTTCTCACACTCTGCAAAGCACCGTTCTTTGAATTTTTATTCTGCAGACACACTGTCTGTACGTGTCCTGATTTGCCACATTGATAACAGATTGCGTTGCGACTAGGGCACTGCGCATGTTTGTGGCGAGATACACACTGGGGGCAAGATTTACGAACATTTTTCTGGAAAGAGCGTAGGTGCCCTTTATTCAAATTACTTCGTCTAACACGATGGGGCGACCTTTGTGTCGCACTTTTACACTCGCTACTGTTCACTGTCCGTTCAGCACGGCTGGTAGAATTATAAGAATCACTTGGGCTAGACTGAGAATAGTGACTAGGAAAGTGTCCATTGTGGCGCACTGAGTTAACACTGTGGCTTTGTATTTCTACATCTGCCAAGTCAAAGGTACCATGAGCATCAATAAGCTGCAGTACACTGTCTAATGAAGCGTCAGACTGTTTTAGAATCGCTGCCCTAATTCTGGGGTCCTGAATGTTCTGTGTGATCGCATCTCTCAACATAACGTCACTATAAGAAAGTCCACAAGAGGAAGTAAATTTACATCTGCGGGTTAAGCCCTTCAACTCTCTGATCCATTCATTATGGGACTGGTCCGGTGATTTCTTTAGTCTGAAAAATCGGTACCGCGCTGCGGCTACAAGAACTTTTTTCTTGTAATGAGCATTCAGTGCATCTACAATTTGATCAAATTGTAGGTCACAAGGAGATGCATGGGGGAAAAGTTTCTGCAGGAACACGAAGGTCTTTGTGCCCACAACTGATAATAAAATGTGTTTCACTGTCTGACCTGTAAGCTGATGAGCCGTGACGAGTTCTTGAAATTGCGCCAAGTAATCGCTCCATTCTTCCTCACGTTCGTTGTACTGGTGAAACGTAGGAAGTGGTGCGGCGGCACATCTGGGCAGCTGATGTGACGACTGTTGTTGCTGAGCTGCCTGCACCGTCAACTGGGACACCGCTTGGAGTAGTTGCGTGATTTGCGTCGTCTGTAACTGAATAATTTCCATTACGTTTGGGTTCAGGGTAGAGGCCGTGCTGACCGATTAGGCGCAGCGAATACAAGAAAATTAGAACAAATGTTACAAAACAGATGCAATGTGAAGGAGGACTCGCTGCAATAAAAATGACCACAAAACACGTTACAGATATATCTCCCCCAAAAATCTTATATTAAGTGTGGGCAGGTGGGATCAATTTCTGAGTGCTCCAAGTGCTGCTGTCTGGCTGCTGCAAGTGGGCTGGTCCGAGGTTCTTCTATCGCTCCTCGTCGCCACTATTGTGTCTCATTGCCGCCGGTTGTCCTAGGTGTCGGTGGCCGAGTAGAGAGAGACCGACACAGGGAATAGGATGCACGTGTGTGCGGGTACAGAGTCTGAGGTGACCAGCCAGTGGGACAGCAGAAACTAGAAACACTAAGCTAGATTAGAACAAGATATATATTTCGTAGAGATAGTACAATACTTAACTTTGTGAACTGAAGATTAGTGGAATGCAGATACATAGTTTAACTAGGTAGAGGCCTGCCTACTGATGAGAGACTGTTCTAGTGCCTGTCTGATTGCCAAGTGACCGATCCAGTTCAGTGGTGGCCACGAGCGGGATTACAGCAGAGGGCACTCGTGGCTGATGTCGCAAGAACGTCGTGCTGTGCTTGTATGGCGGCGCGCGGCGAAAGTACGTGGCGCGCACTTCAGACTTGTGCGACACTGCACCATGCCCATCAGGCAAGTAACTATGCGGTTATCCTTCTGATTTCCACTAATATTTCGCGATATTCATGTAATTCTAAGCATGTCTAGGGGTTGCATGCCATATTTCTTATTCTTATTTTTCAGACTTCATAATTATTTAATTTTTAAGAGTGTTGGAGACTGGACTTCATCTGTCTCTATAATCGCTCCCTATCGCGTTGAAACTTTACTGCCCTATGCTTGTATTACTAGTTAGTGGATGAAATGACTTGCTCTGTAGGTTCCGAAGTGGAACAACAAAATCAATTAACCCTTCTGGCAACACAGTTTAGGAACAGTCTATCAGCAGAGACTTAAAGGTTAAATTGCAACGGAAAACTTCGCCACTCCCAGAAGGGGAGGGCCAAATCTGACTAATATGTAAATTAAATTTGAGAGGGGTGCTAAGGAACAGAAAATACGTTTAATAAGTATGTATTCTAAAAACGCTTATGAAGTGAGGAGACCAATTTAAAACATTAAAAGCACACACCTCACATAAAATTCAACATTGAACTTGATAAACGGCCCACTTAATTGCCCTCCTATCAATAAAGCTAATAATTCAGAAAATGGGGTACAATTGTGGGTGAGTAGACATACATTCATTCACACACACTCATCAAAGCTCTCACGACACTTACTCAACAGCGACCAGCGTCTGCAGCAGAAAATGAGGGGAAGAGCAAGCTTGAAGCACGCGCACATATTAATGTAAAACTCGACTGTTATTCCGTAATTGGGACACGTGGTTGTTCAGAGGCTGCAGGACTGGTTCACAACTCAACTCGCAAACTTTAAATAAATGCAACTAAAACATGACACGCGGAAGAATTGAATAAATAGAAGCAAATTATTAACCTGTATCGCCTGAGGGGCCTTAGAGAAATTTGATGATCGGTATCGTTTCATAATAGCTAACACACATGGCATGGCTAACAGACAAAGCAACGTCTTTAAATTTGAATAAATCACAGGAAAATTAGCGTGGAAACAAGATAATAGAATAGCACTGTTTAATTATAATCGCGAACCAAACTGAACATTTTCAAGGGCTGAAATCCTAACATGAACAAAGGAAAACAGGCAAACACGGTTCGGTTATCATAGCCACATGTTAGATAACGAAAGTTTTAACACTAAACTCGTTAGTTCTAACCGAAATATTGTCGCGTTGAAATGGAAACGGGCTTGACTTCGAAGGCAACTAAACACAGCACTTATACTGAAAGCACGTTTATTACGAACTCAACATACACGCAGCACTAACTGCCTCTAAGGCAGAGTGCTCTGCTATTTATACACAGAAAGAATTTACCAGAAATTAGAAGAACAGTTAACATAAGAAACAAGTAGAACTTACAAGTGAACCTAAGAAAGATGTAGAACCTTCTGGAATTGTTAATTACAAAGAAATAAATTTTTGGCCGGTGGGCGGGATTGAACCGGCGACCTTCTGCTCCGCAGTCCGTGACGCTATCCCCTGCGCCACGGTGGCAGTCGCTGTTCGACCTCTCTCGCGGCCTTGCTCCCTCTCCTGGAGAAACAGCGACCCTCTGTTATGATACCTGTGGAGCCAGCTGCGATGTCCTGGATCTTGACCGTGTCATGAGTCCTCTGTATGACAGTTCAAGAGAATCCTTCCCTTCTCCGCGATTATCGACGACAGACGTTCCTGTCGTTTCTTTATCAGGAACATTACCGTCCTTAAAGTCCTTGAACAAGAAGCCATTGTCGTTTACCTGCTCTTCAGGATCGTAGTAAGGCTTCATGCGCAGGACGTGAACAATGTCTCTTCGTTTTTGACGTTTCGACGACGGCTCATAATCCTCAACTTTGTATGTTTAACATAGTCATCCTGAGTGTCGTCCGGTTGGAACGGGAACAGCATATCCATTGTCGTCTCAGCTTCACGGCCATGGAGCAGGAAAAACGGAGTGAGGCCTGTGGTATCTTGTCTTGCGGTATTGTAAGCAAATGTCACGACTGGCAGAATTGTATCCCAATCCTTCTGCTCAACATCGACGTACATCGACAGCATGTCGGGTAACGTCTTGTTAAAACGTTCCATAAGACCATTTGTTTGAGCATGGTATGCAGTTGTCATTCTGTGGACAATGTTGTACCGTGACATTACCTCTGATATTAGTTTTGACTGGAATACTTTTCCACGATCAGATATCATGACACGTGGTGCCCCATGCTTCAAAATAATGTCTTCTACAAGGAATTTCGCGACCTCTGGAGCTTCTGCAGTCGGCACAGGTTTGGTGACAGCGTAGCGTGTAAGGTAGTCAGTGCAGACTATTATCTAACGGTTACCGGTTGTCGACTTCGGGAACCTCCCTAAATGATCGATCCCAACTCGGTGGAATGGAGCTGCTGCCGGCGGAATCGGTACGAGATGTCCTGGAGGTAATTGCGGCACATGCTTCCGTCGCTGGCACCCTTTACTCACATCGTGCTTGACTGATCGGTAGAGACCTTTCCAGTAATACCTGCATCTGATTCTGTCTAGGGTCTTCACGAATCCCAGATGACCGGATATTGGAGCATCGTGGAAATATTTGAGAATAGCTGGCTGGAGATGAGCTGGAACAACAAGTAGCCATTGGGGCCCAGTGGATCGTAGTTGCTCTTATACAATGTTCCGTTTATAAGTTGGAATTCTCCATTGGTCGGTTCTCCTTTCTCCAAGGCCTCTATCGTTTTTAATAGTGCTGGATCTTTCCTCTGTTCAGCTGTAACGTCATCTAATTCAGTGAGAGCTGAAATTTCATTAATGCTGTTGTGTTCCACTAAAGGATTCCTCGAAAGGCAGTCGGCATCCTTGTGTTTGCGCCCGTTCTTGAATACCACTGTGACATCGTACTCTTGGAGTCTTAGTGCCCATCTTGCTAGTCGACCTGATGGATCCTTCAAGCTAGTCAGCCAACACAAAGAATGGTGGTCTGTCACGACGGTGAATGGTTTGCTGAATAAATACGGCCGGAACTTGTTGATAGCCCAGATAACTGCGAGACATTCTTTCTCAGTTGTATAGTAGTTTATCTCTGACTTTGAGAGTACTCTTGACGCATAGGCTATCACTTTTTCAGCACCTTCCTGAACTTGTACAAGCACTGCACCAATCCCATTACCACTGGCGTGTGTGTGAAGTTTCGTTTCTGCATTCTCGCCATACAAGGCTAGCATTGGTGCAGAAGTTAGAGCCTCCTTAAGTGCCCGGAAAGCTCTTTCTTTTGTCCCATCCCAGTACAATTTGGCGTCTCCCTGCAGAGGTTCTTGTAATGGGCGTGCCTTGTTACAAAATCCTTTTATGAAACGTCGGTATTATGAGAACAGCCCGAGAAAACGTCTCACATCACGAATGTGCTGAGGAGTTGGAAATTCTGTGACTGCCCTTACTTTATCTGGATCAGGACGGACACCATCTCCATTGACTAGGTGCCCCAGGATTTTTATCTCTTTGGCGACGAAGAGGCACTTCTTTGGATTGAGGTGGAGACCTGCAGCCTGAACACACTTCAACACAGTTGACAGGCGACTCAGATGTTCTTCAAATGTTTTCGAGAAAACGACAATGTCATCTAAATAGCAGAGACACGTCGTCCACTTAAGGTGTCGAAGCAAGTTGTCCATCATGCGTTCGAATATGGCTGAAGCATTAGATAATCCAAATGGCATTACTTTAAATTCATAGAGGCCGTCAGGTGTAATAAAAGCCGTCTTCTCCCTGTCAGCTTCATCAACCTCAATTTGCCAGTAACCTGTCTGCATGTCCATAGTTGAGAAGTATTTAGCTCCTTTCAAGAAGTCTAAGGTGTCGTCAATACGCGGCAATGGGTAGACATCTTTCTTTGTGATTCTGTTCAGCCGCCGATAGTCGACACAGAATCGCCACGTGCCATCCTTCTTCTTTACGAGGACCACCGGAGACGACCAAGAACTCTCCGAAGGTTGAATAATGTCATCTCGCAACATCTTCTCCACTTCCTCCCGAATTATCCGTCATTCAGCTGGCGACACTCTATACGAACGCTGGCTAATTGGCGGATGATCCCCAGTATTGATACGGTGCTTTATCGTGGGCCGTTTCGTCTGACTTTTCCCCTGCTGAGGTGTGAATGCACCCGAAAATTGGTGTAGTATACCTAACACCCGCTGGCATTGTTCCTTGATCAGTCCAGGCCCTATTGGCTGTTCCACGTTTGTTTCCTCCAGCGTGTTGCCTGTACTAACAGCAGGGCATGGGTCTTCATTGATGACGTTGAGCTCACCGTCCTGGATTGGTTCAGCTGTCCCGATACACGTTCCCTTGGGGATAAGTTGTGACTGCTCGTGACAATTTGTGATCCAAATCTCTCCTTGACCACCGGTAATGCTTATGATAGCCGCTGGTATGTAAATTTCTTTTGTGAGCCTGATAAACTTTTTACTATCAACAAGAACTTCACAGTTTAACCAGTCATCTGTTTCTGACTGCAACTCTTCTCATTGTCAATGGCGGTATCGTCACATTGTCAACAAGGAATAATTTCCCAGAAAATTCTGTATTACGTGTATCCGGCGGAACAACTTCTTCAATTTGCAGCTCAGATCTTCCACGGTCAATGATAGCTTGGGATGCCTGAAGGAAGTCCCATCCGAGGATTACATTGTGACTACATTTTGTTAACACGACAATGGCTGCGTCCTGTTGTTGATGGTTATTCGTGCGACACAAGTTCCTGCTGGCTGGACGTACTTTCCATTCGCGACCTTCAGCAGTACAGTTGCCCCCGTATCGCAGAACATTGTCTTCTTTAGTGTGCGGCGGTAATTATCCGATAATACAGAAAAAGAAGCTCCTGAATCAACAAGTGCCCGGACAGGTTGGCCGTCGATTATGACGTCGATGAGATTTCCTGACATCTTAGCGACTGTCGTCCATGGAGGATTTTCATCTGCGCCGGCCTCACCTCCGTAGATGGTCGCCTCACTTAGTTTTCCTGGGCGCGGCGGCTAGGGGAGCGGCTGGTACCTCTGTACGGCGACGGTGAACGGCTGCGGTGCGTCGGGGAGCGACCTCGTCTAGGGTACGGCGTTGGGCTTCTTCCCATAGGTCGACTGAACTCATCAGCAGGTGACTGCCTGGGATAGAACTGCTCCGACGGCTGACGTCTTGCGGCAAAATAATAATCCAATACTCGCCTCCTCTCTCTGCAGTAGCGTACATGTCCAGGGCGTCCACAGTGGAAACACAATGGTGTATTGTCTTCTGTCCTCCAGACGTCTGTTCTTCTGCGGGGCGTCATAGTTACCGGGAGAGTTGGCTGTGGTCGCGTCGGCCGGTTCATGGGCTGCCGTTTGGCGGCTGCAGCGTAAGTCATAGCAGGGCGACGCCATTCTTCACGTCGGGTGCGATTGACGGGGCAGACAGGAGCTAATGTTTGAAATACCTCGTCCTCAGAGGCGTCGGCTCCCTCGTGACTTACAGGGTTCACATCCATGGCCATAATCTGATGCTCGCTCGGTCTAATAGTCCTGGCTACCATGCACTGTTGTAATTCTTCTCTCACGATTTGTTGTATGAGAGAAGCCAAGTCCTGCTGGTCTTCCACAACGGCCATAGGGACTACATTTGGGAGCTTGTCATACGTCTTGCGTCCAACCCTCCTTTTTTGCATCTCTTCAATACGCTGGCACCACTTGATGAACTCTTCTGTCGTAGCGACATCTTTTATCAGAAGAGCTTGGTACATATCTTCTGCAATTCCCATCATCAGGTGCGTGATTTTGTCCGCCTCTGTCATGTTCGGAGCGACTATGTTACACAGGGCCAAAACATTCTGTATGTACGATTGTGTCGGCTCACCACGTCAGTTGTTCTTCCGCCGAACGGATTTGTCGCTGGCGGTCTCCAAACGTCTTCTTCAGTTCCTCCTGGAACGTCTCCCAGTCATTCAATTTGTCTTCGTTGTTTTCGAACCATTGCTGGGCTGTTCCGTCCATATAGAAATAAACGTTGGCCAAGCACATCGTATGATCCCACCTGTTGTACTTGGCGACTCGGTCGAACGTTTTTAGCCATTTGTTGGGGTCCTGTCCAGCATCTCCAGAGAACACCGACGGGTTTCTGATGTGCAGCTGGCTTATTGCTGGTTTCGTCTCCATCGTTCTTCTGATGATACGGACTTTCGGAAGGATGTACTCGGTGTATCCCTTGTATTCCGGTTCCAGTCTGTGTAAGCGACGGCTTTTACGTTTCCTAATCGGAGCCACGGTGAAGCAGCTGTTGCACAGTATACCCGGCGCCTCCACCAAACAATGTCGCGTTGAAATGGAAACAGGCTTGACTTTGAAGGCAACTAAACACAGCACTTATACTGAAAGCACGTTTATTACGAACTCAACATACACGCAGCACTGACTGCCTCTCAGGCAGAGTGCTCTGCTATTTATACACAGACAGAATTTACCAGAAATTAGTTAACATAAGAAACAAGTAGAATTTACAAGTGAACATAAGAAAGATGTAGAACCTTCTGGAATTGTTAATTACAAAGAAATAAATTTTTTGCCGGTGGGCAGGATTGAACCGGTGACCTTCTGCACCTCAGCCTGTGACGCTATCTTTTTTTTTTTTTTTTTTTTTTTTTTTTTTCTCTTGTTCTTAGGTTAGTTCTATTCGTTGCGGACGCTGATCGTATTTGTTCGTGTTTGTTCGGTGTGATCATGGGTCAGCGTTGAGCCCTCTGACCGGGTGCGCTGAGCCGCGGCGCCCGGTGCTGCGCCACGCTGGCAGTCAGTGTTGGATGTCTCTTGTGGCAATATCCACCGCGTATTATGAACGAAATCTTGAAGCAATTTAAGACTGCTGTGAGCATTTCGACTCAGAACCTAACACCATGAAATGGTTCAGCAATGCTCCTCAGAGCACCAGTCCAGTTAAAGCCGCTTACCTCAACCGTGTCCGACGGTAGAGTGCCTTGGCTGCCGTGTGTCCTGAGCAAGGAGGTTAGAATACAAGGAGACGTTCTTAAGCTGAAAAAGTGAAGCCTGTCTCCGACATATTGCTAAGTTTTGAAGAAGTGTTCGTATTGTAGAGCTAATGTTTTATGTCACTTAAAACAGGAATAAAACGTCCGATGGTTTTGACCTGATGTATAACGTGTTAAACGAGTGCAAATTAACTGTTAAAAATTAATTTTTATTTATATTATCATGAGTATTTATTACTATTTATTCAAGAAAGTATATTGTTTGAAAGCACATACTTTGCAGTGGCTGTCAGTTCAATGCATTAACAGTAAGAGCGTCGATTTAACGCATAGTCTTAACGGAGAAATAGCATTCTAAAACTGACCAAGATGGCGGGCAGGCTTCAACTGGCGTATATGCTCGGCATAGATAATGCCATCTCCCTTTATTTTAACCTCCTTGGTTCTGAGCGATTCACCATTTTCGAGTCCTTAGCGGGAGGAGTGGGGGTTGTGACCAGCTAGTGAGCCCTTCAGCAATGGCCGGAACCAGAGGATTAGTCTCGGTATCATAGCATCTCTGCAGCTCACTGGACAGGAGATACTTTGGTGTCAAAGAAAGAGCTGATTCAGAGAGGGACTGTAGTAGACGATTACATGATTACAGAGATGTAGCCATCTCGTCTGCAGAGTGCGGAGGCAGCACTCCACATTGATATTGCAACATGCAAGATAGCGACACATTCCACACACACAATCATCCAGTGGCGATGTTAGTCAGGGCAATATACAACATAACAGATAAAATATTATGGGATAATTAAAAGAATAAGACGCAATGTTGGGGCGTCATAAAATAGTTGCATAAGTGAGTTTACAGAGTCGCTTAGCAACACAACAAATATAATTGCTTCATTAAATAATATGGAACAGGTTCACATCATTATGTGGACGTGTTTCAGCGTGTAGCTGCATTTCTTTCGCTTCTTCATGTAATTCTAAACATTAGTAGTATAGCTGTGCCGAATGACACACAGTGAGATTCGCGCGTCTTTTGTTTTTTGGCGAGAAATTTGAATTACACCCACCCCTCCTCCCTCGGCCAATTGCCCCGGACCGCAGATCAAAGGACGCCGCCACAGGATGATTGATAGGTCTTCCTGGAAGGATGAAAGATGATTGACATTTTACATTTAGGTCCTTTTGATTGTAATCAACGCTACTTGTCCAACCGCTAATCAAAGGACGCCACCATAACGCACTTAAGGATGATTGCCAGGTTGCAAGTAAACAACACCTCCCTCGGTCACACACATGACCTACACGACGCCCTCCCCCTCCACCCCTCGGCATCGCTACGAGACAGGCAGCACCTCCGACAGGTCCAGACCTGTAGACCTCTCGACATGTCTGTACTCGCACTCTCTCCCACACACCTGGCCGATACCGCGACCCCGATTGCCGGAACGCTTCTCAAAAGACGCCGCCGCCGACAGATGCTACCCCCTCCTCCTCCACGCTCGCGACCGCTTCTCAAAGGATGCCGCCACCCGCCCTACCCGCGAGAACAAACAATACCGCGACGATTGTCTTGACCGCATCGACACCGCCCCCACCGGCCGACCCCTGCGCCCAGGGCAGGGGCTTACTGCACTCTTTTTACGGCGACCGCGCCCCACCAGGTCTGCAGCCAATTAAATTCCATATTTATTATTAAGCGCGCTGCAGCGATCCGTACGCCAGATCTCGATTTATGTAACAACAATTTCCGCCGTTTATTATTATTCTCCGGAAAAAATAAAGCTACCATAGTGTTCTTCGTATGTATTTTTAACAAGAATTTCGGTGTAATGCTAAAAAACAATTTAGAACATTAATGCTTAGTTGGTCTCGTATACTACAGCTGGTAGTAGTAAAATATTAAAACTCGTATGCAAAATTTGCAAGTAAGAATTTACACTCCCATCTCTTTCTATTCTCTTCACATAGCCTACAGTCGACAGACGTGTTTAATAATAATAGCGCAGGTTATGGTAAAGAACGCCACAAACTTACGTATCCATCTTAACATATACTCTTTCGATATACAAAAACGATTCTAACCAGAGCCAACTAACGAAAAGAAAAGAAATGGTCTGTTTCGGAACTCGACCGCAACCTTAGATCTATAAATGTATCTCTCCGTTTAGAAGATGCAAGCAACAGCCATCAAACGGAATGTAACTTGTAAGAGAACCACTCTTTCGATAAAACAGCAACAACAGCAGCAGTAGAAGACAACATATTGTTTATGCAAAAAATTCCAAATAACGAAAATCGGCAATGACATCTAACACAACGTCTCTAAATATACATC
Organism: Locusta migratoria; assembly: GCA_026315105.1. Classification (NCBI taxonomy): domain Eukaryota; kingdom Metazoa; phylum Arthropoda; class Insecta; order Orthoptera; family Acrididae; genus Locusta; species Locusta migratoria. The sequence goes on along the minus strand of CM048755.1, from coordinate 27,219,914 downwards.
TGCAAGCACCGTTAACAATCGTCCAGAACGCAGAGCGCTCTCTCGACAGGCTACATAAAAGAAAAATATGCTAAGTGTTTAAAAGCACCTAAGTTATATCTCCAAATGATCAAAACCTTCTACACAGACGCACCACTCCGACAAGGATAGCTCGCATTGCATTTATTTAATGGAGCTGAGCCATGCCGAAAGTTCCGAAATTTAACACACCCTCTCTCTTTGGCGATCTTGCCCTGTTACATTTCCTTCTTAGATCGAGTTATAGATGCGCCTTCCGAGAATTCGGGTACTTTAATTTTACCTCTTATTTCCTTGCTACAGCAGTACACATCCCATCTAAGGAATATCTATGTCCTGCTACGATGCAAACTACATTTATCTGACACCGATATTCCAGCGCCCCAGAAGACATTTAAACCCTATCGTGCAACGGAGAGTCGAAATAAAAGAAAAATACGTGAAATAATTTACCTTTTCCGACCGTCTACACTAAAACTTTTCGAAATTATTGGCCTAACAACACCCTTATTCGACAATACAGCAACCACAGAACCGAGGTTACATGCCCAATGCAACACCGACTTCCAGTTCGACCCGCCCTTTACCCACAAAATTCCTACTCCAAGTTCCTTTCTTGTGCATTCCACTAATCCGAAATAAGATTTATTATTTTAATTACAAGTAGATGTCTACCGCAATCGAAGATGCTAACCTACACACCGCAAAAACTGATCCTATATAGGACATGGAATGTTTACAATCTTTTTTGTTACACTACAACTGAGTAAATGCAACGTAATGTTCGCAAACACTTATATCGCAACCAACGCCCACATACATCGATCATAGTCTGCTCTCTAAGGAATGGATGGGAGTCACACGCAGTACAAACACGTTTGTCGTGTGTTCCGCTAATTTCGGTCAATACAACGATTCGAGACCAATCCCTCCCCGTCTGTTTAGTGTAAAAGCAAAGATTGCTCCCCACACTATCTGTTTAAACCTGGCTTGCACATATGCAATAGCCTCCTTTTAAAAGCCTATGTCTTCGTCATATAACCCAGTTTTCGTTTACCCTTCTTCTTAGGACTTGTGGAATAACGTAGCCGATATCTACGTCTGTGGATAATAAAGTCCTGGAATGCTAAAAGAATATAGCTCCTTTGATTTGATTTGATTTGATTTTTTCAGGGAAGCCAAAACAGTCTTGGTCTAACCCGCCACTGCCCGCACCGAAACTAAGTTTATTTACTCTCCAATGCAATGCATTTGAAGATTAGATGTGATGTAGTTTCATCACCATCATCACAGATCCTACATTTAGGGTCCTCTTCTGTTATTACCATTGTATGTAGGTGTTTTTTGAAATTCCCATGGCCTGTCAGCAATCCAACCATGAGTCTAATCTCTCTCCTGTTCAGACCCAGGATTGCAGAGCTTCTTTTAAAACATGGCTTTGGCATCATTACCTTGCCATGTTTTTGTTGATGGACTTTGGTCCAATATTCTACGTGCTGTCTTGTGAGCCAGTTACGTAGCTCCAATTTGATCATTGCCTTGGTGATTTTCAGGACAGGTTCCGGTCCAATAAATGGAGTCTCTGCCCCCATCCTGGCTAATCTGTCGGCATGTTCGTTGCCACATAGCTCCTTGCTCGACTCTACAAGTAATTTACAGTTGAAACTAAAAAACATAATGTCCGAGAGAGCGGTCAATTTTCGGGTACTCTTAATACCCAAGTAATCAAATCTAAAAGCGTATATTAACCGGGAGCGACGCACAGTACAACGGCGCACTTGTCTTATCCTCGCCCGCAACCACATTGCTGATGCTCCTTCCATCCGAAAGTCATGCTCGGTTAAAAAAATCCCTTCGAAATCTTGTGTGTTGTCCAAAAATCCAAGAGATAGAAGCCATATACTCGAAGATGCTGCTGTAGTATAGATGGGAGCGCCTCCATTTAAAAAACATCGATTAGTTGCACTTTATAAGATATATACCCACAGGACATACATACTTCCCCCATGTATTCCAGAAATAGTAACTTCGTCTTATCTCCAGCATTTGCACTATCGAACGAGCTGAATTTACTACACACACACGCACTCCATTGGCTACAACTAGCGCACTTTAAGTTACCAAACTGTAGGAGTTTTATAAAACACGTTGATTTTCGACGAAAGAATTATGATTTACCGCAGCAGGCACATCCGCTACATAACGTAATGCACACCAGCCATAAAGTAGACAACACTAGCATACGATTAAACAGGCGATGCTTCGACGAAAGATCATTGCACCACCAAAGTCGGTTTGCTTTAGAGCTTTACCGTGACGTATATTTAGGGTATATCAACACTTTTTACTTAAATTCCGTCCCATCTAGCCTATAACACTCTCTGTAAGCGCCAAACATTTCCAACACCGTAACAGAAGTACACTTGCAGTCAACACGAACCTACAACAACAAACGAATCTAGCCATTCCAACTCGTTTTTTGTTCCAACTAGCATGCTGCAAGCTATGTATACGTTCGTAACAACCCAGACAGAGCTATCCTTACATCCGTCACTAGCCCAGCAGCAACTCTAAACAAGTTACTACAGATGGTGTTATAACCGCAATCAGTGACAGACAAGATCTCCCAGACACACAGCGTTTTAATAAAGTTTTGAGATCTCTCTCTCCACCCAATAACTAAGTTGATTGTTTGGCCCGTCCCTAACATCCAACCACAACTTTGGTTCCAATGCATAGCCCGGCAGACAATATTTCTGGAACGCTTTCTATCAGCCATTAGACTGTATACCTCGAGCATTCGCGCACAAACCACCACCGTGTTCCACTCCTTCTAACAAATTATTACTTTCGATAAACATCTGTAACACAGTGTAAAAAATGATCGACGTACACGCACAGAACAGCCAACAAGAAAAGATCTAGATCAAAGCCAAGTTCTTATAATCCTTACAAGCAGCAACGCAAAATAGTCTACATCATTTCGAACTAATGCAACACCAGATTTTTTTTAACGATCTCCAAGAGCAATCCTTTAGAGACTAAACATACGATCAAATGCACCTCCAACGTGGTAACTAATCCTCTTTAAGTTATCTAACTCGATGCTTATCGACCAAAGAACATTAATTTACCACTGCAATCATCTGTGATACGCTACCGAGAGACGTCCATTCATAAACGTAGCTAAAAGGAGATATAAATGCCCCACATCCATGCTACTAAGTATCTATATGTATTTCCATGATTGTGGATCACATCTGCCTTGCATCGTATCACGCGACTAAACAGTTCGAAACAGGTACTTCACGCAAGCTAGCATGCATACTCACATTCCATGATATTTCTGGCTGCAGGCGAGTGCGGACCTTGGAAAGAGATGGGAGTGTAAATTCTTACTTGCAAATTTTGCATACGAGTTTTAATATTTTACTACTACCAGCTGTAGTATACGAGACCAACTAAGCATTTCTGTTCTAAATTGTTTTTTAGCATTATACCGAAATTCTTGTTAAAAATACATACGAAGAACACTATGGTAGCTTTTTTTTCCGAGAATAATAATAAACGGCGGAAATTGTTGTTACATAAATCGAGATCTAGCGTACGGATTGCTGCAGCGCGCTTAATAATAAATATGCAATTTAAGTGGCTGCTGACCTGGTGGGGCGCGGTCGCCGTAAGAAGAGTGCAGTACGCCCCTGTCCTGGGCGCAGGGGTCGGCCAGCGGGGGCGGTGTCGATGCGGTCAAGACAATCGTCGTGGTATTGTTTGTTCTCGCCGGTAGGGTGGGTGGCGGACATCCTTTGAGAAGCGGTCGCAAGCGTGGAGGAGGAGGGGGGTAGCATCTGTTGGTGGCGTCTTTTGAGAAGCGTTCCGGCAATTGGCCGAGCGAGTAGGGGTCGCGGTATCGGCCAGGTGTGTGGGAGAGAGTGCGAGTACAGACATGTCGAGAGGTCTACAGGTCTGGACCTGTCGGAGGTGCTGCCTGTCTCGTAGCGACGCCGAGGGGTGGAGTGGGAGGGCGTCGTGTAGGTCATGTGTGTGGCCGAGGGAGGAGTTGTTTACTTGCAACCTGTCAATCATCCTTAAGTGCGTTATGGCGGCGTCCTTTGATTAGCGGTCAGACATGTAGCGTTGATGACAATCAAAAGGACCTAAATGTAAACTGTCAAACATCTTTCGTCCTTCCGGGAAGACCCATCAATCGTCCTGTGGCGGCGTCGTTTGATATGCGGTCCGGCAATTGTCCGAGGGAGGAGGGGTGGGGGGGTAATTCAAATTTCCCGCCAAAAAACAAAAGACGCGCGAATCTCACTGTGTGTCAATTGGCACAGCTATACTACTAACATTTCTATGGGTTGCATGCCGTAGTTCTTATTTTTATTTTTCCATCTTTGTAATTATTTCATTTTTGTGTTTTTTCTGAGACAGGACCTCATCCATCTCTGTAATCGCCCCCTATCGCGGATAGCTGTATTCCATTCGCTTCCTTATATAATTCTAAGCATTGCTATGAGTTGCATGCTGTAGTTGATTTTCTTTATTTTTTGGAAACTGAATTTACTCAATTTTATCGGCTTTCGGAACCACATGGGTCCTAATTGCGACTTCCAGGGTTTGCAGCTAGTCGCCTGAATTCACGCCACTTCTCATATAAAACCAGAACTTAGAACGATTTCTAACAGATTGCAACTTAAGAATCAACCGAGATTTTGTACAATGAATCCGATTTTCAACCACTTCACCTTCAGTGGAGTGCATTCATGTAACGTAGCTGTGTGTCGCCGTTAGTGTGTTTGCTCGCGGTCCAATTCAGATGTAATTTAACTTGATTATACACCCGCTCCACCTCAAAACAGGCACGGCAGACCAGAGCCAGCTTCAAAGTGTTTTTGTATATTGTCTTTGTGCTACTTCCAATTTGCAGAATTTTGCCTACGATACGGGCGCCTACTTCTGCCTCATCTCAGCACACTGATTTTGGTGAATTTCGCTGTGGCATTGCGTGTGTGAGAGAGATAGAGTGTTGTTTGTGAATCATGCACTTCAGTAGCGTTAAATCATGTATAATTTAGGCTGGGCACCGTCCGCATTAATCCATGTAAGAGGTGCATTTTTATTGTATTACCAAAATTCGTTCCCCATTTTGCTTGTTTTTATCTGAATAAACAAGTCTATGTTCAGCATAATCTTTAAGTTGCCTATAAATTGTAGTTTTAGAGCACCTTCCCTCTTTTATTTAATATTGTTCTTCACAAGTGCTGAGAACAAGCTCAGATGCAATTTTTCTTATGTCTAAATTCCGTTGTGCCGGCCACAGTGGCCAAGGGGACTGTGGCGCTCCAGTCACGGTCTGCACGGCTACTACAGTCGGGGGTGCCCCTCGGGCATGGATATTTGTGCCGTCCTTATTGTTAGTTAGTTCATAAGTAGTTTGTAAGTTTAGGGACTGATGACCCCGTAGCTAAGTCCCATAAGTTCTACAAATATTTAACATTTTTTTGAAAGTCCGTTGTGTCATAAATGTTTTCCTAGCCACCTTTCTAAGATAACTTTAATTGTGGTGGCTTGCTTATTAATGTCTGTGTGTAATAACGTGTGAGCTGCTATGTATATTGAACGGTGTAGTATGAACTTCCTGTTATTGAACTAATTTGAAACGAGTCAGTTCTCAGTTTGGGCCAGGGAACAGGGCTTTGTAGCAGGGAGTAACCAGTAGTTCACACGGACCTCATTTGCTAATTTTAGTGATAAAACAAAGCTCTTGTTTCGTACAGTGATTGACAATTAATGTATATGTATAATAATGTATAAGTTGATTATATTTGAATAGAAAATGATGCAATGTGTATTTTAAACTGATGATTGATTGCGATTTTACTAAATGGGGCACCATTAAAATAATTTCCCTAGGGTGCCGGCTTTGTTCAGGCCGGCCCTCGTCCTACCGGTGGCTGGTGCAATGAAGGGCAAAGTTAAACTCAGTGTGGGTATTAATAAAAAGAAGAATATGACTAATAATAAGAAGAATATGAAGAGGGATAAAAAGATTGAAGGTAATGAGCTGAAAGGATTAATTAAAAAAATTCGCTCAGGTCTTAAGTCAATGAAACCTGGCACTAATTTATGGGGAGCAGTGAAAGCGGCTCATAAAATTGCTTCAGATGCACCTCCAAAAGCAAAAAAAAAAAAAAAATCTACTATTAAAGAACGCATATTACCACTTCCCAAGAGAGGTGGCTTTTTGCCCCTCATTCCAATTTCCGCAGCTTTATCAGCACTTGGTGGACTGGCAGGGGTTCGGCAGGCGTTGCCAAGCAAAAAATGCTTTCAAAGCGCTGTCGGAGTTGCAACGACATAACCGAACTATGGAGGCCATAGGGCTTTGCAAAGGCAAGGGGCTGTATTCAGGCCCTTATAGGAAGAATGGTTCGGGCTATATGTAGGGAAGAAAAAAAATTCTCATTAAACAGCCTTCCCAAAAGAGCGCTTACCAACAACGGCTTAGGACGCTATGCTAGAAAACTTGAAATACCCCACTTTCGAGGTGTCTTCATGAGAGACACTTTACCAAATAAACCTAAAAGATATGAGAGTGCAATTGCCAACCTCCAGAGAGATAGTGAGCCTGGCTCCCACTGGGTTTCTTTTAAGAAGAGGCGAAATGATGTCTACTATTTTGATAGTTTCGGGAATTTACCGCCTCCTCTAGAAATAGTCAGGTATTTCAAAAATTGTACTATTAAGTATAACTACAATACGTTTCAGTCACCTAAGAGCCATAGGTGTGGTCATCTTTGTTTAAAATTTATAAATTCCGCATAAGTTACTGCGAATTCCAATACATAATGGATGTTGGCGAGGACGGCATGACGTTTAGCCTGTCGCGTAAAAACTCGATTATCACCTCCACATTTAATTCCATAATTAATTTGTCTCATCATCATTCCTACGAAATTGCATTACTCAACTTATTTTGGCTACTGATATTCATTTAAACAAAAATTGTATGCTTCACTTGCTGTCTGAAATTCAATATTATTTGAATAACAAGCAAATACAATATTTTCCACAGAACGCTTTAGTGCAGAAAAGTTGCCTGTTGTAATAAGAAGTTGTAAGACCATCGTAAATTGTAAAATTAACTCTGGGTGAAGGGGGCCAGTTAAACGCTTACTTTAAACATATAATTCTAGCCGTAAAAAACCCGCTAGAGGATTCGAGTGAACTACTAACTACTTCCTGCACCAGAATCTTGTTCCCTGGCCAAGAATTTAGAACTGATTCAAACTTTACTTTAGCAGCAGGAAGACAAAGAGACGGTGGCCAACACACATCGTAGATCACGAGAATTACACACAATCATTAATATACAAGCCATCCCGAACTAAACCCTTTCATGAAGGTGGCTGTGAGAACATTTAATGCACAACGGAATTTAAAATATGATAATACGCATCTGAATTTGTTCTCAGCACTGGTGAAAAAAAAAAAAAAAACATTAAATAGAAGGGAGGGTATTCATTAACTAATATTGATAATTAGAACAAAATTTCTCTGACAGTAAATTATTTATTCAGTTCAAACATGAGCAAATGGGGGAACCAATTTTGTTAAACAATAAAAACGCATCCCATTGAACTACTAACTTAAAGTAATCTGCACTTAACATCGTCGGGGGAGAGATTTACAACCAACACAAGCATTCAGCCACTCACATGCACGAAGCAAAGCGGAACTGACCCAGCTCAGCGTGCTGATATGAAGCAGAAGCAGGCGCCACTATCGCAGGCGAAATTCAGCGAACCAGGATGTACCACACAACACAAGAAAAATAAACTTCGAAGGTGGATCTGGTCTGTCTTTCTTTACTTGAGATGGTACGCGATAATAGCGAGATTAATTTCCATTTAAATCAACCCGTGAGCATGCCAGCTTACTGAGACACACGGCGCGTGCTGCTACTTTACGTATTCGCACCCCACTGAAGGTGAAGTGCTTAAAGATCGTATTCATTTCAACAAAATCATAGATTACGAAGCAAGAATACACAACAGTAAGGCACTGGTATGTGATCTGTGGCGAGAACTCAAGTGACTAGCTTTAAACCCTTGAAGTCTGAGTTAAGAACCACATGGTTCCGAAAACCAGTAAAAAATACAAAATTCCATTTCCGAAAAATAAAGAAAAATAGTTACGGCATGCAACCTTTAGAAATGCGTAGGATATCTTAAGGAAGCTAAAGAAATACAGTTAGACGCGATTGGGAAGGTTTTACACGGATGGACGAAGTCCGGTCTTCAAAAATTAGAAAAGTGGAATAAATTCGATGTCAGAGAAAATCAACTAAGAAATACGGCATGCAGCCCCTAGAAATACGTAGTATTCCATAAGCAATCCAATAAATGGGAAGTACAAGGCTAGAAGAGAATTTACTGCGGGGGGGGGGGGGGGGGGTTTGAATGCAAAGTACAAGATTGGAAACGAAACAACAATTTAAAATAGATGGAGAGGAGATCGCGAGGTATTAAAGGGAATCAGAAAGATACATGCATAATTTCTTGCCTGAAGGGCATAGAAACAGACACAGGGGTAGCTGAAGGCTTTGTTCTAAGAACACCCCACGTGGAGTACATACCACTCGCAGAAGGAGAAAATGGAAAAGAATATTTCACATCCACTACACAGAATAATAATATTCCCGCACATTAGATGCATCCCACCAAGCTAGAAAGGAATTAAACCATTAAACCGAGTTCGTACACCGCCACCTAGTCTCACAAAGGTTACCGATTCCCAGCCATTATGAAACCGAATTTGTCACATATTCACCGCCTTTACCTACGAAAAATCACCGAAATGAAATTGAATACACTTCCGTAGATGATCTGAGAAACTTATTCCAAAAAATGAACGTAAGTTCTGAGGTCTAACGTAAACACCAGACAAATAATCGCTACCATCTCAAGGGAGGAAAGAAAATCACAACGCCTTACCAGCTAGAAGGGCAGCCAGAGAGTGCCCAAGTCGGCCAGACAGTCCCCGCCACCACCAGAAATCGGTAAAAACCCAGGAAAAAACGAGGTGGTGGGGAGAGCTTAAACTCGCGCGTCCTACCGAGCCTCGCTACTGGGCATTGCCAACCAAATTTGTAACGAAAGGGTGGAGGAACCTCTTTGGTAGCATCAAAAGCAGAGGTTGGTAATGACTACCTATCGATACGAAGCCAGAGGAACACTAGTAGTTAGCAGCCAGCAGCCAACAACGAAAATTCTCATACATACACTCAGACTCCCATGCTAGAAGATTCTCATACATGCACATACAGCATAAAGCAAGTACACATTCTCACAGGGACAGTGGCAACACAGAGAAACCGTTCATCTTGCCACATTCATAGACACAATGATAAATTATTAGGATAATAATATCCCAGCAATATTACAGAAACTAACATTTAAAAACATGAAATGAAATGCTATTCCTCATTCCTCCGAACAAAAGTGGTTCTCATTTAGAAAAAAAGCCCGTCTAGTGAACTTAGATAATTTACAAGGTTAAAAACCTAGGGAAGACGGCAAACAGCCGTCTTTCAAAGTTAAATGGCATCTTGCAGTCGCACATCTTATTTGTAGTTAAAGGAAAAATAGTGCCTTCTTTGAAATTTTTTTAAAGTTAAGTTCAACTTTCAAAATAAACACAATTTTACTTTTTATGCATGTTTCAGGGTAGAATTAAGTTAAATAAATTAAAATCTGGGTTATAATATCTTCTTTACAACCAGTGTCACAGAAATAAACAAATTTATCAGTGTTTCACCTTTCTCCCAGTGTAGATTTTACACACATTTTGTTATAACAAACGCTCCAAACTCACTTGAAATTGGTCAGTGTGCAGTTTGTCCTTTTTCCAGAGGGGAGATGCCCCAATGGTTCAATATATGTATGTTATCTATAATGACTAAATGACGTTTCTGTCCACAGGAGCCGGCCGCGGTGGCCGAGCTGACTGAGGCGCTCCAGTCACGGTCAGCACGGCCACTACGGTCGGGGATTCGAATCCCCCCTCGGGCATGGATATTTGTGCCGTCCTAGTTCGTAAGTAGTTCATAAGTAGTTTGTAAGTTTAGGGACTGATGACCCCGTAGTTAAGTCCCATAAGCTTAACAAACATTTGAACACTTTTTTTTTTTGTCCACAGGGTTCCCTACCATGAGGTTACCCACCACGGGGTTTCCGACCAGTGTGCCACAGGCAGCGTATGATACTCACCCTCCCAGTGTATGTTAGACAGTTTGATACCACGATCTCCAGAAGCATTATTGAAGTTGTCAATGACAATAAAAAGGATATTGATGTATATGATACCAGCACTGCTGAAACATTAATACTTTATTTAAAAAGAACAGTCATAAAACTATGCGATATGTGTCAATGCGCAATTTTGTGAAGTGATCTGCTGCGTGGGAGTAGCCGAGCGGTCTGGAGCGCCACATTGCGGATTGCGCGGCCTCCTGTGTCAGAGGTTCGAATCCTCGATTGGGCATGGATGTTTGTGTTGGCTTTAGTATAAGTTAGTTCATAAGTAGTTGGTAAGTTTAGGGACTGATGACCCAGCAGTTAAGTCCCATAAGCTTAACAAAAATTCGTTGTTTTCGAACCATTGCTGGGCTGTTCCATCCAGGTAGAAATAAACGTTGGCCAAGCACATCGTATGATCCCACCTGTTGTACTTGGCGACTCGGTCGAACCCTTTTAGCCATTTGTTGGGGTCCTGTCCAACATCTCCAGAGAACACCGATGGGTGTCTAATGTGCAGCTGGCTTATTGTTGGTTTCGTCTTCATCGTTCTTCTGATAATAGGCTTCACTTTGAAGGCAACTAAACACTGCACTTATACTGAAAGCACGTTTATTACGAACTCAACATACACGCAGCACTGACTGCCTCTCAGGCAGAGTGCTCTGCTATTTATACACAGACAGAAATTACCAGAAATTAGAAGAACAGTTAACATAAGAAACAAGTAGAATTTACAAATGAACATAAGAAAGATGTAGAACCTTGTGGAATTGTTAATTACAAAGAAATAAATTTTTGCCGCTGGGTGGGATTGAACCGGCGACCTTCTGCTCCGCTGTCCGTGACGCTATCCCCTGCGCCACGCCGACAGTTGGCCTTCGTCGTTTCTCGCGGCAATATGTATACTTAGAGTGTATGTTAACTCTCAGATTAATTTAGAAAAAGAAAATGTAAATAACAGTATCAAGCAGTAACATGTATTGTAACTATTATGCAAGGCACTGACGTATCCAGAAGATTGCAACTAAAAATTTGTAAACAGTTGATGGTGGATGAATAATAAATAAATATATCTGAACTCTTAATTGAACGATATGAGTGTGTTACGCATGTAATTTAGAATGGACGCTAGCGTGAATAGTTAAAGGAAGGTTACCCAAATATAAGAAGTACAGGACTACTGTTAAACAATTCATAAACCTGTGGGTCTTGATTTGCATGTTTAAATTACTGGTTCTCTGTGTGACTCGTTTGTGTAAATAATATAGCGAAACAATGATCGAGTTATGTGGAAAGACTGGGTGATTAACGTGAAAGCTCTGAGCCTTTCAGATTCAGAGTCATTCAATGTAGGCATCGTTGGGGAACATGGCAGAAATCTGGAGCATGAATTACTTATAACTAGACAAAACAAATATGAGAAATAGCACATTAAATTGCCCATGACATTGCACAGTTTACACCAATAATTATTGAATAATCCACTATGTTGGCAGTATTAATCCATATTAATGTGTGAAATACAAGAATACAAAATAAAATTATTAGTGCTTGAAGATCGTTCAAGGTATGGCAGTTGCCCCTACAAAATGTGACACACACATAACAAGAGGCAAAAATAATAAATGACACAATAAATAGATGAAATTATTGACGATGACAAATCGTTCTTGCTATGACAATTCGGTGGGTATTCGTAGGTTTGTGACTTAAAAGTATTACCGCTCGAATTCATCCTGTGCATATGTCTCCTAAGAAGACACACACAACAAATTTACAGGAAAGTGGACCCCTAGAGGCAGTTCACTCAAAGGCACAGAAATATGGCTGCCTGAAAAGCAAGAAAATGTGTTTCCTATAAATCTTATATATTAACAACTGAAGTAATAAGTTTTAATTTTGAATATTGTACTATTGTAAAATAAGAAAAAATGAAATTTGAATTTTCATTGCAGATTTGTCTTCTATTTCTCTTCTTGAACACTCAAAATAGTTAATTATATTGAGATCAGTCATTCTAGATTCTACATCTTCAAACAATTATGTAAAACTTGTTATAATCATAGGACAATCATTATGACTGAACATATAGGTCATGAGAGCTATAAACAAATTTCGCAAGTTAATTGCATAAACATACCGCTGTTAACAGTTATGGGTTGCATTTAGTATGCTAGGGATGTGACAGTAGACTCAAATCTTTCTAATACACTTTTATTCACTATTTTAAGTGAGCTTAACATACCAATTGATTGGTACTCCCTGTAAAATTGCAAGCCCTGCCAAGCTCAGGGCTGGGTGGCAGATTTCTCTGCAGCAAGGGGGGGGGGGCACATCATAGCGGACAAGCTTTACGTAAAAGTGATTTTACTTCAACTTCTGTCAACGCATTTATTGTGCTTTAATAGTTTTATTTTCTGAAAAACTTTTTCTTGTTAAAAAGGGATACTTACTTAGTATTTATCATTAAATATCATGAAAAACTTTTGTGTATGGGTAATTTTGTTTTGCAAAAAACTTTGTTATGTTGGACACAATCATGTTTGGGGAAAAATCATGAGGGCGATATTCCTCTCTACTTCATTAACAAAGTTGTTATCAGTAACTATCTTTAAGAACTTTCTGTAACTAAACAGAGACAAAATATTTATATGCATATACACAACCACATAAACAATGATTAAAGGCAAAAAAATGTGGTGTGGGTTCCTGTAGTCATGTCCTAGTTCATTAACCACGGGCAACGTATGAGTGGCCAAGTAAGTGGTCCTCACAATTGGGATACCGGATACCAGTTACTTTAGAATAAGGTTGGGCATCTTGGACATATTCTGTGTTGTGGCCACCTTTGTGCTTAGGTGGCAAAGACTACCAAATCCACTGGTTAGTCCCTCAACCGTTAGGGGTAAAACCCAGTGGGGCGCTGGGCAAGTAAGGCTAGTAACCTGCTTCCCAGGTACTTCAATATCACGCTGGCAAGAATCAGAGCAAAATGCCTCGGACCTATGGTGGTAATGGAGTCCCACCGCTAATTGACAGACCAGGGACTCCTCAGATACGACTTGGCAAACGATCTGGAATGAGATGGGGAGCTATTAATATCAATGGGGATTACAATGGGAAGAAGGTAGAGCTGGCGGAGGCTTCAAGTAAGATAGGGTTAGATGTTTTAGCTGTTAGTGACGTTAGGGTAAGGAGAGAGAAAGAGGACAAAGTCAGAAAATACAAGGTCTACCTGTCAGGAGTCAAAGTAGGAAGAGCACAGTGGGATATAGGACTTTAGATCAGGAAAGCAATCGAACCCAGCACAATTGCAATAAGTTATGTAAGTGAACTACTGATGTGGATAGATTTGGCCAAATCCAGCAAGAAAATTAGGATTGTGGCAGTATATTCACCCTGTGAAGGGACAGATCAAGATGACATGGACATATTTTACAATGCACTTAGTGATGTAGTTGTTAGAGGGAAGGATAAGGATAGTGTTTTACTCATGGGTGATTTCAACGCCAGGATAGGAAGTCGAACAGAAGGTTATGAATAGGTTATGGGTAAGTTTGGAGAGGATATGGAGGCCAACAGGAACGGAAAACAGCTCTTGGATTTCTGTTCCAGTATGGGCTTAGTTATCACAAACTCCTTCTTTAAGCATCAGGACATTCACCGCTATACTTGGGAAGGAAGGGGAACCAGATCTATCACTGACCAGGAATTCAGGAAGACAGTCAAGGACACACGTTTTTTCAAAGGGTTCTTTGATGATACTGACCATTATTTAATCTACAGTGAAATTGGTTTTGTGAGCCTAAAAGAGCAGAAAGTCAGATCCATGTGTAGAAAGATAAGAGTGGAGAAGCTTCAAGACAAAGAAATTATGCACAAATACATAACAATGATCTCGGAAAGGTACCAGTTAGTTGAATGTAATGATTTACAGTCAATGGAAGAGGAATAGTCAAGGTACAGGGAGACACTACAGAAAGCAGCTAGAGAATGTCTTGGAACAGTAGTGTGTAACGGCAGGAAGAAGCAGACAGCCTGGTGGAATGACACAGTCAAGGCAGCCTGTAAAAAGAAAAAGAAGGTTTTTCAAAAATGGCTCCATACTAGAAATCTGGCAGACAGAGAAAGTTATGTTGAAGAAAGAAACAATGCCAAACGGATAATTGCAGACTCCAAGCAGAAATCATGGGAAGACTTTGTAAACAAGCTAGAAACTCTGGGTCATGCTGCGGGAAAACCATTTTGGGGCGTAATTAGCAATCTTCAAAAAGGAGGGAAGAAGGAATTAACAAGTGTTTTGGACAGGTCAGGAAAGCTGTTAGTCAGTCCTGTGGATGCCTTGAACAAATGGAGGGAATACTTTGAAGAATTGCTCAATGTAGGTGAAACGTTCAATGATGTGTCAGATTTTCAGGTAGAATGGGATAAGAACGACGATGGGGACAGGATCTCAATTAAGGAAGTGGAGAAAATGGTCAGTAGATTACAGTGCAATAAAGCGTCTGGGGTGGATGAAATTAAGCCGGAGCTCGTCAAATACAGTGGAATATCAGGTATGAAATGGTTACACAGGATAATTGAAAAGGCGTGGGAATCGGGACAGGTTCCATCTGACTGGACGAAAGCAGCAATCACGCCAATTTTCAAACATGGAAACAGAAAAGATTGTAACAACTATCGAGGTATCACTTTAATTAGCGTTGTAGGCAAAATATTCTCAGGTATTGTTGAAAGGAGAGTGCGAGTATTAATTGAAGAAAAGTTAGATGAAAATCAGTGTGGATTCAGGCCTCTTAGAGGCTGTCAGGACCAGATCTTTAGCCTACAGCAGGTAATGGAAAAGTGTTAAGAGTGTAACAGGAAATTGTATCTATGTTTCATAGATCTGGAAAACGCTTATGACCATGTTCCTAGGAGGAAGCTACTTTCAGTTCTTAAAGATTATGGTATAGAAGGCAAACTTCTGCAGGTAATTAAAGGGCTTTACTTAGACTGTCAGGCAGCAGTTAGAGTAGATGGCAAATTAAGCTCATGGTTCAGGGTAGTTTCAGGGGTAAGACAAGGCTGTAATCTGTCACCACTGTTGTTCATACTATTCATGGATCATATTTGAAAACAGTAGACTGGCAGGGCAGGTGAAAACAAAATAAGCAGTCTCGTATATGCGGATGACTTAGTTGTAATGGCTGATTCAATTGAAAGGTTGCAAACTAATATTTCAGAGCTCGATCAGAGGTGCAAGGATTATGATATGAAGATCAGCATCTCCAAAACGAAAGTAATCTCTGTGGGAAAGAGATTCAAACAGATTGAGTGCCAAATAGGAGGAACAAAGTTAGAACAGGTAGACAGTTTCAAGTACCTGGGATGTTTTTTCCTCACAGGATGGCAAAATAGTGAAAGAACTGAAATCGAGGTGCAGCAAAGCTAATGCAGGGAGAGCTCAGCGAAGATCTACTCTCTTCTGCAAGAAGGAAGTAAGTACCAAGACTAAGTTATCAGTACACCGCTCTATCTTTCGACCAACTTTGTTGTATGGGAGTGAAAGTTGGGTGAATACAGGTTACCTTATTCATAAGGTAGAGGTTACAGATATGAAAGAAGCAAGAATGATTGCAGGTAGTAATAGATGGGAACAATGGCAGGAGGGTGTCCATAATGAGGAAATCAAAGAAAAACTGGGAATGGACACCATAGATGAAGCAGTTAGAGCGAACAGACTGAGATGGTGGGGTCATGTTACACGCATGGGAGAAGCAAGGTTACCTAAGAGACTCATGAGCTAGGCAGCGGAGGGTAAGAGGAGTCGAGGTAGACCAAGAAGAAAGTACTTATATTCGGTGCAGAATGATTTTGAAGTAAAAGGCATAACTTCAGACGAGGCATCAATGTTAGCATTGAATAGTGGACCATGGAGGAACTTTATTAGAGGTACTATGCTCCAGACTGAACGCTGAAAGGCATAATTAGTCTCTAATGATGATGATGATGAACAAAAATGTGTAAAGTAAAAAATTTGAACTGATAAAAAAGAAAAACAATTTTTGGATACATTTACGATGAAAGTAAATAACGCAATTTATGAGAATCGGATGACATATATTTTTAAAGGTAATGAATGGTCTGATTCTCGTTCTTTACATGTGTTTCTACATAAAATTGCTCTATGTAACTTATATTCCACAATTATGAGGTTCTTTCATAATGCCAAAATTTTAGCATTACTGCTGTCTCAGTGTACAAAGCAAGACACGCAGACTTTAAGGAATCACACCTTGAAAAGCAATAGCAACAGAGGAAACAAAATAGTAAACAACTCGCCAAACAGCTAGGTAACTAAAGAGCTCAAGTTGGCTGTCAATACTAAGACTATTTTTCTGCCCAACAACTGATTTGCTTGAGTATTTCTAACACTGACAAAAGTAAAATATTATTGAATGTATGAGCACCTGATCTTCTGATTATGTAAGTGCCTGTTGTCTGCTAAAATTATGTATCAGACTCCCACCAAATGGCAGGAAGCATTGAATTTTCCACACGCCCTCCATGTACATTTATTACGCGTACTGGCATACATAAGTATCCATATGTAGTTGTGCTGGTGGGAAATTTTGCCCACATATGATGCTGAATGGAGAAAAAGCATCGTGTTATGTACATAACCACATAAATGCTAACACACATACTTCTCATTATAATATAATCATGAATCAGAATATCAGTTGCATTATATAATGCCTATTAATGAACTATTTTTAAATTGTGATTACCTTCTCAATATTTTTTAAAACACATTATACATAAAGCTTATTAACAATATTATATTGCAGCATATACAGTAGTTATCATTTGACTCACCAGCTTCAGTTGAACAGGCGACATGAATGAGACTAGTTCTGAAGATGTGAGGGTTTGGCAGTTTGTTTGTCAAGGGTGCTATGGTGTTAAGACTTGATCCAGCTTACTGCAAATTTTTCTACATTGAAGCAATACAATACACAGAAGTGGATATGTGTTGAGGATTTTCCATATAGATTCGAATGTCTTTAACTAGTGACATACATCTGCTTCCACTTATTTTAAAATCCACTTTCTTACATAATTGAGGAATTGGCATGGCACCATAGCAATCACATTCACAATCGTCTGAAGGCCATGATTCTGAATTTAATATGGCTGCATCACAAAAGAAATTCAAGCCTTCAAAGCGGTTTTTTATGTCTATTAAGGACTGAAAGAAAGTCTTCAGAAATGTTTCAAATTTACTATTTTCATTGGAAGAGGGATCTTTAATTACAACTCATCTGAATTTTCGCCTTTCCTCAAACTCTTGTATTATCATCTTCATTCACAGCAAGTCATTTCCTTTCAGTTTTTGAGACTTCTTACAGCAACATTAATTTCTTGTTTCACTTTAAGAACTGAAGAATTTCTGTTTTGCATAAAGAATGATAATACTTGCAAAATGTCTAGGCCCTGATAAGGCACAACTAATTCCATTATAAACAACCACTCTGTAAGACGGTTCAGAAAGTCATCAAATTTAGATCTCTCGTAAGTTGATTGGGAACCATCAATACTCAGTTTTTGAAAAAGATTGACAAGAGAAGTGTGGCTTTCAAGAGGAGCTCTAAAAGCATGAAAAGAGGAAGCAACCCAACATTCGTGAAATACACGACCCAATTTCAATAGCTGCGGGGATAATTCTTCAGTAACACCTTGTAGTAGTCGTTGATTTTTGGGACTTCGTGAAAATACAGGATATAAATAATCTAAAAAAAGCCGTTATATGGTTTACATCAGCTGCATCTTTCATAACATCGTGAACAGAGTGTTACATTTTGTGGTTGAAACAATGCACGACAGTTAAATCTTGATGTAAATGTTGACACAGTAGCTAGTGGCGGCTGGTGCTTCAGATGAATGGGGATAACTCCTTTGAATGCCAGATCTTGATAGTGGTGCCCCATTCCCAACCCCCGCGCTCGGCACGTCGATGTATCGGAGCCGCCCCCCCTTTCCCACTCACCTGATCAGCGTCCAAATTTACAAATTTTTGTCACACCTCTGTGAGTGGCGATGGAGGAGAGCACTCCAGTTTGCTTCCCCCCCCCCTATAAAGACAGATAAGACAGATTATCGTTAAAATATCTTACCTTCGCTTGTTTGCACTTCCTTCAACTCGAGCTGAGGCGTCAGCCTACCAAGCTTCTTTATTTCACACTTTTCTTCCAAGCTTAAAGCTGAGAAATTTGTTTCTAAAAGATACTGAACGTTGTTCATTTTTCTTTGATAATACACACCAATCACAGGAACACTAAAACGCAGTAAACAACTGATTACTCTGTTAGGTGACAGTAACGAAATGCTTCTGTTATGATAGAAGAGACAAGTTATCTTTGGGTCACGTGACACTGTAAGCAGCATCCACTCCTAACCTTACGCATGGGCAAAGGCTGCTCTCCCACGCATCTTTTCAAACAGGTAAATATTTGTTGCAACGAAGAGTATAAATCGCGATACATTTGTAATAGCGTCCAAAGATATGTGATAAGTAACAATATAAAAGTCATTGTTGTTCCTGTATCTGTTAAAAAGAAGATTCGGTTTAAAAAAAATTGTTTGCTGTCGGTCTTGAACACCGCTACCTTCGACACCACAGCGCAATGCCGCTAACCACACATCTATTCTTGCTAGTTGGAGAGTAGTGACTTCATTATTATTCATGATCAGATCTTCTGAAGGCTTTTACTGTTGATACCTCTTTAATTTATAGTTATGAGATATTTTACCAAATATGGCGTGGTTTTTATGAATCTTCAATGTGCTAAGAACAAATAGGAAGGGCGGATGCTGCCTTCAATGAGGATTTGCGCTTGCACAAGGCGAGGTGCACAGTAACTCCATTGTGTTGCTTTGGGACCATTCATGCATAACCGCCAGAGCTCGAGTAGCCAGGAGCTGGTGTCTCTACCAGTTCCGATGTCAATGTTAAAAGCGGTGTTTCCCCTCGCCCCTCCCTGCCGCGGGAGCACCTATTTGCTGCCTCCAGGGGGTTCTGAAGAGAACGTGAACCTCAGCCATACATGCATATTGCAACACTGTGGCCACTGCCGCCTATATTAGGCAGCCACAGTGTGGCTAGTATGGTTTTTAGTACGTCATAATTAATATCAAACTTTTCAAGAGCCGCTAACAGTGGACTGAAAATGGATTCTGTTAACCAACTTTCTAATTCAATTGTGTCTAAAAAATACTCACGAGCAACTCCCTTAAAGGACAAACATACATATAACATCAAACAGGTTCTATTGGCAATTGTTGTACTCTCGTCCATCATGATGCTAAAATTAGTACCTGATCCTATAGTGAAGTGAGCAAAATCCTTTATCATTTCCTCTCTTATAAACATAATGATATTTCAGCATGCACAGTCAGAATGATGTATATTACCAACTGATAAGCCATTAAACCATTGTAGTTCACATAACGCAGGATGAAAATTTCTGTTTTGCTACTAAACATGCAGATCTGAACAATGAAGTAGTTATGATCACTTTTTCTTGATATTGCTTTCCTCACTTTTCGCTTTCGCTCATGCTTTTTTTATAATGTCTTTTTGCTTTGTATGATTTCCAAGCATTTAATGTGTGGTTTGCACCATGCATGATCACCGATTTTGCCATTTAGTTTTTTGGTGTTATTAGGAGAAATACCTGTTAAAAACGCGATATTGATAAAACACACGTTCCTTGCGTTCCGCCTTTAGTTCAGAAACTTCTGAACATTCTGTACATATTACTAGGTGTTCATTTAAAGCCAACCATGGCTTAGTCTTCTGCCAGTTTTGAAAACGTGATAAAGTAACACAATTTCCTACCATAATTTCAAACCTGCTGTTTCCCACATTCCTGCCTTGATACTGCTCACAGTTTTCAGCTGCCAAAGATTCAGTGTCTTCCTCTTTTTAAACATCACCATTAACGTTTTATTTTTAGATTCACCATCCATTTTAACTCTCTTAGCACCACTCATAAAATCCTGATTGTCATTGTTTACAACAGCGTCCGGTATTACACTGCTCTTGAGGAATGACGACATTTTGCACTGTTTGACAGACATGCTGAAATTCTGTAGTTTTTGCAGTCAACCCACTCAAATCACTAACACTACTGAAGCAGGAGGCTATGGAGATCGTAGTTTCTGTTGGAAATGCCAATTATTTTCGCATACTGGCGAACACGATATTGGGGAACCCACATTAAGGTCAACCCATGTTCTGCAACTCGCAAAGTAAGTCTGTCGGATTCAGTCTACTGGGAACCACTGTTCACTCCCCACTGCTTCCTGTTTTTGTGGACAACACGTTCATCCGCACCCCACCCCACCACACCTAATGGTAAACAAGCACATAAGTATTCTACCTGTAAGCTGCCGCTCACGCTACATGTTGTCGCCGGGATCTGTACCAGGAAATGACACTCTGCCAAGGGGACTAGTCGTAACCCCACAACTCCAACTTGCACACCTCTGTTGTACGGCTGCCACACAGCTTACCTGATAAGTTTGCAAGTAACGAATGATGAACATCACCTGAAAACAACAATTAACTGAGCATACATGTTAGTAGTAGTAGTGGTGTATTAATACTGTACAGCATTTAATCTTTATCTCACGGATGATACTAAAATTGTTCAACCCATCCCACTGCTGTACAAATAAGATGGGTTGGAGTCGTTGTCATGATGGAAGATGAAGCGGTGAAGGCTCGTGGGCGCCCTAGGAAAGGGTGGCTGATTGGCAAACAAAAGATAGGCTTCAAGTTAACATTGGCTATATTCTCAAATACGGGTTACATATTGGGACTCACCCTGCGGTCGGATGCAATGACTAAGTGCCAGTCTAAGTTGTGGATTAGAAAATGAAAAGGTAAAGGTTACGGTTCACATTGTTGGTGGTTGATACCGAACAACCGCTAAACGGAAGCGGACGGCATGGGGCCGTTCGCCCCGCACTGAGGTTGGGCCAATCGAGTGCGTCTGCTCTGTACAACAACTAAAATGGAAGCGAGTGAAGGAACTGATTTTTGCATCTCTGAATCCTCCAGCAGTAGCACACGTGATCAAACGTGAGTGTCTGCTATTGGCTCCACGGTAGCATGGAAAAGTCAGTAGTTTCAGCACGGACGCCAGAAGGGTGGCATGATTTTGGAATCATCAGTCAATACTGGTTCTGGCCGGCTGTGTCCTGCAAGGTGGACAGCCTTGGTCACGTTGTCAAGGCGTATGTTGCAGTGGAAGAACACTTGTAAAACTTAGGCGAAGTTTTGAAATAATTTTTTTTTTACAGAATGAAACTTTCACTCTGCAGCGGAGTGTGCGCTGATATGAAACTTCCTGGCAGATTAAAATTGTGTGCCGGAACCGGGACTCGAAACTCTTTGCCTTTTGCGGGCAAGCGCACTACCGACTGTGCTATCCTGACACGACTCAAGATGCCGCCTCACAACTTTACTTCTGCCAGTACCTCGCCTCCTACTTTCCAAACTTCACAGAAGCTCTAGTGCAAACCATGCAAGACTAGCACTCCTGGAAGAAAGGATATGGTGGACCACACTGTAGATAAACTTTCGAGTTACTGATTGCTTTGAAATTATTGCTTGGAATTTTTGTGTGCTGTATCTTCCCCCAACGCTCAGGGACCTAACTGAAGATTATATCAAATCACTCACCAATTCTGACACAACGCCCATCAGAGAAATGCAGATGCTTCCCTGTCACACTCAACCTGCGGAGGTATTCATCAAACTGGTGACAGAATCTTCATATTAAGTATGACGACAGGAAGCTAGAGAAGGCAAAAACCCAGCAACACTTGAGTGTAGATTGGTTATGCCTCATTTGTCAAAAAAATCAGACTGTTAGTATGTAGTGGATGTAAAAGACGGTAACAGCAAAACACAGCCAAGGATTTGTATTCGATGGGTAACGTTCATAAAACAAAAAGAAAAAAAAATTATGATCTTGACATAAGTACGACCCTTAATAACTGGGTGTATAGTGGGTAGGATGTGGGTCTAGATGTGCACCCACCTCCATATTGCGATAGGAAAGAGTGCAGAGCGAAATATCAGTATATTTCTAAGAATGTGCATGAACGGAAAATATCAGATTATTGATGAGAATTCAATTCATTTCCTTTATTCGCAACATTAAACAAGCATAAAAATAAAACGTTTTTTAAATAACATTTTAATTTTTTAAGATAAATTTTTTGCAATTTACTGTTACCGTTAAGTATGATGCATTACAGGTAGATGTTAACCAAATTTAATTTTTTCTCATATTTCTTCTATTGATAATAGACAACTTTTCTGAACTACAGAATTCCATAAAATAAAAAGTAATAATAAATAAAGTTCTCACTCTCACGTTAGTATACTCGCAATCAAGGAATTAAGCATTTCATATTTTTCCTACTTATTACTATGTGATATAAAACGTTCAAAACTAGTTTTCATGGAGAACATTTTTATACATCATTCAGAAAAATTACATACCTTCAAGCTGAAGTCAGTGATATGTGCATCAGAATGTTCGCCTTCAAGCTGAAGTCAGTGATATGTGCATCAGAATGTTCGTTATTAGATGAATAGGACAATTGAATCGGTCATTGCAAAAAGGTCATAAGTCAACTATTTAACGAAAATGAGTTATCGATTGGAAATGGATGGGAATGTGAAGCCGGATTCATATGTACAAGAAGGGCAGAAGTCAGCTTTCAAATGGTGTCACTACTGACTCTTGAAATCTTCGTTCATTGCAAAAAGGTCATGAGTCATTGACTCATGCCGTTTTTGCAATGACCATGTGGAGGTGTATTTAATTGAACGCAGAAGTTATTGGCGGCATTACGCTGCTTTCCCGCGTATTTTGTCGTCTGAGGTTGGCATCACTGCAACAACCCATTGTTGTGTTTACAGTGTTGCAGGTTCAAATAGTAGGTCATTACTGTCGTATTCAGAAGCCACTTATTTGTCGAGGTGTAATTATGTCTGCGTCTTCTTTGGACTCTGAAATGCCTCCTATAGCCAAGAAACGGACAAGAAATGCTGATAAGTACAAAAGGAATATTATTCATGATTCAAAAGTAAAGGGGGTGGAATACGTGAATTGGAAAGATGAGAAAATTCAACATCGAAGTACAGGAGATGACTGCAAGTGAGTAAAATACGTGTAGTTGATTTCTGTATGGATGTAAATGCATATACCTGCATAGTATGCAATTTAAGCATTATCTTAATTGATAACTTCGACTCTTTCAGGTGCAAAAAGGACTGTTTTTCTCTGTTTGATAATGACGCGAAGATAGATATCACTGCTCACTTGAACAGTTTCAGTGATAAGGAAACAAGATATCTTCCTGAAAGGGCTAATCGAAGTTCAAGATGTCAAGAGCAGAAGACCGCGAAAAGAGGATCCTAAATTAAGAATGTTTTTGGCATACATGATATGAAAACCAAGCAGTCACACTTTTATGTGTACCATGAAAGCGAAGCGAAGAAAGCCGCAAATGAGGTTTGCTCATTTCTGTATAATGACATCTAGAAGTATATCTTAAAAGATGTGAATGAGCATCTCTTCTCTGACGGGTGTGCTGGTCAAAACAAAAATCACCCATTGATTCGCTTTTGTTTAACATTTGTATCAACTGGGAGATTTAGGAAGGTGAAACATTACTTCCCTATACGTGGGCATAGTTTCCTTCCAAACGATAGAGATTTTGGAACCATAAAAATTTGTAAGACGTCATGACCGGGTCTACTTACCTGAAGAGTATGCCATAATGATCAAAAAGGCATCAAGTAAATACTCAGTGGAAACTACTGATAATGTTGCTGTATTAGCCTTTTAAAACTGGTGGCCAGCCTATTTTAAAAAGGCTTGCCTCACCGAAACAAGCAGGGGAATAATTCCCAAAGAACAAAAAGTTTCTTTTTCTCCTTCAAAATGGATGACTTTTCAGTATGATGCACATCATCCTGGGCAAGTAAAAACAGAGCAATTAATCGATGGTCTCATCAGAGAGACATTCGAGCCCCTCCAAAGCTTCAATAAGCATCCTGTACTTCCCATCGAGTTGGCATATCGTGGAAAGCAAGTGCCGATCAGTGTCAAAAAATACAAGATTTATTGAAAGTGAAGAGGTATATTACAGCTGAATATGTGGAATTTTATGACCAACTGTAAGAATGGGGAACAGAAGGGGGAACAAACAATGAAGATGATTATCAAGAAGATTGTCTTGGTTTATTGTACTCTATTGTCATGTTGTTATAAAACACACACATGTTCCGAGAAATGTTACTGCAGATAATAATATTGAAATTTCATTTTACTGTGTTAAATATTAACTGATTTTTCAATAAAACAGGCAATTATTTGCAAGTAATGCTTTCGTTTGTTGAAGCACACGGTCGTTCATTGCAAAAAGGTCATAAGTCAGTAATTTTTAAATTAATATTGTGGTTAAACTATTAATTACAAAACAAAAATACACAGTGTAACACAGTGCTTGACGCCTCACTAAATATTGATATTAAAATAACAATAAATAAATAAATGGTTTATGCTGTAGAAAGTTTTTTCCTTCTCCTGTAAAATTTTACTTTCATGACTAATGACCTTTTTGAAATGACCAATTCATTTGACTTTTGGTAGTGCCTCTTGATGAAGAAGCATAAGCAGCTACGTGTTCTTTCTCTTCCATCAGACCTCCCGGTAATGCAGCATACGCTACCATCATCCTTTATTTTGCCATATCTTGCAGAAAAGGTACCAGAGTCATCAAAAATTACATATCTTTCAAAGTTCCTGTAAGTGTTTTGGATTCTTTTATTTTGCAGGAACCTTTTGTCTAAGATTTCCTCTTTTCTTTTCGTATTTCTCTTCTTAGGACATTTGACATCATGATTTAGTACTTTACTCTGTTCTAGTAAGGAAGGATGTGATGTGTGCACCTTCTCACAATCCAGAGACATAAACCTCACACTTAACTGATTTCAGAGAACACTGTCAATTGTCTATATAGTAAAAGAAATACAAAATCTGTGTAGAAGGGGCATTACAGTCAGATGAATTTTACGTCCTCAAGTTCATATATTCTGGTAAATTATAGGTGTGGCTAAGAACATAGGCTTCTAATATCACAAGATTTAATTTTCTAATCGACATTTATGAGCAGTCTGTTGATTTTTTTTCCCCCGCCTTGACTTCTTTACTTCCCCAATAGCAATATTCTTTACCTTAAACATTCTACATTTATATGAGTGGCTCCTTGATAGCCGCGTGGGAGTAGCCGAGCAGTCTGGAGCGCCCCGTTGTGGATCGCGCGGCCTCCCGCATCGGAGGTTCGAATCCTCCCTTGGGCATGAATGTTTGAGTCTTCTATAGTATAAGTTGTCAGTTTAGGGACTGATGACCCCGCAGTTGAGTCGCATAAGCTTTACAAACATTTGAACTTTTTTTGCTCCTTGATAACAAAACACTTGAAAAATATAGTCACTTAGTCATATTTGTGGCTATTTATAGAGCGCCTATTCGTGTATGCCAATTAGATGTGAGCAAACAAACAAATTGCGTTTTATTGACAAATAGTTGACTGACTGGGTATAGGTAACGAGATGTGGCGTGAGCTATGACATCAGGATGCACAGTGGCCATGCGCTTGTTTTTTTGTAGTGGGTGCATACCTGAAGCGACTGCTGCAGGGTTCATTTCGCGTGTTTCACAGAGTTGTGTATGCTATGTTTAGTGTTTCATTTATGATTATGAATAACGGCAGCAGAAAACCCATCCGCAGTTAGGGGCTTGGAATTGCGTATAGCGTATCCAAATTCATGGAAAATGAAGTCGATTTCAACCAGCCATTTAATTTGAAAAGTGTTCAGTCGTTTGCTGCTGTAGCTAAACAGTCAGAAACGCAATTTGAGTGAGGGTATTAGGGTGACCAGCAATCAGGGACATTTGGAATGTTGAGTAAAAAACGTTCTAGGCAAAAGGTGAAACCTCAAATGCATAATTTAAGACGAACGACCAACAGTGAGAACATTAATTCCTGTTTTAAGGGAAAGGTTAATATTTCAGGCTTAAGCTAGGTGCTATGTAAGATACACTCCTGCCTATTAAAATTGCTACATCATGAAGATAACGTGCTACACATGCGACATTTAACCTACAGGAAGAAGATGCTGTGATATGCAAATGATTATCTTTTCAGAGCATTCACACAAGGTTGGCGCCGGTGGCGACACCTACAACGTGCTGACATGAGGAAAGTTTCCAACCGATTTCTCATACACAAACAGCAGTTGACTGGCGTTGTTAAGTGAAACGTTATTGTGATGCCTCGTGTAAGGAGGAGAAATGCATACCATCACGTTTCCGACTTTGATAAAGGTCGGATTGTAGCCTATCGCGATTGCGGTTTATCATATCGCGACATTACTGCTCGCATTGGTTGCAATCCAATGACTGTCAGCAGAATATGGAATCCCTGGGTTCAGGGGGGCAATACAGAACGCCGTGCTGGATCCCTACGGCCTCGTTATCACTAGCAGTCGAGATGACAGGCATCTTATCCACATGGCTGTAACGGATCGTTCAGCCACGTCTCGATCCCTGAGTCAACAGATGGGGACGTTTTCAAGGCAACAACCATCTGCACGAAGCTCGGAGACCATGGCTGTGGTTACCCTTCACGCTGCATCACAGACAGGAGCACCTGCGATGGGGTACGACGAACCTAGGTGCACAAATGGCAAAAGTCATTTTTTCAGATGAATCCAGGTTCTGTTTACAGCATCACGATGGTCGGATCCATGTTTGGCGACATCGTGGTGAATGCACATTGTAAGCGCGTATTCGTCATTACCAGGCGTAATGGTATGAGGTGCCACTGGTTACATGTCTCGCACACCTCTTATCGACGGCACTTTGAACAGTGGCCGTTTCATTTCAGATGTGTTATGACCCGTGGCTGTACCGTTCATTCGATCCCTGCAAATCCTACATTTCAGTAGGATAACGCATGACCGCTTGTTGCAGGTCCTGTATGGGCCTTTCTGGATACGGAAAATGTTGGACTGCTGCCCTGGCCAGCACATTCTCCAGATCTCTCACCAATTGTAAACGTCTGGCCAAAAGTGGCCCAGCAACTGGCTCATCACAATACGCTAGTCACTACTATTGATGAACCGTGGTATTGTGTTGAAGCTGCATGGTATCTGTACCTGCACACGCCATCCAAGCTCTGTTTGACTCAATGCCCAGGTGTATCAAGGCCATTATTACGGCCAGAGGTGGTTGTTCTGGGTACTGATTTCTCAGGATCTATGCACCCAAATTGCGTGAAAATATAATCACATATCAGTTCTAGTATAATATATTTGTCCAATGAATACCCATTTATCATCTGCATTTCTTCTTTGTGTAGCAATTTTAATGGCCAGTAGTGTAATTAGGGTATTGATGAAGGATTTAGATGAAGAGAAATAGGAAATAAATGACAATTACTAATTGAAGAGGATGATATTAATGAAAAATGGTTCCAGTATTTATGAACTATACAGAATTACAGTAATAGTGGAAGGCCTATTATATATACTGGTGTGACTTATGTGCATTTGAGTTATTCTAATCATCATTCTTGGAATGATAATAACTTTTACCAGTTTCTAAGGGAAAGAGAGCTATCATTGTGGATCCTGCTGGCGCTTCTTATAAAGGGCATTATTAATTTTCAAGTCAGGAACAAAATATTCCGGTTATCCAAATGATATGATCTTTGAAATTTTCGAGAAATGGCTAAAAAATAAATTAATCCCTAACCTCATACCAAATTTGGTGTTAGTAATTGATAATGCTTCATATCACAACATCTCTTACTTCTTCTCGGGAAGAGGGAATAATTCAATGGTTTTAGGAAAGAAGTATTCGATTTCATGAAGGACTGTACAAAGAAATTTTTAAAATTGATGGTTTGCTTGCCAAACAGGGCCATTTAGTGCTTAGACTACCGCAATTGAACTCATGGGCTAAGCTACAGTGAAAGAACATTTATTATAGAAGAATGTCACGTTAACTCTAGATGAAGCGATTAAAATCACAGAAGAAAAGTTTCAGAAAATAAGTCACCACGAATGGCCTTCATGTTGAAGTCATATGAATAAATGTGAGGAGGAATATCTTACACTTTAACAAAGTCTTAACAAAATGCCAGAACAAATGGTCATCAATTTACAAGACAACAGTACCAACAACAGTGACGACGATGATGGAAGTGGCACAGTAGGTACCAATACTGCAGACAGCAGTAGCTGACGGATCCAGTCCCACATTACATCTATGCGTCATTTGACATTCCAATATCTTTAGGATGGATAGTACCTGCGGTGCACACTCTCCTTCTCGTGATCACTCCCCCAAGTGTGGCCCTAGCCTTCCTCCAATCTGGAGCTCGCAGCTCTTCCTACATCTAAACCCGTTTACATGGGCTCCTAAAACTGGATTTCGTAAGCCGATTTTCCAATTCCACTTTTGGTTGGTCATATGTACACTCAAAAATCGTTTCTACTAATCCACGTCTGTAAAGATGTTTTCCACGTGCACAATAGGAACGCCAGACAGAAGATGAAGTTCTCAGATGCGAGTTTTCTGAACGCGGTCCACAGGAGAAGCGCCTACAACCGCTAGTGGAGGGGAAAGCACACTTCGAGAGGATGTACTCTGGCAAGTATGATGATACGCCATACTAGAAGCGGGAGGCAAAGACGCGTGAAGAAGCAAGACAGACAGAAGAAGAAGCAAGGCAGAGAGCATAAGCAGCAGCCACCAGAAGAAACGAGGGACGCCACAACAACCACAGTGGCAGAAGATGATGATATCTGCACGACCGCAGACTGAGAAGAAAGCATACAAGGTGGTCAACCACCGGCAGCTCTAGCCCAGGTTTCCATGGTTTCATGTTGGCTATAAGATGTATTCGGAAGCTGTCCCCATGCCCACGGAATATTCCCAATTGGGACAAACTTTCCTTCCCCTTAGCATAAATGTAATCCTAACTACTTCGCCCTTAGCATAAATGCAAACTAAATAACCAAATAAAGCAACCAAACAAAATATTCCCCTTAAGGTCAATTCACACTGTCCGTCACGTCAACGTCATGTCATGGCACCATCACGTCAAGTTGTATTCACACTGACCATCATTGTCTGTGATGTCAAGTCGCACATCCCAATACACGATGTTGAAAGTGAGGTTATGAGTGGCGTTCTGTTATGTAGAAGGTCATAGTTTAATACTGAAATTGAGGGAACAACAACGCTAAATGTTATTGATGGCCAAAGAAAGCTTTATAATGTATGTTTTTGGCCAACTTTGTGTGGTAAAGTGCTGTGAATTGAAACAACATTTCAAAACATCCGCATCTATTTTCAAGCGAAAAAATAAACATATGAACACATCAAACAATAATTATAAGAACATAAATAGAGTCTGTTTACTTTATCCATTAAGATTTGCTCAGTGACATTGGTAATACCTTCGTAAACAACTGAATTTTTACCTTTCATTAGCGCTGACTATTTCATTAAAAATGTTATTTAATGACAAATATGTCATCAAATTGCAATCTTATTCAAATAAACAGTTTGCTTCAGTCTTTTCTGTTACAGTATTACGAAACATAAACCATTTTTCGGTTTCAGATATCCGACCTCGATTTTAGGAGGACACTCAATTGAGAGTCGTTATGAACCATTTGGAATTTATCGCTAAAACAAAATATAACAATAAGATAAAGATTAATAAGACACATTTGCATATAAACCGTGTAATCATCACCTACGCGTG
Source organism: Locusta migratoria (assembly GCA_026315105.1). Taxonomy (NCBI): domain Eukaryota; kingdom Metazoa; phylum Arthropoda; class Insecta; order Orthoptera; family Acrididae; genus Locusta; species Locusta migratoria. The sequence goes on along the minus strand of CM048755.1, from coordinate 27,189,678 downwards.
ACGAACACAGGTTGACTTCCGATGTTAGCAGACGACCGTTCCATAAAAACATTCTTCTCGAGAAAGCTTGATGTGACGATGACGCGACGGTCCGGTGATAGACAGTGTGAATGTCGCCATTAGAAATACATTTTGGAATGATCTGATTGATGGTGCCTTGACCTGACGGATAATGTGAATTGGCCTTTATCCATTGGCTGATTTTATCCTTTATCCATTGGGCGCCCACCACATGCTCTGATTAGGCCCGCTTTCCCCCCTAAGGGAAAAGAATGAAATGGGAAAAGAAACTTTGAGAATGCAGTCCCAGGTCGCACCCGATGAAGGTCACGAGTCATGTAGCTGAAATATTGTGAAAAGTAGACACTCATACCGTTTACATGGGCTCCCAGAACCGGATTTCATATACCGATTTCCCAATTCCGCTTTTGGTTGGTCATGTAAACACACCGAAATCGATTCTGGAAATCCGCTTCTTAAAGCGGTTTTCCAGTTCCACAATCGATTATCGTGCCCACGTAAACACAGTGATATTTTCTAATGTGAAATAAAAGTATAAATATTAGAGTGAACATAAGCCTGTATATTTAAATAAAGAAAAATAGCGATTGTCCTAAATCAGGAACTGATTCAGATGTTTTTCAGCCGCCATATTAAGTGAGTTAGGAAATGCGATTCAGGCTATGCTATCACTACGTTTACATACAACACATCTTCCGGAAGACGAAAACCGATTTTCGTAAACCATCTTTCGCTGTCGTGTTTACATGTCATAGCCTGAATCGGATTTCCTACCCCGCTTAATATGGCGGCTGAAAAACAGCTGATTCAGTTCCTGATTTAGTCCGCACAATCGCTATTTAGCTTTATTTAAATACACACATTTATGTTCTCTCTTAATATTTATACTTTTATTTCACATTAGAAAATATCACTCATTCCATTTGTGCCGAAAATTCTTAACAAGAGAAAACAATCTTACAAGCCAAGAACGCTTCAAAAACGGTTGAGTTTACATGGACACGAAAATCGATTGAGGAACTGGAAAACCGCTTTAGAGAAGCGGATTTCCAGAATCGATTTCGGAGTGTTTAAGCCCAATTCACACTGTCTGTCACGTCAACGTCACGTCACGGAACCGTCACGTCAAGTTGTATTCACACTGTCCGTCCGTGTCCGTCACGTCAATTCGTCCATCTCAATATGCGATAACCCTGTGATCTCTTAGCTGGGAACAGGGGACTGATGACCCGGTAGTTTAGTCCCCTTTAAACACCCAACCAACCAACAAATCAATACGCGATGTTGAAAGTGAGGTTATGAGTGGCGATCTGTTATGTAGAAAGTCATAGTTTAACACTAGAAAGGGGGAACAACAACGCTAAATGTTATTAACGGCCAAAGAAAACTTTACAGTGTATGTTTTTGGCGACCTTACTGGATACTGAAACAACATTTCAAAACACCGACGTCTATTTTCAAGCGAAAAAAATAAACATATGAAGACTTCAAACCATACTTGTAAGAGCATAAATAGCGCCTGTAAACTTTACCCATTACGATTTGCTCACTGACATTGTTAATAACGTCGTAAACAACTGAATTTTTGTCTTTCATTAGAACGGACTTTTTCATTTAAAGTGTTATTTAATAAAAAATGCATAATCAAATTACAACCTTATTCAAATAAACAGTTTGCTTCAGTCGTTTCTGTTACAATGTTACGTAACATAAACCATTTTTTGGATTCAGATATCTGCCATCGATTTTAGGGGGGGCACTCAATTGACAAAAAGTATTTAAGTCGTCATGAAACATTTGAGATTTACCTCTAAAACGAGGTACTACAACAACAACAACAACACAAATATGAATAAGACACATTTGCATATAAAAAGTGCAATCGTCGACTGCAACATTTAATTCGCGTGACGAAAATAGGTTAACCTCCGATGTTAGCAGACGGCCGTTCCGTCAAAACATTCTTCTCGAGAAAGCTTGGCGTGACGTTGACGTAACGTGACGGTCCGGTGACGGACAGTGTGAATGCCGCCATTAGAAATACATTGCGAAATGTTCTGACGGACGGTGACGTGACGTGACGGACAGTGTGAATCGGCCTTTACTCGACCAACCAAGGGCGGAATTGGGAAATCGGTTTACGAAAACCGGTTTTGGGAGCCCATGTAAATGGAATGAATATGGCGGCTGAAAAACAGCTGATTTAGTTCCTTATTTAGTCCGCACAATCGCTATATTTCTTTATTTAAATACACAGATTTATGTTCACTCTAATATTTATACTTTTATTTCACACTAGGAAATATCACTCTTTCCGTATGTGCGGAAAATTCTCAACACGAAAACACAATCTGACAAGCCAAGAACGTTTCAAAAATGTTTGCGTTTACATGTGCACGAAAATCGATTGTAGAACTAGAAAACCGCATTAAGGCCAATTCACACTGTCCGTCACGTCACGTCACGTCACCGTCCGTCAGAACATTCTGCAATGTATTTCTAATGGCGGCATTCACACTGTCCGTCACCGGACCGTCACGTCACGTCAACGTCCGTCAAGCTTTCTCGAGAAGAATGTTTTGACGGAACGGCCGTCTGCTAACATCGGAAGTTAACCTATTTTCGTCATGCGAATTACATGTTGCAGTCGACGATTGCACTGTTTATATGCAAATGTGTCTTATTCATCTTTGTGTTGTTGTTGTACCTCGTTTCAGGGGTAAATCTTAAATGTTTCATGACGACTTAAATATTTTTGTCAATTGAGTGTCCCTCTAAAATTGAGGTCGGATATCTGAAACCAAAATATGGTTTATGTTACGTAACATTGTAACAGAAATGACTGAAGCAAACTATTTATTTGAATAGGATTGTAATTTGATTACGCATTTTTCATTAAATAACACTTTAAATGAAAATGTCAGTTCTAATGAAAGACAAAAATTCAGTTGTTTACGACGGTATTAACAATGTCAGCGAGCAAATCGTAATGGTTAAAGTATACAGGCGCTATTTATGCTCTTACAAGTATGGTTTGGTGTCTTCATATGCTTATTTTTTCGCTTGAAAACAGATGTCGATGTTTTGAAATGTTGGTTCAGTTCCCAGTAAGTTGGTCAAAAACATACACTTTAAAGTTTTCTTTGGCCGTTAATAACATTTAGCGTTGTTGTTCCCCCTTTCTAGTATTAAACTATGACTTTCTACATAACAAATCGGCACTCATAAACTCACTTTCAACATCGCGTATTGAGATGGACGAATTGACGTGACGGATACGGACGGACAGTGTGAATACAACTTGACGTGACGGTTCCGTGACGTGACGTTGACGTGACGGCCAGTGTGAATTGGCCTTTAGAGAAGCGGATTTCCAGAATCGATATTGGAGTGTTTACATGGCCAACCAAAACCGGAATTGGGAAATCGGTTTACGAAATCCGGTTTTGGGAGCCCATGTAAACGGGGTGTATGTAAACACGACAACGGAAAACGATTTACGAAAATCCGTTTTCGTCTTCCGGAACATGTGTTGCCTGTAAACTTCGTGATACATCCGGCAGAACACTCAACATGTAACATCTTTCCTTTTTTATTCTTTGCTGCTGGTCGATGTGTAAGAGCTCTTTACGTATTTAAGTCTTTGGCAGGATCCAATGTGGTATCGAATTTGAAAGGTTGTGGTGGGTGTGTGTATGTTGTTTTGAGAGAAATTTTTTTGTGGTGTTTGTCAACTACATTTTCGTACAATGATGAAATATAGGAAAATTATTAAATATTGTATTCTGGGTTCGGCATCAATTGGAGCAGTTGCTTCGTGGAAAGCTAACCAGTATGACATAAGCTCAATTGGAATTGTACGTTTCGGAAGGGCTGCTTCAACAGTAAGTATTTATTCACTGAAAAGACAGTGTGATTCAGCTGACATTTTACCCTGTCATATGGGCAGTTTTATTAAATGTGTATCCTTTACGGAAAACCATTCAGAACATTAAGTGGGTTTGTCCCGTTTGTGCTTAAACATTATTGAATTTAAATTTTGATGTGCTGCGTCGTATTGGGCAGTCACATCTCTTTAAGTTTCACGTAAAGCTTTCATTCGTGTCTATTTTATTTTTTCCTTAATCCAAGCCCTGAAGGTAGTGTACGTCCTTTACATAGCTTTATTGGGCTTATTTGTTCGTTATCCGCCGTGCGGTAAACGATTGAAGGTCTCTTGCATATCAAATACGCTGTCTTAATACATGGTTTTGTATGACAAAATCTAGTTTGCATCAGTTTTATAATGAACCCAAAATTGTTAATCGCATTCCAACTGTGCGTCAATGTTTAGTGTGTATTCTGTGATATTCTTCCTCACCACCAAGTGTGCATTGTTTTTCATCATTGAAATTCAGTATTTCATACACCATCCATTGATAAGCAGTTCTAGAAAGTAATACAGACTGTCTTATAAGACAGCTAAGGCGGATTACGATAATCCATGGAAAGGAATCCTGGCTTAATCGTCTGTATTACTTTCAAGAATTGCTCAACAATATATTTCAGCTGTGGATGCCCAAAGAATAGACTATCCATTCATTTCTAGTGCTTTTGGCCTTTTTTCTGTTTGATCCTCAGCTACCTTCAGTATCTCGTATGTCTTTTCTGTTTAAATATCTTTCTCATGCTAAATGTTACTCTCAAAACCTACCAATTCTTTTAATTTATCCATGTCTCATATACTACAGGTTCTTTGTATGTTATTTCCATTGTTTTAGTCCTAATATGCAGCCCACTAGATTATGGTAGACAGTAAACTGCCTATAAAAATGTATTGTTATTTCTAATTCCCAATCAGACTGTGTCCAACCAATCCCAAGAATTTCAGTCTGTAACTGCTCGGCATTCGGCGAAATTTGAGTGTTTCCTTGGCTCAAATTTAATTTCTCAGCAGTCTGATCAATCTCACGGAGAAAACTTAAGACGATGCAGCTTTATCTGTGTTGGGGGAAGGTTTGAATGTCACACTGAAGCCTAAGCATTTATCGGTCATTGATTTCATAAGTTCTATTGAACACACTGTTTCTAAACTACCTTCTGATTCTGCAGAAGAGGCTAGGAGGGAAGCTTGTCTTGTGTCGACTGGGGCCCGTCCACCCAAGTGTAATATAACAGCAGCTGAGGCGTCTGCTTCATGGTCTCTCAGAATGGATCCCGATATTGTCATCTTGCCTGTGGACAGTTTTGTTGAGTAAGGACGATTACATTCAAAAGATGCAATGTCTTCTTTCTGATTCGGCATATCGTAGAATCGGTGCTGACTCCACAAAGAGTGTTGAGAGAGCGACTAATAACCCCAAAGAAAAGCCCTTTCTCACAGGAGACCATCAAGAGCCTTAATTCTTACTATGCTGTAACACCTAGATTGTATGGCCTTCTTAAGGTCCACGAAGAGATCATTCCTTTGAGGTCTATAGTATCTAACATTGGTGCTTCGACAAATCGTAGCTAAACATTTTGTTAGTTTGTTGAGTCCAATGGTAGGCAGGTGTTAACACCACATTAAGAACTCGGGAGATTTCTTACGGCAACTGCAGGGATTGCATTTAAATAGGCTAACTCTGAAGTTTTAGTGAGTTTTGATATTCTCTCTCTCTCTCTCTCTCTCTCTCTCTCTCTCTCTCTCTCTCTCTCTCTCTCTCTCTCTCTCTCATTCCTCTGGCAGATTCATTGCAGCTAATTGAGGTTAAGTTTGGTGCTGAGTTAACAAATCTTTTTCAACATATACTGACTTCCACTTACTTTTTATTCAATGGTCAGTACTATGAACAAACTGTTGGAGTTGCAATGGGAAGCCCGTTGTCACCTGGCCAATTTGTTTATGGAGGATTTCGAGAAACGTGCTTTAGTGTCAGCGGCTCTGAAACATGCGTGTTTTTTCAGTTATGTAGATGACTCTTGTCGTTTGGCCTCCTGGTAGTGAGAATTTTAACGGTTTTTTGGAAAACCTAAATTCATTCCATCCGAATATTCAGTCATTATGGAGATGGAAAAGAATGGCTGTCTTACTTTCATTGATGTGTTGGTCATAAGGAAGGTTGCTGGTACATTGGGACATTCTGTTCATAGGAAGCCTACTGAAATTGATTTGTATCTGCAAGCTGATAGTTGTCACCATCCAGCTCAGTGTGAAGAAGTACTTTGTACCTTGGTTCACAGGGCACGTTATTTCAGGCCATGAAAGTTTTTCAGCTGAGTTGCCCCATCTGGAGGAGACCTTTTGTCAGAATGGTTATAGTGAGAGACAGATAAAACGTGCATTGCGCTAACAGCCTTCTGTGTAACGGGTGAGTGACGATAGTAATGAAGTGGCACCTAAATCTATGGCCTTTTTGTCTTTACGCAGTAAGCATTTCCGACAGGATTGGTCGTATTTTGTGGAAATATGACGTGAAATGTGTTTTTCGACCACCTTTTACGATGAAGGCCCTGTTGGGGTCCGTAAAGGATGATCTTTGTTTGCGTAAGGCAGGCGTATATCGTATTCCTTGCAGCTGTGGCATGTCATATATTGATTGTGGAAGACCAGTGTATTGAACATAAACGTTACACACATTCAACAGCCAAATAAATCCACTTTTGCAGGACATTCCATCCTATGGAATACAACAACACGGATATTCTGGCATGCACTTCCAGCTATTGGGATAGTGTTATTAAGGAAACTGTTGAAATTAAACTAGGAAGTGACCTTATAAACAGAGATGGTTTTTGTTTCAATTCTGCTTGGAATCTGGCACTCTCTCTCGTCAAAAAACAGAGGGACAAGATTAATGCTGCCTCAACTGTTGATTAACAGTTACTCTCAATATATTTGAAGTTTGGTCATCTTTGGTTGTGTTGACTCTTCAGTGACTTGTACTGTGTGTCTTACCATCCTTTTTACCTGTTGCAAACAAAGGTATTAAATTCGCTTGCACATTGCTGCCTTGAGTGCAGTTGTTCCTTGAGAATGGCAGGGTGTCCTCCTGCTGAAATATTGGCAGTTGTCGACGACGTCACCCTGCAGCATACCAGTGAGTTGTTTGAACAGTCATTATGCCGGGAAAAGCTAAGGTTTCAAGTTGTTCGTGTTTAAACATAGTGTGTGTAGGCATGTGATGGCAGCATAATTGAAGACCAGGATACCATCCGTCAGCTTTGACCCATGACGTCATTAGTGGTGACGAAGTAAACAGGGGAAAAAAAAAATCCAGAAAGCAACATTCCAAATCACAAAACAATACTCAAAAGATGAAACTTCCATTATGCACTAACAAACTTTTCTTTGCAATAGTTTTTTGCCAAGAAGATGCCATTACAGATCAACATTTCACGTGAGTTAAAGTGCTGTTTATGAGTCCGTAACTGGTTCTTGACCTGTAGATGTTGGCATTGGTGCAATGAATGATGGGAGTCATGTTCAAGCGGCGAATGAGACTGTGAGTTTCATTGTCTAGCAAATTTTTCATCAGTTTAAAAATTTGTTCTGGCATTAGTGTGCAGCATTTTTGGCAATGTAATTATTTCATTTATAATCTGAACTAAGTGTGATTTTTATACTACATATTTACAAACCATAAAGACTAAAGATATTTCTTATTGGCTGCTCAAACATTACTCTTTTCTTTCATTGCACCATTGCCAACATCTACACATCAAGCACCAGTTGGAGACCCATAAACTGCACTTTAACCCTTCAAGTGATTAGTGTTTTATATTGGGGCTTGTGTAGGTGATGAGTGAATGTAAATTATTCAGTTTGTATTGTAAAAAGCAATCTCACATTTGTAACAGAAGGAAAATGAGCACTGATTTGAGTCATAGAACACGCTGATGTCATGGTGAAAGCCAACTGGTGGTATGCCAGTCTTCAAATGAACTGAGGTGGCGTGCTCTTCTGGTGGAAGTTAAATGGTTTGCAATCATTCTTGGTTGTAATGTCTGTGTGATATGTGACATTCTATGCTGCTTTGTGTTATAGCTTATTTTGTTTGATGTAAAAGCTATCAGCACCCAATTAAACTAATGAAACTCAGGGTGGGGAAAGGGGGGTGGGGTGTCTGTGGTTTGTTTGCATTACTATTTTGGGCAGTAGGTCATATTTTTAGTACATTATTTTTTGTTGACTTCTTTTAGTGTAGTTTCTGTTGTTGATGGTGGTACTTGAGGATGTGATTGACGGTTTTCCCAGTGTAATAACTGATTTTAGTACTTGAGCACAAACCTAAGATGATTACAGTCAACTAGAGACGATATTTCAGCGGCGCAACTGCCCGCCATCCTCAGTTGAGCTTTTGGTATAGAATCTCAAGAGAACTGACTTTAATCTTTAAATTTTAAGAGTTGGTAGCACTGAAACTTTTAAAAATGTAGCAGAATGTAAAGAACAATTGTTGTTAAATCTGATTCACCCATTTTTAAAACATTTGGAGGGAACTGATAAATGTGAGAAAATCTTTCCTTTTGTGTTGTGCTGAGAAGTGGAGAATCAGAGCACCCAGACTAGTTGTAAAGTAGGTTGCAGTGATACAAATATTTATTGACATAAGTACTAAATACTGAAATATCATGAAATATTTTAATAGATAACTCATTGTGAATGATTGATGATATTATTTATCATAAAGGAAGTGTAAATTATTGGTTCATTGATTTATAAGGGGGGATATCAATTACTGGAATGCATAAAAGCATGTTTTCCAGTGGTTGATCATGATGATCAATTACTGGTACTTTGTGAATACATTCCAGAAAGAGTTGCTTTTAAGCATGGACTACGTATGGATTTCTTTCTTCAGACCCATAGTGATGGAAATGTGAAATTTATATGGCTCCCAGTAGTTGATCGATGGTGATCATCTACTAGTTTCCGTCTCCCCGTAGTCTACATTTTGCTAATCATATTACCTGGCCTACTCAATCCCCATAAAAGCTGGAAGGAAACGAGAGTACATATCATATGCTACAACATCCAAACAGTGGGTAGACTGGAACAAATCGAAAGACCTAAAAGCCAATGCAGAAACAGCCAAATGAGCTAGAATAGACAAGACAATCCAATAGAGCTAGACAAGACAATCCAGAATCCGAATACAGCAGTGATGAATGGAGTCCTATTAAAGACACATCAGAAAATGACTTGACGCTAATGAAAACTTTGCTACAACTGAGAAGATACTTGATGGAAGGGCTACATTTAAAGAAAACGATTTTCTTTGGTCTTCTTTCCAGGCCAGAAAAAAAATAATAAGTATACATTTGCATGTATTGTTCAAAGAGTACCATAACTACAAAAGATGAGATTGAGCTAATGGGTTTGAGAAGCTGTGACAAGACACTGTTTAAAACTGATGAAGATGATGTAAGCACTGTTCAGTCTTCACAAATTTTAACAATACTTCCAGAACCCTCAATTATCTCTAGGCTGCATTACAAGTTTCAATGCCGTGTTGATATTGAAAAAATTAAATGAAACTGAGCAGTTTGTGAAATTCATTGTTATGTTTACTGTATTATATTGTTTTATTTTATTGAAAAAATTGTTTAATATGTTGATGATTCATGTAAGTGCTTTAAAATTAATTTGCAGCTGTAACTACCAATTTAATTTCACATTATTTTATTTATTACTTAATGATCAACTACTGGACTATGGGTGATTATTTTGTGGAACTGTATGATCAACTACTGGTAATTTTTGTCCTTAGTAACTGAAATTCAGAAAATGTAGGGAATAATCATTTTAATGTTAATTGTAGGTATTTCAAACTTCACAGGAAACCTTTCTCTGTGATATGTGTAATTACCAACTAAGTCCCTCAAGTAGATGTTCTATAAATAATATAAACATAAAACCAAATTTTTAATTGATCAACTACTGGCCGTGTCACCCTATAATCTTTTATCTCCCTCAGTGAGACAATGCCCAGCAGCCACCAACTTCTCCAGCTGGAGCAAACATGTATAGCGTTGATTCTCAACACATCTGTCCTGAATGGTATGGATTATCTGACCAATATGTTTTTTCCACATCGTGTATACGCCAGGCTTCCTCAGACCCAAATCATCCTTGACAGATCCAAGAAGTGCTCTCGTCTTCACAGGGGACAAAAGACGTTCTTGATGTCATAATTTTTTTAATTCTTCCAATCTTGGATGAAATACTCCCAACAAAGGTAGGGAAGCAACCGATTTGTGGGTCTCATGTAATGGTTCAGGTGAAGGACCAAGCTGAAAATCACAACGGATTTGTTTATCTGTATAGCCATTCTGCTTAAACACAACCTTGAGATGATCCAGTTCTCATGTCAAACTTTCTGCATCAGAAATGGCGTAAGCTCTTCCAGTTAATGTCCGAAGAACGCCAGTTGGAATGGAGGATGACTACTCAAGGCATGTAGATAACGGTCAGTATGTATAAGTTTTTTTATAAACACTATGTCCCAGTTTCCTATCATCTCTCCTGTAAACCAAAACATCAAGAAAAGGGAGCTTCCCCTCCTCCACTTCCATCGTGAACTTGATGTTAGGATGCATGCAATTAAAATGGTCCAGAAGACAGTTAAGAGGTTCCTGCCCATGAGACCATACCTCAAATGTATCGTAGACGTACCTCCAAAAACAGGTTGGCTTTAGACCCACCATTTTCAATGCCACGTCTTCGAAGTCTACCAAAGAAAGATTGGCTACTATGGGGGATAATGGACTCCTCATAGCTCTACAGTCAGTTTGTTCATAAAATTTGTCATTAAATTAAAAGTACGCCGACATAAGTACATGGCCCACTTTTTCACCAATTGATTGTAAAGATTCCTCCAGAGGAACCCAGGTAAACAATGACACAACATCAAAACTTGTGAGAAAATCAGAAGGATAAAGGCACAATGACCTTAAATGTTGTATAAAAATGTGTGGGCTAAGAAGAAATGCTAAATGTTTCGCCAAGTTATAAGTAGGAGCACCCAAATAAAATCGGACCAAGAGGGACCTCTTGCTTCTGTATTACGGGTAAACCATATAACCTGGGAGGAACAGCTCCACCAGGATGAAGTTTCTTAAAAACGTCGTCAGATACAGAGCTCTTTTTCAAAAGTGAAAGTGTCAAATGTTTATCCGTTCAGTCGGATCCTTTTGCAGTCTTCGATAAACTCGATCCTCAAGTAAACAGTCCATTTTTCATAGATAAACATTCCAAGAAAGAAGAACTGCGGCATTGCCTTTATCTGCTGGTAAAATAATCAGATCTTTATCTTGTCAAAGATACTGAATTGCTGCCCTTTTAAGAGGAGAGATATTACTCCATGGGGGCAACATATGAGCAACCTCTTGCCTAATTTCCTCTGCCTGATCCACTGGTAGTTTGGACACTGCTTATTCAATGGAACAAATAAACTTAGTAAGTGGAACATTCCTAGGTTTGAGTGCAAAATTCAGGCCTTTTACCGGTACTGACAGGCGGAGGAAATTAGGCAAGAGGTTGCTCATATGGTGCAAACCATTTCAAATTCCACCACAAGAGAGTGTCACAATATAATTACTCATGCCACATACAAACAAGCACACATCTCAAAACTACTGTGCAGCAATCATGTCATGGCTCAAAGCCGACAGGGCTTATTCCAGGCTCTTTTTTTTTTTTTTTCACTTTAAGTGTATTATAAGTCAATTTAAATGTTCAATACCATTTTAATGTTGAATGGATTTTGGCGGGGGTTGGTTGGTATCATTTTCGTGATTTTTGGGTGCAATATACTTTTTAATTGAAGTATTAGATATTGGTTTTGTACAAGGATGTTGATTGGTACAACTGTCTTCATTTGAGGTGTTTTATAGGTCACTTGCCAATTATTTGATTACATGTACAGAGGTTTTTTTGTTTGTTTTTTAAATTATATTTCTGTGTGTTTTCGTTTGGCTTTTTGTCATTTTTCCCAGCTTAGAAAGTTCCCACCCAAAACACCCACATTCCCATGCTTGTCCTGTTAGTGTCTATTTTATTTTATTTGTGTGATCTAGCCACCTAATATTCAGCATTCTTCTGCAGTGCCACATCACATTTCAAAAGCCTCCTCTTCCTGTCTAAACAACTTATTGCCCATGTTTCACTATTGTACAAAACATTACTCCAGACAAATGCCTTCAGAAAAGACTTCCTTACTCTTAAAATAATAAACAATGTCAACAAATTTCTCTTTTTCAAAAACGTTTTTTTCCCATTGCCATTCTGCATTTTAAATCCTCTGTACTGCAACCATCATATATTATCTTATTGCCAAAGTAACAAAAATCATCTACCACCTGTGTTGTTCTGTTACCTAATATGATTTTCTTAGACTGCATTCCATTACCCTTGTTTCGCTCCTTTTTAATATTAAAATCTTATATGCTCCTTTCAACACACCGTCAATTCCATTCAACTGCTCTTCCAGGTCCTTAGCTGTTTCTGACAGAATTACAATGTCATCAGCAGATCACAAAGTTTTTATTTCTTCACCCTGAACTTTTTCTATAGATAATGAATATGAGATCATAATTATGCAGAACTTGTGAATTTAGTAAAAGATATTAAATGACATACAATTATTAATTTTTTCTTGTTAAAATTATTTATTTTGTATGTAAAAATTGATGTACCGAGTAGGAGTAGTTGCCATTAAGAAATTCTTTGAGTTTGTTTTTAAATGCTGGTTGGCTGTCAGTCAGCCATTTGATGTTATTTGGTGTATGACCAAAGACTTTTGTGGCAGTGTAATTCATCCCCTTCTGTGCCAAAGCCACGCGGGAGTAGCAGAGCTGTCTGGAGCACCATCTTAAGGATCACGTGGTCTCCCGCGTCGGAGGTTTGAATCCTCCCTCGGTCATGGATGTGTGTGTTGTCCTTAGGTTAGTTTAAATTAGTTTAAGTAGTTTGTAAGTCAGGGGACTGATGACCAACGTAGTTTGGTCCCATAGAATTACAAACAAAACTTGGTGCAAAAGTTAGATTTAACTTTGAATCGTGTAGATCATCATTTCACTTAGTGTAGTAGTTATGCACATTGCTATTACTTTTTAATTGGGTTGGGTTATTAATTTTAAAAAATTCACAAGAGAACATGTATTGTGAAGAGCCCTAGATCCATAAATACGTGTCTACAAGATCATCTTGGGTGGGCTCCAGAAATTATTATAATTACATGCTTTGTGCAATGACTACTTTTTTGCTCAGTAATGAATTACCCCAAAATATCATGCCATATGACTGCAGTGAATGAAAATAGGCATGGTAAACTAATTTACTAGTATTTTTGTCACCAAAATTTGCATAACCCTAATAGCATAAGTTGCTGAACTCAGAACATTTCAGTAGCTTGTCAATATGTTGCTTCCAATTTAATTTCTCATCAATGCACACTCCTAAAAACTTTCGATATTCTACCTTACCTATAGACATCTGTTCAGGCTGTATTTATTAATGGGTCATGCCATTTACTGTGTGGAACTGTATGTATTGTGTTTTATCAAAACATTAGCAGAGAACCACTTAATTTTCTGAAAGACATTATTTACAGTTTCATCAGTTAACTCTTGTTTGTTGGGAGTGAGTAATATACTTGTCAGCAGCAGAAAGAACTAGTTTTGCATCATTATGAATATGGATGACAGTGGACCCAAAACGGAACCCTGTGGGAACCCCATTCTTGGTAGCCCCCAAGTTTGCAGAATATCTGAACCACTTACTTCAATTTTCTGCAGTCTTACAGTTAAGTATGAAGTAAATCATTTGTGCACTGCCACACTAATACCACAATGTTTAAGCTTATTTAGAAGAGTTCAATGATTTACACAATCAAAAGCCTTTGATAGATCACAAAAAATCCAATCGGGTGATGTATGGTTATTCAGAGCATTTAATATTTGGTCAGTGAAAGCATATATAGCATTTTCTGTTGAATAGCCTTGTTGGGAATTTTTATAAATATGGGAAGCTACTCTCGAATACGCTACCTCCTTAAGAACTTTGGATAAACCTGTCAGAAGTGAGATTAGGTAGCAGTTATTGACTTCAGGCACATTTCGTGTTTTATGCAATGGTTGAACAATAGCATATTTTTGTCTGTCTGGGTAAATACCCTTCTCCAGAGAGCTGTTACATATGTGACGGAGAATCCAATTTTCCTGTAGGGAACAAGCTTTCTCTACTCTGCTGGAAATGAGATCAATTCCATAGGAGCTTTTACTTTTGGAAGAGTTAATTTTTTTTTAATTTCAAAGGGGGAGATAGGTGGAATTTCAGTTGTATAATATTTTGTAGGTATGGCCTCTTCCATCAATAGCTTTGCCTCTTCTATTAATCAGCATCTTCTTCTTCTTCTTCTTCTTGCGCAGTTTCCAGCCACAGGCTGGCTCTGTTTGGAACACAAGCCCCACCACTTTCTCCTGTCTTCCAACCATCTCTGTTATCACTCTGGTCCAGTCTCTCCTCTCTTCTTGACACAATCCTCCACACTTTTAGCCATATCCCTTGATCTTCCTCTTGGTTGTTTCTTCAGCATCTATATTTAATGTATCTTTCCGGGGAGCCACGCCGGCAGTCAGTGTTTGTGGTCTCTCGCGGCATTGCTCCCTCTCCTGAAGAAGCAGCCAGCTGCAATGTCCTGGATCTTGACCGTGTTATGGGTCCTCTGTATGACAGTTCAAGAGAATCCTTCCCTACTCTAAGATTATCGACGACAGACGTTCCTGTCGTAGCTTCATCAGGAACATTACCGTCCTTAAAGTCCTTGAACAAGAAGCCATTGTCGTCTACCTGCTCTTCAGGATCGTAGTACGGCTTCATGCGCAGGACGTGAACAATGTCTCTTCGTTTTTGACGTTTTGACGACGGCTCATAATCAACTTCGTATGCGACGTCTGACAGGCGGCGTATGACACGATACGGACCAAAGTATCGCTTCAATAACTTTTCTGACAGTCCAACCTTCCATACAGGGGTAAAAATCCATACCAGATCTCCTGAGATACACACAACAGGTCGGTGCTTGTCATTATACCGCTGACGGTCCTTCTCCTGGGCGTCCAGTGTCCGTATGCGAGCCAGCTGTCTTGCCTCTTCGACCCTGGTGATGAGCTGTTTAACATAGCCATCCTAAGTGTTGTCCGGTTGGAACGGGAACAGCGTATCCATTTGTGTCTTGTCTTGCGGTATTGTAAGCAAATGTCACGACTGGCAGAATTGTATCTCAATCCTTCTGCTCAACATCAACATACAGACAGCATGTCGGCTAACGTCTTGTTAAAACGTTCCGTTAGACCATTTGTCTGAGGATGGTATGCAGTTGTCTGTGGACAATGTTGCACATTACCTCTGATACTAGTTTTGACTGGAATACTTTTCCAAGATCAGATATCATGACACGTGGTGCTCCATGCTTCAAAATGAATTTTGCGATCTCTGGAGCTTCTGCAGTTGGCACAGGTTTGGTGACAGCGTAGCGTGTGAGGTAGTCAGTGTGGTTACCAGTTGTCGACTTCGGGAACCTCCCTAAAAGATCGATCCCAACTCGGTGGAATGGAGCTGCTGCCGGCGGAATTGGTACGAGATGCCCTGCAGGTAATTGCGGCACATGCTTCCGTTGCTGGCACTCTTTACATAGTGCTTGACGGATCGGTAGAGACCTTTCCAGTAATACCTGCATCTGATTCTGTCTAGGGTCTTCAAGAATCCCAGATGACCGGATATTGGAGCATCATCGAAATATTTGAGAATAGCTGGCTGGAGATGAGCTGGAACAACCAGTAGCCATTTGGGGCCCAGTGGATTGTAGTTGCTCTTATACAATGTTCTGTTTATAAGTTGGAACTCTCCATTGGTCGGTTCTCCTTTCCCCAAGGCCTCTATCGTTTATAATAGTGCTGGATCTTCCCTCTGTTCAGCTGTAACATCATCTAATTCAGTGAGTGCTGAAATTTCATTAATGCTGTTGTGTTCCACTAATGGATTCCTTGAAAAGCAGTCGGCATCCTTGTGTTTGCGCCCGTTCTTGAATACCACTGTGACGTCATACTCTTGGAGTCTTAGTGTCCATCTTGCTAGTCGACCTGATGGTTCCTTCAAGCTAGTCAGCCAACACAAAGAATGGTGGTCTGTCACGACGGTGAGTGGTTTGCCGAATAAATATGGCTGGAACTTGGGGATAGCCCAGATAACTGCAATACATTCTTTTTCAGTTGTAGAGTAGTTTCTTTGACTTTGAGAGTACTCTTGACGCATAGGCTATCACTTTTTCAGCACCTTCCTGAACTTGTACAAGCACTGCACCAATCCCATAACCACTGGCGTCTGTGTGAAGTACCGTTTCTGCATTCTTGTCGTACAAGTCTAGCACTGGTGAGGAAGTTAGAGCCTCCTTAAGTGCCTGGAAAGCTCTTTCTTTTGTCTCATCCCAGTAAAACTTGGCGTCTCCCTGCAGACGTTCTTGTAATGGATGTGCCTTGTTACAAAATCCAAAACGTCGGTAGTATGAGCACATCCCAAGAAAACTTCTCACATCACGAATGTGCTGAGGAGTTGGAAATTCTGTGACTGCCCTTACTTTATCTGGATCAGGACTGACACCATCTCCGTTGACTAGGTGCCCCAGGATTTTTATCTCTTTGGCGACGAAGAGGCACTTCTTCGGATTGAGGTGGAGACCTGCAGTCTGAACACACTTCAACACAGTTGACAGGCGACTCAGATGTTCTTCAAATGTTTTCGAGAAAACGACAATGTCATCTAAATAGCAGAGACACGTCGTCCACTTAAGGTGTCGAAGCAAGTTGTCCATCATGCGTTCGAATATGGCTGAAGCATTAGATAATCCAAATGGCATTACTTTAAATTCATAGAGGCCGTCAGGTGTAATAAAAGCAGTCTTCTCCCTGTCAGTTTCGTCAACCTCGATGTCCATAGTTGAGAAGTATGTAGCTCCTTTCGAGCAGTCTAAGGTGTTGTCAATGCGTGGCAATGAGTAGACATCTTTCTTTGTGATTCTGTTCAGCCGCTGATAGTCGACACAGAATCGCCACGTGCCATCCTTCTTCTTTACGAGGACTACAGGAGACGACCAAGAACTCTCCGAAGGTTGAATAATGTCATCTCGCAACATCTTCTCCACTTCCTCCCGAATTATCCGTCTTTCAGCTGGCGACACTCTATTCAAACCATGGCTAATTGGCAGATGATCCCCAGTATTGATACGGTGCTTTATCGTGGGCCGTTTCATCTTACTTTTCCCCTGCTGAGGTGTGAATGCACCCGAAAATTGGCGTAGTATACCTAACACCCGCTGGCATTGTTTCTTGATCAGTGTCCAGGCCCTATTGGCAGTTCCATGTTTGTTTCCTGCAGCATGTTGTCTGTAGGGCCTACTAACAGCAGGGCAAGGGTCTTCATTGATGACGTTGAGCTCACCGTCCTGGATTGGTTCAGCTGTCCCAATACACATTCCTTTGGGGATAAGTTGTGACTGCTCGTGACAATTTGTGATCCAAATCTCTCCTTGACCACCGGTAATGCTTATGATAGCCGCTGGTATGTAAATTTCTTTTGTGAGACTGATAAACATTTTACTATGCTTGTATGCTAGGGACCATTTGATTTGGTGGCACCTTCAGTTTTAGAATTGCATGTCGTCTGTCATTGTAGAGTCTGAAAGTGACTTGTGCTTTCCATACTAATCTCATATAAAATTTCCTTGCCGAAGCACTCTCTCTTCAGTTCTGAAAGTACCAGCAGCTCACTTATACCATCACCTCCCAATAGTAATTTTCCATTGTTTTTGGAATCTTCAGTCTTATGACTGATTTGATGCAGTACACCACAAATTCTTCATCCACCTTGTTAAATAGACTGACTGACACTCACCGTTGTGGTGGAATTGTCTGTCAGAATGCATCTTGATGCCCTTGGGTGGCACCTTAGTCAAACTGTCTCCTCGGCGGGGGGGGGGGGAGGGGCTCAGTATTCATTTTCTGGTTACGGACTTGGCAAACACAGGGTCTCTGAGCTGGGGACTGCATTGCATCACCAGTCCTCCATATCATAAGCTCTGTGCTTCCTCTGCCACCTCTGTATGGCATGACAGTGGGACATTCTATGTTACAGAGCCCAGGGACCCTTGGCTTTACTAACCAGGTTGCAAGGACGGTCACCATATTCCCTAGTTGGTTGTGTGACCACCATGAAGTGTCTTAAATCAAGTGCTGGCGGTCAAGCGGTGACCATTGTCTCTAAGCCTGGTGTGGTATAGTTCAATGATATATGACCCTAACTCATTTCCTTTCCTAGCTACACCATGGGAGGGACGTAGGGCTCTCAACCAATATGAGTTGCACCCACCCCAATTCTTAGTATCCACACAGTCTGATGCAAAACCTTCTTGCCGACCACACCTCTGTTCTTCATTGAGAAACATGTTTGGGGAAGTGATATCACTGTCTAAGATGCACAGTGGATCAGTTTTGATACAAAGAGCTTCCCTTACCTAGTTGCGGATATTACTTGCCTATGACAAGAAAGGTGATAAAACTTCCTGGCAGATTTCCTACTTTCCAAATTTCACAGAAGTTCTCCTGTGAAACTTGAAGAACTAGCACTCCCGGAAGAAAGGGTGTGGTGGAGACATAGCTTAGCCATAGCCTAAGGGATGTTTCCAGAATCTCTTCAGTAGAGTGTGTGCTGATATGAAATTTCCTGGAAGATTAAAAGCATGCCAGGAAAGCTCAGTCGGTAGAGCACTTACCCTAGAAAGGCAAAGGTCCCAAGTTCGAATCCCGGTTCCGGCACACAACTTTAATCTGCCAGGAAGTTTCATATCAGTGCAGACTCCACTGCAGAGTGAAAGTTCCATTCAAGATAGGTGATGTTCCTCTCAGTATCACTGGTCTCATAAGTAATTGGAAATAGTGCAGGGGAGTATTTTTCATCATACCAATCTAGAACAAAGTCGTGTTCTCTTTGTCCAGAAAGTCTATAAGGAACCAAAAGCTAATAGGATTGCCACTGGTGCTTTCATCTTGACTTTTGAGCAAGGTACATTGCCTGAAAAGGTCAAAGTTGAAATTTGCCAGTCTAATGTAAAGCCATATGTTTTTCCCACTCTCCAGTGCTCTAAGTGCTGGAAATTCAGGCACATGTCCTCCCGGTACTCTATGGTAGCTTTGTTTGCTGCAATCACACTTGTCACTGTCCTGTTTCTGAACGACGGTATCAAAATTTTTACATCCTCCTCAGGGTCATCATACTGTAATTGCCTATTTGTTTGCTGGAGACCCTTCTCCTTCTGTTTGGGAGCAATCCACCTCCAGCCATCAGGGACACTAGTCCCCATCCCTCAGCTGGTGCACTGACCGTTTCCTCCAGCCCCTCTCTCAAGTTATAGGTCAATGAGACTCTCCCTTCCTAGGTTTCCGCTAGTGGGAACGTAGACTCCAGCCGTACACTGAAGGAACCACAAACTGTTGCTTGAAGGGCTTCCTGATCTTCATTAGTCCCTTAAGTCACATCAGAGAAGCTCTCTCAGCAGTCTCAACCAAAGGAATTGGGAGAGTAAAAGAAATAAGCTTCCATTGGCATCTCAGACACAGCCCCTTGAAACATTTGATTTTGAAGATGAGGACCTAGAACTCGCCCAAACCTCAGAAACAATGGACATTGACACCACTGGCACTCAACCGATGGCAAAAGGTGGCCCTGAGCAACACCACCTAGAGAAAAGGTTGTGGCGCTCTCGTATGACATCATGCAGAGTAGGCTGTGCATGTGTAGGTGACTGGGTAGCCTCTGGGGCATGGCCCACTATGCCGAAGCAGCCAGCCAGCCAGTCAGTTATGCGTGCGCAGCTTACGCTGCATGACGTCACTTGAGAGTGCTGAGGCCTTCTCTCTAGGTGGTGTTGCCCTGAGGCATAAGCTGTCTCTTTGCTCCATTCATGGTTTTCCAGAATGCCAGTAGTGTTATTCTTCAGGGGAATTGGAGTGGCTTTTTTTTTCATCACCTGGCTGAGGTGCAACATCTGTCAAGCTTATCACTTGCTTCCTGCATTGCCCTACAGGAAAGCTGATTTCTGACTATGTGGCTATCAGGAATATTGCAGAAACTACACGAAATGTGGAGTGTGTATATGTCCTTAATTCAGTATATAGTAAGCCTGTGCCTCTTCAAACAATTTTAGAGGCTGTGGCAGTCAAGATAAGGACAACACAGGCTACTACTATTTGCAATGTCTACCTTCCTCCTGATAGTTACATACCCCCAAAATGTCTTGACTGCACTGATTTCCAACTCCCCCGCCTTTTCTACTATTGGGCAGCTTTTAACGCCCATAAACCTTAGTGAGATGGCACCATGGCCCCTTGTCGAGCTTGAGATGTTGAAAATCTCCTGGTGCCCAACTTTGTTTCTTTACTCACTACTGTTGGTACCACAAATTTCGTTGTGGCACAGTGCAACTATTTTGCCATTGATATTCAGTTTGCAGCCCTGACCTCTTACCATCACCACGACTTGTGTGGTACCCCTCAGGGGCTCACCATTAATTTACTGAGTACGTGCTTAGTGAACCCAGGGGCCTGAGCTGTGGACTGTGTCGTGCCAACAGTCCACCACACTGTAAGCCCTGTGCATGCTTCAATGACCATCATTCGCCGTGATGCTATAATGTTGTACCTTTCAGAGCCCGGGGATCTTGACTTCATCGCCCGGGTCGCGATGGCGGTATAAACCTCTATTAAAAACTCAGTCTCAAGGTGTGTTACTTGCTGAGGAGATGTGTGGTTGTTGAGTCTGAACACTCACTAGCGAGCACCCTCTGAAGAACCTGCCGCACCACAGTTGTGTAAGGCTTACCCAGGCAAGTGGGGCTCTGCCTGGATGGACGTATAGTTCCCTAGCTGCTCGTGGGACCACGATGAAACGAGCAAATCATAGCATTGCCGGATGTAGAACTGGTGTTTCAAAGCGAGGAAGACCAGATTACAATGCAGCAATATACAACCCTCACTCGTTTCCTTCCCTGGCTACACCATGGGAAGAACTTAGGGCCCAAACTCATGGAGATCAATATGCACCATGTTACTTCGTCTGTACGTGATCCAATGGTGAATCGTTCATTTCCACCAAGCCCCAATTTTTTGTTGAACACCTGGAATATAAGTTTGGAGAGGTGGACAGGATGTCGAAGATGCGTTCCGGCTCAGTTCTGATAATGTCATCCCTAGCGCAGTCACGGGCATTGCTTGGCAGTATTAAGCTGGGTGATGTTTCCATTACGATCACCCCCCACAAGAGCCTAAACATGGTCCTGGGAATTATCTTCCATAAAGTCAGACAAAGAGCTACGCAAGAACTTGGAGCGGCGTGGAGTCCATATCATTCACCGTGTCTATAGGGGTCAGAAGGACAACAGGGTTTCCGCCAGTGCCTTCATCTTGGCCTTTGAGGGCAATTTTTTGCTCGAGAAGGTCAAGGTGATGATCTACTGGTCTGATTTGAAGCCCTATGTTCCTCCTATGTGCCGCTTCAAGTGCTGGAGGTTTGGGCATATGTCCTCCCAGTGTGATGATGACCCCATCTGTCAGGAGTGTGGACGTGTGCCACATCCTAATGTCCCTTGTGTCCCTCCTCCAGTGTGTATAAACTGTAGGCTGCACCATTCGCCTTGCTCGCTTGATTGCACAGTTCTGCATAAGGAAAGGAAGATAATGAAGTATAAGACCCTGGACTAGCTGTCCTATTCAGAGGCAAAATGGAAATACATTGAACTTCACCCTGTGAGCATGAAGACCTCATATGCTACAGCAACATCTCCATTACCATCCCTGATGTCTCATCCATCCACTGTTGAACCTGCCATAGTGGGCAGGAAACAACAACCACTCAAAAACCGTTGATGTCGGTCCCCCCCCCCCCCCCCCCCCCCAGCCAGAGAAGCAACAGACTTCCCTGGCTCTTCTCGCTCGGAAGTGGTCCCCTGGGGCCCCTACCTTCTGAGGCTTCTACACATGACAAAGAGGATCCCAGAAAACTGCTGCAGGATCCCCAGTCTACTGGTCGAAAAGCTTCCCACTCTTCAACAGCCCAAGAAACCACGTCTGAGAATCCCTCAAACCCGTTAACACCAAAGGGCCAGCGAGAGGCACCGAAGCAGAAGAAAAAGAAAAGAATCTTTAGTGGCTTCAGAGTCACAGCCACATACATCTTCTGCTACAGAAGATTAAGTAGAGATCTTCACTTCCCTTGAGAATCTCACAGTAACAGGATCACCAGAACCTATGGTGCTCGATCCTGCAGATTCTGCGCAGCCAGCAGCAGGGTTACTCCTTGGCTGCATCAGTTCCTGTACTACTGCCAGCCAATGCGGATTTGGCGATCCAACATGTCACCGCTGCCACAATTTCCGCAACAGAATCAACGGTTCTGACCGCCCCTGGCTCCCCTCGGCATCACGGCATCAGTCTGTGCCTTGCTGGACACTAAAGATCGCAGAGGCCATCTGGGATCATTGGTGTGCGCCCCAGTGTCATCGGCACCATCCTTCTTTGGAGAACCTGGTAGCCTTCAAGCGGCTTCGCGCTTGAGCTTGGCAGCTAATTAGGCAGGGCAAGCAGGATTCCTGGGAGAGAGGTATGTAGCCACCATCAGCTCTCGCACCTCCCCTTCGCGGGTATGGTCTCAAGTACGACGAGTTTTTGGGTACCGCCCGTCAGCAGGAATACCCTGTCTGAAGATTCAGGACACTATGCACTGACCCAGCCATTATCGCTGAATACATGGCTCACCATTATGCCCAGACCACTGTGACATTAGCTTACAGCACGAACTTCTGTGCTCTCAGAAACCGGGTTGAACGGCGGCAGTTATCTTTCCGCACGAGCTGCCAGGAAATATATAAATCTCCATTTACTGAATGGGAGGTCCAAAGTGCTCTTAGTGCACGACCTGACAACTCCCCAGGCCCAGACCGAATCCACAGCCAGTTTGTTCGTCACCTGCCAGGGGACTTTAAACACCAACTCCTCGCCCTATTCAATCATCTCTGGGTAGAAGGTGTTATCCCGTCTCAGTTGCAGGGGAACATCGACATCCCAGTGAGAAACCTCGCAGTGACCCCCACGTACCTGACCTGACAACTACTGCCCAATTAGTCTCACCAAAGTTCTCTGCAAGCTGTTTGAACATATGCTGAGTCAGCGGCTCATGTGGCTTCTTGAAGATTGGGGACTTCTTGTCCCACAACAGGGGGGGGGCGGGGGTGTGCTGTCAAGGCAATTCCGCAGTTGACAATCTCGTGTCACTAGACTCCCCTATTCGTACTGCCATCACTAGGCATGAGTTGCTGCCTTTTTCGACCTTCGAAAGAAATATGATACCACCTGGTGTCACCATATTTTATCTACATTTTATAAAAATGGGGCTCCGAGGATCACTTCTGGTCTTCATACAGTACTTCCTAGCACTCTGCTCTTTCCAGGTCCATGTTGGCACCTTTCTCAATTCCACTTGTGTCCAGGAGAATGGTGTCCCACAAGGCTCAGTTATTAGCATTCCCCCGTTTCTGATTGCAATCAGCGGTCTTGTTGCGGCAGTGGGGTCATCAGTTTCCTACTCTCTATTTGCCGATGACTTCTGCTTCTATTTCAGTTCCGCAAGCATTAGTGTTACTGAACAGCAGCCGCAGGGTGCCATCAGAAAGACAAGAGTCTTGGGTATTGCCCATGGCTTCTAATTCTCGGGCTCAAAGACTCGAGTAATGCACTTTGGTCACCGTCCGGGACTTCACCTTGATCCCGAGATGTACCTGGGCGATATACCTCTTTGTGTTGAAGAAACATATCACTTCCTAGGCATGGTTCTTGATGCCCGGCTGACTTGGGTGCCACACCTTCGTCAGCTGAGACAGAAATGTTGGCGGCATCTTAACGTTCTTCGGTGCCTCAGCCACACTGTCTGGGCAGCCTCTCGTCAAATACTCCTACTCCTACAGCTCTACAGGGCCCTTATACAATCACGACTGGACTACTGGACCATAGTGTATGACTCGGCAGCACCTTCAGTACCCCGGGTACTGGACCCCGTTTTACATAGTGGTGTTCGCTTGGCAACGGGAGCCTTTCGCACGAGTCCGGTGACAAGTCTCCTAGTCGAAGCAGGGGTACCCCCCAGGGGGCCCACAGCTCTTTTGTGGGTACGTGTGTGGCGCGCACGGGTCCCCGAGCCATTGCAGCCTTTTTTCCTGCTTTCTCCAGGCTGCATTACCCCTCCTAGTTCCCCCTCCTTCCCATCCCAATTGCTCCTTTCCACCCTCTCCAACCCCGTCTCTCGGTGTTACTCTAGATGACGGCTTGGCTATCCCATGGTACAGATTGTTTTGCAATTCTGGTTTTGTCTGCTGTGTACACCTGTTTTTGGCCCAATTTTGACCTTCCATAACAAAATTGTCCGATAACGTGTGAGTTTCCACTTCCTTTCCTCGCTGTAGCCCCCACCCCCGCTAGATCCCCAGCATGTGTAGCCAGTCCGTGTGGGGGGGGGGCTGTTATGTACCCTTTGGCTGAGCCCCCTGACACCACAGGGATCACACTACTGGTGTCTGAGCTGTGACCTCTCCATGCAAGCCAAGGAGTTGATGCCTGTCCTCGGGGGTATCAGAACTCCCGGCAATGGCCATCGTGCCAGGTTACCTTTGCTGAGGCTGGGTGGCGCCCATGGAGAGAGCCCCGGTTTCGGAGTGGGTGACACCAGGGCGGACGTCTAGCACTATGAAAAGAGTTAGACTCCAAAATGGTCGTGCATTGGCCGTCTCTCAAGACAGGAAGAGATCTTTTAATGCTGCTACTGCGGATACGAGGATGTTTCCCTCCCTCGCTACCCCTTGGGAGGAAGGCCAGGCTAGCCGGTTAGGAGCAAAATCCTTCCCTCGCTACCTGGTTTGCGCAAGGACTGATAGAGGAACTTTTACTACCACTAAACCACTGTTCTTTGTTGAGACCATAGAGGACAAGTTTGGTGAAGTGGAATCTATGAGTAAACTTAGATCTGGCTCATTGCTCATTAAAACAGTCTCGGCAGCCCAGTCTGAAGCTTTGCTCGCCTGCACCACCCTTGGCGACATTCCAGTAACAATACTCCCGCACAAATCCTTGAATATGGTACAGGGTGTGATATTCCACCGGGACCTCCTCCTTCAAACTGATGAGGAGCTTAGGGCCTATCTCGAGCGGCGTGGTGTACATTTTGTTGGCCGCATTCAGAGGGGACCTAAAGACAACCGCGTCGATACTGGGGCCTTTATCTTGGCCTTCGAGGGGGACACGCTCCCAGAGAAGGTCAAGATAATGATATATCGATGTGAAGTGAAGCCCTACATTCCACCTCCCATGCAATGTTTTCGATGTATGAGGTTTGGTCATATGTCATCTCACTGTACAGCAGTCCCAGTACGCGGTGATTGTGGACGCCCACTACATGAGGGGAGCCCTTGTGTTCCTCCGCCGGTGTGCATCAACTGTAATCAACACCACTCTTCACGGTCGCCAGATTGCCCTCTGTTCAAGAAAGAAAAGAAAATACAAGAGTAAAAATCCCTGGAGCGTTTGACGTACCCTGAGGCCCGCAGTAAATATGAACGTCTGCATCCCGTGCAGATGGCGACGACCTTCGCTACGACGTTATCTTCTAGCCTTTCACCCTCCCATTCCCACTCCCATCTCCCCCCTACACCCCGTTCCCACCCCTCCCTCATATCTCCCTCTCCTGTAGCCCTCCCTCTGTGTCCCACACCTTCCCAGCCGGAGAAGTGCACCCCTTCTCCGTCGCCTGCTGGTGACAGTGCCCCATCTCAGGGCCTTCCGTCCCGGCGTTCCCCAGATCGGAGATCTTTGACTTCCAGTCGGCCATTGGACTCCCTGTCAGTTAGTTCAAAGGTCGCCCGATCTTCGTCGATCCCAGACCTAACTGACAAAAGTCCTCTCTCTGGGGTGGATCCTCCCCGTCTTACGACAGAGAGAGAGAGAGAGAGAGAGAGAGAGAGAGAGAGAGAGAGAGAGAGAGAGAGAGAAGGATAAGAAGAAGAAGAAACCAAAGTTACAAGATAAAGCCCCTCCGGTACCACCGGAGGTGCCGACTGTGCTTTCGCAACTCGCTCATCCCATTGAGCCTGAGGCTGATCAGCTGTTTATGGATGTTGTTCCTTCTTCTTTGGTGACAGACGTTACCCCATTCGCTTCCCGCCTAGATTCTCGTGATGTGATCATTCAATGGAACTGTAATGGCTACTGCAGTCACCTCTTGGAGATTAAACAGCTAATCTCGCTTTCTTCTGCGGCCTGTGTCGTCCTGCAGGAATCGAGGTTTATGAATGCACATTCACCGACCCTCCGTGGGTTCCGTGCTTTTTGTCGGAACTGGGTTGGTCCTCTCCAGGTGTCTGGAGGGGTTTGTACTTTGGTCCGGACAGATATTGTCAGTACCTGGATTCCTCTCCAAACTCCATTGGAAGCGGTTGCTGTCCGGGTTCACTTGGACACTCAGTTATCCATTTGCAATCTCTACCTTCCCCCTAACAGGCCACCTACACTCGCGTCCCTAGTTGCCCTCCTTCAGCAACTTCCCCCTCCTTACCTCATCCTTGGGGACTTCAATGCCCACCATCCTTTGTGGGGCAGTGCTTATATGTCTAGCCGGGGCCGCCTCATAGACCAGTTTCTTGCTGACCACAATCTGAGCCTTCCCAACGATGGTTCCCCAACTCATTTTAGTGCCGCTCACGGCACCTTTTCTGCCATAGACCTCTCTCTCTCTCTCTTCTCCTTCTCTCCTTCCTTTATTTCACTGGTCGGCGTATGACGACCTCTGCGATAGCGACCACTTTCCGTTGATCCTTTCACTTCCCTCACACCTACCACGAGCCAGGGTACCCCACTGGGTTTTCCGTCGTGCTAATTGGCCGCTATATACATCCCAGGTTGTTTTTTCATCTTCCCCCTCGGGCTGTATCGATTATATTATAAGTCAAATGACCAACATGATTACCCAAGCTGCCAACGCCGCTGTTCCCCGGTCGACAGGCCCTCCTACTCGCCGGCCGGTCCCTTGGTGGAATGCAACAGTTGCCGCAGCCATTCGCGAGCGCCGTAGGGCCTTGCAACATCTTAAGCGCCACCCATCCCTCGCTGGTCTCATAAATTTCAAACGTCTGCGTGCCAAAGCTCGTTACTTAATCAAACAAAGTAAGCGGACATGCTGGGAGCATTTTGTCTCCTCGTTGGGCTCTTCTGTCCCTCTGACAAGAGTGTGGGCTATGCTCCGATCTATCCAAGGTAGCTGGCGGCCGTCTTCCATCCCTGGTCTTGCCCTGCCTGATAGAGTCTGCACAGAGCCATCTGTTGTTGCAGAACATCTTGCAACTCACTTCGCCAATGTATCAGCGACAGCTTCATATCCGGCGACCTTTCTCCTTAAGAAACACCAGGCCGAAACCTTCAAATTAGGCTTTACTTCTCACCAGGTGGAACCATATAACGAACCTTTTACTGACTGGGAACTATCGCTGGCCCTCTCCTCTTCTCGTGATTCAGCACCTGGCCCTGACGATATCCATAATCAATTGCTGAAACACCTCAACCCCTCACAACGACAATTTCTCGTAAAAGTTTTTAACCGTATTTGGCTTCAAGGGGTCTTCCCCTCCCAGTGGAGGGAGAGTATTGTGGTCCCTGCCCTCAAGCCTGGCAAGGACCCGTCGGCGCTGGACAGTTATCGACCAATAATCCTGACAAGTGTCCCCTGTAAATTACTTGAAAGGATGGTAGCCCGCAGATTACGCTGGGTTCTTGAATCCCGGGGACTTCTCTCACCTTACCAGTGTGGGTTCCGGGAGGGACGATCCCCTATTGACCATTTACTTCGACTGGAGACTGCGATCAGACAGGCCTTCTCTAAACGTCATCATCTGGTAGCAGTCTTCTTCGATCTTCATAAGGCGTACGACACTGCTTGGCATCGTCATATTTTACGTTCTCTTCATGACTGGGGCCTCAGAGGCTCCTTACTAATTTTTATCCGTCAGTTTTTATCCCACCGCCTGTTCCGTGTCAGAGTTGGCTCTTCCTTTAGCTCCCCTCGAATACAGTAGAACGGCGTCCCCCAGGGCTCAGTGTTGAGTGTTACACTTTTTCTAATTGCCATCAATGGGTTGGTGAGCTCTGTTGTATGGCTGGTAACCCCGGCATTGTATGTCGACGACTTTTGCATATGGTACAGCTCCTACTCAGTAGCCTCTGCTGAACGTCAGCTCCAGAGTGCCATTCAGCGGGCTTCAATGTGGGCTACGTCCCATGGTTTCCAGTTTTCCTCGTCAAAAACGAGGGTGATGCATTTTTGTCGTCGTACTACAGTTCACCCTGATCCAGAACTGTTCCTGGGTAATCAGCGCCTGGAAGTTGTCGCACAGCATTGTTTTCTGGGTTTTCTCTTTGACAAAAAATTGACTTGGGTGGCCCATATTCGCCACCTAAAGATTAGTTGTATGAGGAAACTTAATGCCCTACGTTTCCTTGCTCATTCATCTTGGGGTGCAGACCGAACAACTATCCTTCGTATCTATTGGGCTCTAATCTTGTCCCGATTGGACTATGGATGTCAAGTTCATGGCTCGGCAGCTCCTTCTGCCCTGAAATTATTAGACCCGGTTCACCATTATGGTGTCTGCTTGGCTACAGGTGCGTTCCCGACTAGCCCGGTTGACAGTCTCCTTGTTGAGGCGGGAATCTGCCCTCTTCAGGTCAGCCGGCATCAGCTTCTGGCGTCTTATGCCATCGCCGTCCGGCAATATCCTGCTCATCCCGCTTACCAGGTTCTTTTTGCATATGAAGGGCTTCGACCCCCTGATATCCGGCCACGGGCGGGATTTCCCGTCGGACTGCGGCTTGCCTCTCTTTGCCGAGATTTCCATTTCCCTTCCCTAGATTGTGCCCCCCATTTCACTTCCTGCACACCTCCGTGGATGGTGCCGCGACCACTAATTCGGGCGGATCTCTTCCAGGGCCCAAAAGCTTTGATTTCCCCCATGGTCTTTCGGCGTTTGATGCGCCCAGTACTAGAAGAGTTTCAGGGAGCCTCTATCTTCTACACTGATGGCTCGAAAACTGCGGGCCACTCCGGATATGCTTTTACATCTCCTGTTGGGGCGGAATGCCATTCTCTGCCAGAGGCATGCAGTGTTTTCACAG
Source organism: Locusta migratoria (assembly GCA_026315105.1). NCBI lineage: Eukaryota > Metazoa > Arthropoda > Insecta > Orthoptera > Acrididae > Locusta > Locusta migratoria. Next base: position 27,160,383 of record CM048755.1, on the reverse strand, counting down.
CAGAGCTGATGGCGATTTATAGAGCCCTCTGTTTTATTAAACAGATGGCCGTGGAACATGGTTTAATCTGTGCTGACTCCATGAGCAGTCTGCAGGCCATTGATCGATGTTTCCCCTCCCATCCTTTAGTTATTTCCATCCATGATCTCCTTGCTGACCTTCATCGTGCTGCCTGCTCCATTACCTTTCTCTGGGTGCCAAGCCATGTTGGTATTACAGGGAATGAAGAGGCTGACCGGTTGGTTAGATCGGCAATTACTCTCTGCCCACCTCCCTTTCTAATTCCGGGTGCTGATCTGCGGGTGCAGATCAGATCTTCGCTTCACTCCTCATGGGATAGGAGTTGGAAAGCTACTGCCCCTTCCAATAAACTCCGCACCATCAAAGATACGACTGCAGCTTGGAGTTCATCTTTATGCCCTTCCCGGAGAGAATCAATTGTCCTCTGTCGCCTCCGTCTTGGACACTGCAGGCTGACTCATGGATTTCTTTTACGAAATGACAATCTACCACATTGTGATTGTGGAGCTGTACAATCCGTGTCTCATATTCTGACTGACTGTCCTCTCCATTTGACACTTCGTGGCGACCATGGCCTACCGCCTTCATTGCCTCTAGTTTTGGCGGATGACCCATGGACTGTTGATCGCGTCCATGCCTTCCTCCATGAAAGTAGATTTTATTGTCAGCTATAGGACTCGCTTGGTCGGGGTGAGTGGGTTTGTGATTCTTGGCTGTTTGTGGGGTTTAGAGCCTTATCCCCACCAGTCCCCCACTCTTTTACATTTCAACGTAGTTTTATTTCTCCCTGCTCTGGAGCTGTGATACATTGACCACTGTGCCATTAGTAACTTGTGGTTTAGGATAGTGGTCGCTTCCGGAGCTGTGGGAGCGGACACTGTAGCATTTGCTGCCCTGGGTTGGTCTTGGTCTTGATGGTGAGACGATTTTAATTCCTAGTGTACTGGTCTTTTGGCTTTCCCCTATTTTTCTTTGGGTTCCGTGGCGTGTACAATTTGAGGTTGAAGGGACTGATGACCTCGTTGTTTGGTCCCTTATGTCCACCACCACCACCACCACCACCAGAAGCAGGGGTACCTCCCCTGCGGTTCTGCCGATAACAGTTGCTCGCTTCCTATACTGCCCGCATACATACAGTACCTCACAGCCCGAATTGCAGGCTTCTCTTTCCAGTTACTGCCCTCCCTTTCCCGCAGCGACAGCCGAGGTCGGGTCTCCCAATTGCGGTCCGTACCCGTTCCCTTCTTTCATCACTTGAATTCCTTCCTTTCCCTCGCTCTTTCCATTGCTTTTCCCATACCCCTCCTTGGTGTAGCCCTCGCTTACAGATTAGGTTAGACTTGTCCCGGGAGTTGAAAGACTGTCACACCGCAAAATCTCCATTGCCACTTCAGAGTGCTGCTTGATTCATACTACGATGCAGCAATTATTTACTTAGACGGCTCTCTCACCGATGCTCATGCAGGGTATGCCTTTATTTGTGGTGACCATACTGAACAGCGATCGTTCACTTGTGGAAGTAGCATTTTCACCCCAGAGCTGGTCGCTGTTTTAAGAGGTCTTGAACACCTCAGAGCTTGTCCCAGGGGGTCGTTTATTATCTGCAGCGACTCCCTGAGTAGCTTACAGGCCTTGATCAGTTTCTTCCCAAGAACAATTTGGTGTGATCAATCCAAGCTGCTGTCTTCGCCATTGGCAAGTCAGGCCATTCTGTTGCTTTCGTCTGGACACCAGGCCACATAGGTATACCAGACAATGAATGCGTTGATCAGCTGGCCAAGCAGGCCGCCATTTCATGGTCTCTGGATATTGGCCTCCCAGAAACAGACCTCCAGTCCCAGTTACACTGCAGGGTTCTTGGATTTGGAGTACTGAGTGAACAGGCTTGACTGAACCGAACAAGCTCCGTGTTGTCAAGCCCTCTACCGTTGCATGGAAGACCTCACTGAGAGCTTCTTGCAGGGAGTCGGTTGTTGTCCTTTGCCGACTCCATATTAGTCATACCTGACCGACGCATGACCAGCTTCTACATCATGAAGAACCTCCTCAGTGTCACTGTGGTGCACATCTCACAGTTGCCCACATCCCTGACGCCTTGTACCTTGTTTTGGCAGACAATAACTCCATGATTGATACTGTTTATATTTTATCCATGAGTGTGGATTCTACCATTCCATTTAAAGTTTCTTAAATGTCTCTTATCTCTCTGTTCTCCACTTGCCTAACACTTTTAATGTGTAACAGAGTTGCTGGATGGCCTACTTTTATTTTTGTGGTGATCTAGCCTCAAAACTCTGGTATTGTATACAAGCCCTTTTAATCCTTCCTAAGTTTTTTACTTGTTGTTTGTAACTTTTTGACGTGTTAAAGCCTTTCCTTCAGAAAATCTAATAATTGTTTTACCTCTACGACTGGAACAAAGGACTGATAACCATTGCAATTTAGTCCCTTCCAAAATCCAACAACAACAACAACAACAACAACTTGTGTTGTAGTGATCAATTCCCAATTATCCTATCACTAGTCCAGTATCAGGCCCCTGGACACTTGCCTGGATGGGTTCTTATCAATGCTGACTGGGGCGCTTTCACCTCTGTTGCCACTGTTGGACCTCCACCAAATGCTACCATTAATGTGGAAGTTAAAAATTTAACCACAGCTATTGTTTCTGTAGCCAAGGCTACAATCCCCTGTTCTTAAGCTCTTCCCCTCCCCCCTTCCCCTTACACAGGACATAACAAGTTGTACTCCTTGCCAGATGGCTCCATTGTTTTCACTGCCTAGCTAATAGCCATATTTTGTGTACTTTATCATATCCATTCCTACACTGTGGAGTGCTTCCTCATATCTACAGCAACTCCAGCATTCTACAAGCCATCGCCATACCTTGGTAATGGCCATCCATGAGTCCATTTACATATGTGAGTGATTTGGACAGTTGGCAGTATTCCTATGGAGCCCAGGACATGTTTGAATAGCAGGAAATGAACTCTCCGACAGGTTAACCAATGAGGCTATCAGAGAACTGGCTCTGGAGATTGGTATTCTGGTAACTGATCTATGATTGGTATTGCGCAGTTGGGATCTTAGGTTTTGGAATATTGAATACATTTTTCCACATACATCCATAGAGCTGTTGCTTGGATTGTAGAATAGGCTCGAGGTATAGCATTGAGGAGGATTTTCTGCAATAATGTGATGGAATTTTGGAAGGGAGACGAGGAATTCCTTTATGAAGTTTCTCTCACCTTTCTTTTTCATCTGCTTTATTTATGATCATGGTTGATGATTCTGAATCAGGGCTCGCCCCATGTGTGGAATTTTCCAGCAGATATCAGACAGTCCATTCTTTAATCGCAAGAGTATTGACAAACATCTTTATGTATATTTTGTTTCACCAGCTCTTTCTCAAATGATAAGTCAACATACTTTTTCTGCTGGATTTTCCAGTGTTCAACAGACATTTAGCTGGAATTATGTTCACAAGACTGATTATGTAAATCTTCCTCTGATCACGTGACATTGTTTCCCAGAATGTGTTTAATACTACCTGCCCATCACCAGCAGAAAATTGACGACATACTTCCTTTCAATGGATTTCTGACACATCTTTGAAGTACATGTTGGACCTAGTTTTCATGCCTCTCTTTGAGTATCATGAGTTATTAGGCCAAACACTTGTTTTATACCCAATAAATGCTTGCCCACGTATTCTCAGCATTTTATTGGTATTTGTCTTCTAATCTTAGAGATTTGGTGTAGACATCCTTTTCCTGTCTCTGCTTAAGTCGGCATAATATTCTTGGCCTTGACTTTCAACATTATTATTGCTTCTGACGTCTTCAAACGGATTGTTTGGTATACATTGAGCACCATTGTGTAGCAATAAATGTAAAGTACTATGGTCTCCAGTGGCAAATGTGACTGTTATGCTGTCCAAGCATTCTCAGATACAGCCATTGAAGCTTCTAGACAAAAAAATATTTGTAAATCAGTTCAAGGAGTTCAAAGATGGATCTCAAATTAGTATATTTATGACCATGAGAGTATCAGTAATATTATTAATACCAACAATCAAAATTTACTTGCATCATTAGATGTTGCAGGAAAAGTGACCGAAAACCACATATACGAAATTAACTCTTTGATGTGTGTAACTTCACTGTTATTGTTTTCACCTGTTTGCTCTGAATTTTTCAGGTGAACCTATAAGGGTGATTTTGAGATAAAGGGTCAAAATATGTCTGAGTAAAATTTTGAAAAAGAAAAGACAGGAAGAAAAAAAATTACGGAGTATTTTCTTATATTCGCGTTTATGTTAAATGAGTTTGTTCCAACCAGTAAAATAGGAGAAACAACAAAACAAAAACAAAAACTTTTTTAAGTACTAAATTATCATTTCTGTAACTGCCGCAAAATACATTACTCAGTCTTTGTCAAAAACATTGTCCTGTACCTTTTTCATTGCATTTTGGATTGTATTCTTGCACTAAAAGCATGAAAGATAAATAAAAGTACAGCATATATCAGTATATCGATCAAATTGGCAAAGTATTGTGTGTTAATTGTTGTCTGCAACTTTGTGCCTCATTTCCGGTAATGCCAACAAAATCTCCTTTTTTTATGAGAATATTGAAAGAAATTCCACTGCCGATGGAATTACTATTTACAATAGCGGCATTTAAGTGGTTTGCTGTATTCTGTAGAGATTGCGGGTCAAATATACGAAAACTATTGCTGGAAGTTTGATGTTAATATTGTGCGTGATATATGTGTCTCATTTCTGTACCCACGGCGGAGCTGCCAAGCGCATTGAGGCGCTATGCTGAGATGCGTGAGGCCGTTCCCCATCGGGGGTTCAAATCCCCCCTCGGGCATGGATGTTTTTGTCGTCTTTAGTATTAGGTAGTTCATATGTAGTTTGTAAGTTTAGGGATTGATGACCACACATTTAAGTCCCTTAAACTTTACAAACACATATTTTGTAATGCATTATATAAATTAAATAATTGCAGCCATAATTCAATTCATTTATTATGTATCATATACTCTCATAACCTGTATCCCATAAAACAGTTAATTTGATGTATGTGTGTGCAGAAAAAAACAAACGTCTAAAGCTCATTTCTCATTTTATTTACTTCTATTACTGTTACACCTTTAAAGGTGTTTGTTTCTGGAAAGAGAGAATACATAACAGTAATGATAAGACACAACTTCTGAATGTTTAGTATATTTGTTGAATAAGTAAATGCACATATTATGCTTTATATGCATATTTTTTATTTATTTATTTATTTATTTTTTAGGTACTAAAAATAGCTGCTCTATACAAAACGACGTTATATGCCACGAACCTCGATACTAATGAAGAGGAGTATCTGACTTTAAGTTCAAAGGTGAAACTACACAATATTAACATGTTCCAAGAATGACTCTAATACGTGTAGAATTGAAGTCTGCGCTAATTTATAATCCACCTGAATAGGCTATATGGCTGTAAAATATTTGGTATTAAAACCTACGTCTTTGTAAACTTTCATTTCAAACTCTCATTTTGTAGGTGCACCGAAAAGCTGCAGGAATGTTACTTGAACTCTGTAAAGCTAATCGTGGAGTCTACATTAAAGTGGGACAACATATTGGTGCTTTAGATTATATTGTTCCACCTGAATATGTTGAAACCTTGAAAGTTCTGCATAGTCGGGCTCCTTGTTCCAAGTTGCATGAAGTGATGCAGGTGCTAAGAGAGGATTTAAAGAGAGAGGTATGTATTCAAATAATTTCCTAAGTCTGTATATACAAAACTTTGTGGTAACTGCAAACTGTTTGACAGCATACAGAAAAGTAATGCCCCCGATTTTTATTTTATTTATTTATTCTCGTGTCAATATCACTTGAGGTATTAAATGCTGTGCAAATTACTTGGTTGCCTTTATCACTTTGCTGGTGCTTTCCCACTTCACCGATGAAAGATATTATGCTGCTAGAAGGATCAGAATTTTAGTGTGTAACATGATGTCATGTAATGTAACTGTCAATGCATGATGTAATAAGAGTTTTTAACCACAGAAAATGCGTTTCTAACTGAAATCTATTGACAAATGACAGCTGTGTAAGGTGGTGATCGTATTGACATCAGCAATATGTGATGTCGGGTTGTTCATTGTCATAATGAAGGAAATAATGCTGCCAACCTTACTGTGTGCAACAGATCTTAGAGTGTACACCTAGGTAAGGCAACTGACAAAACTTACCGAAGTTGGGTTGATGAACTGGTCACAGAAATAGTTTGATAACACACACAACTTTCAGGTAAGTGTAGCATACCACAAGTGTGTACACAGTGTGTGTCTCCAATGCTCATTCCTGACTTGAAACGGAGGAGATTGGACATCTGTCAACAATTTCTTGTGTCAAGACAGAGGAATTCACAACATTAATTGCCATTGGAAATTGATTTAAACCGATGGGAAGTCGAAAAGATGCTGGGATTCAAAACCAGGTCTTGTGCTTACTAGGTATTTGTGCACTCCACTACACCATCGAGACAGTGGACACCACACCTGTACAGATTACCCTAGCACACCTTCCCTAAGATGCAAATTTCTTTTGTGTTTTGATGGTGATGGGTTTTGTTATGAAAGCTGTGTCTACCATTTCAAGCTATAAAGTGTATCGGTGTAGTTCCACCACAAAGAATCTCCATACACAATTACACAGTTCCTGTGGATTTTAGTTGGAGGCTAGTTTTCTGAGGTAATAAATTTTATTAAGTATGCCGTTTCTCATGAACCAACATAGTTACGTTACACACCTTCATGTTAAACAATACATTAATTATCTTTGAAAGGAAAATGCCAAGATCGCAATACAATTAATTAATTTACTGATGACCGGTTTCAAAAGGCTTTGCTGCCATCATCATCTGGTCATATAAATTCTACATACCTGCCAACTTTTATGGTTTATCCGTAAAATTTACGAAAATTCATTCAAATAACTTGTTTGAAGCATGAATTTTGTATTTTGTACCTAAGAAGTATTATTTTTTCAGCCCGGGGTATGTTGAAAATCGTTAAATTTTTTGTCGCGTGTTTTACTGATAGCCCTTTTCAGAAGTTGGCAGGTATGATTCTACAATGTGTTCATATCTTTTATACAAGCAGTTGATAATATAAATTGTGTATTTTATATTTTGACTAAGTGCAATGTTGCAATTTCTGTTTAGCCTCCATTTAAAAAATAAAAAAAAAAAAAAAAAAATAAAATAAAAAAAAAAAAAAAAAAAAAAAAATGATCATATTGTAGAATTTATACGACCAGATGATGATGGTATGGCCCATCAAAACCAGTCATAAATAAATTAATTAATTAATCATATTGTGATCTTAACGTTTTCCTTCTAAAGATAATGAATCTATGCAGGTTGCCTCCATCCTACAATGTTAGGTAATGTTAAATAACACAGTTAAGAGCCCTGTGGTGACAGAGGGCTTAAATGTATGTCATTGATGATGGATATCTGACCTAGTAATACGTGTGACATGTAATACCTCAACTGAAAATAAAAACTGAGTAAAAAATTTGGAGGCATTGCTTTACAGTTCACCCTTATAATACAGGTTAGTTACAAAAAAAATGTATTAAAAGGACTCTCTATAATGCTTACCAAAAAAGAAATATCAGTTTGTCTTAATGCTTTTCCACAAGGTTATGCCCTGAAGTAAAGGCCATCCCAATTCTAAACCAGGCATGTTGCCATCCCAACTGATTCAAGCAGTCTGTAGAACAATATTCAGTCCCTTATTTTGAAGAGCTAGCAACTGCCACGTCAGCTACTGTAATTGTCTGTTTAGACCTGAACTTCTAGAGACAGTCAGTGCAGAACAGGGAACCAGTGATCATAGGGTCATTACGGAATCACTGATTACAGCCCATCATTATCATCACCACCATCATCATTAGAGACTGATTATGCCTTTCAACATTCAGTTTGGAGTATAGCCCCTTAATAAAAGTCCACCATGAACCTAAATTCAATGCTAACATTAATACCTCATCTTGTGTTGAGCCTGTACTTCAAAATCTTTCTTGACTGAATCCAAGTACTTTCTCCTATGTCTACCTCAACTCGTCTTACCCTCTACTGCTGGACCCAGGTCTCTTAGGTAACCTTGCTTCTCCCACCACCCCGTGTAATATTATCCCACCATCTCAGCCTGTTTGCTTTAACTGCTTCATCCATGCTACTCATTCCCAATTTTTCCTTGATTTCCTCATTATGGATACTCTTTTGCCATTGTTCCCATCATCCTTGCTACTTTCATAACTGTAACCTCAATCTTATTAATAAGGTAACCTGTATCCACCCAGATTTCATTCCCATACAACAAAGTTAGTCAAAAGAGCGGCACACTGCTAATTTAGTCTTGATACTTCCTTCTTGCAGAAGAGTGTAGATTGTAACTGAGCACTCACTGCATTAGCTTTGCTACATCCTGATTCCAGTTCTTTCACTATTTTGCCATCCTGTGAAAAAAATACATCGTAAGTACTTGAAACTGTCCACCTGTTCTAACTTGGTTCCTCTTATTTGGCACCCAATCTGTTTAAATATCTTTCTCTCAGACATTACTTTCGTTTTGGAAATGCTGATCTTCATACTTTAACCATTACACCTCCGATCTAACTCTGAAATTTTAGATTTGAACCTTACAATTAAGTTGTCCACCCAAACAAGACAGCTTATTTTGTTTTCACTTATTTTAATTTCACCCTGCCAGTCTATTGTTTTCAGCATATGATCCATAAGTAGTCTGAACAATGGTGGGGACAGGTTAAAGCCTTGTATTAACCCTGAAACTACTGTTAACAATGAACGGCTGCCTGACAACCTACATAAAGACCTTTAATTGCCTGCAGAAGATTGCCTCCTATTCCATAATCTTGTAGAACTGACAATAGCTTCCTCATATGAACACAGTCATAAGCCTATTCTAGATCTATGTACTGTCCCAAGACATTGTCGAGCCACTTCTAGTAGTGTATCCCTGTACCTTGTCCATACATCATCCATTGATTGTAAATGACTACATTCAAGTAACTGGTATCTTTCTGAGATTATTGTTACATATTTGTGCCTTATTTCTTTGTCCTGAAGTCCACTGTTATATTTCTAAATATGTACCTGACTTTCTGCAATTTTGGCCTCACAAAGCCAATTTCACTGCTTCTTAAATAATGATCAGTGTCATCAAAGAACCTTCTAAAAACACGTGTTCCTGGCTGCCTTCCTGAATTCCTGATCTGTTATTATAGAGTCAATGACAGATATGGTTCCCCCTGCCTTTCCAAGTGTACCAGTGAATGGTATTAAGCTTAAAAAAAGGATTTTGTGGTAGGTAAGCCCATACTGCTACAGAAACCCAAGAGCTGTTTTCCTTTCCTGTTGGCCTCCATATCCTCTCCAAACTTCCAAGCGTAACCCCATTGATATTAATAGCTCCCTATCTCATTCCAGATTGTTTGCCAAGTCATTTCTGAGGAGCCATGGTCTGTCAATTAGAGGTGGGGCTCTGTCACATCTAAAGGTCCAAGGCATTTTGCTCTGTTTGTTGCAAGTATCAGATTGAAGTACGTGGGAAGCAGGTTGCTAGCTTTACTTGCTCAGGGTCCCATTGGGTTTTATCCCTAATGGTTAAGGGACTAACGGGTGGATTTTGGTAGTCTTTTCTGCCTGAGCACAAAGGTGGCCATGACTCAGAATATGTCTGATGTGCCCAGCCTTATTCCAAAGTAACTGTTACCCAAACTGTCAGGACCACTTACTTGGCCAGTCATACATTGCCTATGGTTCTTGAACTAGGACATGACTACAGGAACCCACACCATGAACCACTGAATATAGCTATAAATATCAATTCAAAGAAAGATATGAAGATCTCTATTTTAGCAAGACTGACAAGAGACAGATGTGAAATTAGCTGGCAGTTCAATACAACTCCTGCACTGACTTGATACACATCAATTGATGTAATTTAAGACCATTGTACAATATGCTTTAGATAAGTATGTGCTGTGTATTATTGTGTGAGTTGGGAAAATCCGCTGTGGTTTGACCACTGCATAAAAAAATTCCTACAAAAGTGATGAGAACTTCAGTGTAAATTTAAATGTAGCAATTGCAGACAAGCAAAAATCAAAGTAAGCCAAAATTAACATATGGAAGGCCATGTGTGATACATTCAACTAGTACAAAAGTGAAGTTTTAATTACTGATTTGACATATAAACCTAATAAGTTTGTGAGGAAAGCCAGTGAAATTGCTTAATACAGGAAAGGCACTGGACTTGACAGGATACAAATTTGATTCTAGGCAGACTATGGTAAAGAAATTGCACCCATTCTAGCACCAATGCATTCTAGGTCTCTAGGCGATTGAAGCATTCATATTGATAGAAAAAAGAGCCAGTTATTCCTGCTATCAGGAAGTGTTGTAAAACAGGTAGACAATAACTATAGTCTTATATCTCTGAAGTCAGTCTGTTACAGAATTTGAAACTTTTTGACATGTACTGTGACATTTCTGAAGACTGAAAATATCCTCTGTACAAATCGAAATAGGTTCCAAAAGTTAGTTGTATGAAACCCAATTTGGTTGTAACATGAGACCCAGAAACCAGTAGAGACAGGCTTCCAGGTAGATGACATAAAACTTCCAAAAGGTTTTACATTGTAGCCTAATGAATAAGGTATGAGTGTATGGAATTTCAGATGAGTTGTTTGTTTGAACAGAAGAGTTTTTAGCAAACAGAACCAAGAACATCATTCTCATCAAAGACAAGTCTTCTGATGTGAAAGTAATTTACTTGGTTATGCCACTGGCCTGATTATTTTAGATTGCTACAGCACATGAAAGAATAGATTCATAGTTGTTAATATACATTAAGTTAAAGGATTGATACTGTCTAGAATATATATAAATGTTCTAGTAAAGAGCATAAGAAGTTCAGAAGGCTTTTCACAAATGATACTGTAGCATACAGAGAAGCCACAACCCTGGAAAACGTAGTGAAAGGCAGAATGATTTGTAGCATATCGATACTTGGTGCATGGAGTGGCCTCAAAATAAACAAGTGCATTGTGAATAAATAGAAAGATAGATCCTTTATCATACAATTATACACTTACAGAACAATCACTGAAAGCAGTTACTTTGTGAAAAATGTGTGAGTATGCATACTGATACAGCACATGAAAGTAGTTTCATAGTGGTTTGTATACATTAAATTACATCCCTCATTTACTCACATAGCTTACACCCCTACATATTGCTTATGGGTCATTCCATGTCAATAACATAAGAGATGGAAAAATAGCAATTTGCAGGGCTGTACTAAAAGTGCAAAGAAAGTCTCAGGTCTGGAAAGTTTGGAATTTGTGTGAAATTTACATGAATCTGTCTCAACATAAAATACTGTAATTCTGGTTCTAATTAAGTTACAGTAATGAAAATGGTACCATTGGAAAGCTAATTAATAGAACTTCACACTGATATGCCACATGACAGGTTTTTGAATATTTTTATTATAAAGGTCATTGACCTTGACTTTTGTCCTTCAATATCTCAAAACACCCCATCTTCAAATTTTCTGGAAAAAATAATATATTTTATTGTTCCATTATGTTACTACAAATATGGTAAATATCGAGATGAAACACCAAAGGCACCATTAAAAAATAATTCGTCAATTTAAGTACACCATCAACATGCAGTAAGCAGCTATTAGCATAGATCCATTTTTTCTAGAAAACCACTCAATAGCAGTTACTTTTATTCTGACCAATTCTGTAATATTTCTAGCTCTGAACAGCTAATCAGAGAGACTTTTATTTCCACCAATCAACAGTTAGCCTGTTGTAGTGAACAGCCAATCAGAGAGAATTATTTAAATCACCATTAGACTATTTTATGGCTGTAGGTTGTTTAATCAAAGAGCAGTGTTCATGTGTTGTAAAGAAACAGTTAGTAATAGTTTGTAAAAAAATGCATTTCAAGTCAAAATTGTATTGTTGCATTCCATTTAGGGAAGTAAGTCATGTAAGAATTTAAGGAATGTTCAGGAGTGGATGATAAATGTCCTAATGTATTTTTAGGTGGAAACATTTGCAGTAAATGTAGAAAGAAAATATCAGAAATCCCAACAGCACTGCAGATGTTGCCTCAGTTGAGCCAGGTACTTCCAGAGAAGATTTAAATGAAGATGAAGTACCTTCAGATCTGGCACTTTATTCATTAAATAGCAACCTTCAGTATTTAGGTGAATCTCCTGTGAAGAAAAAGAGGCTTCAGTGTGAGAAAAAGTACCCAAAGCAAAAACTGAAAAAATAGCATCTGTGTCGGAGCATACCTACATGTCACAACTGGAAAAAGAAGAGAGTGAAAATTGAGAAAGTTAAATCATCACCCAGCTGAAAGTACTGTGATCATGACATGAGCCATATGATGCCAAGAAGAAATAAAATGGAATTACAGTACATAAGCAGAAGCAGCTAGTGTTGTGCAACCTTAGGAACTGTATTCCTATTTCAAAGGTAAATACCCAGATTTAAATATTGGATTCTCAAAACTTTGTGAGTTTCGGCCAAAGCACTGTGCTTTTCCCAATGCCAGTGGGACCCATACTGTTTGTTGTTTTTGTGTGTGCGTGTGTGTGTGTGTGTGTGTGTGTGTGTGTGTGTGTGTGTGTGTGTGAAACCAGAATTTCAATTTAATGATTGAAGAGTGTAAACTGAAAGTGCTAACAGTGTGAAGAACACACATTACCTTCATACTAGCATTGTGTAGCATTTGTTACCGACATGTTTCTTAGGTTCATGTTCCTATTGTCCAAGTGTGACAACACTAACTGATTATCTTTATGATCTTTATGATTTAGTAAGAACTGCATTGACAAAATTACATATAAGTGATGTTTAACCCGCAAGCACTCGTGCATGAGTGTTTTGCTCACGGTAAGTTGAAAACAGAAATTCACCAATTTTAATTAGTCAAATATGTGTGTTTTCTCATAAATGCAACTGAAAGTACTTATTTAGACATATGAAGTACATTACAAACTGTTCTTTGACTGTCAGGAAAATGCTATGCATGTGATCGATTGCGTAACTTTTAAAGGCATGAGTTCTTGCGGGTTAACTACAGGCAGGTTAATTCTAGAGGCTGTAACAAAGTCAACAGATGATTTCATCAAGGTGTTTACATTGAGGTTACAAGAGCTTCTGGCACACTCATTTTCTCCCCTAACAGCAGTCACATTTCTGTAAAATCACTACAGAAGGTCTCAAAGTAAATGAGTATTTTGTTTTTAATGACTTTGCAGAAAATCACTCCTTCACCATTCAGGATGAGGTACAGGGATTCCACTGGAATAAATCACAGGCTACAATTTACCCATTTGTAGGTTACTGCAGAGACTCAAGCACTCATGAAATACGACATGTATCATACGTGGAAATATCTGCCTGCCTTCACCATGATACAGTGTGTGTTTATTCTTACGAGAAAAATTTCATCAATTTCTTAAAATGTCAGTTTTCAAATCCAAAGCACATTTATCACTTTTCAGATGGATGTGCTGCCCAATACAAAAACAGAAAGAACTTTATGAATCTGTCCTACTTTCAGGAAGATTTTAATGTTACAGCAGAATGGCATTTTTTGCTACAGTGCATGGTACAGGACCTTGTGATGGACCAGCAGGGACTGTAAAGAGATTAGCAAGACTTGCCAACCTCAAGCGACATAATGAAAACTATACTCCTACATCAAGACAGTTGTGAAAGGAAAATATTCCTTCATGTATCTTCCATTATACATCAGTTTCCCATCATAATGAAGATTCGGCCAAGCTGAAACAACTTTTCAAAAATACAAGGACAATTCCAGGTACCCATAAGCTTTATTATGTAGTACCTGTTGACAGAGGTTTAGTAAAGCCGTCAGCACACGGAGCATGTGTCTGAACATGTGCGGTAAACGTGCAGCTGAATGCTCGGAGTCGGCCAACGACCTACACAACAATCGTAATGAACTCCAGTGACAATTATCAGCGGCATCAGGTCCTGGAACTACAATGGTTATGAAATAAAAGGAATGGATTTCCTGCTTTATCTCCAGTCATTTAGTCCAACAGATAGTACCTCTAATGACCACTTTTCGAGAGATTCTCAATTTGCTCAGTTACTTTTACTTGCTTGGAAATGTCAGACATTCATAAGACCTTGAGATATACATAAAACCTACGAAATAAGATGGCCATTTGGTGTCTTCGACTTACTACCGAAGAAAGAGTTCCCCACCACATATCCACGTGGTGTGATGTCGGTGGCATTCTCCCACCTTATTTGTGATCGTTCAGATGCACATTGAGAATTTCTGGCATACTTGATACTACCTGACACGTTGGAAAGACTCCCCAATATGCGATTTGCACGTTGTGACGTCAGAAACTCGCCACGTTGGCCACACTCGTTCAATACCTGCTCCGTGTGCCGACGGCTTAAGGAGGAAGACTTTATTTGCTTCTTCACTGAGTAGATAAGAGTCACTGATTGCTGTGGTGAATGTAATACTGTTTACAGATATACATGGATTTTTTTGCCTGTATGTATGACGATCATTCGTGGGTTGCATATGTCTTACAAACTTGTGAAGAAACAGGTGAAGTAAAGGTCAACTTCTTGCATCCTCATGGACCATCTGTCATTTGTATTTACTGCCAAACCAGACACTTGTGTCATCAGAAAATGTGACATTATCACAAGATTAGATCCAGTGACAGCAACTGGAAGGATATACAATCTCCCTGCATCAGATCTGGTGAACATTAACAATTTAGTTGGAGAATTTTGAGGAAAGATCTAATCACTTTTCATTGCCTTTTCATTAATATCTCATGTAAATGGTTCACAATATCATTATAATAATGCAAACCATATATTTGTAGAATATTAGTTATGGATTGTATGTTGTCATAATTTGTGTTTCATATACGTGAGTTACCTTCTTCACTTCGGTATTGCATTGATGCTGACAAAATAATTTTTTGTGCATCATGTCTTTGGTGTGCCATCTTGTAATTTACCATATTTGTAGTAATATAATGGAACAATAAAAAATATTTTTTCCAGAAAATTTTGTATATGGGGTGTTTTGAGATAGTCAAGGTCAAAAGTCAAGGTCAGTGACCTTTATAATAAAAATATTCAGAAACCTGCCATGTGGCATATCAGTGTAAACATTTGTTCATTTACTTTCCAATGGTACCATTTTCATTGCTGTAACTTAATTATAACCAGAAATACAGTCTTTTTTGTTGAGACAGACGCACAAATTCCAAACTTTCCAGACCAGTAACTTTCTTTGCAGTTGTAATACAGCCCTGCAAATTGGTATTTTTCCATCTCTTATCTGGGCTATTGAATTCACCAAATTTGAACGAAATCTGAGGGGGTCAGGTTGAGAGGTGCATTGAATTGACATGGAATGACTCTTCAGATCTTCAACAATATTCTGACCCTTTCTCTTATTATACATAACTTGCACTTCATCCTAAACTCCTTCCTTTATTACGAATACTCAAATATTGCTTATCAATGTGGGGTAAATCCATAGAAGAGCAGTATTCTTCTTAATAGTTTCATTTAGCAAGCATGCTACCATCTCTGAGACAATAAACGAACTACAGTGCAGACTGTGCAAGAGAGATGTTCTGCATCATGACATGGACTTCTGTCATTATTTCTGAGAGCATTCATTCTTCAAGTGTCAACTAACATATGTCCTCCTACGTATACCTTCCGAAAAGACTGTGAACAAAATATTAAAGAAATTGTAGCTCACATGGAGGCTTACTTCCTCATTTTTTTCTGTGAACCATACATGTCTTGAATGGGAAAAGGAGGAAGTTAGAATGTATTATACAAGGAGCATCTGAAAGGTTTCAGTGATTGGTTCCATATTTTACAAATCGTGCTGGTCAGGATGAGGTGCCAGCGCACACACATTATGAGACATGTCAACAAGTGACCCCATCATGCAAAGCAGTGAAGTGGTGGTACACGCTGCATCCCAGCTAACAGGGTCAGTGTGAGAACTTGCGTCACTGCAAAATGGAGTAATGCTTTAACATAAAGTTCGTTTCAGTTTATGCAAAATGGCAACGGAGACCCATAGGATCTTAGTGCAAGTGTATGGTGTTGAAGCGGTGAGTAAAACGTGTGTGTGTGTGTGTGTGTGTGTGTGTGTGTGTGTGTGTGTGTGTGTGTGTGTGGTTTAAATGGCTTAGAGATGAAAATGAAGGTGTCGAAGATGAGCCATGTTCATGTTGACTGTGCATATTCACAGCTCCAGACAACATCGAACAAGTGCGGCGGATGCTTGTGGATGTTGACGGCTGTCTTTCAGAATGATAGCTGATGAGTGTAAGATAAACAACGGTTGCAGAGACTCAACAATGTGTGACCTCAGTGTTTCAAATGATTCCACAAGAAACATTTGCTTACAGTTTCCAACAGCTGTACAACTGATGTTAGAAGTGTATTGCAGTCAGTGGCAATTACTTTGAGGGGCAGTAAAGGTATTTTGTATGGAACTGTTAGTTCCTGTATTTCCTGAGACCATTCACCCAACTTTACTGCTGCACCTTATGTCTCTATTGCACTAAGTTACATAATTTATCTTTTCCGTACTTTTCTTAGTAATCAATCCTCAAATTTTGTTCGAGCTTCCATATTCAAAAAGAGCTTTGTACTCAGGTATTTGGTACACACAGTAAATTCAAGAAACTAGCTTTATAGAGGTGGATAGGTACTGTGCCTGATATGAACAGATTCAGGAGTAGTAGGCTGCTGCATATAAGCAGCTGGAGGCTGTGTTGGCCAGTCAGCAGGCTTCAAGCTGCTGTTCTGGACTGCAGTGTCACTTGGGCACTTAAGGCAAATGCTGGGGTACCTCTGGTGCCTATTATGATGCCTCAGATATTTGATGCCACTGTGCCTTCAGGTTCCCACAACCCTACCAGCTAACAATTCCCATCAGGGGCTCAGCATTGTCAAGTAAAGGCTTGGCGAACCAGGGGTCCTGAGCTGTGGACTGTGTTGCGCCAATATATTATGCCACACTGTAAGCTCTGTCCGTGCTTCAATATCCATCGTTCGTCACGACGGTGAAACGTTGTGCGTTGCAGAGCTCGGGGATCTTGGCTTAATCGCCTGGGTCGCTAGGACGGTAGAAACCTCCACCAAGAAAACAAAAATTGAGAGAAAGAGAGAGAGAGACACACAAACACCTCAGTCTCAAGGTGTGCTACGTGCCGAGGAGATGCATGCCTGTTGAGGCTGAACAGTCGCTAGCGAGCAACCTCTGAGGAACCTGCCGCACCTCAGTTGTATAAGGCTTACCCACGTAAGTGGAGCTCTGCCTGGGTGTACTTTTATATCCCCATTGAGAATCGAAAATTGAGATGTGGCCCTCATGATTTAATAATTTG
The DNA here is from genome assembly GCA_026315105.1 of Locusta migratoria. Lineage (NCBI taxonomy): Eukaryota > Metazoa > Arthropoda > Insecta > Orthoptera > Acrididae > Locusta > Locusta migratoria. Next base: position 27,142,807 of record CM048755.1, on the reverse strand, counting down.
GAGACCCCTGTAATAAAGAATCTTTCTTTATATGTAAACATAGCACTTCATACTTGTTTATGTTGAGGTAAAACTGTCATTCCCTGCACCATGCATCAATTTGCTTTACGTCCTGCTACATTTTGCTACCCCTTCCCAGTGTTGCGACATACGGATAAACTACAGCATCATTTACAAAAGCCTCATTGAACTTCCAATGTTATTTACAAAGTCATTTATATATATTGTGAAAAGCATTGGTCCTATAACTCTCTCCTGAGGCACACCTAAACTCACTTTCAGATTTGAAGACTTCTATCCATTAGGAATGATATCCCATATGATCGCAGTGGTGTGCAATGGCATAGCCAGAAACGTCATAATACTCTAATACATGTCTGAAAAGAACAGACACCATATCAATAATTGTAAATAGGGGGAAGGTTGAGAAAGAATGCTAGTGTGCACTGTGCCTGCTTGCTGGGCCGGGCTGATCAGAGATATGGAAGAGACTCTACTGGCAGTGGTAGAGAGCAGAGGGTGCACGTGGCTGCAAATCATTATGTTGGCACAATTGACTCCTGTCATCTGGGTACATAGGTCATCCTTCGTTGCTTCAGTTGGGTGGCCGATTTGGTGACACAGCTAGCCTTGCTGAGAGGTAGAAGTGGAGCAATAGATTTGCAGCATCCTTTCACAAGAGATCAAAGTTATCTGGTTTGGAGCGAAGTGGAAGGCTTAAACAGATGCTCTGACAATTTTATGGTGATCCTGGATGCAAATTTCTTAACCTCCACTATTGTCTGGAGAAATGTACAAACCCCTTGATTTGGTCAGGTGTGCACTACAGAAGGAAGCAGCTTCTAGGATAGAAGAGTACATGTGGAGTGCACATATTGGATTTTTAGGATAGAGAAATCCCTCCACAGGCCTGTTAAGATGCTTGCTGATTCTGGTCAGGGCATTGCTCATCACAGTAGAGCAAAGACTGAAGATGGTTAAAAGAGTAATAATTAACTGCAGGAGCCTCTATGGAAAGATCTAGGAACTGCTCTCAACTTTTAAATGGTACCAATGCCCACAAAGTACTAGGGATAGAAAGCTGGCGGAAACCAGACATCACCAAGCGAGGTGGCGCAGTGGTAACGCAGTGGATTCGCATTCGGGAGGATGGTGGTTCAAATCCACCTCCGGCCATCCAGATTTAGGTTTTCTGTGATTTCCCTAAATCACTTCAGGCAAATGCCGGGATGGTCCTTTCAAAAGGGCACGGCCGATTTCCTTCCCCATCCTTACCCAAAACTCAGAGCGTTAGCTCCGTCTCTAATGACCAAGCTGTCGACGGGACATTAAACCCTAAGCTTCCTTCCTTCCAAACCAGACATCAGTAGTAGTTAAAGAAAACTCAGACTGGAAGGTATATCACAGAGACAGGTGGAACACTGAAGAGGGAGGCTTGTTTACAGTGATACAATAGTATTTTTTTTTTATCTCGAACATGGTCACTGGATGTTTTAATAGACTGCCTGCCTCAGTAGCAGTAGTGGCAGAACATCTGAGAGAAAACTTGGAAAATATTTTCCCTCAATTTCCTAGTCACGTTACAGTCTTAGGTGGAGGTTTTAACTTACAGGATATTGACTGGGAGAGTGAAGTGTTTAAGAGAGGTAGCGGGCACAGAGAGCCATTGATATATTGTTCTAAGCCCTTTATCTGAAAATTAAATCAAACATTTCAATAGAGAGCTGACTCGTGGCGATAATGTCTTAGAGCTGCTAACGAGTAAGATACCCGAACTTTTCTACTCAGTTATTATAGAAAAGGGAATCGGTAATCATAAGGCCATTAAAGCGGATACAGTTGTAAAGTTGTAGAGTAAGAAATGTAGGAAGATTTTCCTGATTAGCAAAAAGTACTTGACTGCTCACCATGAATGTTTCATCCCCAACACAGACATTGTTGAGTACCTGTGGGCGAAATTCAAGTGCACTGTATAATTTGTGTTGGTTATGTATGTACTGAGTAAAATTGAGAGAGATGAAAAGCTCTACTGCGATTTAACAACTGAATTAGAAAACTTTCACGAAAGCGAAGATAACTTCACTGCAAAAATAAACATAGCCAAACTCTTGCAGACAAGCAGAAATTAAATGATGCCAAAATTAGTGAGAGGTGATTAATGAATTTGAGATAAATGTCTTACATACTGACTTGGCAGAAAATTCTGAAAAAATGTTGTGCCTATGTCAAATTGGTAAATGGATCAAAACCAATGTCCAGTCACGCTGTGACTATAATGGTGTTGAAACGGAGGATGACACACAATAGACTGAAATACTAAATGTCTTTCTAGAGATGTTTCACATAGGAAGATGGGAGATATTGAAATAAATGTCAGAGGGACAGAAAATAAATTTAAATCACTCAACAGAGGATAGATTGCTGGACCTGATGGGATATCAATTCAATTTTACATGGGTTATGCGAAGGAACTTGCCGCCCCCCCCTTCCCCCAGTTCCAATCTTCCCTCTAGCAGCAGTGTATCGAAGGTCTCTACAGGAGCAAAACATTCTGGATTGGAAAAAAGTCCAGGTCATTTTCACTTTCAAGAAGGATCGTCAGTCAGGTGCGCAAAAAATCGACCTTTATCCCTGACATCGGTCAGTTGCAGAACTTTGGAACATATCAATAATTGTAAATACGCCCACAACAGGCTATGACAATTTCAATGTGGACTAATTCATATGCTCAGTCCCTTGGAGGAATACAGTATAAGCTACAAGCAAGAGGAGCCATTGGGCATGGGGCACTGCAATCATACTGTACTGTAAGTTGGGAATTTGGATTGGAAGGGAATCATGCCTGGATAACCTGATTGGTTAAGGAGATCCCTGGCCCGAAACGGGAAATCTGGGTTTGAATGCTGGTCCAGCACAAATTTTCAACTTTGTCACTACCACCATACGGCGTGACGGAGGAACATTGTATGTTACAGAGCTCGAGGATCTTGGCTTAATTGCCTGAGGCATGAGGAAGGCATAAACCGCTATAGAAAAATAAATAAATAAATAAAAATTTAAATAACATCAATTTCCATGTGTGCTGCGTGCTAAGGAGATGCATGGCTGTTGAGGTGGAACAGTCATTAATGGGTGACGTCTGGGAAACCTGCCGCACCTCAGTTGTATCAGGCTTACCCAGGCAAGAGGGCCAATGTGTCGGTGGACTTCTACTTCCCTAGCTGATCTTGTGACCAAAATGAAATGAGTATAGAATAGCATTGGCGGACACAAAACTGCTCTGTCTAAATGGAGACGAACGGCTGCCAATTGTTCCCTTCCCTATCCATACCAAGGGAAGAATGTAGGGCCCGTAATCAAGATAAGACTTTTGCCCCTCAATACTTAGTCTGCACTAGATCTGATGGGGAATCCTTTGATAACTAAGCATTTTTGTTGAAAATCTGGAAATGAGATCCAGGTCAGGCTTGATAACGTCATCCGCAGCACATTGTCGGGCATTGCTTGTCTGTGACAAGCTGGGTGATGTTCCTGTTAAAATAACGCCTCATAAGAATCTAAATATGGTCCAGGGCATCATTTTAAACAGAGATCTGCTTTTACAGTCTGATGATGAGTTGTGTAAGAACTTGGAATGGTGAGGTGTTCCCTTCGTCTAACACATATATAGGAGTCTGAAATACTAGAGGGTTGCTAATGTAACTTTGATCTTGGCTTTTGAGGGTGATTCATTGCCTGAGAGTCTGGTGAGCTACTGGTGTGATGTTAAACCCTACATTCCTCCCCCTATGTGCTGCTTTATGTGCTGCTTGTTTGGGAATGTACCCTCCCTGTGTGATGCCAACCCCCATCTGTTGGGAGTACCCTTGTATGCCTCCTCCAATCTGCGTTGACTGTGGCCCGCATCATCATCCCTGCTCACCAGATTGCACAGTCCTACACAAATAAAGAAAAATTATGGAGTATAAAACCCTGGACAGGCTGACCTATTAAGAGTCAAAGTGAAAATATTAAAAGTTGCACCCTGTGAGCATGGCCACATCATGTGCCACAGCAGTTTTGCCATCGCCATCCCTGGCAACAAGATACCCATCCGTTCAACAATTCTCAGTGGGCCCCCAGGTCCGATCAGCTACAGCCACCCCCTTGACTGTTGGGGGCAGCTCCTCTCCTGTTGCTCCCAAACCCCCTTACCTTGGGAGCAATAACTCCCCAACCAATGGGGATACTGGTCCCCCACCCCAAGCCACAGATGCAACACACTCCTCTGGCTCCTCTCGCAAGGAAAAAGGATCCCTCAGAATCATTCCTCCAATGATGTTTCACACTGGTACAGTTGACACTAGTGACTGGCTGAAAGGGCCACCAATTGCTAGTTGTAGAGCTTAGAGGTCATCCTCAGGCCCTGAGACTGAGTCAGTGAAACCCTCCCAGCATCAGAAATTTAAAGACCCAAAATAGGAGGAGAAGGAGAAGTAGAAGAAGAATCCCTGGTAGGATCATTCCACGTTAATTCAACGCAGTAAAATAACATTTTCAACCAGATCATTTCAGATTTCTTTCAAAGATGGTGCATTCAATGACCCAGATAAGAGATGGAAAAGTACCGATTTGCAGGGCTGTGCTACAACTGCAAAGAAAGTTTCAGGTCTGGAAAGTTTGGAATTTGTGCGAAATTTACATGCATCTGTCTCAATATAAGATACTGTAATTCTGGTTCTAATTAAGTTAAGGCAATGAAAATGGGTTGGGTTGTATGTTTGGGATAGGGGGAATAAGCTACTGAGGTTATCAGTCCCCAGTGGGGAGGGGAAGAAGAGAATAGGAAAGGAAATGCAGTTCGGGATTAAAGAAGGAAGAAAGACTTCATTAACTCGGGGCCACATGCTCGCCATGCACATGCTAACGAAAGAACCGTGAGCCCCCTAGGGGCAATGAAATGGTACCATTGGAAAGCTAATGAACAGACGTTTACACTGATATGCCTCATGGCTCGTTTCTGAATATTTTTATTATAAAGGTCACTGACGTTGACTTTTAACCTTGAATATCTCAAAACACTCCATCTATAAAATTTTTTGGAAAAAATATTTTTTATTGTTCCATTATATTACTACAAATATGGTAAATTACAAGATGGCACACTAAAGACATGATGCACAAAAAATTATTTTGTCAGCATCAATGCAATACCGAAGTGAAGAAGGTAACTCACGTATATGAAACACAAATTATGACAACATACAATCCATAACTAATATTCTACAAATATATGGTTTGCATTATTATAATGATATTGTGAACCATTTACATGAGATATTAATGAAAAGGCAATGAAAAGTGATTAGATCTTTCCTCAAAATTCTCCAACTAAATTGTTGATGTTCGCCAGATCTGCTGCAGGGAGATTGTATGTCCTTCCAGTTGGTGTCACTGGATCGACTCTTGTGATAATTTGTCTGATGACACAAGTGTCTGGTTTGGCAGGAAACACAAATGATAGAGGCAGTCCATGTGGATGCAAGAATTTGACTCTTTACTTCATCAGTTTCTTCACATGTTGGTAAGACATGTGCAACCCACCAAAGATTGTCATATATACAGGCAAGAAATCCACATATATTTGATAACAGCACCACCATAGCAATCACTGACTCATCTACATCTACATAGATACTCTGCAAATCACATTTAAGTGCCTGGCAAAGGGTTCATTAACCACTTTCATAACTTTTCTCTGCCGTTCCATTCTCTAATAGTGTGCGGGAAGAAAGAACATCTAAATCATTCCGTTGTCGATCTGATTTCTCTTATTTTATTGGGATGGCCATGTCTCCCTATGTAGGTGGGTGCTAGCAAAATATTTTCACATTCAGAACTAAACGTCGGTGATTGAAACTTCGCAAACAGATAACGCCGCAATGAATAACGTCTTTCTTTTAATGATTTCCATTCCAATTCATGCAACATTTCCGTGACGCTTTCCCCCCTGTAACGTGATAAAACAAAACAAGCTGCCGTTCTCTGAACCTTCTCAATATCTTCCGTCAGTCCCAGCTGGTGAGGGTCCCACAATGGGCAACAGTACTCCAGGAGAGGACGCACAAGTGTGATGTAGGCAGTCTCTTTGGTGGAGCAAGTGCATCTTCGAAGCATTCTGCCAATGAAGTCAGTAAATAAGTCGCAAACCGAGGTAGACACGCCAGTACTGCGCACTCTTTAGAGGTATTTCTCTAGCCATTCGACACATCTGTCTTGTGGGTTGCAGCAGTTTAAGGAACCAAACCAGGATGCAAACGCCGCCACAAAAATTCCAATCTCCAGGATTTTAAAGCCTTCTCAAACGATGGGGTGAGTGTTTAAATTTACAGGTGAAGTCATCTGAAAAGTAAAGCAATTTTCAGGCTTGTAAATGCAGTACTGGCGTGTCTACCTCAGTCTGCCACCCATTCACTGACTCACCCTCGGATTTCTCTCTAGGTGTTAGCCCCTACTGTATTTACACCACCTTTCACCTTTGGTGCACAACCATGTTCTCGATGCTTATTTATGTGGTATGGAAATACAAAGCCGATATAGCTTTCCTCATTTCTTTAAGATTGCCAGTATTTTGTCTGATTGCAATGCCATAGATATTCTTGATGTGTTCTATCATGGAATCAGCCGTCCACCTCTGTAGTCCAGTGGACAGCATGGTGGCCTGCCACGCAAGGGGCCAGGGGTTTGATTCCCGGTTGGGTCGGGAATTTTCTCCAATCGGGGACTGGATGTTTCATCATTGACACGCAAGTCTCTCCAGTGGCATCAAGTTGAAACACATCCACTGAATGTGTCGTCGTGTTCCATTTTCATTGATTCATTAAACTAAAATGTTTATGCAACAATAATGCTATCTATCTCTGTGTTAATTATTTTATTCTTTTTATTAATGATCAATGCCCCTTGTTTATATATGTTTGTGTCATATTTATATATGTTTCCACAAGGTGATTGAACTTTTGTGTTCATGTGAATGTGTGCTCTTAATATTGACTGAAGGCCGCTCAATGGCTTACAGTCGCCGCCTCCCGCTCTAGGCCTCATTTTGCTGTAGTTAAGAACGCATGGCTTCATTTGTCGTCTGTGCTAGCGTCTGCTGGGTGGCAGGAGACAAGCTTACTTGGCAAGGTGGCGAGGTGGCCGTGTTCTTTAGTGTCGTACCAACCTAATCTTGGAAGAAAGAGGTGACAGAAGCCCTCTCTGGGAGCGGTTGAAGAGGGAATTCTCTTGGCCAGGTAGCAAGGGTTGCTAAACACTAGTCTGTGAATACACTCTGCGTCTTCTCTACTCGGTGAAGAAGAAAATGTCTTTGTCCATACTAAACCTTTGTTCACAGGTATTACACAATGAAGCTTATGGGTACCTGGAATTGTCCTTGTATTTTTGAAAAGTTGTTTCACCGTGGCCGAATCTTCATTGTGATGGAAACCAATGTGTAATAGAAGCTACACGAAGGAATATTTTCCTTTCACAACTGTCTTGATGTAGGAGTTAAAAAAAAAAAAAAAAAAGGGCCATTCTGCTATAACATTAAAATCTTCCTGGTGGTAAAACAGATTCATAAAGTTCTTTTTTTTTTTTTTTTTTTTTTTTTTTTTAATTGGCGAGCACATCTAATTGAAAAGTAATAAATTTGCATTGGATTTGAAAACTGACATTCTAAGAAATTGATGAATATTTTCTGGAAAGAATAAACACACACTGTATCACGCTGAAGGCAGTCAGATATTTCCACGTATGATACATGTCATATTTCATGAGTGCTTGAGTCTTTGTAGTAAGCTACAAATGGGTGAATTGTAGCCCGTGATTTATTCCAGTGGAATCCCTGTACCTCACCCTGAATGGTGAAGGAGTAATTTTCTGCAAAGTAAATTAAGAGCAAAATACTCATTTACTTTGAGACCTTCTGTAGTGATTTTACAGAAATGTAACTGCTGTTAGGGGAGAAAATGAGTGTGCGAGAAGCTCTTGTAACCTCAATGTAAACACCTTGATGAAATCATCTGTTGACTTTGTTGTAGCCTCTAGAATTACCCTGCCCGTAGTTAACCCGCAAGAACTCATGCCTTTAAAAGTTACGCAATCGATCACATGTATAGCATTTTCCCAAAGAACAGTTTGTAATGTACTTCATATGTCTAAATAAGTATTTCCAGTAGCATTTATAAGAAAACACACACATTTGACTATTTAAAATTGGTGAATTACTGACTGTTTTCAACTTACCGTGAGCAAAACACTCGTGCACGAGTGCTTGCGGGTTAACCATCACTTATATGTAATTTTGTCAATGCAGTTCTTACTAAACAGATCATAAAGATAATCAGTTAGTGTTGTCACACTTGGACAATAGGAACATGAAACATGAACCTAAGAAACATGCTGGGAACAAATGCTACACGGTGCTTGTATGATTCTAATGTGTGGTCTTCACACTTGGTTAGTGCTTTAAATGTACACTCTTTAATCATTAACTTGAAATTCTGGTGTGAGACACACACACACACACACACACACACACACACACACACACACAGTATGGGTCCCACAGGCATTGGAAAAAAAAAAACACAATGCTTTGGCCGAAACTCTCAAAATTTGTAGGATCCAATATTTATTTCTGGGTATTTACCTTTGAAATAGGAATACAGTTCCTTAAGGTTGTGCAACTCTAGCTGCTTCTGCTTATGTACTGTAATTCCATTTTATTTCTTCCTGGCATCATATGGCTCATGTCATGATCACAGTAAAAATCACTAACATGCTGAATAGTTATCTCGCATGATGTCTTGCCTGGCTTTGGATTTGGTGTTCCCAATATACCATATTCTGCAACTAACTGTTTTGCTTTTTGTACCATGTAATCTGAAGCAGAAAATTCTTTCATAGTTTTCCAACTCTTTGGAAGGAGAGTTAGAATTTGTAGTTTGTCGCACATACAGTCTGAATTCTGAAATTTATCTTTCAGCTTGGCGATGACTTCTCTTTCTCTATTTTCACACTCTTCTTTTTCCAGTTGTGCCACTTAAGTATGCTCCAACACAGATGCTTTTTTTTTTTTCAGTTTTTGCTGTGGGTACTTTTTCTCACACTGAAGCCTCTTTTTCTTCACAGGAGATTCACCTAAATACTGAAGGTTGCTATTTAATGAATAAAGTGCCAGATCTGAAGGTACTTCATCTTCATTTAAATCTTCTCTGGAAGTACCTGGCTCAACTGAGGCAACATCTGCAGTGCTGTTGGGATTTCTGATATTTTCTTTCTACATTTACTGCAAATGTTTCCACCTAAAAATACATTAGGACATTTGTTTATCATCCACTCCTGAACATTCCTTAAATTCTTGCATGACTTACTTCCCTAAATGGAATGCAACAATACAATTTTGACTTGAAATGCATTTTTTTTACAAACTATTACTAACTGTTTCTTTACAACACATGAACACTGCTCTTTGATTAAACAACCTACAGCCATAAAACAGTCTAATGGTGATTTAAATAATTCTCTCTGATTGGCTGTTCACTACAACAGGCTAACTGTTGATTGGTGGAAATAAAAGTCTCTCTGATTAGCTGTTCAGAGCTAGAAATATTACAGAATTGGTCAGAATAAAAGTAACTGCTATTGAGTGGTTTTCTAGAAAAAATGGATCTATGCTAATAGCTGCTTACTGCCTGTTGATGGTGTACTGAAATTGACAAATATTTTTTTAATGATGCCTTTGGTGTTTCATCTTGATATTTACCATATTTGTAGTAACATAATGGAACAATAAAATATATTATTTTTTCCAGAAAATTTGAAGATGGGGTGTTTTGAGATATTGAAGGACAAAAGTCAAGGTCAATGACCTTTATAATAAAAATATTCAAAAACCTGTCATGTGGCATATCAGTGTGAAGTTGTATTAATTAGCTTTCCAATGGTACCATTTTCATTGCTGAAACATAATTAGAACCAGAATTGCAGTATTTTATGTTGAGACAGATGCATGTAAATTTCACACAAATTCCAAACTTTCCATACCAGTAACTTTCTTTACAGTTGTAATACAGCTCTGGAAATTGGTATTTTTCCATCTCTTATCTGCGTCATTGAATGCATCAAATTTGAAAGAAATCTTAGAGGGTCAGGTTAGAGGTGTGATGAATTGACATGAAATGACCCGGTGGTTAATGTGGCACCACCACATATTTCTACATCTGAGGACGAGGTGGAGATCCTCGTGTTCCCCAAGGACTAGGCAACTGTCAAGACTTCATAAGCCATACACTTCGAGGCTCCATCTCCACAGCCAATGATTACAGATGGTTCTGTGCAAGCGTCCCACCTTCGTCTTCAACATTCCCAAACTCAGGAGGTTGTTTCTTCCGCCATCTGTCTGAGTTGCAACATTTATTGTGCCAATTCCCTTCTTCCTGTGTAGCCCTACAGGAAACCTGGTTACCTGTCCAGCTGGCCCCTGCCTTTTATGGCTACTATAAAAACTGCTCAGCCTATGACAGGGTGTCTGGTGGTATCTGTGTATATGTTCTCACCTCAGTGCTCCCTTGCCTCTATGCACGGCCTTCGAAGCATTAGCTGTCAAGATACGGGCAATACAGGACATCACTATCTGTTCTTTCTACCTACCCCCCCCCCCCCCATACGAGCTTGTGTCTACCTCTGAACCTGCTGCCTTGATTGCCCAACTTCTCCCACCATTTCTGCTTTGGGGGGATTTCAATGCCCGTCCCTTGTGGGGTGGAACCCAGGCCTCAGGCCATGATAGGGATGTTGAGACATTCTTGGCATAACAGGACTTTTACCTCCTCAACACTGGTGCTCCCACACATTTTAGTGTAGTGTATGGCACATACTTTGCCATTGACCTGTCTGTTCGTAGCCCGAGCCTTCTGTGACATCTTGGTTGGAGGGTCCATGATGACCTTTGCGGTAGTGACCATTTTCCTATTTATTTGTAGCTTCTGCAGTTTCCACATGCGGACCGCTTGTCCCTATGGCAACGTTAAGAGTACAGATTGCATAGCTGCCAACTATTACGGATTGTCCGTAATTAACTACTCCGATTCTCTTAAACACATCAGATCGTACAATGTCTAGTTTCCGTAATTTTTCACGAACTTCTCGTAACTCCGTAAATATGATGATAAATCCGTAACAATTACGGACAATCCGTAATAGTTGCCAGCTATACAATCTATACTCGTCATATTTACGGAGTTACGGGAAGTTCGTGAAAAATTACGGAAACTAGACATTGTACGATCTGATGTGTTTAAGAGAATCGGAGTAGTTACTATCTACATTTTGGCAATAGCCGATAAAAGTTTTATATAAATAATTTATTTCATTCCTGAGTATGTAGCAAAGCTGTAGGAAATGTTAAAGATAGCATTTCCGTTGGAACAAATCTGGATCAAATCCCGCCTATAATCACCTACACACCTACCAAATGCACGCTCACACACCCAAGATCTATGTAAATTCTATGGTCTATAATGAGTATAATGTCTTTGGTTCAAGCTTAACAGCCCACGTGTTTTACCGGGTGGCGGAAGTTAGCCAGTTCATTTCCGAAGAGAAAAGCTTTTACTGGCTTTTCTCGTGGGTACATGTTTTCATAGCAGTCTTGTGCAGCTAGAATGAAATATGAGCGATGAGCCATTTGTGACACCTCTGTTCAGTGGTTTCATTCGTCGTTTAAAATCCAAAACCGTTTTGTGTATCCTTAGCTGCTAAGGATTTTATAATAAAAAATTCAAGGAATTTCACCCTTTTCTGTTCCCTCTGCAACTGTTAACTTTCCATAAAGACAGTTAATTGAAACTTACAGGAATATTTCTAAGCCACTCACGGTATTTACACAAATGTGTTAGGTTCTTCCACCTAACCTCAGCCTTTTGAAACAGAATAGTTTTTACACGGTTCGTGGCAGATATTTAGGAATACAGTGTCAGACTTAAATTTCTAAAATATTCTTGGGACACGGCCGTAGCCCCACATCCTCTTTAGTCTTGCGCATCATTACGGACAGCCAATTGTAAAGGTTGGCAGTTATGAGATTGGGAACTCTCTAGTTTAATTTCAGATGCTACAGACAAGCAGTTTTGCATACTACTGTTAGACATGTTTTGCAAAAACTGTTTTCAGCAGTTAAACATACACGCAATGGAAATATTTTAGACCTTTGAGCTACAAACAGGCCCAACCTTATTAACTATGTCATTGTAGAGACAGGAGTTAGTGATCATGATATTGTCATAGTGTCAGTGGTGACCAAAGTTAGAAAGAGCCGATAGGCAATTGTTAGCATCACATTTAGAAAATGAATGGACATTGTTTAGTTTTGGTACAATGGATGTGAAGGAACTGGGACTAAATTTAAATGCATTGTAAGTAAAGTGTTAGATAAATATGTGCCTATACAGTTGATTAAGGTTGGAAAAGATCCACCGTGTTATTATAATAATAATGTTAGAAAGCTACTGAAAAAGCAAACAGTGTTGCACTCTCGGTTCAAAAAAGAACACTCAAATGTTGACAGGCAAAAGTTAGTAGAAATTCATGCATTTATAAAAAGATAGATGCTTCAAGCATACAATAATTACCACAGCCATAGCTTAGCAAACAATCTTTCTGAGAACCCAAAAAATTCTTGTCCTATGTAAAATTGATAAGTAGGTCGAAGACCACTATCCAGTCACTCGTGGATCATTCCAGCGCAGTAATAGAAGAAAGCAAATGGAAAGCTGAAGTTCTAAATTTAACCTTTTAGAAATTTTTCACGTAGGAGGACCATACAAATGTACCATCATTTTATCAATGCACTAACTCCAAAATGGATGACATAATAGGTATTTCTGGTGTAGAGGAGCAGCTCAGAGAGCTGAATACAAAAAAGTCTCCTCGTCAGAATGGAATACCACTTCAGTTTTACAAATAGTATTCTGCGGCATTGGCCCCCTACTTAGCTTGCATTTATTGTAAATCCTTAATTCAGCCCAAAGTTCATAGTGATCGGGAAAAAGCGCAGGTGACTCCCATTTATAAGAAAGGTAAAAGAACTGACCCACATAATTACTGGCCAATATAGTTGACATCAGTTTCCCGTAGAATTTTTGGAGCATCTTCTCAACTCAAATAGAGTAAACTTCCTTGAGATGGATAAGCTTCTTTTTGTGAATCAGTGTGGGTTTAGGAAACATTGTTTGTGTGAAACTCAGCTAGCCGCCGCCGCCCCCCCCCCCCCCCCGCCCCTTTTTTTTTTTTCTCCACACATGACATCTTTTGAGCCACGGATAAAAGACAACAGACAGATTGTGTTTTTCTCTATTTCAAAAAGGCATTGAATGCTGTACCACATTGCAGACTGCTAACAAAGATATGAGCATATGGAATAGGTTCACAGATTTGTGACTGGCTGGAAGACTTCCTAAGTAATAGAATGAAGTACGTTGTTCTCAGTGGCGAGTGTTCATCAGAGATGAGTGTATCGTCAGGCACGCCCCAGGGGAGTGTGATACAACTACTATTATTTTTTTACCTACATAAATGATCTGATGAACAGTGTAACTTGTAATTTCCAGCTGTTTGCTGATGATACTGTGGTGTAATGAAGGGTGTCGTCATTAATTGACTATAATAGCATACATGATGACAGACAAAATTTCTAGTTGGTGTGAAGAATGGCACCTAGCTCTAAGTGTAGAAAAAATTTAAAGTGACGCACATGAGTAGGAAAAACAATCCCATAATGTTAGAATACAGCATTAGTAGTGACCTTCTTGGTACAGTCACATTGTTCATATATCTAGGCATAAAATTACAGAGCAATATGAATTGGAACGAACATGTAAGGACAGTTTAGAGTAAGGCGGACAGCTGACTTCAGTTTATTGGTAGAATTTTGGCAAAAAGTACTTCATCTGTAAAGGAGACCGCGTATAAAATGCTTTTATGACCACATCTTGAGTATTGCTCAAGTGTTTGGGACCCACAGCAGATCAGTTTAAAGGAAGACGTGGAAGCAGTTGAGGCGATCAGCTAGGTACATTACTGGTAGGTTCGACCAATGTGCGAGTGTGACAGAAATGCTCCGGGAACTCAAATGGGAATCGCTGGAGGAAAGACAACGTACTTTTCAAGTTATTCTGTTGAGGAAATTTAGAGGGTCGGTATTTGAAGATGACTGTAGAACAATCTTCCTGCCACCTACTTACTTACATTTCGTGTAAAGATCACAAAGACAAGATAAGAGAAATTACGGTTTATACAGAGGCATATTAGACATTCTGTTTTCCCTCATTCTATTTCGGAGTGGAATAGGAAAGGAAATGCCTAGTAGTGGTAGAGTGTACCCTCTGCCACACACCTTACAGTGGATTGCTGAGTATAGATGTAGACCAACCAGCTATGTCTCATAACATCACTAAGTGACAAAATAATATCATTTCCCTATTTATCGAGACAGTTTTAAACATTATGAGTGTAACCCGAGCCTTTATAACAAGTGTGTCACAAGGGTGAGCATTGTGCTTGAGCGAAAAATCACTAATTTGTAAAATTGAGGCATGTGTACCTTAATTTTAAGTTTAAAATCAAACAATGGAAATTCCAGGAAGGATTCAACAATATTCTGAGGAGGATAGGTTGCTTACTCTCCACAGAGATGTCATTTGAGCTGCAGAAAGGCACAAATAATAGAATATAACATTATAGCTTTGGCCTCTGTTAGTCTCTCTCTCTCTCTCTCTCTCTCTCTCTCTCTCTCTCTCTCTCTCTGTGTGTGTGTGTGTGTGTGTGTGTGTGTGTGTGTGTGTGTGTGTGAGAGAGAGAGAGAGAGAGAGAGAGAGAGAGAGAGAGAGAGAGAGAGAGAGAGAGAGAGAGAGAGAGCTGCATCTCCAGCTGTAGTGGCCAATCTGTGGTACACAGCATGGCCTAGGTGAGAGCAACCAGTGATGGGGGTGAGGAAGTGGCAAGGAGAGGGAAGCAGGAGGGGAGGGGGGATGCACGGCACGGGGGGGGGGGGGGGATATGCCAGTGCTGTCTGACAGTGCTGAAGGAAGGGAAGGGACTGAAATGTGTGGCGGGATGGGAGACGAATGTAAGGATAGTGTGTGGGCAGGGAAAGGGAAAGAAGGGTGTTAGAGGCAGGAGCTAGTGAAGGTTTAGGCCTGAGGAATCGCAGGAGAGAGTTGTAGGGAGAGTTCCCACCTACACAATTCAGTAAAGCTGGTGTTGGTTGTGATGATCCATATGGCACAGGCTGTGTAGCAGTCATTGGAGTGAGTGACACTATGCAGTGCTGCATGCTCTGTGACATGATGGTTTAGCTGTCTCCTGCCACAGTTTGACAATGGCCATTCTTTTGGATAGACAGCTGGGTGCTGGTCATGCTCACATAGAAAGCTGCACAGTGGTTGCAGCTCAGTTTGTAAATAACATGACTGCTTTCACAGGTTGCCCTGGATTTTATGGGATAGGAAATGCCTGTGACGGGACTGGAGTATGTTGTGGTGGGAAGTTGGCTAGGACAGGTTTTGCTTCTAGATGTATTGCAGATATATGAGTCATGGGGTAAGGGATTGGGAGCAGGGACGGCTGTTTGGTGGGCAGCAGAATACTGTAGTAGGGGGGGGGGGGGGAGGGATGGGGAGGATATTGTGTAGGGTATTTCTCATTTCAGGGCAGGATGAAAGGTAGTTGAAACCCTGGTGAAGAATGTGGCTTAACTGCTCCAGTCTTGAGTGATACTGGGTGACAAGAGAGGTGCTCCTTTGTCGTCAGATTGTAGGTGTGGGGGAGCTGGTGGGTGACTGGACAGACAGGGCTCATGAGATCTGTTTCTGGACGAGGTTTGGAGGGTAATTATGGTCAATGAAGGCCTCAGTAAGGCATTTGGCATATTTGGAGAGGGACTGCTTGTCATTGCAGATGCGACAACCACGGGTGGCTAGGCTGTAAGGAAGGCACTTTTTGGTGTGGAATGGGTGGCAGCTGTCATAATGGAGGTATTATTGATGGTTGGTAGGTTTGATGTGGTGATAAGGCCATCTTTGAGGAATAGGTCAACATTGAGGAAGGTAGCTTGTTGGGCTGAGTAGGATCAGGTGAAGTGAATGGAGGAAAAAGTGTTAAGGTTTTGAAGTGATGTTGATAGTGTGTCCTCACCTACAGTCCAGACTATTAATATATCATCACTGAATCTGAACTGGATGAGAGGTTTGGGATTCTGGGTAGTCAGGAAGGATTCCTCTAGATGGCCCATGAACAGGTTGGCATAGGAGAGTGTCATACGTGTGCCCATGGCTGTACCACGTATTTGTTTGTAGGTGATGCCTTCAAGGGAGAAGTAATTGTGGTTGAGGATGTAGTTGGTCATTGTAACTAAGGAGGAGATTGCCATCTCAGAGTCGGTTGGACATTGTGAAAGGTAGTGTTCAACAGTGGCAAAGCCTAAGCATTGAGGATGTTGGTGTAGAGGGAGATGGTATCAACTGTGAAAAGCATGGTACAAGGTGGTAAAGGAACAGCAATTGTGAAGAGTCAGTGGGGGAAATGGTTGGTATATTTTATATTGGAGGGTAGGTTGTGGGTAGTCCAGGCTGGTTGGGTTTGTGAACTTTAGGGAGCATATATATAGCAGGTAGGGGTGTGGGGTGCAGGAGGGGTGAGGAGTGAGATTGACTCTGAGGAGAGATCTTGGGATTGTCCTAAGGGTTTGAGGAAGGACTGGAGATCCTGTTGGGTTTTTGGGATGGGATCATTGTAGCAGGGTGTATAGGCAGAAGAATCAGACAGTTGGCAGAGACCCTTTGCGACATAGTCCTTGCGGTCTAAAACAACAGTGGTGGAGCCTTTGTCAACAGGTAGGATCATAAGGTCAGGTTCAGTTTTGAGGTGGTGAATAGCATTTCTTTCTGAGTGTGTGAGGTTGGTATCCATTTTGGGGGATTTGGGGGAAATGCGGTGAGGCCAGGTCAGAGGTTAAAAAATTCTGGAAAGTCAGAAGGGGATGACTTTGAGGCAGTATGGGTGGATCTCAGTTTGATGGAGGAATGAACTGGGTAAGGCAGGGTTCAATATTGCTATTGGTATGTATTTGAATGATGGGGTTGATAGCAAAATGGTGTTTCCATTGTAAGGATCGAGAGAAGGAGAGAAGATCCTTAACAAGTCTGGCATGGTTGAATTTGGGAGTGGGGTAAAAGGTAAGGCCTTTGGAAAGAACTGAAGCTTTTTGAGGACAGGTTTGTGACTGTTTGTCTGGTCTGTTTAGGTTGTAGATTTTGTGTGGCTTTGTGGGGGAGTTTCTGAGGGTTCATACTTTTGTAATGATGAAATTTATTTCCTGCTAACTTTGAAACAGCCAAAATAAGTCAGTTGATTAAATCAAAAGCAAGAATGACTTAAAACTGTTTTGTATTGCAGTTACAGATGGACAAGTCAATACAACAAATTGTACACTATGATCAGCTGTATCATCCATGAACACTGCACACTCTGGGTTACAGATACAGCTTGCTACACATATTTATTGCTGCTCTTGTGTATGGGGTATCTCTCTCTCTCTCTCTCTCTCTCTCTCTCTCTCTCTCTCTCTCTCTCTCTCTCTCTGTGTGTGTGTGTGTGTGTGTGTGTGTGTGTGTGTGTGTGTGTGTGTGTGTGTGTGTGTGAGAGAGAGAGAGAGAGAGAGAGAGAGAGAGAGAGAGAGAGAGAGGAGAGAGAGAGAGAGAGAGTGGTTTCATTTGTTAGGTGTTTTTCTGTCAAATTACGTCAATTTGTTTCTGACTAAAATAGTGACTTAACATTCTTTTTTGGTTGAGACTGGGTAGGCTGTGTCACCTGTAGGTGGTGCGAGTAATGTGCACCTATCTCCTGTAAGGTAAATGCCGAAAAATTGA
The DNA here is from genome assembly GCA_026315105.1 of Locusta migratoria. Lineage (NCBI taxonomy): Eukaryota > Metazoa > Arthropoda > Insecta > Orthoptera > Acrididae > Locusta > Locusta migratoria. Next base: position 27,124,856 of record CM048755.1, on the reverse strand, counting down.
GGTATCTGAGTGTACTTTCAAGGAAAAGGAATCTGATGAAACCTATACTAAAGTTTAATGGATATGGATTGTCTGTCTTTATGTAACTAAACAAGAAATTCATAAGGTGGAGCACCAAAGAATGTGGTCCTACAGGAGGTAAAGTTGCTGTGGTCTTTTGACAGAGAAGCGAGTTCTGATGATTATAATTCTACAGTTGAGATTGATTGCTATATGTTAATTGTCCATGTGCATGACAACTAAACCCTCTGTTAGTTGTTAGTGAAAAAGAGGGTTTTTTATAGGCTAATATCAGCCCCGAATCTGAGCTGGGGATGCCACCTAAAAGATGGGGGGGGGGGGGGGGGCAAAAAAAATGAGTCGAGTGGAAGGGCAACAAAAATGAATATTGCTGCATGGAGGGCATAGGGGGGTGGGGGAGAATTAAGTCAATTGAAAGGGTAACAAAAATGAATATCATTGAGCGGGGGTGGGGACGGAGTCTTATTATCAAGGTTGTGCCCCAGTTGGGAATTGTCGTATATCCAGCACCTTCCCGTGGTGGAAGACAATCAGACAATCCCTTGTTAATGGTCATGAAAGTATTGTGGAACTAACCAAAGTGTTTTGCCACCTTTATTCGTGTGTGGTAACGAGTAGGATTTTGTTTAGATGGTAACAGCAAATGTCACCTGTATGGCATTTGGTGGGCTGTTCTGAGGGCAGTAAAATGGTGTACTGGATGCTACCCTATCCAGTTATGTGGCACATCCAGAAAGTATGCTTAGTGACCATTTCATAGGATCACAATATCTGCAGAAAATTGTTGCTAAGCTTTATAATCATGAAGTGATGGTTCTCCAGGAAAGGATACCATGCTAGCACAACCAAGTGGCATTGATTAGGGACAGTTGCCCACTGTGCTCTCCATCATGGATACTTCCACAACTTCCATAAAAACAAACAAACAAACCTAAACCATCGACACCCCATCCATTTGCTCATGATATTCTGCCTGTAGACCTGACAGAACTGATGATGAATTTTGATGGGTGCTAAGTTTTGTACATTAATGTACCTTATCAGTTATTACTGACAGAATCTTGTAGGTGGCTGGAGAAGGAATAAGAGATGCCATTTTGGGGCACTGCTGTCATGGTACTGGCACTATGTGGGACCTGTCCAACCAGCTTTTGAATATCAGATTGTAGATCTGTTGTGCATACACAATTTGTGTGGCTAAATACATTTATTGTAAAGGGAACAACTTCAATCAATCTACTTTATAAATCAATGTGATTAAAAAAATTGTTTTTCTCTCAATCTAAGAAACAGCTCATAAAAGAGAACTAGTGAAAAACTTTTTTTGCACATTGTTATTAAAAAAGATGCCACAAATGGTTGTCTTATATCCACCTTGAAATTCAGTATTAGAAAAAGTCCTCTTAATAAGAATATTAACATTATTACAGATATTGTGGATATGCCATTACTAGCACCTTCATTTATGCTTTGGCATTTAGAAATATTGCAAGATTCAATCTTTTATTGTTAATATTTGTATTGACTGTGTAAGGTTTGTGTTGTCTTTTGAATAGTGCCACTTAAATTTATATTTTTATTTTGCATTGTGTTGTTATATGTTGTTAATATTTATACAGTTTTTCGTATTTGCAGCCTCTCGAAATTTTTGAAAGTATTGAAGATGAACCAATTGGCACTGCTTCATTAGCTCAGGTGCATAAAGCAGTTTTAAAGAATGGTGTCCCAGTTGCAGTCAAGGTTCAACACCCAAGTGTTTTGGGAAATTCAGTTGTAGACATAAGGACAATGGAGCTTCTGGTAAACTTTGTTTCATGGGCATTTCCAGATTTTAAATTTGAGTGGCTTGTATCTGAAACGAAGCGGAATCTACCACTTGAACTGGACTTTGCAAATGAGGGTAAAAATGCTGAAAAATTAGCATCCATGTTCAAAAAACTTAGTTGGTTAAAGGTATGCTTGACTTTTGGCTCTTCCATAGTTTGAAGTCACTGACAACATTTGAGTCTCTTAAACTGTGTATTTTTCTAAAATAATAAATTTTTAGATTCCAGATATTCATTGGCAATTGACAACTCGCCGTATACTTACAATGGAGTATGTAGAAGGGAAGCAAGTCAATGATGTTATGTACATTAAGGACAGTAAAATCAATCCATTTGAAGTTTCAGAAAAGCTGTCATATTTATATGCACAGATGATATTTGTTGAAGGTTTTGTTCATAGTGACCCACATCCTGGAAATATATATCTGACAAAAGTTGGTCAAAAGCTGAGGATAACATTGCTTGATCACGGACTGTATGCGGTATGTGTACAAAAGACATTTCCTTTTATTATAAGTGATATGAATTTGTTCAACTATGCTTTTACTTCAGCAGTCATTGTTTTGTTGCATTTGTGTTACTTTATCAGAATGAATTTAATTCAAACCACATTCATATTTTTAATTACATTCGTTACAAAATTATAGTTGGTAATACAGTTAAAGCTTTCCAGATGTAAGACAGTTTCTTGAAGCTGAAAAGTATCGTGATTTATTAACAGTGAGCACACTTGCAAACCTTAGGCAATAAAAAGCCATCATAAAGGGCACCTATATAAAATACATCTTTTAGCAACTCTTAAGAATCCAACAGTTTAGTTAGGAGTGTTCTCTTTGAAATGTTTATAATTACACTTATAGAAAAATCTCTTTTTGGCACAAATCATTGTATATTTCTCAAACTTTTCAATTATAAAATTTATAAATCCTTTGCATATTAAAACCAGTTCTTGAGAAATTTGCTTTCCTTCCTGACTACATTTAAACCTCAAATACACAGTTTTGGAAGGTCTCCACAGCTTCTTAAGGTAATACATATACCTATATACACATTTTTAATTTTTTTTTAATTTTTTTTTTAACAAATCACAATTTAGAAAAAATTTGCTGAATATGGGCAACGAATGTACATGCTATATTTTTACTCCAGCAATTGTTTGGCATGCTGTGTGACAGCCAATATTGTCATCATGATGATTTGTAATGTTCTAGGGTTTGATCCTGATATCATCTATGACTTTTTTTTTTCTAACAAATTGTGATGTTCCATTTGCTGTTAATTGTCCTCCAATCTCCAAAGAACTGGTTGAGACTTGTCATCTGTAACCAATGAAATGGGACAACTTTTTCTTCAGAGTACTTTGCAAATTAATTGCTTTTCTAGGTTTATATTTATTTTGGAACACCGAAATTTTTGGTTGCTGTTTTGTTTCAGCTCATATTAATATACACAAATTTGCTGTTATGATGTGTGTGTGAATGTAGACTCTCCTGGTGATGAAAAGCCCTCTGGTTCAAGTGGGTTTTAAAACAGAGCCTAGTCACCTTCAGTGGTTTATCAGAATATGGTTTTTAGATTGGATTTCTTAAGTAGCCTTGCAGTTTTGACTGAGAGTAGGTTCAGGTAAGGAATGAGTGTCTCTTCTAAGCCTTCCTCTTCATGTTTCCAACATGTTGTCTCTTCTGGAATGTCCTTTTAATCTTATCTAGACTGTATCCATTTTTACAAAATATTTCTTTCAGTTATAGTTCATGTGGGAGGCTTTCTTTATAGTGAGAAATATGCATTCTGTGAACCATGAAAAGCAGTAGCCTCTTCTAAAAAAAAAAAAAGGCTCATCAACTCTATTCTTTAATCCCACAATATTTTGATGAAATATACTAACATTATTATTTTTTATTTTACGTTTGCGAGTTTCTTGGAATTTTTTAACATCCCTAGTGCCTGCCTGACTGAGTTTCTCACTGGACACCGATCTTAACCTAAAAAAGTTCCTCCCCCCTTTAAATGGGTTGCGGTGTAGGCAATGCCTATTATAATCCCACCTACCGAGAGAATCATAAGAAACTACACCAATGTGTGACCCTGCACCAGATGCAATCACCCGTTCCAACTCCTAATTAACTCTCCTGACACTGCGAAATAATTATCTAACAAAGTGTGCTGCTCTTCTGACTCCTGTGTACAAGATGTTAAGCTCACTGCCTGAAGATGTATATCCCCCCCCCCCCTCCCCTCATATACTGAATACCTAGTGTACGATCTGCCTCCTTTCTTATTAATATGTACAGCAAAGCAGGACAACCATTCTCTTCTATTTCCGTAGTGAAAGCAGTGTTGTTAAGGTCCACTGCCTATCTACTGCACTTGACCGCTTTCTCAGAGTGTTCCATGTAGGGATTTGTGATCCACAAAACCAGTTGGAATCCCTTGGCCATTCCATCATCCATTTGTTCATAAAAAATCTCCTTTATATTTGAAGGTGGAGATCTTCACTGTATAATCGAAGAGCTTGACTATTTGTGGGGTTAAAACTTTGAGACAACAGAGCTAGGGAATCTCGTGGAGGTTCTTTCATAAATAGTGATGTAGCTTTCAGAAGTTTGACATTAACCTACACCACAATTCTTTTAGTGTCTACCACTAGACTTGCTCCAATCATCTCCGTGATTTTAGGTTAATACTTGTTCCATAGATCATTAATACAATACTTTGTAATGATGTGGAATGTGTCAGGTAATAAAATGTGTCTGTACAAGGTATTACATTACACAAAATATTACATGACACAAATATCTTTTTTATTTCTATTTATTTATTTATTTTTAATATACAGATTTACTAATTTATATCTAAAAACTCATACAGTGAGTAGGAGATGTCATTAAGAAATTCTTTTAATTTATTTTTAAATGCCAATTTGCTATCTGTCAGGGTTTTGATGCTATTTGGAAGATGACAGTAGACTCTTGTGGCAACATAATTCACCCCTTCCTGTGCCAAAGTCAGATTTAACCCTTCTTAGTGAATAACATCCTTTCTCCTGGTGTTATAGCTATGCACGCTGCTATTACTTTTGAACTGATTTGGATTATTAACAACAAATTTCATAAGTGAATACATATATTGTGAGGATACCTGAATCCTTAGATGTTTGCAGGATGATATTGGGTGGGCTCCAGCAATTATTCTGATTACACACTTTTGTAGAGGCCTGCAGTACATTATTGTTTGAAAAGCCAGGGGGGGGGGGGGGTCCTTTGCGTACTTGGTGTTGGTGAAGAATTGAATTGGTATCCCATCATTTCCAGATACCTTTTGTCTGTTTAGCGATTATATTTGCTTTCTTATCCCTTTGTCATTTATTCCAATATCCACCATTTTGTAATTTGTTCCATAACGTAGGCTGGTATTACACTATCAAATTATTGGCAAAGAATTGGATGAAATATTGGTCCTATTCTTTGAAAAAGAAATTTGATGACATGCTAAAGAGAGTATTACACATCCAATATTTTGTCAAATTTGCTTCAAAATGGTGGTGTTATGCTCAGTTGTTGTTGAGGAAGAGGGAAAAAAGAAAAGGAAACACACTTGTATTAAACCCTGGGTGTCAGGGGGGGGGGATAAATAAAATTTGTTACGGGGACAAGAGGATTTTCTTTTTTATGTCGGCAGTACAGCCAGGCCGTTAATTCACTGCTAATTATTTTGTAGCTCTCCATTCTTCACAATTTGCAACAGAAAAGGCTGACGCAAATAGTGTATACGAATAAAATTGTAAGCTGATAAAGCAAGTTTCATTAAGTAATGTTTTCAATGGAAAATGTCAGCACTGACAAAGAGGCAATCTAAATTATTTATGATGGTATTAACAATGTAAGGGCGGAAACATAGCTGTTAAAGTAAATAGGCTCTATTTATTTCCTTACAAAAATTGTCTGACACATTTATATGTACATACTAGCTCAACACCCGGTGTTGTCCGGGTATTTATCTAGTCTACACTCTCGTAGTCCACCTCCCCTTCCCTCCTCTCTCTGCATCCATCTCTTTCTCTCCCATTCTCTGTTCGTTTCCACCTTTCCCTTTCTCGGCAAAGTTTTTTGCAAGGTACCTTCTGTCATGTACCCTACAAACATTTATGTACCCAGTAATCTTTCTCTTGGTTTAAAGGTCATGTGTATAAATGTTCATAAAGATCGAACTGTGCATTTTGTCAAAGTTTTTAAGTTTAAGTACCCTCCACCATGCACCAAACAAAATTTTATACAGACAGTGACATTCCTCTTGTATTTAAGGTTAAGTCTGCAAAATTTCATCAGTATATTTTATTTCATATAAATCTTGTTCTGAGAATAATGAAAACAACAAAAAAAGGATCTGTGAAATCGGTCAAGACGTTATCAAGTGATGGTTCGACCGAGGTATTTAGGGATACATTTTTATTTTGCAAAGTACCCTCCCCCATGCACCGTATGAAACTTTAGACAGATGGTGATCTTCCTCTAATTTTGAAGGTCAAGTGTGCAAAATTTTGTGAAGACCAGAATGAAACTGTAGATTTCATGTCTGTAGGAAAAGTCTCCTCCGCCATGCACCTTAATTCTGTCCTGTTGCAAAATACTTTCTTCGCGGACGTCTTCTATCTATAAACTACATACCGGAAAAATTTCGGCTTCGTAGGTGCAGTACTTTAAGAGATTTCATGTTTAGTCAATGAGAGAGTGCTTCAGTATATATATATATATATATATATATATATATATATATATATATAAAACGAAAATTATAGAGGGAAACTTTCCTTGTGGGATAAAAAAATTGAAAAGAGATGACTTACCTAAAGGACCGGCTCGTCGATAGAAACGAATAAAATAACACACAAACACACATGCAAGCTTTCGCAGCCTAGCTGCTTCGTCAGGCAGAAGGGATGGAGAGGGAAAAGGAAATGATTAGGGTTTTAAGGGAGTGGATAAGGAGTCATTCCAATCCCGGGACAGGAAAGACTTACCTTGGGGGGAAAAAAGGAGGGTAAACAAATACACACACACCCACACATTTACACAGACGCAAGTACACTTAGGCAGACATACTGTAGAACTGTGTATATATAAAATCTTGAATTATCTGTCCTAAGAAAACGTTATTTTCCAGGTTCATAGAGTGGGATGTTACGAAACGGCCTGTGAAATGTGTTGTAAATGGAGTTGGTAGTAAATACGTATTAAATTACTTAATCATCCTTATTAGGGCGAAATTTCATGCATAAAATTGTCTTTGACATTATAACACCTAAACTATATATCGTAATACGATGTTATTTCGAAAGTACATCCAGTGGTGTATATGTAAAATGTCTGCAAAATATGAATAGAGTTAGTAGGAAACATGTAATAAATCAAAAGTCATGCGTAATGAGGCGGATTTTCGTGAACCTAATTGTTTGACTCCCTATCTCATTAACGGTGTGTTGTACTATGATAAAATTTCAAACGTACATTCAGTGGTATGTGCGTATATTGTCAGTAACATTTGTTGCGAATACAATTAATAGTGTATAAGTAATAAATTGTAACGTCATGCCAAATGCCGTAATTTTACTGCATGAATGCCGCAAAAGTAGTAAGCAACAAACTTTTTTCCTTTCATCTTTTTGCAGGGTTTGTCAGTGAAAAAAAAGTTTCCTAAAGGTTTTAAATTATGTTTAAAGTTTGTTGCAAGTAGCTAAGTGCTCTCCTTCTCAAATAGTGGGCTGATAAAGTTACACTATCACTTGCCACAAGACGGGGAAGTTATCATTGTTTATGACGTCATATCTCCTGGACTATCAGTCCTGTCGCAAAATTGTTTCTTAGCTGACATCTACTACCTGTAAACTACATTCCTGCCACATTTCAGCTTCATAGGTGAAGTAGTTTTCAAGATTTCGTGTTTAGTCAATGAGTGAGTGAGCGTATGAATGAGTGTCCTTTCGCTTTTATAAAGATAGATTTTCGCTTGCAAACAGATGTCGATGTTTCAAAAGTTGTTTCCCAGTACTTGACACAACAAGTTGACAAAATCATACATTATAAAGTCTGCTTTGGTCATAAATAAGATTTACGGGTGTTACTTCTTCAATTCCTATAGTATATTATGACTCTTTACATCACGGATTGTAACGCAACCTTACTTTCACCGCAGGGTATTCGGCTAAGCCAAGCAAGGCCTTAGATTTGATGAAATATTGGATGACGTTCCCATTACACTACGTCCAACTTTTCTTTGACCAATTCTTTGTCCAATAATTTGATAGTGTAATACAAACCTTAGAGAACTACTACAGTGTGATTCCCCTCCCCCCCCCCCCCCCCCTTTTTAAAAGCTTGAAAAAGGACATTTAATATTTCAGCACATTTTGTGGCATTATCTGTTACAACGCCATAGTCGCTGACCATAAGGTTTGGGTCCATTTACTGATTTAACATAAAACAAAAACTACTTTGTATTTTCTGTCATGTCAGTACATATACAGGGTTCGTATGTTTTTTAGAAGTGGTTAAAAGTACTTAATTTTTATATTGTCCATTAAGTGTGTGCATATTTGTCCTTTCTTTTTTAATTGACATTTTTGTAACTTTTTTTTTCTCAGCGATTATATTCCATCTTAAAAAATCAATTAATTTCTTGAGATTAAAAATACTGCTTGTCTAGCTTGAAGACCAAAGCAGTTGTGAGGGTCACCCAGCTGCATGACCTGTAGTGTAAGAGGGATGAGGCTATCCTCAGCTGATGAACTTTCAGAGGTTCCAGAAGAGAAAAGACTCATTTCTTACTGCTTGCAATCTAATGAACCAAAGAAAAAAAATCACATGAAAAGAATAAAGAGGTTAAAGCAATAAGGAGTGGAAAAATACAAAGAACTTCAAAACATGATTTTCTTTTTCTATGCTGTCGCTTTAATATTTATTCAGTTGTGCTTATGACTTTTTCTCATTGACAGTTCACTCTCTGTTTCAGTAAGTCACAGTAAAGAGTTTGATGAAATGGACGATGAAATTTGTCATCGCATTGTATAGTTTTTCAATAAAAACTACAAAAACGGACTGCTTAGTAAGCAGGAGACCCAGGTTGGAATCCCAGCTGTGGCACTGACTGTAATTCACTGTCTCGCTTTATTATCTATATGAGAAACATAATTCAGTTGCAACACACATTGATGGTTCAAGCTCATTCAACAAGATGGAGAAAGTTCCTATAGAGATTTCTTTGATGTGCCCCCATTAAAAATGGGGTCAGTGAGTCAAACCAGATGAAGTTGAACACAATGAAATTTCATCAAGAAAGTGATATATGTATTTGGTGTGATGTTGTCTGTGAACCAAATGCATTCAACATGAAACCCTCCATTATCAATCATTGTGAGAGTCTGGTTGACAAAATCAGCTTTTTTCCCGTAGCAGCTGTGGGTTGGACCTTGTGACATTTTATTTTGAATGGGAACATGTTTTTTTCAATGTTGCACATGTGTTGGAACACTTCAACCAGACTCTGGATTTCAGTGGATGTTGTTGAATAAGTACAAACTGTTTCCACATTTTGGGAGTAATTACAATGTATTGGTGCCATTGGTCAACAGCCATGGTGCCTGTCCTTTCAAATTCAGTGATGAATGTACATATGGTCACTTCTGGAAAATCAAATCATGTTGGAAAATTCTCTCATTGCCCATGACCTGTGATACTGCAGTATAATAATCTCAATGAAATGCAGTGTGTGTGAGGGTGGGAGGAGAGGAACCATGCTGTTCACTGTTTTGAATATACAACTGCTTTTTTATTAGTTTGAAGTATGAAGTGTGACACGGGTTAAGAAAATACTGTGCCCTGTATTAACACAACTTAAATCTTATGAATAATACAAGATGGCTCACAGTTAATAGGAAATGGTTAAGAAACTAATGACATCTGAAGCAAGCATTTGTTGACTAATAGAAATCCATTGCTTAGAGCAGCAAAGCAGTCTGATCAGGTAGTTTGTAAAACTAATTTGTGTATTATGTAATTCTTAGGTTAGAAACAAGTCACCAGAAGAACTTCTTGCTGCTTTTAAGGGTACATCAGAGAACAGCTTTTCCTACTGATTCATCTGTTTCTTCTTCAACAAATATGATACATGAGGAGAATTTTGAAAGGGGGGGGGGGTGGAAATAACAGTAGTGCAGTAAGTCACCATATTTGGTCCAAGTAGTTAATGTAACTCTAGAAAGTGTACACTGATTGCAGCATGTGACATGAAACTAGTAGCCAGATGTACATATACATACATTGCTCTTGTTTAAGATTGAAAAGTGACACTAATGTCACTCAAAACAACCTCTTGTCCATACAGTGGTTTGAAAAGATTTTTGTAATAGGGCTGGTACTTGTGTCTTAGTCATAAAGTGACAATAAAAAATTAATCTTCAATTATATTAATGCACAACCACAGCTTGTTTCACTGTTATGCATCACTAGTTTGTTTATTTCACTTTTTATTTATTGATAGTCTTAATGTTATCCTAGTGTTACTTACATTATTGACATTAATTTCCAGACACTGAGTCCTGAATTTTGCCTAAATTATGCAAAACTATGGCTGGCAATTCTAAATGTAGACATGAAAGGGATAAAAGAACAATGTGAAATACTTGGAGTTAAGGAGATGTATGGTCTGTGTGCTTGTATGGTTACTGGCAGGACATGGGAGTCCATACAAAGTGGGCTTGAAAAGAAAAACTACACAAAACATGAGGTATGTACTATATATGGAGATGTGTTTAATGTTTTGTTATCCTGTTTATAATAAATATCCTGTGGGACTCTACTTTTTTATGCTTCATTTATAGATACTAGTAATATGCTATCCTCACTATATTCATCCCATCCCTCAAATTGAATCTCTTGCACACCAGTAGCTAGAGGAGCATTCTGCACACCACCTCTACAAGTTATCAAACCCACTGACATCCTACAGCAACCCAGATGCACCACTAACAAACCTCTATCCTACCCAAAGTGTTCTTTATTATTAACTCGCTCATAGCACCCAGATATTGCCCTGCTGACCTTTTCAACTTGCCACATCCCACAAAACTCTCTCCTAACACTGCAAAATATTGAACGCCAAAAGAACCCCAGGACACTGTTATTAACCTTTCTGCCAAAATCCTCCACCACCACAGAATTTTGTCTTATCCAAAAGTCTCCCTTCAACAACACACCCAAATATAACCATGTTAGACTTGTCAAAGATCTATCCTCCTGCTGATCCCTAAAATGATCACACTACTTTGCCACCAATCCCTTCAACCAAAGCCAACCTAATCCTACCATTGAACCCTGCCTCTCCCAGTTCATACCACCATCCAACCCTGATTATTCCTCCTTTCATCTAGTCTTCCAGGAATTTCTGACCTTCAACTTGGCATTACTAAGTCCCTTCTTAAGAATACCAACCTTTCAGCAAAATAACCTCAAAACAGATCTCAACCTAATCACCCTTCCTGCAGTCAAAGATTCTACATCCCTTTTCTGCAAGCCACCTTATTATGGTGTGTAGGGGAAGGTACAGTGTGTCTGCAAAGTCTCTCTGCAGTAGTGATCTCCGCGTGTCTCATCTTGAGGGACATGTAAGGATGGCAGCAAATATATGTTGTATAAGCAACACTACTCCCACCCTACCACCACTGCAGGATCACGGAACACGTGCAGGTCCACTTTGTCTGTGCTGCCAACCTTACACGCCCCGCAATGCAAGACACGTGGAGAGACCTTGCGGACACATTATAGTTCATGTAAGATTGTCACTTTCTTCTCTAATTCCAGTTGTGCTTGGTTCACAGAAAAACAGTTGCCAGTGTGCCTCCATGTGGGCCCTAATCTCTACATTTTCATCCTTGTGGTCTTTTTGCAAATATAAATAGGAGAAAGCAATGTATTAGTTAGCTTCTCAAGAAACATATGCTCTCACCTTAAAAAGAAACCCGGAGCGTGATAATGAAGTTTCCTAATCATCTCTGTGATGCTTTAACCCTTACTAAATGGGCTCTTAAAAGAGTGCTGTTCTCCTTTGTATCTTCTCAATGTCTTCTATCAGCTATACCTGGTATGGAACTGAGCAATACTCAAGGGTCAACCAGATGTGTTATGTAACCTACTTCCTTAGTTGACGGACCACACTTACTGAGGATTCTTAGAATGAATCTCACTCTGGCAGCAGCCTTAACCACAATTAATTTTATATGATCATTCCCCTGCAAAACACATATTTAATGGAAGTAAATACTTCCATTGTCTATCCTACTATTGCATTATTATACAAAAAGGATCTTTTTTTCTAAGTATATGCAGCACTTTACACTTGATTATGCTGATGCTCAATTGCCATTACCTGCACCATACATAGATACGGTGCAGATTATACTGCATTTCTCAACCTTACTCCAGTTTTGCGCTTTCTCGATATACTACAGCATCATCTGAAAAGTGCGGCTCCGTAGCACAGTGGTAGAGTGCCAGACTACAAATCCGAAGGTCCCGGGTTCGATCCCCGCTAGGTCCTAGGATTTTTATCTGTCCCTTTCCACTTCTTTCACCTCTGGCAGTGTTGCTGATGTGAAAAATATCGAGTAGCACCGTGGTTCGGAACCCACGTTAAACTGTAGGTCCCCCTATAACTGGCTGGGTAAGTCAGTTCGAAGGTCAGAGGAAGGCAACGGCATACCACCTCCAAATAGGACCATGCCTAGTAAAGCACTGTGGTGTTCAAACCAATCTTCGGATTGTTGACTGCTTTACCTTTTTTACCATCTGAAAAAGCCTAATTGAATGTCTGATGTTATCTATGAGGTCATTTATATATATTGTGAAAAACAACAGTCCTATAACACTCTCCTGGGGCACACCAGAATATCACTTTCTTTTTGGAAGACTTCTTTCCATTGAGAATGATATGCTGTATTCTGTTTGGAGAAACTCCTCAGTCCAGTCACACAGTTGGTCTGATACTCCTTTCGCTCGCTCATCGTTCATCAGGTGATGGTGCAGAACTAGATTGAACACCTTGCAGAAGTCAAGGAACACAGTGCTGGGAACCTGTATCTACTGCTCTGTGGGTGTCACGGATGAATAGTGCAAGATGAGTTTTACATGATTGTTGCTTTTAGAAACTATATTCATTCCTACAAAGGAGATTTCTGGTCCCCAGAAATGACACAATAATTGAACATGAATGGTGTTCCAAAAGTCTGCAACTGACTGATGTCACAAAAATAGGCATATAGTTTTGTACGTCTGATTGATGACCCACCTGCTCTTTTTATTAATGCTTCACTACTGTCAAGACCTGCGGTACACTGCTGCTAGAAAGGGGGGGGGGGGCAAGTTACTTTGCATACTCAGTGTAAAATTGGTATCCAGTAAGGTCCAGTGACCTTTCCTCTGTTGAGTGATGTCAATTGCTTTTTCTGTCCCTCTGACATTTATTTCAATATCTGGCATTTTGTGATTCATGTGTCGGTTTAGATGAGGAACTACAGTGCAATCTTCCTCTGTGAAACATCTTTGGAAAATGACATTTAGTGTTTTGGCTCCTCTATGCCTCTTGGTTGGTTCTCCTTATGCTAATTTTGCCGTTATTAGGTTTTTGGTGGTATGCAAGACTTTGGCTAAGTTTATATTTGCAGTTAAGTACTGTTTGCATTTGTAATAGTTGTCTAACTCCTTTGGATCTTTCCCATGTCTCATAATTTACATGTACTTATCTAATGTGTATTGAATGGTACTGTTGAACTTTGTTTACTGATGCTCAACTCTGTCAGTGCTAGAGATGAAACATTTGTGTTGAGCACTCAAGCACTCTGCAATCTGCCCCTTCTTACATTTGCTAATCAGGAATATCTTGCTACTTTTTAACACTTCTGTTTACAGCTGTATTCATTGATAATGGTCTTATGATCGCTTTGTCCCTGTTCTATGATAACTGGGTTAAAAAGTTTGGTTCTGTTGCTCATCAGCAGGTCTAAGACATTATCTTTACAAGTTGGCACTCTATTTAACTACTCAAGGTAATTAATTGGATAAAGTACTTAAAACAGTATAACATGACTAGGAAATGTAAGGAAAATATTTTCCAGGTGTTCTCTCAGATGTTCCACCACAACCACCGCTACTGATTCACATAGTCTATAAAAAGGAACCCTGTGACTATATTTGAGCCACTTTTAATACTAGTCTTCACTGACATTGTTATAATTTCACTCGATACAATTGTATTTTTTATTGCTGTTAACACACCTACACCTTCAGCTTTCAGTCTGTCTCAGTGGTATACATACCATACATCATGTCTGGTTTCAGCCAGCTTTGTGTACCTAGTACTATGTGGGCATTTTGACCATTTAAAAGTTGAGAGCAGTTTGGGGAGCTTTCCATAGGTGCTCCTGCAGTTAACTATTACTATATTAACATTTTCTTTATCCACTCTGTTGTGCTGAGTGCTGCCCGGAATCAGCCAGCATCGCATTAGGTCTGTGGAGCCATTTCTCTATACTTAAAAACCCACATGTGCCCTCGGAATCACTTCCTACATGTAATGCATGCCTAACCTATTCAGGTGGATCCTACATCACAGTCACTATGTGGTAGAAGGCGTCTGCCAGTTGGCTGATTCCTCCACCTACAAGTTATGCCAGGAAGACACCATCCCAAAAGTTTAACATGACCTAAAAATCCCTTCTAAAATCCTATGGCCTTTCCCCCCAAATCCCGCTCCCTCTTCTCCCTAACACACTTACCTTCTACGTGCTCTCAAAAATCTACAAACCTAATAATTCTAGACACCCCATTTGTAGCTACAGTAAAACTCTGCTTTTACATTCCCGGATTTTACGTTCTCCCACCAGTTACACCATTTTTTGTCGGTCCTATCAAATTTCCTATGTTCACAATGTTAATTCACCCCTGTTTTTATTAATGTATTTACACTTTTCCCACATTTTACATTTTTGAAACCATGTTCATGAAGAAAAAAATGATGTCATTGACATTGATGCTGGCATGGCTTTCGCCTTCAAATATAGTGTTTATAAAGTGTTTCGTTGTTTGCAGTACGTGCCTAGTTGACTCATGATGTTCCCATCAGCCACCGCACTGATTGTAAGGTTAGCTTTCTTTGTGTAACTGGTAGTTCGTCATGCTTTGCCGGCCGCGTCTTGAGAATTTATTCATATTGTGAAATGCAAATATTTATGTAAGTATTTTTCGTGAAGTTTTATAAATGGTGAGACTGGTGGTTTGCTTTTGTGTGTTTTTCTGCACATTGAAGGGAGCATGGTAGACACATCCATTTGCACCTGTATGGCACCCTATTATACCACTCTATTTATGGGCTGTCTAGAGGAAACCTTTCTTGCCTCCCAAAACCCCAAGCCTCTTGTCTGGTTCAGGTTCAATGATGATATTGTCATGATATGAACTAGCACATCCCATTCTCATTCCTTCACAACCTCAACTCCTCCTCCCCCATCCAATTCACTTGGTCCTTAACACATCATGCCACCTTCCTGTCTGGAGGACATCTATGAGTTCCACACTCCAGTAATTCAGAATAAAATAAAATAATCTATAAAATTATTTCTGTCAACATTTAAGACATATACAGGGTGTCCAGAAAAGAACTCCCTGATTTCAAAACTAAATATCTCGAAAACAAAGATCGATGGAGGAATGCAGTAAACCATATGTTTATTGTGAAAGCTGTAAGAAGTTTATAGAGCAGTTTGAAATAATAGTTACAAAAGCTGCTAACAGATGGCACTGGAATCGCAATACGTAATGCCTAGTATATATAGTGATCCGAAGCCCAGAGCATCAGTTCCACTATTGAAACGTGAAAGGAGGTTAGCGTACCGAGGGAAGAGATTAAACCCGTGTACTCCATTGAACAACGCGTTTTTGTGGTGCTAGAGTACCACAGGTTGGAAGAGAGCCCTACGGCAACAAGGCGAAGTTTTCAAGCACGATTTAATGTTCCAAAAGGACCCGATGCGGAAACCATTTGTACGCTCTTCGCAAAATTTCAATGAACAGGCAGCATAACTGATGATCTAGTGGGGCATGTTGGCTGCAAGCAAACCGCAGTTATGCCTGAAAATATCGCCACAGTTTCTGGAATTATTCAGCGAAATCCAATGTCATCCATCCGTAGAATTGCATCTGAGACTGGTTTAAAGCGTTCCAGCACGCAGAAAATACTGAGAAAGAGCCTACACATGTTTCCATTCAAACCTCAAACGCATCAGGCCATACCAGTACGAGCTGTGCAACAAAGGGTTGCCTTTGCTAATCAGATGCTCACAATGATTGATAGTGAAGGATGTGATGTTGGATGCATCTGGTTTACAGATGAAGCACACTTCCACCTGAATGGATACGTGAATAAGCAGAACTGGCGATTTTGGGGTTCTGAAAAGCCATATTGGTGTGAAGCGAAACCCCTGTATTCTCCTAAAGTTACTGTTTGAACTGCAGTATGCAGCAGAGGCATTATTGGCCCTTTCTTCATTCGAGAAACGGTTACTGGTGCATGTTATGTTGCAATTTTCGAACAATTTGTTGCCGCACAGCAAGCGTTAGAGGATCGACCAGGTACTGAATGGTTTATGCAAGATGGAGCCCGACCACATCGGACCGAACAAGTGTTTCGCTTTCTTGAGGAATACTTCGGGAATCGAATCATTGCTTTGGAATAGAGTCATTGCTTTGGAATGTTCCAGAAATTTCTGTTAATGTATATATACTGTGTAAACCTCCAGGCAGAATTGGGTGCTCTCATCTCTTGTATGTGTGTGACAAGTGGTAAATAAAGTATCACTGAGGTTAAACCAATGTTCTTCAATCAACTAGCTAAGTCTTACAACATCACTAAATGACATTATTCTTATGAAAATGCTAACTTTGGATTGTGCGCATCGTTGTCAGCAAAGTGTCTCCTCTCAGGTCACCACACAGCCTTCGTATACTTGGTGAGAAGTCAGACTTCAAACCACAGTGTACTGAATAGAAGGTATTAATGACTGAAGAAAAGGAGATAACTGATATGATGCCTATGGTTTTTAAACGCGTGCAACATCCTTCAGTGTTCTCTGGTGTAAAGGTCAAGACCCAAACAAGTGGTTAAAGGTCTACAAGCATATATCTAAATTTAACAACTGGAACAAGACAATGTGCCTGTCAAATGTCTATTTCTGTTTGGAGGGGATCGCCAAGCAATAGTATGAAAAACAGGACAAATTGACAAGTATTCCAGATGGAACTTCAGAAATTCTTTGGAGATGCTCAGTGACAGAAATGTGAAGCTTAAGAAAAACTGAAAAAACATAGTACAGCATCAATGTTAGATTAAAAGAGCATACGTTCAAGACATCTTGGGACTTTGTAAGAGAATTAACCCTAAAATAGAGGAGGAAGAAAAGGTCAGTCACCTTATAAAAGATGTTTCTGAGCACGTGTCAGGCACTACTCAGAAGGAGATTTCAACAGCAGATGATTTCATAAAATGAGACTAGTACATTGAGACGGTGCATCAAAAATAAATTGGATGTAACACATTTGAACAACTTCCAAATGTCGTATCAGTGGTTGTCGTGGATGACAAAACCGATTTGCAGACATTATTTGTCAAATAGTTAGAGAAAAATTCAAAAGGCTCTGAGAGTTCAATCTGAGCACAAAAGAGACACTTCAAGACATAGGAAGACAATGAACAATCGCTGTTTCCAATTGGTCGCCGTCCAGTTCCATCAAAAGCGGTAAAACCAGCAAGGTCAAAGTGGGCTTACGCTTGTACAATGCATTATAAGGAACATGTTTATGCCCCAAGGAAGACTGATGTTTCAAGGACCCTGGACAATCAGCCAATATGTTTTCACTGTTTTCGACTGGGTAACATGGTCCGCTACTGCCGGGAGTATTGAAAATATTTTCGCATGCCAATGCCAGCAGGCTGCAAGCAGACCTACACCCGTGCCAACCACACCACAGAGGAGGAGGACAAGAGGCTGTATTTCTAAGACAGCGTAGAATACCATAGCTGTTGGAGAGGAAGGTCTTCAACATGAAAATTGAGGTCTACATTGCCTTCATGAGCTCCAGCCAATCACCTAGCCAAAGCAACTTAGAAAACTAAATGGTGGGACTTTCTAAGGGTGGCTAATGGGAGTTACATGTGACATTCAGGAAGATACATTATTCGTGTCTATATAAATGACCAAACACACTCCTTTGAGTTCATAGTTTTAGAAGAATCCAGTCATTGCATTATTCTTGGGTTTCTCAACCAATATAGATGGTGGTCGCTCGGAGATTGTTAGACAAGATGAGAGAGTAGGGGGGTGGGGGCGAAGAAATCCTAGTGTGTAGAAGCTATGTGTACTATGTACTATGTGTGGTTATTTTGGCAGTCAGTGTTTCAAAGGTGCCTGTCGTGTGTCATGCACACATCAGCCCATGGACCTTGTAGTAGCCCCTCAGGGGCTCAGCATTAATTTGCTGAGTACGGGCTTGGCGAACCCGGGGTCCTGAGCTGTGGGCTGTGTCGCGCCAACAGTCCGCTACACCGTAAGCTCTGTGCGTGCCTCAACGACCATCGTTCGGCGCGACGGTGGAACGTTGTACGTTTCAGAGCCCGGGAATCTTGGCTTAATCGCCCGGGTCGCGAGGACGGTACAAACCTCTATAAAAAAAAAAACTCAATCTCAAGGTGTGCTACGTGCCGAGGAGATGCATGGCTGTTGAGGTTGAACAGCCGCTAGCGAGCAACCTCTGAGGAACCTGCCGCACCTCAGTTGTACAAGGCTTACCCAGGCAAGCAGGGCTCTGCCTGGGTGGACCTCATTTCCCTAGCTGCTCGTGGGACGAAAATGAAACGAGCAATAACTAGCATGGGCGGTCGCAAAAACGCCGTTTCTAAGCGTGGAAGATCAGACTTTAATGCTACAGTATATGATCCTAAGTCGTTCCCTTCCCTGGCAACGCCATGGGAAGAACGCCAAGCTTTACGCTGTCCGGATCCTTACTCACCGCGATATCTTGTTATTTCCCGAACTGATGGAGACTCTTTCTTGTCCACCAAGCCGCAGTTCTTCGTTGAACATCTCGAGGACAAGTATGGTGAGGTGGAGTCTTTCTCTAAAATGAGAAGTGGGGCTGTTCTGATACAGACGGCATCCCCAGCCCAGTCCAGGGCATTATTGGCCTGTGACAAGCTGGGTGATATACCTGTCAGTGTCACGCCCCACAAGACCCTCAACATGGTCCAAGGTCGTATTTACCATCGTGACCTATTGTCACAGTCTGATGAAGAGCTACGTACTAACTTGGAGCGCAGAGGTGTTCACCTTGTTCGACGTGTTTATAGGGGACCACGAGATAACAAGGTTGCCACCGGTGCATTCATCCTGGCCTTCGAAGGCGATACACTGCCTGAGAAGGTCAAGGTCATGATCTACCGGTGCGACGTTACACCGTACGTCCCGCCCCCTATGAGGTGCTTCAGGTGCTGGAAGTTCGGGCATATGTCCTCCCGGTGCACTTCTAGCCCTGTGTGCAGGGAATGTGGACGTCCATCTCATCCGGACGCTCCCTGCACTCCACCACCCGTCTGTGTGAACTGCAACCAGCTGCATCCACCGTGCTCTCCAGACTGCAAAGTTCTACACAAAGAACGGAAGATAATGGAAATTAAGACCTTGAACCGGCTATCATACAATGAGGCAAGAAAGAAGTACGAGCGTCTCCATCCGGTAAGCATGACTACCTCCTTTGCAGCTGTAGCGTCGTCCCCGCGCATCACGGGTACGACTCACAACAAGATATCGCCTCCTTCTGTAGGCCCTAGAGGCCATAAAAGTACCACAGCGCCCTCATCAGATGGGGGCAGCATTCCATCTGCTGGTAAGGCACCTGTTGTGGGGGAAACCTCCCCACAACCATCGGGGACACCAGTCCCCAACCCCCAGCCGGAGAAGCAACAGCTTCCTCCGGCACCTCTCCCTCGGAAGGGGTCCTTCGGGACGCTCCCTTCTGGAGAGTCCCAGGGTGCGCCAGGGGATCCCAGCCTTTGGCTGAAGGATCCAAAACCTTCTGGTCGAAGGGCTTCTGGCTCTTCGACGGTCTCTGCTGCCACTTCTGGGAAGCCCTCCCGGCCCTTGACACCAAAGGGCCAGCGAGAGGGCAAAAGGAAGCCGAAGAAAAAGGATGCGAAGGAGGCATCATCAGTGCCTCGGAAGGACCGCTCTGTCACCTCTTCGGCATCTGAAGACGAGGTAGAGATCCTCGCATCACCTGAGGATCTCGCCATACTTGGAACGCCTGAACTGATGGTTCAGGATCCTGCAGAGTCTGCGCAGTTGGCAGCAGGTGCTCCTGCTGAATGACCATTTCCCGACTTACATTATGGCTATTCAGCAGACTGCAAACAACATCTTGCAGTGGAATTGCGGCGGTTTTTTCCGCCGCCTGGCTGAGCTGCGGCAATTACTCTGCCGCTTCCCTGCCATCTGTCTTGCTTTGCAGGAAACGTGGTTTCCCGTCGAGAAGAGCCCAGCCCTCAGAGGGTATCGGGGCTATTTTAAAAACCGAACCGTCTACGACAGGGTTGGGGTGGCACACAGACCTCGACCCGGGGTAGGTATGTTGAGTCTCTCCTGTCAGAGCAGAATCTCGGCCTTCTTAACACCGGTGCTCCTACCCACTTTAGCACAGCACATGGTTCGTTTTCTGCCATTGACCTGTCTGTCTGCAGTCCTAGTCTCCTTCCACATCTCACCTGGAGGGTCCATGACGACCTGTGTGGGAGCGACCATTTTCCGATCTTCCTGTCGCTCCCACAGTGTACGCCTGCCACCCGTCCGTCTCGCTGGGCCCTCCGTAGGGCTGACTGGCCAGCTTATTCTTCAGCTGCTGCGATTTCCTCTCCGCTTCCAGCAGATGTTGATGCCGCCGTTCAGCAGGTCACAGAGGCTATCGTTTCTGCAGCCGAAAACTCTGTTCCCATCATGTTCCCATCACATCCGGTTCGCTCCATCGCCCATCGGTGCCCTGGTGGACACCGGAGATTGCTGAGGCCATCCGCGAACGTCGGCGAGCACTACAGCGCCACCGACGTCACCCTTCTGTCGAACATCTTGTAGCCTTCAAGCGCCTCCGGGCACGGGCCCGGCGACTGATACAAGATAGTAAGAGAGCCTCGTGGGAGAAGTATGTCGCGTCCATTGGTTCTCGCGCTTCTCCTTCCAAGGTATGGTCGCAAGTTCGACGCCTCTTCGGGCACCGCCCACCGGCGGGAATTCCAAGCCTCAGAGTCCAGGGTATGCTGTGTACTGACCCTGTCGCCGTCGCTGAGCACCTGGCAGATCATTTTGAACGTACGTCGGGGACTGCTGCCTATAGTGCAGATTTTCGTGCCATTAAAGAGCGAGCAGAGAGCCAGCACATTTCATTTCGAACACGACGTCGTGAACCATATAACGTCCCATTTACTGAGTGGGAGTTGGAAAGTGCCCTTGCTGCATGCCCGGATACCTCCCCTGGACCCGATCGCATTCACAGCCAGTTCCTCCGACACCTATCAGCGGATGCCAAAAGCCAACTTCTCGCCCTGTTTAATCGCGTATGGCTTGAGGGTGTTTTTCCGTCCTCGTGGCGGGAAAGCATTATCATTCCGGTGGTTAAGCCTGGGGCAGATCCGCAGGTGGCTGATAGTTACTGCCCGATCAGCCTCACCAACGTTCCATGCAAGCTTCTCGAACGGTTGGTGAGTCGGAGGCTCATGTGGATCCTCGAGGACCGAGGACTGTTGGCGCATCAACAGGGTGGGTTCCGTCAAGGCCGCTCCGCAATCGACAATCTCGTGTCCCTAGAGTCAGCCATTCGTACAGCATTTTCTCGCCGTGAACACCTGATTGCCGTCTTTTTTGACCTGCGGAAAGCATATGACACCACCTGGCGCTATCATATTCTGTCTACGCTGTACGATTGGGGGTTACGGGGTCCACTTCCTACATTCATTAAGAACTTCCTGGCGTTGCGTTCTTTCCGTGTTCGTGTTGGTTCTTGTTTCAGCTCACCTCATTGTCAAGAGAACGGAGTCCCACAAGGTTCCGTTCTTAGTGTTCCTTTATTCTTAATCGCCATAAACGGTCTTGCTGCAGCTGCGGGGTCATCGGTTTCTACTTCCTTGTATGCCGATGACTTCTGCATGTATTACAGCTCCTCCAGCATTGGCGTAGCTGAACGGCGGTTGCAGATCGCAATTCGAAAGGCACAGTCGTGGGCGTTTGCCCACGGTTTTCAATTTTCTGCATCCAAAACCCGTGTGATGCATTTCTGTCGACGTCGGGCAGTACACCCGGAACCCGAACTTACTTAGCTGGCGACCTGCTACAAGTCGAAGAGACGCACAGATTCTTAGGTATGGTGTTTGATGCCCGTCTAACCTGGGTGCCGCACCTACGCCAGTTAAAACAAAAGTGCTGGCGACACCTCAACATCCTGCGCTGTCTCAGCCACACTGTTTGGGGAGCCTCGCGCCAAACGCTATTACAACTTTACAAGGCCCTCATTCAGTCGCGCCTAGACTATGGCAGCATAGTCTACGATTCGGCTGCGCCGTCAGCGCTGCAGGCAATAGACCCAATCCTCCACTGTGGTGTTCGTTTGGCGACAGGGGCTTTTCGCACTAGCCCTGTGACAAGCCTCCTTGTCGAAGCTGGAGTCCTCCCGCTGCGGTTCCGTAGGCAACACCTGTTAACATCTTATGTTGCTCGTGTTCAGGCCTCGCCCTTCCACCCGAACCGCCGGCTCCTATTTCCAGACGCTGCACTACCTATCCCTCCACGACGGCCAAGGTCGGGATACCCGATCTCGGTCCGTGTTCGTATCCTTCTTTCGTCTCTCACATCCTACCCACTTCCTACCATTTTCCACTATTCCTCTCACACTCCTCCTTGGTCCATTCCTCGTTTGCAGCTCCGTCTGGACCTGTCCCATGCGTCGAAGGCCTCTGTTTCCTCCGTACATCTCCGTCACCAGTTTCTGCAAGTGCTCGAACCGTTCCGTGCCACAGACGCCATTTACACAGATGGTTCCGTAGTAGATGGCCGTGCTGGGTATGCCTTTCTACATCACAACCATGTAGAACAGCATTCTCTGCCCTGTGAGAGTAGCATCTTCTCCGCCGAGCTGGTCGCTATTCTCAGAGCTCTCCTACATCTCAAAGCCTGCCCCAGGGGGTCATTCGTCATCTGTACTGACTCCCTGAGTGGCTTACAAGCGATCGACCAGTGTTTCTCTCGGCACCCAATAGTGCGGTCGATCCAGGACACTGTTCACTCCCTATGCCAATCAGGCCGTTCTGTGGTCTTTGTGTGGACCCCAGGTCATGTTGGCATACCAGGGAATGAGCATGTAGATCGATTGGCCAAGCAGGCCACTATGGGACCACCTCTCACAATTGGTGTCACGGAACAGGATGTTAAACTGGTGTTGCACCGGAGGGTGCGCGAGGCTTGGAGCACCGAGTGGGTTACGGCGACTGCACCGAATAAGCTTCGGGCAGTGAAGCTCTCCACAGCTTTGTGGAAATCTTCACTGCGGCCGACCCGCCGAGAGTCAGTTGTCCTCTGTCGCCTACGGATTGGACATACGTGGCTCACCCACGGGTATCTTCTTCGGCGTGAGGCTCCACCCGTGTGTCGATGTGGCACTGTATTGACAGTGGCCCATCTTTTGATGGACTGTCCGCTTTTAGCCGACCTGCGGCACTATTTTACTCTTCCAGACGCACTACCTTTAGTTTTAGGAGACGACGCCTCTATGGCTAACAAAGTTTTAGGTTTTATCCGCGCTGCTGGTTTTTATGACTCTATCTAACGGTAGGTGCTGTGGCCTGACATCTTAGGCCACCACCAATCCCGTTTTTTTACCTTTTCCGCCCTTAGGGGTTCTTCGTGTATGCAGTATGGCTGGCTCATCCTGTTTTTTGTGATCAGCCAGCCAAGGTACTCTGCTATCCAGTTTTATTCCTGACTTTCTTTTACCATTTCTGTGTGTCTTCGTTTTAAGTTATCAGAGGTTTGTCCATTGTCAACCTGTCCCTTATGTGCATGATCCTTTTTAGAGCTTTGTTTAATTTTTGTCGTTCTTGGCAGTGGACTCTGAGCTAGTAACAGGGGACTGATGACCTAGATGTTTAGTCCCCTCAATACCCAACAACAACAACCTTGTAGTAGAAGGTAATTGGGGCTCACTGCTGGAGAAAGATGTATTCATTCCAACCTCTGTTGCCTTATTCAAGAATGGAATAGGAGAATTGTGGATAATTAACTGCTGCAAAGAGCCACACCTCCATTCATGTGCCTTGCGCATTGTAAGTGCTCAGCTGAAGGGCAGCTGAGTGTCCTAGACGCCTCTTGTGATGAGTTCTCTGGAGGGATTAGTACTGCCGCTACAATATAAGATCATGCCCCACCTCCCCCTCAGGGTGCCCACAGCTCTTTTGTGGGTATGTCTGTGGCATGCATGGGTTTCTGAGCCATTACAGCCTGTCTTCCTATTTTCCCAGTCTGCATTACCTCTCCCAGTTCCCCTCCTTCCCGTCCTAATTCCTCCCTGCTCATCTCCACTCTCTAGGTGTTTCCCTTTAAAATGGCCCGGTTATTCCTATGGTTGTGATGATGTTTTTATCGATTTTGGACTCCCTGCTGTTTAACCACATTTTTGGCCCAGTTTGGTCCCCTTCGGGGTTTGACCTCCACCACAAAATTACAGTTAACAATGTGAGCCATTTGTGGAAAACTCCCGACCACGCTCCTAGGGCATGGATCCCCATCCCTTCCGTTCCCCCTTCCCTCCTCACCGTATCACACTACCCTGCTAGGTCCTCAGCACATGTAGCAACTCGGGTGTGTGTGTGTGTGTGTGTGTGTGTGTGTGTGTGTGTGTGTGTGTGTGTGTGTGCGTGTGTGTGCGTGTGTGCGCGTGCATGCGTGTGCGGGGGGGGGGGGGGGGGGTGTATGTACCCCTATGGCTGAGACCCCTGACAATGCAGGGATCACACTGCTGGTACCAAAGCTGTGACCTCCCCATGCAGGCCAAGGAGTTGATACCCATCCTCCTGGAGTATCAGGAATCCTGGCAATGGCCATTGTGCCAGGTGGCCTTTGCTGTGCTGGGTGGTGCCCACGGCGAGTGTCCTTGATTGGAATGAGTGCTATGAGGGCAAATGTTTCGCACCATGAAATGTGTGAAGCTTGTATTGGAAAATGGCCATCTCTGGAGAAAGAAATGGAGCTACTTCTTGGGAGAAAGGCCAGGCACATCGGGTGGGGTGAAACGTTTTCTGTGGTACCTATACCTGGCGTCATGTAAGAAGGTGCTGCCGTGCATAGAGGCAGAGCGATAGGGGAAGCGAGGAGGGGAGGAGCTATGGTTGAGCACCAACAGCTGCGCCTGGGCTGCCAGCCACGCGCCTACAAAATGAACGTTAGTGGCTGTCACTGCAGTAATGGAGTGGGAAGCGCAGAATGGCTGAAAACTGGGCCACCTCTGTAGCTGACGCCAACTATAGTCTGCACCATAACAGACGAAGATATGTTCACCACCACCAGGTCTGTGGTTTTTGTAGAACAGGTCAAGGACACATTTGGTGATGTTGACTCGATGAGTAAGATGCACTCTGGCTCCCTACTTACCAAAACCGTATCTGCTGCTCTGCACATCTGCAGCCATGTTGGCAATGTTGCGGTGTCTGTAACCCCTCACTAAACTTTAAATATGGTTCAGGGAGTTATTTTTCATCAGTACTTACTGTTTCAAACTGATGAAGAACTTTGGGCATATTTGGAATGACGAGGTGTCCATTTCATCTGCCATGTTCAGAGAGGCCCCAAGGATAATCACCTGGATATTGGTACCTTTAACTTGGTCTTCAAGGGGGATACACTGCCAGAAAAGGTAAACGTGTTCCACGTCTTCTGTGTGTGTGAGCTGTCATCAACACCACTCTTCTTGCTCTCCAGATTGCCCAGTGTATAAAAAGGAGAAGAAGATAAAAGAGTAAAAGTCCCTTGAATGCTTAACATACCCAGAGCCCCCCCCCCCCCCCCCCCAGAGGGCGCGCATGGGGCTCCGAGCTGAAGCGGCCTTTTTTCCGTCCCAGGCTTCCCTCTTTCCCCGGTTTGTGCCTTTGCCCGAAGACGGGCGTTTTCAGTAAGTCAAAGGTTTCCTTTTCTCTACCTCTAAGAATTCTCCTTTTCTTGGTCCTCTTCCTCTCCTGTTCTTTTGCCTTCCCCTCTTGCTCCTTTCTCATTATCCTCGACCCACCCTTTAATCTCCGCCTCGATGTTTGAGATTCTCCCTCCTTTTTCCCTTCTCTCCTACTTCTCGTCTTTCCTCCCTGTGCGTGTCTGAAGGTCAACCCACGGTCTGCGTAGCCAGGGACGGGGTAAGGCGTAACTCCCTGCCCCGGGACATGTAGGGCACGTACGTACCCCCAGTAAAGGCTGGGCCCACGGAGGGGTGATTACCCGAGCTGGTACCCTCCGAACATGCCAATTGGTCCCTCCGTCCGTTCTCGGGAGGTGTGACCTGAGGTGCGAACAGTCACCTAAGGCGTGTGCGCCCTCAGTGAGGGACCCCACAAGGAAGGAGCACGCCATAGGAGACGCCGGTAATCATGGGGGACACTTCCGCTATGAAACCTTCAAAATCTATTCTGACACTGACCCAAAATAGAAAACACGATGAATCTCAGTCCAAGAAAGTCTTACCCAACATTCCAAAGTTCCTTGTAGTATCGCGTACAGATGATCAGGTTTTTTCTTCTGTGAATCCTTTTCTTATTCAGAAGGGAGTCGATGCGATTGCAGGTCTCTTGAAGACCTGCTACAGACAGTGCAATGGGACCTTGTTGCTCGAAATTGAGAATGCCTTTCAGGCACAGAAGTTACTTCGGGCTATGCTTGTGCATAATTTTCCAGTAAAAGTGGAGGCTCACCACACCCTCAACTCTTCGCGGGGAGGGGGGGGGGGGATACTCTTCAAAAGATCCCTGGATGGGTAATCCGATGAGAATATACTGAACTATATGTCCGATCACGGAGTTACAG
Source organism: Locusta migratoria (assembly GCA_026315105.1). NCBI lineage: Eukaryota > Metazoa > Arthropoda > Insecta > Orthoptera > Acrididae > Locusta > Locusta migratoria. The sequence goes on along the minus strand of CM048755.1, from coordinate 27,097,817 downwards.
CTGTTCATCATGTAATGAAAAAGGTTAACAATTATCTCGTGCCAACTCGTACTGTCTTCCTGACTTTCGACAGGGTTGACGTACCATCTAAGGTGAAAGCGGGCTATGAAGTCATCTCCGTTCGCCCGTATGTACCCAATCCTACGTGCTGCTACCATTGCCAGAGATTTAATCATACTAGTAAATCTTGTCCTAATGCAGCCAAGTGCGCCACCTGTGGCAGGGACGCCCATGAGGGCGAATGTCCACCTCCATCCACTCGCTGCATTAATTGCATGGGTGACCATGCTGCTTCATCACGGGGCTGCCCCGTCTATAAAGAAGTGCGGGTCATCCAGGAGATATGCGTCAAGGAAAAGGTTTCAACCTATGCTGCTCGGAAGTTATTAGCAAGTAGGAAGCTCGCTATACTCCCTGCAGGTACTTACAGCCAGGTCCTCACCACCCCTCGACCAACTAAGGAGGTAGGCACTCAAACCTGCGATTTCACCTTCTGTGACACGGTTGGCAGATCGGCTAGCCCAAAAAGTGCTCGTTCCACCTCTCCGATCCCTTCTGCCCGTTCTACAGTGCATTCGTCGACCAGTTCTCATACATCCCGGGCACCTAAACCCGCTGCACGAAGTTCCAAAAAAGAACCTGTTCGTGACGGATTTTTTCAAAACTCCATCTTCTCAACCGTCCTCCGCTTCTACTCGTCATGCCTCTAAGAAGGCTCACAAAAAGAACAGAACAGCCCCCTCCCCTTCCCCACCGCGGTGTGACTCTTCGGTCACGCCATCCAACAGTTGTCGGCCTCGACCGTCTTCTGTTTCACTGGGACGCTCTGTCTGCTGGGCACCCGGCCCTCTACCGGCGGTGGAAGCTGCCCCTCCTGATCAACTCAGGGACGTGGCAGACGCGTTGGTCGAACCTATGGAACACGATCCTTTGCTCCTAGATAGTGATAGCAGTGCTCCTTCTAAGTCCGGTCCTCAGCGGCCGTCGAGGTGACCCTGCTTGCTTGTTCCTTTTTATCTTCTTTTCTTCTCTTAATTTTTATCATGGCGCTCCTTCAATGGAATATTCGCGGCATTCGTTCCAATCGGGAGGAATTAAAACTACTCCATAGATTGCACTGCCAGCTTCTAGTCTGTCTCCAAGAAACTAAGTTACATCCATGTGATCATGCAGACTTCCCCCACACCTTTGTGCGTTTCGATCTGCCCCCTGTGGAAGGTATTCCAGCCCATGGAGGGGTTCTGATGCTCATTCGGGACAACGTGTATTACCATCCCATTTCATTGCATACTCACCTACAGGCAGTTGCCGTACGCATCACTCTCTCCACCTTTTCTTCTTCCCTCTGTAATATCTATTCGCCATTGTCATCTGCCCTTACTAGGGCTCCCTTCTAGCAGACCTCTCCAACCATCTTAATCTTGTCTGCCTCAACACTGGTGCACCGACCTTCCTTTCCGACACAACACATACTTACTCCCACTTAGACCTCACAATATGCAGTCCTCAGCTTGCGTGTCGGTTCGAGTGGTATGCACTTTGACACGTACTCCAGTGATCATTTCCCTTGTGTAATCCACTTCCTGCATCATACCCCATCTCCTCGTCCCACCAGTTGGAGCATCTCTAAAGCCGACTGGGGGCTTTATTCTTCCATGGCTGTTTTTCATGATCAGACTTTTCCCAGCTGTGATTGTCAGGTCGAATACCTTAGAGGTTATTCTCACCGCTGCCGAACATTCCATACCTCGTACATTCTCTTCTCCACGTCGCGTCCCGGTTCCTTGGTGGAATGCAGCCTGCCACGACGCTCTTAGAGCCCTGCGATGTGCTTTACGCACCTTCCACCGCCACCTTGCGTTGGCGAATTGTATAAATTATAAATGACTGTGAGCGCAATGTCGTCGTGTTATAAAAGAGAGCAAAAAAGCTTGCTGGACTGCTTTTACCAGTTCTTTTAACAGATTTACTCCCTCCTCGGCCGTCTGGGATGGCCTACGCCGTTTATCCGGCATAAAGGTCCACTCCGTGATCTCTGGCCTGACCGTCGAGAACGCAGTCCTTGTGGATCCCACTGATGTTTCCAACGCTTTGGGTCGCTCCTTTGCGGAGGTTTTGAGCTCTGCCCATTACCACCCTGCCTTTCTCATTCACAAACAGGTAGAGGAGGCACGGCCACCTTCTTTCCACTCTTTTAATCATGAAAGTTATAATGTCTCCTTCATCATGCAAGAGCTAGACCGTACTCTCGCCCTGTCCCGATCTACTGCTCCTGGGCCCAATTCCATCCATATTGAGATGCTGAAGAATCTTTCTCCTGCAGGCAAGTGTTTCCTTCTTAGCACCTATAATCACATATGGAATGAAGGTCAGGTTCCCACAAGTTGGCGTGAAGCCATTGTTGTCCCCATCCCCAAACCAGGGAAGGACAAACATCTTCCTTCCAATTATCAGCCCATTTCTCTCTCTGCGTCTGTAAGGTGATGGAACGCATGGTTAAGGCTCGGTTGGTCTGGCTCCTCGAATCTCGACACCTCCTGACTAATGTCCAATGTGGTTTTCGTCGACACCGCTCTGCTGCTGATCACCTCGTCACCTTGTTGACGTTTGTTATGAATAACTTTCTAAGGAAGCATCAAACGGTAGCAGTGTTCTTCGACTTGGAGAAGGCTTACGATACCTGTTGGAGGGTGGGCATTCTCCGCACATTGCACACATGGGGCCTTCGTGGCCACCTCCCTCTCTTTATTCAAGCGTTTTTGGCGGACCGCAAGTTCCGGGTACGGGTGGGCTCTGTTTTGTAAGATACCTTTCGCCAGGAGAATGGGGTGCCACAGGGCTCCGTCTTGAGTGTGGCTCTCTTTGCCGTTGCAATCAATCCGATCATGGATTGCCTTCCAGCTGACGTTTCTGGATCCCTTTTTGTAGACGATTTTGCAATTTATTGCAGCACCCAGCGGACATGTCTCTTGGAGCGTTGTCTTCAACCCTGTCTTGACCGCCTATATTCCTGAAGCATTGCGAACGGCTCCAGATTCTTCACTGAGAAAACGGTGTGTATAAACTTCTTGAGATACAAGGAATTTCTTCCACCATCTCTACATCTTGGTCCTGTTGCTCTCCCATTCGTGGAAACAACAAAATTCTTGGGGCTAATGTTGGATCAGAAATTTTGCTGGTCCCCACAAGTGTCCTACCTGGCTGCCCGTTGTGCCTGATCCTTTAATGTTCTTAGTGGCACATCATGGGGAGTGGATCTTACCGTCCTGCTTCACCTTTACCAGGCCATTGTTCAGTCGAAGCTGCACTACGGAAGCTTTGTATACTCTTCTGCACGGCCGTCCATTCTCCGCCGTCTCAACTCCATTCACCATCAGGGATTACGCCTGGCAACAGGTGCATTTTATACCAGCCCTGTTGAAAGCCTTTATGCCGAAGCTGCTGTATTACCCGTGACCTCTCGGCGTGACATACTCTTGTCGGTACTCATCCAGACTGCTGTCAATGCCCAACCATCCATCTTACCCATTATTCTCTGATGAATCCCTTGATAGCCAATATCGGTTGTCTGCGATAGCCTTGCTTCCACCTGGAGTTCGGTTTCGCCGCCTGCTTCAGCGGCTCGATTTTACCCTTCCTTCGACCTTTCAGTTGAGCGAGAGCCCGTTGCCACCGTGGCATCAGGCCCAGGTTCACACCCACCTTGAACTTAATTCGCTCCCCAAGGAGAGTACTCCGACAAGCCTCGAGCGATATACCAAATGCGAACTCCGTTCGTGGTTCAATAATGCCATTTTTATCTACACTGATGGTTCCAAGAGCACCGACGGTGTCGGATCTGCCTTCGTCGTATGGGGGACCTGATCCAATACATGCTCCCTGACCGGTGCTCGAATTTCACGGCTGAGCTTTTTGCCCTCCACCAGGCTGTTTCACACATCCGCCGTCACCGACATCCCTTTTATGCCATCTGCTCTGACTCCCTTAGTGCTCAGCAGAGTCTTAGCGACCCTTCTCGACCCATTCTGTCGTGTACCGAATCCAACGCTTCCTTCAGTTGCTAGCGGATAACGGCTGTCACGTTTCTTTTCTGTGGGTCCCTGGCCATGTGGGTGTGCCCGGGAATGAGACCGCTGACATTGCAGCCAGGGCAGCAGCTCTTTTGCCTCACACGGCTACCTTCTGCATCCCCTCAGACGATATTCAATGGGCTCTTCACCGGTGTATTGTGTCGTCCTGGCACAATTTGTGGTTCACTCCGCGACAACAAACTGAGAACCTTCAAATCAATCATGACCGCTTGGGGGATCTCCTCATGCCCCTCTCGGCGAGAGGTGGTCATCCTGGCCCGTTGCGGATCGGTCACTGCCAATTCAGCCACCGTCATTTGCTCACCGCTGACCCAGCACCGCTGTGCGCATGTGGTGAATTGCTGACGGTGCGACATGTTTTACTGTCTTGTGTTAATTTTAATCATCTTCGTGTAGCCCTTAATTTGCCATCTACTCTGGAGGAACTTTTAACTGATGACACACAAGCAGCTGGTCGAGTTTTGTGTTTTATCAACATGGCTAATTTATCAAAGGGTATTTAACCCTTCTATTAGTTTCTTTTTATCCTTTTGTTTTAGCTTTCTCTTGATACTCTCCTTTCTGGCAGTTATAAATTTTTTCGAGATCTAGTGGATCTCTGTTCCGATCTGGGCGCAAATGACATGAGAAGTTGCGCTCCCTAAAACCACAAAAAAGTAGTAGTACCCAAAGCCCCACCAAAAATTAGTGTGTCTGCATCCTGTGCAAATGTTATGTACATTTGCCCCTCTTACATCCTCTATCCTTCCCCCCCCCCCCCCCTTCATCGTGTTCCCACTCCACTCTTCACTCTTCCCTCTTCCTCTCCCTCTCCTGAACCTCCTTTGCCCCTCCCTCAGTGTCCCCCTTCTCACTCCCAGCTGGAGAAGTGCTCTCCTTCTCTGGCACTTGTCGGTGAAGGTTCCCTCTCCCAGGGGCTCCTCTTCCCGGCATTCACTAGGTGGGATGACTCACAGCCTGTGAGTATCAAGGTCGCCCTATCTTCATAAGTGCCAGACCTCACTGACGCCATCTCTCTCTCTCTCTCTCTCTCTCTCTCTCTCTCTCTCTCTCTCTCTCTCTCTCTCTGGGACCAATCCTCTCCGTCCTGCAAGAGAGAGAGAGAGAGAGAGAGAGAGAGAGAGAGAGAGAGAGAGAGAGAGAGAGGAGAAGAAGAAACACAAGTCACAGGATAAGGCCCGTCCGGTACTGCCTGAGGTGCCAGCTTTGACCTCACAACCAACTAATTCCACTGAACTTGTGTGTGATCCACTGTTCATGGATGTCGTCTCTTCCTAATCGGTGATGCACATTGAGCCACGCTTCAATTCATTTGGATACTCAATCTGTTCTTATCCAATGGAATTGTAATGGCTATTACCGTCACCTCCTTAGAGTTAAAACAACTTATTTCCTTTTACTCTGTAGCTTGTGTTGTTCTGCAGCAATCACATTTCATTGATGGACATTCACCAACCCGCATTGGGTCATCCATGACATGCCTAATGCAATTACTCTAGCTGTTAGCATTTCTGTTCACCAGTCGACAGGCCCTCCTAGCCACCGCGTAGTTCCTTGGTGGAATGCAACTATTGCCATGGCAATTTGTTAGTGCCGTTGAGCCTTGCAACTTCTTAAGCGCTCTTATCAACTTTAAATGCCTTCATGCTAAAACTCATTATATAATCAAAAGGAGTGTAAGTATTGGGAGCGTTTTCTCTCTTCCTTTGGCTCTTCAGTACCCTTGTCTCGAGTGTGGGTTATGCTCCACTCCATCGAAGGTTGCCAGCAGCTATCTTCAATCCCTTGTTTTGCCCTACCAGATGGTGTCTGTACCGATCCGTCTGTTTTTGCAGAGCATCTTGTGGCTCACTTTGCGAAGGCACTGGCAATGCCTTCCTACTCGGTGGCCTTTCCTCTCAGGAAATAACAGACCGAAGCTTTGTATTTGTTTTACCTCACACCAAGAAGAACCTTATAATGACCCCTTTACTGATTGGGAACTTCCTCTGGCCCTTCCCTCTTCCTTGCCCTGTTGCCATCCACAACTGCCTGCTTCAACACCTTAATCCTCCACAATGGAAATACCTCCTCCAGGTGTTTAAACATATTTGACTCCAAGTGGTTTCCCCTTTCAGTGGAGGGTCAGTATGTGATTCCTGTCTTTAATCCTGGTAAGAATCCTCCATCCCTGTATGTCAACAATTTCTGTGTATGGTACAGCTCCCACTCTGTAGCTTCAGCTGAGTGCCAGCTTCAAGGTGCCATTCGGAGGGCTTCTACACGAGCTCTCTTCCATGGTTTAAATTCTCCCCTTCTAAAATGAGGATAATTCCTTTTTTGTCATACTACATTCTACCCTGATCCAGGACTATTCTTGGGTACTTGGAAGTTGTGATACTGCACCATTTCTTGGGCCTCCTTTTTGATTAAAAAAAAAATAAAATAAATAAATGTCTTGGCTTCCCCATATTCACCACCTGAAGACTAGCTGAATGCGTATGATTAATGCCCTCCATTTCCTAGTCCAGTCATCCTGGTGTGCAAATCGTGGAACACTCCTTTGTATCTATCAGGCTCTGATTCAGTCTTGATTAGGCTCGACAGCTCCTTCTGCCCTGAAACTGTTGATCCAGTTCACCATTGTGTTATCCTCTTGGTTAAGGGTGTCTTCTAGACCAGCCCTATTGACAGTCTCCCTTGACTGTACTCGCTGTCCTGTACTGTGCACCCCCTCAGGTGGTGCCCAAAAATCTGGATGGATCTCTTCCAAGGTCCAAAAGCTTCAGTCTCCCCATAATATTCCAGCATTTGTTACAACCCAGTACTTGAAGAGTTTCAAGGTGCCTCAGTCTACTGCAGGATGGCTCAAAAGTTATCAGTCATATAGGATGTGTTTTTGTATCTCCCATCAATATGGAATGCCATTCTCTGCCAGAATCATGTAGTGTGTTTATGGCAGAATTGATGGCCATTAGTAGAGCCCTACATTTTATCAAACATGCCTCCCTGGACCATGTTTTACTCTGTAGTGACTAATTGAGTAGCCTGCAGGCCATTCTCATCCTTTGGTAACTTCTATTCACGATCTCCTCACTGACCTTTGTCATGCAACCTGCACTGTTTGTTTGTGGCCCTTCCTGCAAGCAGTGGGGTTTGGAGCGCTCATATGCGCCCCCCCCCCTTTCCCACCTACATCCATGTCTTCATTTTACCTTATTGTTATCATTGTTTCTTTGTTCCACTTTTAGGCTCCTGCTTTAGGGGCATAATCTGTTGACCTGTACATGTTCAACATTAATGAATTTGGGTTTTAGAGCTTATAGTGCTGTGGGGATGTGCATAACATAATTCTGATTTTATGTTGGTTTTAGTCATGCTTATGCTGTCCTTAGCCTGACCGTATCTTTATTGCACCTCATTCTCAGCTGAAGGGACTGATTACCCTAGTAGTTGTTTGGTCCCTTCCTCCCACCTGGTCCCTTCCTCCCATTAACCAACCATGCTTGACCTGAAACTTAAAGCTTTCCTGGCATACTGATTGCTCCATTAAATTACGGGAATACTGCCGGATGTCCGTATCTTGCCGGTACAATATTTCGCCACAGAGTCTGTGTGGTGTCTTTTGCTGCCATTGCGCATGCATCACTTGAGCGTATGCACTTCTCCTGCATGGCTGTATGTTGCTCTGCGCGCCCTCCACAGTGAAAGCTCGCCGCATCGATATCAGTTAGATTGTCATTGTATTTTAAAAACAATGAAGCACTTTTGCAGAGCACGAAGGTTTTCCACAATCGGATTTTAGGCAGTGTTTAACTGGAAACCACAATCAGTTAAACACAGTCACTTAAGCTGCAAAGCAATGACTTGTTGGTTAGTTTTGTTGTGGTTTCGCTTTTCACAAATGTGCCTTTAGTGGACTCACTACATCTCATTGGCAATAGGTTTGGAGCTGATATTATATCACTGTTTGAGCATACTCTCTCCTCAACATATTTTTTATTTAACAACGAATTTTATGAACAATCTGAAGGTGTCACCATGGGGAGTCCTCTGTCTCCTCTGGTGGCCAATTTCTTTATGGAGGATTTTGAGGAGAGAGCCCTCGCCTCTTCAAGTTTAAAACCAACCATATTCTGGCGATATATTGATGATACCTTTATAGTTTGGCCACATGGTTTGGAAAGCTTGCGCGGTTTTTCTTAAACATCTGAACTCTATACATGAGAACATAAAATTCACTATTGAGATGGAGAAAGATGACTGTCTTCCGTTTTTAGATGTCTTGGTGCGATGTAAAAGTGATGGTACATTAGGACATTTCATGTTTAGAAAACCCACTCACACCGACCTCATTTACAAGTTGCCACCATCCAGCTCAAAAGATGGGTGTTATGAAGACCTTGATGCACCGAGCCCATGTTATATCAGATGCCGATAGTTTGCAAATGGTATTGGAACATCTGCAAACATTGTTTCAGAGCAATGGATATTCGTCCCATCAGATACAGAAAGTGCTGAAGACGCCCAAAAAAAAAAAAACCACACAAACAAACAGGACAAAGAAGAGGAACAGGCCTTCAGAACAACTGTTTGCCTACCTTACATAGGAAATGTTTCAGCGCAAGTAGGCCAAATACTAAGGAAGTATAATGTTAGTCATTTTTCGTCCTCCTTCTAAAATCTCGGTGCTTTGGGGATCTGTAAAAGACGATTTAGAATTGTGCAAAGCAGGTGTATACAAAATTTCGTGTGAATGCAGCAAGTCTTATATAGGTCATACGACGTGCACTGTGCAAGATGGCATTGTGGAGCATCAGAGACATACTCGCTTGCTTCAACCCAGTAAGTCAGCTATCACCAAACACTGCATCTCCACTGGCCATCTGATGAAATATGATACAAAAATTGTGGCTACCACGTCAAACTTTTTGAGCTCCATCATCCACAAATCGATAGAAGTAAGATTGTCAGAAAAGGAGACTCTTATAAATCGTGATGGTGGTTTCCAGTTAAACACTGCGTGGAATCCGCTTGTGGAAAAACTTTGTGCTCTGCGAAAGTGTCATCATCCATCGTTTTTAAAATATGATACTGCGGAGGGTGCGCAGAGCCAAGGTACAGACATGCAGGAGAAGCGCATGCGCTCAAGTGACGCATGCGCAACGGCAGCAGAAGACACCACACATGTGCCGACGGGGTCTTATGGGTGAGCTGAGGGCTTCTCTCATCAGTCATTACCTGAAGATGGCCAGAAGACTGCGCCGAATTATTGTACCAGCAAGATACGGACATCCGGCAGTATTATCATAATGTAATAGAGCAATGCTTGACCTGTCGCCAGACCTCGAAAGATATCAACAGGGGAAGCTACTCACCATTCTGAAAGAGTTCTCAAGGTGTTTAGATCAACAATCGAAGACCAAGCCAGGCCAACCAAAAGTGAAACATGAATTAACACTGGAAATCATCAGCCAATCAGCCAGTGTGTGTGTGTTATTTGTTGGCAATAGAATGTCTAATTATTCATGAAGAGGTAGAGAAAATGATAGACGTTATCATTCAACCATCTCAGAGTTCATGGTCATCACCAGTAATTCTCACCAGAAACAAGAATGGTAATAGACAGGGTTATGTGTCGGTTACAGGAAACTTAAAAGGTAACCAAGAGAGATGTTACCCCCCTTCCATAAATCGACGATATACTGGACTGTCTGAGGGGACCTTTACTCAGGACATTGGCAAATAGTAGTCAAATAGGCTGGTAGTGAGAAAAATGCTTTTGTTGACACAGAGGGCCTGTATGAATTTGAAGTAATGCCACTCTGTCTTTGTAATGCTCTGGCAATTTTCAAAAGGGTTCTTACATGTTTCGGACAAAGTGACCTAAAACATAATCTGTAAAAGGGTCTGTTTCTAGTGAAGGATATCAGAATACTTGGACATCTTGTGTCTATGAAGGTGTGTTGCCTGATCCAGATAAAGTGAGATCTACAACAGAATTTCTTATTCCTAGAAGTACCAGTGATGTTGGAAGCTTGCTGGGATCTCAACAAGGTTGTTTTCATATCCTCCGAAAGCCTCTGATGACTGATTTTGTACTTCATCTGAATGACGAGAGAGCACATACAAAATTGCATACAAGGCAGAAAATAGAAGGTATTAGCGTATGCCTCCAGGACACTTAAAACAGCTGAGAGACATTGGTGAACTACAGAAAGGAGTACCTTGTTCTTTTTTGGGCCATCGGTAAATTCAGCAGTATGTGTGGCTCAGTAACACAATAGTAGAATGCCAGAATATGAATCCAAAAGTCGTGGCTTTGATTTCTGTTAAGTGTAGGATTTTTATCTGTCAGTTTTCACGTCTTTCACCTCTGTCAGTGTTACTGATGTGAAAAATATCTATTAGTATTGTGGTTTGGAATCCACGTTAAACTGTAGGTACCCGTGTAACTGACTGGGTCAGTCAGTTCAACAGTCAGAGGAGGGCAGTGGCATACCATATCCAAGCAGGACGGTGCTTAGTAAAGCTCTATGGTGTTCAAACCATCTTCAGATTGTTGACTGCTTCATCTTCACATTTACCTTTTACCTCTGTGGTACGCCATTTAGTCATTACAGATCATCATTCTCTTTGTTGGTTTACATGTCTTAAGGACTCCTTAGGACAAATTTCCAGATGTATACTACATCTTCAAGAGAATGACATTACTACATTTTACAAAAGTGGAAGGAAATGCAAAGATGCTGACTGCTTCTCAAGAAAGTCACTATCTTCATTATTCTCATGTAATGTGTAATGTTATATTGGCTGTCTCCCCCCCCCCCCCCCCCAGCAAACCATGCCAAGGAGCCTAACGGTTCTTTTGTGAGTGTGTGCGTGGTCAGCACAGGGCCCGAGCTAATGTAGTCTTTGTCCCATCTTCCCTCACTAGACTGCATTTCCTTTCCCTTCCCCTCCCGACCGTGGGATTGATGACCTTAGCAGTTTGGTCCCCCTGTCCCAAACATACAACTAGTAGTCACTGACTTGCTGCTCTCCATGATCTTTCCGATGAACAGAAAAAGGATGCCAAGCTATCACAAATTATGTGACATAAATGAAAGGGAAATTAGGGATAATTAATGGATTGCTTTTCAAGAAAAATTTTGGCCCCTTTGGAAAGAGATGATTACCAGTCATTCCTAAACGCATGTGCTTAGAGATTCTACAGAAATTCCATTAAGCACCTGAGGCTGGTCCCCTAGGGTTTATAAAAACTTCTGACAGAAAAAAGAGGTTTTTCTGGCCAGTATTATTTAGAAGTGTTGCACTGTCGAGTGTGTCAGAGATGGAAGGTGGTGCGTCAGTAACCACCAGAATAACTTGTGCCAATTGTGCCAGTAGAGACGCCTTACCAATGTGTTGGGATTGACATAATCAATGATTTCCAACTTCTAGTAGCAGAAGTAATTGGCTTGTTGTTAGGACTGATTATTTAACCTGATATGCTATTACAAAACTGGGTAAACAGCTGAGGCACCTGAAGTAGGCAAATTTGTTATGCAAGGCATTGTATTGAAACATCTAGTGCCAAGATCTATAATTCCAGATCGAGAAAAAGTTTTTCAATCAAGACTTGTGGCAGGGTAAATGCTCAGTGCAACATTTCACATCGCAGACAGCTGCCTGCCATCCTCAAACTCCCTTCAGGGGGCTCCGCATTAGTTTGCTGGACACGGGCTTGGTGAACCTGGGGTCCATGAGCTGGGGACTGTGTCGTGCCAACAGTCCTCCATATCATAAACTCTGTGTGTACCTCAGTGACCATAGTACGGCACATCAATGGAGCATTGTATGTTACAGAGTCCAGTGATCTTGGCTTAATCGCCCGGGTTGTGAGGATAGTAAGAACCTATATCTATAAACCCTCAATCTGAAGGTGTGATATGTGCCGAGGAGATGCATGGCTGTTGAGGTAGAACAGTCACTTTGTCCAGTGTGTCCATATGGAACCAAAATATTGAGCAATACACTGCCTCGGAAAGTCAATGTTATGATTTAGTGTTGTGGCATAAAGCCTTATATTCCTCCCCCTATGCAGTGCTTAATGTGGTGGAAATTTGGGCACATGTACTCCCGGTGTAATTCCGCCCCACATGCAGGGAATGTGGATGACCATCTCATCCAGACGCTACATGCATTCCTGCACCCATCTGTGTCAACTGTGGCCAGCACCATCCACCCTGTTCATCAGAATGCGTCATCCTACACAAAGAAAGAAAAATAATGAAAATAAAGACCTTGGACCGAGTGACATTCCACAGTTACTTCTTTTGCTGCAGCACTTAAGTCTTCACCACCCTCTCTGGGGACGACTGTAACCAATGTTAAAGCACCACTGTGGGCCCTATGGGCCATACCTCTAAACCTGTCCCCATGATAGCCAGGGAACCTCTCTTCCATTGCTCTCCCAGCATCTCCTATGGGAGCACCCTGCCGCTAACCATTGGGGACACCAATCCCCAACCCCCAGCCAAAGAAGCATCAGTCTTTTCTCCGGCCCCTCTCGCTAGAAAGGGGACCCTCGGGACACTGCCTTCTGAGGCTTCTACAAGTTCAAAAGAGGATTCTAGCTGGTGGCTGATGGATCCACTACCTGTTGGTCGAATGGCTTCCCGATCATCATTGGTCCCTCAAGTCCCTTCACAGAAGCCCTCCCAGCAGACTCAACCTAAGGAACAGCGAGAGGAATGGAAAAAGAAAAAGAAGAAAAGAGAACGTTCTGTGGCTCCTATGCCACAACCACCTACATCATCTGCTTCTGAAGATGAGGTGGAGATCCTCGCATCCCCCTGAGGATCTCGCCCTCACTAGATTGCTGGAACCGATGGTCTTTGATTCTGTAGGCTCTCAGCCGAAGGCGAAAGGTGAGCCTATGGAATAACCCATTTTCTCTGTCCCATTATGGCCTTTTGCCTCAAAGAACATCACATACTCCAGTAGAATTGCGGTGGTTTTTCCTCCCGCTCAGCTGAACTACAACAATTCCTGATAACTTAACCTGCATTTTGCATTGCCCTCCAGGGAGTGTGGTTTCCTATGTTATGCACCCCTACCTTGGGTATGAGGTGATGTATGTACCTATGTCCTTACCTCTGTCTACAGCAAAACTGTTCCCCTCCAGAGTCCTATGTAAGCTGTAGTTGTCAGGGTAAGGGCTGCAGTGGACATTGTCATCTGCAATGTCTATCTCATTCCTGGTGGTGTAATGTCCCAAACATCCTGTCTGCTGTGATTGCTCAACTACCCCCACCTTTCCTTCTATTGGGTAATTTCAACACCCAAAACCCATTGTGGGATGGTACTGTGATTACTGGCCATGGGGGGGGGGGATGTTGAGACAATTTTATCTCAACTCGGTTCTGACTTTTAAATAATGGTGTCCCCATGAATTGCAGTGTGGCACATTGCATCTACTCGGCCATCAACCTATCGGTCTGTAGCCCTGGCCTATTACCATCCATCCACTGGAGAGTGAACGACGACTTGTGTGGTAGTGACCACTTTCCAATCTTCCTGTCACTACCACAGCGTCCAGCCCCTGGACATTTGCCCCGAGGGCTGTTAATAAGGCTAATTGGAACACTTTTATTTATGCTACCATGATTGGTTCCCCAACACATGGCAACATAGATGTAGTCATTGACAGCCTTACCTCAGCCATTATTTCTGCGTCAGAGTGTACAATTCCTCTTCTTCTGGATCTCTGAAGCAATTCGAGATCACAGGTGAGCTCTGCAGAACCACGAGCATCACCCAATCTGTGGAGAACCTCATTGTTTTTAAGGGGCTCCGTGCCCAAGCTCGACTGTTAATCCGACGACACAAGCAGGAGTGCTGGAAGAGGTGTGTGTCCAGCATCGGATCATGTACCTCTCCATCCCAGGTGTGGACAAAGATCGGACTTTGTGTCCGGGATTTCCGTGAAGGGAGTAGTTTGTACAGATCCAGATGCAGTTGTGTAACACTTTTCTGAGCACTATGCTGAGAGTTCTGCATATGTATGTTATCCACCAGCCTTTCGCACCCTGAAAGAGCGGGAGGAACAAAAGAGACTGTTCCTCTCAGCTCGCCATATGGAACTGTACAATGCTCCATTTAGTGAATTGGAATTCCTTAGTGCCCTTACTCACTGCCCTGACACGGCCCCTGGACTGGACCGCATCCACAACCAGATCTTAAAACTATTGTCGGAGGAGTTGAAGCAACAATTTCTAGCCATGTTTAATCCCATCTGGAGTGATGGTGTATTCCCATCACAGTGGCAAGAGAGTATCATCGTTCCAGTGCTGAAACCTGGCAAAAACCCTTAAGAATTGGATAGCTACCCACTCATCAGTCTCACCAATGTTCTTTGCAAATTGCTGGAATGTATGGTGGGTCGGCAGTTATGCTGGCTCCTTGAGTCTCAGCGTCTACTATCCCCATGCCAGAATGATTTTTTCAAGATGCCAACATTTGATAGCAGTCTTTTCTGATTTATCTAAGGCTTATGACATGGCCTGGCGACACCACATCCTTATTATGTTACATGGATGGGGTCCTAGGGCTCGCTCTCCATTTTTTTATCCAAAATTTTTTAGAACAGTGTATCTTCCAAGTACAGATTAACATTCCTTGTAGTTCTTAGCACATCCAAGAGAATAGTTTCCCAAGGCTCTGTGTTGAGTGTTCCCCTGTTTTTAGTGGCTATTAATGGCCTAGCAGCAGCAGTAGAATCGTCATTATCTCTCTCATTATATGCTGATGACTTCGGTATGTATTTTAGTTCTTAGAGTATACATTCTGCTGGACACCAGCTGCGGAGAACCATACGCAGGCACAGACATGGTCTCTCTCCCATGGGTTTCAGTCCTTTGCTGCTAAGACATGCATTACGCATTTCTGTCGGTGTCGGACAGTCCATCCACATCCAGAGCTTTATCTGGACAGTCAACTACTCAATGTAGTGGAAACTCATCATTTCTTAGGTCTGGTATTTGATGACTGACTGACATGGCTACCGCGTATTCACCAGCTTAAGCAGAAGTGTTGGCAGCACCTTGACGCCCTGTGCTGTGTTAGCAGTACCACTTGGGGAGCAGACAGCAATACAATACTGCATTGTTACATAGCACTTGTTCTGTCGCAGCACGATTATGGGAGCAAAGCATATTTTTCTACATCACCCTCGGCGCTGCAGATGCTGGATCCCATCCACCACTGTGGAGTTAGTCTCGCGGCAGAGGCTTTCAGAACAAATCCTGGAGACAGTCTCTTTGTGGAGGTTGAGGTGCCTCCTCTGCGAATAAGACGGCAACAACTGCTGGCAAATTACACAGCTACCGTCCGTGGTTTGCCTAATCATGCAAACCACCATCTCTTTTTTTATTTATTTATCCAAACACAGTACTCCATATTCCGAAATGGTTGTCAAAATCTGGTGTCTCTGTTAGATCACATCTAAGTGAATTTGAGCCTTTTCCCCTACCATCTCTCTTCCAGTTCCAGTCACATACACCACCATGGTGTATACGTCAGCCACACCTCACATTCCTGGCAATCAGAGCCTTACAGTCTGTCATTCAGTGCATAATGTCCTATCCCCACCCTCACCTGGCATCCTTCCCCATCCACTTACCTCCTCATGCACTGTCAAGATGGAGTGGCCATGGATTGTGGGCATATGAACTTGAATTACATCTGACTGAGTGTGTGAATGTATGTGTTGAGTTTTCTGATGAAGGCCATGGCAGAAAATTTAAGTTTTGTGAAAGTGATTGTTTTACGTGCCTGTCTGTGGCTCAGCGAGTTTGTGTGTGTGTGTGTGTGTGTGTGTGTGTGTGTGTGTGTGTGTGTGTGTGTGTTTTAGGGGGAGGGTCTTTTCTTTATAGTAAACGTGCACATGTTCTTATCACTCTTAATGAAAAAATTTTCTTGATTTCATGATGTTAGTTTTTGTCATGTAGAACATGCAAAGCATCTCTCAGAACTGAAAGTCAGTATTGTTTTCTTTATTGCTTTCATTGTAGTTAATATGTTAATTTTTTTCCCAAAACGTAGACACAAAAATATTTTTTACTTGTTCATTGTTGCAGAAAGAGAAGTTTCAAGAAGAAATACCAAAATGGTTACCACAGATAACAGAAGTACTCGGAAATGTAAATCGTGAAATGCTCCTTATTTTCAAGACAAATGATTTAATAAGAGGCATTGAGCATACGCTGGGAACAGAGTCAAGGTATGCATAAAATAAAGTCCCATGTACTACTTTTACTTTGATTGAAATTTGTGTTTATGCCATTGTTAATATCCACAGTAACTCTCTCAGAGAGAGAGAGAGGGAGAGAGAGAGAGAGAGAGAGTAGTATGGATGTTACAGGTTTATGGAACTAAAAGTGCTTTCAGTGTGTTTCCTGTAGCTGGTGAGTGATGGGTAGCTAAAGTTCATTTCTGTTGTTGTGTTTGTGGTTTGTTTATTGTTGAATGGATGCTCAGTTGCTTTCAAAAGTCTGATATATGAGGCCAGTGAATAGATATGGGCCTGTGTCAGACAAATATCTTTGTCTTCCAGAGAATACTTCAAAAAGATTTCCAACCTGCTTACACTTTATACCACATGGTTTTGCTGTATTTGCTTTTTGTTGTAAAGTGCCCATAGTTCATCTAACAGGAATTAAGAATAAGTAACTGACTCACCAAAGCTGAAATGATGGTTATGCACAGGAAATTATAGTACTGTGTACTCCAGATAATTCGCAATAATTAATGCTTCAGCTTCCGCGAATTATCAAAAACCGTGAATTAAGCGAAGTGTATATGGCACTGTAAAATTACATGACTTTCGTGCACTCCAATTGGCAGGTAATGGTTTAAATAATCAAAGTAGCACTACTGCACAGTGTATAACACAAATAAGCCCTGAAAACAACTGGTTTTTTGGAGATCTTTAACGTGATGTAGCACAAAGACAAAATATTTTCGTAATATGGAAGTAGAAAAAAGAAATTTGTGAAATACAGTGCGAAAGGCAAGTGAACTCTGAAAGTGAAGTTACGCATTCCGACATTTTTTTTTTTTTCAACAAATGGAAGAGGAGTTGAAGATGAATGGAAGGCACTCAACAAAGAGGTTTTCAGTGCCCGGGCAGAATGTAGTTAAAAAAGAACATTCCTGACAATCGCCTCAAGATGAGGGAAACGCAATGTAAAATGCAGAATTCAACAACTGGACCCCTCAGGGGCTCAGCATTAATTTGCTGAGTACGGGCTTGGCGAACACGGGGTCCTGAGCTGTGGGCTGTGTCGCGCCAACAGTCCGCTACCGTAAGCTCTGTTCGTGCTTCCGCGACCATTGTTCGGCGCGATGGTGGAACGTTGTACGTTTCAGAGCCCTGGGATCTTGGCTTAATCGCCCGGGTCGTGAGGACGGTAGAAACCTCTATTAAAAAAAAAAAAACCTCAATCTCAAGGTGTGTTACGTGCCGAGGAGATGCATGGCTGTTGAGGTTGAACAGCCGCTAGCGAATGACCTCAGTTGTATAAGGCATACCCAGGCAAGCGGGGCGCTGCCTGGGTGGACCTTTAGTTCCCTAAATGCTCGTGGGACGAGAATGAAACGAGCAAAAAATGGCGTTGCAGGACACAAAACCGGCGTCTCTAAGCATGGGCGAACTGAATTTAATGCTGCGACATATGACCCCCAAGCGTTTCCTTCCATGGCCACACCATGGGAAGAACGCAGGGCTCATCAGCAAGGTGAGGCTTATGCCCCCCCGTTATCTGGTATGCTCTAGGACAGACAGCGAATCGTTTACGACCACGAAGCCTCTGTTTTTTGTGGAAAACCTTGAGGATAAGTTTGGGGTAGTAGATGGCATGTCTAAGATGAGATCTGGGGCGGTACTCATAATGACGTCGTTCCCAGCCCAGTCACGAGCACTGCTTGCCTGTGACAAGATGGGTGACGTCCCCGTTAGCATTACTCCCCACAAGAGTTTGAACATGGTACAGGGAATTATATTTCACAAGGATCTTTTATTGCAGTCTGACGACAAGTTACGGCAGACCTTAGAGAGGCGTGGAGTTCATTTCATCCGTCGTGTTTATAGGGGTCCGAAGGACAATAGGGGAGCCACCGGTGCGTTTATCTTGGCTTTCGAAGGCGATTCATTGCCGGAGACAGTCAAGGTAATGGTATACCGGTGTGACATAAAACCCTACGTTCCTCCCCCTATGCGCTGCTTCAAATGCTGGAGGTTTGGGCACATGTCCACCCGATGTGATGGTAACCCTACATGTCGGGAGTGTGGACGTGCCTCACATCCAGATGCCCCTTGTGTCCCTCCTCCAGTATTTGTTAACTGCAAGCAGCATCACTCTCCTTGTTCGCCGGACTGCACGGTTCTTCATAAAGAACTTAAAATTATGGAATATAAGACCCTGGACCGGTTATCATACTCAGAGGCCAAGAAAAAGTATGCCAAGCTCTATCCTGTGAGCATGAAGACATCATATGCCACAGTTGCATCACAACTGCCTCTGCCACTGCCTCGTCTTCCACAGTGGGCCCTTTGCCCAAACTGCCCACATCTGCCCCCATGGTGTTTGGGGGTACCTCATCCTCCGTTGCCCCCAAGGTCCCTACTTTGGGAGCACCACCATCTCTGCCTGTGGGGCCCTCAGTCCCCACCCCTGAGCCAGAGTCTCAACAGCCATCTCTGGTTCCTCTCGCGAGGAAGGGCTCCCTCAGATCCCTTCCTTCAAAGGCTTCTCCTGTGGATACCAGTAGGTGGCTGAAGGAGCCACCTACTGCTGGTTGCAGGGCTGCGCAGGCATCCTCAGTTCCTGAGGATGGCTCCGCGAAGCCCTCCCGGCATGAGAAGCCTAAAGAACCTCGCGAGAAGAAAAAACAAAAGAATAAGAGTAAAACCAAAGATTCTGTGGTGGCTACCGTGCCACCAAAACATTCCTCTTCATCTAAGGACGAAATAGAGATCCTCGCGTCCCAAAAAGACTTGGCCATTGCCGAGTCTTTGGAAGCTATGGACGTTTGAGGATCTGCTTCAAAAATCGGGAACAGAAGGAAGAACTGTGAACCCTACTATGCCGTCGAAAGCAGCATGTCTCAGCGACCAGGAGGCTCTATGATCCTCCAATGGAACTGTGGCGGCTTTTTCCGCCATCTGCCAGAATTGCAGCAATTGTTGTGCCACTTCCCAGCATTTTGTGTAGCCCTGCAGGAAACCTGGTTTCCTGCTCAAAGGACCCCAGCCCTTCGTGGCTATTGGGGCTATTACAAAAACTGTCCCATGTATGACAGGGTCTCTGGAGGTGTATGCATCTATGTCCTTGCCACTGTCCCCAGTGCCGCTGTTCCTCTCCACACGACTCTTGAGGCTGTTCGCATCCGTTCTATGCAAGAACTGACGATCTGTTCTCTTTACCTTCCTCCAGATGAGATGGTATCGTTTACTAACCTTGCTGCCCTGGTAGCACAACTTCCCCCTCCATTTCTGCTTCTGGGGGACTTCAATGCCCACCATCACTTGTGGGGTGGAGCGCAGACAACAGGCCGCGGTAGGCACATAGAGACGCTTTTATCACAGCACGACATCTGCCTGCTAAACACTGGTGCACCCACGCATTTTTGCGTGGCACGAGGCACGTATTCCATGATAGATCTCTCTGTTTGTACCCCGAGCCTGCTCCCGCACTTCCAGTGGAGGGTCCATGATGACCTTTGCAACAGCAACCATTTTCCTGTTCTCTTGACGCTCCTTGATTTTCAACCTGCGGGCTGTCCATCTCGATGGTCTCTCCATCGAGCTGATTGGCACCACTTCACCTCAGCTGCTACGGTTCCCGTTCCACTGCCAGCCGACTTGGACATTGCGGTTCACCAGGTAACCAGTTCGATAGTTTCAGCTGCTGAGGCAACCATTCCTACCACGTCTGGCTCCCCACGGCGTAAGTCTGTGCTCTGGTGG
The DNA here is from genome assembly GCA_026315105.1 of Locusta migratoria. NCBI lineage: Eukaryota > Metazoa > Arthropoda > Insecta > Orthoptera > Acrididae > Locusta > Locusta migratoria. The sequence goes on along the minus strand of CM048755.1, from coordinate 27,077,735 downwards.
ACACCGGAAATCGCTGAGGCCATCCGGGATCGTCGTCGGGCGCTCCAGCGCCATCGTCGACACCCCACTGTAGAAAACCTTATAGCTTTTAAACGGCTCCGGGCCTGGGCTCGACAGCTCATCCGGCAGGGTAAACGGGACTGTTGGGAGACGTTTGTTGCCAGCATTGGCCGTCGCGCCTCAGCATCTCGGGTGTGGTCCCAGGTTAGGCGCCTATTTTGGTACCGTCCACCAGCAGCGATTCCCAGCCTAAGCATCCAGCATACCCTATGCACCGACTTCCATCGCAGAACACATGGCCGAGCAGTATGCTCGCACCTCAGCAACATGCGAATACAGTGCAGACTTCCGTGCACTGAAAGAGCGGGTTGAATAGCGACGGCTGTCCTTTCACACGTGTCGAGCCGAATTGTACAACTCCGCTTTCAGTGAATGGGAATTCGAAACTGCCCTTGCCGCATGCCCCGATACCTCTCCAGGACCGGACAGGATCCACAGCCAGTTCATCCGGCACCTTTCCGTGGAGTTTCAACACCAGCTTCTCGCCATGTTCAACCGTTTATGGGTGGAGTGGGCTTTCCCGTCACAATGGCGAGAAAGCATCATTATTCCGGTGATCAAACCTGGTGCTGATTCACAGGTGGCTGATAGTTACCGCCCAATCAGCCTCACCAACGTTCTGTGCAAGCTATTCGAACATATGGTGAGCTGGCGGCTTATGTGGATACTTGAACATCGGGGTCTGTTGTCCCCACGTCAAGGGGGTTTCCGCCAAGGCCGCTCCACTGTTGACAACTTAGTGGCTCTGGAGTCCGCCATTCGTACGGCATTTAGCAGGCGTGAGCACCTTGTTGCCGTCTTTTTTGACCTCAGAAAGGCCTACGATACCACTTGGTGCCACCACATTCTGGCTACACTGCACGGTTGGGGATTGAGAGGTCCGCTCCCACTTTTTATTCAGAACTTTCTTTCTTTCTTTCTGGTCTTTTCGAGTACGGGTTGGTACTTCCCTCAGCTCCTCTCGCGTCCAGGAGAACGGTGTCCCACAGGGCTCTGTCCTTAGTGTACCCCTCTTTTTAATTGCCATCAATGGACTTGCTGAGGCAGTGGGATCATCGGTTTCTTCCTCCTTGTTCGCCGATGACTTCTGCTTATACTTCAGCTCAGCTAGCATTGGGGTAGCTGAAAGGCGTCTACAGGGAGCCATTTGAAAGGCGCAATCGTGGGCTTCAACCCATGGATTCCAGTTTTCTCCATCGAAATCCCGGGTTATGCACTTCTGCCGCTGTCGAGCTGTCTATTTGGACCCAGAGCTATATTTATATGATGAACTTCTTCATGTCGAAGAGACTCACAGATTTCTTGGCATGCTCTTTGACAGCCGGCTCACTTGGGTGCCCCATCTTCGCCAGCTCAAGCAGAAGTGCGTGCGGTACCTAAATATTCTACGCTACCTCAGCCACACTAGTTGGGGAGCTGCCCGTACGAGTCTTTTGCAGCTCTACAGGGCGCTGATTCAATTGCAATTAGATTGCGGGAGCTTTGTGTATGGTTCAGCAGCCCCATCTGCATTGCAGGCCTTGGACCCAGTACTCCACAGTGGCGTCCGTTTAGCGACAGGGGACTTTCGGACAAGTCCAGTGGCAAGCCTACTTTCTGAAGCTGGAGTCCTCCCCCTGCGATTTCGCCGGCAGCATCTGTTATCCTCCTATGCTGCCCATGTTCATGCAATACCATACCATCCGAATCGCAGGCTTCTTTTTCCAGCTGCTGCACTCCCATCTCCACGACGACGACCCATGTCGAGTCTTCCGATCGTGGTCGGTGTTCATTCCGTCCTGTCATCTCTTGAGTCCCTTCCTATCCCTCCTGCTTTTCACTGGCCTTACCGTATCGCTCCTTGCTCACTTTCACGTCCACAGCTTCGGCTGGACTTGGCGCATGTCTCGAAAGCCTCTGTAGCGCTGCTGAGTCTCCGTCACCAGTTTCAGGCGGTTTTAGAGTCGTTCTGTGGCGCGGAAGTCGTGTACATGGATGGTTCTGTGGTCAACGGCCGTACTGGCTATGCATACGTCCATGGTGAGCATATCGGACAGCATGCACTGCCCTGTGGAAGTAGCGTGTGCACTGCGGAACTGGTTGCCATCTATCGGGCACTTGAACATCTCAGAGGGTGCCCTGGGGAGTTTCTGGTCATCTGTTCTGATTCCCTTAGAGGCTTGCTAGCCCTCGCCAAATGTGTCCCGAAACACACTTTGGTGCAATCCATACAGGAGTCTGTTTCCAGGCTTGTTCGGTCTGGTCGCTCGGTGGTCTTTGTTTGGACCCCAGGCCACATTGGCATTCCGGGAAACGACCGTGTGGATCAGCTGGCTAAGCAGGCTACTTCCTCCAGTCCATTGGCTATTGGTCTTCCGGAGAGCGATCTCCGACTGGAGTTCCATCGGAGGATCCTTGGCCTGTGGGATTCAGAGTGGGCTCACTCCGCTCAAACCAACAAGTTTTGTGCAGTGAAGCTCTCTACGGTTGCATGGAAGTCCTCACTGTGGTCGTCTCGTAGGCAATCGGTTGTTCTCTGTCGCCTACGAATCGGCCACACATGGCTGACGCATGGCCACCTTCTTCGGCGGGAGGACGCACCACAGTGTGACTGTGGTGCCTCCTTGACAGTGGTCCACATTCTGGTGGACTGTCCACTTTTAGTTGCCTTGCGACAATCTTTTAATCTACCAGATGCGCTTTCTTTTATGTTAGGAGACGATGCTGCTATGGTCGAACGTGTTTTAGACTTTATTCGCGCTGCTGGTTTTTATCATGTGATTTAGTAGTGGGTCTCTAATCCTGATATTTCAGCCACCCGCCATTTACCTGGTTTTAATCTGTTTTTACTTTCATCCTGTCAGTCCCATCTATGACTGGCATTTTAGTGTGTGCAGAATGGCTGGCTCATCCTATATTATCTTTGTGATCGGCCAGCCACAATCTTCTGCTGTGCTCTTTTAGTGTTATTGTCTCTTTGATCCACTGCTTTAGTGATTTTTTTCCTTTAAATGTTGTCTTAGCACGCATTCTCACCTTGAACGTCTCATGCATTAGATGTGGCATACTTCTTACGTGCTCACTAACAGATGCTCTCTCTTGGCTAGGAACGGGACTGATAACCTAGCCGTTTAGCCCCCTTTAAAAAACCCAACAACAACAACAACAACAACAACAACAACAACAACTGGAGATAAAACCTGGGTGCAGCATGAATCAATGTAGGTAACTCAAGAACCACCATCGTACTTTGTCTAAAAAGTAGGACTTGGATGAAGGAGTTAGAATGACAGGATGAAAGCTGACTGCCTGCATGTAGAAAAGCTAGCAACCTACCATTAACAATACACTAACACCTTCAGCCTAAAAGCTTAGGCCAGAGTCCAGAAATTTCACAAAAGTGTAAAAGTTTGAACACCCTCTCCTCGCCATCGCCTAAAATATGTGGCAAATCTGCACCAAGATCTGCCTCTGTTCTCTTTGCCCGGTATAAGGTACACTCTATTAAGATGTGACGGACGGTTATCTGTACGCCACAGGCATCACATATCGGGGGCTCCTCTCGTCGTAGGAGGAATCTGTGAGTAAACGGACAGTGCCCGATTCGCAGGCGGGTAATAGCGACCTCATCCCTCCTGAGGGGCCGGCAGGAGGATCGCCACGAACGGGTAGTGCGCTTCAGCAATCGCAGCTTGTCGTCTGTTAAGCAGAGGGCATGTGGTGATGTTAACTCATCAGAGGACAGAGTTCCAGTACAACATTACAAGGCATTGAAGGCAACACATCGAAAAATACATTACATGAGAGTTAAGACACATTTCGGCGTGGAACAGGAATGAACTGTGCCCTTGCCTGCTCAGTAAAAGTAATTGCCTTCGTAAAAGGAAGATTTGGAATAATTTGATTACTGTTTCGTACATACCATAAAATAAATAAATAATGCTGTTCTGCTCTGTGGTTGACAGGTTCTCCACTCAGTAAAGTAGTTACTATCGTAAAACAAGACATTTCATAACAAAACGTTTTTGTTACTGTGAAGACACACCCAGAGGAGATGGTAAAGCTTTACATTATCAAAGTACTGTAGAACATCCAGGCTGTGTATGACACGATCAATTTTGTATTTTCTCTTCCATACTAAGAACGTTTGGAGGATAAATGGAACATAGCATTAAAGATATTTCCAAAACACGCATTTTAAGACTAGGTATGTCATGAAAAAGTACCCAGAAGTGCTACATTTATAATGTAAAATGTAACCAACATGACGATATTTGAAAACAGATGAAGGATTGTTTTCTGCTTGGCAGAAGTCTGCGTATTTGGTGCTTGTAGGAATCACTAACAACATTTGTAACTGGACAGAAATATTTATAATTTTTAGTTTTTCAATAACAGTCAACCTCTTATATTTTATATTACGACCACTCATACTGTATTATTCACTGGCACAATCAGAAGAAAAATTTAGTAATGTAAAACTTCTCACAACAATATAAAATACAGTACAGCGTAAGTATACGTCCATCCATTGCTGAGCATTTTTATAATTTGACAGAGTACATGTATGAAGACAGTGTTTTGAAATTTTATGTTAAAAAAAAAAAAAAAAAAAACTGATGTTCAGGGAACTTTTTGACTGAAATGTGTACTTGTGCAAAATTGTCAACTTTTCTTCTGCCATTGTCTTGGTTGTCTTTTTGTGGTTGTGTGTAAGCTTTCAACAAACAATCGTTCAGTTGAGAAGCAGTATTTTTCTGTAGGGGAACTAAATGCATCTCAGATTTAAAGTTTTTCACAACCACATTCCAATCAGCTAATTCAAAATCTGTTGTGACCTTTCTTGGCTATTGGTAGTTGTATTATTTATACTTGACAACAGTACAGACAGAGTGAGTCAAGGCACTTAGCATAGATATAGAACTGCAAGTAACTCTTTGCATGAGAATATAAATTGAACCAAAAATATCCGTGATGTTGGGTCCAAACACTGTAAGGTGCCGTGCTGCAGAGGGCGTGGTTGCTTGCCATCGGAGGCTTGAGTCCTCCTTCGGGCGTGTGTGTGTGTGTGTGTGTGTGTGTGTGTGTGTGTGTGTGTGTGTGTTTTGTCCTTATCATAAGTTAGTTTGTAAGCCTAAGGACTGACAACCACATAGTTAAGTATATACATTTGATCAAATGTACCGTGCATTTCCGCAGATACGACGATGGCTGAATCGTAAAAAAAAGAAAGGCCCCAAAATCCGAGGCCGTGTTATATGACCATGCAAAAAAAAAAAAAAAAAAATTAGATTGAAATTTAGTCTGCAATTGGCAATTTCGCTGATGTGCTGCATAGCGCGGCTTTGACCTCCAAACGATATATATTGAAGCGGTTAAGTATCGAAATGATACGTATCGAACTGGGCAAATGTTATGATTTTTATGAATATGTCATGATTTTAAAGGATGTGGTTAGGCAGGAACATAAGAGTACAGCTTTTTGGGCAATTTACAAGAAAGCTTATGCTCGAAGTAGCTCAGCCTGAAATGATATATATCAAAAGTAAAACTGTAAATCGATTTGTGTTTCTGAATCGTAGATTCGGAAGCTATGCGCCCTCATGTTCTAAAAGAAAAAACTTCTTGTTTTACCTATACCGGTTCAAAAACATTTTCTTATTCTAAACATATTGTTTTGAAACGTATCGTTTCGAGGTCGAAGCCTCGCTGTAGCCAAACTATACTGCACATCTGCGATATATTTCTGGTGAAATTTACATCTTTTGCGCAATTCTTTTAAATATTCTCTTTTCAAGCTCTATTAATTTACTGAGTGGACAAGGGTAAATACGACAACCTGTATGCCATAAAGCAAGAATAGAATTAATTATTTACAATGCAGCTTGATTTTACAATGTCGTTTGTCAAAAATAAATGTAGGTATCCAGAGTTGCACTGAAAAGATTAGAGTATATTTACGTACGGAGCAGTGAATGGGTTAAAATTTTTCGGAGCTATACGCAGCAATTGTGGCTTCCTTCGAAATCCTTTATCTTGTGTTCTCGGGCAATATTGTGTGTTTTCACCTGCATAATATGTGCATCGAGGTGATTAAATGTCATATTGGGGAAAGAAATTACTTTTTTTTTAACTTCGCAGCGTAAAAAAATGCTTCTTCACGATCGGATACAACATAGCACTACATGCAAGAAAGTTCAAAAGCAGGCCACAAACAGTGCAACAACGGCACTTTTCGGAACTTCCTGAAGCTTTGCTTCCTAATCTAAGTCACCAGGCGTATTTTTAGATCCCGAAAACTGGGGGGGGGGGGGGGGGGGGAGTGTGGCATGCATTCGGCTAAATACAGTAACTTGGGGGTCTTCTTATAGGCCAGATATATGCTTAAACTATAAAATTTTGAAGAAAATTTGTACCTCGTCTTGTCTGAAGGTCACCTTATCTGCGGAAATATATGGTAGTTTTATTTGCATAATTTAATGGGAGAATTTTAGTGCCTTCAGAATACGCTGACAGGTTTTGTTTTCTAATGGTTGACATTGTTTGGGCAGTCAGCTGCGAGCATAAACAATCCACAATTCTTACCACTAGAGGGTAGAGGAGTGACCCAAAGAAACATGCCTCCCTCCCTCCCCACACCACCTGGAGAAATTGCTACTGCCTACACAGTTGTCCCCACAAATTCAAACTACACTTCACTGTTCTTCACAAGTTTATCACTTTAACATGTGCACCATTATTATTATGTAGCTCAGGTTTCTCTCACTTGAGCTGTACCTGAAAACAAAATACCATCTATAGTGCAAACTTGTAACTATATTTTTGTGAAATTTCAACGTTCCAGCTACAATATATGGGAGAAAAACTTTACTGCCTGTTTCTTTCCGATCTTTCAAACTTGATACCTAAATACTAATACAGTTTTCTCATATGACACAGCTGCATTACATTTCACAACAGTAAATTAATTGTAGAACATCCCATAGAAATTCACCAGTTCTTGTAGCTTAGGGTAATGATGTAATTCACTTCATAAAAAAAAAAAAATTGGCAGCAATGTGCAATACAGGCAATGAACTAGTCACTAGTGATCATGAGCATGATTGATTTTTACATAGAATTTAAGGTACAGAGGTGTTTTCAGGCTTTCTAACAATCGCAGCCAAGAACAAACTTGAGCTAAGGTACTAGGTTACAGTCTTCTCACCACCAAACAAGTATTAGTACTATCCTCTATGACTAGAAATGATGACCAATTATTAAGCTAAAAGAGTAATACTTTTCAGTTTGTTTCTAGCTTGTTTCTAGCAAACTATATGGTGGGTGCCCAAGTAAGTATGGCTATCTAAGTGCCAATCTTATACAGTTCAAGTTACATAGTCTTAAAACTCTATATGTACTCTAAAACATAATAACAATAAAATTATAGGAAGTTTTATGGAGGCATTTGAGGTGTTGCTGTTTAAGATATTGTTTTAATTGACTGCAGATTATGTGTGTGTTTCTAAATACAGAAAAAAAGGAAATTTAATATTATTTTAATAATGATGTGTATAACAGTGCTGGCATTTTTGTCTTGTTTGAAGACCTTTTTCAGCTTGTTTGATGAAATAATTAAAAATTTGCTTAATTTTGTGTGAACAATTCCATACTGATGATCCTTAAAAGTAGATTTATTGTGCATTTATTTTAACAACATTCCTAAATGACAATTTCCAAAAGGTTTGTGGAATCACAAAGATTTTTGTATGTTTTTCTGAAAGCTTGGTGTCAGTAAATGTAGTAAGACAATCCAGTCTCATTAAATAGTTTTGAATGCATTTTATTGAGCAAATAAATGTCTTACAACATCCATCTATTTTACAGGCGTGGATCCCTTTTCATCATGTGGAGATGCTGTATAAATAGGGTTTATACAGACAAATTAAATAAATGTTCATCAGGAGTGAAAAAATTACACATTAAAATGTGCAGACAGTGGCAAATTTTGAAACTGACTGTGTACTACGGGTATTTAAGGATATTGTCTGTGCCTTACTTGTCCTCCGTATTGCAGCTATTTGGCTCTCGCTAATTGCCAAAAAGTACTACCACCTGAGTAGTTGTGCAAAAATGCCAAAGATTTTTTTATTTTTTTTATGGAGATTTTATGTATTAAGCTGCTTACCTGAATGGCATGGACAGTGGCTCAAGATATTAAATTTATTCTTAACAAAAATTGGATAAATATTGTGTAATAACAGCGAAAGCTAGTGTGCAATAGTACTGTAATGTCTTGAACAGGAATATGACAATAAATAAAAACAGCACCTTCCTAAATGTTAGGTACTCTTGCCGTCCATCAACAGATGTGATAGTGCCTTGTCCAGTGTTGTTTTCCAACTATAATACATGCTGTATGTATATATGTACATAAAAATCATGCTGTTTTTAATAAGAAAAGATTTATTTTTGTATACAAAAGACTATAATTAAACATTATTTTACCAATGGAAGCACATATATATCATTGACAAATTTTTGTCTTGGAACGGCAGTACAAAACTTGCTCATATTTGTGTGTGTGTGTGTGTGTGTGTGTGTGTGTGTGTGTGTGTGTGTGTGTCACGTTACATACTTTCTCTGTGGATTTCTGTATGTGTTGTTCATATTATTGGTTGTTTTAAAGATAAACTAAATTCTACTTGTTATATAATGTGTTTTATTTATGTCTTATTTGTTTGTTTGTTTGTTCTGTAAAGTTGATTAGTTCCTCCTATGATATTCTGCCTATGTTATTTTATTCTATTTGATTAATTACAGATTCTCCAGAACTGTAACAAGGTTCTGAGTTCTGTTAACATTGTGCAGTTCATTAAGTGAAATTTGGTTGTAGTATGTAGCAGTATTGGTTAACTACCTCAAATTTTTTGTGTTTATATAGGAGATACAATATGTTTCAATGTTTTTGAATAAATATTCTGTTTTCTATGCATCACTTTGGTCCTTAAATACAGTGGCCTGTGACTAGGGGAAAACATGAGAACAAAGAATTATGTGTTTGTGGGAAAAGGGGGAGGGGGGTGCTTTACCAGGAAACCAAATGAACTATGTATGCTACATTTCAAGGAAAAATTAATACACAGTTATGAAGTTCATCCACGTTTTGGTGTCCAGTGGAGTTGAGTCTCTAGTTTGTGTAGAAACAGGAATATTCCAGTAGATAATTGACATAATTAAAAATGTGGTGGTGGTGGTGGTGGTGGTGGTGGTAATTTCTGCAGGTTTTGTTTATAAAGGAACCAAACTATTTTTGTCATAGGTCCCTGGATAATTTATAGATTTGAATTTGTAGAAGCCATTAGACGTGGATAACAAAGTCACTAGCATTTTAAGGCTATTGGAAGGGTTCATAAAGTGACAAGACTTAATAATATAGTGTGAGGATGTTGGTAAAGAATACAAGCTAATGATAATGGGAGTGCTTGGGAGCAATCTAAGTATATATTAGTGTTTATTATGTAAATAATGAATGGTCAGCTTAGGCTTGCTGCTCAGACTTTGATCACTAGTGAACAAGTGCTTTGATGTTAAAATCTATGCCTGAAGACCATACTGTAAAGGGGGTTTGTATCAGACATTGGTTACTGATAAAACTCACAATACATTTGTCTAACAAGGGACACCTTTGACCTTGATCACTGTGATCCGCACGAAACCATGCTTGCAATAACAGGCAATCATAAACATGACAGTGATGTGCATCATTTCTATACAAAATGTTGCATTGTACCTCAAGTAACATTTTAACAGAGAGAAACAAAGTAACAAGATACCAATACCATAGGAAGGAAATTATATGTAATATAATGATATCAGTGCATCATTACATATTCAGTCAGCAGCACCAAAAACACTCAGCTTAAAGTACTTATAATAGCACAAAACACACATACAGCAGTACCAAACAGCTAAAAGTGCTTATATTAGTCCTCCACGTGCAGATAGATTTTGATGAAGTGATTAAAACAAAGTTCGAGAGAATAATGTGCACACATCACTAAAACCACGTTATCACATTCCAAATCACTTTCTTGACTTTACTGTTCCTTTTGCTCTTAAGATGAATGCCATGTACTGCTTGAAGAGCCACCTTCAGGTTCCATATATCTATCCACCGTAATGTTGTGTATTTCTGTGTTGTCGCCATTATATTTCTCAGTTATTATGTTATATAATATAACTGTAAACTCCATACCCTCAGTCTCGATGTCATTTCCATATTCAGCATGTTGCAACTTGCTAACTGATATGTAGGACCACATGCGTAGGATTAATTCTCTTCGTGATATCACTGCACTGTACACAGTAACTCACTTATGAACACTCAAAGAGACAAATATGTACTGCAGCTATACCACTCACACAACTGGAACACTGGTTGGTGCAGCTACACTATGTCACTATGTGTTGTGTTTTGCACGGAAATGACGCACACCACTGGTTTGATTGCTTGTTATTCTAAGCATGATTTTGTGCAGTTCTGAACGTTAGAGGTCAAATGTGTCCTTTGTAAATGCTACAGTGAGGGCCCTGTGGACACACAAAAACACTGTCCAAAACATATAGCTGAAGGCTGTATGTGTTCAAATTTTCAAAAAAATCTTAAATTGTAGTCCACTGAGTTTCCAGTTAGACTCAAAGGTTTTCATCATATTACTTTATACTGTGCTAAACTACGTCCATAAAAAATCACTGTTATTTCGGTATCAACATTTCAACTGAAAGTCCAAAACAAAGAATATTATTGTACATACTTGACATGTGCAACCTGTTACAAAATATGCTGTCTAACTAAGAAAACAGGAAATATAATTGCATTGATACACAATGCTTGCAATTTTTTTTTTTCATAACATAAATTTCTGATTGACATGTGATATTGCAATGCATAAATATGAACACAGAAAGATTAATGCAGATGTATTGTTAAATAATGGAGAAAATAGTATATGGGATCTCTTGCAATACATACATACATATAAAGTAAACCTTGGAAGGCACATTTGGTGAGAACTCTTCAGTACATTCATTGAATTTAGAAACAAAATATTTTTACAAATGGTATAACTTCATTTGAAAATTCTTTTCCATTAAAAACACACAAAAGTGTCGTACTTGCAAATAAGCAGCATTAGAGTATCAAACAGCAGATCAGAGGGTTGCATAATATTCACAGGCTAATCACAGCCCTGTTCCAGAATATCATTACAGACCATACTGTAAAGTATTGAACAATGTTATCAAAGTGGTTAAAAAGTAGAAGAGGTAGAGAAAGCTCCTGGAACAAAATTGAAACAATATATTTAGGAAAGAAGCATCAGGGCAGAAAGTTTTGCTTAAATTAACAATTTTTATTTATTAGTGAATAAAATGGTCAGTGGAATATCAAGGTTGTGCAGGATAATTAATAAACACTTTTTGACACTAGTTACCAAATGAAAATTTCATAGGTGCATAGTTATACAGAGAGCTGAAAAGCTTATGCTCTAAGACAGTTGTCAAGTAACAACACTAAGGAACAAATAAAGAGGATATTGACTTAGTAATCAAGTCACAGTGATATGATGAAATGTCAAGTAGTTTGTGAAGGTCACTGCACTGTTCACAAATGATGTATTTGATCATTTTTGCATTGTCTTTCAGATGCAGCCTGTTTCCATCTGGATGGAAACACTTTTTACTAAAACACCTTTTATTGAAATAAATGCAGAACTAGAAGTAGCAAACTACTACCAATGATTTTGAAACTTCTGAGGAAGGATTGTGCAAAAGATTGTCACATCACAATATAAACCATATTATTAAGAAATTTAGTTTTTAGTTTTGGAGGAGCAATAGAACTGTGTGGGTTTGTATTACTTTCTTTGGGATTTTAGAAGTGTACAATAGCATCTCTGAGTTTCCATTTGTAGTACATACTGTAGTGCAGTTGCATAGCATACTATTAGTGGGCGGACACTTCAGAACATTTAGATACATCATTTGACCTGTACCATCACTTGAAATTATTTCATCCATGTAGATGTCCCAATGAAGTGTTTCCTCCAGAGACTTGCTCCTCCACCCATATAAACATTGTATGTGTTGGAACTACTCGTGCTCAATATGGGCACAGTTTGTGTGTTACAACCTTAACAACTGATACGTCTCGGTCTTCTATACATTTCCATATAGTCGTCATCTTAAAACTCGGGGGTACTTGGATAATTCTACATAAATGAGGGAGCAAGTAGAGCAGTAGTTAACTGCAACTTCAGTTGGTTTCCAGATCCAGAAATACTAAAGCCCTACATTGCTAATTCTTGATCTGGTATCTTGATTTAGGCCTGTCTGAAGGTATATTGAGGCTGTACAGTCAAAACTAAAAGCAATGGAGCACACTGTTACAACTGTTAAACAAAAAGGAATTCCACCTAGAATTTTTATAAAATTTTCCAGGTCAGGCAGTTTTCATAGAGGAAGGAAATTTGCATACAATTTCAAACTGGGGAATGAACATACATGTCCTAATAATCCAGAGAAACATTTTCTTAATGATATGAGTTGGAAAGACTGTTGAGAGAGTGACCATCTTGTAGTGGGTACAAGAGACCAGGCAGCTCATAAGCTTTGTTCAGTATGTGTTATGAAATGACAGGTATACCATCATCAATTTCATGCTACTGTAGGTTGACTATACAACAGGCTTTCCTATGGAATGACGTGAACACACCCCTCTCAGCAATCAAGACTTGAGATAGCGCTCTATTGATACAGACAAGGAGACCAAATTTTAGAATTTTTTTATATTTATGTTAAATGAAGTTCAGAATACAAATAACAATCAGTCAAAGCCATTCGACATAACTCTCAAAAAATTCTCAAGAAAATTGACATTGAAGTTTTGCAAGTCCATGTAAGTAGCAATAATTAAAACAGTTGTAGCATCTGTTGGTGTAGTTCAGATAGTAATTCTAGCCTTTCAACCATGGAATTGGTGGTTCAAATCCTACAGTGACAGATTTTTTTCCCCGAATACTTACAGTTTTAAAATTTTAAACATGGCTGCAATTCAGCAACGATGGAACATGATCCAAAAGTCAACACAGTTTCCGCCGACCAGTTGCATAAAATGGTTTGCATCTATAAACCTTTACCTAGATTAGATTAAAAAGTAAAATTTGAAAACAATGTCACGTCATAAAATTGTAGAGCCCGTCCACATACAGGTCGAGTGAGCACTGAGTACGCAGTGCTCTCTCGACCTGTGTGTGGACGGGCTCTACAATTTTATGATGTGACATTGTTTTTAAATTTTACTTTTTAATCTATTGACATGGAGTCAGCCACATTTTATTTAACAGTTTTTTTAATGTGAGCTTTATGTATACTTCTGAAGAAGGCAAAATTACTTTTACCGAAACCTAGGTAAAGGTTTATATATGTAAACCATTTTATGCAACTGGTCGGCTGAAACTGTGTTGACTTTTGGACTTACAGTTTTGATATCCAATGGAAATTTTTATGAATAATGCTTGTAATTTTCTATATTTTTGAAATGTTAATAATAATGGTTTCAATCAAAAAGCATAAGTTGCATTTTTTTTAAAGTATTGGCATCACTATTAGTTGACGGTAGTCTTTGACTGTTCAGTTTCCAAAGAGCTATGAAGCTGTTTTTGGAAAGTCATCTCCATAACTACTAATAGCTTTCCAAACAGCTAACCTACTCAACCATCATTTTACGTGATGGCAAGGTGTTTAGTTCATTTACATACACACAAACAAAATAATTGTCACAGCGAGATTAGAACCACTGACTCAATGATTGTGAAAGCCAGAACACTACCACCTGAGCTACGGCAACAGATTCTGCAATTGTTTTAGTTATTCGTACTTACGTATACTTGCAAAACTTCAAAATTGATTTTCTCGATAATTTTTGAGAGTTGCATTGAATGGCTTTGGCTGATTGTTTAAGTTCTGAACTTCACATATCATGTGGTCTCCTTGTGAGATCCATGGCTTCTGCCCAAAACATCTTCAGTTCTCTAAGCTATATTTTCACACAATAATTGTCAATGACACAAAAAAAAAAATCCGGTTTCATTCATTTTTAAATACGTTTAAGAACCAATGAAAATGTTTTTGCAAACACAGATATATGTAAACACTAAGAGGATGGCACTGCAGTCAGCAAAGCCTATATAAGACAACAGGTGTCTGGCAAATGTGTTAGATCGGTTACTGCTGCTACAGTGGCAGGTTACCACAATTCAATGTGGTGTTATAGTCGGCACACGAGAGATGGTGCACAGCATCTCTCATGTAATATAGATAAATGTTGATATACTAAATGAATGTAGGCTTTCATGGCCCATTGTTGAATTACTGCTCATGTTGTTTTTGTGGAAATAATGCCATGGTCCTTGACATAATTTTCTGCACAGAGGACTATGGCCATATTTATATAATAAATATGCCAATTAATGTGAAAGAATTTAAATACCAGTAGGAGAATATTGCTCACTTTCAGATATATTACCCAGATTATCAAAGGTTCATATTCCACAGATCAAATGTTAATTCTCTGTTGTGCATCTCACATGTCTAAGCCAGTGGTACTCACCTTGCAGCCCGCGGGCCACTTGCAGCCCGCCAAACTTTGTTGAGTGGCCCGGCAAGCTATTCCCCCATATTCAAAATTTGCAATAAATATCTCATGAAATGGACGAGATGCCTACAGGTATAACGACAAAACCAATGCCTTATATTTAAGCACCACATTCTGCACAACACATGTCATTTATTGAGCAGTCTGTCTCAGTAATTGTGTGGCAGGAGAAGGTATGCCTAGAATGAATTTAGTTGGGTTGCTGTGGTTGCAAGCATTTTAATATTAGACGTGATAGTCACAAAGACTACAGATTTTTTCCAATGTTTAACAATGGGAAGTAGTCCAAAGCGACACACCAACAATTACCTATTAGTAAACTGTTTAAGTTGCAAATCAAACATCTATGCAATTACAGTGAAAACAATAACACTACCGGTTTCGTTAAATTTTCCATTGTTGACTGAGTAATTCCAAGGGGAAGAGCTCATGTGTTCTACCAAATACAGCTTTTCTATTCATTACACATGCAATGCGAACTAGCTTCCAACGTTTATGTTTCTGCGACCGCATTAGTGCGCCGCTCCGCCTCCCTGTGGCTACCTGCGGGAAAAGGCCACTTTTGCCACCGAGACCCCTGTTCGCTCGTCACCAGGTCGCAGACAAGTCAGTACATTTGTTTGGCTTGTGTCGTGTGGGTTCTGTATTCCTGTGTCTGTAGTTAGGGTGAAGACTGAGAAAATAGTTATTCACCATGTCAGGAGTGGCTTCTAAAAACCAAAAAAATATCTGATTGAAAAAAGGCTGTTTCAAGATCATTGGGAAATTGACTATTTTGTAGTGCAAAATCAACATGGGTCAGCAACTTGTTTAATTTGCTGTGAAAGTGTTATATTAAAGAAATATAATATTGATCGCCATTTTACAACAAAACATGGATCATTTAGTGAAACTTTTCCTCGAGGATCCACCCTAAGACGAGAGAAAGTAGCAGCTTTGAAAAGTTCTTTGGTGCAACAACAAAACCTAATGTTGGTGGAGGTGGTGGTGTCCCAAGATGCAGCGGTAACAAAGGCATCATATGAAATTTGTTACTTTTGTGTCCCAACTTCGTCGCCGCTTTTGGGTCCCAGCCTCGTCGTAGGTGTCGGTGGCCGAGTGGAATGAGACCGACACGCTGGTGCAGGTACGGAGGGGAGCAGCCAGAAACTATAAACACTCAAGTAAATTAGAAAGAGATATATTGCACAGAATGTAACAATACTTAACTTTTACATAGTACTGCAGAATGTTGATACATAGTTGTTAGAGGCCTGCCTAGTACCTGTACAATAGCAAAGCCTTCACGGGTGCCTATCTGATTACGAAGGTCCTAACTGGTTGCCATCTCAGTCCGAAGTGAACGATGTCCTTCAGTGGTGGCCACGAGCGGAGTTGTCGCAGAGGGCGCTCGTGGCTGTCGTCGTGAGAACGCCGTGCCATGCGTGCCTGGCGGCGCGCGGCGAAAGTAAGTGGCGCGCACTTTGTACTTGTGCGACACCACACCCCTCCCCCCCAAACCGCCGTGGCGTAGGGCTGAGGGCCACGGCGACGGCACTGGGAGGAGGGCCTGGGCGGGGGCGTTACTGGTGGGACGGGCGTCGTAGCTGAGGCCGGGATCGAGACGCCGTCCGCGCCCCGGCATCTGCCTTGAGATCCTCCAGGGAACCCGCCGAAACCTGGGGAAGGGCGCCCGCCCCCGCCCAGAGGGAGCAGGTCATCTTCTTCTGAGGTGCGTGGCTCAAGCTGGGGGGGCCCGCACGGTCCCGGAGTCCCTCTCGGTGACGCTGTCATCTGCGGCGGCGACGACTGCGTCGGAGGTGTGTCGACTTCCATAGGGAACTCGTAGTCCGGGGACGAACGATGTGGCAGTGCTCCCTGGCGGTGAACTGGGTCTGGAATCAAGAAACCCGAGACAGGATCGCGTGGCCTGTGCAGGCGCAATTGGTTTGCGTGGCGCCGCAGCTCCGACCCTGTGGAAGAACGTACAACATACATATTGCTACCTAGCACGCGCTGAATGGTGCCCGGTAACCATTTCTTCTTGTTGCCAGCAAACACCCTGTACAGCACCGGCGTAGAAACCTGAAAACGCGTAGCGCCATACGAACCGACTCGGTGCGTGGGAGGCTGCAGCAGGTGAAGGAGAGTGCGGTGACGGCGGCCGTGTAGCAGCTCGGCAGGAGACGGGCCGTCACGTGGCATGCACCGATACGTAGACAGGAAAATTTGAAGAGCTTGCTGCCTGGAGTGCTGACCTTTCATCTTCTCCATGTGAGACTTGAATGTTCGAACGAAACGTTCTGCTTCACCATTGGACTGAGGGTGAAAAGGTGCAGTGGTAATATGCTGAATGCCATTCACACGACAAAATTGTTGAAATTCCGCACTAACAAACTGAGGTCCATTGTCACTGACGATAGTTTCAGGCAAGCCTTCGATGCAAAACACTGATGTTAAGGCACTGATTGTACTAGACGCCGTCGTTGAGTTCATGGCAATCACAAAAGGAAACTTGCTGAAAGCGTCTACAACAATTAACCATCGCGTATTCCAGAAAGGTCCGGCAAAGTCAATGTGTAAACGTTGCCATGGTCCCTTGGGGCGTGGCCAGTCTGAAAAACGTTGCGGAGGAGCCGCCTGATGCTCCGCACAAACAGTACACTGTGACGTCATGTTCTCTATCTGAGTGTCCATACCAGCCCAGGTACAATGACGTCTGGCCAATTGCTTTGTCCTAACAATACCCCAATGTCCTTGATGCAGGAGGCGTAACACTTCACGTTGCAGGGAACGAGGAACAATCACTCTTGCTTGGTCGTTGTCCGTATGTAACAACAGAACACCCTGACTTAAAGATAATGCATGACGTTGTGCAAAATAACGTCGAACCAGAGGCCGATCCATGTCTTTGGCTCTGGCAGGCCACCCTGAGCGGACAAAACGTGCTACCACACTTAGGTCTGCATCCGCAGCTGTTTCCTGTGCAACCCGACGAGAGTTTAAAGGAAAGTCTGCGACAGCGGAAGCATCTCTGGAGTCTATCTGACAACATGCCATTTCTGAAGAATCAAATGATACATCCTGGCCAACCGGAAGTCGGGAGAGTGTGTCCGCGTTAGCATGTTTAGTGGTAGGTCGGTACAAAATCTCATACTGATAATTAGACAATATCAAGGACCATCTCTGAAGCTTTTGTGCCGTACGTGGCGGAATCGGCTTTGTGGGTGAGAACAACGACGTGAGAGGCTTGTGGTCTGTCAACAAATAGAATTTTCTGCCATAGAGATAATGATGAAACTTTGTGACGCCGTAAATGATTGCTAAGGCCTCCTTTTCTATCTGACTGTAATTCTGTTGCGTTGGCGTCAGTAGCTTGGATGCAAAGGCAATAGGACGATCGTGAGATCCAATGCGATGTGAGATTACCGCGCCCAGACCGTACGACGAGGCGTCAACTGCTAACACTACAGGCTTCTGTGGGTCAAAGGGAATCAAACATGCATCACTGAGTAGTGCAGACTTTAATTTGTCAAAGGCAACTTGGCAATCTTTAGACCATACAAAAGGAACATTCTTCCTACGTAAGTGATGCAGTGGAGCTGCAATCTGAGACGCATTGGGAATAAACCTGAAATAATAGTTAAGCTTTCCCATCACTGCTTGCAATTCATGCACATTCTTAGGAGGAGGGAAGTCTTTGATTGCTCGAAGATGTGACTGTAAGGGATGAATTCCTTGGGCATTAATCACATGGCCTAGGTACTCTATTTCAGTTTGAAAAAACGAACACTTTGCTTTATTACAACGTAGACCTGCTGCAGTCAAAACTTTGAAAAGGCACTCCAGGTTTGCTAAATGTTCTTCAACTGTACGTCCGGATACCACAATGTCATCTAAATAGTTCGAGCAACACGGTACAGAAACTGTCAGCTGTTCCAAAAAACGCTGAAAAATAGCGGGGACGGAAGAACTGCTAAAGGGTAGGCGTTGAAATTGAAAAAGGCCCATGTGAGTATTAATGACGAAAATTTTTTTTGACTCGTCATCAAGTGGAATTTGTAAGTATGCCTCTGCTAAATCAATCTTGGAAAAGAAGCGAGACTGTCCTAATTTGTCCATCAGTTCCTCAGGTCTGGGCAGGGGATAAGTGTCTACAATTGTTTGACTGTTCACTGTTGATTTGAAGTCGGCACAGAGACGAAGTTTTCCTGACGGCTTGGGTATAATTACTATAGGCGAGGCCCACTGACTCGCAGAAACAGGAGAAATCACCCCACTATCTTGCCAACGTTTAAGTTCTTCGGCCACTGTATCACGCAAGGCGATAGGCACTGGTCTAGCTTTACGAAATTTTGGAACTGCAGATTCTTTTAAAGTTACATGTGCCACGAAGTCTTTTGCACAACCTAGTTCCGGCGAAAACAAGTCACTATATTTGTCACACAATGCATTGATTTTATCCTGAGGCACTATTGACGAAATTTGAAGCACATCTCTTTGAATTGATAAACCAAACAAGTCAAAAGCATCTAGTCCAAAAATGTTCTGTGTCGATTTGGCCTGAAGAACTACAAAAGCAACTGTTTTCCTTACACCTTGAAAAGAGGCAGGCAGGCTACACGTTCCTAACACGGGAATATTTTGACCTGTATAAGCTGTTAACACTTGCTGTGACGGCGACAATTTTGGCGAACCCAGAAGTTCATAAGTATCTTTATTAATTAAGGTAACAGCGGAACCAGTATCAAGCTGAAATTGCACCGTCTTATTTTCTACGAAGAGAGTCACAAACAGTTTTTGCTTGCGGCGCTCGACAGGTGCGCGAATGTGGGCAACGTCTGCTACGGTTTGTTTGCTGCGTCTGCGCGGGCCGCGTAGTGAAGTAAGCGGCGCAGACTCAGCATGCAGCGGATTAACCACACTTTCACTAGATGACACTACCGCCGGATCGGCGTCCGCGCAATGCGAAGCTACTCCAGATGTACTAACTACTGCACTACACTTTTGAGTAGCTACTTGGTGTCTACTGTCACTAGCTACACAGTACTGGGCACTATTACAAGGAGCAGTTGCAGAAGGCACTATTTTCACTACAGGAATGCACTGTTCATAGTCATTTTGCTTGTCCCGAACCCGTTTCCGTTGCACTGTTTTACGCGCTCGTCGGCGCTTGCTACGTGGTGCACTATATAGATTTGCCATAGGCGCAGAACTACTTTCTTGCAATTGACATCCAAGGAAAGCAGTGTTCAATTCCACAGCCCGTATAACATTTACAGAATGAACTGTTCTCGCTCTCTGCGAAGCACTGTTTCTAACGGTACCGTTCTTTGAGTTTTTAATTTGCATACACACAGACTGCACATGTCCTGATTTGCCACATTGATAACAGGTCGCGTTGCGACTAGGGCAATGAGCACGCTTGTGGCGAGACACACACTGGGGGCAAGACTTACGAACATTTTTCTGAAATGAGCGTTGGCGCCCGTTATGCAAATTACTGTGTCTAACACTACGGGGCGACCTTTGCGTCGCACTTTTACACTGGCTACCGTTCACTGTCTGTTCAGCACGGCCTGTACTATTGTAAGAATCACTAGTGCTACACTGAGAACTACGGCTAGGAAAGCGTCCGTTACGGCGCACTGAATTTACACTGTGGCTTTGCATTTCTACATCTGCTAAGTCAAAAGTATCATGCGCTTCAATAAGCTGCAGTACACTGTCTAAGGAGGGGTCGGACTTTTTCAGAATTGCTGCTCTAATTCTGGGGTCCTGAATATTCTGCGTAATCGCATCCCTCAACATCACGTCACTATACGAAAGTCCACAAGAGCAAGTAAATTTACATTGGCGGGTTAAGCCCTTCAATTCCGTAATCCACTCTTGGTGTGATTGCTGCGGTAATTTTTTAAGTCTGAA
Organism: Locusta migratoria; assembly: GCA_026315105.1. Taxonomy (NCBI): domain Eukaryota; kingdom Metazoa; phylum Arthropoda; class Insecta; order Orthoptera; family Acrididae; genus Locusta; species Locusta migratoria. The sequence continues at coordinate 27,057,097 of CM048755.1, read as the reverse complement.
AAATCGGTACCGTGCAGCGGCTACAAGAACTTTTCTCTCATAATGAGCATTCAGTGCATCTACAATTTGTTCAAAGTCTACATCACGAGGAGATGCGAGAGGGAATAGTTTTTGCAGTAACACGAAAGTTTTGGGGCCCACCACGGACAATAAAAGATGCTTCACTTTCTGACCAGTAATTTGATGAGCCGCGACGAGTTCTTGAAACTGTGCGAAATAGTCGCTCCATTCTTCCTCACGTTCGTTGTACTGGCGAAATGTCGGAAGCGGTGCGGCGGCAGGTGTGGGCTGCTGATGTGACGGCTGTTGTTGAGTTGTCGTCAACTGTGCCACCGCCTGGAGAAGTTGTGTTATTTGCGCCGTCTGTAACTGAATAATTTCCATTAAGTTTGGGTTCGGGGTAGTGGCCATGCTGACCGATTAGGCGCCGCGTATACAAGTAACTTATAACAAAACACAAATGCAATACGAAAGAGGACGCTCTGCAACAAAAAAGTCCACAAACACGTAACTGAAAATGTTCCCCCAAAAATCTTATAAGAAGGGTGGGTGGGCGGGAGCAATTTTTGCGTGCTCCGACTACTGCTGTCTGGCTGCTGCTAGCGGGCTGGTCCAAGGTTCTATCACTCCTCGTCGCCACTTTTGTGTCCCAACTTCGTCGCCGCTTTTGGGTCCCAGCCTCGCCGTAGGTGTCGGTGGCCGAGTGGAATGAGACCGACACGCTGGTGCAGGTACGGAGGGGAGCAGCCAGAAACTATAAACACTCGAGTAAATTAGAAAGAGTTATATTGCACAGAATGTAACAATACTTAACTTTTACATAGTACTGCAGAATGTTGATACATAGTTGTTAGAGGCCTGCCTAGTGCCTGTACAATAGCAAAGTTTTCACTCGTGCCTATCGGATTACGAAGGTCCTAACTCGTTGCTATCTCAGTGCGAAGTGCCCGATGTCCTTCAGTGGTGGCCACGAGCGGAGTTGTCGCAGAGGGCGCTCGTGGCTGTCGTCGTGAGAACGCCGCGCCGTGCGTGCCTGGCGGCGCGCGGCGAAAGTAAGTGGCGCGCACTTTGTACTTGTGCGACACCACAGTTACATACTTGGTAAGAATATGAAACCATTTACTGATGCAGAAATAGTAAAGGAATTTTTTAACTGCTTCCAGTGTGTTATTTAATAAATGCAACAACAAAAATCAAGTAATTGGAGAAATTGAAATTCCAGCTCTCAGATTCAAGCTGCATTAGACGTATTGAAGACATAGCTCACTATATTCGCGATTGCATAGTTCAAGACAAAAAAAACTGCAAGTTCCTTAGCATGGCTCTCGATTCCAGCACTGACATTTCAGCAACATCACAATGTTCAGTTTTTGTTAGATATTGTACTGAAGACAACTCCGTTCAAGAATTTTTTTTTTAATTTCTCCCAATAAAGGGCCAAACCAGAGGCAGAGACTATATTATTTGCGATTTCTTTTAACAGAACAATATAGATATAAGAAAATTAGTTTCTGTGTGCACTGATGGCTGTCCTTCAATGACAGGCTCGGAAAATGGGTTTATTTCTCTGTTAAAAAAAGAAATATGGTTTAACAAATCTAATAACATTTCATTGCATTATTCACCAGGAAAACTTGGCTGCGCACATTAAATGTCCTGAAATAAACTCTTTGATGAAAACTGTCGTAAGTACAGTGAATAACATCCGAGCAGGACGACTGATCCACAGAAAATTCAAAAGCCTTTTGGAGGAAGTGGGCAGTCAACATAGCGATGTTCTTTTGTGTACTTCAGTTTGTTGGCTTAGCAGAGGCAAGGTGTTGGAAAGGTTTTTTTTCTTTGCAGGAAAAAATTATGCTGTATTTACAGCAAAACAATAAAATGTGCAGTGAATTGCAAGATGATGGATGGTGGTGTATTTTAGCATTTCTGTGTGACATTACACATAAACATAAATCGCTCAATTTGGATTTACAAGGTAACAAAATAATTTCGCAGATGGCAAAATATTTGCATTCGAAGAGAAGCTTAATGTGTACCATATAAAGAAGAGATTAAGAACCAAATACTACAACATTTTCCAACAATGACTAGCTAAAAAGGGAAGATATTAATATTTCTTCAGATAACTGTATGATTATTTCAAATTACTTAATGTCATTATTGGTCAAATTTAAAAGTGGATTTAGTAATTTAAGGTAAATTAAAAGCATGTTGTTACTTCTCGAAAATCCTTGGCACTTAGATCCACCACTCATATCAGACCTGGCAGGCATTCTGGGATGTAGTTACATACAGCTGTTTGACAAATTTATAGAGTTCAAGAACAACATGCATTTGCAAACTATATTTAAAGAAAAGAGGGTGGAAATGGATTACACCGATTTTTGGAAAACTGTGCCTGGACAATACAGAACTGTACAAAAATGTGCTCTAATTTTTCTCACATTTTTCGCATCAACTTATCTTTGTGAATCATCGTACTCTAAAATGAAGTATGCAAAAAAATGTATACAGAAACCGGCTCACTGATTGTCATTTGGATGATGTCTTATGAGTAGCTTGTAGTAATTGTAAGCCTGATATATAAAAGATTGTTAAAAAGTGTACACAATTTCAACAATCTTATTAGTCTTTGTGTAATAAATATGTTCATTATGTTCATTTTTTATTTTAATTGTATTACTTGTCATAATTAGTTGATCTTATGTCTTAAAGTTGTGTCTGGTACTGTTCGCGCAAAATTAGTTGATAGTCGATGCAGTGGCCCTTCCGCCCTTGTGTGCTTTATCTTGCGCGCGGAGCTTCTTTTTCTCTTATTCGTGTTTAGTTTAGCTTAAGGACTTTCTAGATTCATTTTTACTAACTGTGAATGGGAAATGTCTTTACCGGCGATCCCACCAGCACCGTGCCGAATGTCAACTTAACGTGCGCAGTTACTTGTCGAATGTCTTATATCCTAACTGCTGTCAACCTCAGTAATTCTAATAGCGTGGCAAAATCTTGCATTTTGTACGTCAAGGAGAAATTTAAAATAAATATTTTTATTTAATACACCTTACGCAGCATTACTAGTGAAATTTAGATCACAGCTGATCGGCTGCGTGTATGAGTGACAGGTAAACATTCTCCCTCCCATGTTCCTTCTCAGCCAGTGACAGTTTTCTCAGCTCTCATATCTCAATTTATGTGCTGAGCTGGTCATAAAATTCAACTAGGTAGAGACATGTAACAGTCCAAATACCATTGCATCCAATGTTTTGATCAGAATGTATTTTTTTAATGATTCTAAAATTGGTAGTGATTGCTTGAATAATTAATAGATGATATCAGTAGAGTATTTATTGTGAATTGACAATAAATAATCTACTGATAACATCTATTGATTATTCAAGCAATCTCTAGCAATTTTAGAATAATAATTTTTAAAAAAAATCAATGAAAGTTTCGTACCTCTACCAACTTTTTCAGTCTAAAATAAGCAGAATGTATGATGTCCAGATTTGGGCGGGACAGCTTCGGCTTTAGGAGTCCCCATCATGTTCTTCCCAGACGTATAAATGTTTCGGTTTTTAGAAATCCAAACACAGTCTCCGTCAAGCGGCGTTTCAACACAAACTTCATATATTTTTAGCAGTATTTCGTAAACCTACATGCCATGCCAAATTCAGAATGCGTTTACACGTACTGTGTGATGACGCACTAATCATAGAGATCTGCAATAATACTTGCGCTGAAGATAATATTGCTGAGCTGGATTTACGCAGTGAAACCCTGCTTCTCGCTATTGTTTTGACAGCGTATTGTACCACACAAATCAGAGTCGTTACTCAATTTGTTTATATACTGTAACCAACATGCATAGCCCCAAACAGAACATCAAGAGAGGTAAATGCTGAATTCGTATTGCAGTTCCATAAACTGTATTATATAACTGCTTTTAATTAACCATGGACCGTCTCTCTGATATCTAAAAAAAATTTTTCTATTGTGATATTTGATAGACTTTTACCACACTGTTTTTCTTATTAACTGCAAACAGGGAGGTGGTGTAAGTTTAAAATATGTAGCTGTAAGTGGCATCGTAGCTCCAAAAAGAAACATCCAATTTTAAAGCAGAACCTTTTCTTCTTTTAGTTGTCTTGAAAAGTCTGTTGAGCTATTTAAGTTTCAGTAGCCAAGTTAAGTAAGAATATTTACCACCAGCGTTCTCTCTTGATATATGCTACTTAATACATAAGAGTTGCATCATATTAGGTAGTTCCAGGTTGTAGAGTTTAAAACAAAAGCTACCTGTCTACATCCATAGTACAAGAGTTAAAAATTAAATTAAATATTAGCAAAAAAACTCTCATACACTGTCATTTACTTACTTTTGAAACATGAGCAAGTGAGTGTTAAAAGCTGTATAAACCCACCTAGGCAAGATTTTTACTAACTTCTAATCCTTGGATGTATCATAATTACACAGTAGTTGTGAGGATGTATGTGTTTTATGTTATATTTCTATATTATGATTTTGTGTCTGCTATCCATTTTGTTGTAACCTTCAAAAATTTTCAAATGTGTGTGACGTGTTATGTGACCAAACTTCGTGGTTATCATTTGCCAGACTTACGCACTAATTCCTTGACTAACTTACACTAAGGACAAAACACACACACACACGCCCGAGGGAGGATTCGAACCTCAGATCGTAGCGGCCATGCAGACCGTGACTGGCGCGCCACAGATCACTCGGCCACTGTGGCTGGCTTATAACCTTCAATAATGCATAACAGTTACATGACATTGTTGCATTTTCAGTACGGAGTAGTTATAAAATTGGTCCCACTTTCGGCATCCACAAATATGATCATCTAAACAGGTAATTACCAGAAAAAGTAGTAGAGATCAGAGGAATAGATATCTCCACAGGTTGCCTACTGATATTACCATTTCTGCCACACACTCTCACATAATCAAGATTAGTTGTGGCATTACAATAGCAAGGTGCAGCTTAGCATTTGAAAACTATTTTTTCATTAGTAATAGAATTTCTACTTAATCCAGTATTAAACGTGATACTCTATCCAATGTGTAAAATAATATTTTCCTATACTAATTGTATTGCATTGCAAAAACAGCTGACCAGTATTGGTGCAAGCAATGGAAAAAATGAAAATTTATCATTCCCCTTGTAATGTCGCCAAGAACCATAGTGGCAGTTCACAGTAACCACTAGTCTCGTCTGCCTTGCAAGATATTTAACAAAAAATAATTGATTACAAATGACTGTCAAGAAGTTACATCAGAGTTACAGATGGCAAATTAAAGTGAACATATTTTTAACAAAAACAAAAAATTAACAATATGTTTGGCCATATTTCACAAACTAAGCTGTCAGAAACATACTTCTATATTAACAATTATGTATTTAAATACATTTTCATAATAAAGCAAATGGGTGTGGTTATTTCTCATTGTTATCTTGGCCTGTGATAATGTTGTGGCCCATTTGAAATAGCGCTTCTGAGAATGTGGCTTGCATAGGAAAAAGATTGAGTATGGCTGGTCTAAGCTCAACAATTTGTAAATTATATATATCAGATCATGGAGATTAAGGTATCGAAAAGTTTACTTTTCCCTTTAGTTTCCTCATGTGGTTTCACAGACTTGGCATAATTTCTTGATAATTAGACTATTTTAGATGTCAGTTGCAGAATATCAAGATTTTTTTATATAGAAAAAAATTAAGTGCCTTATACACTAGGGTGACAAGATTTCCAAAATTAAAATATGGACACACGGGGGGGGGGGACACCAAAGATTATGAAACGTCGCCTTTACGTGTGGTATCTTCAGCATGACGTATCCTTTAAAGCTTATACAATATTACTTGGTAGTCATAAACAAAATGAATTAATGTACACAATATAATAAGAAACAAAGCCAGTGTCCTCCCCACCACCACCACAAAGCTAATTTGTCATGTTTGGTAGATCTCATATTTACATTTCCTTCTCTCGAAATCACTTCTTTTTTAGTACTGTATGTTGTTTGCAACTTTTGAGTATAATAAATTACCACAATATGAAATTTAATTAATTGCTGACACAAGATAAAACCAACAGAGCAAGCAAAGGAATTAGGGGTTTTTGGTATGGGACAAACTACTTATACAACAATCTCAGTAACTAAGACATACCAACACACCAAGTCAACTGCAATGCTAATTCAAGATATAGTTTATTGTTTTATAGTTGTCAACATCCAAACAGGTAGGAAAGACAGTTGTTATTACACATGTGGGTTACTTATTTCTCTATATAATATATTTGCAAAAGATTTTATGTCATTCAGGAGTTCAGTATGTTCACATAGATTCCCACAATACTTATTGTACACAACACGCTATAAGAGCCTAGCACTGCGCGTCACTTACACAAGTGTTAGCCAGGGTGCAATCCACATCGCACTGACGTGGGCGGTCCGCGCTCGTGGAGTTGTTGATGTGCTGGTAGAGTGCACTGCCGAGGCTACGCACATGCTCTGGTGGCCAGGCCTTACTTGCTGTGTCTGCTGTCCGGGGCACACCGTGCCGGTGTGCGTTCTCGCACACTGTTTCTGGCAGCTACTACACTTCGGGGGGTGAGGAACTGGTGGTTCCCGCAGTGGGAAGGTAGAGCACCTAGAGGGAGAAATGACTTCCACGTCCATTGTGGTGCTGAGTCGAGTGGATTGGCCAACCCTCTAGCTGGGACCTTCAAGTATGGGCAGAAATGTCCCACACGAAAAGGCCCCCATCGCCCCCTACCAGAGCCCATGACAGAACCGGTGACAAGCTGTCAAAATCTGGGTCCAGGACCACATCGGTAGGTGGATCAGGAGGCGGTGTGGATGGAGGCAAAGGCTGCCCAGTTGTGACATCTTCCTCCTGAGACAACTGGCTAACCCGGTGCGAGGGGGGGGGGGGGGGGGGGAAGCTCTTGCCGGGTAATCTCTGGTGACCGTGGTGCCGATGTAGCCCTGGGTGGATGCAGCAGGCGAGGCTTCTTGTAAAGAGGCTGAGACTCAGATGGAAAGGTGGTGAGAGTACCCTGAGGAACTGCTGCACTGTCTGGGGTATCTGCCATTGAGAAGCCGGTGCCTGTGGGGAGGGGGGTGGAAGTCCGTTCTGCGATGGAGCTGATTTTGGTCCCAACGTACCTCCCGGTCCCCTACTCTTAAGGTGTAGAGCCTGCAGGGACTGATGACCCGTTGTTAAGTCCCATAAGCGCTACAAACATTTGTAGAGCCTGCGGTCGTTGCAGTGCAGGAGAACTGCAGGTATCCAGTGGGGATTGCGACCAAATCCCCGTTCCCAGACTGACATACCCTGTGGAAAACCTGGCACCCCCAGGGACGAAGACTGGCGAGGATCAGAACAGAGGAGGTGGAGCAGAGACCGCGGTTGGCGGCTGTGGAGGAGCTCTGCAGGGCTGCGTTCCCCCATTGGAGTAGTTCGATATGCCGACAAAAAAAATGTCAATGCCTCCTCTGCGGGAAATGGATGTAGGTACTTTTTCATTTCGGTCTTGAATGTACGCACCATCCGCTCGGCTTCCCCATTTGATTGTGTATGAAAGGGGGGCAAGTGAACATGGTGAATGCCGAAGCACGTACAGAAGTCCTGGAAAGACTGTGAGAGAAACTGAGGGTCATTATATGATACTATAGTGACTGGCAGGCCTTCCACCAAGAAAATTTTGGAAAGTGATTGGATGGCAAGTTCGGAAGTGATTGACGAGCAACAAGCCACATACGGGAAGCATGAATATGCATCAATCACAATGAGCCACACCCATTTAAAAACGGGCCCACGAAATCTATGTGAATGCTCTCCCAGGGCTGGGTTGCAGGAGGCCAGAGAGAGAATGCCGCCCTGGGAGATGCTTGTTGGCTCGCACACTGGGTGCAAGCCACCACTACAGAGGTGTGAAAATTATTAGACTCAAGGCTATTTTTTTTTTTTTTTATGAAAACATTTAACAGTTTAGAAGCATTTATTCCCCAAATTTGAATGCATTAATACTTTGTGTGCATGCCTTTGTTCTTAATGAGCAGTTCAACACATGTTGGCATTGTTTTAATAAGTCTGGAGCATGAATTTTTGACATCTTCATCATGGTGCCATATTTGTAACAGTTTTCCATGAGTTGCAACTTTGTTCTAATGTTGATCTTCGTCAGCTTTTGCTTAACAATTGGGTTCATGTCTGGACTGTTCTCGGGCCACGGCAACATTTCTATTTTATTTTCAGCTAAGAACTGAGTAATTGATTTAGCTTTATGACACGGTGCACCATCATGCATGAACACAAAGTCACCGCCAGGAAACCGTTCCTTAACCGGAGGTAAAAGCCTCATTTCCAAAACTTTCCTATACTGGTTTTGATTCATAGTGCCTTCCACAATGTAAAGTCGGCCAGTACCCTTTGCTGACATGACACTCCATACCATAATAGATGTGGGATGTTTTACAGTTTGCACTACACAAAGCTCAGAAAAGTCTTCATCAACCATTCTTCGGACATACTGGCTACTTTCTTCACATATTGAGAATAATGACTCATCAGAGAAGCACACCTGAAAGGAATCAAACGTTTTAATCATAAGAAGTTGACGATTTCTTATGTTATATGCTCCTATGATCCGTACTGTAATAAATGAAATTTTTCCATGTTTTCGTGGAATATTTCCTTGAAAACAAATATTCATTTTTCAAAAGAAATTTTCACATAAATTTTCTCAACTGCTTTAAATAAAGTTTATTTACCTTACTCCAGTCCTCCCCAAACTTATTTCTAACTTCATGAGCCCATTTCAGCCTCTTTGCACTCATTGCAGGGGTAAGTTTTGCTTTTTTGCATGGACGACGAGCTGGAAGCCCTGCGCTAATAAGCTTTCTGCGGACTGTAGAAATACAAACATTTACGCCATAGTTCTCCAGAGCCTTCTTCAAATCTTGGCTGGTAGCTCTTCTGTTGTCTTTCGCCATCTGGACAAGTTTCCTTTCAGTTCTAGGGGAAAGTTTGCTCTTGCATCCACCCTTTCCTCGACATCCACGTCTGAAATCAAGGTCATCTTTCTCTGCCTGGCAAATGCGACTTACAGATTTTTGTGAAGTCTGTAACCTATTTGCTATTTCTCACTGTGAATAGCGTTTTTCTTCGAGTAACAGTTTTATAGTCGCAACTTTTCTTGGTAAAAGATCACTTTTCCGACCCATAACCAACAAATATCTGACAAAAAAAATTATTCATAATAATAGAAGTATTTATATTTTACGGCTAAAAGTGCAAACAGAAAATGTTCATTAATTATTGTTTCAAGATACATTAAACATAAAACCAACCTTAAGAACGTCCCAGCTGAATTAAACTGTCTCCAAAACAACTGCAACCATGCAATCTTTGCCTCGGCAATAACAATTGATTGTTTAGGGAGTGCTGCCAACATTGTTGTTAACACAGTACTGCCAACAGCAAAGGGAAATGTTGTCATATGGATGTGGGTGAGTGAAAATGGCAATATCACATGACTGAATAATTATAGAGCGAGAGAAACTAGGAAATATGAATATTTTCGTTTTGAGTCTAATAATTTTCAGACCTCTGTAGATGTTCTATTTTTATGTCAGTGCCGGTCCAGTATACATGTCAGCAAGCCAAAGACTTATACACCCTATTGTCCCTCGTGAAACAGCTGGAGAACGTCACATCGCAAACTCGCGGGAACCACCACGCAGAGATCTGCAACCACAGTCAAAAGAAGGAGAACTCCCTCTAAGATGGAGAGGCAGTCTCGCAGAACAAAGTAGTTGTGGAGAGGGTCAGAGGCACGGCCTGGAGGCCGGGAAGACTACCCCTGTTGAACGAGACACACCACTTGCCAAAGCACCAGGTTCGCCGCCATTGCCTGTGCAACTTGAGAACTAGTGATCGGGAAGCCATGCACTGCTTGGCGGGAAGCGACATCCAAATGAAAACATATTATCTCTTCCCGATCGAACTACAGAACTTGGCCCACTGGAAGTCTGGAAATAGCATCGGCGTTGACGTGCTAGCCAATGGGGTGAAAATGATGTCATACTGGTAATTTGAAAGGAACGGCCCAGCACTGTAGCTGGTGGGCAACCCTATCCAGAAATTGGAGGATGGGCTAAACAATTATATTAACGGTTTATGGTCTGTGATTAATTAAAACTTCACACCATACAAGAACACGTGAAACTTGGTCATGGCATAGACTACGGCCAGGGCCTCCTTTTCTGCCTGCGAGTAATGGGCCTGAGCTGGGTTAAGAATCTTGGCTGCAAATGCCAGCACTGCTCGGAACCATCCACATTGCGATGTGTAAGGACGGCCCCCACCCCACACTGCGAAGCATCTGTAGCCAGGACCAATGGCTTAGAGGGGTCGTAAGTCGCCAAACACGGGGCCAATGTGAGATGGTCCTTCTAAGAAGCGAAAGCCCACTTGGCATGTGGGAGACCACTCAAAAGGGACACCCTTGTGCACGAGGCAATACAGGGGCTGCACCAAGGTGGAAGCCCTGGGGATGAACCGATGGTAATAGGCGATCTTACCTAAAAAAAAAAAAAAAAAAAAAAAAAAAAAAAAAAAAAAAAAAAAAAAAAAAACCTCCAACTCTTGCAGTGAAGAGGGGCACGGAAGGTCCCTTATACCATGCACCAAACTCGCCAGAGGTTGGACACCATGCCTAGGGATGACATGGCCCAAGTACTCGAGGGACGGTTGAAAGAACTTCGATTTACTGAGATTGCACCGCAGGCCCATGGACCAAAATTTGAAGAAAAGGGTCCGGATGTTGTGCAAGTGTTCCTTCGTGTTGTGACCTGTGACTATTTTGTCATCAAGGTAATTGATGCAGTGGGTGATTGCTGACATGACCTGCTCGAAATAATGTTGAAATATGGCCGGTGTCCCAGCCATCCCGAAGGACAGACGCTGATACTGAAATAGCCCAAACATGGGGTTGATTACTGCTAGACATCTGGAGTCCTTATCAAGAGGTATATGGTGGTACGCTTCCAAAAGATGGAGCTTAGAAAAAAATTGGCCTCCTGTTAGCTGGGAGAACACTTCTTCTGAACAAGGCAGTGTGTAGGTGTCCACCACTGATTGGGAATTGACAGTGGCCTTAAAGTCACCACAAAGGCACAATTTGCCAGAAGGTTTCCTCACAACTGCTAAAGGCATGGCCCATTCTCTGGAAGACGTGGGTAGAACCACCCCGAGGGCCGTCAGCTGGTCCAGTTCTGCCTTTACATGAGGGCGGAGAGCCAAGGGGATCTGCCTATCCCAGAAAAAACACAGGCGCACTGTTGGCTTTAATGATAAATGGGCCTGAAAATCGGAAACACACTATGCCTTCCTCAAAGACGTCTTGAAATTTGGATGTCAAAGATTCTAATGAGTGATATGGAATGTCTTCTGAGACTAACTGAATGGTGTCCATAATTGCAAAGCCAGAATCCTGAAAGGCGTACAATCCAATCCAAAAAGGTTGGCAGAACTAGCATCACAGACGACAATAAAGGTAAGAGGGCGCGTATCAGATTTGTAAGTGACGTCGGTCATGAATTACCCTATCAGAGGAATGCACTGTTTTCCGTATCTGCAAAGATGCCTGTGAACTGGGGTCAATGGGGGAGACCTGAGGTCTGAGTGTGTTTGTGCATTCAACAAAGACACTGCCGCGCCCGTGTCTACTTGCAGGTGGAGTCAGTGCGCAGTGCGACAGAATGGAAACCTTGATTAAGAGCTTGTTTGTAGTATTGTCGGGCACCAGGAACGCTGAAACTTCCTGAATATCTACGTCCATATCCTCCAAACCTGCGTCATGTGCCACTGAGCGGCAAACTTTTGCCACATGTCCTTTTTTGTTGTATTTCAAACACGGCCCAATGCCGGGGACACTCAGATCGGTCATGTTTTGAATAGCACAACAGGCAGGACGATAAGAGGGGCCAGCGTTTGGAACTCTGTTTACGTGCCTGGTGGAAGCGGCCGAACGGCTGGCTTGTATCGTCCGCATGTTGTCCTCCCGTGCCACATCAGATACGTCGCCGCACCACCGCCACATCACACCAGGCTTCCAACTGTTGACCCACGGTGTGTGAGACTTCATAGGATTGAGGGATAGAGAGGACTTCCTCAAGGGTAAGATCTTCCAACTGCAGAGCCCTGTGCCTGACCTCTCTATCTGGGGCCAAACGAATGACGACGTCGCGAATGATAACATGAGCATAGGACTCTTTAGATTTCAACGTCTCAAAATGGCACTTGCGCCTGAGGCCATGCAAAGTACCGGCCCAGGCATAGTAAGACTGATGGGGCTGTTTCTTGCACTGATAAAACTCGACCCATGCAGCCACAACGTGCGTGCAGCGGCGATAATAGGACAACAATAATGGGCATAAAGCGTCAAAAGACAAGGATGAGGGTTCTTGCAATGGCGCTAACTGCTGCAACACCTGATACCATGAGGGGGATATCTACAACAAAAATAGAGCATTACATACCTCCATGTCATTGACACGAAAGGCCTGGAAATGCTGCCAGAGATGATGTTCATAGGCATCCCAATCTTCCACTGTCTCGTTGTATGGGGGGAAGGGAGAGGGGGAATGGCGCCAAAGAAGACTGTCTTGAAAGTAACGCCGGATCGCCTGCTGCTTGATGGCTATGAGCTCCTTCTGCTGCTCAACGAAAACTTGAACTACAGCTTCCATGCCTGAACCTTCGCATAACCCGACAAACAAAACAACACACGCGAGCAAGGCCCCCATATTCGACAGCAGGCCGTGGACCCAGAATCAGAGACGGGCCCTCTGCCTGTATTTGTCACTTTTGTGAGCAGCAGTTTGTAATTACAAGTTTATATCTTAATCATGCTCTTTTTAAAATTTACTTTAACTTGGTATAACAAGGTATAAATATGAGATGGTAAGCTTCATTTAAAATTACATTGGCCATAGCAGGCCCGTAGTCAGAATTTGGTTTCAGAGGGGCGGATCAGCCACTTATGATGTATATTCTAGCGTGTAAAGCTTTACAACATAAGTTGAACTAAGGCGCAGATGTATTTCAATAGAGACAATATTCAATTTTATTCAATACAAATCTCAAAGAAGCAACTTTTGAATTACCTTATCAGGAATTAGGTGAATAGTGAGGCTTTTCGTGAGGGTAGGATTGATCGCCTTAATCCCCCCCCCCCCCCAACTGGCTACGGCCCAGAAAGCCTTAGTTTAGCTTAAAAGAACACTTGTTTGTACTTCTGGTAGACGCTGCGCCAGCGGACTTGCTGTACACATATGAAAAATCCCATCTTCGCAGGAAGTTGGTGGAAAGAAAAAATATCTATCACTACATTACACTGAAAGCTGATCCATCAATTCCTTTTCAAGCCACGCCAGAAGTAATATCAAATTGCTGCGTCAACGGCATGACTTGAGAAAGAAGCCGTAAGCAGTATAACAACCAGAGTAAAATGGGCAAAGGAACAAATTATATCATGTTTTTATAGCTGCTATCTAGTCTACTTGGCATTTAACACTAGAAGGATCAAATGTTCGTAAAACTTATGGGACACCCATGCCCAAGGGAGGACTCGAATCTCCGACAGCGAGCAACTGCGTGCTCCACAGCATGGTGCAATAGACCGCTCGGCCGATCCACCGCGGTACTAGAAGGATTGCATGCAAGCTACTACGTATAAGAACCTCTGGAGCCAAATTTGCCCCATGCAGTTTTATTGCATATATGGCCAGATTGTGAAAGATAATTCAGTGTAACCATCATATGTACTTCTATTGATTTTTACCAATGGAAGATCCAGATTGGAATGTTGATCATATGAAGATAGCTAGAAACTCACCTTATAGATGATCACTGAGCTGCGAACAAACTCATATTCACATTCATACAAGTTGTAAATTTTCGGGTTTTGGCCATAACCTAAGTCAGAAAAGATCACACTCACACAATCAATCACTCGGGCATAATTCATCCGTACATGACTGCCATCCCCAGCTGCCCTTCCGCGATCAGTGCTGGAATGTGTGGCGTTGTTGTTGCATATTGAAACAACAAGGAGACAACAGTTTGTTTTATTTCATACACAGTATTACAAGGAAAGATGCCAAAAATACAGAGAAACGCTATGAGGGCCTAAACTGGCCCTGCGGTCCTTCTAGGTAGTAATCTTAATATTTAGGAATCTATTTGAAGTAAAACACACTAAAAGAGGATGCACAATACTTTATAAAAAGATGAAAAAAATCACAGAAGTCAACTCATTTCATTTAACGATTTGATCAGTACACATGCGAAAAATTTGTAAAGGGGCCAATTCGGCCTATCGATCCTTCCAGCGTGAAATGATTTTTAAATGGCATATAACGTGTTAAGCTGTTGCTTTATAGTAAACTGGTAAATATTTTTCAAAATTTTTAAGTAAGGCCTTCCTAACATCTGGCTTACGAAATAGAAATTCATCGTCGCAATATTCGGTATCGTAAAGCCTGATGTAGTGTTTCTATAAGTTGACAATTTCACGACAAGTATGAATATGCAGATTTTTTCATCTAAGAACAAAAGTTTACTTACAAATTATTCGTAGAAACGGAGGGACCTGCAGATGTTGCACCAGCTGAGGGCATCTTCTGCAGACACTACCCACTGTTGTGGGCAGAAAGCACCGCATTGTACGCAGAAAGGCGAACTGCGCCTGTCGGCAACATCAAACATTTATGGTGTTTCTACACAAATCGGCGGCCGACTGGGCGACAAATCGAAATGTGTATTGTGTGATTCTTCAGTTTCTCCCGGCGTATTTGATGATCAAAATATCCACGGGTGTACTGCCGGTCTATAGTGTCCAACGGGCACTTTTAATATTTCGGCGATCATACATGTCGCCATCATCAGGTGAACTGACGGACTGAGCTCCTGGAAACGCGCCGGCACGGAGATCCGCACGCTACGGCTGCTTGAAGGGAACTGGGTTCTAGCCCGGTAGCGGGCCATTTAAATACCCTCGGCCCGCGGAGCGACCCCTCCGCGGTCCGTGCCCCGCGCCGCGGCCACGCAGTGGAACCGATTGCGCCGGCGTCTGAGAAGACGTCGGTGTGAGGGCTCTGTCCGCCGTGGTCGTCACTTCATTATGTTTGCTAGATTTACTCTTAATTAACCCAATTGCTGGTTCCCAAGCTTTGCTAAGATTATAGCCAGAGTCACGGTTTATGAGGTCGTCACTTGTGCGAATTTCAATGGCGCCTCTAACGACGCAGTTCCAGTATCTCGACGTCTGTACCAGAATCCTAGTGTGTTCATACTCCATGGCGTGATTCTCCGACAAACAATGTTCAGCGACCGCCGACTTGCTCGGATACATCAATCATGTGTGCCTCTGGTGTTCAACGCATCGATCCTCGACGGTACGCATCGTGTGTCCAATATATGACTTTCCACACTGACACAGAATCTGGTACACGCCCGCCTTCCTCAAACCGAGATCATCTTTAGCGCTCCCCACCAGTGCACGAATTTTATTCGGCGGACAAAAAAGAGTTCCAACCTGGTGTTTTATCAAAATGCGGGCGATCTTCCCTGAGAGTGCGCCGGTATATGGAACGAACGCAGTGCCTACATCCTCCCTTGCGTTTTCATCCATTTCCACAGGTTGTGTTGTAGTGGTTGGGTGGAGAGCCCGCTGAATCTGCCACTCTGAGTACCCATTTTTTCGAAATACAGTTCTCAGGTGTTCCAATTCCTGGGGTAGACTCTCTGCGTCGGAGATAGTGCGCGCCCTATGTAGTAGAGTTTTAAGTACCCCATTCCTCTGTGAAGGGTGGTGACAGCTGTCTGCATGTAAATACAGATCAGTGTGCGTTGTCTTCCGATATACACTATGACCCAGGGTGCCATCAGCTCTTCTCTTGACCAAGACGTCAAGGAACGCCCGTTGGACACTATAGACCGGCAGTACACCCGTGGATATTTTGATCACGAAATGTGTATTGTCGCTGGTTCACGTGAAATAAGACTGTCGTGGTATTCAACACTACCGTCCTGTTAAAGGAAAGATAGAGACAACAATACAGGTGCTCTCAATGGTGGGATTAGTGTGAATGCATCATGTTAATATTCTAAATTCGATTATTCTTTTTCCTTTTACTCGGAAACAAATTTTGAAGGTGATCATGGTGGGGCTCCCGGCAGCCACGTTACTTGCTATTGCCTTAATCCGGCCCTGAATCGTACAAAAATATTTAATTGTTCTACTCAGTACCAAAAGAATTGCTCGAAGCTTTTCTCATAAACGTGCTAAGAACCTTCATTGGATACTTTTATGGTTGACAGACTGCAGGCCTACTGAAGACGGTCTACATGGGTAGAATTTCAAAGAAGCTGTCAGTATCTGCTAAATCTGAAGAATACTTGGAGATGGGATTGGTGATTTTAACTTTCAGTTCATTACTTTCTGGGTCCACAAAAGCCAAAAACTGGTGAAAATAGATGAAAAAATTGTTCATAGCTTGCAAATATTGTTGTCAAATCTTGCATTACAAAATTGAAAACAGTAAAGACAAAAAAAGATATGAATTAATTTGATGCTTACAACTGAAGTTGTTCAGCTGTCCTTTTATTTGCCTCCGGTTTCCTATTGATAATCTCTGATGAAATGCCAACTGCCTTAATGTCTAAGTTAATCACTAGCATCGCTACGTAAAGGGAAAGTCCTTCGTTCTGTATAACGTCAGTTTTTTATCAATAGAGGTCAAGATATTGTGCCAAAATGATATTAAGAGACCTTTGAAAGCTGTTTAGTAATTCTTGAGATCCAAATCAATAATGTTTGCTGAGGGAGTTAATACAGCAGGAACTCGTCTAAAACTTTGAAGATCGAAGTATGTTGCTTCCAAATTTGGCGGAGTATTTGTAGCCTTTGATTGCAACAAGGCAAACAAAGGGACAAGTTGTTTCAAGAATTCCCAATGACCAGTCCTAACAGAGAAGAAAGAATAAAAAAAAAAAAAAAAATCACATCATAATTCAGTTCAGCAGCATAAGCACCGTGTGGTTCAGTGAGTGTACTCCACAAGGAGAAAACATTGCATACTGTGTTAATACTTAGGTGACCATATTTTCTAGACCCATATTCAGGACATAATCACATTTTCTAGATCCAAATTCGGGGCAATACAAATTTTGTATATATATTTTCACAATATTAGAAGAAGATTTTTGTGAAAATAATATTTGCAAAATATCTGTTTAAGTTGTTAGAAAAGTACATTAATTTACCCTTTATTAGTTCTTTATATGATGAAGGAAAGCGATCAGAACAAATGTATTTAACAGTGCAGTGAATTTTCTTCAGCAAGTCTGTATTTTTCAACAACATGTGAAAAAATTCAACCAAGTTTCATAATAATTGACTAGTTACTAATATTCATTTCAAAATTTCTATGACAAGTTGTGTTTTGTCACTTGTCCATATTTTATTCATGTGGGGAAAATACCATTTCAGTAACAGCATTATTTCCAGAAAGACAGAAGAGAAACTGTACTAGCTTCGGCACATTTGAGAATGTCTGAAATGAGAAATAATACCAATCCAGCTTTGACCTGGAAAAGTAGTGTTAGCAGTCCATTCACTGATTTTCTCACTAGTATAGTTTGTGCACATATGCTCAGTGGAAAGTTTGAAATGGTTTATACAGTTTGTGATAAGTAACTTTTGTCAAACAGTTTCCCATCATAATTAAAACTAATAATAAAATAGACCAATACAGATTAGATAAATTTCTAAATCGGAATATAACTGTTAAATCCGGTACAAATAAGTGTACCTTTGAAAAAGTTTGGGACAGACACACAAAAATCCTGACTGTCCCCAAAAAATTGGTATGGTTTGTCACCTTAGTTAATACACACATACAATACCAACCAATGGCAATAACTAAGAGCATCAATTGAAGTAATTGTTTAAGATAAGCGGTTTATCATAAATATCTACTACAGTTGCCTGTAGAATCTTCTAAAATATAGTTTGATGAAAAAATTCAACATGTTTTTTTTAAATTAATTTTGACAACATTGTCAGAGGAGAAAACAGCTATCTATTTGGTATGATCAATATAGAAAAACAGTCTTGATCGAAGAAATTAACAGTTTCAATTAACCCGTTTCGACCTGATGTAGGTCATCTTCGTAATTACAAGTAGCCCATGTGGCCAGTGCTGCACTCGGCTGGGCGGTCCTGGGCTGTTCTGCTGCCAGTAGGTGACAGTTACCTACTGGCAGCAGAACAGCCCAGGACAGCCCAGCCGAGTGCAGCACTGGCCACATGGGCTACTTGTAATTCCGAAGATGACCTACATCAGGTCGAAACCGGTAAATTGAAACTGTTAATTTCTGCAATCTAGACTGTTTTTGTATGTTTTTTGTAGTTTGTTTTTAATTTCAGTAACCAAAAATTGAATCATTTAGGGCTGGTCTCGGGCCCCCTTCAACACCGGGCCCTGGACCCATGGGTCCACCCAGCCCCACCCTTGTGGGGGCCATGCACGCGAGGATGACTCTACTCATCTCCACTTCTTTTGTACACAACATGCGGTAGAGCCTAGCAGTGCACGGCGCTTACACAAGTGTTAGCCAGGGTGTAGCCCACATCGCACTGATGTGGCCGTGACATGCTCGCGGAGTTGTTGTTGATCTGCTGGTAGAGAGGGCTGCCGAAGCTACGCACACCCTCTGGTGGCCAGGCCTTACTTGCTGTGTCTGTTGTCCGGGGCGCACCATGCCAGTGTGCGCCTTGTCTGCTCTTTCTGGCAGCTACTACACTTATCGTAGAAAGTATTTTGAAAATGAGTTCATTTAATAACTATTTCCTTTGCAGTTTGCATCCTAAATATGTAGTTTTCGCACTCCATAAATTATTTGTGATGGAGAAAACATTTCTGCAGCAGCATTAGTGCCAGGTAGAGCTAGCACAAACCCAGCAATGAACAGCAAATTTTTCCACCAGATGCCATCAGATGGAAGTAAGTTGAAAACAAGAGACTTTTTGTTTTCCTACTCACTTCACAGTTATCATTTATTAAATTTTCTCTTCATATATATTTTTAACATGGTTCGCTTTCTCAAACAGCTGATCTTCACATCTGTCTTTCAAAATATTCTTATCATACTTCAGTCAAGTTTTCAGACTTTCTTAACTAATTTCCAAAGAAAAGGATATTTTAGTTGAATCCAGATAGATCGTTTCAGCACATGAAAAGGGTAAGTCCAATTCATGATATAATCAATTAACATCTCATGAAGTGAACATGAAATGCTAAAGAACTCATTCTCTTTCAGCACGCCATGTTCTAGCAGTGAACAAATTTTTGAAGTTGGAAAAGCTGTACATGTCACATGAAAGCATTATGTAGTACCAACCAAAGAAATTGAAAAATAATTCCTTATTCACTTTGAGTTAAAGGCAATTTTCTTTAGTGAAACTTCCTGGCAGATTAAAATTGTGTGCCGGAACCGGGACTCGAACCTGGGACCTTTGCCTTTCGCGGGCAAGCGCACTACCGACTGTGCTATCCCGACACGACTCACGATGCCGCCTCACAACTTTATTTCCACCAGTACCTCGCCTCCTACTTTCCAAACTTCACAGAAGTTCTCCTGCGAACCATGCAAGACTAGCACTCCTGGAAGAAAGAATATGGTGGAGACATGGCTTAGACACAGCCTAAGGGATGTTTCCAGAATGAAATTTGGAAGACTAACTAAGTAAAGTTGTGAGGCGGCATCGTGAGTCGTGTCGGGATAGCACAGTTAGTAGTGCGCTTGCCCGCGAAAGGCAAAGGTCCCAGGTTCGAGTCCCGGTTCCGGCACACAATTTTAATCTGCCAGGAAGTTTCATATCAGCGCACACTCCGCTGCAGAGTGAAGTTTCATTCTGGAAACATCCCTTAGGCTGTGGCTAAGCCATGTCTCCACCATATCCTTTCTTCCCGGAGTGTTAATCTTGTAAGTTTCGCAGGAGAACATCTG
The DNA here is from genome assembly GCA_026315105.1 of Locusta migratoria. Lineage (NCBI taxonomy): Eukaryota > Metazoa > Arthropoda > Insecta > Orthoptera > Acrididae > Locusta > Locusta migratoria. The sequence continues at coordinate 27,036,993 of CM048755.1, read as the reverse complement.
TGAAGTTTGGAAAGTAGGAGGCGAGGTACTGGCGGAAGTGAAGTTGTGAGGCGGCATCGTGAGTCGTGTCAGGATAGCACAGTCAGTAGTGCGCTTGCCCGTGAAAGGCAAAGGTCCCAGGTTCGAGTCCCAGTTCCGGCACACAATTTTAATCTGCCAGGAAGTTTCATATCAGCACACACTCCACTGCAGAGTGAAAGTTTCATTCTGGAATTTTCTTTAGTGTTTGATTATAGCCACATTTGCTCACCATTTGGTTATGCTGCACATTACTTAAAACATGGTACTTCAAAGTATATGGGACGGTTAGTAAAAAATGGGATAATATGCGTGTTGTATATAATTTGTCGGGACACTTAGGCTAAATAAGGTACGATCCCATAAAATACAGGACGTCTGGTCACCCTATCACACACTGCTCAAAACAATTAGGGGATCACTTGAGATATCATACACTATATACATATGGTAACATATTTCATTCATTATGATATCTTGCTGTCTTAGCTCTTTACTCAAAGTTAACATGGCATTTACTTAGAGCGAGGCACCATGGGGCTACCACAATAGTGAAAAAGTCATTCTGTTTGCCCCTCTAATATGGCATGTGATCACCTTTGACGGTCAGTACAGTTGTACATCAGCGTGTCGTAGACAGTATGAGGTTATCAATCAGCTCTTCAGCGATATTTGGCAATTCTTCCATGAGTGTCATATCCAGCTTTGCAACTGTGGGAGGTGTTGATCTGGCTACAAAGTGCATCCTAGATATGCTAAATCAGGTTTAAGTCCATTGAATGACCTGGCGACTCCATTCATTCAATTCCCTCAGCTTCAATAATGGTGTCCATCAGTGCAGCTCTGTTGAGATGAGCGTTATTATCCATCAGAAGGAACTTATCTCCTATGGCACCAGCATCGGGCACAGCAAAAGGACAAGGATCTCATCTCTCTACCTCTGAGTAGTCAAAGTGCCATTCTGAATGACACAGATGGCCATAAATCTGCCAATACTGACTACTGCCTACACCATTCAGCCTCCATCATGATTTGGTGATGTTTACTGTACATCAGCAGAATTGTTCCAGTTCCATATTCTCTCCACATGATGGAACAATGATTGGCTGAGCACAAAATCTTGACTCATCTGTGAACAGAATCTGATGCCATTTGTTAAGATCCCAATCCTCATATTCCTCTGCCAAGTTCCTGCGGGCTAAATAGTGTCATGGTTTCAATGGGACACACAATAGGCCTCTGTGCTTAGAGGTCACATTCCCAAAGGCGATTTCAGACTGTTTGTTTGATACTGTGCATCTTGCGGCTGCCTGGAGTGAGTGTTACAGCTGAGTTACACTCTAGCCTTCTGTCTCGACGGGCTAAAAATAGCCCACACCAGTAATGAGCCATCGTCTTGCATGGTGCTTTGTTGACAACTTGTGTCCATGACTCCATGGAGTCTGCGCCACACTTGAACCGTACCATCAGCTCTTATCAAATGAAATCAGGACTCAACTGATGAATCAGTGGTTTCCCAGTCATGTAGGATCCAACTGATATGGTCATAAGTCTATGAGAAGTGCTGCAGGTAATGTAGCGCTGTAAGCAAAGGCAAGTTGGTTTTCAGTTGCCACAACCTATTATCACCAAATTGTGATACACTGTTCTAATGGGTATGATGGTCGTACATGCCACATTGACTTCTGTATTTACTTCACACAGTGTTGGTTGTCTGTTAGCACTGAAAACTTTAAGCATATGCCACTGCTCTCGGTCTACAACTGCAGGCTGTTGGCCATTGCATTTTCTGTGGTGAAAAGTAATGCTTCAGATTTTGCATTCTCGGCATACTCTTAACTCTGTGGACCTCAGAATTTTGAATTCCCTTAATTATGTCTTAAATGGAATGCCTTATGTGTTTTTTCCAACTACCATGCTGTGTTCAAAGTTTTTTAAGTTATCATGTCAGAAAACATTTCACATGAATCACGAGTACAAATGGCATCTGACCCAATCCACTACCCTTTCTTTCTGTACATACACAATACTGTTGTCATCTGTAGTTGTGCATATTATTATCCTATGACTTTAGCCATATCAGTGAACATACTCTACAAACCACTGTATGGTGATTAGAGGAGGGTACTTCTTAACACTGCTGCTGTCTCTGGGTGTAGCAGTAATGGAGAATCTGGTGCATGGACACCCAAGTGTCAGTTATTTTACCCACAGGCTCTTGCTGCCAAGGCATCTTCCAATGTACCCAATGTGGTGGAGGCATTCTCACCACAAGTTGAGTGACAGGTAGTAATTCATTTGCATCACTCAAGGCAAGGCAAGGCAAGGCAGAGGATTACCCTCTTAGCTTCACTTGTCTACAGGTTGAGTAGGCGCACGGGGAGGTGTTTGCTTGTTATTATGAGTGTCAGTGTTAGCAGCAGTATGGGGTCCCTTTAGTAAATACCATTCAAGGACAGAAATAATTCAGTTGTATACTTTGTATATCTGCTGCAGAAGGTGTGTGTGTGGGTGGGGGGGGGGGGGGGCTGTGCTAATCCAAGATGTGAAGGCGGCCTTGACTTCAGCTTCCAAGCCTAAGGGGAGCATCCATTTGCAACTTGTGGTTTATGGCAGCAGTCATGATGTCTGTTGCTTGGATTTTGGCCATTCTCAGTTCATGTAGTTGGCTGGCACCATTGGTAAAGACTGTTGCCCTCATGTGTGGAGTGTTATTTGATTTTAACAGGGAAGCCAAAACAGTTTTGGTCCAGCCTGAAACAAAACTGAGTTTATTGTGTGGTATCGCTCCATGCATATGTAGTAAAGCCAATCAGTGCCCTTAAGCAGTGCTAGGAGTCCCTTTACCAGTTCTTTATTAGACACAATTTCTTTGAATGAAATAAATCGCAATTTGTGATCAGTTATGGCTTCACTGTACTAGGTTTTAGATGGAATACCAAAATGTGGCGAATGAAAATTTGTGCCCAGCCGGGATTCGAACCCGGGAACCCCTGCTTACTAGGCAGACGCGTTGACCACTCTGCCACCAAGGACACAGTGACCAGCCTGACTGCAGTGGACTCTTCCCTGCATGTGAAGTTCCCATGACCTGTCAGCAGTCCAACCATGAGTTTAATCTCTTTCCTGTTCAAGTCCAGGGTTACAGAGCTTCTTTTAAAACATGGCTTTGGTATCATCACCGTACCATGTTTCTGTTTATAAACCTTGGTCCAATATTCTACATTCTGTGTTCTGAGCCAGTAATGTAGCTCCAGTTTGATCATTGCATTGGTGATTGTCAGGACAGGTTCCAGTCCAATAAATGTAGTCTCTGCCCCTATTCTGTCCAATCTGTTCATTGCCACAATAGGTTTACCCTCTCCACCAGAACCCTGTGACATTCTGCAACAATCTTAGACCTAGTTGCAGGACCTGCTAGTGATTTCAGGGGTGCCTAGCTGTCTGAATAAATGTAGATGCTACAGTCCTTCTAGCACCTACCCAAATTCTCCTCCACACATGCGCTTATGGCAGTAATTTCGGCCTGAAATACTGAGGCCAGTTCCCTAGACAGACAATGACCTCCAGTCTTCGCTGCACTCTGTATATCCCGGCCCCAACACCTTGGTCTGATTTCAACCTGTCAGTGAACCAAACAGTGTCCCCCATACAGTGTCAAACTGTTTTCTTCCACTGCTCCCTGCTTCCAATTGTTATATTGAAAGGCTTATTGAAACAGTATGGGGTTATAATATAGTCGTCCAGCATTTCCTCAACCTTTCTCATATTTACCTCACTATTTTAATGTGTGATTCTGGATATCCCATTGACATCCAGTTTTTGCCACATTTGAGCCTGTATGCGCCAGCTGCTGTCTCCATCTTGACCCATAGGTGTAATGGGGGCATATCCATTGTTTCCATCCCAGCAGTTGGTGTGCTGCTAATTCCACCTATTATGGCTAAGCAGGCCAATATCTGTACCTTACCAAGATCCTTAGCTGTAACCTGCTGATCTACCTTCTTCCACCACAAGACTGGCCCATAAGTGATCCTGGGTCTAACCACCATGGTGTATATCCAGTGCATGTCCTTGGGTCTCAGGCCCCAGTTTTTGTCACACGCTCTCTGGGTACTCACCAGAGTACCTTTTGCCTTGGTGAAAACACTCCTTATGTGAGGGGTCCATGTCAGTTTCTCATGTAAGGTAACCCCTAGGTATTTCACTGACCCTTTCATAGGTAGTTTCATTCGAAAGCTTTAGAGTCCAACTTTAATGCTGGTTATGCTTCTTCGTGAATGGTACAACTACAGTTTTCTTAGGACTAATCTCCAGATCCTGTTTTCTGCACCAGTCTTGCACAATGTCCAATGCACATTGTGCCATATTCCTGTGTCAGGATATTTGCCAAGCATTACTGTGACAAGGTCATCTTTGTATACTTGGTAAAAGTAATGTCTAGAGTTTAGTTCTCCAATGAGTTCGATCACCACTAGATTCCTTGTGGTCAAACTCTAGTGGCGTTTATTACCATCTTTTCATTCATCATGGTAGCCCTACCTTCCACCGAGCATAGCCATAGTCCACCTACATATAACCTTCAGGGGCTCAGCATTAATTTTCTGAGTACAGACTTGGCAAACCCAGAGTCTCAAGCTGTGGACTGTGTCGCACCAACAGTCCACCACACTGTAAGCTCTGTGCGTGCTTCAACAACCATCGCTCGGCGCGATGGTGGAACATTGTACTTTTCAGAGCCCGGGATCTTAGTTTAATTGCCTGGGTCATGAGGATGGTACAAACCTCTATATACATATTGTCGCATTGAAATGGGAGCATGCTTGACTTTGAAGGCAACTGAACACAGCACTTATACTCAAAGCACGTTTATTACGAACTTAATATACATGCAGCACTAACTGCCTCTCAGGCAGAGTGCTCTGCTATTTATACACAGACAGAATGTACCAGAAATTAGAAGAACAGTTAACATAAGAAACAAGTAGAATTTACAAGTGAACATAAGAAAGAGGTAGAACATTCTGGAATTGTTAATTACAAAGAAATAAATTTTTGCCGGTGGGCGGGATTGAACCAGCAACCTTCAGTACTGCAGTCCGTGAAGATATCCCCTGCACCACGCCGGCAGTCGGTGTTCGTCATCACTCGTGGCAATATCAATCTCGGGGTGTGCTACATGCCGAGGAGATGCATGTCTGTTGAGGTTGAACAGTCGCTAGCATGCAACCTCTGGGGAACCTGCCACTCCTCAGTTGTATAAGGCTTACCCGGGCAAGTGCGGCTCTGCCTGGGTGGTTGTATAGTTCCCTAGCTGCTCGTGGGAACAGAATGAAATGAGCAATTAATAGCATGGGCGGTCACAAAAATGCCGTCTCTAAGAGAGGAAAAAGTGATTTCAATGCTGCACAGTATGACCACCAATCATTCCCTTCCATAGCTACCCCATGGGAGGAATGACGGGCTAAAGAAATGGGTGAGTCTTACTCCCCTAAATTTCTTGTATGCAGTAGAAAAGATGGGGAATCATTTGTGAATACTAAACCTCATTTCTTCGTGGACAACCTTGAAGAAAAGTATCGTGAAGTGGCAACAATGTCAAAAATGAGAAGCGGTGCAGTCCTCATTGAAGCACCATCCCCTGCACAGTAACGGGCACTACTGCCCTGTGACCATCACCCCTCACTAGAGTTTAAACATGGTTCAGGGGATTATCTAACACCGTGATTTCTTCCTGCAGTCCGAGGATGAGCTACGCACCAACCTCGAACAACAGGGTGTCCACTTTTTCATGCGCATCTATTGGAGGGCCTAAGGACAACAAGGTAGCCACCGGTGCCTTCATCCTGGCCTTTGAGGGCGATTCTTTGCCCAAAAAGGTCAAGGTTATGATATACCGATGCGACACAAAGCCTTATATTCCTCCTCCGATGCGGTGCTTTAAGTGCTGGAAATTCAGGCACATGTCCTCCAGGTGCAATTCCAGGCCGACAAGCAGAGAATGCAGGCGTTCGTCCCATCCGGATGCTCCATGTACTCCTCCGCCTTTGTGTGTCAACTGTGGACAGCACCACCCCTCTTGCTCACTGAACTGCATGATGCTCCATAAGGAACGCAAGATTATGGGGTATAAGACCATGGATAAACTCTCATGCACGGAGGCTAAAAAGAAATATGAGTGACTGCACCCTGTCACAATGAAGTGAGCCGGCCGCGGTGGCTGCGGGGACTGAGGCGCTTCAGTCACGGTCTGCACAGCCACTACGGTCGGGGGTTTGAAGCCCCCCCTCGGGCATGGATATTTGTGCCGTCTTTAGTCTTAGTTAGTTCATAAGTAGTTTGTAAGTTTAGGGACTGATGACCCCGTAGTTAAGTCCCATAGACTATACAAACATTTGAACAATGAAGTGATCGTTTGCTGCTGTCATGTCGTCATCTCTTTCTTCGGTGAGGATGGTAGCTAAACTTGTATCAACCACTATGGGCCCTCAGGGCCATCAAATCCACTCAGCCCCCTCAATGGTTGGGGTCACTCCATCATCTGCTCCCACACACACAGCTCCTGTAGGAGCACCTTCCCCCTCACCATTGGGGATAACTGTCCCCATTCCTCATCCGGAGGCACAACAGCTCCCTCTGTCTCCTGTAGCTTGGAAGAGGTCCCTCGGGACACTTCCTTTCTAGGTTTCTCATAGTGTGCCACAGGATCCCAGCTGATGACTGAAGGATCCACAAACTGCTAATCAAAGAGCTTCTGGCTCTGTACCAGTCTCTGATGCCGCTCCAGAGAAGCCCTCCCAGCCCTTACCACCAAAGGGCCAATGAGAGAGGAAGAAAAAGAAGAAAGCGAAGAAAAAGGAATCCTCAGTAGCCTCAAAAACGCACTCCCTTATGTCTTCTGCTTCTGAGGATGAGGTGGTGATCCTCGCATTCCCTGAGGATCTCGCCTATGGTTCTTGATCCTGCAGATTCCGAGCAGTTGGCAGCAGGTACCACTAAGGAATAACCCACCTGCCTTTAAATCATGGCTCTTGAGCTCAGAGAAAATTCCATCTTCCAATGGAATTATGGCGGTTTGTTCCACCATATTGCTGAGCAGCGACAATTTCTGTGCTGCTACCCCACATGTTGCTTATCCCTGAAGGAAATCTGGCTTCCTGCCCGGTGGTCCCCGGCCCTTCGCAGCTATTGGGGTTATTTTAAAAACTGTGTGGACTATGCAGGGTTTCTGGAGGTGCGTGTGTCTATGTCCTTCAACTGTCCCCAGTGCCGCCGTGCCTCTCCACACTACCCTGGAGGCAGTGGCTGTCAGGATCAGGGCATTACAAGACATCACTGTCTGCTTTCTCTACCTACCCCCAGATGAGGTTGTTTTTCCTGCTGACCTCACTGCCTTGGTCGCACAACTCCCCCCCCCCCCCCTCCATTCCTACTTTTTTGGATTTCAATGCCTACCACCCTTTGTGGGCTGGTACTCAGACCTTGGGCCATGGTAGAGATATTGAAGCTTTGCTGGGCAGCAGGATGTGTGCCATTTGAATACTGGTGCTCCTACACACTTCAGCATTGCACATGGCACATACTCTTCCATAGATCTGTCCATATATGCAGCCCAAGCCTTCTACCACATCTTAGTTGGGGGGGGGGGGGGGGCACGACGACCTTTGTGGTAGCGATCACTTCCCTGTCCTTCTGTCGCACTTGCATTTTCACCCTGGAGGTCACCCACCCCGATGGTGTCTTCGTCGAGCTGATTGGGGCGGGGTTACACCTCGGCTGCTGTGCTTCCTGCTCCACTACCAGCCAACACAGATATGGCAGTTCGACAGATCAATACTGCCATAGTTTCTGCCACCGAGGCTAATGTTCTGACCACTACTGGCTCACCTCGGCTCAAGTCTGTACTCTGGTGAACGTTGGAAATTGCTGAGGCCATCTGAGACCATTGGCGAGTGCTGCAACGCCACTGGCGCCATCCCACATTGGAAAAACTAATTGCCTTTAAAAGACTATTGGCCTGAGCCCGACGACTCATTCGATGAAGTATGCAGAATTGTTGGGAGAGGTACGTAGCCTCCATTGGGTCTCGTGCCTCCCCTTCTTGCATCTGGTCTCAGGTACGTCGCCTCTTTGGATACCATCCACCAGTGGGAATCCCGTCTCTGAACATCAAGGGCACCCTCTGTACTGACCCAGCTGTTATCATTGAGTACATCGCAGAGCATTATGCATGTTGCTCCGCGACGGCAAACTACAGTGTGTCCTTCCACTCTCTCAAACAACGGGTAGAGCGGAATCAGTTATCTTTCCATACACACCACCGGGAACTGCACAATGTTCTGTTTACTGAGTGGGAGTTCCAAACTGCTCTCGCTGCATCCTCCGAACTTCCCTGGGACCAGACCACATACACAGCTAGTTTGTCTGTCACCTGTCAGTGGAATTTCAAAACCAATTGCTTGTCTTCTTTAATGGTGTCTGGGCAGGGAGTGTTTTCCCATCACAGTGGAGGAATAGTGTCATTATCCCCATGATGAAACCACGCACAGATCCACTGGTAGTTGACAATTACCACCCCATCAGCTTAACTAATGTACCATGTAAGTTACTTGAACATATGGTGAGTCGCCAGCTTATGTGGATACTTGAAGATCGACTGATGACCTAGCTGTTTAGTCCCCTTAAAACAACCAACCAACTTGAAGATCGGAGTCTCCTGACCCCACAAGAGTGGGGTTTCCGTCAGGGCCACTCCAGTATTGACAATTTAGTGTCACTGGAGTCTGCCATCCATACAACCTTCTCTAGGCGTGAGCATCTAGTTGCAGTCATTTTTGACCTCTGGAAGGCATGTGACACTACCTGGCACCACTACATTCTTGCGACATTGTATGACTGGGGCATACAGGGTCCACTCCCAATTTTTATCCAGAACTTCCTTTCGCTCCACACTTTTAATGTTAGAGTCGGTACATCTGTCAGCTCAACCTAAGTTCAGGAGAACAGTGTCCCATAGGGCTCTGTTCTTAGTGTACTGCTCTTTTTAATTGCGATCAATGGTCTGGCTGTAGCAGTGGAATCATCGATTTGTTGTTCTCTATTTGCCAATGACTTTTGTTTATATTTCAGCTCTTGTAGCAATGGTGACGCTGAAAGACGTCTGCAGGGAGCCATTCAAAAGGCACAGTCATAGGCCTTATCGCACAGCTTTACGTCTTCAGCATCTAAAACCCAGGTCATGCACTTTTGTCATTGTCACATTGTTCACACTGACCCAGAACTCTGCTTAGCTTACGAACAGCTTCACATCAAAGAAACACATCGGTTTTTCGGCATGCTATTTGACAACAGACTCACTTGAGGACCACACCTTTGCCAGTTGAAGCAAAATGCTGGTGGTATCTAAATATACTGCGTTCTCTCAGCCACACTGCCTGGGGATCTGACAGTCAACCTCTCATGCACCTCTATAAGGCTCTAATCCAATCATGCCTGAATTATGGGAGCCAGGTGTATGACTCTGTGTCATGTTCAGCATTGCAGATCTTGGATCTCATTCTTCATGGTGGTGTTCGTTTAGTGACAGGGGCTTTCCACACCAGCTCTGTGCCAAGCCTCCTCGCTGAAGCTGGCATCCCTCCCCTGAAATTTTGCTGGCAACAGTTGTTGGCCTCATATGTTGCCCAAATTCACGCTACGCTTCACCATCCAAATCGCAGGCTTTTGTTTCCAAATACCGCCCTTCCCTCTCTTCCTTCACTTAGATCGGGTTTTCCAATCGCAGTCTAGGTTCACTTGAGTCTCTACCTCTCCCTCCTGCCAACCTCATATCCTTCTTTGGCCCATCCCTTGCCTACAGCTCCACCTGAAATTGTCCTGTGACCCAAAGGTATCGATTTCACCACAAACACTTCGTCACCAGTTTCTGGATATACTTGGCACGTTCCGTGATGCAGAAGTTATATACACAGATGGCTCCCACACAGAAGGCAGAGTGGGTTCCCCCTATGTGCATGGTGACCACATTGAACAATGCTCCCTGCCCCCTGGCTGTACCATCTTTACGGCAGAGCTGATCACAATAATTTGTGCTCTAGACCACCAACGTACATGCTACAGGAAGGCATATGTCATCTGCAGTGACTCCCTGAGTGGTTTGCAAGCTCTTGACCAGTGTTTCCCCAAACACCATTTGGTATGGTCCATCCAAGACTCTGTGTTGAGTTTTGGCATGTCTGGCCATTCTGTAGCTTTCACCTGGACCTCAGGCCACATTGTCATCCCAGGGAATGAACGAGCTGATCAGCTGGCCAAGCAGGCCATTGCCTCCCGGCGTCTGGATATTGGTACCCCAAAAAGGAATATCCGACTGGGTCTGCACCACAAGATCTCTGTGGCCTGGAATTCGGAATGGTTAATGTTGAGCATGCTGAATAAGCTCCATGCAATCAAACCTTCAACAGCAGCTTGGAAGACCTCCCTCAGGCCTTCTCGAAGGGACTCGGTTGTCCTCTGTCACCTATGTATAGGCCATACATGGCAATCGCACAGCCACCTCTTACCCGCCAGACTGCTGTTGTGGTGCTCTGTTGACCAAGGTCTACATCTTGTTGGACTGTCCACTTTTAGCTGCATTGCGACAGTCTTTTATCCTGCCTTGTGGGTTTTGTGTCCCAGCCTCATCGCCACTTTTGTGTCTCGTTTCCGCCGGTGGTCCTGGTGTCGGTGGCCGAGTAGAAAGAGACTGACACAGGAATAAAGGATGCACGCTTGTGCAGTATGGAGGTGACCAGCCAGCGGGACAGCAGAAACTAGAAACACTAGAGTAAATTAGAAAGCGATATATATTTCGTGGAATCTTGGTAATACTTAACTTTTACATAGTTCTTGACTGCAGAATGCTGATACATAGTTTATATAGAGGCCTGCCTACTGATGATTACTAAAGCCTAACCGACAGCCAAGTCTTAACTGGTGCCTATCTGATTCTGAAGTGTTAATTGGTTCCTATCTCAGTCCCAAGTGAACGATGTCGTTCAGTGGTAGCCACGAACGGAGTTGCAGCAGAGGGCGCTTGTGGCTGACGTCATAAGAACGCTGCGCCGTGCGTGCATGGCGGCGCACGGCGAAAATACGTGGCACGCACTTTAGACTGGTGCGACACCACACCCCTCCCCCCCCCCAACCGCCGCGCCGTCGTGGCGTAGGGCTGAGAGCCACAGTGATGGCACTGGGAGGAAGGCCTGGGCGGGGATGTTACTGGTGGGACCGGCGTCGTAGCAGAGGCTGGGATCGAGACGCCGTCTGCGCCCTGGTATCCACCTTGCGATCCCCTGGGAAACCCACCAAAACCAGGGGAAGGGCGTACACCTCCACCCAGAGGGAGCAGGTCATTTTCTTCTGAGGGGCGTGGCCCAGGCGACGGGGGCATGCACAGTCCCAGAGTCCGTCTCATTGATGCTGGCAGCTGAGGCGGCAACGGAGGCGGAGGGGCCGACTGCGTAGGAGGCGCGTTGACATCCATCGGGACGATCTCATAGTCCGAGGACCTGGACCCGGCAGCGAGCGATGTGGCTGTGCTCCCTGGTGACGAACTGGGTCTGGAATCAAGAAACCAGAGACAGCATCGCGCGGCCTGTGCAGGCGCAATTGGTTTGCGTGGTGCCGCAGCTCCGACCCTGTGGAAGAACGTACAACGTACATATTGCGACCGAGCACGTGCTGAATGGTGCCCGGCAATCAACGGTTCTTCCCAGCAAACACCTTGTACAGCACTGTCGTAGAAACCTGAAAACACGTAGCGCCATACGAACCAACTGACGATAGTTTCAGGCAAACCTTCGATACAAAACACTGATGTTAAGGCACTGATTGTACTAGACGCTGTCATTGAGTTCATGGCAATCAAGAAAGGAAACTTGCTGAAAGCGTCTACAACAATTAACCAGCACGTATTCCAGAAAGGTCTGGCAAAGTCACTGTGTAAACATTGCCATGGTCCCTTGGGGTGTGGCCAATCTGAGAAACGTTGTGGAGGAGCCGCCTGATGCTCTGCACAAACTGTACACTGTGACGTCATGCTCTCTATTTGAGCGTCCATACCAACCCAGGTACAATGACGTCTGGCCAGTTGCTTTGTCCTAACAATACCCCAATGTCCTTGATGCAGGAGGCGTAAGACTTCTGGTTGCAGGGAACGAGGAACAATCACTCTTGTTTGGTCGTTGTCGGTATGCAACAATAGAACACCCTGACTTAAAGACAATGCATGACATTGTGCAAAATAACGTCGAACCAGGGCCCGATCAATGTCTTTGGCTCTGGCAGGCCACCCTGAGCGAACAAAACGTGCTACCACACTTAGGTCTGCATCCACAGCTGTTTCCTGTGCAACCCGAAGAGAGTTCAAAGGGAAATCTGCGACAGCGGAAGCATCGCTGGAGTCTATCTGGCAACATGCCATTTCTGAAGAATCAAACGACACATCCTGGCCAACCGGAAGTCGGGAAAGTGTGTCCGCGTTGGCATGTTTAGTGGTAGGTTGGTACAAAATCTCATACTGATAATTAGACAATATCAAAGACCATCGCTGAAGCTTTTGTGCCGTTCGTGGCGGAATTGGCTTTGTGGGTGAGAACAACGACGTGAGAGGCTTGTGGTCTGTCAACAAATATAATTTTCTGCCATAGAGATAATGATGAAACTTTGTGACGCCGTACATGATTGCTAAGGCCTCCTTTTCTATCTGACTGTAATTCTGTTGCGTTGGCGTCAGTAGCTTGGATGCAAAGTCAATAGGACGATCGTGAGATCCAATACGATGCGACAATATTGCACCCAGACCATATGACGAGGCATCCACTGCTAACACTACAGGCTTCTGTGGGTCAAAGGGAGTCAAACATGCATCACTGAGTAGTGCAGACTTTAGTTTGTCAAAGGCAACCTGACAATCTTTAGACCATACAAAAGGAATATTCTTCCTATGTAAGCGATGCCGTGGAGCTGCAATCTGACAGGCATTCGGAATAAATCTGAAGTAATAGTTAAGCTTTCCCATTACTACTTGCAATTCACGCACATTCTTAGGAGGAGGCAAGTCTTTGATTGCTCTAAGATGTGACTGTAAGGGATGGATTACTTGGGCATTAATCACATAGCCTAAATACTCTATTTCAGTCTGGAAAAACGAACACTTTGCTTTATTACAACGTAGACCTGCTGCAGTCAACACTTTGAAAAGGCACTCCAGGTTTGGTAAATGTTCTTCAACAGTGCGCCCTGAGACCACAATATCATCTAAATAGTTCGAGCAACATGGTACAGAAACTGTCAGCTGTTCCAAAAAACGCTGAAAAATAGCGGGGGCGGAAGAACTGCCAAAGGGTAGGCGTTGAAATTGAAAAAGGCCAATGTGAGTATTAATTACGAAAAAAAATTTTGACTCATCATCAAGCGGAATCTGTAAGTATGCCTCTGCTAAATGAATCTTAGAAAAGATGCGAGACTGTCCTAATTTGTCCATCAGTTTGTCAGGTCGGGGCAGGGGGTAAGTGCCTACAATTGTTTGACTGTTCACTGTTGATTTAAAGTCCGCACAGAGACGAAGTTTTCCTGACGGCTTGGTTATAATTACTAAAGGCGAGGCCCACTGACTCACAGAAACAGGAGAAATCACCCCTCTATCTTGCCAACGTTGAAGTTCGTCATCAACTTTATCACGAATTGCGATAGGCACTGGTCTAGCTTTACGAAATTTTGGAACTGCAGATTCTTTTAAAATTACATGTGCCACGAAGTCTTTTGCACAGCTTAATTCCGGCGAAAACAAGTCACTATATTTTTCACACGATGCATTGGTTTTGTCCTGAGGCACTACTGACGAAATTTGAAGGACATCTCTTTGAATTGATAGCCCAAACAAATCAAATGCATCTAGTCCAAAAATGTTGTGTGTAGATTTGGCCTGAAGGACAACAAAAGCAACTGTTTTTGTTACACCTTGAAAAGAGACGGGCAGGCTACACGTTCCTAGAACGGCAATATTTTGACTTGTATACGCTGTGAGCACTTGTTTAGACGGCGACACTTTTGGCGAGCCCAGAAGTTCATAAGTGTCTTTATTCATTAAAGTGACAGCGGAACCAGTATCAAGCTGAAATTGCACAGTCTTATTTTCTATAGAGAGAGTAACAAAAAGTTTGTGCTTCTGGCGCACGACCGGTGCGCGAATGTGGGTAACGTCTGCTACCGTTTGTTTACTACCCTTGCGCATGTGCGGGCCACGTAGTGAAGTAAGCGGCGCAGAATCGGCACACAGCGGATTAACAACACTGTCACTAGATGGCACTACCGCCGGACCAGCGTCCGCTCTATGCGAGGCTACTGCACTAAAATTACTTTGAGTAGCTACATCAAGTCTACTGTTACTAGCTACACAGTGCTGGGCACTATTACAATAAGAAGTTGCAGAAGGCACTACATTCGCTACAGGATTGCACTGTACATAGTCATTTTGCTTGTCCCGAACCCTGTTGCGTTGCACAGATTTACGCGCACGACGACGCTTGCTACGTGGCTCACTACATAGTTGTGCAGTCGGCGCAGAAATGTCTAGCATTTGAGATTCAAGCAAAGCACTGTTCAAGTCCACAGCGTGTATGACATTTACTGCATGCACTGTTCTCGCACTTTGTGAAGCACTGTTCCTAACGTTACTGTTCTTTGAATTTACATTCTGTATACACACTGACTGAACATGTCCTGATTTGCCACATTGATAACATGTTGCGTTGGGACTAAGGCATTGCGCACGTTTGTGGCTAGATACACTCTGAGGGCAAGACTTACGAACATTTTTCTGAAATGAGCGTTGGCGCCTGTTATTCACATTACTGTTTCTAACACGACGGGGCGGCTTTTGTGTCGCGCTTTTACACTGGCTACTGTTCACTGTCTGTTCAGCACGGCCGGTAGAATTTAAAGAATCACTAGTGCTATAATGAGAACTGCGGCTAGGAAAGCGTCCGTTGCGGCGCACTGAGTTAACACTGTGGCTTTGCATTTCTACATCTGCTAAGTCAAAAGTATCATGCGCTTCTATAAGCTGCAGTACACTGTCTAGTGAAGGGTCAGACTGTTTCAGAATTGCTGCCCTAATTCTGGGGTCCTGAATGTTCTGCGTGATAGCATCTCTCAACATCACGTCACTATATGAAAGTCCACAAGAGCAAGTAAATTTACATTTGCGGGTTAAGCACTTCAGTTCCGTAATCCACTGCTGGTGTGACTGCTCAGGTGATTTTTTTAGTCTGAAAAAGCGGTACCGCACTGCAGATACGAGAACTTTTCTCTCGTAATGAGCATTCAGTGCATCTACTATTTGTTCAAAGTCTACATCACAAGGAGATACGTTGGGGAAAAGTTTCTGCAGTAACACGAAGGTGTTGGGGCCCACAACGGAGAGGAAGAAATGCTTTATAGTCTGACCTGTAATTTGATGAGCCGCGACGAGTTCTTGAAATTGTGCCAAATAATCCCTCCATTCTTCCTCACGTTCATTGTACTGGCAAAACGTAGAAAGCGGTGCGGCTGCAGATGTGGGCAGCTGAAGCGACGGCTGGTTTTGTTGTTGGTGAGCCTGGGCCGTCAACTGCGACACCGCTTGGAGTAGTTGCGTGAATTGCGCCGTCTGTAACTGAATAATTTCCATTAAGTATGGGTTCGGGGTAGTGGCCATGCTGACCGATTAGGAGCCGCACATACGAGTAACTTATAACAAAAACACAAATGCAATATGAAAGAGGACGCTCTGCAACAAAAAAAGTCCACAAAACACGTAACTTAATATATTCCCCCAAAAATCGTATAATAAGGGTGAGTGCGCAGGAAGAATTTTTGCGTGCTCTGACTGCTGCTGTCTGGCTGCTGCAAGCGGGCTGGTCCAAGGTTCTGCTGTCACTCCTCGTCGCCACTTTTGTGTCTCGTTTCCGCCGGTGGTCCTGGTGTCGGTGGCTGAGTAGAAAGAGACCGACACAAGAATAAAGGATGCACGCTTGTGCGGTATGGAGGTGACCAGCCAGCAGGACAGCAGAAACTAGAAACACTAGAGTAAATTAGAAAGCAATATATATTTCGTGGACTCTTGGTAATACTTAACTTTTACATAGTTCTTGACTGCAGAATGCTGATACATAGTTTATATAGAGGCCTGCCTACTGATGATTACTAGTGCCTATCCGATAGCCAAGTCTTAACTGGTGCCTATCTGATTCCGAAGTGTTAACTGGTTCCTATCTCAGTCCCAAGTGAACGATGTCGTTCAGTGGTGGCCACGAGCGGAGTTGCAGCAGAGGGCGCTTGTGGCTGATGTCGTAAGAACGCCGCGCCGTGCGTGCATGATGGTGTGCGGCGAATATACATGGCGCGTACTTTAGACTGGTGCGACACCACAGTGGGCTTCCTTTGATTTTAGCTGACAACACCTTACAGTTGGTCATGTTTTTGTTTTATTCTTGCAGCTGGTTTTTATCATATGATTTAGTGGTGGGTTCCTAAGCCTGATCTTTCAGACACCCACCACTCAAAGTTTTAATCTGTTATCACTTTGTCTTGTCAGTCCTATTTCTGAGATGGCAGTTTTAATATGTGCTGGCTCATACATTATTATCCTTGTGATCAGCCAGCCACAATTTTCTGCTGTGATATTTTAGCACAGTTGTTTATTTCTTTCACTACTTTTGGGGTTTCCCTTTTCTTATGCTGTCAGTTTAGCACACACTGTCTTCCTGTACATCTCATCTCCTGTATGTGGAGTGCTTAGTTTGTAACCGTAAATCAAATGATGTGATATCTTAGCTGGGAACAAGCGACTGATAACCCAGCCATTTAGTCCCCTTTAAAAACTCAACAACAACCTACATATAGTGATCCCTACACTATGCACCTCTGCTGCCCTAACCATGGAATCAAAGGTCATGTTGCTAAAAGCCCTGTCAATGTCCAGGAAGATATAGAGGGCTATTTCCTGAAAGTGCAGTGCTTTCTCCACCCTCCCAACGAGTTAGTGAAGAGCTCTCTCACATGATTTACCTAGCTGGTATGCATGCTGGTTTGAATGTAGAGGAGCCCTAGTTAACTTCATCTCTCCAACATGTACATTAACCAGTTTTTCCAGTGTTTTAAGAATGGAGGAGGACAGGCTGATACTTCTCATGTCCTTGGCCTTGGTATGCTCAATTCTCCCTGGCTTTGGAATGAGGACAACCGTCACTGCCCTCCAGGCATTGGGAATGATTCCTGCTGCTATGCTAATCCTGAATAACCTGCATAGGAACTCATAAGGTTTTCTCCTGCCTGTTACAGGAGAGCTGGAAAGATTCCATCAGGCGCTGGTGACTTTAAGGGTTGAAATGTTTGAATCGCCCATTTGACCTTATTGAAACTGAAACACTCTTTGGCCAATTCCCAATCCTCTCTTCAAATGCCTGAGAACTATTGTCTCTCAGAGATCGCATTCTGGCCTATGTTATCTGGCAGAGTGTATGGGGGGGGGGGGGGGGAATGGGTCTTGAAAGCAGTTCCAGCATCTCGTGTGCTGTCTTTGTATGCTCCTCATCCTCCTTCCTCAGTGTTCCTCCTGGATTAGTTGGTACTCTAGTAATGATTTAATGAAGTATGGCTTGAGAAGTTGTGCACTCCACTTCCTCACAGAATAGCTTCCAGGATGCCTCCTTTGCTCATCTTATTGCAAGGTTGTAATTGACAAGGGCCTTACGATATTATTCCCATTGTCATTTGCGTCTTGCAAGATTAAACAGTCTTTATATCCGTCTTCTTTGCATTTACAAATTGTTATTCCACCAAGCCACACAACCTATTTGTGCACTTCTTGGTTATTGAGTAGTTGTCCTGGTGTGAGGTCACAATGGCAGAGGCTACAGCCTATGCTATTTCCTCAAACTCTGCTGGATCCCTTACCAAGGTTTTAATTTCCAGCAGGCTGAAATCAAGGTCTCTCCTACATGTCTCCCAGTCTGTTTTTCTGGGATTCCTATAGACCATGGTCTGTCTGGTTCCAATTTCCACCTTGAATTTAATATACATGTGATCTGATGAGGATGGCTCTTACACCACACGCCACTATTTGATATGATTGCCCATCATTATGGAACCAAATGTTATGTCAATTACTTCTTCACTTCTATTATTCCTGAATGTAGGTTCATCACCCCTAATCAGGACCCCCACTTTAGATAGGACAAATTCAAGGTGTTCAACTCTACTGTTGGTGTCCTTGCTGCCACACGCTAGATTGTGGGCTTTGGCATCACAGAAAATGATCAGTTGGTCACCCTGCCAATGGCAGGCTTCTGTCAAGTCTCCCCACTTCCAGAGAATGAGGAGAACAGTCTGCATAAGGAAGGTATGCTGAGGCCAGAACAATTTCCCTCATGATACCTTCTTCATGTTGCTGCATCCTGATGGTCATCAGGTTTCTGGAACAAAAATCCGTCATTGGCATGAAAGAGATTCCATTTCTAACCTAAATCCGTATTCTGAAATTTCTTACATTTCTAGCCTGAATCAGCTTACCTTCAGTAGCACCGAGGGCTGATACACTCCCTTTAATGAAATAGGGTTCTTGTATCAGGGCCACATGCACGTCCTGTCTCCCCAGGTAATGGCTCAGGGCAGCAGCAGGTTTATCTGCAGCACTTTCAGTATCCATCTTGCTGCTATTATTTGCTTTAAGGTCTTTGATAATGCTGACAGCAATCTGCAAGTACACTAAAAATAATCTCAGGCTTTGATCTCGCATTGCCTTCAGGGACTTCTCTCCGACCTCCACCACAGGGTTTGTCCGTTTGGTTAATTACTCTCCAATCCTCTGTCAAGACTTTTAGGTACTGGACCCTTACCTTCTCAAATAGTCTTTGGAGAGGCATCCTTAAGGATCTTTCATACCCATATTGATATCTTTGCAATCTTTAATAGCTCAGCTGGTATCCTGACGAGCGGCGTTGCATCCTCCCACAGGTTCAGTTCGAGCATGATATTGGGTGCTGGCTCTGTGGTGGGAAGATGGAAACATTCTTTAATAAATTGACTCACACATTGTTTAGGTTGTGTTTTGTATTGGTAAATTAAGTGGAATTTGTTCTTTTACTTGCTGTAACTGTATGGCCAGCTTTTTATAATTAATTTCCATTTCTTGGGTTTCCTTGTGATTATATGATGGTACCACATCACTTGATTTTTCACTGTTGATCTCTATAATACACAGTCAATACCACTTCACCAGCATCCAACATGTGCTTTTACAACTAATGTTATTTACAAACATCTTCATTTTAAGATATAACACTATTTGTACAGAGAACTTTGTTTTGTCTTGTGTGTGATACAATCAATCAGTTGGCAAATAATTTTGTTAATATTAAAGTCCAAAAGTGATTAATAGGTTTTTCAGCCTTAATATGTATTCTATTATCAGTTAAAAGGACAAGAACAAAATTCAGAGTTATGTTTACATTTATTCATAGACTGTGTATCCTAGAATATTAGTACAGACTAGGTTTTGCTTATTGTGTTTAAATGACAGTAGGCATATGGTTCTCCATTTATTATGTCATAGATAGCTATTTACATGTAGATAAGGTCACATATGTTCTTTGGTAGTCTTTTGACCCTATCAGTAGCATATGATTTGCAGAGAGGAAGGATGGCCTGTGGAGGGAGGGTGGAGCGGTGTGGTTTGATGGCTTTGGTGGGAATGTGGGGATGGATGGCATGAGCTACCATCTGGGGAAGGATGAGGCATGGTCAATATCAGCCGCAGTGTGGAGAGGTAGAGGGTGGCTGATGACTGATGCGTCTATAGAACAATTGTAGGCATTCGAGTCAGCACAGGAGTAATCATGGACAACCTTGAGAGGGGATGGGGGGGGGGGGGGTGCGATCGAGGTGACCAGGGGGGGCTGTCATGAGGAGGACAGGGGCATGGTCACTGCCAATAAGACCGAGGACTTTCACCTGCAGGCAGCCCATGAGGATGGGAGAGGCGAGGACAACCCTTAAGCAAGATGACAAATTGACACCACCACCAGAGTTCACCGCTGGGGTGGCAAGAAAGGTTAAGATTGGCGGCAACCACATTGTTTGGGAAGGTATCA
This sequence comes from Locusta migratoria, assembly GCA_026315105.1. Classification (NCBI taxonomy): domain Eukaryota; kingdom Metazoa; phylum Arthropoda; class Insecta; order Orthoptera; family Acrididae; genus Locusta; species Locusta migratoria. The sequence goes on along the minus strand of CM048755.1, from coordinate 27,016,801 downwards.
TTGATGTGGAAGTGGATGTCATAGGGGAGCAGAGTGGTGCTGTGGACATAAATGGTGGCCAGGGTAACATTAAGGGATGGGAGGAAGAGGCTGAGAATGAGATGTTCAGTGGTATAGTTCAGGAGAGGTTGTAGGCGAGTGAGGTGGTGGCAGAGGTGGCCAATCACCACTCTGCTGTGAGCAAGGGGCAGGGGGCCATCAATGCTGTGGAGGAGGTAAGAAGCAATGCTGATGGAATGGCGCAGTTGGAGGAAGGTTTCGTTTAGGAGAAAGGCGTCCATGCATTGGTGGGAGAAGGTATGCATGGATTTGGTAGCAGCAAGGAACAGCGGCGAGGGCCAGGAGGCAGTGGGGGAGCCAGGAATCAGCTCACCCGGTTGGCGGTGGTGGCAAGGGAGGTGGGCAGTGCCCAGCGGTCTGGCAGCAGGGCGACAATGTGACCTCCTGAAAGCGGAATCCTGAATTAGTGTTGAGCAACCTTGAGGTGCCTGCTACCAGGTGGTGGATAAAAATATCCTTTTTTTTTTTTCTTTATTGTGATTTCAATTCCCCTAAAAAGGGGCGGGCCGGGCAGCGCTCACTGGCGCTCTTCAGCCTACAGAAATAAAATTTGACATAGGAGAAACATACGAACATAAAGGAGATAAAATTTTGGACATAACACATACATAAAACGGAGATATAAAATGGAGATAAAACAAAGTACATAAAATGGAGGGAAACGGTGGTGACATAAAAGATTTGGAACAGCGATAGTGGTGAATAAAAACAGCTGCTCGAAGGTCAGCGTAGAGTGGCGGCTATGGTTAGACCGTCCACTAATGTGGAGTTAAAACAAAAAACACAACACACACTCAAAGAAATACACAAGTTAAAACTGATGGTGTCAGCCGCAGGTTGGCCGTCCTCTGTTGTAAAATAAAACAATGTAACGAAAACGCACCACACTTGTCGAAGCACTCACATGGAACCACAAAGAAGGTTCCATAAATGGTGGAGCACTTACATCATTGAAGATGAGGTGTGGGGGGGGGATGAGAGGAGAGGGAGAGGGTGGGGAGGAGCCATAGGACTGGTGGGGAAGGAACGGGAGGGGGTGGGATGATGTCCCAGGAAGCCATGGGGATGAAGGAAAGGGGAGGGCGGTAAGAGCAGGATCCATACAGCTGGGGGAATGAGGAAGGGAGAAGGGATGGGAAGGGAGGGATAACAATATCCTTTCTTTTTTTTCCTTTATTGAGTTTTAATGCCCTATTACAGGCAGGCTGACAGCAGCCTATGATGCTGCTCTACAGCCGAACGAATGAAAACAATAAACAAACAGAATATAAAATTAACAAGGTGATGAAACGGCGCTTTTACAAGTACAATATGAGAAAATGGGAGAATGTTAAAAGAATATGACAGTGGATAGTCATACATGGTTGTTGAAACAAAACATTGACACGGTGGCTAAAAAACAATCACTGCAGATGACGAGACATAACGTGACGGCGACATTGAGGTAAGAAACACTGAACACTGGTTTCGCACAGGCGCGTACGCAGCGTTAAAAAAGAAAAAAGCACTGGGCGACAAAACACAATACAGACGAAGCACTGAACACTGTAAAAACACTAGCACTGTACTGGCCCTGCACGGGGAGGGGGGACGATGGAGAAAGTGCGGGGGAAGGGGAAAGGTGGTGGGGGGAGGGGAGAAAGGGGGGGGACCGGAAGACTCCCAGGGAGGCGGAGAAAGGAGGGGGTGAGCCAAGCGGGGGATGGGATGGGGATGGGAGGGGGAGGGAGGAGGGGGCGATAATCCACAGAGAGAGGTCAAATTTGGAAGGAGGGATAGATGTCGGGACGGTTGTGGAGGATGTCGTCTGGGAGAGGTAGGTGGCGGAAGCCACCCTCGGAGAGGACTTAGAGGGTGTGGAGGTGAAGGGAGGGAGGGATGTGGCGGTAAAGGCGTGGCAGGGTCCCGGGATCCAGGAGGAGAGGAGATACTATGGGTGACGGGACTCTAACTTTCGGTGTATGTACTTGAGGCGGATGTGTTGAAGGAATTGGACCAGATGTGGGAATGAGATGAGGTTGTAAAGGATCCATGTGGGGGAGGGGAGGCGAATGCGGTAGGTGAGGTGAAGGGCGTGGCATTCGAGGATATTGAGGGATTCATAGTAGGAGGGGGCAGCGGAGATCCAGGCAGGATGGAAGCAGCAAAGGATGGGACGCATGAGGGAACGGTAGGTATACAGGATGGTGGATGGATTGAGTCCCCACGTCCAGCCGGAGAGGCATTTCAAGAGGTTAAGATGGGAGAGAGCTTTCTGACGGACGGTTTTGAGGTGAGGGTTCCAGGAGAGGTCTCTATCTAGGTCGCGGAGTGTCTTTGTTTGCGGGATAGGGCAGCCATGGAGGGTGAGGTAAATGTCTCGGTGACGAAAGGAAGGGGTGGTGCGACCTATGATGATTGCCTGGGATTTTGTAGGGTTTACAGTAAGGAGCCACTGGTTACACCAGTAGGAAAATTCAGAGAGATGGGACTGAAGGAGATGTTGGGAGCGAGCGAGGGACGGGGCAAGGGCAAGGAAGGCGGTGTCATCAGTATACTGAAGAACATGGACGGGGGGGGGGGCCTTAGGTCGGGGCATATCTGCTGAATATAACAGATAGAGGAGGGGTGATAGGATGGAGCCCTGCGGCACCCCGATGGAGGGGAAGAACAAATGGGAATTTTGGTTATTGACAGTGACATAGGATGGGCGTTTGGAGAGAAAGGAAGCAATGAGACGGACGTAATTAATAGGAAGAGCATAGATTTGGAGCTTGAAAAGGAGACCGGAATGCCAGACACGGTCGTAGACTTTCTCAATGTCGAGGGAGACGACGATGGCGGTGTGACGGGAATTAACCTGGACAGCGAGGAGATGAACAAGGTGAAGGAGCTGGTCATCGACAGAGAAGGACGGTTGGAAGCCACATTGGGAAAGGCGAAGGAGTTGGTGTTGATGGAGGTGTGGGATACGGCGTGAGAGGATGGATTCGAGGACTTTGCTGAACACCGTGGTGAGACAGATGGGAGGCTTCAGAGGGCGGTTTGTCAGGTTTAAGGAACATTAGGATACGGGAGGTTTTCCAGAGGTCTTAGTAGAAGCCGGTGAAGAGAATGACATTGTACAGTGAGCAAGGGCAGAATGGAAGGAGGGGGGACAGGCACGGAGGTGCCTGTAGGTATGCGGTTGTGACCGGGGACAGTATTACATTTTGTGCGAAGCATGTGTAGGTTTTCTTGGGCTGTAATAAGTGTGTTTAAGTCTGAGGGGGGAATGTAGTCCAAATACTAAAAGCCAGGGGCGAGCGGAGGAACTGAGGTATTGGTGCGCTCATGGACGTCGGGAAAACGGGAGTAATTGAACCTGGGATTGTCAGGCAGGTCGAATATATTGTCAAGGTGGTCAGCAAAATGCTGTGCCTTGCTGGCATTGTCGGGAAGAGGAAGGTTATTATGGAGAAGAGGGTATGCGGGCACTGAGTGACTGCCAGTAAGGTGGTGGAAGGCCTTCTAATATTTGGAGGAGTTGATGAGGAGTGTAGCATTAAGGTGGGTGCATGTCTGTCGCCAATCCCGGTGTTTCTTCACGTTTAAGAGGTTTCTGATGTGTCGTTGGAGTTGCCAGTGACGTAGGAGTGTGTCCCGATCACGGGTCCACAGGAAGGAACGGTACAGACGGCGGGATACTCGGAGCAGGAGGACAGCCTATGGGGGGAGAGGGGGACAGTGAGGATGGATGGCTTTGGTGGGGATATGGGTTGCAATGGCGTCAGCAACAGTCTGCTGCAGGAAAGAGGAGGCATGGACGATATCATCAGGGGTATGGAGAGAAAGGGGGTGGCTAGCGACCGAGGTGTTAATGGAACGACGGTAGGCATCCCAGTCAGTGTGGGAGTAATCATGGACTAGCCTAGGAGGGGGCGCGGGACGGGTGGCGCGGCCGGGATGGCTATGGGGGTTGAAGGTGAGGAGTACGGGGGTGTGGTCACTGCCAATGAGGTCAAGGACTTCCGCCTGCAGGCGTCCCGGGAGGTTAGGAGAGATAAGGACTGCATCTGGAGTGGTATTGCTTTCGGGGCGCGTAGGACTCAGGAGGAGAACAGAGTCGTCCCGAAGTGTGGGTAGGAACTGATGCCACCGCCGGAGTTCGGCGGCAGAGCAGGAATGAAGATTAAGGTCGGCGGCAATCACATAGGTCGTGAAGGAGTTGTCTATGTGGGTAATGAAATCGTATGGGATGGGAACATGGGAGCAAATGTAGATTGTGGCTAGGGTAACGGTGAGGGAAGGGAGGAAGAGGGTCAGGATGAGGTGTTCGGCAGGATTATTGAAGGGGGTTGTGGCTGGACAGGGTGGTGGTGGAGGTGGCCGATCGCCACTCTGCCTTGAGCCAGGGGGGGGGGGGCATCAGTGTGGTGAAGGGTGCAAGGAGTGGTAGAGACGGAATGATGGGATTGGAGGAAGGTTTTGTTTAGGAGGAAGGTATCCACGTGGTGTTGGGAGAGGGTATGCATAAAGAGGGGTTTGTTGGTGGGGAGGGAGCGGATATTGTGGTAAAGGATACGGTGGGGCGGGCCTGCCATAATGGGTACTACTGGGGGGTGGGGATGGGGGGGAGCGGGCGACGGGAAAGAGGTTAAGGGAAGTTAAACGAGGGTGGCGCCGCGGGAGAAGGTGAAGTGGGAGTTGTTGCGGGAGTGTGTGGCAATCGTTTCCAATTGCCACACGGAGCGGGCGGCGAGGACGAGATGTTGGAGGGAGTGAGAGTCAGCTTGGGGGAGGTGGGTTGAGGGTGAGCCTGGGTGGGGTGGGGGCCACAACAGGTGTTGCAGGTGGGGGGAGAGGACAGATTGGGGCATTGCTCAAGGAAGTGAGACTGCTTGCAGTAGGGACAGGTGGGTGGGTTTCGACATTTCTCCGTGAGGTGGTCATTATAGGTGAGGCACTTGCCACACCTATAAGACTGGCGAGATGAGCGGGAAGGATCCACCTTGTAGCAGCGGTTGTAGATTACTGCCCCCCTCGGTGAGGAGGTGGTCGATGGAGGCGGGGTCTTTGGAGAAGACCCGCATGAGGTAGGTGGGGCCGTGGTCATTGTGAATCCACTTGGTGGATCGGATGTGGAGGTCAGGGATGGCTTGGAGGTGGGCCAACACCTCACCCTCCCACCTCATACTCCGGGCTAAGCTTGGTGATCATGGCGGTGAGGGTGGGTGGGCAGTGGGCTGCTTGTGGCTGGGACTGGGATGGAGTGGTGGAGGTGATGTAAGGTGAGAGGTGAGCATGCTCCCTGAACGTAATCTGGGGAGCGTGCCGTAGAAGATCAGTGTAGAAGGTGGGAAAGGGGATTTTAATGAGGACAGAGTCCTTCCAAGGAATGAGTTGGAAGGGAGGTGCCGAGGGGAAGTACTTGTATATTTCGTGGGACAAGTGGCGGTTGTCTAAAAACTGAGGGGCAGGGTGGGAAAAGATGTAGGTAAAAAGCTGGGGGGGTGAGGCGACAGAAGGTTGAGATGGGGGAATGGGGGAGGTGTCCATAGTCAGGCTGGGAGGGAGCAGAGCAGAGGCCGTGGTGGAGGGGGCTTTTTTGGAAGTGCTGGGAAGGGGATCCGCGCTGGTGCGTTTCACTGGTTTTTTCTGTACTGTGGAGGTGGGGATATACTGGGGAACGGGTTGGAGAGGAAGATGGTGGGGAACTGAAGGGCCAGACACACGACATTTGGGGCTGGGCGGAGCTGAGGACTCTGCCACCATGGCACGGCAGTGAACGATGGGGGCGAGGGGGGGGGGGCAGATAAAACTGGGAACTCGTGAGGGGCGGTGACTATGGTAACTGGAGGAGGCGGGGGGAAGGATGTTGAGCATCAGGAGTGGGGGAAGTGGCGGAGAGGATGACATTCAAGGGGATGGTGGTGCAACGGAGGGATGAGGGGGACAAAGGTTGGTTATGAAGACGCCGGTGGTGAAGGTGGTGGTGGGGGTGGGGGCGTGGAGGATGATGAGGATGATGGTTGTGGTGGCAATGCCATGTTTACTGCTGCTGCAAGGTGCAGTCCAAGCTGTGTAGGCGACGGCGACGATTACGGCTGCTGCGGCGCTGGAGCTGGGCAGGGATCGGCAGTGGTGGTGGCACTGGAGCCTGGCACAGGGCAGCGGTGGCGGCAGCGCAGCTTGGGCTGGGCATGGGGCGTGGCAGCGCAGCTGGGGCAGCGGCAAGCAACAGGGCCTCCTGGCACTGGAACGGCGACAGGCAGCATGACCGGCGGCAGGGTCGGCGGCAGACCTGGAAGCAGAGCGGAATTATGTTAACCAACATAACGGTGGTGCCTGCTACCAGGCGGGAAGCAAACATATCCTTCCCAATGTGACTTTATATGGTGGTGCTCCAGTCATAAGATGATGGGTACAAAATTTCATATCTTCTATCTTCTCATTTGTGTGCCCAGTGAGTATTAGAATGTTTTTCCCAATTTTTGGCTAATCAGAGTTATTCCACAATTTTGTATTTACTAAGAAATGCCCTCATTTTTATGCTGAGATTTCCAAGTGTGATGTTGGTTTGTTGTTTGTTTCTGTCTGTGTATTATCAAACCCTACATGTTTTATAATTTGTTAAGCAATTTGCTGTGATAGAGATAATAGATTTTAATTTGACAATGCATTATACTGTTTGTAAATTTGGAAGGAATTTAAAAAAAAAAATGGTGTAAGTTTTGTTAAGAGATTCTATAATTTTATGATTGTCACACAAGGTACTGATATAACACCCATTTGTATTTCTCAATTATGGTATTGAGGTTCTTTAGTTTAAAGGACATGATTTGTTTATAATATTTGCATGCCAGGATTGATCTTGGCACTGATGAGATTGTAATTTTGACAGAGGCCATCAATATCTTGTGACTGAATTTTCTGGTCACATTGACAGAGGGCACAGACGGTTTTTGATTTTGCATTGCCTGGTTAAATGAATCTTAATTTGTATATTTAAATTTCTCCTTGCCCTGTGAATTTTAATCTGCACATTTTTGTATTTTTAAATACTTGTATGAATGATGACAAATTAGCAATATTTGGTAAAGACATTGTATAATGTTGTAGAGGACATCTCTGCCTGGTACATGGCTTGGAATATTGTTTGTGGCTTTTTTTATACTATTTAATATGATTTCATTTCTTATTCCTTGCATCCTTTATCCTACCTAGATTTGATGTATGTATTTTCAGTTTCCAATATTGCCAATATATAGTGATATATTGCAATCTGTGTAGAGGGAGTTATGTGCTCTTTGTACATGCACAGTTGTACAGAAAGGTTAGCAACAAACCAGTTTAATATTGTACATGACACTGACTGTATATAGTTGTATAATATTCTATGTTACAATGCAATTTGCCAGTTTATGTGGGCTCAAAGGGCTTCTTCTCTAAGTAAGGTAATAAGATCTTCAATTTCTGTTCTTGACCTGTAAGGACATTTACATATGTTAGTTTGGTGTTTGATTTTATTATGTTTCATCACTGACGATGGCCACTCAGTGACTGAAATCGATATGCAACCACTTGTTTACTACTCCTTTTGTATCTACTGCCTCTAGTTTATAGAGAAGTATTATGTCACCTACTTATATCACCTACTGTGTCAATTGAGTTGGACAAATGTAAAAAGATTCCGGTTACACAGTCACCTCTATCAATGGCCTCCATTATGACTATTGTAAATTCTGCTATTGATGCTTCTGTACTACTGCCTTGTCTGAATCCAAATTGAGATTTTGTTAGCAAATTATATTGATTAAGGTAGTCCACGAGTCTGTCTTTCATGATTGTTTGAATTAACTTTAAAAATGAAGACAATAGTGATACTGTTCTATAGTTTTCCACATCACCCTTTTTGGACACTGACAAGACTCTAGCTCATTTGAAGTATTCAGGAAAGGTACCTGAACTGGAAGATTATAAATGGATCTGTTAGAGTCCCCTTTATGCTATCTATGCATTCCTTTTAAGCACACACATCAGAACTTCATCAAGACCTGAGGATTTTTTATTTTTTAACCTACACCTTATGTTTCTGACTTCCTGCTCTGTAGTAGGTAACAGGACCATTGAGTTTGTTGCATGGCTTCTGGTATGCAATGTGTATGGCCCTGGAAAGTTTTTTTCTGTAATTATGTGGCAATACTAGTGAAATAACTGTTTATGAAATTGGCTAGTTCATTTGGGTCACTAATTAATGCTCCTCTGTCTCTTATTTGGAGTTAAATTCCCTGTTTCCTTTCTTACAACTACCCAAATTGTTTTTTTATTGCACGTTTAATGTCATTCATAGCTTTCTTTGCTGCCAGTAACACCTCTGTGTATATCCTTTTGTATTTCTGAAAGTAATATAGAAAATCTGGGTCACTCTGCTGTCTTTTAAATTAGCTGAAGTATTTGAAAGTTTGGGAGGATTTAATAATTCCCTTGGTGACATACATCTTATTTTCTGTACCTCCAACAGAACATAATACTGGTACTTTTGGGAATGATTCCTCATATTTTAGCTTAAATACCAAAAAATAATTTTAGTACTTTACATCAACATTGTCCTCTGTATACACTTCCTCCTATGTCTGCTGATGTACTTGCTTTGCAAACTCACACATTTTAGAATTGGAGCAAACTCTTTTGTAAATCTGCCTCCCGTTAAGTTTCTCTACACTTAAATTAATATTAGCAACTTGGCTGGAACAGTAAGAAAACTCCAGATTCTTTACAGTTATGTCACATTTCTTTTTATCAATATTAGCTATTATGTGATCTATTAATAATGCTGTTGTTTTGGTGATCCTTTTTACCCTATCTACCAACTGTGTGATCCCAAAGCTATAGAGAATTTTCAGAAAAGTGTTTCTAACATTACTGTTTATACTTATATGTAGGACTATACTGTATTGATATCCCTTATATTTACTTGTCATATCCGGAACTTGGTTTAATTTAGTCATGAAGACATCCAAACTGCCATTTGGTGTTCTGTATACACATAGTATGGTTAATTTCTTCCTTTCTTTCTTTCTCCCTTCTTCTTTTTCCCCCCACTGTTTCTACTTCTTTATACCAATGCTCTGTAATACATAGGTACTACTGAAATATTTGAGGAAAATAGTTCAACTTCAAGTTGCTAGATTTTATTTCTCTTCAACTGCATATTTTGGTGAAGAACTGTTAGACCACCAGGCCTACACTTTGGATCACTGCTTACCCCAGATTCAAATTCTTTCCTCTGGTCCGTACAAAAACCCTTCAGATGACGTGGAAGAACTGATTCCCTTTTCCCTATTGCACAAGTTCCTATTTTTGAGCTGTCACTGAAATGTCATCTGTGTCTGTTTCCCATGCTGCTGTAGATTTGACTTCCGTTTCTGCTGTCTTCATTTGCTTCCTTAAATATACTGCCACTATATGTGTAGATCCCTCTTCCCCTGTTTGCAGTGCTGTTTGTTCTACTGACGATATTCACTTGGTTCTACACCAGTAAATTCAGTTCCCTTGACTGCTTGCCCTGATATTGTTCTTTCTCGTGTTTTTCTTGCCTGTTTGTTATGATCTTCTGGCCTTTTATTATTTCATGATTTCTCCACAATTTTGTTGCTGCTGACACTGGTTTTCCTGGAGAGAACTCGCTTTTGGTATCCGGTAATGAAATTTGGGCTGGGGATTCTTGCAGCTGTATAGTTTATGGCTTTTTCTTGGTACTTTCATGGATTACTTTCAGCACTTATTCACACATATACCTTTTCTTCACACATATACCTTTTCCCATTCCCATGAAGGCCATGTTTTGTAAAATGATCCCTCACAAATGACTCTACTTCAATAAATGTTGCATTTGGGACACTACAACACACTTTCTTTAATTCCTGTTTGTTATTACTATGTCTGTGTTCACACGTGATTTTTCTATCACTTCATGTTTGTGTGTATGTTTAAAACAAAGAAGTTCACTTCTGGGTTTCCCTGCAATGTGTCTTTTAATGCTCTTACAGCTTGAATGCTTTCATTGTGGTAAACATTATTTTAGCATCCCACTACCCAAATTCTTGAACAAGTAATATAACCAAGAGTAGGTTCACACATTTCTAAAAATAAAGTATGATACATACTAACAACATGCCAGTTTGGTTTTCAGAAAAGCTTTTCAACCGAAAATACTATATCACTTTTACTGTTCAAATACTAAATGCTTTGAATAACAGGAAATCCTCCCTTGGAATGTTTTGTGATCTGTCAAAGGCTTTTGATTGTGTGCAATTCTTTTAGACAGGTATTGTGAAATGATTGGAACCATACACCAATGAAGTAATTCATATTTAACTGGATGAGTGCAGGCGGTTGAAACAAGTGGTTCACATAATGCATAAAACTCAGATGTTTCCTTAACCTGGGGAACTTTCAAGACTGAGGTCCCACAGGAATTGGTCTTGGATCCTTCAGCATTCTGAATATGTATTAATGATTTGCCGTTCTGTGTTCACGAAAATGCAAATCTAGTGATGTTTGCTGATAATACAAGTATTGTAGTCACACCTGAAAAACAAGAATTAACTGATGAAATATTAAATGATGTCTTTCAGAAAATTTTTAAGTGGTTCTCTACAAATGGACTCTCAATAAATTTCAATAAAAACAGAGTATATATAGTTCTATAGTAAATAGCATGTACCATTAATAAACACAGACTTAGGAAAGACATCTGTAGCTGAGATGAAATATTCAAAAATTTTAGGTTTGTGCATTGATGACAGATTGAATTGGAAGGTACACACTGATTAACAACTGCAATGTTCGATTTCACCTACTCAACGCTTTTAATGACCACGCTGTCGACAGGGCGCTAAACACAAATATTCCTCAGCTACTTATAGCATTAGAGTTACTGCTAATTTTGATGATAGCCATCTCAGTAAATTAGCATACTACGCCTATTTTCATTCCCTTCTCTCATATGGAATCATATTTTGGGTTACTTTATCACTGAGTAAAAGAGTATTCATTCCACAAAAGCATGTAATCAGAATAATTGCTGGTGCACATGCAAGAGCATCTTGCAGACATTCATCAGAGGAACTAGGAATCTAGTGGCCTCATAATATATCTATTAGCTTATGAAATTTGTTATTAATAACCCAATTCGATATAGTAGGAGCGTGCATAACTACAACTACAGAAAAAAGGAGGAACATTTTACAATCCCGTGTCGCGGCGCTGTGTTGAGATGTTGGCAGCGGTCGTAGTAGGCCAATAGTAGCACATACGATAACAACCAATCAGATATCATGTCAACACCTGTTTTCCCTTCACAGTATACTGATAGTAAACGGAATATGTATTTCGAATGGGTCCCACCTGAGTAACAGTAGAGTGCGCATCGTTGTTACTCGCTCGCTACCATTCTCCTCACCATGTGTGGATGTGGAAAGGGACGCATGGGGAGGGGGAGTCCAAGTCTGGCTTCCCTTCTGCCTTTATGCAGCAACTGCTGCCGAGGTGCTGCTCATGTCAACGCCAAGGAAGAAGAATAAGCCTCTCCAATGCTTCCGCTGTCAGAAGCTTGGCCACCAGGCCAAGTCATGACAGCGGACATATGCGTGTCTGAAGTGCACCAAGGCGCATGATACACGCACATGCAAGATGTTGCCTGGATTGACGAAGAAGTGCACCAACTGCGGCGAACATCACGCCGTCAACTTCCGTCGTTGTAGCTATTTCAAAAACTCCAATGGCTGTAAGAAGGCACACTACCTGAGGTGACTGCAGAGAGGAAATAGGCGCCACAAGAAGAGCTGAAGACCGACGATCGTAAACCACAAGAAGAGTTTCGCGAGACGATTAACGACATGGTGGCCTACCTCAAGGTCGCAATGGCGGAAGAGAGGGCGGTCCTCTGTGTTGAAATCGACGCACTCCACTGCCAGGTGGTGGAGCTGAAGAAGGAGCTGTGTGTCACAAGAGAAGAAGCGGCCGCCCCCACCTTTCATGCCCCATGCGGACAGGAACTGAGGGCGGACACGGGCACACAGTGGAACGACGAGGACTCCGCAGCCATGGCGGTGGACGTCCAGGACCCGAAGGTGGACGAGTCTCCAGCCCCTGCAGCAATGCAGGACGTCAAGGAAACGACAAAGGAGATGTCTCCACCAGAAGCTACCAAAGAAGAGACGGTCCGCGACTGGAGAAGCAGTCCAGGAGAAGACCCCTTCTCAAAAGTACCATTTCAATGCTTGGAAGATAAAGGTCTTGGAAGCCGAGCTGAAAGGGAAAGAAGATGATGTATGGGTTTACCTGGAATTGATGTACAACCTCCACACACGAGATGAATGGGACGCCATCATCAAGAACATGGCCAACAAGGAGAAGGAAGACGCCAAGAAGCGCAAGTTCCTGGAGAAGCAAGCCCAGAAGAGGACCACTCAGCGGCCGAGGAAATAGTGGCAACCCCTAGAAGACGCTACAGGGTCACTCAGTGCCAGAAGACAACGAGACAATAGGTAACTGTGGTAGTAACCTCCGATCCCGCTCCATCATCATCTCATTCTCACCAAAATCCATACCTCGCCTGTTCTAGAGCTGGCAGTTCAAGTAACTTTAAAACATTGCTCATGTACCAAGTTAAAAAAAAATCCTAGTCAATAATTCCTTACCATTACCCAGTGGAGTAAAGGTCCTAGGACCACAAACTCCTTCTTACTCGCCTCTACATAAGAGGAAGAACTTGAGTAGAATGCTGTATTTCGAAACACGTGAAATGTCCTGTGGAAAATGATGTTTTTGTTGTATTCACGAACAAACACAATTACGAGAAGAATTCTATCGCTGTTATTTACTTACGTCATGACGCTGAAGTAATAATTTTCGCGTAAGTAAAATAAAATTGAAAAGGAAGCGCTAAAATATTTGCATATATTGGGCATAATTGAAGGCGGGATACAACTCTTTGGCTTTGACCCATGTCGGAAAACCCGTATACTGGATAATATCGTAATACTTATGTATTGTAGATAATTAATAATCTGTGCTTATCCTCGTAAACTGCAGATTATAAGAACAGAATGCACCATCGGTCACAGCCCTCGGGCCAAAAATTCGGACCTTCGGCGTTAACTTGCGGGGGAAAAAATCATAATCTATATTCTGAGTGTAACCAAGCTATTGTCTTTAACTCAGATATAAGGTCATTGGTCAAAGCCGACGAGTTGTATCCCGGTCTTTAATTCACCCGTAAATTGGCATTATTTATTTGTAATAAATGATTACTTTTTGCGCAGATGATGAAGTAAATAATTAATGCTGTTCTTGCTCTATGGTTGACAGTTTCTTGATGTACCCTTGTCCGCTCAGTAAATTGACTGTAATCGTCACCAGAAGAATTAATAATAACACAGTAGCGTTAATGTGTAAGAATGGACAAGAAAACTCAATGCGAAATGAATAAATTCGAATATTGCGCGAATAAAAAACCGAATTTCATTGGCTGCCGAGCACTATCACCTGATTGGCTGGTCACATGCAATGGCTATAGCCAACGCTTGTACACTACGCCGCGACACGGATTGTAAAATTAAGCCGGAGAAAGGATTATCTTCACTCTAAATCTACATTTTGCCTAGAAAGGGGTGAATTATGTTACCACAAAAGTCTTTGGTCAGTTGCCAAATAGCATCAAAAGCTTGACAGATTGCCAGCTACCATTTAAAAAGAAATTAAAAGACTTTTTGTATGACAACTTCTTCTACTCAACAGATGAATTTTAGACAGAAATTAGTAATTTTACAAAACAAAAAAGAAAAAATGCATGTCTTCAAATATCATGTGAAGATACCTTTTATTAAACTGACACGTTTTATGTCATTAAGAAATGCATTCATGATCTACAGAACAAGCGCTAATCTAATCTAATATATAAAACACTGACGGTTTAACACTCATTTTCTGAACATTCTTTCAGTTGTTAAATGTCATCTAACAACATGTTTTATGTACCGTAACTTATAAAATTCTTCGTTTCCTTATATACTTTTAATACTTGTTGCATGACACATCTGCAAAAAGACTAACCTTCTTTTTATGTTTATGTTTCGTACAAACAAAATATTTGTCTTACGATGTTTCTCACACGAAATCAATCTGCGAATTGAGATTTTTGAACTTCTCTAGTATTTACATTTTGTCTTATGAGCAAAGGAGCATTTAGTGAATGTCTATTTTTTAATTTTATTTTTCGCTGGTAGGACTACGTCTGTGCGTGCCATGTGATTTCAGCCCGAATCAAATCCGACTGATTTATACAATATTTGCTTCACATGAGTTTTGCCTCTCTTCTTTTGTAGCCTCATAACAAGTTCTTAAAAGTATAATTATTACAATGAAGCTTGCCATTTGGTACAATAGAGATTATATGACCTTTATGCCAACGTCCTTTGTAATTCACGGGTGTATTTAGAGTGCAGTATGCTGAATACTGATTCTACCTCGCTAATGTAATGCATTATACGTGTTTTGTAGACACTTGTTACTCTTATCCCCAGTGAGAATTAATCACCATGTGATAGTGATTTTGAAAATTTCTGAGTGGGTGTTACTACAAGTACAATAATTAATAAAGAATAAAATTATTTTATACTTTCTCACACATAACTGGTAATCTGCCTAAGTACAACTATCAGTTTATTGTTCAATTTTAATCACAAACTTTTGAGTTACATGACGGACTACCACCGTCCAATATCAATAAATAACATTAACACTCATCCCCCCCTTTTTTGTGACGTCTCAGATGTCTTAATCTGGTTTCACTTTCACAAGTAGTATCGAAATTATTATAGTTGCTGAAAATACATTGGCGTATGTGTATTTCGCTGTATTTCCATAGCCACGACTTCTCCGAAAGACGATTCACAGCTTTCCTCGTCACTGAGTGCCTTCTTTAACTGACGCGATTATTTCGTCACTGTTTCTCGTAGCCCCGTATCACACAACCATGTACGTCACGTTTACGATATTAATTTGTATATATTTCAAGATTGAATCAGCTGTATAGTATACTGTGCGCGAAGAACTTTGGATTTGGAAATCTTTGATCACAGAGGTGAAGGACGCAAGTGCGTACCCGGTGCGCGTAGACGTCAGTTTAAAGTTCATTATTAGGTTGTAGTTGATGCTGGGATTCTCGTTTTAGTGTCATCCAAGAACAACAGCACGTATAATGGGTGAAAAAGAAGCTTGTGTTGTGAGCATATCGCATTGGGATACATTGCGAATACACGCTATATCGTGTCTTATTGGTAGCTGGGTTGTTTTTAGAAGACTTATCAGATCATTGTGGAGCCCATTGAATGTAAACCTGCAGGATAGAGAAAAACCTCCTCAGTGCCTGGTTGACTCGTCACTTGGGCAACATTCGTATATAAAAGTCAAAGTAAGTGTTACAGTAATTGTTATTGCACGACTTAGCATTGTACACGTCTCCTAAAATTAGTGTTATCCATATCATTCGCAGGGTGCCAAACTACATTATGTAGAAGCTGGTTCACGAAGTAAGCCCATGCTTTTGCTTTTGCATGGTTTCCCTGATTGCTGGTTAACATGGCGATACCAGATTCCAGCACTCGTTAAGCATTTCAGGTTGGTTGCTACTTAATGAAATGTGCCGGCTATAACAAAATTTTGAAAAATGTTGTGCTGTCTAACAAAAAATCGTGTTGAAAGTGTTGCCTCCAGAATGACATTTATTAACGTAGATGACTATGTAGGACTAACAGGTGTTGTAACTGTTGACTCTTAAACATTTATCAGATTTCCTTATCTCTTGTGTGAACCCATTTAGCCTGATCCTGTGGTTGTACTTATTAACATTTTAGCTTCCCACCATTTCCATTGGTGGTTTGCAAAATATAAATGTAGTAGTAGGTATTGCACATAAAATGTCTTATTTTATAGGACATAGATTAAAATTTTTAGAACTACATTGAGATTCATTTCAG
Source organism: Locusta migratoria (assembly GCA_026315105.1). Lineage (NCBI taxonomy): Eukaryota > Metazoa > Arthropoda > Insecta > Orthoptera > Acrididae > Locusta > Locusta migratoria. The sequence continues at coordinate 27,000,737 of CM048755.1, read as the reverse complement.
TTTAAAATTTACATTGATAAAGTGACAAAACTAGTATAGATTTGAGTCACTACTAGACATGTCCAGTTACGGTCTGCACGGCCGCTACGTTCGGGGGTTCGAATACCCCCTCTGGCATGGATGTTTGTGCCGTCTTTAGTATAAGCTAGTTCATAAGTAGTTTGTAAATTTAGGAACTGATGACCCCGTTAATAAGTCCCATAAGCTCCAAAAACATTTGAACTAAACATGTCAACATTACACACTTCACTTATGACAGCTGTTATTCATTGATGAATTGATGCATCTCGTCTTCAGGGGTTTAGTTTTAAAGAAGTTGTTACTAATACCATAATTCCGCTAATGCAAAATGAGTCCCTCACTGGTAGTTGTGTATTGCTCATCTTCACGTCTTTTTGCAACACCTGCCAATTTAGATAAAGTGCCACATGTACAACAATTGTTATGGGCTGTGCTTTTCATCTGCCCAAGAGGATGCTTTTATACTGTTCAAGCTAATCCAGTTTTATAAGAGACAATGCATCCCTTTAATCATCATTAAAAGAGCGACAGACTAAATATTATGATGTTTCTATCCTGATTTGGTAATGTTTTAACTTTTCCATGTTAACAGAAAAATGTTCAGATGTTTATTGTTCAGTGCAATAGTACCATTCAAAACATTGCCTCTAGTGGTACAAATTAAGCAATGTGATAGAGACAGCCATAAGAAAACATTTTAAGTTGTTGAAAGGAATGAAAGTAGCTAATTAATTCCTCTAAGATTTGCTAAAAAGAAGCCCCAGTAAGTCGTACAATAATACTATTCGGTTCTTAACCCTGAAATCATAACTAGGCCTATGTATTTTTGCTTTGTTAGGTACAGCAATTTCATATTTATGAATGAATCTACATTTTGTGGTCATTCTGCATTATTTATTTCTGTCGGTAAATTTTTTAAAAGGTCATTTGGCTCTATTGGCATTTTCATTCAAAAGTAAACTGATATATTTTGCTTGACAGTTTGAGTAAAGGTACCACAGGTGTGATCATAGCAATATACCTTCAGTTGCCCACATACTTTTACTTTCATTGCAACCCACAAATCATAGTCTATGGGATGCACAAAGAAGTCTGGTAGGATGATAGAGGACCAGATTATGGAATATTTCAGTCTAAAGGTGGTAAAACGGCCCTTAAAATTCCATGTCCCCTCACCCCTCTTTCTCTGCCTGGGCTGTTCTAAATGAACAATGTCTGCTAGCTTAACTGCCTCTTCTCTAACATTCCAGTTATACCTATGTCAGCTTCACCATTCATGCCAAACATTCCTTGCCAGGACTTTTGGTATAAACACAATGATCGGAACAGAGAAATAGCTCCAATCTTTTTTGTGTGTCATCTGAATACTAAAGAAATAAGTAGGACAAAATGTGAATTTCGCTAAAAAAAAAAAAAAAAAAAAAAAAAAAAACCTTTTGAGCTACAAATTTGGTGCTCTTACACTACAGGAAGCTCATCCTTAAGATTTTAGAAACAATGAAATAGCAGTATTCATGGATACAGATGTGCTGGAGAAATACAACCTAATCTATGGTGTGGTTATGTATCTTATGCAGGATATAGACAATGCATCTATAGTCCACAGAAGCGGTCAATTAGACCAGGATAACACCTGTCAGCTGTGATGAATGACATCATATCTTTGTCACAGTCAAGTTCATAGAATTTATTTGGCAATACAAATCGCTACCAGATCGTGATTCAGAGAAGTACACGGAGAACCAGTCACTAGGTAGATATGACAGTTTGCTTTAGGTAATGTAAATTGACTGCATTTATTCATCAGTGACTTTCATTCCTACAGCCATAACAGCATTTTCTTGATTTTTATGCAAAAGGTACCAACACACACTTTCAGGCTGCTGGCTGTGTGGATATGTTCCTAAAACAATTAGTAGGCCTACAGAGTTAGGTTCTAAGTGGTTTCCCACAGTCAAATGGGTCAGTGCTGATATAAGTTGTACAACACAGAGACCCATAATTAGATGCATCGTGTGACCTAGATGCAAATTTCAATGAACTCGAGGGCTGAAGTTTTGAAAAAGGAAATTAATCATTTGTGTTGACATAGAAGTAAATGATCAATGTTCTATGGTCAACAGGTTCTTAAATGTACCCTTGTCCAGTCACTAAATTATCATTGTAAAAGGGACATTTGGTTGTCAACACTAATTATCATGCCATATTGTGACAAAACAATGTTAATTACAAACAAAAAGTGTGGGTATAAGTCTCGATCTGTGGCATGGCCTCATGTACTTAAGTGATTTGGTGTGGCAGTGTTGGCAACAGTTGCTGTGGATGCTGGGATGAATGGCGGCTCTCAATGTTTACAAGATGTGAAATTGAATGTGTTGATTATTGTTTCGTACAGATCATAAAATAATGAAAACATGCTATAACTGCTCTATGGCTGATAGGTTCTTGTATATACTCTCATCCAGTCAGTAAAAGTAATTGCCCACATAAAATGAAGATTTAGAATCACTTGATTACATTTTCATACATGCCATTGGCTACTCAAAATGTACTACATTGCCAACCCATCACTGATACGGACACACTGCAACACTCCCCATGTTGCTGATTGAGACTTTAGTCAAAGAAGTGTCCATTTATTTGGCATAAGAAACCAGCAAATAACATTGGATACCACATACTATCGTGTGATCGGCTAATGTCACACAACTACCCCATTTTCATCCATTGGCAATATCAACACACTAGGCTGCCAATATGGTAAGTAAAATTTAACAAACCAAAGCTTGCATTTATGGAGTGTTAAGGACATATGTCCCCTTGGACACAATTCACAAATACTGAAAATTCAAACACAGCTGACCATCTCCTGAACTCGCTCAGTAATTGCCAGGGGAGATGGCTGAAAACCCAAGCTTAACTCCTCAAATGGCAGTTGTAATATTTCATTGCTCAGAAGTAAACTGTCTACTAATATACCATTAGACAAACTTATTCCCACACAGCTTGGTCATTAGACAAAACAAAAATAATTGTTGCTCTATCAGAACTGCAACTTCAAAAAGTCTATAGAAAAATACAGGCGAAATGTCAGAAAGTCAACATGGAGGTTTTCAAGCAGCAAGCAGTACTCCTCAGATGAACTGGAAAGGCTATTACTGAAATACAGACTGTGAATGGAGATGGTGTGGGTGAGATTTATCCACAATTTATTTATTGGCTTGTAAATTTTTTCAACAAAATTATTGCAGAGGGCTTAATTCCAGCAGTGGGGCGGCAGAGTGCATTGAGGTGCTATGCTGCAATGTGAGAGATCGTTCCCCGTCAAGGGTTCAACTCCCCCTTCGGACATTGTCATCTTTAGTACAAGGTAGTTCATAAGTAGTTTGTAAGTTCAGGGATTGATGGTCCCCCAGTTAAGTCCCTTAAGCTCTACAAACATTTGAACATTTAGCTTAATTCTAAAATCTATTGAACTGTGACATCTCAGATATTTGCTCTGTATGAAGATTCCATAACACTCGGATAACTGTGGCGAATGGCAATGTCGAAGGCAGCTGATTCTTGCAGTTCCACGTGTAAGGCCACTGTCACCGGGAAGTGTATTCCTACTTTCACTGTGACTCCGATGCGTGCGCAGCAATACCATTAGCACGCTATATAAGGCGGAACAGAGAATTTCTTTCAGTCCTCGTTGGCTCACCTGAAGAGAACTGGCAGGTGTCCATTCGAAATACCATGGAATGAAGTTTGACTGGCTGCAATCCAGAAATCTCTTTGAACAACTTCAGATTTAAGTATCAACAAATAATACAATTCCTTGAGACAACATTGTCTTGTTATACCAAAGGTATTAAACATAAGGAGAGGCATTGAATTAAAATTTTTGCTGTGGCTGGGATTTGAACCCGGGACATCTTACTTACTAGGTAGGTGCTTTAGACCACTCAGCTAATAGTGAGTATGGAGTAAATGAAATGATTATCTTCTCAGATTAGTAGCTAGATTGGGGACAAGTTCGGAGAGATGGCCAGGGAAGTTGCTGGATGTCTTTTAGAGACCATTGTTTCACATGCAGTGTTTGGGTGAACGTTATACTTTTGGAAGAACACATCACCTTCCTGTTGCGAGAATTGCAAAAGAACAGGTCTTAGTGTTCTGTACGTACTGAGTGCTGTTCGGTGGTCCCTCAACAAACGTCATAGGTGAATGAGAGCTTAAATTATTGTAGGCTTGAGATGGGACCAGTGTCTCTTGGGTGAATGTACTATACCAGACAGTGCTCACCAGCTCTATATCGTACATGCAAATTAGTCACTTGTGTACAGGGAGAATCTGTTTCCACTGCTGAAAACCATGTGCATGTCAACGCAGTGGTGCATGTGGAAGATCGGCTAGAGGTGTGTGTGCCTGTAGTCTCACTGGTAGTAACTGGTTGGCACTTACAGGCTCACAAACCCTCTTATATATGCCTGGGCAGGTGTACAATCTGTCACAGCTGTACTTCCAGATACAATGATTTTCAGACATCTTCCTGGTTTAAGGGTGTGAGAGTATTCAGTATTCACGTGACCTCTGCAACAAGTGTTGCTGCACAGGTGACACACACATTAAGTGTAACTTCTGTGACAATTCTCCAAAAGGACGATTCTGCTGCTCAGGAAGCCACAATTTAACCTCTTCCAAACTCATGTTGGCTGTAGGAATAAAGAGTGTATCTGTGGCATAGAGCCTGTTTTCTTTACACATTGATGATGCACTGAACCTCAGGGTTGTGTATATTCCCTATTAAAGGCTGCACAGAAATGGCACTCTGGATGCTAAGTCTTTACACTGTTTTTTTTTTTTTTTTTTTTTTTTTAGCCGCTTCACATATACCCCTCCGTTGTGGTTGCAACTATGGTATGGCTATCTGTATTGTTGAGGCGCACAAGCCTAGGCGCAATTATATTTTAGGTGATAAGCCCTTACTTTCCTCAGATTTTTGTAAACACATGTACCCAGTTAGAGAGGCAAATACTGTTTAACATGATTTCTGAACTATTGTGCAGTTTGAAATTTTTCATATTAACAAGTTACTGATAAAAAATACTTGGTCTACTTAGGGATTGAATTATGGAAATTGGGATCTTTTTCTGCAGAAAAAATCCAGTGCCTTTAGTAAAAGATTGTTGCATGTAGGATAGCCATTTGAACACATTATACACTAGAGTAATTAGATTTCACCCACCTAGTAAAGTATGGCAACTACCTTGACCTTGATGGTGATGAGAGCAATAACACATTATAGCATCCACATTAAAATACACAAAGCTTTCAGTTTTCGCTAAGTTGATATTTAACAGCCATAAGATATTGAGAAAGTGCATGTCAAAACTATCAACTATTTTATTTTATGAAAAGTCATTGTAAAGATGGTTCAGGATCAGCAACTGGTAATAGTTTGAAAACAATTTATTTTGTCCATCACAGTTGCAAAATTTTGCAGTTAGTGACTAGTTACGGACTTACTGTCCATTATCAAACTGTTGGCCTACAAAAAGATAATTACAAGTATTAAGTTACTGTCCATATTAAAAATCACAAAACCAGCAGTTGGTATTGATGCTAGAAAAGTTGTATTTGCAGGATGAACTTTTTCTAATGGTAATAATACAATGCATGTAGCAAATGGCTGATAAAATCTTGTACATTACCCACTGTTAATACATGTCACTAATTACATTACAATTTAAATATCAGTTGAAGCAGGTGATGTATCCATGGGCCTCAAACGTGTACTGTACATGTCAACGTCGTTTAGGCGATACCTTGTGACTCCATTAGAGGCCGCCACCTGTAGTGTGCCTTACAATAGTGTCAGCACCATTATAGACAATTAAAAATGAGATACATTGGCATCATTACATAAAATTATGGTATTGGTCTGCAAAACAACCAGTGTCATAATTTAGGTATTAACGGGGAAAAAGTAAGCAACAAAACAAAAAAAGCGGTAGTGTGGCAGACTATGAATCCAAAGGGTGTGGGTTCAATCCCCACTAGGTCCTAGGAATTTCATGTCACTTTTCACTTATTTCACCACTGGTAATGTTGCTGATGCGAAATATATCGAGTAGCACCGTGGTTCGGAATCAATGTTAACTGTAGGTCTCCTATAACTGGGTGGGCAAGTCAGGTTGGAGGAAGGCAATGGCATACCGCCTCCAAACAGGACCATGCCTAGTAAAGCACTGTGGTGTTCCTTTAAGTTTTTTGGTAGCGTGTCAGCTTACTGTGCTGGTTTTTTATTGTTGCAAATGTTTTGTGCTTTTTACTTTTTGTTGTTCGATATCTTGTTTTTACTTTTATGGTATTCTCTTCAGTAAGAAACTAATTATGCTTTATGAATTTGATGTCTAAACATAAACAGCATTGAAAGGTAATGTTTCTGACCTTCCATAACTAAAGAATCGTCCTACAAGAGTGATATTTATCTGACATCCCATAAAAATAATATATTAGCAAGTAGATTCGTTGAAACTTCCTGGCAGATCAAAATTGTGTGCCGGAACCGGGACTCGGACCTGGGATCTTTGCCTTTTGCGGGCAAGCGCACAACAGACTGTGCTATCCCGACACGAGACACGATGCCGCCTCACAACTTTACTTCCGCCAGTACCTCGCCTCCTACTTTCCAAACTTCACAGAAGCTCTCCTGTGAACCATGCAAGACTAGCACTCCTGGAAGAAAGAATATGGTGGAGACATGGCTTAGCCACAGCCTAAGGGATGTTTCCAGAATGAAATTTTCACTCTGCAGCGGAGTGTGCGCTTGCCTGTGAGAGGCAAAGGTCCCAGGTTCGAGTCCCGGTTCTGGCACATAATTTTAATCTGCCAGGAAGTTTCATATCAGTGCACACTCCGCTGCAGAGTGAAAGTTTCATTCAAGTAGATTTGTTGTTAATATTGTTGGCCTAATAACTGTGCAGACCTTTTACAGTAAAAATTAAAAAAAATAAAGCAAAGAGTGTAGCTTCAGTATATTTCCATGTTATTGACATCAAGAACACATCAGATCCTTAGAGGTGTAGAATGGAAAAGTTCTCATCCATGGCAATTCTTTCTCAAACAGAATAAACCAAATCCCATAGGACATTGTTCCCGAAGGAGGGCCTGGCCAGTTGACCCCAAACTTCTTAAGTTAGCCCATAGGTGCTCTATGGCAAGACTTTGGAGGCCATAGAGGGCATTGAATAATGTTTTTCCTCCTTTGAAACCAGCACTGAATTTTTATGCTGGTGTGTGATGGATGATGATCGTGTTGGCGAGACGTTCTTCGAGGTACCGAAGACACGCTCAAAGGATGATTAAATTTTAAAGGAAATGTTCATAGCATGTTGAACTGAACTTGCCCTTGCATTTGTTCTAAAATTTCTGCACCCGTGTAAGACATGCAGCTCCAATATTTCACACTTCTGCATCCGCCGGGTCTGTCTCGCAGCAGTACGCACTCGGCTGTTTTGACATATGTTGACCGGAAATTTATATCACATGAGCAGTCAGTTTGTTTCAAGATGTCTTCCATTCTGCTCTTTGCTGCTCTATTGATCACTATGTTTAACTGTGTTGCTGCTTTTTTATTTTGTTGTTGCGGTCTTTTGGTGAACATGACTGATTCACACACACAAAAAAAAAAAAACCACACGGTCCAAAAGTGTGAGGAATGTAGTTTGGCATTCAGTTGGCAGAAGAACCTCTACACTTGCAAGAGGAAAGTTCATTTAATTGAGAATATTTGTATCTTCAAAAATGAAAAAGGTTGTGCCCACAGTGTGAAATTTTTTATCAAGATGCATTTCATTAAAACGCCATCAAATAAAATGTTAACCCACTCTGCTCCATTTGAGTAACTTCTGTGACATCCAACAAGGGAACCTCCCATTTGCACCCCCCCCCCCCCTCCCCTCAGATTTAGTTATAAGTTGGCACAGTGGATAGGCTGTGAAAAACTGAACACAGACCAGTTGAGATAACTCAGAGAAGTTGTGTGGAACTATGAAAAAAAGAAAAAGCAAAATATAAAACCTGAACGGTGCATGAGAAACATAGGCAATGTGAGCATGAGGAGCTGCCTAGCAAGATTTATTTTTTATTATCACAAAATTATGATCTGTTTGTCCATTCATTGAAGTCTGTTTGCTGTAATCAGTTTAGTGTATGTGTTTTGCGACCGTACTGCAAAACCGTGCGATTAGCAGACGAAAGGAAATGCCTCTCCAATGGGAACCTAAAACATTTGATTGCGAGATGATAGGTCAACCAGTTCCTCCAGAGGAAAACACATCTGATGTATACTATATGACACTGGTGATGGTATGAACATCATATTGTAGGAATCTCTTGTACACTTGGTGAATGGGTGAAGAGATTCTATCTAGCCAGATTCTGGTTTTCTTGTCGATGTGTTAATCACTCCCAAAAACTGAAACAAATGAATGTAACAGTTTCACAGTTTTTCCTGTGCTCTGTCAAAACATATGGTTTAACGTTTTCAAATTTTTCCGTGTGTAGACTGACAAATCTCGTATGTCCAAGCAAATTTGAACATGTCCCCACACTACGGCACAGTTACCTCACATCGGACGGACAAATAATAATTTTCTGGAAATGAAAAAATTAAAATTTTTGGCTGTGGGAAGGCTCGATCAAAGAACCTCTTGCTCCGCATCTCATCACGCTAGTCACAGGACCACGGTGTCCTGTGCTCTCAACCTGCTTGATGTTCCTTATCTTTCGCATGGACTGTTCAGTTTTTATATTTTGTTTATTTTTTTTATAGTTCCACACAGCTTCTTCCTGTTTTCTCGATTGATCTGTGTTCAGTTTTTCATGGCCTGTCCACTGCGCTAACTTATAACTAAATTTGAGGGGTGTGTGATGGGGAGGTTCCCTTGTAAGTACTAGACTGAAACTGTACTGCACAACGAAATACTGTTACGGTAATTGTCTACATAGGTTTGGTATAGTATTTGAATTAATAAGATGATAAAGAAAGTAATTGGATTTCTGTCATATTTTTACTGCAGTGCATGAAAACCAAATACGAAAAATTGGATGATTGTCATGCTACGGAATTTCTGTGTAAAAACTTGAAGTGGTCTGATATTTTCAGTGTTTAACTGTCAAGTTTATGTCAAAACAGTTTATCACACTCATGGCAAAATTTTTTATGTAACTGATTCATGTGTATTCAGAATATATTGCTATACTTAATTTCAATCACTACATGTTCTAATTTACCCACTTTGGGCACAACTGGAAACAGTTAATGGGGTACTTGTTAATCATTCAAGAATATTGCCTGGTTTGGCCAAATGTAACAGTGAACAGCTTACACCAGAAATCTTGAAAGTATTGAGTCATCCCTAGTGACAGCTATTTTCATGAAAAAATGTGAATGCAAAATAAGTAGTGATGGCGAACTGATCTGCTGTGTAGCGTAGAGTCAATGTTTTTGACACATTTAGCACATTTCATTATGAGAATTAGAACTTACAGATAATTACAGGGAAAAATAAAATAAATAAAAAATATCAGTTGAGTATTTTGGTGCTTCCTCTGCACATGTAATACAAACTAAGTAAATTAAAATGATGGCCTGTTGCGTAACTTTTACACCGCTTTGTTTATTGTAGTTGAACGACAACATTAGGTGGGAATTACATAGATCACGCTAAACTGAAGCCTTCAATAGTTAAACAACAAATTCCACCAGGGGCAGGAGTGCAGCTTTGTGTTTACATATGGGATAGTCACATGACGTTAACTTCCGGCAGTTAAACATCATAACAGCCAAGTGCGTATTGCCCCAAGATATACCCTGCATTCACCTGTGGCCACAAAGCGCGAGCCATATCGTTGCCCATGTGTGTGGTAAATGAGGTAAAGACCTCTGCTCATGGACTCAATCGTTCACTCGTAGGTGAAAATTACTTTTGTGCGATAGATATCTTCCTGGGAGCTCCTATTTACTGGTATTCACGGCTTATTCGTCGGACGAGTTAGTAGATACGATCACGTCGGGACGCAATTACAGGGTATTTTAATATTCTTAGTACTGTGGGCAGGGCGAACCTGGGAATTTGTATCTGACGGGAGGAGTGCTTAGGTAGTCCTTGCAGGTGCGGTGATCACTGTGTCCCCAGTGGTAGGGGTCAGCGCAACTGCCTAGAAAGCAGGCCACCCGGGTTCGAATCCCGGCTGGGTACACATTTTCAGCTTTGCCCAATCGCATTTGATGTCATATATTCTGTGAATATTAAATAACAACTACTGCAGGATCAGGAGTGACGTCTGTTCTTTAGGAACAGACGCCACATGTATATGTATATATTCTTAGAGTAGTTGTCGCCGAGCCTGGGAAATGTGATGCTATCCGTAGTTTCCGGATGATTGACAGTGGAGCTTCTGGACCAGCCTGATCAGTTCATCTTGTCTTCGTGTAGAAACTCGTTATCTTCCAGGTATTGGACGTCTCGTTACCTGACCATAATCTCAAAATCTTATAAACTGTGGAAGTATCAACATCATGATGACATTGTGCATATTGCATGCACTAACACTGTTTTCAAAGGCAGAACACTCACAGCAGCCATTTTGAATCAGACTTTTGATATACATTATAACAATTGGCTGATTAGTTTCCCTTGGCTTAAAACCCTGCGTGCGAGTGTACATATTTGTCTAAAGATTAGACTACTATAAAATATATTCCTTCGAAAGAATGTTGAACCTAGAAAAGCTTAGAACTGCACAATTTTTAGGGAATTAAGGTTTAAAATACTACCTCCAAATGTTTAAATAATAAAAGTACTTTGACTCCAGTTAGATTTGAACAGCCAAACTTTACATTCGTAAACCTTCAGCCTATCCACGCGACCATCAAAACAGATGTGAATTCAGGTGTGTACTTAGGGGTTGGCAGGAGTGGCCACTGCCAGGGGCGCAACAGCAAGGGGGGCTGCTAGAGGGCCTGTACAGCGAGAGAGTGGCCATGCGTGATACCGCTCCTGATTGGCTGACAGCCCAGGATACCATGTTTTTTACCAGATTTGGCGGGCTTTGTATATGTGTCAGTCGCAACAGTGTGCATTTCTATACTGTGGAATGTCTTAAAAGCTTCTGACAGCAATTTCACTGAACAGTTACATGCAGGTTGTATTACGGTAGACACTGCTCTACTTTTGCACGTATTCTGTCGGTTCTATTTCTGTAACTTAATGTGTTGTTTGTCGGTCATTGACGATAACATTAACGCGGCAATTTTTCAGATTAAATGTTGATTTAAAGTGATTTACTGAGTGTAGCTAAAGAGTGTATTACATAATCATTGACAAAAGTCAAGATAAATGCCTCATTGTTCCTCTGTTGGCTGTAAAAACTGAACTGAAGATAGTTGTATGTTGTTTCTGTTCGCAAGGAATGAGGAAATACTGAAACAGTGGGCAGTGAAAGTTAACTGAGAAAGCGGGAACTAAAGGCACCTAATGGAAACCAACGAATTATTCCTGTCTGTGTGAAGTAAATATTTTCTGCTTCCCCCACCCAGGGATTGATGAAAATCAGTAATGGAACTGCTATCTTCGCAATTCCCGAGAGGTTTACTAGTTGCGTTCTGAATTCGGTCCCAAGTTCGAATCCGGTAAACGGATTTTTTTTTTTTTTTTAATGGTATTTTCTAGCTTTTTGTTAGTTCATGATTTTGGTTTTTGACATGTCATATTTTGAGTCTGTTGTTTCAGTAGAGATAGTATCAGTATTTTGTCGATTTTCTGTGCTACTGTGTTCCTAAAAGTACTTGTAGAATGATGTTTTGGTATTTCCTTGTGTAGGAAAACGTTATAAGATCGACAGTAGCGTACTTAAAACGCATTATATTGCAGCGGAAATTGATAATAATGTACTAATTTCTGTGATGAATATGCAGACAGAAAATTCTGAAATAGCATATTTTCTTTGAGATATACATAAAATACTTCTTTTTATTATTGATTGCCAAGTTTCGAAGTTACCAGAACATCGTAAAATATGGTATTAATATTCGACAGTCATAGTAACTGTTTCACGATTCTTATTTGCTTACAAATTTATTAGGCCTGTATAAACATAGATGAATGGCATTTCTTTAACCATGTACTTATTAATAAGCTAGAAGATGTGCTTTGTTTTAATGGGTGGAACTGATGCCTTATTTCAATCATTAAGTGGCTGCTTTTCTGCCTGGGTCGATATGTAAGTGCACGTCCCATGCACAGTCTGGTAAAAATATGGACACTGGCTGGTTGGCCACTTTCTCCCTATACAGCCTCTCTAGGGGGCGCAAATTCAGGAGGCCGCTGATGCGACGGAGCGTCGCGCCACCCTCTGAAGAAATACCACTACACCGCGGTCGTGTTGTCTTTCTAGATAAACATTCGAAAAATTCTAACACAACTAATTTGTTTTTGATTTCTTGGCAGTGCTTAGCTAATATATATTACCCAAACTGAACCGCCTTACTCCATAAACTTTATCAGAGCACGAAAGCACATTACCTCACAAATCTGTTTTGACATTTTCATCTTTCTACAAATGCATAAAGTGCAGTTGTGGTCAGATCTAGTTGACATATTTCTTCCTTAATTTGACAAATAAACAAATACTGTATATGACATAAAAGTTTTCTGGGTATGGTACCGCGTCATGATGTAAGGCTATTACTTAAATAACCAACGTTTCGGCCAACGTTACAGTGGCCTTCATCTGGGTAACTGTATATTCATGGTCAGTAAATAATATTTACTTGTATTAGTTTATGGGAACAGTTGCAAAATATTACATTAACAAAGTACCCAAAAAGTCTTATGAAACCTATTTAATAATATCACATAGGCCTATAAACAAGATTCGTTGTTAATATAACTGGCATTATTAATTTTGCTATGGTAATTACCATATTAAAAAGATTTATTAAGGTAATATTTTGCAACTGTTGCCATAAACTAATACAACAAGTAAATATTATTTACTTACCATGAATATACAGTATGTGTTTGCCAAATTAAGGAAGAAATATGTCTATTGGATCTGACCATGATTGCACTTTATGCATTTGCAGGAAGATGATGTGAAAACTGATTTGTAAGGTTTGTGCTCTCATGCTCTGATGGAAACTAAATGGAGTAAGGTGGTTCAGCTTTTTCTTTCATCTCCACTGAGTTAACGTATTAGCAGATTCATACAAGTGATTTAAAACTGCCAATAATTTAAAAAAAAAAAAAAAAAAATCACTGAATGAATGGTCCAAAGAAAATTGACCCCTTTACAATATTAATTAAAAATTGAGTAATCACTAAGTTACTTCCCTTTTACAGTTACTTTTCATAATTACTTATAGTACCATACTAATCTTCACTTACCATGGGCCGGCTGCGGTGGCCGAGGGGACTGAGGAGCTTCAGTCACGGTCTGCACGGCCACTACGGTGGGTTGGGGGGTTCGAATCCCCCCTTGGGCATGGATATTTGTGCCGTCCTTAGTATTAGCTAGTTCATAAGTAGTTTGTAAGTTTAGGGACTGATGACCCCGTAGTTAAGTCCCATGGACTATACAAACATTTGATTTTCTTACCATGACATAGGTATTAGGCTGTTTATTGGCCGATTCATTTTAAGTAATTAGAATCTGCCAATAAAGTAAATACAAGGGTTTGAAGGAACATAGATCCTTTTGCCTTAAACTCTCGCCAGGTCAGGGCAATTTCAATGTGCCCAAACGTTTGGGTTTGAGGATCTTGAAGCACAAGGCCTTAAGAGTAACGTAGAACCAGTTGCACTGAACGCAGAAAGTACACTTTCGGCATTACCTGGTTACAATAATGAGAAATCGTGTAGGACTTAAAATTTCATTGGCAGTGACGACTCCCCACCCTGATCGGCTTTCCATCAGGTTTCAAACTCACCACCCACCTTCATAGTGGTAGGTGTTAGCTGGTGAATAGTTAAACCAGTCAAAGTTAAACCATTTACTTTCATACAACAAAGAGATGGGACCTAAAAAAACTATCTGGATGTGCATTTAAAAAACAAAGAAAAGGGAAGAACTGCAGTTCTCCTTTCAGGACACTTGGAAAGGTGCCTAAAACACAACTAGATGGGCACATGTAACACTGCAACAAATAAAGATCAGATTAATGCAGATTTTGAATCTGATGGAAACACATCCACATATAAATGACAACCAACCACAACCATCAAATTCCCATCGTATAGGCCCACCAGTTTCAGAAAACAACTATGAAGAGGATGATTCTTCCACACACAGTTCTTTAGATGAGGGAAGGATCAGCAGTTGGTTGTCATGATTTACCTCCACTAGAAGACTGTTCACCAGAAATAGGTGAAATAGTTCTTAATGATAAAAAATGGCCTAGCTATCCATTGATTACTAATAGTGTTAAAATTAATCCCGTGACAGATGGAGATAAAAATTTCGATGGCAAATGCTTTTTACATAAAGCTCACTAATGTCAAATGTGTGCAAAGACAATGGTTATAGCCAATCTGAAGATTTTTTCCCGTCTTTGGGAAGAATCATTCTAGAAAGTCGTCTTCATTTTCAGATTTTAATAAAGGCTTCAATGACTGGAAACACTTAAACCATCTCATTTACAAGCATGGAAATTTGTTCAGCCACGGGTTATGTTATATGGAGTGGAATGATTGGCAAAACTGACTAAAACATAGAAAACTGTAGATGCTGAAATTCAAGAAAGTATTCAGAAGGTAGAGAAGTGGAGGAACACTGAAATTAGTCATAGATGTAATTATGTTTTGTGTTAAGAATGGTCTACCACTTACAGGAACAGCAAAGACAAAATAATTAGAGCTTCAAGTAGTGTTTTTTAAGCACATTAGAACTAATAAGTCACTATCACCCTGAACTAACAAACATATGGCTTACATTAAATCAAATAAAATGGCCCTCAGTTACTAAGTCCAAAAAGGAGCCCATAAATTTAATTGGGAGTAATGGAGGCAGATAATTTCCCTCTACATAGTGATGCCACTGATTAACTTAGACATTATGACATCACTTTGAATGAAGAAAAAGTAGTTGCTGAGGCAGTTGGCATTTCATCAGAGATTATCAATAGGAAACCGGAGGCAAATAAAAGGACAGCTGAACAACTTCAGTTGTAAGCATCAAATTAATTCATATCTTTTTTGTCTTTACTGTTTTCAATTTTGTAATGCAAGATTTGACAACAATATTTGCGAGCTATGAACAATTTTTTCATCTATTTTCACCAGTTTTTGGCTTTCGTGGACCCAGAAAGTAATGAACTGAAAGTTAAAATCACCAATCCCATCTCAAAGTATCCTTCAGATTTAGCAGATACTGACAGCTTCTTTGAAATTCTACCCATGTAGACCGTCTTCAGTAGGCCTGCAGTCTGTCAACCATAAAAGTATCCAATGAAGGTTCTTAGCACGTTTATGAGAAAAGCTTCAAGCAATTTTTTTGGCACTGTGTAGAACAATTAGATATTTTTGTACGATTCAGGGCCGGATTAAGGCAATAGCAAGTACCGTGGCTGCCGGGGGCCCCGCCATGATCGCCTTCAAAATTTGTTTCCGAGTAAAAGGAAAAATAATAATCGAATTTAGAATATTAACATTATGCATTCACACTAATCCCACCATTGAGAGCACCTTTATTGTTGTCTCTATCTTTCCTTTAACAGGATGGTAGTATTGAATACCATGACAGTCTTATTTCACGTGAACCAGCGACAAGACACATTTCGATTTGTCGCCCAGTCGGCCGCCGATTTGTGTCAAAACACCATAAATGTTTGATGTTGCCGACAGGCGCAGTTCGCCTTTCTGCGTACAATGCGGTGCTTTTTGCCCACAACAGTGGGTAGTGTCGGCAGAAGATGCCCTAAGCCGGTGCAACATCTGCAGTAATCTGCAGGTCCCTCCGTTTCTACGAATAATTTGTAAGTAAACTTTTGTTCTTAGATGAAAAAGTCTGCATATTCATATTTGTCGTGAAATTGTCAACGTACAGAAACACTACATCAGGCTTTACGATACCGAATATTGCGATAATGAATTTCTATTTCGTCAGCCAGATGTCAGGAAGGCCTTACTTAAAAATTTTGAAAAATATTTACCAGTTTACTATAAAGCAACAGCTTAACACGTTATATGCCATTTAAAAATCATTGCACGCTGGAAGGATCGATAGGCCGAATTGGCCCCTTTACAAATTTTTCGCATGTGTACTGATCAAATCGTTAAATGAAATGAGTTGACTTCTGTGATTTTTTTCATCTTTTTATAAAGTATTGTGCATCCTCTTTTAGTGTGTTTTACTTCAAATAGATTCCTAAATATTAAGATTACTACCTAGAAGGACCGCTGGGCCAGTTTAGGCCCTCATAGCGTTTCTCTGTATTTTTGGCATCTTTCCTTGTAATACTGTGTATGAAATAAAACAAACTGTTGTCTCCTTGTTGTTTCAATATGCAACAACAATGCCACACATTCCAGCACTAATCGCGGAAGGGCAGCTGGGGATGGCAGTCATGTACGGATGAATTATGCCCGAGTGATTGATTGTGTGAGTGTGATCTTTTCTGACTTAGGTTATGGCCGAAACCCGAAAATTTACAACTTGTATGAATGTGAATATGAGTTTGTTGGCAGCTCAGTAATCATCTATAAGGTGAGTTTCTAGCTATCTTCATATGATCAACATTCCAATCTGGATCTTCCATTGGTAAAAATCAATAGAAGTACATATGATGGTTACACTGAATTATCTTTCACAACCTGGTCGTATATGCAATAAAACTGCATGGGGCAAATTTAGCTCCAGAGGTTCTTATACGTAGTAGCTTGCATGCAATCCTTCTAGTACAGCGGTGGATCGGCCGAGCGGTCTATTGCACCATGCTGTGGAGCGCGCAGTTGCTCGCTGTCGGAGATTCGAGTCCTCCCTTGGGCATGGGTGTCTGTCTTTAGGTTTCAGTAGTTTAGTTCCGCGAATTTTACAAACATTTGATCCTTCTAATGCTAAATGCCAAGTAGACTAGATAGCAGCTATCAAAACATGATATAATTTGTTCCTTTGCCCATTTTAATCTGATTGTTACATCGCTTCTTTCTCAAGTCATGCCGTTTGCGCAGCAATTTTAGTTACTTCTGACGTGGCTTGAAAGGGAATTGATGGATCAGCTTTCGGTGTAATGTAGTGATAATTTTTTCTTTCCATCAACTTCCTTCGAAGATGGGATTTTCATGTGTGTACAATAATTCCGACTTAGCTGGCGCAGCGTCTGCCAGAAGTACGAACAAGTGTTCTTTTAAGCTAAACTAGGGCTTACTGTGGCCCAGGGTCGTAGCCGGGGGGGGGGGGGGGTCTTTAAGGGGATCATTCCCACCCTCCCGAAAAGCCTCAAAATTCACCTGATCCCTGATAAGGTAATTCAAAAGTAGCTTCTTAGGGATTTATATTGAATAATATTGTCTCTATTGAAGTACATCTGCGCCTTTAGTTGAACTTATATTGCAAAGCTTCACATGCTAGAGTATGTCATAATTGGCGGATTCCCCCCCCTCCGAAACCAAATTCTGACTACGGCCTGCTATGGCCAATGTAATTTTAAATGAAGCTTACCATATCATATTTATACCAAGTTAAAGTAAAATCTTGCAATTACAAACTACTGCACACACAAGCGACAAATACAGGGGGAGGGCCCGTCTCTGATTCTGGGTCCAGTAGCATTTAATGAGATTAATAGCAGCGTTAAATTTTATATAGGTATTCCTAGCAACTCGATGTATTTTGAAATATACTTTGTAAAATGTAACGAGGCTTTGTATTTAAAAGTGAGTTTGTTTTATAATCTTTCATAACACATTTGATTCTGGGCTAAAAATTAGTAAAGCTGAAGCTCCCCAGACCACTAGTGTAGGAAACAATGACATTTCTGAAGTTGGGCATACCCAGCGCTCTCTCTGTTCTTGAACTCTTAAATTATTCTGCCCTGACAATATTTCAGCCTTTCACTGTGCGGTTTGGTTTTATAAGCGGTTTAATAATTAAAAATTCTATTTTCTCTGTGTGGCACTGGTTGTATTAAATAAAAGGCTGTAAATGCTATGCATCTTCGTTGATATAACAAAACCATTTGTGTTGATCAGAAAATCTTGCTGCGAATCTTTTGTCGACTCTGTTCAGTAGTCTGGTAATTCTGACATGGAGCTCTAAATACATATTTTACCCACATGCCTTTAGCATCCTGACACATAAGGGGACAGCAAGAACAAACCTATGGTCCTGAAAAGTGCAGCGATGTGTGGATTTACTTTCCACACAGCAAGCAGCAGCCACCACGGATGTCATCTGACAGCTCGGGGACATCAAACACCGGAATTGAGATTCTCTTTTCATGTTGGCGTTAACACGAAAAGCAGTGGTGTATTGTAAACTTTTGTGTTGAGTGCCAAGTGTATTACAGTCAAATTGCGAGATCCAAATGCAAGTAACATGATCCATCTCCAAACTGTTGCAGATGAACTCCAAAGACATTCAGCAATTAA
The DNA here is from genome assembly GCA_026315105.1 of Locusta migratoria. Classification (NCBI taxonomy): domain Eukaryota; kingdom Metazoa; phylum Arthropoda; class Insecta; order Orthoptera; family Acrididae; genus Locusta; species Locusta migratoria. Next base: position 26,982,078 of record CM048755.1, on the reverse strand, counting down.
AATCAGACAGCAACGGGAGTAGCCTCCCTAATGTCATATGACGGCTCGCGCACTTATATTCCAATAAAGAATTTCTCATTGTTGCTATCGCTGCCGCTGTTCAGTGGTAAATCTGAGGTAGACATGAAAGTATTAGTTTCTAAACTCGAAGGCGCTTCTCTGTTGGGTTTTAGCAGGTGTTAAGAATTCAGAGCAGCACAAGATTTCAATAACGCGGAGCCGATTTCCGCGAAATCCATAGTTTACAATGAATTCAGAGATTAAATGGAAAAATGGTGTCAGATTTTACAGAGAAAAAACTTCAGTTTGCACATGCGGCGAGACGAATCTATCTAGCAGTTTTCTGACAGAATTCGTAAAATAAATGCTTAGGCCTAAGAGCTAGTAGAAGACGAGACTGGGTACAGCGTTTAGCTCTTCGAAGCCAATTGGGGAGAGCCTTTGACACATTCATACACTTGTATGGAGATGACGTAAACAATGCACTAAGATATGGGCGATGCAAGGCCTTCGAGCCAGCTGTTAGTTTCGTCAAAGCAGTAATAACGTTGGAAGAATGTACCGCGTTTAACATGAATGTTGAATTTTACTTATGCGAGAAGCCTGGTCACAAGCACTGCGACTGTAGGAGAGAACCGGCCATAGCTGTGGAATTCACGGTTCCTTAGCGAGAGACTGTAACAATGGAAGGAACTGAGCGACAGTCTCGCCAGATCTTTAAAAGAGCCACCACAGCTCCCTCCCATTGCTTGAGGCAGTCCTGGTACCTTAGGATGAGCAAACGGCCTGGAAAACCGGGGTTGTCTGTTTTTCATTGTAACATACAGTACCCCGAAAAATTCATAAGTCGTGGAATTCAATTTTCAAATATATTTTCTGAAAATCTAAAAGTTGTTAAGGAATTATTTCGAGTAAATGTAATACGGCACGATAAATTAATACATTCAACTTTTCTAACCCTAGCAATATTGATACACTGCAATAATTTATTTTGAGCGGTACTTTGGTTAGAGAATAGTTGAATCGCTGTAACATATCCAGGGGTAGCGACTCGAGGAGGACCAAGATTGTCGCACCGCTTAACTGTCATTGTCGGAATAGTGTAGTTTTAGGGTGGAAAACAACGTAACTATGGAGAAATTGGAGAAGAATAATACTTACAACGGGAAGAAATGGAGCAACAGTGAAAGTAGTTTCATATAATGAAATGCACTAGATGGAATTCTCCGATTTGATTTCTTGTCCGCTAACGTGGCAGGTATTTGTTGCAGAAAAAAGGCTCGGTGAGTTAAAGTTCTATCGCAATCGGATGTACGGTATGGCCGTGAATAAATTACGAACAAAAATACAAACATTAATTTTTTATATTAGATTTATTTTCTAATTCGCTTTTGAACCACACGTTGATAACAACAAATTCCTTCTGGTGGTGGTTTTCATCCCAATGATTCGGTACGCTTGGTATGCATCAAAGCTGACAGCCAGAAACCGCCATTTAAAAATCTGAAGTATGCTTTACACTGAAGCAAATTTTTTTTAAAAAATTTCTTACTTTATCATGCTGACATAAAATTCACATGGTGTCAACAAAATGTTTTAAATGTTTCTTTGATAATAATCACCCTGATAAATTGTAACGTCCATAGACACCCGCCAGAATTTTCAGAAATTTTATTTCATATGAAACTTTGCCGAAATCTGAAAATGAATTGTCTATTCACGTTAACTGAAATGATTGTAGGTAATCTGAATGTATTAATACTGCACTGATAAACGAAATTGTTCAGTCATATTTAAAAATTTCATCATGATGGGGAATACGAAGTCCATATGTGAAGTATCCTCCATCATATACCTTCCAAAATTTTTTTGTGAAGTGACCTTCCTCTTGTTCTGAAGGTCAAGTGTCCAATTTGTCATGAAGATTTTAGGATGAATGAAGTGTCATTCGCATATCGCATGACGGTTTTCAACCATATATGTGTTTGACGTCATATCTACTTAGCTATGCCGCCGGCTGCGGTGGCCGAGGGGACTGCGGCGCGTCAGTCACGGTCTGCACGGCCACTACGGTCGGGGGTTCGAATCCCCCCTCGGGCATGGATATTTGTGCCGTCCTTAGTGTTAGCTACTTCATAAGTAGTTTGTAAGTTTAGGGACTGATGACCCCGTAGTTAAGCCCCATAAGTTCTACAAACATTTGAACTATATGTTGTACAGTTATTTAATGGTGCCTATGACCATCGCGGAAGTGCAAGCCAGCCAGTGAGCTGCGCGACCGCGACCTTTTCTGCGTGACGTTGCACGGGGGCGCACAGGCCTTCTCTTCAGATGGTGTCAGTTGAACTCTTTCGTTTTCTCTCTTCATTGGTTATTCGGTTTAAACGGGTACTTTGCGGATGTTGTTTTGTCCCATTTTGATCGTTTCGGATAACTCATTTCTCTCGTTACAGAGGGCGTCGAGCTACCATGCCGGCAACCCTCTGACCGCGCCCTAACAAGTTCCGAACCACCGTCTAACATGTCCGTACACTAGAAACTTATTCCTCGCCGAATACGCTATGGCGAACAGCTAAGAGATTAATCCGTGATTCTCGTACCATCGATGGCAGGTGTTAACTAACCGATATTAGATTATAATTGTTCTAAGAACGGCGTGGTTTTGATAATTTTCAGTGGGTCATTGCTTTGAAATGACAACGTTTGAGTTATAATAAGAAAATAAAGCAAGGTGGCGTATGCATAAGAGATTTTGGGGCGAGGGATGTCACTTGACTGATTTACGAAAGCCAAATGTACGCTGTGTTCCATCCAGACTATATAGTCACTCGTCAGAACGCGAAACGTACGCTACGTTCGTTCCAGGTTTTAATCATTCGTAACCAGTACAGGCAAAGAAAATAAACTTTGAGCTCCCAAGGCAAGACAGGTGATATTTTAACAGAAAAATATAACTAAAATGTGGGAGATATATTAAAATGATAGTTCAAAGAGGTAAAAGTTCAAAAAGTGTATGTTTTGTCAAACCTAATCTCATATATACAATTTTGGCTGTTTCTTAAAATACGGTCAGAATGAATATTACGTGTTGGGTGCATAGATATTACCGTAGTAGTAGAGTCGTAATCGTATCACCAATTTATTATTTTGGTCCGAAATGTTTGCAAATATAAAACTACAAATCTAAAATAGGCCGTAAAATACATTAGTGAGATTATTTTTTTTTTTGTACACACAAGGTTTCAGAATATGATCCAGATGTAACTGATACAATTTGAAAGTTAACTTTACGATTTTCAGCACGTGACGAAAGCCATTCCAAAAATCCTTTGGAGAGCGTAAACTTCTTGTGACAAAATTTTCCATTGGGTTTTTGGAAACTCACGAACACTGTCGGTAGCAGGTTTTAGTTTGAATTGATAGAATATTGAAGAGTGTATCCTTTTTAAATTTATCCACAGTACCAACTGCTAAAAACGTTGTCTTCTCGCATCTGTATAGACGTACGATTTACACTGACACGATATTCACACCGTTTGCTCAGTGTTTATGACAAAACCTCGGTCATGTAATAACATAAAGGCTGTGATCTGTCGTTGAAAGGGGTCTGTAGTTTAAAGTGCTTTTTCAGTTGTCCGTGTTTGCTAATGTATTTCGTGACTTGACGTTATTGTATTGTATCGCCTTGAACCTCCTTTCCCATAATGGGGATGCCGTGAACTGAAAATCACTCCTCTGATTTATACTGCATACTTGCTACAGTAGGCCGTTGCTGAAGCGTTGATGTTAGGAGTTTTGCATATTCTCTGGCTTCAAGGTAATTTGTCGATCGTCAATTCATTGGTAACATTTAATTTAGGGACCTATCGACTCCGGTTCGGATGTTCCCCGCCCTCCTCTTTACTACGTCCTTTCTTGGTAACCTTAAAGTTCCTTCCTTGACCATACAGCATTCTCTCTCCAGTGAGGATATCGTTTTATCAGTGTAACTACAGTTTTGACATTAAAGGGTACGGTATGTTACCACTTTTAAATTTGTTTCTGGTTCGTACGCCGATTCTTCATTTCCTGCTAACTCATATGATGACATTGATGTAGGCCTCCATAATCGTCAGCGATATTGGTACTTTAGACACAATCTGGATGGGCGTCAGTTTCTCATGGACAACTTCAAACATTCAAATGTTTGTAGAGCTTTTGGGACTTAACTACGGGGTAATCGGTCCCTAAACTTACAAACTACTTATGAACTAGCTTATATTAAAGACGGCACAAACATCCATGCCCGAGGGGGGATTCGAATCCCCGACGGGAACGGCCTCGCGCATCGTAGCATAGCGCCTCAATGCGCTCGGCCGCTCCGCCGCGGCATAGCCAGCTTCCTCCACGTCCACAAAATGTCATTTCTCGGTGTATACTAATAAACCGCAGATAAAATTCGTAGCAGATTAAACGAAATCTTTGAGAAATCGATGTGTTCACAGCTAGTAGAGCAAAGCTATTATCTCTCGCTAAATTCAGGGAAACGTGCATGGCGTCATTGCGTTCTTGTTTTTCACTCATGTTTTCGTCGATATCTGCAACTTCGTTAACATCCTGCACTTACTTTGCTGGCGAACGTGACAAAGGTGGTGGATTTTCCGCCATTTCAATATTTGACTTAAACACACACCCAGTGATATGAAACAATTTGGTGAGGTTGTTTTCACTCGCCAATCAGCTACAATTTTAGGTGTATTTTGGCCCACTAAAAGAGCCATTTGCGACTACCTTTTGGCAGCTCGAAATCTAATTGCAAATAATGCCTTAACCATTCATCTCGGATGAAAATTGAATAAACGGATTTGTAGGTGAGAAAATTCTGAACTCATTATTATTTTTTTCCCCCCATATTTAGCACCGTTTCAGATATATTTGCACAAATGCCAGCGATTTGACACTAACGTGATACTCATTAGGTCCCGCAGTCGGCACCAAATTTTCCAGACGTATTTGTCGGCCTTCGTCTGGCGGTATAACTGGACACCGCTACATGGCGACACTATACCCTATTTCGACCATTACGCGTCGGATCGAAAAATTTTAGTGTTGTTCAGAATTTTAATACCGAGTAACATTTGAAATTTTTTTCAATACTTCAATTCTAAAGTTGGGGCACACGTATAAAGATACAATTTTTCATATGGCTCTACCTTCACATTCTGTTGCTGAAAGTAATATGTTGGAAGTTCGAAGAATGGTGTGAGGTTGATATTTCATCTAGGGGAGGATTATATCGAATGCAAATATCTTTATAAAAAGAAATAAAAGATATAAGAAAAGAATTGAATTAAAGTAAATTACGAAAAATATTCCTAATATATACAGACGAAAGTATTCGAAGGAAAACATAAATTATTCTGAAGAAAAAAACTACACAATTACAACAAACATAAAGATGATAAAACAAGACGATATTGCTGCACTTGATGATTGGAATATTGTAACAATGACAGTGGGGTAGACAAGATTCCTCTTTAAACTTAAAAATCTAAATATTATGTTGAACAAAAACATGCCAGTACAGAAGTTTTGTATAATAGACTGATTACAAATAAAACTGTAGTGATATGTCAAGGAAAAATTTGATTAAAGATATTGTAAAAATAGAATTTGCACTAGCTTTATTGTGGGCAACTTTTGCGAATAGTTTAGCCAAAAATAAAAGAAATATAAAATAAAGTACATGAATAGTATGTTGAATTATTTTTATATACATTAAAATTTGTATTGTATATTAACCCGCAAGAACTCGCGCCCCTAAAAAGTGAGTAGAACATTTTTCTGACAGTCAAAGGACAGTTTGTAATGTACTTAATAGGTCTAAATAAGTATTTCTAGTTGCATTTATAAGAAAGCACACATATTTGACTATTTAAAATTAGTAAAATGCTGATTGTTTTAAAATTACTGTGGCCAAAATGCTCACGCGCAAGTGCTCACAGGTTAAACCTTGTTATTTTGTATTCATATTTTTTGCCCAGAATAGTTCCAAACATCATAAAACTATGGAAAATCTAAAGTGTTCTTGAAAATACACCAGTGTGAATTCTCCCCACTGTGTATCACGATCAACATGACTGAAAAGATCATATACTTATTTGATTATTACTGTTACTTCCTGAGGGTTCATTTCATAATCTGCCCAAAATGTTCAAAAACATCAGATACACCAAAAAAGTTGACTGAAATATAGCCGTGACCAAGATTTGAACCAGGGGTCCATGACTTGTCTACCATCTTGACCACTTAACCAGTGACAGTGCTTGGCTGGCTACTTAGGTTTATAGGTATCAAAGCTACAGTGTGAAAAACAAAAAGTTAATAACTCAGATTATTAACTTTTGAACCCACTATATTATACTAATACTTGTTTTAGATGCACTTTCAATGTATTGCATTGAAAATAATATTGTTCATTTGACTTTAATTTTTTTCAAAAAGCTAGGGAGTCTCTCACAAAAAGCTGAAAAAAGTGTGTTTTTAATACAGACTGTCCTTGTAGTATTGATTAGAATTGGTAACCTCTTCTTGTGAATGCATTTTAATTTAAGGTTATTCACTGACCTGGAAAACAAACAAGAACACTGATGTGATGAGCCATAAAGTTTGTATTTGTGTTACTTTAATATGTGACGAAGAATAGGACAGTATAATGCTCTGCTAGACCAGGCACCAAAATGTCAAGAGAAAAATGAACCAAAAATTCTCTTAAAAATCTTTGTTAAATTTTCCCAATTTTCTTGTACAGGGGATGGGTTGTTATTGTATCACTTAGTAGTGGAAGCTCATTGCAATTGAACTATAAACAATACTAATTAGTAAAGTAAATGCTCATTATTTACTTATGCTTGGTTGCTGCTTATTAGCTTTTGCTTTGTATTAGCATGCTAAAAGACATTGAAGTCCTTTGGTTGCATCGTGCATAACTGAACACTGCAATACGCTTATTATAACAATTACTAACCATTTGCCTTTCATTATCTAGAACAACTTGACAAGGTCAAGTAATTGGAAACAGCTTAAATCATGTGCAAATTACATGTCTCGAGCTAAAAATCACTGAACGAGTAAAAGCTGAGGGTATCAAAACTGCAACCTTAGGTGTAGAATGGATATGGCCTCAATTCATTGTTATGAATCGTGAAATAATTGCCACAATGCAAATAACATTCAACATGGAAGAATCTGGTACTGACTATATATTACAACAGAGCATGTTGTATAATGCAGTAAAATTAATGAAAGTTAAAGAAACAAGAAATTAAAATTAGTTGCCATTATTCACATTTTATTTAGAATTCAACTTTTCCATTAAAACTATTGATGTTGTCTTCCATGTTTATATCACTCTGAAAAGATAGGTTATTATTATTTTAGATCTGTAGAAGGGGCTCAGTCTTAAAGCTTTTCTTGAAAAATATGTTTTCATTCTGGCCACTACTTAAGTGGGTTACAAGAAGGTCTTCCTACTCTTTTTTTCCCCCTTATGAATACATAGTTCAGTTGAAGTCTTTCGTTTAAAGTCTATGTTCACAAAAATGCTTAGAGGTTTCTTTTCTTGGTCCAGTTTCTCTAGTTTTCAGGCAGTTGATATTGTATATTTGTGTATCAACTATACAATTTGTTTTACCAGCATTTGAGTTAAAATGAATTCACTGTTTTTCACCTGTGGCCAACAGAAGCATTATTTATCTGACTTACTTCCATGACATTTACAATATCAATAGTGCAAAACTGTTGTAGCTTCAATTCACACAGTCTCCAAAATCACTGTCATTAGTTAAAAAGCTGTGTCCTAGGGGAACAAGGCATTGTTTAAAGTATCAGCACTATTTTAAAGATTTTGGCCAAAGAATAAGTTTATTTGCAGTAACATTTTCCTCTGTGTTTTTTGAGGCAGATGCCTACTGGACTCTATGAATAGCTTCACCCTGTGTGTGTGTGTGTGTGTGTGTGTGTGTGTGTGAAATTTTCTCATCCTTTGACAATTTAAGCAGCTTCACATTGTCATGATGTTTTATTTCTGTGTCTCATTTATCATACATATTACATGTATGTTTGTTTTTCCTATGTAGGTAGAATTTGAACAAAAATAACTTCCTATGCAACAACAAGATTACAGGTTTAGTTTCTTTTGACAGTACAATTTACAGTTTTTCTAAACTTGCATCATCTGTAAGTAATTATGTCTCTGTATTTGCTCTTATATAGTATGATTTATATTTGGAGAATTTCTTAATGTGATCAGTCACCATGTGCACATTAGCATCATCTGTTTTTTCAGCCATCTACTTCACGTCAATCGCAAGCTCCTTCCAGGTGTTTCTTATTTTGCAATGTTGTTATTCACATTACAGTTTGATATCCTAAATGTCTCTAAAAAGAAAGTGTTACAGTTACACTACATAGTTGATATAACTTAATATACTCTATTTTGTTTGTTGTTTCCTCTTTTCTGTTTGATACCAAACTCGGAAACTTTTGGGCATCACGAGATTCAACACTGACTTTATAAAATTCCTTCCTAGTATTGTCCTTCCCTTATTTTTCCAAACAATTGCTGGAGCAGAGGTAATATCAGAAGTCCTTAGCTTCTTAGAAATAATATTATTATTAAAATAGCCCTTAGTTTTGATTGCAACATTTTCCTCCAGTTTCTCTGTCTAGGCTTTTGTACGTATTATTTTGTGTATCACTAGTACGTACATTCTCTTCCTTTGCTTTGACTTGCCTTTCATAATTCTCATTGTGGTTACTGTCCCATCGGTTCTACCTATCTTCATTAAAAGTTAAAGCTCCATACTGGCTTCCTTACCTACTGTACCAGTTAGAAGTTAATTCATCGTTACATTTATTTTCATTGATAGGAGAATCTCTGGTCCGAATGTCTGCACTTAAATATGTGTATTCTCCCTTAAGACAGACAAATTGAATGCATAATGTTTGATATTTGTGTTGGCCTTTTTGATGGAGGTTTGAAGTTAACCTTAAAAAGAAATGTATGATTTTGTACCTTTAATTCTCTCTCTCTCTCTCTCTCTCTCTCTCTCTCTCTCTCTCTCTCTCTCTCTCTCTCTCTCTCTCTCTCTCTCTCTCTCTCTCTCTCTCATGCTTAAGTTGCTAATGATGAAGCAATCTTGTGGTGTCCACAGAAATGTATCTGTCATAATGATAAAGTGTAATACTGTCGCTCTGTAATATTGGAGTTGATGCTGTTGTCCAAATTTATACAATTTGGCAAAATTTTGTGGTAAGGCAGAAGGCAGTTAGCTACTTCTTGTAGTTTGTGATAGTTATTCTGGTAGTATGAGTGTTGTACCAAAAGTACGGCCCCCCAATGAGCCTACAGCCTTAAGGGAAGGTGCTAGGCTAAATCCAACAACAGTGCCGTATGAAGTGGCTCCCCCATTCTCCAGCCTGCCTGTTCGCGATTTGCTATGTCACTCGGTGTTGGCTGGGCAGCCATCTGAGATGGAAGAGTTGATCGCAACTCCTGCCCAGTGTGAGGTTTGAGCAGTAATCAGGTTTCTCCATGCAAGGAAATTACTGCTCATGCCGATTCATCGGCAACTGACTGAGGTTTATGGTGAAGAGTGCATGTCCGTTCAGCATATCTGCAAATGGTGCAGGGCTTTTGCTGAGGGTCAAATGGAAGTTCACGATAAAGAATGGAGTGGAAGACCACTGGAAGGGGGGCACTCCTCATAGATTTCTTGCAACCTGGGATGACTATAAACTCAGACAGATATTATGAAACATTGACCAAACTCCGGCAAACAATCCAGAATTGCCAGAGAGGGTGACTAATGGAGGGAGTAGTGCTTTATAGCAATGCTCGACCCCACGTCACTTGTCAAACACAGGAAGTTCTGAAGAAATTTAGGTGGATTGTAGCCGAACGTAGCCCCCAGCGATTATCGCCTCTTCCGCAAGCTAAAGGTGGCAAACACTTAGGTGGCAAACGCTTAAAGAGCAATGATGAATTGGACAGTGTTATGCATCACTAGTCAAAGCGCCATATGTTATAACTGCCATAATGGAACCTAAATTTTACATGTTCTTAAAATATATTTATGAATGTTTCTCAACTTTTTGTACCAAAGAAAGGTTAATGTACTTTCACTTAGTAGTGAAATCTCACTGTACATAACTACTAAACAGCACTAATTGTGCTCACATCACAAATATAAAGTAACGGCACTTGGTCTTGTGATGCATAACATGGCCCAATTCCGAGTGGGGGTCACTTGCTTACTCAATGCATTGGCGGGTGACTTCTTTGACTTAGGAATACAAAAGCTGGCGCACCATCTTCAAAAGTGTGCAAAAAAAAAAAAAAAATTGAGACTATGTTGAAAAATAGACAAAAGTATAAGCTTTTCAATGACGTATAAATTAACAACAATGTTTTCTATTTGTAAAACATATGGGAACCTTACTTTTGGAACCCTCATATATAAAATTTTCAACAAATGGTTTGCCTGTAAAAGTCTGTAATTTTCTTTCTTTACAGGGTTATTGCTCTTGACCTTAAAGGATTTGGTGATTCAGATAAGCCAGCCTGGAGACGGAGTTACCGTATTGACACATTACTGTTAGAACTCAAGGAATTAATAACTGCTCTTGGAGCATCAAGTTGTACAGTTGTTGCCCATGACCTTGGTGCATTATTATGTTGGTACCTTGCACATCAGTATCCTAATATTGTTGAAAAATTTGTGTGCATATCGTGTCCTCACCCAAACGTTTACTGGAGTACAGTTCCAAGAGAGAGTGTTTTCAACTCGAGGTAAGTGTTTTTCCATCTATTAGTAACACACAAACAAAAATTCGTAAAACATCCAAAATCACTGGCATCAGTAAGGTGTATTAGTTTGTTTCTGTTTCTACTACCGGTACTACATAACATATTTAATTTTTTTTTTAAGACAGAGTAATGTGAAGTCATTACCAAAGTGGAAATGTTTTTAGACCACCAAATCTTCAGTTACTTCTTGTTCAGCCCTACATATTCAATGCCCCAAGTAATTGCTGTATATTGTGGGGTCTTCGAAAACGTCTTCTAATATGGGGTCCCTATGTCTCTAATCTATAAGTATGTGGTTGAGTGCTACTAGTCTCTTGCCCTCCCCTCTTTTCCTGTTCCATTAATGAATGATGCATTGGACTATGAGCTCTAATGTATTTAATTTTTCTTGCAATATATCCTCTCAAAATTTTACCTACCTGTAATGCACATTACCTTTCATTTGGTGACAGCCACTGGAGACTGTTCAGCATCTTCATAATGCTGTTCTAGAGCAAAACAATACTGTGAAACAACACTGCTTTTTCTGGGTTCTTCACTATCACTTCTTCATTCAACTTGAAAATTGTTTGAGTGTTTAACAGTACGCAAAAGTCTATCAAACAAATGTGTTGTTTGCTGTTCCCTTCTGGGTTGAAGCAGTTTCCTTAAAATTACACAGCAAATACTAATGCCTTTTACAGGTGCCCTGATTTCACCATTGACATAGTTGTATGCAGAGTGGAATGCCATCTTCTATGCAGAACATGGTTGTCTGAACATCTGTTGACAGTTTAAGATAACATTATGAATTTGTTACAGGACACAGTGTAATATAGATATTTTTCTTGAAGGCTAACTGTGATATAATTCAGCCTGAAAATGAACCAGCTCTTAGCTGCAGTGGCTCTGTCCACCAAGGGTTTAATGACCTATCATTTTTGTCTAGTATGGTAACTAAATCAGATGAGATTATTTGTGAGGTTATGCAAAGACTATGCAAAAGAACATTCTTCCATTCGAGCAGTAGTGTATCACATGCCATTGTTGACAAGAATGGTACATAGTAATTTGGACAAGGCCCAAGTCATGCCCACGTTCAGGAAATTGTCATCTAATAAAACTTTTAGGTTTATATTGTTGACCTCACTCTTGTTACAGAATAGAATAGAATTAGATAGTAATTGTGTATCTGGATAGTGAACTACTTTGAACAGAACTAACAGTTTCAGCTATACAATAGCCAACTTGAGGATATTTCTGGTGCTCAGCAACAAGTAATATCATGTAAAAATTCTTATTATTTATATTTTTGTATGACTTGTTGCAGTGCAGTGGAAAGTTACAAACTTGTAGAAAAAGTTTCATGATAACAAGTAATGACAGTTGGAGAACAAAAATTTGCACTATATAAATCAATATTGCTTCCTTAAACAGAGAACAGAGATCTTAAATGCAGCTTATTGATCGTACAAAGTAGGCTTTACAACACGTTTCCTTCACTCCAAATATGGCCTCTAAGCCCAAAAGTTTTAAGTGTAGGAAACTGGTCATAAAGACAGTTTCTGTGATCAGTAAGCACTGTTTGTTTTGGTAAGTGGATCAGTAAATGTAAATTAATCAAGTTGTATTGTAAAAAGTGACGAGTCATTAATGATGTCGCAATATCACTTTTTACTCAAATTGATCCATTTAGTTGACTGGTTTGCCATAAAGCAATAGTATAACACAATCATAAACAACTCAGAAAAACAAAAAATCAGACTGTTTTATCCTTTCTTGGCTGTCATTGGCAACATCTAAGGCTGCATTTATAGACTGTGGTTCATCTACTGTGGGAGGAGTCGCAGAGATTTTGCACAAGATCTGCATATCTCTACATAGCACACGGTTCAGCCACAATGACCTTGAGGGTCTTGTTCCTACGTGGCAGGGGAGATCAGTATCACAAAGTGTTTTATCAGTCAGTAAGAGGTTGCTTTCTGCAATGGACACTTCCGTGCGTTAATAGTTGCATATTATTCAATGGAGTACTCTTTCAAGGCTCGTCTTTTCTATGGGGGAAATGTTATTTTTATCTGTTACGCAATACAGTGAGAATTATTTATTCAGGTTAAGGTCAGCAACTTATACTTGGGAGGGCACTTAATTCATTCTGTAGGTCTGAACTGTTTTGTTGATATTCTCAATAGGCTATCAGGAATTTTACATGTAAATTTGTGTTGCAAATCAATTATGAATAATCATTTGCATTGAAACTGTAAAAAGTGTGTAATTATCATGAAATCTGAGTTTTAACCCGCGAGGACTCGCGCGTGAGCATTTTGCTCACAATAAGTTTAAAACAGTTGGCATTTAACCAATTTTAAATAGTCAAATATGTGTGTTTTCTTATAAATGCAACTAGATATACTTATTTAAACAAATTAAATACATTACAAAATGTTCTTTGACTGTCCGAAAAATGCTATACACGCGATCGATTGCATAACTTTTAAAGGCGCGAGTTCTCGCAGGTTAAGCTTGCATGGAAGACACAAATTGGATTATTGCAGAGTCCTTAATCCAAATTGAACTATTGATTTTTCATTTAATTATCTTTTTACAGGAATGCAGAAATCTGAGCAACCTCTTAAGCTTATCTATAAAACACCAGGGAACATAGTAATGATCCGCTATTGCTAAATTTGTATGGGAATTACAGATACCTCTTAAATTCCTTGCCCCCTCTCTCTTCCCATCTTTTCATCCCTTCCGTATCTCTGTATATCTCCTCCTCCTCCCATTTCTCTGATCGCAATCCCCTCCACATGGTGGTAAAAGTTTTTCCCGTTATATTTACCTTGAAAGTAAGCATAAAATTATCTCTAATAACGTTTGCTGCACCAAATGACATTTTAAAGCAAGTAAAACAGTAATCTGGATCATTTTTGGAAACCAATGAATGTAGTGGCTCTGGTGTTGTGCCACTGCCGAAGTCAAGTTGACAACACAAACTAAGAGCTTCATTTTATTATATACAAAGAAGCACATAGAAATTTTCATACACCTCCATGAAAGCTAACGTACATGACCCAACCTTCATGATAACTTCATGGTTAATTCATCCATTTCATGAAAAATTCATGAAGATCAGAGTAAAAATGTAGATTTTGTTGAATTATGTTAGGTAAAGTATTCTCTGCCGTGCACTGAATGAAATGTTATGTAGTCATTGACCTTCCTTTTGTTTTGATGGTAAAGTATGTAAAATTTCAGCTAGATTGGAACAATTCTATAGATATGCATGCGATAATAACACTAGCTCACTTAAATTTTTCTAATTTTCCAGATGTCCCAAAAATTTTATTTCATACAAACCTTGTCTTGAGAATTACAAAGACACAAAATAAATAAAAGAAAATAAAAAAAATAAAAAGAATAGCCAGATCTGCTGAGGCATGATGAAGGGAAATTGGGATTAATTTATACATGTATAGTTGAACAGTATTGTGGTTTTAGCTTAACATTGTGATGTAAAATGTTTGTTGATTTTTTTTAATAGTATTGTCAACACAATGTCTAAAATTATTAAACAATAACTTTGCTTCGGTATAATTAACCAGAATGCTTCAAAACTTAAGTCACAAGATATTAACTGTTTCTGTGCAACCTGCAAGCCGCTCAAGCCAGTACTGTGAGGGTGGTGGCAGGATGGCGCAGTTGTCGGCACCAACAAAAGGTGTGTGGTTCTGCCACACACACGTACAGCCCCATAAGCTGCCGTGTAAACAGATGATGGTGCTGCGGCACCACACAACAGTGGCAGTTAGGAAGTGCAGCTGCAGGTAGTTTGATGCCACAGCGGGAGTTTGGAGTGGCTGCAAGCACAGCGGCACCTATAAACAGATCCTTTATGAGAAACTGTGCACTGCTAAACTGCTGTGGTTCCTCACAGCGGAGGAACTGCAGGCTATAAATGCAGCCTAAGTGGCATGCCATTGGCTACACAAAATGCCAAGCTAAGAGCACTATGTAAGTGCCACTAACACTGCATGTAACTGTGGTGCTGTCTTTACCACTTTCACACCAATTTTTGTGTAATCTTAGCAATGTGTACCAGCAATCTCTGTTGTAAAACCCTCACCTGAGGAGGGCGGAATTGCTGTCAACTGAAATGCCATTCTTTTTCTTAGCTGTTTAGCAACAAGATCTCATCAGAGATGGTCCAATGTCTTACATTCACTCTAAGTAGGGTCTTCTTTAAGCTATAAAAAAGTGAAAAAGTCTGTGGGATTTGTACAATGAAAGGCAAACAGATTGCCTGGCTCAAATAATTGGTGTTTACATAGTCAAATATGAGGGGGTGTTTAAAGTTAAAAAAGGACGCTGTGGGTATAACTGAATTCTTGATTCTAAATGAGCCAAAGGATTCCCTGTTCCCACATTTCCTGTGGCTTTGACAAGAACCAGTCCTCGTGTCCTTCAGTTAGTCGTCAGAGTTGAAGCACTTCCCTTTTGAGATGTGTGTCTATTTTTAGTGGACTAAACAGATGGAAGTCACTGGGTGACATGTCAGGGCTGTAGGGCATATGGTCAAGCTGCTTTCACTTGAACTTGGCCAGTACTCTTTGTGTATGGACACACATTACCAAGGAGCAGAATCACTCCCTCTGTTAGCAGCCCAGGCTGTTTCATGTTGATGGGCTTGTGTAGGCTATGGAGTGTCTCACAGTACACGTCACTGTTAATGGTTCTTCCATGCTCAAGGAATTAGATGATTGTTGGACCTCTGACGTCGAAAAAGACAGTGTGCATTACCTTGCCTGCTGAGGGTACGGCCTTGAATTTTTAGGGGAAGGTGACAACACATGCTACACATTTCTAGATGTCACTCTACATCATCCCAAAGTGACATATTCAAATTTCAACTGATTTGGTTTTTAAAACATTCTGTATGTTTTCATTTGAACACTCCTTGTAGAAGCAATATAATAGTTAGGATACAGTATATGTAGAGATTCAGTGCATTTTAACTCGCCATATTACTTATTTTGAATATCATTATTTGAGGAGGTGCAAACAGTTGATATATAGTAATTCCACATTGGTAAAATAACTAAGATGATGATAGTTTCACATCTGCTTCAGTGGCTCCAGGGATAGGCTGTTAGTTTACAAATCCAAAGGATGCATGTTCAGATATAACTGGAGTCAATTTTTTTTTTTAATAATGACATCTGCCCAGGTAATATTTTGCACCTTGATTTGTTGCAAATTGTGCTGTTGTATGCTTTTCTAAGTTCCACATTTCGAAAGATTCCATTTTGTTTTGGACTCGTGCTTAAACAGACAAATGGTCATAGTAAAAATATTGAAAATGGACGTATTTACTTCAACCACCACCTAATGAGTGAATAGTTTCAGGTAAGAGAGACATATCAGCTGATTGGCATATTTTTCAAAGTTCTTAGTTGTGGTTCACACAAGCTAGTGGATGTGTCTCACAGTATCTGTTCTTTCTATATAATAGATAAAAAAATCAGATGCCCTATAAAGAAGCTACCAATCTCTCCTTTGTAGTATACTTGTCGGATACTTCTACTGTAGTTCAAAATTGTCTTTCGAAACGGAAATGACAGATACTGGAAGGCACCTCCTAGCTTGTTAAACCACAAGTAAGGACTTTGGTATATTTTTCAGCCAGTCGATAAATTTATCTTACATGGAAACCACACACACACACACACACACACACACACACACACACACACACACACAAATTGAATATTGTTAATATGACTGCTTAAGGATTAGACTATCGAGAATTAAGGTCAGTCTTGGAACCAAAATAGCATTTCTTTGCCAGCTTAAGCCACTATTGTGCACTGTTTTCTAAGGAAAAATGTTCAGTCCACAAGCTGCATACAGTATTAACTTCTGCATGCATAAATTAAATGTACTTATTTCCTATGTACCAAAACAATTTAAGTACATATCCTTGCTGTGGTGGAATGGCAGAGCGTTTAAAGGCATCTGGCTGCGGAGCGTGCCACAGCTTGCCACAAGAGATAAGAGTCCTCCCTTGGGCATGGGTGTTTTCGATGTCCTTAGCATAAGTTAAAGTAGTTTGTAAGTCTAGGGACTGATAACCAGAGTTAGTAAGTCCCATAGATTTACAAACATTTGAACATTGTTTCCTTATTTCTTCTACCTTGGCTGTTATATTTCTAACATACTGACTCAGACTGCAGCTGCTTTCTTCATATGGTTTTATTAATGTTGTAAATATGTGAATGGTATGGATCTTTGACTAGATATAGAAAACTGTTGGAATTACCACCGCCACCACCACCACCACCACCACCACCATCACCACCACTACTACTTCCATGCAGTCCTCAGAGGTTTGCTTGATCTCATAAACAAGTTCAGTTTTCAGTTTATTGAAGTACGTTAATATGTAGCATACACTGTTAGATTATATAGTTAATTTTAAGCATGTGCGCGTCCATGCATGCATGCATGCATGCATGCATGCATAAAATGTGTGGTAGCAGAAATAAAAACTGTAATGGTTGTGTCAATGTTTCAGCTGGATCAGCTTCAGTCAACTTCCTTATTTACCAGAAACAGAAGCATTAAGAAATGGTTTAAGCATAATCAATCAGCGGTATCCTCATCTTCAAAAAAAGAGTGATGCAGATGACTATCTGGTAGCAAATAAATATGCTTTTTCTAGGAAAGGTAAAACACCATTGATATTATTTGCTTTCACTTTCTCACAACTTACTTGATCCTATATAATATAGATCTAGTGAAACTTTTTCCTTTGTCAGTATTGCCTTGACTGGTGGCAGTGGAACTTTTATACATAAGGGGTTAATATATAAACTCATTGTCACCATGTTGTTAATTTTTTTTCACTGCAATTGACCTATGGCAGGAATTGAATGTGGTAAGCATACAGGAGTGTTCTGTAGTGAGTGGCATGTGGCTATTTGGGATTGACAGATGTGTTCAGATCACGTAATGGTTGAGGCATTTGCTTTAGAAAAATGGGAAATCCAGGCTAGATTCCCAGTCCAGCACAAATTTTCAGTTTATTGAATTATTTCAAAGCCCTAGGGCAGCCAGTCAGTTTTTTCTTCAGCTATTAAAATGTGTTAGTTGCAAAGTTTTAATTTCTACTGAAAAAGTAGTTAGTTTTAGTATGTGTGTACCATAACTTCAGACATGTACTTAAAAACAAAAACTTAAATAACTTCATGTGTTGGATGTGATACATAAGAGTTTGTTACCTGTTTTTAAAAACCAAGGTTAGCTTTGGGTGATTGTTATGTGAATGCTGGAAAATTTGCACTGTCTGGAAGCTGTTGTTTACCTAAGAACATACATTATTCTGTAAATTCATGATTTTGCTACAGGACAACATTCCAACAAATATTTTCTCTGGAATAAGTCTGAAAAGATATTACTTTCAGCCTAGATTACAATAACAAAGGGTAAAAGTATATGCCCATATCCACATTTATATTTGTTGTTGTCCATAGTAATTACTTTGTGGGGGAAAAAACCTGCAATGTGGTTATATCTGCTGAGACCCAATACAGGCACTTGTCATTAAAAGTACTTTGTATTATAAGGCAATTTTTGGGCCACATCTAATGGTGTCCCTTGTTTATTGTAAGGTTTGATGAAATCTTGATGAGCTTGTACAAAACGAAATTTTATTGGTGAACTTTTAATGAGAGATAAGAAAAACATTCAGGAATATGTATACTGGGTGCTGTACCTATGGTTACTACATGTAGTGTTCAACTGATGTACTTAACAATGCACTGGTAGTATCATTGGGATTATGGTGATAAATTCTAACATGTATGTCAAATATATGGTCAAGTGTGATTTTACAATAATGCAGAATAAGTAAAATGAAGTTCAAACTGTAGCCCAAATTGGACAAAATTTATTCTTTAGAATAAGTAGTGATATATATGATAAGTTTGTCAGTATGCCTTAAACACCATAAAAAACACTCATCCTACTTCAGGTATGTACTTTTCCTGGAGAATAGCAACAAATTGATGCTAATTTTCACTTAAACATATCCTAAGTGAGAGGCTTCTATGACCTCATTGCCCACATTCTGTGACACTTTATTTTGCAGCTACTTTTGCAGCTAGCAGCTAACCTACAAGCTTTCTTATTGCTGTGAGCAGCAGAAAATATTGTAATTGCAATTGTCAACGATAGCATTAGCCTATGATTACTGTGAAAGTTTAATGCCAAAAATGGATGATAAAAAAAACACCTTTGGTTTGACTTAGTGAAAAGGCACCCTTCACATTGAGAGATTGAGAAATGCTTCTTGGCAGCATCCGAACCCTTATTTAGTGCGATTTGGCATGAAACTACCAAGAACAGGAGTAACTGTTGCGTGGACAGCTTTGATGCTGCTATGCTTTCAGTACCAGTATATGCCATCTGTTCACATGTGGCAACCCACTGCTTGGCCAGTTAGCTGCAACATCATGTGGATGTCCCCCCCCCCCCGGTCCCAAAGGCCCCACAGTTCTTTTGCATGTATGTTTATGGTCCTTGATCCATTGCAGCCTTTGTTTTCCCTGACTGCATTTCCAATCCTAGTTCCCATCCTCCCCGCCCGCCTAGATTCCTCCCCCTTTTCCTAGGCCGTTTCCTTGTAAAAAGACCCAGCTATTCCTATGGTTTCGATGATGGCTTTAACGAATTTGGTCTCTTTGCAGTATCCCCCCACTTTTGGCCCAGTTTGGTCCCCTTCAGGCTTTGATGTCCACCACAAAATTACAGTTACCAGTGTGAGCCAGTTGGGGAAGACCTCCCAACCTAGCCCCTATGGCATGGATCCCCATCCCATCCCATCCCATCCTCTCCTTCCCCCCCTTACTTCTTCGCTGTAGTCCCCCTATCCCTGCTAGGTCCCCAGCACGTGTAGCCTGTCCATGTGAGGGGATGGCTGCTGTTATGTACCCTTCTGGCTGAGCCCCCTGACAACACAGGGATCACACTGCTGGTAACACAGCTGTAACCTAGACATGCATGCCAAGGAGTACATACCCATCCTGCTGAGGTATCAGAACTCCTAGCAATGGCTATCATGCCAGGTGGCCTTTGTTGTGGCTGGGTGGAACCCATAGGTCCCTTATCAGGGTGTGCATGGTACCAAAGCGGACGTTTTGCACCATGAAATGTGTGAAACTTTCAGGACAAAATGACCATACAATGGCTCTCTCTGGAGACAGGAATGGCAGTTTTAATGAGGCTACTTCTGATAAGAGGACCTTCCCCTCCCTAGTTACGCCTTAGGAGGAAGGCCAAGGCACACCAGCATGGGGTGAAACCATTTCCGCACTATCTAGTTTGTATCAGGACAGACGGAGGTATGTTCACTGCCATCAAGTTGCTGTGTTTTTTTTCTTTCTTTTTTTTTTTTCTCTTTTTTTTCTTTTTTGTTGAACAGATAGACGCCAAGTTCAGCGAAGTAGACTCTGAGGAAGATGTACTCTGGCTCCCTACTCACAAAAAATGTATCTGCCACACAATCTACTGCTCTGTGTGCCTGTGACCATCTTGGTGACATTCCGGTGTCTGTAACACCTCACCAGTCCTTGAATAGGGTTCAGGAACTCGTCTTTCATCAGGACCTCCCCCTTCAAACTGACAAGGAACTGTGGGCTAATCTGGAATGGTGAGGTGTCCACTTTGTTGTATTTAGGGAGGCCACAAAGGTAATGGAACTGACACCAGCACCTTTGTCTTGGTCTTTGAGGGGGATACACCCCCGGAGAAGGTGAAAGTAATGATTTACACTGGTGATCTTAAGCTGTACATCTCACCTCCCTTGAGATGCTTAAAGTGTCTGCAGTTCGAACACATCTCACTGTACAGCACTCCCGCTATACAGTGAATGAGGGGAGCCCTTGTTTCACCCCTTGTGTGCAGCAATTGTCAGCAACAGCATTCCTTGCACTCACCAGACTGCCTGGTGTACAAGAAGGAGAAAAAGGTACAAGAGTAGAAGTCTCTTGAATGTTTAATGTACCCAGAGGCCCGTTGAAAATAGGAACATCTGCATCTGGTGCAAATGATAGGTACCTTTGCCTCTGTTAATCCTCTACCCTTCACCCTCCTGCTCATTCCACTCCCACCCCTCTCGTCTGTTCTCTTCATCCAACTCCCAAGCCCCTCTTCCCTCATCTTCGTCCTGCTCCCACCCCCCACCCCCCTCTTCCCTCATCTTTGTCCTGCTGCCACCCTCTATGGGGCTCTCCAGCTCCTTGCCAGAGGGGCTCTTTTGGCTGACATCTTCAACCACCTTAACATTGTCTGCTTAAATACCGGCGAACTGACTTTCCTATCCGACATGACGCATATCTATTCCCATCTGGACCTAACAATTTGCAGTACTTCACTTGCACATCGTTTCAAATGGTATGTTCTGTCTGATAGGTATTCTAGCGACCATTTCCCCTGCATAATTTCTCTACTACATCATACTACTTCTCCATGTTCCACCAGCTGGAACACCTCCAATGCCGACTGAGGGCTCTACTCTTCCATGGCAGTTTTCCATTATCAGAACTTCCGCAGCTGTGACAGTCAGGTCAACTACCTCACTGTTGCCGAACATTCCATACCCCGAACTTAAACATCGCCACAGAGGGTCCCAGTTCCCTGGTGGAATGCAGCATGTAGCGACACTATTAGAGCCCGGCAATGTGCTCTACGTCTGTTTCAACGCTGGCCTACTTTGGAAAATTGTATTAATTACAAAAGACTATTAGCGAAATGCCGTTGTCATTAAAGAAAGCAAAAAAGCTTGGTGGACTTCTTTCAACAGAACTACTCCTTCATCGGTCGTCTGGGGTAACCTATGCTGGTTATCTGGCACTAAGGTCCATTCCCCAATCATCGGCCTGAACAAAGCAAACCAAATTCTTGTGGAACCTGTTGATACCTGCAGTACTTTGCTCTTTCGCTGAGGTCTCAAGCTCTGCTCATTATGACCCTGCCTTCCTCTCCTGAAAGCAGGCCGAAGAGGCCTTCTTTTACACTTCCCAATTGTGAAAATTACAATGCCACCTTCACCATGCAAGAGCTAGAATGTGCCCTTGCCGTCTCCCGATCCTCTGCTCCGGGGCCGGATGCCATTAATATTAAGATGCTGAAGAACCTTTCCCCTGCAGGTAAATGCTTTCTTCTTCACACTTATAATTGTGTATGCGAAGTTCCCACTCGTTGATGTGAAGCAATTGTTGTCCCCATACCCAAACCAGGAAAGGACAGACATCTTCCTTCCAGTTATCACCCCATTTTCCTGACCACCTGTGTCTGTAAGGTAATGGAGTGCATGGTCAATGCTCGGCTGGTTGGGATACTCGAATCTCAACATCTGCTCACTAATGTCCAATGTGGGTTTCGAAGGCATTGCCCTTCTATTGATCACCTTGTTACCTTGTCGACCTTCGTTATGGATAACTTTTTGCAGAAGCGTCAGATGGTGGCTGTTTTCTTTGATTTGGAGATGGCTTACGACACTTGTTGGCAGGCAGGAATTCTCCGCACAATGCATACATGGGGTTTTCGTGGCCGTCTCCTCCTCTTTATTCGTGCCTTTTTGAAAGATCGAATGTTCAGGGTACGAGTGGGCTCTGTTTTGTTGGACACGTTCCACCAGGAGAATGGGGTGGCACAGGGCTTTGTTTTGAGTGTGGCACTTTTTGCCATTGCGATCAACCCAATTATGGATTGCCTTCCAGTTGATGTTTCAGGCTCCCTGTTTGTGGATGACTTCATGATCTACTGCAGCGCTCAGAGAACGTGTCTCCTGGAGCGTCGTCTTCAGCGTTGCCTTGGCAGTCTCTATTCCTGGAGTGTTGCGAACGGCTTCCGTTTCTCCCATGAGAAAACAGTCTGTACCTCCAGAAGTTGATGCAGAGTGTTTCTTTCACCATCTCTCCATCTTGGCCCCGTCACTCTCCCCTTCGTGGAGTCAACGACATTTTTAGGGCTAACGTTGGATAGGAATCTCAGCTGGTCTCCACATGTGCCTTCTCTGGCTGCCCGCTGTACTCGTTCCCTCAATGTTTTCTGTGTTCTTAGTTGTACATAATGGGGAGAGGATCGTACCGTCCTGCTTCACCTTTTATCGGTCTACTGTCAGATCCAAGCTGGATTATGGCAGTTTCGTGTACTCTTCTGCACGGCCGTCCATTTTACGCCGCCTAAACTCAATTCACCATCGGGGGTTACACCTGGCAATAGGAGCTTTTTACACTAGCCCTGTTGACAGCCTCTATGCCGAAGCTGCTGAATTACCTTTACCATATCGACGCGACATATTGCTGTGTCGGTATGCATGCCATCTGCTTTCGATGCCCCACCAGCCATTACAGGCTGTCCGTGATTGCCCTGCTCCCTCCTGGAGTCCACTTTCGTCACTTGCTTCGGCAGCTCAGTTTTACCCTTCCCTCCACATTTCAAGTAGGTGAGAGCCCAGTACCACACTGGCTTCAGGCTAAAGTTCGCGTTCACCTCAAACTCACCCCACTCCTGAAGGGGAGTACTTTGGATGCTGTTTGCCGCTAGAGTTTTTTTGAACTTCGTGCACGGCTCGAAAATTCCGTCTTCATATATACGGATGGCACAAAGACCAATGAAGGTGTTGGATGTGCGTTTGTCGGCGGGGTGTTTTCAGTACAGGCTTAATAACCACTGCTCAAATTTCACAGCTGAGCTTTTTGCCATCTATCAGGCTGTACTATACATCTGCCGACACCATTCTCCTTCCTATGTCATCTGCTCTGACTTCCTGAGTGCCATCCAGAGTCTGAGAGACCCCCTTTTGGCCCATCCTGTTATGCACCGAATCAACCGCTCCTTTCAATTATTACCTGCCAACGGCCCTCGTGTTCACCTCCTGTGGGTACTTAGCCACGCAAGCATGCCTGGTAATGAGGCTGCTGATGCCGTGGCCAAGGCTGCAACTCTCCTACCTCAGACAGCTACGTACTCTCTCACTGAATGATATTCAAGGGGCTCTTTCCCGTCACCTTGTATCGTTGTGGCATAATATATGGTCCCCACTTACAACTAATAAGCTTTGAACCATTAAACCGCTCCCGGTGGCTTGGATGACCACCTCACGCTGCTCACGACGAGAAAAGGTCATCTTGGCCTAGTTATGGATCGAACATTGCCGGTTCAGCCACTGCCACGTGCTAACTGGTGACCCCACACTGTTATGTTCCTGTGGTCACCCGCTGATGGTGCGCCATGTTTTATTGCCTTGTTCAAATTTTACTCCTGTTCGGATTGCACTGAATATACCGGATACACTGGAAGAAATTTTAGCTGGTGACACACGAGCTGTTGCTCGAGTCTTGAATTTTATCAACTTGACCAATTTGTCAAAGGACATTTAGCTCTTCCCTTTGATGATTTTTATCCTATGTTTTTATGCCTCTGTCATGCTCCCACCCCCTTTTCCCACCTCTTCGCCATGCTCCGTGATGTGTGTGATGAGATTACTCGAGGCACGAGCATTGCTGTGTCCCGGTCGATGGGCTCTTCTAGCCGCTGTCCAGTGCCGTGGTGGAACCCAACTGTTGCTACAGTGATTTTAGAGCGCTGATGAGCCTTGCAACATCTTAAATGCCACCTGTCCCACGCTAGTCTTAATAACTATAAATGCCTTCATGCTAAAGATTATATAGTCAAACAAAACAAGTGGGTTTGCTGGGAGTGTTTTGTCCCATCCTGGGCTCTTTGTACCCTTATCATGAGTAGGGGCTATGCTCTGTTCCATCCAAAGTTGTCAGCAACCATCTTCAATCTCTGGCCTTTCTGTACTGGATGGAGTTTGTACTCTCTGTTCTCGCAGAGCCGCCTCTGTGAAGGGACAGTATGGTGATTCTATTATTAAGCCTGGCAAGGATCCATTATCCATGGACAGTTACCAGCCGATTAGCCTGAGAAAATGTACCATGTAAATTGCTTGAAAGTGTTACCTGCAGATTATGGTGGGTATTCAAATCATCTGGGCTGTCCACATCTTAAGAGAGTGGATTCTTTGAGGAAGGTCTACTATAGACCATATACTTGGACTGGAAGCAGCAATTGAACATCATTTCCCAAAACATCAACATCTTGTTTTCTTTTCTTTGATCTACGTAAGGTGTTGACACAACTTGGTGCCGTCATATTTTTAATACCCTTCATTAATCAATCATACGAGGCTCCCTACCATTTTGTATTAATCAGATTTTATCCCATCACTTGTTCCAGGTTAGAGTGAGCTCTTCATTCAGTCTCCCACAGATCCAGAAGAATATTGCTCCATAGTATTCTGTATTGTTACACTTTCCTTAATCGCTACCAATGGGGTGACAAACTCGGCTGGGCTGCTGGTCAGTCCTGCATTGTATGCCTATGACTATTGCATATGCTACAGCTCCTACTCGGTAGCCTCAGTTGAACACCAGCTCAAAGGTGCCATTCGGTGGGCTTCCACATGGTCCCTAACATGGTTTTCAGTTCTCCCCTTTTAAAATGAAGTAATGCATTTTTGTTGTTGTACTGCAGTCCACCCTGATCCAGAAATCTTCTTGAGTACTCAGCACCAGGAAGTTCTGGCACAGCACCATTTCTTGGGCCTCCTTTTTGGTAAAACTGATTTCACTACCTCATATGTGCCAGATGAAGATTAGCTGCATGCAGAAGCTTAATGCCCTTCATTTATTGGCCCACTCATCCTGAGATGCAGATCATGCTACAGTCTTTCATATGTCTTGGATTTTGTCCTGATTAGATTATGGGTGCCAGATTAATGCTTGGCAAGTCCTCCTCTACCTGTTGGATTGCTGCTTGCTTACTTTAACAGAAACCTCTCTCTCCCTTCCCTTGACTGTGCGTGCCATGCTATACTGTGCACATCCACTTGAATGGGCCCCAGTTACAATTCTGGTTGGCTCTCTACCAAGGTCCAAAAGCTTCAGTCTCACCCATAATCTTCTGGAATTTTTGTTGCACACAGTACTTCCAGAATTCCAAGAAGCTAAAATTTTCTATACTGATGGCTCAAAAGCTGCTGGTCGTCCAGTATATGCATTTCCATCTCCCATTGGTATGGAGTGCTATTCTCTGCCAGAATCACGCAGTGTGTGTACAACAGAACTGTTGGCTATTAGTAGAGCACTTTATTTTATCAAACAGGCAACCCTGGATCGTTTAATCTGTAGAGACTCAGTGAGCAGTCTGCAGGCCATAGACGGATGCTACTCATCCCATCCTTTGGTCATTGGTATCCATGATCTTCTCGCTGACCTTCCTCATACCATGTGCTCCATTGCTTTTCTCTGGGTCCCTAGTCATGTATAGGGAATGAACAGGCTAACCAGTTGGCTAGAGTAACTGTTACTTACTAGCCATTCCCCTTGGATATCCCGGCTGCGGATTTGCAGGCACAGATGAGATCTCGGCTCATAAGACTGGAACAGCAACTGGCAGGCTACTGCCCTATCTGCTAAACTTCTCTCCATCAAGTTGACCACTACAGCTTTGAGTTCCTCCTTACGCCCTTCAGTGGAATGTCCACTCCTCTTGGCGCTCCATGTTAAATACGGAATGCTGCATTCATTGCCTTCATTTTCTCATATTCACAGAATATATGACATCAACTGTGAATGGGAAAAGCTGTAAATGTGTACCCAGCAGGGATTTGAACCTGGGTCTCCTGTTTTCTAGGCAGTTGTGCTGACCCCTACACCACTGGGGACAAAGTGATCACTGTACCTGCAAGGACTGTCTAAGTACGCCTCCCGTCAGATGGTGGATGATTCTCGAATGCCTGACCGGGTTGTTGGGTTTCTCAGTGAAAGCGGGTTTTATTCTCAGCTATAAGATTTTATCTCTGATGCTTGGACAAGTTGGGTGGGTTTGTGGCTCTTCTTGTGAGCAGTGGGACTTGGACACACACACCCCTCCTCTCCCAAAGATGTCCATTTCTTCTTTTTACCTTGTTTCTAACATTTTCTTTCTTTCATTTTTAGACTCCTGCTTTATGGTCATAAACTGTTCACCAGTACATGGTCGCCAATGAATGGGGGTTATAGAGCTGTAGAGATGTGCATATCAAATTCCACATTTTATGTTTTAGTCCTGTTTTTAATTCCATTTTAGTTTCACTGATATTACTATCAGAATGTTCTTATTCGAACTGCATCCTCACTTGCATTCCATTATCCCATTCAGAGCTAAAGGGACTGATGACATAGCTGTTTGGTCCCTTCCTCCAGCCAACCAACCAACCATCCATCATGTGGATTTCCCCCTTTGAAAGCAATGTTGCACCACCAGTAACCCAGTGGCACTTCTGTGCCAACAGAGGTGAGTTGGTCACTGTCGCAGAAGTGTGTTGATGCTGCCCATGGTGCCCACTTAAACCAAAGCCTCTCCAGTAGAAATGTCTCCCCCCCCCCCCCAATATAATTTGAAAGAATTTTTGAATGTGTATTCAAAATTACCCCATTCCACGTGCCTAGGCAAATGATACATACACATGAAAACAACCTGAAAACTTTCTGAAATTGCCCAGTTTCATGATAGTACTATAAAACTGCTGAAATTTTTATTATGCTGCAACTATTTTTGAAAATACATATCATCTGCTCATAACATATGTGTGTAAAGATTTATGAATGAAAACATGTATACGAAACTACTCATGTCATAACAAGATTTCTTTAGAATTAAAAATATTGCATACCATATGTTCAAAATTAATTTTAGTGTTCAAATACTTTCAATAATAACTATTTCAATCTTCCAGAGGATTGGACAGGAGCAATCAACTATTTCAGAAACCTGCCTTTTCAGAGAATAAGTTCTGACTGTGAACCAGTGAAGGCACCATGCATATTTATTACTGGTAATCAGGATCCAAGCCTTACTCTGGAAAGTATTGTCACATCGACTGAGTATACAGAAAAATTCCTTGTGAAAATAGTTAATGGAGCTGGACACTATCCTCATCAAGAGAAGCCTGAAGTGGTCAACAAATTGATCATTTCTTTTCTTAATGGTAAGTGCAACTGTTATAATTTGTTTAAAACATTAAAAATACTGTTCTGGATTGTTAAGACTTGAGTACTTACGTTTCAATATTTTACTAATACTGGGAAAACATACTTTCCTTAAATATGAATCGACTATCTTCATTTAACACAACCTAATAGACATTACAAAATAACAGTAAGTATCCACTTGTTACCCCTAAAGTATTTTTGTTTGTTTTTGGTACGTATTTTCATTGTGTGATGCGTGTCATTGTTAAACTGTATATGTAGTGACTGTATCTGATAAAGTGCAGTGTAGTGGATATTAATGATGAAATGATGCAGTTGGTTAGTAGAATGTTGCAAACTCGTTGGATCAGAAAGTAGTGACTCGTTAGAACAGAAACAACCATGTCCCAGTATTATTAGAAACAATTGTGTTAAATAATAGCTAAAAAGCTGCATAAAATTCACAAGTTTCATGGGCAGGATCCACAGTGAGTTAATATATTGGCTTAGACTACATCTGAAATTTGCTGGGAATGAATTTGGAGCTACCAAGGTATTTGATGAACAAAAAGTGTTGCTTCAACGATATTGGGAAATAAAGGAATAGTACCTTGTCCTGTAAAACGTACAGTTTTGTACTGCAGTTCAATGAACTGAGGTACATGATATGCCAATGGGACCCTATCACAGTGAGGCCATATCAGGCATGGCCATTAATATTGTATTCAAGGATAAATTTTCTTTAATTAAAAAAAATTTTTTTCCATGACAAGATCACTTTAGATAAAGTTATTTTTGGTTCTATTTTATGCTATGACAATTTGATTTGTAAGTGATACAGTACAATATTTGGATGTTATTTACACTTCAGTGACGACTTCCCTGTATCACGTCACTTAGCTGCATCTCAGTCTTAATGGAGGTCATTTACATGAATGTTCAGCTGTGTAAACTAACCATTGTACAACTGACTAGCCATATTGATACACTGAAAGCAGAAAGGAGTTGGTGCTAGGTACTTCACTCTTACACTTTCCAACCAGCCTAAACAAGGGAACCTCTCCATTGCACACACCCCTCCCCTCCCCCCCCCCCCCCTCTCTGATTTAGTTTATAGTTGGTGCAGTGTATAGGCCATGAAACACTGAACACAGATGAATCGAGAAAAATGGAAGAAGTTGTGCGGAACTATTAAACAATAAGCAAATGACAAAAACTGACTGGTCCATGTGAAAGATAGGCAACGTTGAGCAGGTTGTCAGCATAGGAGCGCCATGGTCCTGCGGCTATTGTCTGGAGCTGCGGAACGAGGGTTCTTTTGTTTGAGCTTTCCCACAGGCGAAAATTTTAATTTTTTTCATTTTCAGAAAATTATTATCTGTCCGTTCATCCATAGGATGTGAGGTAAATGCGCCATAGTATGGGGACGCTACGCCTAAACAAACATCTAAACACTAGAGATGGGCAATCTGCTCCTGAACTGATTCAAAGAGCCAGATCCTTCTAAGAAGTGAGTGATGGATGAATCCAAAAACAAAAGTGGTAGTTCATCAGATTCGAAAAGTCCCTCTGGTAACAGCAATGAGCTGCATAAGCACCCCTTACCACATGCTTCAGAAGTTTCCTAAGCTACAAAATAAATGTGGTATAGACCATGTGAAAGTATAAAACTGCAGAAAATGAGCGCCTAAACACGCGCAGCGCTTCTGCGCTGCGAGTCGAGAATTGTAGAGTCGAAGAGTCGGCAAGTCACACAAGCAGCATGGTTCAGTGAGCTCGCTGCTCCGCACAACTCCGCTGATCGGGGCGATCCAACCGCCAACTGAGTCGGTGAGTTACCTGGTTCGCTGGTTCACCTCTCCCCACCACTCTCCCTACTCCGCTCACTTACGTAGCCGCCCGTGTGGCGCGCTGCTCATTATTCCCCCCACTCCTCTGGCGAATCGCACGGTGCCGAACAAAGTGACTCCGCGCATTTTTCTGTTCTCTCAACTTCTGTGTTCTGATAAATCTTGCAGCTTGCTTACAGAAACGATCATCTGAAGCAACAGAAACCATCATATAGGCAAATGTCATATTCCAAATAGTATTCGAAATGAAACTTATTTATTTAATTTTATGCTTCTCTTAATAACAGGAAATCTGCAGTCTGTAGTAAAAATGCATTACAGTACAAAATTAAACTATATAAAATTTCCGCGAAAAAGATCATACTCCATTTTCTTGAAGACTTGTAGTTTGCATGAAGGGACCAAGAGTGAAAATCTTGTCCAATGTGCATTCTCTGTTGCTTATAGATTTTGTAAGCCCATATCACGCAGTTTCATGACTTGATAGACAAGTATCCTGTATCAAATTATGCATCTTTTATGCATCTACACTATTTTGGCACGTTGAAAACAATGACTATATAAACGAATAACAAAGAAAATAACAATGTGCGTTAATGTTTTCTATCTCTGAAACCATTCAGTTTCGGGAATGTGTCCATTTGAAATTTTCGCTGCTGGCGTCAAATCTTTGACAGTAACAACAACAGTAGGATGTCAAACAAGATGTATCTAAAATTACGTTTTCGAGTAAAATATCTTGCTATAATATTTCATTACGAATTTAATGTGTTTGGTACAGCGGGATGTGTGTGTTAGCAATTAAAGATAAAATATATTGGGAAGCACTTAAAAATAATTTGACTTGCTCTGTATAGAGAATATATAAAAACTTTGCACAAATAACATGTGAAAGGGTTGTAGTTACAGGAATTAAAATATAAAATGGAACGGAAATCGTACCAGCAACTGCAAAACTTAGAATATAAAAGCCCAGAACGCTACCCCTGTACTACGCCGACTGTAAGAGTATCACCACAGTTATTTACCTAATTACTTTTTCGGTAAGACTCTCTTCACACTTAATCACTTGTTGATGGTTTGTACTCACAAAAGAAAACCTCATTGACAACAGTCGAAAGTACTCGTCATCATATTTTCGAAGAATTTGACTACAAACGTTCAGTCTTTTTATCGTATTTGAAGTTATGGATGAAACAATCCATGAACATTCCTCGCTTTGTAAATTTAATGGACATTACTCTTTTGACGCCTTATTTCCTAAATTAAATAAACTTTATTGCTTACGCTGGAGCTATCATTATTTTACTGTTTATGGGTGCCAGACTTTAGGAACAGGTGATCGGTTCTAGCGGCCATCTTATAGCGAGAATCTGTCGCGCTCACGTAAGGCACCCGGCCGTGTCGCTGCTTGTAGCTGCCGTGTCGCGTCGCTGAATGTAGCGCTGTCACTCGCTTTTGTCGCTCACGTAGGACACTGCCTTATTGCGCACGGCTATTCCGCCGCAGCAGTTGCCACATTCTGCATGGAACTCTCGCGATATGTCACATTTCATTCAGCTCACTCAAACTCGCAAACTACTCGCTGTATAAATATGGAACTAGTATCATTGTAATCTGCAAAATATTCTATTTTTTGAATGAAAGTATAAAAATATAAAAATAATAATTTTTATTTCACCTGCAAAAATATTTAAATTCTGTTATGACATTTTTAATTTTTAAAGTAGGTGTAACTAACAAATTTTAATTCTCGAAACTACTAAGGACTTCCAATAAACTGATTACTCTTTTTTCTTCTTTCACAATATGGACAAATCAGATAAAGGTATAGTAACAAAAAAGCAATGTGACATCGTTTTATTTTTTTTATCAGTTGGTGCATCGGTGAGCCATGAAAAAGAACTAGTTCATGCCAGTGAGTGACTATTTCTGATCCGATCTCTGTAAAGATCGGTTTTGCCCATCTCTACTAAACACATGACGTCGGTAAACTACAGTGCACGGTGGAGAGAGTATTCCTGTCACATACCGTCACCAGTGTCGTATAGAATACATCAGACGTGTTTTCCTGTGGGAAATCAGTTTACCTATCACCTTGCGATCAAATGTTTTAGGTTCCCATTGGAGAGGCACTTCTTTTCATCTGCTAATTGCATGGTTTTGCGGTGCGATCGCAAGACACAGACACTAAACTGATTACAGCCAACAAGAGGTCAATGAACGGACGGACAGATCATAATTTTGGGAAAATAAAAGAATTGAAATTTTCGCCTGCAGGAAGGCTCGAATCGAGGACCTTGCACTACACAGCACCTCACACTAGCCGCGGGACCCACGGTACTCCTATGCTCCCAATGTGCTCAATGTTGCCTATCTTCCGCATGGACCGTTCAGTTTTTATATTTTTTTCTTTTCATAGTTCCACACAACTACTTGCTGTTTTCACAATTGATCTGTGTTCAGTGTTTCACGGCCTATCCACTGCGCCAATTTATAACTAAATCTGAGAGGGGTGCGATGGGGAGGTTCCCTTGTAAGAAAGTCATCCTTTGGTGGAATGAGGGCTGTTGGTTTGCAATTAGGGGCATACACATTACGTCTGTTTAGGAAAAGACCAATGGATACAATTCTTACAGCCGTCCAACAAATGGCAGCCAAAGCTAGGCAAATCATGGAGATAAAATGGGGTGTGAAGAGAATTTTGAACATCTATTAACTGTGCCACACTAGCAGTGAAGGCATGGGAGTAAATTTGGAAGATATCAAGCCCAATAACTGTATTGAACAATGGAGTATCCTAACAGCATCTAGACATAGTCAAACACTTTTGATTTCACCCCATCTGTGTTACATAAATTGATTCTGCCAACATAAAGGTCTAGTCTATTTCTGGAAGTGTTCTCTCTTTCCACAACTTGGAGCTGTATAACTACCCTTTCTTCATGTTGGAAGCAAAGTCAGCACTAACTCCTGTGTGTAACACTGCTGCAGAACCAATGTAGCTCACTCTCTGTTTTAAGTTTCTACTATTTGAAGTTACATCTGTGTTCATGTTTTTGCAGTTACTGAATCTCCACAAAAAGAGGATAAACCTATTCAAAAAGGTCTGGTGGATCGCATGTTTGGAGCAGTTGCATCTACCGTGAAATATGGAAATCAAGTGTTTGATGTGGTTAACAAGACTAGTAATATAGTACCAGGTTTACAGCGAAAATCATCAGTACTAGGACAGAGTGCTAGCTGATAATCCCAGTAAACATAAAAATAGGTTTTCCAGATTCCTTGAGAAATCTGGTGGAAAGTCTGATCTCTTGTTAACTACATGACATGCATAGTTAACTGTTCATATATTTTCTGTTGTTGCTGTTCTACATGCCCTTATCTGTAGAACCTTGGAGAGAAATCTTAATTTCCTTATAATTTTTTTATACAAGAAATATATTTGTGTGGCAACATATTTATTTTTAGAACACTTTTGTACTTCGTATTTATATAGTAAAAGGTGTAAGAAGAAATATTCGTGTAAAGACTGAAATTGTATGAAATGATCACAATGCTCAAGAGATAAAATTAAAGCAAATTGTGCTGTTTTTCATCTCGCCCTGTTAATACTTACAAATTTTAGTCGCGACAAGAACTTATATATTTCCTATGTGTTGAGACTTATTCAATAATAAGGTGCTAATTTGTACATAAATGTTAAATATTTTATTAAATTATTGAAACCAAAGGCTGTTTAAAACTGTAAACTATTTTATAAGCTTTATTGCAAATTGTTGTATGTGTACTGCTATGCAGATCAATATTTTTTGTTAATAAATGGGAATTTTTCATAAATTGTAAACATTTATTTTGTATCAAACATGTGGAATGTTGAGTAAAATTAACAATACATTCTAGTTAACATTCAACACAATTTTTTTCATATATGATTTTCAACCTGCTATCATGATTATAGTTGCGGTGTGGTGGTGGTGGTGGTGGTGGTGGTGGTGGTGGTGGTGAATCTATTCTGATCTCCAAAATTAAAGTGACAAACTGCTGTTTCCCCATCCTGCATTGAATTAACAATATAATCATAAATACTGTTAACATATGACTTCAAATTGTTCTGCAGAGGTGGTTGCATTTCCATCAATATGCAACCATGGTAACAATGATGCCAGGGCACCTATGAAATAAGGTACTGTTTGATGGGAAGTCACACATCCACAATCATTGTCCACTTTCACAGACAGCACAGTATGGCACAGAGATTATGTTAAACATGCTGTGGTGAAGAGCCATAAAAAGAATGGAAGCAGGGCAGTCTCAGACTGATCTGGCTCAGTGGCATAATTTGACGTGATGTGTCATTTCTCAGATGTGGTGACTGTTTAGAAAGACCATAACTATCCTGAAGACCAGGGCATGCTTGAAGACATGAGAATTCTAAAAGCAAGAACCATTCTTTGTCTTTAAGAGCATATTATTTTGCTTTATTACTACATGGCGACTGTCATATGACTTTGCAGCAGCCAATGGAAGAGTTATATCAAGGCCAACAATGTACATATTGTTTTGACGTATTGACCTGTATTGTCAGTGACCTGTTGCATGCAAATCCTTGACTTGTTTTCAGAGAAAACAACTCGAGTGGACTTATCAACATACCATCTGCACGGTCTAATAGTGTGCCTATGTTTTTGGAAACGAGGGTTTAAGATTTGGTGTGGAGAGTAATTCTTGATGGATTCGCAACTTGAGGGAACATGGAACACAATTTTGTGACCCAAACATTGTCGAAAAATACTGATACAGAGGAAGCTCCATAATGGTGTCAGTAGGGAATATTTTGACCTCTGAACACTTCTTGAAACTGTACAAGTGAATAGGTAAATTTTAATCAGTCAGGGGATGTTGGATGCAGTTAATGCAAGGTTCTGTGGGCCCAGACTTTGTTTTGAAGGTCAATAATGCTCAACCTCATACAGCACAGGTAGTAGAGGTTTCTTTAGAAATGGTTGATGTTGCAGTCATTATGTGGCCTGCTCACTCTCCCAATTTTAATCCCATTGAGCATGTATGGAAGCATTAGGAAGAGGGTTCACATCACTTTGACTTCCGAGCAGCATTGTAGGAAGTCTGAACCTTATTGCATCAACATGAGATTAATGACATCATCTGCACCATACTGTGCAGTTGTCAGGCCTGTATTGCTGCCAGATGTGGTCATGCCCTATAGAGGCCACATTAACCAGTTGTTGGAATGTGTGTGCAAATCCATTAATGTTTTCGTCATTTCTTTCAACTTGGCTACCATTATAGATGCTGTTGTTGATTCCGCTCACTCTGTAATCTTTACAGTGTTTATGCTACAGTATCACTTGTATATACTGTTTTGTAGCAAACTAAACACAACCTCGCAAAAATTTGTTTGCTTTAATTTTGGATTTTTACTGCCAATTAATAATTAAAGTGCAGGCGTGTATTGTATTTCCCATCTCACTTGAAGATTCCACAGATATTTCAGACACTGCACAGTTAAGTGATTTACGTCCATGATGTGGGTGTTGCTCTGTATATACTATATTGTATTTTTTAGATGCCATACCTTTAAGAAGCCATAACAGAAGCTGTTGTTTCAGTTGGGATAATCTGGGAATGTTTGCTGTCAGTGAAGACAGATCACCTGCCATGAAAGGAGAGAAAATGGGATTTGTTAGATTACTAAGAAATAAGCTACAGCACACAAAAGTATTATTCATTACATTTAGCATCAAGAAATACTTAGTGTAAAAGCAGCAAAATTAGGGGATTAATGCAATTTGTTATTCAGCCAGTTAATTATTTGAGATCCCATGGACTACACACAAATTTTCACAAATATTCAGCTGAAACTGGGTGACGAATACTGAGACACCCCACACAACAGTGTAGTTCACTGACTAAGTCATGGCAATGTACTGCAAAGATTTATTAAACTGATAATACCAGTTAGTTTTTAAAGGACAAATGGCTGCACAACCTCAAATTAGATGATCCAGAGTGGTTTATCAATGTTGCAATTGTGGAAATTTGAATGCACTGAACTCTTAGCCTGCAGGTAAAAATCATTCACTAGAAAGCTTATGCTGTGGGGGGACAGCTCTCATCAGAGACTGCAGTACCTTTTCCTACTTTCTTTTCTCAAAGAAAAAAATTGCAATGTTTCTGTACTTACTGCAATAAAAGAGGAATTTCTCAAGCAATTTGGGAATATATCACATGTACCTTAGGCTTCAGAATGGTTTGAGATTTACTGTTTCTCCACTCCCATGAACCACAGATGTTGCCAAGGTGGGGTGGCTTGCATGCCTCAACAATACAAATAGCCGTACCGTAGATGCAACCACAGCGGAGGGGTATCTGTGGAGAGGCCAGACAAACGTGGTTCCTGAAGAGGGGCAGCAGCCTTTTCAGTAGTTACAGGGGCAACAGTCTGGATGATTGACTGAGCTGACCTTGTAACATCAGCTAATGTGGCTTTGCCACAGTTACTGCGAACGCCTGAAAGCAAGGGGAAACTACATCCGTTACTTTTCCTGAGGGCATGCAGCTCTAATGTATGAACATACAATGATGGCACCCTCTCGGGTAAAATATTCCGGAGGTAAAATAGTCCCCCATTCAGATCTCTGGATGGGGACTACTCAGGAGGATGTGATCATCAGGAAAATGGAGAGCTGCATCAAACCAGTCTCCAGACTGAAGACCACAACAATACTGTTTCTGTAACTGATGTCCATTCTGATTTGCAAATTGAATCAATAAATCTAAAACGTAATTCTTGTATGCGAGAGAAGTTTCTTTTGGTAAGATGTTCAACAAAAGTTTCCACAACAATAGTTTCCATCTCCATTGTGAAGCTGCAAATATAAGGTCAGTGTTAAGTCTCTTATATGGTTGAGATTATTTTCTGTTATGAAAATTAATAATATATGGTTAAGAGCAAACATCAGTGATGAAAATTTACATAAGTGTTGGTGTTTATATGTAGAAATTTTGTACCATGTATTAACTGCATTGTAAACTTTATGATAAAACAAATCATAGGTAATAGGTAAATACTCCTTCAAATCATTATTTATTTTCAATGGTTGTATTAACCCTGTTACTTCATTTAACAAAGTAACCTGGGGGAGAGAGGGAGGGACACATTACAAAGAAAGACGTGGAGAGACAGTTGGGAAGGGTTTGGAGGTGAGGGAGAGAAGCAGTTGGCTGGCATGCCTTCCGTGCACAATTAACCACTCGCGTGAGTGCCCTGCACATGAGCAGGATTCCTGCCTGCCACTTATCTAGTGGCTGCCGTGTGGCCGGCGGCGGCTACAGCAGGCGGCTATGGCGCGCCTCTGACGTCATCCTGGCAGCCAACGTGTTAAGCATGTCCCATAATTGCCACCTGCATTTTGTAGTTAAATTTAGTTAGGCAAGAGTTTTTATGAAAGTTTCTCCACTTCGACAATGCAGGTACCAGTGCTCAGTCTTCAGCTGTGATACATAAAGACAACAAATGTGCTACAACATGTTTTTATTTACTTTTTGGTTTTTTATTTTATTTTTTTTTAATTTAATTTAATTTTTTTTTAATTTAATTTTATTTTATTTTTTTTATTTTTTTTTTAATCTCATGGCTTCAAATGTTCACGCAAGTGATGGCATTTTTCATGAAATGGCATTCTATTGGTTTTGTTAGTACAAGTATTTTACTATACAGTGGTGGTGAGCTCTGAATGCCTTTGGAGATAATCCTGGTGTCTTAAAATGCTACAAAAAAATTTATTTTGACCAGACTCCAGATAATATAGAAGGGAACCTGTGATCTGCTAACAAAACGGTTCAACTTGTTTTACTTCCTACTTCATTTTTCACTTGAGTACTTGGATTAGTTTCTCACTGTGATACTGTTGGCGGTGACATTACAATGGCAATGCAGATCTTATCCAGAATCGGTTGGATATTTGTAGTTATATTTGTAGTTGTATTGGTTGTTTGTAAAGAGCTACTATAATTGAAATTGCCCCCACCCACACGCAGTTAAGTGCACAGTGTTGCCAATCCACAACATGTGATTACTGAGTGTTATAGTAAAGACTGAAATGTCAGTGGGAGAAAAACTGAGGTAGATTTGAAAGTAATCTTTTGTGATTGAGGCTACCTGAATGAAGAGGAGTGAGCAGCTGGGTAAATTGTCATATCCATTGTACTACAGGTTAATGTGCCTAAAAAAGAGAAGACAGGGAAACCTGCCATATATTGCCATCTTAATATTGGAAGTGGGAGGTTTCCTCTGCATTTTCCTGCTGTAATGTGGATTGGTGCACACAACATACATCATGATGGTTACATGTTTTGAATGTGCTCTCCCCTCTGCCATCAGTGATGTCTCTATCTTATGGGTTTAATTTTTATGTGCCATAGGATCAGCTCCATAGTGCTCAAGTTCTGTCAAACACTTTATAGTGAAAACTGTGCAATAGAAATTATGTAAAATGGCTTCCAGGAAAGAACCTTCTGCCTGAAAAGGTTGATTTTTGTTTCTACAATGCTGTCATTGTTTGCATCTTTCAAATTCCTGAACTATTACATCTTAATAGGCCACAAGAAAAGTAAAAAAACTAGCTATAACTGAACAGTATAGGTAGGGTGGTGGTGGTGGTGGTGGTGGTGGTGGTGGTGGTGGTGGTGGTTGTTGTTGTTGTTAGTCTAGAGACTGGTTTGATGCAGCTCTAACCTGAGCAAGCCTCTTCATATGAATATCTATTTGAATATGCTTGCTGTATTCACCTATTGGTCTCCTGCGATTTTTACCTTACACACATCCCTCTAATGCTAAAATTCAAGCTTCCTTGATGTGCAAGGATGTGTCCTTAACAATTGATCCCTTTTAGTCAATGTATGCCACAAATTCCTCTTCTCCCCAATTCTTGTCAGTACCCCATTAGTTATGTGATCTACCCACCTGAGGAGCATTTGTCTGTAGCACCACATTTCAGAAGCTTGACTTGAAACCATGCTTGTTGTCATAGTGCAGTGATAAGTATTAATTTTGTGAACCTGGGTTGAGTTCCTGCAATTTCAATTTTTCATAAATTTCTTATAGTTTACAAATTTGTAATCACAAAATTTACGTACATTACAAAGGATACTGCTACAACTACTACAAGAGTTGTCTGCAAAAGATGCAATTAAAAAAAACATTGAATTGTACGGCATCAATTCAGTGCTGTCATGTTCTCATCAATAATTTGATATGGTCGATATGCTTTAGAATTGACAGGAAGGAGCTTTATTCAAAAACTTGAAGTTATGGTAACTTTAACAAATAAGTAATTACTAGAACTTTCTGAAATGTTATTCTTTCAAAATTTCACCCAATTATAGAAATTCACTGTATAACCCTTTTGTGGGCAATGGGGGATGGATTTCCCACTAACAGTATTCCTTTACTGCATTCTATTTGTTGTTAATATAGCTTTTAGGGCTGTGGGAAGTATATTTATCATCAAGTAGCTGATTTTCTGCGTTCTTGGCGAGTATGCTTACCACCAAAATTGATATTGAAAGGGGCTATGGAAATATACATACTACAGTCTCTCTTGTGAGGCATATTTACCACCAACTTAGGGGTATCTCAAAGTTTCTGGGAATGTGTGTTACCATCTCTGTATGTGCCTGACATCTTGTGGTAGTACACGGTAGCAAGTGTAGGAAAACTGCTACAACAGTTTGTTTGTCACAGAATCACTACTGTTGTTGGAAGAATTGTCGTGATTTGAACATTTGCTTGAGAAAGAAATATCAATTGTAAACAGTTAACATGAAATGTAAACATTTTTGAAATAAATTAAAATAGAAAGAAATCAGTTTGCTAATTTTTAATAAGTAATGGCAACACCTTACAGTCCACAAAAGAAAAATGGGAAATCCATTTACCAGCAAAGTGGAAAACTCTCAAAGGTGCTGTGGTGTTATATATATAACCATAGTTTTTAGACATATATTGCAAAAAGAAAATCATCAAATTTAAAATACTATATATTGATCACACTGCTAATGCGATAATTATAATAAAAAAGCTTCGCTAAGCTGCCACTAAAAATGTGCCTGTGATATGGTTAAATGCTCAACTTACTAAAATTTCATAATGAAAGATTATCACCACTAGGAATTCGCTTACACTGAGATCAAAAATATTTCCCAAACATTTTCTCTTTTCCTACAACCCACTTTGGTGAGATGTTTCAGGAATTTGAAAGGCTCAACTATGGGCTTCTTGATTGACATTTCTGCTTAATTGGCATGGCACATCCTATCTATCTCTCCTTTGCAATACAAATGCACATAGTGCATTGATATGTTCGCTACCAAGGCTGATTTCTAATTGACATGTCCCAGACATAAATATTCACATTTTTGCTCTATATATTAACAATATACTGTTGCTTAGTAAATACTGAGCATCTAAGGCCCCTTATTGATTTTACTAAGTTACAGCCTCAATTAAGCAGTTGCCTACTTCAGCTTAAATCTATGAAATTGCAGCGTTTTTAAGTTCTTGCCTTATGCATACCCTCCGCTGCTCAAAAATGTTTTTGTTCTGGATTTCCTGCTTTCTCTGGAAGACTGGAAGACATAGTTTTCACCTAGAACTGTCATAATTTGTCGGTAG
Organism: Locusta migratoria; assembly: GCA_026315105.1. Classification (NCBI taxonomy): domain Eukaryota; kingdom Metazoa; phylum Arthropoda; class Insecta; order Orthoptera; family Acrididae; genus Locusta; species Locusta migratoria. The sequence continues at coordinate 26,941,620 of CM048755.1, read as the reverse complement.
TATTCCTTAGTATTTGTTCTTTGTGAAGCCTACACAGCACTTATTAGCCAGCTTCATTTCACTGGTACAATCCAGTACATACTGAAGTCTGCCATAAATAACCAGATATTTGTGTGAATTGCGTGTTAACACACCGATTAACTGAAGCACTGAATTGATGCAGGAAGCTGTGAGTGTCGTTCTGTAAACTGCTGTCGGACATAACTAAAGAATAGTGTCAGGCAGTGGTGCAGCCAGGATTTGGGTCAGGAGGGGGGGAGGGGGGCTCATTTTTTAAAAATAAAGCCTATTGAATTTATTAAGCTAAGACTTATTTCCACACTTTTTATAATTTAACCAATTATACTACAAAAACAATTGCACAAGAAATAGAATGAGTAGGCTAGAATTAATTTGAAAGTGGAAGAGGAGCAACGTGGTGGAAATGGAGTGTATATAATCAGCTCATAAAATAATTAAGCAGCTTCTAGGTTACTAGTCAAATAGAGCTATTTACAGTTTAATTAACACGAGGCTCTATGTGAAAAAAATGGACTAAAATAACACTATTGTTGTTCATAAAATTCCACTTATGAAGCACCAGCTAAGCAGCGGGTTGCCACATATAAACAATTGGCTCGTAACTTCAGCATAGCAGTAACAACAGTGGCAGCATTGAAATCGCTCACAGTAACAGCAGCACACATTCTCAGTGGCCGCATCACATTGACAACCCATTGTCATGTTCACCTGTGCTTGGCAAATTACAGTTACATTGTGATTTATTACATGTGTGATATTTCAAATTTCTAGTGCTGATCTGTTTAAAAAATGAAAACGATAAAAAATAATCAAATTAAAAATCTTTGGGAGGTGCTGGAGTAGGGGGGGGGGGCGGCGGGCTTAGCCCAATCAGAGGCGTCCATAGGGAGGGGGGAGGGTCATGATGCAAACTGCAGCATTGAAATTTCTGGGGGGGGGGGGGGGGGGGAGCTTTAGAAAACAATGTACAAAACGTGAACAATAAATGGATGTTTGTATATAAAATAAATTTATCTTCCTAATCGAGGACCTAATATCGCGTGTGCGGGGGGAGGGGGTACTTAGTCATTAAGCCCAATTAGCCCCCTCACCCTCCTTCCCCGTAGCTGCGCCACTGGAGTGAGACTAGTATTATATTGAACCTTCATTCCACAATGGTGATGGTGTACTTGTATGTTCCGTTTATTTTATTTTTATTACCCGTACTTGTTGGAACATTCATGGCAGAGTGACGGTTTACTTGCTTTTTCCGTTTATTTTTTATTTTAAAATACTTAGATGTTATGTAGCTGTATTATTATTATTATTATTTTAAGAGCTGTGAAATGCCTGTAGAAAATGAACTGCCTTGCACTGAAATAAAGAGTGATAACTACTATATCACGTTGGATGAAAACATTCACTATATAAGTTGTACTGAAGAATATTCAGTTGTGTGTTAAAATTTGAATCAAGGATAACAATGTTTTGTTCGTTGTTTAAAGCCAATTTTCGGCGTTCGGCAGCTGCGGCACACACAACCCAGTACGTGGCCAGCTCTTCACGTGGAGCTCGGCAGTCGCTGGTAGCGGCGGCTGGGTCAGTGTAGCTACATGAGCCTCTGTACAGTCCAGCTCTGTGGAAAGGTCACTCTGTAGACATGTCACAAACTCGGATGTAGAGAAGGTTCAGAGGACAACTTGTACGTATTATCTTGATACAGGGGAGAGAGTGTCACGGAAATGATGCACGAGTTGGGGGTGGAATTTACAAAAGCAAGGCGGTATTCATTACAGCGAGATCTATTTGCGACATGCCTTTCACTAACTTTCTCCTGCCAATGCGATCTTATTTTGTTAGCACCAACCTGCCTATCAGACATCATAACAAAATGAGAGAAAATCGAATAATTTACAATAACGCAAACTTTTATGAATTTACAGAAGCATAGTACAGTAAGAAATGAAAACATTTATCACACTTCGTTGATCCGACCCCCCTCCCTAAACGCTTTACGTAATTTATAGATGGCCCCGTAGTTCTGATTATTTCACCAATTCCACAAATTGCCACGCCCCCCTCCTCCCCGCAAAAAAAATTCCTGTGGCCGCCCTTGCATACAATTGATCTACTTTCCCACATTGCATTCTTGAATAGAGAGGAAGGAAATATTAAAAGAAAGATCCTCTGCGGGGCTCATGACAGCGAGATGTATGTTATGGGTGTAAATATACTGCCATAAACCTACATGGAGCCATGGAATTTCCCCCAAAGTGTTGCAAATCTTCGACACTGTGTTACTTGTTCTGTCACTGCCGGCCGCGGTGGCAGAGCGTTCTGCGACGCGTCAGTCAGTCTGCACGGCCACCACGGTCAGGGGTTCGAATCCCCCCTCAGGCATGGATATTTGTGCCGTCCTTAGTATTAGCTAGTTCATAAGTAGTTTGTAAGTTTAGGGACCAATGACCCCGTAGTTAAGTCCCATAAGCTCTACAAACATTTTGTTCTGACACTGCTAAGTAAGGAGACATATGTTTTCTCTCACAATACTAGTACGATCATGTATCAGGATCATATAGCAGGAATATATCGGTGGAACGAGAGATTATGACATAAACATTGGGATTCGTGAAAAACATCATGCGTCAATGTTCCACATCTCCCAAACTAATGGACCTTTTTCAAGGAAACTTAGTACACATTCTTTTACAAAAATGTTCAATTGTTTTAAATCTATCGGACCCAACTGCGTGGTTATTAGTCTGTAGCTTACAAACTCCTTAAACTAAGGTAAACTAACCTAAGGACAACACAAAAACCCATGCCCGAGGGGGGGGGGGGGGGCGGCTCTCGAACCCCCGACGGCGAACGGCCGCGCGCACCGCAGCACGGGGCCCCAGTGCGCACGGCTAATCCGCCGCGGCCATTCTTTAACATCAGCAATCACTGTGGCGGTGAAAACCAACTAGGACACACAGTCCAGGAGATATGACGCCATAAACGACATTCAAAAACTGTTGCATTATGCAACTCGTGAATAACGAGACTTTATTCATCCATTGTTTGAGAACGAGAGCAATCAGCGAATTGCAAAAACAATGATGAAAGGGAAGAAGTTTATCGCTTATTATTTTTCCGCTGTTCACGCAGTAAAACCTAAACCATTCGGCATGACGTTACAATGTACTATTTATACGCTACTAATTATATTCGCGAGACATTTTACAGAACTCACATATCACTGACTTTGCCTTCGAAATTACATCATAGTACAATACAAGGGCGGATTCAGGGGGGCACAAGGGTATGTGCTCCCCCCTGCCGGCCGCGGTGGCCGAGGGGACTAAGGCTCTCCAGTCACGGTCTGCACGGCCACTACGGTCGGGGGTTCGAATCCCCCCTCGGGCATGGATATTTGTGCCGTCTTAGTTCGTAAGTAGTTCATAAGTAGTTGTAAGTTTAGGGACTGATGACCCCGTAATTAAGTCCCATAGACTATACAAACATTTGAACATTTTGCTCCCCCCTCCCCAGACGGCCCGACGAAAAATGAGAGAGAGAGAGAGAGAGAGAGAGAGAGAGAGAGAGAGAGAGAGAGCGTGAGGAAGGGAGGGAGAGAAAGAATCTTAGCATTAGAATAATTAACTTTTACTTACGGTCAGCATGTAATTGTCAGTTTAAAAATGCAAAATCCCTATAATTAACATAACGCGATTCGACTTTTGTGTTATGCTTCTGTTTAATTGATTCTTGCTTTTTTTGTCAGTGATTTACGATAAAAAATTGTTTATTGTTTCGTGATTGCGTTGGAGATAATTGAGTTGAAGGATTTAACTATTAAAAAAACTGTGAATTTCAAGGGCTGCGTTCAGGCTGGCGCATTCAGATGTTTTTGGTAAACGGTTTATATTATTCTTTTTCTAGACACTAAGAAATGGTACTCCCACCCATTATAAACAGTTTTATTTGAAGCTAAACGTTTTGATTTTCCAGTTATTGGAACAAATTAGAAATTTCAAGGCATTTTTCCATTCATCAGATACAAAGGATTTTCATGGTAGTAGAAATTCTTCTTGAAACTCAGTCAAGTGTAGTTTTCAGAATCAAATTTTCCCACTGCAGCGGAGCGTGTGCTGATATGTAACTTCCTGGCATATTAAAATTGTACCTGGGATTGGAACCTGCGATCTTTGACTTTCGCAGGCAAGCGCTCTACCGTCTCAGCTATCCCGAATCGCTTCACAGTCCATCGCCACAACTTTACTTCTGTCTGTTCCTCGCTTCCTACTTTCCAAACTTCACAGAAGTCGTCCTGCGACCCTTGCAGGACTAGCACTCCTGGAAGAAAGGGTGTGTTGGAGACATGGCTTAGCCACAGCCTTAGGGATGGTTCCAGAATGAGTGCTAATCCTGAAAGGTTCAGAGGAGAACTTCTGTGAAGTTTGGAAACTAGGAGGCGAGGTACTCTCAGACGTAAAATTTTGTGGACGGACCATGAAGCGTGCCAGGATAGCTCAGATGGTTGAGCGCTTGCCTGCGAAAGGCAAAGGTCCCAGTTTCAAATCTCGTTTCTGGCCCACAATTTTAATCTGCCAGGAAGTCTTAAGTGTAATTTTGTTGATCACGAAAACTTTCTTGAAAACTTATCGCGTTTTGCATAGCAACTTTACAAAGAATGAAGAAATTGATTCAGTACAACGCGAACACAGGAAACAGTTTTATTTACTAATATATACAAATATTGAACTTCTAGAGTGTATGTCTGTTATCGTGGCGGCGTCTTCTGTGCTCTCTCATAGTAACTGTCTAGTTCGGAGCCGAGTTCAGAGGTGTCCTTCCAGACGCCTGTCGGCCTAGATACAGCCACAGGATAATACTCCCTCTTCTGTGATACAGCTGCTTGTAGAGGGCGCGCTCCACGGTTGCTCCCTCCAGGAGGCGCGGCGCTGGCGTGTGATTGGCTGCCTTCTTCACGATCGTTTTCGTGCATCTGTCGTGTGGCGCTGACTTTACGCCACAACTTCCATCTACTTACCAATGCACTACTAGTTTCGACGCACTATGTCGTCATTCTCAGGTTCCTATGATTAAAAAAATACAATGATTCAACCACGTTAAACAGTGAAAAATTTAATAATTTATGAAACCGTGTGTGCCGCAAGGGAATGTCCGTGTGATCTGGGGCAGAACGTCTTGGAGTACGCGGCCACTCCCACCAGAGGTTAGAGTCGTCCCTCGGGCGTGGGTGTGCGTGTTGTCCTTAGAATAAGTTAAAGTAGATTCTAAAACTACAGACCGATGACCTTGGTCCCTTGGGATTATAAACATTTGAACTTTTTTTTTTGAAACAATATGTTCTACATATAATTACGTAGGCTTCCGCGGCCAGAGTCAGATGACATAAAAGTTTTCTGGGTATGGTACCGCGTCATGATGTAAAGCTATTACTTAAATAACCAACGTTTCGGCCAACGTTACAGTGGCCTTCATCTGGGTAACTGGTCAAACGTAAGATAAGGGAAGCCATCGAAATTGTTAAACACCCCAATAACATGAATAGAGAAGATGGACTCAGGCTTGCCCCCTCTTGGCTACCGGCCATCACAGCGTAATAGGCCGCACTGACATCACAACACGCGAGCGTCACCAGTAAGCTACTGCCGCCGCGCGGCCCACGGCCAGCAGGAGAGAAACGGAAGCCCTCACCCCATTCGCCGATGAACACCAACCATGTCTCGCTATGCAAGAAGCAATAGGCAACGGCTAACCGCCACCCCTTCCACCTCAGCATCCTATCAAAAATAAAGTTCCACTCTTCCGCAATACATTCACCAATAACATCGCTTATTTTAAAAAATTATGACGTAATGTCTAAATGAAAGTAATATAAAGTGTAGTAACAACCAGCTCACACCACTTACCCAGATGAAGGCCACTGTAACGTTGGCCGAAACGTTGGTTATTTAAGTAATAGCCTTACATCATGACGCGGTACCATATCCAGAAAACTTTTATGTCAATATGTTCTACGTTTTTTACAATCACCATTAAGTCATTTGGCTCATTTAATATGTAAGTTTTGGACAATATTGTACAATTGTTTGAATTTTCAAGTGGGCAGTCTTATTCAGTCTTATAGTCCAATTATTCCAAAGTTGTAAATATGTAGAGAAACCAAGGCCAATTTCACATGGCTTCCTCTGTATAGGTATTCGCATATACCCACCTGGCGAAGCTCAGAATCTACATCTACATCCATACTCCGCAAGCCACCCAACGGTGTGTGGCGGAGGGTACCTTGAGTACCACTGTCGGTTCTCCTTCCTATTCCAGTCACGTATTGTTCGCGGAAAGAAAGATTGTCGGTATGCCTCTGTGTGGGCTCTAATCTCTCTGATTTTATCTTCATGATCTCTTTGCGAGATATACGTACGAGGGAGCAATATATTGCTAGACTCCCCGGTAAGGGTATGTTTTCGAAACTTAGACAAAAGCCCGTACCGAGCGACAAAGCGTCTCTCCTGCAGAGTCTTCCACTGGAGTTTATCGATCATCTCCGTAACGCTTTCACGATTACTAAAGGATCCTGTAACGAAGCGCGCTGCTCTCCGTTGGATCTTCTCTATTTCCTCTATCAACCCCATCCCACACCAGTGAGCAGTATTCTAGCTGTGGGCGAACAAGTGTACTGTAACCTACTTCCTTTGTTTTCGGACGTGCATTTCCTTTGGATTCTTCCAATGAATCTAAATCTGGCATCTCCTTTACCGACGACTGAATTTATATGGTCGTTCCATTTTAAATCACTCCTAATGCCTACTCCCGGATAATGTATGGAATTCAGTACTTCCAGTTGCTGACCTGCTATAGTGTAGCTAAATGATACTGGATCTTTCTATGTATTCGTAGCACATTACATTTGTCTACATTGAGATTCAATTGCCAATCCCTGCACCATGCGTCAATTGGATGCAGATCCTCCTGCATTTCAATACAATCTTCCATTGTTACAACCTCTCTATATATTACAGCATCATCCGCAAAAAGCCTCAGTGAACTTCCGATGTTATCCGCAAGGTCATTTATATATATCGTGAACAGCAACGGACCCACGACACTGCCCTGTGGCACACCTGACATCACTCTTACTTCTGAAGACGTCTCTCCATTGAGAATGACATGCTGCATTCTGTTATCTAGGAACTCCTCAATCCAATCACACAATTGGTCTGATAGACCATATTCTCTTACTTCGTTCATTGAACGTCTGTGGGGAACTGTATCAAACTCCTTGCGGAATCAGTTACATATTGAATTAAATTCAGAGCCTGAGTGCCCAGTGATCAGCTGTTGGCAAGTGTTTCATCCTTTATGCTGATGAAGGATGAGACAAGTGTGCCCACAGCTGAACACAGGGCAGTCGTGCTCTAAATCCCCTGTTTTTTTTTGTTATTTTTTTTTGATAAATTCCAAAAATATACACTGTTTAATGTGATTGAATCATTGTAAAATTTTTGCAATCATAGGCATTTGAAAATGACGCCATAGTGCGCAGAAACTAATAGTGCATTGGTAGTTTTTTGCTAAGAAGCGACTGTGGCTTTGGAACATATTTTATGTGTTTCCTGTAGCAGTTATATGTGACAATAACTGTAATATATATATATATATATATATATATTGTGTGTGTGTGTGTGTGTGTGTGTGTGTGTGTGTGTGTGTGTAGTCTCACAAAGCCCTTGAGTTACAAGTTCACCCTACTTAGAATTTTGGGAAGATGTACTTCACCTGTAAAGGAGACCGCGTATAAAACGCTTGTACGACCACGTCTTGAGTATTGCTCAAGGGTTTGGGACCCGCAGCAGATCGGTTTAAAGGAAGACATAGAGGCGGTTCAGAGGCGAGCAGCTAGATTTGTTACCGGTAGGTTCGATCAATGCGCGAGTGTCACGGAAATGCTCCGGCAACTCAATTGGGGATCGCTGGAAGATAGACGACGTTCTTTTCGTGAATTTCTATTAAGTAAATTTAGAGGGCCGGAATTTGAAGCTGAGTGTAGTACGATCGTGCTGCCGCCTACTTACATTTCGCGTAAAGATCACAAAGACAAGATAAGAGAAATTAGGGCTCGTACGGAGGCATATAGGCATTCTTTTTTTCCTCGTTCCATTTGGGAGTGGAATAGGAAAGGAAATGCCTAGTAGTGGTACAGTGTATCCTCCGCCACGCACCTTACGGTGAATTGCGGTGTATGTATGTATGTATGTAGATGTAGACCCGGGTCCGAATCCCGGCTGGATGAACATTTTTAGCTTTACCCATTCGCGGTTAATGTAATATATTCCGAGAATATGAATAGATAATAACTGCTGGATCAAAAGTTATATTATATATAACTTATAAAGCTATTATTATTGTGAAAACTCAGTTCAATTTACCTTCCACGGAATTTTATGAATATATTATTTCGAACATGGAACTGCTAGAGTCAGTTCGTTCTTTTGATGAATACAGGAAAGGTAAAGCCTATGACGAAATGTAAAATTTGTAAACTATTACCTAAAATTTGCAAAAAAATGTATCCCATCTATTGCAATAAAAGTATATATCACTGTTTTTTATTTCTAAACAAGTGAATTGTATATCTAAGTACATATATTTTCGTTTCCAATCCACAAAATAAAGAGACTTAGTTTTTAATTTGCTGCATCATTATAGTCCTGTATCATGATAACTGACATGTAAGCGTACTGTGTGGGAACTATAAGCTGGCACCCTAGTTCCGATAGGCAGCAGTCGGAAGACTCACGCCGTACAGTTCTTCCATCTGTGCCTCATACTATTAACAGATGTGGGCTACATGTAGTGTAATGTGTCACTGAGCCAGGCTGACGTTGTTTTATTGCGATATTTCCAATGTCTTTTTTAAATTTGACATGTAAGTACAACTGGGAACCTAAACGTTAATAACACAGCGTATCTCAATTTGCCGCCGACCCGGGCCTCCGACAGCCTTAATAGTCCGCCACTGGGGGAGCGGGCTGGAGAGAATTGAGGGGAGGGGGGTGGGGTATTATACAGTGAGAAAAAGGCTTGAATACAGTAGACTAGTTAATGTGGGCTGCAGAAACTACGCAGAGATGACGCGACTTTGAGAATAATAGCTACTTACGTATAATAAAATACCATAACTCCGTTCTGGCCTAGACTGCCTAACCGTGACCGACGTTATCGGCTTTAGTAGCCTGGGCGCTGCTACATTCAATCAAGTGGTTCCTCAACAAAACTGCCAAGTTTCAAAAACAAGGCAGGAAGATGAGAGTTTAACGTCCCGTCGACAATGTGGTCATTACAGACGGAACACTAACTCGGATTGATTTTGTTAAGGAGGGGGAACGAAATCGACCGTGCCCTTTGAAAGAAACCATGCCGGCAATTGCCCGGAGCGATTCGGGAAAACCACAGAAAATCCAAACGTGGAAGGCAGGAGGCGGGTTTGAACCGCCGTCCGACCGAATACGAGTCCAATGTGTTACCACTGCGCCACCCCGGTCGGTCATCCAACTTCTCTGTCATCACAAAGGAAAAGTCGCTATAGTGCTGGGAATTGATCCAAAGTCTACGGCGTAGAAGCCAGCCACACTGAACACAGTCTACAGATGTGACCTCTGCAATGACGTACTTCTTGAAAAAGCTTGTCAATTGAGGAAGATTACTTTTACCCGAAATCACAATATTTTTTATTTGTTTATGATGACCGACTTCGGTAAGCAAACTTACCATCTTCTGATCTTATTGAAATTAATCGAATTATTCAAATGTTCAAATGTTTGTATAGTCTATGGGACTTAACTACGGGCTCATCAGTCCCTAAACTTACAAACTACTTATGAACTACGACGCCACAAATATCCATGCCCGAGAATCGAATTATTTGTGTGGATCTGTGACAGTACTCCAGAACGTAGTATGTTCAAATGTTTATAAACCTAAACTACTATGATCATCAGTATCTAGACTTAAAAACTATTTAAAGTAACTTACACTAATGACAACACACACACACACACACACACACACACACACACACACACACACACACGCACGATGGAGGACTCGAACCTCCGGTGGGAACTGCCACCCAGACCGTAGCATGACGCCAAACCACGCGGCCATTCCGCGCGGCGAGCGTAGTACTGTTAGACGCGAACAGATTAATTTCAAAGAACTCGGTCATCATAAATAAAAAAAATTTGCGATCATGGGTTGTAAGTTAACTTCTTTAAACTGAATACGGAAAGATCGCCCTTCCGTCTAAATATGAAGAAATTAAAATCACTCAGCCCTTTGTAAGATTTCGAAAGCATATAGAGAGTGGCAACTTGTTTAAAAATGTCCAGTAATGTAAAACTGTACACTTCTGAGTTTTAAACAAACTGTGTATGCTGTGACTAAACTTTCGCTATGCCACAGTTGACATCACTCAACTCATACAGACATACAGATACCCACGTTCGAACCTATCCTCGAGTAAGGGTTTTTTTTTTTTTTTTTTTTTTTTTTTTTTTTTTTTTTTTTTTTTTTTTTTTTAATGTATCCCCTCATTCGACCTTGTGACATATATTTTTGTAGACATTTAAAAAAAAAAATGAAGTATGTACAACGCTGCACTTATCTGATTGAAAAACAGTAGGGAAATAGATTCCCGTAGGATTAATGAAATAATGGTACGCTTCCAGGCTTTCTGTTGAAATAGAAATTTCCATAAATGTTAACGAAGTACGTTTTACAACAGGACTTTGAAACTGGATGTTCATGTAAAAAAGTATCTTTCATAAGTTGTAAAAGATAAATAATTTTTTGTTTTCAATGTCTTTATGATAATTATCGTTCTAGTGCTCTATGTAAAATACGAAGTCCACAAATAAAGTCTATATTGTAGAAATTTCTGTGTAAATAAATTTTGTTACTGTGTTAATTACAGCTTTAATTTACTTCCTTTAAAATGTATTGGAAATTATTCAACTTTTAAAAAAAATAGATGTATTTTTCATTTCAACTAGCTGCATTAGCCATTTCATAAATGAAATAAAATTCTTTATGACGTAACTGATAATTTTCTAGGTCATTAAGGTGATTTAGAAAGTTACCTCGAAAGTAGGATGAACCTGTGCTGCTAGAACGCTAAATTGGCCAGTGTATGAGGTACGCTAAAATTTTCGGATCCCCTTTTCTCGGAATTATCTGGCTAGTGTTCCTTAGAACTTTTATAGGTGGACAACATTGAGGTACACTACTATTTCCCGAGGACTCATCACAAACTAAAAATATAAATAAATAAATAAAAATAATAAAATAAAATGTTTGTAGAGATTATGGGACTTAACTACGGTGTCATCAGTCCCTAAAGTTACAAACTACTTATGAACTAGCCTGTACTAAAAGTGGCACAAACATTCATGCCCGAGGAGGGATTCGAACTCCCGACCGCAGCAGCCGTGCAGTCTGTGACTGGCACGCCGCAGACCGCTCGGCCACTGCGGTCGGCACACCAACGACATTCTCGAGACCGTAACGTCGCTTTTTCAATCGTAGACAAAGCAGGTGGTAAGTTTTCTGGTAAATGCGGTCTATAAAGGACTCGTCATCCAATATACTCGTCCGACACTTTTAGAATATTAGTCAAATGTATTGGACCAATACCAAACGCGACTACAGGGGGATATTGAACGTATACAAAGAAGAGCAGGAAGAAGAATCACACGTTCTTCCGAGACAGGAAGAGTGTCACGGAAGTTCTGAAGAACCTGAACCGGCAGAGTCTGCAAGATCCGTAAACGATCACCTGAAAGGCTACTTGCAAAGTTTCAGGAACCAGCTTTGGGTGAGAAACACACTTCAGCCTCCAACATATCGCTCTCGTGCGGACAGCAAATAGGCTCATTACAACGCGAAGAGGCGATGAAGTAATCATTTTTCATGCTCTCTGTACGTGAATGGAGCAGTAAGCTATCGCATCAAGTGCTACAGTGGGAAGTGCATTCTACCAAACATTTCACACTGGTTTGTAGAATCTGTACATGTTATAAAAGTGGCTGTATGTGCGTATGTATGTTCGACATCTCCTCCTAAACTACTGGACCGGTTTCAACCTAATTGGTACATATGTTCCTTGCTATCAGGCAACAATCGCTGTCGGGGTAAAAACCACCTACGACTCATACGTCAGGAGGTATGACTTTATAAACAATGACATTCGTGAAAAACGGCCGTAGCATGCTATAATATTCTACAACTGCTTCTAAACTAATGGAAAGATTTCAACCAAATTTGGTACAAATATTCTTTAAGGTCAGGAATCAATTTGCTATGGTGGCAGAAACCGCATACGATACATAGTTCATATGATAGCATACATAGTTCATATGATAGCACGTCATAAACAATAAAAACTGGCCGGCCGCGGTGGCTGCGGGGACTGAGGCGCTTCAGTCACGGTCTGCACGGCCACGACGGTCGGGGGTTCGAATCCCCCCTCGGGCATGGATATTTGTGCCGTCCTAGTTCGTAAGTAGTTCATAAGTAGTTTGTAAGTTTAGGGACTGATGACCCTGTTGTTAAGTCCCATAGACTATACAAACATTTGAATTTTTTGAATAAAAACTGACCCATCTGGCGGCGCGTGATAGCTTGAGTTTATTCCTCAACTATTTGAAAATGAGAGCATGTACCGACTTGCAATAAACTTTAAATATAATTTCAAATCTTTACGAAACTTTTCTCGCTGACAACCTCAACAAAATTATGATAGGAAAAAAAGTTTATTGCTTACTACTTTTCCGAGATTCATGAAGTATATTGATGGCAATTGGCACGACGTTACAAGTTATTACTTCTACACTGTAAATTGTATTCTCGAGACCTTTCACAGATAGTATACATACATACCACTGAATGTTCCTTCGATATTATATTACAGTTTGATATATAGTTCATGAGATATGAAGTCATAAACAATTTTGGTCATGAAAAATCGCATCATCACGCCTGAGATTTCGATTTATTACGTCTCTACTACTAACATCATTCACGACATACATTGCACACTGTAGGCACATATACCACTGAATGTACGTTGAAATTTAAATTACAGTATGACATATATTTCAGAAGATATGACGTCATGGACAATACAATTTCCGAATAACTGCTACATCATGCGCTATTTTCCCAACATCTCCTAAAATAATGGACCAATTTCAACTAAACTTGTACACGTATTGCTTACTATCAGACAACAATCTCTGTGGGTTAAAAACTACCTACGACACACATTTCAGATATGACGTCGTAAACAATGAGTCACCAAATTTTTCCCGTCACGCGACGCGTAATTTACGAGACTTCACTCATCCACTGTTTATTAACAGCAGACAGTTTCCTAATATTAACTCTACAAATCTGGAAAATTATACTATCGTGGGACACATGGTCAAGGATATATGATATTATTTAGTATTTAGCTTCATGAAAACGAAACTGAAATGGACAGATAGTAAGGTAGAAACCGATGGACAGGAAGGGAAGAATGAATTGGACGAAGATAAGAAAGGACTAAATACATATAGTTCATGAGATATAATGACACAAATTATTAGGTTCATCCAAAACCAGCACATCACACATCAGGTTTTGAGTTATTACGTCTTTACTACTAACTCTGTTCGCGACATATTTTGCAGACAATAGGTGCACCTCGGTTCCACAGTGGTAGATTGCCAGACTACAATTCCAAAGGTCGCGGGTTCGATCCCCGCCAGGTTCTAGGACTTTTCACTTCTTTCACCTCTGGCAGTATTGCTCATGTGAAAAATACCGAGTAGCACTATGGTTCGGAACCCACGTTAAACTGGTGGTCCCCCTATAACTGGCTGGGTAAGTCAGTTCGAAGGTCGGAGGAAGGCAATGGCATACCACCTCCAAACAGGACATTGCCTAGTAAAGCACTGAGGTGTTCAAACAAATCTTCGGATTGTTGACTGCTTTACCTTTTTAGGCAGATATATCCCTGAATATACATTCGACATTACATCATAATAGACACATATTTCAGGAGATATGACTTCAAAAAGAATTAAGTGCACGAAAATCCGCCCCATGGCACACAAGGTTGTAATTTATTACGTCTATACTACCAACTCCATTCGCAATACATTTCGGAGACAGTATCCTAATAAGCATGTGCGTATTTCCTTGTTTTACTGTTTCATAATTTCTAAGCTGTTTTCAAGAATATATGAAGATGACATCTTTTCCGAATTTTTTTTTTTTTTTGTTTCTAATAAAATACTGGTAAAATACACATATATACCCGAACAATACTGGGTTTCGCAACTAGTTTGGATATATAGATGTAGATGCACGATTGACGTTGAAGTGGGTCATCCTATTTTGATGTATACAGGCTGTGGTACTTCACCGAAACAACGCGACGAATGTGTGTTCTTGCTTTCTTGAATAAAACGTTGAATTACTCGGCGTAATAAATTGCTACCCTGATCTCAGTATAAAGGACGCAGCACGTTTCCTTTTGCCTTTTATGATTTGCGATAAGAGTTAGAAGCGTGCGAAGCATAAACGGTACGACAGACCCGCTGCTGTGTTAGATGTGTCTGTTATCAGCCAAACCTATCAAAATCAAAGAACTTCAATCAATTAATATTTAATTATGTTTTCTGAAGGTATTTATTTCCCCTTTTCATATTTGGCAATAGGTAAGTTAATAGTCGTAACTGAATTTTTATTTTTTCCCAGCTGACAGTTTCGTGAAATCAGAGATTCTATTAGTTTATTACATCAAAGTTTACTTAGACAAATGACTACCGCCGATTGCAGAACGTTCATTGAAAATTCCGGTGGATAATATTAAAAATCTTCGCATTTGGTTATTGCTAAGTTATTTCCTTTAGCTGCAGAAATAGTAAATATTTTAGATGGTAGTGTATACGGATTGCAGAGATACAGCTCTTTGACTGTGACCCAAACAAACTTAAAGCAAAGACAAAAGAGGACATTTTCACTGTTTCTTCCGTCGGGTCTGGGTAGAACATCAATAAATTGAATTAAAAGTAGAATTTTGTGTATGCTCTAAATTTTTTTTTTACTAAACGGGTTTTCGTCTTAAAGAGCCATCTTCAAATATTTAAAGTCTTGTAAGGCGAAAACCGGTTAGCTAAATAAGAATTAACTTGTAGAACATACACAAAATTTTGATTTTAATTCAATTGATGATGTTCTACCAAGAACCGATGGAGGAATCAGTGAAAATGTTCTCATCTGCCTTTTCTTTAAGTTTGTTTGGGTTACATATTTACAGCTGCTTCGCTGCTTTCAATAAAAATTGACACATGCTATATGGCATTTTATTGCAATTAGTCTATACTATGACCTCGTAAAATATTTACTATTCCTCCTGAAACACCCTATACACATGACAAAACAATTTAATGAAAGAAGCTATAACTTTCATCTACTTGTGCAGCTGTATCTTTCCTTCTCTTTTGTACTACTTTTTATTAAGTAACCGAGCGGTCTAAAGCGCCTCGCTGCGGAGCGCTCGGTTGCTCGCCGTCGGAGGTTCGAGTCCTCCCTGGGGCATGGGTGTTTGTGTTGTCCTTAGGCTAGTTTACATTAGTTTAAGTAGTTTGTAAGCTACGGACTGATGACCACGCAGTTTGGTCCGATAGATTTACAAACATTGGAACATTTGATTTTTTATTGAACTCGTAAATATTTTTCCGTAAACGTCTGGCGAACGAAAGAAACAATTAAACCGCGCTTTAATTCACGCACGGAAGTGAGTGAGTGGTTACAAAGTGTCTTCAGCCCAAGTTTTTTATTTAGTTTTTTATCCTTTCTGCGTCATTTTTGGAGAAAGTGCTACACTGTATACTTATGTTTCATTTTATCTTGTTTAAACTATTTTGAGACTTTCGTATCGTATTTTTTATTGATTTTCTAAAATGCGGACATGGTGCGTCTCAGGCAATATCAGTTGTTTTCGTTGTATGTGTTCCAAATTCCGTAGCCCACACATAATATAAAAACACAGGCAATTCGGAATGACATTTTTAATATTTTGAATGAAACACAAGAAGCGACAGAACAGTCAATAATATTTTTAATAGTTTGTATACTTTCGGTATTTCAGTGATTATATTGTTCAATAACACATTGTTTTTTATGTGCTGAAAGTGCAGAAGTGATTAGGAAAGCAACGGGTTGACCGTCAGACAAGTTCAATATTCAGATTCATTTGAAAAAAAAAAAAAAAAAAAAAAAAAAAAAAAAAAAAAAAAAAAAAGAATGTGCCAGACTGTGAACAATGAACGACTGATAACATTGGCCAAAGAAAACTGCATCAAATGCTAACAGGTGCCAATCTCGAAACTGCAGACGAAAAACGCGAGCCACTACGGTCGGGGGTTCGAATCCCCCCTCGGGCATGGATATTTGTGCCGTCCTAGTTCGTAAGTAGTTCATAAGTAGTTTGTAAGTTTAGGGACTGATGACCCCATAGTTAAGTCCCATAAGCCTTACAAAAATTTGAACATTTTTGAAAAACGCGATACATCTGTGACATGGCCGAGGGCACTGAGGCGCTCCAGTCACGGTCTGCACGGCCACTACGGTCGGGGGTTCGAATCCCCCCTCGGGCATGGATATTTGTGCCGTCCTTAGTCTTAGCTAGTTCGTAAGTAGTTTGTAAGCTTAGGGACTGATGGCCCCGTAGTTAAGCCCCATAAGTTCTACAAACGTTTGAACAATCTGTGACAAATTTGATGTTGCAGTGTGTCCTGGATGTAAGAAGACATGTCACGGTGGAGTAGCCGAGCGGTCTAAAGCGTCTCGCCGCGTAGCGCGCGGTTGCTCGCCGTGGAGGTTCGAGTCCTCCCTGGGGCATGGGTGTGTGTGTTGTCCTTAGGTTAGTTTACCTAGGTTTAAGTAGTTTGTAAGCTATGGACTGATGACGACGCAGTTTGGTCCGATAGATTTACAAACATTTAAGAAGACATTTAATTGCAAAAACTAAAGTTTTGACAAGAAGGTTCTCTAGATGTGAAATATATAATCAAATTT
Source organism: Locusta migratoria (assembly GCA_026315105.1). Taxonomy (NCBI): domain Eukaryota; kingdom Metazoa; phylum Arthropoda; class Insecta; order Orthoptera; family Acrididae; genus Locusta; species Locusta migratoria. Next base: position 26,924,481 of record CM048755.1, on the reverse strand, counting down.
TTTTGGTTAGTTATAAGATTAACGCTCACTGTCCCCATATGAACAAACGTTTGTTCTGTGATCATCCCGAAGTCGAATATTGGAAGTTCCCTACTCAGCTGGAAGCGAGAGGCGACTTCACCTGCGGACGGTTGTCCGCTTTAACGGTGTCGCTGTAGCTGGGATGTCAAACAGAAAGAGAGAAAGGGAAAGAGAGAGAGAGTAGAGCGGAAGCAATCTTTTTCACACCGCAGCCGCGGGCAGGCCTGTTACCGCAGCGCTGGCGGCGCCATATCAGATCGCAGATATTGCCAGCGCGATAAGAGAAATCACTCGCGAATCAAATTTGCGGTGTGTGTCTGAAGAGCGCCTACTCCGTGTCGCGACTTTTTGTGGGCGCGTATGTGGAGCAGCCGGCGGCCGAGGGGGACAGCCCGCCGTTTGTTTCACGGCAGTAATCGCGTTACCTCTACCTCCCGGATCATTTACCAACAAAATGGACTTGTCCCTCCACCGACAGCAACGCAATTATCTCTAGAATGGATTGTTACGCTGTAACGTCCAGGTAAAATGCACAGCAAACTCTCAACATGTCCTTAGGGATATTCGGTTTCCGGCTAAACTAATCTACATCCTGACTTCGTCTGCTTGCCGTATACAAAAGAGAAATGAGATTATAATTGAATCTGGGAGAGACCCGCCCTAACCGAGTTTACTATGATACGGTCGAGAGATTTGATGCATGAATTTCATGTATGTAGGCAGAAGATAAAGGCGGTGTGTAATACTGTTATAATAACGAAACCATCGTAGCGTGTCTTTCGGCCGCCCGGAGCGCAGCCTAAGCGGCAACGGGATCGCACAGAGGAGCCATCGAATCGTGACTAAAAGTCTTGTCGTGCTGTCCGCACCACGCCCCGGGCGAGTACACTCGGTTCGCGTTAGCAGCGCGCGCTGCGTCCTTAGCGCGTCCTGCTAGCCGACGCACTCTCCCCGCACCACCTAACATTTCTTTCCCTCGCCCGACTTCCGGTTTACGCTCTTCTCTTCTTACAAAGGGACACCTTTGACCTCTAACGCTCGCAACCGTGCTTAGTCCTCGCAACGCCAAGTATTTAAAACAAACGGGAAAAATATTCGCATTATTTGTAATCCTGGGCTTTGTAACGTGCAAGATGAAAAATTTCATTAGTAAATTTAATTCACTGAATTAGGTGACGTTCTCATATGGGGTCAGTGAGCGTTAATCTTATAATAAGTAACAAAAAAAAAAAAAACTGATAATATTTTTCACATCTACAGAACTTTCTTGTCAAAACTTTAGTTTTTGCAATTAAATGTCTTCTTACATCATATTTGTAGTTACTAATTTATACCTGAGGAAGGTTTTAGGCGCGGTTTTATAGCGATCTGATAATTACTCTTTGAAAATTATATTTACTCTTTAAAAATGGTTTTATTGTTGCATTGTTGCTTGAGGGTTGATAATGATAAAAGGGTGGAGTATATTGGGATGGAAAGTTTTCGGTGTGTGTGTAAATATTTCAGCTCTGCAGCGAAAACTACAGAACGCAAACGAATGGTCTATGTGTAATTGTTGTCCGAAGTCTCCTGTTGTACACCGTAGCAGTTCCATGGGGATAGCTATGAGGGGGTGGAAGATATGGTGGTTGAAAGTCGTGAAATTATAAAAAATAATTCGGACTGAAGGCCAGCGACAACGTTTGCGACTCTACAGCAAGGAGGTTACATACAGCGAAACGTGATGCCACAGACCATATCTTTGGTCTTTGCGTCCTACAATGTCTGCAGATCTTTCTCTGTATAGATAAGCATACGAATAAGGAAATATAAGAATAAATAAATAAAGCAGTAAAAAAGATATTTCTTTTAATAGATCTCTTTAAAAAATCGATTTGACGTTTCGCGCATTATCTATCATTATCAACCAACACGCGAGCGGAGCTGCGGGTTTAAGCTAGTAAATTAATAAAATTCAGCAACCAGTTGCTTGTGATTATTTATTTTTGACGACCGGTTTCGGGCGCTTGAGTGCCCTTCTTCTGCAAACTATTAAAAATATTAACTCACTGTTCTGTCGCTTCTTGTGTTTCATTTAAAATATTAAAAAAGGTCATTCCGAATTGCCTTTGTTTTTATATTATGTATGGACTACGTAATTTGAAACACATACAACGAAAAGAACTGATATTGTCGCAGACGCACCATGTCCGCATTTTAGAACATCAGTAAAAAATACGATACGAAAGTCTCAAAATAGTTTAAACTAGATAAAATGAAACATAAGTATACACTGTAACACTTTCTCGAAAAATGACGCAGAAAGGATGAGAAACTAAATAAAAAAACTTGGGGTGCGTTATATAGGGTGTACCATTTATCTTGACCTCCAAAAATATCTCTGTAACAACAACAGCTATTGTTAAACGACCGGTATCAATGAATGTAAATATTTTGAAACATTTTAAAACGAAACTTCTGCAAGCAATTAAAAGTCTTTACGCAGACTGCCAGGCAGCAGTTAGAGTAGATGGCAAATTAAGCTCATGGTTCAGGGTAGTTTCAGGGGTAAGACAAGGCTGTAACCTGTCACCACTGTTGTTCATACTATTCATGGATCATATGTTAAAAACTGTAGACTGGCAGGGCGGGATTAAAATAGGTAAAAACAAAATAAGCAGTCTCGCATATGCAAATGACTTAGCTGCAATGGCCGATTCGATTGAAAGGTTGCAAACTGATACTTCAGAACTAGATCAGAGGTGCAAGGATTATGATATGAAGATCAGCATCTCCAAAACGAAAGCAATGTCTGTAGGAAAGAGATTTAAACAGATTGAGTGCCGAATAAGAGGAACAAAGTTAGAACATGTAGACAGTTTCAAGTACCTGGAATGTATTTTCTCACAGTATGGCAACACAGTGAAAGAACTGGAATCGAGGAGCAGCAAAGCTAATGCAGTGAGTGCTCAGCTAAGATCTACTCTCTTCTGCAATAAGGAAGTAAGTACCAAGACTAAGTTAGCAGTGCACCGCTCTATCTTTCGACCAACTTTGTTGTATGGGATTGAAAGTTGGGTGGATACAGGTTACCTTATTCATAAGGTAGAGGTTACAGATATGATAGTGGCAAGAATGATTGCAGGTAGTAATAGATGGGAACAATGGCAGGAGGGTGTCCATAATGAGGAAATCAAAGATAAACTGGGAATGAACGCCATAGATGAAGCAGTTAGAGCGAACAGACTGAGATGGTGGGGTCATGTTACACGCATGGGAGAAGCAAGGTTACCTAAGAGACTCATGAGCTCGGCAGCGGAGGGTAAGAGGAGTCGTGGTAGACCAAGAAGAAAGTGCTTAGATTCGGTGCAGAATGATTTTGAAATGAAAGGCATAAAATCACGAGGCATCAATGTTAGCATTGAATAGGGGATCATGGAGGAATTTCATTAGGTACTATGCTCCAGACTGGACGCTGAAAGGCATAATCAGTCTCTAATGATGATGATGATGATAAAAGGAAAGCATATGTGTTCTTTTTAACACAAACTTATGTGTTTTTAAATGCACACTCTATATTATTTCATCAGAAATCTATAGCATGACAAATCACATAAGCAATGGTGTTGATTGCATTGCAATACGCCAATTAGATCCCGAGATATTGCGAGGCGAAGCTGACGCTTGAAATACGCGAAACACGCGGCTAGCGCACGCCCTGAGACTCAGGCGAGAAACCCATGCCGCTGAGGAAGTGCGTCAGCCGCGCGTTTCGCATATTTCAAGCGTCAGCTTCGCCTTGCAATAACTCGGGATGTAATTGGCGTATCGCGATGCAATCAACGCCATTGTTTATGTGATTTGTCATGTTATAGATTGCCGATGAAATAATATGTGGTGTGCATTTAAAAACACGTAAGTTTGGGTTAAAAATAAATATTATGCTTTCATTTTAGAATGTTTCAAAATATTTACATTCATGAGCACCTGCCTTACATTGATACCGGTGAAAGTCGTTTTAAAATACCTGTTGTTGTGCCAGAGATATTTTGAGTGGTCAAGATGAATGGGACACACTGTATAACTTTTACACAGAGCTTACTACGAATCGCAAAGCCGACCGCGGTGGCCGAGGAGTCTGAGGCGCTTCAGTCACGGTCTGCACGGCCACTACGGTCGGGGGTTCGAATCCCCCCTCGGGCATGGATATTTGTGCCGTCTTTAGTTGTAGCTAGTTGATAAGTAGTTTGTAAGTTTAGGGACTGATGACCCCGTAGTTAAGTCCCATAAGCTGTACAAACATTTGAATTTTTGAATCGCAAAGATATGCTAATCTGTGATGCACTCTTGTAGGCTTTTCTGTAACTTTTATATGAATCTAAGCAATAGATTGACATCTTGATTTCAGTATTTCAGCCAACGGAGAGCAGAGAGCAAGAATATACGTCCTCATATGGTGACACTGGCCACAAGATGGTTAGAATAACACTCGATCACAAGAAAACGGTGAACTGCTGTTACTTCTATGCAAAGGTTGCAATGTGACATTTTAACAGAGAGAGGGAATCTAACAATAAGTAAGAAAATATGACACACACGGTTAGCCGTGGCGCTTAGGGCGTCCCGTGACACGCTAGATACCCTTTCTAATAAAAAAATAAATAAAAGTGAGCCAAGAATTTAACGATCAACATGGAACAGGAACGATACTAGGTCCGTCAGAAAACGATCTAATCGAGGGGGGGGGGGGGGTGTAGAAAGGGAGGGGAAGTTGCCGCTTTCTGACGAGGGGGAGGGGGGGGGGTGCCGGTGGATTAACGCAATACGTCAGTGTGTCGGCCAGCCGGTGTGTGGTTTTTAGGCGGTTTTCCACATCCCACTAGGTGAATACGTGGCTGGTGCCCAAGTCCCGCCTCTGTTATACGCAAACGTTTCGAAATCCGTTGGAACATGTTCAGATGTGTAACACTATACGCAGACAGTTGGAGTACACGTATTGCCTCCGGGGAAGGGCTAATGGGGTGGCCGGAGGAAGGGCATCCGGCCACCTCATAAATAAATTACGCCAAACCATGATTAACCAGTCGCACATTATGGTTTCACTTTTGGAAAATTTCAGTGTTCAAATGTTCAAATGTTTGTAAATCTATCGGACCAAACTGCGTGGTCATCAGTCCGTAGCTTACAAACTACTTAAACCAAGGTAAACTAACCTAAAGACAACACGCACACACACACACACACACACACACACAGGGAGGACTCGAACCTCCAACGGCGAGCAACCGCGCACTCCTCAGCGAGGCGCCTTAGACCGCTCGACTAAAAATTCAGTGTTTTTTGTATTAATAAAGTGCACTGAACATCAAAATACGTGTTTTAGAATTTTTGATCGAACTACTATTTTCGTATGCCACGTATTTCATGCACAACACAGATGTTTGTATCGATGTATTTTATTACTTGGGACTTTATTTTGTTGATAGTTAACATTGTCAGAGCAATAATGCTTGCATAATCTTCGCCACAGCCGGCCGCGATGGCCGAGGGGGCTGAGGCGCTTCAGTCACGGTCTGCACGGCCACTACGGTCGGGGGTTCGAATCCCCCCTCGGGCATGGATATTTGTGCCGTCCTTAGGATAAGCTAGTTGATAAGTACTTTGTAAGTTTAGGGACTGATGACCCCGTAGTTAAGTCCCATAAGCTCTACAAACATTTGAACATTTTTTCTTCGCCACAGCACCAAAGACGAGACAATAAAATAACATGAACCTCTCTCACGCTCACACCCACGGCTAAGTACAGGCGGCAACGTAACACAACTTCCAAGACGGACAAATTAATGCCTCAGAAGTGGCTACATGCCGTACCGAGTGGCGAGGAACAACACTGGGAATGAAAGGGTTAACGACGAAGAATCTAAATAACAAGATGTCAGTACAAATGTAGGGAATTTATACGTAATCCAATGACGTTAGTGTGTCATTATATTTTCAATCAACAGTGCCAAAAACCCTCTGTTTAAAGTAATATTATAATAGTAAAAAATACACATCCTAGACACTTGATAATGCTTATATCAGTCCTCAAAGTACAGATAGGGGATATACTGGTTGGGTTTCCTTAACAAAATTTAAAAACAGAAAACAATGACTGGCTGAAAATTTCAACTTCTGTATTGGTATACACTTACTACGTCTGTATTTGGCGATAGTGACATTCGCGCCGGACAAGCAATCGGCGAGCACGTCAATAATAAAAATCAACATGAAAGAAATCAGACCGCGAAATAAGAAAATGCATCTCCTTCAGCCTGTCCTAAATGTTAATAAAGGGAGATGCGATAAGACAAGACAGAGATATTAAAATGAAAATATGTGGCCTGAAATGGGAGGAAAGGTTAAGTGAGAGCATAAACCAAATATGAAACACAAAATGGCCGGCCGCGGTTGCCGAGGGGACTGAGGCGCTCCAGTCACGGTCTGCACGGCCACTACGGTTGGGGGTTCGAATCCCCCCCTCGGGCATGGATATTTGTGCCGTCCTTAGTATTAGCTAGCTCATAAGTAGTTTGTAAGTTTAGGGACTGGTGACCACGTAGTTAAGTCCCATAAGCTATACAAACATTTGAACATTTTGAAACACAAAATGAAGATCGTCATGTATTTTAGCACACTCATAATCACATCAGCATCCGCTAATTATGGAGGAAGTCAGCACATTGACAGGAAGATGAAGGCAACAGTAGAATATTTCCTTCCCTTCAAATGTCCCCCTGTTTGTTTTTCTTTTTGTTCATACCGTACATCCGATTGCGATAAAACTTTGTCAACTCATTGCTTGCACTCGCGCGAAGGTTATAGGCATACTAAAATTAACTTCGTATGGCGTAGGGTGATTTACTTTTAGTAATTTCGTTTCTTACGCCTTGACGCTGAAAAGGCTGGACGGATATGAATGAAATTTCGTACAGAGGTACCTATAACCCTGTTTATACACGGGCTACCTTTCGTAAGCCACCGTATGGTGCGTGGCGGAGGGTACCTTACAAAGGGTTAACACGTTTGTTACTGTTCACGCTGAAACGGCTGGGGAAAATTGAGTGAAATGTGGAATGAAGTTAGCTTATAACACGAATTAATACATGGGCTACCTTACGTAAGCCTCCGTAAGTGCCTGGCGGGGAGTACTTTAAAACAAACATACAAATTGTTTGACTGGTCACCATGAAGTCAGCAGATTAATGTATGTTTTCATGAAGGAGATTTTTATAATCTGCAAGGTACTGAATTTAGCATGACGGAGGGTACCTTGCGAATTTGACATCGTTTGATCAATCACTATGATACTTGGCGCATGTATATATGTATGTTTTCATGTATAGGAGGGAGAGGAGTAGGTGGAGGAGAAGACGGACAGGAAGGGGAGGGAGGAGACGGACAGAGAGAGAGGGAAGGGGAGGAGAATGAGAGAGGGGAGATGGTGACAGACAGGGGAAAGGAGATAAACAGTAGGAGGGGGTGGAGGAAAAGGACAAGGAAAAGGAAAGGAGGAGATGGGGGAGGAGCAAGTGAACAGAGAGAAGGGAAAGGAGGAGATGAACTAATGGAAGATGGGAAACCTCATATATATTTGTTCGTTTGTTCGTATTTTATGCGCTGCCGTAACGTTCATCTAATTGCGATAAAAGTTCGTCAACTTACTTCTTTCTCTTACGCGAAGGTTATGGTCAGTGTTGCCAACTCAGCCGATTTTCGGCTGATTCTGGCAGATTAGTGTTCTTTAAAGCCGGAAAATATTCTTGTCAGACGACAGCCGAAAATCTGCCAGATTTAGGGTATTGGTGCCTTTTAATAAAAAAAAAATAAATGGTTTCTGAAAGGCTAGAATTTTTATAGACCTCAGCAGTGATCAGGGCCAGCTATACTGCACAACAGTTCTTTTTGCTCCCCTTCTCTAACAAAGGTCATACTAACATTAAAGATAACTGAACGTTCCTTGCTTTTGAACTCTATGATTTCTGACAATGTGCGAAGCATATACATCATCGGCCATGAATTACTACGTAGTCATTAAGTCACTGCAGTCTAGATCTGTCGACCCCACCAAGATCTCACCATCTTAATCGAAACAATTGCACAAATTTTAGTCGTAAAAAGGTGTCAAGAGGATCTGCTTTCAATAAATGTGAAGAATTTTCTTAATCCCAAGCCACTTTTGGTTTCTGCTTTTTAAATGCAAGTATAAATTCTGCGTAAAAGCGCTAGAATTACTCTAAACACTGAAATGGGAATTCGGGAAATTCGCATTAACTTTCTTGTACGCCTTGTCAGTGAGCCCCAGTCCCGTGTCCAGAAAAATGTTGAAGTGTTACGCGTGGTGTCATCTATAGCACTAGAAAACGTCTTGAGAAGAATTAAATACAATATCACATCATCAGCAATGGAAATGGGTATCAGACCAGTCATTCTGTCTGATATAGGCCCCCAGTGGCAGAAAATCAACTTTTTGGAGCGGGAGAATGTGACAGACACGGTACAGGTTTGGTCTGAAGTTTCAAAATATGAAATGAAATGAGCGTATGGCTTTCTTGGCCGGGAGAACCCTTGCGGGTTTGTTCGGCCGCCTTAGTGTAAGTCTTTTTATTTGACGCCACGTGGGCGACTTACGTGCCAATGATGATGAGATGATGATGATTAGGACAACACACAACACCCAGTCCCCTGCCGGGAATCCAACCCGGGCCCCCTGCCTGGTAGTCAGCGACGCTACCGCTGAGCTACGGAGGCGGACTCAAAATATGAAGATGCAAGTAAACAGAAGTTTTTTAGTGAACTGTGCATTTTGGCTAAGATAATTTTAGTGCTTCCTTGGTCAAATGCAGAAGTAGAGAGGTGCTTCAGTGACGTGAATATTGCCAAAAATTTCTTACAGGAACAGGATGGGAAACGCCATGCTCAATGCCATTTTGACGATTCGTGCCGGCCTTCGGCGCCTCAAAAAGTGCTGTCACAACTTTCAATTTTAGGATGCAGTCCTTAAAAACATAGGCAAGATGCAAAATTATTGGATATCCATATGATTTTATAAATGTTTAAGGTTTCCTACATTATCATGCTTTACGAAATAAATATTGTTTGTTTTATATGTACCTTTCAAGTCTACGGAAAGATCGTGCAAATAAAGTAAGTGTGCAAGAACATACTGTATTTAACATTTTCATTTTCCACAAAAGACTTTTATTCTGGCCGATTGTGGCAGATTTTCAAAGTATATTTAGCCGAAATCCAAGTGATGGTATTGGCAACACTGGTTGGACATAGTAGAGTTAACTTACAGTATCGACCCGGCAAATGTGTTTGAAGGGCCATTGAAGGGCTGAGATACTTGAATGTAACACAAACGATCAGAAGGTTCTTTTCATACGAACTTCGGTAAAATTTATGGTTTTATTCTTGATGAAATTTTGCACAGTTTATTTTGAAAACAAGAGGAGCATACCTAAGATTTCATACGGTGCATGGAGGAGGGTACTTGTAGTAGGCACCATTTCAATGTTCACCATGAACGTTAACAGAGTGAGGAGGCAATGAACTGAGAGGTTGAGGAGGAGTTCGACAGAGAGACGAGGTGATTGCCAGAGAATGGGGAAGGTGGCGAGGGCAGGGAGAGAGGTATGAGGAGATAGACAGGGGAGATGAACAGGAGGAAAGGGAAGGAGATGGATAGAGAGAGAAGGTGCACTGAGAAAAGGGAAGATGGGCTAACTCAACACTGGAATAAATAAGTACCCGGGCTATTATATAAATAAAAGAACGTAGCACATCATGCAAGAATTTCTGTCGCTTTCTTATCCAACAGAATAAGAAAATAAAAATAAATACGATTAAGTAAAAAGCTTGATGTCTTTACATCAATTAGATATGACGTGATAGGTCATTTCATACAGATAGTGAGGAATCTTGTATTCTTATTTTCATGATGTAGCATTTGCGATGTGCTTGACAAATGTTCAAACGTTTGCAATCCTAAGGGACCAAACTCCTGAGGTCATCGGTCCCTAGACTTACAAACTACTGAAACTAACTTTCGCTAAGGGCAACCCACACGCCCATGCCCGAGGGAGGACTCTAACCTAAGGCCGAGGTGGAGTAGCCGAGCGGTCTAAAGCGTCTCGCTGCGGAGCGCGCGGTTGCTCGCCGTGGAGGTTCGAGTCCTCCCTGGGGCAGGGGTGTGTATGTTGTCCTTAAGTTAGTTTATCTAGGTTTAAGTAGTTTGTAAGCTACGGACTGATGACCACGCAGTTTGGTCCGATAGATTTACAAACATTTGATTTGATCTAACCTAAGGCGGGAGTGGCCGCAAACTGCGCAAGCCGGCCGCGGTGGCCGAGGGGACTGAGGCGCTTCAGTCACGGTCTGCACGCCCACGGTCGGGGGTTCGAACCCCCCCTCGGGCATGGATATTTTTGTGTCCCAACTTCGTCGCCGCTTTTGTGTCCCAGCCTCGTCGTAGGTGTCGGTGGCCGAGTGGAACGAGACCGACACAGGATCAAAAATAGCACGCTGGTGCAGGAACGGAGGGGAGCAGCCAGAAACTATAAACACTCGAGTAAATTAGAAAGAGATATATATTGCACAGAATGTAACAATACTTAACTTTTACATAGTACTGCAGAATGTTGATACATAGTTGTTAGAGGCCTGCCTAGTGCCTGTACGATAGCAAAGTCTTCAATGGTGCCTATCTGATTACGAAGGTCCTAACTCGTTGCTATCTCAGTCCGAAGTCTTTACTCGTTGCTATCTCAGTCCGAAGTGGCAAGTCGTTCAGCGGTGGCCACGAGCGGAGTTGTCCCAGAGGGCGCTCGTGGCTGTCGTCGTGAGAACGCCGCGCCGTGCGTGCATGGCGGCGCGCGGCGAAAGTAGGTGGCGCGCACTTTGTACTTGTGCGACACCACAGATATTTGTGCCGTCCAAGTTCGTAAGTAGTTGATAAGTAGTTTGTAAGTTTAGGGACTGATGACCCCGTAGTTAAGTCCCATAAGCTTTACAAACATTTGAACATTTTTGAAACCGCGCAACCATTGCCACTGGTCTGTGCTTGACACGGGGTCACTGTCCTACCACCAGAAATGAATATACATTTGATACACTTCGTACTGAGCTATTACTTGAGGAATCACGATAGAAAAGAAATAAAGTTAATAGTAGTCCAGAGGTTTCATGCCATTCCTGAAATACTGTATGATTGCGGACACCAGTAAACAGAAAATAATAGTACCAGTCGTCCTTTCCGTCTCACTGAGTTTCACCTCAATATCCAAATATCATTCCAGCCATGCTACACTGGCCAGACTGCGCGATCTCCCGCGTCGGACGTTCGAATCCTCCCTCTGGCTGGATGTTGGTGTTGTGTTTAGTATAAGCTCGTTCATAAGTAGTTTGTAAGTTTACGGACTGATGACTCCGAAATTAAGTCCCATAAACTTAGCAAACATTTGAACATTTTTTACACTGGTCAAAACATTTAGGTTATCAGTTAAGACAGCTAGGTTCTGAAGTACTGTCTTCGGCAGAATGAACTAAAATCGTTCGACGTCTTTCTGTAGGTTCTACGGAGTGGAGACAACGACATTACAGCAACCGAGATAGTGGTAATAACAGAAAGTTGCTGCAGACGGGTTGGTATTGACTTGTGTTTACTCTATCAAACGAGTTACACAAGTAGCTGGATTCAGAGAGTGTAGTGAGTAGGTAATAACAATGTAACTTACCCGAAGCTATGGCATAGAGAGCCATATGAAGGTTAGAAGAGGGACAGACATAGAGGGAGATGGCTGCAGCTATTGGAGTGGCTTAAAGTATAAGTTCCAGGGCCTGGAAGCGATTTCAGACAACAGGAACCATTAAACGAAGGCCAAGGCCGTTGTTGTTGTTGTTGTTGTTGTTGGTTTTTAGGGGACTAAACAGCTAGGTCATCAGTCCCCGCCAAGGCCGTCCATGGGTAACATCAACAAGAGATGAACATTATCTCCGGTTAACAGCCCGTCGAAACAGGAGGCTGAATTCAACTCAGCTGCTACGCACCCTTCAGACAGTAACAGGACGCGCAATATCAACACAAACAGTCCGAAATCGCCTCCAGGAACGTGGTCTTTACGCACGGAGCCTTTGGTGTGTGTCCTATTAAAACCACGACACCGTTTAGCCCGCAGAAACTGTGCGGAGGAACATCACGAATGGAGTCGTAACAAATGGCGACGTATTGTGCTCACAGATTGGTCAAGAATTTGCGTTCAGCCTCACAATCGTCGTTCCCTCATCTGGGGAGAACGTGGCAATTGTAACAATCCTGCTGTGCAGAAAACATCACCATATTATGGCGGTGAACGAATGGTGTGGGCGGGATTCAGTATTGGCGGACTTACGGAACTCTATGTCGTTGAGAATGGCGCTTTGACTGCTTAGAGTTATGGAGACGAGTTGCTTCGACTTTTTTGCTCTTCGTTGGTACCACAGAAGTTAGGTTCCTTCTGGTGGATGATAAATCTCGCCCTGACAGACCTGCACTGGTGGAGAACATGCTTGAAGCTGAGGGAACTGAACGAATGGAGTGGCCAGCTTGTTATCCGGACTTAAGCCCGACTGGACATGTCTGGGATGCACTTGGCAGACTCTCTGCAGCCAAACCAGCACCTCTCACAACGGTTACAGAGCTGGATATTACACTAATGGAAGAATGGCCAAATATCCTTCAGGAACTGATTGATAACCTCATACTGTCCACGCCACGCATTAGTGAAACTGTACTGGCAGTCTGTGGTGATCACAAACCATATTAGAGGGCAATGAGAATGACTTTTTCATTATTATGGTAGCCCCATGATGCCTCGCTCTAAGTAAACGCCATGTAAACGTCAAACATAGAGCTGAGACAGCAAAATATCGTACTAGTAGTATAGTAATGGGTGTATGAGCACAGTGACCTTTTACCTTTAAGATGACTTTCACTTTAGTACCGTTACAAGATGTATCATTAGCCCCCCCACTCCCCACCTTGGACAATAGCGCTCCCCACTGAACAAAGGATGCTGCCATGTATGATTGACATAGAACATGTAGTTGAATTGCACTTAGTAGAACAATGGTGGAAGATTGACTGATAACATCAAACATGAAATTGCATTTAACAAGAGTTTGAAATCTCTTAAACAGTAGAGACAACCACTCCAACAACTGGTTATGGGCTCCCAGCTCTCCCAGGAAGCTGCCCCAAGTGTCCCTGCCTCCAGCTGCCCCCAATTAATTTTTTTGTAATCCTAATTGCATATCAAATTAAACGTGACAAACTATGTTTACAGTAACAACTTCCAAAAGAATATTTTGTTTTCTCTAGGTAATCGTCAATGAGCAACAGCAGCTGCCACGTTGTTCATAAGTAATGTATAATAACAACAAATGTTTAAAAACTTACCAGTAACAACAAGGGACCTAGGTTTGCATTAAAAATTTCAGAAAAACATTCCGTTTCTCGGAAATCGGCTTCCGCCTATTTATGTTCTTTATTATTGTTTCATTCCATACAGAGTAATGGCAGGATGGCAGAAGGGCTAAGTGCCGCTCTTCAGCCTAGAGACAATAAATTTGTTACAAGGAGAAGTAAGACATCTAAACAAGAAAACATAAATTGAAAAATTTACACAAAACAACAATAAAGACAAAATTGGTGGACTTTATACTCATACACTGAAGACAATTGCTGGAAAACACTATTTTATGCGGTGACTATATGAAGAAACACTGATGAAAATGGCATGACACGTGGAGAAAGAAGCACTGGGACGATTAAAATACAGAGGCATTATCTGTGGTGTGGACGATCACAGTATTTGATAAAAGAACACTGAACACCAGTCGATGCACTGAACATATACATAACACGAAGCAGCAATTCATATAACACAATGACCACAGTTGAGTGTGATGACAGAGGGCCTGTGGGAGGGTTGGCAGGTGGAGGGGAAGGGAAAGAAGTGGCGGTAGGAACCTATGTATTTGAGACTGGGGGTGCGCTGTGTGGGATGCTCATGGAGAGTTAGGTAAAAAGTGTGGAGTTGGGAGGAGAGTGTGATTTGACCTATGGTGATCACCTGGGTTTTGGCAGGATTGATAGACAGGAACCACTGGTTGCAACAAGAGGTGAACTGGGTGAGGTGGATTTGGAGAAGGTGCCAGGACTGGGCAAGGGAGGGAGTCAGGGCAAGGAAGGCGGTGTGATCAGCATATTGAAATTGGTTGACTGGGGAAGGGGGGCTGCAACATTTCAGAGCTGTAGATGATGTAGAGGAGAGGGAAGAGGACGGTTCCTTGGAGCACACTGGTGGAGGGGTAAAAGGTACGATAGTCAGAATTACAGTGGGAACATAGGAAGGGCGATGGGAGAGAAAGACAAAGTTGACAGCTAGGGAATATTATTGGAGTTTTAAGAGCAGATCAGAGTGCCACACCTGGTCATAGGCGCATTTAAGGTCTAGGGACACAAAGATAGTAGAGAGACAGCAGTTAATTTGGAGGGAGAGGAGGTGGAGGAGTCGGTCATCAGTGGAGAAGGGAGATCGAAATCCACACTGGCTATCAGGAATGACATGGTGTTGTTGGAGATGGCGATGGATTCGACAGGAAAGGAACACTGGGGCGAGACAGATGGGACAATAGGATGAGGTATCGGAAAGAGGTTTGTTTGGTTTAGGAAACATGGTGTGGGAGATTTTCCACAGGACAGGGTAGTATCCAGTGAGGAGGACTATGTTACAGAGGGAAACAAGATCAGTAAGGAAGGTGAGGGGACTTTCCTTCAGGTGGCGGTAGGTGAGGCAGTTGTGGCCAGGAGCAGTGGTGATCTTTGTTTGGAGTTTCAGCTGGATATCGTGTGTAGTGATTATTGTATTGAGTTTGAAGGGGGGATGTGGGCCAAGTATTGGAAGCTGTGGGCGAGGGGTGGGATGGAGGTATTGGTCCAGTCATAGACGTCAGGGAAAAGGGTGTAATCAAAGTTGAGACTGTCTGGAATGGTGAAGACATCGGAGAGGAAGGTAGCAAAGTGGTTGGCCTTACTAAAGTTATCATGGAAGGGGCGATCAAGGTGAAGGAGCGGGTATCTGGGGGGAGGGGGGTTGTTTTTTCAGTAAGGTGGTGGAAGGCATTCCAATATTTTGAATATTTTGAGGAGTAAATGGGGAGATGGACGTTAAGCTATGTACATGTCTGTTGCCAGTCTCGGTGTTTCTTGGCAGTCAAAAGACTGTGCATGTGTCACTGTAGCTGTCGGTGGCAGAGGAGTGTATCCCAGTCATGGGTGTGGAGAAAGGTATGACAGAGGCTACAGGACTGATGGAGGAGAAGGACGGCCTGTAGAGCGAGGGTGGGATGATGAGGATGGATTGCTTTAGTGGGGATATGAGCGGAGACGGCATCAGACAAGATCTGCTGGAGGAAGGAGGCAGCGTGGACAATATCTTCACGTCTATGGAGAGGGTGACTTTCAACCTGTTGAGTGATGGAGTGCCAGTAGGCATTTCAGTCTGCCCGGGAGTAGTCATGGATTAGTTTGGGTGGGGAAGCTGGGTGGGTAGCATGGGGGGTGGGCAGACAAACCCTATGGTGAGGAGGACAGGGTCATGGTCACTGCTGATGGGGCCAAGGACGTCAGTGGTGATATGTCCAAGGAGGATGAGGGAGGCAATGATGACACCAGGAGTAGTGTTGCTGATAGGGCGAGTGTGACAGGAGAGAGGAATGATGTCGCATTGAACAGTGATTAGGAACTGATGCCACTATCTGTGTTCAGAAGGAGTACATGAATGGATATTAAGGTCGGTGGTGATCATATAGGTCGAAAAGGTTTGGTTGATGTGGGTAAGTAAGTCGTAGGGAAGAGGGATATTGGAATGGACATATAATGTGACAAGGGTAACAGTGAGAGACTGAGGTGCTCAGGATCAGATGCTCACAGGGATGGGGACGAGGTAAGGAGTGGTGCTGATGGTGTGGTGGGGTTGGAGGAAGGTTTCATTAAGGAGAAAGGCTTCCACATGGTGTTGGGAGTGGGTGTTCATAAAGAGGTGTTTATTAGTAGGAAGGGAGCGGAAGTTGGCATAGAGGAGGGAATAGTGCTGCTGTGCTTTGATGGACTGTAGGGAAGGGAGAGAGTAGGAGAGGGGTACAGAAAGACAAGGGGCTTAAACAGGAGTGATGATGTGGGAGAAGGTGAAGTGGACCTGGTTGTGAGAGTAGGGGGCTTTCATGTCTAGATGGAAGATGGAGCAGGTGGCAAAGGCAGTTGGAAGAAGTGTATGTTTTGAAGGACAGGGGATATGAAGCGGATCATGTCCTCGGTGGAAGGGGTGGGACGGAGGGAGTTGTTAGGGTGGAAAGAGGATCAACAGGATTGAAGGGGACAGTAAGTTCAGGAGTGGGCTGGGCTTTAAATTGTTATGAATAAGTGGGGTGAGTCTGGCTACAGGTGTTCCAGGGGGGGGGGGGGGAACAGCAAGGTTGGGGCAGTTTTAAGGAGGTTGGGGGTTTTACAGTGGGGACATGTAGAAGGGTTTTTGTAGGTTTCAGTAAGGTGGTCGTTGTAGGTCAAGTATTTCTGACACCTGTAGAACTGAGGAGGGGAACTGAAGGTGTCAACTTCGTGGCGGAGATTAAAGATCAGGACCCCCTCAGAGAGGAGTCGGTCTTACTAGGACGGGATCCTATGGTTGTGATGTAAATTTATGTGATTTGTGTTTCGATTTAACCTAGAAAGTGTTAGATGTGGGTCTGTTACATTGTATATTTTCACAGCTCTTTGAATTTTTCACCTTGCAGGATGATGAGTATAAGCTTTCTAGGATTCTTCTTCTGCTGCCTGACACTTTTATACTTCGGTAGTGCATACCTTACGAGTTGTATACTGGCGGTCATAAGATATCTCGTTCTGCTTCTGCAGTGTGATTGAAGGGAGTTTATGAACACTACCGAAAATATGTAATAGTATGTAGTCTACTATGTTAATCTAAATGACCCTAGATGGAGGACAATATTGTAGTCTGTTGTTAATAAGGAGAAATCGTGGCATATGCGATATATGCAATAAGAGTTGAAAAGCTTTGACTTTATTCTGTTTCTGGTGTGTGTTTTTATTGGGTTCTTGGAGGTATGTGGAGTGATCGTTAACGTTTGCATAACCTTCTTTCGAGAAAACATAAACTATGTTTGGTGCAAATCTATATTTAGTACAGTATCTGGCCCTAACTAGAGGCTGTTATATTCTATTTTTATGAGTTATGGCTCTTCATTGATACTTGATAGAACTTTCAGAGGATCGATGGATAAGTTACATCAAAGCTGTATTGCACTGTACTTATCTGTGGGTTGGCATGCTTGATGCGTTGTATTTTGTGGGATCTAACTGCCTGAGCTATCTATGTGATTTCCTCCTAAATAGAATGACGTGACTAGTCGAAAGAGTCTTAGAGTAACTCGGTGGACTTGGTTTTAAATGGTTGTTCACCTAGAAATATGACACAAAAGCATAATTCGAAGAACATCCCGCTGTCTTACTAGGAAAGGATCCTATGGATGTGATGTCAGTTGCACTGATCTGTTGATCGATTTACCTTAAAAAGGGTTAGAAGTGGGGTTGTTGTGTTGTAAGTTTTCGTAGCTCTGTAAATTTTTCTCGATGCAAGAGGTGATATATAAACGTTCTACCTTTCGAACGTAGATCCGGAAAATCCTTATTTATTTATTTACTGGATAACATAAGATGTTTGGTACTTGCTCTGTTGCGTGAGAGAATTGCAGGAAAAGTATCCAGCCGTCGCTATTAGATTAGTGGTACACTGCACTTTGTCATCCTCTGAATCCCCCTCTACACCTCGCATCCTAGTGTTAAGAGAGTAGTACAACGACGATGTAGTTTTGGTTTTAAATGGTTTTTCGTAAAGAATAATCACACAAAAAGTATATTTCGAATAACAACCTGGTGTCTAACTGGGAAAGAATTCGTCGGTTTTGATGTGAATTTCTTTGATCTGTGGCTAGTTTTGTCCTGAAAAGTGTTGGAGGCGGGTCTGTTGTATTGTAATCCGACAGTTTTGATGTGAAATTCTCTGATCTGTGGGTCAGTTTGCCTTAAAAGTGTTAGAGATTTATCTGGTGTATTGTAAGATTCCGTAACTCAGTAATTTTTTTGCTATGTGTGAAGCGACGTATAAGCATTGTAGTATTCATCCTTCTGCAGAATGAGCCTTTTACTCTTCGGTGATGTATGAAGATAACCTTTACAAGGTTTCTGCTGGAGATCATAAGATATCTGGCAGTGCTACTGCAAGGTGATCGATGTGAGCTGAGGAACACGCCGCCATCTATATGATTACCTAAAATATGTAATAGTTCGTATCGGCAACAGTTCAGAAGGGCAGTACATCGATTGGTAGAGTACGTGTTATTTGTTCAGCTATTGGAGATTTTTTAATTCTACATTGTTCTAGACTACATCTAATCAAAGTTCGTTTAAAGTGACATTGTGCATTACAGAGGTCTATGCAATGGAGTTTGACTTATTGTGTAGAGACTCATCTTGTATAAATGTCTATTATTATTATTATTATCGATTGTACATGACGGAGGTGTATCGAATGGAGTTTGACTTATTGTGTAGAGGCTGATCTTGTATAAATATCTTTCTTATTCTTGTCGATTTTCTAAACGTATGTTTACTTTCTCTAACAGATACATCACAAATTAGCGTACAACCTACAGTGTATGTGTGTGTGTATGTGACTGTGTTTCAGATAATATAATGTTTGTAGGCTTAGATGTAGCGATGTTGTTTTTCTCACAGTGGCGTGCAGCGTTTCTTCTCTTACTGATAACGGGAACTTTTAAAATAGGTGACTAGTGCTGGTGGGATTCGATTGTATCTAGACTGAATCGCTCAGCGTAAATGCTTCGCATGATTGGTGTGCAGATAAGCAATCAGATGAATGGTAGAAGAAGAAAATGCTATGTATTTGCTAGGGTAATGGCGTTGCGTGCATGTTTGCTTTGCTGTTGTGTCGAGTAGGTTGCTTGAATGTTCAATCCTTCTCTTATCTTACTCTGGAGGCGGCGAAGTCAGAGTCCTCCACTGCGAAATACGTAGTTCAAAAACTGGATAATTATTTGACGTGTTGTAAAGCAGAGGTATCACACAATTGTATATGCACATATATAATGGTTGTGCTAGGGTTATGTGTATTCAGCTCATCTGTTAGTGGTGTTTACGGAATTGATGTATCTCGGTAGCGTAGCAAAGATGCTTGTGGTGGTTGGTAAATTATTGTTCTGTCCAGAAGCAAAGTGTCTGATAAATCTCCGATAGTTTGGTGACTTAAAGTGGAATAGTTGCTTAATAATAAATAAACTATCTCACAATTCATTTAAACTTTTAGCACATGTTTATCGTTGTTAGGACGTTTATGTAGCTTGCTGAGAGAATACTGTGTGTTTGTGGTGACCTGGGGGAGAGAGAGTGAAATGGGAAATGATTTATTGTGCTGTTGATGGCTATCTCTCTCTTAGGTATCGGTACACAAAGCTTTCACCAGCTATTGTGATCTCGGGTTTTCCAAATTGTCATGGCGAACTTGGTGGTTTGTTTGAAAGGCTAAGACTGGAGGAAGGGAGAAAACAGGTATCAGTAACCTTTAACACTAGGAGCTTGAAATGAATTCACTTCTGAGTTTACCACTAGAGGGCGAAGAGACGTTTGCATGAGTATGAATCGAATATTCCGAAATAATTAACAGAGTAATTAGAGTACAAGCATGTGATATTACAAAAGATTTTCTTTATGTTCCCTCTATATGTAACTGCAAATCTGCAAGCCATACGAGTTATAATTAAGGTTTAATGTATTATGTTACCTAATCTTAGTGCCCAGACTTTGTAGCACATATAAGGCCATGCTCTGAGACAAAACAATGACTATGACCCCATTCTCCTCACTTTCACCCCCAATGTCTGTCGGCCCCGTAATCCCCACCCACCCAAACTCGTCCACGATTAATTCTAGGCAGAATGACTGCCCTGCTCCTACAAGAATCCCGCCACCTATACCACACCTTCCCCCGCATCTGTGACTGGGATACACTCATTCGCCACTGGTAACTTCAGCAACATGTGCGCAGCCTCCTGACTGCCAAAAAACGCTGAGACTGGCGTCAGACAATTAGACAGCTTAATGCCCACCTCCCCATCCACTCGTTCCAGTATTGGAACGCATTCCACCGCCTTACTGTCCCAAAACCCACACCCAGCTACCCTCTCCTTTAGCTCGATCAGCCCCTACCTGATAATGCCAGTAAGCCCAAGCATTTCGCCTCCTTCCTCCCTGACGTCTTTTCCATTCCAGATAATCCTAACTTTAATTACTTTCTAGTCCTGGTCATCTATGAAAAAAAAAACGGATGACTTCACCCCACCTATAGCTCCTGGCTTCAAGTACCTAGACCACCCTCCCCTTCCAACCTCAACACACCTATCACTGCACACGATATACAGCCAATAAACAACAAACGCTCCACAGCTCCAGGCCACGACTTCATCACTTACCGCCACGTCATGGAATACCCCGTCCCTTTCCTCACCAACCTGGCTTCTATCTACAACACCATCCTTTACGCTGGCTTTTACCCCAGCCTGTGGCAAATGTCGGATGTCCTCATGTTCCTCAAACAAAACAAACCTCCATCTGCCACCTCCTCCTACTGGACAATCTGCCTCACCTGGGTGTTCAGCAAGGTCTTTGAAACTATCCTGTCCCGACACACACAGTCTGCATGGCCACCACGGTCGGGGGTTCGAATCCCCCCTCGGGCATGGATATTTGTGACGTCCTTAGTATTAGCTAGTTCATAAGCAGTTTGTAAGTTTAGGGACTGATGACCCCGTAGTTAACTCCCATAAGCTCTACAAACATTTGAACATTTGTCCTGACCCATCCACCCCATCTCTGTCTTCACCACCTTCTTCCCGACACCCAGCGTGGCTTTCGCCCTTCCTTTTCCTCCCATGACCAATTTCTTCGCCTCAACCAACTCCTCTTCCTCCAGTTAATTTCCTGTTGCACTGCCATCTTTGGCTCCTTGGGCGTGGAAAGGTTGGAAAGGTTCTATGGCCAGGTCAGGCATCCTGGCCTGCTCTTCAAACTCCAGACCTATATGCACTTCCCATTAGCCTAGTCCAGGTCATTACCTCATTCTTTTCCAATCGCCCGTCTATAATACCGACTCCAATCTTTTCTACCCATCTGCCAATGTGCCCCAAGGATCTGTCTTCTCTCCCCTCCTATACCTCCTCTACACTTCTGATATGCCTAAGGCTGCCCCTCCTGTTTACCTTTTCCAATATGCTGATGACACTGCCTTCCTTGTCTTGTCTCCCACCCATGCCCATTCCAATCGTCTCCTTCAGCAACACCTTAATCTGTTTCCCACTTGGTGTGATCAGTGGCTCCTCTCTATCAATCCCACCAAAACTAAGGCCATCATAGTAGGTAGAACCACCCCCTCCTTTCGTCCCCGCTACTTTTACCTTACCCTACACGGTCGCCCCATATACCTCATACCCACCCTTAAATACCTAGGAATCCCCACCTTGGACTGAGGCGCTTCAGTCACGGTCTGCACGGCCACTACGGTCGGGGGTTCCAATCCCCCCTCGGACATGGATATTTGTGCCGTCCTAGTTCGTAAGTAGTTCATAAGTAGTTTGTAAGTTTAGGGACTGATGACCCCATAGTTAAGTCCCACAAGATTTACAAACATTTGAACATTTGATTCCCCACTTCCGCATCGTCAAAGATAATGCCTGCTCCTGCCTGCATCTCCTGAAACTTCTTGCAGGCTGAACCTGGGATCTACACCCTTCCACAGTCCTTCACACCTACAAATCCTTAATCCGCCTCATCCTTTGTGTACCCCATCCCACTGGATCTTCGCCCCTCCCGACATCCTTCTACAAATCCCTTGAAGTACTGGATCGCTATGCTCTCCACCTCGCCTTCCATGTCCCCCTTTATCCCACATCCCACTATTGGCTCCTTTATGACATCATCCCTTTCCCCGGCTTTATCCTCTTCATTGAACATATCCACCTCCGCTACCTCTCCCGAAAATTAGATCCGCCCAACCCCCCTGTCCATCCCCTCCTCACAGATCCTTGTTTGATGCCACACCTCCCTCACTGTGTTCACCCTGTCCTTCACCAGTCCACTCTCAATATTCTCCCCCTCTCCCCCTCCTGGATGATGCCCTCCACCCTGACAATTATCTTCCCTACCAGCTGTGACCCTCTTCCTTCCTCCCTCTTCATATCCCTCTGGAAGGCTCCATCCCTCCCTTCGTCCTTGCCTCTACTGCCCACTCTTCCTCCACCATTCCCTCTGTCATCCCTCCCCTCTTCTGCCCCTCCTGGCTTCTGGGGACATTATGGCCCGATTTCCTCCTCAAGGCCCTTTGGTCCCTCCTCCTCCTCCCTTTTCCCCTCTCCCCCTCACTTTTGCTCCCACTGCCTCGCCCCATCTCCCCTCCTCCTCTTCTACTCCCTTTCTCATCTCATTGCCATCATTGTCTACATCTACCCTTTATATGATCCCTGCGAAACCCTACATTTCAGCAGGATGATGCACGACCGCATGTTTTAGATCCTGTACATGCCTTTCTTGATACAGAAAATGTTCGACTGCTGCCCTGGCCAGCATATTCTCCAGATATCTCACCAACTGAATACGTGTGGTCAATGGTGGCCGAGCAACTGGCTCGTCACAATAGCCAGTCACTACTCTTGACGAACTGTGGTATCGTGTTGAAGCTGCATGGTCATCCGTACCTGTACACGCCACCCAAGCTCTGTTTGACTCAATGCCCAGGCGTATCAAGGCCGTTATTACGGCCAGAGGCGGTTGTTCTTGGTACTGATTTCTCAGGATCTATGCACCCAAATTGCGTGAAAATGTAACCGCATGTCAGTTCTAGTATAATATATTTGTCCAATGAATACCCGTCTATCATCTGCATTTCTTCTTGGTGTAGCAATTTCAATGGCCAGTAGTGTATTTATATGCCATCAGTTTTTGCAGAAGTTATTGGAAAGGCTGTTTATTCAAGGTTAATTGTGTACATCGTATCTTGATGATAAACTTATTTTAGTTTCGTTATTGTCAATAGTAATTGTGATACTTGAAGGTGAAGTAATTATTTTGTGTGGCTATAAGATGAATGAAAATAATTTATTTTTACCGAACAGTTTCCGCAAAATGGAGCGAGAAAGATTTATATGAGCAGAACACACGTTAATCCCAATATGGTAGTTTTTAATTGTTTACGGAAAACTGATGCACAGTTTTTTGCTCTAAAAGCTTTTTGTGCTCAAACACACTTTAAATATAAACTATTTAGAAATGCTGATCCTGAAGCAATAGAGGCCTTTGTAAGTCTCATTAAGGATCAAGACTGGCAGGATGTTTGTAGTGCTGTTAAGCTAGACGATAAATACACTATGTGATCGAAAGTATCCACACACTGCCACCTACCGCCACGTAATGCGTATCAGCGACCTCAGTAGTCATTACACATCGTGAGAGAGTAGGATGGGGCGCTCCGCGGAACTCACGGACTTCGAACGTGGTCAGGTCAGTTGTGTCAGAAGTCTGTACGCGAGATTTCCACACTCCTAATGATCCCTAGGTCCACTGTTTCTGATGTGGTACTGAAGTGGAAATGTAAAGGGGCGTACATAGTATGAAAGCGTACAGGTCGACCTCGTCTGCAGACTGACAGAGACCGTCAACAGTTGCAGAGCGTCATGCAGTGCAAGAGGCCGGAATTTATCCAGACTATCACACAGGAATTGCAAACTGCCTCAAGACCCACTCCAAGTACTATGGAAGTTAGGCGGAGGTGAGAAAACTTGGATTTCACGGTCGAGTGGCTGCGCATAAGTCACAAATCACGCAGATCGATTTAAAACGATACCTCGTTGGGTATAAGCAGCATAAACATTGGACGCTTGAACAGTGGAAAAACGTTGTGTGGAGTGACGAATCATGGTACACAATGTGGAGATGCAATGACAAGGTGTGGGTATGGCGAATGCTCGGTGAACGTCATCTGCCAGCGTGTGTAGTTCCAACAGTAAAATTAGAGAGCGGTGGTGTTATGGTGTGGTCTTGTTTTCCATAGTGGGGTATTGCACCCCTTGTTGTTTGCGTGGCACTATCACAGCATAGGCCCTCACTGATGTTTCAAGCACTTTGTTGCTTACTGCTGTTAAAGAGCAATTCGGGGATTACGATTGCATCTTTCAACACTATCGAGCACCTGTTCGTAATGCGCGGTCTGTGGCAGTAACATCCCTGTAATGGACTGGCCTGCACAGCGTTCTGATTTGAATCATATAGAACACCTTTGGGATGTTTCTAAACGCCGACTTCGTCCCAGGCCTCACCAATCTACATCAATACCTCTCCTCAGTCAATATCGCCTAAAAGACAAGGCCTCACAACAGGCTGTGCCGCGTCACACCGAGAGGCCGCGACAGCTAGCTGACTGACTGGACGCTGGGGCACAGCCCGCCGCCTCCTAGAGGCCGGCCAGTCAGCTACCATACCCGGCCTCTCGGTGTGGCGTGGAGGCCTTCTGTTCTAGGCTGTGTTGACACAGCGCAGCACTCAGTGAAGAATGGGCTGCCATTCCCTAAGAAATTTTCCAGCACCTGATTGAACATATGCCCGCGAGAATGGAAGATGTCATCAAGGCTAAGGTTGGCCCAACATCATGTTCATTTCTAGCATTACCTATGAAGGGCACCACGAACTTGTAAGTCATTTTCAGCCAAGTGTTCGGATACTTTTGATCACATAATGTATCATGCTATCCTCAATACTTTCTCATACTCTCTGAAAGTTGCTTTCCGTTAGAAGGTTCAAAATTGGGTACTATCACTAGTAGCCAGCAAAAATGGCTTGCAAAGGGGTAACAATATCATGTAGAACAAAGCGGCAGTTATATCAGAATCTTAGAAGTAGTCACAATCGAGCTGCAGCAGCCCATTCCAAATAGTAGGCTCTTAAAAATATCATTGGGAAGGCGAAAAATATGTGGTACGCAAAAAAGAATAACTAATTCTCAGGATAAGAGCGAAACCATATGGCCAGTCGTGAAGAAAGTGTCTGATCAACAGCACCAGCTTGAGGATATTTAGTCAGTGAGTATTAGAAATGTTTCTGTTACTGATAATGTGAGTGGTATTTAAGAATAATTTTCTGGATATAGTACGTGAAATAAACAGAACCTTAGTTTCTGCAAATAATCATATTACTCTGTTAGAAGCTAACAACTTGAGATTTTTAACTGAAATAGTTGATGATACTGACAATGGAGAGAGAGTGTCAATAATTCAAAGACTAAGGAATCTTATGTATGTGATGGGGTATCTATCAGAATCAGAAGTACTGTCTGCATATGTTAGCCCAATATTGTATTATTTATAATTTTTCATTTTGCAATGTTCATTTACCTGAGATTTTAAAGTATTCTGTAGTGAAGCCAGTTCATAGAAAAGGAGAAACAGGTGACATGTTTCTATGCTAATGGTGTTTGCTAAAAATATTGAAAAGACTGTATATTCAATTGAAGTTGATCATTTCAGTTCACATAATTTAATGTCAAATGTACAGTTTCGTTTTAGAAGTGGCATAACAACTGAAAATGCTATATTCTCTTATCTCTGAGAGTCACTGGATGGCTTAAACAAAAGGCTGCAAATACTAGGCATTTTTTGATATAACAAAGGCACTTAATAGCATTGAACAGAAAATATTAACGCAGAGTTGGAGAATTGTACAATAAGGGGAGTAGCTCACAATTGGTTCGCCTCTTAACTTTAATGACCGACAACAGAAGATAGTTCTCTGTTATTACAAATATTAGATGAAGCAGCATTGGCCGTAAAAATAGTTTGCATTTATTTTCGCAAATCCATTTCAGTTACTTAGTAACCATCTGTAGTGCAGATGCTAAATCAAAATAAATAAATATACAAAATCAAAGCTATATCAAAGTATGAACAATTTCTAATGAGCGCGAACGTCATAAGTGGTTTTTAAATAGCAGAAATTCACAAGAGATGTTACATGAATTATAATAATACACATAGAGCTGACGCATTTCATAATACAATGTCAAGATAGTGCAGGATATTCATTTTCTGTGTCAGGTGTACATTTAGCTGAGCCAGCTGCTTACAAGGACTCTGCAGCTGGGGTAGGTAATAGGCGACACTAGCGCCCTCTTTATTGCGTGAAAGGAATACACCAATCATGGTTAACAAATGAGAAAATACAAAATAGTCATACATTCCTTGTAAGCAGCTGGTTAAGTTGAATGTACACCGGACACAGAAAATGAATATACGGCACTATCTTGATATTGTATTATGGATTACGTCAGTTCTATGTATAATGGTACAATTAATGGAACATCTCTTCTGAATTTCTGGTATGTAGAAACCACTTGTAACGTTCGTACTAATTAGAAATTGTTATTACGTTAATATAGCTTTGATTTTGTATAGTTATTTATTTTGATTTAACATCTGCACTGACTGCGGTTACTTCGCAACTGAAATCTATTTGCGACAATAAATGCAAAATATTTTGACGGCCAAAGCGGCTTCATTTAATATTTGTAATAATTATTTTGTGGTCGTGGAGCACATCCTTCCATATAATAGTATCGAACTTTAAGTTCTCTGTTATTTTGAGAATGGCTACGACATGCCGTCACAATGGGGCACAGTTGAGTAGTGGGTGTCCCAGGGGTCAGTTCTGGGGTCGCTGCTTGTAATTTATATAAATATTATGTCTTCTAGTATAACAGGTATTTCTTCAATACTTTTCTTTGCGGATGACACCAGCTTCGTAGTGAATGATAATTCAATACGAAAAATAGTCTATTTAACGTCATTCGCTTATGACGTATGCTGTTATTTTTGGGGTAACACTTCTGGTTGAAAAAGGGTATGTTTGGCTTATAACCGGGCGATCGAGCAATATGTGTGGCTTAAGATCGCAAACCTCTTGTCAACCCCTTTTCAGTCATCTGCGAATTCTGCATTGGCCTCTTAATATATATTTTCTTTGATGTCGTATGTTGTTAACAATATCAGCTTATTCTCGAGAGTTAGCAACTTCCACTCATTTAACACGAGGCACAAATCAAATCTGTATTTGAACCAGACCTCTCTGACTCTTGTGCAGAAAAGTATGTTGTATTCTGCAGCATCCGTTTTCAATAATCTACACGAAGAATTCAAAAATCGTTGTAGTAATCGACGCACTTTGAAGTATAAACTGAAGAGTTTCCTCATGGCTTATTCTTTCTATTCTGTAGTGGAACTCCTGAGAAAATTAAAATAAAATTAATCTAATTCCTATATTACGTTGTTGATTGTGTTTACTTATGCTTAGGCTTGTCTTCTGCATAGAAATTCTCTATGTTTGATTTTATCTGTTCCTACTCTTCTGTTATAATTTCAATTACCGACTTGTTCCATGACCATGGAGGTTTGCTTCCCAATTGGGTCCTGCAGATAATTATATATTTACGATTTTTGCCAGATGCCCGGTAGACGTCGTTTACCATCTGCACGTCTATTTCTGTCGTGTCCCGTACTGACCGCCCTATGGTATGGATAATTTCCTCTCTAGCGTTTTACCAGGTCGCTCGCAGTAGTTCTTTCACCTTGGAAAATAGATCGCTAAAATGTTTGTGAATTTGAGTGGCCAAACTGCTAGGGTCATCGGTCCCTAGACCTACAAACTACTTACACTAAATTACGCAATGGGCAACAGACACACTCCCGAGGGTGGACTCGAACCTTCGTCGGGAACGGCCACGCAATCCGTAGCATGCCGCCTTAGACCAGCGGCCATTCATGCGCTGCAAAAGAGATCGTAATCGCAAGGATTCATATCGGGTGAGTACGGTGGATGTTGTTGCACTGTCATGCCGAATGCCACACCGCTGCTGCTGTCCAGGGCATCTGGCAAAGAGACATCCTGGGACATCAGACGTACTGACTCGACATGAGTCCCTGTCAGGAAAATCATTTTGCCAAAATGAAAGAACCATTGCGAGGGATCACGTACAGCTGCAGAGATGACATCCATTCCATAGGGCGGTCAATATGGGACATCAGCAATATTTGGCCAAACTGTAGCAGATTTTGAATTTTGCCGAGGCTTTCAGTATTCTGGCTCACTGTGCGAGGCTCAGCTCCAATCATCTTTCCTTATTCTCCGAATGGCAGTGCTCAAATGGATACGAATATTGCTCCCAACGTGCGGTTTTCGGGCCCTTTGACATTTGTGCTAAAACAGGTAACGCAGCGCCCTATTCCCTTTTTTCGCCGAGGGCGCCTTGGACACATCCCTGGTAAAGGAGACGACTGCGATTCAAATTATGAACCTTTTATTAGATTCTCGTTTTCTGTGGTGTAGTGTAAAACGTACACGTAATTTGTTGCGTAAGCCTGTGAACCTGTTTCAACCATTAACGTTTTAATATACGAAATTTGTCTATTCGTATTGAAATCGATTAGGTAAATACGTTACACAAAGTAACTAAGAAGGAAATAAAATGTAAAAAAAGACGTGTAACAAGAGCGTTACTTAGCATAAAATGTGAGCTCAAGTGTCTTTTCAGCTAATCATTATTTCTAAACTAAGGCGCACGTTCGACAATCATCTGTGTTGTGGTTACCAAGTGGAAAAAAAAACCCAAAGATCTTCGACCAGCAGTTAACAGGGCGGAATGTGCGAGGTTTGGGGGTGGGTGGGGGCTAAAAAGAAAAGAAAATTTCAGAAGACTCTGTGTGGGTCTAGTCTGAAGTGGTACACCAGGCTATAGTCTCCCCACCACCCTTAAAATGAAATGGATAATAGGCACAAAATGATGATAAAATATGTAAAACATAGACACAGAATTATTGCACAATTACAATACAACCAAATATTAAGAATTTGTAAAAATCTCGCTTGGATAATTATACACAGCTTTCAACACTCAATTGTTTATGCCTCCATACGTCTGTGATAAATGAACTCGATTGAGCAAAAGTTTGCTTCCGTTTAAAAAGTCATACAATTATGAATAACTGTGTTTCAAATTAATTTTCACCATCACAATTACTTCTGAGATCTCTATTTTCATTTGAGTTTTCTCATATGCACGTATCTTATTCATCAGGGAGAAGACACACTCGAATGCAGGAAGATATAACACAAATTCCACAAGCTTTGAAATATTCTCATATTTGTTTGAATGTGAAGCGCTGGGACATTGGTGACCAGCGCATACCAGTGACAGTTTCTTCCGTGCTCCATTGCTCTATCTTCTGAAGTGTATAAAGCTGCTAAGCTCTAAGACACTCTTAGAGGCCGGCCGCTGTGGCCGAGTGGTCTGCGGAGTGCCAGTCACGGTCTGCACGGCCGCTGCGATCGAGGGTTCGAATACCCCCTCGGGCATGGATGTTTGTGCCGTCTTTAGTATAAGCTAGTTCATAAGTAGTTTGTAAGTTTAGGGACTGATGACCCCGTAGTTAAGTCCCATAAATTCTACAAACATTTGAAAATTTGACACTCTTAGAATAAATAATAATAGGCAATGTTAAAGTTTGGTGGTAACACATTTTTGAGAGGCCCGTAGCACTTTTGTACCTCATACTAAGTAGGTACATAATTTAAAAGAACCCATTTGAAGTCTGAAAAGGCATTAACATTATCTGTCCACCGCTCAATGTATTGAGCATTGCTATCATAAACTTCACAGATGGTTACAGTGAATTGTTTATATCCCCTTCAGATACAGTATAGACACTTTTACAATGCTAAAAATATAAGAAGTTTTATGTTGAAACGTCACAGGACCGGTAGATTTGATTAGTAAAAACCGGAATATTTAGGTGTTCCCAGCAGAACCCGATGGGGACAAGGACGACACAAACCGTCACTGCCCCGGCGAAAGCGGGACGTCGAGTCACCTTAACTGACGCCAATGCAGCAGGTCTGTACTAGAAGGAGAAACCTTTAAAACCATTTGATATGGCATCAGTCACTCTCATCCAGCGTGGTGGTGTGTAATGTTCACCACAAATGCAAACATCAGTAGTTTAAGTGTAAACCTTGAGGTTAAGATTATTGAATTACGCACGCTTATGTAAAACACTGAAGCGTGTACATTATTCTTGTTTGTATGAAACGCGCTAAATAGTTTATATTTTAGGTTATCTATTTGGATCATTTTTCAAATGACGAATCTTTGGGACACTTTGCATTTTATTACTGACACTCACCATTTCTCAGCTGCTTTCCTGCTGAAACGGAAAGTGCTTTGTCGCCGCGACTTTGTCGCGGGTTGACATCTTACAGGTTGATGTAGGTAAGACGTGCTAAACTGAAACGCTTGCGGGCTGTCTTCCTTCAGATATATCTTGTTTTTGCGCTAGTTCTCTTCAGTTATGAATAACTAGAAATTCAGTTATGACTAACTAGAAATATGAATATTTCTAGATTCTTGAAGACCAGAAGTGGTGATTACAGCGAAGTTTTACGGTTGCCGCCGCTCTCGCATCCCAGTTTCCATCGTTTATGCTCGTTCCAGTCGCCTTCATTTAGACAAATGTTCAAATGTTTGTAGAGCTTATGGGACTTAACTATGGGGTCATCAGTCCCTAAACTTACAAACTACTTATGAACTAGCTTATACTAAAGACGACACAAATATCCATGCCCGAGGGGGGATTCGAATCCCCGATCGTAGTGTCATTTAGACCTTTCGCGCCATTGTTTCGGTGACGTCATCTGTCCAGCATCTCGCAGGTCTACCACTCTTTCTTCTCTGAATCCATTTTCATACTCATTTCCGCCACCTTGTTATTTTAATTACTCGTTGGGCATCTGCAAAGGAAATCACCACATATTACATTAATTACAACATTCTCATAACTCTATACTGATAACATTATATTTTTACTTCGCTAAATTACAGATAATCTTGAGCCACTCTGTGGCTTAGTCAAAGAGTCTACGTATGTCCTTCAATTCACCATATTAGCCGTACACTCTACACACGGGTAGATGGTCCATTGATTGTATTTCGCCATATTCATTCAGGACTGTCTGACAGGCCACAGTTGTTTACATCTGTCAACGCTTGTTCTGACGCAGTTCAGAGCTGTCTATAATTTCATTGAGAGGTTGAATCCATCAATCTTCTTGTTGGGGCGTCAACCAAATTCTGATTCTTATGTTTACTTCCACCCCATAGTTATTCCCAGCCTGTTTTCGAGTCGATGCCTTGAAGTTCTTCGCCATTTTCCGACAAACCTGTCTGTAACTGTTAGGTCATGATGGATAGGGAGGTCTCGATTCTCTAGAATTTTTGTGTATGTTCTTAGGGCTAGCTGTGGTCGCCTAACTTGAGTGGGCTCTATGTTAGAAAGGACGGGGAGCCAGGCACAGGGGGCGATATTATTCGCATTGTCTCCCTCAGATGGACGCCCACTTTAGCGACATGAGCGCTTCTCATCCAGACACGGGGAACAATATTCAGCTACACTATAGACAAGGGCGAGTCTGAAGTACTCAAAGTGCTCGTTCCACATCCTCAAGTCGTTCCAGCCGCTTTTGAGAGGATAGCATTGCGGGATTTTTTAAAAATCTTCTGAAGTGTTAATTATACTTTAGAGTGCGTTCTAGTTTCACTCCAAGGTATTTAGTTTTATCCTTATGTCTAGTGTGTTGGACATTCATAGAAATCTGTAATTTTCTATTTGCATCTCTGTTATTGAGATGCATTATGGTGCTGGTTGTTTTGTTGGGATTTGGATGTAGATGCCATTTGGAGTAATAGGTGCTCAAAACATGCAGAGTTCACAGTTTTGTCGAGGTCTCTGGAACGTTTACTTTGATATGCGATGGCCACATCGCCCGCATACGCAAATTTACGTGATTTCGTTTCTGGTGTGTTAGTTATACATAGACTGAAGAGAACGGGTGCTAGTGCTGAACACTGTGGCAGGCCGTTATCCAGAACCACGCTCTTGCTGTTCGTATCATGAAGTGAAATCTTGATTTTTCCTGTCTGTCAGCATGTTCTTGAGTAACGTGTAACTCTGTTTGCATTTCATAATTCTAGTAAGCTTAAGCAATAGTTCTTCATTCCATACTGTAACGTAGGCAGATGAGATATCTACGAGAACCAGAGCTGTTTTCGTTAATCAATAGTTCTTCATTCCATACTGTAACGTAGGCAGATGAGATATGTACGAGAACCAGACCTGTTTTCGTCTTGTTTTGTAAGCCTTTCTCAATATACAGTTTGGCGGACAGAACTTGGTCGTAGCAATTTCTACGTGCTCGAAAATCTGCTTGGTACGCCGGAAGGTAGGCTTTGATGTTCGAAGTTAATCTAGTCAGTAACACTCTCTCGAATCATTTGTAGAAGGGACATAGCAGGGATATTGATCTGTTATTTTTTGTGTTATCTCCCATTTTTCCGGGTTTCAACAGCTCGATAACTTTAGGTTCTTTTCAGATCTTAGAGAGAGCGCCCATACTGATGCAATCTGTGCAGAATTTGGCCAACCACTTTCATCCTAAAATTCTCAGTTCCTTCAAGAATTCTGGTAAGATCTCTTTAGTTCCAGTGGCTTTGCCATTCTTCATTATCTTCAGTGCTTGCGTGATCTCTTCTGTCTCCACTTCTTTTACAGTGTATACA
Source organism: Locusta migratoria (assembly GCA_026315105.1). Lineage (NCBI taxonomy): Eukaryota > Metazoa > Arthropoda > Insecta > Orthoptera > Acrididae > Locusta > Locusta migratoria. The sequence continues at coordinate 26,891,605 of CM048755.1, read as the reverse complement.
TTGATTGGATTATACAATAATAAATTGTTCAGATTTTTAGAAAATTCTTTCTTTTTCGCTGTCTTCAGATGGATTTTGGAGGTCTCAGCTGAACTAGTGCTAAGAGACGGCCTCTGAGGCACTGTGCTATCGCCTAATTTCCTCAGCAGGCCTCAGCTCTTCCTGCTGGAATGGGTGAAATCGAAATTTTCCAATGCCTCCTTTCATTTGGTCCTGATTCATAGCGTTGATCAGTTGGTCTGCGGTCTCATTGTCCCCGTTCTTCTCAAATTTCTCCATAAGTGTTTCACACTCTTTCGACCAACAGGGAGTGAATTCCTTTCTAGAACCACGTGGAATAGCATTTAGGGCCGCTTTGTGTACCAGATTTGTCAATATTTTGTAGTTATCGGGTTTCGACGGTACCCATTTTATAGTCTTTCCTACATGTCTGGCATACGTTGTAAATGAAAATACCAGGATAGTCGTTTCCTTTCTAGGAAGTGTAGAATTTTATTGTTTGGATTGTTGTTTTGATGTTTTAGGGGGACAAAACTACGGAGGTCATCAGTCCCAATTTTATTGTGCTTTTGACATTAATCATCTCTTTGATCCTGTCAATTATAACATGATCTGGCCTGAAATATCAACAACTTCATCTTCAGGAATCCATTTCGCCTGCCAGCATGAGGTTTCTTTTTTTCTTTTTTTTTTACCTGTGTGATGATTTCCACAACTCCTCGCCGTACGTTGTGTTTCGTTCAATCATTGAATGATGGATGATGTGCTTTCACTGGCCGATCTAATTGTTTATATCATTCATTTTTCTACCGTTTGACGATAGAGTCACAACAATTTTAAACAGTATCAGCACCGAGGTGTGTGTCTTTAACAGTGTTTCTTCTCACCTTCATATATATAGACACGTTTATGACAAGACTCCATGTTTTGATTTCTTCTTTTAATTTACCAAGCATGTAATTAATAACCTTCCACATCTCCAGCTACTACAACTTTGTCTTAAAAATATAGAGTAATTTGTTTCGTTAAGGGTCCGCAGCCACTATAAACTTTAAAAATAAAAACATGGTTTTAACAGGCTGTCTTACGAGACTTTTTATTTTGCGATTAGCTACGTTCGACACTAAGTCATTTTCAAGCTAACATATTATCAATATTGACAATACATGTGTTTGAAAACGACTTAGTATCGAAATTAGCAAATCCAAAACTAAAAAGGCTCGTAAAACCGCTATTTGTTGAAATATATATATGCAAAGATCGCTATGCAATATTTTATTTCAGATAACCGGTTTCGAGAAACTTAGTTGTCTTCTTCAGATCTCTACATTTTAAAAAATAGCCCATCTCCATACATCATTTACGAGTGCGCAGTTCAATTTTGTTGCGTCATGATTTATAAGAATTTGCGTCTGCTCGTCATGTATGATACCTACAACGTCATGTAAATTAGATGTGCAACTGTTGCTCTATATCTAGATCCATACTCCGCAAACCACCTGACGGTGTGTGGCGGAGGGTACCTTGAGTATCACTTACGGTTCTCCCTCTTATTCCAGTCCCGTATTGTTCGCGGGAAGAAGGATTGTCGCTATGCCTCTGTGTGGGCTCTAATATCTCTGATTTTAACCTTATGATCTCTTCACGAGATATACGTAGGAAGGAGCAATATACTGCTAGACTCCTCGGTAAAGGTGTGTACTCGAAACTTCCACAGAAGCCTGTACCGAGAGACAGAGCGTCTCTCCTGCAGAGTATTCCACTGGAGTTTATCGATCATCTCCGTAACGCTTTCACGATTACTAAATCATCCTGTAACGAAGGTCGCTGCTCTCCGTTCGATCTTCTCTACTTCCTCTATCAACCCCACCTGGTACGGATCCCACACCGGTAAGAAGTATTCAAGCAGTGGGCGACAAGTCTAATGTAACCTACTTCCTTTGTTTTCATACTGCACTTCCTTAGGACTCTTCCAATGCATCTAAGTCTGGCATCTGCTTTAACGATGATTGATTTTATATGGTCGTTCCATTTTAAATCGCTCCTAATGCCTACCCCCAGTTAATTTATGGAATTAACTGCTTCCAGTTGCTGATTTGCTATAGTGTAGCTAAATGATAAAGGATCTTTCTTTCTGTGTATTCGCAGCACATTACACTTGTGTACATTGATATTCAATTGCCATTCCGTGCACCATGCGTCAATTTGATGCAGGTCCTCCTGCATTTCAATACAATTTTCCATTGTTACAACCTCTCTATATACTACAGCGTCAACTGCAAAAAGCCTCAGTGAGCTTCCGATGTTATCCGCAAGGTCATTTATATATATCGTGAACAGCAACGGACCCACGACACTCCCCTGCGGCACACCTGACATCACTCTTACTTCGGAAGACTTCTCTCCATTGAGAATGACATGCTGCATTCTGTTATCTAGGAACTCCTCAAACCCAATCACACATTTGGTCTCATAGACCATATGCTCTTACTTTGTTCATTAAACGACTGTGGGGAACTGTATCAAACGCCTTGCGGAAGTCAAGAAACACGGCATATACCTGAGAACCCGTGTCTATGGCTCTCTGAGTCTCATGGACGAATGCGCGAGCTGGATTTCACACGATCGATTCCTACCGAGCAGATTTCTAGTCTCCATAAAAGTCATTATACTAGAACATAATACATATTCCAAAATTCTACAACTGACCGATGTTAGAGATATAGGCCTATATTTCTGCACATCTGTTCGACGTCCCTTCTTGAAAACGGGGATGACCTGCGTCATTTTGCAATCTTTCGGAACGCTACGCTCTTCTAGAGACCTACGGTACACCACTACAAGAAGTGAGGCAAGTTCCTTCGCGTGCTCTGTGTGAAATCGACCTGGTATCCCATCAGTTCCTGCGACCTTTCCTCTTTTGAGCGATTTTAATTGTTTCTCTATCCCTCTGTCAATTATTTCGATGTATGCCATTTTGTCACGTATTGTTCGCGAAAAAAAAAAGATTGTCGGTATGCCTCTGTGTGGGCTCTAATCTCTCTGATTTTATCCTCATTATCTCTTCGCGAGATATACGTAGAATGGAGCTATATACTGCTAGACTCCTCGGTAAAGATACAAGTGGGGAAAATGTGTGCCGCGGTGGAATGGCCGAGTGCTCTAAGGCGCTTATCTGCGGAGCGCGCAGTTGCTCCTCGTCGGATGTTCGAGTCTTCCCTCGGGCATGGGCGTGTGTGTTGTCCTTAGGTAGTTTGTAAGCCTAGGGACTAACAATCAGCGTAGTTAAGTCCCACAGATTTACAAACATTTGAAAAATGTGTTGTGTATTTTTAAAAGTGAGGAGCTATGACATATGATTTTAAATTATGACACATCTAGTTTATTACTGCGGTCTGGTTTTTCTACAATTTGTGTAAAACTTTTCGTTCCCTCCTATTTTACCCATGCTACCTTCAGAATTTGAAAGAGTGTATTCCTGTAAACATTGTCAAGAGCTTTCTCTAAATCTACAGAAGCAAAAAACGTAGATTTGCCTTTCCTTAACGTATATGCCGTGATGTGAGTATTGCCTCATGTGTTCCTAAATTTCTCCTAAATCCAAACCGATCTTCCCCGAGGTAGGATTCTACCAGTTTTTCCATTCCCCTGTAAATGATTCGTGTTAGTATTTTGCGAGTATGACTTACTAAACTGATGGTTTTGTAATTTTCACACTTGTTTGCACTTACTTTCTTTGAAATTGGAACTTTATTTGAAACTGGAATTTTTATATTCTTCTTGAAGTCTGAGGGTATTTCTCCTGTCTGATACACCTTGTACACAAAGTACAACTGTTCCATCATGACTCGTTCTCCCATTGACATCTGCAGGTCAGGGGGAATATAATCTATTCTAGAGGCCTTCTTTCGACTCAAATCTTTCAGTTCTCTGTCAAATTCTTCTCGTAGTATAGTATCTCGTGTCTCATCTTCATCTACTTCCCCTTCCATTTCTACAATACTGCCTTCAAGTTCATTTGTTTGTATAGACCCTCTACATATTCCTTAAATTTTTGAGCTTTTCCCTGTTTCATTGGTACTGGTTTTCCATCTGAGGTCTTGATATTCATCAGCTGGCACTCCTGCTTAGCCAATCTGCATTTCCTGTGAACCTCATTTTTTAGCCGTATGTACACCCTTTTGCCTGTTTCACTAGCTACATTTTTCTATTTTCCCCTTTCATCAATTACGTTTAGTGTCTCTGGGTGCGTTATTCAAGGATTTCTATCAAGCCTTATCCTTCTACATTTATGTTTTGATCTCTCTCTTATAATGTATCACGTTTCGGTCAATCCTTGTGTAATGCTTGTTCTGAAATTCTCGACAGTCTCTGGATCCTTCAGTTTATCCACGTTCCATTTTCTTACTTTTCTACCTTTTTGTAATTTCTGAAGTTTTGATCTACAGTTCATAACGAATATGTTATGGTCGAGTCTATATCTGTCTCTGGATATGTCTCACGGTTTAAAAGCTGGTTTCAAAAGCCATGTTTTACCGTTATAAAATCAATCTCAAACTTTCTGGCATCTCCTGGTCTCTTCCATGTATATAAAATTCTTTCATGATTACTAAACCAACTGTTTGTGATGATTAAATTGTGCTCTGTTAAAAATTTTACCAGGTGACTTGTTTCATTCCTTTTTCTCAATCCATATTGACCTACTATTTTTTCTTCCCGTCCTTTTCCTACTATCAAGTTCAAAGAAGGTCCCCATCACGGTGAAGGTTTTTTCCTCTCCCTTAGTTGGTTCAATAACTTGTTTTACCTAATCATACAGTTTTTCAATCCCCCCATCATCGACAGAGCTAGTTGGCGTATGAACTTGTGCTAATGCGGTTGGTGTTGGATTCATGTCTATCTTGGCTACGATAATGCGCTCATTGTGCTGCTGAGGGGCTCATAGTAGTTTGCCCGCATTCCTGTTCTCGTATTAATTATTAGATCTACTTCTGTGTTTCCTCTAACTGATTTCGTAACTGTAACCCTGTACTCACTTGACAAGACAACCTGTTAATTCTGCCAAGTGAACTTCACTAATTCTCACCATATCTAACCACAACCTATCCATCTCTCTTTTCTAATTTTCTAACCTCCCTACTCATTTAAGGAATTTAACATTCCACTCTATGATCCGTAGAATGTTGTCTTTCCTGATCACGCGGTGGCCGAGGGGACTGCGGCTCGCCAGTCACGGTCTGCACGGCCATTACGATCGGGGGGTTCGAATCCCCCCTCGGGCATGGATATTTGTGCCGTCCTTAATATTAGCTAGTTCATAAGTAGTTTGTAAGTTTAGGGACTGATGACCCCGTAGTTAAGTCCCATAACCTCTACAAACATTTGAACATTTGAATTGATTTACTGATGACAACATCCTCCTGAGTATTCCCCGCTCGGAGATCCCAATGGGGGACCTCCAACATATTGTACCCTAGAAAACGCCATCATCATATATTCATATAGGAGAGCTGCATGCCCTCAGGAAAAGTAACGACCGTAGTTTCCTCCTGGATTTCAGCCATTACCAGTAATTGCATGGCAAAGCCATGTTAGCTGTTGTTATAAACAGTCAGTCATCGAGACTGTTGCCCCTATATCTACTAAAAAGGCTGCTGCCTCTCCTCAGAAACCACACGTTTGTCTGTTCTCTCAACAGATACCCGTCTGCTCTGGTTACATCTACAGTACGGCTATCTGTATTTTTAATGAACGCAACGTGTGTGGCTCGTAGGGGTAGGGTGCTAGTCCTGCTTTATAAGGCCAATAAAAGTTGCAAAATGGTCTAGACAAGATGTTAGTATGGTGAGAAAAGTGAGACTTGACGCTAAATAAAGAAAAGTATGAGGTCATCTAGATGAGTAATAAAAGAAATCCGTTAAATTTCAGTTACACGATAAATCGCACGAATCTCAAAGCTGTCAAAATACGTAACTATCTGATGATTACAACTAAACAACATTGATAGGGAAGACTACATGGATAATATCGAACCAAAGAATCGAAAGGCGAACCAAAGACTGCGCTTTGTTGGCAGAACATCAAAAGAAACAACAAATCCATTAAAGAGACAGCCTACACAAAACTTGTCCGTCTCTGTTGCTTGATATGAGATCCATATCAGATACGATTGACGGAGTAATTCGGAAAAATACAAAAGAGGGCACCTCGTTTTGTATTGTCACGCAATAGAGGCGATAGTCTCATGATTATAATACGCGACTGTGGTGACAATAATTTCTTCCGAATGTGAAAATATTTTGTTGCCCTACGTAGGAAAAATGGCAATCGTAACAAAAAATAAGAGATTATAAGGAAATATTTATGTTTTCCTTTTTCCGCGTGTTTTTCGGGGTTGGGGCGGTCTAAGAGTTGTCAACCGATGAGTGAAGGGTTGAGACAGAAAAGTTACGGACACCAGTTACGTGGTGCTGGCACTCGTCTTTTAGATGTGGATGGATGAGTTATGGAGACTTTGGCTGCAACAGACCTCCTGCCAGAAGATGAAAAACTGACAATCTCCCGCACGGTTCCATCCCTTGCAACCATCTTTGTACACGTTTCCAACTGTGCATACTGTGACGAAAGAGATGGTTATTGACGTAGATCGGCCTCAGAGTCCTCTTCCACTAATTGCTCGTTGTTCAGAATGTCTTCATCTTATCTTGTATCAGGAACAAAATTATCATTTTCATAAGTGAAGTCAGTTTCTGATTCACCTTCAAACCCTAATTTATTTAACACTTCTTCAATAAGTCCACGCTGACTATACATGTTCAAAATGGTGTCTCACGGAAAAGACTATTACCTGAGTGACACAATATAAACAGTTAACAATGGAGGACAGATAACAACTCGCCATAAAGAGAACCGACGAGCTGCTGACAGGCACGAAAAATAGGCCGTTACATTCACACAACTTAGATTTTCGGCCATGGCATTCATCAGAGAAAGAAAACATACATTCACACAGTTACTCAGACAACAATAAACACACAACCATCATGTCTGGCTACTCCAGTGCCAGAAGTTTCTTGACTGTGAGTGTGGTGGGGAGTGAGGCGGAAGAATGCCCGGTAAGGGTGGGGATGGAATGTTCTGCAGGCTGTGATAGGTGGGAGTGTGAGATAGGGCATTGAATAAAGTGAAGGGGAGGGATGGGAGAGGATAAAAGGGAGGTGTAGAGGGTGTAGGGATGGAGTGGGGGAATTGAAATGATGAAAATAATAAGGAAAAATAATAAAAAAGGAAGTAATTTAATTAAGGGGATATTGTAAGGGGTGACAACAGTTGGAAGGAAGACATGATTTAGATAGACCCTACAGGTATTTGTGTTTGTGTAGGCTGTTGCTACTATGAATAAATTCTGTAAGGTGAGGGTTGTGTATACGATATGTCTAATAAGAGTTGAATAACGATGATAGTGTTCTGTCTCTCCGTTGTATGTTTTCATCAGGTTCTCAGGGGTATTTCATTTGATAGTTAACGTCTGCATCGCCTTATATCTGGATAACAAACTCGCTTATTGGTTCGATTCTGTGGTTAGTACAGCACCTGTCACTAACTAGAGGTTTCTATATTTTATTTTTATTAGCTCTGTTTCCTCCTCTATACCCTGAACTAACTTTCAGAGGATCGATGGATAAGACGCGTCAAAGCTATTGTGCTTTGTACTTATCTGTGAGTCGAGATGTTGCATGTGTCGTGATCTGTCTTATATATCGAAGTAATTTCTTCTTAAACGTAAACATGAAGTTAGTCGAAAGAGTCGTACAACATCGCATTGTGCATGGATTTAAATGGTTCTTCCCCTACAATATTACGCAAAATCATAATTCGAAGAATATTCCGCTGTATTAATAGAAAAGGTTTCGAAAGTTGTGAAGTGTATTTCTTGATCTGTGGGTATATTTACCTTAAATGAGATAGAAGTGGGTCCTTTGTGTGTGTGTGTGTGTGTGTGTGTGTGTGTGTGTTTTCAAGTTATCGTAGCTCTGTACATTTTTCGCGATGCAGGAGGTGACATATAAACAACCTAGATGGAACGCTGAACTAAACTTTACCCTGCCGCGGCGGATTAGCCGTGCGTACTGGAGCGCTGTGTTGCGGTGAACGCGGCAGTTCGCCGTCGGGGGTTCGAATCCCCTCTCGGGCATGGATGTTTGTGCCGTCTTTAGTATAAGGTAGTTAATAAGTAGTTTGTAAGTTTAGGGACTGATGACCCCGTAGTTAAGTCCCATAAGCTCTACAAACATTTGATTTAAACTTTACCTTTCGAGCGTGTAAATTATACAGACAGACCTTACTTGTTGTTTTCTAGAGAACATAAGATGAATAGTACTGGCTTTTTTTGTGAGAGGATTGGTAGAACACGTATGCATCTGCCAGAATTTTATTATTACTGAGTTGCATTTTGACATCTGTCGAATCCCCCTCTACATCCCCCTCTGCATCCCGCATCCTCGTATTCCAAACTATTGGAAATGGCTAAGCATTCAGTATGTTGGGTACTTGAACCACAAGGGATTCACCTGTGGTTAAAAGTTCAAGCTTGTCATTTGATTGCTGTAGAGATTTGGAAATTGTCGTGTAGGATGTATCGGCGTTTTCAGAGCTGTAGGGTTGTTAGGGTGTACAAAAAGAAGTGGTTAGGTTCAGAAGAGTCATACAATAACATACTGGTTTTGATTTTAAACGGTTGTTCGTATAGAATGACACGCAAAAAGCATGTTTCGACTAACATTCATGTGTCTTACTAGATAAGGGTCCGGTGGTTTTGATTTAAATTTCTCCGATCTGTGACTCGTTTTGTCCTAAAAAGGGTTAGATGTGGGTCTGTTGTGTTGCAGTCCTATGGTTTTGATATGAAATTAGACGATCTGTTGGTCGTTTTGACTTGAAAAGTGTTAGAGTTGGGTCTTATGTGTCGTAAGCTGCTGTAACGCAGAATCTTTTTCGCGATGTGGGAAGCAAGGTATAAGCAAACTTCGATTCTTTATTCTGTGGGATGAGTCTTTACTCTTATGTGGTGTATATAGACCGTCATTACGAGGTGTCTGCTGTGGATCATATCTGGTACTGCTGTAGGGAAATCATTATGTGATAAGCCGGCCGCAGTGGCCGAAATCCGGGAGCCGTGGTCAGCGCGCCCGGTCAGGGGGCTCAACGCCCTCTGTAATAAAAAAGCTGAGCCAAATATTGAACGAACAACCAAGAACGAACTGAACCTACGACCGCAACCAATAGATCAACCAGTCACGTTCTGCACAGCCACTACGGTCGGGGGTTCGACTCCCCTCTCGGGCGTGGATATTTGTGCCGTCTTTAGTATTAGCTAGTTCATAAGTAGTTTGTAAGTTTAGGGGCTGATGATCCCGTAATTAACTCCCATAAACTCTACAAACATTTGAACATTATGTGATGAGGAGCATTTAAACGTCGATGTGATTACCTAAAATATGTAATAGTTTGGATCTGCAGCAACTATTTGTTGTAAGGACTTACAGCTTTTCTAGTAGAACGTTTTGGTTTTTCAGGTCATCGGAGCCAGGAGAAAATGTAGGTTAAGTGTCAGAAGAGCAGTACCTCGACCAGTAGAGTATCTGTTACTAAGCTATCGGAGATGTATTTCTATTCTGTTCTAGTCTACAGCTAAGCAAGCGTTTGTTAAAATCGATGTTGTGCGATACATTGGTGTATGGATTAGAGTTTGACTTATTGTGTATAAGATCATCTTGTAGAAATTTCTTTCTACTTCTTATCGATTTTATAAAAACTGTGTTTAGTTTCTGTAATAGATACATTAGAAATTAATGCTCATCCGACTGTGTTTAGTTTCTGTAATAGATACATTAGAAATTAATGCTCATCCGACTGTTCGTGCGTGCGTGTCTCTCTCTCTCTCTCTGTGTGTGTGTGTGTGTGTGTTTGTGTATAAACTAGTATGAAGACTTTGGAAATAGCGATGCTGTTTTCATTTCTTGCAGTAGTGCCTTTGCGTTTCTTCTTTTACAGCAGACGAAGACTGTTAAAATAGGTGATAGAGGTGACTAGCGCTAGCCGCGGTAGAATAGTCGAGCGGTCGTACTCGCTTCGGCGGTACATATACTAAAATTGGAACGATACAGAGAAGATTAGCATGGCCCCTGCGCAAGGATGACACGCAAAATCGTGAAGCGTTCCACATTTTTTTTTTTTTTTTTTTTTTTTTTTTTTTTTTTTTTTTTTTTGCCGGGCGCCGTGGCTCAGCGCGCCCGGTCAGGAGGCTAAACACCCTCTGTAATAAAAAAGCTGAGCCAACCGTTGAACGAACAAACACGAACGAAATGAACGAACGACCGCGATCCATAGACCTACCGTCCGTAGGTTAGTTTACCTAGGTTTAAGTAGTTTGTAAGCTACGGACTGATGACCACGCAGTTTGGTCCGATAGATTTACAGACATTTGAACATTTGATTTTTGACTAGCGCTAGTGTGGTCTAAGATTAATAGGGATAATTGATCTGGCTGACTGTTTCACACGATTGCAGTGCATGGATGTAAGAGTAAGATTGGAGGAGTGAAAAAATGTTAGGTATATGGCTGGCTAATGGCTTTGTGAGCCTTGGGATTTTGGTGTTGTGTGTTGGGTAGGATGTGGACTGTTTACTCTTTCTGGTATTTTGCTCTGCAGATGCTTAAATCAGACTTCTCCACCATTAAATACAGAGTTCTAACAGGATAGCCATACGATTCATTGTAGCACAGAGGTGCTCCACATATGTGGAAATTCATAATGATACTTAGTAGTATGGTTATGTGTTATGGTGGTGTTCCATGCATCTCGTCTGTTAGTCATGTTTACGATGCGGGTGGAAGCATCTCTGAATTTACCTGTGATGATTGCAGTGTAAATTGTTCTTCGGTCAAGAAGCTTCGAGTTCAGTAAACCCATTAGTTAAGAGACTTAAAGCGGGCTAGTTACCGTCTTTGGGAGGTGCGTTTAATCGTATGTTTAGTCTCTAAAGGATTACTCTTGGCATTCGATAAAATTTTCCATTTGTTTTATTAGTTCGAAATGATATATTGCGTTGCTGGTTGTAATGATCAGATATATTTATAGGAAAAAAGAACTTAGTGTTGATCTGAATCATTCCTCGTTAGCTGTACTGTGTGTGTGTGTGTGTGTGTGTGTGTGTGTGCGCGCGCGCGCATTGTTTTCACGATGTAATTAGCCGTGTTACGTATGTTTATTGGGAGTAATGATTTGTTAGAAGGGGGAATATGACAACAGTTTGTGCGCGAGTGATTGTTAAACGCACGAGGTATGCAGTCTAGTGACTGATAGGAAACGTTTCAGAAATATTGTCTGGTGGAGAATGCAATGCAAATAGTTACAGAATCAATCTGTTGTATGTTCGGGATGGATCCACCAACAAATACAGTTTTTGGGCATATACAGAGATTGTCGCATACTAATTGGATTATACCTTTAGTAAAAAGAGCTGGAATGGCTAGATACGTTTGTAGTAGGTCTTCATGCAGGGTGTCAAACCATCGCTGCCTCGGTCTTCCTATTGGCCGTTTCCCATTTACATTTAAGTTAAAACCAATTTTTGCCTCGTTTCATCTGCTCTAAGGACATGCCCATACCAGCGTACGCGGCTTTCCCTCATCTTATTTACTATAGGTGTAACACCGTATTGCCTACGAACTTCATTGTTTGCGACGTGATCGTGCAGCGTTAATAGTGATGTCCACCTGAGCATATTTGTTTCCATTGCAGCAAGTCTTTGATCCACTTCTTTCGTCGAAAGCCAGCATTCAGCTCCATAAAGTGCAACTGGGCGGATTACCGATCGGTAAGTTTTTGAATTTTCCTGTCACACAGTACTCCAGTAGCAGAACGCCATTTAAGCCACGCACTGCTCAGGCGGTTGGAAATTTCTGATTGACAGTGAGATTTCCGTCAGCTTCAATTGTCGAGCCCAGGTAGGCCTACTTAAAAGGTTTTGCTGTTGGGAAGTGAAAACAATTAATTTTGATGCTAACAGGGTCCTCTAAATCTGTGGAGGTATAATATGTTTTCATTACACTGAGCCGTAGTCCTAGTTCTGCAAGGTGGTCATTCCAGGCTTGGACGTGAAGTTGAAGGTCAGTCTCGTCCTCCGAGGTCATCATCAGCATATCATCAGCATATAGTAACGTCCAGAGTACGGTTTTCTGCAGATCTCTTGTGACAGTATCCATAACTATAAGGAATTTTAACATATGAAAGGCATATTAGTTCCTAGGTACGTAACTATGTTGTATTTTTGTAACATTTTTTCATATGTAGAAAAATTTTACTTTTCCAGAGTAATTTTAGCAATTTCAGAAGAAAATGCAGCACAAAAAAGTGAATATCACCATTCAAGAGGGATTACGACAATATAAAATTTCTGTTACAGGGTTGTTCAGAAGACATGCTGAGTCATCGCTATCGAGATATCCATAACCAAGTTTCACGCCCCATGTGATCGTAATTTCATTAATAAGCGTTGATCTGGTACAGAGTAAGATGCCTTTTGGAAGTCAAGAAATACTAAACCTCCTGTTTGCCTTGATTCACACTTTGAAGGTGTCATGTAAGAAGAACATGAGTTTGGATTAGCATGACTGATGTCTTCGGAGGGTATGTCAGTTAGCATGGAAGAGGTCCTTCTCGATTACTCAATTGCGGTTGAGCTCAAAATGTGTTCTAAGATTCTATAAGAGATAGTTGTTGAAGAAGACAGATAGTAGATTTGTAAATCAGTTTTTGCTATCTGTCCTGAAGAAATATGTTACTTGATTTTTCTTCAAGTAATAAAAACATTTTTTTTTTTAATTCGAAGTGTTTGCGGTGTATTGTGGTTCACATAGAAACTACTTCAACTGCGATCTCTATATACCGGGTGATCAAAAAGTCAGTATAAATTTGAAAACTTAATAAATCACGGAATAATGTAGATAGAGAGTTAAAAATTGACACACATGCTTGGAATTACATGGGGTTTTATTAGAACCAAAAAAAGGTATTGCTAGACGCGTGAAAGATCTCTTGCGCGCGTCATTTAGTGATGATCAGGTGCCCAACCGCCACTTTCGTCATGCTTGGCCTCCCAGGTCCCCAGATCTCAGTCCGGGCGATTGTTTGTTGTTTGTTAAGCTTAAGGGACTTAACTACGGTGTCATTAGTCCCTAAACTTACAAACTACTTATGAACTACCTACAGCTAAGGACGGCACAAATATCCATGCCCGAGGGGGGATTCGAACCCCCGACCGTAGTGGCCGTGCAGACCGTGACTGAAGCGCCTCGGTCCCCTCGGCCACCGCGGCCGGCCCGTGCGATTATTGGCTTTGGTGTTACCTGAAGTCGCAAGTGTATCGTGATCGACCGACATCTCTATGGATGCTGAAAGACAACATCCGACGCCAATGCCTCACCATAACTTCGGACATGCTTTACAGTGCTGTTCACAGCATTATTCCTCGACTACAGCTATTGTTGAGGAATTATGTTCAAATGTTTGTTAAGCTTATGGGACTTAACTACGGGGACATCAGTCCCTAAACTTACAAACTACTTATCAACTAGCTAAGACTACGGACGGCACAAATATCCATGCCCGAGGGGGGATTCGAACCCCCGACCGTAGTGGCCGTGCAGACCGTGACTGGAGCGCCTCAGTCCCCTCAGCCACCGCGGTCGGCGAGGAATTATGGTGAACATATTGAGGATTTCCTGTAAAGAACATCATATTTGCTTTGTCTTAATTTGTTATTCTAATTACTGCTTTTCTGATCAGATGGAGCGTCATCTGTCGGACATTTTGTAATTTTTTTTGTTCTAATAAAACCCCATGACATTCCAAGCATGAGTGTCAATTTTTACCTCTCTATCTACATTATTCCGTGATTTATTAAGTTTTCAGATATATACTGACTTTTTTATCACCCGGTAGAATTCGACATCGTTATCTAGAGGCCATGTTCAGCTATAGCGATTTTAACTGTTTCTTAATGCAACTGTCATCAGTATTTATACCACTCGGCTATGCAGTGCTGCGTGAATTACATTGGTTCAGTACTGCTGGAATTTTTCTTCTAAAGGAACGTCTGAAAACAATATTCAACATTTCATCTACTACTTTAAACACTGTAGTCAACAGAAATGAGTAATTGTTGAAAGGGAATCTTTTATTAACGCAAATACAGATTTCGGCTAGTAACCAGCCATACTCAGAAGTACAACGTCAAAGACCATAAGTAATGAATCTCTAAATATGCCAAGAGATGGAGTTTCATTCGTCTACAAACTATTTGCTTCAGAGTGATGTTTTATATAGTCTACGTTTGCCTTACACATGTTAGTGTACATTTTACACAGTTCAGAGAGTATGTTTTACGAAAATGGGGTATAGCAGAAGAAACGTCCGTTCGCTACGTGAAGCCCTCTATACTCACAAAGCATATACATGACCATTGCTATTAGCACAATTTTATGTACTTCAGAACAAGAGTAATAGTTTTATTTATTGCAAAATTACAGACAATCGTAATTCAGTAAAAGTAAATTTAAAAGATGTATAACATATATAAAAATTTTCAAAAGAATTTTAACATGCAAAACGCTTCATGTGTGTCAGTCTGTTTGCCGTTAGCAATTAAAAACCATATGAACAGTAAAACAATCCATTTTATAAAGAAACGGGGATTCGAAATAAGTCTGACCTTATAATGCTGCCAGTAAATCAAGTTAGTTACTACTTAATGGCCGAAATCTGTATATGCTGTAATAAAATATTTTATTTCAATGACGACTGCTTGCTACTGACTATCCTATTTAAAATTTGCTACAGTTGTGGGCCGTTCATACTTTCCATATGGAAGGCATCTTGTGGATGCTCATTTTCACCGCCCAACTCGAAGTTTCAAGTTGCCACTGCTGTAGAGCGAAAGTTACATTGCTTGGCGATTCTATTTTTCCCCATGTAGCTTTGTCTTATTGAGAAGCAGTGCGACCCCTGCGCCAGCCTCTGCATCGCCCTGCGCTTTCGAGTCGCCACGAGTTCACTTTTTGCTGTCACTTCCAATCTATACAGATGCTCTCCTGGGAAGCTACCCTAGTAGAACGGATAACCTGGGGGAGATTTGACTGACCCTCGCTGCTCTGTTGAAATGGCTTTCACACTGGTATGGAGCACGAAGTGAATTCCATTTATAGCGACAGATTAAAACTGCACCCCAGTAAAAAAATCCATCACAAGTTTGAAGAAAGCTTGAGAAACATTGTCAGGGAAAGGTAATTGCTTGCAGTATTTTGTAATTCTTAAAAATTACCATCAACAATAGTCTGTCAGAAAGGTGTTGGAGGAATGAGTAGCCGCGGTGATGTAGCCGAGCGGTCTAAGGCGCCTCGCTACGGAACGCGCGGTAGCTCGCCATCGGAGGTTCGAGTCCTGCCTAGGGCATGTGTGTGTGTGTGTGTGTGTGTGTGTGTGTGTGTGTGTTTGTCCTTAGGTTAGTTTACTTAGTTTAAGTAGTTTGTAAGCTACGGACTGATGACCACGTAGTTTGGTCCGATAGATTTACAAACATTTGAACATTTTTAGGAATGAGTATTTAACGCTGCAGAGGTGAAACAAGGAGTCACTTTTACGATCAATTAGTTGCAAACTGAGGTAGAACATATGGGTAGAAGCCGTGTCCTCTAAAGAGAAAATGAACTTGACGTCGGTGAAATACATTGGTGCCCATTAAAATTGCAACACCATGAACGATACAAATAGCTAAATTTTACTTATAGCGCGAACCCAATGCAGCAGAAAGAATGAATGATTAAATGGAAGGAAGGAAGATTAGGGTTTAGCGTCCCGTCGACATCGTGGTCATTAGAGGCAGAGCGCAAGCTCAGATTGGTTTTGATTAAGGATGGGGAAGGAAATCGGCCGTGCGATTTCAAAGGAACCATGGCGGTATATGCCTACAGCTATTTAGGAAAATATGGGTAAACTTAAATCAGGATAGCTCGAGTAGGGTTTTAACCGCCGTCCTCCTGAATGCGATGGCAATGTGTTACTAGTGCGCAACCTCGTTTGGTAATTATTGAATATGGAGGTTAAATTGTATGGGCAAGAGCATTGAGGCGCTATGCTCCGATGCGCGAAGTCGTTTCCCGTCGGGGGTTCGAATCCCCCCTCGGGCATGGATATTTGGGCGGTCTTTAGTATAAGTTAGTTCATAAGAAGTTTGTAACTTTAGGGACTGATGACCCCTTAGTTAAGTCCCATAAGCTTTACAAACATTTGAACATTTTTGAAATTATATGAATCAGACATTTAAAAAAAGTTTTAAATATCCGTGATATTATATATGCAGAATGAATCATCACTTGAAAATTCGTACCAAAGTCGGGCCTCGAACCCTAGGCGGTTGCACTAACACGACTCTCCTCCTTCCCAGTTCTTATCTTTGGCGTAGTCGGCATTTTGTTCCCTTATACTCGAACGCCATTCTGAAGGGTCTCCAGAATAACATCTCTGCCGAAAACGAAACGGGGAATCAGCCTGAAACCTGGTTACAGGAGTCCATATACAAATTAAAGTGTGTTTATAGAATACACCGACAAATTTCGAGATGTTGTAGAGGGGACTAGTAGATCACGTTTTACCGGAAATGTCATCCAATGACGCTATGAGCACTTACGTAACGTAGATACTGTGAATACTTTAAGAGCTAAGAGGACTTCACTAGTACAAGACATATGTTTCACAGTATAGAATGTGAAAAAGGCCTCATAGCTCTTAAGGTATGCATGTTGCAGCTCATATTTACTGGAATTTCTTCTTGGGTTGATCCATACT
This sequence comes from Locusta migratoria, assembly GCA_026315105.1. NCBI lineage: Eukaryota > Metazoa > Arthropoda > Insecta > Orthoptera > Acrididae > Locusta > Locusta migratoria. The sequence continues at coordinate 26,874,698 of CM048755.1, read as the reverse complement.
ATCTGCTCTCAAAATAGCGAAAACAGAGAGCTTGCAGTAAAAAGGCGTTTTTTATTTTTAAATTTTTTTTGCAGTATCGACGTTGAATAAGAGCTCATGGCGTCACAGGATAACATTTCCGGACGTGGATTCTTGTGTGAAATTTGATCTTCTAAGCACCCTCTGCAACTCATCGAATTTTGCCGGTGTAGTTTACAATACATAGGGTGAGTCACGTTAGTCCCATCACCCATTTATTTCGTGAACGGTTACACAGAACGAAACGCCGTTTTCGGAAAATGTTACAGCGCCTATGGGCACGCGTTTTTTTGGTTGGTTAAAATTTTTTGCGCTGATAACAACTGAGATATTGAAGCATCAACATTTTTTTTATGGAATCGTATACTTCTTATAATGGCATTCGACAGCTCTTGATAAGACAGTTACAGTGATTCAGCGTTTGTAAATATTGATGTTGAGACCTGTCATAAAAAATCCGAGAAATGTCCTAAAATTTGAGAGCATGTTGGCCGGAAACGGCATCTGCGATGCAAACACTGCCCAGCATCGTCTCGGGCCAGGCTGCATGGTTGTATACTGTAAGGTAGGCCTGCGCTACTACAGTAAAACTTTATTTCCCCTTCAAGTAACTTAAGATCTAGATGTCGATTTACCTACGAATTCTGTATTTGCAAATATGACATAGGCTAGAATCTATCGTATCATGAAGGGCTGAAGAAAATCGCATAACATGACAATCGACTATTCACATTCCTTGACAATATATCTCGTACAACCGGCGGATTCATTAGCGTCGTAGTTAGAACAGCTTCTTTGTGTCCTCTGTCAATTGCAGTGTTCTTACTTGTCCTCTTTTTACGTTGAAGTAGTCGTCTCCACTAGAATCTTAATAATTCTTGCAATTTCCTGGCTCGTCGGACATTGTAGTTCCCGATAGATAGCCCTATACCGCTGTAATATTTTACGGAATTTCCTTTGCATTAGCCATATAATAGTAGTACATCCAAATTCTTCTTATTGGTGTAAATGTTTGCAGGCAAGCAATGTTGAAGCAGATATGAGCAGCTTGCAGCGCACGCAAATAAACAGCCAAATGTGTTTTTCATTCTGTCACAGCGTAAAATGAGGGCTCTGCTTGGCGGTGTTTGCACAGCTAATGCCGATTACGGTCATTGTGCTGCCAAATTCTCGGACATTTCTCGATTTTTTTTACGACAGGTTTCGACGTCAACATTAACAAACGCTATATCACTATAACTGGGCCGCGGTCGAGTAGCCGAGCGGTCTAAAGCGTCTCGCTGCGGAGCGTGCGGTTGCTCGCTGTGGAGGTTCGAGTCCTCCCTGGGGCATGGGTGTGTGTGTTGTCCTTAGGTTAGTTTACTTAGGTTTAAGTAGTTTGTAAGCTACGGACTGATGACCACGCAGTTTGGTCCGATAGATTTACATACATTTGAACATTTGAACACTATAACTGCCTTCTCAATAACTATCGAATACAGTTATAAAATTTATACGATTCCATAAAAAAGCTTCCTTGCTTCAATATCTCAGTTTATACCAGCGCTAAAAACATCAACGAAAGAAAAACATGCACCTCTCGGCGATCTAACATTTTTCGAAAATCGCGTTTTGACGTGTAACCGTTCACGATAATGCCTCTTCTCTCAGACATGTCTGAAAGAACACACACTATTTTTGATCCTACAGCTATTATTAAGTAAGGCAAAAATGATTTTACGACAATATTTTCCAGTGGGCATTGAATTAAATCGTTGAGGAAAGTTGACAATTGATGCTCAGCTTGGTTTCAAAAGCGGTTCCTCCTGTTTCTATACTGTAGTCCTGGCTACCACAATACACACAATATAGGTATATATATACTGTAGTTATGCCATGTCTAGAAGGTCAATTCCGAAGTTTGATGGTATCTGCATTGTTACTTCGTGTCAGGAGGGACTCTCATCAACGGAAGTTAACAGACGTTCCGGACTGAACCAAGCCTATGATCTTCGGATGTAAAGAAGGTACAGAGATACAGCAACTGTTGATAACATGCCTCTCTCTGGCCGTTCACAGGCTACCACAGGATCTGATGACCACTACGTACAGATTTCAGCTCGGGGGAACCTGAAGGGAACGCCGCCAGCCACAGGATATCGTGTGTCGACTCAAACTGTACGGAATAGGCTGCATGACATTCAACTTCACTCCCCACGTCCGTGGGTGGTCCAGATTTCAGACCTAGATACCATGCAGCGTGCTACAGATGGGCCCAACAGCATGCTGAATGGACTCGGCAGAATTGGCTTCAAGTGCTGTTCACAAAATGAGACTCGCATCTGCCTTCAACAAGAGAATCATCGGAAACGGTTTTGGAGGCAGCCTGGTCATCCTTAGGGTCTTAGACACATCATCTAGCAAATGCAGCAAGGCGGTAGTTCCCTGATGTTTTGGAATGGAGCCACCGTACGCCACTGGTGCTCGTAGAAGGCAATCAAACGGCTATAAGGCATAGGGATGACATCCTCTCACGTTTAGTTCAACTATATCAAAATGTTCAAATGTTTGTAGAACTTAAGGGACTTAACTACGGGGTCATCAGTCCCTAAGCTTACAAACTACTTATGAACTAGCTAAGACTAAGGACGACACAAATATCCATGCCCGAGGGGGGATTCGAACCCCCGACCGTAGTGGACGTGCAGACCGTGACTGGAGCGCCTCAGTCCCCGCGGCCACTTCAACTATATCGGCAGCATTTCGAAGAGGGATTCATCTAAATGGACGACAATTCCCGCGCTCTCGTGCACATCTTATAGATGCAATTATTGTTATGGTGTCTGTTATTTTCGGACATGTGTATATTGTACATATTCCTCCAACAGGCAATTGACAATTTCAGTGTGGACGCATTAATACGGTCGATCCCTTGAGGGAACATAGTCCGCGAACAAGAGGAACTAATGGGTAGGGGGCACTACCGTCGTAGTGTGCTTCAAAATGAGAACTTGGATTGGAAGTAAAGCATGCCTGGATAGCCTAATTGGTTATGGCAACCACTGGCCCGAAGTTGGAAATCCGGGCACGACTAACGGTCCAACACAAATTTTCAATGACGGCACACTGGGACACAGCGTGTATAGGAAGAAGACACATACCGACTTGTACCTACATGCTGATAGCTGACACCACCCTGCACAGAGAAATGGCGTGCTAAAAACTCTTGTACACAGAGCTCGCCACTACGGTCGGGGATTCGAATCCCCCCTCCGGCATGGATATTTGTGCAGTCCTAGTATTAGCTACTCCATAAGTAGTTTGTAAGTTTAGGGACTGATGACCCCGTAGTTAAGTCCCATAAGCTCTACAAACATTTGAACATTTTGAACAGAGCTCTCACCCTATCTGACAAGGACAGTCTCCAACAAGAATTGCACCATCTGAAGTCTGTGTTTTTGAAGAACGGTTACACGGGTGGGCAAATCAGGAAAGCTCTACGTCCCACAGCACAACGAACGGAAACTGATGATGAACCTGTGGAAAATACAGCCATGCCTTTTATTTCGTTTTGTGGGGCCTTATCCGGAAACCTTGGACGTATTTTACGCAGATACGAAGTTAAACCCTCTTCTGCCTTTCGGTAAAAACCAGAGATATTCTTGGCAGTGTTAAGGACGACCTTGTTCTACGTAAATCAGATGTTTGGCCGGCCACGGTGGCCGAGGGAACTGCGGCGCGCCAGTCACGGTCTACACGGCCACTACGGTCGGGGGCTCGAATCCCCCCTCGGGCATGGATATTTGTGCCGTCCTTAGAGTTAGCTAGCTCATAAGCAGTTTGTAAGTTTAGAGACTGATGACCCCTTAGTTAAGTACCGTAAGCTCTACAAACATTTGAACATTTGAAATCAGGTGTTTACAAGATGCCGTGCCAATGTGGCGAGGAATAAATCGTCTGACTATTCGCACCATTGAAGAATGATGCCGCGAACACCAAAGGAACACGAGATTGTAACAACCAAATAAGTCGGAAATCGCCGAGCATTGCTTGTCGAACCTCCACAATATGGATTATGACCAAACCAAGGTCGTAACACAAACTTCAAAATACTGGGACTGCATTATCAAAAAGGCTATAGAGATCAGAATAAGGAAACCAAAACTGAATCGGGACAAAGGCTATTATCTTAGCGAAACCTGGGAACCCGCAATTACACGGATTAAGACGAAGAATAAAACATGCCATAGTGTACTGACTTTGAGGGCGGGGGGAGAAACAGATGTAACGCCTCCGCCGGCAGACCCTCCCCCCCCCCCCTGGGCGCGGGCCTGGAATCCTAGGACGGCACACACCCAGACGACGGACGAGAGGAGGCGGGATTTGAACCGTGGACTGCGCGATGGACTCAGACGGAGCGCCAGAAGGAGGAGGGGGGAATCCGATATATACCTCTTGCAGGCCGCCCCCATGGCAGTACATCAGCACACCTGATGATGGCAACGTGGTCAATTGCCGAAATATTGTGTCCTATACACACACACACCAGGCTGTTCACTTCGTCACAAATTTTAAACTTTGCCGTTGGATTTATTTCAATGTCCTGAAATGGTCAAAATATATAAATATTCGTATTCTTATGAATACGTCCCTTGATGATTACTACATCACTATATTAGAGTAGGCTATCGAACATACCTGGGATTCATTGGAAAATGCTGTTTTTGTACAAGAGGACCCACCAACCAATCTGAGAGATATACGCCGAATCTCTGTTGAGGAGTGGGACGATCTGGACCAAAAGTCCCTCGATGATCTAGTGGAAAGTGTGCCACGACGAATACATACATGCATGCGCGGAAGAGGACGCGTTAGCGGCTATTAGGGGCACTGTTGTATGCTGGAATGTGGAAAACATACACAGAATGTCTTGAAGCGTGGTGATGCAACACTTTATATGTGTACAATATTTTGGGAGGTGTAGTACCCACGAAAACAAGAATGAAAGTCCAATAAACCTTGGTCCGGCAACACACGCTTTCTGAGTTATGTACACTTGTTCTCAGGATCCGTTCAACCTGACGTCCATTCATAGGAGGTGCGCAGTGTGACGTCCGTCCATGGCAATGCATACCTCTGCCTTTCGGCGTAACGAATCACGCACTCTTTAAAATACACCTGGTTCTTGTTGTAAATTGTGGCATGCATTGAAGATATGGTGCTGCAACGTCTGGACACCGTTGACTGGGTTGGCGTAGACTATTGCCTTCAAGTGCCCCCATAATCAAAATCTAGGGGATTAAGGTCCGGGGATAGGGAGGGCCAAGGTATAGGCCTTTCCCCACCAGTCCAGCGGTCCTCAAGAAGGAAATGTGCTGGTGCGCCATCATATGTAAACCACATCTGTAGTGTTTGCAGATATTAACAAGAAACTGAGGATAGTGAGCCCCAATTTAATCTGTGTTGTAGGTTGTATGGCCTTATTAACCTATCACCAAGAATGCCTGTCCATGTGTTGATGGAGAATCGATGCTGAATCCCTCTTTCTGCAACTTCATGAAGAGTTCCATCTCTCCAGACATGCTGGTTATGAAAGTTCATAACGTCATCTCGTGTGAAACCCGCCTCATCGGTAAATAAAATCTTTGACAAAAACAGCGGATCTATGGCACTTCTGCAAGAGTCATTGACAGAGCTGCAATCTGTTAAGAAGTTCTTCTGGGCCTAGTGCTTGAACGCGCTGACCATGATACGGATAGTTTAACTGTTCGTGTAATACCTTCCAGACAAGAGAACGCCTCACCCCTTCTGCTGCAACTAATAACTACACAGTGGTTTTAGGTCTTTCCTGCAGGAAATTTAGCACACGCTCCTCTATCGCGGTGTGCGGGCGGACTGAGGCCTTCCACTGTTCACCTGTTGGGTGTTAGAGAACCTGTGTCCCGAAGACGCTGAAAAATCGGGATAAACAGCTTATTGGATGGCGTTCTGCGATTTGGAAATTTTTCCGCGTAGAGGACACGGTCTCCCTGGTTACGTCCGCCTGCTAACCCGTAACAGAAAGTCATATCTTCCACCTCACGTGTGGAGTGGTACGCTTCCATTGCTAAAATGTGGACGAGAAAAGAAAAGGTCCTATAAGTTCAGGACAGTACAAACATTGGAATAACAGTAAATACAGCAATTAAGCGATACACACCCAGCGTTACGATGAATGAACTGCACAGATCATCTTGTGATGGTCCAGCTCTTGTTTCTCCCTTGCTTGCTGTAATAGATTGGTGAGGAAATCCGCCTTATGCAAGACACCTTGTTTTATTTTTATCACCCAGACATGTTTCGGCACGTATTGTGCCATCTTCTGTGCGTTTTTGCCTTTTATTTTATGGTGCAATTGAAAAGATTTGCATGCTGCCCTTATTCAGCAATGACGAGTAATTACAGCTTGTCGTTTTCGCGCTATGGTGGTGTTCATTCTTGTTTGTGTCGTGTAATTATAATTCGTGAAATTTTTTCTATTTCTTGTACGGTTTGTTAGAAACTCACTGTTTATATCGCCATTTCTCTTGTTGTCAACAAACCTTCACCTTTCTATGATGTGAGGAGTCGTCAGAAATGACATATATCCCCCGCAAGGGACTCATGGTTCTTTCGTAAGAGCGCGGAGAGAATGGGGCCCTTAGCTAATGCAGATCGTTGAATATACTCTACCAAGACGCATTTGCCGTCCCGACTGGTCAAAAATTGTTACATCAAAGCCTTTCTCAGCAGTACTTTCCTTACACAAGGCCTACAAAATCTAAGGCATATTAATTTAATAATGAACATCCTAAGTCTATTATCTAACTACATATAATCGCACAAGAATAAAGTATAACCACACAACAGAAAACCACAGAACAAGTTCGATAGTTCGACTCGGACTATCGAAACTTATGTAAGGAATAAATCGATGTTGAAAAGGATGTAGGTATCTAACAGGTAGTATGTTATCTGGGGGCTCGGCAGTGTCCCCGCCAAGTTAAGAACACAGCCGTAGCATCCTTTTCTCGAAGCGATTCACGGCAATTTTTACCACTCTGTATCTTCGTTGTGGATACTACTACAAACCCAAACTTCCGATTACCAAGAGTGTCTACTATAACTATCTATAACCCAAAATTATACTGTTCTATACCTTATAGTTTACGAAATAATGATACTCGCAAATCCTTAATTCTATCACTCACTGACCGATAATCAAGATTCTAACGTACTTGTAGCATACACAGAAACTTAAATTTTTTTTGTTTAGTTGGTGTTTATCCGGTAATGGAAGGAAAATGTAGAACATCCCTAAAATTTTATGCCATTCTCGAATTGTCAGAACGCTTGTCGGAATAGTAACTGTTAATTTATTTTGATTGTAACATGGTGGTACTTGTCTTGCGGTAAAGCACTGGTGAAGTATTTTTCTTTTAAAACTTTCAGTTTGTTCTAGTCTACACCTTTCTACGATGTGTGGAGTCGTCATAAATGATATATGGCACCTCATTACAGACTGAAGTAAATATTTGACTATTTATTTCCAACACGTGGCGATTTCCGAGTTTTGGTTAATATACACGTTATGCAACATTTAATAATAAAATACTGTTTGTTTCTCAGATGGTTAAAGTCCCTGAACCAAGTAGATTAACAGAGATGCACACTTCTGTGTGAGAAGTGATTGTAGACTTCTTCATTGGTAAGATATAGTTTAAATTACTGCAATTGGAACCAGCACCCATGACATATACATTCTAGCTTGTCAAAAGTACTTCGTTAATTTTTACGAATATGTCATTATTTTGAAGGATGTCGTTAGGCAGAAATACATGTTTATGCATTGGGAGCTAAGAGTACAGCATATATGCTTATAGACATTCCTGAAATAGGAGTTATTGATTTGTATCTTAAAAACATGTGGGGACTGAAGTACGGAACTAATTCAGCATGCACTATACTGCGAGTTCACTAAATAATGATGCCAAAATGAGCTTGTTGTCCAAAAGCACTTCCAGCTTCAGACCACATTGATGAAAATGAAAAAAAAAATTCCTCTCTTATTTAAGTTATTATTGTTAACGCTCTCAGACTTGATTTTTTTCTAAAGAAAGAAATTATTTTTATGCTGTAAGTATCGTAAGTTCTACTGATTTTTAAGCAAGATTTATGCACTTATGTGTAACCATTTTCATACCATACAGTTGTATACACTGGAAAACAAACTTCTTTTTATAGCCAAAACTAATTAATTTTGAATTATCAACTGCTGTACGAATATTATTACTGAAAGCCGTATACTCTCTGTGGACTAGCGTTCTTACTGTCTATTAGTGACATCAATAAGCCCTTCAAAATAGATTTGACATTTGTACTGCTAGTGTAGCAACAGACTGTAGTTGCTGGAAAACGGACGTTTTCTTGAAGTCAACGAATTTCAAGACTGTTGATTGCAACAAAATTTATATAGACATGGTTTGATATAAATATTTCAAGGAACGCCGTTCCAACCAAACTAAAGCATTAATTATAGCAGTAGCAAAATATGCACTGCCAATCTGTCTTTGGCCTTGAACTGGAGATGTTCATACTTCCACCAGTAGCACACCTTTCTCCTCATGTATCTAAATTGCTGCTCTTCTATCCACGCTCCTCTGTATTAGTTTTTTCTGATTCGTTTGTAACTTCCTTTAAGTTTCACCTCATTCAATTTTATTTCTCTGTGTTGAATCCGTAATCATCAGGTATTAAGGCCATACAAAGAAAAACAACCTACGAAACCTTATTTTGGTGTTGCGAGGGTGAAGGTCAGGGTGAGAGTTTAAAATAGAGAAAGTTTAATTCTTAAAACTCACAACCACCAGCTGCGAACCAAATTCCTAAACATACAAAAACACTGGAACTGCGATTGCGAATGTTTGACTCGATTTCTAGGGGATGATATCACACGTTCGCAGCTTTCCTTCCTTGCATATGATTAACAAAACAAATTCATAATAAAATCAAGTTCACGAGAGAAAAAGGGTGTACTAACTACTATTTTTGAAAACACGTGAAAGTTCACTTTATGTTGTTTATTTCACAATCTCAGAACCCTGTGACTGATACGTCTGTACGTCGGCAAATTTATCAAATAAAGTTATAGCTCGTGAGCCCCCAGACAAAAATGAATATTTGTCGCAAATTGTTTTATCACCATGTGGCTGTCTCAAACACTGTCTATGTTCATGCCTATGCGACGACACGTGTTACATTAACAAATCACAGTCACTTTAATTCAATGCGATGCACACCTTGTTCCGCCGGCTAAATATTCACAAACACACAGTAGCACTCGATTCAACTTGGTGCCGTCTACGACGAGCACCCACACGTGGCGATTGCCACACACAAATCTAAAGTCACCACTTCGAGATCCACATGCCGACTGATCCAGAGCGACGCCGCCCGGCCAGCTACACCACGTGCTCGCGTCTCGTCACTTCATGCACTTGTGTGTGCGCGCGCGCTGCCAGGGTTTTTTCCCCTACGTCATCAACTTCCCCATGTGATCTGTTGTAACCGATTTGCCAACGTACAGCGCTCAGCCAATACATTTCTAAAACTTTACTTAAAATCAAAATAATTACACTACTCGTTAACAAATATTTTCTTACGTTTTTATATTAGTATAAACATCCTTTGTACTATTTATTATAATCGTGCAATTTCTTATATCACAGATAAGTGATTTAACTGAATATTTCAAGGTAAAATACACAAGATTAATTGAAAATAAAATGAGAAATAGTTAATATATTATTTTTATAAACAAACATTGCCATGCTAGTTGTGTAACTGTCTTGTTTTCGTTGGTAATTTATTACTTTTCATTGTCAATTAAACATATTACGTTAGATGTGACTATATCAGCTAATGTATTGTTTATTTATCAACAGGCTATTTTGTAATGAGGGCCTTAAAGGTTCCTAACTGCATCGTATTACTTCAAATGCCAGTAGTATTACAATATTTGTGCATTGCACTGTGCCTGGCACTCACCATTGTCCCTCTCTCCCCTCACCGGAAATGAACTGGAAAATCCTAAGTTGGAACAAGCCACCAATGTTGGCCTGCTCGCTGGCCTCCTGTCAGCTACAAGCACACAGCAAATCTCAACGTGGAGAATTTCTACCTATGGCCTAACTATAAATGTTGTCGCCCAACTGTGTACATACATTGCTACCATAATTAGTAAGATTAAAATTGTGTGACATTTAGTGCATTGGCATGGTCAATGTTTGCAGTGAACTTCATACTGTTTAATTATCAAATGCTATTAATTAGCAATATTTCTATTGGGCGGTAATCTCACAGCGTGGAAGCAAACTAAACTGCATTGTACCAGCTGACTATTCAGTTTCGTCGTACGAGTGTGTGTGATATGTGAACATACCTCAAAAATGAATGACATTGTGGGAAACGTTGACTATGTCTGAAAGAGAATGGAAAGAGTGGGGCGGGGTGGGGGGGGGGGGGGAGGAGCGAGGCGGTACTTAAAATCATCTTTGCACGGGGCCTCAAAATCTGTGAGGTTTGTCCTGGATCAAAACTACAAGGCTGGATAGAGAAGTAACTAGAGCCATGAGAACTTCTTGTTCTGTGGCACTACAGTCCTGGGTGGGTAAACCTTGGCCTTCCCAACGAGCTTCCGCCAACCATTACGGTCACATGCTACCCTCCTCCAGTTTCTGCATCCGAGCTTCCGTAGGTTTTCTTCTATTCCATGCAGCCATCTTGCTCGATGTCAACCTCGACTTCTTTGTCCGCCTGTATTTCCAAAGAGAATTTTCTTTGTTACCTCAGACTCCTCCATTCTTGCCACATGAACTGCCCATCTTATCCTACCTGATCGTATGATATTTGTTACAGTAACATCGGCATATATAGTGTACAATTCTGCATTGTACCATATCCTTCATTATTCTTCTCAAAACTTTCGTCTAAATCTTATAAATAGTTAAAAAAATGTTCAAATGTTTGTAGAGCTTATGGGACTTAACTACGGGGTCATCAGTCCCTAAACTTACAAACTACTTATGAACTAGCTACAACTAAGGACGGCACAAATATCCAAGCCCGAGGGGGGATTCGAACCCCCGACCGTAGTGGCCGTGCAGACCGTGACTGAAGTGCCTCAGTCCCCTCGGCCACCGCTGCCGGCTTATAAATAGTGAACTTTGTTGGGTGACTGAGGAGTCTTGACCAGAATAAATTACTTAAGGCGAAATATGCCTTTTTTGCTGATACCAGTATAATCTTAAGTTCAGTTAAGATGTCATTAAAGCAAGTAACTATGGAACCAAGATATTTGAAGATATCAACTCTTTCAAATGTGTATCCAATCACACTGAAAGTTGACGGTATATTGGGTTGATATGCCTTCTCACAGGCCATGTATTTAGTTTTAAAATTCTTGAATATCCGCCTCCAGATCGCTTATATTTTCTAAAATATTACCGGTTTCGGGACAGCTGCCCATCTTCAGATCAAAATTTTGAAGTTACAGAGTAACCTGTCCTGTAATGAACGAATGTTCACAGTCGTTTTATCTTCATTTATTATAAGACCCATTTTCTTACTTAAGGCTGTAAAAGCTTCTTTTAGTGGTTGGACTGTCCGTGCTATATGCTGAAATCTGCACTGATTTGTAGAAGATGGTATCCCTGGTCTGTAGGCATGATTCCCTGATCACCTTCTCGAGTGATACATTAAATAATAAGCATGCTAATGGATCTCCTTGATGTAGCCCATTTTTTATTTCCAGGGTCACTGAGTAATTTCCTTTCACTCGAATGCAGTCTCGTATGTCAGACATCACCATTTTAACTATTCACATGAGTTTTCCATGCATCCCTATTTCCTGGAAGGCAATAAACAACTGGTTTTTATTGATGCTGTGGTATGCAGCCTTAAAGTCAATAAAGAGGGAGGAGGTTGGTCCTGGATCAAAACTACAGGGGCTTGATAGACAAGTAATTGGAACAGTATCTGAAAGATGTGGAATTTCAACAGAAAAATAGTGTACTTTGCTTATTTTCATTCGTTAATGTCGTATGTTTTTATTTTTTTGCGTAGCTCTTCTGAATCAAAAATGGCATTTATGACGCAGAAAAGGGCGGTTGGAGAAAGATGTGGTGTAAGTTCGCGAACCTCTTGTCGCCCCCTGTTCAGTATACTGGGAATTGTGACATTAGCGTCTCATAGGCAGTCGGCCGCCTGCCACACGGCATACCCGCGAGCTGTACAGGCATTCAAGTTGCCGCTAATGGCTCAACTTCGTAAAAACAGTTGTGCCTACGGACAGAAGAGTCGGCTATTCCGCAGAACAGAAATCACGTACCGGTTGCCTACGCAGTCTAGTACAGGCTGTTCCAGCTCGCACTTCGCCCGTGAGCTAGGTAGCGCTCAGTTGCTCGCGGAGCTCCGCTTCTCGGCCTTGAGCTGTTATCGCATGGGGCACTCGGCTACGGCGAGCGTACACTATGTGCAAGTGAAGCAGCCGGATGGGCCCTGATCTCATAAGAAACTGCCAGCTACATTCCAATTCAAATGTTTGTAGAGCTTATGGGACTTAACTACGGGGTCGTCAGTCCCTAAACTTACAAACTACTTATCAACTAGCTACTACTAAGGACGGCACAAATATCCATGCCCGAGGGGGGAATCGAACCCCCGACCGCAGTGGCCGTGCAGACCGTGACTGGCGCGCCTCAGTCCCCTCGGCCACCGCGGCCAGCACATTCCAATTCCCGCGACGGGCACGTTTCAGAAAGAGCTATAACTGAAACTGCCATTTTTCTCCATGGAAGTACGGGACACGTAACTCCAGGTCAATTCTCAGCGATAATAAAGTTTTATTTGTTATTATAATTAATGTAAAAGGTCTGTGAACCTGAATATCAATGATGTGGTTTCATGACTGGAATTTAATAAGCATGGTCATGTTGGCATTATTTTACATTTTGAAATGTCTGTTTTACGGAACCAACATAAGGAGTACTTCTTATCATGTGTGTAACGAATTTCCCCCTTCCCCCTTTCTTTAATTTTAGAAGTTGTTTCTAGAATACCAAAAGGAGCCAGATTATGACTGAATGATTTATCACGGTGAACCGCATTGTGGTTTCCACCATATTAATCCTAAATGTGGCAATACGAATTTTACAGTGCATTTCGTAACTAGAATTTTGGTCTTCGAGGAAAGTAGGCTTTGTTTTTTATGTTCAAGGAAATGATACATTTGCGTTGAGCCGTAATAGCTCACTTCATGCAAATAAGTAGCACATCACCTAAATTGATAATAACTAGAGTAACCAAAAGTCGCCAGTCTTAAAAATTTCAGGACGCGCTAAACGGGAGCAACAATAAGAGGCATAATGGTAGATCTAGCATTTATCACAAAAAATGGCAAGGATACTAAGGTTTTCAGTTTAGAAAGACAGTGAAAGAAAAAACAGACCCAATTTGCATCCTCATAAAAACTGTAGGGTTGTGTGACACACAAAGCTGTCCTTTCTTCTGTAATGACGCTGTAAATTGAATATTTTTGTGCAGTAAGAGTTGCCATACATGGGACATTGTGGACGTCAGTCCTTGATAGTGAAGAGATAGAGTTCTTATAAAGAATTAGGCACTAGGCTCTGGCGGATACACATTTTTGCTATTGTCACAAGGACGCATTGACGAGAACACAACGATCGCATCTGTTTCCTTATGCTGGCCGAGTATTGGCGTGCGTGACGTCATCCTGTCCCACGACCGCAGCTCCAAGCTGGGGCAGTGAGCGCTCCTGCTCGCGGAGCAGCCTGCTCTAGTTCTGGACCAGGTGGCGCGCCCTAAGCAAAACACGGGAAACTATATGCTTCCAATTGCACCTGATTGGTCCTAGCAGCCTAACTTTTGCACTGCGCTTGGGTCTTTAACTTTTGTGGTAATTTCCGGAACATGTTATCTAGAACTTTTTCATTTCATTGTGAACTCCACTTCCGACTTAGAAAATTTTGTGTTCGTTTCCGACTTCCAGAGTGTGACCCGGAACTTGTACTTTTCTACGTGGCGTAATATATTTTGTCTTGTGCTATAAAAATGTGTGTACCTCCTCTCACAATAGCCCCTCAAAACATATTTTCTTCTATGTCGTTTGTTGTTAACAGTGTCATCTTATTCCCAAGAGTTAGCAGCCCTCACTCACTTAATACTAGGCAGACATCGTATATGCATATGGACACACCTCCTTGACTCTTATCTACATCTACATCTACATGTGATACTCTGAAAATCACATTTAAGTGCCTGGCAGAGGGTTCATCGAACCACCGTTGTACTATTTTATCGTCCATTCCATTCTCGAATAGCGCGCGGGAAGAATGAACACCTGAATCTCTCCGTTCGGGCTCAGATTTCTCGTATTCTATTCTGATGATCATTTCTACCTATGGAAGTGGGAGTCAATATATTTTCGCATTCGGAGGAGAATGTTGGCGATTGGAGTTTCGTAAGTAGCTCACGCCGCAGCGATAAGCGCCGTTGTTGTAATGATTCCCATCATAGATCCTGTATCATTTCCGTAACGCTGTCTCCCCTGTATAGTGACAATACGAAACGAGCTGCCCTTCTTTGGACTCTTTCGATGTCCTCCGTCAAACCCACCTGATAAGGATCCCACACTGGGCAGCAATACTCCATAAAAGGACGGACAAGCGTAGTGTATGCTGTTTCTTTAGTAGTTCTGTTGCATCTTTTAAGGGTTTTGCCAATAAAACGCAGTCTCTGGTTCGCCTTTCCCACAATATTATCTACGCGTTCTTTCCCATTTTAGTCAGAAGTAATTGTAATTTCTAGGTATTTTGTGGAGTTTACGGTCTTCACATTTGATTGATTTATCATGTAAACAAAGTTTAACGGATTTCTTTTCGTACTCATGTGGATGACTTCACACTTCTCATTATTTAGAGTCAATTGCCAATTTTTACACCATAGTGATATCTTATTTAGATCGTTCTGAATTTGGTTTTGATCTTCAGATGATTTTACTAGACGGTAAATGACGGCGTCATCTGCAAACAACCTAAGAGAGCTACTTAGATTTTCCCCTAAAGGTGTGCAGTATTCTGCAGCACCGTTGTTTGGTAAGCTTCCACAAGAGTTCAATAGTCTTATTAGAAATCCGCGCACTTTCAAGAGTAAACTGAAGAGTTTCAGACAGGAGGGCGGCATTACAGTGACTGCATCTACAGAAGACAGGGACCGCCAACGTGAGGCCTTGTCGGTGTCACAGGACATCCCGGCCCGCCAGATTACCAGAAAATGTGTGCCGTGGTGAAATGATGGGTTTAGTGCTGTGAGCCAAAGCCAACCACCACACATGAACTTTGGAACTAGGTGAATGCAAAATGGATGGCTATAGCGGAGAACGTTATTTGTCCCTTATACGCCTCGATGCTATCAGGAATGGAACAAGTTGTCATGGTCCACGTAGGAATTCGCGCCTACTGGCAACAGGACACAAACTGAACCGATACAACTGAAATGCTAACTATTTATCCAAAACATACCGATGGACATGTTCTGTGTGTATCAACCTCCTACCTGAAGTCTTTCATTGCGGTTTTTTTTTTTTTTTTTTTTTTTTTTTTTTTTTTTTTTTTTTTTTTTTTGCACAGGAGTCTACTTTGCCTAGACGCAATACAGTCTGATAAGATGGCATCTTTTCATGCACATCATGATCAAATTCTGTTTAAATTTTTATTTTTCTTGTGATTTTTATTTTTTATGATTCCATCTCTTTCAACCAACTTCACTCAAAACATTATGAACAGAATTTGCAAGCGACTAGAAGCAATAATTTGTGAGTCATTCCCAATATCATTTGAATGCACCGAACAATCTGTATAATGAACCATTAATATTACAAACTTTTACATGATACTTGAATCACTGGACCCCCGTAATCCAGACGTCATACGAGTGACGTCATAACTAATAGACTAAAAAAAAAACAAAAAAAAAAAAAAAAAACAGTAGACTCAGCTGAAGGGCTGTCTTTTAGGCTGTAGCGGTTACGTAGGCGGTTGTGGAGAGAGATTTGACAGAGGTCTCAGCAGGCAGCAGATGAGCATTGTCTGCAAGATGGAGTTACATTTCTCTTGCCTAGGCTGTACGTACATCACAGAATAATTGAAGCAACAACATAAGTCAGACGTTAATTACAGGACAATAACAAAACAAGAATATTTAAAGTGTTCGTTGTTTATAAAAGTAAAAGACCAGTTCAAACTTATGTATGAAATCATGGACCTGTATCCTTGGCAACAAAAGACTGTATGTGGATCAATGGGGGTTGTCGATTTGAAAATTACATTATTGGCGGGGGCACAAGTTAATTTTAATTATAATACATGACTAGAGGACCCGTGCGAATAATTCGCACTGTTAGTGGAATGACAAAAAATTTGGAAAAATGGAAATAAAGTTGAATGTGTAAGCATAGCTTTCTTCAGAATCAATCAATGCAAGTGTTTAAAAGCGCAAATAAGAGATTGAAAAAAAAAAAGTTCAAATGTTTGTTAAGCTTATGGGACTTAACTACGGGGTCATCAGTCCCTAAACTTACAAACTACTTATGAACTACTTACGAACTAGGACGGCACAAATATCCATGCCCGGGGGGGATTCGAACCCCCGACCGTAGTGGCCGTGCTGACCGTGACTGGAGCGCCTCAGTCACCTCGGCCACCGCGGCCGGCTAAGAGATTGATCCGCTGAGTATTGTTAGGTCAAAAAGAACTGCGTACCTCAATTAGAACCGAAGATATCGTAAAACAAATCGATTATAATATTCAGTGCAATAACAGAAGGCTATCGCGTTTGAATAAAAATAAAGGATGGAGAGATTTAAGTTAATTCTGAGGCTTGATGACATATCTGCGAATTAATACCTTTCGTTTAAAGCAAAAATGAAGGAAATAGGTCCGATACAACGGCCTGATAGACTGACTTTAATTTACAGCAAGGACATCCCCATAAGAAATATTCAGAAGGAAATCGCATTTGAGTAAAGAAATAGGAAGGCGAGAGTTATGTTACTTCTGGCCTTGATGAATACCTTTCGTTTAAAACAAAAATGAAGTAAATCAGCCGGGTAGTTTGGTCTGGCCGATTGACTTTTGTTTTTGTAGTTTCTTTTAATATATAAGTAGATGGTTCTGAAGAAGACCCAGTATGTTTTTGCCTCTCAATAAAACACGAATGCATCTCCAATATTACTAGCACTGACCATGCTGACATCCAGAGGGCATTTGTCCAAAGTGGGAACGGTCTTCTGAGAGCCCCTCGAGATGGCCTGAGCAATAAAACCTGTACAGCCGTAACACCAACACGGAAGAACGTCGTCTGTACGTTTCACATCACGAGGGGAACATCCGATTCGCACCTGATTATTCAGAATCTGTTGCATCTAGATCACTGTGTCGCGCATCACGACATTTTCTTAGAGATGTTTGCGTACAATATCACTGCGACTGGTGCTGATTCGTTCATTAGGAAGTACAAACTTATTTCAGTCGAGTGATCGATAAATGATAGTGAAGAAACGCGACCTGAAAAATATTTCTGTTAGGGCGTAGTCCACAGAGAGTATAAAAAAAAGGAAGGGAATAAGAACAGAGGGACTGCGGCAGTGGCCGAGCGGTCTGCGGAGCGCCAGTCACAGTCTGCAAGGCCGCTACGGTCGGGGGTTCGAATCCCCCCTCGGGCATGGATGTTTGTGTCGTCGTTAGTGTAAGGTAGTTCATAAGTAGTTTGTAAGTTTAGGGACTGATGACCCCGCCGTTAAGTCCCTTAAGCTTAACAAACATTTGAACATTTTAAAGAACATAGGAAAATTGAGGAGTCAGAAGAGGAAGAAATTGAAGGGCGTGGAGAGCACCAAAATGGTAAGGGCTCAGACATGTTTGGAAGGAGTTTCTAACGGGACAGGCCCATAGCAACTCTTCATGGTACAGAGTTTTCGCCCACTACATGATTCGTTGTGTCGAGTGAGTCGACGCAACATGATGAAAATATGGTACTGTGATGATAACAAGGACGACGTGAAGACCAAATGCGAATGATTTGGCAGTTTATTGATGTGATGTCGTCGATCAGGTGTATCCAGGAATTTTGGACCATACGACGCTGCAACTATCAATACAAGGGGAATTCCTTCACGTCATTGTGAAATTCACTGACGAAACTGTCTTCCTGAGGTTAGGAAGACCTGGCGTTTGTCTCCATCAATGAGAAGGATCGTGTAGCGAAAGCTCATACTTTCTTATCTTAGTGCATGTACGTGATAAATAAGATTTGTGAATTTGTTCTAGAAAGTTCTGAAAGAGCCGCGGTGGAGTAGCCCAGCGGTCTAAGGCGCCTCGCTGCGGAGAGCGCGGTTGCTCGCCGTCGGGGTTCGAGTCCTCCATGGGGCATGGGTGTGCGTGTTGTCCTTAGGTTAGATTATCTTAGTTTAAGTAGTTTGTAAGCTACGGACTGATGACCACGCAGTTTGGTCTGATAGATTTACAAACATTTGAACTTTTTGTTCTGAAAGAGAGATCCCAGAAAAATTTGATTTTCAGTGAATGATTGAACAACTGGCGGCAACGGAAGCACCAAAGGTATTTCTTTATGAGAGATTTACCCGTGAGTAGACAAAAGGTTTTTATTTTCCACTTGGTAAAACAATCTTTGTATGTGCGAAAAGCTCAGTCATAGTTTATTAGCGATCTGCACTAATTGTGTAGCCAGATTACTTCCGTTGGAAGGACGGAGAAGAGGGTATGGCCAAGACAGCAAGGAAAGGTATATGCTTTCAGGGGTGATTCTGAAGAAAAAACTTCTAAAAACATATGTCCTTTTCTTAACCCTTTCCGGGAAACCAATGACAACAAATTGAAAGAGGAATAGTGGAGGTGACAGAAAATTAAGATATTATTATGTTATGGTATGCTTAATTGTGTACGTTTCTTCGTAAAAGAAGTCCAAACAGTCCACCGTCAACTTGTGCTCCAGTAAGGGAATACGGAACTGAGCCCTTATCTGCAACACAACTGTATACAAGAGCAGCACAGTGGCAAAATGCATTAAAGTTGACGGTGAACTGTTTGAACATCTGCGAGGAAAATTACGCAATTAAACAAACCATAACATAATTTATTTACAATCACCTGCACTTTCCCATTCAAAGTTGTTTCCATTGGTTTACCCTGAAACTGTTAAGAAAAGGACATATGTTTATTAGGAATTTTTAGTTCAGAATCACCCGTTCTATCAGCCCTCAAAGCATGTACCTTTCCTCCTGACTCCCCTTGTATATCTCCAGCGCTTTGCTACGCCAAACAAAAAAAAAAAAAACCTTGTGTTTAAGACCTATAAGAGAGTGTATTTCGTTTTTTAAATAATCTTAAAGTCATCAGATTGATAATGTTTTTTGTTTTTTTATTTACAATAAAACCATATAAATGTTTTGGTTGTGCCAGTTTGCGATCGAGTAAAATATACTCGTGAAACGAATTAAAATTGGTGCAAAGCACCAGAAAATGCGAGGCAAGCATGTGGAAATGAACATAATCATATCCTTTTGAATTTGTACGGTTACAACTCATTTCTCGGCGTAAACGATTTTCTGAAATACAATTATGATTCTGCTACAGTAAACCAGTGTCTGTGGACCGTAGGTACATACTTCACTGCAGTGATCAAGAGCGCCGACGTCGTGGGTGTTCCGGTCGTGGTGCAACCCCCACGAAATTTTTTGGGTGCTTAGCACCAACATGAAGTAAGGGAGGAAAATAAAGTAGCACAAAAGTCTAAGCTGTCAATTATGTACATTTTAACATCGCAATGTAGCAAGCACGACGTAGTCGCGAGGCTGTTCCAACATTGCCCCAAGCAGCACTCAAGCAGCGGCTTGGAGCCCGTTCGATGGGGATGTGGTGGAAGGGGACGAAAACACTGTCCCCTGGCCGCATGACGTCGTAACCCATGTAACGATACGAGGTCAGTGACAGCCACAGTTGCGGAAGCTCCATTAATTCTCTTAATTGAGATGGATTGACATCCTCACTGTCTTTTATGTCAAAGCATTTACTTCTGCTAACAAGTACAACATACACGTGCAGTGGCGGTACACACGACTTCACGTAAAACATCGCGGGCCGGTAGGAGGCTGGTAGCCGAGCTTAATAATGACACATACACAGAAATGAACTCGAAAGTCAATGCGGGAAAGAGGTTTCGACTATTTATTGCTCTTTTCACGAAGCGTCATTGTCTGCTGATGAAGTGCAACTTGATGCTGTAATAAAAGACGTCAAGTGAGTGTGCTTTGTCGCCACATAAATAACTGCCATTTCGAATAGTTCCTGAAAGTTCTACAAGATGAGCTTAGTCGCGAAAAAGTTCTTGAATTTTTGTTTGTCAGTCATGAGGAAGTATGTCACTCTAAATGAAGAGAGGAAAGTGCATTGTCAAATAGATTAAAACTGGATATTAAATGTAGCGTTCCATACTCACATAACCATGCACTTAAAGAAATTTATCATTGCAGGTCAAAGAGCATCTAATAATATATATGCAGGACCAAATCAAACCGTTTATGAAAGAGTTTCGTCTGTCTGAGAGGCAATTCTAACATTTTTCAATCGTCTGATTTGTTTTAAACTTCATTAAAATTTCCTGGACGTACCAGTAGTGATAATTTTTAAATTAATGATTTTTTATTTTTTTCTATTACACTGAATCTACCACAGCTGAAGTAATGTTAATAATATTTGTGGATGTTCTCTCTCGTTTTTCTCCAGATACCAAATCGTGCAAAGTTATAATTACTGACTGAGAGATAAATATGACTGGCACTTTTTGTACTTTGAAAGTAAAAATCACAGCAATAGAGCCACGGGCACTGCTTGGCCCATTCTTTGACCCTTGTGACCGAAGAGGTAATGAAAAATGAAACCAAGAGCACCCATACTGATTCTCAATAGTCAACGCCCATGCAAATGACATTTTATTTCTATCGGCTGATATTAAAAGGCCATAGAATATTACTTTAATTAGTTTTTACTATTCGTATTGTAAAATTCGCCACAATATTTAGTGACTTGGAAATATGGGAATAAGAACATAAAAAATAGCAGGTTTGCCGTTTTGGTGTTAGACTTGCATTGATAGTGCCGCTACAGCTTGCTCTTTCTCAGCTAGGGCGTACTGCAGCTCCAAGTGTTACACGTAAACTTTCACGTATACGTTAGACTGTGATGTGGATTACACGGTAAGCATTGTGTTGAATCATATTACGTAGAACATAGTAAACAATAAAAACATTTACTGAAATATTCAGTCATCATCAGCGTCGTCATTAGAGACTGATTATGCCTTTCAGCGTTCAGTCTGGAGCATAGTACCTCTAATAAAATTCTTTCCATGATCCCCTATTCAATGCTAACATTGATGTCTCGTCTGATGTTAAGTCATTCACTTCAAAATCATTCTTCGCCGTCAGACATCTGGAGGTTTGGGTATAAGAATACTATTAACCCAATTCATTCATGGACTGATACTGTTCGTTCAAGAGTATTTCCACGTTTACCGGTGGAGGAAATTGTCTTCTAGACGCTCTGCGTAATACCGAAACGTTTAGAATTTTTTTCTCAAATAAGAACGATTATATTTCATCAATATGACTATTCTTCTGCACAGTCAAAGCTGCTACTTCTAGTGTGTCTGCCACCATAGCACCAGCAGCAAACACACTTCGCGCGAACGCCGACGAACGGTACTGCCGTGGCAACAGCTCGCAGCAAAGCGGTCGATTGAATAAATCGAACCCTCCGGAGCTAACAGCTACTTGAGGTCTGTCTACTACAGAACACCCATAAACAAAGCACGAAAGCTTCCGAGCGGTGGTAACTCTCGACGGCGAAGCGATCTGATGTTAAGTCATTCACTTCAAAATCATTCTTCGCCGTCAGACATCTGGAGGTTTGGGTATAAGAATACTATTAACCCAATTCATTCATGGACTGATACTGTTCGTTCAAGAGTATTTCCACGTTTACCGGTGGAGGAAATTGTCTTCTAGACGCTCTGCGTAATACCGAAACGTTTAGAATTTTTTTCTCAAATAAGAACGATTATATTTCATCAATATGACTATTCTTCTGCACAGTCAAAGCTGCTACTTCTAGTGTGTCTGCCACCATAGCACCAGCAGCAAACACACTTCGCGCGAACGCCGACGAACGGTACTGCCGTGGCAACAGCTCGCAGCAAAGCGGTCGATTGAATAAATCGAACCCTCCGGAGCTAACAGCTACTTGAGGTCTGTCTACTACAGAACACCCATAAACAAAGCACGAAAGCTTCCGAGCGGTGGTAACTCTCGACGGCGAAGCGATCGATAGAACAAATAGACTCGCTGCGGCCGAGAGCAGACTGTCCGTGGCTCAGCAAACCGGCACGTGCTGCCCTCGGACGGCAGATCGACAAACCAGCTGGAGACGCGAGTGTGTAAGCACCGCAGACGGTTATCGGTGGAACTACTAACTTTGTTTGACACTTTGAACTAGGGAACCGGAGTACGAGCTTACGTCAACAACGGCGGGAAGTCGAAAGTGTTCGTTGACGGAAGACGTTCGATACAGTTCGGTAATGCCACTTGATAAACAAAATAAGAGAGTACGGAATGCTACACGTGATTGCATTGAAGAGTATCTAGTAAACAAAGGTATCGAAGGAGAGCAAGCTTCAGACGTACAAGATATTTCTGGCGCATGTGAAGGGAACTTTATAGGTTCGCTACACTTGACAATGTAATTATATAACTCACCTAGTAGATAATGACGGAATTTCCATGAAGCTTTTCGCGGCTTATGCTGTTGAGCAGAGAGACCTTCAGACGCTTGTTATAGGCATTGCAGGTACGTCCTCAACATAAGCAAATGTAACGCATTGTGCATCAAAATAAGAAAAAGAAGGAAGAGCAAGATTTAACGCCCCGTCTACAGCGTTGTTCTTAGAGACGGAGCACAAAATCGGATTGCTTTGATAGTAATATGGAAGAAAATCGGCATGCACTTTCAAACGAAACATCCTGGCAATTGCCCAAAGTAATTCAGGGAAATCGAGGGAAACCTAAATCTATATAGCCGGAGGCGGATTTGAACCGGCGACCTCTTGAATGAGAGCCAGTGTGCAAACCACTTAGGGACCGATGACCCCGTAGTTAGGTCTCTAAAGCTTTACAAACATCTGAACATTTTTTGCGAAACCACTGCGCCAACACACTCGATTTATTGCGTATTAGTAAGCAGAAAAACTGTGCAATGAAACGAATGATGGAAAGTCACTGTACGCCGTCCAACCCACAAAATATCTAAGGAATATGCGTAAGAAGCGAACTTAAGTGCAACGAGCACAGAAAACTTACCGAAGGTAATGCACATGCCAGGCAACGGGTCACTAGAATATTGATCAAGGGTAGTCCACTCGCAAAGTAAGTAGTTACCGTAACTCTCGTTCGAGCAAGATATGAATATTGCTCTTCAGTCTGCGATCTATGCCACATAAGACTGATGAAGGAACTTATAAAGATCCAAATGAGAACAGCAGCTTTCATTATAATAATAATACGGTTTAATGTTCCGCAGGACCTAATTGAGGAGTAAGACTCTATGGTCATGGAACAAGGCAATACATGAAGTTTAACACAAGAATGGTAATAGAAGAATTTCAAGTAGTCCTTTGCACACGACAATGTTAAGACTAAGTGAAAAGTATCAATAACGAGAAAAAAAAGGAATTAACTTAATTGTTTAACATTTATGGAGCTCCTCGACAGAATAAAAGGAGTGAGCCATGAGGTAATTCTTCAATTTAGATCTGAAAACGCGTGGGTTAGTACTAAGATTTTTGAGTTCTTGTGACAAATTATTGAAAATGGATGCTGCAGAATACTGCACACATTTCTGCACAAGTGTCAACCTGATGTAACAGCCTGAATTTAACATTCAAACATGTAATATTACTATGAAATGGCGCATGTCAAATAATAAAATAAAAAATAATGAGGTGGTGCGACGCAAATGTAGATTCAACTTCTGTCTAGTTTTCACCTAATGAAGCTACTAACTCGTGGGAATAGCAACAAACGACATTAAAGAAAATACGTATTGTGACGCCAGTGTCAGAATTCTCAGACTACTGAAAAGGTGTCGACACGACGTTCGTGAAATTACACCACATATTGCTCGAACCGCTCATTTCTGAGCCACAAATATCCTTTTCGTATCAGTCGAGTAACCCCAAAAAATAACGCCGTACGTTATAAGTGAGTGAAAGTAAGTGTAGTAGACTACTTTTCGTGTTGAAAACTCACTTATTTCAGATATTGTTCTAATGGTAAATAAAGCAGAATTTAGTTTTGGAACAAGATCCTGAACATGGGCTTTCCACGACAACTTACTGTCTATCTGAACACCTAGATATTTGAACTCTTCAGTCTCACTTACTATACGCCCATTATGTGTAATCATAATGTCAGCTTTCGTCAAATTATGTGTTAGAAATTGTAAAAACTGATTTTTACTGTGATTTAACATCAATTTGTTTTCTACAAGCCATGAATTTATCTCTTAAACTGCATTATTTGATACTGTGTCACTATTACGAACAACATCCTTCACGACCAAGCTTGTATCATCAACAAACAAAAATATTTTACAATCACCTGTTATACTCAAAGGCATATCATTCATATAAATAAGAAACAGCAACGGTCCCAAAACAGACCACTGGTGCACTCCACACTTAACTGTGCCCCATTGCGATTGTACGTCATAGCCATTTTCAACACTGAGGAGAATTACCTTTTGTTGTCTATTATTAAAATAAGAGGTGAACCAGTTTTGAGCTACTACTCTTATTTCATAATTTCCAACTTCTGCAACAATATTTTGTGATCTACACAATCAAACGCATTTGTTAAATCAGCCTTTTATTTAACCCATCAAGTGCCTCGCCGAGAAACGAAAATATAGCATTTTCGTCGTTAAACCACTTCTAAAACCAAACTGTACGTTTGACAACAAATTATGTGAACTGAAATGATCAATTAATAGTGAATATACAGCCTTTTCAATAACTTTAGAAAAAACCGCTGGCATGGAAATAGGTTTATAGATGTCTACATGATCCCTTTCTCCTTTTTTATAGAGTGGTTTCACTACTGAGTACTTTGATCAGTAAGGAAACTGACCATTCTGAAATGAAAAATTACGAATATGGCTTATACTGGGCTAACATGTGGAAAACAGTACTTTAGAATTCTGCTAGATACCCCATCATATCCACAAGACTCCTTAGTCTGGGCTAACATGTGGAAAACAGTACTTTAGAATTCTGCTAGATACCCCATCATATCCACAAGAGTCCTTAGTCTTTAGTGATTTAATTATTGTCACAATCTCTCCTTTGGAAGTATCATCGAGGGACATTTCAGGTAACAGCCTCGGTAAGCTACTTTCTAACAATGTTATATGACTACCTGTAGAAACTAGGGTTCTGTTTATTTTACCTGCTATATTCATAAAGTGATTATTGAATACTGCACAGATATCGAACTTATCAGTAACAGAAACATTTCTACTACTACGCATCGACATTATATCTTCTAACTGCTGCTGCTGACCAGACACTTCCTTCACGACTGACCAGATGTTTTTAATTTTATCCCGAGAGTTTGCTATTCCTTTTGCATACCACATTCTTTTTGCCTTCTTAATGACATTTTTCAGAACTTTACAGTACTGTCTATAATGAGCTATTGCGTCTTCATTCTGACTGCTTCTAACATTTTGATACAATTCCCGCTTTGTTCTACATGATACTCTTATCCCCTTTGTCAGCTACCCTGGCTGCCTGTTACTGAAAGTACCTTGTTTTGAGCGTTCTAGCGGAAAGAAACTCTCAAACAGAGTAAGAAAGCATTATATTTATCATCTGTATTATCAGCACCAAAAACATTCTGACATTCTTAAAAAGGCCTCAATTGCAACTGGATTATCTTTTCTAAGTAGTTTAACATTTGTTTGAGAACAAATACTTTTTAGAATTAAAATTTATGCATCGTGGTATGATAGGCCATTTACTATTCTGCTGACAGAGCGCCCCTTTAATAATGAAGAATGAACAAAAATATTGTCAATGGTAGAACTGCTACTGCCTTGCACTCTCGTTGGAAAGAATACTGTTTGCATCAGGTTATAGGAATGAAGTAGATCTAACTGCTGCCTTTTTCTTGAACTATCACTTACATAATTAATGTTGAAATCTCCACACACAACTAAATTTTTATACTTCCTATAAAGTTTACCCAGAACCAATTCTAGCTTGGGCAGAAACATTTTAAAATCTGAGTCAGGGGACCTATAAATAACAACAATTACTAGTTTAGTTCCATTAACATTAACAACTCCTGCTCAAAATTCAAAAAAACGTTCTGTGCAGCGTTTAGAAAAATCAATTGACTCCGATGAAAAATCGTTTTTAAGATACTTGGCCACTCCCCCACACTGCAAGTAACTCCTAGAGAAGAAGGCAGCTAACCTGTATCGTGGCAAATGAAGTCTCTGAATTGTCACATCACTTAAAAAGTGCTCTGAAATACCAATAATGTCAGTGTCAACACAATAAGCAGTTCATAAACTTAGTCTCTGATACCTTGTATATTTTGATGAAATATAGTAATACCCTTATTACTTAGATTCTTAAACTTTGTCGAAAGTGGTTCATGTCTTAGAGGGACTTCCTTTACGCAGGAATACCTATCAGCTGTCCTCAGTCTAAAAAAGGTGCAGCCCTAATACCAACTAATACAGGAATTTTTCCATGAGTGACACCCCCACCCCTACTACACTTTCACCTATGAGCTTTGCTAACCTGCCCTTCCCATACTTATTGAGGTGCAGACCATGCCTAGTGAAATCCGACCTTTGGATAGTCTCAACTGGCACCATTGCAATGTGATCCATGCCCTCCGTCATCAGCGCCTCCTCAAGCTTCATGTTATACGCCTGACAGATGTATTAAGACAAGGCCTATAATGACGCTGGAACAGCTGCATGAAATGCACATTTGTGCCACAAGTTTGAGTTGCTATCCTTTCCAGATCACCACCTATATCATACTCCCCGTTTTTATCAAGACTAGAGGTGCATTCACGCCGAGGTGAGTCATGGGATACCTCCCAATTCCGTATCGGACCTTTTTCCTGTTGATCGCAGTACCTAGGCGCAGTATGTGCTCAAGAAGTAGTTGGATTTTTTCTGCTAAGGGACCAAACTACTGACGTCATTGCTCTCTAGACTTACACACTAAAACTATTGACAAAACACACACACATTTCTGTGCCCGACGGAGGGCACGAACCTCCGGAGGGAGCGGCCACGCAATCCATGACATGGTGTCTCAGACCGCGCGGCCATCCCCGCGCGGTCAGCCGTTTGAAGTCTCCTGTGGGATTATTGAGTTATGCTGCCTCTATAGTCGTATATAATTATGAAAGTGTTACCGATGTAGGATTGTGTGCACGAAATGATCTCTCCATTATGTGCCATAAATGTTGTATAGGATTCGAGTCGGGCGATCTGAGTCAAATCATTCGCTGAAATTGTCCAGAATGCTCTTCAACAATTATGAATCGGTGATATTGCACGTTGTCATCCACAAAAAGGCCACCATTGTGGCTACAAATGGTCACCAACTAGTCAAACATTACCATTTACAGACAATAATCGATTCATTTGATCTAGAGGTCCAATAAAATTCCATATAAAAACAATCTCCCCCCCCCCCTCTATAAACCCACCACAAGCTTGCAAAGTGCCTTGTTGACAACTTGGTAAATGACTTCATGGGATGTACCCTGCACTCGCACTCGCATCGGATAATTCTAAGCCCAGTGGCAGCTAAAGTCGAAAATACCTTTCTCTCTTGCTTTAATAAAGGCAGAGTTCGTAATCAGGTTGAAATTTGATGCAAACTGTTTGAATTTTAAATCTTTCCTGAATACTGTTATAGGATCCAAACTGGCTGGCTCTAAAATCCACAACCAAGTACGAGTGGGAAAGTAGAAATTAAATGCAAATTATGTGCCAGTAGTGTTAAGTCTTTCTGTAAAAAGTTGATTTGAAAAGCAGAAGGCAACATTTTCATGTATAAAATTTATTTCTCACGACAAAAATTCCAAAGTGCCGACACTCTGAATTTTATTTTTCATATATTTTTCTCTTGCAATCTGGCAAGTCTAATTAAATCACTGAACATTTCCGTATTACTTCAGTTTTAGTTTATAATCGTGAGTTACAACAAATTGTGTCGTGCCTCTTTTTACGAGATTAGGAAAAGCAAGAAAATTTGCTCCTGGTCGGTCTGGAATCCATCGGCCTCCAGCCAATACGAATTCTGTAGTTTTCATCCGTAACGAACGCAGATATGGCTGAAATGGTTGTTCTAAAAGGTAACAACTGAAAAAATAGCGTTCGTAGCGACCGCACAGACAGCACAATGGCTACTCTCAAAACGAGTTGCCACCGAACTCCCCTCGGCTAGCCCCCCTCGCCCTGTCCAGCAGGGACGGCCGGATCTGACACTGCTATTGTCTGGTGCCGCCCCGCTGATGTGCCTAGCACGTGCCTAGCGCCGGCCCTGGACAGTAGCATATTGGGTATAATACTGTAAGTATCCGAGAGAACTGACAACCACCACAGATTATTGAGATTTAAAAGTGAGCATTACGCAACGAATAACTGAAACAGAGAATAGAAAGACAGAGAGAGAGAGGAGTAGATAGTTCAGAGAGATGTAGTGAAGGCATCTAAATCTACACAAATACTCTGCAATCACACTGAAGTGCATGGCAGAGAGTTCATCGAACCGTTTTATGATACTTCTCTACCATTCCATTCTATAACAGCTCGCGGGAAAAAGGAAACTCTTTTCGTTGTCGATCTGATTTCTCTTATTTTATTATGATGCTTATGCCTCTCTATGCAGGTGGGTGCTAACAAAATGTGTTCGCATTCGGAAGAGAAGGAAATTTCGGTAAATAAATAAATCTCGCTGCAACGAATAGTGCCTTTCTTTTAATGATTTCCACCCCAATTCGTGCATCATTTCTCTGACTCTCTCCCCCTATATGGAGATAATACCAAACGAACTGTCCTTCTCTGAACTGTCTCTATATACTCTGTCAATTCCAGTTGGTGGGAATCCCACAATGTGCAGCAATACTACAAAATAAGACGCACAAGTGTGGTGTAGATAGTGTCATTAGTAGGACTCTTGCATGTTCTAAGTGTCCTGCCAATGAAACGTAGCTTTTGGTTCGCCTTCACTAGAATAATTTTAGTATGTTCTTTCCAATGGATTTATTATATTGGTGTGGTGTCTGTTCTTTCGGACTTGTCCGAAGGAATAGACACCACACCGATATAAGAAGTATTTAGATGCGACGACGGCGTTGGCTTCAATTACTTCACCGCAGATGCAGTCATACGTTCGACTTCTCACGGAAATCCGTAACGGCGAGTGTAAGAGGGCATGAACGATCCGGGTGCTACAGCCATAGCGTGCGACTTGGTGAGAATTTGAGACGCACGGGAGGCGAGCACTGGTAGCCAAGTGGTTAAGGCGACCGCTCGCCCGAAGCTGGAGACCTGCGTTCGATTCCCTTGTTTCATTTCAATGCCCTAATGCAGCCACTGTCAATCCTTCCTTTCCTAATCCTTCATCTTTCCCTTTCTTTATCAATAATTTGCAAATGCTTTCCAATCGAAATTGTTCGTAATTGTTATACCAAAGTATTTAGTTGAATTTACGGTCTGTTGGTCTGACTGATTTACCATGTAAATGAAATAAATAAATAAATAAATAAATAAAAAGGTTTGTTAAGCTTAAGGGAGTGCGAGGTCATCAGTCCCTGAACTTACAACACTAGTTATGAACGAGAATGAAACTTTCACTCTGCAGCGGAGTGTGCGCTGATATGAAACTTCCTGGCAGATTAAAATTGTGTGCCGGAACTGGGACTCGAACCTGGTTCCGGCACACAATTTTAATCTGCCAGGAAGTTACTTATGAACTACCTTATACTAAAGTCGACACAAACATCCATACTAGAGGGGGGGGGGGGGGTGGTTCGAACCACGACGGGGAACGGCTTCGCGGATCGTAGCGTAGCGCCTCAATGCGCTTGGCCACTCCCCCGAGGCGCGTAAATGAAATTTAACGGATTTCTTTTTGTGCTCATATGGATGACTTCACACTTATCATTATTTAGGGTGAACTGCCAATTTTTGCTCCATGCAGATATCTTATCTAAATCATTTTGCAGTTGCTTTTGATCTTCTGGTGATTTTATTAACCGGTAAATGACAGCATCATGTGTGAACAGTAGCTGTTCAAATGGTCTCCTAAATTGCTTATAAAGATAAGGAAGAGTAGGGGCCCTATAACACTTCCCTGGGGAACGCCAGGTATCAAATGTTCAAATGTTTGTTAAGCTTATGGGACTTAGCTGCGGGGTCATCAGTCTCGAAACTTACAAATTACTTATAAACTTATACTAAAGACAACACAAAAATCCATGCCCGAGGGAGGATTCGAATCCGCGACGGGGAACGACCTCGCGCATCGGAGCATAGCGCCTCAATGCGCTCGGCCACTCCGCCGTGGCCGTCAAGTATCACTTTATCACTTCTGTTTTCCTCAACGACTTTCCGTCAGTTACAACGTACTGCATCTTTTCTGACAGGAAAGCGCGAATCTAATCGCACAACTACGGCGATATTCCGTAGGGACGCAATTTGAAGGCATAATAGGAAAAAAGACAAGGCCTAGCTGAAATGTATAGGTAATACTAGAGGTATTAAATCTGATAAACGGAAGGATATTGTAAGTTGGTATTAAGCCAAGAAAAGGCTGACAGAAGGAAGGAATGCGTAGATGTGTGATATAAGACTAAATATATTACGGAGAGGAAAGTTCACCCGGATGAAGGATAGTTCGGATATGTGAAGTTGTGAGGTTTTGACAGAGCACTGAAAGCCTTAGTTGTAACGTGACACTGGGAGTTTTCCCAGAATTCTTAAAATACTAGGGAGAAACCAACCATGACAGACGCTCTTAAACTTCTAAAAGAATGTCTAATCTTAAAATCATAGAAGATTGATATTAAAAGGCGCGAGTATTATGGAAACTTCTCTTTACTTAGTTTTTATCATTTACCGTAGCGCAGAAATGTTGCAATGCACGACGCATTAATAATCCTGGGATTTACCTTAGCCGATACTTTGAAGAAAGCCAAACTCATGTTAATAACATTTACCAATTTAAAACACTCTTTTGTCAATGGTGGCTAGAATACACTTCTGAAGTTATCAGGAACAGTGTCTGGAAAACGAAAGAAAACTTCTACAAAAAACCACTATACCATTCTAAGGAGTTAAAATTTCCATCGCACTACCCTCAGATTTTGTGGTATAATGACCCGCTGGATATCCCATCAACAACTGAACGCATGAAGCATCGAAACAGGCAGAAAGTGTACAGAACTATGAAGAAACAAGCAGAATATAGTAAGAAACAGTGAACGATCTAAGCTCAACATCTACTACATCGGGTGACTCGAAATCAATTTTTTTTCACAAAATTATGAACTTTCTGGTTATTGACGTGTCTGTTCTCTTTCTATAAGTTTGGAAATTCTCATGTTATAGTATGGTTATAGAATATCGGTCACGTGGGAAGAATATACTACCGTCGTAAGTAAATGTGATGAGAAGTGAGAGCACGCGAGGTGCCGCATGGAACTCATACACATCTTGTACAACTTTTAAGACGCTTTTAGCTTTAGAGAAGTGAAATACTTCGTCAAGACTCTACGATTGTGCAAAACAGCAGTTGCACAGAGCAGTATTGTTTACGTGATCGTGTATCTATTATCAAAGTCCAAGCTCTCACACATAATCAACTTTGTTCTCCTAAATTCCAGGAGATCTTGAGATTTGCTTGGACGAAAGCAGAATTTGATGGTGCAGATGTGGAAAATTTCAAAAACGTTTTCGAAAAAGTGTTGGCAGAGCACAGGGAAAATTGAGCGATTGGGAAAACTGCTGCGTTCATTTTTTGCAGCTTGTGGGGAAACTATTATGTTTTCATCATTTCTCTGTGAATGATCACAATGACATTCATATGGACTCCTAAAGCGGGCAAGAAGACATATCTGACTGACTGACTAAGCGTACATGTTAGATACGTCGATAAGATATTCCGAACGTACGGCACACACACAGTCATCAATTTCGTGTATGAAACAGTCGTGTTTTCCGGTAGAGAATTCAATTAAATTTCTGCCTTTTCATCAAAAGTTTGCAGTTCCCATTCGAGAGTTACTTTCCTTCGGCAGAATATAGAGTAACTGTGCGGAATCAACTTTTTATTATACGTTCTTTCATTATACCTCGCAGTAACAAACGGACGTTTAACCACGACACAAATGCACAATTGATTACTACGGTCGGGCACGGACGTGAGAAGAGAGTTCATAATTTTGTGGAAAAAAAGTGGGACACGAGGGAGATGTTATCCCGGATGTTCCGGTTTGGAGACTAACACTGATGACCCTTGCAGTTCACTCGATGCTGCTGATCTTCAGCTTCGACTATTTATCTAACTTTTTCACAGTTGAATACACCGTCTTTCATGCTTGATCGGCGTACAGTTTTCGACGGGCTACCCACTGCGCCATCTTACCCCTAGTTCTGGGGGTGGTGAGATGGGGGGTTTTCTTCGTAAGGCAGAAGGACGTGGAATGGAGGCGGCAGTTGAGGAGAAGAGACAGAAAGACAAGTTCGTAGCTTTCCCTCATGGCATTTATCTACAACGAGCAAGCAGTAGAGGAAAATAAGGAAAATTATGGAAAGGGAATTCAAGTTCAGGGAGAATAAACAAGTTCTTTCAGAGACGCCTCGTCATTGAATCAGAGAGAGTCTGGATGTGTTGTTTGGGCATAGCAGTGCATGCTGCTATCCAGTATTGCCAAATATGATGTAGCAGCGGGTGGAGTAGTCGGGGCCAGTCGTTCAGGAAGCATCGACCAGATTGGGAGAACAAGGAGGCCAAGTCAGCAGTGCAGTCCGATGTGAGACGAAGACCTCTTCAACATTGCGTGCCACCCAACGAGCTTAAATTTCGTAGAGTGGCTAACACACGAGTTACAGCGCTCTTTGCGGCAACCTGAGTAAACTCGACCGCCAAATTTACAGTGATCAGTACAATTCAGAGGAGTCTGTTTAGATTAGATTAGATTAATACTTGTTCCATAGATTATAAATACATTGCCAGCGATGTGGAACGTGTCAGTTTAATAAATGGTGTCTATACATGACACTCAATATTTTTTATTTTATTGTTTTGAATGTATTTTTAGGGAAATTTCTAAGTTTTATCTAAAAATTCATATAAAGTGTAGAAAGAGTTGCGATTCAGAAATTATTTTAATTTCTTTTAAAATACTAGTTCGGCTGTCAGACTTTTGATGCTACTTGGTAAGGACCAAAGACTTTTGTGGCAGCATAATTCATTCCTTTCTGTGCCAGAGTTAGATTTAACCTTGAATAGTGAATACCACCCTTTCTCCTACGCACACTTTTACTACTTTTGAATTGGGTCCAATTGTTAATAATAAATTCCATAAGTGAATATATATAGTATGCAGCTACAGTGAAGATCCCTACATCGCTACAGCCTTAAACAAATCTCTGCAGGATTATCTTGGGTGGGCTCCGGCAGTTATACTGATTACATGTTTTTGTGCAATGAATACTTTTTTACTCAATGTTGAATTACCCCAGAATATGATGCCATACGAAAGCACTGAATGAAAACAGGCATAGTAAGCTAATTTCCTGAGATGTATATCGCCAGATTTTGCAATGACCCTGACAGCATAAGTAGCTGAACTTAAATGTTTCAGCAGATCTTCGATGTGTGTTTTTCCAATTCAATTCCTCATCAATGCAAAAACCTAACATTTTTGAATATTCTACCTCAGCTACAGATTACTGTTGAAAGTCTATATTTATTAATGGTGTCATGCCATTTACTATATGAAACTGTATATTCTGGGTTTTGTCAAAGTTTAATGAGAGTCCATTTGTAGAGAACCACTTAATAATTTTCTGAAAGACATCATTTAGCACAGTATATAGAGGGGTCTCAGCTAACATTAATTGGAACAAAAGAATTTTTTCTAGGGTCGTTTGGTATGGTGTGGGTATGCAAAATATAAGTTTTCGACCTCGAAAGTGCGGAGAACAACTTTTGGTCGCCGAAAAACCTCGACATTTTCGGACTTTTCCCGGTTTCTCGCTTATAACTCGAAAACGGGCCAAATGCAGGAAAAATCTGATCAACAGTGAAATAAAGACGACAAAATTCTGCGTCAATTAAAAGAAAAAAATTGAAAATAGATCGAATAGTTCTATTTTTATGGCGTTTCAAAAACCAGCAATTTCATCCAACTTTGCCAAAAAGTGTCTTTTTCTAATTTTAAATGTGCTGTAATGTCCCAGCATCAAATGTTATCAATACCCCACTACTTTAAAGTTGTAGAGCATCAATCCATGTATTTAAAAAGCACAATTTTTTCTAATTTAGGCAGATTTTGAATTTTTTAGCCTTTAACTACAATATAGAAAAACCTTAAATTCAAATTTTGGTTTTAGCAATTTTTTAATGTTTTTTGGTAGAGGACTTAAGTCTAACTTTATATGAGGCTATTCATCTGTATGCACTTTAAATTGGTTTTGAGGAAATTTTGTGAAAATAAAATTTGCTCAATTCCGCCGAGTATTTATTGTTTACAGGGATGAGCAGGTAGCCGGTTCCACTCGTTTGTGCCCACTGCGCCTTAATGATATACCGACGAGAAACCTCGGTAGGAACTGTTGACATGAGCAGGGGTGTGAGTGGAAATGTTCAAATGTTTGTATAGCTTATGGGACTTATCTACGGGGTCATCAGTCCCTAAACTTACAAACTACTTACTAACTAACTAAGACTAAGGACGGCCAAATATCCATGCCCGAGGGGGGATTCGAACCCCCGACCTTAGTGGCCGTGCAGACCATGACTGGAGCGCCTCAGCCCCTCAGCCACCGCGGCCGGCGGTGTGAGTGGAGCAGGGGGTGGCGCCAACGGGAGAAAGTTGGAAAGGAAGCAGGTAGCGGACATCCCCACCACCGGCAACATTCCTCCCTCTGTATCCCCACCAACCTGCCCTCTGAAAGCGCCTCCGTCATCTTCGCTATAACTTCGAGATCTTCAGTTAAAACCTTTTCGCTAAAGTGAATGGATACCAACGTGTTGTGAGCCAGTTTTTATGTCTTTGTTTCAACATGAGTGGAAACATTTGTTTCATCTGTAAAGTCTGTGTCGACGAAGGAAAAATTGACAGTTGTCAAAGAGACATGTTTAAGAAGATTGTTGGAGAGCAGTAGAAAAAGGAACAATGCTGAACGCACCCGTTTGCTGGAGAGAGTTCGAGAGGTAACTGTTCCTATTACATGTCAGAAACATGACAGTAATCCTAAATTGATTGATGCTTACGTTCGCTGTGAGTATAAAGAAGATGCACAATCAACAGTAGAAGGACGAGTTCGTGGTAAAAGTCGTACTTTCAATTTTCGAGAACAGTGTTTTTATGTGGCGAGGGTCTCACAGAAGAATTCAAAGAACGTCATAAACGGAGACCTAATGAAACGAAATACCAAATTCACAAGGTCATGAAACTTGAAGTCAGACAGAGCATGATTAATGCACCTATTGCTCGTGAGAATCAAGACATAGTAGATCGTTTGGACTTGGTTACAGTTGATGCATGGTATCACTCTGTATGCAAGAATCAATATTTTGCTAGCACCCACCTACTTAGGGAGACATGACCATCCCAATAAAATAAGAGAAATCAGATCGAAAACGGAACGATTTAGGTGTTCTTTCTTCCCGAGCGCTATTAGAGAATGGAACGGTAGAGAAAAGTTATGAAAGTGGTTAATGAACCCTCTGCCAGGCACTTCAATGTGATTTGCAGAGTATCTATGTAGATGTAGATGTAGAACTTTACGGGAAGCTTCCAGCAGAGGATTGCCGCGGAGGAGCGGCCGAGCTCATTGAGGCGTTATGCTACGATGCGCGAGGCCGATCCCCGTCGGGGGTTCGAATCCCCCCTCGGGCATGGATGTTTATGCTGTCCTTAGTATAAGGTAGTTCATAAGTAGTTTGTAAGTTTAGGGACAGATGACTCCGCCGTTAAGTCCCTTAAGCTTAACAAACATTTGAACATTTCCATCAGAGGATCAGCAGCAAGGACGACGTAAACCGTCGGCCAAAATTGAGAGGCAATGGAAAAAATAATCTCATACCTTGAAAAACAGTCAGGTGAATGCCAATTTTCTGTTGACGAGTTAATGAATCAGGTGGAAGAGGAGAATCTCCCAGATATAAGGACAATGAAAACTCGTTTGTTCAAACGATTTGACGATGATTTGCTATGTGTTGAACAAGCACAAACATCACCAGTCATTTGTTTCCGAAATGTTGGGCACAAAATGCTCACTGACGTCTTCTAAGAAAGCAAAAACCAAAACATTGAAGAAGAACTGAGCAAGATTGTGAAAGCAGCAGCAGAAATAGTTCTGGAAGACATTCGGTCTGTTTCATATGACTTAGAGCATTATCCAACTCCTGGAAACAATTTCCTGTTCAACGCTGAGTCTGCAATACCAGGCACTTTGAACAACAACATCTACCTACTGAAGCCAGGAAAGAAGGGGCATGCTGAATCATACCATTCAGCCTCATCATACCAGTTCGATAAGAAACACCTGCTGCTCTCTCATGCCTTTTCTGGAGTGACACAACCTCCACGCCATTTGGGCGTGGTAAAATCAGACTGTGTAGTCTCATCGATAGTACCCCAGCATTGAGGGAAGCTGCTACGGTGTTCTACAAGGCATCTTCAACTCCAGCGTTATATAAGTAGAGCTGGCGAGAAGATCCTGATGGCAATGTATGGAAAAGGAAGAATGTCCACCCGTAGCATCAACGAGGTGAGGTATAATCTCTTTGTGAAGATATCTACAAAGGCGAAATTCATCTTGCCGCGACTTCCTCCAACACTCGACGCTGCGGACCTGCACAGCTACAGAGCATTCCTCCAGGTTCAGTGGTGGATGGGAAGCACACTAGACCTACTTGGAGGCGGGACAGCCTCGGACTCTCTCCCATTCCTATGACACAAGAAGCTGCTCCTAGAGAGCTTCTGAAACTCGTGTTCTGCGGCTGACAAACGGGATGCACCGGTGCATACACTTGCCGCAAATCGGGCCTCAATTGCACCATTGCGTGCAAAAATTGTGTGGGGAGCTTTTGCACAAACTCTCAACGTATCGAACTTGAGGTAGACTTTGACAGTAATCTCGAAGTGGTGGAAGATGACCATGAACCTGTTGAGGAACTTTGGGGCAATGAAGTTGAGGAGGAAGACACTGAAGATGATTACCATGAAGCAGAAAATAATACCAATCAGCCTGGCGAAGAAGAGCCTGAACCGGGACCATCAAAACGAACGAAATTGTAAATATTAATTATCTGTTATTGTAATCATTCCTGTAAATAAGTATAGTTCAAAACCTTGTGTGTAATGTTGGAATTGAAATTTGAAATTGTAAATTGAACGAGATGTCGAAGTTCTAACTTAATTATCTCTTTCCCATTTACTTTGGTGTAACATGTACTTACAAGCATATAAAATCCGCAATGCATTTAGAAAAACGTTTTCAAGCTTTAAATACATGTGTAGGGAACAAGAAATCAGCTTTACATGTCAATCTCATGAGTAATGTAGACATTACATTTTAGGCAAGAGTCGAAGTCATAAAAAATTTAGATTTTCAGAAAATACACTACTGGTCATTAAAATTGCTACACCAAGAAGAATGCAGATGATAAACGGGTATTTATTGGAGAAATGTATTATACTAGAACTGACATGTGATTACATTAGCACGGAATTTGGGTGTACAGATCCTGAGAAATCAGTATCCAGAAGAACCACCTCTGGCCGTAATAACCGCCTAGATACGCCTGGGCATTGAATGAAATAGAGCTTGGATGGCGTGTATATGTACAGATGCCCATTCAGCTTCAACACGATACCACAGTTCATTAAGAGTAGTACCTTTCGTGTGGTGACGTGATCTGAAGAATGTGCTGGCCAGGGCAGCACTCGAACATTTTCCGTATCCAGAAAGGCCCGTACATGACCTGCAACATGCGGTCGTGCATTATCCTGCTGAAATGTAGGGTTTTACAGGGATCGTATAAAGGGTAGAGCCACGGGTCGTAACACATCTGAAATGTAACGGCCCCTGTTCAAAGTGCCGTCAATGCGAACAAGAGGTGACAGAGACGTGTAACCAATGGCACCCCATACCATCACGCAGGGTGATTCGCCTGTATGGCTATTACGAATACACGCTTCCAATGTGCGTTCACCGCGATGTCGCTAAACATGGATGTGACCATCATGATGCTGTAACCAGAACCTGGATTCATCCGAAAAAATGACGTTTGGCCGTTCGTGCACCCACGTTCGTCGTTGCGTACACCATCGCAGGCGCTCCTGTCTGTGATGCAGCGTCAAGGGTAAACGCAGCCATGGTCCCCTAGCGGATAGTCCATGCTGCTGCAAACCTCGTCGAACTGTTCATGTAGATGGTTGTTGTCTTGCAAAAGTCCCATCTGTTGACTCAGTACCGAGACGTGGGCTGCACAATCCGTTACAGCCATGCGGATAAGATGCCTGTCATCTCGACTGCTAGTGATACGAAGCCGTTGGCATCCAGCACGGCGTTCCGTATTGCCCCCCTGAACCCACCGATTCAATATTCTGCCAACAGTCATTGGATCGCGAGCAGCAATGTCGCGATACGATAAACCGCAATCGCAATAGACTACAATCGGACCTTTATCAAAATCGGAAACGTGATGGTACGCATTTCTCCTCCTTACACGAGGCATCACAACAACGCTTCACCAGGCAACGCCGGTCAACTGCTGTTTGTGTATGAGTAATCGGTTGGAAACTTTCCTCATGTCAGCACGTTGTAGGTGTCGCCACCGTCGCCAAACTTGTGTGAATACTCTGAAAAGTTAGTTTATTTGCATATCACTACATCTTCTTCCTGTTGGTTAAATTTCGCGTCTGTAGCACGTCATCTTCGTGGTGTAGCAATTTTAACGGACATAAGTGAACCTTCAATTCAATTTAAAGTGCATATAGATGACTTGAAATAGCCTCAGAATAAAGTCAGAATTAAGTTCTCTACTAAAAAACATTAAAAAATTGCTAAAACCAAAGTGTGAATTTAAGGTTTCTCTATATTGTAGTTTATGGTTCAAAAAAGATTTAAAAATCTTCTCAAATTTGAAAAAAATGTGCTTTTTAAATACATGGTTTGATGCTCTACAACTTTAAAGTAATGGGGTATTAATAACATGTGATGCTGGGTCATTACAGAACATTTAAAATAGGAAAAAAACACAGTTTTTGGCAGTTGGAAGAAATTGGTGTTTTTTGAAACGCCATAAAAATCGAACTGTTCGATCGATTTCCAATTTTTTTTCTTGTAATCGACGCTAAATTTAGTTGTCTTTATTTCACGGTTGATCAGGTTCTTCTTAAATTTCGACCGTTTTCGAGTTATAAGCGAGACACCGGAAGAAGTCCGAAAATTTCGAGTTTTTTCAGCCACAAAAAGTTGGCACCCGCACTTTCGCGGTCGCAAACTTCCATTTGGCATACCAACACCATACCAAACGATCCTAGAAAGAAAAATCTTTTGTTCCAATTAATGTTATCTGATGCACGTTTTCTATCTTCTATATACTGGTCTAATTTACAATTTCACCAATTTATTCCTGTTTGTCAGGCGTGATAGCTATAATTGTATCATCAGCAAAAAGAACTACCTTAGCATCTTCGTGAATGTGTTGTTGTTGTTGTGGTCTTCAGACCGGAGACTGGTTTGATGCAGCTCTCCACAATATCCTATCCTGAGCAAGCCTCTTCATCTCTACATAAGAAGGGCAACCTACATCTGTCTGAATCTGCCTGCTGTATCCATCTCTTGGTCTTCCTCTGCGGTTTTTACCCCACACACTTCCCTCCAACTCTAAATTCACAATTCCTTGATGTCTAAGAATGTGTCCTACCAATCTATCCCTTCTTTTCGTCAAGGTATGCCAGAAATTTCTTTTCTCCCCAATTCTGTTCAGTACCTCCTCATTAGTTACGCGATCCACCCACCTAATCTTCAGCATTC
Organism: Locusta migratoria; assembly: GCA_026315105.1. NCBI lineage: Eukaryota > Metazoa > Arthropoda > Insecta > Orthoptera > Acrididae > Locusta > Locusta migratoria. Next base: position 26,834,157 of record CM048755.1, on the reverse strand, counting down.
TTCTGTAGCACCATATTTCAAAAGCCTCAATCCTCTTCCTGTCCGCACTGTTTATCGTCCAAGTCTCACTCCCATACAAGGCAACACCCCATACAAATGCCTTTAGGAAGGACTTCTTTAGGCTTAAATCAATATTCAATGTTAACAAATTTCTCTTTTTCAAGAACGCTTTTCCACCCATTGCCATTCTGCATTTTATATCCTCTGTACTGCGACAATCATTTGTTATTTTACTGCCCAAATAACAAAACTCATCTACCTCCTTTATTGCTTCGTTTCCCAATCTAATTCCTTCAGCATCACCTGATTTTCTTACATTGCACTCCATTGCCCTAGTTTTGCTCTTGTTAATGTTCATCTTATATGCACCTTTCAGCACACTGTCCATTCCGTTCAATTGCTCTTCCAGGTCCTTTGCTGTATCTGACAGAATTACTATGTCGTCGGCAAATCGCAATGTTTTTAATTCTTCACCCTGAACTATAATTCCTTCTCCAAATTTCTCCTTGCTTTCCTTTATAGCTTGCTCAATGTACAAATTGAATAACAATGGAGAAAGGCTACAACCCTGTCTTACTCCCTTTCCAACCACTGCATCCCTTTCATGCCCTGCAATTCTGAGAACCGCTGTCTGGTTTTTGTACAAGTTGTAAATAAACTTACGCTCCCTATATTTTACTCCTGCTTGCTTCAGAACTTGAAAGAGTTTATTCCAATCAACATTGTCAAAAGCTTTCTCCAAATCTACAAAAGCTACACCTGTCTGCACCCGCTTTCTTTGGAATGGGGATTATAACATTTTTCTTAAAGTCTGAGGGTACTTCACCTGCTTCATACATCTTACACACCATGTGAAACAATTTTGTCATGGCTGGTTCTCAATGTTCAAATGTTTGTAGAACTTATGGGACTTAACTACGGGGTCATCAGTCCCTAAGCTTACAAACTACTTATGAACTAGCTAATCCCAAGGACGGCACAAATATCCATGCCCGAGGGGGGATTCGAACCCCCGACCGTAGTGGCCGTGCAGACCGTGACTGGAGCGCTTCAGTCCCCTCGGCCACCGCGGCCGGCTGGCTGGTTCTCCCAGAGACTTCAGTAGCTCTGAGGGAATATCATCTACTCCAGGGGCCTTGTTTCGACTTAGGTCTTTCAGGGCTCTGTCAAATTCTTCTCTCAGTACAGTATCTCCTATTTCATCTTCATCTACATCCTGTTCCCTTCCTACAATATTGTCTCGAAGTTCATTTTCTTTGTAGAGCCCATCTATATACTCTTTCCAACTTTCAGCTTTCCCTTCTTTGCTGAGAACTGGTTTTCCATCAGTGTCTTTGATATTCATAGAGCTGTTTTTCTTATCTCCAAATGTTTCTTTTATTTTCCTGTAGGCTGTATCTATTTTTCCCCTATTTATACATTCTTCTACATCCTTGCATTTGCCTTCTAGCCACTCCTGCTTAGCCATTTTGCACTTCCTGTCAATCTCATTTCTTAGTCGTCTGTACTCCATTTTGCCTGTTTCATGTACTGCATGTTTATATTCTCTCCTTTCATCGATTAAATTTAGTATATCCTGTGATATCCAAGGATTTTTTGTAGGTCTTGTCTTCCTACCTATTTTGTCCTCTGCAGCCTTCACTATTTCATCTCTCAATTTTACCCATTCCTCCTCTACTGTTTTATTTTCCCTTGTTTCTGTCAATTGTTGCCTAAAGCTCCCTCTGAAATTCTTAAGAACCTCAGGTTCCTTCAATTTATCCAGGTCCCATCTCCTTATTTTCCTACCTATTTGTAGTTTCTTTAGTTTCAGCCTACAGTTCATAACCAACAAGTTATGGTCAGAGTCTATATCTGCCCCTGGGTACGTCTTACACTTTAAAACCTGGTTCCGAAATCTATGTCTTACCATTATAAAATCTATCTGGTATCTCCCGGTGTCTCCTGGTCTCTTCCACGTATACAACCTTCTTTTATGATTCTTAAACCAGGTGTTTGTTATAACTAAATTATGTTCTGTGCAAAATTCTACCAGGCGGCTTCCTCTTTCATTCCTTTTGCCCAGACCATATTCACCTACTATCCTCCCTTCCCTTCCTTGTCCTAATACCGAATTCCAGTCTCCCATAACAATTAAGTTTTCCTCTCCCTTAATTGTCTGAATAATTTCCTTTAGCTCCTCATATATTTCTTCGATTTCCTCATCATCGGTAGCGCTAGTTGGCATATAAACATATACTACTGTTGTCGGTGTTGGCTTCGTATCTATCTTGACAATGATAATGCGATCACTGTGCTGGTAATAGTAGTTTACCCGCATTCCCATTTTCTTATTCATTATCAATCCTACTCCTGTGATACCCCAACTGATTTTGTATTTATAATCCTGTACTCACCTGACCAGAAATCCTGTTCATCCTGCCACCGAACTTCACTAATCCCCACTATATCTAACTTCAACCTATCCATTTCCCTTTTTAAATTTTCTAATTTTCCTACTCGATTAAGGGATCTAACATTCCACGCCCCGACTCGTAGAATGCCAGTATTGTCTTTCCTGATGATAACATCCTCCTGAGTAGTCCCCGCCCGGAGATCCGAATGGGGGACTATTTTACCTCCGGAATATTTTACCCGAGAGGATGCCATCATCATATGTTCATACAGTAGAGCTGCATGTCCTCGGGAGAAATAACGGCTGTAGTTTCCCCTTGCTTTCAGCCGTTCGCAGTAACTGTGTGGCAAAGCCACATTAGCTGATGTTACAAGGCCAGCTCAGTCAATCATCCAGACTGTTGCCCCTGTAACTACTGAAAAGGCTGCTGCCCCTCTTCAGGAACCACACGTTTGTCTGGCCTCTCCACAGATACCCCTCCGCTGTGGTTGCACCTACGGTACGGCTGTCTGTATCGTTGAGGCACGCAAGCCACCCCACCTCGGCAATGTCTGTGGTTCATGGGAGTGGCTTCGTGAATATGGAGTGGTAAGTTATTAATATTTATTAAGAACAGCAAAGGACCCAAGACCGAACCTTGTGGGACCCCAATTTTGATAGTGCCCCAGTTAGAGGAATTAACTATTTCTTGCATATTATGTTAACTGCTTATTTCAACTTGAAGTGCTGTATTTAGTGTATATTGTATGTAGTGTGTATTGTTTGTACATTTTTTGCTGCTGAAATATACTTAAATTGTGTTCAGCATTTAAATGCACAAATCGAAGTTATCAAACGACAGGTACTTCGTTCAAGAACACCAAATGTTTTGCCTTGTTAGGTCTCCGTCTGTCTATACTCAAACAAAATTCCTGACTAGTGGCACTTAGCTGCCCCAAGAGTAAAGCTTCAGATGACCTATCCTGCAATTCCCTTGAAGTACACACCATAAAAAATGGTCAATGTTTTTATCTAGTATTTGTGTGTTTTTGAGATGTTTCTTCTTCTGTTGCTCCTGTGGTTGATGAAACCACACTTTTGAGTGTCTGTACCTTATTTAAACAGATTTTCATTTGTTGTTGACATACTTGATTGAGCATAGTTGACACATAACAAGGGCAAAGTGTGGAAGTAGTAGTAACAGCCAGAACTTTTTCACTTGTATACGTTTGTGTTCTTTTCAACGAATATGTACTTATTTCAGCGTGGCAACAACGAAAATTATTAATGGTCCGTTATTTCGGCGTTGAATTTTTTTGTGGGGCTTACCAAGGCGCATTTTTATTGCAGTATTCTTTTGTCACTTTCGTCTTTGTCCTCAAATTTCACGTACCAAATGTTACTTGTTTTAGTATGATAACAAGGAAAGTTATGAACTACATCTTATTTCGACGTGGAATACTTTTTGTGGCAACTGACCCAGGCGTATTTGTAATTGTAGTATTTTGTTGTCGCTTTCGTCTTTGTACTCAGTTTTCATCCACCGAAGTTCACCACCAAACGCTTTGACAGCAATTTTACAAGTTTGAAGACTAAATAGTTTAATACATAGCAAACAAACGCACACTGGAGTTTATGAGAGGAGTTTTTACAACACCTTAACAACAGATGCAAATACATGATCATGATTGTTCGTCATAACAATTACTGTTCACTGTAAATTTCGCAGCTCGTTTAGACCATGTACTTGCATTATGATCAACACAAATGTTTTCACAGCGGCACTTTCACTGTTATTGCAAACCTCAGCTAATTGTTATACTTCGAACTGGAGCTATATTGATATTGATATTTCATTACCGAATTTTTAGGAAATGTATTACCAGGTTCGTCATTTCGTAGCTTCGATAATGTCTGACGGAACTTGATGCACATCTGTGTTCAACAGTAAATCGTTATTTAAAAATGTAAAGAGGTAAAATTCTCTGGTGAATGTGCCATACCAGCTGTCAGCCGATACTCCAGATAACATGGCGGACGCCCGTTCAGTTGACCTCAAACATGGCGGACCTGTGGCACCTCTATGAAATTCCTCTTTGGTGCCACCTCTGGGCCGCGACGGATTAGCCGTGCGCACTGGGGTGCCATGCTGCGGTGCGCGCGGCCGTTCGCCGTCGGGGCTTCGTGCTTCGCGTCCCCTATCGGGCATGGCTGTTTGTGTTGTCCTTAGGTTAGTTTAACTTAGTTTAAGTAGTTTATAAGCTACGGACTAATAACCTTACCAGATATCTTGTGCAGATGTGACCTCGGGTCGTGCGTTGACACTCAGGACTGAACATGACAATGAAGAGACCTATTTTCTTTACCCCTTCTATTGTTGTTTTAGGCAATTGAATTAATTCTGTAATTGCTTCTGCCAGAGGCATCTACTGACCATGAAGGCAGAATGCATTTTGGTTCGTGTCCGACGGAACTTCATGATTTCCATCTTTAATTTAAATTAATTTTTTTCCGTTCCGATGATACCCTGGCCGCACCAGCAACGCTAAACATTGATGGAGAAGACGTCTGATTTTGTTTGTTTTTCGTATTATGGGTATGTTCAAATGTTTGTTAAGCTTATGGGACTTAACTACGGGGTCATCAGTCCCTAAACTTACAAACTACTTATGAACTACTTACAAACTAGGACGGCACAAATATCCATGCCCGAGGGGGGATTCGAACCCCCGACCGTAATGGCCGTGCTGACCGTGACTGGAGCGCCTCAGTCACCTCGGCCACCGCGGCCGGCTATTATGGGTATAAAGGCTGACACGTGTCGGAGGCACGTTCACTTTTCATGTGCGTGATATCATGGAAGACAACAGCAGGGAATTTGTATCATTTCACATTTGTTACTCGCAAAACATGTTTTATTTGAACTCGTCGGTGGACAACCTTTAATTTAGCCCCCCCCCCCCCCCAAAAAAAAAGGTGTGGACAACAGCCTGCAACACTTCATAGATGTAACGCTAGCTGGTTACTGTACCGAAGTGTGGAATTTAATGTCACCCAACCACCCATACCATAATACCGGATGTGGGACCAGTATGACGATGCATAAAGCAGCAGTTTGACAGTCTCTCACCACGGTGTCCCCAGGCTGTAATCCGACAATCGCGGTAATGCAGGCTGATTCGGTATACGTTAATTAAAAACAGTGTCATTGCAGTCTCTATTCTCTATGATCGGGTTAGAGTCTGGAGCAACGTGTTGAGGGACTTTTCAGCTGTTGTCTTACGCGTCGCCATATGGGTTCTGCACCCTGTATTATAGTTTGGGGTGGTACTGGATTGTACACTTATGTGGCTCGGCAGAATGCTTGAGTGCCATACTATGATTCCAGAGGTTGCGAGTTCGAGCCCAACTCAGTCCTAAGATTTTTCTCTTCCACATTTCACTTCTTTACCCTTTGAAAACGTTGTTGATTTGAGAAATATCGAGTTGCACCGTGGTTCGGAATCCACGTTAAACCATAGCAGCTGCGGCGGAATAGCCGTGCGCAGTAAGGCGCCTTGCTGCGGTGCACACGGCCGTCCGCCGTCGCAGGTTCGAGTCTTCCCTCGGGCATGTGTGTGTGCGTGTGTTGTTCTTAGGATAATTTAGTTTAAGTAGTTTATAAGTTTAGGGATCGATGACCACTGTAGTTAGGTCCCATAACTTTATAGACATTTGAAGACTTCTGAAATTGTAGGACCCCCTATAACTGGCTGGGTACATCAGTACAAAGGTCGCAGGAAGGCGACGGCAAAACACCTCCAAACAGGACCATGCCTAGTAAAGCACTGTGGTGATCAAACCAATCTTTCTATTGTTGACTGCTTCACCTTTTACCCCTGTAGTACGCACTGCAGATCTTCAGATACAATAACCAGCCAGGATTTCATTTCTGAAATTATGACCCTGTAGTCCTCTCATACATTCGGAACTTCCCGATAGCCGCATTAAAATAGGGTAATGCGTGACCACTCGTTGCATGCAACGTTCAAGACTTCTTCGTCGCCCGTCGCATTGCATTGGTGTATGATCATTATGTTGTTCTCATCTCTTGCCTATCGAATACATACTTAAACGAATACACATCGTTGTTACATCAGACTAACTTTGGCAGCATGGACTGCTAGACACCGACAACTTATCCAGAGCCTTTTTGATTCAATTTCAAAGTGTGTAGCACCGGCTATGGCTAACAACGACGGCAACACTCAATACTGTTTTAACGTGGGGCTGTATTTTCAGTCATTCGATCTTTGCACTGCGTGTTATCTCCCAAATAAATATGCATGTTATATTTTCGGTCCTTCCTGGTGTTGCATATTTTATGGCCAACGGTGTAGTATGCCGATCAAGCCGTGTTCGTCACGCGTGCTCCGCAGTACGTGTGTTGAAAAGCCGTCCTATTACGCCATTATAGACCATTCCACAATTACAATTAAGCTCGTAGAGTGCTGGCGTGTGAAGCTTATCGACGGCGTGTAACCCAGGAAGTCCCTCATTTTATTGTTGCTGTTGTAGATTGGTTGACTACCTCCGTTGCCTGTCTAGTCACTAAGGCCTCGATGAATGGTTAACAGTAGTCTGCCGTGCCTGATCTTCCTGAGAGCTCTTGACCTCGTATATTGTTGCTTTGTTTGTTGTCTTTTTGTAAACAAATTTGTTGAGTTCTCGTATAAACGCCTTTATTCCTGAAATGGTACTACTAACTCACATGGTACAGGGAACTGAATAAAGAGAATTATAGAAGAGAAACGCCAATGAGTAGTACACATCTATAATTACTACAACGTTCGTCGGAAAGCCTGTGCGCGCTTAAGATAAATGTAAGTTACTATGGCTGACAAGTAATAGACGTTCTTCCAGTAAAAGGTCTTTATATCGTTAAGTCCATTAGCTTAAGGGTATTTTAAGACAGATTTTCCAATACGGCGGGCGGAGATTGCCTTCACACAGAAGTAAAACATTTCTAGGTGAATGTTTGGTGACCAGAATTATGTAACTGCCCCTACCACGTGTAATTTTGTGTATGACGTCAAACGTGGTTTTGCGTAAAGAATGAGATTGGCTACACTGTGTTGCATATCGGGGAATTTTGTGTTCAGGACTCTGCCATCTGAGACAAAGGTACTATATAATGGCACAGTAACATTAACAGTTTATTGACTTCTTTTTAACATCGTCGATATTCTTCTTAAGTGAGATGTAATAACGGGAACCCTACGAAATATTTAAGTACCATTAACCGTTCTTCGAAGCCAGTAATACTCCTTCATTTGGATTAAATTTGTGGGACATTAACGATGAAAGTTGACATACTGTTTCTAGTAATTACGAAGGAGTTTTCTTTTGCACATTCTTATACAGGAGGAATAGTACATATTTGAGGAGGTGGCAATATAGACGAATTGCAATAAAAATGCCATATAACACGTGTCCAATTTTTATTGAGAACAGAGATGCAGTTTTTAGTGTGTAACACAAACAAACTTAAAGAAAGGGCAAATGAGGACATTTTCCCTGATTCCATACCAAGTTATAAGGCATTTTTATTCCAATTCGTCTATACTACCATATCTTCAAATATTTACTGTTCCTCCTGGAACAAATGTTCCAATGATTGTAAATCCTTGGGACTTAACTTCTTTGGTTATTAGTTCCTAGGCTTACAAACTACTTAAACTAAGTTAAACTAACCTAAAGACAACATACACACACACACATTCCCTAATAAGGACTCGAACCTCCAAGAGCGAGGAGACGCGCGCTCCGCAGCAAGGCGCCTTAGAGCGCTCGGCTACTTCACCACTGCCTCCTGGAACACCCCCTGTGTATTTTCTTTTATCGTACAATGATAATATTTGTCGAATTGTTTCGTCGAATATTCTGCATGGATCACACCATACGACTTCCTGATCGCAGGAAACAGACAAATAGTAGTGTAGTGCAATGGTAGAGTCACGAACAGCCCATTTCAGAAATGGGGACAAATAGAAAGATGCTGTTTGCAACATAATGTTAGCACACACCTAAAGCTAAAGAACCCATTTAACAGAGTTCAGCCGCGCGGGATGGCCGTCCGCTCTAAGGCACCTTGCGGCTGCTCCACCTCGGAGGTTCGAGTCCTCCCTCAGCCATGTGTGTGTGTGTGTGTGTTGTCTTTCGCATAAGTAAGTTTAATTTGTAAGTCTAGGGACTGATGACCACTGCAGTTTCAGTGCGTGAGGTCATGCACTGGGGTTTGGCATCCTCTACAAAACCCTTCCTCCACCACAAGAAAATCAAACCTTAATGGGGTTTCGGTGTCCATCAAGCATTTCACACATTGCGACATATTTGGCGGGGGGGGGGGTGCTTTTTGTCTGCTACATAAACTGCAAAAACAATTTTAAGAAGGCTTCAGGAATGTGTGGACATTACCCCACAATCCGGGCATTTCTGCCTATCCCCATTCCTGAAGTATTCGTGATCAAAGATGAAAAATCATTTCAGAAGATCGTGGTGTTAAATTTATACCCAGGCTGACATATAAGTATAAATGGTTTTTTCCTTTTAGAGTTAAACATGCTCGGTCTCGTTAGATCTAAAGTATGCTCATTCGCAAGAGGAAATTCAGAGAAACCAATGTAACACTGAACGAAGATGGTCAAATGGACGTTGGTAGTAATAGTATTGTTTTTCATCAGTTGGATCAATCAATTTGATCCAATTTACAAACGTAATGGACATAACATGGTGGCCGGCCGCGGTGGCCGAGGAGACTGAGGCGCTCCAGTCACGGTCTGCAAGGCCACTACGGTCGGGTGTTCGAATCCCCCCTCGGGCATGGATATTTGTGCCGTCCTAGTTCGTAAGTAGTTCATAAGTAGTTTGTAAGTTTAGGGACTGATGACCCCGTAGTTAAGTCCCATAGACTTTACAAACATTTGAACATTTGAACATATCATGGTGTTACATTCTAGTGTATCATTTAGTTCGTAATGTAAACAGCTAGTGCTACACTGTTGATACATTTCTCAGCGCCAGTTATTGCACGTACTATACTCACCCACACTATCGGCTGTAAATAGGATTATGTCGATGACGTTTATTTTCCATTTTGTGCACCTCGACTTTCCATTTTGTCACGGCAAAAACTGAGGCAGCATGTTTCCATATTGAGTGAGGCGCTCTACTTAGAAAGGAGGTAACGTGCTATCATTATCCATGGTAGAGCTTTGCTGTATGCTGTTCCAAAACATAAGAGATTTTATCGTGCGGAAGTGAGTTGCTAAATGACAAAGTGTTTCATTATGAATTATTTGTGTTGCTTTTTTTTACCAAATCCCTACTGTGTTTTATTCAAGCAATCTTTCGTTGTATAGAATCACTTCAATTTTTGTTTCCTTTCCCATAGAAGTTTCAGCACATTTTGTGCTTTCATCAGTGGGATTTCTTTATTGTTGTTGTGAAAATAATAATAGTACTTTACAAATGTCATTTTGAGATTACGGCGGGATAAAAGAGAAATGATGGGGGTAATGTTGTTAAAGTTCGAGAAAGTTAATTATTTGAAAGTGAGTGCCTAAGTTTCTAACTATTACCCTTATTTCTACCACCGGTCTTGTTACCAAGACACTTCGTGCCAATGTTTGAATTGTGTAAGATAAAAAGCGCTGCACGTAAGGGGCCGTATTGCTTCGTACCGTGTCAGGGTATGAAAAACAGAGTTTCTTTCTACTAACCTGATATCTTCTTTCGCTGCCCCTGTACCCTGTGCAGAAGCAGCAATCGGTCGTAGATCCATTGTGTTTTTATGTGAGGCTGAAATATTAGAGTAATGTGGCTAGGTTTTAGTACAATAACGTATGCTACACGAAATTTCGGGATGCTAGTGGCTTTTCTTCTTTCATTTATAAGTAACTGTTCCTATACAGAAAGCCACAACTGTATAATACTCGTAGAAATTCACAATCTTATATTACATTATACACGATACACGCACAGATAGCGCCGTCTGAGATATGAGGGGTTCGGAGCACAACTGGCGTAACTCCTACGAGAGTTTTGAGTAAAAGGAGCATTCATTAAGAAGCGTATAAAAATTATTAATGTTAATAATTTATTTGTATTTATGAATAAGGGATAATATGCACAAACTTCTCTCTAAATATATTAACGAAATAGAATATCATGCAGAAAATGCGTCGTTTTTTCATTATGCGAGCAATGAAAGACGTTTTCTTTTTACACCCCTGGATAATATCTACTCAGTCACCAGCTGAATAAATATATTGTTTCTTACGACTGCCTAATTCAGTCAGACCAAAGTCTACATCATTAGGCAGATAGCTATGGCCAGGTATAATAAATTTGTGGTTTATTACTTCCACTTTCATATCTGGGTCTTGCACTAGTTTCATCAAGGAAACACACACATTATTAATTATTATTGATGTGGTTTACCTGTAATATTATCATTCATATGAACGATTTCCTCACTGTTTGGTGGATATTCTGAACAACATAATATGGTCATTACAAGAACCTCCACATTCCATCTTCCACTAATGCACATGGACATACGTATCTGAACTGTTACTAAAGTCTTCCAGTTTCAGTAGGGTGAATTTTATTGCTGATCCGTAGTTGATACTCGCGTAATCCAAATAGGGACGATTAAGTATTCGCAAAATACTTTGATTTACAATGACGTCAGCAACTGTTCGCAGGATATTTATTGCTCTTTCGCACTTTTGTATTACATTTCGAACACCTGGGCTCCAAGTTAGTTATTGATCTAATTCGAACCTAATTCTTGGCTGGGAAAGTATGTGTTCCTAGTTTTGTTTGACTGAAGGCTGCACATTTGTGTCTAGTGAATATGCAGACAGATGCCAGTGCTCCAGCTGGTGGCAATGGGACAGGCAAAGAGGTGGTCGAAATGATAGTGGTGGTAAGGGCATTCATTGCCGCTGAAATGCACAGGGAAACGGGAGTTTGACGATAATATCCGGAGAGTTAGCGTCGCCGAGGTGGTGAGGTTGACGTCAGCGACGAACGGGGTGGAGTGATGATAGCAGATGAGGATGGCGGCGAAGCAGCGAGTAGACGGAGGCGGCGGCGGCGAAGGCGGGGGCGACGTACGACGGAACGCCGGCGCCCACGATGGCGGGGTGATCAGCGCCGACACACGGTGGAGTAGCCGAGCGCTCTAAAGGGTCTCGCTGCGGAGCGCGCGGTTGCTCGCCGTGGAGGTTCGAGTCCTCCCTGGGGCATGGGTGTGTGTGTTTGTCCTTAGCTTAGTTTACTTAGGTTTAAGTAGTTTGTAAGCTACGAACTGATGACCACGCAGTTTGGTCCGATAGATTTACAAACATTTGAACATTTATGAAAATCTCTGCGTGCGCACACGCAAATGTGATTGTTACAAAACACAGATGTGTACGTCTAACAGTCTATGGAGAAAGATAAGTGAATGAGAAGCGACAAAAAAAAAAAAAAAAAAAAAAAAAAAAAAAAAAAAAAAAAAAAAAAAAAAAAAACGCCGACAAACAAAGTAACCTTGTCAGTTTATTCAGATAGTGCTGGACGCAGCTTACATGATTTTAGCGTCGCATCTCCAATGATTCGATTTTATTCTGTTTGGGTTGAATCTGATTACAATAATACCATCACAGTGTCTTGAAAGGAAGATATAAGATGAACATTAACAAGTGTAAAACGAAGGTAATGGAATGCAATGACAGAAAATCAGGCGATGCTGAAGGAATTAGATTAGGTAATGAGACAATAAAAGTAGTAGATGAATTTTGTTATTTGGGTAGCAAGATAACTTCTGATGGCCGAAGTAAAGAAGATATAAAATGCAGAATGGCTACGGGAAGAAAAGCGTTTCTAAAGAAGCGAAACTTGTTAACGTCCAATATTAATTTAAATGTTAGGAAGTCATTTCTGAAAGCATTTGTCTGGAGTGTAGCATTGTATGGGAGTGAAACGTGGACGATAAGGAGTTCAGATGAAAAGATGATAGAAGCTTTAGAAATGTGGTACTACAGACGATTGATGAAAATTAGATGTGTAGATCACGTAACTAATGAGGAGGTGCTTAACCGAATCGGGGAGAAAAGGAGTTTCTGGCATATCCTGACTAAGAGAAGGGATAGATTGGACACATTCTGGGACATCAAGGAATTCTCAACTGCCGGAAGCGGTGGCCAAGGGGACTGCGGCGCGCCAGTCACGTTCTGCACGGCTAATACGGTTGGGGGTTCGAATCCCCCCTCGGGCATGGATATTTGTGCCGTCCGTAGTATTAGCTAGTTCATAAGTAGTTTGTAAGTTTAGGGACTGATGACCCCGTAGTTAAGTCCCATAAGCTCTACAAACATTTGAACATTTTGAATTGTCAACTTAGCATTAGAAGGAAGCGTGTGGGGTAAAAATCGTAGAGGGAGACCGAGGGTTGAATATAGTAAGCAGATTCAAAAGGATGTAGGTTGTCGAAACTATTCTCAGATGAAGAGACTTGCACAGGACACGGTAGCGTGGAGAGCTGCATCAAACCAGTCTGCGGACTGAAGACCACAACAACAACATCACTAAACTGCTCATAGTAGCTCACTCTCTGTCCTATTTACAGCGAATGATGTCTCCGTTATACCATCTTCCCCTGATGTTGGAGTTACTCTATACTCTGCTGAACAGAAATTCTTATCTTATTTGCATTTGACGTTATTGACCGCCATTATGTCTAGACTGAGCCCTTGTATTTCATCTTTCAGATTTTGTAGCTTCTACATCTACATCTACGTGGGATACTCTGCAAATCACATTTAAGTGCCTGGCAGAGGGTCCATCGAACCACCGTTATACTATTTATCTCTCATTCCATTATCAAATAGCGCGCGGGAGGAAAGAACACCTAAATTTCTCCGTTCGAGCTCTTATTTCTGGTATTTTATTCATGATCATTTCTACCTATGTAAGTGGGAGTCAACAATATATTTTCGCATTCGGACGAGAATGTTGGTGATTGGATTTTCGTAAGTAGCCCTCGCCGCAGCGATAAGCGCCGTTGTTGTAATGATTCCCATCCCAGATCCTGTATCATTTCCGTAACGCTGTCTCCCATGCATCGCAACAATACGAAACGAACTTCCCTTCTTTAGACTCTTTCGATGTCCTCCGTCAAACCCACCTGATATGTTCAAACTTATGTTCCTTGCTCCGACTCGTAGAATATCACTTCTTTCGTTATTGAGTATTTTTCTCGTGTTCACCTCCCTGTTAGCAGTCCCCTCTCGGAAATTCGAACTAGTGACATACACCGTCTAAATACATAATAAAATGAATGCTGGGTTGAGAATATAAACTGCTACCAGTCACTTCAAATATCGTACTATTTATTTATACACGACCGGTTTCGGCGTTGTGTCCATCTTCAGGTGCTTAAAACATTCAGAATCTTGCATGTGTAGCATGTTGGTGGAGTTCACTGTTTCAAAACAAATTATCTTATATATTAAAAAGAAAACTAAAGTCAGTCGGCCAGACCAAACTACCCAGCCGATTTACTTCATTTTTGTTTTAAACGAAAGGTATTCATCCACAGATTTGTCATCAAGTATTTACATAATCTAGCCTTCCTTTTTCTATACTCAAACGCGATTTCCTTCTGTATATTTGTTACGGAGATGTCCCTGCTATAAACTAAAGACAGTCGGTCAGGCCGTTCTATCCGACAGATTTGCTTCATTTTTGCTTTAAGCGAAAGGTGTTAATTCGCAGATTTGACATGAAGTATCAGAATTAACTCAAGTCTCTCCATACTTTATTTTTATTCAAACCCGGTATCTTTCTGTCCTTGCATTGAATATTTTAATCAGTTTGTTTTACGATATCTTCGGTTCTATTTAAGGTACGCAGTTCTTTTTGACCTAACGACACTCAGTGGATCAAGCACTTTCATTTGCGATTTAAACATTTGCATTGATTGAGTCTAAAGAAAGCTATTCGTGAACATTCAACTTTACTTCCATTTTTCCCAACTTTTTGTCATTCCACTAACTCTAGTTTGGTATTAATAGTGAAACCAACTACAGATGGTGAGATAACATGAACAAAAACGCTGTTTACTTACATTTAATATTGTATCCAAATCGCTATTGTCAGCTGGCCGCAGTGGCCGAGCGGTCTGCGGCGCGCCAGTCACAGTATGCACGACGGATAAGGTCGGGGGTTTGAATCCCCCCTCGGGCATGGATGTTTGTGTCGTCTTTAGTATAAGCTAGTTCATAAATAGTTCGTAAGTTTAGGGACTGATGACCCCGTAAGTGCCGTAAGCTTAATAAACATTTGGACATTTCGCTATTGTCCATGTGACGCACGTTTTACACACTTTTGCGAACACATTTTCTTTTGTTAACAAATCACATGGACAATCGCGATTTGGATACAAAATTAAATGCAAATAAACAGTGTTTTTGTTCATGTCATCTCTCCACCTGCAGTTGGTTTCGCTATTGTTTATGCCAAATAATTTGTTTTCAAACAGTGAACTCCACCAACACGCTACACATATAAAATTCTGAATGATTAAGTACCTGAAGATGGGCACAAGCCCGAAACCGGTCGTGTCATAAGTATATAATACGATCTTCAATGTGACTAGTAGCGGTTCTTATTCTCAACGCTATATTAGGAACAGTCACGGAGTTCAAACACATCGATTATGGATAAAATACACTTAATATAAAGCGACACTGTCCAGCCATGCAAGGAGGATGCACAAATTCTAACATTCGTCAGGTGCAGGGTTCATTCACTGAACCCATGCAACCGAAGGCACTCTATACGTTCAGATTCAGGTAGAATACTTCTTGATCAAGTACAAAACATGTCTCTTATTTTCTTAAACGTTTATATGTGAAATGCGACATGCCACAGCGATGCCAAACAGTGGCAATACACTCCTGC
This sequence comes from Locusta migratoria, assembly GCA_026315105.1. Lineage (NCBI taxonomy): Eukaryota > Metazoa > Arthropoda > Insecta > Orthoptera > Acrididae > Locusta > Locusta migratoria. The sequence goes on along the minus strand of CM048755.1, from coordinate 26,818,790 downwards.
GTGTCAACTTTAAATAAAACCTTAATATTACCAACGGTAAAAAAGATCAATGCAGATAACACATTACGTAATTAAGCAAATAAAATGTTGCACTCAGACAGATGTAACGCCACAGAAACATTTAACATAGAAAATGTTCGCCATGTAATACCTTACTGACAGACTGGTGTACGTAACGCTGTAAAAAACCTACAAGTTACAAAAGTGCAATTGCTATATCAAACATGAAGAACGAACAACATTTTTACAAGTTTTCTATCCGATACTGACATATGTAGTAAGTACCAGTTTCATTTCATACGTATTTATCTGGTCTGCTACATAATGGTAAATCTAGTAAAGGATGTTACAGTGTATGTATATTTTGCTATCCGCTCTCTTTACATGTTACGCATTTTGCAATTTATTCAGATGGTGCATGAGACTTAAATTGACCACCTCACCTTCTGCATTCGCTTAGTATCCCCCACAAGGATCCTTTACCAACTCATCAAATTCGCACGCTCAAATCTCCTACATCATCCTCAAAATCTACTCTAATAATTTCATTGTCCCCTCTTGTTTGCATACACATGCCATCTGCACCTCTCCACACCTTCTCCCAAAGCCACTTCAACCGTCCCCTCTCCTGAATTATTAACTCCGCCGCGACATACAGACAGATCCTACAAAGTATGAACTCACCCTACCCTGTTCACCTGCACCCCTTCCCCTAGAGCTCTCCTGAGCCTTTCCTTATATCACACCTATCCTCCCCTTCGCCTCCAAATTAACAGATCCCCATACCTGCCTTTGCTCCCTCCTTGTCCCCCAGCAGCCACTCCTACCTGGACACTCCACACCTCCATCCTCATAACCAACACTTTTCCTATCTCCTTTTGTAACTACCTTCCTTTCGTCAACTGTCCACCATCACAGGGCAAGTACTTCGAGTTTTAGTGGAAGTGAAAGTGCTCCGTTTAGATATTAGTGCCTTTTTGTGTCTGCACTTCGTTGTTTCTTTAAGTTGAATAAGATTTGGTTATCCGGACATCCGCAACTGACAGGAATGGTTATTGTGGAAAAAAAAAACTGCTTCAGTTGTACACAGACTTTTCTTTTTATTAAGCCACTACCGGTTTCGGGACGTTACAGACTCATCTTAATGCAAAGAAATGAATTATGTTCAATAATGTTCAAATGTTTGTTAAGCTTAAGGGACTTAACTGCAAGGTCATCAGTCCCATAAACTTACAAACTACTTATGAACTACCTTATACTAAAGACGACACAAACATCCATGCGCGAGGGAGGATTCGAACGCCCGGCAGTAGCGGCCGTGCAGACTGTGACTGGCGCGCCGCAGTCCGCTCGGTCACAACAGCCGACAATAAATTGTGGACTATGTCAAAGACTGTGCGATTCGAGACAGTCAGTGTGCGCTCTGCGACAGAGTGTGTTGCCTGATTAGTATCTGCCGCGGGTAACGATTTTTTTTTTTTTTTTTAATTTATGGAACTGAACTACTTTTGTTTTCAATTGTCGCGGTGGAGTGACCGAGCGTTCTAAAGCGCCTCGTTGTGGAGCGTGTGGTTGCTCGCCGTCGGAGGTTCGAGTGCTCCCTAGGGCATGGGTGGGTGTGTTGTCCTTAGGTTAGTTTAACTTAGTTTAAGGAGTTTGTAAGCCTAGGGACTAAGAACCAAAGAAGTTAAGTCACATAAAAAGAACGGTTATCCTTCCCTGGGTTCACGAACTACTTTAACTAACTTAAGGACACCACACACACACACACACACACACACACACACACACACACACGCACACACGCCCGAGGACTCGAACCTCCGTCGGGGGAGCAAGCATGCGCTCCACAGCAAGGGGGCTTAGAGCGTTCGGCAATTCTGCCGCGGCAACGGATCTTACAGGCCGCCAGCAAGGACTTGTTCCATAATTTATTTGTTAACCTGAACCGGTAGTGACTTAATAAAAAAAGTTTATTTAAAACTGAAGCCCATTTTTTCCAGCCATGCGGGAATGGCCGAGCGGTCTGGGACGACACTTTACGGATCGTGCGGCCGCTCATGTCGGAGATTCTAGTTCTCCCTCGGGCACATGTGTTTGTATGTTGTACTTAGTATGAGTTAGTTTGAGTAGTTTGTAAGTCTAGAGACTGATGATCTCAGCAGTTTGGTCCCTAGCGTTTACAAACATTTGATTAGAACATTTGATTTTTTCCACAATAACAATTTGTTTAAGTATTCTTCAAGAATTCCAGTGTTTCTTCAATTGTTTTGTCTGGTGTCCTTTCCAGTTTCAAGTGCTGTTCGAGTGTTTTTCATTTTAACTGTGCTCTCTGATTCCATTTTTATTTTAAATCATAATTTTTAAAGCTATACAGTTAGACATCCATATTTTTTACATATATTCTTCCGTATTAGCACCTTTTAAAATTGTTAAATTACTTTTTCAGTGTTTACCTTCAGTCCTATGGAACTGTCAAGCCGCGGCGGAATAGCAGTGCGCACTGAGGCGTCGTGCTGCGGTGCGTGCGGCCGTTTGTGACACTTGCACTGAGTGACACTTGGCTGGGGAGGGAATTTGTTGACACTTGCCCGGGGCCCCGGACACTGCAGGTAGTGGACAGTCTGTTCCACAAGTGGGGTACACCGGCCTGTCCGCCGCAGGTAGCGCTGTCTGCGCTGTGAGGGCTCGCGGTAAAATGGAACGGTCCGACGTCGTGACGTAACACAGCGCGGCCGAGTGCAAGCGAAGGAGAAGTGCGAACAATGTGCCGACCTCAGGCGATTGATCATAATTAGGTTCGTTGCAGAATTATATTTAGTATATACGGCGAAGAGTTTAAAGGCAGTCTCAACTCAAAAATGTAACTCTTCTTCTACTTTGCCAATAGCGACGATATTTTGATATGGTGTCTATTATGTAAATATGTAGCAATAACCAAGGTTTTAAGAACATAACTTCATTGTTTTTCGAGCTATGAATTTTAATATGCTCTTAATGCCATTCCAGTAAGCCAGCTTTTGTCCTCACCCCACAGTTTGCACACGGAAGATTTTGTAGGTATATTCACAAGGCAGTTGAACGGTTCTGTGCTTTCATCTTATGAGAAATATTAATCACTTGCTTTCTGTGTTTATTTCAAATTTCAACCTTACATTTTTTAAATTATTGGTACTTAAATGTGACGATAAAATAAACGAATTACATGTTTTAATGCACAGAGGTATGTTAACACATCAAGACTACTGCCTGCAAAAATTTCATTCAGATTGCTTTATACTGATGATAAAAATTTGGGTCGCTATGGTCGGGGTTCTAATCCCACCTCGGGCATGGATGATAGTGTCGTCTTTAGTATAAGGTAGTTCATAAGTAGTTTGTAAGTATAGGGGCTGATGACCCAGCCGCTAAGCCCGTTAAGCTCAACAAACATTTGAACATAAAAAGTTTGCAGTGAGTTATTGCAAATACATACACCCATTAAAATTTACCGACGAAATAAGGTTTTCCCTAGTTGCTTGTATGAAGCTTCTTGTAATTTCAACACCAGGGTAGCCTTTTCTGAATAAAAATCCAACCGCACACTTCTAGAGGAGGAGCAGTGGTACAGATATCTGAGTGAGCCCCGCTGCTTATTTCTTTGGAGTTCTTTCATTGTACTGAACAAGAGTTAAGTGTATTCCATAGTATATATTTACACATTAAACAGGCAAAGTAATTGATATATAACGATTGGCTGCCAATTGTTTCGTCAGTTTTCCGGGAAATCATGCTACTTGTTTCTCTCTGTTTGAGTTTATGCCAAGTTCGAAGTAAAAACGGTTCTGTTTGATGGTTATATAAATCAGCTAATAATAACTTTGGTATCTTTCGGTGGTCCACAGTACCTTACACAGTCAGTATTTGAAATATCTCTTAGACAGATTTGTAGCTAACTGAAAACTTGGCGTTACCCGAATTTTTATTCATTTATTTATTAAAGCCTAAAGTTAGTGTAATTGATTTTTTTTAAAATCAGATGTTTGTAAAGCTGTGTGACCAAACTGCAGTAGTCATCAGTCCCTATACTTACAAAGTACTTAAACTAACTTATGCTAAGGACAACATGAACAACAACAGGAATTTTCTTAGGTTGACAGGAATACAAGAGGGTCTTAATAGTAAATAAGAAATGGATTAGAACGTGGCGCATTATGGGACAGGTTTTTACCCATCGCAGTATATATGCTCTCATATTTATTGAATTAATTATTGTACAACTGTGTAATATTCATTTGTATAAGTGCTGTACGTCTGTAAAATCTATTGTGAGTTTGGTTAGAAGAAGTAATAGATTGAAACATGATGCGTGACAGGACGGTTTTGCTGAACGGTAGTGTTTACGTCTTCATATCTCATGAATTACGTGTCGCAATGTGATACAATTTCGAAAGTACAGTCAGCTGCATGTGTGTATAGTCTCTGTAAAATTTCCTCCAAGTACGATATGTATTGTAGAAATTAGAAAATGTAACGTCATACCGAATGCCGTAGTTTTTACTCCATGAACAGCGGAAAAGTTGTAAGCGAGAAAAAGGTTTGAAATTATTTGTTGCAAGTCGCTAATACTCTCATTCTCATATAGTGTGTTTTGAAAGTCTCGTCGCATTATGTCGCAGTTTCTTTGAACTTCTATTGTTCATGACATAACTCCTGAATCATATGTCGTATGTGGTTTTTACCCATACAGCAATTGTTATCTCACGGTAAGGAATATGTGTAAGGATTATGTGTAACAAATTTGGTTGAAATCGGTCCAGTGGTTTAGAAGGAAATGTGCAACATTGTCGCTTGATGAAGCAGTTTTTCGCGCATGTCTTTGTTTATGACGTCATATCTGCTGAACTATGTGTTGTACGTGACTGTTAGACTTACAGCGACCGTCCTCTTGGTCTGAAGGTCTAAAGGTTCTAAATAAAATGCTTTTAAGATGTACGTCTGTAGAAAGTCATCATTATATGATAGCAAAGAAATAAACGTGTCAATAACTTTACAAACGTTTTCACTATGAAAACACATTTTTGTTTTCAGGAGGAACGCGCATCGAACTACTCTGTAGCTAGATCATATTACTATACTGCTCTTCACCTTTCAAAAGCTTGTGCCGTGTCACTGATTTTTGCGTTGTGTTCACAGTGTGGAAACCTGTCTACAACTAGAAGTTATACACTTACAGAGTGAAGTTTCATTGCAAGATTAATTTCGTAGGCTTAAGTTTTTCTATGTAAATTTGCAGCTACGATTATGTCGATGTTTAGGTGTGCATGTACATGCTGCTTTCTTTACGCAAAGAAGATCATTGGCAAATTTCAACTTAACAGCTTGTCTTCGAATTAGGATTAGTGGAATAGTGATATCAGGCATTGATACTTTAGTGAAAACGAAAACAATATGAATTGATATTCTGTGTGTTTTTAAGTTTAATATTTAAATAAAATTACAAAGAAATATAAATTCGTCAATTTAAAACGTAAATTATTATAAGACTGTACCAGTAGTAAGAAATACATTTTGGCTGCCTCCTGATCTTTGAGCCGGCCGCAGTGGCCGAGCGGTCTGCGGCGCGCCAATCACGTTCTGCACGGTCACTACGGTCGGGGGTTCGAACCCCCTCCCCCCTCGGACATGGATATTTGTGCCGTCCTTAGTATTAGCTAGTTCATAAGTAGTTTGTAAGTTTACGGACTGATGAACCCGTAGTTGAGGCCCTGAAGCTCTACAATTCATTCTGATCTTTTCACCATCATAATATTAGAACAAATTATGAATTTCATTATGCTGAATTTTATTGTCAGTTCTGATTACCACAACAAACGATACAAATAAATTTGCTGACAAGATCAATAGTTTCTTTTCTACTGGGTCCGCAGCATATACAAGGTGAAAATATGACATTATCGGAATATAGATATCCAAGTCAGGTTACTTTCTATGGTTTTCGCTCCATGACTGTGATGTTTCCAATACTCAGAGAATTTTCAACTATCAGTCGATTCTTTTTAAAAATTCTTTATTGGCAAATAATGATTTCGGCCAGTAACTGGCCATTATCAATGCATGTGTTTAACTGTAGATGTTATTAATGTGGAAGAAATCACACGAGTTTTTCCACTTTAATAACATCTACAGTTAAACAAATGCATTCATAATGGCCAGCTACTAGCCGAAATCATGATTTGCCAATAAAGAATTTTTAAAAAAGATCGACTGATAGCTGAAAATTCTGAGTATTGGAGATATCCAAGTTTGCTGCTAACAATATTTATTCAGCTTGTGCAAATTTACTCCACTACAAGCTTGTTTCGGCTTATGCCATTTTCAAGTGGACCTGGTGATGAATAATAAAATAATTACCTACTTTTACGTGGAGTAAATTTGCACAAGCTGAATAAATATTGTTAGCAGCAAACTTGGATATCTATATTCCGATAATGAAATAATTTTGCCACAGAACGCGTTAATGAGCCACGGTGATGCAAAGCATGGTTGCTTGCTGCTGTGGTAAGAGCGCCGACCAGCTCGCAGGAGCGGCTGTGCTGAACTGCTGGACTTGTGTGACCGTACCGTGAAAAGTCGGTTAGTCCGGCAAGGCTCCGGTCTCCCTGCAAGTGTCACTACGTGCAAGTATTCCAATCCTGTTCGCCGTCGGAGGTTCGAGTCCTCCCTCTGGCATGGGTGTATGTGTTGTTCTTAGGTTAGTTTAACTTGGTTTAAGTGATCTGTAAGCAAGGGACTAATAACCAAGCAGTTACGTCCCATAGATTTACAAACATTTGTACATTTCAAATGTCAATTGCAGTAGAGCGGCTTATTCTGTATCACTTCCAGCCCTCTCCCTCACCTCTCCCTTGTTCATATGGGACTAGAATGTGATCAAAAATAATAACAAATTATCAAATGTCATCCGAACACTAGATGCTCACGTCATTTGTTTTTACTTATGATTAGTGTTGTGTTTACAGTATGTAACCAATGTTTAGCCTCTGGTAATTCATATTTCCGTGACTCCATAATGTTCAAAATGTGCATATGTTTGTTAAGCTTATGGGACTTAACTACGGGGTCATCAGTCCCTAAACTTACAAACTACTTATCAACTACCTTATACTAAGGACGGCACAAATATCCATGCCCGAGGGGGGATTCGAACCCCCGACCGTAGCTCCATAATGTAATATGTATGTATTTTGTTAGCGGTATATTTAACATTTTGTGCATATTGTTTGCAGCTTTCACCCACTTACAAATGGTCATAATGTCGGAATTATAATAATGGATTTTGGAATAAAAATACAGTGAAGGACGGCATGAAATCCTTCAAACAATGTTATAATATTGTGAACCCTCAACAGATGTAATTATTAATTTTAACGCTGATTAGTAATTCTCGGACATAACTATGGTTACTACAGCAGTTTACTAATACAACTAATACATTTTCTCTTTCTCAGATGCAAGAGCGAACTTCTATTCTAAGATTAATTTCTCTGATATTTCTCTGGTTACTAGTAGTGCTGCTAGGGTCCTGTAGTTTGAATTCGTAACGTATTAATTTAATACGAGGGTCGTCCACAAGTAAGTTCCTTTTATGTTTCAAACCGCGGCAGAGCTACGAAAGGAGTTCCGAGCAGTTACTCTGACTTAAGAAGAAGATATGTACTACATTTTCAGATCGCTGCTGCCGACGTGTGCTTTGTAGTGCTTCTTTATAATGTCAGCCATAATTGAAAATGCAGCCGCGTGTGAAATCAGATCTGTGATTCGCTTTCTAAATGCAAAGAAAGTTAAACCAAAGGAAATTCATCGGTAAATCTGCGAGGTTTACGGACAGAATGCTGTGAGTGGTTCAATGGTTAGAAGATGGGCCAGACTGTTCAATGAAAGTGCACGATGGAGAACGAAGTGGACTTTCGTCTGTGGTTACTGGGTCACACAATTGAAGAGAAGATCAAGCACAACCGTAAGTTACACTTAGTGCCCTTGCTGTGGAAGTTCCGCAAATCTTACGATCACTAATTCATGAAATTGTTAATGAAAAACTGAAATTTCGAAAATTTTGCTCACGTGGGTACCCAAAATACTTACCGAACAATACAAACAACAACGGATGGGCAGTGCACTTCAGTTTTTGTCGCGCTACAATGAAGAAGGCGATGGTTTTCTTTCTCGGATAGTCACAGTTGATGAACCTTGGGTATCTTACGACACCCCTGAAACAAAACGGCCATCAATGGAAAACAGGCGCACTTCATCCCCAACGAAGGTTGACCCTAATCAAATCTTGACACCTCGAAAAGTCATGAGCACCGATTTTTGGGACAGAGAAGGTATTTTTCTGATTGATTTCTTACCACGAGGCCAAGCAATCAATGCACATGGTTTCTGCGAGACCATTAAGAAATTTAGATAGGCAGCAGGGAAATAGTGCACGAAACTACTAAAACGTTTCCTATTTACTGTTGCGAGCCAGTCAGCTTCGTGGCGACTGTCACGCCTATCAAGATAGTTACATAGGTTTACTGCGATCTCCTACAGAGGGAGAACGCCGATGACTTCATCCGAAAGCATAAATGACCGATCCAAACAGCGTACTGCCAGTGTTTACATAGTAAAGTATTAGCCGAGGCGTCGCAAGAAAGAGCCAAAGACGTGCTTCCGATATGGATCGCCCGCAGCAAACAAGGAACGGACAGCTAGACGTTGGACGCCCCCGCGTGACGTGGCCATCGACCGCAGCTGCTACCTATTGAAACGTGAAAGGACGATGAGCATTTTCCCTCACGTCTCACAGCCGACTCAATACCCCGCTCCTATCTTTCATATAGCTTGCATCCTCTGCTTCTCGAAATTCATTCCCACCTTTTGTTCGCTGCCGTAAATGCAAACGGGAGGACTATCGTTTGGATCGCAACTGTGGGCTCCTGGTAGGGATTATTCATATTGATAATATCCTCCAATGGGTGCGTGCCGAATGGTCTGTACTTCGCTGTCACAATGAGGACTGAGTGATACGTTTTGTGGCGCTGACAGCCAGGCGTTCTTCGACCCGTTCACTCTTATCTGATATGTGGCCCAAAGGAACCAGCTGTCATCGTCCCTTTCGCACCCACCGTAACGAAATAGCGTCCGTCTATACATAATCACGCGCGTTCACTTCCTCTTTCTCCTCCCACTCTCCTTACCTCTCGCAACTCTTAACACACTATTCTTCACCTCACTTCGTTAGTTAACAGAGAGAGAGAGAGAGAGAGAGAGAGAGAGAGAGAGAGAGAGAGAGAGAGAGAACAGTGAGACAGAGGGTGAACTAAAACTAAACCGATAAGCTTTCAGAGGCTGTTCACATGATACCTTTTGAGTATTTTCGTATAAGGAACTCATTGTCTCCTGCTACGTGTTACAAAATAGTAATGAATTTCTGATTTATTTGGTTTGTTACCGTAATTAACATGATTTCTGTGGAAATACTACCACAATACTGGAGAAGCCTGTAACATGCAGTAACGACGCAATACAGGGTACTGCAACAATCCTCAAATGAAACATTAGATTAGATTAGATTAATACTTGTTCCATAGATCACATATAGGACATTTCGTAATGATGTGGAACGTGTCAGTTTAGTTCAAATGTTCAAATATTTGTAGAGCATATGGGACTTAGCTACGTGGTCATCAGTCCCTAAACTTACAAACTACTTATGAACTAGCTTATACCAAATACGGCAAAAATATCCATGGTCGAGGGGGGATTCGAACCCCCGACCGCAGCGGCCGTGAAGACCGTGACTGGCACGCCGCAGAACGCTCGGCCGCTGCGGCCTGCTACTTGGTAACTGACCGAAGACTTTTGTGGCAGCATAATTCACTCCTTTCTGTGCCAAAGTTAGATTTAACCTTGAATAGTGAATATCACCCTTTCTCCTAGTGTTGTAGCTACGCACACTGCTATTCCCTTTGAATTGGGTCGGATTGGTAATAACAAATTTCATGAGTGAATATATATATTGTGAAGATACAGTGAAGATCCCTACATCCATAAATAAATGTCTGCGGGATGGTCTTGGGTGGGCTTCAACGATTATTCAGAATGAATACTTTTTTACTCAATGTTGAATTGCCCCAGAATATGATCCCATATGAAAATATGAAAGTAGTGAATGAAATAGGCATAGTAAGCTAATTTACTGAGATGTATGTCACCAAATTTTGTAATTGCCCCGATAGCATAAATAGCTGAACTCAAAGGTCTCAGGAGATCATCAATATGTTTCTTTCAATACAAACGCTCGTCAATGCAAACACCTAAAATTTTGAATATTCTACCTTAGCTACAGATTTATGTTCAAAGTCTAAATTTATTAATGGTGTCATGCCTTTTACTGTATGAAACTGTGTATACTGGGTTTTATCAAAGTTTAATGAGAGTAAATTTGTAGAGTATCACTTAATAACGTTCTGAAACATATCATTTACAATTTCAACAGTTATTCCTGTTTGTCAGGTGTGATAGCTATACTGGTATCATCAGCAAAAAGAACTAGCTTAGCATCTTCGTGAATGCAGAATGGCAAATCATTAAAACATATTAAGAAGAGCAAAGGACCCAAGACTGAACCTTGTGGGACCTCATTTTTGATAACTCCCCAGTTAGAGAAATTAATTATTTCATCACTGCGATGTGATCGTCATCGCTGCTGGAACAGCTCATCATAACATCGTCGTGGTACTCTTCCATTACATTCGCTGCACCAGTACATGAGGCCGTAACGATCAATTCTTTATCATTAAATCTATCCGTATCGCTCTGTATCTTTGATTACGTACAATTAACCCTGACGGAAAATAATCGTATGTAGAACAGAAAAGTACTGCATGCAGGTTTGTAGGCGAAGAGTAAATTGGGCCCTACCGTCATCAACGAAAGGTGCCGCGAGCGAATGTAAACAAGATGGTCAGCGCACTGCTGTGTAGTATTTTCAGTGTTGTATACACCGTCTGAAGGGCGTTACACTGGTTAAATCGTAAAAACAAGGACACTGTATTTCAAGCCAAGTACCGCCTGAGACAGTAGCTTGAGTCACATATACTATGCGAAGCGACCACACGGGAAATTCGAGTCTGAGTCCGGATCCGGCTCAACTTTTCAAATGCCTCCACGAACCTCATCATCATCACTTTCTGTCTCCAGATTCCCGGGTGTGGCCAACAAGCGCTCTCCATCACTTCTGATCTTGATACAACATGGTCTTGTACATCACCTAGTTGAAACCATTCGTACTGTTGCTATCCATCGTCTACTTGGCTTTCCTGTCTCTTTCTTCCCACCTACAGTTTGAAGTATTTCTTAGCTCTTATTGTACTATCCATTCTCATTAGATTGCCGTACCATTGTAGTCTTCTTTTCCCCTGGATGACGGCTATAGGATACCTGATACCTGTTTTTTCTCTATGTACCTAATTTCTGATGTTGTTTCTCCTAGTACTTTGATTGATAGCCCTGATAATTCTCTTTTCTGTTGCTAGGATTCTGCTGTAGACCTTTTTCAACGAAGTACATGTTTCCATACCGTACATAATGATTGGGACAAAGTAAGTATGATACCTGTTATCTTTGCTGCCTGAGGTACTTTCTTACCAGAGTAGGTTTCGAGCTTGCTTGTAAAAATAGGTTGATATCTGTATGCTGCCAACCAACTGTGCAGCTGATACTTTGTCATATTCGCAATTTCGAATATATTTAATATATTAAAACAGTTTGGGGATAAAAATAGGTTGTAAGTTGTCGCTTAAAACAATTAAAAATCCTGCTTCCGTGACATTGCCCCGCATATAAATGGTGACAGTCTACCTTCGAGAATGTAATCGTCGGTCAGTAACTGAAGGAACACAAGATCAGAAGAATTGAGTAGTCAAAAAGATTTCCGGTCGTTGAAGTTCCGAACATACACTACCAAAGCGTCCAGAACTTAAAATAATAATAATAATAATAATAATAATAATGCTTTCTGACTATAGGCACGTTGCTGTCTTCTAATCTTGTTCCAGCCCAACTGATTCGTAGGATATTTTGCTCTTTTCACTTCTTCATATTTTTCAGTCTTCTCGTTCACACTTTCTAAGGTCTTTCCATTGTCACTTCGACAGATGTTATTAGAATTTCCTTTCCTCTCAGTGTGTATCAGACCACATCTACTTTCCTTTTATTAACCAGGTTGAGGAGAGTACTTTTGTTCGTTTGGAATTTTATCCTTCCTCATAATTACTAGTTCTTAACTCTACCCATTTATATTATTTTTTTCATTCCCTTCCGAACCCACACACACCTGAATCTTCTGTCCTTCTCTCTTTGGTGTCCATCTTTCACATCTTTTTTGAATGTCAACATTTTTCTTAACTTCCGCTCTAATTTGCTAGATAGTAAGCGTTTCTTTTCCGGGAAAGCTTATTTTGCCACTGTAATTGTTGATCTTATTTATTATTCACTCTTCTAGTCACCAGTTCACTTGCTTCCAAAATATCTTGTGTTGTTTTGAGTTTCATACCTTGTTTGTCATGTAGGCTATTTTCATCACCATTATGTTCTTTGTGTTGATTTTCGTTCTGTACTGATGCTATCCTCCTTCAAAAAAAAGTATCGAAATCTGTCTAAACATTACAAGAGACGTAAATCCAGATGGCAATAAATTTAGTGAATATCTTATCCATGCCTGCGACAGTGGTTTATTGGTTAAATAGGAAACCGCCACCAGTTGCAGGGTTGCAGATTTATTAACAACCGGTTTCAGGCAATTATGCCATTCTTCAGGTATCTGTACTGGGCACACTTACAGAATAATGTACAAGTACAAATATTACAGAAAATTCGAAGCACAATCAAAGAATTAAAGGCCGGCCGTGGTGGCCGAGGGGACTGAGGCTCTCCAGTCACGGTCTGCACGGCCACTACGGTCGGGGGTTCGAATACCCCCTCGGGCATGGATATTTGTGCCGTCCTTAGTGTTAGCTAGTACATAAGTAGTTTGTAAGCTTAGGGACTGATGACCCCGTAGTTAAGTTCCATAAGTTCTACAAACATTTGAACATTATTGAAAGAATTAAAGAGGGAAGCTTTCGTGAAAAGTGTCAACATTTGAAATATTAATATGCTATACTGCTGTATTCTGATAAAATAACGGACTATAAAAAGAATTACGTTCATTTAAAGGAATACGTTTTAATACTTATATTAATTGTGCCCTATATGTTCACTCAAAGCATTGTGTAATAACACTGTACATCAAGTGTAGAGATTATGCAAGAACTCACAAATTAAGTTGTTAATATATGCATCTTTGTATAAACCATGCAGTGGGCGTAAAACGAGTCCTGTAATTTGGTGGTTAGCCGCCCTTTCCCCACTATAAAAAAGGTTGGAATATTTGCACATTGTTTCGAACTGAACTATGCCATATTATAGTTCACTGTCAGTGTTATAGCGACTTGATTATGTGTATTCTGTTGCAATGTACTTAATACCATTTGGCCCTCTACAACAACAATAACTTCCAGAGAGCCGCTTTACTTATATGCACAGATTTGTCATTCCCACAAACAGATTTTATTATCCGTTGCTGCCAACTACCTATTTATAAAACTTTTTAAGCCGCAGCTAGTTAACTACTTTACTGTTTGGTATGCTATGATAGCCACTTTAATTACGTCGGCTGCCTCGCTACTAACGTTACTACATATATGCTAATACCGAAATATTTCATGCCATGGTGCCACTTGTCTTTGATATCGTTGTTCTTTACTTTATACGGTAGTATATGACTAATAAGCGGTTTGTGTACTGGTTTATGGCTCAGTTGGGCAGTTAGTAAGCCGGTTTTGCATACTCAAAATTCCGTTTCTTCTAAGACTCCAGTATTATATAACCCTTACAACCTATAAGTTTATTTCCCCTTTTTATTTTTTACGCCCAATACATTGTTTATGCAAAACCACACATATTAACAACTTAGTTTGCGAGTTCTAGCTATATCTCTGCATTTGATGTTCTGTATTATTACACAATGCTCTTAGTGAACATACGGGGCACAATTAATGTAAGTAACTAAAATTTTTTCGTCTGTATGTACGTAATTCTTTTTACAGTCAGAATACAGTAATATAACGTATTAATATTTCAAATTTAACCACTTTTCAAGAAAGCTTAATATACACTGTACTTCTTACCCCTTAAATTCTGTGATTGTACTTCGAATTCTCTGTATTAATTGTATTTGTGTATCATTCTGTGTTTCCTGTACAGATACGTGAAGAAGGGCAACAATTGCGTGCAACCGGTTGTTAATAAATCTGCAACCTGCAACTGGTGACTGTTTCCTTCGTAACCAATAGATTTAGTTGCAGATAGCGTACGCGTCTCTGTGAACACTAAAAGTTTTAAAGAAATTACATTTAATACTACAAATTTGCTACCAGAATTTTGTACAACTTCTACAATAATCAACTCGATTAATGTTCAGCTCACTTTGTTCATTATTTACGAAAAAGATTTCTTGTTTTTGATTTCTTCTTGCTTTTTTTGTGTATTCATTTGGTTATTCAGTTGTAAATAAATTATGTGCACAAGTATATTTTATTGAAAATGTTTCATAAAAAACCGGCAGTGGAATCAGTCAATATGATTTTATAGTTTTGTGCTTTGAATTTTATTCTTTGGAAACGTTTCTAAAACAGTTAAAAATTGCACCAATGTGTCACGTGCAGTATTCATTTACGTAAAATTTTTGAAATTTGATAAAATATTGACTCCATGCGCCAATTACGCGTGAAAAATAACCGAAAATGTATCACACTTGAAATAACTTTCCTAAATGAGAACATACGTTTTCAGCGTGGCTGGAAATTTAACAAAACCATTGCCGGACACCATGGGTGCGTTCATACTGCCAAGCCTTACAGTAAATTTCTCAACTGATTTTTAAAGTCGACAGCTGCAATGTATGGTTTCTTTAAACACGATTATATGAAATGATTTCAATTTCATACTTCGTAATAGCCGCTCATTAAAAGTGTCTGTTTACTACAAGAACTAAATTGCGTAGAACCGCCAGACGCACATCAAAATGACAGAAGAAAAATCAATGCCTGGCTATTATTTATGAGCGTATAGCTGACTTAGAAGATGCGCCGTCTAGTAGTACAAGGGTGACTAGTTGTTGCTAGTTCAAAAGCTGACTGAACAAATGTAAACATCCTGCCATTTCTGATAACAGCGATTTTTTATCATTATTAATGGTTTTGTCATTCCGAATTTAAAGACGTACCCGTTACTGTCACTATCATAAGTGTATTAATTTAAAATGATGGTGTCTACGGTTACCCGTCTGCTACGTATCTCACAAGACTCTAAACTATACAGCTAGTGAAATTCTAATGTTTGTAAAGCTTGTGGGACTTAACTGCGGGGTCATCAGTCCCTAAACTTACAAACTACTTATGAACTAGCTTATACTAAAGACGGCACAAACATCCATGCCCGAGGGGGGATACGAACCCCCGACCGTAATGGCCGTGCAGACCGTGACTGGTGCCCCGCAGTACGCTCGGCCACCGCGGCCAGCTTCGTAGTACTCGTCAGTGAATAAAAAGTAGGTGGAAGTCAAAACATGTCGAAATAAATTCGTTAAATCCGTACCAAACTTCGCCTCAATTAGTTGCAACGAATCAGACAGAGGAACGCGAGGGAAAAGAGAAACCACATCAAAACTAATTAAAATATTTTTGAAGAAAATAACAATAGCAGGATCCATCCTAAGGGAACGTTACATTACTGACAGGCGGGCGTGCCCTAGTCAACACACGTCAAGCTTCCCTCCTAACCTCTTCTTTAGTGTCAGAAGGTAGTTTAGAAACAGCCTGTTCGACAGAACTAATAAAATAAACAACAGGTAAACATTTCAACGTTATGAATAGTGATCGAGGACTTTGCTTAAATAACGCATGGGATCCTGCTCTCCCACTTGTTAAAAACAGAAGGACAAAACTAATCTGATCTCATCCGTTGAGAACTGACGTTTATTATGGATATCCTGACCGTTTTCATCTTTGGTCGTGTCGGCGCTGTGTCCTTGCTTGCTCGGTGTGTGTTGTCTTTCCTGTTTACTCATTGAAAACAGAGGTTTTAAAGGTCGTTGCACATTGGTTCCTCACTGCAGTTTCGCCTTGAAAATGGCAGAGTGGTCTACTGCCGAAATATCGGCCGACGTCGAATTTCATACCTGGCTGTATACCCGTAAGTTTTTCGAAGTTGGTATTCGCCAGGAGAAATTAAGGAATCACATGTTTTGGCGTATCAAAGGATTTGCTATAAATTTTGCTTGGAAGACAGAATAAATTACATAAACCGATTGGAAAACTTGACTATTGCTTTAGGCGAATCTAGTATGAGTAAGGCAAGAATTCACGAGTAGTACAAACATTTCGCAGAAGATCGAGAAGTTGAAATCAGCGATAGCCCTGGACTCAGTTACTGATGACAACGTGTAAGAAATAGCAACATGATTCTGGAAAATCCCCTAATTTCCATCAGAGAAATTGCTGACGATGACGGCGCTTCCTTTGGCTCATGTCGAGCATTTTTACGGAAGTTTTTGGTATGAAAAGAGCAGCAGAAATGTTTGTTCAAAAAAATGTTCAAATGTTTGTACAACTTATGGGACTTAACTACGGGGCCATCAGTCCCTAAGCTTACAAACTACTTATCAACTAGCTAAGACTAAGGACGGCACAAATATCAATGCCCGAGGGGGGATTCGAACCCCCGACCGTAGTGGCCGTGCAACCGTAACTGGAGCGCCTTAGTCCCCCCAGCCACCGCGGCCGGCGAAATGTTTGTTCAGAAATTGTTGTACTTCAGTCACAGTGGTGAAACATGGGGATACAGGTATGACGACGAAACAAGAGCCGGTCGACCCAATGGAAACTGCATGAAGAACCAAGACCGAAGGAAGTTCGACAAGTTGAATGACATATGTAGGTTTCTCTCAGTTTTCTTCGATTTCAATCGAACAGGGAAATTTGAGTTCCGTTCTTATCATCGTAGGGTCTACTCGTAATACAATCAGAAATTTACAGAACCCGTTTGCGTGAAGCACTCCGAAGAAAGCGACCAGAACTGTGGCAAAATCAGTCTTTGAAATCGCATAATGATAATGCTCATGCTCACACCTCAAGGCTTATCCGAAAAAGGAAAAAAAGTTTTTATGTTACCATGTTGCCTCAGGATATTCAGTAGATATGTTCTCCTAGCAATTTATTTCTATTCCCGAGACTGAAGAGGACCATTAAAGGACCTCATTTTTCTACCATTGATGAGATAAAAACAGATTCGCAAAAGAAGCTGAATTCCGTAGTTCCTGAAGTGCTTCGAAGACTGGAAAAATTACTGGCACAGTAATGAATGGAACAAAGTTAATGTTGATTTTTTTTTTAATTATCTATCTTCCGCAGCTTTGTAAAGTGACTGTATGCAAGTGTGAATGAAACTTCAAAATCCATTTTCCAGGAACACTTAAATGCATTGAGACTCGACCACTTCGAAAAATCAGTCATTGTTCAATACATGCTAGAAACTCAACACGTTATCAACAATACAGAGAACAATCTGGTAACACTACACAACGTATCAAATGGCACCATCCTGACTCTGCTGGAACAACTGGAAATTTACTCCCATAAAAAACAAATAAATAAAATAAAAATCCTGAATATATGTTAAATGAACAGACATATTTCCTTAGCCATTGTTATTTTATCAATTTTAAAGACTTATTTTGAATTTCTGCATTACATCTCACATTCCTGATACACTGTTGTTAATTTGCATCTGTAATAAATTGGTGTGAAACCTAAGCGTCCAAACTACTGTGGTCATTGGTCCATAAACTTACATACAACTTAAACTAAATTAAACTAACTTATACTAGGGACGACACAGACACCCAAGCCGGAGGGAGGATTAGAATCTCCAGTGGGAGTGGTCGCGCAGTTCGTGACAAGACGCCTCAGACCGAGCGGCCATTCCCACGCGGATCTTCTTTGTAGCTGTTAAACCATATGTGCCGTGCTGTTTAATGTGTACGTAGTATGCAGCGTAAGTGAAGTGATGTGTGATATTGAAAAAAGCAAATCCACCGTATCTCTTTCAGGTCCTGCACGCACAATTGTGCGGTTCTGGTTTTGTTCGCTTTCTTTCTTTGTGATTGACGCTAGGAAGTTCGGGCCTACATCACACAATCGTGGATCGACTGTGGTAACGTGCGCAACGTGTTATTGTTCTGTTTTTCTACACTGGGTGGTATCAGCAGTCGGCAGACTTCCAGTACACTCACAACGGCGGCAAGAAAGACTTGTGGACAAGGTGTTGATATCCTTGTTTTGACATGTGAAGCTATTATATCTGACAGCCAGTTTTTTTTATATGATCATGTGATCATGTGATGTTATTATGTCATTTATTTCAAAGGCATGTTACTGAAAGATGGCGCGGATCATAAAAATTTGTTGTATAGAGGCAAAACAGACAATTGTGTGAGTACAAAATTTTTTAAAATAAATTTATTTCCTTTATTTTTATAAATTATTGTATGTATTTTGTATCTTAATCGTACGTCTCTATATTAATGTCACATCACCTACAATCTTGGGTCTGAAAGGGATACGCTGACGAGACAAAACTGAAGATGTCCTAGCCGCGGCGGATTAGCCGCGCGCTGCGGTGGAATAGCCGAGCGGTCTAAAGCACCTCGCTGCGGAGCGCGCGGTTGCTCGCCGTGGAGGTTCGAGTCCTCCCTGGGGCACGGGTGTGTGTGTTTGTCCTTAGGTTAGTTTATCTAGGTGTAAGTAGTTTGTAAGCTACGGACTGATGACCACGCAGTTTGGTCCGATAGATTTACAGACGTTTGAACGTTTGATTATCCGCGCGTACTGGAGCACCGTATTTCGGTGCGCTCGGCCGTCCGCCGTCGGAGTTTCGAATCCCCCCTCGGGCATGGATGTTTGTATCGGCTTTAGTATAAGGTAGTTCATAAGTAGTTTGTAAGTTTAGGGACTGATGACCCCGCAGTTATGTCCCTTATGCTCTACAAACATTTGAACAATTTGAAGATGACCTACATAGATTATTTAGTAAGTTTTCTCTGTTTTCTCCAACAGTTTTTGTAATATTATCTACAGCTGATCCACAAAATGCAAACCTAACATCTAATTTTCACAACGGGAACATACAAATCACTTCAATGAAAACTACTAATAAATGATATACTGAGATTTGTACCTGATGATTGACCCAAAGTGCCCGAAATGCGTCATTTATTTGTAATAAAGCACGAAGTAATTTTTGTTTAAAGGCGTTTTCATTTATCCCTTCTGTGAAACAAACATTCTTTAGGGAAAACGAAAATTCCCGTTACTTTTTGTTCACGCCTCGCATGTGCTTAAGGTAACTTGCTCGTGAATCCTCTTAAAAAATCGCTTTTTTACTTCTCATCTTAAATTAAAGTTTAGACTTTTCTGCATACAATGGTGGTTAAAACATTTAAATTGGCCTACGGAAAGTTGTTTAAATATCAATTCAAAGATTACTCTGTATGCAGCCATGCCCGTTTTCTGCTACTTTCACACATTGATTAGTGTCATTAGACTTCTCTCACAAAAAAATAAGAACAATTGATTTTCAAGTTAGCGTGGGCTACTTTCTTCCATAAAGCCTCTACAGATGACAATCCACAGCGCGAGATTTGTGACAGTGGGAACGCCTGCCGAAAACAGTGTTCGTTGGGTTCGTCACCATGACATTTGGTGTGTTAGATGCTGTAATTTGTTCTAATGATGGGGTAGTAAGCAGATGTGAAGTTTTAGAGTTGCTAGGAATATTTTCTGGGTTCAATATGAAACAATCACTGGTGGCCACTAGTAAGTCGAGAGTGGCCGAAGCCCGAAAGGTGGTTCTTGAGGCAACTAAGGAAGCCAAGAAAACAAGGAGAAGCAAGAAAAGCAAGAGGGACGATGAGTAACATATAAACCAAGACGAATATGGACCTGGAATGCACTAGGACCAACACAGGTGAGTTATAGATAAATATATGCTTTACATGGAATTTCCCGACAAATACATGTATATTTTATGCAAAAATAAACTATTTGAGCTAGAGATCTGAAATGTTTTGAAATGTTTCACGATATTATTTTCAGACAAGTAGGCTACACACACTAACCCACTATCAACAGGTGCAGAAATAACTACTGATTAATTATAAACATGTAGCATTTGTTTTGAACATTAAATTTAATTATTTCTAGAATTAAAACTTGTGAATCAAATTTCATAATTGTAGTCTAATTTCTAGATACACATGTTCATTATACGTACCTAAAGTTTCAAGTGTCTAAGTAAGACGGTTAGTCAATGAATAGAATCAAAGTATGAAGCGGAAAATTATTTACATGCCTTAAAAAAAAATTCTAAAATGTTCAATAAGTGAATTAGTGAAAATATCTGTATATAAAATTTTTCATAAAGAGAGCTGAAACATTGTCCTGCAATTTTATTCTATTATGAGTTAGGGGTTTTAAGTTACAGCTGTGTAAACTTTATGAAAATTTGTTGCATTTTTGTAGTTGTTCACAGACAAGTTACCTTAAGTGAATGATTTTTTTAGAACTACAAATTTAAAACTTCAGCTTTCCTTTTGTAATCTTCTATTCCTAGACCGGACTGGTCGCCCGCTAACTGCAGGGTGACAATTATTGAGTTAGATGAAACAAAACGTAAATTAGTTACAAATTGCGGCGCGCGCACATTTTGTTCATCATGTAGTCGTGATTACAGATATTCGGATTTATGTTATGACATGTTCGATATGCCTACCTTTCGTGGCGTTGCTGTGGCGCAGACGAATAGCAAAATGCTGTATGACCTGCTGAAATGTCGCAACCATCGATGCTGTCGATGACCTGAACTACTGTTTCCAGCTCAGCAATGGTTTTAGAGTTATTGCTGTACACCTTTGTCTTTAATATAGCCCCACAACAAGGAGTCGCACGTGTTCAGATCCGGAAAATATGGCGGGCAATCGAGCTTCTAACGGTGTTACGTGTTAGAACCACATTTTACATGTGTTTCATAAATTAGTCATACGTCACCTTATTGTCTTCGGTCGTTCAGTGATAGATCCAGTAGTTTGAACAGCTCAAATAGTTTGAATAGCTCGCCTGCCTAATACCATCAAGACGACAGGCACTTTACAGTCTTTTGGAATCAAACATGACACGTTTCATATATATATATATATATATATATATATATATATATATATATATATATATATATTCACTTCTGTTGAAGACGCACACAAACAAATACTGACATTTTTAACAAAGCAATCAATAACTGTAGAATGTTCTTTACAGACTGACTGACTGAATGCCAAAGTAAGACTGACTGTGTTCTACATAATGACTTGGTAACTAATCACTGACTGCGCGCCAATCCGCGCGTATTAATACATTCTGTGAGTTCTAGAACATTCTAGAACCAGAAAGTTACAATATATTATATTAAATCATTCATTAAGAAAAGATAAGCAAAATTATGACAAATGCAATAATATGATTTTCGAATCAAAACAAAACCAAAATTAAGATCGTAAGTAATTTCCAATTAGAGCAGAAATTGCCTTTGTTTACATTATTTAAAATGGTTAAATTAGAGTAATTATGCAGATTTCAGGTCAACAACATATCAGAAACAAATCAGTAAATAAAAAAGCACATCACATAATGTTAGTTGGAAATTTGATTAGTAAAACAATATTATTGCGTAATATTAATGTTACGTTTTTTATAAACAGAAGCATTTTTTCAAAGTACAATAAAATACCTTGCTATTGATGCAATTAAACAATCTTGTATCGTATTATAATGTTTTATGAATAATTTTGTGACTATGAGTAAAGAAAGGTTTAGTTGCTGTACGTATCGTATACTTCAAATATCCAAACAAACGGAGTTTTATAGGGTATATACATTACAAGCTCCATGACTTTTGCCTCTGGGTATCCCAGAGCCAGACTGCAGTCCACAAACTTCTCCTCCAGGACATTAAACACTCTCCTGTTTCGACGGGATCGAGCTCCGTCTTGAATGAACCACGTATTGTCGAAATCAGGGTCACTTTGGATAACTGGGATGAAATCAACTTACACCACCTTCAAGTACCGTTCCGTAGTCACCGTCCTATTAAAGAATACTTCACCGATTATTCGGTGACTGGACATTGCCCAACACACAGTCACCCGTTGAGAATGAAGAGACTTCCCGATCGCGGAATGCGGCTTCTTCGTCCCCCAAAGCGTCAATTTTGCTTATTGACGAACCCATCGCATTAAAAGTGAGCTTCGTTACTAAACCGAACCATATTCACATCAAAGTCCTGTTCGTTAATTCTGTTGACAGTGGCGTTGGCGAAACATAACCACTGTCTCATGGCCGTTGGACTAAATGGGAGCCAGCCGCGGTGGCCGAGGGGACTGAGGCGCTTCAGTCACGGTCTGCACGGCCGCTGCGGTCGGGGGTTCGAATCCCCCCTCGGGCATGGATATTTGTGCCGTCCTTAGTTGTAGATAGTTCATAAGTAGTTTGTAAGTTTAGGGACTGATGACCCCGTAGTTAAGTCCCATAGACTCTACAAACATTTGAACATTTGAACTAAATGGGAGACGTGTTTGAATTTTATGTGGAAAAAACTGCAGGTCTTCAGCAACAATTTTGTCGCAGTGTCTCCCGGTTCAATCCCCCCTATTGTTCAGGTCGTCTGATCCATTTCCTGGGGCTGGTTTGAAACACGGCGCGTCTCTTCTCGATTTTCAGGCGTCTTCGCCTTTTCTGACGACCAGCATTGTTAGCACTGTCATCACAGAACAAAACCAGTTATCTCAAACTTGGGAATCAAAATTTTGATTGGTAGCATACTTGGACCGATATTCTTCAGCTAGAAATAGATCACAAATTTCCTTCAGCCGCAGTTAGACTCTTAGTAGAGGATCCGTGCGAATACTTCGCACCGTTATTGGAATGACGAAAATGATGGAAAAAAATGGAAGTAAAGTTGAATGTTCACGCAAAGCTTTCTTCAGAATCAGTCAATGCAAGAGTTTAAAAGTGCATATGAAAGAGCTTGATTCGCTGAGTGTTGTTAGGTCAAAAAGAACTGCGTACCTTAAATTAGAATCGAAGATATCGTAAATATTCACTGCAAGGGCAGAAGGATACCGCGTTTGAAATAAATGATGGAGATTCTTAAGTCAATTCTGATACTTGATCACAAATCTGCGAATGACTACTTTCGTTTAAAGTAAAAATGAAGGAAATCGGTCGTATGGAACAGCCTGACCGACTGACTTTAGTTTACAGCAAGGACAGCCCCATAAGAAAAATTTCAGAAGGAAATCGCGTTTGAGTATAGAAAAAGGAAGGCGAGAATTATTTAAATTCTGATACTTAATGACAAATCTGTAGATAAATATTTTTAGTTTAAAACAAAAATGAAGGAAATCGGCTGGGTAGTTTGGTCTGACCGACTGACTTTAGTTTTCGTAGATTCTTTTAATATATAAGAAAGAAGATTGCTAGCATAGAAAGCCTTCAGAAGCGCCATGCGCTCAGGAAGCCGCGGTGGAGTAGCCGAGCGATCTAAGGCGCCTTGCTGCGGAGCGCGCGGTTGCTCGCCGTCAGAGGTTCGAGTCCTCCCTGGGGAATGGGTGTCCGTGTTGTCCTTAGGTTAGTTTATCTCAGTTTAAGTAGTTTGTAAGCTACGGACTGATGACCATGCAGTTTGGTCCGATAGATTTACAAACATTTGAATTTTTACGCTCAGGAATGCTGTACCGTGACATTTTCCCGTGCAAATGGCCGACAACAACAATGCGCATGCATTTACTATTTCCCACCATGTCCCGCGGCTACTTGTGCAGTTCGAACGTCCTACCGCAAACCGTTCAGAAGTTATGACGATTGTATTTGATATAGTTCAATAATTAGCACATGTAAATAGAAGCCTTACCAAGGAACAAAATTATATCGTTCTCTCTGCCAGATTTCTCGCTGTTGAATGTGTTACACAGTGGGCGCACCGATCTGGGAGAAGTTATCAACTGTTGCGAGCAGTGGGCGCTGGAGATTAGTCAGCACTTGTCCGCGGCGGGCAGTTTACCACAAAAACACGGGAGGCTCCCCAACTGGCGGCAGGGCGTGTGGCGCATTATTTCTTCCTCTCGGCCGGTAAATAAGTATCATCCCGCGCCTAACAAACGGCGCTGGGAAACGCGATAGTGGGGGCCGGGCTTTGTGCGCGGGCCGTTATACCTGCCCGAAGTCAAGATTCACGGGAAATAACGAAGCGTCAGCTGTGGGCTCATTACGGCCGCCGTGTTTACAAAACACTAAGCGACGCTTTGTTGCCACCTCAGCGCTGACAGGCCCGCTCCCGCACTGCGCCGATAGGCGATCATCACTCGCGCTGCCACTGGCCACACATTCCCGGAAACGGCTCTCCAATTCTTAAACATACATAAGCCCATCTCTGTTTCCTTTCTGCAGGCAGTAAATTTTATTTTACTACAATGATAGTTACATCCCTAATATTACTCCCAAGTAACACTGTTCAAGTGCAACACACGGATTACGATAAAAAATTGTTCAAATGTTCCTAAAGTTATGGCACCTAACTTAAAAACTACTTAACTTACGCTAAGGACAAAACACACAATATATATATATATATGCGCCCGAGGAGGACTCGAACCTCCGACGGGCAACTGGCGTGCACTCTGCAGCAAGGCGCCTTAGAGCACACGTCTATTACCGCACGGCCCGATTCCGATAAACTTCGAATATTTTGTAGTCTAGGTCAAAATAGCACTGAGGGACTTGAGTCGAAACAAGGCCCCTGGAGTAGATGATATTCCGTCTGAACTGGTGATTTCGTTAGGAGAGACAGACATGAAAAAAAAAAAAGTTTCACCTGGAATACAAGATGTATGAGACAGGGGAAATACCCTCCGACTTCAAGAAGAATATTGTAATTCCAATTTCAAAGAAAACAAGTGCAAACAAGTGTGAAAATTACAGAACTATCAGTTTAATGAGTCATGGGTGCAAAATACTAACACGAATTATTTACAGGCCAATGGAAAAACTTGTGGAATCCAACCTCGGGGAAGATCAGTTTGGATTTAGGAGAAATGTAGGAACACGAGAGGCAATACTCACATTATGACTTATCTTAGAAGATAGGCTAAGGAAAGGGAAACCTACGTTTTTAGCGTTTGTAGATTTGGAGAAAGCTTTTGACAATGTCGACTGGAATACACTCTTCCAAATTCTGAAGGTATCAGGGGTAAAATATAGGGAGCGAAGAGTTATATTCAACCTACACAAAAACCAGACGGCGGTTATTAGAGTCGGAGGGCAAGAAAGGGACGCAGAGGTTGGAAAGGGAGTAAGACAGGGTTGTAGCCGTTCCCCAATGTTGTTCAATCTGTACATTGAGCAGGCAGTGAAGGAATGGAAGGAGAAATTTGGAGAGGACATTAAAATGCAGGGAGAAGACATAAAAACATTGCGAATCAAAATATCCACGGGTGTACTGCCGGTCTATAGTGTCGAACGGGCACTATAGACCGGCAGTACACTCGTGGATATTTTGATTATCAAATACGCCGGGAGGAACTCAAGAACCACAAAAACATTGTGGTTTGCCGATGACATAGCAATTCTGTCAGAAACCGCAAAAGATCTGGAAGAGCAAGTGAATGGGATGGACGGTTCAAAATGTTTGTTAAGCTTAAGGGACTTAACTACGGGGTTATCAGTCCCTAAACTTACAAACTACTTATGAACTACCTACAACTAAGGACGGCACAGATATCCATGCCCGAGGGGGGATTCGAACCCCCGACCGTAGTGGCCGTGCAGACCGTGACTGGAGCGCCTCAGTCTCCTCGGCCACCGCGGCCGGCGGATGGACGGTGTCTTGAAAGGTAGATATAACATGAACACTAACAAGAGTAAAACGAAGGTAATGGAATGCAATGTCAGCAAATCAGGCGATGCTGAAGGAATTAGATTAGGTAATGAGACAATAAAAGTAGTAGATGAATTTTGTTATTTGGGTAGCAAGATAACTTCTGATGGCCGAAGTAGAGAAGATTTTAAATGCAGAATGGCTGTGGGAAGAAAAGCGTTTCTAAAGAAGCGAAACATGTTAACATCCAATATTAATTTAAAATTAAATTAAATTAAATTAATTTAAATGTTAGGAAGTCCTTTCTGAAAGCATTTGTCTGGAGTGTAGCATTGTATGGGGGTGCAACTTGGACGATAAGGAGTTCAAATAAAAAGATGATAGAAGCTTTTGAAATGTGGTGCTACAGACGAATGATGAAAATTAGATGGGTAGATCACGTAACTAATGAGGAGGTGCTTAACCGAATCGGGAAGAAAACGAGTTTCTGGCATATACTGACTGAGATAAGGGATTGATCGGTTGGACACATTCTGAGACTTCAAGGAATTGTCAACTTAGCATTAAAAGAAAGCGTGTGGGGTAAAAATCGTAGAGGGAGACCAAGGGACGAATATAGTAAGCAGATTCAAAAGGATGTAGGTTGCCGAACGTATTCTCAGATGAAGAGACTTGCACAGGACAGGGTAGCGTGGAGAGCTGCATCAAACCAGTCTGCGGACTGAAGACCACAACAACAACAACAGGTCAAAATATGAGACAGGTATTTTCTTGAAACTTCCTGGCAGATTAAAATTTCCCTTTGCCCTTCGCGGGCAAGCGCTCTAGCATTTTTTTAATTTTTATTTTATTTTATTTTATTTATTTATTTTTTTTAATTTTTTTTATGCAAATCAAAACATTCTTCTTTTAAAAAGAGAATAACGCAGGCGAGCGTAAACACCATTACAGAGGCGCGACAAGTCGTGGCTGCTGGCAGCCGGTGGCACGCCGCCAGATCGCCCCCGCAATCCACATTTACTATATATACATGGTTTTTAAAAAAATGACATTTAGACAAGTTATCCAAAGAAACGATGAATAAACTGCAAAAACCATTAAAAACCAGCAAAGCAAAACATCGTCCTTTTAAAAAGAAACTAAAGACCGTATACACCAGTTCAAATTATTCCAATTTAACGGAAACAAATACACTAACGCCACCCAGATATCAGTCACTATCCCACACCTAGTCTGTTGAAAACTACGTTCAGCATATTTGCAAATTTCTTCTTATAGTCATTTAATCTTGTAACTTTGTAAAATTCAGTTTCCATGAACGTCCTGAATTCCAGATGACAATTTTCTCCAAGATTATTAAAGATGTAACTGACGAAGTTTCCCATCAGTCACATTACGGTTTGAGGATAATATTCTTCGTCCGGTCGGTATAATGCACAAATCGTTATGTTGTTTGCAGGTGCGCGAGAAAGAAGAGCAATTTTTCGTCTTATGCACATCCAGTTTTGTAGACGTTCTCCACATGATAGGTGGTGCAACAACGCAAGCAGAGATTTGAATCAATGCGCCATATAGCATGAAGCCGCTCATTTGTACATAAAATACTATTGACAGTTTAGTACCACGCCGTTCGTACGTCGGTGGAAAGTACACTGCAGTTTATATTTTTCCACACAATATGCACGCTATTGTGGGGTGTTTATTTTCTACTTTATTATTTCCCTCATGTTTTTTATTTTCATCTAAGATTGACTTCACTGTGAGATTCTGGGAGTTTAGAAGTTTTGTTCAGACGTAGCTGCACTCGATGTAGTATATTTTTATATGTTTCAGAAGGAAACTGATTTTTTGAACGGTTATCGTCGCTTCCAGAGAGTCTCGTTTGACTGCGTTAAAAAGCTGTGCAGTGATGCTGTCCGGGTTATTGTTTATGATGCTGATCGTTCGCTTTATGTACAAAGCCATTGCTTTGCTTCTTATGTTGGTCAGCCCCATTCCTCTATTTCTTGGGTCCAGCGTTGCGGTCGTGACGTTTACCCGAAACATTTCTCCGTTCCAGAGAAAAGCCGCTAACTTAGACGTGATTGTCTTGACTATTGTTGCAGGAATCGGCAGCATTTTCGCGATGTAATAAGCCTTTGATTGGACACACAGGTTAATAAATTGAACTCTCTGGACCTGATTCATGCAATGCAAAAAGTTGTCGATTAATGCCCCATTGGTTTTACATGAGACATCTCGCCAGTTAGCAGCAATCATCGTTAAAGGCGAGGCCGTCAGAATAACACTGAGAGCTGTGTGCTCTGTGACGTGTTGTGCCCAGGGTATTCGAATGCGTTCAAGTCCTTTGATGTTTAAGAACTTACTCTTATTTTCATTCGTCTTGGCACCCGATACCATATAATACAGTTTTAGTCCTGCTTCCAACTTGGTTAGATCATCTTTGTTGCGTACGATTACCCGTATGTCATCTGCGTACGATCTTATTACAATTCTTCGACCAGACATGGTTATACCAGTAAGACTGACTTTAACTGTCTGATATTACGAACACTAACATTGATAAAGGACTTCCCAGGGGGACGCCTCTTTTCTTCACGAGCTGTTTGGTTAGCTGGCAGTTGACCGATATCTTAGCTGTTATTCCCATTGCAACATTACATATTACATTGATTGTTTCCTGAAGGAAACCCTTCCTCTTCAAAGTTTCCAGCAAATTTGTTTGTAAATCTATCGGACTAAACTGCGTGGTCATCAGTCCGTAGCTTACAAACTACTTAAACTTAGGTAAACTAACCTAAGGACAAACACACACACCCATGCCCCAGGGAGGACTCGAACCTCCACGGCGAGCAACCGCGCACTCCGCAGCGAAACGCTTTAGACCGCTCGGCTACTCCACCGTGGCTTTCCAGCAAGTAACTATAATTGACACGGTCAAAGGTCTTATGGAAGTCTATAAAGAACAGGCCGCATTTAATGGTTGTAGCGGAAGTTACGGCGATTACATCTCTATACAATGCGGCATTTTGTAAAATAGTTCGTCCATAGACACACGTCAGCTGCTGTCCAGTCAGTTGTCTGGTTAGTGGCGTAATTCGTCTGTTAAAGTGCACGGGAAACTATCTTATAATCCGAATTCAGCAAAGAGATAAGGCGAAGATTGTTTATATTTTTGCACCCACTGGTCTTAGAGATTAGAACTATCTTACATTCCTTAAGGTCTGCAGGTAAGGATTGTGCCCGCATCACTTCGTTTACAAGTTGTGTAAATTTCTCACCTATCAAACGTTTATAAAACACGATGGGTAAGCCATCAGGTCCCGGCGACTTCTTCACAGCGGATTCACGTATTATCTCCAGCAAGTCTTCTGAGGTAAAAGGTGAACAAATATTTACACTATCTTCTCTTGATATTCGGGAAGTCAGATTTCCAAAACTTTCGTCATAATGCTGTTCCCTCGCATTTCTGCTGAATAAAGTTCTTTGTAATGATCATATATGGCCTGCAATATGTCCTTTTGCTTGGTAAGCATCGTGTCGTCATCAAATTTAACCATGTCGAAGCAGGTCTTCCTTCTGTTTTTGGCATGTTTTATGAGATGGTAAAGGGCAGTGGTTTCGGTCTCACTAACAGTTTTGGCTTTAGATTTAATCTTAAGTCCATCCAGTTCTTGTCTCTTAAGACTAATTAATTTTCCTTTTATTTTTTTGGTGTCCTGGAGTCGTGTTGTAAGTACATCTTCCTGTTAATATAAGCCTCTCAATACACTATAGTAATATTCCATCGTCTGCTTGATTTCCTGAGCCCTGCCTTTGCTAAAAGCTATTATAGTTTTCCTTAGTTTAGGTTTCGCCCTGCGGGTCCACCACTCGATCACGTTTCTATATACGTTAACGGAGCACAAACTAAGTTCCCACGCTCGGAGTATCTCTTCTTTCAAGTCATGTTCGGCCAATAATGATACATTTAGATGCCACTGGTTTCTATAAAGGTCGGTAGGTTGTTCGTGTAAGTTGATATATGTTAACATAGCACTATGGTCAGAAAAACTTCCGGGGACTATTTCGGCATCCAGTAACTGGATTCTAAATTTTCGGAAATATATGATCTGTCAATCCTACTGCAAGAAATTTGGGTCACGTGCGTGTACCTGATTAGTGTAGGAAATTTCAAATCCCATGTATCTTTTAATTTCAGACCGGTCACAAGGCGTTGCAATTCACTGGAATAGTTAAAATTTGGATACTGATCTTTCCGTTTTACAACACAATTAAAGTCACCACCAAGGATGAGATTCTGCGGATTTTTACGTAATAATAAATGATGTTTTCTTTAAAAAAGTTGTTTCTCTCGGTTCTATGAGAGCTACCTGAGGGCGCATATAAGTTTACAATTGTGACACCCATGACGTTGGCACCTTTTCCGCTTTCAGAGTCCAGTTTTTCAACATCTTTCATTGGGATTCCTTCCTTAACGAAGATAGCCGTTCCCGTACTATTTTCGGGTGACACATTTAGTATGCCTACGTAACCTGGTATATGTAGATGTGAAACTGCTACCTCTTGTAATAGTGCAATGTCGGTACTCGATTCCTACAGGAATTTCTGCAAGGCAACTACTCTTATACCAGATATGATTTTGTTAATATTTATCGAAGTTATAGTGAACGCTTGTACCATCTTGCTTTTGTAGCTACAGAGTAGATTAACAGAAAAAACAGTACAGAAGCTATATAATGTATTTATCAGCAGAGAAAGTTTCTTGATCAGGGAAAACTGGAGTAAGACACTGTCAGTTATCCGCACGATTGTCGGAGACAGCCATTGTGTCATGCTGGTGCTGAGAACTTCCAGGAGGAGGAGTAGAGGCTAAATCACTTGGTGCTATTGTGACGTCCTTGGAAATTCCTACCTGACTTGCATCATCAGATACATTTTGCGAGTTTTTATTAGACTCCCCGTTTTTTGTTTTGTTTTGTTTTTTGTTTTACGTTGATTCCGACTACCAGTAAGAGTTGGCTGCTGGTTTAACCGGTGACGCAGAAGGCCGGGGGGCGTCTGAAGAAGAATCTTCCGTGACACGTGGTCTTTTATTTTTTGAAGAGCCACCGTCACCAATATATGGGACAGATTTCGCAGGAGGATTTAACGGAGTAAGATCCTTGGAATCACGAATAGTCGGATCGGTAACACTTGTAGAATGAGATACATTTTCTAGCTGATCAGGTTGTTCAAATCCGACAGCGTTAGCTTACGCCGTTGCTGCAAGTTACTCAAAACAAACACTCGGTTCGGGCAGTCCTGTCGCATATGGCCGCTCTAATTGCGTATGTGACATGTTGCGCTTTGACCAGCGTATATAACCTGCGCCTTGTATCCACTAACTGTTACATGTGATTGGATATTGGTTTTAATTTCATTTCTACGGATCTAATGCCATTAAAACACTGTAATCTGTGTCTGATCGACCACATGTCGTTTCGAATATTGTTAATAACACCGAATTCAGATAAAACTTCTTTTAAATAACAATTATCAACTTCCGGGGGCAGGTTATATACGCGAACATTTTTAAATTCAGCATCAGCAGCAAAGACAACAACTGTACTTACAGACTCGTCGCGGTGGCGAAATTTGACTCCTTGTCCACATTTAAGCAGGATTCGTTCCATTACAATAGGGTTGAGCAGTTTTACAAAGAATCAGTATTGTTCTAGGTCATAGTATGCAGTATGAATTTGATCAGAAGTTATTCCAATGGTGTCGACGATCCAGTCATGGATTTCCAACGACGTGGGCTGAACATTCCTTGTTGACTTTTCAAATTGAAACTGCAGAGTATTCTTCCTTGGCATCCTTTGAGACATTCTACAATTAACCCAGCGGGTTAACTGCTAACGAATACGAAACGAACACAAGCACTAAGTTTCACGAACGACGGCACTCCGCAGACGCAAACACATAAACACCACGAGGCAGGAAACAGCGACTTCGCTACACCGCGGCTCAAGCGGAACTGACCACTGAGCTATCCCGACACGACTCACGGTGCCGCCCCACAACTTCAATTCTGTCAGTACCTCTCCTAGTAATTTCCAAACTTCACAGCAGTTCTCCTGCTAAGCTTGCAAGACTAGCACTCCTGGAAGAATGGATATGGTGGAGACATGGCTTAGCCACAGCCTAAGGGCTGTTTCCAGAGTGAAAGTTTCATTCAGATATTTTCTTATACATGCTAATACGGTCGTTGAAAAACCCTCCCAAAGGTAACACGGTTTTTATCTTTCTGAGCATATATCGTTGAAACAGTAGGAGATATAATAAAAATGTTGAAACATAATTTCCAGGGTTGCTACTGTGCTTTATAGCTTTTCAGTCACATCTTTAAACATTTTGATGTATTTCGAATCTTCCCCTCACCTCACAGTTTTTGAAACGGTAATTTTTTTATGTAGTAAATTCAATAGTATATGTAATAACAAATTTAACTCATGAGTTTGAACGTAGCTGGACTTGAAAAGAGCAACCGTAACAGTTATTTGCTGTAAGTGCAAATGACCAGTTCAACAAGTTGCGTGGTATATTAAATACACTTCACACGGATTTCGATGCCAGCTAATGGTGTCATCATCATAAGTATTGATAAAATTATAACCTAGAATGAATCGCAAATAGTATATTAGAAAAGTGTTACATTAAATATTTTATTTGTAAGGAAAAATTAATGATGAAAACGGGGAATGGCCGCATGGTCTAAGGTGTCATACTACGGACAGGGCGGCCGTTTCCGCAGGAGGTTCGAGTCCTCCCTCGGGCATGGGTGTGTATCTTGTCGTTAGTGTAAGTTAAGTAGTTTGTAAGTCTAGGAACTGATGACGATAGCAATTTGATCCAACAAATTGACAAACATTAGAACATTTTTGAACTGATGAAAACAGGCAGATTATGTACTCACATGGGATGTCTAATGATGAAGTCGCATGAATTAACATCAGATTTGTCAACAATAAAAAATGAATGCTAGGCAAGTATACAACTAATGGGAATTTCAATAGCAGGAAATTTAGGAGACATATTCTTGAACAAATTCTTCGCCACTAACCCAAAATTAACAAATAAAATAATTTATCACTATCTTTACGTTGACGATACCTTGATGTTAATACAGGTTTCCAATTTTCACACTGATAAAAAACACTTAACTCTAAACAACTTGCGTCCGAAAATTAAGTTCACAAAAGAAGTGGAAGTACACGGTTCAGTTAACCCACAATAACAGACGATATAATGAACCCCTACTCATGTCACCCCACTTCACAGAAATATGCATACTTCTGTTATATGATAAACAGAATAAATAAAACACCTTTGGAAAAAGAAAACATTGGAAAAGAAATCCAAGCATTGAAATACATAGCACACAAAAACGATTTCAATCCGGGCATAGTCGACAAAATCCATAAAAAATTCCAAGGAAATAAAATGACACACCTACTGCACCCACACATAAAACTAGATAGAGAACGGAAATCAAATACATTCTTCAACAGAAATGGGCAATATCTCAAATAAAATCAACGCAGTTTTCAAAGACACATAAATTAAACTGGCATTCCGAACGAAAAACAATAAACCTTAACGCAAAATTACAGTAAACCATTTACCGATACAGTAAAATTAAATAGCTCAGCAATTTATAAAATCTCATGCGAAAATTGTAATAAATACTACATTAGTCAAACAGGAAGAAATTTCGCAATTCGATTCCGATAACACACCAGAACATCTGAAAAGAACCTCTCTACTTCTTCCTAACATCTCAGAAACGAAAAGTAAACATTTATGATGCACAACAAATATTACTCATCACCCCTAAATGCATAATAATGAATTTTATGGACGAATTGTAAATATTTATCCATATAAACACATCCCTTGTCGAAATTCTCAATGACCACACGGAATTTATTTGGAAAATTTTATCGAAATATTTCAGTCAGATAGGCTAACGGATAATCCGTAGACGCAATACGTTAGATCCATAGATAACATAATTCAGAAAATATTCACACATAACATCTGAGTAACCAGAGACACACTGTCGCATAACAAAATATTATATGTGACTCCCAACATAAAATCCATGTAAGCATATGGCATCAATAATATCTGACATTAATATAGCATCTTGCTCACATACCAAAACGAAAATATCAAAGAAAATAAAATGTTTTCGTAAGAAACAGATGCTATATTGAAAATCCGTCTATCATCATGGTTTCCGAAAGCAGCTATTGTGTGAAACGTAACTCGCACTGTTCATCCACGAGATCGAGTAGGCACTAGATACAGGATCGCAGGTTGATGCCGTGTGTCTTCCGCAAGGCGTTCGGTATCATTCCGCACTGCCGCCTGATGAACGAAAGGCGAGCGTATGGTACGTCAGACCAGCTGTGTGACTGGGTTGTGGCCTTCCTAGCTAACAACGGAGAAAAGTCTTCAGACGTTAAAGTGACCTCTGGCGCTGCTCGGGGAGTGTTATAGGAGCGCTGCTTTTTGCAATATATATAAAAGACCTCGTAGATAACATCTGAAGTTCAATTATGCTTTTTACGGATGATGCTGTAGTTTATGAAGAAGACGCAGCATTGGAATGGGGTACTGAAATTCAGGAGGATCTGTAGCTTATTCACGCATGGTGCAGATAATGGCACTCGAGCCTCAACTTAAACAGGTGTATAGTTCTGCGTTTTCATATAAAGAAAGATCTTTTATTACATAACTGCTCAGTATCAGGACAATCACTGGAAACAGTTAATTCCATAATATAACCGAAAGTAGACATATGGGGCCATTTGAAATTGAACGACCATGTACAATCAGTCGTGGGTAAGACAGATGCCAGACGAAATTCATTGGCAGAATCCTCAGGAAGTGTAATCGGTCAACAAAAAAGTAGGTTAGAAACTTTCGTTTGTCCAGCGCTGCAGTACTGCTCATCAGTGTTGGATCCGTACCGGGTAGGGTTAATAGAAGTCATGGAGAAGATCCACTAAGACCCGCTCAGTTAGCCGTGTGGTCTAACGCACCGCTTTCCGAGACGGGGAGGCGTACCGGCCCCGGTTCGAATCTGCCTGGCGGATTAACGAAGGCGGTCGGGGTGCCGGCCAGCCTGGATGTGGTTTTTAGGCGGTTTTCCACATCCCCCTAGGTGAATACCGGGCTGTTCGCCAAGTCCCGCCTCAGTTACACGATTCGCAAACATTTCATAACACTTTACACCTTCACACATATAACGCTATACACAGACATTTGGGGTACACATTTCCTCCCGGGGGGGGGGGGGGGCAAGGGGTGGCGGCAGGAAGGGCATCCGGCCACCTCGTCAATCTTAAGACACCAAATCCCTATAACCAAAGCCGACCCTGCGTGTGCGGGAAAAGGGCTGAAGAGAAAGAAATAGAGAAGTTCGACGGAGAGCAGCTCGCTTCATTACGGGCTCATTCAGTAAGCGTGAAAGCGTCGCAGAGATGATTAGGAGACTCCAGTGACAGACGCTGGAACAAAGACGTTCTGTATCGCGGTACGCGCTTCTGTTTCGAGAGCGTACGTTTCTGATGAGGAGGAGGTGACAATGGTACGTATCTACCCTCTGTGACTCACCGTGAGGTGGCTTGCGGAGTGTGGGTGTAGATATAGCTGATTCCAGATTGAAAGACAAATTACACTACTTAAAACTGTTCAGGACCTCTGCGAAGGAATTCTCCGAGAAAAGTTTCCACGTCTTCATAATGAGACTGCAAAAGTTATATCGGTATTTGTCTCAACTTGTATGTGTGTCAAAGAGTTTTTCAATAATTAATGTAAATAAGTCACGATTACCGAGGCAGCATGACTGATGACAATCTGATAACCCGCCCCCGCCTCTCAGTGTGTCGACATTTATTATCAGATGTAAATTGTATTACGTCTTCAGTGAATCAAAAGCACACGTCTGGCCATTAAAACTGCTACAACAAGAAGATGACGTGCTACAGTCGCGAAATTTGACCGACAGGAGGAAGATGCTGTGATATGCAAATGATTAGCTTTTCAGAGCATTCACACAAGGTTGGCGCCGATGGCGACACCTAAAACGTGCTGACATGAGGAAAGTTTCCAACCTATTTCTCATACACAAATAGCAGTTGACCGGCGTTGCAGGTTCAAACGTTATTGTGATGCTTCGTGTAAGGAGGAGAAATGCGTACCATCACATTTCCGACTTTGATAAAGGTCGGATTGTAGCCTATCGCGATTGCAGTTTATCGTATCGCGACATAGCTGCTCGCGATCCAATGACTGTAAGCATAATATGGAATTGGTGGGTTCAGGAAGGCAATACGGAGCGCCGTGCTGGATCCCAACGGCCTCGTATCACTAGCAATCGAAATGACAGGCATCTTATTCGCATGGCTGTAACGGATCGTGCAGCCACGTTTCGATCCCTGACTCAACAGATGGGGACGATTGCAAGAT
The DNA here is from genome assembly GCA_026315105.1 of Locusta migratoria. NCBI lineage: Eukaryota > Metazoa > Arthropoda > Insecta > Orthoptera > Acrididae > Locusta > Locusta migratoria. The sequence goes on along the minus strand of CM048755.1, from coordinate 26,782,160 downwards.
AAAAGTAATCTGCACGAACAGTTGAACGATGTTTGCAGCAGTATGCACTATCAGCTCGGAGACCATGGCTGCGGTTACCCTTGACGCTGCATGTTCAAATGTTCAAATATTTGTTAAGATTATGGGACTTAATTGCGGGGTCATCACTCCCTAAACTTACAAACTACTTATAAACTACCTTATACTAAAGACAACACAAACATCCATGCTCGAGGGAAGATTAGAACCCCCGACGGCGAACGGTCTCGCGCATCGGAGAATAACGCCTTAATCCGCGCGGCCACTCCGCCGCGGCTGTCACTGCTTCACAGACAGGAGCACCTGCGATGGTGTACGCAACGACGAACCTGGGTGCACGAATGGCAGAACGTCATTTTTTCGGATGAATCCAGGTTCTATTTACAACATCATGATGGTCGCATCCGTGTTTGGCGAAATCGCGGTGAACGCACATTGGAAGCGTGTATTCGTCATCGCCATACTGGCGTATCACCCGGCGTGATGGTATGGGGTACCATTGGTTACATGTTTCGGTCACCTCTTGTTTCCATCGACCGCACTTTGAACAGTTTCAAATGTGTTACGACCCGTGGATCTACCTTTCATTCGATCACTGCTAAACCCAACATTTCAGCAGGATGATGCACGACCGCATGTAGCAGGTCTTGTACGGAAAATGTTCGACTGCTGCCCTGGCCAGCACATTCTCCAGATCACTCACCAATTGAAAACGTCTGGTCAATGGTGGCCGAGCAACTGGCTCGTCACAATACGCCAGTCACTACTCTTGATGGACTGTGGTATCGTGTTGAAGCTGCATGGGCATCTGTACCTCCACACGCCATCCAAGCTGTGTTTGACTCAATGCCCAGTCGTATCAAGGCCGTTATTACGGCCAGAGGTGGTTGTTCTGGGTACTGTTTTCTCAGGATCTATGCATCCAAATTGCGTGAAAATGCAATCGCATGTCAGTTCCAGTATAATATATTTGTTCAATGAATACTCGTTTATCATTTGCATTTCTTCTTGGTGTAGCAGTTTTAATGGCAAGTAGTTTAATTAAATTTTTATCTGACTTGTTTTGTTAAGAAATGATACTATGGGTAGAGAAGTGCTAACAAGTAATCTTTTTTTCTTTCAAATGAAGGTAGGATAATTTATTCTATCCCTACATCATTGTATAGAAACTTCATTTTTTTTCTCCTCTTTCTATACCCCAGTTAAAAGGAAGCATTTTATGTGGAACAAAATGGCTTGCACAAAGTATTAGTGTAATGCAGTTACAAAACATACGTAACTTAAGTAATTAATGGTATAATACCGATGTTTACGGTATATAGCTTCCATTTTCGAATTTCCTAATACGGCATTATATGAAACCTAGCCGTATGCATAGCGGTTTTGTGTTCTGTGCGCGGCGGGTCTGCTGTCCAACAAGGAGAGGGTCTGACATGTGGGTCACCGATGCTCATCGAATTTTGCACGGACGTTCTATACTGAATAGAAAGAGACATGTGTTTCGGCTTTTTGTTAGAAGGTCCATAGTTTTCTAAAAGAATCAAGGTCAAAGATGGTGATGGAAAAACGCGTTTTTAATTTTATACTTCGAAAGATCACCTGAAATGCGCTGTTTTTGCTTATACGGTGTCAAACGTTAATGACTTTCGAGTAATTAAAGTTTTTGTGTTTTCATTCTGTAAAAATGAGCGGCTTCCCGAGCGCCGTCGCCGATCGAGCGCTCCAAATGTTCAAATGTTTGTAGAGCTTATGGGACTTAACTACGGTGCCATCAGTCCCTAAACTTACAAACTACTTATGAACTAACTAATACTAAGGACGGCACAAATATCCATGCCCGAGGGGGGGTTCGAACCCCCGACCGTAGTGGCCGTTCAGAACGCGACTGGCGCGCCGCAGACAGCTCGGCCACTGCGACCGGCGAGCGCTCCAGGGCTCGGACTGTCACATCGCGTGCCTTGGTTCGAACCTTAATCATGGCAAGTTTTTGTTAGATTTTTTATGTATTTGACACTATTCTCATATTTGTAATACCTTTTTGCCTTATTTTGAAGTAGAGTATCAAGAAGTGTGATTAATATCGAAGTAAGTGTATTACCTGTTTACAGCTGTTTTTGGCAGAGAGTGCAAAAAGAATAAAATAACTTCTTAAATATATTATTACTGGCCGTCTGTCTGTCAGTGATCTCACACCCACTAGGGTGAAACTTATCACAAAAATAACCAAAGCAAATATTTTTACACCATGCACAACACACGAACGACTTTTTGCCACATAACATGTTGTCTGAGATATCGTTCGCGGAATACATACCTGACTTACACTGCTGAAGACAGGTCTATCAGACATTAATCTGAATTACGTAATAATATACTTTAGAAGTTTTTTATTTCATTGCGTTCTTATTTTTATTGTTTTTGCACTGCGTACCACAAATAAACAGTCAATACACTTACTTCAGTATCAATCAAGCTTCTCGATGCTCCACTTCAAAATAAGGCAGAAAAGTTATTACAGATATGAGAATATTATCAAATACATCCAAATAAATCTAACAAAAAATTTCCATGATGGAAGTTCGAACCTGGGCCCACGGTTTTACATTGCAAGCCCTGGACCTCCCAACCTGCACGGTTCACGGAAAGTGGCTCATGATTACCAGTACCCAAGCTACAACATGAAAACACAAAAACGTTAATTATTTAATTAAATTTTGGTCCCATAAATATTAGTAAAAATTTTGTATCTTTAGACGATCTTTCGATGTATACTATCGAAGATGCGTTTTTCCATCATTAACTTTGATCTTGATCCTTTCTGAAACTACGGAATGTCCAGGAAAAAGTCGAGACACGTGTCTCTTTATATTCAGTATAGAACGACCATGCTAAATTTGAAAATTTGTTCGAAATCCGTGGCCCACATGTCAGAGCTTTTCCTTGTAAGCGGCGACTCTGCAATTCATTCCTCCAACGTTCCCGCTAAGACAGCACATCGACGTGGTGGGGCAAGTGTATAGTCACTAGTCAGACGAGGGGAAAGATGGCCCGCGGGCCAATGGGCCGCCTGTGGCCAGTTTTGTGGCCGGCCGTGCACTACATGGACGTGAATGAATGGTGATCATTAATACGCCCGTGCCGTCACCAAGGTTACAATGTTGCAATCTTTAGGGGGAAAGTACAGCGTACAGCAGCAGCGACGTACCGCAAACTATTCAACATAATCTGCACGCAAGTTCGTCTCAATGATTTTCGAACGATTGAAGTGATAATCTGGGTCAATTTTGTGAGCATCTATCTCGTTCCGAAACTTAATCTGCAAGTCCTACGACTGCCTGGTATGGCAACTTCTAAATTCTGTTAGCGGTGGTAGAAAGTTAAAGACCCGTTAAGAGACAATGAGAATGTCTCCACACGCTGGAGGCATTGGCCTGATACACATGCAACTCAGAACATGCGTTCTCTTTCTACAGACGATGCATTGTCTCTACATCTTGAACCAAGAAAACCTCACTCGTGCATTGATTGAAGAGGGTGAAGCGTCCCTCACTTCGCCCGGTGCTCCCTGATGGAAATATCGCATCACTGCTACATCACATCTGAATCTATTTAATCGCCATGACGTATGTCCTGGACATCCTACCAGACATGAGGGTGCCTAGTTCCAACGACTGTTACCGGTTTTTTCAAAAGACACTCCGAGCCAATGAGACTGAACACCCCCATTCGGTGGTTGACTGGAAGCAGGTATGACGTAACATATCTACATCTACATGGAATACTCTGCAAATTACATTTATGTGCCTGGTGGAGAGTTAATCAAACCACCTTAACTCTATTTATCTCCCATTCTATTCTCGAATAGCTCGTGGGAAGAAAGAACACCTGAATCCCTCCGTTCGACCTCTGATTTCTCGTCTTTTATTCTGATGATTTTTCTACCTATGTAAGTGGGAATCAACAATATATTTTCGCATTCGGAGGAGAATGTTGGTGATTGGAGTTTCGTAAGTAGCCCACGCCGTGGGCGGCGTTGTCGTAATGATTTCCATTCCAGATACTGTATCATTTCGTAACGCTGTCTCCCCTGCATCGTGACAGTACAAAACGAGCTGCTATTCTTTGGTCTTTTTCGATGTCCTCCATCAAACCCACCTCATAAGAATCCCACACTGGGTAATAATACTTCAAAAAAGGACTGACTAGCGTAGTGTATGCAGTCTCTTTAGTACTTCTGTTGCATGTTTTAAGGGTTCTGCCAATGAAACGCAGTCTTTGGTTCGCCTTTCCTACGACATTATTAACGTGTTCTTTACAGTTTAAGCCTGAAGTAATAGTAATTCCTAGGTATTTTTTGAAGTTTACGGACTTCACTATTGACTGATTTGTCTTGTAAACCACGTTTTACGGATTTCCTTTCGTACTCATATGGACAACTTCACACATCTCATTATTTAGAGTCAATTGCCAATTTTTACACCATAGTGATATCTTATTTAGATCGTTCTGCAGTTGGTTTTGATCCTTAGATGATTTTACTAGACGGTAAATGACGGCGCCATCAGCAAACAACCTAAGAGAGCTGCTTAGATTTTCTCCCAAATCGTTTATGTAAATAAGGAACAGCAGAGTATCAATAAAACTACCCTGTGGAATGCCTGATAACACCTGTGTTTTAGTCGACGCCTTACCATCGATTACTACAAATTGTGTCCTGACAGGAAATCTCCTATCCAGTTGCAAATTTGGAGCGATATACAACAACCACGCAATTTTTTTAAAAGTCGTTTGTCAGGCATGGTGTCAAAAGCCTTCTGGAAATCAAGAAATTCGGACTCAATTTGAGAAACCTTGTCGATAGCACACATGACTACGTGTGAGTAAAGAGCCAGTTGTGTTTCGCATGAACGATGTTTTCTAAATCCGTGTTGACCTTGGGTCAATAGATTATTCTGTTCCAGATAATTCATAATATTTGAATACACGATATGTTCCAAAACCCTGCTAGAAATTGACGTCAATGAAATAGGCCTGTAGTTTAGTGGGTTACTCATACTGCCTTTCTTGAATATAGGTGTGACCTGTGCGACTTTCCAATCTTTTGGTATAGATCCTTCTTTAAGAGAGCGGTTGTATATGGCTGTTAAGTAAGGAGCTATCGCTTCAGCATAATCAGATAGAAATCTAATGGGTATACAGCCCAGACCAGAAGACTAGTTCTTTTTAAGTGATTTTAGCTGCTTCACTACTCCGAGGATATCTACTTCAACGTTACTATCCTGGCCTCTGTTTATAATTTGAATTTTTTGGAATATTGGTTTCGTCTTCTTTTGTGAATGAGTTTCTAAAAGCTATGTTTAGTAACTCCACTTTAGTAGCTCTGTCATCGACAGGATCGCCATTACTGTCACGTAGTGAGGGTATTGCTTGTTTATATTTAACATATGACCAAAATGTCTTTGGATTTTCAGTCAAATTTCGAGAAAGAGGTTCGTTGTGAAAAGTATTGTAGGCATCTGTCATTGATGTCCTCACTAAATTTCGAGCCTCTGTGTAGGATCGCCAATTTTGGGATTTTGTGTTCGTTTAAATGTAGCATGCCTTTTCCGTTGATTCTACAACAGTGTCCTGACCTGTTTTGTGTACCAAGGCGGATCACCTCCTTGTTTTATAAATTTATTTGGTAAAAAACTGGCAATTGCCTTCAATAACACTTCTTTGAATTGAAGCCAAATCTGGTCTACACTTGTGTTTAGTGTTAGGAACGAGTGGAAAGTGTCTTTTAAAAGGAAATGTATCGTATTTCTATCTGTTTTCCCGAACAAATATATTTTTTGTCTGTTTTTGGTAACTTCGGGATTTTCGATATTCAGTCTCGCTACGACAGATGTGTATTCACTAATACCTGTACTCGTTTTTATGCTCGGTATGAGCTCAAGATTAATTGTTGCTAAGAGATCAACATTGTATTGACATCCATTTACAATTATAGTTTGCTCATGAATTAATTTTTTCGAAGAAATTCTCAGAGAATGCGTTGAGTACAATTTTTCACGATGTTTTATACGTACCTCCTGATTTGAAAATATAATTTCGCCAACAGATTGAGTGTAAATTAAAATCACCGCCTACTATCATTGTGTCTCGGGTACGTGTTTGCATTGAGTGTAAATTAAAATCACCGCCTGTTGTTATTGTGTTAGTTGGGTACGTGTTTGCAATTAAACTCAGGTTTTCTCTGAACCTTTCTGATATTGTAGTCAGAGTCGGGGGCCGGTAAAAGGAACCAATTATCCACTTTTTACGAATTTCGAGTACATCCTCTACCCATAACAACTCACAGGAACTGTCAACTGCATTTTCACTACGCGATGGACTGCTTTTAATGGCGACAACACGTCTCCACCCACTCTGTTTAATTTATTCTTTCTGAACATAGATCTTTCGCAAAAACTTCTGCTGGTCTTATTTTCGGCTTAAGTCAACTTTCGATACCTGTAATGATATGTGTTTCGGTGCTTTCTATTATTCTTGGAGTTCTGGTACTTTGCCGACACAGCTACGAAAATTTACAACGGCTATACCGATAGTTCCTAGATCTATATTTCTCCTGTGATCGACCTGCACCCTTTGAGACAGCCCATTTAGTGTTTCCCCAAAGCCGTCTATCCTAAAAAACCGCCCAGTCCACGCCACACAGCCCCCGCTACCCGTGTAGCCGCTTCCTGCGTATAGTGGACTCCTGACCTGTTCAGCGGAACCCGGAAACCCACCACCCGATGGCGCAAGGCAAGGAATCTGCAGCATACACGGTCGCCTGAGCTTCTGATTCAGATCCTCCACTCGGCTCTGTACCAGAGGTCCACAGTCGGTCCTGTCAACTATGCTGCAGATGGTGAGCTCTACTTTCATCTTGCAAGCAGGACTAACAGTCTTTCCCACTTCAGATAGCCGCTCAAAACGTGATAGAATCTCTTCAGATACGAAGCGACACACATCATTAGTACCGAAGTGAGCTACCACCTGCAGTTGGCTGCACCCCGTACCCTTCATGGCATCCGGAAGGACCCGTTCAACATCTGGAATTACTCCAACCGGTATGTACACGGAGTGCAGGTTGACCTTCTTCCCCTACTTGGCAGCCATCTCTCTAAGGGGCTCCATCACCCGCCTAACATTGGAGCTCCCAACTATAAGCAAACCCACCCGTGTGAAAGCCCGGATCTTGCAGGCTCAGTGGTGACCATCCGACTCAGGAATGTTGTCCTGAACAGATAGCGCCTCAAACCTGTTCGCAAGACGAACCGGGGATGCCTCTTGATCGGTTCCCGGAATGTCTTGCGCCGCCTGCCATGCACTGGAACAACCTCCCACGCAACCACAGGTGGAGTGTCTGCCTCTTTTCTGGCAGTATCAGGGCATGTCGCTGCCGCAGGCCGATCGGTGGAGACGACGGGAGTCCGTTCGGCCCCCACTACTGGCTAACAACAACGAAGCCCCTCGATCGCAGCCTCCAGCTGTGCAACCAAGTTTAACACAGCTTGAAGCTGGGAGCGAAGTGTCACCAACTCAGTTTACATCCGCACATAGCAGTCACAGTCCCTATTCATGGTTACAGTGCCGAGAAAACAAAAACTACTTTCGCAATGCACTCAAAGGAAGACTACACTGTTAAAACGCGAAATTAATATGCACGTGAACACTGTATACATTTACAAACTGAAACGAAAACGAGCAGAAAAATCAAAATACTATATGTCGCTTCTAATCAGAAGCCGGTTTCACTTATGGAATATGAAGGTGGCGTCTGCTGTGAATCAGTCGGCGGCTAAACAGCAGGCACAATCAAAACAAGACATACACTCGCTCTGTATTCCCACTGCTCTGATCGCTCTGTGGTACATGATGGAGACTGAGAAATTTCCCTCTCGTCAGTTAATGCGTTCCATTCATCTGCTGGAAGAAATGTTCAGTCCCAGCTGCGCTGTTACACATAAGGGACTTAACTGCGGGGTCATAAATCCCTAAACTTACGAACTACTTATGATGTACCTTATACTGTAGACGACACAAACATCCATGCCCGAGTGGGGCTTCAAACCCCGACGGGGAACGGCCTCGCGCATCGTAGCATAGCGCCTCAGTGGGCTCGGCCACTCCACCGCGGCATTTCGTCTTTGATATGGAAGCCGACTTCTGGATACTTACACGCCGAATCTTGTCATTGCTTGTTCTGTAGAGCTCATTGAATTGATTCATTCCTGAATTACTTACTTCTGAAACACCTGACATAAGGCCACAGAGTGGTTAAAGGTGTGAGGGCCGCGCCGGATTAGCCGTACGCATAGGGGCGCCGTGCTGCGGTGTGCGTGGCTGTCCGCCGTCGGGGGTTCGAGTCCTCCCTCGGGCATTGGTATACGTGTTGTCCTACTCACCATTTCATCCTCATTGACACGGAAGTCGCCGAAGTGGCATCAGCTGAAAAGACTTGCAACAGACACACCGAACACGACTTCAGTTGGGTCTAACAGCCATAAATGCCACACGGATACATCATCACCAGTGAGGGTTTCATTTTGACCAGTGGACCCACTCCATTCCATTTAAAAATGAACGCGTACCATTACGGCGTCAACACCAGCTTGCACTGTGCCTTGTTGACAGCTTGGGCCCATGACTGCGTCGGATGTGCGCTGAAATCGAACGCTATATCATTTCTTACCCACTCAAATCAGGACTTACCTGACCTGCCCATAGTTTTCCAGTCTAGGGTCCAACCGATATGGTCACGATCCCTAGAGATGTACTGCGGTTAATGTCGTGCTGCGCCGTTGTCACTACTCAAATCAGGACTTAACTGACTTGCTCATAGTTTTCCAGTCGTCTAGGGTCCAACCGATATGGTCACGATCCCAGGAGATGCACTGCGGTTATTGTCGTGCTGTGCCGTTGTCACTACGTTTTCCGTTGCGCGAGGTTCAAATGTTCAAATGTTTGTTAAGCTTATGGGACTTAACTACGGGGTCATCAGTCCCTAAACTTACAAACTATTTATGAACTACTTACGAACTAGGACGGCACAAATATCCATGCCCGAGGGGGGATTCGAACCCCCGACCGTAGTGGCCGTGCTGACCGTGACTGACGCGCCTCAGTCACCTCGGCCACCGCGGCCGGCTTGCGCGAGGTAATGCATGAAATTTGATATTCTTGACACCCTCTTGACACTGTCGATTTCCGAATAGTTACCCAATGATTTACGAAATGGAATATTCCATACCTGTAGCTCCAAGTACCATTTCCATAGGTACGCCACAATGACCAGAGTACAAATAACGGAAAGTCTTCGAGTAGAACTGAAGTGACATCTGGCGTTCCACAGGGAAGTTTTATAGGGCCCCTACTATTCCTTATTTTTATAAACGATTTGGGAGACAATCTGAGTATCTCTTTTAGGTTGTTCGCGGATGACGCTATCACTTATCGGTTGGTAAAGTCACCAGAAGATCAAAAGCAACTGCAAAATGATTTAGTTAAGATATCTGCACGGTGCAAAAAATGGCAATGGACCCTTAATGAGAAGTGTGAAGTCATCCATATGACCACTAAAAGAAGCCCGTTAAACTTCATTTACACGATAAATCAGTCAAAGCGATACGCCGTAAATTCAACTAAATACCTAGGACTAACAATTACAAACAACTTAAATTGGAAAGAACACACAGAAAATATCGTAGGGAAAGCGAATCAAAGATAACATTTCGATGGCAGAACACTTAGAAGATGCAACAGCTCTACTAAAGAAATTGCGTGGAATCATTGTGGGATCCCCACTGAGTGGGACTGACAGACAATTTAGAGAAAGTTCAGAGAAGGGCAGTTCACTTTGTACTATCGCGATATAGGGGAGAGAGTGTCACAGAGTTAGGGTGGAAATCATTAAAAGTCAGGCGTTATTTGTTGCGACGAGATCTATTTGCAAAATTTCTTTCACCAACTTTCTCTTCCGAATGAGAACATATTATGTTAGCACCCGCCTACATAGGAAGACATAATCATGAAAATAAAGTAAGAGAAATCAGAAAACGCAAAGATTTCGGTATTCCCTTTTCCCGCGAGCTATTAGAGAATGGAACTGTAGAGAAACGTCATAAAAGCGGCTCGATGAACCCTCTGCCATGCACTTCAATGTGACTTGCAGAGTATTTATGTAGATGTAGACAGCTTGGCCAACGATTCGCTCTTTTGTTTCTTGTGTGCGCGATAATGCCGCCATTTGTATCTGTGCGTATCACTGTCCGATGATTCTCACCTAACATTAATTTTTTTACATCATAGTTGTATGGAATGTTGAGTTCTTTTGTCGAAATCCTACATTATCTTCCGACAAAGTACCATATAACTGGAATTATGGGATATTACTCGTAAGCTGGGGTTTATTGTCGCGGGAGACGGGGCTGCTGCCTGAAGGCGAGGCACTGATTAGACGGCGCTAATGAGCAAACCTGTCAGCGCAACGTTCCGCAAGTTTGCAGGTCGATCAACCCGCAGAGCCACACTGCACACACTTCAACACCGCGTCACTCTAACTGCTGCAGTCTGCGAGACACAGGGAGCGCGCATTCTAGGCGGGAGGAAAGCACAGCGGATGTACGGCGGGACTTGAGAAATAAGTTACTCGTGTTGTCGCATGTTAAGACCATTTCGTAATGAGACAGGTGCAGTGTTAGGTTTTCTGCAGACACAATTCTTCTTTGGGCCAGCGGTCACCTTAACTAATTAGGTCATCAAGGCACGCTTCCCTTCCAACCCAAATTCTCATCTTGCTGCACACTACGATTGTAGTGCCCCCTGTCAATTGATTCCTCTTGTTGGCAGCCGATACTGGGATCGAGCGTATTAATGCGTCCGCATCGAAATTGTCCATTGCCTGTTGGTGGAGATATACAGTTATTTATATGGTCATGTCCGACATACCTGAAGAGAACAGACACCATATAAATAATTGTATATCTGCTCCAACAGGCAATTGCTACTTTCAATGTGGAGGCATCAATACGCATGATCCCTTGCGGGAATCAAGAATACGCTGCGAGCAAGTAGAATCAAATGGGCAGGGGGCACTACAATCGTAGTTAAAATGTTTTATAAGCTTATGGGACTTAACTGCGTCGCGGCGGAGTAGCCGAGCGGTCTAAAGCACCTCGCTGCGGAGCGCGCGGTTGCTCGCCGTGGAGGTTCGAGTCCTCCCTGGGGCATGTGTGTGTGTGTGTGTGTGTGTGTGTGTGTGTGTGTGTGTGTGTGTGTGTCCGTAGGTTAGTTTACCTAGGTTTAAGTAGTTTGTAAGCTACGGACTGATGACCACGCAGTTTGGTCCGATAGATTTACAGACATTTGAACATTTGAACTTAACTGCGGGGTCATCAGTCCCTAAACTTACAAACTACTTATTAACTAACTTACACTAAATACAACACAAACATCCATGCCCGACGGAGGATTCGAACCTCCGACGGGGAACGGCCTCGCGCATCGGAGTATACCGCCTGAATGCGCTCGGCCACTCCGCCGCGGCACAAGTGTAGTGTGCTACAAGGTGAGAATTTGGGGTGAAGGGGAAGCGTGTCTGGATAGCGTAATTGGTTAAGGCGACCGCTGGACCAACGCGGGTAATTTGGGTTCGAATCCCCGTCCAGCACAAATTTTCAATTTTGGCATTGGATTCATTTCAATGCCCTGAAAGGGTCGAAATGTTTAAATATTTCGAACTCGTAAAATTATGGCCGTTAATGTCAACAACTGGTGTCTGTTCTTTCGTATATGTACGAAAAGAAGGGACACCATATAAATAACTACGATTATTGTTGATACAGCATGTTAAATTATATGAAATCCGCTGTGAAATTATTGGCGAAATGCAACGTCATGTTCAGCCATATTGAAACGGTGTCAAGAACTTGACCAAGGCTACACACACTTTTCTACGAGCAAAAATTGCCACTCGGTCTGAGGCTCCATGTCACGGATTGCGCGGGCGCTCTCACGAGAGGTTTGACGCCTCCTTCGATCATGCGTATGTGTGTGTTATTCTTACATAAGTTTATGTAATGTGTAAGCTTAGGGACCGATGGAGTCAGCAATTTGATCCCTTAGGAATTGAAAAAGAAAATCAATATAGGCTGACGCAATGACTTATGACTTTGTTGGGTTGTATTACAGACACATTGAAGTACAACTGAGCAGACAGATAGCAGTGCTTGATAAACAGTGGGCGAGTGTGGGCCACGTTATGGTGCACTCTTCAAAATTTCAATATTTTGTGATAAACTGGTAGCATTTATGGAGAAAAGCGATAATTAGTGCTTATGCCAAGGAAAACAGATTCATTGCCCTTCTTCTGAAAGAATTGTAGGAACTATTGGAAATATTACAAATATCATTAATATGCGAAACAGGTATGCAGCGATGTAATCGGATCACTCTTCAGCTAACAGATATGAGGGACATCCTGGAGATACAACGTACAAACAGGTGACACGTTGACTATTGAATTTAAAAATATTTAAAATGTAACTTGAATGGCATAAATAGAAAGAAAATTCGCGCTGTCTTCAGGTATAAATGGAAAAACGTGATGAAATGATACATGGAAAACGGACAGCAAATTAAAACACTTGACGAACACTGTAATACTGGAACCGGAGCACGGCGGAAGAAGCACTGAACATAATATGGAACACTTTCACTTTGAAAAGGGGACCTGCCAGCCCTGGGATGGTTGATAGAAGAGAGGTGCTTACCGAGAGAGATAGGAGAGTGGCGCTGATGAGACTGGGGGGTTGGTACTAGGTGTTGACAGGATAGGAGTAACTGACAGGGGGAGTGAGAGAGGAATGGCTGGTAAATTGTGGGGGGAATGGGTGGGGAGTGAGACAGAAGAGGAGGAGGTGTGATGTGGCAAGGGGTTTGGAAGTGGAAGGGGGGGTGTCCGGGGTTGGCAGATTTTTTTTTCATGTCATTGCAATTCCCCACAAAGGGGGGACTGGCGGCGGATAAAAACTGCTCTTCAGGCAAATATAAAAGGAATTTTTACAGATGCTTAAAATTAAAAAAAAGGTGGAAATAATTGATGATTTTGTAAAACATATTGGTGAATGACATTTATAATCTATCTATATTAATAAAAATGAATTACCGCATGTATGAAAGCCCATCACTCGAGAACGGCTTCACCGATTTGGCTGACCTTTTCTTTGTTCTGTTCGTAATTCTCAGGACAAGATTTGTATGAAAGAAATATTTTAGAAAATCTACCGGAAAATATCAGAATTTCCAAATACGCTGTAACAGAGTGAACAAATACGCCAAGGAGGTTAGAATAAAGGGAGATGGCTCTATGCTGAGAACAGACATTGCTTGAAGCCAGGGAGCAATTGGAAAAACTACCGGAAAATATCAGAATTTCAGAAATACTGAAAGTACGTTTTGCGTCGTAAAAATGACAAAAAAAAAATGTTTCAAATTTTTGTATAGTCTGTGGGACTTAACTACGGGGTCATCAGTCCCTAAACTTACAAACTACTTATGAACTACTTACGAACTAGGACGGCACAAATATCCATGCCCGAAGGGGGATTCGAACCCCCGATCGTAGTGGCCGTGCAGACCGTGACCGGAGCGCCTCAGTCTCCTCGGCCACTGCGGCCGGCTAAAAATGACCCTTCACCATTATAGTGCAAAATCCTTCCTAAAACTAACTGCAAAGCTATGCACACAAGGTTAAGGCAGCCAGACAGATTTAACATGAAACGTTGTTTCTTTAGATCCCCTCCGTATTATTCTTACCTCCATGGTGTTATCGGTGGTCATATCTTTGGAGCGTTGCAAAGATAGAATTGATGTCACTATGTCAGTTCGTGTTATTTTTTAGTGTTGCAAACAATTTGAGTACATGGCGTGGTTTATTTTTTTAATGTCTACATCGCGGCGTCGTGATATCAGTCGGCGTACGCGCAACGCAATCCTACTATGAGATCGTAGAGTCAATGAGACTGACGAAGATCGCATACACAGCACTTGGAGCTAAATAAAGAAAGAAATTCTCAAGTGCGATCCGTTATTACTCTGAAACAGCGGGAATAGTCGAGTTCGACTCGCTCATTTGCAGCTTACGTACATAACAACTTGGTTAGTCCCCAAAACAGACGACCACGTGTGACGATTAGAACTGGATGATCTTGCAGTCGATAACGCAGCGGATGCATCAGTTGGCTTCGGAACAATGAACATGTTATAAAAAGCATTTCTATTCTGCTCGCTGGAAGAAAAACATGCTAAGCTCTGCTGTAGAAAAGTGCAGCTTAGTTTTCCTTTTCCTAGTCATTTTTAACATAAAACAGGAAAGTTGTTTTTATACCTAAATTTATAATCATATCTGTTCGAACAATAAAACAATCAAACGTACGGCCATTAAAGCTACTAACCTCACATATAGAATAGCTCGAAAGGTCTGTCTAATAACCCGTTTCCAATTGATTTACTCATCCATTTTGACTTCTATTCCCAATCAGGGTCCCGACTGCAATAACAGTAATTAAAATCAGAAAGACGGGGAGGAGGAGATAGACAATAGGAGAATGAAATGGATTTAAAGAGTGGGGATGATATAGACGCAGAGGGGGAGGGAGGAGATGGATATGGTGTGGGATAGGAGGGAGTTGTGTCAAGACAGGGGGAGGAGGAGGTGGACAAAGGAAGGGGGTAAACAGATGATGGAGGAAGGAACAGACGTAGGGAGAAGAAGAGAAGAGATTAAGGTACATATCCCATACACATTGGCTACTGCGAAGCGCTGCTAGTCTTTACATAAAAATAGGTGATAACAAGTGAAGTTTGTGTTAAACACACGCTGCTTGAACTAAAAATCAATAATACTTGTTTAACGATTTTAAAATACTCGTAATTTGAACCACTTATGATAGTGTAATTGCATGGTGTGATGACGATATAGATGATACACAGTGTAATTATGGTTATGATGAATGCAGAGGTTATGATTTTAATTATGGGACGCTGTAGAACAGTAGGTACTGATTGAAAAGTATAAGGATGAAGGAAGAGCGAAGGAAAAGAAGGATGGTACCAGATGGAGCGTTATGATTAAAGTTGGGACTTATTTGATTGGTGGGGAGTGGGAGATGGTTGAAATTCCGGAGGGAGAGGATAAATTAAGTATGAAGGAGAATGGAAGGTGGAATATGGATGTAGTGTCGCAGCAGGGTACCTGGATTGGTTATTAATGAGAGAGAAATAAATGTTGGGATTCGGTTTTGTGATTGATGTATCGTATCCGAAGGTATTTCAGAAAGAGGAGAATATGTGAGCAATGGATGAGTAGGTACAGAATATGAGTTGGAGAACGCAGGCGAATGTGGAAGGCCTGTTTTTCCAGGATTTCGAGATAATTTAGGAGAAGCAGTGATCCAAGCCACGTTGCCATAGGAGAGACCGGGATGGATGACGGTTTTGTGTGTGATGATAGTGGTAGAGAGATGTAAACCCAGGTGCGGTCTCTGACTAATTTCAGTAGATTCAGTCGGTGTCGTTCTTTGCGTTGGATTGTAAGGTGCACTCGATGTTGACATTGCCATGGAGAATTCTTCACCACAGCGTAATTGCAAACATGGAGTGGAAGAGAAGAATAAATTATCGTGGATATATAAGAAGAAAGAACAATTTTTTAATTTTACTTCTCAGTTTCGCTACTTTTGACTGTGAAGAAATAATACAGCCCCTACGATTGACCCCATTGGTACTGTAGTCAGTTCATGAATTGGACCATAACTGGGTGCAACAGTTCGTCAGTATGTGAAGAAAAGGCATGGCGGTGATGATGGTGATGTTGACACCTGGCTGAATTAGCTTCTTCAGCCGCCTGGTAAGTAACTGAGCGAATGGAAGATTATCATGCATATCTAAAGAAAACGAATATTGAATGATACTTATCGGCTTCGCTCCTTTTGCCTGTGCAGAAAAACTACAGCCTTCACCTTTGGCACCATTGGAACCGCAGCCAGGTCTATCAAACTGGGCGCCTGTTGGTCAGGAGCATTCTCACTGGACAGAACCCAACTTGGCACAGTCAGTGCCATTAAACTGGACTCCCACGGCTCCCAGTCATTCTCGCCATGCAGTAGCCGAGTCACCTCAGACAGAGTCATAAAACTGTAGTTCAAAATCTTGAGCACTATGCTCTCTCCGCAATCTACCTTCACCAGTACAACATTTTGGAAACGGATCTCCTCGAAATCGTCAATGACCCTCGGTATACCGCTATTAAAAGCAATCAGTTCCTTACTGTGTCCTGATGCATCCCAGAAGGAATCCACTGATGTTGAAGAAAAGACCATTGTTAAAATTTGTGGAAAGAGTGCCGTGTTATCGCAGGGCAGTTCTTTTGCAGAGGGGTTTGATACATCTGTAAGGAATGTCATAGTCGGCCATTTTGCAGATATGCAGGACAAAGGGTCAGGTAAGTGACTGAGTCATGCGCTCCACTTTGATGTCTACTAACACGTTTACAATCCACTCAACTAGGGGTGGGGGTCCAGTTTCACTACTTTCCCAATGAAGTTGGTTGACAACACAAACATGTTGATTTGTTACTATTTGGATCAAAAACATGCCCCTCCTACTTAGAACCCAAATAGGCAGAAGAAAAAGTTTTAGGCATTTTTGCCTTAGATGTCTCAACTCCTTTACTAAGAGAGGGGGTCTAGAGATACATTTAATTGACTGTGTAAGTCCTGAACTGGTTCGTGTGCAAATGCCCACTGGGGATAAAAAGTTCTTAAAAGTTTAAGAACTTCCACCAGCAGGAACGTTGTACAAGTCCCTACAGCACACTAGTGTACCTCCAAATTCTCAGAATACTGATGTAAGCCATCAATTTCCAGAATATTGACAGTGTAATTGTGTAATATAATATTGTGGATTAACAGAATGAACGTTATGGAATGCATCATAAGTGACAAAAGTGCGGACCTTAACGTTAATCCTGCAGGGATGATGTTGAGAGATGGCAGTCCATCTCTCATCTTTCTTAAGTAATTTAACGTATGAATAATCATTTAATTAGTTCCTTACGCGTAATTTTCTGTTACTGTTGATGGCATATTGGATCAGGGCAGTTTTATGTGAGAATAGGGAGTTATTTGTTTGTTTCGGCGAAGGAGGAAGGCCCGGCGGGTGGAACCTGAATCGGGCCGCACTGCAGTTCGACGAATTGGTAATGTATGGCTTGCGCACGCCAGCAGCAAGTGGCAGTTATATCAGGTTCGCCAGTCTAACGGGAAGTGTTGTTTATAAATCTACCCTACTCAGAGTACTTCGTTACCACAAAGAACTTGTACGTAAATTTCCATTATGTTACGAAGTTTATCGTCTTCCAATAGGGGATATTTTGACTTGCCCATCGGTGTTAAATTCATGTTGGTGTTCAGATTAATCTAAAGCAATGACGCAGGTTTATTATTTTCTTTTTATATCGAATATGTATAAATATTGATGTCCATGAGTTATCGCTGTGAAAGTATACGAATATTGTATCGCTATAGTTAACTGATAGCTAAGAAAGTCTGTTTTTCTTAACGAATTCATTAATTGTTGTTTCCTGTTTTTAATTCATAATTTTACAGGGGAATGTCAATATTAACTGGAATTATTGTTGATTTGTCTGTGGGACTGGAGATGATAGAAGGTTGCTATACAGGGCCAATCAAATTATTGATCATTGAACATTATTCTATCAGCATAATTCAATAACAAGTTTAATAATTATACAACATTAATGATTCAGATAATTATTTGGGGTCAGCCGCACCTGTCCATAATTCCTTGTTCTAAATACCCACGAAACATCTCATTTAACTTCCCCTGCCTCGACTCCTGTCAATCTACAAAAAATACATCTACACACCTACACAGAGACAGCAAAGGACCTGGAAGAGCAGTTGAATGGAATGGACAGCGTGTTGAAGAGTGCATATAAAATGAACATTAACAAGAGCAAAACAAAAATAATGGAATGCGGTCTTAGAAAATCAGGCGATGCTGAAGGAATTAGATTAGGTGACGAAACAATGAAGGTGGTAGATGAGTTTTGTTACTTGGGTAGTAAAATAACATGCGATGGTCGCAGTACAAAGGATATAAAATGCAGAATGGCAATGGGCAGAAAAGCATTTTTGAAAAAGAGAAATTTGCTAACATCGAATATTAACTTAAGGGTAAGGAAGTCTTTTCTGAAGGCATTTGTGTGGAGTGTTGCCTTGTACGGGAGTGAAACATGGACGATAAGCAGTGCGCACAGGAAGAGAATAGAGGCTTTTGAAATGTGGTGTTACAGAAGAATGCTGAAGATTAGGTGGGTAGATCGAATAACTAATGAAGAGGTACTGAACAGAATTGGTGAGAAAAGGAATTTTTGGCATACCTTGACTAAAAGAAGGGATCGCTTGGTAGGACACATTCTTAGACATCGGGGAATCGTAAATTTAGCATTGGAGGGAAGTGTGTGGGGTAAAAATCGCAGAGGGAGACCAAGAGATGCGTATAGTAAGCAGATTCAAGTGGATGTGGGTTGCCGTTTTTATAAGGAGATGAAAAGGCTTGCTCAGGATAGAGTAGGGTGGAGAGCTGCATCAAACCAGTCTCCGGACTGAAGACCATAACAACAACAACAACACCTTAAAATGTCAGAATTTTCAGAATGACCTCTGGTAGGGGTCAAGGCCATGTCGAATGCCCACTACTGATACACTGTACAATATTAAAACAAAACCATTTTATTTCTCCTGTCTGGGAATAGTTTACCTGAATACATCGTGGTTGTGGAGAGGTGCTTCAGTTAGCAAAACTACCTGATGAGACAGCAGTCTACTGCCTCGATGACTGTGGTGCAGTGGAGGCATGCACTCTGCTGTACTGCTTCAGCTCACCACAAAACACAGCTGCCATACCCTGCAATACGTCACCTGGACTTGTGCCTGGAATTCTGAAGATGGGCAATCAGAGTTTACATTTACATTATGCCTTATCCGCCTTCGTAGCTGTGTTCCCAATGGCTGATTGCCATGTGGAGAACCTGGATTTGACTCCTGGTATTTTCAGGGATTTTTCTTTGGTGGGAGGACTGGAAAGGAGTGCACTCGTGAGGCCAACTGAGGAGCTACGTAAGCGATAATAGCCGTCCCAAGACAGTTAAGCCAATAACGACTAGGAGAATGACGAGCTGACCACATTGTTCTCTATAAAGCATCCAATGATGCCAATGGTTGGGGATGACACGACGGTCGGTTGGGCTCGATTCGCCTGTCTCGCTTCAGATTGCGGAAAGTTACGTCCACATTAACGTTTATTTAACCCATATGTGCCAACAAAGTCGATAACGACACTGCTGCGATCAGAAAAAGTGGCTTGGACGGGCTGATCCTAACAACACATGTCCAGGTGAGCAGCATCGATCATCCAACAAATGGGGTTTGGAATACATTTTGATGGTTCTTCTTTATGATATGGAAGACAACATCGCCAGGACATGCACAAGGATAAAGAGAGAGAATTGTGCCCTAAGCGGGGAGAACGGTCACAGGCCCCTCGATGAGTAGCGGTTACACTCAGTTATGATACAGAAGCAATGCAGTTACATTATTCCCTTTTAAGTTTGGCGTATATCTCATTTCAAAATGTTCACCAATATTCACTTGTTGTGAAATAGAAAAGTAAAACTGACGAGGCACATGTACATCAGTACAGCCAATTTGTGGGTGGGGTAGGCAGACTAGATACTAACGGGGCAAAGTGCCTGTATTTCAGGTGCTTGCCTACTTCTGGGTAGTTTAATGTCTCGCCTCTTTGGTAGTGCAAACTACGGCTTACACAAACTCCGCAGCTTTTACATGCTCGAAAGAAGAAATCCGAAACTTAACTGAAATGGTCCTGACCGCCAGTACACGAACTCCGCAACTAATCTGCAGACATGGAGTTATCGCTTTTCCTTTAGTAAGACACGAGGGTAGCAATTTTATTACAGTTTGCTACAAATTGTGCAAAACGATAAATTAAGTATGAATGTACGTTACCTTAATTTTCGAAACTGAAAGAATCATATTTAAAAATTTTCTTCATCTTTTATTCTATGTGTTCTTAGAATTGACAGCGAAGTTAACCTCATATGCTGATTGGTACAATTTCGAAATTTATTTAAGTCTTATAGTGAGAATATTGTTTCTGATTTGTTATGTCTTAATTATTCATCACGTTGAACAAATCACAGCCGGCCGCGGTAGCCGAGCTTTCTGTGGCGCGCCAGTCACGGTCTGCACGGCCACTACGGTTGGGGGTTCGAATCCCCCCTCGGGCATGGATATTTGTGCCGTCCTTAGTATTAGCTAGTTCATAAGAAGTTTGTAAGTTTAGGGACTCATGACCCCGTAGTTAAGTCCCATAAGCTATACCAACATTTGAACAAATCACACTGCTCCTCTAGCTCCGTGGTAATAATTTTTGCCGGATCTCGTCAATATCATTGGTAGCTTTCTTCCTAATTGCATTCCTCATTGATTTTCTTGATAAATCATCAGTATCATTTCCTTCGCACTTAGAAAAAACATCACTCCCTATAGTAGAAATTTTGGCATTACAGTTGCTTTTCTGAGAGCACCTCCAGCCCTCTTATCCAGGTGATTCCACCTCTGTGTAATGTCTGAATGTGAAGTTTTTATAGCGCAGCAGTGTCTGGCCTCTCTCACTAAACATATCTTTTCACTGTTCTCCATCTTGAGCATCATTGTACTAGAGTTTTATTAACGGTTTTTCAGTAAAAGTACCTTGACACTGGATTCACCACGAGCGGACACGGACACGATTTCCGCAACTCAGATGAGATCGAGGTAAGGCCTCACTAATCACCGCACACGACTTCCGCAACTTTTCCTTCAGGTAGAAGCGTGGATGACTGTGGCTTCCTGTCTAACAGGTGCGAGCATAATAGTGTTGAACCCAGTGTCAAAGCACTTTTTTCCGTAAAACGTTATGAAACGTCTAGTATACTTATAGTGAAGATATAAAAGTGTAAAGGTAACGGATAGTGAGAGAGGCCATACACACCTTCTTGATATAAACTTCACATTCAGACATTACTGGGAGGTGAAATCTAGTGGCGTACTAAAAGGGGGGGGGGGGGGGGGGCGGCGGTGGTTGCAGACTGCTCCGGGCCTCTCGTCTTGGAGGCCTCCAAATACCTCGAAAGAACCTTTTTATTTTATTTATTTATTTTTTAGGCTGTTCTTTGTCTGTTGTCCTGGGGGGCGTCCAAAACTCAAAACTTTCTTTTCTTATAGTAGTACATGTATTTCCAAGTGGACGGGGGAGCCTCTTTTTGTTTTTTCGTCGCCACTGGTTAAATCCACTGGAGAACAGGGATGTAGATGAGTTAACAGAAACAACTGTAAAGTAAAAGTTTTTACAGTAAGGAAGGAGCATGTTTTGTGTAGGTGCAAAGGAAATCGTAGTCGTAGTCATGATACGTATTCAGTACAAGACTTAGGAACAAAATCAGTGACGAATGCAATAAAAAAAGCGACCAATGGTATCGACGAGCACTGGTAAAAATCATCAACAAATAAGTGGAGGAGCATAGCGATTTGGTCAGCGTTTTGAACAATCAAGACATAACATACACCAGGAACAATATTCTTAATATAAGACTTAATTACCATCCGAAATTGCCAAAATGACCATATGAAGTACACTTGGCTTTCAATTCTGCGGACATGCAGACAATAATAGATGAAGAATTTTTACTGAAAAATGTTTTTGTTTCAAGTTTGATAATTTCTTCAACGGAATCAAATCTTCTTTATCTGTTCAAATGTTCAAATGTTTGTATAGCTTATGGGACTTAACTATGGGGTCATCAGTCCCTAAACTTACAAACTACTTACGAACTAACTAGTACTAAGGACGGCACAAATATCCATGCCCGAGGGGGGATTCGAACCCCCGACCGTAGTGGCCGTGCAGACCGTGACTGGAGCGCCTCAGTTCCCTCGGCCACCGCGGCCGGCTCTTTATCTGTGTGCAAACGGCATAATTTAGGTGGATCGTGCGTTTCATGGCATATTTAAATGTTTCTTTTAGCTACAAAATATTTTGGGTTTACAAGTATAGTAACTGAACTTCATTATATAATTTATTCAATCACCTTTCTTTCAATATAGAAATTTAAGGTTTTGTACATTTATACATAATTTACCGTTTTATAAATTTTCTAGTAAAATGTAATAAATTTGTTGAACTTGTAGTATGTGGCTTTATGATGGCTAAGCATAAAGTGAGTCTCCAGGTTAGTTGTGGAGTTCGTGTACTGGAGGTCAGCACTGTTTCGGCCAATTTTTGGAATTCGTGTGTTGAGCAGGTAACAGTTGCAGAGTTGGTGTGAGCCATTCACCTCAACTAGGATCTTCACTGCCAGCAATACAAGTCTATGGGGCGTCAGGCGACACCTTTGGCCACTCATCTAATCTGCTCCTGGCCCTCTACTTCCCTCCCCCATCGCATGGAATCTCCTCTTCACCGCGCCTTTTAGGCAGGTAGCCCCAGGTATGCGCGGGCCTACCTGAAGGATAAATTGCGAAATTCGTGAGCGAGGATTAGGGAAGTCTACCTCGACCTAATCTGAGTTTCGGAGTTCATTTCCGGCCGCACTCGATAGCTCGTTATGACAACCGGCAGAGAAGATAGTTCTGATACACCAGTTGAGTGTGGTGGCGCCCTGTGAACGTTTCGTTCTCCACAGCTATTTCTATATTCTGGTGAAGATAAACTCCTCTTAGAATTTCTATGCAGAACTAAATACTATTTAAAAAAAGAACCATTCAGTATGAATAAAGATTATAATTTACTAATTAATTAGATATTGGTATTTGTTTCCTATCCATAATTAGGAAATCAGAAAACGCGAATTATTAGCCATGTTTTCCGATGGTAAAAATATACGTTTTAATTCTTTATCCTGATATTACTGATTTATGATTTTCAGTAAGGGTAATATTTAAATATTCCCTAGTAGTTTCAACTACTGCTTGATTCGTACTCTTAAATATAAAAAGGTACCTGATATCAGGACAGTTTTCCATGTGGCCGTACTGTCAAAAGAGGCCAAAAATAATGCACTAATGACCACGCAGTTGAGTCCAATAGATTTACAAACATTTGAACAAACAGAATTATTATATTAACACTCCATTACGAGTAAAGATGCTTGTATACATAAATTTGCTTTAGACTGGCGTCAGAGGGCGTGCGTAATGTGCCCAAATCCTGTATTCTGTTTGTAAGCTAAATGGATTTCTTGTGTTTTTGGATAAGGGTGGGTGCTTTCCTTGGTTTTTCTCCTGTTGTGATGGCCGCCTGTTTTAGGATTGGCAACAGTCTGAGAGTGTGATGTGTTTTTTATTATTATTATTTTCTTTTTTATTCCCCAGGTGGCGCGGGCTGGCAGCACCTGAGGCGCTCTTCAGCCTACAACATTTAAATAAAATGAAGAAGAAAAAGACACATATCAAGCAGTAAAAAACAGGAGAATAGAACAACATAACATGGCGAAAAATGGAGGAAAGTATGCTATGTGAAATGGAGTGACAAAACTGAAGTTTATATAAATACAATGGCGACGAAAACGGTGAAACACAGTGCTGTAGCACTGATACACTTGGACGTCTAAAATACACAGGAGTTGGCTGTGGGATGGCTGTTCAATTTTGTTAAAAAGTACTGATGGGCTGCACTCTGATTGAACACAGATAAAGTACACGCAGATGTAATCAATGAATGTGAGGAATGATGGAGATGGGGGAAGGAGCAAAGGGAAGAGAGGAAGAGGATTGAAGGGGGCAAAAGGGAGTGGAGGAGGGGGTGAGGGGTGGGGATGGGGGCAGAGGAGGGGCAATAAGGCCGTGGGGAGAAGGAGGGGGATGGGATGTCTCTGGAAGCTGTGGGGAGCGGGAGGAGGGCGGGAATACCGGAGGGACCAGACAGAAGAACAGGAGTGGAAGGGAGGAAGGAGGGGACCAGGGCCATGAGGGAGGATCAAGGAGTGAGGGGAGAAAGGAAGGGGGGAAGATCAGAGCTGCTACGATGGGTAGATATTTTGGTGGAGCGCATCTTCAGGAAGAGGGAGGGTCCGCATATTGACAAAGGAAAGGATAACAAGGGTGGACAGGTGGAGAGCGGGGGAGATACAGTGATAATGTCACGGAAATGCACCAACAGGATTGGTGAGGAGAGGATGGACAATAAGTTGAGGGGGATCCAGTTTACAGGAAAGGAAACGGAGGCAGAGGTGTTAAATGATGCGGACAAGTCAAGGGAAGGAGGTGAGGTTGTAGAGGAGCTGCGTGGGTGATGGGGCGGTAGGAGGGGATACGGAAGGTGAAGTAGGGAGTGTGGTGTTCCAGGGAGTGTGGTGTTCGAGGATCTCCATGGAATTGTATAAGGTTCAGGGGGGGGGGGGACTAGGCAGGATTGGAGACACAAAGGATGGGGCAGATGAGGGATTTGTAGATATAGAGGAATTTGGAAGCGTTTAGGCCCCAGGTTTGGCCAATAAGGAGTTTGAGGAGGCAGAGGCAGTAGCTGGCTTTTTCTTGGATGGTGAGTAGGAGGGGAGTCCAGGGTAGGGTACGATGAATAGTAGGGTAGGGTTGAGGAGCTTGAGGTGGACGGGACGGCGATGGAGGATGAGATGGAAATCATGGAAATGGAAGGTCGGGGTGGTATGACCTATAATGATCGCCTGCGTTTTGGCAGGATTTATGGATAGAAGCCACTAATTGCATCAGATGGTGGAAAGTTCAAGGTGTTCTTGGAAAAGACTGTTGGAAAGGGCGAGCATGACAGCTATGGCAGGGAAGGCAGTGTCATCAGCATATTGGAAAAGGTGTGTGGGTGGGGGTGGGGTGGAAGGCGAGAATATGGTGGCCTATAGTTTGTTATATTGCACTACTGCTCCAGAACACCATATGAGAACATAATCTTAAAAGTGTATTGTACAGAATTTTATTATCTTTCTAATTTTCAGTGGTTAGATTAGATTCCCAAATACAAAATAGTAAAAGTTATTAAAACTAGTGATTATCAGTATTAAATGAGAAGCACTCCATTGAGTCTGAAGAATTATGCGATAACCAGATTTTGTTTTCAGAATGACTGCAGATGGTATATGTAACATAATTAATTCCACTGTTCTCATTATGAAAAATATGTGATTATGTATTTTTTCTCATTGTATAAAACTGCCAGCATATTTGAATGAGACTACTGATACTAAAAAATATAACACTTTAATAAGGAAGATATATGTTGTTTTTGGACATTTAAACACGTTTCTTGGTGTACACGCCTGAGTGCGTTGCCAACTGTTAACTTTAATTGAAAACTTGTTAATGTATGTTATCTCAGTCTGCTGCTTCCCTTGACTTCCTTCTACGTTCTTATTTTATGTTTCTTTCTTTACTTTTTAATTTTTTATTTATTTTTCAATATAACGATTTTCTAAAAATACATCAAATTAATTGCATATATTCCTTACCTTCATATTTTCGTAGGCTACTGATCTTTTGTAATATTCAACATTGCTGACTGACTTATTTATTTCTTGTCTTTACAACAGCACTGAAGGTGGTCAAGTATTGATCGGAAGCAACAAGTACAATTTGTGAATAAGGACTCCTGTCCCAATTACCAATGCAGAGATTCTTCTTGTCATAATTATGTGTTATATTTCTTACCTACCTTAAACAATAATATAAAAGTTCGTAACTTGTTGTAATAAAGATTATCAAATTACCTATAATAAAATGTTACTAGCCTAAAATGTGTCGTAATTTGATCAAACCTGTTTAATAGTGGTTTACGACAGCATGTGTCCGTAGGGTACTTGTCGAATCGTTGAAGAAAACGCCTTTCATAACTGACAGCTACAAATACTGTTAGAGTTGGAACGTGTGGTTCCTAATACAACAAATCAGGTTAGCTGGAAATATGGGCTAATCACACTGCTTTCTTCTCGCTTGGAATCAATGCTGCCATCTGTCGCATAGCTGATGTCTGTAGGCTGTAAAACAGCAGTTAAATATATGAGAAAATTTGAGTTGTGAACAGCAGAGTTTGGAGGTGACGGACATTTGTGCAGCTGACAGGTTCGCTCATTAGTGCTGTCAAATTACTGCCTGCCTTACGGTCGAGTCCCTCGTCTTCCGCACATCCGATGCGCTTCTCATTGCTTCGCGCTACAATACTGGACTGCAGCTTATCAGCACCGTCCTAAATAAGCAAAAATATGTGGCTATTACAGAAATAAGTCGAGATTGTAATTTCTCCCCTAAATTGACGCACGTGGGACAAAATGGCGATAACTTAAAATGAACGAAAGAGTGACAGAAAAGAAACAGAAATCGCCACGCTGGTATTGATGAGATACCATTTCGGTTTTACAGAGAATATGCGAAAGAAGTTGCTCCCCTTCTAGCATACACTACACTTGTCCGTCCCTTTTTGGAGTACTGCTGCCTAGTGTGGGATCCTATCAGGTGGGTTTAACGGAGGTCATCGAAAGAGTCCAAAGAAGAGCAGCTCGTTTCGTATCGTCACGATACAGGGAATGATACAGGATCTGGGATGGGAATCATTACAACAACGGTGCTTATCGCTGCGGCGTGGGCTACTTACGAAACTACAGTCGCCAATATTCTCCTCCGAATGCGAAAATATATTGTTGAATACCACTTACATAGGTAGAAATAATCATCAGAATAAAATACGAGAAATCAGAGTTAGAACGGAGAGATTCAGGTGTTCTTCCTTCCCGCGCGCTATTCGATAACGGAATGGGTAATAATTAGTATAACGGTGGTTCGATGAACCCTCTTCCAGGCACTTAAATGTGATTTGCAGAGTATCCCATGTAGATATAGATGTAGCCGCACTGTGCCCTAGGTTTCTATACAAGCGAGACGTTCCTAGATTTCAAGAAGCGTTGTAGAACAGATGCGCAAAGCTGTAGGCCTATATCTTAGACGTAGGTGTATTGTAGAATTTTGGAACATGTTTTGTGCTCAAGTATTATGAAGTTTTAGAAGCCCAAAAATCTCTGTAGTAATCAAAATGGGTTCCTAAACCAACGATCATCTGAAACTCAGCTCGCGTTATACCCAGGAAGCAGTAGGTAGAGGCAAATGCCATGCTGCTTGACTTCCACAAGGCGTTCGATACCATTCCGCACTATAGCCTAATGAACAAACCACGAGCGTACGGAACAGCAGACCAACCGTGTGAGTGGACTGAAGAGTTTCTTGATTAGAGAACACGGCATGTCATTCTAAACGGAAAGAACTTCTCTGACCTGAAAGTCATTTCTTGCGATCGTGAGACAGTGTAAGTAGGCCTGTCGATTTGAAGTGGAACGACCACATAAAATTTTGTTATTGATATAGTGTCTGTTCTTTCGGACATGTCCGAAAGAACAGACATCATATCAATAACTACTATAGGTTTGCTTCCAACAGTCAATTGGGAATTTCAATGCGGACGCATTAATACGCTCGATCCCTTGCGGTAATACAGTCTAGGCTGCGAGCAAGAGGAACTAATGGACAGGGGGCACTACCATTGCAGTTTGCGAGTTGAGAATTTGGGTAAGAAGGGAAGCGTGCCTGGATAACTTAATTGGTTAAGGCGGCCGCAGGCCCGAAGCGGGAAATCCGCGTTCGAATCCCGGTCCGGAACAAATTTCAGCTTTACCGTTAAATTTATTTCAGTGTCCTGAAACGACGGAAATGTTTAAATATTTGGAATTCATATAATTAATTGCGGGTAAGGCATATGCCAAACTAAGATTCATTGGACGAATCCTAAGGAAGTGTAGCCCATTTACAAAGGAAGTTGCTTACAAAAAACTCGCTCGACCACGACCACGAGAGCATACGTTTCTCGACGAGTCAACCAACATATTGATTCCTTCAGTAATAAATCTAGCAGCCCTCTCCTACGTATATCTCACGAATAGGATGTAATCAGATAGTTTAGAGTCCACACGCAGACATACCTGCACTCCTTTTCCCCGCGAGCCACACGCGACTGGAATAGCAAAGTACCCCCCACCACACACCGTAAGATAGCTTGCGGAATATGGAGGTAGATATAGAGATAATACATTATTTCGGCAAAAACTCAATAATGTCAATAGTTTTCGTATTGGAATTTGTTGTTGGACCTTTATTGAGATTTGAAATTGTCAAATTTCTAGTGGTTTACACAATTTAATCGTTCTTATTCCGATCATGCTTCTGTAACTTCTATGAAACATGATATTTACATTTAACTCTTTATTATTTTCGTTCATTTGTGTACAATGAGAGGCAAAAAGATTGCCCGGCCCTAATAATTTGAAGTCCATGAACAGAGCACTGCGCATGCGCAAGTGCTAGTGTTCCCAACTCTGGCTGTCTGCGGAGCTACAGATTGGTGTTTACATCGTCCAACAGAAGCAATATGATAACTGTATTTTGTGTCCCAGCCTCGTCGCCGCTTTTGTGTCTCGTTTCCGTCGTAGATGTCGGTGGCCGAGTGGAATGAGACCGACACAGGAATAAAGATAGCACGCTGGTGCAGGTACGGAGGGGAGCAGCCGGAAACTAGAAACACTAGAGTAAATTAGAACGAGATATATATTGCACAGAATTTATACAATACTTAACTTTTACATAGTACTGCAGAAGGCTGATACATAGTTGAGCTAGAGGCCTGCCTAGTGCCTGTCCGATAGCCAAGTCTTCACTTGTGCCTATCTGATTCCGAAGTGTTATCTGGTTCCTATCTCAGTCCCAAGTGAACGATGTCGTTCAGTGGTGGCCACGAGCGGCTTTGTAGCAGAGGGCGCTCGTGGCTGTCGTCGTAAGAACGCCGCGCCGTGCGTGCATGGCGGCGCGCGGCGAAAGTAGGTGGCGCGCACTTTGTACTTGTGCGACACCACACTGTATATGTCGAAATTCATTGCAAATTAACTCATAGTATCATTTCTTTTGAAAATAATTATTCCAGTACGTAGAAACAGTAGAAATATAAGAACTGGACCTCGTTAGCATTACTACAACGAGGAGTGTTTCACATCTGCTTCAGTAGCTGAATGGATAGACTGCCACGCGGGAGTGGGCGTACGCTTTAAGGTGCCTTGCTGCGAAGTGCGTGGCTGTTCTCCGTCGGAGGTTCGAGTTCTCCTTATGGCATGGATGTGTGTTTTCCTTAGTGTAAGTAAGTTCAAGTAGTTTGTAAGTTTAGGGACTAGTAACCACTGCAGTTTAGTGACATAGCTTTCTCATTTTCAGAGACGACTATCATCTGCATGCATCCCTTGTTTGGTTCGAGGCGTGTCGATTCGAATGCACCCATCTTCTAATCATACTGCCCACCCCTTAATCGTTTACACCACTCAAATTGACATTTTCTTCTCATCCGTTCCGTGTGTCATTTTCCAGCGACAGGGGTGCGACAAGGCTTTTGAGCACCGGCGACTTTATTTGAGACTGTGAGGGTAAGCGGTGAAGATAGCAAAGACGGTGGTTATAATGAAACTGACGGTGTTCCGAGAGCTGCGGTGCGGGCTGTATACATCGCAGGATGATGAAACTTCTTGCGTATGCACACGAACCTATGCACTCGCGGAGTATGAGGAAAGATGTCCAAATGTTTGTTAAGCTTAAGAGACTTAACTGCAGGGTCATCAGTCCCTAAACTTACGAACTACTTATGAACTACCTTGTACTAAAGACGACACCAACATCCATGCCCGAGGGGGGATTCGAACCCCCGACCGTAACGGCCGTGCAGACTGTGACTGACGCGCTGCAGACCGCTCGGTCACTGCTGACGGCTATTTTGAAAGAATTATAATTTTACTTTCTGCCACCAGGCGAACAGGTTCGCCTAACGGTAAGACGTCTACCTAGCAAGCATGAAGGTCCGGGTTCGATTACCGGCCGCATCACAAATTTTAATTCAATGCTTCAGATTTGTCAATAATGTCATTGACATATTGGAGACGATAATCCATCTCAGGGATTGTTTATTTGTATTAAATTGATATTTATATCATCTTATCAGGATTGTTCCAATATGTCCATTGCCGAGGTGCTATTCCGCTGCATGGAGAGCCTTGGCAGTAGTGGCAATTATCTTTGGAACACAGAAGCTGAATTAAAGTTTGTGACGTGGAGGGAAATCGTACGTAGACTATTCCAAGGCGCCTTAATTGTTAGTGGAGTGGTGGTCTAACGGTAAGACGTCTGCCTAGTAAGCATGGAGGTCCGGATTCGATTCCCGACCGCATCACAAATTTTAATTCAATGATTCAGATTTATCAATAATGCTTTTGTATCGGTTGTAAATAAATAGTTGCCACTATTTAAGTTCCAACCCTCGTATTAATAAACAGATGTTATTTTACATGAACCGTCTATGCAACTAAAATGAAACACTTTTTTTTGCCATACGCGTTCCCCTTTATTTATAAGGCATAGGCTAAAATGTTCAAATGCTAGTAAATGTAAATGACTTAACGGCTGTCGTTATCAGTCATTAGGTTTTCAAATTACTTGAACTAACTTATATTATTTTTTTCTAAGAACAACACACACACCCATGCCCGACGGAGGACTCGAACCTCAGACGACGAGTAACCGCGCTCTCCGCAGCAAGGCGCCTTACAGCGCTCGGCCACTCCACCGCGACTGTAAGGGTTCTTCAGTGGTAGTTATTGTAGTTGCTGTCAAGCAGTGGCAACAACACATGTAATACAGCTTATACAAAAACTACCAATGAAAATGAATTGTAAGTAAAGGCGAAACGCGAATTGCAAAAACGTGTTCTATTTCAGTAGCATAGACCGTTCTAAAAACAAATATCTGCTTATTAATCTTCTGTTTAAACTTAAATGTGCATGAATTAATATATATATATATATATATATATATATATATATATATATATATATATAATTTTAGTGGCAGCGTATTGAAAACTGATGTGGCACATTACTGCACGCCCTTATGCACAAGGGTCATGGAAGTGCAGTCTAAATGCAGATTCGATATCTGTTTAGTAATAACTGAGTGAAAGCTGCTAACGTCTGTGAATAAGCAGATGTTATTAACAACAAATGACAGTAAAAAAGATATGTATTGAATGGACAATGTAAAAATTTTCGGGTTATTAAACGAGGGTCGATAAGAGATTCGTGATCTTACACCACATAATACTCGAACCGCCTTTGTCTCTGCAATAAATTTCCCTTTTGAATCAGAGAAAGTACCCCAAAAATTACACCATACGTCATAAGCGAATGAAAATAAGCAAAGTAGACTAATTACTAGCGCTTATTTCAGAAACTGTTCAATTGTAAATAACACAGCATTTAGTTAATGAACAAGGTCCTGGACATGTGCTTTTCACGACAGCGTACTATATATCTGAACGCCAAGAAATTTGAATTGTTCAGTCTCACATATCGTATTAGCAGTTACTCTTGAATCTGAACACACACATGTTCGCAGGTAAATAATTCTGTCTTGTCGTCTAAGTTTTACTTCCATAGAGAGAATAAAACATGTGCAATATATGAGCCACAAAAATTTTATGTAATTATATAATTGTAAATCTGTTTACATACATGTACTCTACAGACATCCTTTGGATAACGTAAGCAAAGTATCCGTATATACAAGGTGTTGGAAAAAGGAGTCTCATACTTTGCGTACTCATCGAAACCAGAAAAATATGTCCAATAAACATGGATCCGGAATAGCATACTGTCTGAGATCAACACGTGTTTATAGGAAGGACTGCGAATGGATAGGTGTACTTGGCGATAGTGTAATGACGCTATACGTGCTTTACAGCGTTTAAGTGGGGCGCACTGTCTGCACGTTCTCATTAATTTATTTTCTACCTTCCTAAAGTACGTGCCATGTCAGCAACAATCACATACGTGCTTCATGCAAGGTGCCGCACACGTTCTTCACATTGTGCGCGAATATGTGACGCAAACATTTCAGGATTGCTGGATTGGCGGGAGAGACCCCCACATCTTGACTTGCTTGTTCTAAAAGTGTTCTAATGTTTGTAAATCTATGGGACTTAACTACTGTGGTTATCAGTCCCTAGGCTTACAAACTACTTACACTAAACTATCCTAAGGACAAAAGACACACACACACACACACACACACACACACACACACACACACACACATGCCCGATGGAGAACTCGAACCTCCGACTTGCTTGTTCCCCTGACCTCAATCACCTGGACTTTTTCACCCAATTAACGATGTGCATAGACAACAGGGTCGCGTCTTCAGTATGTGTCAGCAAGTACTACAAAACAACGGGATATATTTCAAAAGGGTGGGTCATTTCTTACACCGAAGGGCACAGGGATGCATTGCCACGTATGGACGCTACGTGGAACACATCCTATAAACACCTGTTTATCTCAGATACTATGCGTTTCAGGACCCATGTTTACTGGACTTATTTTTCTTCTTTCGGTGAATGCATTGCCACGTATGGACGCTACGTGGAACACATCCTATAAACACCTGTTTATCTCAGATACTATGCGTTTCAGGACCCATGTTTACTGGACTTATTTTTCTTCTTTCGGTGAATGCATTGCCACGTATGGACGCTACGTGGAACACATCCTATAAACACCTGTTTATCTCAGATACTATGCGTTTCAGGACCCATGTTTACTGGACTTATTTTTCTTCTTTCGATGAATGCTGCCACTTGTCAAAGTATTGTAGACTTATTTTTTGAACACACTATAAGTCCCCCTCCCCCATCAAAAAAATGTTCAAATGTTTGTAGAGCTTATGGGACTTAACTACGGGGTCATCAGTCCCTAACTTAGAAACTACTTATGAACTAGCTAACACTAAGGACGGCACAAATATCCATGCCCGAGGGGGGATTCGAACCCCCGACCGTAGTGGCCGTGCAGACCGTGACTGGAGCGCCGCAGTCCCCTCGGCCACCGCGGCCGGCCCTCTCCCATCCAAAAGCACTGTACGTAGATATTAAGTGGAGGTGTGATTCTGGTAGATAACATACAAATACGCATTTTTCTTATTCTCAATTATGTTCACTACACTACTGGAATTAATATTTATCTCGACTCGTTTCAAATGTTCGATTTCAGAACTTTTGATGTTGCACAAATCTTTCACGTATCTAGATTGGTGTTTATCTCTGCAAAGGAGTGTGTTAGGGTTTTGAAGTTCTTGGCGGATTAAAACTGTTTGCCGTACCTGGACTGGAAGCTGTGTACCTTGATTTTCACTGTCAAATCCACTGTCGATTAATATTTCCAAACGCTACTCCCGAGCCGCAGTCAAAAGCCTACGTTCGGAAGTGTGGAAGGCAAGAAAAATGCAAGCTGTGAGTCGTACTTGAACAACCTGGTAGAGCACTAACTGCAAAAGCCGTAGGAAATTGCCTGGAAGTTTCAGATCTCGCTGTTTTGCATACTTGAATATAGTCAGAATTTCAAAGTTACTATTTTTTTGACTCAGAAATTGCCGAGAAAGAGTTTCCCAGGAGAGAGTAGCCACTGGAACACTCTACTATGCAATAATTTTGGTAGCCCAGGTATTACATGCGTGCAAGAAACTTAAATAATTGGGTGTATGCTCAATTTAAACACATACTGTAAAGACGCAGTATAGAGCAAAATACTACGGAATGAGCCAACTTAAACGCTGACTAATGCAGCCATGATGCATGGAATTCACCACACAGTACATTTTTTAATTTATTTTTAGACTGAGAGATAGCGTCCTCTTCTTCAGCATGATAACATCATTGCCAGTTTTATCTTCTACAGTCCCAGCTATTTCGCCTGCGCATACGGCCATAACAGAATTTTTCACGGAAGAGATACGAAAATGAGCGTAGATACGGGTTGTGGACATAATACAAGATAGTTTGTTCTAGACACAAAGGTTTTTTGGCTGATAATCTTATGTAGAAGGCTATATTGTATACGTGACTCACGTTGCAATGTATTCAACAGATCAAATACTGCTACATAAATTTATACAATTCCTTTTCCTACTTTATTTACGCTGCAAAACTTAGCGTCACAGAATATAAAAATTATAATAATATTACATAAGGTAATTTACTTATATATATACAGAGTGTTTCACTAAGTGTGTTTGCCTCTGTAACTTATAAAATAATAGGTGACGGGAAATTTTAATGCGGTAGGTCAACACAAGAAATGTTACACTTTCTGCGGAGCTATGAACATAGTTTATTGTATCATTTTCCAAAGAGTTACAGCACAAAGTTATAACTTTTTAAATGGAAAAATAGTTTTTTCTATCATTCATTGGAATCGTTGAAACCAGCTGCGTCCAAACCAATTTAAACTACATTCCTATCACTGTTAGTTTGGGAGCTACAATCCTTCAAAGTTT
The DNA here is from genome assembly GCA_026315105.1 of Locusta migratoria. Taxonomy (NCBI): domain Eukaryota; kingdom Metazoa; phylum Arthropoda; class Insecta; order Orthoptera; family Acrididae; genus Locusta; species Locusta migratoria. The sequence continues at coordinate 26,747,541 of CM048755.1, read as the reverse complement.
CAGGGGCAGATACCACACGCTGTACATAATACATTGCTGTGTGGTGGGTGATGGATGTTATGGCGGTGGGAAGTTGATTTACATGAGATGTTCAAACGTGTGTCCATGTTCCTCAATGCATAATGCAATGCGCTGTCGAAAGGATCTGCGGACGAGATGTAACATCGCCGGTGTGACATGCATCCTCGATGCGCCGTTTTAGATCATCTGGGGATGTGGGCTCAGTGACATAAACACGATCCCACCAAAAGAAATCTACTGGTGTTAAATCGAGCGACCTTGCGGGCCATGAATGAGGACCATGGCGCCCCAACCATCTTCCTGTAAACCTGTTGTTTAGTCGACAACATCAGGCACAGAATGGGCCCAGTAGTGCATGTTATGGTGATCCACTGCAACATAATTTGTGAACGTGGACTCATCAGAGAACATAACACTTTGTAAAGACTCCAGCGTGAAATTATGCATGGCCCACTCACAGAACGTCACTCTTACACGGAAATCGTTCCAATGCAGCTCCTGGGTCAGTGACAGGCGGTACGGGTGAAACCTGTGGCCGTGTACTATACGCCACATAGATTTGATACTGACACCAGCGACTGCAGCAACGGCTCGTAAGCTGACATGAGGATCGTTGTGTAGTGCAGCTAAAATAAACACCTCCGTCTCCTCACTTCTTGCTGGTCTTCGTCTGTTACTGCGGTGCATTACCAAGCTACCTGTTCCCCGAAGTCGTTGTTCGGCACGTAAGAACGTAATGGCTGCCGGGGCCCTTCGCCTAGGATGTCTCACGGCATACGCCGTGGCTGCTTCAGCGGCATCATGTCGGCACTCGCCGAACATCAGCAACATGTCAACGTACTCGTTTTTCGTGTATGCCATCGTCATCCGCTGTCAGTAACTATGGTATATTGAGCCCCTGTGGTTTGTGTGGCTCCAACTGTCGGGTATACGGCCGTGTGCGGCGACAGTCGGCAGTCTAACAGCGCATGGAGGAAGCTTCTCGCTCCGTGACACCGGCGACGTTACAACTCTGCCGCACCACATTTAGAAGGCGCATTGCATTATGCGCAGCGTTTGTGGTATGTGCCCCTGAAACTTTGAAGGTTTGTAGCTCCCAAACTAACAGTGATAGGAATGTAGTTTAAATTGATTTGGACGCAGCTGGTTTCAACGAATCCAATGCACGATAGAAAAATGTAATCTTATAAGTAAATCGCAATCACAATGTACAAAACACATTTGATACACAGCAAAAGTAAAGAGTGTTCCTTTTGACAGTTCTAAACGTAGGTCACGACTCTACAAAAAATTTAACATCGCTTGTAAAACAGTAATATCAATAATTGTACGTGTTTAATGTGTTTCATTTTTTTCTTTCGTAAATCAAAAGTTAAAAAATGTTAATAAGAATATTCGTTGTACACCATATGAGACGTGAGATGAATGTGACAACTTTTCAGCTAATGCCATAACAAAAGACTCTGTGTTTGTGTATATCTTTATCATGGCTGGTAACCTAAGAACTACCTTTTCTTGTCGGCGTTAGTCAGTTGTTTTCTGAAGATGCCCTAATAATGAGAAAACTAGTTCGAAATAAATAAAAATTAGTGGAACAGAAACAGTTTACTTTTTTCAACCTTCAATATTACAATGTAATACTGAAAGACCCAAAGATAACTATAAAGACTTGCCGAAAGCGGCAATGAATAAATTTCACTAAAAAATTTCATGTAAACATTTTAGAATACATTCTTACTTCACGTACTTACGCAGAAATTGGTCATAAATGATTAGATCACTTCACCTGGCTTGTATGATGTCAAGGATATATATTTAATGTAAGTGAATATATTTTCAGTCATAATAATCAGCTTCTTATTTATATTTACAACATCTGCAGCATCACATAGCGATGTCTGTTCTTTCTGAGATGTCTAAAAGAATAGACAACACAAGTCTTAACTTTTTTACTTACTTAACCCACTGACCAATCTGTAAAAAATGAAGTGTAACGTGATATGTTGAAGAAATGATATTAATCATGTTAAACAGACTGAATAAGATCCCCCAACTCACCTCTAATTACCAAAAAAAAAAAAAAAAAAAAAAAAAAAAAAAAAAAAAAAAAAAAAAAAACAATAGTTAAAAAGATACAAACAAACTGAACAGAAAAATAAAGACTCAGATAATCAAAGAAACCAAGAAAACCACACTAACACATACTGCAGTGAAGCCAATAGAAAATGGCCATATAAAATCCACACACCGAATAGGTAACAAATTCAAGACATCTACATCTGCATAAAGATGTAGATACAAGGCATAAACATTGCCTACAAAACAAACAACTCAGTTAAATAACACATCTCTAAACTAAAATGAAAAACAGACAAATACCAACAATCTGGTATTTATCTGTTCAGTTAGAGTGCCTGTAATAAAATATGTATTGGAAAGGCAGGGTATTTGACTCTGGGTATAAAGAAAATATCAGGTGGTGAAAGGCTGGTACTATAAACCATTCAATATTTGCAGACCACAGACGCAGCACTCTAGAAAAAGACATTAAAATCCGAAAAGTCAGTAAAGACAGACACTGCCTCTATTTCCAAGAAAACTTCCACATACACGAAGCAATAACACATAACATTTACTCAACTACCAAATAAATATTGGAAAACGAACACCACATAAAATAACAGAAAAAATCACACGAAAACTATTTTCCGCACATCATTATCTCTAGAGTGTATGAGCAGTTCCATAGAGATCCAGTACGTTTTTATGCGTAAGTGAACAACTGTTCGACTAATGTTATTCGTCGGTGCTTTGCGATGAACTCGCAGAGGAGGAGACGACGTGGTGGGTCGCAGAAAACCAGTCAGAAGATTGATGAACCCGAAAAAAAGAGCGTATTATTTTTGACTAGAGCAATTTGTTTCCCTCGTTACTGGACAGTGTAATTCTGTCGAGTGCTATAGCGGGGGCAGGAGGGGAGTCTGCAAGTTAACGGAGGCGAATCTGACTGATAGCATACTTTAGGGGGTAAATTTTCTCGGCGGAAGGACTGATTTGTGATTCGCTAGGTGCATTACTTAAATATCCAGGAGCCGGTCGGCTGGCGGGTGAATAGTCGTTGAGAGCGAGGAGATCGTAATGAGCGTCGGAGAGACAAACGAGACCAATTTCTGGTGAGTGACGGGCAGCAGGGCGCTTGAGTCGAGGCCCCTCGAGCCGAGTGACGGCTTTATTGCTGCGTGTGTCCCGGCTAGCGTTACTCCACCAGAGGAGGAAAGGCAACGTTAACGCTGAGCAGCAGGCGCAATACTGACAGCAGGCGGTAAGAACACTGTGCAGTACTGAAGTAGGCACCACTGCGTACATGTTGAAAGGTCATTTGGAAAATAAAGAACGCTCTTTCCTACAGAGGTTTTATTTGATACTAGCTGAAAACCCGGCGTTGCCCGAGTATTTATTTATTCAAGCCTTGAGTTAGTACTTCTATACCTTCCTTCTCTGTCCATCCCCTTTTTTTTCTAATAACATGTTATATTTATCAGAGAATATACAGGATGTTACAAAAAGGTACAGCCAAACTTTCAGGAAACATTCCTCACACACAAAGAAAGAAAATATGTTTCGTGTACATGTGTCCGGAAACGCTTAATTTCCATGTTAGATCTCATTTCATTACTTCTCTTCAAATCACATTAATCGTGGAATGGAAACACACAGCAACAGAACGTACCGGCGTGACTTCAAACACTTTGTTATAGGAAATGTTCAAAATGTCCTCCGTTAGCGAGGATACATGCATCCACCCTCCGTCGCATGGAATCCCTGATGCGCTGATGCAGCCCTGGAGAATGGCATATTGTATCACAGCCGTCCACAATACGAGCACGAAGAGTCTCTACATTTAGTACCGTGGTTGCGTAGACAAGAGCTTTCAAATGCCCTCATAAATGAAAGCCAAGAGGGTTGAGGTCAGGAGAGCGTGGAGGCCATGGAATTGGTCCGCCTCTACCAATCCATCGGTCACCGAATCTGTTGTTGAGAAGTGTACGAACACGTCGACTGATATGTGCAGGAGCTCCATCGTGCATGAACCACATGTTGAGTCGTACTTGTAAATGCACATGTTGTAGCAGCACAGGTAGAGTATCCCGTATGAAATCATGATAACGTGCTCCAGTGAGTGTAGGTGGAAGAACATGAGGCCCAATCTAGACATCACCAATAATTCCTGCCCAAACGTTCACAGAAAATCTGTGTTGATGACGTGAATCGAGGAAGTATAGTACATACTAACGAAACAATTGGGTATTTTGACAATTATCTGCACGAATTATTTCAATTTACATTTAAAGAGAAATACTAAAATGAGCTCTAACATGGAAATTAAGCGTTTCCGGACACATTTCCACATAACATATTTTCTTTCTTTGTGTGTGAGGAATGTTTCCTGAAAGTTTGGCCGTTCCTTTTTGTAACACCCTATATAAGAGGTATAATGTACAAAGGTATAAGTGCAGTATCCAAACAAAGAAAGATAGTAATCAAAATAAAAATGATATGTAACATTCATACATTCATTTAATTCACAACTTTACTATAAACAATATTCCTTGTTACTTGTCCAGGCCGAGGGCACTGAGGCGCTCCAGTCACGGTCGGTACGGCCACTACGGTCGGGGGTTCGAATCCCCCCTCGGGCATGGATATTTGTGCCGTCCTAGTTCGTAAGTAGTTAATAAGTAGTTTTTAAGTTTAGGGACTGATGACCCCGTAGTTAAGTCCCATAAGCTTAACAAACATTTGAACATTTTTGAACTTGTCCAGGATCTAATATGAATAATTTTTTTGGTGAGCGCACCCCCGATAATGTGATATAAAGTTGCCCATCTGAGAAACTCGGACATGTCAAATCCACTCCACAGTATTAGATTTCTCTGTGGTTTATTAATCGCAATAGAAAGTGCAAGTCGCACTGGTAACTGCAGTCTCTGAAGTTAAATGCTAGATCTGCCGGCTATAATGGGTATTTCATTATTTTGATGTGGTTGTCAGCGAGAAAGTTTAATAAAGGTACGAAATTATGTTTAAAATTGGTTGCAAGTCGCTAAGTATTGTAATTCTCACGCAGTGTGTGAATAAAATATCGTCGCATATGAGGCAGTTTCTTGCAACTCTTATTGTTTATGACGTTATATCTCCTGAATCATGTATCTATCGTATGTGGTTCTTACCCCGATAACATTGTTACCTCACGGTAAGGTATATGTGTACCAAATTTGGTTGAAATCGAGCCACTGGTTTAGGAGGAAATGTCCGACGTTGTAGTTTGATGCAGCAGTTTTTCGAGCATCTCATTGTTTATGACGTCATATCTTGTGAACAATGTATTGTACCTAATGCTTACACTCACGGCGACCGTCCGCATGGATTGAAGCTTACTTGTGCAAAATTTCACAAAGATTGGAACAAAACTGTTTATTTGTATGCAACACGTACACACAAACAAACACTCCCTCAAACACACGTACACTCTGCTTGAATGGCGGAGCCACGGGGTGAGGGGGGGGGGGGGCTAATGGGCCTGAAGATACCCCCAGTACCTCCCAAAGATTTTTTGAATGTTATTATTTGTAATAGTACACATGCAATAAATCATATTGTAACTACAGTTTGCCAAGCACAAGTAAATGTGACAATGGGTCGCCAACGTGATGCTGCCACTGAGAACGTGTGCTGCTGTTAGTGTGAGCGGTTTTAATGCCGCCGCGACCAGCTTTGATGCTGCCGCTGTTGTTACTGCTATGCTGAAGTTACGAGCCGATTGTTCATATGCGGCGACCCGCTGCTTAGCAGGTCAGCGGCGCCACCGAGTGAAATCTTATGAACAACAATAGTGTTATTTCAGTTCAATTTTTACACATAAAGTCTCATGTTAATTAAACTGTAATGACCTTTCTCTTTGCCTAGTAACATAGAACCTGCTTAATTATTTTTCGAGCTGATTATATACACTCCATTTCCACCAAGTTGCTCCTTTTCCACTTTCAAATTAATGCGAGACTACTCATTTTATTTCTTGTGCAATCGTTTTCGTAGTATAATTGGTTAAATTATAAAAAGTGTAAAAATAAGTCATAGATCAATAAATTCAATAGGCTGCGCCATTGCTCTGCTTTATGTGTAAAGATAATCAAACGAAAGTGAACTGCGGGTAAAAAATGTACGCACGGAAGGAAGACTTTGATTTCGAACCGAAGACGGCAGATGTCACCTGGGGGAAAGTAGATTTACCGATAACGGTTTCCAAGTCGTCAGTCATATTCACATGACAATAGTAGGACTTGTACTGACTATAACGACAATTATGTGGAAAGGTAAATATCTGAATTCCTAATCATTTATTGGAGGCAGTCAAATCTATAGGCGTCATATAAAAGTAAACTGTTTTTTGAAACTTACTGGCAGAATAAAATTGTGTGCCGGAACCGGGACTAGAACCTGGCACCTTTGCCTTTCGCGGGTAAGCGCTCTACCGTCTGAGCTATCCCGGCACGACTCAAGATGCCGCCTCACCACTTTACTTCCGCCAGTACCTCGCCTCCTACTTTCCAAACTTCACAGAAGCTCTCCTGTGAAACATGCAAGACTAGCACTCTTGGAAGAAAGGACATGGTGGAGACATGGCTTAGCCACAGCCTAAGGGATGTTTCCAGAATGAATCTTTCACTCTGCAGCGGATTTGCGCTGATATGAAACTTCCTGACACATTAAAATTGTGTGCCGGAACCGGCACTCGAATCTGGGACCTTTGCCTTTCGCGGGCAAGCGCTCTACCGCCTGAGCTATCCCGACACGACTCACGATGCCGCCTCACAACTTTACTTCCGCCAGTACCTCGCCTCAACAATTATGCTGTAACAATTCTGGAAACATCCCTTAGGCTGTGGCTAAGCCATGTCTCCTACACATCCTTTCTTCCAGGAGTGCTAGTCTTGCATGTTTCGCAGGAGAGCTTCTGTGATGTTTGGAAAGTAGGAGGCGGAAGTAAAGTAGTGAGGCGGCATCGTGAGTCGTGTCTGGATAGCTCAGACGGTAGAGCGCTTGCCCGCGAAAGGCAAAGGTCCCAGGTTCGAGTCCCGGTTTCGGCACACAATTTTAATCTGCCAGGAAGTTTCATATCAGCGCACACTCCGCTGCAGAGTGAAAGTTTCATTCTGGAAACTGTTTCTTATTTTAAAATTAATATATGGAGCCCCCCCCCCCAAAAAAAATAGTGCACTGGGAAAGACGAAGTAGATTTTGGTTCGGTGACGTTAGATGTCACCTAGGTGATAGTAGTTGGACAAATACTGGCTACAACGTCGTTCGCAAATAGCGTTATCTGTGTGTACTCTTTAACAGGGTATGCTCACAGGCGTAAGACTCAGTGTAAGAACGAAGTGTGAACCAAAAAGGCACCGTGCCACGGAGTTGTACTCGGGCTTCTTACACCCAACTGAGTGAGTATGAAACGGCTCAAACTATGGCCTGCCGAGTGGCGGGCTGGTCTTTTCGGAGAACCGCCACATAAGTTAGTCACCCGGCGTTAGTTGTACGAGGATGCTGGTTGCAATGATCACGTGAACATTCTCACTCTTGTAGACGGGGTACATGCAGCACAGACGTTCGCGAAGATCGTCGTATTGTAAGGGCACCCCTGGGAAATAGTATAGCTAACACAGCACAAATAGCCGCGCGGGAGTAGCCGAGCGGTCTGGAGGGCCACGTTGTGGATCGCGTGGCCTTCCGCGTCGGAGGTTCGAATCCTCCCTCGGGCATGGATGTCTGTGTAGTCTTTAGTATAAGGTAGTTCATTAGTAGTTTGTAAGTTGATAAAAAGCCGTGCGCCGTGGCTCAGCGCGCCCGGTCAGAGGGCTGATCGCCTCTCTGCAGTAATAAATAAATAAATAAAGCTGAGCCAAGAACTCATCGAACGAAAACGAACAAACAGGATCAATGTCCGTAATGAAATGAACTACCCATAGAACAGAAAAAAAGTGGGCTGGAGCACCACGTTGCGGATCGCGCGTTCTCCCGCGTCGGAGTTTCGAATCCTCCCTCGGGCATGGATGATTGTATTGTCTGACTGATGACCCTGCAGTCAAGTCCTATAAGATTTACAAACATTTGATTTACAGCACAAATACGAGGGTTTGTTAGCCCAAAAGTGTCAACACGAACTGTTGCCAACCGGTTACCCGCAGTGGGTTTACGGGCACACACACCTACATCTACATATATACTCCGCGATCCACCGTAAAGTGCGTGGCGGATGGTGCACTGTACAACTACTAGGCATTTCCTTTCCTGTTCTACTCCTAAACAGAACAGGGAAGAAATAATGTCTATATGCCTCTGCACGAGCCTTGATTTCTCTTACCTTGTCTTTGTGACCTTTGGTTAAATGTAAGTAGGTGGCAGGAAGATTGTTCTACAGTCAGCTTCAAATTCTTCAACAGCATTTATGGAAAAATGTTAAGTTTATCGGACTTAACTGCGGGGTCATCAGTCGCTAAACTTACAAACTACATTATACTAAAGACAACACAAACATCCATGCCCGAGGGGGGAGGGGGGACTCGAACCTTCGACGGGGAACGGCCTAGCGCATCGAAACATATATTTTCTCGAAAAGAATGTCGTCTTTCCTCCAGCAATTCCCATTTGAGTTCCCGGAGCATTTCTGTGACACTCGCGCATTGATCGGATCTACCAGTAACAAACGTAGCTGCTCGCCTCTGAACTGCTTCCATGTCTTTTTTTAAACTGACCTGTTGCCGGTCCTAAACACTTGAGCAATACTCAAGACGTGGTCGTACATGCGATTTGTCCGCGGTCTCCTTTGTAGATTAAGTACATCTTCCCAAATTTCTGCCAATAAACCGAAGTCGGCTGTCCGCTTTACATGTTCGTTCCATTTCATATCGTTCTGCAATGTGACGCTCAGATATTTGAACGACGTGACTGCATCAAGAAGCTCATTACTAATGCTGTGTTCGAACATCATGGAATTGTTTCTCCTACTCAGGTGCATCACCTTACATTTTTCTGCATTTAGAGCTAGCTGCCATTCTTCTTACCAACTACAAATTAGGAAGTCTTTCAGCCAGTCATGTGAGAAATTTATTAGATAGTAAACTAGAATCCAAATATCTCAGGGGGGGATTGGTCACAGTTTGGGGGATGGGGTGAGGTATTGGCCAACGGCGGAGGGGGGGGGGGGCACCTCAGCATCAGAGGATCACTTGGAAGAGGAATCGCTGGCCATTCTCTACAGTGATTAAAGCAGATTCTGCCTGAATGAGAGTGATGGTAGTATGTAAGCACGACGTAGACCTCACGAACGCTGTCTCGTGGAGTGCATTCGTCCAAGACACACTGGCCGCCTACCAGGCGTAATGCTCTGGCACACGGTAAGCTACAACTCTCGTTCACCTCTGGTTTTCGTGGAGGGAACGCTGACCAGTGTGCAGGATGTGGTAAGACCCGCTCTTTTTGCGATTCTTCCAGCACGAAGGATGTTGAGGCGTCGCTACTCGTCACAACGCCGCCGCAACACTTTAAGAAGAGCGGTAAGTCGCTGCATTGTATTTCGGCTGCCGGGAGCGCCCGCAGTCTCGGTACCTCTGTGCTCACCTCGCGCGCCGATAATAGGAAGACGGGGACTCGCTTAGAATGCCGGCGCTCCACAGCACCAGAGGGAGAGTACGGGACAGTTGCACGCAGTTCGTCAGTTACGATCCAGGAGTTCCATCGACTACAGCCAGCAGTCTACAGTACTATTGCCAGATGTAGCAGTGATGCCTTGCAGAACTGTTTAACACTTAGGACGAAATTGTACCACCATAAGAACATCAAAGTTACGTATTCGTTCATGTTATTAATAAATAGTAAACCTCATGTGGACTAATCAGTTCTTTTAGTTACAGACCCATGTCCACATCCTTGCTAGTCACGGCCCACCTACAAAATAGCAGAGACACAAAAAAGGAGATGTTTCAACACATTGGCGTGAAATTCAGCGTGATCCGTAGGACGTGTAGCTACTCCGCTGGTCAACGTGATCCTCGGACTAGTCTCCAACGACAAGTGACACGTGCAACTCGTCAACCGACAACTCTTGCAAACAGGCCGCACTGGCGTGGAATAATGTATCTGTTCGCCATCTGTCTCATCATATGGACGCAGAATCAGCGCCTGCACTGCCGCCGTGGAGGCCGCACCACGCATTAATATGGCGGTTTCAGCATTAATCGACACCTGGTCCCCCTCTACTGGTTCAGCTACTGCTCAGTAAATTTAATCATTTCATATACTCCATATGCACTAAATTTCGAGTGAATTTCGAAACTCTAACAAAGTTTACTCATTTTTATTTCCGGCAGTGTAATAAGAACACGGTGCATTACAGTACATCGAATTTGGCACTACTGTGTGTATTTACGAGCGTCATTCGGAAAGTAAAGAACGCCGCGGCGGAATAGCCGTACGTACTAAGGCGCCGTGCTGCGTTGTGTGCGGCCGTTTGTTGTCGGGGGTTCGAGTCCCCCTTGGGACATGTGTGTGTGAGTTGTCCTTGAGTTAGTTTACCTTAGTTTGAATAGTTTGTAAGCTACGGACTAATAACCAAGAAGCTAAGTCCCATAGATTTACAAACATTTGAACATTTTGAAAGTAAAGAACTTTGTTTTTTACATAAGTTTTTATTTGATAGAATTGAACGAAACTGCATTTTACATACAATTAAATGCCCAAGGTATCTTCTACGCAGTTTTCGAACAAATTACCACGATGTAACAGCTAAATGTGTCCTCTATAATAGGAAATACCCTATCCAATCACTAATCTGAAAGAATTTTCCATAACCAAGCAATCTGATTAAAAGCTGTTTGCGGGGTACACTACCATGGCATAAGTAACTACAGAACTCAACATTCACTTGTGCAATTGTGTTTTCGATAAAAAAAAAACAGTAGCGGGACAGCTTCACAAGACCAATATTAATTGTAGGGTTGCAACTGCAAAACTCTTAATAGCGAAATGCAGTGCAGAGCTGAGAAAAAAGTAGTGTTGTAATGATAAAACTTAGACGCTTGATGTTTGGGAGATTGAGGTATGCTCTGATGAACCATGGAGAACCGCAAAAGAAGGCTGCGATTCAGTCTGCCTGCTTCCTCCAGACAGTAAAGTAGAGTAAGGACATGGATTGTCGGATACCGTTTTTATTTCGTTTATTTTATTTTAACTTACTTCCAAATATATAAAACTGCTATTAATTGTTAAAATAATCGTTGGACGTCCTACATAATTTGTAAACGGTATTATTAGCTGTATAGATCGCCAAGGCAAAACAGAACGATTATCAGGAATGAAAGGAAGAGAGGGTTTTGAGATTACCGCCCATTAGAAATATTGGTAATTAATAGCATTGATAATTAAACAGTATGAAGTTCACTGCAAACATTGACCATGCCAATGCACTAAATGTTACAAAATTTTAATCTTATTAATTATGGTAGCAATGTATGTACGCAGTTGGGTGACAACATTAATAGTTAGGCCATAGGTAGAAATTCTCCACGTTGAGATTTGCTGTGTGCTTGTAGCTGACGGGAGGCCAGCGAGCAGGCCGACGTTGGTGGCTTGTTCCAGCTTAGGATTTTCCAGGTTCGTTTCCGGTGAGGGGAGAGAGGGACAATGGCGAGTGCCAGGTGCAGTGCAGTGCACAGCGTGAAATAAAATATTCTAATACTACTTGCATTTGAAGTAATACGATGCAGTTAGGAACCTTTAAGGCCCTCATTACAAAATAGCCTGTTGATAAATAAACAATACATTAGCTGATATAGTCACATCTGGCGTAATATGTTTAATTGACAATGAAAAGTAATAAATTACCAATGAATACAAGACAGTTACACAACTAGCATGGCAATGTTTGTTTATAAAAATAATATATTAACTATTTATCATTTTATTTTCAATTAATCTTGTGTATTTTATCTTGAAATATTCAGTTAAATCACTTATCTGTCATATAAGAAATTGCACGATTATAATAAATAGTGCAAAGGATTATACCAATATAAAAACCTAATAAGAAGACATTTGTTTAATGTGTAGTGTAGTTATTCTGATTTTAAGTAAAGTTTTAGAAATGTATTGGCTGAGCGCTGTACGTTGGCAAGTCGGTTAGAACAGCTCACATGGGGAAGTTGATGACGTAGGGAAAAAACCCGGCAGTTAGGCTTTTGGCGCGCGCGCGCGCGCGACCCTAGGAAGTGAGGAGTCGGTAGCGGGTGGTGTAGCTGGCCGGGCGGCGTCGCTCTGCACAGTCGGCATCTGGATCTCCAGGTGGAGACTATAGATGTTTGTGTGGCAATTGCCAGGTGTGGTTGCTCGTCGTAGACTGCACCAAGTTGAATCGAGTGTTACTGTGTGTTGTGAATATTTAGCCGGTGGAACAAGGTGTGCATCGCACTGAATTAAAGTGACTGCGTTTTGTTAATGTAACACGTGTCGTCGCATAGGCATGAACATAGACGGTGTTTGAGACAGGCACATGGTGTGAAAACAATCTGCGACAAATATTCATTTTGTCTGGGGGCTCACGAACTATAACTTTATTTGATAAATGTGTCGACGTACAGACGTATCTGCGACAAATATTCCTTTTGTCTTGGGGCTCACGGGCTATAACTTTATTTGATAAATGTGTCGACGTACAGACGTATCAGCCACAGGGTTTTAATATGGTGTAATAAACAACATAAAGCGAACTTTCACGTGTTTTCAAAAATAGTAGTTATTACACCCTTTTCTCTCATGAACTTACTTTATTATGAATTTTTTTGTTAATCATATGCAGGGATGGAAAGCTGCAAACGTGTGATATCATCCCCTAGAAAACGAGTCAAACAGTAGCAATCACATTTCCAGTGTTTTTGCATGTTTAGGAATTTGGTTCGCAGTTGGTGGTTGTGAGTTTGAAAAAATTAATATTTCCCAACGTAAACTCTCACCCCGAACTTTCACCCTCGCAGGGTAATGATGGATACGAATTCAAATATTTGTAAATATATCGGAGTCAACTGCTTGGTCATTAGTCCGTAGCTTACAAACTACTTAAACTAAGGTAAACTAACACCCATGCCCGAGGTGGGACTCGAACCCCCGACAGCGAACCGCCGCGCGCACCGCAGCACTGGGTCCCAGTGTGCACAGCGAATCTGCTGAGGCTCAGATACAATCATTAACTGTATGTATGAAGTGCAAATGTGCACTTAAGTTGTATTTGTGTCATGAACAGGCAGTTACATACAGGTTACATCAGTTTCTAGCAGTAATCACACACGAATTGTTGGCCATATGTACCAGAACAACTGGCATGGTACCAGTGTTCACAAAGAGTACAATGCACCCACCGTCCACCCGATTACTCGAGGACAAAATAAGGCGTCTAAATGACACATATTTTACACAGGGTACACGTATTAATGACTAGCAACCAAAAAATCTTTTACTTGCCCTTCAGAACTTTGTTATTTACAGAGAACTGGAAATCAGGTATCTCGCGCACAACAGAGCACTCAACCGTAATGGCTGCCCTTACAGATGTTTGCCTACTAGTAGAGCACGTAATTCAGTACTTTCATATCAGATCGCACCACTGGATGGCCATGAAACTGGCTATCCGACATTACTAGATTGATTCGCCAATCCCCTCTCTTACTCTGTTTAATACGATTTGCATATTGATGTCGAACACTACCATTCCAAGGTGAAAATGCGCCCATAGGTACAGCCAAAATATTTAACGCTTTCTTTATGAAGCATCTGATGATCATCAGTCATCTACTCTGTCCAGCACAATCGCCATACCTCAACATCATTTAACGCTTATGGAGAGTTTTAGAGCATAGAATGGAGCAGATTTCCGGATCCAGCATCGTTGAAGAAATTGGCGAATGTATTAGTTAAATAATAAGAACATTTCGTTGTAAACTACTCAGGCACTCTATGAATCTATTCTGCGAAGAATGGCAGCTTTTCGCACAACCAGTGCTGGCCCGTCTCCAAATTCAAATGTCTGTATTTCTAAAGGACCAAACTACTCTGGCCATCCTTCTCGAGCGATCCGCATTTGATGCCCCAGGCCGCACAGCCATTCCCGCGCGGCCGCCCAACTTCCAAACTCCTCATTAATAAATTTTATGGCTAAGTCATGTGTCCTTATTTTTTCGTCACCCTCTGTATATCTGTACAGGATGTTACAAAAAGGTACGTCCAAACTTTCAGGAAACATTCCTCACACACAAAGAAAGAAAATATGTTATGTGGACATGTGTCCGGAAACGCTTAATTTCCATGTTAGAGCTCATTTTAGTATTTCTCTTTAAATGTAAATTGAAATAATTGTAAATTTTCACAATCAACATGCGTGGGCTGAAGAGAATCCGCACGCAATTATGTAATCACGTCATCAACACAGATTTTCTGTGAACTTTTAGGCAGGAATTGTTGGTGATGTCTTGATTGGGCCTCATGTTCTTCCACCTACGCTCACTGGAGCACGTTATCATGATTTCATACAGGATACTCTACATGTGCTGCTAGAACATGTGCCTTTACAAGTAGGACACAACATTTATTTATTCGTGGCAGAAGCATCTTGTACAAAACATAACATGAAACACAAAAACAAAAATAAAGATCAATGAATATAAATACACATTAGCAATTAATAGTACAAGTAACAGTGGTAGCAGTTCAAAGGTCTTTTCCCCAGGATTAAACAATAAACTATGCTAGCCCAAAATCTGGCCCAGTAATCGCATTATCGTAGTCAAAATAGACACGAAGTCAACACCGACCACAGTAGTACAGGTTTATATGCCAAAAATGTTCAAATGTTTGTAGAGTCTATGGGACTTAACTACGGGGTCATCAGTCCCTAAACTTACAAACTACTTATGAACTACTTACAACTAAGGACGGCACAAATATCCATGCCCGAGGGGGGATTCGAACCCCCGACCGTAGTGGCCGTGCGGACCGTGACTGGAGCGCCTCAATCCCCTCGGCCACCGCGGCCGGCCGATTGCAATGAAACTTTGGTGAACTGTTCACAGTATACCCACGAAGGTTCCTGACTCAAAAACAAAAGAGCATGACACATAGCTCAGGAGATATATGCCAAATAGCTCTGCCGATGACTAGGAGATCGAAGAAAGTGTGAGGAGGTAAAGGAAATTATTCAAACAATTAAGGGAGAGGAAAACTTCATTGTTATGGGAGACTGGCATTCGGTAGTAGGAAAAGGAAGGGAAGGAAAAATAGTAGGTGAATAAGGACTGGGTAAAAGAAATGAGAGAGGAAGCCGTCTCGTAGAATTTTGCACGGAACATAATTTAGTTATAACGAACACCTGGTTTAAAAATCACGAAAGAAGGTTGTATACGTGGAAGAGACCAGGAGACACCGGAAGGTACCAGACAGATTTTATAATGGTAAGACATAGATTTCGGGACTAGGTTTTAAACTGTAAGACATACCCCCTCGGGCATGGATATTTGTGCCGTCCTAGGTATTAGCTAGTTCATAAGTAGATTGTAAGTTTAGGGACTGATGACCCCGTAGTTAGGTCACATAAGCTCTACAAACATTTGAACATTTTTTTGAACAAACTTCATATTTCAAATGTACAAGTTTGTAAACGTTAACTGGCTTCCATATTACTGTGCAACTGGAACTAGAGATCGGTACTATTAGCACGCAAGTAATGAAAAGAAACAAAACATATTAAATCAGTTTTATCTCTATTTTCAATACTTACTAATACTGCAAATAGCAACTGATACTTTTACGGATATTAAGTAAGCTGCAAATTCGAGGATATAGTAAATGTGCACAGTAATTTAAGAGAAACCATTAACGCCACCTGAAATTTGTTTTACTAATTACGATCGAGTTGTGTCTTGTTCCTTGTTTACAAAGATACTGTCCACTAAATCTGTGTGTCTGGCTAGTTGCGCATGCGCAGTTCCTACAACTCCGCTACGGGTGGACTTTTCTATCGCCACATGGCAGACCACGAATTTGGCAATTTTCAACATAAAAAAAGCACTTTTGTGTCTGAGCAGCTAAAGTTTTGACAGTGCGTTTTCCGAGTATTCTAGAGTGTCATTCCTCTTGTTTCGAAGGTCTAATGTACAAAATTTTATTGCAGTCGGATGAACGGTATGATAGTGCATAAAATACGAATCTAATCCGAAGGGGCGTTGTCCATATAAAATTACTAATTTAGATTCTTACGATTTTTCGGAGAAACTCACCGGATCCAATTGTGAATGTAAACAATCGGGGGACCCACTAAAACACACGCGAAAAATTTCATCAAAATAGGAATCTTTTGAAATCAAATATAATAAGAATTTCGCGTGACCTGTACAAGTCTTTCGGCTGGACGCCACTTCGGCACCCAATACGTCCCCAGCCTACCCCAATATACCAGCTGGGTCAGGGGTTCTACAGTTTAACGTACAATCCGAACCACGTGTCGTTTCTGGTAACTCTTCCCATCGTTGAGAGATGAAGGCTAGTGAAAAAGTTATTCGAGTGAGTTTCGAACACATGACCTTCTGACATCCCAGACTTCAACCCTAAACAGGTGGTTATCTAATGAATACTTACCGAACCAATACAACAACATTTAATATGCAGTGCAAAAATATTTACATCATATGGGACTTAATCACTCATAATGTACAAAATTTCATTAAGATCAATTGAGTAGTTCCGGAGTCCACCGCGGACAAACATCGTGTCATGGGATTGTTTTATATATATATATATATATATATATATATATATATATATATATATATATATATATATATTTACGAGGGTTGAAACTTAAACAGTGACAATTATTTATTCACAACCAATACAAAAGCGTTACATGTTGTCACGTGCTACTGTCTTTCAAAATAGTCACCAGTGTTTATAGAACCCGTTGCCAGCGATATGGAAGGTGTAGGTATACCGTTAACAGAGCCTGTTCTGCTGATGGTGCGAATGGAGCGGTCTACTGCCTGTAGAATCTCTGGAAAAGTTCTGAAGCAAATGTCACGAAGTGGTTCCTTCATCTTCGAAATCAAATAAAAGTCACAAGGACTTAAGACCGGGGAGTATGGTGGATGGCACAGTACTTCCCAATCACATCGACCGAATAGAGCAGCCGCAGCTTGCGCCGCATGCGCCCGCGCATTGTCGTACAAAATGATGGCTGGGTTGGGCAGAAAGTGTTGCCGCTTCTTTCGCAATGCTGGTCGCAGGTAATTCTGTGAAAACGAACAGTAATTCTGTGCACTGACGGTCTGCTATGAAGGAACGTAATGCGTTAGGATAACACCATCACAGCCGTACACTAGAATCACCATAACTTTCACCATACTGGTGCACTGACGCAATTTCGACTTTCTCGCGGACCAAAATCAAATGTTTGTTAAGCTTATGGGACTTAACTACGGCCGGCGGCGGTGGCCGAGGAGACTGAGGCGCTCCAGTCACGGTCTGCACGGCCACTACGGTCGGGGGTTCGAATCCCCCCTCGGGCATGGATATTTGTGCCGTCCTTAGGATTATCTAGTTCATAAGTAGTTTGTAAGTTTAGGGACTGATGACCCTGTAGTTAAGTCCCATAAGCTATACAAACATTTGATTTGATTGGAACTTAACTACGGGGTCATCAGTCCCTAAACTTACAACTACTTATCAACTACCTTATACTAAGGACGGCACAAATATCCATGCCCGAGGGGGGATTCGAACCCCCGACCGTAGTGGCCGTGCAAACCGTGACTGGAGCGCCTCAGTCCCCTCGGCCACCGCGGCCGGCAACTCACATTTCCGTCTTTGTGGATACGCTAGTTATGTTTTCCTATTTGGTGTATATGTAACAACTGCAATGCCTATGAACTTCAGATTAGAAGGAAAGTTGCACATGCAGTCAATAAGCACAGCGACATACGGAAATCTCATAAAACAGTATGATTGAAAACTGGAAAAGGGCTTCAAATAAGACAAATATCTCGCATCATTCCCACTTTAGTAAAACTCGAAGGTCATCCTTCGTCTGTCACTACTACCAGGCAGCAGTAAAATCCTTAGAACGTGTAAAATACAAGACTTGAAAAAGTAAGGTGCTACATATTTTACTGCAAGTATGGTGCAAGATGTCTTGTGCAGAAAGCGAATGGAACAAAATCACTCTTTAGATGGCGCTCACTTATATTTGCACAGCTTCGGATATTATACAGTATACTCCTATCGAATTAATAAGAATGTCTTGGAAACTGTCAGAAAACGTGAAACCGCGCGAGAATTCCCCTGCGCTTCCGGCGGAGTGCACGGCTGCTCCTCACCGGAGGTTCGAGTCCTCCCTTGCGCATGGGTGTGTTTTGTCCTTAGTATAAGTTAGTTTAAGTATTTGGTAACTGTTGGAACTGATGACCACTTTAGTTTGGTCCCATAGCTTTACAAACATTTGAACATTGAGAAAACGTAAAGATGAAGACAAAAACCATTAACAGAGACTGAGACGTGAACCAACACTACATACTTCCATCACTTTTCTGATCCACGACTCTACTCCCTGCTCTACACCAGCCTGCTGTTGACTGCCTTGATTTACTTGTTACTGTCCGATGCGTACCCTAATCGTAGAGATGCTGTTATCTGACAAGTAATTACAATAAATCGTATTGTGTACAAAGCGAATTGATTAATCTTGAAGTTGCTGTTGCCGTGAAACTGTAAATTTTCATAATGTGAAAATTGTTTAACCACGAATAAGACGCTTCCAGTCATCTTATTACAAAGGATGGCACCTATAACGAAAAGTTTATGAGAGATCCTCGGTTTACTATCTTGCTTTGAAATGGAATTTATAAGACCTAAGTTATACGAGGCGCGTCCAGAAAGTCAGTTCCATTCAATTTATCTCCGCTGCAGCGCTGCGATTGCAGTTCCGCACATGCGCTGCGGACGATGTATATCAAGGAGAAGAACGTGCGCCTTTTGGCGATAACTGTCAGTTACGTACGCTTTGTTGTGCTTGTTTGAAATGTCGACATTGATTGAAAATCCCACCGCCTGTGAAATCAAGTCGGCGATTCGGTTTCTGAATGCGAGGAAAGTGAAACCAAGTGAAATTTATCGGCAAATTGGCGATTTTTACGGGCCAAATGCGCTGAGTGATTCGATGGTGAGAAGATTGGTACGACAGTTCAATGGCGGACGTACTGATGTGCACGATGAAGGAAGAAGTGGGCGTCCCCCTTTGGTTACAGAAGAACTGGTTCACGCGATTGATGACAAGATCCAGGAAAACCGTAGGTTTACAATTAGTGCTCTCGCTATGGACTTCCCCAAAACGAGCTGAAAGAAACTGTTTCCAATTGGTTGAAGACACAGGCGGCAGATTTCTATGAAGAAGGTATACAAAACCTGGTGCCATGCTATGACAAATGCCTGCAAAATTTCGGCAGTTTTGTGGAAAAGTAGTTTAAGAGTTGTAGAATTTTGTGCAATAAAAATTTCTTCTGTATCTGTGTACAATTACATTTTATTACCAAACGGAACTTACTTTCTGTACGCGCCTCGTAAATACAAAACTCACAACATACTTGCTTCTACCGGCAGCCAATATGGCGTCTCCTTTTCTGTACCGCAATGAGCCTGTGGCCCATATAGCCTGCATATGACGCAGTTGGCTTTCTCCCATCTCACTGATGAAGGTTCAGAATATCTGGCATGCTTGATATTGCTCTGCACATTCGGAAAGCCTACCCAACGTACGCTGTGATGACAGGCTTGATACAGTGCGATAGCTAGCTAACTGGATGGCCGCTACGAGACTGTGGGCTGTCCCTCAGTGGTCAGCCAGTCAGCTAGAGATCCCAGTGACTCAAGCTTTCTCTGATGACGTGACGTGCGAGTCACTGCCTGTCTTTCTCGTTGGTCTCCTCGCTCGGCACCATAGCCAACTTTGGCCTTACTCAGCACGCTGAGTGCACACGTTCAGATATACGCCCCGTGTGCCGATGGCTTTACTCTTTCTTCGAATTCTTATTTACAACAGTATTCAGTGAAGATACAAATGTTGGTTCGAGTAACTAATGAAGTGACAGAGAATCGAACTGGGGAAGGCATAGCGCCTCAATGCGCTCTTCTGCTCCGCCGCGGCGGTGTATGTATCTGTGTGTGTGTGGGGTGGGGGGGGAGGGGGGGCGGTTTGTGACGTGACAAGGAGCAGAGTGGGTTAACCTGCCTTGAGCTATCAGTCAATGGGACAATGCAAGCCACATCGTATCATTGCAGGCAAAGAGGGATTTAGCAAACACAACCGTCCCAAGTAGGACATGGGAATGGTAGAAAACCGGCAATACGAGACGATATGTACATGAACTATAACAATTGCAGATGAATTTATGTTCTGAAATATAAAATAGCGCACTGTACTTCAAGGCAAAAATGTTGTATCCGGTAACTACAATAGCATTACTGAGCCAGGTGGTGCAGTGATTAGCACATTGGACTCGTATTCAGGTGGACGGCGGTTCAAATCCGCGCACTGGAATCGTATTCGAATCCATCTCCGACCATCGAGATTTAGGTATTTCGTGACTTCTCT
Source organism: Locusta migratoria (assembly GCA_026315105.1). Classification (NCBI taxonomy): domain Eukaryota; kingdom Metazoa; phylum Arthropoda; class Insecta; order Orthoptera; family Acrididae; genus Locusta; species Locusta migratoria. The sequence continues at coordinate 26,726,786 of CM048755.1, read as the reverse complement.
AAATCACTCTAGGCAATTGCCGGGGTGGTTCCATTGAAATAGGACGATGGGTTTTCTTTCCCGTTCTTAAAAAAAAAAAAAAAAAAAAAAGGAGCATCTTGAGCCCCACTTCTAATGACCACTCGATCGACTTGGCGTTAAACCCTAATCTTCCTTCCTTCTTGATAAACAGTTGGAATTTGCGCTGGCCACAGTCGAAAGATTTCAGGCTGCTCCCCTTGGGGTGCGGAGGCAGTGGTGCAAATCAGACGAATGCTTTGCTACCTACATCTACATCTACACTGGATACTCTGCAAATCACATTTAAGTGCCTGGCAGAGGGTTCATCGAACCACCGTTATACTATTTATCTCCCATTCCATTCTCGAACAGCGGGCGGGAAGAAAGAACACCCGAATCTCTCCGTTTGAGCTCTGATTTCTCGTATTTTAATCTGATGATCATTTCTACCCATGTAAGTGGGAGTCAACAATATATTCTCGCATTCGGAGGAGAATGTTAGCGATTGGAGTTTCGTAAGTAGCTCACGCTGCAGCGATAAGCGCCGTTGTTGTAATGATTCCCATCCCAGATCCTGTGTCATTTCCGTAACGCTGTCTCCCCTGTATCGTGACAATACGAAACGAGCTGCTCTTTTTTTGGACTCTTTCGATGTTCTCCGTCAAACCCACCTGATAAGGATCCCACACTAGGCAGCAGTGCCCCAAAAAAGGACGGACAAGTGTAGTGTATGCAGTCTCTTTAGTAGTTCTGTTGCATCTCTTAAGGATTCTGCCAATAAAATGTAGTCTTTGGTTCGCCTTTCCCACGACCTTATCTACGTGTTCTTTCTAGTTTAAGTCTGAAGTAATAGTATTTCCTAGGTATATTGTGGAGTTTACGGCCTTCACTTTTGATTGATTTATCTTGGAAACAAAGTTTAACGGATTTCTTGTCGTACTCATGTGGACGGCTTCACACTTCGCATTATTTAGACTCAACTGCCAATTTTTACACCATAGCGATATCTTATTCAGATCGTTCTGCAGTTGGTTTTGATCTTCAGATGATTTTACTAGACGGTAAATGACAGTGTCATCTGCAAACAACCTAAGAGAGCTACTTAGATTTTCCCCTAAATCGTTTGTGTACATAAGGAACAGCAGAAGACCAGTAACACTATCCTGTGGAACGCCCGATATCACCTCTGTTTTAGTCGATGCCTTACCATCGATTACTACGAACTGTGCCCTCCCTGACAGGAATTCACCTCTCCAGTCGCAAATTTGGGGCGATATACCATAACCACGCAATTTGATTAAATGCAGGTTGTGAGGTACGGCGTCAAAAGCCTTCTGGAAATCAAGAAATACGGAATCGATTTGCGAACCCTGGCCGATAGCACCTCTAGAGCCTACTGCTCGGGATCTCGGATGCCACTGCGCCTTCCGCTGCCTGCGACCCTGCTGTTCGACAGTTTTGCATGTTGATGGTCTCATCCGATATGTGGAGCAGTCTCTCCGACAGCGATAGCGAGTATTGGGTGCACCCAACAGCAAATCGTTGCTCATGTCACCACCAGTGACCCTATTGCTTCGGTTCAGAGGCCATCCTCGGTTCCTGCAAGCGGCTGGCGGATTTGACGAAGCAGCTAGCCTCGCTCGCGGGATGGAAGCAGATACACCGATTTGTAGCATCGTTCCCAGAACCGATCGCGGTCGAATGGTTTTGGAGGCAAGTGGGAAGTCTTAACCAGTCTCACACGATTCTGTGGAGATTTCGGATGAAAATTTTCGACCTCCGCTATTGGCTGGAGAAAAGTAGGGTTTCCCTTAATAAGACACGAGTGAAACGGCTACTAGCGTATATGAGTACGCGTGGCGTGTACATGAGGGTATTTTAAGTTAGATAAATCCCTCAACAGAACCAAAAAGACGCATTGTGACACAAGGCAGGGTAGAGTTCGCAATAACAGAACGGAAAAAGAAAATATTATAGAAATGGTTAACAGCAGGATCGTCTATAGAAGTATCCCCGAACTGCACTTCTTTGCAAACGGCCACAATGCCCACATAGTTATAGGAAACTACACGTCTATAACAGTGAAATTCTAAACTCAGACTGGAACGTATATAGCAAAAACAGGTTGAACACTGAGGGTGGAGGCGTGTTTATGGCGATAAAAAGTGGTATACAAAGTACCCTTCGCCACAAATCGTGAGATGACTTGCGGAATAAGGATGTAGATGCAGGTGTTAATGTGGTTTTATGATTGTTGTGGTCTGTAGACCGCAGACTCGTTTGATGCAACTAACTCTCCACGCTAGAGAATAAGAATGGCAACCTACATCCTTCTGAAGCTGCTTACTGTATTCGTCTCTCGGTCTCCCTCTACGATTTTTACCCCACTCACTTCCTTCTATGGTAAATAATATATGTGTCAAATTATGGTGAATTCGATCCAGGGTTTAGGAGGAGCATTTTAACCACAGGTACGCCGGTATAAGCACACGTCCAATATACTGTATAAATTACCTGTGTATTGAGCGAATTTGTTCGTGACGTTTGATTTTTACGCAGCTCAGTGTTAACATGTTATGAACTGTTCGTCGTACAGAGATTTGATTTTACTGGTGGATTCAGTGATACGCGTGAATACTTTCTGCAAATTTTTTTGTGATTATTCCTAGCAGTAGAGGACTAATAAATTAAAAGTAATTTTCGTTGTTACAGTTTTACTGCATGAATGCTGAAAATTTAGTAATCAATAAACTTTTTTGTCATTTTTCGGAGGGTCAGCAAGAAAAACTTTTCGTGGAGTTTTAAAATTCAGTTTTGTGTAAAATTCGTTGCATGTCATTCAGTATTTTCAAATATAGGATGGATAAAGCGTGGATTATAATGTGTAGTGAGCTTTGTCTCTTTTTCACCTCCAGTCCCACACGTATCAGACGTAGGTGGTTCTTATATTCAAACTATTTATTTCCAGAAAATAAGTTGTATGTTTACCAATTTTTCTTTAAATCTATCTATTGGTTTAGGAAGAAGTGCAGGTCATACGTACGTTTACTGTAATTCTTTATTGTGTATCTTGAGCTGTGTAACCAGTATCAAATTAATGCGTGGAATAAATATAAAATGTAACACGACCAAATAGAAGTGTAATAATACCACTGGTTGTTTAATCGAAAACATAAAGACAGGACTTACTTAGAATAACACATCCTACAGACATGCTTAGGATTCAGTCAGATGTTGTAAACTGTGCGCCAAATGTATTCATTTCATACTGTGTGTTTTGTTATTCCTAATTACTTGCTTCCGAACAAGTAACGGTTCCATTTTTATATTTGTATTTCAACAAATTGAAACTTGCCTGTATTCCAGACAATAGTGTGGGAATGGCTTCAGTGTACAAACTGAGCTATGATGAATGAAAAATAAAAATACTTTTTTATCCATCTAATCCCAGTAAGTGAAATAGAATATTACCAGTCAGACAATTTCCGTTGACCGTTGAATGTATCACGATTGAAATATTGTTACGTACAAATTATGCAGGAACGTACTCCGTGAACAGTTTCCATCACCTGCCGGCTAAGCCACAAACACACTATCGAAAGTAGTTGCTAGATGTTATAGAGAGACTGATAAGACACTGTTCTCATTTTTGGCAAGTTAGGTTTTCCGCGATTTGTCTAATCTCTTAAGCGGAATGCCGGACTGGTTCCCTTGAAAGGGCATGGCTGATTTTCTTTCCGATCCTTCCTTAATCCTAGCTTTTATTACGTCTCTAATGACTTTTTCGTCAACGAGACTTTAAACACTAAATTGTCTTCTTTTCTAGTTCTAAAATTGCGACAGAGAACTGTGTCACGAAAAGAGACTGCACTACACCTATGTTTCCCAAAATGTGGGTCTCGTGCCCTTTTCAGCTGAGCCACCAGATGACTTAAAAACATCAAAGTGAAATACCTTACCGACTGAAAAAAGTACAAGTTTATTTCAAGGGGAAAGTTTCATAATCTGGAAAGTTATGTACAAAATCCGTTATAAACAACAAACCAGTGTGGCTAATAAAGTACTCATGGCGATACGTGAACAATGCAGTCATAGCATTCGTTCGTAATTGCGATGTGGCAAGTTCGGGCCCTCTTCCTCTTGCGAATAGTGTCATACGCATAACCTGTCATTGTTTATGCTTTCTCTGACTTCGAGATCGTACCTACACTAGTCTTGTGCATCCTATTTTCGATTATTGCTGCGCCTTATGGGATCCACACTAGGTGGGACTGACGGACGATGTAGAGACAATTCGGAGAAGGGCAGATCGTTTTGTATTATCGCGATATAGGGGAGAGAGGGTCACGGAAATGATGCACGAGTTTTGGCGGAAATCATTAAAATATTGGTGTATTTGTTGCGGCGAGATCTGTTTGCTAAATTTCTTTCACCAAGTTTCTCTTCCGAATGCGAACATATTTTGTTAGCACCCACCTGCATAGGAAGACATGATCATAATAATAAGAGAAATTAGACAGAAAATAAAAAGATTTAGGTGTGCATTTTCCCGCGAGCTATTAGAGAATGGAACTGTATTGAAATATCATAAAAGCGGTTCGATCAATCCTCTACCATGCACTTCAATGTGACTTGCAGAGTATCTGTGTAGATGTACCTTATTTGTTTGTTATTTAGTAAGTGTATACCATGTTTCTCTTTTGTATTTGTTTCACTATGACTGCATCGTCCCATTTGCGTGGGGAGGTAGAGTGTTTACAGAGTTTTGAAGAAGTTAACGATATCTGCAAGTACTTAATTACGCGAGCATGCTTTTGCATTAAAAAAATTCCTTTGCGTGGTAAACGACTTACGCTTAGGACTATCAAATTTCAACACAGATATGGAAACATTTTAAGACCAGAACTAGACACTACCGCAAATCTCATTGAGTTTGCCATTTAATTTGTACAAAATAAGTCCTGTATCCCTTCATAGAAACCGTCTTGCTAAGCAAAGCCATTACATATAATAACTACTTCCGTTTCATATTAAATACTAGCTGAAAACCCAGCGGTGCCTGGGTATTTAATTATTTATTCAAGACTTGAGTTAGTACTTCTCCTATACCTTCTCCCTCTGCCAAAATGTTTAAATGTTTGTACAACTTATGGGATTTAACTACGGGGTCATCAGTCCCTAAGCTTACAAACTACTTACTAACTAGCTAATACAAAGCATGGCACAAATATCCATGCCCGATGGGGGATTCGAACCACTGACCGTAGTGGCCGTGCAGACCGTGACTGGCGCGCCGCAGACCGCTTGGCCACCGCGGCCGGCTCTCCCTCTGTCTATCTGCTATTTTATAAAAACATGTTTGCATAATTTACAAAAGTATAAGTGCAGTATTCAAACAAAGAAATGTAGGAATCAAAATAGAAATGGTATGTAACATTCATACAATCATTTAATACAAAAATTGAATATAAACAATACTTCTTGTTACTTGTCTACGATCTAATATGAATAAATTCTTTGGTGTGCCCAATCCTCAGCAAATGACATGTAGTTGTACCCTCCGCGATGCTAAATTCACTGGTTTGCAGATTATAAAAATCTCCTTCATGAAAACACACATTTATGTGCTGACTTTCTTGGTGACCAGTCAAACAATTTGGATATTTGTTGTAACGTACCTTCTGCCATGCACCTAAGGACGCTTACGAAAGGTAGCCTATGAATTAATTCGTAGTATAAGCGATCTTCATACCATATTTCATTCAATTGCGTCTAATCGTTTCAGCTTGAAGAGAAACAAACGTGTTAACCCACTATAGGGTACCCTCCGCCATGCACCGTACGGTGGTTTCCTAAATGCAGCGCATGCGTTAATTCAGGATATAAGCTATCTCCATTCCAAATTTCATTTAAATATGTTAGCCCTTTTCAGCATGAAGGTGTAGCAAAGATATTAACCCATTGTAAGATACCCTCAGCCATGCACCATACGGTGGCTTAAGTAAGGTAGCCCACATATTAATCAGGGCATAAGCTACCTCTTTTCCCAATTTAATTCATTTACGTCCAGCCATTTCAGCGCGAAGGCGTAAGAAACGAATTAAGTAATTGTAACGCACACTTCACCATGCACCATAAGAAGATAATTATAGTAGGCCTATAACATTCGTGGGAGTGCAAGCAATGAGCTGACAAAGTTTTATCGAAATCGGATGTACGATATGGCCGTGCATAAAATACAAACATTATTTTATATATCTTAGATATGTCCTGAAGTATGTGTCGTTAGTGATACATATCGATACTACGTGTAAAATATTTTGCGAAGACAGTCAGCAGTAATCAAGTAAAACATCACAAGGTTATGCGACAGTTTTATAGCATCTACAGTGAAACTGTTGTGAGCGGTAGACTTTTTTCTTTTCATCATTTTGTGGGGGAGGGCGGGGGGGGGGGGGGGCAGTTACAAAACGCTTCATAAACGTCCGAAATTAAATGCAAACTTTGTTGCAGGTCCCTAACTACTCCCATTTTCCCAATAAATGACGCATAAATCTGGATATTCTCAGGCGGTGGCCTCTCATTATCTATGACGTCATATCTCCTAAGCTATGTGTCGTGCTCTTTTGTTTTTGGGTCAGGAACCTTCGTGCGCGTACGGTGAACAGTTCACCAAAGTTTCATTGCAATCGAATGAATGGTTTATGAACACGTAGTGGACATATAGACAAACATTCATTTATATATATATATAATTTGTATATTATTACTAACTGCAGTACAATTATATATATTGGGTCACGAAAATATTTCCAGACAAATTGTGGGTCCTAGTGCAAGAAAGATGGGGAACCCCTGTGACTACTCCATAACGTGAAGGTATCGACAGTTGGCTGCCATCAATCAGTATCGATCTAAATGTCAGTTTGGACCGTAGACTGAATACCCCACAAGGGTGCACTTTCATAAAATTCATTGCTCTCATTTTTGATCGGATTCATTATTTCAGTAATTATCTGTGTCAGACGCTGGAAACTACGTACGTGTCTGAGAGGTAGCAAGCTGTGGACGGTGACGCCTTTAGAAGACCACGTCATGTTTCTTAAGAGCGCAGCCTCAAGTTTTAAACTGGCGAGCAGTAAAAAAGGAATAATGTTGGAAACCGGTCCTCATTATTTCCTGTGCACGGAAGAAATGGAGGCTTCACCCGCTGGAGCTACAAACCTCGCCTTAACGAAGTCTGCGGGGTACGTTTGACAAGTTACTGAAAGGCTTTGCTATCACCTTTGCTGGGGCGTGCAAAGCTATCTTCATGGTGTTTCCAGTAAAATAAAGCATTCAAAGTATTAACCAATGGCCGTCATATCACTGTTACATTGTAATTATTCATATTACATTGTTCAAATTTTCTAACAACTCATCTTGACTGATATAAAATTCCGAATAATCTTGAAAACTCTGTGTATTTTATGATTATAACAGTGACAGATAATATTAGACATGTTAATGATGTTGCTTGAGTTGAAGCCTTGGGAGGCTATCATAAACAACGTGAATTTTTAGACAACATCGCTGTTCTAAAGGCGATAGGTCAATAACATACCGAAAACCCTGGAGATGAGGAAACTAATACAATCGTCCGCTACTAAACTTTAGTACCGATAGACAGATGGGACACGAAATATAAGCTTGGAAGTGTCTGTTCAGTAACGCTAGCTTAACTCGTTGAACCGAACACTGTATTTAATTAACAAAGTGTGTTTATTGTGAAATTTTAAACGACGTTAGATACGATTTATCTCATACATTAAATTGCCGTAATTTACAATTAATTGGCGACATTTTTATGGCAATTGCTCAATATGTGAAACACATTTCCAGAATTCATTCTAGACATTGAAGACTTCCATGGGAAATTGGAAGGTAGGAATTGCAACTGCTTGTTGAACTGGGCGTACCTCCAAGTGAGGACGAATAATTGAATCCTTTTTACGGCCTTTGAAGGGAAAATCGTCACCGTGAATCTGTTTTCTATACATTACTTACGTGACCATCTGAGCGTACATTTGGGGAAACTTAAAAGTCTGAAATATAAGTTTCATAAAGATTTGATTTTTATCCGATTCCATAACCTCTTCAAGATGCCTGCATACAAGTATTCAGCAGTGCACACTGTGTGGTAGGGAGGACGTAGTATGCTGTCTTATGTGTATAGTGATTGAGGGAAGCAGAAGTAACTTTTCCTTGCCTCAAGTAAGTTTGTTAGAACATTCGTTATTCACATCGCATGTTAATAGCTTTACAAACAACATTAATAATGGCATTAAACTTATCACAAATGATGTTTATAGTGAATTTGTCTCTGAAAAAAGTCATCACATATCACGGATATCACTGGTGCAAAGGTTGGTGGCCGGCCGCGGTGGCCGAGGAGACTAAGACGCTCCGGTCACGGTCTGCACGGCCACTACGGTCGGGGTTCGAATCCCCCCTCGGGCATGGATATTTGTGCCGTCCTAGTTCGTAAGTACTTCATAGGTAGTTTGTAAGTTTAGGGACTGATGACCCCGTAGTTAAGTCCCATAGACTATACAAACATTTGAACATTTGAAAGGTTGGTGGAATGTGGGTACCTTATAATCGTATCGACGAGTCACAACTGGAATCGGTAATAATCATACAAACACGTAGATGCTGCACTTTGTAGTGATGTGGAATGGAACGCTCAGACTCAGTTGTAGGTAAAGGAGGTGCAGCCTTCGTTTATTTGTAGAATGTTAGGCAATTGTGGCAGTCATCCTAGAATATTGCTCAAATGTGTGGGGCCTGTACTAAATATGACTAACAGTGACCCGTGGGAAAGGGTTACAAAGAAGCCTAAGAAACTGAAATGGCAAATACTAAACGATAGACGCAAGCCGGCCGCGGTGGCCGAGGGGACTGAGGCGCTCCAGTCACGGTCTGCACGGCCACTACGGTCGGGGGTTCGAATCCCCCCTCGGGCATGGATATTTGTGCTGTCCTTAGTATAAGGTAGTTGATAAGTAGTTTGTAAGTTTAGGGACTGATGTCCCCGTAGTTAAGTCCCATAAGCTTAACAAACATTTGAACATTTGATAGACGCAAACTATCCGTAATATTACGCAATTGAGAATACAGGACAACAAATAGTTAACGATATCCTGAGAAAGGCCATTTCTAAAGTATCACGAACTTGCTTTAAATGTTTGTTCTAGGAATATAATACACCCCTTCACTTATCACTCCCACAGGAATCCCGAGATTAGATTAATTACCGCTCGCAATGAGGCATTTAAACATTCATTTCTTCCTCTACATACGTAATTCTACTGAAAAAAACTAAAAAATTGTACAATTGGACTTACACTTTGCCATGCAAGTCCAAAGGATGTAGGTATAGTTAGCACCACGTCGACTGATACAGAACTGTGTGACAATCACTTCGTTGTTCAGGAAAACTATAAAAGTAATGAACGGATTTTCATACGGTTACATCAAAGGATGGTGTGATTCACGGGGAAGGTTTAGGTGTATAGTTAATTAAGATGCGTGGCAGTGGGTGAATGTGACAAGTAAATGTTCACGAAATACAGCAATAAATACTCTTAGGAAAAGCAATATTATGTGACTTACGAACTTTACCGTAAATGTGAAAATGCTTTTATTGTTTTACAATACGACGCTTGCTCGGTTTCTTCATTCAGAGCTTAATATCGATTAGTCGTCTGTGGAAAGTGACGTCCGTTTTTCTTAAGACCATGATCGGCATAATTATCAAAATGATATAGAACCCGTGTCAAGATAGAAATTCTGATTTTCTTAAGACCATGATCGGCATAATTATCAAAATGATATAGAACCCGTGTCAAGATAGAAATTCTGATTACGTACCGAAAATATTTGTATGGATATTCAGTTTCCATGCAGATGTCGGAATTGTGGAGCATTGACGGGTTTGCTAGTTATAAAAACAACAAAATACACTATAAAGAAAAGAAAATAGTTTGTATCATGTAGGAAGAGCAATGTTGAATTCCACGAAATAACTCTAAGTAAGCACATACTGTTCTCAGTTTTTTGGGGGTTCGTTTTACGATGATATACGCCTATAACCTAACCGTGGGTGTTGGATTACTATCCATTAATACAGGGAAAGAGGAGGAGGATGGACGCGAATGGGCGAAGCAGCACGAACGCATTCCGCATCAATGAAATCGGTATCACGAAGTGAGGTGATAATTAAGCATATAAATGGTTTGAAATTGTTGCACCACCTGTTATTTTTATATCTTCTATTTGTGCTGGGCAAAACCTTCACATACCCGCAAAAGAGGTACACATGTTGACATCGGCTGAAAAAAAAAATATTGATGGCTGAAGTACAGAGGGTATAAAATGCAAACTGCCGATAGCTAAAAAGTCATATCTAGGATAGAGAAATATATTGATATGAAATATCAAAAAAATGAATGTCCTTTCTGAAATATTGTTTGCAGTGCAGCTTTGAAAGAATGTGAACGTTGAGGATAAACAGCATAGAGAGGAAGAGAGTAGAAACTTTTGAAATGCAATGCTACTCAAGATGCTAAAGATTTAATTGGTAGAGACAGACGGGATAAGTTGATAAGACTTCAGAAAGCATTCTTCAGATCACAGCAACATGGAAAAAGAATAGTTATTCGAAGAAATATGATTTACTTAAATCTTTGATCACAAACTTGCATCAGCGGATCACTGTTCTGAATTCCAGACTATGTCGCAGCTTGTGAATCGTGCTTCGTGCATTTACTGTACATTTTCTTCACTGATGCTATTTTTTAATTTCTCACTCATATCTCACTTTGTAAATCCGACTCAATTTACAAAACTTATCTCACGTTTTTATTTCGGTTGACTGATTGTAAACAGATCGGAGGCCTCCTTACTGTGTTACATTTATATAAACACTAGCTGTACACCGGGCGTTGCCCGGGATGTTTAACAGCTACCACTCAAAGTGTTTGGCATTGTAACGGTGTCACTATACACGACTGTGGTGGTGTTATTCTAACGCCAGTATACGGTATTATTCTTCCTTTTTGCAGTATCACCTGCGACCAGTTTTGCGAAAGAAGCGGCAACCATTTCTGCGCAACACATCCATCATTTTCTACGACAATGCGTAGGTGCATGCAGCGTAAGTTGTGGCTGTTCTGTTCGGTCGATGGGACTGGGAAGTACTGTACTATCCCCCATACTCCCCAAACGTAAGCCTTTGTGACTTTGATTTCATTTCGAAGTTGAAGGAACCACTTCGTGGCATTCTTTTCAGAACTGTTCCAGAGATTCAACAGGCAGTAGATCGCTCCATTCGCACCATCAACAGAACAGGCTCTGCTAACGCCATACAACGCCTTCCATATCGCTGGCAACGGGTTCTACACAACGATGTTGACTACTTTGAAGGACAGTAACAAGTGCAAACATGTAACGCTTTTGTATCAATTATCTTTTCTGCTCATTAATTTCTTGTACCATTACGACATCCAACTGAAAATGTTGTTTTAAAAACATCCAGGTCTGTTTCGCATATAGTGCTCCTTTAAGCACTGAGAGGGGGAAATTAGCGCATTGTTTCTTGAACTGCGGTTGTAATTTAAATAAAGTTTCAGTCACATCTGTATTTGATTCATTATACAGATGACATGTCGAAACATAATATTTCAGTATCATCTGTTCCGTAGACCGACTTTGTTTAACAGATTGTTTCCATAGAATTAACATTTATTACTGCCTAGAGTCATTCTCAATCTGTGAGTCAAAAAAGAGTTAGAAGTCACATTGGCAACGTTCTCATCGGAAACCTACATCTGGCAGACCGGAGGCGGGTTTGAACAGCTGTCCGCCCGTGTACTGACCGCCTTGCTAGGTAGTTTATAACTTTGTTCAAATGTTCCTAAATCTAAAGGACTTATCGGCGGCGGTTATCACTCCCTAGGCTTGCAAAATAGCCGCGGCCGAGCGAATTGAGGCGCTATGCTACGATGCGCGAGGCCGTTCCCCGTCGTGGCTCGAATCCCTCCTTAGGCACGGGTGTTTGTGCCGTTTTAGTGTAAGCTAGTTCATAAGTAGTTTGTAAGTTTCTGCCGGCCGCGGTCGCCGAGGGGACTGAGGCGCTCCAGTCACGGTCTGCACGGCCACTACGGTCGGGGGTTCGAATCCCCCCTCGGGCATGGATATTTGTGCCGTCCATAGAATTAGTTAGTTGATAAGTAGTTTGTAAGCTTAGGGACTGATGACCCCGTAGTTAAGTCCCATAAGTTCTACAAACATTTGAACATTTTTGTAAGTTTCTACAAACATTTGAACATTTTGCTTACAAAATAAACTAACTTAGGCTAAAGGCAACACACGAAGTCAAGCCCGAGGGAAGACTCGAACCTCCGACGGCGAGCAACTGTGCGCTCCGCAGCAAAGCGCCTTAGAGCGCTCGGCCACTCCATGCAGCTATGACTTTGTCTAATAGATGACCGTTTTCCTGTGCTAAACAGCAAATATTTTCTAACTGTTACATGCTTTGGAAGATTTTGTCCCCTTCTTCTGACGATGTACAATCAGTCGCTCGTGAATTATTATACCGTTGTTGAGTCCGAGTTTCGTTAGAGCAGACATCTGAAAATGTAATACATCAATAGTTACCTGACGATATACTGAAGTATTTTGATATTAGTATATTCTCGACTGTTCAAGAAAATTTAAATATTTGAGGAACTCTATGTCCTGCCTTAACCATTAATTTCGATCGTTTAAGTCCCTCTTTTCAGCAACTGATTTGCCTCATCTATCTCGCTCCCTAGACTACAATTGCCGAGTGCAATGACGGAATGCCAAATGGCACAGTGTTCTTTTAAGAATAACCGAGTAGATAAAGTTTTTTATTAATTTGCCTCTGTTTGGGACAGCGTTTATGATATATGACAACCTAAAGTTACGTTAGCAAATTTAGCTATGGAGACGAGACTGACTAATGTAGTTCGTCCAGAAATGTGCTCAGTACAACTTGTACAACAGAACACAGCTTATGGAGCTATGTGCAAGACACGGATTGTGGATTCCCGATCGTTAAGTTAGAGTGGAAATGGAAGGGCCTATCCCATCGCCAGTCTACAGGCAGCCATGATACATCTGTACATAATGTAACGTTTATATAAGAGATTCTGTACTGATGACAGTGCAAACCTCTGTGGATAGCATAATGGCCAGCAATGGCATCTTCGTGAACGGATAATCAACAGACTAGCCATACTTTTAAAGCTAGTTGGAAATGATGGAAGATTTTCTAAAACAGTGTTTCAGACAGAAGAGCGTATATTCGAAAGCAGAAAAATCACAAATGTGTGAAAGCTAAACCTCGCTAGAGGCTATGTAATTCGTAACAAGAGGAATTAGATGGACAAAATGTAACTCGATTATTCGATCGGATATTTTCGTAATTTCAGTGTGAACGTAATGCAAATCAGCGAAGAGGGTGAAAGTTAATGTAACACAGCTCAGATGTATGCAACACATTTCAGAGCCGAAATTCATTGATTCAATATAAAAACCGCAGATCACTGCAGAAAAATAGTGCGATCTGTCAAATGACAAAGAATTTCGAATCCTGCTACAATGAACGTTCTAAAGAATTTCAAATAATTACATGTCTACGACGTATCCGCAATAGTTCTGCAACTGGATGAAGAGAACTATTCATATCTAACACGGACTATTATTGCGTAAGAATGTGCTGAAAAGCTTTATAAAGTCAGTTTCCACAAATGTTTTAATGAAGAAATAAATGAGAGAATTAAATGCAGGAATAAAGAAAGAAAAAAACAAACAAACAAATTGCTCACAAAAATACTGCAATAAGACACAACGTAAATGAGGAGTGGGGGAATAGGAGAAAAAAATATTCAACCCATTCAGAGTCCTTCTCATTGAATTGAAGCAATTTAAATATCTGCTGACAACAGTGGAGGGAAGATGAGGCCCTTCTCAGAACGGTATAAAGAGTTGAAGGTAACCATACGTTTACGATAAACGGAATACCTGGTGGCAGCTATTACTTCTGTTTTTTGAAAATGAGAAAATAACCTTTAGACCTGTACATTCTGTAAGAAACGTAGTGTTGACAGCTTTTAAGCAAAGCCTGTAAAAGAAAATAGCTCAAAACATTTCACTTTGTGCCACCTATATCTTTATATATAAAAATGAATGTTTATCTGTATGTCGATTGCAATGAAACTTTGGTGAACTGTTCACAGTATACCCACGAAGGTTTCTGACTCAAAAACAATAGAGCATGACACATAGCTCAGGAGATATCATGTCATAAATAACGAGAGGCCACCGCGTGAGAATACCCAGATTTATGCGTCAATTATTGGAAAATGGGAGTAGTTATGCACCTGCAACAAAGTTTGCTTGTAATTTCGGACGTTCATGAAGCGTTTTGTAACTGAACACCCCTTCCCCTTCCACACACACACACACACACACACACACACACACACACACACACACACACACACACGAAACGATGAAACGAAATGAAGTCTATCGCTCACAACAGTTTCGTTGTAGATGCCGTAAAACTGTCGTATCAGGCATGACCTTGTGCAAAATGCAGTTAGCATTACAGATTTGCATGTTACTATTTAATTTTGTCTGCAAGTCTCCCTTAATTCTCTTGCATCCAAAATTAAGCAATCTGTTTTCTTAATCTCAATCTATATAAAAACGAAAGGACACTCACTCACTCACTCACTAAACACGAAATCTCGAAAACTACTTCACCTATGAAGCTGAAATTTGGCAGGAATGTAGTTTATAGCTAGAAAACGTCAGCTAAGAAAGTATTTTGTGATAGGTGCATGGCGGAGCATACTTCTATAGACTCACGAAATCTACGGTTTCATTCCTATCTTCACGAAATTTCGCACGCTTGACCTTCTAAACAAAAGGTAGGTCACCGTCTACCTTAAGTTTGATGCGGTGCATGGGGGACGGTACTTTGCAACATAAAAATGGATCCCTAAATAACTTGGTCGCACCATGACTTGAGAACGGCTCGACCGATTTCATAGGTCCTTTTTTTGTTATTTTCGTTATTCTCAGAACAAGGGTTGTATGAAATAAAACTGGGATATTTGAAAAAAAAAAAAAAATAAATAAAAAAATAAAAAATAAAAAAAAAATAAAAAAATGAGTTTCTCAATGTGACCCTGCGTTTCTATTGCATAGAAATCTATAGTTTTGTTCCGATATTGGTGAAATTTTGCACACTACCTTAAAAAGAAGAGTCATGTCACTGTCTGTATAAAATTTCGTTCGGTGCATGGTGGAGGGCCCTTAACTTACGGAATTTTACAAAATGCATAGTTTTGCTCCAATATTTGCACACAAGACCTTAAAACCAAGAGGAAGATAAATGTTTATATGGTACATGACAGAGGGTACCTTGCAGAAAACTTTGCCGAGAGGGGGAAAGGTGGAAACGAACAGAGAGAAGGGAGAGAAAGAGGTGATATAGAGAGAGGGAGGAAGGGGATGTGGACTACGAGAGTGTAGGATAAATAAACATCCGGGCAACGCCGGGTTTACAGCTAGTACCAATATATAATAGACATGATGTTCTTTCTGAATGCGCGGCCGCGGTGGAGTAGCCGAGCGGTCTAAAGCGTCTCGCTGCGGAGCGCGCGGTTGCTTGCCGAGTCCTCCCTGGGGCATGGGTGTGTGTGTTTGTTCTTAGGTTAGTTTACCTAGGTTTAAGTAGTTTGTAAGATACGGACTGATGACCACGTAGTTTGGTCCGATAGATTTACAAACATTTAACTGAATGCGCGCGCTCGTGTGTGTGTGTGTGTGTGTGTGTGTGTGTGTGTGTGTGTCATAGAGAGGGGGTTGGAGGGAGAGTGGTGATCTACAAAATCATTGACTCATTATACATTATGTAACAGCTAAACTTAATCTGCATGTTACAACTCATGCTTTACGACTTTTCATATCAGATTAATAATAGGAAATATACAAAACTGAAAGAAGTTAGTATATCGCAAGAAATATGGAAAGTGACGTCTTGTTGTTGAATGTCAGGGCCTCATGTATTTCAACCCAGGTTCAACTATTTGTACAGAATTCTCTACCAGATATGACAGAAAATATACGATTATCAGCGCAACCAAACATGTATTCCATCACGATGGATCACACCCCCCCCTCCCATTTGGTATCAGTGCCCGTCAGCTTCTAAATAGACGGCTACGGAGAGGGGAGCCAATTCTCTGACATCCACGTTCTGTGGGCAGAAGCCAAGTTGCCTTTTATTTGTGGGGCACCTAGTAGCAACTCGCCCACTACTATCGAGTTTCATATCTGAATACAGTTCCCCCAATATCCCCTGATTTAATTGAACTACACACAACAATCGTTCCCTTGAAACGTCTAATCAAGACCTACTCTGCTCGGTTTAAATAATTGTCAAAGTCATTTGTCATCTCTGGCAGAATTATGTCATCAGCCAACCTCGAAAGATTGATGTCCTCTCCCTCACTGCCTTCTCAATTACGGTCTCCCATACAACTCATACGGTTGTTATAACTAGCATAATTTCCATCTAAGTTGTGGATATACCTTATCTCCAAGTACTCAGAGAATTTCCTAGTTTGAGCAGTGTAGTGCGATGTGTCATCAGAGCTTAAAATTTTGTAACTTTCCTCATATGAATCACCTTCCAGAGAAATACAAACTATTTGATTTCAGCAGTCCAGCTCTTCAATATTGAAAATGAAAGGACGAACTTTCATAGCTTTCATCTAATTCGCACGATTTCCCTTTGGTAACCAATCTACCAATAGTTATTATTTGTGACAACGAAGAATTCTAACTTTGCCATTTGAATGAAATACGCGGAAGATCACAGTGGCCGTAATGTTGTGGTGAAGTTTTAGCCGGCCACAGAAAGTTAACGAAACAAGAGAGATAGGTGAAACATTCACCAAATGAAAGAAACGCTCACCCAGTTTATGTTACGTAATTTTCATTGCTTCTAGAGCTCAAGTAATCACGCAACAATGAAATGAAGAGAATTACGTATCTGCAGCTAGCCGGTATACTCATGGTGCAGTTTTAACCGTTCACAAAAAAGCAAAGAAACAATGTATAAATCTGAAACCTTCACCAAATGAAAGAAAAATTCCCCCCGTTGGCATAACTGTTCAGATAATTTCGATGCGGCTTGCATGTGTCGCTCCACACACATTGCAGGATATCAGGTGTGACGGAGTGAATAGTGTCTCTGGTTCTCTCATTTAAATGGAGAATGTCGTTGATATACATACTGCACACTCGTTACCAAGTGATTACAGAGTTATAAATACAAAATCAGTTGGTGGTAACGTAGGAGTACGTCTGATAATGAATAAGAAAATAGGAATGCGGGTAAGTTACTATGAACAGCATAGTGAGCGCATTATCGTAGCAAAGACAGACACGAATCCAACACCGACCTCAGTAGTAAAAGTTTATATGCCAGCTAGCTCTTCCGATGATGAGGAGATCGAAAAAAATTTATGAGGAGGTAAAAGAAGTTATTGAGACAGTTAACGGAGATGAAAACTTGATTGTGATGGGGACTGTAACTCGGTAGTAAGAAAGGGAAGAGAAGGAAATGTAGTAGGCGAATATGGAATGGGGAAAAGGTATGAAATAGGATATCGCCTGGTAGAAGTTTTTGCAGAGCACAATTTAATCACCACAAAAACTTGGTTAAATCATCATGAAATAAGGAAGAGCAAGGAGACACTGGAAATTACCAGACTGATTTTAAAATGGTAAAACATAGGTTTAGAAACCCGCCTCCGTAGCTCGGACGAAAGCGTCGCTGATTGCCGCTCAAAAAGTCGTGGATTTATCTCCGTCGCAATTTGCAGTCGACTCTTACGTCGTCCAGTGACTTCCTTTTTCCATCTACACAATTCGCGTTCCGAACGGACAAAGCGATACCTATTTTGAACAGTACTGACACGTAGGCGTATCTTACCACTTTCGTTCAACCAATACTTCACCAATACTTCTTTGTCTGATAATGTAATTGTAGTTGTTGGTGTTGCTTTTGGAGATAATTGATGATGGTACGTGACACTAATACTCGAAGAGTGCAACTTTCTTCCGTTTCTTCGCCGTCTGTAGATTCAGTCTCCAATATCGAGTGTTTCTGTCGTTTCTAGCCATATGTCTGCGCTATTTACATGCTCGTCTAGAAGTTTAGCTACCATGTCACACATCACATAGTCTTCACGCGTGTTTTCTGTTGATTGCTTCATTTGGCGTCTGTGTTATATCTCCGTAGCAAGCAGCAAAACATTTACAGGGTTTACCATCACCTGTGAGGGGAGATTGAATGTTCACCGTAAAGTGGCTTGCGGAGTATAGATGTAGATGTACAGAATATCTTTCACATCTCTAACCAGTTTTAGGAAGGTAAGTTTTGAAATACGTACCAGAAATGAAAAGGAAGTGCATGCCACAGAGACGAATATTCGTTTCCCCTTTCCACCAAAACCGTGCAACGATATTCTACATACATACTCCGCAATTCACCGTAAGGTGCGTGGCGGAGGGTACACTGTACCACTACTAGGCATTTCCTTTCCTATTCCACTCCCAAATTGAACGAGGAAAAAAAGAATGCCTATATGCCTCCGTACGAGCCCTAATTTCTCTTATCTTGTCTTTGTGATCTTTACGCGAAATGTAAGTAGGCGGCAGCATGATCGTACTACACTCAGCTTCAAATTCCGGCCCTCTAAATTTACTTAACAGAAATTCACGAAAAGAACGTCGTCTTTCTTCCAGCGATCCCCAATTGAGTTGCCGGAGCATTTCCGTGACACTCGCGCATTGGTCGAACCTACCGGTAACAAATCTAGCTGCTCGCCTCTGAACCGCCTCTATGTCTTCCCTCAAACCGATCTGCTGCGGGTCCCAAATACTTGAGCAATACTCAAGACGTGGTCGTACAAGCGTTTTATACGCGGTCTCCTTTACAGGTGAAGTACATCTTCCAAAAATTCTCCCAATAAACCGAAGTCGGCTGTCCGCCTTACTCACAACTGTTCTTACATGCTCGTTCCATTTCATATCACTCTGCAATGTTACGCCTAGATATTTGAACGACGCGACCGAATCAAGAAGCTCACTACTGATGCTGTATTCGAACATTATAGGATTGTTTTTTCTACTCATGCGCATCACCTTACATTTTTCTACATTGAGAGCTAGCTGCCATTCTTCGCACCAACTAGAAATTTTGTCTAAGTCAACCTGTATGCTATTACAGTCAGTTACAGGCGACACCCTCCCATACACCACAGCATCATCAGCAAACAGCCGCAAATTACAACTTACTCTGTCCATCAGATCATTTATATAGATAGAAAATAATAGCGATCCTATCACACTCCCCTGGGGCACGCCTGACGATACACTCGTCTCTGATGAACACTCGCCATCGAGAACAACGTACTGCGTTCTATTACTTTGGAAGTCTTCCAGCCAGTCACAAATCTGTGAACCTATTCCATAAGCTCGTATCTTCTTTAGCAGTCTGCAGTGCGGCACCGTGTCGAACGCCTTTTTGAAGTCGAGAAAAACACAATCCGCCTGTTGCCCTTCGTCCATGGCTCGCAAGATGTCATGTGAGAAAAGGGCAAGCTGAGTTTCACATGAACGATGTTTCCTAAACCCGTGCTGATTCATGGAAAGAAGCTTTTCCGTTTCAAGGAAATTTACTATATTCGAACTGAGAATATGCTCCAAAATTCTACATGAAACCGATGTCAACGATATTGGCCTGTAATTGTATGGGTCAGTTCTCTTTCCTTTCTTATACACGGGAGTCACCTGCGCTTTTTTTCAATCACTAGGAACTTTGCACTGAATTAAAGATTCGCTATAAATGCAAGCTATTTAGTGAACGCCGCGATAAGACGGCCGCACCTCCCGACCATGCGCACAACGCTCACCATAACAACTACTCGCGACTCGCCATGTCCAAGGGTGGCCAGCCGTCACCGCAAGCGCCATGCAGGAAAACAGCCATTTTCGTGATTTTTTTAGGTGACTTCCAGGTGATGTCAGCAGCTAACATTCTACATACAGACTTCCTTCAATGTTAACTAACAGTGCTAAAAAAAATCAATACATGTTTCGGCATGACAAGTCTGACCATTCCCTTGTTAGAAACTAATTAATCAACTCCAAACACTTTGAAATTTATTAGTGCCTATCGATCAAACAATCGAAAAAACATCCCTCTGTTTAAACAAGCTCTCAACCTATCACATCTCTGAATAACCTTACACTGTACTCTTTGAAACTAATTGTTCAGCTCACCACACACACTCTGAAATTATCAGCCTCTGTCTAGCAAACGAACGACAAAATACCCCTCCACTTAAACAAGCTCTTAACCTAACACATCTCGGAATAACATCACACTTTAAAATTCAAACCCCCAACTTGATGAGGAACGTTAAATTCCAAACACTTGGAAATTATTGTCCTCAGTCGATCACACAAACGTCAACGTGACAATCTGTTCAAATGTTCAAATGTTTGTAGAACTTATGGGACTTAACTACGGGGTCATTAGTCCCTAAGCTTACAAACTACTTATGAACTAGCTAAGACTAAGGACGGCATAAATATCCATGCCCGAGGGGGGATTCTAACCCCCGACCGTAGTGGCCGTGCAGATCGTGACGGGAGCGCCTCAGTCCCCTCGCCCACCGCGGCCGGCGACAATCTGTTCTCTCAACCTAACACATTTTGGAATAACGTTACACAGTACTCTTTCAAACTAAGTACCTCCTACCACACCACAGAATAGCCTTATACCTTAATGTTTAAACTCACAACTTAACGATTTATGTTAAACTCCAAACATTGGAAACTATTGGCCTTTATTGATCACACAATAGTTAACGTACCACTCTGTTTAAATAAGCTCTGAACCTTACATACATTGGAATAGTCTTACACTTTAATGTTTAAATCTCCAACATATCGAGCTGCGTAGCACGCTTTCCGCAACACAATAATTTCGCTAAGCGAACACTTGTCGGAGTAAACGGCCCTCTCTTTCGTACGTCGATGTGTCATTATCCGCATCAATCGTTACTCTTGATAAATGATTGCAGCGCCTATTAGACACAGTCGTACACACACAAGCGCAGCCCACAATACATCCATCATTTTCGGGTTTCGTAGACTCTAAGATACAACAACAAGTACTTTTGCATTACAGTCCTATAAAAATATTAGTTTTTGCGCGGGATACGCAAATAGATTGCGTTCTATCCCATCTTTCTGAAGCTAAACATTTCACAGGGGAAAACTTAGTTCCTTTGAGGTCATGAGAGTCCACACCGAAGTAAAAGCAGTCAGAAAAATTGCGATATATTACGCCCCTCTGACCATCCAACTATCTAAGAAATGGTTGTCACTTCATGCAATACAACAATCACTGTAAGACAACCATACATGTCGACATCCGCGCTCGTTACCATGCATGCAAGCAACTTACTGCAGAAAATGACCTCTCCCGCATGAACACAGGTCTATGTAACACCCACTTCTACATAACGTCCACCAAGTCTCCCATCCCATCCTGCAAATAACCAAGTTACTGCCGCCATCAAACTCAACACCAACTACGAAGAACATCCCTGTATAATGCAGATCTCAAAGCAGCGAAAATTATCGTTATAAAAAGGATGAGTCATTGTTTTTATGTCAGCCCCTTCATAACAACTGGAAACTGTCAACATCCCATTCTGACAATGCTGAGAGTGATGGATGCATTGTCTGAAGCCATCTCACGGATTGCACAGCCGCTCTCGCCGGAGGTTTGAGTCCTTCCTCGGGTATGTCTATGTGTGTTATCTTTAACACGTCCGCCTCCGTAGTCCAGTGGACAGCGTGGTTGGTTGCCACGCAGGGGGCCCGGGTTCGATTCCCGGTCGGGTAGGAGATTTTCTCCACTCGGGGACTGGGTGTTGTGTCGTCTTCATCATCATTCCATCATCATTGACATGCAAGTCGCCGAAGTGGCGTCAGATAAAGAGACTTGCCCCAGGCAGGCTGAACACGACCCCAGTTGGGGTCTAACGGTCATAAATGCCACACGATCATCATCATCATCTTTAACACAAGTTATCTGAAGTAATTTGTAAGTTTAGGGACCAACGACGTCATCAGTATGGTTCCTCAGAATTAAAAAAAAAAATGTTGAGCCACTTCCAACTGTCAAATTTAAAATGTTTATTACTGCGATTGCTGTGCAACAAGGAAACTTCCTGATGCTCCCCAATTATAGTTATGACAGTTGGATGTGCGCTGCGCGGGAATGGCCGTGCGCTCTAAAGCGCCTTGCTGCGGAGAACGCGGCTGCTTCCCGTTGGAGGTTCGAGTCCTCCCTCGGGTATGAGTGCGTGTGTTGTGCTTAGCATAAGTTAGTTTAAGCAGTTTGTAAATCTAGCGACTGATGACGACTGCAATTTGGTCCCATAACATTACAAACATTTGAATTTTTTGAGTTGGATGCCACCCACCATGTTTTATTTTTGATTGGGTCATCATGTATGCGACACTTTCTGTTTAGGGACTGGTCTGTTGGTTCTAGAACCGGAAACAGGTTACCAGTAGTAGAAACAATTTTATTTGGAACTGTGGTGGGCGATAAATTAAAAAAAATAATTAAAAAACAGTTAAATAAAATTGCTGATCCCACGTCACGTAATGGAAATTCCCAAAATTTAAAACTATTTTGAATATTTTTGAACCTATTGATGTTTATAAAAAAGAAATTTATCCGTTACATTTTTTAAAATGCTTCCTCAAACTGAGGTACAATTTAATCCAATAATACATATGTAAAAGAAGAAGGGAAAAAGAAAGTTCAGGGTTTAACGTCTCGACGACATTGTGATCCTTAGAGGCTGACATGTGAAGGACACTAATTCCTTACCAGATATGTTTGATATAATGGCTGAAATAATAATATTTAATTACACCCATTATGTATATCAACACAAAAAAAGTTATCAAAACCTTACTTTTATAACATTTTTAAAGTGGAAAATTGTATTTTTCATAATTTAATAAAGTTTAGATCTATTTCTTAGGTAATGACTATTACAAGTTACAAAAAATATTGCAGTGCTTTATAAACTGAACGAAATATATTTACCTGAATTCTAAAAAAACACAACTTGCGGGAAACTGCGAATGAAGAATTGGATCATATGAAATTGTGCCTCAGAACAGCATGGCCTTCATTCTGATGCGTTTCTTCCATTTCAAGCTTCCTCTTTGGATTGTTTTTAGTACTTCTTGCTTCTTTGGTGACTTTAAGAGCAAATCTTTTAGTTTGATGCATCCGTTGTCTGCCATAGGCAAACAGCTGATTTTTCATACCATAGCCGCTCCTTACGACAAAATTCCTCATCACTTCTTAACTAACATAACATTGCATCGAGTGCACCAACTTTCAGTGTATTCAGTCCAAGAAAGAATGGTTACTCAACTCTCTAAAAACCGGTTTTATTTTATTCATAACGGGATCCGATAGGAAATGTTTATGATAATATGCTTGACCACTTTCAGTTACTTTTTGGAAGTCACAAGAAGAATCTGCGACTTTAGAGCAAAGTTCATGAGCAGGATGGTGGCTTTCAAGAGTGTGGACTGCTTTGTTTGTGAACTGTTTATCAATGAATTTCCTTTTATTGAATCTCTTGATGGTTAGCAACTTTCATAGTAGTATTTTTCGCATACTAAAGACTATGTACACACAAAAATACAAATACAAATAGCACGCTGAACTGTCTGGAGCGCCACGTTAAGGATCGCGCGGCCTCCGGTGTCGAAGGTTCGAATCCTTCCTCGGGCATGGATGTTTGTGCGTCTTTAGTATAAGATAGTTCATAAGTAGTTTGTACGTTTAGGGACAGATGACTCCGCAGTTAAGTCCCAAACGAAAAAAAAATTGAACATGTTGAACAAATAGCACGTTGAAAACAAATATTGAGTAGGACGAGAATAAACCACTTCAGAAGAGCGACACTAAATAGGACCAAACAGAAATCAGCAATGTCACCAACACACACAATACAACCAGCACGCACGCAGTGGGGGGGAGGAGGGGGGGCAGGCAGGGGGGCCAAGCCATCCTCCCGCCCCCCTCCTGTGAAATGTTTGGACTAACAATAAATATGATGGAAGTTTTCTACTACTAATATGATTTCCTAATAATATTCTTAAT
Organism: Locusta migratoria; assembly: GCA_026315105.1. NCBI lineage: Eukaryota > Metazoa > Arthropoda > Insecta > Orthoptera > Acrididae > Locusta > Locusta migratoria. The sequence goes on along the minus strand of CM048755.1, from coordinate 26,702,419 downwards.
AATAACTATTATTACACACGTTACAGTTCTTTTATCAGATCACGTGAAACATTCGTGACTACTTGTTCTTCCAGTACTCCATTCGTTCACTAAAGGCTCTCTTCCTTTCTTCAGTCCGTCTCGGCCTTTGGGCTTTCTTTGCTGTTTTCTCTGATACCACTTCCTACTTGTACACCGAATCTATCGGAGCAGTTTCAACATCAATTTTGACTTGTGTCACTCTGTGGTCTTGAGTCCCCAGATGTACCATAGGATTCTGTTGTTGAGTCTGGTCTGTGAGAGTCTGGTGATGTGTCCATAAAATATTAGTCGCCTCTTTATAAACTCCGTTGCGATGCTGGACAACTTCTCCGTGGTGTCTCTGGAGTGGAGCCTATATCGTAAGCCCGTGAGTTTTGGTCTAATAATTTTCCTAATGATTTTTCTTTCGGTGTGTGTGAGAATGTTCTCAAGGTCGGCCGTGTGTAACATCAGTGTCTCACTGGCGTATAGCACCTCAGGTTTGAGTCCAGTGTTGTAGTTACGAATTTTGGTTCAGGTGGACACACATTTCTAGTTGTAAATACCCTGTGTTTTGTATATAAGGCTCTCTTAATTTTCAATAACCTAGTGTTATGGTCAATTTTCTTCTTTCCTGGTTTCGTTACCTGTGAGTAATGCCAGATTGTCTGAGAAGTCTAGGCAGGCGACCTCCGGATTGTTCTTGGGTCGTCGAAGTAGCACTAGCTTCCAGTGGCCTTGTGTTGGCAGTTCTTTCTCCCATTCAGTGATGACCTTATCCAGCACTGGGTTGAAAAGGAGCGGTGAGAGTCCATCAACTTGGCGAACGCCAGTATTGATCTCAAAGGGTTCGGAGATACCCCCTTGAACTTCGCCTTAGATTTCGTATCTGTCAATTCTGTTTGATCAGTCGCTGTGTCTTACCGTCCAAACCTTGTTCATGTAGAATGTTGAACAATGACTGACGGTCGATGGAATCGTATGCCTTCTTGAAGTTCCTGAGGGCTTCGATTTTCAGCGTAGTCTTCAGACTGAAGATCTGTTCTGCACAGTAGCGACCAGGGCGGAAGCCCGCCTGGTACTCGCCGATCTTATGTTCCAGTTGGTTCTGTGTCCTTTCATGTAGGAACGCTGAGAATACCTTGTATGTGACTTACATTAGTGAGACGCCCCTGCAACTGTTCACATCTGTGGGATCACTCTTTTTGTGCAGAGAGTGGATCAATGCTTGTGGTTTTACTGATTTTTTCCCAAGCTTCTTTCAATTCAGAGTTAGCGATCTTTTTTGTGTCAAATTTCAGTAGGGGAGTTTTCTTACCAAAAAATCTCTTGTGGGTGAACTTGATTTCGATGCGTATTAGATAGTGGTGAGAATCAATGTGGCTCTCCTGGACACCTGTATGCTATGGATCTCTATCTGTTCTATTTACGAAATTACCACATGGTCAATTTGGAACTCCCCTAACTGCTGTTTTCTGGGGTGTATTTTCTGAGGTATATACGCATGAGCTTGAGGTTGTGCTGCGGGCAAAGTTCTATGAGCCGTATGCCATATTTGTTGGTGAATTTATGTGCGGGATAATTTCCAACTGTTTTCCTGTGCATTTTTTTCTCCCGATCTGTGCATTGAAATCACTCATAAGAAGTATGATGTCATCCTTGGGGACTTTGGATAATACTTTCTCTAGAGTTGACCAGAATTCATCTGCGGACTGTGGGTCTCTCTTGTTCCTCTGGTTAGTAGAGGCGTGTGCATTGATCAGTGTGTATTAGTTGTTGGCGCACTGAACGCGCATGGTCACCAGTTGATTGTTTACTTGTGTGACTTCTCTGATGTATTCTAGTGTGGTATTATGGATCATGAAGGCCATCCCAACAGTGAAGCACCTATGGAAACTTGCCTATCAGTTTTGGTCTTAAAAATGTGGTACTTGTCGTAGTCTGCGATGTCTTCGTCTGTGATATGTGTCTCTTGCAGTGCGAGTATCAGCATCTTCTGCCTATCGAGTTCCGTCACTAGGTTGTGCCGCTTTCCAGGCTGTATGAGAGTTTTGATGTTGAAGGTGCCTATGTGCGTTGGTGTCTTGTGTGGGAGTTTATCAGAGAATTCAGACTTTCTCTATGGTCGTAGAAGTTCGGGTCCCCCAGAATCCGAGTGCCCGGTTGCCGCCTGTCGACGGGTGGATTGGATACCACCCGGGTATCGCTGTTCTTACTTACACGATTCATGACTGCTTATAAGCGTTGGTGTCCAGTGGTCACCCACTTGGTTTGTTAGCATCAGGGATAGTAAGTTCCTGGAGTATGTAGTGCAGCCGCACTCACTGAATGTACAGACACTGACCAGTCGCCGGTGGCTACCACTGCAGACTTGACTTGGATTTGATATCCTCCAGTAGTCCCGAGTAATGAGTTGCCTCTTCCGCCGTCTACGCTGATTTGAAGTCCATCTTCTCCACCGTAGATATCGTTGAGATCTTCACCGTAACCCTGGCATGGGGCGTTATAACAGGGTACTACCATACGGAGCCATATGGACTATGATTCTTTAACGAGGTTAATACGCCTACCGCTCCTCCTTACTCATTAAAAGAAACATATAAACTTTTTAATTCTTATTATGATGTTACCCCTAGTGGTGACGAAACCCTTTTTAATTCTTCTGATGAAGTTATCACTAGTGGTGACGAAACCCTGTTCTGTTCTTACCACCTAGTGGTGACGAAACCAGGACAAGTACCATAAATTTGACGCAACCAGTTGGCTGTAACTATTATGTAGTGTACTTAATTATACCATATGTTACTTTACCTACGGTCGCGATGGAGTGGCCGAGCACTTTAAGGCGCCTTGCTGCGGAGCGCGCAGTTTCTCGACGTCGGAGTTTCGAGTCCTCCCTCAGGTATGAGCGTGTGTTTTTGTCCTTAGGTTAGTTTAAGTAGTTTGTAAGTCTAAGGACTGATAACCACTGTAGTTAAGTCCCACAGATTAACAAACATTTGAACATTTCATTTTTATGGTCAATAAAATTCTTGCCGCGGTGGAGTAGCCGAGCGGTCTAAAGCGTCTCGCTGCGGAGCGCGCGGTTGCTCGTCGTGGAGGTTCGAGTCCTCCCTGGGGCATGGGTGTGTGTGTGTTGTCCTTAGGTTAGTTTACCTAGGTTTAAGTAGTTTAAAAGCTACGGGCCTGATGACCACGCAGTTTGGTCCGATAGATTTACAAACATTTGAACATTTGAATAAAATTCTTCGGTATTTTTGGCCGCATTGTCAATATGTAAAATTCCGACGTTTCGGCCAGTTTTGTAAGTGGCCGAAGAATTTTATTGACAGTGACAACGGCCGCGGAAGCCTTCGTTTATATTTAATTTTTACTTTACCTACCTTGTACACCCCCAAATAACCTAATGTTAAAACCACATGAAAACTGTAAAAATTATAATGTAGTGTAATTAAGCGTACCATACTCAAATGTAACAAAATATGTATACCGTAATGTCTGAAGCACAACAAGTGTAACAAGTATTCATTTTGATAATTTAAAACACGACCCACAAAAATATGTACCACTTACTGTAAAATAACATCACGTATTTTAAGTAGCATAAGCTAGTTTATTGAACACTATCTGTAACGCGAGAAGAAAGTTAAAACTTCTCAACGAAAGCCGTAACTTAAGACCTCGTGTTTTGTACATATTTGAAACTATCGTTTCTTGTCAACGCTAGACAGTTGTTTCCTTATGGTGGCCTAATTACCCCGTCAAGTAACATAAAATTGATACAACCGGTTGGCTGCATTACTTTTTTTAAAAAATTGAATAACGGTTGTTGTTATTCAGTCATTTAAAACTGTAAAATTTTATATTAGGTTTTTTGGAGAGAAAGTGATATTTAACATATCCAACCGCACAAAAATGTGAAGACACTACCTCGGAGCCACTTACCTTGGTATGTTTCATCAATCAACTTATAAGACAGTTTTAAACCGAGTTAGCTACTGGAAGTAAATTTTCAGTTTATGTGTGATACCAATAAAGAAGAAAGAATGATAAGCCAACAAATTCAATAATTTGAATGGTTTCTTTAACTGCAAAGTAGACAAGAAGCATCTCCAATCACTCTAATTGTTACGAGTGATGTGAATCATTTAATTCTTTATTTAAATTCTTCAAAGTCATAATATCGATTCTTAGAATAAAATGCGTATCTCAGATCTGAATTCACCTTGGTACACACTGTTTTCAAGTATAGAGCTAGTTGTAAACTCTGATTTATAGTAAGTACGTGTTTGAATCAAACATAGGACAGAATCCTTATTCATCCATTTAATATAACAAACATGATGAACCCCTCTGTTGTGTTTCCGCTATCTAGGTAATTTAAAAGAGGGAAAGCGCGTCCTGGGTGATTCATTGAGGATAAACCTAGGTAAATTGGTAACACTTAAAGGATGTGCACTCATAGAAGGGTTACAAGCGTACTAGAGAGCCAATTCCAAAGAGGAAAAGACTGTAATATTCAAAGTGCACCTTTGTCTATTATAAATATTTTCGCGTAGAGCAACCAGCTTTATGAGATCGGAGTCCGTTCTTGAGTTTTAAAAGAGAAACCAATAATAATAACCTAAGAAACAATGTGTGTCCTGTTCAGCTATTAATGACAAAATGTATTGAAAGAGAAATGCGACCAACGCGATTTGAGCGATATTTAGATGATCAATGCAATGATTTGGGTAACATAGGGAAGTGTATAGTTTGGATTCTGATTTTAATTTAATGTTATTTGTAATGATTTTCATGGCGTCACTGCCTTGAGAAAGACAAACACTGCAACCCTTATTCCATAAAATGTAATTGGCACAAATGGCGAAAAAAATACCAAGTGTAATATTTCAAAACATTTCTATATTGCCAGTAGTTATCTGTCATTCAGTCAGATAGTTTATGTAGAAAAGATTCATACAATAGAATCTTTCTTAAAACAAATCAATTTCAGTACGATCATGAAGTTATTGAGACGAAATAAATTGGATTTCGAATTAGTGAGCTGTGTTTGTTGCAAAAGCGATATCTTACTCAAGTGAATTATTTATCATGGAATGAAATCATAATTAATTGTAATGACAGTCATTTGTTTGTGTTATCAATGCATTCATCGCAACGTTTTGTGATAAATGTCATATTTTTGTTTTTCAGTTAGGGCATTTAATCGATTTAGTCTTCTGTTGATCCAGCTACACTTGACTCTTCTCTCTATCCATCTCTTACCCTCCTCGTATAAAAGATGGCACGTGTAATGCAGAATAACGTTTGGTAAATTATGTATTTATTCCATATTTCCTTCAGTCCATCGCCTCCTTACCCCTCTCGGTGTTACCTACACCTCCCCTCTATCCATCTGTTTTCCTCTTGCCCCTCTCTCGATCCCTCTCTGTTTTCATCTCTTCCTCCCACCTGACCATACCCTCCTCCACCCTCTCCCCCCCCCCCCCCCCCATCTTCAACTATCATCTCTCCACCACCTCTACGTCCAGCTTTTATCCTTCCTCTACCGCCTCTCCCTGTACATATATTCTTCCCCGTTATCTATGAGAAGTTATAAATATCTGCCAGCTTTCATATTAAATGGTCAAACAATGTAGAAGCTTATTGTAAGGTACACTGCCACGCACCATAAAATAAATTAAACTTGTCCGTGAAAAAATAATATGTGGCAAGTATCAATGTGATCTGCCGAAATATGTCATTCCTATAACTATGACTGCATTTAAAATATGATTTTTGCTGTTTGACCAGATTTTCCGACTTCTATTCTTATTTGTCCAAATTTATTCCTGAAAACTGCTCCAAAAATAATAGGATCATGCAGTTAAAATGTTCAAATGATTGTAATCCTATTGGACCAAATTGCTATGGTCATCAGTTTTGTATCCCATCGTCGTCGCCACTTTTGTGTCTCGTTACCCCCGGTTGACCTGGGTGACGGTGAGTAAAGAGAGACCGACACAGGAGGTAGGATGCACGCGTGTGCAGGTACGGAGGTGACCAGCCAGTGGGACAGCAGAAACTAGAAACACTAGGCTTAATTAGTATAAGAGATATATTTCATAGAAATACATTACGTAACTTGGAGAGCAGCAGACTAGTAGAATGATGATACATAGTTTAGATAGAGGCCTGCCTACTGATGATTCCTAGTGCCTATCCGATAGCCAAGTCTTAACTGGTGCCTATCTGATTCCCAAGTGAACGATGCAGCAGTCGTGGCCACGAGCGGAGTTGCAGCAGAGGGCGCTCGTGGCTGACGTCGTAAGAACGCCGCGCCGTGCGTGCATGGCGGCGCGCGGCGAAAGTACGTGGCGCACACTTCATACTTGTGCGACACCACAATCAGTCCCTAGACTTCCAAACTACTTAAACTAACTTAAAATAACCTAAGGACAACACACACATGCCCCAGGGAGGACTCGAAACTCCGGCGGCGAGCAACCGCGTAGCAAGGCGCCTTAGAGCGCTAGGCCACTCTACCGCGCCGGTCTTCAGTGTTTTTTAGTTTTTTCGAATTTTGCAATTTTCTGAGAAACTTTTCCAAATTTTTCTTCTTTTCAAACGTGGGCATCTATTTGTCAGCGTTCTCACAGCCTGTAGGGTGAAACTTATCATAAAAACAACCAAAACACAAATATGTTTTACAGGAACGATATCTCAGACAACATATGAATGTGACAATATGTCGTTCGTGTGTTGTGCATTCGGTGAAAAATATTAGTGATTTGGTTGTTTTCATGATAAGTTTCACACCGCTGGCTGTGAGTACGCTGGATAGATGAGATGCCCAGTAATTGGAATTACCTAATAATATACTTTAGATTTTTTATTTTATTTTATTCATTTCTTACTTTTATTGTTTTGGCACTGTGTATCACAAATAATATAGCTGTAAACAGATAACACCATAACTTAATTTCATTCATCATAACGATGTTTATTGAAAGCCTGCAACAGTGTTATTCACAATTTATACAAAGAAGTCGCACCAGTTACTTGTTATCAGTACTTGTTACCAGTTACTTGTTGCCAGTAAGTAACTGGTGCGTTTTATTTATATAAATTGCCAGATATTACTCTTATTATTAGTCACACTTCCCTTTGCTCTACTTCAAAATAAGGCAAGAAAAGGTATAACAATATTACGAATATAAGAATATTATCAAATACATCGAAAAAATCTTAAAATATATTGCCGTGACGGAGGTGCGAACCTGGATTAATAGTTCAAGCCCTGGACCGCTCGACCGACGACGGCGCTCTGAAAGTCGCTCATGTTTACGAGTTCCCAAGCTACAGCATGAAAACACTAAAACTTTGATTACTCGAACGACATTAACTTTTGACCCCATATATATTAGTAAAAAATGCTCATATTTGGACGATCTTTCGATGTATAGCATTGAAAACGCTATTTTTACATTATCAAATTTGACCTTGATTTCTTTAAAAAACTGCTGAGTGTATATCGAAAATTCCGAAACACGTCTCTCTTTATATTCAGCATAGAACGTCCATGAAAAATTTGATCGACTTGCCAGACCCTTTCCTTGTTAGTCCTGTTGCCAGCAAACGGTTCCCAACGTTATTTGATGTAACAGCGACGCGGTTGAAAGGCCGAGCGCTCTAATGCGCCTTGCTGCAGAGCGCGTGGTTGCTCTCCGTCGGAGGTTCGAGTCCACCCTTCGGGCTTGGATGTGTGTGCGTGTGTGTGTGTGTGTGTGTGTGTGTGTTCCCCTTAGGTTAAATTAAGTAGTTTCTAAGCCCAGAAACTGATAAACGCAGTAGTTAAGGCCCATAGATTTGAAAAATTTGTTTGTTACACAGAAGGTCTTACTTGTGGCATTATTTCGTCCTGTAAATGGTTGGTCCACGGCTGGTTCTCTTACAATGCGACGATCTGGACGTGTCTGTACTACATGAGCTCGTCCAGAAGGTGGCCTTCGGCTGTGGGTATGTTCGCAGAGCACTACTGGAAACAGCGACACACTGCCGATACATTGCGCCCAACATGTGCAACAATCCTTCAGTACTTCCAGACACCTTCCTTCAGACCTACAGTGAAATCCTGTTTAAATAGCTAATGTTCAGCATAGCGTATGTAATCGTCGGTGTGACATATCGCAACACAAGGAGCGTAGGCAGTAAAGTCATGTATGGGGAAAGTATGGCCGGGCGGGAATAGCCGAGCTATTAGGAACTAAATGTTCAAATATCTGTAGAGCTTATGGGACATAACTACGGGATCATCGGTCCATAAACTTATAAACTACTTATGAACTAGCTTATAATAAAGACGGCAAAAACATCCATGCCCGAGGGGGGATTCGAACCCCCGACGGGGAACGGCCTCACGCATCGTAGCATATCGCCTCAATCCGATCGGCAGCTCCGTCGCGGCTATTAGGATCTGCGCTGTTTTTATCACCCGAGGTTCGAGTCGTCCCTCGGGCATGGGTGTGTGTGCTGTTCTTAGGGTAGGTTAGTTTAAGTTGTTTGGAAGTCTAGGGACCGATGTCGCAGTAGTTTAGTCCCATAGCTTTACAAAGATCTCAACATTTTATTTGGGAAAGGATGGCCGTCCTGACACTTGCTGCTGCTTATACACTGACTGCTACAGCGATCCGGCCGTTGCTGGAAACTTTTCAGCCGATTTTGAGACAACTATACTGTGAATAATTTCAGTTTTGCTCACTTTACAAGCTGATACGTACATTTGCTTGATTAAGGAGTGACTTCCTTTTGCCGGCCGCGGTGGCCGAGGGGACTGAGGCGCTCCAGTCATGGTCTGCACGGCCACTACGGTCGGGGGTTCGAATCCCCCCTTGAGCATGGAGATTTGTGCCGTTCTTAGTATTAGCTAGTTTGTAAGTAGTTTGTAAGTTTAGGGACTGATGACCCCGTAGTTAAGTCCCATAAGCTATACAAACATTTGAATTTGACTTCCTTTTCGCTATTTTTCATAGTTACTACGTTGCATCAAATTAAATAAACTGCTGCCAAATTTTTTAAGAGCTTACAGACTTGAAATACGCATTGGTTAGACTTTTCCTACGGTTGAGTTTGCATCGTACATACCGGCGTAAGAAATGGTAGGAAGATACGGACATTTCATATGTCATAGAGAGAAGAACAGTATCTCATTTCATTGGCGAGATACAGCGTTTCCGACGGGCGTTCGCGTAAAATGTTCCTAATTCTACACTCCTGGCCATTAAAATTGCTACACCACGTAGATTACGTGTTACAGACGTGAAATTTTACCGACAGGAAGAAGGTGCTGTGATATGCAAATGATTATCTTTTCAGAGCATTCACACAAGGTTGGCGTCGGTGGCGACACCTACAACGTGCTGACATAAGTTAAGTTTCCAACAGATTTCTCATACACAAACAACCGTTGACCGGCGTTGCCTGGTGAAACGTTGTTGTGATGCCTCGTGTAAGGAGGAGAAATGCGTACCATCACGTTTCCGACTTTGATAAAGGTCGTATTGTAGCCTATCGCGATTCCAGTTTATCGTATCGTGACATTGCTGCTCGCGTTGGTCGCGATCCAATGACTGTTAGCAGAATATGGAATCGATGGGTTCAGGAGGGCAATGCGGAACGCCCTGCTGGATCCAAACGGCCACGTACCACTAGCAGTCGAGATGACAGGCATGGCTGTAATGGATCGTGCAGCAACGTCTCGATCCCTGAGTCAACAGATGGGGACGTTTGCAAGACAACCACCCTCTGCACGAACAGTTCGACGACGTTTGCAGCAACATGGCCTATCAGCTCGGAGACCCTTGACGCTGCATCACAGGCAGGAGCGCCTGCGATGGTGTACGCAACGACGAACCTGGGTGCACGAATGGAAAAACGTCATTTTTTTTTCGGATGAATCCAGGTTCTGTTTACAGCATCATGATGGTCGTATCCGTGTTTGGCGACATCGCAGTGAACGCACATTGGAAGCGTGTATTCGTCATCGTCATACTGGCGTATCACCCGGCGTGATGGTATGAGGTGCCATTGGCTTCAAGTCTCGGTCACCTCTTGTTCGCATCGCCGGCTCTTTCAACAGTGGCCGTTACATTTCAGATGTGTTACGACCCCGTGGCTCTACCCTTTATAAGATCCCAGCGAAACTCTACATTTCAGTAGGATAATGCACGACCTCATGTTGCAGGTCCTGTACGGGCCTTTCTGGATACGGAAGATGTTCGACTGCTGTCCTGGCCAGCACATTACCCAGATCTCTCACCAATTGAAAACGTCTGGTCAATGGTGGCCGAGCAACTGGCTCGTCACAATACGCCAGTCACTACTCTTGATGAAGTGATGTATCGTGTTGAAGCTGCATGGGCATCCGTACCTGTACACGCCATCCAAGCTCTGTTTGACTCAATGCGCAGGCGTATCAAGGCCGTTATTGCGGCCAGAGGTGGTTGTTCTGGGTACTGATTTCTCAGGATCTATGCACCCAAACTGCGTGAAACTAATCACATGTCAGTTCTAATGTAATATATTTGTCCAATGAATACCCGTATATCATCTGCATTTCTTCTTGGTGTAGCAATTTTAATGGCCAGTAGTGTATATATCGGATATGGCGGACACTGTACATTATCAACCATTCCATTTCCAGAAAATTGTTCGATCACAAAATGTGATTTTTGCAAATCGTACTGTCCCTAAAGGACTAAATTTATTTTCGTTATTCGCCAAAGTTACTGTGCTTCTTCAAATTAAGTAAAGTATTCCGCACCAAAAATTATTGCAGATGGCATCTCGAGCACCTCACGTATTTCTAAGGTAGAGCGCAACCCTCTGACTGAACGTCTCGAATTTTAAACAACCCAAAATAGAGGTATAATGTGACGAAAGAATTTTGGTTATAACCACTGTATTTAGGTAAACACTCAAGATATCAGACACTTCTTCTCGCTGCATTTCTTGTCTCTAAAAGTACAGCACTGTGGCATTATGCAAAGCGATACAAACGACAATACGCAGCACTTCCTATAACACACAAACAACGCTTGGACCAAGATGGTGGAAAAATTCAGGTCACTCGATTTCAGTCAATCGCGATGTGCAGACGGCGGGAAACTGAGAGGCAGTGGCGACCTAAGGCTGTCGGCGGCAAAACAGAATGAGGGACCCGTCCACTTGCAAATACATGTATTACTAAAAAAAAAAAAAAAAGAAAAATATTATCTTCTGAGATTTAGAAGCTCCCCAGGACGAGATGCACGGAACAGTTTGGAAAAATAGTTGCTTTCGAGTATTGGAGGCCCCAGAACGAGAGAGCAAGGGCGTTATATATATATATATATATATATATATATATATTTCGAGGTATTTGGAGGCCCCCAAGACGAGAGGCTCCGGGCGGTCCGCCTCCCCTCCCGTCTTAGTCCGCCACTGCTGAGAGGATGTCCATACCTTACTTATACATAGCTTTATGCAGACAGTACCATCTGATCGCCGATGATAGTGACAAATGAATCACTAGTACTACAGGCCAGTCAGTGTGCATCTATTTTACCCTGGTGCTAGCGAACATACATATTGAGGACTTTGCATTTTTTCCGGTAGTGCATTAGATTAATGTAGTTCTCGTTCGGGGAGGTAAGTTGATGAAGCGTTCATAGCTTTTAGTTCATTACCGCACCTCCTTATCAAACTAAAATGAGAATTTGAAATGTTCAATGTTTGTGAATCTATGGAAGGAAACTACTGTGGTCATCAGTCCCTATGCTTACAAACTACTTAAAGTAACTTAAAGCAATCCTAAGGAAAACACATACACCCCTTTTTGTGTCTCGTTTCCGCCGGTTGTCCTGGTTGTCGGTGGCCGAGTAGAGAGAGACCGACACAGGAAAGTAAGATGCACGCGTGTGCGGGTACGGAGGTGACCAGCCAGTGGGACAGCAGGAACTAGAAACACTAAGCTAGATTAAACAAGTTGTATATTTCGTAGAAATATGATACTTAACTTTTACAAAGTTCATGGCTGCCAACTAAGTGTACTGCTGAGACATAGGTTAACTAGGTAGAGGCCTGCCTACTGATGAGTCCTAGTGCCTGTTCTGATCCCAAGTGGCTGATGCAGTTCAGTCGTGGCCACGAGCAGGGTTGCAGCAGAGGGGGCTCTTGGCCGATGTCGTAAGAACGCCCCGCCGTGCTTGTATGGCGGCGCGCGGCGAAAGTAGGTGGCGCGCACTTCAGACTTGTGCGACACCACAGCCCTGCCCGAAGGAGAACTCGAACCTCTGGCAGGAGCGGCAGCGCAATCCCTGACATGGCGCCTAGAACCGCTCGGTAATTCCAGCGCGGCGGCTGACGGACGATTTAGAGAAAGTTCAGGGACGGGCAGCTCCTTATGCGTTATCGCGATATAGGGGAGTGGGTGTCACGGAAATGATGCACGAGTTCGGGTGGAAATCGTTAAAAGAAAGGCGTTATTCGTTGCGGTGAGATTTATTTGGGAGAGACATGATCATCGTAATAAAGTAACAGAAATCAGATCGAAAACGGAAGTATTTAGATGTTCCTTTTTCCCAGGCGCTATCAGAGAATGGAAGTGTAGAGAAACATCATGAAAGCGATTTGATAAACCCTCTGCCATGCACTTCACAATAATTTACAGAATATTTACAGAGTGTTCAGAAAAGGGCTCCCTGATTTTAAAATTATATATCTCGAAAACAAAGATCGATAGAGGAATGCAGTAAACGGTATGTTTATTGTGAAAGCTGTAAGAAGTTTATACATCAGTTTGAAATAATAGTAACAAAAGCTGCTAAAAGATGGCGCTGTACGCTCTACAGCTCATATCAGCATACATAAGTGAAATAATCGTATGAAAACACTCTTTGCAAACAATCACAACACAATGTTTTCAAAATGTTCACCATTGGCACTACAGAGGTGGCGCAAACGAAGAATGAAAGTCGCCATCACATTTCGTAGTGTTTCAACCGAAATGGATTCACATGCCACAGAGATCGCCGATTGAAGCTCGTCCAGCGTGGCGGGATGTTTCGGATAGACCATGTCAAATATATCCGGCGAATATGGAGGCCAATCCATGCCTGCACCAGTAAATTAGGGATATTCCAAAGCAATGACTCGATTCACGAAGTATTCCTCAAGAAAGCGAAACACTTGTTCGGTCCGATGTGGTCGGGCTCCATCTTGCAACGTAATGTGCACCACTGACCGTTTCTCGAATGAAAAAAGGGCCAATAAAGCCTCTGCTGCATACTACAGCCCACATAGTAACTTTAGGAGAATACAGGGGTTTTGCTTCACACCAATATGGCATTTCGTAACCCGAAAATCGCCAGTTCTGCTTATTCACGTATCCATTCAGGTGGAAGTGTGCTTCATCTGTAAACCACATGCAGCCAACATCAAATACTTCACTATCAATCATTGTGAGCATCTGATTAGCAAAGGCAACCCTTTGTTGCACAGCTCGTACGGGTATAGCCTGGTGCGTTTTAATTTTGAATGGAAACATGTGTAGGCTCTTTCTCAGTATTTTCTGCGTGCTGGAACGCTTCAAACCAGTCTCAGATGCAATTCTACGGACGGATGACATTGGATTTCGCTGAATAATTCCAGAAACTGTGGCGATATTTTCAGGCGTAACTGCGGTTTGGTTGCGGCCAACATGCCCCACTAGATCATCAGTTAAGCTGCCTGTTCGTTGAAATTTTGCCTAGAGCGTACGAATGGTTTTCGCATCGGGTCCTTTTGGAACATTAAATCGTGCTTGAAAACTTCGCCTTGTTGCCGTAGGACTCTTTTCTAACCTGTGGTACTATAGCACCAGAAACACGCGTTGTTCAATGGAGTACATGGTTTTAATCTCTTCCTTCGGTACGCAAACCTCCTTTCACGTTTCAATAGTGGAACTGAACGCTCTGGGCTTCGGATCACTATTTATACTATGCATTACGTATGGCGATTGAAGGGGCATCTGTTAGCAGCTTTTTCAAACTGCTGTATAAATTTCTTAAAGCTTTCACAATAAACATATGGTTTACTGCATTCCTCTATTGATCTTTGTTTTCGAGATATTTAATTTTGAAATCAGGGAGTCCTTTTCTGGACACGCTGCACATGCGTTCTTTTAAAAATGGTTGTTAATTGTTTCCCACACGTTTGCAAACACTGATTTTGTTTTAGTCCAGTATAACCCTGCAACCTGCAGTTGTATCTCGTAAGTACGTCGCGTCGACACAAAATGTATTTTCTGCGGTTTTATTTCCTCCTACTTTTATGTTTGGCACCAAAGATATTTAGTGAATACGGCACTATAGAAGTCACTCAAATATCCTAACTGTAACTCAAGGATGCTGGAGACATCTATTGTTAACACTGTAAAATCAATACTATACTAGGGAAGCTATTCCATGAGCCACGCTATACGTCACAGCCGCCATGTTATGTCGGAGCAAGCTGTCAAAAAGCTCGTCTGAACACGAAAAATGATATCACTGTTTACTGATACTGTGTGACGCTGCCCATGTTGTAGTTTAGTGCAGTAAAATAACGACTCTAAAGTTGCAAGTACTAGCACTGTTAACAACCCAGAAGGCCCCTCGCGAAAATGGCGGTCCCACCAAACACCGCCACGGTTTGCTATGCAACGGTATCTTGGAGTAATCCCTCCAATTCTGTATTGACCTCACTGCGTTAACGTCAATTAGTTAATATCTTTGCTGTCAAAAAATTTTGATACCCGTTTCGGAACTGTTTCATTTTAGAACTCTCGCTGTTATTTATGAACAGAATTAGTACGCAGCATTGCGGCTACATCACCGAGGAAAATCCCATCTTCAGTGAGGCTTGCAGGCTGGTTGATGAACTACGAGGGCGATTTGGAAAGTAAGTTTCGCTCTTTTACGTCACGTGATTGAGTAGCGATGGCATCGTCAGTTTCGTTCAGTTGTGTCGATCGATTCGTTACGTTCCCTCATCAATACAAGCGTTTAAAATGTATGCAGCAATATAAGATCCAATCAAGTTTGAGAAACGTGGAGTTATAATACTATTGTGGGCAAAACAAATGACACCAGGAGCAGTTCACCCTCATACGTACAATGGTAGCGTCTTAGATTATGAATCCAAACGTCGCGGATTCGATCCTTACTCAGTACTAAGAATTTTATCTGTGTCTTTTCACTTCTTTCGCCTCTGGCCATGTTATTGACGTAAAAAATGACGCCGCGCAGGTATGGCCGCGCGTTCTGACGCGTCATATCACGGATGGGGCGAAGGTTCGAGTCCTCCCTCATGCATGGGTCTCGTAGACCGATGACCGCAGCAATTTGGTCCCTTCAGGGGGAAAATAAAACTACATTAAACTTGTATATAAAACTCTTCTGGGTTTTGGACCGCATCGTCAAAATATCAAACACTTCACCGACGTTTCGGCCACTATTGCAAGTGGCTATCTTCTGGGTGTAAATGTAACACCCAGAAGATGGCCACTTGCAATAGTGGCCGAAACGTCGGTGAAGTGTTTGATATTTTGACGATGCGGTCCAAAACCCAGAAGAGTTTTATATACAATGACAACGGCCGCGGAAGCCTTCGTCTACATTAAACTGTTGGCCCCCCTGTTAGTGGCTGGGTTAGTACCAAAGGTCGGAGGAAGGTAACGTCATACCACCACCAAACATGATAATGCCTAGTAAAGCATTATTTTAATAAAAACATTAGTAGAAAGGGCATACAAAATATGTGAACCAGTATACGTGGAAGATGAGACGAAACACCTGCGATGGACGTTCAAGAAGAATGGTTACTCAAACAAGGAGACAGACCGAGCACTTCGCCCTAGGAAGAGAACCGGGAACAACGAGAAACGACACCAGCCCAAGGGGAAAGTTTGTCTTCCAGTTATTAGTGAGATCACAGATCGCATTGGGAGAGTATTACGAAAATATGATGTGGAAACTGTTTTTAGACGTACTAGAAAATAAAAGAACGTGTATGATCGGCGAAAGATATGCGACGTCCTCTGGTTACACCGTGTGTTTATAAAATTCCTCGCAGTTGTGGACAGGTTTACATCTGAACGAACATAAAAGGAACTGCCGCCAAGGACATACTGATAAATAAGCCCTAGCGGAACATGTTTATCAAGAAGGTAACCATGAAATAAAATTTAACGAGACGAGCGTCATAGCAAAGACATCACATTATCATGCACGTATCGTCATAGAGGCCATAGAGATTTTCAAACACCAAAATAATTTTAAGAGGAACGAGGAAGGTGTTAAACTGGACAAAATTTGGATGTCAGCATTGTAGTGACAATCGATTATTTTCAATCGAGAATGTTGGCAATATCAGAGATCATAGAGCAGACGATGATACATGACTGACAGTGGCTCTCTTAGGTTGTTTGCAGATGTCGCCGTCATTTACCGTCTAGTAAAATCATCTGAAGATCAAAACCAACTGCAGAAAGATCTGAATAAGATATCACTATGGTGTAAAAATTGGCAATTGACTCTAAATAATGAGAAGTGTGAAGTCGTCCACATGAGTACGAAAAGAAATCCGTTAAACTACGTTTACAAGATAAATCAATCAAAAGTGAAGGCCGTAAACTCCACAAAATATCTAGGAATTACAATTACTTCAGACTTAAACTGGAAAGAACACGTAGATAATGTCGTGGGAAAGGCGAACCAGAGAATGCGTTTTATTGGCAGAACCCTTAACAGATGCAACAGAACTACAAAAGAAATTGCATACAATACGCTTGTCCGTCCATTTTTGGATTATTGCTGCCCAGTGTGGGATCCTTATCAGGTGGGTTTGACGGAGGACATCGAAAGAGTTCAGAATAGGGCAGCTCGTATCGTATTGTCACGATACAGGGAAGACAGCGTTACGGAAATGATACAGGATCTAGGATGGGAATCATTACAACAACAGCGCTTATCGCTGCGGCGTGGGCTACTTACGAAACTCCAATCGCCAACTTTCTCCTCCGAATGCGAAAATATATTGTTGACTCCCACTTACATAGGTGGAAATGATCATCGGAATGAAATACGAGAAATTAGAGCTAAAACGGAGAGATTCAGGTGTTCTTTCTTCCCGCAAGCTATTCGAGTTTTGAATGGGAGATAAATAGTATAATGGTGGTTCGATGAAACCTCTGCCAGGCACTTAAATGTGATTCGCAGAGTATCCCATGTAGATGTAGTGGCCCTCTCTGGATGACCTCCAGTTCCCTTGCAGTTTGCCGCTTGACCTCCCAGGATGCCTTTCGCAGTTGAAGGCGAAACGCCAGGGGAAAGTTTTACGAATGGACCACGACATGTTAGCCCGGAAGTTTCAAGTTACGACAACTCCTGTCATGAAAGCCTTCATTGTACGAAGTGGTCGACCGTCTGTTGCGAATGACGAGTTTGTTACAATAGTGGATCAAGTGTTTAGCAGGCAAAATCGCCGAGATAAAGAAGAGCGTCGGTGAGTGGCTACACTCGCAGGCGCCACAGTTTTACGCCGAAGGGATTTACAAGCGATATGATAATGTTTGAACGTGTATGGAAATTAAGTTGGGAAATAGACGAAACAGTGTACTGGTCACTGGTATATAATAAAAATCCCCACAATAAAGTGTTTTCTGAAAAAAAAAAAAAAAAATGAAAATATCAGAAGTTACTTTCAACTGCCGTGGTACGAGCAATGGATTTGGTGCAGGCGCGGACTCTTTTTGGGTGGGTGTGAGGAAACGGCGCAGTTTCCGGTAAGGCGGCGGGAGGGGGGGGGGGGCGTCCCGGCGGCGCGTTCTCGCGCATATTGTGCCGCCTCATCCGGTATGGCGCGCACGTACTGACTTCCAACTCTCTCTATTGGGACCAGCAATTAGCTTTAAACGGCCTGGATTGGCGGAAATCCGTAGGGAGCGTCGGAATTCTCTCGCCGCTCGGCCATTTATCGCGCTGAATACTTTCTCGTACAAAATTTCGATCTTCGACAATTTACGGCACCTTTTTTCGTAACTTTCTGTATAGGTTATATCTGCATTCTCGCTTTTAGTGTGGTGTCCAGCGCTACCTACAGACTTTACGGCCTTTTCAGCGGTGTATTACAATCATCTTTATCGCGGTGGTGAAATTTAAAAGCACCAAATCGTGTCCTCGTATTCCGCATGTCTTTCGATGTCATTAGTTCGATCATCAATGACATATTCCATAGATGGTTTACTCGATTTTTCTGGGTATGTCGTGGAGTGGGGACAGTTAACAAATTATGTATGGGTCTATGTGATGTCTTTGTAAATGGGGGATGTCCATTTACAGGTTACTAAATAACACCATAGACTTACTAATATAGCACGGTGCCTTTTAATACTACTCTTGTCACCAGAAATACACATGAAGTCAGTTTTTATCGATAAATGTTAATAAATACTCATCTATGGAATGGGAGTAGCCGGCCGCGGTGGCCAAGGGGTCTGAGGCGTTCCAGTCACGGTCTGCACGGCCACTACGGTCGGGGGTTCGAATCCCCCTCGGGCATTGATATTTGTGCTGTCCTTAGTCTTAGTTAGTTCATAAGTAGTTTGTAAGTTTAGGGACTGATGACCCCGTAGTTAAGTCCCGTAAGTTATACAAACATTTGAACATTTGATTTGAATAGGAGTAGTGTAGTTGAAAAGATTGGCTGTTTCCTAGCTACTGTATACATTTTATGTTATTGGACAAATGATCAAAGATGTTTGCGCTTGAATATTGAAATTCATTTTGAACCACATAGGACTCTCGTAATCGGCAATACATAACGCCGGGGAGGGGGGAGGGGGGGATAGTCGTGAGGTTTGGAGCGCCATATTACGGATCGCGCGGCTCCCGTGTCGGAGGTTCGAGCATGCGTGTGTGTGTTCTCCTTAGTTTAGTTTACCTTAGTTTAAGTAGTTTGTAAGTCTAGGTACGGATTACCCACGGAATTACAAACATTCGAGCCATACATGACAATTTCTCGTTTAGTGTTACGTTGTGGACTTCATAAGAAGAAGGAAGATGGCTTTTACGTTTTGTCGTCAGCGTGGTCATAGGACACGGAGCTCACGCTCGGACTGTTTGGGTAAGGATGGTTAAGGAAATCGAGCACGCCTTTTCAAACGAACCATCCCGGCAATTGCCTGGAGTGGTTTAGAGAAATCGGAGAAAACCTACTTCGGGAAGGTCGGAGTCATATTTGAAACACCGTCCTTTGGAATGCGAGTCTAGTGTGCTAACAGTGCGCCATCTCGAATGGTGGGACATTATCATTGTGATGGACTATATGTGACGTATTTCATTTTAACGAACATAGATATTGCGAAGGAACGGTTAAAATGTTTAAGTTGTTTACTCAGTTTACTCAGTCACAGTGGGCAAGCATCACTTGTTATTCTAGTTTGATCAACACTTTTTATTATTATTTGAGAAACAGTAATTAGTGATAATTCCCGAAACATGTTAAATTGTTTATTTTGTAAAATGGCAAGTTTACAAAGAGAAAGAGTCTATGAACTTAAATGGTCTTGAGCAACTTCTTCAAGTTCTTCCTGCGAACGTATAAACGGCTTAATATATATATATATATATATATATATATATATATATATATATATATATATATATATATATATATATACAAAATGAAAAATGTTGGAGCCAATCGGAGGACAGAAAATAGAGCTGTCTCGAGTAGACGAATTTACGGCGATCAATAACAGTGGAATATGCAGATTATTTTAATACCGCCTGGAGGTAGAGAAAATGTGATGCAGGATGTTATACGTGGCTAATACAAGAACGAGGTGTTGTACTTGCCACAGAACATTTTCAAACAAAACATGAAAATACGCACCATCTATTGCTTGGTTTTACGTTCTTCAGATAATCATATATTGTCTAGATCCCGTAAATTACTTTTTACTTTATTCAGTGTGTATCAGAGCATATTAAAAACGACAAAATCTGCCATCAGTTGCTATGAAGAACGTTTATTATTTCTGAAAGCTCAGTTTTTCTTACAAAATAAACAATACAAGGAAGTTATCCAGTCATAGTACCTGTGTTGAGATCTTCATGACGCACATAAAGAAAAAAGAGGTTGTTGTTGTTGTAGTCCTCAGTTCGCAGACTGATTTGATGCACCTCTTCACACTACCCTTCCCTGTGCAAGCTTCTTCATCTGAGAATAAGAACGGCAACCTACATCCTTTTGAATCTACTTACTGTAATCGTCCCTCGGTCTCCCTCTACGATTTTTACTCCACACGCAAGCTGACGATCACTGGATGTCAGAATGTGTCCCTCTAACCTGTCCCTTCTCTTAGCCAGGATATGTCAGAAACTCCTTTTCTCCCCAATTCCTCCTAATATTTACGTGGTCTACCCATCTGACCATCATTCGTTTGTACCACCACATTTAAAAGTCTTCTGTGATATTTTCTCTGAACTCTTTATCGTCCAAGTTTCACTCCCATAAAATGCTCCACTCTAGACAAATGCTTTCAGAAAGGACTTCCTAACTTGTAAATTAATATTGGATGTCAAAAAATTTCGCTTCTTCAGAAACGCTTTTCTTCCCATAGCACTTCTGCGTTTTATAGTTTCTTTACTGCTGCCATCAGAAGTTATTCTGATACCCAAAAAACAAAACTCATTACTTAATCTAATTCTAATTCATGGTTTACTGTTGTTGATGTTCATCTTCTTCTTTCAAGACACTGTCCATTCCGTTCAATTGCTCATCCAGGTCCTTTGCTGTCTCTAATAGAATTACTATGTCATCTGCAAACCGCTACGTTTTTATTTCTTTTTCCTGAACTTTAATTCCTTCTCCAAATTTATGCTTGCATTCCTTCACAGCTAACTCAAGATAGGTCATAATGTGTGTATTTCCTCGCGTGTTCCTACATTTCTCCTAAATCCAAACTGATCTTCCCCAAGTCGGACTCCTCCACTTTTCTATTCCTTTGTAAATAATTCGTGTTTGTATTTTTCAGCCATGAATTATTAAACTGATAATTTTGTAATTTTCACATTTGCCTTCACTCTCTTTGGAATTGAAATACTATATTTTTCTTGAAATCTGAGGGTATTTCCTCAGTCTCATAAATCTTGCATATTAGGTGGAACAATTTCTTCATGACTGGCTCTCATAACGATATCAGCAATTCAGATATAATATCATGTCTTCCAAGGAGCTTGTTTCGACTTTAATCTTCCAGTGCTATGTCAAATTCTTCTTGCAGAATCGTATCTCCTATCTCATCTTCCTCTACTTCGTCATCCTCTTCTATAATACTTCTTTCAAGTTTATTTTGTTTGTACCGGCCCTCTATATATTCTCCCAACTTTCAGCTGTCCCCTCTTTGCTTAGTATTGGTTTCCCATCTGCTTTCTTGATATTGATGCAGCTAGTTTTTTTGTCTCCAATGTCTCTTTTATTTTCCTTTAGGTGGTATCTATCTTTTCCTTAGTTACACATTCTTCTACGGTCTTGGATTTCTCCTCTAGCCACTCCTGCCTAGCTAGTCTGCACTTCCTGTCAACCTCAGTTTTCAGACGTCTGTACTCTATTTTGCCTACTTCACTTACTGCGTTTTTATATTTTCTCATCCGATAAGTTCAGGGATTTATGTTAGGCCTGCCCCTTCTGCCAATATGATCTTCTGAGGCCTTCATGACCTTTAGAGCTACCCATTCTTTTTCTACCGTATTACTTCTCCCCGTTTTAGCCAAGTCTTGCCTTATGCTCCTTCTGAAACTCTCATGCAGCTCTGGTTCCTTCAATTTGTCCAGGATCCCTCTTCTTAATTGTCTACCTTTTTGTAGTCTCTTAAGTTTTAATCTACAGTTCATAATCAATAAGTTATTGTCAGAGTCTATATCGGTCCCTGGATATGTCTTACTGTTTAAAACCTAGTTTCTAAATCTGTGCCTTACCATTAAAAAGTCAATCTGGTACCTTCCACTGTCTCCTAGTCTCTTCCACGTACACAAGCTTCTTTCGTGATGATTGAACCAAGTGTAAGTGATGATTACATTGTGCTCTGCAAAAAATTCTACCAGGCGATTTCCTCTTTCATTGATTTTCCTCAGTCCATATCCACCTACTATATTTCCTTCTCTTTCCTTTCCTACTACCGATTTCCTCTCCCTTAACTGTCTGAATAATTCATCTCCTCAATATTTTTTGATCTCATCATCGACAGAGATAATTGGCATATAAACTTGCACCACTGTGGTTGGTGTTGGCGTCGTGTCTATCTTTGTTACGCTAATACGTTCACTATGCTGTTCATAGTAACTTACCCGCCTTCCTATCTTCTTATTCATTATCAGATCTACTCCTGCGTTACCGCCAAGTGATTTTGTATTTATAACCCTGTACTCACCTGACCAGATACCCTGTTCACCCAGTCACCGAAACTTCACTAATATTCACCATATCTAACTTTAACCTATCCGCTTCTCTTTTAAAATTTTCTATCTTACCTTCCTGATTAAGGGTTAGAACATTCCACGCTCCGATCAGTAAAGTGTCTGTTTTGTTCCTCTTGATGACGACGTCCTCCTGAGTAGCCCCCCCCCCCCCCGAGATCTGAATGGGAGACTATTTTACTCCCGGAATATTTTATCCAAGAAGACGCCATCATACAGTAGGGCTGCATGTCCTAGGGAAAAGTAAAGTTTGTAGTTTCCCTTTGCTTACAGCCGTTCACAGTAACTCCAGTGTGATACACCGTTAGCCGATGTTACAAGACCAGATCAGTCAATCATCCAAACTGTTGCTCCTGCAACTACTTAATAGATTGCTGCCCCTCTTCAGGAAGCACACGTTTGTCTAGCCTCTCCACAGATACCCCTCCACTGTAGTTGCGCCTGCGTTACGCCTATTTTTATTGTTGAGACCCGCAAGCCAGCCCACGTCGGCAATGTCTGTGGTTCATGAGGGTGGAGGGACTGTGCGTAACAGCTTAATATTTACAATTTATATATTGCTGAAAAGATAGAGAGTACCAATAATTATTTCGAGCTTTATGTGCTGGTTTTGTACTATTTTCATCATTTTTTCTCTACAAACATCTACCTTCCTTTGACCAACACATTACAACCAAAATAACAATTTGAAGAAATAAAATAATACCCTCAAGCGTCTATTTTGTCTCTGTATTAGGCTAAAAGCTTCAGCATTTCATTATCCCATAGACAGGGCATCCGGCCAACGTAAAACCACGAGGCATCCCATAACTGCACAGCACTATGTCAATGGTTTCTGTAAAGCCGCGGAGGAGTGGCCGAGCGCTCTAAGGCGCCTTGCTGTGGAGAGTGCGGTTGTGCACCGTAGGAGTTTCGAGTCCTCCCTCGGGCATGTGTGTGTGTGTGTGTGTGTGTGTGTGTGTGTGTGTGTTTTGTCCTTAACATAAGTTAGTTTAAGTAGTTTGTAAACCTAGGGACTGATAAGCGTAGCAATTAAGTCCCTTAGATTTACAAAATTTGAAAGATTTGAATTTGGTCTCTAAATTTCTCGTACAACGACATTATTGCTCAGTCATCAATGCCAACTGTTGAATGAAGCGATAGTGTCGATGTGCCACAAATCTATGGATACCAACTGTAGCGTAGTACGTTAGCGCTAGCGCTGATGCGCCAGGAATCCACAGATGACAAATGAGGAGTGAAGCTCTAGTGTAGGTTTTCCAGAAATCTTCGGAAATCAACTCATGAGTTGAAATTCATGTATACTAACAGGTGAAGGATGCGATAGCGTTGATGTGCCAGAAATATACAGATAGTATCTGAAGAATAAATCGAAGGTGTCGATGTACCAGAAATTTACAGATAATAAATGATGAGTGACGCCCAACTGTCGATTTGCCTCAAATCTGCGGATACCACTTGATAAATTAAGCGATAGCACCGATGTTCGAGAAATATATGGATACCAACTGACGCGTGTTGCACTAGTCTTGATATTCGAGAAATCGACGGATACCATTGTCATAATGCTGGTCCCCATCCAGACTTCACAATGTTGTTGGATGCATCGCGGTTCTAAGTTGGTCAAGGGGCGTGGAGATGCTGTAATGAAATACTGAAACCGGTAAACTAACATAGAGTCAAAATATAATTTTTGAATATTATTTTATTTATTACTAGCTTAAAACCCGGCGTTGCCCGGGTATTTATTTATTTATTGCTGCCATTTTCATGTATATATTCATTTGTATAAGGGCTGTATGTCTGTAAAATCTCTTGGGAATACAATTAGTAGTAATGAAGCAACAGATTAAAACTTGGTGCGTGATGGGATGGTTTTCCAGGAACGTTACTGTTTACGTGGTCATATCTCATGAACTACGTGTCACACTGTGATACAATTTAGAAGGTACATTCAGTTATATGTTTGTATACTGTCTGTAAAATTTCCTGCCGCTACAATTAAAACTGTACAAATTACAAATTGTAACGTCATACCGAATGCCGTAGTTTTACTCCATAAACAGCGGAAAAGTAATAAGCGAGAAACTTTTTTCCTTTCATCATTTACTATGGTTGCCAGCGAGAAAAGGTTTCATAAAGGTTTGAAATTATGTTTAAAGTTTGTTGCAAGTCGCTAAGTACTGTCATTGTCATACAGTGTATTTCGAAAGTCTCGCCGCATTATATGACATTTTTTTGCGACTTCTATTGGTTATGACGGAATTTCTTTTGAACCATATGCCGTATGTGATTCTTAACAATGCAGCAATTGTTACCTCACGGTAAGGAATGTGTGTTCCAAATTTGGTTGAAATCGGTCCAATGGTTTAGGAGAAAATGAGCAGCATTGTCGCAAAATGAAGCAGTTTTTCGCGCATCTCATTGTTTATGACGTCATTTCTCGTGAACTACATTGCGTATGTGATTCTTACATTTACGGCGACCGTCCTCATGGATTGAAGCTTACGTGTACAAAATTTCATAAAGATTGGAACAAAACAGTAGATTTGTATGCAACACGTACAAATATACGGACACTTTGTTTTATATATCAGATAAAGAAGCAGCAGAGGTCACTAACCGTCGTACACAACGATAAAGGGAGACACAACAATAACGGTTGGCAGGAAGGGGGAAACCGTCAAACTGGTGAACCTAGCGTCAGCAGAAGTTTTACATGGTGTGCGTATAAATTTCGATCGGTTTTGGCTAATCGACGGTTGGATTGATCAGCATTCAGTTAATCGATCTTGTACTGCGTATACAAATGTCCATGTCATGCGGCAGTAATGAATTTAGAGGAACAATAAAATCATGCTCCAGCGAGGCTAAATCCTGATGTCGGTTTTAGCCGCTGTCCTCTGGAATGCGAAAGATGTTCAAACGTTTGAAAATTTAAGGGACCAAACTGTTCAGGTCATCAGTCCCTAAACTTGGAAACTACTTAAACCAACGTACGCTAAGGAGAACATGCACACCCATGGCCGAGGGAGGACTCGAACCTCCGGCAGGAGGGGTCGCACAATCCGTGACATGGAACTTTACACCGCGCGACCGTTCCCGCGCGAGATGGAATGCGATCTCAGAGTGCTAACCGGCTAACCACTCCGCTACACGGTTTGTGTGACGATTTTATACATCTAACGATTATGAAAAAAAATGTGCGTTATGTAACACAAATTATGTTACGACTCTCGTTAATATATGACCAAAAGGACGAGAAAGTTTTTATGTTTTGAGATTTGGGACAGAAACGAGGCGCAGAGTTGACAATTAATGGGGACCCCTCGGAAGCGACGAGAGGAGCGAACGAAGGACGCGACCGGCGTACGTGCGTCGCAGGAAAATAGCCGAGAAAGAAGAGTGGATACGGGGAGGCTGTTATTGTAGTGCGGGTTCTTGACTTGGTAGCTCTTGTAGTGGCACTTAACTGGAGAGCCGCGCGGGGGAATGACAGCCGGCGGCACAAAGGGGAAATAACAAGCGCGAGCGCGAGCGCGAGCGCGCCTCTCCGCGCTGTTTGCTCCTCCTGCCCCCGGCACCGAGGAAATCCCAAAAATCTGCAACCGACGAACGCGCGCAAGTAATAGCTCAATATGTTCTTTCCGGGAGAATGAAGGAAAAGAAACAGCTTCCAGCGTCAGGACTTTCAACGCTACGAAGAATTCCTTCCTCGGCAATTCAGTAAAATGCGAGTACAGAATTTGCTCCAGTAGAAGCTCATATTTTTAGCCGATACATTAAAGCTTCTACCCATAAGTAGCGTTATTTGTACGAGAATCAGACCGCTTTTGTCACATACGATATCCTGTGAACCACGGCTGCATTTCTACATTTCGGGAATATGTTTCACTCTTTGCGACACTGTAGACTGTTAAATAAAAACCCGGGTTCGCAGAATAGTTTTTCATATACACGGATAGCTTGAAGAACTACAGAACCCATTACGTTATCGTGCATCATGAGTGTTCATGTAGACAAAATCTATGTCAGGAGTGCCTAGCAGCGGTGGAGTGGCCGAGCGCTCCAAGGCGTGTTGCTGCGGAGCGGGCGGTTGCGCGCCGTCGGAGGTTCGAGTCCTTCCTCGGGCATGGGTCTGTGTGTTGTCCTTAGCATTGTTGTTGTTGTTGTTGTTATCGTCTTCTATCCTGAGCAAGCCTTTTCATCTCCTCATAAGAACGGCAACCCACATCCATTTGAATCTGCTTACTATATGCGTCTCTTGGTCTCCCTCTGCGATTTTTACACCACACACTTCCCTCCAATGCTAAATTTACAATTCCTCGATGTCTAAGAATGTGTTCTACGGAGCGATCCATTCTTTTAGTCAAGGTATGCCAAAAATTCCTTTTCTCATCAATTCTGTACAGTACCTCTTCATTAGTTATGCGTCCTTAGCATAAGTTAGTTTAAGTAGTTTGTGAACCTGGGGGCTGACAACCGCAGCAGTTAAGTTCCTTAGATTTACAAATATTTGAACATTTTTGGAGTGCCCAAAAAGACATACGGAAAACTGTAACGTATAAACAAATAAGAACGCTTGTGCGGCCCAGTCTTGAGCGCCATTAGACTGTATGGATCTCCATCAGGTCTGATAGAAAGAAACATCAAATCCATTCAGAGGATTGTTGCTAGACTTCATACCGCTCGTGTCGATCGTACGAGAGTTCCAGACGAATCATTGGTCGGGACAGCCGTTGTTGTGGTTGTACATATTTTTGACAAGAACTACGCAAACAGCTGTCATAAGCATCAGTTTTATTAAGGGAATACCTAATTCGTCGCCTAGACGTGTCGTTTATTTCTTAGCCCCATGATGTGGCTCTAGGTCAGGAAACCGTTAGTGCCTCAATAAAACTGATACTAGTGACAGATGTTGGCCCATTACGTGTTACGGCGGTGCTCTGGTTGGTTTGTTGTTAAATAGCAATCCCTGGTGAGAAGATGACGACATTTTGCGACATGATGTTGAGGAAATTTAGAACAGCAGAATTTGTGAGTGGCTGCAAAAAATTTATGGCACGTTTCGGTTTCTATTGCCTACAACAGGACAAAATAAGGAATTTATTTTTATTTTTGAGTCGTCATTCTTCTGGTTCGTCCGTTTCTACTCGCCACTCATTCCACTCCAGCTTCTTCATCTCAAATCAATACTTGAAACCTACGATCTCAACTGTTTGTTGGGTGTATTCCAATCTCTGTCTTCCTATACTGATTTTACTCTGTACGGTTTCCATTGGTACACTGTTCCTTTCTTCACCGATTATGTGGATAACTCCCTAATTCCTTACCTTATCAAGTACATTCAGTTTTAGATATTCATTTGTAGACCCAAATTTCGTTTACTCTACGATGTTAGACAGTGTTTGAAATTTTTTTCGAGTTCCTTAAGCCCTACCACGCAAAATACGAGAATATCTTCCTGGTATCATCTAGTATACCAAGTAAAATTTTTCGTGTAATCAGAGATGAAACCATCGTAATTTTCATTAAGGTAGCTTTAGTGCGACCATAATAATATACGCATCTATACAAACGTTGCAGATGATAATAGTCCTGACGTTCAGCGGTTGCTATATAATTTGTTGGACAAGTGATTGGACTGTTATTTTTTTTATTTTTTTCTGGTACATAATTCGATCAGGTCGGATCATGTTAAGTGAATATGTCAGTTAGTGGAAGTGTTATAAATTTCATCAAGAGTATACATTTGGCGTTGCTAGATATTTGGTATTGATAGGTGCTGCAGCCTAGCGTAAACATTGTAGAAGATCTCTTTTGCCCATGTGGGATGTTCTGTAAAATCGCCGAGATAATTAATTGTGTTATGTGAGAGATTTAATACAAACTTGAAATATTTTGAAAAATAATTCTCTGGATACAGAACAGTTTTAAGTTACTATTTCAAATTTTTGTGTAGCTGGTAAAAAAAACAGCCAAGAAACCATGAAACTGTATTTTATTTTAATTTTTACCGGTTTCGACTGCTGAAGGTGTGAAGTCGCACTGCTTTGAGCAGTGGGTCTTCAGTCCTTCATAGGACGTTTTCTCCTCCTTAAAACTTTCCCCATAAGTCATCTTGTAGTAAAACGTCTGCGGATGATCAGTTACTTCTAAAATTAATATTAAATAAATTTTAATGTGGTGTACTCTGATTTTATTATACAATCGTGTATAATGACCTACCGAGCGAGGTGGCGCAGTGGTAAGACACTGGACTCGCTTTCGGGAGGATGGTGGTTCAAATCCACCTCCGGCCATCCAGATTTAGGTTTTCCGTGATTTCCCTAAATCACTCCAGGCAAATGCCGGGATGGTTCCTTTCAAAGGGCACGGCCGATTTCCTTCCACATCCTTCCTCGAAAATCCGAGCGTAAGTTCCGTCTCTAATGACCATGCTGTCGATGGGACGTTAAACACTAAGCTTCCTTCCTTCCTTCTATAATGATCTAAAATGAATTTCGATCATCTGGAAACTTTTATAATTCACGTATGGGCCCAATAGGACCACACAAGGTACAATCAATGAATTTGGCTTTTGATGGTTGACTTTACTTTGTAGACAAATTTGTTTCACCCTTTCAGAATGAAGTCTCTTTCTTTCAACAGACCATGGTGTTCCAACTCGTTTTATAATTTCCCTCTGGAAACTTTGTTAGTTATATATACATTATTTCTTATAATGTTTCTATGTTTTCGATTAGTGTTCGTATTTACGAGCAGGGTAGTCATGTTAAATGTAATATTAGATTTTAGAATATCTGACCATAACTTATTGGTTATGAACTGTAGGCTGAAACTGATGAAACTACAAAAAGGTAGGAAAATAAGGAGATGGGAACTGGATAAATTGAAGGAACCTGAAGTTCTTAAGAATTTCAGAGGGAGCTTCAGGCAACAATTGACAAAAACAGGGGAAAATAAAACAGTTGAGGAGGAATGGGTAAAATTGAGAGATGAAATAGTGAAGGCAGCAGTGGACAAAATAGGTAGGAAGGCAAGACCTACAAAAAATCCTTGGATATCACAGGAGATACTAAATTTAATCGACGAAAGGAGAAAATATAAAAATGCAGTAAATGAAACAGGCAAAATGGAGTACAGACGACTAAGAAATGAGATTGACAGGAAGTGCAAAATGGCTAAGCAGCAGTGGCTAGAAGGATGTAGAAGAATGTATAAAGAGTGGAAAAATAGATACAGCCTACAGGAAAATAAAAGAAACATTTGGAGATAAGAAAAACAGCTCTATGAATATCAAGGACACTGATGGAAAACCAGTTCTCAGCAAAGAAGGGAAAGCTGAAAGGTGGAAAGAGTATATAGAGGGGCTCTACAAAGGAAATGAACTTCGAGACAGTA
Organism: Locusta migratoria; assembly: GCA_026315105.1. Taxonomy (NCBI): domain Eukaryota; kingdom Metazoa; phylum Arthropoda; class Insecta; order Orthoptera; family Acrididae; genus Locusta; species Locusta migratoria. Next base: position 26,672,495 of record CM048755.1, on the reverse strand, counting down.
TTGTAGGAAGAGAAGAGGATGTAGATGAAGATGAAATAGGAGATACTGTACTGAGAGAAGAATTTGACAGAGCCCTGAAAGACCTAAGTCGAAACAAGGCCCCTGGAGTAGATGATATTCCCCCAGAGCTACTCAAGTCTCTGGGAGAACCAGCCATGACAAAATTGTTTCACCTGGTGTGTAAGATGTATGAAGCAGGTGAAGTACCCTCAGACTTTAAGAAAAATGTTATAATCCCCATTCCAAAGAAAGCAGGTGCAGACAGGTGTGAAAACTACAGAACCATCAGTTTAATAAGTCGTGGTTGCAAAATATTAACACGAATTATATACAGAAGGATGGAAAAGCTGGTAGAAGCCGACCTCGGGGAAGATCAGTTTGGGTTCAGGAGAAATGTAGGAACACGGGAAGCAATACTCACTTTACGGCTTATCCTAGAAGATAGATTAAGAAAAGGCAAACCTACATTTCTAGCTTTTGTAGATTTGGAGAAGGCTTTTGACAATGTTGATTGGAATAAACTCTTTCAAGTGCTGAAGCAAGAAGGAGTAAAATATAGGGAGCGTAAGGTTATTTACAACTTGTACAAAAACCAGACAGCGGTTGTCAGAATTGAAGGGCAAGAAAGGGATGCAGTGGTTGGAAAGGGAGTAAGACAGGGTTATAGTCTTTCTCCACTGTTATTCAATTTGTACATTGAGCAAGCTATAAAGGAAAGCAAGGAGAAATTTGGAGATGGATTTAAAGTTCAGGGGGAAGAATTAAAAACATTGCGTTTTGCCGATGACATAGTAATTCTGTCAGATACAGCAAAGGACCTGGAAGAGCAATTGAACGGAATGGACACTGTGCTGAAAGGTGCATATAAGATGAACATTAGCAAGAGCAAAACTAGGGTAATGGAATGCAGTGTAAGAAAATCAGGTGATGCTGAAGGAATTAGATTGGAAAACGAAACAATAAAGGAGGTAGATGAGTTTTGTTACTTGGGCAGTAAAATAACAAATGATGGTCGCAGTACAGAGGATATAAAATGCAGAATGGCAATGGGTAGAAAGGCGTTCTTGAAAAAGAGAAATTTGTTAACATCGAATATTGATTTAAGCGTAAGGAAGTCCTTTGTGAAGGCATTTATATGGAGTGTTGCCTTTTATGGGAGTGAAACATGGACGATAAACAGGGTGGACAGAAAGAGGATAGAGGCTTTTGAAATGTGGTGCTACAGAAGAATGCTGAAGATTAGGTGGGTGGATCGTGTAACTAATGAGGAGGTACTGAACCGAATTGGGGAGAAAAGAAATTTCTGGCATACCTTGACTAAAAGAAGGGATAGATTGGTAGGACACATTCTTAGACATCAAGGAATTGTGAATTTAGCGTTGGAGGAAAGTGTGTGGGGTAAAAACCGCAGAGGAAGACCAAGAGATGGATACAGTAAGCAGATTCAGACAGATGTAGGTTGCCGTTCTTATGTGGAGATGAAGAGGCTTGCTCAGGATAGGGTATTGTGGAGAGCTGCATCAAACCAGTCTCCGGACTGAAGACCACAACAACAACAACAGAATATCTGTAGTTTCAATGGCTCCAATTTTTAGTTGTTTCGTAACTAACCTAAAAAATAATGCAGCAGAAATGGTCTAAATTCGGGCTATTATGTATGGTCTCAATTTGAGCTATAACCAGATTTTTGGGTCATTTTGTCAGTATGACTATACTGTTACATTATTGTTCTATAATTCCTAAGTCAGAGCAAAAATATATCCTGTGGTGAAAGAGAAAGAAATAGCGTGAAAAAATATCACCAAGACGATCGGCGTAGTCAGAGACAAAACTATGGAGACAACCTTGTGACTTTGATTTGATTCCGAAGATGAAGGAACCACTTCGTGGCATTCAAGTCAGAATTGTTGCAGAGATTCGAAAGGCAGTACACCGCTCCATTAGGACAATCAACAGAACAGGCTCTGCTAACGGTATACTACATCTTCCATATCAGCTTGCAACGGGTTCTACGCAACTATGGGGTCTACTTTGAAGGACAGTAACAGGTGTAAACATGTAACGCTATTGTATCGGTTGTGAATAAATAGTTGCCACTATTTAAGTTCCAACCCTCGTATATATATATCCTCTTTGTAAGAGGAATGTGTCGTCGTTAATCCTCTGGGCGAATTGTATCTGTAGTGTCGCATATTGTTACGACACCATAGACAACTACACCACTATCACTATTGTCAGTTCCGGATATGGGAACACAGGCAGTTGGGCCAATCCCTTATTGCACTCTCGTCAGAAGCCGCGCTCGTATGAACACTATCATGTGCGTCCAACGCGATTGGAGGGATCACATTTAAATAGTCGGCAGTGTCTACTCAGTGTGCATCCAGTCAGGACAGTGCACTACAGTTGAGGACAGAGTGCCACGCTCCGCAGAACATAGTCCTCACAAAGAGACAGTGCACCAAGACTTGGTTGCCAATTGACAATTAGAAAGTACTGAAGACTGTCAGTTGAACTTCAGATGTCTGGACTTTATCAGTCTCGAATAACTGTACTTAACCAACGTCAAAATTTGAGTATTTATTTATAATAAATTTCATATGTTATTAAAGTTCTGAGATTTTTATCTTAAAATGAACGTACTTCATCTTATCAATAACAGCCCCAAAACAGGATCCGGGGTTGACGCACCTTCCCTACACCGCAAGCAATTTGGTTGCGCGCGCGGCTTTCTATGGGTCCTGTTTGGTAACTACCTGACAATTTGCTAAGTCACCAATAGCTTCCAGTTTAAACAGAAACCTCCAGTCTTCTTCAAATGACAAATTGAATATGCTGTTAATCAGTTTAACTTCCGAACAATTTCATCCAATATATAGTGTCCGTATGTTTGTACGTGTTGCATACAAATCTACAGTTTTGTTCCAATCTTTATGAAATTTTGTACACGTAAGCTTCAATCCATGAGGACGGTCGCCGTAAATGTAAGAATCACATACGATATATAGTTCACGAGATATGACGTCATAAACAATGAGATGCGCGAAAAACTGCTCCATTTTGCGACAATGCTGCCCATTTTCTCCTAAACCATTGGACCAATTTCAACCAAATTTGGTACACACATTCCTTACCGTGAAGTAACAATTTCTGCATGGTTAAGAATCACATACGGCACATGGTTCAAAAGATATTCCGTCATAACCAATAGAAATCGCAAAAATGCCATATATGCGGCGAGACTTTCGAAATACACTGTATGACAATGACAGTACTTAGAGATTTGCAACAAGTTTTAAACATAATTGCAAACCTTTATTAAACTTTTTCTCGCTGGCAACCATAGTAAAATGATGAAAGGAAAAAAGCTTCTCGCTTACTATTTTTCCGCTGTTTGTGGAGTAAAACTACGGCTCTCGGTATGATGTTACAATTTGTAATTTGAACACTACGAATTGTAGCGACAGGAAATTTTACAGACAGTATACACATATATAGTGAACGTAGCTTCTAAATTGTATCACATTCCGAAACGTAGTTCATGAGATATGAGCACATAAACAGTAACGTTCAGCTATTCATGGGCTAAAACTACGGCTTTCGGTATGACGTTACAAATTATAATTTCTGTGCTACGAATTGTAGCGACAGTAAATTTTACAGACAGTATACACGCATGTAGTCGAGTGTACGTTCTAAATTGTATCACAGTACGACACGTAGTTCATGAGATATGAGCACATAAACAGTAACGTTCATGGAAAACCGCCCCTTCTATCTATTACTTCTTTACTACTAATTGTATTCCCGAGAGATTTTACAGACATACAGTCCTTATACAAATGAATATATACCTGAAAATGGCAGGAATAAATAAATAAATACCCGGGCAACGCCGGGTTTTCAGCTAGTAGTCAATATTTATGAAGTTTCTGGTGTGTAAAGAGGACTAAGAAGGCCCTATATTGCGCATGACACGGGTGCTAGGCAAGAAAGTTTCAAATATATCGGTGCGGTGCAAGTTTCCGCCTGTCAGCGGAGTAATTGTACCGATGTTGGACCGACACCTTTGAAAGATGATGGAGCTCGTAAATAATTGCTCTAAATAAGAGCTCGCGGTCGGTGCGGTGTCACCTTTTGCACAGATCCTCGAAGAAAACACGCAGCTGCGAACCTCCACTGTATCGCTCCTTTTCTTCGGCTCGGCGTGTTATGGAAGAATCAGTTGTCGAATTCGTTCGCGGTGGAGGGTGTGAGGGGCCGCTCCTTGTGTGGAAGACGGCTGCTGGGTGCTTAATTAGGCGACCACAATGGCGGCGGCCCATTGACGGCTGATTGACGCACAAAGAGTGTCGCCCGCGACCGCAGGCGCAGCCGCAGCCGCAGTCTCACGTTGCTGCCGACTGAGTATACGCGCGGCCGCTCACAACGCGACCTCCTGGCCTGCTCCCACTAAACCCACAACCAATAGTCGCTCGCCGCCGCGGAGTGCCCGAGCGTATTGACGCGCTATGCTCCGATGCGCAAGGCCGTTCCCCGTCGGGGTTCGAATCCTCCCTCGAGCATGGTTGTATGTGTTGTCTTTAGTATAAGTTAGTTTATAAGTAGTTTGTACGTCGATGACCCCGCAGTTACGTCCGATAAGCTGAACAAACATTTGAACAGTTTAATAATCGCTCAGCTCACCACAGCAAAGACCGATACAATGGTGAAGCGTTGACACGCACGTGAAGAAATTACGAGCTACTTTAAGGATAACCTGCAATTAATACATCTACAGTCACCATATGTCAATGAGTCGCTCAACTCTGAGCAAGAACTTCAATTTCAAGGACTAAAAAAAAAAAAAAAAAAAAAAAAAAACCTTTGTGGTCTTTCCACGAAATATGCGTCGGAGGAAGAAATACGAGGCGCGCCCAGAAAGTAAGTTCCGTTTGGTTATATAAAACGAACGGGCACAGACACAGAAAAAATATTGATTGTACAAAAATCTACAACTACTTTTTTACATAGCTTCCGAAATTTTGTAGGCAATTGTCATAGCATGGCACAAGGTTTTGTGTGCCTTTTTCATAGAATGTTGCCGCCTGTGTATTCAACCATGTGGTAACATGTTCTTTCAGCTCGTCATCATCGTTGAATTGTTGTTCGCCAAGGACAGATTTTAGGTGTAAGAAGATGATTACTGTCAAAAGATTTTTTTTCACGATAATGCCTGACCTCAAACACCGAATGTGACCAAACAGTTCTTATGGAAATTTTAATGGGACCTGTTAGATCATCCTCCATAAAGCTCGGACCTCTCTCCTAGCGACTGTCATTTCTTCTTACACGTAAAATCTGTCCTTGGTGGTCAACACTTCAACTATGATAAAGAGCTGTTACCACATGGTTGAATACACAGGTGGCAACCTTCTGTGAAGGATGCATGCAAAAACTTCTGGCGCGCTATGACAAGTGCCTACAAAATTTCGGCAGTTATGTGAAAAAGTAGTTTAAGAGTTGTAGAATTTTGTGCAATAAAAATTTCTTCTGTATCTCTGTACAATTTCATTTTATTACCAAACGGAACTTACTTTCTGGACGCGCCTCGTATATTACTTGACTCCTCGAGAAACGTACCCTCGCGGAATTTTGTCAAGAGTCCGCACCGCGGCGAAACAGACCGTCTCTTTTCCTGATCATCTCCATCGCACTTGTTAAGCGAGCCCGTAACGACGCGTGCTGCTCTCCGTTGGATCTCTGTCTTCTATCAACCCACACTGGTGAACAATTCTCGAGGCTCAGCCGAGCGAGAATTTTGTAACCTTCTTCCTTCAAATGAATCTCAGTCTGGTATCTGCCTTACTTACGATTAATTTAATATGTCGTTACATTTCAAATCGCTACGTATGTCTAATCCCAAATATTTTATGGAAGTAACTGCTTCCAGTGTTTGTCCTTCCGTTGCGCAGTTTTAGAATGATTTTATCTTCCTTTCTATCTAAATTCAGCACTTTACATTCTTATATTGACGCTCAGTTACGGAGAGGAGTCTTGAGAGGTTAAAGAGATTTCTGGCGTGCTCCAAGGGAATATATCTGTTATGATAAGCAGCGGTCCTATCAAACTCCCTTGGGGCACGCCAGAAATCACCTTTACCTCTGAAGACTTCTCTCCATTGAGATTGACAAGCTGCGTTCTGTTAGCCAGAAACTCTTTAAACCAGTCACACGGCTGGTCTGGTATTCCATATGCCTGTATTTTGTTAATCAGGCGCCTTGGGGAAGTCAAGAATCACCAGAGAGCCTGTATCTATTGCCCTCTGGGATGACTAGTGAGAGCTGAGTTTCAAATGAATGTGCCTCTCGGAATGTTAACTGACATAAAAGGATAGAATTCCGGTATATAGGACATATTCAAACGTCTGATTACTTTGAACACTCAATCAAAAACTTCAGTGTTCAACTGTTAGCAAAAGTAAGTTATTCATGCATCTCAATGTTCATGGCGTCATGCCTCCTGAACAATGACAATAATTTTGCAGGTACATTCAGTGGGATACAGGGTGTTTCCATAAGAGCGTGAAATGTTTAACAGGGCGTAAAGAATGTCCCACTGAACAATTTGATGTAGGGGGCTTGGAGAAGCCAGCTTTAAGGTAAACTTGTCCACCGCTTTCTTTTGCATTATTTTTTACAGCTTATTTACAAATGGTATGCGTACATGTTTACACGTATTGTGCTCTTTATTTACAAGGAAATTCTTTATCTCCTACTAGTAAAGAAGGAGGATGTCCAATACTGTTTCAGTGGAGTATCTCCTGTTCGCTGAATTGGAAGGGGAGGTCCTTTACATGGCTTGCGAAGTCACCTGACATGAATTCCCTCGATTATTTTCTATGGGGATGTCTAACGTCACTTGTGTATTGAGACGCCAAAGATACGGAGATGGAATTAGCTGCAAGAATTATTGCTGCTTGTGGTGTGATCCGAAACTCACCTAGGGTATTTGTCACTGTGTGTCAGAATCTTGTTCGCCTATGTCATGATTTCACTGAGGTTTGTGGACGTCAGTTTCAGCACTTTTTGTAAGAAATAGTTCAGATTGTATGATCATTGTTTTGGTGGTGATATTTAAAGTTAACTGAAGCTAATGTAAATAAAAATCACACAGTAATATGGTTGCATTCCTATTATCTTCTTAAGCTGACTTCTCCGTCCCAGATTTCTACTTTAAATTGTTAAGTGGAGCAACCTCTATGTACCGGTAATTTTTTTCACGCTCTTATGGAAACACCCTGTACGTAGACACAGTGAGTTGCGAATAAAGTCGATAGTATAAAAGAAATAAGAAATTCATACGCCATGCATGTGCAGTTTGACTGCCTGAACACCGAAAATGTTGTAAGCTATAAACGTCTTTCCCTTCATCATTTGATGGCATTTTCAGTGGGAAAATGTTTCTTTAAAGATCGATATTATCTATAAAATTCTTTAGAAGTCAATAAATTCTCTCACTCTCAAACACTGCATCAATAAATTATTCGTATTTGCATACCATCACTCATTCTGCCTCAACAAAAACACACTGTTGGTAACTGTAACACTTGTCTTATTATGTTAATAGTTTAACATAACATTATACCTCTTAATGAGGAGAAAATTACTGCATTGTAAATTTTTTAATTCGGCCAATAATTACGAGAAATACTGGAAATAATGTTTTCGTCCTATAAGCCGTTGATAGGCGGTGTGCAACAGGTCAGATGCCATGTCTCAGGATAGTCGATGAACGACATAGTTGCTACGCGGATCAGATCAGATCGCGAGTTTTAAGTCGTGAAATGTGAAGTCATCCTTATGAGCCTAAAAAAAAAAAAAAAAAAAAAAAAAAAAAAAAAAAAAATTCTAACACTGCAAGCACGGAAGATACAAGAGCTGCACCATCACAAGATGATCAAAAGAAATCCTTTAACTACATTTCCACTATAAATCAGACAAATCTACGGGCCTTAAATTTAGCTAAATACTTGGAAATAACAATTTGAAACAACTTAAATTGGAAAGAAGACGTAGAAAAAAATGGTAGGGAAATCGAACCAAAAGCTACGTTTCATTGGCAGAACACTGAGAGGACGCAACGGATCTACCAAATAAATTGCCTACACTATTTTTGTGTGTCATATTTTGTGGGATGACCACCAAGTGGGACTGACGGTCGATTTAGAGATAGTTCAGAGAAGGGCAGCTCGTTTAGTATTATCCCGATTTAGGGGAGAGAATGTCACGAAAATGATGCACGAGTTGCGGTAGAAATCGTTAAAAGAAAGGCTTTATTCGTTGCGGTGAGATCTATTTGCGAGATTTATTTCATCAACTTTCTCTTCCGAATGCGAACGTAGCCTACATTGTTGACACCCACCTACATAAGGAGACATGATCATCATAATAATATAAAAGAAATCAGATCGAAAACGGAAAGATTTCGGTGTTCCTTTTTCTCGCGCGCTATTAGAGAGTGGAACGGTAGACAATGCCATAACAACTGTTCGATGAACCTTCTGCCATGCACTTCAATGTGACTTGTAGAGTATTTATATAGATGTAGATAAAATATTATTACCACTTTCGATTGAGAAACCGATCCTCTTCATATATAAAATAAACAGAAAATATGTTTTTCTTAAATGGTCCTATCTATTTACAATATACACAATATAAATAGAAAAGGAAATGATAAAGAACATATAATAACATATACTTACAGAATGTAGCGCGTCACATGTTTTACATCAAGTGTAGTATTATTGTAACTGCTGTGTTCTTCATGATGTTACTATAAGGAAAAACAGAGATGTGCTTTCGTTAGAGGGCACCATTGGATGCACAATTATATACTACAATTTATCATATTACAGCTGACCTAAACAACATAGAAAAAATGGTAGTAGAGCTGCTGGCTAGAATTGTTGTTTTATGTTCTTCTATATTCCACATACTATAATGATATTATTTTCAGTTATTAAACTCTTTTTCTGACTAAGTTAACATGGAAATATCCTTTTGTATGCTATAAACTTTTTAATAATATGATAAATTTTATCATATAATTTTCCTTACTTGTGGTGATATCTAGGGAATCCAGGCCTTTTTTATTTTAAATACTGGCAGCAAAAATATACAGTACTTTTTATTACACCGTACTTGATGGACAGCATATTGTATGAAGTGTTACCCTCTCTAAGAATATTTAAAGTTTATTCTTTGTCACTTTCTAATTTTGTATTGTACACATTGAAACGACGACTTCTTATAAACAGTATCTTTCACCCTGCCTTATATCTGACAGGGGCGTAGGGAGAGGCGGTCAATTCTCCAGTACATTCAGATCAGTGTCCAGAATACCTACAGCCATTTCTAACTTTGAAAGTGGGCGTCAATAAATAATTTAAAAGCTACGTCCCTGATGTATAACGATGACTGATAGCACAATCGAAACCAGTAATATCACTTTATACACTCAAGACTTAGACAAATAATGTTTACATTATTTTGAATTAATGAAAAACTTTTACATGTCCAGCTAACCTTCAGCTATCACGTTTATAAATGCACTTTAGTACTCAAATGACCAGTCATGCGTTAATTAATGCAGAAAATACCATATAATTTTCGTTTACATAAATAGATGAAGTAATCTAACACAGTCGACTGGCAATGTTAAGAATTGTCTTATATGCTTAAAAACTTTGTATGAATTTTGTCGCGTTTATACGCATACTGTGCCACTCTAGTCGTCAATTTTTTTCTAATTTTAATGATACATGCGGAATGTATGCATTTTTGTATGTGATCAAGCAGTTTTAACATACTATTTTTGTTTGTGAAAATTAGTATAGTTCAATGAGAAAGCCTTCTGTGGAAAAGTACAGTCCATATAATATTACCGGGGGAAGGAAAACTTTTGCGATATGGTGGAGTGTCACCAGTGACCAATTAGGGGAGAGAGAGAGAGCGAGAGAGCGAGAGAGAGAGAGAGAGAGAACAGGGGATGAAAACTATGGAGATTAGGGAAAAAGGGAACTGTGTTCATTGATTTGTTTCTGAGCCCACTATATTCAAAGACAAGGATTATAAAACATAGCAAGAGGTCTGTTACAGTCCCGATACTTTGAGTATTTTTTTAAGCTCTTTTGATATTATTTGTAACTTTCCGGTTTTATACTGCTATGCCTTTTGAACTAGTCTGTCGATGGACACGGTATGCTACATTTTGTTCCTTAGAATAGCCTATAAGGTTCTATGAGATCCCCGGTGACTAAATGTCTGTGAACAATGCAATTAGCCATAGCAAGCGAGATGGCGAAGTGGTTCGCACAATAGACTTGCGTTCGGGAGGACGACGCTTGAAATCCTTCGTGTGGCCATCCAGATATAGGTTTTCAGTGATTTTCGTTGTTCGCTCCAGCAGAATGCCGGAGTGATTCCTGTGAAAATGGCTCACACGATTTCGTTCCCTGTCCTTTCGTAAGAAGAGATTGTGCTATCACCCATGGATTTGGGTGTATAAAAAGATGTAAACTGAATTTTCTGAATAATTCTCTTGAATTTATTAATGAAAATCAAGGAAATTCTAAATATAATCCCTCTCTTTCCGCATGTTTATTCAGAATGCTCGTCTCCTCTATGCCTCATGTGCCAATCAACTACAACCGTTGGAATACTTATTACAGTCTGTCAAATAATATCCTGACTTCCCATCGCACTTTGAGACGTTTGTAACATTTTCGTAACGCTCTCTCCATAATCTATTTATTTAAGAGATTTAGGTATCTGATTTTCACTTCATACGTACGATACAATTTGTTCATGTCTTTTCAGTATTTTATGTTTAGCTGTTGCTTGTACCCTTGCGCTTTTTCACTGCTTTTCCTTATGAATACGTCTGTTTCGTTCACAACTGAATACATCAATAATATTCGGCTGTTGCTTATAATAAGGAAGGAAAAATAGAGCTATCTAAATCTTCATAAGAACATAATATCTAAATAGTTCGTATAGTCCGTTGGTGTCTTACAATTTGTTCATAGCTTTTGTTGAAAAATATTCATTCAGTTTTTATTGAAAAATATTCTTTCTTACAATTTTGGTTCGTTGGAACATTCTCATACTTTCTGATTGCCGGAAAATGTTTTTTCTCCAATTGAGGTTCCGGTTTCATTTGTGCATACAGGTCGAGTACAAGCTCTTATATATAGAATTATGGACGGCGTGAAAATTCCAATAAAGTATCCGAAAAGTTTGGGAACAGTCGTCTTACCTAATTCTTTACACTCAACATATTACTTCATTCTTGAAAGACTTGCTGAAAAATTTTTCTGACACAGAGTCAAATTATTTTCATCGTATCTTACAAAATTTATGGCAGAAAGAAATCGGGAACTTACTGCAATTGTTAATTAGGCAATCGCCAAAAGTCTTTGCTGGGACCAACTAATTGGACTGCACGTATTTTAGAATAACATTCCTTTACCAAGGATGAGGAAACTCTTATTAAAGTACTGAGTTTTCTTATTTTTTTGGTAAGTAAACATGGTGATTTATTGGTGATAGATTTTTTCGAGATTATATGTTCAATATCTGTTTATTGAAATTCACAAGTATGCCAGTTAAACAGTTAATATACTGTCAAATATTTATTTGAAACAACGAAACGATTTTGCCCTAGTTAGGTGTACAAACAGACTAGCATACCAAAAATGAAAAAGAGGAAATGTGTTGTGAGATGTATAACAAATTTACAAGTATTTAGGAACAGTAAAGAACATGGAATCACTTTCATTTATACAACAGTGTACTATGTTGTCACCGTTTGTTTATTATGTTTTGAACTTATGTAGATGGGGGTGAAAGAGGGTTTCGCAATTATTATTTTAGTCTTCGCTCGGTGGGTACTACGCTAGTCAAAATCTGTGAAAGCGTCTGTATTTCTGAAACACACTTCAGCTTTATTCAGACAAGCTTTAAGCCTTTTTCATCCTTTATAGTACTTGCTCCTTGCACTTCTGTCTGTTACCAAATCCTCTATTTTTAACACTTCAAGATGTGTCCTATGGCATATTTGTGTAACAAATTTCTTTTGTCCTATTTCCCGCTCAATAATTTTACGTTAGTTATCTAATGTACCTACTAGACCTTCGGTTTCTATTGAAAACCCACATTTCAAACTTTACATCCTTTCTCATTTACATTGTTTATTATCCATGTTTCAGCTCCGTATAAGGCATTACACCAGAAACATACTTCCATAACAGGATTTCATAGTGTTAAAATTGTATTAGACAACAACTAATTTATCTTCTAGAGAAAAGATTTTCTTACAATTGCCAGTCTGCATTTTAAGTCTTTTTTAAGTCTGTTATCGTCAGTTTTTTTTTCTGCCCAAACACCAAAATTCATTTAGCCTACTACTTTGATGACAGTGTCTCTTCAGCTGTGCTTTGTCGTTTCTATTTACAAAATACTTTGGCTGTAGTTGGTTTGTTGTTTATTCATAAGGGACACCGTTGGCCTTGAATGCTCGCAACCGAGCCAGACTATGCTTAGAATAACACTCGGCCATAGAGAAACAGCCGTCTATGTCATTTACACGCAAAATGTGACTTTTAATAGAGAGAAATAAAGTGTCAGGGAAGTTCTACATAATTCACTGACGTCAGTGCATCATTGAATTTCCAATCAACAGTGCCAAAGGCCCTCTGTTTAAAGTTACTGTAACATCGCAAGGCACAGGTATCTACACACCTGATAATGCTTATATTATTACTAAAACTGCAGATGCGTAATTTCTCTGAAGTTATTAAAACAAAGTGAAAAAGATCTATGATTTACAGTATCAATCGTCACCCTTTGATTTACAATTTATTTTCAGCACCACAGTGTTAGCCTATGTTGCAACATACTTGTTTTGTAGCACCTGATTGACATTACAAGATTATGGCCTTGTAAAATGATTTTATTGGACCAGATGATGCTGACATAGTTCAGCGAAACCGGTCGTCATAAATAAAAATTGATGATGGGCGATTTTGGCTCTTTTATATCTTTCTACACTATTATAATTAATTTAAACAAATCGTTTTTGGAACTGATGATTGAAAACTACTGAAACTCTAAAGCAGTTGAATTAAGTATTAAGGAGTCCGGCGGACGTGTGAAATGCTATTATAGCTGACCGCGAACCGCCATCTCCGTTTATAGAATTGGCGCCGGAGAATAAGGCGGCAGTGCGGCTGTGGCAGTTGAATTAAGTATAATTTCCCTTCTATGATACTGGCGTTTTGTTACTTCCTTTCTCTATTTTAAAAGTCATTTGTGGTAAAGTACAACGCTCGTCTTGGAACTGACAGAGATTACTGTCTATTTATGATCGAGTGTTAGCCTAGGTATGGGTTCGTCCAGTTGCGAGCACTCGAGTTGAAAGATATGCATTGTTCGTGCAGATCTCTGCTACGCCAGTAGCCTCGATATTCGGCCAGGCACTGTTTCGCGAAACACATTTGAACTGCTGCGCCCAGCGAGGGCCTGGAGGAAGCCTGCCGTGACGTCACAGCGGAGGCCCAGTTTTGGCGGCGCGGAGCGTACCGGCTGGTGTAAGTGGAGTCCGGCGGACGTGTGAAATGCTATTATAGCTGACCGCGAACCGCCATCTCCGTTTATAGAATTGGCGCCGGAGAATAAGGTGGCAGTGCGGCTGTGGCAGCTCCCGCCCGCCTCACAAGGTACGCTGCGCAGCTCTCCAGCCTCCACACTAATCCGACGTCGTATCAGCCTCAGGTTGCTTACAACATTACACTTCAAACTTTATTTGCGTGTCGGTGCCAACTGGTGCCTTGTTTGTCTAGCATGAATTCGGTTAGCAGCGAATTACATTTCGTATATATCCACAACCCTGTAGAGTATCACTTAATCCATATCCATTTTATGAAACTATTACGCAAATCTGGTGTTCGGTACTTTGTCAAGTCAGACACGGGCTACTAGATTTGTTACTGATAGGTTCGATCAGTGCGCGAGTGTAGCAGAGATACTTCGGAATTTCAAACGGGAATCGCTGGATGGAAGGAAACGTTCATTTAGAGAACGTTTCTACTACCACAAATATCAGACAAATGAGGGATTGTACAGAGGCAAAAAGGGATTAGTTTTTTCCTCGTTCTATCTAGGAGTGGAACAGAAAACGAAATGACTGGTAGCGGTACGAGGTACCCTCCGCCACGCATCTTTCGATGCATTGAGGAGTATTATGTAGATGCTGATGTAGACGTCGCTAAGCCTGCGTATGAGCTCCAGTTTCTCCGATTTTTTCCGCTGAGACAACGTCGCGAGATAGAAGTTAGGGAGATGAGATTGGTGTTTGACGTTATACTGACGACGAGGTCTTAGATACGAAGTAACGCTCAGATTTAACAACGGGGAAGTAGTTCAGTACCATTTCAAAGGATTTATCCTGCCATTAACTATAATACGCTCAAGGAAAACAGAGAAGATCATAAATTGCACGGCTGGAAGAGTCGTATAATTTTATCGGAACATTCTGCATCGTATATCGCCCAACAGAAAAGCACTAGGTAAATCAGGTAACTTTCAGAGTAGTTTCCAATACAAATACGAAGTCGTTTGTTTGTACTCAAATAACTTTATCATTAGGGGCTATACTGTTATTGGATTTTTCCAGTGGGAGCCATAAAATCTAATTCAGCTTTACTTCATTGTCTTATGTACCGCGATCAGAACACCCGTATTCGAGTTTCTTCTTAGCCACCTTAGACTATTACCATTGCTAGAATATTTGCAGAAGTATAATGTGAAATTTGTTAAATGTGTCACCGATTTTATTTTAGAAATCTATAGATCATCTATGCCCCTGGCAGTTGTTAAGGCTTTTCTTCGTTCTATATCACTCTACATCTCTCTCTCTCTCTCTCTTTGTCTCTCTCTCCCTGCCTCCCTCCCCTCTCTCTCCCTCCCTCCCTCACACACACACACACACACACACACACACACACACACACACACACACACATAAACAGGTAACTAGGAGGTGGGAGCTGAAACCACGAATTTCCAGCAAAATGACAAAATGAAACTAAATGAACCTAGGCCGAACATATTAATGGCCGTTAGCTACTGATACTCGTGGCTAGTAGGTATTTTTAACTACAATTATGTACAGAGTACTTTAAACAACTGCGCAACGTTCAGTAGGTTATGTATAATCTTACATTTTAGACATTTTTATCAATTATTAATGAATCATGTGGTTAAGCAGTGTGATTGCACGTGTAACACTATTAAACCACTGTCAAATCAAAAGATATTATCCATTTCTTACTAAATGTGATTTTACCTATTGTAATTTAATTCCTAAGACATATAAGTAATTAACGAAAGGAAAACTGATTATTATAAATATTCTACATTATACCAGGTACAAAGTTCATGCCTGTTATCAGCTTTAGGTGTTACGTGACTAAGAAAAATAAGACAGCGAAACGGATCCCTTATTATAGTGTCATATAGTCTCATTATAGTGTCCTGATGTAGTTCTTTAATTTACAATCATTTATATCGTTTGATATTCGCACACCAGTATTACGGTATTTCTTGGACTTGTAGTTGGTGATTGATTAAAATAATTTCCTGTGGTTCAGTGGACTGTAAAATCTCTCAGTTGGACGCCATTTGACGACTTGCCTGTGTCTAATCCAACTCACTTAGCCAACTCGGCAAATTGAAAAAAAAAAAGTATATCGATGCTGTTTATTACTAGTGAATTTTATTGATCTCGTATGGAGCGAGAAAGAATTAACAAATGTACACAGATTTCATATGCATTCCAACTTATTTGTATGTATTATTAACAAAAGCGGCAGAAGATTGATTTAGTGCTGTAAAGCCTTACCCTTTTGGCTCATCATCCAGGCGCAAGACTCTGGAGATTACGTGACCTACTTTCATTAGTCGGACGTATTGCAGGACTACTGTGTTTATAATTAATTGACGATCTGCTTCCAAGAATTTGATCCATGTAACAAAAGCATAATTATGCAAAATTTTTCTCCCTATAATAAGACTTTCATTATCTAGTAATAACAAACATCTAATAAATCATTACATTA
Source organism: Locusta migratoria (assembly GCA_026315105.1). Classification (NCBI taxonomy): domain Eukaryota; kingdom Metazoa; phylum Arthropoda; class Insecta; order Orthoptera; family Acrididae; genus Locusta; species Locusta migratoria. The sequence goes on along the minus strand of CM048755.1, from coordinate 26,656,333 downwards.
AAAAAAATTAGTTTACTGATGTTCTATTTGCTAGGAGGTGTAGGTTCATTTATAGTGTAGGTCAGGAACGTTTTTATTTTTGAAAGTTTAATGATTTTAACGTATTCTACTTGCGCTTTCTCAAAACACATTTAAACTTCTCTCTTTTAAACTTTTGTCATAGGTGACAATGCTTTAATCTTTTGGTAAGTTTCTAAAATAATGCTTTACTTAATTCAGATTCTTTGTTTTGTATGAAACCGCTTTATGAGATACAGTCATCTCCTTTTCATCTTGATTTTCCACATCGTCTTTATATTAATAAAAACAGCTTAGTTTATCTCAAGATTTCCATGTCTGTTCTTATTCTAATTTCGACTTCTTTAAATGCTTCGTAAGCAGCTGTTCGCAATTTTGAAACAAAAGAGACTCGCATAACGACACATAAATTACATCTTCACATTGCTATTACACTATCGGAAAACACATGTAACCTGCTTTGCACTGGACTTTCTAACAAGAAAATTCTTTGATCCGATACGTTTACTCTAATATTGTTAATCACTCCAGTAGCCTGGAAAGAGTTTAATAAAATAGTACGTCCTCGAGACGTCATATCTGATGTCAGTTGAAAGTTATTGTGGTAAATGAGGACGGTTGGTCGTGCAATTTAAACTAACTGCCTCAGAATACGAGCCCACCGTCTTAACCACACCTTCCACCTCAGTAGGTCTTCTTTTACTACGAGAACAAAATCTGTTTGTCGCGGTGGAGTAGCCGAGCGGTCTAAAGCGTCTCGCTGCGGAGCGCGCGGTTGCTCGCCGTGGAGGTTCGAGTCCTCCCCGGGGCATGGCTGTGTGTGTTTGTCCTTAGGTTAGTTTACCTAGGTTTAAGTAGTTTGTAAGCTACGGACTGATGACCACGCAGTTTGGTCCGATAGATTTACAAACATTTGAACATTTTGAAAATATGGTCTACTGCAGAGACATCTTGTGCCAGGCTGTTCAACAGCGCTTACAGAAATTGTGATATTTGCAGAGGTAAAAGATAGTGAACGAAAACTTATATACAAATTAAAAGAAAAAAAAAAAAACAGACAACGATAATAACAATCCAATGGCATGAAAGGGACATAGTGGTTTGGAAGGACGTAAGACAGGGTTGTAGCCTTTCTCCAATTCTATTAAATTTGTACATTCAGCAAGCTATGAAGAAAACTAGAGAGACATTTGGAGAAGGAATTCAGTTCAGAGAGAAGAATGAAGAAATTGCGGTTCCGATGACATTGTCTTCTGTCTGAGACAGCAAAGGAGCTGGAAGAGCAGTTTAACGGAATGGACTCTACTTGAAAGGAGGATGTAAGATGAAGATTAACACAAGAAAACAAGTATAGTGAAATGTAGTCTAAGAAAATCAGCCAGTGCTGCAGTGCTGTACGAATTAGATTAGGTAACAAGACAATAAAAGTCGAAGATGAGTTTTTTTATTTGGGTAGCAAAATAATCTGTCTTGGCCGCGGTAGAGAAGAAATAAAATGCAGAATGGTGATGGGAAGAAAAGCATTTCTGAAGAAGAACAATTAGTCAACATCGCATATTACTTTAAATGTTAGGAAGTCTTGGTTGAGGGCATTTATCTCGAGTCTAGACTTGTACGGGAGTGAAACATGGACGATTAGGGGTTCAGACGGAAAAATGATAGAAGCTTTTCAGATGTACTGCTACAGAAGAATGTTGAAGATTAGATCGCGTAACTAATGACGAAGTACCGAATAGAATTAGAGAGAAAAGAAATTTCCGGTATACTGTGACTAACAGAAGGGATAGAATGGTAGGTCACGATCTGAGACATAGAGGAATCGCGAAATGAGCACTGGAGAGAAGCGTTTGAGGTGGAAACGGCACAGGGAGGCCGAGAGAAGGCTACAGTAGGCTCGTTCACAGGAATGTAGGTTGAAGTTATTATTGAGAGATGAAGACAGGAGAGGGTAAGGTGGACTGCTGCATCACACCGGTCTTTGTAATGAAGTTCACTAGACAACAGTAAAAAGAAATGAGACTGCACAGACACGTAGCCATATTAAGAAACACGAGCATATTAATATGCCTTAAATGTTATTGTCATCAAGTGGAATCATCATGAGCTTCTAATGGTCGGTCATTTGGACTGTAAAAGGAAGTTTTAATTCATTATAATCTGGAAAAGAATGTAAATTTTCGACCAATTCATTTGATAACGGCGACGCAGTTTCGCCGAAATTAATGACGAAAGTATAGTATTGCGACATTGTGATTGCGACTTTCAGACTATTCTAATACATAGAAATTAGTAATAAATTTCATAATATTAAGTCGTCAGTGGGAGGCCTAGACGCACGCAAAGAGTGGAGGGTAGAAACATTTTTTGCTTAATGATGGCCGGCTTCCACGCGGCGGAGAAATGTACGGAGGAAGAGAGGCGCAACTTTTAAAATATTTGCCTGGCGTCGGGTGCGGCGCGGCGCGGCGCGGCAGTTTGAAAGTATAATGGGAGGCGAGGGGTGTGGTCAGTGCTTGTGATTGGAGGAAGCGACCAATCGCAGGCGCCGACATTAGCATCACAATGCGAGGAAATGGGCGCGCGGCCCCACTGGCTCTCATTTCCCCTGCCCCGCCGCCTCGCCTACAATCAAACAACAATTGCATCTGCGCGCATTAAAACCCGGCCGCCGCCCGTATCGCAGCCAGAAATAAAAGCGGACACCTTCCGTGTCAGAAAGTGGACACATTACCTCGATTTCCGAGTAAAAAGCCGTGTGTCGAGCACGTAATGGCGACTACTCGACGAGAATTCGTCTGTGCGGACGTGGAAACTCGCCCGCGGCCGATGGTGTGTGCACGAAAGTCACAACGCTGGAAAATGCGGGAAGGAAGATTACCGTTAAAGGTACCGTCGATATAGAGGTCATTAGAGATGGAGCGAGAGCTCGGATTGTTTCGAGGATGGTAAAGGAAATCGGCTGGGCCCTTTAAAGGAAACTACACCAGCATTTATCGATTAGTGGAAAAAAAGTAAATCTGGAGTAGCCGAAACTGGACGTGAAATGTCATGCTGCTGAATGTAAGTTCAGTGTGGTAACACTGCGTCGTCTCTCCCGGTAGAAAATGTAGGAAGACCTGCCGATGTCCAATTTAAAGACAAACAGTGTCACCATGAGGCCATTTATTATGGCATACAAACTTTTAACCACATATTGATATTCAAGGGGTTCCAAAGCGCTATGTAAGAAATTAAAAAATACAAACTTCTATTGACACTATAAATTGCTATGCATAATACTCCTAGATATTATTTAATTTGACTGTTCCCTGTGATAAAACAAAACAGTCTTTCTGTCTATTCACGAACAATACGTTTTACTTACTTATTGATTTTTATTTTGGCTTCAAGCAGCAAACAGTATAAATTTATCGTCGTGTAAAATTTCACAGTGGAGCAATAAATTGTGTTTTTATGTATAAACTGAATACGCAAGTTCCAACGCAATTTTCTAACCGCATTGTCTCCTTAAGAATATTGCAGGCCCATCAGCTTCTTTTAAATATCACGCAGTGAAATTGTAACGATAGAATAATGACGTTACACATATAGGCAGGGGGAAAACCCTTTCAACTAGTTGCCGGCACAGAACTTCTTGTGCATCTTTGCATTCAACGCATGCCGGTATTCTGTGATTCAAATCTGCCACGTTAGTTTGAGCCTCATCAAAGTGTCAGAAACTATAATTTTTAATCGGTGAAACTTTGCGAAGTAACATCCGAGTCCCAGCATCAAATAAATGATGGATGTCATATGACATGTGCTAAACTTTCCGTAGTTGAACCACGGAATAGGAGAGATTGTGGATTGAATGGCCGCCATATGTCTGCCTTGAGATACAGCTCCAGTCATAGTAAGCAGTTTTCCTGATTGTAGATTCGAGATCAATATAAGGGAATGGTGTTCAACGGAACTTTCCTGCAAAAACACTCCTCTTTACCAAGTGGTGTACAATTTTATAGTGTCGTTTTATACGTAGTAAGTAAACGTCTAATCGTTTTTCCTTGCTTCTGTTATGGCCTCCAGTGTACAGTATGGTACAGGAGGAATGTCATATAACTTGTGAGGTGATAATAGAGGTGAAAATAAAACGAAAAAGTCATATGAACGTATGTCATGAAAAGGATTGAAGACTACAAACATCAATGAATGATGATCATGAAGTGTAAATATTACTTTCCGACGTAATGTGTAGGAGGTATGGTGTGACAGATGACTGACCCATCCAAGAAGAGGTGTTCAAAAAGTCCCCCACCCATCTAAGTGCCCTTGGTAACGTGATTGAGAGTGCGATGTGTAGTACATCCTCCATCTTATAGGCGGGATTGGAGACGAGCCACAGCGTCAGTCATGCTACGGACTGGGTGGTTGTTCCCGCCGGAGGTTCGAGTCCTCCATCGGCAATTGGTATATGTGTGTGTTTGTGTCTGTGTGTGAGTGTGTGAGTGTGTGTGTGTGTGTGTGTGTGTGTGTGTGTGTGTGTGTGTGTGTCTTTTGTCCTTAGTATATGTTAGTTTAAGTAGTTTGTAAGTCTAGGGACTGATGAACATAGCAATTTGGTCCAATAGGTTTAGAAATATTTAATTTGAACAGCGTCAGTGATGCAAGTGACAAGTTCTTCACGTGTATTTGCCTGTATAGTATACTCTATATCTACATCTACGTACATACTCCGAAATACACCCAAAGGTTCGTAGTGGAGGGTACTCAGTACCACTACTAGTAACTTGTTTTCCTGTTCTACTCCGATATAGAGCGAGAGAAAAACGAATCTTGTATGCATGCGTACGAGCCATAATCTCTCTGGTCTTGTCTTTGTGGTCTTTACGCGAAATGTAGATTGGAGGCAGTAGAATCGTTCTGCAGGCCGCCTCAAATTCCAGCTCTCTAAATTTCTTCATCAGTCTTTTTCGAAAAGATCGTGACCTTTCCTCCAGCAACTCCCATTTGAGTTCCGAAGCACTGATCGAATCTACCAGTTACAAACCTAGTCACTCGCCTCTGAACTGCATCTATGGCCACCTTTAAACCGACCTGGTGGGGATCCCAGACGAACAATACTCAAGACGGGGTCGTACAAGCGCTTGATATGCGGTATCCTTTCCAGACGAATCACATCTCCCCAAAATTCTCCCAATAAACTGAAGCCGACCATTCGCCTTCCTCACGACGATCCTGCCACTTAAACGAAAGTCTAATTGAATAAAGTCGGGTTATCTGACAGGCCTGTTAATGGGTCTGCGACGACCAATTAAGCTGCTCCATTAAACAACACTCAAGCTCGATACGCACTAAGCCTCACGACTGCTCACGATTATACACTGTGTACGCTTGCAGCTGTTGCCTCGGTGTGACGTCACAGTCCTGCCATTTGCTGGAGAACCTCCACACCTCTCGTTGGATGAGCCAGCCCATTATTCTGCCAAGCACAGCCCCTACACACCCTTTTCCTATATAATGCCCACACTTGTTTTCATAATAATTGGTGGATTATTTAGTCTTCAACCTGCTCCACTTCCATTAAGTTCCTGAATAGGACATATGTTCATAAGACTTTTACGGTTTATTTTTACATGCAGAATCACCTCAGAAATTATATGAAATTCTTCTAGAATCGTTCTGTATATTGGAGGTCATACATGAGCAATGAGCAATGAACAATAGATGTTGACCTACCAATGATAAAAGGACTCCATGGAATTGTACATAGCAAAACAGTCGTCCCTTAGTAAAGAGGAGCATTACTGAAGGACAGTTCCGTTTAACACCAATCCATTATATTGATCTAAATTTGTTTAAAGGAAGCTGTTATGCAGACTTAAAACTGTAGGTTCATACGGCTCGAGTATTTCTTATGGAAGCAACCTAGTTTGAAATTGCCTTGTAGCGTTCCGTATTCATTTCAAATTCAGAATTTATATTTGCACATAAAACTCAATGTATAATTCTATTGTGAAATATTAAACTATGATAACTTCGTACTGTTTTAACAATTGCTGGCTGTTTGCTGTATAAAGTTAAACAATAATAATAAATGTGACGTATTGTTCGCAAATAGACGGAAAGAGTCTGTATTGTTTGATTACACGACTGCCGAACTGTCCCAGGGATAGTTCATTCGCTCAAATGCCAAAACACGTCGTCAGTTGAAACCCTTCATCAGCAGTGACGGCCTTCCTGATGATATGTCTTGGTACTGCTTAGTCAGATGGGTATCAGTAGGAAAGTCCTTCCCTCAACGTGATGAGCCACAACAGTTGTTATATGGCCTTATTCACTGATGATGTTCAGTATTTAGAAACACTAAAAAATCATTACAAGGAAGAGAGAAACTTATTTTTCATTTAGCGAAGTCTGTGTTCGTAACAAATTAAGACACCTTCAGAAAGACCTTGACACTAAAAAATTTGCTCACTTCATACGCCTGAAGAAAATTTCTGAAAACTTTACCTTAGTTCAAGTGCAAATGGAAGATAATTAAGTAGACTGTTTGCCCTTTCTGAAGATATATTTAGTGATTTGACGACACGTAAACCTGCATTTTAATTTCTGGAAAATCCTTTCCTTGTTGATGTTGTGGAGGCTGGCTGTTCCGTTTCACCATCAATTATTAAAGATTCAGAAGTTTCTAAGTTGGAGGTACTAGAACTTCAAGAGGACGAAGGGCCTGGAACGTAGCGGTTGTTCAGTTATTGAGTTTTGGAAGAAGGTTCCAGAAGAAAACTATCTGCAGCAAGAAAGTGTGCCAAGAGACTCATCTCCATTTTTGGGACCACTTATATGTATGAATCAATGTACTCAACCCGCAAATTTATGTAATCTACATATCAACATCTATCTGATGATCATTTATGTGAACTTGTCCGCACTGCACTCACCAATTATCAGCCACATTTCAAATAGCTCAAGCAAAATTAAACATTAGGAAAAGCACATTCCAAATATAAAATAGTTCGTAATATTATTTTTCAAGTAGTGTTTCTTTACTGGTAATAGTTACAGTTTACTTACGGCTGCGGCGACGTAGTGAGCTGACTTTGGCAACTGCATGTTCGATTTACAACAATAATTAATTTACTGAGCAGACAAAGGTACGTAACAAGAGCGCGTCAACCATACAACATGAACAGCATTAATTATTTATTTAATCGTCATGACAAAAAAAAATCCCTCATTCTATGTGGCTGCGTTTTCAAACAGCATTCAACGGTCGTTCCCAACGTCAACACAATACCCCGCCAAAACGTTAGTAAACATTCACGTTGATACTGATACCAGCATAAAGCCGGTCACGCGGTCTTCCCAGTCGAAAAAAATATTAGAAAAAAAGGAGAGACAAAGGGTAGCACGACTTTGCCGCGTGTTCTTTCCAGTGCAATGCAACAATCATAATAGCGCTCTAGCTCAGTTGTTTTAGACAATAACCATATAAGTAAGAAAGGGTTGGGAAAATTATTGAAATTATGTATAAAGTTTGTTGGAAGTCGCTAAATGCTCTCATTAGGAAACACTGGATTATTATAGGATGGGTAATTCGGGATTAATTTTAAGCAAAAGCATGTCTCGTTATTTACGACGACATTTGTCCTGAACTGTGAGCCGTACAGTGATATAATTTTTCTGGTGCATTTTGTGACATTTGTAGATAATGTCCCTTAAGTTTTTTTGTGATCAAGATAGTACCTAGTAAGTTATTAATGAAAACGTCATTGCAGGTGATGAAGTTTCACCACATAAACAGCGATAATATAGTAAGCGATAAACCTTTTCCTTTCATTATTTTGTGGGGGGTGTCTGCAAGAATAACTTTTGCAAAAGTTTGAAATTATTTGTGAAGCGTATTGGAAGCCGCAAAGTGTTATCATTTTCGATTACTGGATGTGTAAAAGTGGAATATTTGAATGCTGCCAGCTTCAAGACAAACATACAGATTCTAGTTGTAGTACTTGTCTTAATGTTAAACTTAACATAAGATTTTGTCTTTTAAAGAGCAGATTCTGTTCGCATTTTATACTTTTAAATTCAGTAAATAATTACGCGAAACACTAAAAATGAATTTTTTTTGCAAGAAATTATTCAGGACACCGAAAATAGGATTTTATTTTGTAGGATTATACTCTGATGAAACGAGGCTCACTTCGAAACAGCTCCGTAAGTTTACGGCTGCAAAAGGTAAGGTAAGTGGCCACTCCCGCCCTATAGGAAGGTCCAGTGTTCTGAAATCATAAGTTGAAACCTCAGTGGCAATGAAATTTGACTCAGGCACAGAAACATGCTCAGTTACTTTAATGGTTAATCCTTCAAAAGTACCTAGAGGTTGAGGGGGGGGGGCGGCACATTATAACCATCTCCTGCAAATTTAGTAATTTTGTGAGGTTAATTATATTTCAAAAATATTTATTGTTTTAAAAAATAAACTCTTCTACCAGATGCGATAAATATTTTAAAATTTTGCAGTTGAACTTTGCACAAAAATTTCGGTAGTGAAATTCTAAATGTGGCGTTGTGAAAAATCTAAGTGTTGTTATGGATTACAACATGAATAGACGAAGCGCAGATAGGAGCGATTCCCATAATTTCAGAGTACTTTTCCCAATTTAATGTTCGTCGCACCCTTCTATACAATCGTTCTGGAAAAAAAAAAAATAGCCTGAGTTCAGATTGGAATTCATGATTGGTATCCTCTCTGCAACAGGACAAAATGAGAGAAGAGACCTTAGAAATAATACATCTTATTATCCTGCAGAATATCCAGCAGTACTATCTTTTAGAATTGTTCGCACCTAGAAACGACTAGTAATTACGTGAAAATAAAGTATTTATAATCTTTAATACTTTCTGTTCGATTCTAATCCTATTTAATGTTGATCCATAAATGATGAGAACGAAGAAATGTTTTAATGGTTGAATAAGCTGCGCCAGCCATCGGTAGACGGAATTATTGAAGTAAAGATGCGTGTACAAAAAATATTCACTTCAGTGATTGAAGCGACTGCTCGGGTAAAGTATGAAATGCGTATTCGGGACAATGTCTAGTACAGATTTTCAATTATTTGTTTCTTTTGCTTCTATTTCACTTTTTCGTCGAACGGGCTACCGCAGTCATTCCGTCACTATCCTTGCAGTTTGGTTCAGATACCCGTTCAAACATTCTCCCGTTTGAAGGCTTTCCTTAAGCCACGCCTCCCGACAAATCTGAAATCTGAAATTGTGCCCCGACATTGATAGAACATTAGGCTACACGGTTTCTGCTATTCCTATACAGCCTATATGTTTTTAGTAGCATAGTTACTAAGATCTCCTCTCTGTTGGCATTTTTGAAGTTGGAGACATGAGATCTGTCATACATTTTGTATTAATGATTGAAAATCCTCGAAGTTGAGACAGCAAATATATATTTCTTTTTTAATTTTGATTACTAGTTTTAATGATCTTCAGATTTAAGATATAAAACTGCATACAATAATACAGTAATATGCAACAATTGTGGTATGTCACTTTAGCTGAGACATAAAAAAAGTATATGTAAAGAATTTTATAATTTTCAAACGTTAATATAAAATTGTAAGAACTGAAACACAGCATGTGTTCAATCCACATAATTTCTGACTTCTTTGCCTTCAGCTTTTCCACAGGGACATTTATCCTGTAATGGGGTAATGTATGGTTGCCAAGAAAGCGTGACTTTGAGTCTGATAAGAATCGAATATCTCCCAGAAACTACTTCAGATACTTTTCTCTCTTTTGATAGTCATTTCCAGTGTTTCCTTTACTGACGTATATTTAAATATGATACAGCAAGCATCAGATTTTTCGCTCTACTGCTTCTTCTGTTTTCTGCCAACTGAAAACATAACGGCTTCATGTTCAGAATCAGTTATTTGATCTATCACAATGATTACCAACAATGGCACCAAACAAAAACATGTTGATACTGGACGTATAAAATCTGCATAAAATGTTTTGAAGTTTTAGTAACAACATTTGTTGGTTTGCCATTTATAATGTATAGCTCTTCAGTTTGTGTCACTCACTAGAAGCAATGAAAACCGTTAGAAATTAACTCAACGTTGATTTCACACTGAGGTCAAAGCTGACGCAAAGGCTGTTTAAAAGTAGAATATCGCTACAAGGAAAAAAAAATTCTGAATAAGCAGGCATGAAATACGAGGGACGATGATTAATTAAGTTATAGAGAAATCGGGCTGTTGTTACAAGAGAGGTACAGTGACACCGGGTTTTAGTGTCTTGTTCACATAATTCGGTCTATAAGGTAAACAGTAAAGAAAATCAGGGAGACAGTTGGCGATATAATAATAAATCATGGAGAAAATATTGAAAATATTAAGGTTTGTCAATGGCATTGTAATTGTTTCACACATCGAGAGACTTGTTGAACGGAATGCAGAGTTTTTCGAAACATATATTCTATTATAAACATCGGCAAAAGTAAGATAATGGCATTGTAGTGTAATCGAATAAATTCTAGTGATGTTGAGGGAATTTGATTAGGAAATGTGACACTAAAGGTGATGGACGAATTTGGCTCTTTGGGTAACGAAATAACTGACAGAAGTAAAGAGTATGTAGGACGCAAAGTGGCGATATTAATAAAAGCTTTACTTGAAAACAGAAATATACTACCATGTAATATAAATGTAAATGTCTGTCTTTCGTGTAACCTCGTACGAATGCGCAACGTCAGGAGGTAAACTTTTGAAATGTGGTGCTATAGAAGAATGGCGAATATTGATTGAGTCGATCAAGTAATTAATGAGGGGTACAGGGTCAAAGAAGAATACATATGATTATAGGAGAGAATTTAAGACACTAAGGAATAACGTAGTTTGACAATGGAGAGAAGTAGTGATTTGTGGGGGGGGGGGGGGGGGGCAGAGCAAGGTGTGACCACAATAGGGACGTTCAAGTGCATAAGTTGCAATAGTTTTGCCGAAATGCAAAGACTTCCACACGACGAACTGCTGTTGACTGACACATCAAACCAGTCTTCGGGCTGAATACCATAATAACAGGGGAGATTAATTCTACCTGACGGTAAGTGGTGGAAGGTCGCCGTTGTGGAAGGTGTGCTGTGTGGAGCTCAGAGAGGTGGAAGAGGCGGAGAGGGGAAAGCCGGCGGCATCTGAATGAACAGAGCGCCGCTGACTCATCACGCGAGATTGATTTCTCAAACGGGGAGCGTTCGACATTCAGCTCGCTGCTCTCCGTTGTGCCAAAAACTCGTTTGTCTGACGACGTCCTTCACTCTGGCCGCGTTACTTTAGTAATGAAACTAAAGCAGCAGCACTGCAAATACCACACGAGAAACAAGGTAGCTGTCGATTTGTGTGACACACACACAGACGTAGGGGGGGGGGGGGGAGGGGAGAGAGAAAAGGGGGGGGGAAGATCTGCCAGAAACGATTTTTTTTTTTTTTTTTTTTTTTTTTTTTTTTTTGTTCATAGAGATTATAGGTGCGTTACTGATTGCCTTTGATGTTAAAATAGACGGTACTTCTCTGCCATCGTAGAGAAAGTTTTACTGACCATAACGTCCTCGGTACTTCTGTTCTTTTATTTTTTTTAAATTTTTTTCTCAAATACCTTTTTTATTTTTTTATACGTTCGGTGTTTGGAGGCAGACACGCCGACCTCAACGTCATCGGTATTTCATCAATTTTATGTCAGTAATGATGAGGGCTGTATCTAACGAAACATTTAAAACAAAATATTAAAATCTGCTGGAATGTGGGAAGCAGACTGTTACATTTACCTGCGAGTCGGCATTTAATTGCTCGAAATTGTATTGTTAAAAATTCGAACAACTTTCGCCATAGATCTGATTCGATATCACTTTACGCTTCTGATTTATCCTTTATATAAAATCTTCTTAATGCTTTAGTTAGCGTCAATTTTTGGTAATGTGGTAAGCTTCAATACATTTTTAAGAGTAACTATACAACACTTGGATATTCAACCCATAATTCCTCACTTATTTGCCACCTTGTACACGTAAACGCAAGGAGGATTTCTACCGTGGAGTACGTGTAGTTACCAAGAGAAGGCTTTAAATCTTAAGTGCGTTCTTGCCTTGAAAATGCTAATTCGTATTAGTAACAAACAGCTTCTGTTTCAAAATGTTTTTCACTTGGTTGTTATAATTTTACACATAGACTATTAAATAGACTAGCGAAAACATTTTATCAATTGGAAAATTTTTAAATTTGAAAAATATATTTGTACCTAAGTGCGTTATTCTGTTGTATCTGGGGAAAGTTTTCACATTTGGAATGTTCTTTACCGGAGTCATTTTTATGAATTCGAAAAAAAGGCAACGCACATAAACACTTGAAGTAAATGCCGTAATTTCAAATGCAATAAGAGAAAATATAAATCTTCTACTAGAGACCTGGGTACGGGCAAAATTCTGAGTGATCCAAGTTAAAACACTATTCCCTATGTTATCTTGTACGTATTATATATCACATTATTACATATTTATACATTTTATTTTAAGCTTTGACCATGCTAGCATTATTATTATGTTAGGAGGCAGGCCTGAAAGCCAGTTTGCGTCTGCTGACCATACTATAAGTTGTTCGCTTCGGTTTCTCTAGGACATCCAAATCAGACTCCATAGCTAATTCTTGACAGATATGTAATTCAAATGTTCAAATGTTTGTAATCTGTGGGACTTAACTACTATGATTATCAGGCACTAGGCTTACAAACTGACTAAGTTAAGGACAAAACACACACACACACACACACACACACACACACACACACACACACACACACACACACACACACACGCCCGAGGGAGGACTCGAACCTCCGACGGGGAGCACCCGCGCGCTCCGCTGCAAGTCGCCTTAGAGCGCACGGCCAATTTTGCGTTGCATTGGTTGGACATAACAATAATTTCGTGTGGCATATTGGCCTGGTGAAAGCCTTTCTATTGGACGCCAGTTCGGCGGAAAAAAAAAGTTTGTAAATCTATCGGACCAAACTGCGTGGTCAGTCCGTAGCTTACAAACTGCTTAAACCTAGGTAAACTAACCTAAGGACAACACACATACTCATGCCCCAGTAAGGCCTCGAACCTCCGACGGCGAGCAACCGCGCGCTCCACAGCGAGGCGCCTTAGACCGCCCGGCTACTCCACCGCGGCCGTTCGGCGACTTGCTTGTCCCTGCAGTTGCCTCTGGGAACGTCAGAGCCAGAACGCGGCCCCCACCTTTCTCCTCTAGGACCTCAAACTCTCTCCTGCTTCCATGGGGTCGAGCTCCGTCTTTCATGAACCACATCTTGTCGAAATCAAGGCCATTTTGGATAATGGGAATGAAATCATTTTCCAAAACCTTCACGTATCGTTCGGCAGCCAACGTGCCATTAGGGAATATCGCAGTGATTATTTCGTGACTGGACACACAGTCATCTGCTGAGGCTGAAGAGACTTACCGATCGCGAAATGCGGCTTCTTCGTCCCTCAAATGTGCCAGGTTTGCTTATTGACGAACCCATCCAAATGAAAATGGCTGTTTTACGTGCAAATAGCTGCCAACAACAAGACACATATGCATGCGCTTACTAATTTCCACCATGCCCCGCAATCAACCACGCAGTTCTAACATTCTATGGCGATGTTATTTCATACAGTTCAGTAACTGCCACACAGTACGTTTTTCGAAACATTTGGTTTCAGGTACTGGTCTCTCAATTCACACAAATCATGGACTGGTGCTTTGAGTGCGCGCAGCTGGAGCTCTATATTGTCACAGACGTGTTCCATTGGCTTTACGTCACACGGATTTGGTGGCCAAGACATGGAGGTGAGTTCACAATAAGGCTCCTCAAACTACTGTAACACACGTATGGTGACAAGGTCTGTTATCGTAATGAAATATGCTACACACTCCCGGCAAGACGTTCAGCTTGAAAAGATTAAGGTGGTCCGAAATAATGTGCACATAGTCGTGGAGAATTCGATTACTGGCACACGTCCCATTGACGTCTAGGTGAATGCCCCGTATAGTATAACACTGTTGTCAGCTGTCTACGTCAGTGACGCGGTACATATTTGAAGAAGCAGGCGTTGCCGTAAACCATGCTGAACCTTATCGAACGCCTTATGGAAGTCAGGGAATATGCTATCAGTTTAGAACCCAGTGTCCCATTTTGGGTCTCAGTACTAGCTTTGACTTAGTACTAACGAAGACAGTAAGAAATTACTGTATCGAGGATATTATCCTGTTAGCTTCTACAATATCTTTATAACTTTCTCTTCCAGTTAGCAGTGACATAAATAAGAACAGAGCGAAGAGCTAAAGGTGCCTTGAGCTTTTCTTCGGTACTGAGAGACATGGGCTATATCACCGAAGCGTCATCTGCTAGTCTTCTGTGTGTATATACAAACAAAAGAACATCCACGTGATTACAGGAAATTGTGCTTGGGCACACCGCGTAGGTAACTGATAATTCAGCTAGGGATGTCGTAGCTGTTTCGCAAGTTAAAAACTCTGTCATTGTATTCATTCTGCAAATTGGTTCCTCTGCTATTAACACTGATCACTGCTCAACACCCTTTTTCACTTATGCAAATAGCGTCGAGAGGTAAAGAAATAAGTTCCTTTCCAATATCTGTGCTTACAAGGAACCTTGTGAAATTACTCGAATGGCCTCGTGTGTTCTTTAATTCATAGGGAAGGGACCCTCCACTCAATGTTATGAGGGTCCAGAACTTGCTCGTTCCCTGCCTACCGTCTGCTGAATATACCGAGAGGGGTGGAACAGAAGTTAAGAGGGGCTACAATCATGAGGGTAGATTGACAAGAATTTTATTTCTTTATGTACTTTCCTCGGACACGTGTACCCTCGATCTAGCGAGATGAAAACTTGTTAACGCCATTGGAAAGTATTGCAAAATTCTCGGCATTGGAGACAAAAAGCCGCGCGGGAATGGCTGCGTGGTTGTAGGCTTCATGTCAGGGTTTGCGAAGACACTCTCGCTGGATGTTTGAGGTGTGTGTGCTGTCCTTACGTTAGTTTAAGTATTTTGTAAGTTTAGGGACTGATGACCACAGTTTTGTCCCGTAGATTTACAAACTTCTCAACATTTGGAGACAAAGAAGGAAGAAGTAATAAATAGTATGGAGAAAGGAATAGGATGTGACCTTTCAGAAGAACAATCCTGGCATCTGCAGTGGAATGATTCAGGGAAATCACGGAAAACGTAAATCTGGATGGCCGGAGGCGGATTCGAACCTCCATCCTCCCGAATGCGAGCTCAGTGTGCTAACCATTGTGCTCCCCCACTCCGCAGTACTGCAGACAATCACTTCTAAAAATGTGAACATTTTGAGAAATGCATGCTTGAACATATACGTTGATGATAACCAAGTCTGCAGGATGTGCTGTAGCATTTGATCATAATGGCACCTGTTCAGTATCCTGAAATCGTCGCAAGTGTCAGTCGTGGTTTTTGTTTTTTGTGTATGGGGGGGGGGGCGGGAGGTTGAGTGGTTGAAAGAAGGAGAAAATACAGTAATTCTGCATTGTAAAGTTCCAGATACTGATCGATACTTCAGAGTTCTTTTCAGATAGTGGACTACAATTATAACTGCTGGCCGTGCGGAATGATCGCATTTTCTAATTCGTCAATGCTAAGGACTGGGCGGACGATCCCACCGGAGGTTCGAGTACTCCATCGAGCATGAATGTAAACCTACTGTACTGAACAGTTATGGCCATCAGTCCCTAGAAGTAGAAACTATTCAAACTAACTTACACGAAGGACAAAAGGCACACATACCCACACACACACACACACACACACACACACACACACACACACATATGTCCAGGGAGGATCCAGGGAAGTGGTCTCGTAATCCGTAGCATGGCGCCTTAGACCACGCGGCCATTCCCATGCGGCTCATTATATTTGTGAGTGTATTTTGTCGATCGACTTTGGTGTCAGAGTTGACTAGTCGAGACAAGTGACTCTGCTACAACGCGCCAGGCGAGATATGACTGTACGAAGTCTCATATGCATCGAGTGGCCATTTTCGCTGAATACATCAAGAATTAAAGGAATTAGCTGCCAATGAGCACTGAATTACATCGATGGTGAAAGTTGAATTTTTGTGCCGGACTCGGCTTCAAACCCGGGTCTCCTGCTGACTAGTCGGTGGGGCTATCCACTATAAACCGTACTTACGACGACTGTACGTATCACCGTAGAGCGGCCCCAGTCAAATCTAAACTTGGGCGCTACTGACGTAGTGCTCCTGGCCATTATTCTCGTTACTCATGGCATTTCATCGATTCGCGTAAGAGTTGGAGCATCTGCTTCTGCATTTCAGGGCCACTGATCGTCTTTTGGACATACTAAAAAAAGAAACCCCACACATATAAAAAAATATTTGACACGTCAGCGCAAAAAAGGCTTCTATTGTGCGCACTGTCTGCTGTGAGTTTCGTACATAAATGGTGGTCATGCCATGAGAGAATATTTTTATTATGGCAAAATGTAAATATACCAACGAAACTGAGGAGTAAGAAATGATAAAAGAGTTACAAATGACTGAAGAAAAATTCATAATTAATTTTCTCGCCAAAAATCGCATGTTAAATTTTCTACCTATCTGAGAACTGAAAGAACAAGAAAAGTTTCGTTGCCACCACAGGAGGGGCTCTGCGTGCTGAGGCGACTTGTTGCGGAGTGCGCGGAGGTTCCATTCCTCCCTCTGGCGCGTCTCTCTCTCTGTGTGTTGTTCTTATCATAAGTTGGTTTACGTAGCTTGTACGTTTAGAGACTGATGGCCTCTGCAGTTTGATCCCATAGCTTTACAAACATTTGAACATTTGAAAAGTTGCGTTCAACACTTCAGAAAATAAATTTATTTTCTGGTGAAAATATATACCATTATTTGCAAGCACACCGAACTATTTCTACAAAGCCGGTAATAGAACCTGCTTATACTATCCTTTCGTTTCCTTCGCTAATCCTTGTATCTTGTTTTCTTACCAGATACTATATATATTATTTTTCTGGTAAAAAAAATTCTGACTCTTTCACTTTTTACGTAATTTTCATTAAAACAAACATGTTTGGTGTCAGATATTTTATCTCTGTTGAACACTAGGAGGGAAAATACCAGTCATTGATGCAAACTGTTCAATGTACCATGAAACAAATAAAACAACAGAATAAAGTTTACAAACACATGAAAACCCCAAATCCATTTATATAACAACGATGAGCATTCCGTGTTAAAGGATGAGACCAATACAAACTTCATTCAGACTTTCATGCACGGTTAAAAAAAAAAAGTTCAAATGTTTGTTAAGCTTATGGGACTTAACTGAGGGGTTATCAGTCCCTAAACTTACAAACTACTTATGAACCAACTTATACTAGAGACAACATATACGACCATGCCCGAGGGACGATTCGAATCCCCGACGGGGAACGGGCTCGCGCATCAGAGCATAGCGCCTCAATGCGCTCGGCCACTCCGCCGGGGCATGCATGTTTGAAGGAACGGACACTGCGGCGGTTACAAGTGCAGAGAATAAAAGAAATGTATTCGCAATTGCAAATATAAATCAATATTAACTGTACAATTTATTGGTGACATGAAAAATTTGGGCAGGACCGCGACTCGAACCCAGATTTCCCGGTTTTCGCGAGAAGTCGAGTTAACCATTACGCTTTCAATACACGCCACCCGCAGCCAAACTTTCAGGTACCAGACTTTGCTACCCATGAGTACTCATACATTACATTGTATCGTTCCCGTAGAGGAGACATTTATCAAAAATTCCGCATACATTGTTTTGGCTTAAATAAGATGAGCAGTGTTTGTGTTTATTGATGCAACCGATGGAAAATGTCCTTCAGACATGATTCTACTTCATCCACATTCCGCAAGGATAACTGTACAATTGTTTTTCCCTTCCTGTTATACTGGAAAATGGAGTGCTGTAGTGCTGAACTGTTTGTGCTTCGTATGTAAACACAAGTACCGTGAGCGAGGTAAAGTGTAATAAAGCATGTTGATTTAGACTCTTTGATGTTCCACGTGTAAATAAGCAAAATTTTCACCTACTATCGTTACTTGCTACAATTTCCTTCAGTGCTCTGTCACTAGAGTTTTTCGTTGTTTAATGCAATAAGAGTTGCCCCTGCCAAGAATTCGTCTTATTGAAGAATAAAGACAGCAGTATAAGTATTCCTATAGAAATCTCAGGGTCCAAAGTGCGTAAATCAATTAATTAATAACGATTTTTGAGTGTATTTCCCGCTTTAGCAATGTCCATGCAAAAATCAGTTTTTGACTATAATATTTTCTTCTCCCTCATACACTCGCCTTTCTCCCCCCCCCCCCAAAAAAAAAATTCTTAACAGTAGTGACGTTTTATTGTCACATAATGATTTGTTACAGTTCCATGGTATTTTCATAATATTTCTCTTTTGCATGAATGGCTTAAGATTACAGTACAGTATCAACCAAATGTTTGTAAATCTATGGGATTGAATTACTGAGGTTATCAGTTGCTAGGCTTACAAACTACGTTAACTAACTTCACTAACCTCAGGACAAAACACAGACCTAAGTCCGAGGGAGGACTCGAACCTCCGACGTGGAGGTTTAGAGCGCTTGGATAATCCTACGCGGCCAGCACAGTATCACTCACGTCCGACGACATCTGGATCATTACCGATTTGTAAGAGATTCTGTGAATTGTATGACGAGCTTATGTAATTTTGACACCAGTCCTTTCGGTCTGTCTTCGCCTTCACTTCCAGCGCTACCCGTTTCTTGATGTAACACACTACTAAACGTTGTAGTACACCTATAACAAGCCTAAAACAAAAAAAGGAATTTTAAATAAAATTTTCACCAAATCAATAAGACATTTGGTGACAATTTGCACCAAAACTAAGTTTAGTCAATGAAATGTAACACACATGTATGTGCTTTAGTGTTTCATTTTTTATCTTGCAGTAAGTCACAAATTACGAAATTTGAGAAGAAAAATAAGATTCCATTTACCGCGCAGTTTCTCTAAGGTTTATCTTTATTTACTTATTTATTTTTATAAAAAAGGAATACATTCTAGGCATTCGTGACATTTTATTGTCACAGGATAACGTGTTGTATTTGCGTGGAATTTCCAAACATCCTTCTTTTGCGAGAATGATTATAGTACAATATAAGACATTCCGAAAGATACCTAAAGCACCATTAGCGCTTTATAATGGATTGTGTAAACTGGTTGCGGAAGATATAAATAAATTAGCGTGACTTGGATCTATTTTTGATATATATTACATTGTTTTACACTGTCAGCACAACAAACGTAGAGGAAGAGTTTTAGATAGAATGATAATCAAATCTAGGAGATAATTTGGCAAAAATACACACAAGAATTACGTTTAGACGGTGAAAAGTAACGCATGTTTATTTGCTATACTGTTCCACCAATTAATTTTGTCGTGCATCACAACATTGTAACTGAATCGAAACGCACGGGAATGGCAGTGAAGTCTAAGGCGCCATGCTACGGATTGCGCGGCCGCTTCCGATGGAGGTTCGAGTCCTCCATCGAGCACGGTTGTGTGTCTTGTCTTTGGCGTAAGTTAGTTTAAGTCTAGGGACCGATGACCTGAGCACATTAGCATTACTCAGTTGACATAAATATCCGGGCCCAGCAATTTGTAGGGGTATAAGAACTGAATGATCACATAGGTTCAATCGTACGTGAAACATCTGCAGGACTTAGGTTTTTTGCTATGATACTGGAAAATGCAGTCAGTGCACGAATCATGCGTTCACCTTGCATGAGACACACGTTAGATACAACTAACAGAGGACATTCAATTTGAAAGCCTATTTACAAAGTTTCAAGAAATAAAATTAGGTGAAATACCTAGAGCTATTCTTCAGTTCCCTAGGTATAAATTCCGTAGAAACCTGGAAGACGAGATTTGACTAATTACAGAGCGCACAGAAGCGTTTAAGACGTCATTCCTCACGTTACCTGTGCGCGATGGAAAGGGAAGAAAATTAAAACGTGTTACAGGGTCATGCTTTTCATACCGCTTTGTGCAGCGTGTCTGTAGACGTAAATATAGATCATAAAATGGATAGTGCCGCTAATTAAAGTGAAAAACGTCAGTAACAAAGCCAAGAACATCTGGAAAATGCCCTTCTGTATACTAGTGGAAATAAGCAAACAGCAAACGAGCATGCAGTTACTCAAAGAATCTCAAACTTCAATAGCGAGGCAAATAACTCTTTTAAATCCAACCAAACCGACATTTATAATTTTAAACATTACTACACTTTAGCAACAGAATATGTGAACAATTAGTAGATTTAATAGTTGCGGAAATCGGTTTATTCAACCTTTAACAATGGTTTTTACAAAAAAAGTTTTGTTTTCTACAGAAGCAATGCAGGACTCTTAAAATTACAAGTCAATGACACTGAAAAACGCTCGTCAGTACATACTGGATGTTGTATATCAATATCTATAGTTAAAAAAAAGAAAGTAATAAAATTCAGATGTCACACTCAGTTGGCGAAGGTCACTCGCTCTATGTGCCCCTTTTTTTTCTAAATATGCTATTATATTTAAATATATAATTTTATTAGTGTATTTCAACCGACGACATTGGGTGCAACATATAGAATGAACTGACAAGAATTTCTTGACATTATTTTCTTCAGTGTCAGTCACATGAATTTTACAAGTCCTAAATTTCTTCTAAAGAGTACTTTTTCTTGGCGAATCCGTTGGTAAATGGTGAATAAATCATTGTCCCCAGCTGGTTTCCTGTTATTTCATCTATCAACTGGAAACCCAAATTGTATATTTGTTTGTTTCTGCTTTAGTCATAACAAACGAACCGATGTGATGAGATGTATACGAAGTTTTAGTAATTTGGTAGACGAATCCAAAATACGCGAGATTTTTTATTATTTCGATTAATCTTGACCCAAGACTCAATAGACACTCAGATGATACAGGAATAACCTATCTTACTGGACACTGCTATTTAATGTGTTTGAAAAACGCGCGAGACGTCAAATTTATAATACTACGGCAATACTTACGAGGTACTCATTGAAGCTAACAATTTGTTTAGAAGATAACGTTTGTAAAACTCTGTATTTTGTATCAACTGCTTCCAATTCACTTTCGAGGTATAATAGTATAATTTCTGCTATTTCGACTTTTAATTTACATTTTGCGTACAACGTTTATTACTTTACTGAGAGTCAAAACATCAGATGCAGTCAAACAAATTGCATCCTTCATGATGGTCATGAAAGCGCGGCAGTGGTTGAGAACGGAGCGAGATAAAGTTGTAGCCTGCCCCGATGTAATTCAAACTGTACATTGAGCAAATAGTGTCGAGGACCATATAAAATTTTGGAGACGGGATTCATGTTCACGGAGATGAAATTAAAACTGTGAGATATGCAGATGAAATAGAAATTCTGTCTGAGAGAGCAAATGATTTGGAAGAGTAGAGAAAAGGAACAAACAGAGTCGTAGTAACAGATAAACGTATTTCAGTGTTCTAAAATTTTAAACATGGCTAGAAACAGCAACTGTAGGCACGGAATGTTGCGAGGAAAGTAAGACAGCCAATCCGTTATGTAATATAAGGTTTATCAAAACACTTTTATCTAGGTTTCGATGCTTATAAATACAAGGACATTTCTTCTAAGTTTCTGAAAACAGATGGCAACTTATCCTCCCGAGGAAGATGTTTTTGTATGCACTGTGGTCTAACTCAAAGTGTTTTGATATATCTTTTACTACGCAACTGTCTTTTACTTTTTTCGCGAATATTGGATATCTACAGTTGCGGCTTCTACGGATGTTTAACATTTTAAATTTGTACCTACCCCGGTATCAGTAGCTTTTTCCAGATACATGGACATTTCTTTTAAAGTTCTAGAAACAGGTGGTTATAATTCCTTCTGGTGAAAGTGTTCTTATACGTATCGAAAATCAGTTCAAGAGGTTTTAATCAACCTTTCACTGCGCAGCTTCACGGAGATTTAGCATTGCAGGGACTAACGTGTGTGACACGGTGCTGTGGATGTTAACGCAGAAGTTGTCAAAATGTGAAGATTTATAACAAAAAGTTTGGTGACTGCGTTGTCACATTATCCAGCGCTTAAAACTTTTGCTATTAGGCACCGTCAACAGTAAAAATGAAGCAACATATGTGCATTTGCAAACATAAAACTATTGCTAAAACTCATGGTGCCACATAAAACTTTTTTAAGGTTCAGTTGAAAAACTTAT
Source organism: Locusta migratoria (assembly GCA_026315105.1). Lineage (NCBI taxonomy): Eukaryota > Metazoa > Arthropoda > Insecta > Orthoptera > Acrididae > Locusta > Locusta migratoria. The sequence continues at coordinate 26,633,938 of CM048755.1, read as the reverse complement.
GAGAGTGTTATGCGCCAGCATGAGGTTTAGAAATTGTTTTAAACTTGAAAATGAACATTTCTTTAATTTTGCTGTTGACGACGCCTAATGTCATAGAGGATTTTAAGCACTTGACAGTGGGATAACAGAAGAAGACAATTAGGGTTTAATTTCCCATCGACATGATAGGCATTAATGACAGAACACATCTTGCATTGTTTTTGATTAAGGATTGGGTAGGAAACACGGCCATACATTTTCAACGGAACTATTCCGGCATTTGCCTGGAGCGTTTTAGGGAAATCGCGGAAAACCTAAAGCTGGATGGCCGGAGTCGAGTTGAAACCGCCATCCTCCCGAATACGAATTCATTGTGTTACATACAAGAGACAGTTGTAGGATGCCGTCACAACAATAACATGTGTATTATGCAAGGGAATACTTGAGAAATCCTTTCTATATGCAAATCGCCGATTATTCCAGTAACGGGGATTGTGCTGTAGCTTCACCCTATATTGTGTACACTCAGAAATGGCGTGAAGAAAAAAAATATTAAGTTACTTAAATTAGTCGCGTAGCGCTATGTCAACAATTTTACAAGATTTCATTTCAGAATATGGATTCTTGCGAAATGTCTAGCGAAAGTCATTTTTGGTACAAAACCCACAAATTCCGTGTTTTACAGTCAAGTACCACGCTATTAGAGAATGGAACTGTAGAGAAACATCACAAAAGCGGTTCGATGAACCCTCTGCTATGCATTTCAATGTGAGTTCCAGAATATTTATGTACACCAAAATACCGAGCGAGGTAGCGCAGTTGGTAACACACGGGACTTCTATTCGGGAGGACACTGGTTCAAATCCACCTTCGGGTATCCAGATTTACGTTTTCCGTGATTTCACAGGCAAATACCGGGATAGTTTCTATGAAAGAGCCCGACCCATTTCCTTCCCCATATTTGCCGAAAAGTTCCGAGCGTGAACTGTTTCTAATGAACACGCTATCGCAGGACGTTAAACCCTCTCTTCCTTCCTTGAGTACACCAAATAACGTATGGTTTCAGTGTCTATTAAATAGTAGACTACTGCGAAATTTTTTGCAAAGGACAATGGAACGTCGCTACATATGAAAGCTTAAAAGTTGATTACAAACACTATTGCCCATCCGACGACGAAACGTGATACATGTTGCAGAAAACTGTGCGCACTTTCGATGTAGCTCGAGAGCAACATTACCCAATTAAGAGTTCAGTAATTATACAGCAACGAACTACACGATTATCAGACAAAGGACGATGAAAAAAGAGTAGTGGTCCTCTAACTAGAGAACTTAAGAAGGAAAGCAAAATTTCGAAACGCGCTTGGAAAAATAAAAATATATGGGAGTGGTCAGAGCGTTTTGAATTCTATTTAACAAGCGAGGCGAGGCGGGCAGAAGGACGAGAGTGGCGCGTCCCGCAGAACAGGATGCAAATTGGGATTGCTGGCGATGCGCGCAGCCGCTCGGAAATATTGATTCGCTACGATAGCGCGGATGCCTCCCTGTTTTCTGCGGGCTGCGCCGTGGAGCGAAGGCGGCTCCCCCACTCGCTGTCACGTATTTAGAGACGCCCTTCATTCGGGGACTCGTCATTGGAAACGACGCAGCCTCGGGGAGGCCTCGGGGAACTGTTATGGTAGCACCGCTATTCAGAAAATACCCGCTGAATAGGAAACGGTAGGGACAATCTTCACCGAGTCGACCCCGATAATAGAAGGAAGAAACAAAGCTTGTATCACATTATGTCTGGATTCCACAAGGGAATAATCGTTGCACGGCATTAACTTGAGCGCTATTAGTGCTGCCGACACTACAACAGTTGCTGCAAGGCTAGATCTACAAGCCGAGCCAAATACTCGTAAAACACGCCCGGAAGAATATCTCGTGCAGCCAGATTACATCATCTGCACCCAGGGCCGTTAGCGGAAGTTTGGCTGTCTATCTCAAGTGCGTGAAATGCAGAGTGTCGCTATCCTCTTAGGCCAAGCTAAAACGGGTGATTGTAGGACCACAACTGATTATACAGGGTATTTCAGGACTAGTAAATACAGCGAGGTCATCAGCCCAAATTTCCAACGAAAGCCCTGAAAGGTGGTTCATCTACAGGGTAAGCCGCAGTACACACTTTTATTTAAAAAACCCTGCAGGAACTAGAAAATCTGCATATTCCAACAAGGTGTGGATGAGGTGGCGTATCTTTTACGGTATGTAACGAGCATGGACGCAATCTTGAAATCGGCCATCTTGAATCAAAGTCTTTATTTTTTTAAGTAGAGAGGGAGTCGCATAATATATCAAATAACACCAGGAGGCCATCGCCAGATTTTTGTAGTATTGTAAGCCGAAAATAGGTTAAATAAATAAAAATAAACTTGTAGAACACTGACAAAATTGCGCTTTTAATTCACTATGATGACGTTCTACCCAGAACTAAAGGAAGAAACAGTGAAACTACTCTCTTTTGCTTCTAAGTTTATTTGGGTTACATACTAACAGTTGTACATCTGTATTCAGTAAAAACTAGATATATGTTATATGTGATATAGTTCTGAGACTGATCGCATGGCGGCGCTGTGGTACACTATAGCACATGGATGGCGCAGTGGGATGGTACCATGTCAGTTAGTCTCTGGTCCCTGCAAGAGAGAGTTGAGTGCATGCACTGGAAGCAGACGTACCGTCGTTGTTGTGAAGGTGAGTTGAATGCGTCAGTAGGATCTTGACATGTCACAGTTTGAGCAGCGGGCAAACAAATTTTGCGAGAAATTAGGCAAAACCGCTGCTGAAACGTTTGAAATGATGCAGCAGGTGTACGGTGAGGAAGCACTGGGTCGCAGTGTTGTGTTTGGTAGGGAACCGACGTTTCGTGCAAGGATGGGGCAGTCTGGAAGATGATGTGCGTACTGATTGGTCACGAACAGTTCCAACGAAACGCAAGATCCATCAAGTTGAGACGTTGGCGCGTGCTAACCGCTCTCGCACCAGCAGCCATGGTATTTGCCGCAAAATTCTGACTGGCGACTTCAACACGTCTCCTGTTACCCAGCACAGTGTACCACGAATCCTGTCGTAAGACGAACGTGTTCATCGAATGGCGATTTGTGGTGACCTCACCAGTTGTGCGAAAGATCATCCGACATTTCTCAACCGGATAATAACCAGAGACTAAACATGGTGTTTCCTTTACGATCCGCAACTGAAACGACAATCGGCCACCTGGAATGCGGCAGCGTGTGCAACGTACAGAGTCATGTGGATGTCTATCATCCAGGCGTCAACTCCTGGAACTTATTGACTGGGCCAAGTATGCCATTTTTTACTGCAGTTCACGAATACTTGGAACTTGTAAAATATGTACTATTCCTCCTGAAACACCCTGTACTGAGATAGGGAATCAGGGATCAGAAATGTGTGTTTTGTTATGGACATTCAGGAGGTACACGCGTAAGAGCAGCGTAGCTGATAGTAATTGTTCGGAACGACGACCGGCAGTCTTAGTGCGTGAAATGCGTGCCTGGAGTGGTGACAATCCTCGCGCCAGCCACATCGGTTGCCAGCAGCAACGATCCTCTGTGAACGTATGGGCGGGCAACCTAAAAGAACCTTATTTGATGCTCCCCAATTGATTGGTTCACATTATGTGGCGTTACTGCGAGATGTGCTGCCACAATTCTTGGAGACTGTAGTCCTCGTTGTCTGCGATTGGATGTGGTTGCAATACAGCGGTGCACCATCTCAGTTTGATTTTAATGTCTGAGATCAACGTTTGACATTAGATTGGAATGGGAGGTCCTGCACCATGACCAGCGCTGTCACCAGATCTCACACCTGTGGCTTTTTTTTCGGTAGATGTATGAAACCCCTCATAGAAACGGATGAAGACCTGCTTGCTGGAATGCAGGAATATCCTGTATCAGGACAAATTAAAAAAAAAAAAAATGCGTTCGAAGGTAGGCAGAGTCGCAGTGAGCATTGAGGGAAACATCCCACCGACGTACCACTGTGAAGATACACGCTTAGATATCTCCTGCATCGTGAAGAAGTGCCTACTGCACATCATCCATAAGAAGGAATACTTTAAGGGACCGACGGATCAGGAATGTAAGATGGGTGCACGAGTGACTTTCACTTGAGTTGGCGTACCTTCAGCGATACGACGTTTTTGATATGGGGACGTTATCATGAAGCATCGGCGCACTTCATACCATCTTAATTGCGCACATTCATCTGTCCGATGTATGTTACCGGCGTTTCGTTCAGCACCCAAGGAAAAACTAACAGCACTTGATCCTACTTGTACGATTTGGTAATAACGTCACCATACCCATATCGGAAACATTCGAATGCCACACTAATCTCTTTCCTACATGTCGGTGCTTCTACGCCCGCATCAGAGTAGCATTACACTGCAGAAACGCCCTTAAACAAACAAAAAACAAAAAACAAAAACAAAAAAAACAAAAAAAAAAAGTTTGTTAAGCTTATAGGACTTAACTGCTGGGTCGTCAGTCCCTAAACTTACAAACTACTTATAAACTAACTTATACTAAAGACAGCACAAACATCCATGTCTAAGGGAGGATTAGGAACCCCGACGGGGAGCGGCCTCGTGCATCGGTGCATAACGCTTCAAGGCGCTTGGCCACTCCGCCGCGGATTTTGAACACCATTTATATTTCTGTATTACTTTCATTTTTACGACCTATACATCCGTTCTCTGCAGGTTGCTGTACAGTGTGTGGCGGAAGTTACAATCTCAGTTGGACACTCTTATAACATTTACAGATAGTGCACGGAAAGAACCCCCGGCCTTACCCGTTAGTATGGCCACGAATTTCCCCAACCTTTTGTAGCAATCACAGCGTGCGATATTTGTTGGAGAGTTGACGATAGAAATTTTGAAAGACTCTTGGCGACGCGCAACGTTTTTATAAACGTCTGCCACGGCATATCCTTCAATAAGCGTTATTAAACGAGCCCGCGACGAATAGTGCAGGTTTTCGTTGTATCTACATCCACATGTACACACAGGAAGCTACCTAACGGTGTATAGTGGAGGGTACTTACTGCAACACTGTTACTCCACCCCACCTCCCTTCGTCTTTCAGTCGCGAGTGGTTTTTGGGAAATTACTGTGTGAGATCAAATCTCTTCTCTTCGTGGTATTTTCCTGGGATGGACATGGGAGGAAACAATATACTGATTGACATCTTCGAACGTGTTCTCTCTGAATTTTTCCAATACACAATACTGTAATGAACAACGACTATCTTGCCGCGTCTTCCGTTGTAGCTGGCACATTTCTATGACTCTGTAAATGAAATTGTAACGAAAACTACTACTCTTCTTTGGACCACCTCTGTTGATTAATTCTGTCTGGTACGTACCCAGACAGCCTAGCAGTATTCACGTGTTGATCCAATGACGGTTTGTAAGCTACCACTGTTATGGGAGGACTACACTTTCTAAGGATTCTTCCAATTAATCTCAGTCAGGCATCTGCCTCACTGAGATTAGTTTTACGCGGTCCTTCTCCTTGAAATATCATTCTGTTCACAGTACTAGACCTTTTATTAATGTGGCTGTTATTGGTGGTTGTCCAGAAATTGTGTAATCCATACTAGATCTTTCTATTTATATGTAGTAATTTGCATTGGTCTGTGCTGAGCGTTAACCACTAACCCTTGCACCAAGCGACACTCCTCTTTATGTCTTCCTACATTTCGCTACAGTTTTCCAGCGTTGTGACTGCAGCGTATTCAACAGTATCATCCGCGAAAACACTCTTGAAACTTACGAAGTTACCCACCGCGACATTTTGACTTATTATGAAAAGTAATTATCCTACTACATTACTATGCGTTATTACCGAAGTTACTTTGGTGTCTGAATAAGCCTCCCGTTGGTACGTTCTGTTTGCTAGAAAATCTCCAGTCTAGTTACACATGCGTGGTGTCGTATCTTGTATATTAGACGGCAGTGCGGAACTGTATGGAGCCTCTTGCTCAAATCAAGAAACACAACGTCAACTTGCGCTCCAGCATGTAATGCTTTACGGATCTGGTGGACGAAAACAACGTGCTGGGTTTCGCCCAGTCGTTGTTTACGTTACTCGTGACGATTCCTACTAGGCAGATCTTTTTGGATCCAGAAACACTTCAGCATAAAGCACAGCAAAATTTTATAGTTGACCAACCTTACTTTGTGCGAGTGTTCTAGGACCTTATTCCGTCAAATTAGTATTCAATACATGGTCGGAATACAGTTTTTAAGCCACCACTTCCGTGCGTCAATTACATTTCTTAAGTAATATTCGAATAAACCTGAGTCTGTAACTTTTCTTCCGCACAGCCAAGTTCATTTGATGGATCATCCTTAAATAGTTCTGGAAATAAACTTCTTGACACTTATCATTGTGTCCCCTAGGAATTATAGACGCATCTGAACTGAAGGAAAGATTGAACCAGGCAGATACTCAGCAATATCAATTGCTGAAGCCTACGTTAACATGGAAAAATGTACAGCATTGAAGATGAAACTTACAAGTGGTGAAGTGATGAAATACTAGTGTTTCATTGCTATGTCGCCATGTATTTGATCCTATTGGCCTTCATATTTAATGCATCTGAACTGTAAGAAGATAAACAAGCACCGTAATATGCATTACAGTATTACAAAATAGATGTTTATGGCATAATAGACTACAGTCACTCTACTTGAGTTGCCACTACAATTTGTCACAGTTTAAAACGTAATAATTTTGTAATTAATTTATAATTTTCATTTGCACCTTTCAAGATTGTACGTCAAAACGCCGGCAGAAACAGTTCAAACAAGAAATGTCAATTTTGTTTTTTAATTGGCAATAGCGACTGTGCCATTTGAACTCATTTGTATAAAATCTTTAACAATTAAAAATTACTTTTCGTGATTCAATTATCTAAGACCTGCTAGTTTCATTATTTTTTCTATGTGCAGTAGTTTCCACGAAGCACTACCGCAATAGAATGTGAATCAAATCAAAGGAAAAAAAGGCTGCAACTAACAGTTAATTAACTTAATTCCCGCAGTGAGGGATGTGCGTTGTTTTGTATAATTTTTCTTGCCTAGATGTAATAGTTGTACTAGTAGTAGTAACTAGTAGTTTTAGTTAATCCGTAGATCACCTGTAGAAACATATTGGACCTGTCTTAGTATGAAAATTTAAGCACAACTCTAATATTACAATTCTTCTGTTCAGGATTTTACATTACATGCTTGTTGGTCTAATTTGACAAGGATGTGAGTAGTAGACAACCGTCCTGGCATTTGCCCGAAATAATTTAGGAAAACCACAGACAACCTAAATCAGGATGTTCTTTAACCTCTCGAATACAAGGCAGCAACGAATGGGAAAAAATTATAGAACAAGTACTAAAGCAATCTGGAACATGAATTGCAACATGACTCAAATAATGTTTAACACATTAAGAAGTACATATTTATCAATAATACACGGTTCCTGTTGAAGAAGGTTTGTAATTATGGCAGTTCAAGACAAGAAATGAGTAGCACATTGGTATAGCTCACCGTCGTGTCATCATATGATAATGAAGTGTACCTCGTGAACAGAGTTTTAAAATTAAGCTTCCAGTATGTCTAAAAAGGTAAGCTTAGAAGCAGGAGGTATTGCCAGCTTTGAATTAAAATGAAAAACAATCAAGACACTGAAAGTTTCTCAGCAAGAAACAGAGAGATGCATACTGGAAATAACGTGGAAGAACAGGAAAAATCATTCTAAATTGGATAACATAAGTTAAAAATACTGTACCTTTGCTTATTTTGATAGCAATCCTTTCGTCAGTAAATAACAGTGGAGTAATCGACTGTTCTTCACAAATAATTCCATTCTATAGTATTGAGTAGGCCTATACTGTTTACAAGTTACACAGTGTACAGTGTACTAACACATACTATTCCGGAGTTGAATATATCTCTTATTGTATAGGGATCCTAACTCAGAAGTTAACAAATGGGAAGTTGCGCGGCATAAAAGAGAAATTAAATGTCGTCGTTATAGCAATGGCGTCAGCCAGTTGTATGTACGTGTGGTGTGTGCATTGACTGTATGTGAAAAATAAATGGACAATGTAGTTGTAGCCTTTTACAATATTAAATAACTTTTTTGGCAAAACTGCACTGCAAAACTAGTGATAAATCGAAAGAGATAGCACTATTTTTTACAGATATGTTTCAATAAAATGTAATGTCTCCTCATTCTCCAAGTTTAAATATATGATTTTTTTAGGACTGCTGAGCACAGAATTTTCCTTTCCTGATACCGTTTACTATTTTAAATTTCTCACTACCCTGACATACCGTAATGCAAGTAGCGGCATTGACATATATCTGAGCGATGCAGTATACAGTCATAAATGTCTTATTTCTTTACGGATGGTAATAATAATTTTCTTGAAGCTCATACAACATGCTTCTCAAATTTAAGTCCTTTTTTTATACTCACTGGTCCACTGTGTGATTTTATTTGCTACTTGCTAATAACTCATTGCTCTACACTCACTAAGATATCGATTATTCGTTTGCTTGATTAAAATAGGAGTATTTTGTTACGCGGCTGGAGATAATTTTGTAGACCAGCTTGTACATTTTGAAAATGAGTCTGATAGATCTGTAAATTTTATTTGCGCCTTCTGTTTTCTTTCTTGCGAAATAAAATATTTACAGCGTTGTTTTCATTTTGGGGAACTGCTTTTCTCTATACGCATACTAAAAATAATTTTGCAAAGTAGTTTTTGTTTACTTATCCTTAATATTTAAATACAACGAACTAATTGTGGGCGCCTGCTCCCCGTAGGAGGTTCGAATCCTCCCTCGGGCATGAGAGTGTGTGTTGTCTTTAGCATAAATTAGTTTAATTAGTTCGTACGTCTATGGACTGATGACCACTGCAGTCTAGCTTTACAAACATTTGAACATTTCGTAACATAAATTCTCTTTTGTCTTCTTCAGGGACGTAATTGTCGGTAGTTGCTTCAATTATTATATTGCCATTGCTTCTCACATTCTCTTTAACACATGTCGAAGTAGTAAATTTTTTTTTTTAATAATACTTATTCTTCAACGCTCTCATTGTCGTTTGCTTTGTATTCAGTCCTTTTTTATACCTGCTGCATCGTTCCATTAGATTTGTTCTCTCCTTTAGTTCTTTTTGCGCCAACATTTATATTAAATTACTGTTTTTAAATAACTGCTCCTTTCTGCTGTATCTAGTTCTTCTATGCACAAATGATTTTCTTTCGTATATGTCAAGCATATAACTTGGTTACTTGAAGAATTTAAAATGTTTGGAGAGCGACCTGATCCGATATTATTTCCTTGTTGTCTGACAACATATAGTCATCTTCGGTTTTTGTTATATTTTGTCACCTTGTATAAGCTAGTGATATATTTTTTCTGAATCTGTGTATTAAGGCTTAATATGCTGTTCCTCTTGACAAATACCACTGATGCATGACCCCTGTCATTTCTAGAACCGTATCCAACGATTCGTTTAAATTCAAATGTTTTTAAATCTATCGGACCAAACTGCGTGGTCATCAATCCGTAGCTTACAAACTACTTAAACTAAGGTAAACCAACACACACAAACACACATGCCCCAGGGAGGACTCGAACCTCCGACGGCGAGCAACCGCGCGCTCCGCAGCGAGGCGCCTTAGACCGCTCGGCTACTCCACCGCGGCCCAACGATTCGTCCCACAGACACATTCATTAGTTGCTGACCTATTTACATTAATGATTTAATATCATTAGCCAATAATTTTCAGCTTATGTACATTTTGGTAGTGATCATTTATCAACAGTATGAATACCAGCGAGTTGGTGCATAGATCAAAGAGTTATTATGCAATATACTTAGTTTGGGTTTGACAGAAATTTTATATTTCAATTAAGATTCTTTCAATATTTATAATATTACTTATTGTTCTTGTTTACACTAAAGCCTAATCTTGAAGGAAGTCGCAGCTATGTTCCTGTTTGAATTAAAATGCCGTACTATGTTACAGAGAATAATTTGTGTTACGTACGGGAAATTTGCTAACGTACGTACAGTAACGATGGCTGTATAATACGCAGCCGAAACATTGGAGAATAAAGAGAGTTATGGTTCATGTAATTTCTGCAGACGATGCTAACCGTTTTACGAGCTACTAAAACAAGACGGCATGATCACCAATATAACTATATTTTTTTTCAGAACTAGCACCGATAATACTGTCATCTCATGATCTGCGTAATCGACTAATAATGTGTTGCTACGGCGAGTCGTTGTCGTCATACATCATGATACATTAAAATTTTTAAGTTTTGTGTAGTTGCAGTTTAATTGGAGTATCTTCGATAATTGCATGGCACGGGTGAGGATTACAATAACGATGTATATAGTTCTGCAGGGTATTCAGAAATTCCCGTTAACGAACGTCGAGGACTTGTAGACTTAGTGACTTCATAATATTTTCATAAGGAACGCAAGTGCAGGAATGTCATCCAGTGACGTTATGAGCACTTCTTTAACTTCGACACTCTGGGAGAAATCTCTTCTACTGCAAACTGTTTGATTTCCATATTTTGGGAGGAGGTAGTATAGATAAAAAAAAGGGAAAAATTCTACTCATCACGGATTATATCATGTAGGCCTATACCTTAAGAGCTATGAGAACGTGACCCCAGTCACGGTCTGCACGGCCACTACGGTCTGGGGTTCGAATCCCCCCTCGGGCATGGATATTTGTGCCGTCCTTAGTATAAGGTAGTTGATAAGTAGTTTGTAAGTTTAGGGACTGATGAACCCGTAGTTAAGTCCCATAGACTATGCAAACATTTGAACATTTGGTAATTGTTGTCCCTAAAGGACTGGCGACCGTAAATTGAATTTTTTTAGTGGTAATTTTGTTTGATAATATTGCTCTTTCTGACTCCTGGTAACTTTATCACTCCTTAACAAACATTTTTTTTAAACATTTTAGAACGTGACCAGTAGAAGTGACGTGTTCACGGTCTCTAAGATGAAGGTATTCTCATATCTCTTAAGGTTACGAATATTAAAGCCCATGTTTATCAGACATTGTGTTGTTTTGTTTCATACGACTTCCTTCCAAAATATGGAAAGCAAGGAGTTTACATTGGTAGGTATTTGTTTCACAATGTTAAAGATGAAGTGCTTATATCGTCTCTGGATGACTTTTCAGGACAAGAGTTTCTGATCAAAATGTTATTTACTCACTCCCAACAAGTCCTCGATATTTTTGCAACGGGAATTTCCGAACACCCTTTATAACTGGGATCGTAGTGTTGTTCATGCCAATAATGCCGAATTAGACCGTGGTTCGAAATCCACGTTAAACTGTACGTCCCCGTTTAACTACCTGGGTACATCAGTTCGAAGGTTGGAGGAGGGCAATGGTATATCACTTCCAAACAGGACTACGTTTAGTAAAGGACAAGGACAAAACAAGTGAAAGGTGACTGTCTACATAAAATTTTGTATGGTGCCTGGCGAACGGTACTTTCCTCACTGATTTCGACAAAATTTACAGTATAATTCCGATCTGATGTAATTTTGCACCATCAAACCAAGTGGTTACCTTACAATAGACTCTGAGGAGGGAGGGAAGCTTATGGTTTAACGTCCCGTCGACAGCTTGGTCATTAGAGACGGAGCTATCGCTCGGAGTTTTTGGGTAAGGATGGGGAACGAAATCGGCCGTGTCCTTTCAAGGGAACCATCCCGGCATTTGCCTGGAGTGATTTAGGGAAATCACGGAAAACCTAAATCTGGATGGCCGGGGGTGGATTTGAACCACCGCCCTCCCGAATACGCGTCCAGTGTCTTACCACTGCGCCACCTCGCTCGGTGTTTAGTAAACCACTGTGGTGTTCAACGCAATGTTCGTATTGTTGACTGAGTTAGTGTCGTGTGTTGTGAAGCAACTACAGAATTCTACGCAAGTATCGGTAGTACCGTGGGAACGCAGACAATTATCAACACGAGTTCCTACAGACGCGCACGAAGATGCGGGTACTAACTCAACTACGTGAGTGAAACGTGACTGGCCGAAGTATACTTAAATATCGGCACAGACGGCGTATGAGTCAGACTGCTTCGTGTTCATATAGACAGTGCAAGTATTCAAGTGTGTTTAGAGTGAGCAATGGTTCGATCCAGCGGACAGACTAGTATGATTCCGGACGAAGTGCAACGCTACGCGGAACATTTGTCACGGTTTAACACTTTGAAATATGATGGACAGTAAAGGAACTGCAAAGTTTAACGCACGAAGCCTGGAGTGTGCTGGTACTTGTACAAAACCAGATTCATTTACGTGTAATAACCTTGTCGTGCATTACTTAAGTTGTGGGATCTTTCTGTCAGAGTGTACCTACGCACGTCTACGCACAACTGCACAATCTTATATATATTAAAAGAATCTACAAAAACTAAAATCAGTCGGCCAGACCAAAGTACCCGCCCAATTTCCTTCATTTTTGTTTTAAACGAAAGGTATTCATCCTCAGATTTGTCATGAAGTATCAGAATTTACACAACTCTCGCCTTCCTTTTTCTATACTCAATCGCGATTTCCTTCTGTATATTTCTGATGGGGGTGTCCTTGCTGTAAACTAAAGTCAGTCGGTCAAGGCCGTTCTATTCGACAGATTTCCTTCATTTGCTTTAAACTAAGGTTATTCATTCGCAGATTTGTCATCAACTATCAGAATTAACTTACGTCTCTCCATTCTTTATTTTTATTCAAACGCGGTGTCCTTCTGTCCTTGCATTAAATATTTTAATCCCTTTGTTTTACGATATCTTCGGTTATAATTAAGGTACGTAGTTCTTTTTGACCTAACAACACTCGGCGGATCAATCTCTTTCGTCTGAGCTTTTAAACACTTGCGTTAATTCATTCTGAAAAAAGCTATGCGTGAACATTCAACTTTACGTCCATTTTTTCCCCAACTTTTTTGTCATTCTACTAATGGTGCGGAGCATTCGCACGGGTCCTATAGTAGGGATATATGTGAATGCGCTATCTAAATACTAGCATTCGCAGAGTTTGCCGATATGTGACAAAGAAATGAGTACTGTCATTTCTTTATAGCTTAACGCAGCTTGTTGCAGTTTCTTTGCGGTCAAGTCTTCTTTTATCATAAAATGACTTCGTCGGAAGGCCGAGAATCTGGTATATCACAGACAAACCTGAATGTGTGCATTAACTTTTTGTCGTGTACAAGTGAGAAGGCAGTGTTAAAGACCGGTAGCAGTTGTGAGGCGGCGGCGATGGCAGCTGCGAGGCCGGGCATCACAAGCCTAGTTAGGATGGCGCCGGCGACGCCAGGGGGAGCAAGAGGCGGGAGCGCCTATTCAATTCACACACGCGGCGCGCGCATGAATGCGTCATTACAGCCGGGCCAAGTTACCATTCCGGTCTCGTTACCCGCGATAACGTTATAACACCCTTTTGACATCCCCTGTACTTGACCAATGGAGGGGAAGTCTAGCCGCGCGAGGGCGCAATTGCGTTAGAGGCGCCCCCGCCCCCGCCCCGCGGAAATGGTAGCGACTGCCAGCGATAGCGCCAATCCCGGCCTCGTCACCAGCAATGGCGACTCCGTGTCGCTAAATATTGCTTGCGGCTGCACGATGATGTTCTAGGCGCGCTCAACCTCACTTTTTGATTAAACAGTATCAGAAACAGGTACAACAAGTCCAAAAATTTCAAGCAACTGTGAAAGCTTGGTGTTAATCACGAGATTACTCGTGGCGATATAAGTGATTGACACATCATGGGTGTAATTCAAAAAAGTTCACATTCCGTGGCGAGCCCAAATTGCAATAAAAGTATCTTTATGTAAGGGATACGCCTCAGAGAAAACGTCTTGTCATATCCGCAACATTTCTCTACAGATATCAACTACACTGCCGGATAGCCATATACATCGGTGACTGGAGATATTACAGCCCAATTTGTTTGGGTGGTGACATGTCTAACAAATATGAGATGGCTAAAATACAGCCCCAGTGAAGTGAGCAAGGTGATGAATACAGTACTGAGTGTTGCCGCCACTGATGGCCACAAGCGCTGCTACACCCCTCGGTACTGAAACTTAAGACTCCATCTACATCTAAGAGGACTGGGACACTGTTTAATGGCGAGGGTTGGAACTTAAATAGTGGCATCACTGCTGTGGAGAAACACTATGCAATGGCATCTACTATTGTCGCTGATAGCACACGTTGTTCACATACCTACCTTACCTCCGAGAAAATGGACTCGCCCGTCCCACGTCGCCAGCCTGCGTACAATCCAGGGAAACAGTCATTTGTGGGCGAGCGGTCTAACGTAACGGTGTCACTATGTATTTCGAAGTAGAAACAACTGAGTTGGATCAAGATTGAATGTGCCACAGATCGTACAGCACGACAGTGTCATCGAGGTCTTCAAGATGCGTGCGGGGAATCGGCATTGCTGTACAGAACAGTGGCACGTTGGGTAAAAGCCGTTAACGAAGGTCGGCAAACTGGGACAGAGATGCATTGGGCGTCTCTGAAGAAGGAGTGCATACTGTTCCCGTGTTAGTAGACAGTGATCGACATCAGAACCCCAGTATGGTGAAAGTTTTGGTGATTCTCGTGTACGACTGTGATAGTGTTATCCTAACGCATTACATTCATCCACGGCAGTCCGTCAGTGCATAGTATTACTGTTCGTTTTTGGAGCATCACCTTCTAACGAGCATACCTCTTCTGGAACGTGGATTTAACTGTTGAAATCTAGTTTCATAAAGAATGGATACATATTTCATTTCAACACTCAGATTTATAGCAATCCACTTTAGATGGGGAAGATCAAACATGAATATTTTACTTATCTTGGTTCTTGAAGCGTTGTTGATGCTTAGCATTCAGCAAAATAGTAGAATATGTTTCAGGAGATTCAATTAAATAATCACAGACATTCTTGATGATAGTTCCATTGTGACGGAAACAAATTTATTGAGTTGTGCAACATTATAATGTTAGAAACATTCAGCAGCACATCACAGAGATGTTAACAGGTTTGTAGCTATGAACAGAGTGACAAAACATGGCTTCTCTCAAACGTTTTTCCGCGTAACCGCCTAATAAGATTTAAGCATGCCAAAATACATAAAATCAAAATATTACATTTAGGCTTTAACTATTTATCTCAATATATGTTTGTGTTGTATAAAGTCTGTATTTAATAGTATACGCAAATTAAAAGTCGTGTTTTGACTAGTGTTAAATTTGCTCAAATTATTTACATGATTTTGTGTTTTTAAAGTGCACACTTATCTGTATGGGAGTGAAACGTGCACGATAAGAAGTTCAGACAAAAAGATGATAATAGTTACTGAAATGTGGTGCTATAGGCGAATGTTAAAGATTAGATAGGTAGATCACGTAACAAATGAGAAAGTGTTCAACAGAATCGGAAAAAAAAGAGTTCGCGACAGAAGGGATATGTTGGTGGGAAACATTCTGCGACATCGAGGATTCGTCAGCTTAGCATTAGAAGGAAGTGTGTGGGGTAAAAATCGTAGAGGGAGACCGAGAGACGAATACAGTAAGCATATTCAAAAGGATGTGGGTTGCCGTTCTTATTCTCAGATGAAAAGGCTTGCACAGAACAGGGTAGCATGGAGAACTGCATGATACCAGTCTGCGGACTAAAGACCTCAACAACAAACAATAGTATTTTAAAAATCTACCATTGTTGTTATACAGCGTCTTTGTTTGTTGGATGGGGCGATATGACTTCGTCTCCGCCTATGCATCGGTTAGTGATGATTATCGCATGGTACAATGTTCGTGATGCCATATTAATAGAAAACAGTGTCCCTATTCACACAGTTCGGGACTGGTTTGTGAGTATAGGGATCAAGGGGCGCATCTTCTCTGGCCACCACAGTCACCACATGTGAATATTATTGAGCTCTTGTGATCTATTTTGAACAGAAAGTTACGTCATTGCTGTACCCATGATTATCCCTGACTGAACTTGCTACTGTTTTTCAGGATTAATGGTATTAGAGTCATTTGACAATCGCGTAGTATCTATATGCATCTATTTAGAGATAAGCTTAAACTGCTTTGATTGCCAATCATTTTTCCTACGCCGTATTAGGCTTGGAAAGGTGCTGTGTTTTGGTGTTTCTACACTTTTGTTCACCCCTGTATATTCAATATTAACAAACTTCTCTTCTCAGAAAACCTTTTACTGCTGTAATCAGGCTCTATATCATATCATATCTGTTTGGGCTATTGTCTGTTATTTTGTTGCTCAAATAGCAAAACTCATCTCCTACTTCTACTAAAACATCTCATAATGTAAGTCCTTCACCTTATCGCAATTAATTGGACTAAATTCCATTTCCCATGTTTTAATTTCGTTAATTTTGATCTTAAAAGCTCCTTTCTAGGCATTATTCATTACATTCAACTGCTTTTCCAAAGCCTTTGCCGATTCATAGAGAATTATGAAGTCATAGATATGCACCAAGTTCATATTTCTCGTCACTGAACTTTATTTGCCTTTACAAGTATCTCATTTCCTTTTTTCAGCTATCTCAATGTACAGATACATTAACATCTTGGATATGGCAGAACTCCCTCATCCTCAGTCACCGTATTTCTTTTATGACGTACTCTTATAGCTGTTGTCTGTGGGAGTTGTAGATAACCTCTCTCTCTCTGTATTTATCCTCAGATGATGTAAATATAGTTGTCTTCGTGATGAACTCCTAAGCCTCTCTCCCTTGTATTGTGCCCTTCTGTGGACTCTGGCTTCCACGTCGTCCAGTCCTCCTCGTAGTCAGGTGGGAGCGCTTCCTGTGCGGTCATCGATGTCCTCCGTCAAACCCACCTGATAAGGATTCCATAATGGGAAGCAATACTTCAAAAAAGGATGGACAAGCGTAGTGTATGCAGTTTCTTTAGTAGTTCTGTTGCATGTTTTAAGGGTTCTGCCAATAAAACGCAGTCTCTGGTTCTCTTTTCCCACGACGTTATCTATGCGTTCTTTCCAGTTTATGTCTGAAGTCACTCACACTAGGGCACTTACTAAATCAAGTGGCGAATTATTTCTTAAACACATATGTGTTGGCAACATTGTTTCACCAACCACTGTAATGAACTGTTGTACTGAACTAGCTGTAGTGAGGAGGAAACACAATAAAAATGTTCAAATGTTTGTAAATCTATCGGACCAAACTGCGTGGTCATCAGTCCGTAGCTTACAAACTACTTAAACCTAGGTAAACTAACCTAAGGACAAACACACACACACCCATGCCCCAGGGAGGACTCGAACCTCCACGGCGAGCAACCGCGCGCTCCGCAGCGAGACGCTTTAGACCGCTCGGCTACTCCACCGCGGCGAAACACAACAGTCGAGTGTAAGGGGAAGTTCCCGTTTGAAGACTGTACAGTCCAGAATCAGTATACCAAACTCTAGATATCGCCCTGAGTATTGGGGCAATCATCTGAACGAAACACAATGTTCAACACACGCGTTTAATATTACACTGTGTCTCACATCCTGAGGTAGCGCCTAACAGCTTGCTGAACAACCACGTCTGAATCGTTCACCGCCGAAGACATTTCGTAAGGGAGGGTAGATGTGATTTTATTAATGTATTTATACGTATCAGAAGTATCTTATAACATATACCTGTGACACAAAACATAGCTTGAATACAAATACAAAAATGAAAATAAAGAAATATAAATACATATTAACCATTAATAGTACACATATTTACAAGTCCAGTGTCAACAGTACAAAAGTCTTTTCCCCAGGATTAAACTATGCTCACAAAAAAACTGGCTACATAACACGCATCACTGGTAGCACCATTAAGATCCTCCATGGTACAACAGGCTGGACAAAGCTCACACTGTCGCAGATGCTCGGTAGTTTGTTCTTTTCCACACTCGCACATGACAGGTGCGTTAGAGAGGCTCTACCTTCTGACGTTGACTTTGGTCCTTGCTACGTTGGTCCGCAGTCTATTGAGGGACTTGCACGTCATCCGGTCCTTCTCGTAGCCAGGTGGGAGCGCTTCCAGCCACCAAGGTCCCCGCTCTTTGCTCTTCCCGTCTCCAGCCTGGTCAGTTGGTGTGATCTGTCGAGCTCCGTCGTTGCACGTAGGAAGCTTTTCTTTGATTTGTGTCTGCTATGGGCAGGCTGGTAACCAAAAATGAGATGTGTTGATGATGTCAGTACCTTTGTTCGTTCCATTCTGTCAAATGCCTATGAAATGGCAGGACCGATATCCTTCCTCACCCTTACCCAAAAATCTTGAGCTCCGTCTCTAATTACCACGCTGTCGACGACATGTTAAGCCCTAATCTTCCATCCTTCCTTCCTTTTTGAGTTGGTTTTGCTTCGACGTTATGATGTTTGCTACATGGGGACGCGCGTTGTCATAAAAGAGTAGCACTCCTCCTCGCAGTTTTCCATTACGTTTCGCCTTTAGTGCGCGCCGTTAATTTCTCCACACACATTCTGCATTCGGCGAAGAATATCTGCCGATTTTCATCCTTCGGCTGTCAACACAAGAATAACAGCACGTTGATCCTATTTGGATGCATTCAGTAATAACGTCGACATAGTTTACGTTTCCGCGTTTATCGCAT
This sequence comes from Locusta migratoria, assembly GCA_026315105.1. Classification (NCBI taxonomy): domain Eukaryota; kingdom Metazoa; phylum Arthropoda; class Insecta; order Orthoptera; family Acrididae; genus Locusta; species Locusta migratoria. The sequence continues at coordinate 26,615,193 of CM048755.1, read as the reverse complement.
GTACGTCGGAAAAACACGAACGCCACACTAATCCCTTCCCTACGTGTAGATGCTTATATACGAGGCGCATCCAGAAATTAACTTTCCCTATTTTTTAAAACAAGAACAACATAGTTACATGAAAAACTTTATTGGAAAGTGAATGGAAGCAGCATGCGGCAGTTGTCTTCAGCTCTCCGTCGTTGTGAAACGCTGTCCGGAGGACGTGCCATTCAGAACAAGAGGCGTGCAATTCTTACTGCAGGTGCTGTGCTGTTCGTCCTCACAGGGCTTGGCGTAAAGCAACTGTTTTGCAGAGCTGTGAGTAGCTTTATCATCCAGAATGCAGCACAGATCTTGCTCCCAGCAATTTACATCATTTCTTGCACCTCAAGAAGAAGCATTTTGACAATGTAGAAGAGCTGACGACTGTCATGCTGGTTCCATTCACAGGTGGCAGCCTTCAACGACATAGGAGTAGCAAAAATGGTCCTGAGTTATGAGCAGTGTCTCATTTATTTTGGTGACTATGTGAAAAAAAAACTAAAACATTGCTATATCTGATGCTAATAAAGTTTTTCATGTAACTGTGTTATCTTTGTTTCAAAAATTCTGTACGTGCCTCGTAGAAGAATCGGAATCGCGCTGCCATGTATATCCCCTACAGCAACGCCCTCAGGCGATAACTTCTTGTTCGCCCCTTGGAGAGTCCTTCACCATAACTCACTTACCTCAGGCACTCCTACCTCTGTTCCCTGGAGTGCATTGGTAGTCCGTCTTCGTACCGGCCTCTCTTGTCAGTTATCTGTTACTCTACTAGAGTCCCCACAATACACTTCACTATCCTCTTTAATAGTACTGCTGCGTGATATTTGATGATCACCAGAAATGATGGACAGAGAACAATGTAAAGAAAGGAGCTCACCTTTTACCACCGCGAAAAAGGAGAGTGGGTGTTAACGCATACGGTAACTGAGTTAGGCTCGTAAAACAGGGTGTGGCCAAAATAATATGAACACCATGCACTGGACTACATCTTGTTGCGAGTTGGCAACAGTGCGTACGTCTCAACACTAATACGCGACTGCAATGTGCAATTAACGTACGAGGTCTTGGACTTTCTTTACCTTGCAGTATATTATACGTTTTGTTCTGGGACGGTCGACACAAATGAGCCGCGGCGGAATAGCCGTGTGCGCTAAGGCACCATGCTGCGGTACACGCGGTCGTTTGCCGTCGGAGATTCGAGTCCTTCGTCGGGTATTGGTGTGTGTGCTGTTGTTCTTAGGATAAGTTAAAGTAGTTTGTAGGTTTAGGAGCCGATGATCGCTGCAGTTAGGTCCCATAACTATACGAACATTTGACATAAATGATCGGAGAAATGCGTCATCTCTCTGACTTCCAAAGACGCCAACTCGGTGGTACGCAATTAATTGAAGTATCAGTGAGGTAAACGGCTGCACTGTTCGACATTTCACTAGCGACTGCATCCTCGGTAATGTCAGCGTACGCAAAACATGGAAAACGTCATTGGCGAAGAGGAATACAAAATCCGAAGTTAACTGACAACGGCCGACAAGCATCAAGACGATTGTGACCAGACTACATAAAACTGCTATGACAAAATCGATTGCGAAGTTCAACACTCAAAAATGTTCAAATGTTTGTAAATCTGTCGGACCAAACTGCGTGGTCATCAGTCCGTAGCTTACAAACTACTTAAACCTAGGTAAACTAACCGAAGGACAACACACACACCCATGCCCCTGGGAGGAGTCGAACCTCCACGGCGATCAACCGCGCGCTCCGCAGCGAGACGCTTTAGACCGCTCGGCTACTCCACCGCGGCTTCAACACTCACTTGAGTAACAATGTCTCTATAAAAGTAGTACGGCTGAAGCCTAAAATTCATGGAAGGGCTGCAGTTGTTAAACCCTCAATGTAGGCCAATGCAAAGCTGCGAAGGAAATGGTGCCGCGTTCATAAAATGTGGTTACTTGATGACTGGAAGTATGGTGTATGGTTTGATGAATCACCATTTCACATCTACATCTGCATACATAATACTCCGAAATCCAACCAAATGTGCGTGGTGGAGGGTACTCAGTACCACTACTAGCTACTTGCTTTCCTGTTCCACTCACATGTAAAAAGAGGGAGAAACCAATACTTGCATTCATCCATACGAGTCCTAATCTCTCTAACCTTATCCTTGTGGTCTTTACGCGAAATGTTGGTTGGCGGCAGTAGAATCGTTCTGCAGTCCGCCTCAAATACCGGCCCTCTAAATTTCTTCAGCAGTGCTTCTCGAAAACAACATCGCCTCGTCTCCAACGAATCCCAGTTGAGTTTTCGAAGCATTTCGGTAACACTCGTGCATTGATCGAATCTATCAGTTACAAACCTAGCCGCCCATCTCTGAACTGTTTCCATGACCTCCTGGAAACCTAAGGACTTGAGCAATACTCAAGACGGGATCGTACAAGTATTTTATAGTCGGTCTCCTTTACAGACGAATCACACTTTCCCAAAATTCTCCGAATAAAACGAAGTCTACCATTTGCCTTCCCTACGACTGTTTACATTGATTCAAATGTTCAAATGTTTGTATAGCTTATGGGACTTAACTACGGGGTCATCAGTCCCTAAACTTACAAACTAATTATGAACTAGCTAACACTAAAGACGGCACAAATATCCATGCCCGAGGGGGGATTCGGACCTCCGACCGTAGTGGTCGTGCAGACCGCGACTGGCGCGCCGCAGTCCCCTCGGCCACCGCGGCCGGCTACATTGCTTCCTACAGACAACCGGATTTACGTATCGAAAACCACAAAAGTAACTTACGATACAGCAAGCTTGTTTCCTACAGTCAAGTATGGCGGAGATTCTGTCATGATTTGGGCATCTATATCGGGCCCTCACTGGCCAAATAACTTTGAATAAATGTTTCACCGTCCCCCACAAAAAACAGGTGATTATGACTAACATATGCTAACAAATACTGGCATATACCAAACTGAAAATGTGCCCACACACACAGCAAAAAAGGTTCATGCATTCTTTTTACAGCATCGGAAAACCATCGAACATCTCCCCTGCGCAACAAAATCGCCATTTTTCTACATAACTTTACTGTTCAAATGTTTGTAAATGTAAGGGACTTAACTATGTTGGTCATTAGTCCCTAAGCTTACAAACTACTTAAACTAACTAAAAGTCACTTATGCTAAGGACAAAACAAACACCTACGCCGGAAGGAGGACTCGAGCCCCTGATGGCGAACGGCCGTGAGCACCACAGCCAGGCGCCTTAGTGCGCACGGCTATTCTGCCGCGGCAGAGAGTGAGGATAACATTTACAGCTTCAACTTCGTTGAAATAACGGACGAATGTTTCAGTACAAAAAGGTATAGTAATTGTGTCGGAAACTATACAGCTTCAACTTCGTTGACGTAATTGTCAAATGTTTTCGTACAAAAATGCATAAATTGTGTTGGAAACTATAAAAGGCACTTTACGAATCTGACCCTCGGAAAGTTGCAGCTGTTCTCAAAGAAAATCGTAGGCCAACTGCTTACTAATAAATAAATATTGTGTCTATGTCAGGTTTTCAAATTATTTTCTCCACACCTAGTAATTAAAATAAATGCATTTTTTTGTATTTCTTTATTTCGGAGAGATTTTGTACGAAATTTCTCTCACAAACATTCCTCGCCGAAAGCCTTAATATTTTGTTGACTCCCAACTACTTATGAAGAAGTAACCGTCGTAATAAAATAAGATGAATCAGAGATCGCTCGAAAAGATAGAGACGTTAATTTTTCCCACGTATCATTCTAAAATATAATACACCGGTGAAAACAATTAGGGGATCAGTTGAGACACCTAGGTTCTGAAGTATTGTCATCGCCAGAATAAACTAAAATGGTTCGACGTCTTTCTGTCGCTTCTACAGAGTGGAGACAACAATATAATGGCAACCGTCATAGTGGTAATAACAGAAAGTTGCTGCAGAGTGAGTTGTTGTTGTGTTTAACAAACGAATTACACAACCAATTGGGTTCAGATAGTGTAGTGGAGCAGGTAGTGCAACGCAACAACAACGTGACTTACCCGAAGCTATCGTCAGAGAGTCATAAGAAAGTTGGAAATGGGACGGACACAAATGGAGCTGGCTGCAGCTGTTGGAGTGTCCCAAAGTGTAACTTCCAGGATCTGTACGCGATTTAAGACAACAGGAACCGGTAGGAGAAGACAAGGCCAATGTCGTCCACGGGTAACATTAGCAAGAGATGACCGCTATCTCGGTTAACAGCCCGTCGAGACAGCAGGCTGACTGCGACTCTGCTGCAACGCACCCTTCTGGCAGCAACACGACATACAATATCAATACAAACAGTCCGAAATCGTCTTCAGGAATGTGGCCTCTACGCATGGAGGCCTATGGTGTGTACCATTAAAATCACGACAACTTTTAGCTGGCAGAAACTGGGCGAAGGAACATTAGAATGGCGTCAGGTTCTGTTCACAGATGAGTCAAGATTTAGTGTTCAGCCGAACAATCGTCGTTCCCTCATCTGGAGACAACGTGGAACTCGGAACAACTCTGCTTATGTGCAGGAAACATCACCATATCTTGGTCGTGGACGAATGGTGTGGGCAGGAGTCAGTATTGGCAGAATAGCGCTATGACTGCTCAGAGGTGTAGAGACGAGACCCTTCGACCTTATGTTGTGCTCTACGCTGGATCCCTAGTAAATGGGTTCCTTCTGGTGGACGATAACGCTCGTCCCCACAGACTTGCACTGGTGGACAACATGCTTGAAGCTGTGGGAATTGAAAGAATGGGGTAGACAGCTTGTTCACCGGACTTAAACCCTACTGAGCATGTCTGGGATGCACTTGGCAGACGAATTGCAGCCAGACAAGCAATTGGCTCAACGGTTTCATAGCTCGATATTGCAGTCACGGAATGATGTTCAAAAATGTTCAAATGTTTGTTAAGCTTAAGGGACTGAACTGCGGGGTCATCAGTCCCTAAACTTACAAACTACTTATGAACTACTTTATACCAAAGACGACACAAACATCCATGCCAGAGGGGGGATTCGAACCCCCGACCGTAGAGGCCGTGCAGACTGTGACTGGCGTGCCGCAGACCACTCGGCCACTGCGGCCGGCACGGAATAATGGCCAAATATCTCTCCAGAGGTGATTGACACCCTTATGCTATCCATGTCACGAGGTGTGCAACCGTATTGGCCGTTCAAGGTGATCACACGCCATATTAAAAACAACGAGAATGACTTTTTCAATATTATGGTAGCCCCATGGTGCCTCGCTCTAAGTAAATACCTCGTAAACGTCAATTAAAGAGTTTATGCAGCAAAATATCGTACTGTCTCATACACAAAATACAATTGTAACCAATATCTGAATAAAATACCTTGCCATATGTATACTATGTGTGATATCTCACCAGATCCCCTAAGTGTTTTGAGCGGTGTGGTTAATAAACATGTTGGAACAACTTACGGCCTGCAACTAGCTGAGAACAACGACGACAGCCGACAGTTGGGCAGGAGGACACTCACTATTTTCCATGAAAATTACAGAGGAAGTTCTGTGTACAAGAATTTAATACCTCAGTTTACAAATGAAAACAAGTATAACCGTATGTTGGAACATTCAGTATGCCGGGCGAAGTTATGGATTCAAGCCGAGAAACAGGTTGAATGTGGTTCTATGAACCCTCCGCCAAACACTTACGTGTGAATTACAGGCAGTGTTTCTGATGTAGATGTAGATCTGTTTCATATGTTCGTTGAAGTGATGATTGATTAAAGGTCGTACCCGTGTGTTTGTGGAACGTGACGTACTTGGTGTACAAAGTAAAACTGCAAAGGTAGTCGCAATCACTGAGTAAGGAGGCGATTGGAATATTGAGGGATTTCGAGAAGAATAAATTAAACATAAGACTATCCCGTTGGGAATACAGAAGTATATTACTTCCCCAGACTAAAGAGCTGACTCAAGGTTATTAAACTGCATCCGCTACTGAGAAATAGAGCGCAGTTTGCAATTCTGCTACTATATGTGTCTTCTGTTACTCAAGTACCGGTACACAGGATTTTACTTCGTAAATTGGAAAAAAGTTATGACATCATGAGTGTTGAAAAGTGTTCTCTCGGATCTTCAGGCGTGAAATCTCTAAGAAGCACAGTGTATGATTAATTCCCTTGGCAAGTCTCTCCAGCCAATCTGTATTCCATCCATATGATCTTTACTTTTTAATCCCATCATGAATTTCAACTAAGGCACGCTTTGCTGAAATATGTATTACTTGATTTGCTTTAGCTTCCCAATTATATTTCAATGCACTCTTCACAGCCATATAAACAGAGCTACTAAATTGCTCAGCCCTAGGCAAAAATTCTGGCCAGATTTACACCAGACGGCACACACCGATAGATTTTCATGGTATCCGATGACACGTCATTTTCTGACAATTCGTCTCCCGAAGTTCACCGCGCTGTCCAGAGAGAGGTTTGTATCTCGTGGTCGTGGTTCAAGTCTGGTGCGCGAGTTTGTTAACTGCTAGGCGAGTGACGAAATGTTATGTCTATTTGCTTCAGTTCTGCATTAGTTGTTTAAACCTTTAAAGATTGCATTAGACACTTTTTCCGACTGACTCTTCATCTCCACTTCATCAGAAGCCTAACATCAGCATGTATCACAAGATCCGCAATATGTTCATTACTTTACTTTAAAACTTTAACAAGAGTGGATTCACTCGAGGAAATTAGGATCCCTATTACAGCCATCGAGCTTTTCTTTGATTATGTCCTTAATGAGTGAACTAAATAAAAAAATGTTGACAGCAGGAATGAAGACTAAGGTGGTGATACACGGAGAAACAATTGAAAGAATCGATAAATATACACGGTCTGACAAAAAAAAAAAAAAAAAAATCACTTAGAAGAAGGGGAGGAAACGAAACGAAACTACTCGGGAGTGATTACCAAATCAAGTCAACAAACAACTTAGCCTTATGAGCCCAGGTATAATATGACATTGTAAGTATCTGGCCTGGATACATATACTCATTCGGCTGGGAACAGTGTCACAGAGCCGCTGTGGAAAGACGTGGGATACCTCCTGTCAAATCCCCTATTGCTGGAAGAATTGCAATAACTCGAAGCTGCAGAGACTCGGAAGTTCTGACGCCAGAAGTAACATTATCTGTTCATAACATAGGAGGAAAGTGACCCCTCTCTAAGTCGTCACCCTCCTTGCCGAGGACGGCCATGTGAGTTCAAATGTTCAAATGTTCGTTAAGCTTATGGGACTTAACTACGGGGTCATCAGTCCCTAAACTTACAAACTACTTATCAACTACCTTATACTAAAGACGGCACAAATATCCATGCCCGAGGGGGGATTCGAACCCCCGACCGTAGTGGCCGGCCATGTGAGTAATAAATTTTTGACTGACGTTTAGTATGTGGGGTGGTACGGGCCAGCCGCCTGCTTCCTCCTGGAGCTCGCCGTGTTACCTGCTCTGTGGTCCAGCTGCACGCCAGCAATATTCTGTCAGTCACAAAGTAATTTTAACTGGAGTATAGTGCGTAACCACATTTCATTGCTAAACACAATGCGACGCCATTCATGAGCAGTCCATGTATCCTCTGGTGTTGACAGCACTCTAAGCATAGAGGGTAGCTCCCAAGTGTGGCTCTTGCTGTTCTACGACCAATGAAGCGTATGATAGCACTATAGTATTGGACTTACTTGTATTGAAATATCCCATTCATAAACTGAACTCACCGATACCAGTTATCATTCGTATGGTAATTCATGCAAATTAATCTGCAATTGTATTTTGTCTGACTTTCAGATTTATTTGTAATTTAATATTCAATTAAAATATTTTCTTTATTTGAGTGCAAAGAAAAACAATTTTATAAATAAATAATTTGAAATACTTGATTTCAACATCAAAGATAGTATAGTAATATAATAGCAAATCAGAGCTTTTAAAATCATTGTGACATATTTGAGCTAAAGTTAATTAATTATTTTGAAAAAAATTATAGGAAATAATAAAAGAAAATTGATGTGATTCTGTAAAAATTTGTAAAATCTTTTATGTGTCATTTTAATATCATTGTTATCTTTCTTCTTTTCGCGTGAGTTTAGTTGAAGGTTTTCGAAATATAAGGTTTTGTGATGTATAATTGCTGAATAAACTATGCACTTTTAGAGTTAACCAACAGTGAGTGTACACATATTTCACACCTCAGGATCTCACTGTGAGAATCATCAAATGCGCCAACAAACGACAAGGTATCATTTTTGGTTTCAGTGATGCAAGAATTCATAGATATAAAGTGCCTGTATCAAAAGATAGGTATTGTTTTAGCTTGAATCAACAACAAATCAATTTTGTGAAGTCAACATTTCATGACCTGACAACCTACTTGATGACAATGTTGCAGGAAATCCATTACATGCACTGGGATGGGAAATGCATATATGAAGGAATTAAGACATCGCAAAATGCGTATGGTGATCCTCCCTTGTGATGACCCGACTTTGTCGACTAGCACCTTGACGCCATGGAGGACGCCTGCCCTCACCTCTCCATCCTGACCAATATAGAACCACTCTCACATCCGCATGCCTCAGAAATGAACGTGTTGCACACGTCGACCACATGGCCAAATGTACACCTACAATGAGGCCCCTTCCAAAGTTCGTTAGAAGCTGATAACGCTATCTCTCACAAGTACGCAGCATTGGTGTACAGCTCAGGGGGGTAGGTGACGGGAGAGGGGGGCATGGGTCTTCGTTTGGGATGTTCCAAAGACTCCTTACGTTTCGTTGGATGTCAGGAAACAGGGAGGGAACAGGAAGAAGTGTGGAGGACTGAGATCCGGCGAGTATGGTGGATGTTCAATTTGCACCACCCCCTTGTTCGCCAGGAACTGTTCGACGCTATTGGCTGGGTTTGAGCGAACGTTGTCGTTCAACTTGAACATCCACCATACTCGCCGGATCTCAATCCTCCAGACTTCTTCCTATTCCCTCGACACAAACTCGCTTTGAAAGGAAAGAGATTTGACGATATTCCTGACATCCAACGAAACGTGACGTTTTTGAACACTGTCACAAAGCAATACTTTTTGCAAAGTTTCAAGGATATGTATCGCAGAGTGTCGAAACCTGGACATCAACAACAAAAAATCGTAACTTCTGTGCAACTATGAAAGATATTTATAATAATCCAGCGGACTCGGCAATGATTCTCAATTGCTAATATGTATGGGGATTGGATACATACCGTAATCTCCTTCTCTATTTGACTCTCTGCAATCCCTCCTTCCCATATCTCTGTCCATCACCTTCACCCCACTCCCCACACTCTATCCATCAGTTTCCTCCCTCCTCTCTGCGTCTATATCCTCCCTCTCTTTCTTTATATCCTTTTATGCCCCCTTTCTCTATTTCCTCCCACCTCTCTAATCTTAAATGTTTGTTAACCTATTGGACCAAACTGCTATGGCATCAGTCCCTAGACTTAAAACTACTTAAAATGACTTCCATCAAGGACAGCTCGCACTCTCATGCCCGAGGGAGGACTCCAGCCTCCGACGGAAACGGCAGCCTAGTCCGTAGCATGACACCTTAGACCACGCGGCCATTCTGCGCGGCTCTCTGATATTATTTATTGTTACTGCAAGCGGAACCTTGATTGGGAATATAAGTCAAAATGAATTAGTAAATCGGTTGGAATCATTAGTACAGGATATAAGTGATACCTTTCGAACTGCTTTATCTGTGAACGTAGTAGTTATAATGGCTGCATTACGTATGGTTTTAATGTATGGACAAGTAGAATTATGAAGTTAATCATAAACACAAGTTTCCTGTTACATATATAAAGACTGCGAAAAAGGGAACACAACCTCACATTTTAACAGCAGCGGGCTGAATAAAAAGTTTGTATTTGATAACATGTCGATATCTCCAGCTGTTTAGATTGTGGGCTGTCGCCGGCCGCGGTGGCCGAGGGGACTGAGGCGCTCCAGTCACGATCTGCACGGCCACTTCGGGCGGGGGTTCGAATCCCCCCTCGGGCATGGATATTTGTGCCGTCCTTAGTCTTAGCTAGTTCATAAGTAGTTTGTAAGTTTAGGGACTGATGACCCCGTAGTTAAGTCCCATAGTCCCATAGTCCCAAGTCAGTCACTCAGTTGGTAGGAAAGGGGCGCATGTAAAGGAACCTTTCCTTACATCTGTATAAACTGAAGTAATACGAGTTTAATAAGATCATTAATTTATTGTAAAGAAAAAATAAATTAAGCTCGGTCTTCCACCATACAGCGTATTGCAGAGGGCAGAGAACTTCTTCGAAAACCACACGTACTTGTGCGAAGTTTCACTGTGTTCGGTAAAAGTTGATGAAGTGTATTGATCGGTCAAATGGCGTCACGTCTCTAGCAAGGTACCATCCGCCATGTTCCATACGGTGGGTTGTCGAGCATAAAAACCTTCTGGATGAAAAATTACGGAAATGTGGCAAATTTGATGTTGATCGGTCAAACCAGATATGTCTTTCCTGTCGTCAGCTATGTTTGTGGGTGCACTCAAAAATTATGATTTTTGTACTTTATTCGAATTTTCCGACTTTGCTTTGTAACTGTCCCGATTTTTTTTCTGAAAACTTTTCAGGACCACAACTAAAACATAAGAAATTTACCCCATCACATCGTCCGAATCGTGAGCTATAGTGTTCATTCAAAAACAGTAAAAAACGTAGTTCCAGTTTTTCTCTTTTCTGATTTTCTGGTAGATCATCCAAAAATTTTTTGTCGTACTACCTTGTCCTGAGAATTACGAGAACAAATAAATGAAAAGAGAGAGAGAGAGAGAGAGAGAGAGAGAGAGAGAGAGAGAGAGAGAGAAAGATCAGCCAAATAGGCCGAGCCGTTCTCAACTGATGTTACATACATGCGCAAGTGATTTTTATTTACATAGAACAAGATTGTTCGAAAGTTGTTTATTTACCTAATTACTGGTGGTTGCGGTATATTATGTGTAATACCTAAGAGACATGCAACTTGGGGTTATAAAGATTACATTTATGCTGATTGAACATTTAATACATGGAATACGTGGATGTTAGCTTCACAGCAGTAGATGATAGCAGAAAAAAACACAGCTTTTCTCGTTATACATGTCAAAAGGAACTGATACTCTTATGACTATCTTGCTGCCGTCCGAGCGTTCTAAGGCGCCTTGCTACAGAGCGCGCGGTTGCTCGCCGTCGGAGGTTCGAGTCCTCCCTCGGGCATATATATATGTGTGTGTGTGTGTGTGTGTGTGTGTGTGTGTGTGTGTGTGTTCCTAGCATAAATTAGTTTACGTAGTTAAGTAGGTAGTGATAAACACAGAAGTTAAGTCACTTACATTTACAAACATTTGAATTTTTGACAAACATGCTCATCGGTGAAATGCATCAGCATGAGTTTATATTGACAATCGTACATGTCTTTCGGGCAGTTAATTTGTTTAATTTGGCAGTGCATAAGACTGTTAAGCCCAATGCTACCCGGTAAATACGAAAAAAGAACATTATATCTCAAAAATTTCTTTCCGTATGTCCTGGTAACGATTAACTGAAGCAGGAGCCAGTGTCAGCTCTATTACTGAAGAGGAGTTATCGTGATGTATTTCGGTAAATAGCTGTAGCGGTAGAGCTGCCTGCAACTTACGCTTGGTCGGCGTGAGTTGCGTGCTTCAGTGCGCGATACGGCGCGCAGCGATGGCGACGCCGGCGTGTGTCGTATCTGCTGGCCGCGGCAGTACGCGTAATCCATTATAGGGCGGTGCTCGTCCCCTCCTAGGAAACAAAGCTGGCTGCGGAAATTGGTCGACGCGCTGCACATTTGTCCCAAGAACACAAAAGGCGAGCCGGGGGAGGGGCTCCCGGCCGCTCGATTCGCAGCCATCGGCTGGCCGAGTTATTGATAATCCCCAGCAGCCGCTCCCCAAACATATCGACTCTCCAGCCAAACCGGCCGACCGACGCCGTACAAAGAGACGCCTCTGCGCCATCGTGTGTGCTTCATCTGCCGCTAGTACCTACTGTGTCGTGGCATCAATGACTGCCTCACTGCCTCTCTCTAATCAGCACCTCATCTAATCTTGATGCGAATCCAGGCTTTCTGGACAAATTTCACTAATGAAATCAGCCGCGTCGTGGTGTGTTGTCACAATGTTTGTGTCGGGCCCGGTGGTCCTGGGTTAAAGTGTTTGACTGGAAACCGAAGGGTCGCGGGTTCGAAACCCGGACGGACCTCGGAATTTTTCAGTCTGCACTTTAACCCATCCTTCACCTCTCAACGATGTGAGGAGTCGCCAGAAACGACACGTGGTTCGGATTCCACGTTAAGCTGTAGGTCCCCTTTCCCCGGTTGGATAACTGGAGTAGGCTAGGGACACGAAAGTCGACCAAGTGGCGTCCAATTGAAAGACTTGCACCAGGCCAATGAACCACACGAAATTATTATAATCTGTACCTCATCTAATCTTGATGCGAATGCAGGGTATCTGGACAAGTTTCACTAATGAAATCCGCCACCTTGCAGTGTGCTGTCACAACGTTTGACAATTACGGGGGGAGTTCATATGTTTGTAAACCTATTGGACTAAACTGCTATGGTCATCAGTCTCTAGACTTACGAACTACTTAAACCAACTTGCACACACCCATGCCCGAAGGACGACTCGAACCTCCAGCGGTAACGGCCGCCCCGTCCGTAGCATGACGCATTAGACCACGCGGCTCGTATCAAAGGATCTACGTGTTTGGCTTGTATGGAAGCAGCCATAATAACAATCAATATTTTACACAACCATGTGGTGTATTGGGTACATTATTTTGCTGCCAATAGGTATTTTCCGCTCAGTACTGTTGGCGATGGTGAAATACGCGTCAGTACTATTGTATTTATAGAATGCTTCCAAATGTTCAAATGTTTGTTAAGCTTATGGGACTTAACTACGGGGTCATCAGTCCCTAAACTTACAAACTACTTATGAACTACTTACGAACTAGGACGGCACAAATATCCATGCCCGAGGGGGGATTCGAACCCCCGACCGTAGTGGCCGTGCTGACCGTGACTGGAGCGCCTCAGTCACCTCGACCACCGCGGCCGGCAGAATGCTTCCAATTTGACTTATTTCCCAGGTAGGCGATTATGATAAAGTCTTATTCTTTTTAGTTTTCTTTTCATTTAAGAATGCCCAACATTATTGAGAGTTTACTTGTATCTGCTGTGAAATTATTAATTACTATAGTCATATGTTGTGGCTATGGTTTCTTGCTTAAATAAATTTTCACAGACTGGTAATTTAACTGCTCCGTTAACGATATAAACTTAAATATTCCAGTAAGGTACGGATGAGGTAATCTAGAGGCCACCCACATATTCTGATCTCACGCCACTAGCCTTTTATCTCTGCAGACATTCAAAGTAAATCTTATATGCAGAAAAATAAGAAACAGACACCATCTCGAGTAACGGTTTAAAGAAACGTGTGCCAGATTTTCTGTGGAAATGCTTCTGCGAGTACACGATATTTGGATTCAGCACCTTCAAATGTATTTTGGCCAAGAGGAACAGCACAGTGAATACATTAAACGACTGTTCTTTATGGACCTCCAAACAATATGTGTCGTATCTTTTGAACCATAACTGCCACGTCTAATCTGTTTACAGAAATTAACTTGTCAGAAAATGTTGATGTTCTCTGATATATCACACGACTCCTTTCCACTGAACGCACTAGAAACAAAGAAATTCAGCTATGGTGGAAAACAGCGACGATCCAAAGTGCGAGTTTGGCACCCGAGAACAAGTACGAATGCATACCATATACGAATGTCCAACGAACAAGTATGGAGGAAAGAAGGATTATGTTCACGCTCTACCCGCGGCGGTTACCTGGTGAATCTCACTAAGTGTATAACGACGATAATAAGATTAAGTCACTTGATGCTGTAAATATCCGACTTGCGTTGTCCGACCGGGGTTACCAGACGTCCTCTTCTTTGGAGCCTAAAAAGTGAGCGGGCGGGTTAGTACGAAAATGTGGAAATGTCTCTTTTTTCAGATAAACAACTGCTTCAAATTGAGAGTGCAGAAATAACAACACTTTGTACTCTCGCAATCACAAAATCTAAAGAATTTCACTTCTTCCTGCAATGTTTTTTTTTTTTTTTTTTCAGGCATTTCTCATTTCTATGTCGCTTACGAGCCAAGCTCGAGGTATGAATTCATTGAATTAAATTGAATAGAAATAGCTGGCGTGCAATTAACGTGGAATACGTCATGCGAGGCAACCTGTTATAAGTATTACGTATGCAAAAACGCAAGGTACCTCAGATTCTAAAAATTTCGAAATTATAATACTTTTGCACAATTTTGTATGAATCTAGAAACGTCTTTTTTTTTGTTCTGACATCTGGTAGCCCTATGTTTTGTCCCCTATATGTCATGTGACTTAACAGTGTGGTGCTACATACTTATAACTAATTATATTTATATTTGTCAGCAACACTAATTACTGACTGTTACGACTTCGCTGCGGCGAGATCTATTTGCCAAATTTCTCCTCCGAATGCGAGCCCATTTTGTTAGCACCTACCGTAGCTAAGCAGGGAAACATGATCATCAAAACAAATTAAGAGAAATCAGATCGAAAAGGAAAAGATTAATGTCCTATTATACAGAGTGTTACAAAAAAGGTATGGCCAAACTTTCAGGAAACATTCCTCACAAACAAAGAAAGAAAATATGTTACGTGGACATGTGTCCGGAATGCTTAATTTCCATGTTAGAGCTCATTTTAGTATTTCTCTTTAAATGTAAAATGAAATAATTCGTGCAGACAGTTGTCAAAATACCCAATTGTTTCGTTAGTATGTACTGTACCTCCTCGATTCACGTCATCAACACAGATTTTCTGTGAACGTTTTGGCAGGAATTGTTGGTGATGTCTTGGTTGGGCCTCATTTTCTTCCACCTACGCTCACTGGAGCACGTTATCATGATTTAATACGGGATGATACTCTACCTATGCTGCTAGAACAAGTACCTTTACAAGTACGACACAACATGTCGTTCACGCACGATGGAGCTCCTGCACATTTCAGTCGACATGTTCGTACGCTTCTCAACAACAGATTCGGTGACCGATGGATTGGTAGAGGCGGACCAATTCCATGGCCTCCACGCTTTCCTGACCTCAACCCTCTTGACTTTCATTTATGGCGGCATTTGAAAGCTCTTGTCTACGCAAGCCCGGTACCAAATGTAGAGACTCTTCGTGCTCGTATTGTGGACGGTTGTGATACAATACGCCATTCTCCAGGGCTGCATCAGCGTATCAGGGATTCCATGCGACGGAGGGTGGATGCATGTATCCTCGCTAACGTAGGACATTTTGAACATATGCTGTAAAAAAAGTGTTTGAAGTCACGCTGGTACGTTCTGTTGCTGTGTGTTTCCATTCCATGATTAATGTGATTTGAAGAGAAGTAATAAAATGAGCTCTAACATGAAAATTAAGCGTTTCCGCACACATGTCCACATAACATATTTTCAAATGTTCAAATGTTTGTATAGTTATGGGACTTAACTACGGGGTCATCAGTCCCTAAACTTACAAACTGCTTATGAACTAGCTGATCCTAAGGACGGCACAAATATCCATGCCCGAGGGGGGATTCGAACCCCCGACCGTAGTGGCCGTGCAGACCGTGGCTGAAGCGCCTCAGTCCCCTGGGCCACCGCGGCCGGCTAACATATTTTCTCAAAAAAAAAAAAGTTCAAATGTTTGTTAAGCTTATGGGACATAACTACGGGGTCATCAGTCACTAAACTTACAAACTACTTATGAACTACTTACGAACTAGGACGGCACAAATATCCATGCCCGAGGGGGGATTCGAACCCCCGACCGTAGTGGCTGTGCTGACCGTGACTGGAGCGCCTCAGTCACCTCGGCCACCGCGGCCGGCAACATATTTTCTTTCTTTCTTTGTGTGTGAGGAATGTTTCCTGAAAGTTTGGCCGTACCTTTTTGTAACACCTTGTATAATGGAACGGTAGAGAAATAGTATGAAAGTGTTTCGTAAAACCCGCTGGGCAGGCACTCGCGATTTCCAAAATAAATATGTACATGTAGCTGTTACAGACACTGCGTTTTATTGCACCTCGAAACGTTGCTAGCGTTAAACGTCGGGCTAATGCGGAATCACCGACGTCGGAAACTCTCGTAGAGAGTGCCTCATTGTAGTGCTATTGCTGAGAAGTCACGTGACTACCGCGATATTAGCGTTCTTGTAGAGCAATCGCCCTTAGTTTGCATGCTGCTTCATTTTGCGCAAGTTATCTGAGAAATTTAGAAACTGGCGTGAGTAAGAATACAAATGCTGCACGTGTTAGGTAGTATGAGGGGTGTTGCGCTCCCTACTCCCCCCCCCCCCCCATCCCACTCCAGCGCGGATCCGCGGGGAAGCGAAGGGGCGAGTGTGGTGGAGCTGGGCGTGCTTGACTCGCAGCTGGTGACAGCTGCAGCCAATACTCCCCGTCCCCGCACCCTCCGCCATTTTCTGCAGTACGGTCCTCGCGTCGCCCATTGCACACATTCTCTATTGCATTTTTTTCGGACTTCATTGCTGTAGAAAATATCTGTTAGGAACGAGTCGTCTACACAATGATATTATGAAATAATAATAATAATCTGTCTCCCTTACGACTTCATCTACATATGTACACCGCAGGATACCAAACGACTACTGCGGATCTGCGTTTCGGGTCGTTACTGTCTCTGCCTCCCCCAAATATAAATTGCCATCCCGTCACTTTCAGTGTCCCGAAAGTGCCTAGGATTTCAATAAAAATAACAACAAAACATGTAACTTTTTTCCATACAATAATAGAAGTTATTTGAGCGTTGTCCTTTCCGACATCTACGAAACAACAGACACCGCGTATACACTGATCAGCCAGAACATTATAACCACAAACCTAACATCTGACGCGGAGTGACTTCTAGTCAGACGCGCGCACGGTGCTTGTATTACCAGCGAGCGTGATGTCCGAGTGTCGAATGTGGGAGGCGCACGTCATCTATCTGACAAGGAAAGTACATGGGCTCGAACAAACATATCTGTATGAACGTTTGGTTACAGGATCTCTCTGTACAACTCAATGTGCTGGTGGATGTCGTTTTCCTGCAACCATGCTCTAGATAGCACTGTAGATGTAATTGTAGACGCCATACGTAATGCAGATATCTTAACTATAACTTATGTAATAATCATCGTACATGTTCTCTAGCGAATTGTCATCAAAAGCCGTGATGATAGTTGCAACTTTAACCTTCTTCCCGAAAGACTGTTGGTATTCACTGCCACTGCTTCCATCGCCTCTTCCCGCACTTACCGTAGCACTACCGCTAGCAATGAGTTCTTCGTCATTATCATCCCTATTATCATTATTATGAGTTTTTAACAACAATATATAACTTATGCTCATATTTCTATACCCTAACAGATACGAGAAAGCATGCAAATAATCATTCATCTTCTACACTAATACCATCTTCACGAAGAACGGTTCTTCGTAACTTCGTCTCAACTAATCGCAATACATTATCAGGATTGATTCGCAATCGCCGCCCCATCTGACGCTTCACAAAAAGCAACTTCGGAGGCACACTGCACCGTCCCTTCTATCGTACCGACAGGTCAAAGTGCAATTCGGCATGGCACACGCAGAGGCCTCTAAAGGACGACTGCAGAGTTTTGCAGATGCGGGAGTATCACTAGTGCAATAAGGGATCTTTACATTATCTCTCATACGATTTTGGTGTATATGTGTTTGTTTGAGCCCAAGTACTTTTCTTGTGAGTTTGATCAAGGGAAGATTGTCACGACTTGGAGTCTCGTCACGAGCTTATCGGAAACTGTAGGACTTTCCGGGTGTTAGCCGAGTGCTGTGGTGAGTGCCTTCGCCAAGTGGCGAAACCCATGAGAAACCACGTTCAAATGTCAAAGGATTGGGTGGCAACCCCTAATTACTGATGTCGGACATCGTAGGGTGGGTAGACTGGTAAGGTGTGCCTCAACACACAGTGCATCCAAAACTTCGATCGATGGGCTTCCAGAACCGACGACCCATGCATGTGCCAATGATAATGTCACGACATCGCCAACCAGGGCATGTGCAAGCGGGGCAGTCGCACAGGGCACCGCGCTTCTATGGGCCCGCGCAGAACATAATATGAAAACTGTCATCCGTAATTTCAACTAATTGTATGGTAATGTAATTCACGAATAAACCAATTTACCTATGGCCACTGGAGTACGTCTCAGATTTAGAAATTTATGGCTTTGTAGATGTAACCTGGCTTTATGATACTGTTGCGCTGTAGTATCCAGTATCAACACATGACTATTGCTCATGCTTAAAATAAGAGGTAAGAGATTCAGCGTTTCTCAGTGCCTCTCCGGTGCTTTTCTACTCGTAGTTATGACTATAGTCGGGCCGAAATAGGATGGTCCCTGGCGCTTGCGCCAATCGTCTTTGAGTACCGGCTGTGGCAGCAGACTATTGGAGTGAGACAAACGCGAGCTTCGCTCTGCGCATGCGCGCCTCCGGCTGCGCTGTGCGCTTCTGCCAGTTCTGTCAGACAAGAGCGACCGGTAGCTATGCTGTCCGGCAGCCAACTAACTACTTGGCAACATGGTTGCATTCAGTTTCCGCGGCCAAGGCGGTCTCCCAGCCCGGTAGACGGAACCAGGGCTCATCGTATTTCGACCCGAATATAATAATCAAGCACTACATTCGTCCATTAGCAGATTTTTCCAAAAAGACAGGCTGTTCCAGCTTCAGCTGAGCTGCACAGTGCTTCCTGCTCCGCTCGCTGTGGACAGTCAAATGGGACAGCAAGGAACTTGCCACAAGACCGCATCATATAAGCACCAAACTCCTACTCTTAACTGCTACGACGTAGCAATATACTACATCGGGGAAATAGGAAATGGAAAAAATGAGCGCATGGCTTTTATTGGCCGGGATGCCCCATCGGGCTTTGGTCGCCTGCTGAAAGTCATTTGATCCTAGAGCTAAGTTATTTTTTAACATTAGCATTTTAGTAATTTCCATACTTGTTAAGATTACTTCTCCATTTAACTATTTTCCTATCATAACTGTAGGTTTGGTGAAGTAAGCCTTGATATTTCGGTAGTATGTCAGTGATGAAACTAAGAATTCATTCGAACGTGAGGGTGTAAAACCTCTAACATCCGCTGGAGTGGGGGGGGGGGGGGGAGGGGAGGTTCAAAAAATGTTCAAATGTTTGTTAAGCTTATGGGACTTAACTACGGGGTCGTCAGTCCCTAAACTTACAAACTACTTATGAACTAGCGAAGACTAAGGACGGCACAAATATCCATGCCCGAGGGGGGATTCGAACCCCCGACCGTAGTGGCCGTGCAGACCGTGACTGGAGCGCCTCAGTCCCCTCGGCCACCGCGGCCGGCGGAGAGGAGGTTGGGGAGATCTCGCGCAGAGGTTTTGCACAGGGCTCTCGCCAACTAAGTCTGAAATGGACAAGTCACCGTCGTCACTGAACGCTGGTGCAGTGGCAGGGCTTTCCATGAATCGCAATGCCTTCTCGGGTGACCATCCATCGTCTTTATTGGAACACATCCTTGACACCTGTACGGCGGGACAGACACAAGCCGACTGCGGCTCAACCGTGCTCATCCATTGGTCCAGTGCAGCTTGTGCATGGAACCATTACGGCCAAGATGTATCGTACACTGCTTGTAGTCCATTTTTGCATTTTTCAACAAGATAATGCGCCATGTCACAAAGGCCATAAGTGTGATGGAGTGGTACGAGGAACTCACTGGTGAGTTGCAACTGATGTGCTCGCCCCCAGCTGAAACCAGTCGATCACATTTGGTGACTGAAAGTGGCTTCAGGGCTGATCGACCCTTTCCCAGGAATTTAAGGCGACTAGATGACTTCCGTAACCAGATACTGTGCCAACTCCCTGATGCGACCCACCGATTGCTTCCATGCCAGCGTGTCCGCTGTTATCCGTGCCTAAGGTGCACATACGGGCTATTAGGTAGGTGGCCAGAACGGCCTGGCTCATCAGTGTGTAATTACAGCGATGATTATCAGTGATCCCTTTAGTGCAGGTGCCCACAAGGCTCGAACTCACACGAATAGTCGAAATGTCGCAAGGAATGAGGATAATAGGGAGCTTCACTACGTCAGTACTGATCATTTTGGTCTCATTGGTGTCATTCTATCTCCGTGCAGTGATGGTGACCAGTGTATCCAGATGGCATGATGGTGAGCAAACCTTCTCAGTAAGCAGGAGTCTCGGGTTCTAGGCCTATTCCCTATACAGTACACATTTTTAGCTTCTCTCTCTCTCTCTCTCTTCTTCTTCTTTCTTTTTTTTTTTTTTTTTTTTTTTTTTTTTTTTTTTTTTTTTTTTTTACTATCCCCACTGCCACCAAAACTTCTTAATTCCCGACCGAGCAAGGTGGCGCAATGGTAACATACTGGACTCGCATACGGGTGGACGGTGGTTCAAATCCACCTCCGGCCGTCCAAATCTAGGTGATGCGTGATTTCACTAAACCACTACAGGCAAATGCTGGGGCGGTACCTTTCAAAGGGCACAGCCTGTTTCCTTCCACATCCTTACCCAAAACTACGAGGATTAGCTCCGTCTCTAATGACCAAGCTGTCTACGGGACATTAAACCGTAAGCTTCCTTCTTTCCTTAACTCCCTTCTTTCTCAATAATTAAATAAATACTTTGTGCTTGTGTTCACACGCAAATACGTTTCCCAACAAATCTCACACGTGCTCGAAGGGATTATTTATTTACTTGTTTTTAAATCGATGGAGAACGGACCAGTTCATTCGCCAAATAGGTCTACATTCGCAATACAAGAGTTTCACCAATTTTACTGTTTGTTTCAGATACTTACGTTTATCCATTAAAAAGAAGTCAGTGCCGTATATAGACATGAAGAGACCGTCAAGCGGAAGAAGTAGCCTACAATGCCACAATAGCTTTGACTGGTGCGTGTATTGTGTTTAAAGGTTTGGTGATCAGTACCGACCATGCAATATTATGGCTCACATGGACCACAAAACGATCCTGATCAATAATGTTCAAGGGTGGTTTATTTGGGCCGCCCTGGAATATTCGAGCGGTTCTAGGGGCCATGTCAGAGACTGCGGGGCAGATCCCGCCAGAGGTTCGAGTCCTCCCTCGGACACGTGCGTGTGCGTGTGTGTGTGTGTGTCGTTAGATTATTTTGAGTTAGTGTAAGTAGTTTGTAAGCCTAGACACTGACGACCACCGTAGTTTGGTCCCACAGATTTGCAAACGTTTGAACATTTTTGGATTATGTGTTCCAACCTAGCGATACTTGAGAGTACGTCCAGAATCATGTCGAACATGATCATTGTCGTGAACAAGGATCTGCGTGGGCATACTAGTCTCTAAATCAGCGTTATCGTGTATTCGAATCTGACTTCATTTTTATGAATGAAAATGCGCGAACACGTTGAACATCAAAAGTGGGGGGACCGTTTCTAGCTAGAGGATATTCGGCGAATATATTGTCAAAGATACCATTGGGTTGCGTTGTTGCATTACAGCAATTCTACATGCACCAACGACCACCCAGGAGATGTATACCGCGATGGTCGAGGAATGGAACGCCATACTACAGAAACTCCTTCCCAACCTTGTAGCCCGCCTGGGAGCAAGTTGCACAGCACACGTTCCCAACGGTGGTTACAGACATACTATTAAGAAACATATTCAGCCTTTTATAGTGTCCAAGGAACCATTATGAATCGTAATGAATGTAGAGTGGAAAACACTAATGTTCAGACTGAACAGAACACCTTGAAATACTAGAGACAGGAAGTTTAAATTCACAGGACGAGTACAGGGTATCCATAATTAAATTCCCACTTTCAAAAAGCTGTAGGAAAAGAGCCACGGGGCAGAATGACTGCAGATTTGAACTGAATATACTTGACGAAATGGTAAACGCATCGGCATACTAAAAAAATACAAAAAAAGTAATTCCTAACTGTATCAATTGATGGCGATGTAAGCAGTATACGATGCAAATCAAGGGACATGCGCTCTACACAATGCATTCGGGATAAACACGCGGGTTTCGTATCGCTCGCCTCCTGTTGCATATTGTCATGGGTCTCTCAATGAAGGATAGAGCTTTGCTTGTGATGCTTTTTTACAAGAACAACGACTCTCTGGTTGCGGCTTTAAGGATATTCCGGTCATTAAAGAAGATGATAAAAAGATTGTTGTCCGATGACTTTGAAGGCTCTGAAGAATATGGTGAAGAATTGTGAAGAAACAGGTCGTTTCAAGTGCAGTGTGGCAGAGGAAGGAAATCAGTGCCTTAGACTTGTGTAGAAGATGTGGCCATAGCGTTAGAGAAAGGGACGAGCACTGACGCACAAGACTGCAGTGCACGTGGAATGGCCAGGTCATTAGAAATGACTCCGAGCACGGTTCATAAAATTCTAAGCAATATTATGCATTGCTATCCATATAAAATTACGTATCTGTAGGAATAGCTTCCTACTAACCTGCCCGCGAGACACACGATAGCTCTACATTTTTTGCGCGTGTGGATGTGGATAACGATTGGCGATTGGCCATTTTATGGACAGGTGAAGCCCATTTCCATCTTAAAGCCTATGACAACACTCCAAATTGTAGGATATAGGCAACGCAAAATCTAGTCGCATATGAAGCAGTGCCGCTTCATTATGCAATGGTAACTGTGTGGTGCAGGCTCTATTGTTGTCGCTTTAACCCCAAGTTACGGGATCAGTGTGACGTGCAGGATGCCTCACAGACGTATGCGAAAACCATACTGTCACATATATTGAAAGAGAGGGCATTATTGGCATGAGAGAATGTGATGCATCCACCAGGGAAATGGCTGCTTGTGTGGGACGAAGTTTTTCGGTAGTGCAACGTGTGTGTGCAGAATGATTCACGTAAGGCCGCAGAACACCACGAGATGGGTTAGATCGAACCTCCCAGGCCACCCCGAGAGGATCAGCTCCTCGTCCGAATGGCACTGCAAGAAAGATATGCATCCTTCTGGGCTCTGGCACTACAGTGGGGCAGTGTAACCCATCTTACACTATCAGGGTTGACAGTTCGTCCCTTTTTACTATGGCTTGGGTTACGTGCGCGTCTTCCACTTCTCCGCCTACCTTTGAGTAATTCGCAGGAAAGAAAAATTGAGAAAAGCTGAAAATTTGTACTGGGTAGGGAATAGGCCTAGAACACGAGACTCCTGCTTACTGAGAAGGTTTGCTCACCATCATGCCATCTGGATACAATGGTCACCACTACTGCACGGAGATAGAATGACACGTCTACCGTCAGACCAGAATGATCAGTACTGACGTAGAGAACTAGCCTATTATCCTCATTACTTGCGGCATTTCGACTATTCGTGTGAGAGTTCGAGCCTTGTGGGCACCTGCACTAAAGCTATCACTGATAATCATCGCCTTAATTACACAGTGATGAGCCAGATCGTTATGACCCCCTACTTAATAGCCCGTATGTACACCTTAGGCACGGATAAAGCGGACACGCGTCCTGGCATGGAAGCAATCGGTAGGTCGCATCAGGGAGTTAGCACAGTATCTGATTACGGAAGTCACCTAATCGCCTTAATGGACGTGTTCTGTCAATATGATCTTCCTATCTCTAGTCTTTCAAGGTGATCGTGTGTAGTTGTTGACTTTGAGTAGAACTGTTATCTTTGTTCCGCTCATCGTGTATATATTTCTTTTACTTTATGTTAATTATGACACTGGGGCAGTACTTCCTATGTACGGTCGAAGTTTCATCAAGCTATGTTACTTGGCAGGAACACATCAGGCGGAAGTTGCTTTCGTCTTTAAGATGAGGTGTCCAACCGCCTCCCCCCTCAGCCAATGACTCCCCGCTGCCCCAAACTGCGACCTACCCCCCCCCCTCCCCCCCACACACCCGTGATTATTACGCAATTTTTTACCAAAGAGCCGTTTCATCCCATTCGCGTAGTATGATTCTTAAAATAGATATTTAGCTATAAGGCTACATGTCATTAACTCAGCTGGACCAAGGTGATGAGGAAGGAAATTGGCGATAGCCTGTTCCAAGTAACCTTTCGCTTGGCGTTATATACTGGGGAAATCACGGTTGGTCACAGATCTGGATGATCCTCGATGAGTTGAACTCTAGTCCCTTAGAGTATTAGGCCACGTGACCTTCTCCCTCGTTTGTCGCAGAAAAAGTCCACTGTGAGCCTACATTCTCGCCAGACTCCAAAAATATTAAATGTTTGTTTGCGTGGTCTACACGCCACAACTAAACAAGACTTTATACTAAGGTGTTCTGTAAGGTTTGCGATCTGGATAATTGGACAATGAACTGCTGGCTGATCCTACTGAACACTGAACTCAATGCCCTTAACGACTGTACCTCACCTCAAAACAGTCGTATAACATCTGTTTCCACGTTAACGAAGGTACGAACTTCTATTTGGTTGACATTAGGAAAACTAGGCTGCTACTGAACGATGTCGGATCGACTACAGGAATTAGATGTAATCTTAAAGAGCTTCTAGATTTTCCTGCAGCGCCATTTTATGAGAATCGCTACCTGTAGACATCCTGTAGCATCCCATACATACAACGTAGGTGATAAATCTGATGACGCGACAGGTCGAACAAGGATCCGTACGTTCCTCGACGAGTTTCTGTTGTGAACTTCAGTGTGGGGCCTTGCGGAAAATATATCCCATTTGGTACTTTGGTCTTGAATTTTACGACAAAGTATGTGCCCATTTTTCACATACTTGTGGCCTCGCTTTAAAAGCTGTACTCTGAAGCGACAAAGTTATTGGATTCCTCCTAAAGTCAGGTCGGACATCCTCCTGCCTAGTGAAGTACAGAAAGTCGACATGGCATGGCCGCAAGTCGTTGGAAGTTCCCTGCGAAAGTAGTGAGCCGTGCTGCTTCTCTTGCCGTCCATAATTACGAAGTGTTGCCAGTTCAAGATTTTGTCCACCAACTGAACTCTGTTATATCCCATCCACTGAAATTGCGCGCTGTTATCCATAAAAATTCCATCTTTGTTTGGGAACATGAAGTCCATGAATGGCTACAAATGGTCTCCCAGTAATCGAACAGAACAGTTAACAGCAAATGATATATTGATTTGAACTAGAGGACTCGGTTCATTCCATGTAAAAAAACACCTCCATTATGTGCTGCTATCAGAGGCACACGAGTTGGATATCTGCTGCCATAGCCCATTAAACCCACCAAACTGCGCTGCATTGTACTAACGGATACGTTCGCCATACGTCAAACATTGATTTATGCGGTTGTTTCACACACTATTCGGTTAATATTTCACAGGTCGCTTGTATATGAACCAAAATGAAGGGCTGTTAAATATTTTGAGTCACAACCTCCTAGATTTTTAGGCAACCACCCTTAAAGTAACATGAGGCGAAATCGAATCAAAATTAATTGGTTAGATAGATAATTGTAAACTGAGGATTTTTCTGCATCATGTATGTTCTATAAAAACGCGATTTTTCCCGAGAAATCAAGGAAATAAACTTATAACTATAGCTGATACACGCTGTCCTTCCATTGTTGGAGATTCACTCACATTTCCTTTCAAGATGATGTCACTATTCACCAGATTCGTGTGTTCAACGGTGGGAATATGATGTTTTCAGAGACAAGACGACACGCTGAGAACTACTTTCTTTGCTGTACTGAACAGTTTCACTTATGACTTGTTACAAATTGAATAATACGTCCAGTAGTCAAAATTGTGTCTTGATGTTCCTATTTTCCAGACATATTTCTGATTATGACCCCGGCAGTTCGTATCTTTGAGTGCGGTATGTTGTGTTGGGGACTGTTACTCGGGCAGAGCACACTCTCGTAAGACTGACCAACAGCTATTAGCGACCTTACAGTACTCCAAGCTACATCTCTAGAGTACAATAACACGTCGACCAATACCTCTAGATTTGGGATTCCCTGGAAATTAGCTCAGTGGATCCTCTATTGGAACGTCTCGATAGGAGTACTAATCCACTACTCATCACTGTAATATTACGTTAAGTACTACCGTCAGCATGTGTCCAGACACACAATCTAATCAAACGTATTTGGACATTCATATGTAATGTGTAAATGACCACTAGATGCCAAGAGCGGTAGACCTGTCAATATAAAACTAGACTGGAAGAACTGCGTTGCCAGTAACAGCAGAATGGATCTGTCATAAGAGCTTAGTGACTTAGGATGTGAATGGATCCGTCAGAAGAGCTTTGTGAATTAGGATGTGAACTGATCGTAAAATGTCATCTGACTAGCAAAGCTGTCAGGGAAAGTCCAACACTTGCAAAACTGTCGACGTCAACTGTTGGGGATGTGATTGTTAAGTGAAAAACGAGAAGCAACAACCGAATCTCCAACAAGACCAGACAGATGTCATGTTCCACTGGAGATAGGTCAGGTATTGTGGAAGGATATTGAAATAAAAAATTAAGTTAACAGAAGGAACGGCTCATTATTTCCAAAGTGCTCACAGCAGTCCAGCTAGTACTATGATTGCGCGCAGGGTGAAGTATACGGGATGTACACCCTATAGATCTGCAACCTTTCCACAACAATGGTGGCATAATTCCAAGAGCTCACCTCAAGCAGATGACAAAAGTCAATCCTGCACGCTGCTCACAACAGCAAGTGCAGTGCAAGCACCGCAA
Source organism: Locusta migratoria (assembly GCA_026315105.1). Classification (NCBI taxonomy): domain Eukaryota; kingdom Metazoa; phylum Arthropoda; class Insecta; order Orthoptera; family Acrididae; genus Locusta; species Locusta migratoria. The sequence continues at coordinate 26,588,250 of CM048755.1, read as the reverse complement.
GATGTCGCTGGACCCGTAAAACTGTTGCTTCCGCAGACCCCGTGAGCTCAGATAGTTCCTCGAGTATGACTTGGATATGGAAGTTGGTTGACAGATTTTCCAACATCGAAATTTTACTATCCATGAGACTCTTTTTAATCACCTTTTACGGCAGGCAAGGAAAAACCACAGGTCTGTTGTCTGTTTCAGCCCTTGAACCTGCATGGGAAAGATGGAGAGGGAAGGATGGTATACGGGAAGGGGAATGCCGTCTGGGAAAGAAAAAAGCTTCAGTAGCTCGGAAACCTGGGATTGCAGTACACATACACACGAAATACCCTGGAGGGACTTGGAAATTTAGGGCAGTGTCAAACCACTCTGAGGCCTCATTCCATAGAGTTCTGAATGCCACACAGTCCATCATTCAGAGCCTCAACCAGAATTTGCTCTACGTTCAACACCGAGCCTCATCAGCCACCACCGAATGAGAGCCTCCAGTATCTGCTACCACCTCACTCGTATTTTGTCTCTATATCGGGAACTACCGGCCGTCCATCATGAATTTGTTATTTTGTTTCAACTTCCAGCTGGAAACTAGACTTTTACTGCCATCATAAGGGCCGTCGGCAACAGCATTATTTTCTTATATAAGTGTTTACCACAATCTGTTGGAACTTATAGTATTAATTTTCCCAGATAGAGGAGAATTTATTTATGTGTATTTTCAGTAAATTGCGTTACGTTACATACCTAGACAGCGTTCTCATTGAGCCTCAAAAGGCGAAAGACCTAGCATAAGGAGTGAAAAATAAGAGGTTACAGCTCTTTATAAGCCGTTATTTTTGTAATCACTGCCAAATGAGGCTTGAGGTGGTGGGAAAAGCCAGGCAACAGGATACTACGTCACTGGTTACGAGTGATGTAACACGTTAAACCCAGTGGAAATCCGATGTAAGGATGTCGGTTTGGGAAAATGTTTGGTAAACGTTACCTGTGTTCTGCCACAAGTGAAGTACAGAGTAGGTGGTGTTACGGCATAGGGATGTCTTTCGTGGTTATGTGTGGTCCAAATAACGCGCTTAAGGAGCACTAAATATGGAAGGATATGAACACGTTTTACAGCTTTGTGATCTACGTGCAGCAGAGGAACTGATCGGAGACTATAGCTGTTTGGGTCGCCGTGTCAGTGTATTTTGCCGTAAAGATCAAATGTTCAAATGTTTGTAAATCTTATGAGACTTAACTACGAGGTCATCAGTCCCTAAACTTACAAATTACTTATGAACTTCTTACAAACTAGGACGGCACAAATATCCATGCCCGAGGGGGGATTCAAACCCCTGACCGTAGTGGCCGTGCAGACCGTGACTGAAGCGCCTCAGTCCCCTCGGCCACCGCGGCCGGCTTGCCGTAAAGCAGCGGCTGGGAGGCGATAATCTGTTTATTGTAATCTCCCCGAAATGGACTGATCTGCCCACAGTTCTGAGCCGAACCCAACAGAAACTATGGAATTAGCTATAATGTAAATTTAGCTACGAATTCCAGTGTCCAGTTCTCTCTGATAGCGTCTCCCGAGGAACAAATGGCTGCCATTAACCCACACATGTTGAGACACCTCGCCGATTATGTGTGCAGCACAGTTAAGGTCACCAATTCATATACATGTATACTATCAGCTGCTAAATTAATCTCCACAAGAAGCTTCTCCTAATAATGCGACTTGCCAGTCACTTTCTTCATACTATATGCGTTATTATTGTAGCATAGCCACCAACATTATATATATTCTTTTCAAAGTGCCAACAAAACATGTCCTAGATACAAAACCATGAATTAAAAAACAAAATTATAAACAAATTGTCTATCAAAAACCTCTCGTTACCTGCGAGACAGAATGTTTCACAAGCGCCTGTCAACTATGGATGAATTTACGACAGTGATAAATCGCCAAACGCCAAGAATTTTATGTTGCCATAGTAGTTCAATTTCTCCTCAGCGCTCTGCCGCAGGTAAAGCTATTTTCTGTTTGTTATAGCCAGGACTAGGATGACGTGAAAGCGGTGGTTGCGTGTTGGGATATAAGCAAGCTCTAATAAAACGTTCATTGAAATGAATAAACCAATGTAATGCCACTTCCGGGAAAACGTCTCAATTACGACTTGCCATGCCTCAGACCTCATCACAAATAAACTCTTTCTTTACTTTAAAATTTATCAATAACAGATTTAGCAATTCACCACCAAATTAAAAATACTATCTGTCAAAACTGGCAGGCTGAATACAGTTCGATTAACAACACAACACACACACAGCCGCGGCGGAGTGGCCAAGCGCATTGAGGCACTATGCTCCGATGCGCGAGGCCGTTCCCCGTCAGCTGTTCGAATCCCCCTCGGGCATGGATATTTGTGTCGTCTTTAGTATAAGGTAGTTCATACGTAGTTCGTAAGTTTAGGGACTGATGATCCCGCAGTTAAGTCCCTTAAGCTTAACAAATATTTCAACACACATTAACACACACACATGGGCAAATGTTAACCTTTCTATTAAGAACTTTCCTTTAAAGATCCAAGCAGTCATTATTCTGTCGAAGCCTTGAAGCCAATAAGTGGAAATTCTCTACCGAACCACACAGCTATAGGTCAAGTCCCATTCAAGCGTTTAACATTTAAACGAGAACTTTCTAAAAGGAACAAACAGTCACAAATACTGACAGGTACCTCGCAGCAAACCACAGTTCGACAATTAACTTTCTGTTCACTAAGCTTTCTTAATTTTCAGGCACTAGTCCTATCGAGTAAGTACACACGTCAGCAAATACAGTTACAGAACGTTTCCAGCGAACCAATTAACTGACGAAGCCGCAGACCACGCACACAGACAACTTGACCTCGTCCAGCGTCCATTCCCAGCGCTCTCGGTTGACACCTCTTCTTGTCAGGCGCGCTGTCCGTTCCCGGAAGACGTCGGCCACGCCAAACTCTAAAGAGACTACTCTGTCCGTCTCGACGCCCAGCAGGTGTCTCCTCGGCGGTCACAACACAAGAGAGCTGCTACCCTCTAGGAGGCTCCCCCTGGCGCCTCCTGGCTGTGAATCGGCCGTCGATGTCGTGGTTGCGCGCGCAGCTCGCGTGCCGGCGGAGGTTTTAACCCTTTAATGCGCAGTGTATCTGATCAGCTACATACCCGATTTTTCCATTATCTCTCAAACTGATCAACATTTTAACACAAATTCATTTGTAGCTGCTTGTATACGTCTTACATATGCAAGAAGCACGTCCCAGAAATTTTAAGTCGCAGAGTGCTTCTGAATCACTTCGATAGTTAGCCACACTGGGTTATTCCTAACATGTGCGTTTGTCTACTTTAGTATACCTCCCTTTCCATGTAAAAGTAGTCAATCACATACTACCGTAGCATTAAGAGTTACTTTATGAAAAGATCAGTGGCACAATAGTGATATTTACTGCATCGGGCACATCATGGAAGCACTATTCAGCGTGAATCTAAATTCGCGCATTCGGGCTTCGTAGAGCGATTCGTCACCTGGAGACAATGAAAACTGTCTCCCACAAAATTTCATCCTGCGCGTATTTCCGCCAGTAAGTGGACGTCAGAGACTGAGATGGCTGTGTTCCATACGTCAGTGTGTTTTGTAATTACACCAACAAACTTGTAAGGGATGAATTAGGCGTCTTGAGGAACAAAATGCCGCGGCGGGGTGGCCAAGGGCATTGAGACGCTATGCTACGATGCGCGAGGCCGCTCCCCGTCGGGGGTTCGAATCCCCCGTCGAGCGTGGATGTTTGTGCCGTCTTTAGTATAAGGTAGTTCATAAGTAGTTTGTAAGTTTAGGGACTGATCACCCCGTAGTTAAGTCCCTTAAGCTTAACAGAAATTTGAACATTTTGAGGAACAAAATATCATGGAAACCCATGCCCGAAAACGCCATTCAACGACGCTACGGAGAGTCCAAGTTACAGGCACCAGCTCCTGCCGCTAGACATCCACTCCAGCAACGTCGACGCTCTGTAGCGCCATTGGATGACGTTTCCGGGCATGGGTTTCTATGCTCACTTTGTTCCTCAAGACACCGCCCACATTCGCAAGAAGTTGTTGGTGTAGTAGTGTAATCCTGAAACACACGGACGTATGGGACATACACCCATCTTAATCTTCGACGTCCATTTACTGCCGGATATGCGCAGGACGAAATTTTGTGAGAGACATTTTTTTATTGCTAGCATGTGAGGAATCGCGCTGCGAAGCCCGAGTGCGAATTTAGATTCACCCTGTCTAGCTCACCAGCAGTGAGCGGTTTGTTGTTAATAGTGCATAATAATTTTAAGGATTTAAAAAAATATATTTTTCTCAGTATGTACCCACCATATATTAATCGTTGTAGTTTTTATAGCTTCAAATAAAAAGTCATACATTAAAAGGGTTAACTGCTGCATTCCCCGTGACGGACGTTCCGTCACACTATTAAAGTTACAACGCAGCAAGTACCAACATTTTCAGTGCTGTCTGTGTGCCGGCCGCGGTGGCCGAGGGGACTGAGGCGCTCCAGTCACTGTCTGCACGGCAACTACGGTCGGGGGTTCGAATCCCCCCTCGGGCATGGATATTTGTGGCGTCCTTAGGATAAGCTAGTTGATAAGTAGTTTGTAAGTTTAGGGACTGATGACCCCGTAGTTAAGTCCCATAAGCTGAACAAACATTTGAACAAACATTTGCTGTCTGTGTGCAAATCAGAGGTATGTTTATCACTTCTCCAAATATTTACTTGCCTTTCTTCACAGATATCTCGATGTACAGATTGAATAACATGGGAGAAAGACTACAACCTGTCTTACTCCCTTCCCAACCAATCCTTCTCTTTCATACCCTTCGACTCTTAATAACTGCGGTCTTGCTTTTGTACAAGTTGTAAATAATCCTCCTTTCCCTATATTTTATTCTTACTAATCTGAGAATTTTAAAGAGTGCATTCCAATCAATATTGTCCAAAGCTTTCTTTAAATCTACAACAGCTTAAAATGTAAGGATGCCTTTTCTTTATCTTTCTTTTAAGATAAGTCGTAAAGTAAGTATTGCCTCACGTATTTCTTCATTTCTCCTGAATCCAAACTGATCTTCCCCGAGGTCAGCTTCTACCAGCTTTTCCATCCTTCTGTAAATAATTCGTATAAAAATTTCGCAACCATGATTTATTCAACTCATGATTCTGTAATTTTCACAGCTGTCTGCTCCTGTTGTCTTCGGAATGGGGATTATTAGATTTTTTTTTTAAGTGTGAGAGTATTTCGCCTGTCTTATAGATCTTACACACCAGGTGAAATAGTTTTGTCTTGGCTGGCTCTCCCAGAGACTTCAGTAGCTCTGAGGAAATATCATCTACTCTAGGGGCCTTGTTCCGACTTAGATCTTTCAGGACTCTGTCAAATTCTTTTCTCGGTACAGTATTTCGTTTTTCATATCGGAGCAGGTTCTCAGAATCTTACCAGCAAACGGACAACTTCCATCGACTCTACTCACGATTATACGTCTCTCTTCGTTCCATTTGATATGCGACTGACGAAAAGGCTCCGTGTGCGCTCTATTCTCTTCAATTTAGCCCTGTTTGGTCTTTTCAGTAGATGTATGTAGAAGGAAGCAATATATTGGTTGACTCCTCGAGAAACATGCGTTCTCGGAAATTGAAGAGTAGCCCCCGCCGTGATGTAGAACGCCTCTCTTGCTGCATAGTTGAGCAGTGGGTACTCGGCGCACTAAATCATTAATATATAACGTGAATAGCAGAGATAACAATAAACATGCCAGGAATACAACTGAAGTTACGTTTTTCTCGCCGACTCTCAATGCAGGCTAACATACAGCATTCTCCCTTCTTCAATGCAGTCACAAATCCAGTTTGCTACACTGCTATCCAGAAAATCTGCATGCCCCTTTTTCCATATCCGTGATTTTTCAACGCTTAATCAATGAATATTTTCATTAACTTAAGTGATGTTTTCATAAAGTCTTGTCAGCTCACACAGAGGCATATAAAATGCTATTCTTCTCCTACCCTATTACGTATTAGAATGGGGAAATGCCTTGATGTGTCTTACAACAGTTTTAGCAGCTGTCAGAATATAGTTGTAGAAGGCGAGTTGTCGTTCTTGCATAACATACCTCATCCTTGGTGTTCTGAAAAATGACTGAATAAATAAATAATAAAAATTTAAAAAAAAAATAAAAAATATCGTCATTGCCTCCTATGACAACTTTTCTATATCCTCGAGGTACCACTTGGCATGTGCTTTTCAGGAGACTTGTATTCCCCATTTACCATGTTTTCTATCAAAGATTCTGTTGTGCAAAAGCGGAAAAATTCATTCACAAGTCTTATTCACATAGTTTATTTAAATTTTCATTTGTTTTTTGCACGATTTATTCAATGCTGGTAAAACATGTTGAGAACACTGAAGAATGCAGATCTGAAATATACGCAGGTGACGCTCAGATTCTGTAAGAATTAAGTGGCTGTAACTAGGACTTTTCACAGGGAGTAAGAGGTAATTTTAGAATAATATATGATGCTCAGTTTATCACCTCGTATTGAACTAGTAAGACCCCCGATTCTGTAGAAAATTGAATTCCTTTGTATAGACTGGCTTCAAATGTCTGAGTACCTTAAAAATAAATTAATGTGCAAAATATTTGACTTTAGGCATGTAATAAAGAAAAAGTTTAGGTATGGTTTGAAAGTGTGTTCAGAGCTTTTTGGGGGCCAGTCAGTGCTCTCATTATAAAACACTCGATAACAGAGGGGAAATTTGAGTTTCATTTTAGTATTTTCACGCATCTTAGTGTTCACTTCGTTGTATCTCCTAAACTGTGTGTCGTACCATCGCGTAATTTTGGAAGTAGGTTCAGTGGTGTATGTGGATCATATCGGCAAATATAACGAAGTAATAAATTAAAATGTAACGCCTGATGCTGGAGAGTTACTGCATACTAACGTAAGCAGAAGGTAATTTTTTCGCGTCTTATTATGTGCCGTTTAGTCTCATAACTTTGCAAGTGCTTTCAGTGATATTTGCATGTATTGCCCGCAAAGTATATTGGCAAAAGAGTTAGAATGAGAACCTCATGGAAGATGCTATACACTTGAGAAACTAAGATACAGTAAAAAAAAAAAAAAAAAAAAAAAAAAAAAAAAAAAAAAAAAAAAAATTAAAAAATAGAATAAAATAAAAAATCCTTTCATTATTTTGTGGGGTGTCACCGAGAAGAAGTATATGTGAAGTTTGCTGGAAGCAACTAAGTGACATCCTTTTCGAGTAATGAATCAATAAATTTGGCATATTTGAGCGCCATCAGTTTCATGACAAACACATAACACTTAATTGTAATACTTCTCTTATCGTGTTAAGCTTAACAAATGATTAGTAGATTTATAAAATCGATCAATAATAACGCGAATGATTGAAAATCAAAATTTTTCAAGCTAAAAGCTATTTGATAAGTGGTGTGCTACATGTAAGGCCCATTCTCCGGGATAACCTTTTACTGATATAGATGTTTATATTCTGGAAGCGAGAAACTGTGTTCATGAAAGAACTGAGATAGGGATGAAAACTGAAGTACAGATGACAGAGATGCTGCAATATTGTAGTAAATGAAGCGCTGAAGGACAGGAACACGTGGTTCAGTGTATAAAGCGGCAGAGGGCTAGCCTTCCTATGTTATAAGAAAAGTGAGCCAAGCACTTACAACAAACAAGACCCAGGTCCGCAAAAGACCGAACAACTCGAGTCAAAGGGTAGGGTCCTACTGAATGGGTATCATGGTTTTCAATATAGGCTACGTTAGAACGGTGCACACAGATTTGTCGAAAAAATAATTTTCTTTCCTCCTCCACACTGTTCCGACTTCTGACGAACAGCAGAAGAGCAAAACGCGTCTCATAGTTAATACTAAATTCGTTCGTATACGATGAAGCGGTATTCCAAAGACGCTTTCGTCAGGAGGAAGGTAAAAATATCTCTGCATCGTTGTACGCATACCTGGTGTGCGTCCCTTTCAGTGTTACATATGGGGCACGCGTACAATTATATAGCGATATTTCTTGCTTCATTTTGACAAATGAGTCGTTTTAAATACTACTTCATCATATATGATCGAGTTTGGAACTAACGATCGAAACGTTTTGGTATTAGATGTCGATATGAAAAAAGAAAATGGTTTTCTGGACAAATCTGGTTGCATGGTTCTAACGTACATTAATAGAACCATGCAACTTTTATTTGAAGTTTGCTTGTAATATTTCGTTAACGTTTGATGTTATTCATTTAATAATGTTAGTTTTTCAGGGAGTTGTTTCACCTCTTTAACAGCCGTATGGCCACGTAAAATAAAATAATAGTAATAATAATTAAAATAAAAAACAATAAAAACAACAGGTGTATCTTAGTTTGTTCCACACTAGAACATATTCAAAGCCGAACAAATTCGAAGTGTACCTCTTGGTTTACCTGTAAATCCTACTGAGTGTCGAGTACCATACCTTCATAGTTTTCGATACTTAACCAACAGAGGTTTTATACGTTGTGTGTACCATAACTTCTAGCATTACTTGCATTAATAATATACTTACTAGACAACACTGCCTATTTCACAAGGAATTTAGTATTCTCCTTCACATCGCGTGAAGGAATTTAGTATTCTCCTTCACATCGCGTGGTTCTAGTTACAAGAGAGTATATGTCCATGTTATTCGTACGCCTATTATTTAAAAATTGTGAATGCAATACTATTTAAAAAATGTATCATTAAACAATTGTTTATCTACATTAGACCTTGCTAAGCGACCTTAACTTAAAAAAAAAAAAAATTGCTCGCTAACAACTTGGGTGTTTTGCATCGCGAGATGTTGGATAACTCAGGATTTTTGATGGTGTATCCATGATCACCTTTAACTACCTGTACGTAATGATTTGATAACAAACTTTCTAGAGGAATTATCGCCTTATGAAAACATGTGAAATATCGTGATGCAAATAGTGTGAAACATCCGATGGAATTCTGAAGATCAACGAGTGAAAGGCAGTCGTCGGATGTCGCCGAATTGCAAGTACAGAGTAAAATAAGAACAGTGCCAAAATACACAGCTACATCATAGCGTAGGGATGTTGTCAAATAATTAAAAAAAATTGTATTCCTCGATTTCGTGTTAACTGGATATTATATGGTTCCTACTTAAATCCCTATTTTGTCCATATTATCTTTTCTTTCACCTCTCTTATGTGTAAATGAGTTGTGTATCTTGTAGCTTTGCTTAGATATCCTTCTGAATCCAATATTACACTCTTTAAATAGATCCTTGTTATTAAAATGATATTAATAGATATTGTCTCCCTCAGAGGTTTTACACTGTGATTGAAGCCACCGGTGGGATTCGTTTCAAAACTACGGGTAGATCTATATTTAAATAAAAATATTGCTTATGTGCTGCCATCTTCCTTAGTTGCTCATTCATATAGGTATGTTATATCGTAAATATATTAAAATTTGCAACTGAAATTTGTTTTTTATTCGTGAATAACGTTAGAACATGAACTGGGTACAAAATTGAAATACCACTGAAGATGCCTAGCAGTGAATAGGCGAAACATGTAGGTATTCATGAATAAAAAACAATTCCAATTGCAAAAGACGGGAATTTATTATCTTTTTAAATAAAAGTGTGATATAACTTGTTCTCACCTATTCTATGGAAATTTTGAAATAGAGCCAGTGTTTTTTTTTTTTTTTTTTTGCTATTACGGTCTATGTTTGATACTATCAGCATATTTTTGCCAAATTCTTAATCATATCTACGTCTCATTTTATAACAAATATTTTTTGGTCTTAAACCGATTATCTGTCTTGGAATTCTTCTTTCTAATATCCATATCCTACGCTGTTCCAGATGCATTATTAAATTTTCACATCCTCCTCTTAACATTTTACTGTAGTGTCTAAAGTTCTCTCTTTGAAAATACGTTTCTGGTTGCAGTGTTTCATAACGAAACTGTTGGTATTTCCTTCATGCAATTCTGTATAACACATTTTCTTCTGCTATTATACGGGACAGCTACACACCAAGGAATCGTCCATTTTGCATGATAGGGAGACCGAGACACGAATTCAGTAAGCAGGTTCGAAGGGGAGTTAGTACGTTGCCATTCTCATTCAGAGGCTAAGGGGCTTGTGCAGGATAGGCACCTGAGTCAAACAGCTTCCCTTCATGACTTCTGCACTTCGCAGTATTTGTATTGTAGCCCTGTGTTACTGTATATTTTTATTTATTATTATTTAATGTTATTGTTACTTTGTTTAACACTAATCTGAAATACGTGTACCGTTCGGTTATTCCTTTGTTTTTATTGTCTCTCTCTCTCTTTGTAGCCAAAACGAAGTTCCAGATACGACCCCGCAAAAAGCTTAGTCCTGTTAATAAAATAATAGCTTTTAAATAATTTTCTTGAAGAAAGATTATCTTAATGAATCATACGTTATTCAGTTGCAGGATCTCCAGGCCCCTGTCGGTCTCACCTTCCCTTTGCTTTTGTTGAAAGAATTCTGTTCGTATCGTACATCGCAACCGTAAAGAAATTGATACTGAAGCAGATAAGCTAAAATATTCCCCATATTTTCCTTGCAGAAATTGCGAGGTAATTTTTGGGCGTCACTTCCACGATTGTGCGCGCTGAGTCTTTCCGAAATACAACGCCAAGTTATGGCGTCGCTATATAAATGCACGCGTCATAAGGCTCACCTTTACAAACTGAATTCGTTACGTGAAACGAGAACAGAGATATTTGCCGGATGTAATTACGTGCAGCCGCCTCTCTTACCCCCGGGAGATATTCGCGTATAAGGCGTATTCCTTACTTCTTTTTCAGTGGCGCGACTACGGCGGTGGTATCGCAGCGGCAAGCCGAGATCCACTGCCATTGTAAACTGCCGTCTCACATCTGTCGTCACAAATGCGACAACGAGTCACCGCCCATTGCGATAAATGCGCCTGGCCCCTTCGGAAAATGCTCCTTTTAACAGGCGGTGCCTTTGGTGCTAACTGAGGCGTGAGCTCGTACACAGCAGAATGTATTTAGCGACCCCCGCTCGCCTGGAGGCGGGCTGATGGCGCAATGTTATTACACGATATTGTGTAGTTTCCGTTGGGCCGGCAGCTGGGCGCATGTGCGCGCGGCGGCCATGTTGGCGGCCGGGGGCGGAGCCTGCGCCGTGGGCGGGGCCTCCCCACGTGCTCCCTGCGCCCGCCGCGCCAGCTGCCACTCCACCGCGCGCCTGCGAGCAGCGAACAGCTCGCCGCAGCCCACAAAAAGGGCGACGCAAGGCACAAGGACGCGACACGGTCTCACGCTGCGCTCGTACATATATCTGTTGTTCCAGAAAATCTTAACCCATCTATATTTACACATGTACTCTGTAAAACACATTTAAGTCTCCGGCAGAGGGTTTATCGAACTGTTTTGGTTCACCTTCCCCACGATATTTTCTTTGTATAAGCCCTATTTTCCGATTAAAGTTGCTCGTAATTGTACATTCCTACGTATTTCTTCGTTCTTGAAGGTGAATGAAACGCCATGATTTTGCTGCAATCAATTTTATTTCTCCCAGACGCGTTTCGCTTTATATTTTTTAGGCATCTTCATTGGAATCTACAGGTACAATTTTTTGTGAAATGTATTGTTTCCAGATTATAAACAGTCCACGTATTTTCGTTGTCTTTTCAGCTATCTTCTGCTGTTTCCTCCATCTGGTCAGCGCTACATTTTGCAACATTGTATAACCAACAGAATTTCGCACATGTGTACATATTTTAGAGGTGTTTAGAAGCCATGATTTACAAGTGTGTACAAATATGCGAAATTCTGTTAATTATACAATGTGTAACATGTGGCATTGACCGGATGGAGGAAACAGGAGAAGATAGCTGAAAAGACAACGAAAATGTAAGTAAAAACTTCTTCCCTTATGTAAAAATTACGTGAACTGTTCATAATCTGTAAACAATGCATCTCACAAAAAAATTGTACTTGTAGATATTTAGTTGAATTTACGGCCTGCATATTTGACTGTTGTATCGTGTAAATGAAATTTAGCCCATTTCTTTTGGTGCCCTCCTGGATGACTTCACGCTTTTCATTAGTTACGGTCAATTGCTAATTTTTGAACCATTCCGATATCTTATCTAAATCGTGTTGCAGTTGCTTTTGATCTTCTGGTGACTACTAACCGATGAACGACAGCAGTATTCACTAACAGGCCAAGCGAGCCGTTCAGACTGTCTCTTAAATCGTTTATGAAGATAAGGAACGCTTCCCTGGGGTACGCCAGATACCACTTCTATTTTACTCCATGACTTCGCGCCAGTTACTACACACTGTGCCCTTTCAGACAGCAAATCAGGAATCCAGTCGCACAACTGAGACAATATTCCATAAGCATTCAATCTGATTAGAAGCCACTTGTGAGGTTCAGTGGCAAAAGCCTTCAGAAAATTTAGACATATCGAATCGATTTGAGATCTCTTCTCCATAGCACTCAGTAATTCATGTGAGCTGTTTTTTACAAGACCGATACTTTCTGATATCGAGTATACTATTTGTCAGTAGGTCGTTCTGTCTTTCTCTTCGAGATAATTCACGATGTTCGAACAAAGTAAATGTTCCGGAATTCTGCTGGAAACTGACGTCAATGGTAAAGGCCTCTAATTTTGTGGGTCACTGCTATACTTTTTCTGAGTATTGGAGTGACCAGTGCAATGTTCCAGTCTTGAATACGGATCTTGCGCTGAGCAGGTACTGTCGGTATGGTTGCCAGGTCTCTCGTATTTCCCAGGTTTTACATATTTTGTCTTTTCTTCAGTCTCCCGTCTCACCAATATAAGAATATTTCACTCGTATTTCATTATAATATAATATTGTGAAGCTTAAGTGCAATATTTTTTTCTGTTTTTAACGATTCAACTTTAATTATCGAAATCGTCTGTGCGACATACCGGACTGTACACCGGCATAACAGCATTGTTCAGAAGCTGTAATGAACCCACTACAGTGTCGTAACTGATGAAAGATTGCTGGAAGCTGCTGCAATCTGAAACCACTCTTCATGTTTCCGCGAAAACAAAAGTCAGATACCGAAGTAAAAACATCACTTGAATGTTGTTCGTAAACTGAACCGAGTGCTTTCAACACTAAATTAATAATTTAATATATTTGACAGAGCACAGTATGTTTCGTTCGGCCATTTCATCCAGAGCGTTGCTATATTATACTGAAATAAAATATGATTCCAGACAATGAGACGATGTGATAATCATACATTCATAATTAATTATAATAGGTTTCCCGTCTTATATTGACTGAAATTAGCACAATTTTTTCACACCAGACGCGTTTCGCGTTTTATTTATAAAGCATCATCTATGGTTGGTTGTAATGTCAATTGGAATCAGCTTTCGCTGTGTTTTCCACGTCACCACTTCACACAGTTTTCCAAGTGTAAACAAAAACCTACATCGCAAATAGAAGCAGCTGAGCCACAAGCCGGAGAAAAATAACAATGGGGTGTGAAGAAAAAGACATTAACACCAACCACTGAAGATGCATTATCAAAAAATGAAATAAAATACAATCGAAACGCGTCTGGCATGAAAAAATTACATAATTTTCGTCAGCGAAGACGGGAACCCCATTGTAATTAATTTTAACAGCTGCTGCGGAAGATGGCTAAAAAAAGAAGAAAAAAAATATGCATTTTTAAATTAATGGATCATCATAGTAAGGAGCCAGAGACGAAACGAAACTCAGAAAACCCCACCTTCTTCAACATATTTACAGGTTCAGCAACAACAACCAGTGACATCTTTCGCTACAGAAGTGGCTATAATATATCATGCATTCAAGCACAATTTAAGTTATAATGTCATGGACTGTGACAATAAATTGTTGACAGAATTATATCGCGACCGTGTTGTAGTGGGATAAATATCCTGTAGACGCACAAAGGTAGAAAAAAAATCTGCTTCAAATAGTGTAAAATACTGCGTAAGTATTGTTAAAGACCCCAGTAAGTCACAAATGTTTTCGCTTGCCACAGCTGCTTCGAATATTGCCCATAATGGGTAAGTATTTTAATTCGCTCTGGGGTGTTAGAAACAAACGTTTTTACTTTGTGCGCAAGGAACGGCCACGGGGTGTACGACGTCATGTTAAGAATTGTGCGGCCGCTCCCGCCGGACGTTCGAGTCCTCCCTTGGGCAGGGCTGTATGTGTTGTCCTTAGCATGACTTAGTTTAAATAGTTTGTAAGTGTAGGGACCGATTACCTTAGTAGTTCGGTCCCTAATGTTTACAAATACTTGAACTTTTTTTTTTTCATTGTGGGACGAAGACAAGAAAATAATATGAGTTTTTTCCGTTCAAAATAGATTAATAGAAATAATTCCTGCATTGTTCTTCTTCTGTTACCTGGTTATTTCTTGGTTTACCTAGTGCGGATGGTTGTTTTGATGGAACGCATAGTATTTGTTTCCGGGAGGTCCTGATTTATGAGGTCTCAAAACCTATCTTGTTTTAGAGCCTGAATAAAGAGCATGAATATTTCCTGTTTTCCGTTCGAATTTCTTTTCGCAATCATTTGCAATACTCTCTGATAATTCCTGCTCCCTCATAATATTTTGCCTATATTTGTCATAAGTTACGTGAATCTTGTTTTCATATTGTCAATATGGTACAGGAAAAGTACTGCAATTTGTTGAATTTTGATAATATAAAACCCGGTACTGCCACCAAATGGATTTTTTTTCTGAAAGATCCTAAATAAAAGGTAACGGCATCAGCATGACCTCACCTGCTCTTTCGACGCCCATCTGCTACTAGAAGGGTCATAAAATTTAAAAGCTTATTCTTGGAAAATGGCTGAATGCAAACCAAAGTTGTGCTGTATCCTCTTTAAGTTTACGTCATTGCAGAGAATTTTGGCAAATTTCACTTATGCCATCCTCTTGGGAAACTAGACGAGCGACGTGTTTTTTTTTTTTTTTTTTTTTTTTTTTTTGTTTTTTTTTTCAGAGTGCATGTTAACAGTTTTCTTGTGGCAAAGATGAAATTACCAATTAGTGTAGTTTTAATTCCGGGTGATTATAATTAAATTGTAGCTAATCACAATATTCCAGTGGTTCGGATTCCACGTTAAGCTGTAGGTCCCCTTTCCCCGGTTGGATAACTGGGATAGGCTAGGGACACGCAAGTCGCCGAAGTGACGTCCAATTGAAAGACTTGCACTAGGCCAATGAGCCACACGAAATTATTATAGTGTGAGTTAAAATTATTGTATGGCAGTAAAACATGGTATACAGACCTATACTGACGCGTTAATGCGGAAACGATTAAAAATGGGGAAAAAAATCAAATTTTTGACAGTTTCTCCAAATTTGACGCTATGATTGCGAACTGCCATATAGAAATATTGACATATGTCGTGGTTTAAGAACGAGAAGAGGGCAGAAACACAATAACTTCATTATGAGCACCGGAGAGGTGTACGAGAATAAAGCTCTGTATACAGAGCTTCATACGAGAACAGTGTGTAGGCTACTGCCCCAGATTTGCGCGTAGCGGCCAAAAGTAGAACTCATTGTTTTCCTACGTAAATAGCTTCCGCATTAACGCATTAGCCTATCTATCAAATTGTGCTGCTATATGATAACTACAGTCCAGATAGAACCCTTTGTATGATTTACTACACGTTATAACCGCTCTGTATATAGACCATTACACATTTCACATTACTGTGAGCATAATGTGTCGGAAACCGAAACGTGAATGAAAATAAAGCTACAGAATCAGCAATGTGGAGCAAATATGAGATGGACATTCGTCTTCAAAACTTGCATACTTGTTAAGAAGTGTAAGAACTTCAATTTTGTTCCAGGCTATTTATTATGAATCACTTAGAGTCAACAACATATTTTGTGAACCGAGAAGTCGCAGCAACAGTACGTATCCGTTTTCAAAATTTATGTTAATTTTACCTGATAAAGCACATAATTACAGTTCTGCCAGTGTTTACGTTTAAGAATGTTACATATCTCGTGTGTGACTCATTAGAGTGTAAATTTACAGGAGTAACATATAGTACTTATACAGAAAAAGTGCGCACTATGTTGAATTCCGTTGGCAAAAATGTCATCTGAAACGATTATTCTAGACCATATAATACGCTATTTGCGCTACACCGACAGTACTACTATGACATAGAGGTATTCATTTTATTTTTATTACGACATGCAGATAATCGTAAGGAGATAAAAATAAAATAATTTTAAGGGCAGGTCAAATTTCTCATTTGAAGGCAATGTCGATCGTAGAAAAACTCATTCAGAACTTCCCTGACTGCTGCTGAATGTGTTGGAGGGGGCATAAAAAATACACTTAGTGAAGTAGTGTTAACGTTGTATTATAGAGACCAAGAGTGAAAAATCGAGTGATGTGGTACTGTTATCTAATCACAAGGAGACCCGTGAAATGGATATTGAACATAAAACACCGACCATACAGTCGCAAGCCAGCACGCAATATTCCGCTTTAAAATGAACCTGTAACACATGCACCGTCTGAAAATGAACCCGAAAAGGTTCAAAAACCGGTTAATGGATTAAAACAGTGTCATTTCAAGTCAAAGTGACTGGTTACAGTTTTCTTAAATCATGTGGATATAGAGAAAGTTCAGAGAAGGGCAGTTCGTTTTGTACTATCGCGACGTAGGGGAGAGGGTGTTACAGAAATGACGCACGAGTTGGGGCGGAAATCATTAAAAGAAAGGCGTTTTTTGTTACGAAATTTCACCAATTTTCTCTTCCGAATGCGAACATATTTTGTTAGCAGCCACCTACATAGGGAGACATGATCATCATAAGAAAATAAGAGAAATCCGATCGAAAACAGAAAGATTCAAGTGTTCCTTTTTCCCGCGCGCTATTAGAGAATGGAACCGTAGAGAAATATAAAAGCTGCTCTATGAACCCTCTGCCATGCACTTAAATGTGATTAATCTATATATGTAGATGTATCTGTAGACAGAGACCACACGAGCACTCCGCAGCAAGGTTCACGGCGTGCGCAGCTTGATGTAAGCAATACAAAATGACGGAAGAATCAGTCAAAATAATACAAAATGTTCTTCAGACATGCATGCATGTCTTAGGGAGCGGGCAGTGAGGTGACGATAGCTGATAAGAATGCAAGAAATGCGCTCTTAGTTGCGAATATAAATCAGCACCAGCTGTAAAATTTATTAATGATGTGTGAAAATTTGTGTGGGACAGGGATTCCAACCCAGTTTTCCTGTTTCTCGTTATCGGTAGCGTTAACTATTATGCTGTCAGAGCATGCCTACAGAACAGACCCAAACTTCAAAATGAGAAACGTTTATTACGAATGTCGCATGCCATGCTTTTGATTTCAGTATGAGGTGCGATGCAAATGTCTTCGCAGATGATGCTGTCACTTATCGGTTAGTAACGTCACCAGAAGATCAAAAGCAACTGCAGAATGATTTAGATAAAATGTCTGCATGGTGCAAAAACTGGCAATTGATCCTTAATAATGAGAAGTGTGAAGTCATCCATATGACCACTAAAAGAACCCCGTTAAACTTAATTTACTCGATAAATCAGTCAAAACTACAGGCCGTAAATTCAACTAAGTTCCTAGGAATAACAATTACAAGCAACTTAAACTGGAAAGAACACATAGAAAATATTGTAGGGAAAGCGAACCAAAGACTACGTTTCGTTGGCAGAAAACTTAGAAGATGCAACAGTTCTACTAAAGAAACTGCCTACACTACACTTGTGCGTCCTATTCTGGAGTATTGCTGCGCATTGTGGGATTCCCACCAAGTGGGACTGACAGACGATTTAGAGAAAGTTCAGAGAAGGGCAGCTCGTTTTGTATTATCGCGATATAGGGGAGAGAGTGTCACAGAAATGATGCACGAATTGGGATGGAAATCATTAAAAGAAAGGCGTTATTTAGTGCGGCGAGATCTATTTGCAAAATTTCTTTCACAAACTTTCTGTTTAGATTGCGAACATAATATATTGTTAGCACCCACCTACATAGGGAGACATGATCCTCATTATAAAATAAGAGATATCATATCGAAAACAGAAAGATTTAGGGATTCCTTTTTCCCGCGAGCTGTTAGAGTATGGAACTACAGAGAAATATCATAAAAATAGTTCGATGAACCCTCGGCCATGCACTTCAATGTGACTTGCAGAGTATCCATGTAGATGTAGATGTAGATGGAGACATGAATGACTGTCTGGAGGACATTTGAATTGGTTTCAATGATAAACGTGCACACATCACATCGTTTCGAAACCCAAAGCAAGATATGCGACATTTGTACTAAACTTCTGCCCCTGTGTGGGAATTATATCATAATGTGTACGTGCACAAGTGAGTGGTAGACGATGCGTAGCATAAGAAAGTTTGGAAGCCTGCTGGAATATCGTAATGGTTAAAGAGACCGCTCGCATAAAACAGGAAAATGGGTTCCGATTCCGGTCCCTCACAAATTATCATATATCATCAGTAAACTGTACAGCAGATGTCAATTTATATTCGAAATTGTGAATAAATTTCATGCGATTAACGAGACACTTGCAGCTGAGTAGTAATGCCATTAATCTCTTTATTCTTGCTATTAACGTATAGGTACCTCGCCTTTTTCTGTGGGTAGTAACTGTTCACTAACTCTTGATAGACCAAAAACAGAACATAACTCTGAATTAATAATAGTTCTATCTTTCAGTGTCAAAATAATCCTTTCTATCGTCCTTAAAATACCACTGCATACTGTAATAGATTGGAATGACTCATCAATAATAGCCTAGGTTTGCAAACGTGGACTTCATTTAAAGCTACCTTTTTTTATGGTCTCCTCTAGGAAAATCATGAGATAATTTCTTCGATGCAGGAATGACGTAGTTTATTCTTCCATAAATGGAACCAGAATCCATTACTTATAACAAAGGGGATATACCCTTTTGTATTTATATATACCATATGATTACTACAGTAAGAATTTCTTAATGCACTACTTACAAGCAGTTTATTAACAAGACAACTAATCAGAACTAGACGTAACAAACAGGACTCGCATTCGGGAGGACGGTGGTTCAAATCCACCTCCGGCCACCCCGATTTAGGTTTTTTTGTGATTTTTCTAAATCACTCCAGGCAAAAGACGGGATGGTTGCTACCAAAGACCAAGGCCAATTTCCTTCCCAATTCTTACCCCAGCAATCCGAGCGTGAGTTTCGTCGCTAACGACCACGCTGCCGACGGGACCCTAATCTTCCTTCCTTCCTTTACAACGATGCAAAACGAAAACAGATTGTATTTACAGTAGTTAACGGAGCTGAATTTCATACTTTGGCAAATAATTTTCAATCCAGTAGAATATATGAGTAATCAGTAATTATATTTCATCAATCTGAGATGATGTAGGCGTATACTATAACAATTTTTGGAAGATATGACAGTTGGTCATATACGTATTATACAAAATGAAATAGTGGCTCCTCTGAAGCTACAGTATAGCTCGACTGAGTATACATACAAATTGATAACCGTAACTTGGATGTTTTTGTGAAGTATATGGTAAATAGTAAATTCTTTCGAGTCTAGAGTTTTCCAGTTCCATTAATGGTGAGAAATTTTTTGCAACACATATTTTTACCAAACTTTACTGCTCGTTTCGCTGTCAAGTGTCGTTTTCGTTATAAGAATGTTAGCAGGTTGACTTCCGTTACTTATTGAGTCAGTTGTTGTTGCACATATATGAAGTTGGAGCAGTAACGACCTATTTACGGTGATTTTTTGTCATAATTTATACTTCATATAAATAATAAAATATAAACCCATAAGCTTAATAGTAGTCATAGTAGAAATGACACACACATGATGACAATTTTGAAAACAATAAAAACAGCACCACTCTAATGCCAATAACAGTTATACCTACAATAATAATAATAATATTATTATTAATAATGATAACTGATAAAACTAAGACTTTAATAAAAGAGTGTGGTGTGAAGTCACGAGTGTAGATAATGAGATGTCTTTAATAAGCATTTGTAACAGGAACAAGATTCAGACAAATTGATTGAGTATAGACACTGCAGTTCGACATAGTTCTCGAAAAAAATGATCTGGAAATGGAGAAGTGAAGATCAAAAATAGACTCTATGGCATTTTCAAAATATGTAGCACTACTCACTTGATTGATTGATTAGTGATATAGGGCGCTCAACATCGAGGTCATCAGCGCCTGCACTACTCACATGTGACTCAAAAATAGCCGACCTATAAAGTTCGACTTGCTCTGTGAGATTCTGAAAAGACGGCATTACAAATATATTATGAAAAGACATAGAATATCATACGAATGAACACAGACCCAGCACAAATACAATACACCAGGAAAGGAATAAGTAGGAGATTTAAAATGACGCGGTTGCTCGCCGTCGGAAGTTCGAGTCCTTCCTCGGGCATGGATGTGTACGTTTATAGTCCTTAGGTTAGTTTAAGTTAGTGTAAGTAGTTTGTAAGCGTAGGGACTGATAACTGCAGTAGTTAAGTCCCATAGATTTACAAAGATTTGACCCCTTTTTTAAATTAAAATACATGGTAATGGTAACACCAACAAAGCTACTGCCTTTTGCATTAAAGAATAAAACAAACGCGATGGAAACAGATTACGAATCATGGTAAAAGTCTGTATTTAAAAAAAAAAAAAAAAAAAAGATCTAAATCAATACCAGACTCAGCCGCCACCGTTCAGTGTTGAAATAAAGCTGTTTTATACTGAGTGCAACCCATTGGTCAGGAAATGTGCGCAAAAAAAATTTAGAAGCAAAGGAAAGAAAGTCCATGGGTGATCCAAGGGCCTAACAAAAACGGAAAAGAACTTGAATTACGACAAAATAAGAAGCTATTTGAGAAAGCTCAAAATATTCTTCAAAATTAAGAGACTGAGCTTCTATGGAGACAACAAGGAACGAAACAAAAGAGAACGACCAAGGTAACCGTGCTGTAGATGGACAGGTCCAAAACAACTAGCTGCTGGTAGTAGAGTAGGCTACGACAGAGAGTAACATAGTACCAGGCCCAGTAGAAAACCGAAGAGATTTTGACATCAACGAAAGAAACGAATTCGAAGATCGAATGCGTTCGAAGAAGAGCGAAACTCCTTTGACACAGCAACACCAGGAAATCTACGTAAAAAGAGAGGTTGTAAAGGATGCAAGGAAAGAAAAAAAAATTCGGAAACGCTTGATGGGGCAGTCCGTAATTGACTTGATGGTAATAGTAACATTCTTGATAAAAGCTAATATTACTGTTATTATTATCATTATAAGATAATAGTTGTTTGTATCACAAGGTGTGGTTGTAACTAGACAGAGATGGAACATATAGGAAGCAGAAAACTGCATGGATAACAGTAAAAATACACGTGATGAGATAAATCGTGGTTGGAAAAGTATCGAACTGGGATATGGAAATGTGTAGTTTGGATATGTAGTATCACATGTTAACACCAAAATAACAAGATCATGCTTATCAACATAGATTTTTTGTTCCTTGTCAACTTTTCTTCATTCTGTAACTACCAAAAATTGTTTTTTCGTTTTCGTGAGCCGGTACCTTTTATATATGTAGTTTGAAGTAGTTACTCCCCATAGTTGTAGTATAAAAACTTGTTTTCCAGCTGTAAAGACGCCGACATCGACCGGCCGTTACATCCAAATTTTCCATTTTTCTATCTAAATACTTACCCCTACTCATAGCTATGCCTCCTTCCATCTTTTCATGTTCTATCTGATTATAAGATTGGATTTACCACTTATTTGTTTGCTAGACTTTTCATACCAACGAGTAAATATAGTTCAAATATGCTCGTAAATCTAAGCGACTTAACGTCTGGGGATATCAATCCCTGAGCTTACAAACTACTTAAACCAGCTTAAATTAAGGGCAACTCATACACTTATTTTCGAGGGAGGACTCGAACCTTCGACGGTCGACGGCGAGCAACCGTGGGCTCCGCAGCAAGGCGCCTTAGAACGTCCGGCCACTCCACCGCAGCCATACATATAGTTCCTTTTCCTATTTGAACAACTTGATGAAATTTAGAATTACAACTGAAGAAAACCAAACTACAAAATTTATTAATCACATTTAACAAGTTTTCTATTTCTCAATCTCCATCAGGACAAATGCCGTTCCGCGGTGGATACACAGGTTCATGTTAGATTACCGAAGTTAAGCACTTTCGGGTTTGGTTACCAATTAGATGGGTGACCGTCCGGGTCTGCCTACGGTTGTTGGCAAGCGGGGTGCACTCAGCCCTGGTGAGGTCAATTGAGGAGCTACTTGATTGAGAAGTAGCGGCTCTGGTCGCGAAAAGCGACTCAACGGCTGGGGTGCTGACCACGCCCCCCTCCATACCGCGTCCAGTGACGCGGAGGATGACACGGCGGACGGTCGGTACCCGATGAGCCTGTCTGGGACAGAGTTTAGTTTAGTATATCTGCAGCAGTTTTAATGTACCAAGTGCAAGAATAAATTTCCCTTAATACTTTGTTCGGTGGTGTTGCTCACTAAACTACCAATTCAATGCATGACAATCTGCCCCGATATGTGTGATGTAATTTCTTACGACTTTACCACCAATCCCATTCGCACCAGACACTTTCCCAATATTCCACTCTTCAAACCTGGAAGATCACACAGTTCTGTAGATATGACGTTATAATAATTGAGCTGCATGAAAACACAACTGAAATGGAAATAATGTATGGTAGAAACCGACGGACAGAACGGAAAGAAGGAGTTAGACTAACGTAACAAAGCAATAAACACACTGCCGGGAACTGTCGCTAGTATATGTTATAGGTTTAAACTGGCTAAATAATGTGTTAGGTATTTTTTGGAGCAGAGTCTTGTGCGGGACTAAACATGGTGAATGAACATTTCGAAAAGAAAGAGAATAGAAGCTATGGAAAAGTAATGGTAAAGAAGTATGCTGAAGTTTATGTGCGTAGAACGCGTAAGTAATGAGGAGGTAGTGAACAGAATCGAGGCGAAAAGAAATTTGTGGCGCAAATTGCCTAAAATGAGGGATCCGTGGATAAGATACATCCTTCTACATTCAACTTAGCATGTTGTAGTGAAATGTGTGTGTGTGGGGGGGGGGGGGGGGAGGGGGATACAGAGATCTTGTTTTAATCGGCATGCGTCGCTGTAGTTATTCAGAATGGAACAGGCATGCACAAGACAGAATAGCGGGAAGAGATGCATAAAATTAGGCTGCGGACTCAAGAACATAATAACATATTCGTAAGAGTAATGGTAAGGTCGTCAGTTAAATGAAGATGAAATAATATATTCTATACTGGCTTGCCGTTTATTAAATAACAAAGTGCTACAAATTAATAACAAAAATAATACCTAAGATCAATTAACTTAATTATTTTTGCACAAAGTCATACTTTCACAATTCAAGTTGAAATCTAGTCCCTAATTCAAAACGCTAATAGATGTTACTTTGGAGTAATGTCACTTTCCATTAGCAAGTTCACACTCAAGAAAGTTAAATCGCACGTATAAAAATCGTTAAATTTATTTGTTTCAACCCACGGCTCTGATTTCTGTTCTTTCACAGAAAGAAGAAATGAAATCAGAGCTATTTCAAAGCCGACCGTGGTGGCCGAGGGGACTGAAGCGCTCCAGTCGCGGTCTGCACGGCCACTACGGCCGGGGGTTCGAATCCCCCCTCGGGCATGGATATTTGTGCCGTCCTTAGTGTTAGCTAGTTCGTAAGTAGTTTGTAAGTTTAGGGACTGATGACCCCGTAGTCAAGTCCCATAAGCTATAGAAACATTTGAACATTTGATTTGAGCTATTTCAAAGCAAAATTTCAAGGGCAATATTTGGACCCATAAGGGATGGAACAGGTCTGATGACAGGAGAATACTGCATAACGATGAGTTTTATAACTTATATGGAGAATCAGATATAGCAATAAAATTCAAGCATCACATAGCAAGTCATTAAAACGTCAAAAACAAGACTACCAATAACGTGATGGGAGGTATTTTATCGGAAGAACAACCCTTTGACGAATATGTAAATGATACCGTTTAAGGATTCAAAGTGATTTGTAAAAAGTAACATATAGTCTGGAAAACCATTCTACAGCGAAAAGCCTTCTTGGATTGTAAATCCCAGCACCAACAACAGCGATAATAGTAAAAATAATAACAGTCTGATAATAATGTCTCCAAGAAACACATTAGAATGTAGCTTCTCTACATATTTCTCTGCGGTTGGCTTGACACGTCGACGTCGAAACATTAACGTATTGGGAAGTATTGATGAATCCTAGCTGTCTCATTAACGGAGTGAGTCGTCATTCACCTTCATACGAAGAATTAGATGAGGAGTTGAAGCAGAATAGTAGCTATTATGATACACGTGCTTCACAGGATTCCAAAGGGTGGTTGGCAACATCGTCAGAGGATGCAGTTCAGCGTATACCATTTTAGATAACCAATTGTTTTATGTGAGTGAAAAATATAATTGCATTCTAGAAAATTATAAGTCCGATGCATTTTCAGACACCAGTTACAAATGAGGTTTCATGTCGATAGTTGCACGACAAAAAGTTCGCACAATTCGGAGGGAATACCTTAAAATCCAATTGACTTTCTTTTGCCTCGTCTGTGACCATCTTTCATCCGACAGCCTGTGTCAATATTTGTGATCGCATACGCTCCACCTAATAGATGATTAGCAGTCGATCAAACGTGCTTTAACTTTCACGGTGGAAATTCGCGTTCTTTGTTAAAGTTCTCAGAATGGCGAAAAGCGACACCAACTTTTCAGGTGTTACTTTATCAAAAAAAAAAAAAAAAAAAAAAAAAAAAAAAAAAAAAAAAAAAAAAAAAAAAAGTGCTCAACTGCAGATTCTGGAAGAGATTTCGAAGATAACGAAGTTTCGGAGCTGCTAAGAAGAGCAACGGAAGATTCATCAAGTCACGAACCGGGCTCTTTAAATACGAGAAAAAAGCAAAAGGTCGGAAAGAGTGAGAGAAGATGCCTGAAAAGTAGCGTGATTAAACGTCATAAACCTATGTAAATAAGAAATTCCAAAATAACTGCGTTTAGAGAACCAGTCGAGGATACAATAACTTAGTCTTCAAAGGGTTAACTGCTAGGAGAAACTAAGGGAAATAGTGTGCTTAGAAGTTGAACGTGACAGTTGGGATATTGATGAACAACTACGAGAAATTATATTCGACAACTTACTTCTCCTTCATCAGCTCCAAAATCTTTCGAAAAGTTTCCAGAAACCAACGTGATGAATGTAAGTAAAAGTAAATTAATTTATATGTATTGATTCTGTACCACTCACGAAGCTGCTTTATGGATTACGAGTTCTTAAAAAATGAACTTGTGCCACAAGAACGGTGTTGCGTTGAGAAGTGCTCGTCGCGAGCCAGTGGAGGTGACTTGCGATTTTGCGAAGAGCGGAGCGAGGAGCGAGGAGCCGGGAGCCGGGCGTAGTTAGGGCAAGCGGCGGGTGATTAGTGGCTGCGGATGCCATTACGGAGAAGGCGCTTCTTCCCGCAAACCGCCGTCGCCTCTTGTTGCCGCGGTTTCCGGTGACGCGAAAACGCGCGCCTCTTCCCTGGCGCGATCAAAAGCTGCGGGAAGCGAGGCCAGACGTGTCATGGCAGTTGTCGCAACTTCCTCTCACCCCATATTATATTATCTTCTCCCATTTGTTAGTTTCCAAATCAATGTATTCTTTCGCAGAATTAAGTACGGCCGGCCGCGGTGGCCGAGGAGACTGAGGCGCTCCAGTCACGGTCTGCACGGCCACTACGGTAGGGGTTCGAATCCCCCCTCGGGCATGGATATTTGTGCCGTCCTAGTTCTTAAGTAGTTCATAAGTAGTTTGTAAGTTTAGGGACTGATGACCCCGTAGTTAAGTCCCATAGACTATAAAAAAATTAAGTACGATGCGCATCCGGAAAGTAAGTTCGCTCAATTTTTTACTTATTTTTAATTTTTTGAGAAAGAAATCACATTTGCATTAAAAACTTTAGTGGCAACAGTTGCAGCAATGTTACGGCAATTAAATAAATAAATAAATAAAAAAAATTAAATGTTTGTAGAGCTTATGGGACTTAACTACGGGGTCATCAGCCCCTAAACTTACAAACTACTTATGGACTAGCTTATACTAAAGACGCCGCAAACATCCATGTCCAAGGGGGGGATTCGAATCCCCGACCGCAGCGGCCGTGCAGACCGTGACTGGCACGCCGCAGACCGCTCGGCCACTGCGGCCAGCTAGTCACCAAAGGAAGTGAGATATTCTTCATATGATGTGATCAAATTTTGTATTTCTGTATCGTAGACTTCTGACCCTGTGAATGCAACCATCGTCAGTCAATCATCTTCGCCGCGCGGAAATGGCCACGCGGTCTAAGGCGCCATGCTACGGATTGCGTGGCCACTCCCGCCAGAGGTTCGAGTCCTCCTTCGGGTAGGGGCGTGTGTCTTTTATCTTTAGTGTAAGTTTGTTCAAATACTTTGTAAATCTACGGGCTGATGACCATATTGCCAACAGTCGTCTTCAGCTCTTCGTCGTTGTCAAGACGCTGGCCGAAGGACAGGAATTTCTTGAGGTACAAGAAAAGGTGGAAGAAGCTGAGAGCAAGATCATGACTGTATGCTGGATGATCAAGTATCTACCAGCGAAACTTGTGCAAAAGAGTTTCTGAGCACCGAGACCAGTATGCATTATAAGCCTCTTGTTCTCAATGGCACGTCACAGTTTTCGCATTGTTTCAGAGTAAAATGTGAAGACGGCAGTCACACGCTGTTCCATACTAGCTCAATCATTGCCGCACCTGTTGCCAATAAATTTAGTTTTTCATTTAAAAAATTAAACAATTTTTTTCTAAGGAACCAAACAGCTGAGGTCATCGGTCCCTAGACTTACAAATTGCTTAAACTAACTTATGCTTAGGACAAGACACTCACTCTGCTCGAGGGAAGACTCTAAACTCCGGCGGGAGCAGCCACGCAATCCGCGATATGGCGCCACAGACCGCGCGGCTGTCATTGTATGAGGATGCTCTTCGTAACATGAAAACTAGGGCTCTCGGAAATGGCAATGTGTTGTAGAAGTTGCCATTTGTTTAAAGCTCGACTCTGCAACTGAGCTGTCAGCGCGCTTGAATGTCATACAGTGGACTTGGGTTCGATTCTTGGTTCTGCTGTTGGTATTTCCTTGGTGGAGGACTGGGCCGGGTTGGGGCCCTCCTCAATTGAGGAGATAGTTTGGGTAGCAGAACACGTACGTCACGGAAGCTAGGCCAATGACAGGGGAGCGTTTGCTGGCCGCTTTCCCGTCAGGGGCTGAACGCGCAGCTTTCCTGGCCAGATACTTTTGCAGAGAACATTCTGACAGGGGCGACCTACACATTCGCACGCTGACCGTATCTCCTGACAATAACAGATCCAACAATATTTCCGGGTCCATAGTTAACAACTGGAAATTCACGGGAAGGTGACTGAGGCAAGATGAAAAGCTGAACACCTTACATCAAGGCAGCTATAAACAAGGAACTGAGAATCCCAGACGCAGGCAGAAACAACTGTTAGAATAGCTGCACTCATTCCAGTTAGAAGTTCACAATCGAAGTGCCAATAGGAAAAATTACTGTTAAGGTAAGGTAAAGCAGTCATCAATCCGAAGATTGGTTTGAACACCACAGTGCTTTACTAGGCATGGTCCTGTTTGGAGGTGGTATGCCGTTGCCTTCCTCCGACCTTCGAACTGACTTACCCAGCCAGTTATAGGGGGACCTACAGTTTAACGTGGGTTCCGAACCACGGTGCTACTCGGTATTTTTCACATGAGCATTACTGCCAGAGGTGAAAGAAGTGGAAAGTGACAGATAAAAATCCTAGGACCCGGCGGGGATCGAACCCGCAACCTTTGGATTTTTAGCCTGGCACTCTACCACTGTGCAACCGAGGCGCACAAATTACAGCTCTTAAATGAACTCCGTGAGACGTGTAATTCTCAAATTTCCAGACAAAAGTTGCTCTAATGACATTTTTGTGAACATCAGAAAGAAGTATTTGAAAAATAGCATTTACCATCTTACTGCACGAGTAAAAAATTATAATAAAATATACTGATAAGAACTTGATTATGTGCAGGTTCTGCTTGAAAATGAGCCATGGTCGAATCATATAGCAATTAATAAATTGAATCATGAAGATGTTTTTAAAAAATCTATTAAAAATTTAGCAACCGCGTTGGAGTGGCCGAGCGCTCTAAGGCGCCTTGCTGTGGAGCGCGCGGTTGCTCGCCGTCGGAGGTTCGAATTCTTCATCAAGCATGTGTGTGTGTGCATGTGTGTTGTCCTTAGCATAAGTTAGTTTAAGCAATTTGTAAGCCTAGGGATTGATAACCGCATCAGTTACGTCCCTTAGATTTACAAACTTTGGATGGAATTTGGTATGCTTGCACACACATTTATTGTTGTACATAAACAATAAGTCGATACGTTGTTTCCACTTTTCTGCGTCTCTTGCTTTTGTTTCGCCTAATGGTTTTTATAAGATATTGAAATGGCGTCGCTTGCTTAATTTTGGCTTATAGAGTTCTTGTTTATTATTATTATTATTATTTTATGACAAGGAGGCGTACCGGCCCCGGTTAGAATCCGCCCGGGAGATTAACGAAGGAGTCGGAGTGCCGGCCATCCTGGATGTGGTTTTTAGGCGGTTTTCCACAACACTTTACACTTTCACACATATAACACTACATACAGACATTTGGGGTACACATTTCCTCCCGGGGGCAGGGGGTGGCGGCAGGAAGGGCATCTGACTCTCCCCGGAAAACTGAACCCATGATACCCGATGACTTATTACGTACCCTATCAACATACCCTCATTTTCTCTAATTATGCCATAAAGCTCTTTTATGCATGATAATATTGAGTGAGTTCATTTTCACTATTTCTTTGAACGAGTCATCCATCTTCAGCATTTTTCTGTAGCTTCACATTTCAATTTTTAATTTTCTTTGCTGTTATCACCTACGTTTGATTTCTATATACTGCTACACTTCAGTCAGGTACATTCAAATATTCATAAAGGATTCCAAACACTTTTCGATGTTTACATATTTCTCTTTTTCGGGATAATTTATTTTATCCTCTCCGTACTTCCGCCGTCGTTTGCTCTCTACTGTTCAAGTTCCAAAACTTGCCTAATACTTGTATTGTCTAATTTTGTATTATAATTGCCACAGTAACATCTGATTTAATTCACCTACTTTCCGTTAATCTTGGTTTACTTTCATTTGTGTTCAACTTTAAACCTCTTTTCAAGATATAATTCAGTCAATTCAACTCAAAATCTTTCTCTCTCCATGATTGAACTGTAATCTCATCAGCAAACCTTAACGTTTTTACTTCTTCTAATTTAACTTTCCAAGCTTACTTTTAGCTTACATTAGTGCTTACCCAATGTACAGAGTTATTAACACTGGGGATAAGCTGCAATCCTCATTCATTTACTTTTCAATTGCAGCTTCCATTTCATTCTTTTTTACTGCCACAACTATGTTCTAGTTTTCGTACATAACGTCGTTAACATTCACCTCACTATACATTAGCTGACAACTTCAGAAAACCAAAAGGTTTTGTCCAATACACATTGTCAGCAGCTTTATACATATTTATTTTATTATTTTTCAATATAAATACGCGTGTGATATTGTGGTATTTATATGAACTCCACATCCCCCTCCGGCCATCAAGATTTAGGTTTTCCAAGTTTTCCCTAATACGCTCAAAGCGAATGCCGGAACGGTTCCTTTGAAAGGGCACGGCTGATTTTATTCCACATCCTTAACAAAAAGAATCCCAACGTGTGTCTCGTCTCTGTTGACGACGTTGTCGACGGGAAACTTCTCCATAAGTCTCTTTTCTTCTTTTTTTCTGTTAGCTGATCGAAATTTCGATCGGCCATGCGACTGCAAATCGCGTAAACCAGTGGTTCCCAATCTTCTCGGTAGTTGGACCCAAAATGTTTCTGAAAAATTTTTGCGACGCAGTGTAAGTATTAGAGCATTTTACGGATTTAAAAGACCACTATTTTGTCAAGTTAAAATGTTCAAATGTTTGTTAAGCTTAAGGGACTTAACTGCGGGGTCATCAGTCCCTAAACTTACAAACTACTTATGAACTACCTTATATGAAAGATGATACAAACATCCATGCCCGAGGGGGAATTCGAACCCCCGACCGTAGCGGCCGTGCAGACTGTGACTGGCGTGCCGCAGACCGCTCGGCCACTGCAGCCGGCTTGTCAAGTTAGAATTTTATACAAATTAAATGGCAAACTCAGTGTGTGAGATTGTTAAATCTTGGTATTAGACACTTCACTTGTCTTAACCGAAGCTTGTTGGTTTTAAGCATAAATCAGTTTCTGCGCATTTTTTTTATTTCTTTATTTTTTATATTTAGAATAAGAAAAAAAAAAGCC
Organism: Locusta migratoria; assembly: GCA_026315105.1. NCBI lineage: Eukaryota > Metazoa > Arthropoda > Insecta > Orthoptera > Acrididae > Locusta > Locusta migratoria. The sequence goes on along the minus strand of CM048755.1, from coordinate 26,557,550 downwards.
TGAGAAATTACTTACGGATCCCATTAATTCCTTCAAAGATATATCTGCATGTATTCTCTACTCTCTTTCCTGATTTAAAATGAGATTAGGCTTGAGTCTTTAAATAAACTGTTCAAAGAAGAAACATGTTTGTTCCATAAGGAATTCTTAGTCGGTAGTTGACAATTTTAGCTTTTCCAAGATCACTCTATAAACGGATTTCTTACCCATAACTATTCATTGTCAATTCTTGGCAATCGAAGACCAAGATAAGAACTAATATTAAATAATACTCCTAGAAAAACAATTTCCGCTTGGAGTAACGTGAAAATATTAATCCACAAAAACTTAAAACTTTGCTCTATAACCATTATCATTTGAAATAAGGAAGCAATAAAGCTTAATTGTGATTTTTCTTCAAGTGATGGAAAATATCATGAAAATACTAACAAGGAAAGTACTTGAGCTAGAACAAACATATCTGTATGAACGTTTGGTTACAGTATCTCGACGTACATCTCAATGTGCTGGTAGGTGTCGTTTTTATGCAATCATGCTCTAGATAGCACTGTAGATGTAATTGTAGACGCCATACGTAATGCAGATGTCTGAACATAACGTATGTAATAATCGTTGTACATGTTCTCTAGCGTATTGTCATCAAAAGCCGTGACGATAGTTGCAACTTTAACCTTATTCCCGAAAGACTGTTGGTATTCACTGCCACTGCTTCCATCGCCTCTTCCCGCACTTACCGTAGCACTATCGCTAGCAATGAGCTCTTCGTCATTATCATCCCTATTATCATCATTATGTGTTAGTGTTACAACAGTATCTAACTTATGCTCACATTTCTGTGCCATAACAGACAGTCGGCCGCGGTGGCCGAGGGGACTGAGGCGCTCCAGTCACGGTCTGCACGGCCGCTACGGTCGGGGGTTCGAATCCGCCCCTCGGGCATGGATATTTGTGACGTCCTTAGTCTTAGCTAGTTCATAAGTAGTTTGGAAGCTTAGGGACTGATGACCCCGTAGTTAAGTCCCATAAGTTCTACAAACATTTGAACATTTTGAACATAACAGACACGAGAAAGCATGCGAATGATTCATCATCTACACTAATACCATCTTCACGAAGAATGGTTCTTCGTAACTTCATCTCAACCAGTCGCAATACTTTAGCAGGATTGATTATCAATCGCCGCTCCATCTGACGCTTCACCACACAAATGTTATAAAACGCAATTTCGGAGGCACCCTGCACCGTCCCTACTGGCGAACCGACAGGTCAAAGTGCAATGTGACAAGGCACACGACTGCAGAGTTCTGCAGATGCGGGAGTGTCACTAGTGCAATAAGGGATCTTTACATTATCTCTCGTACGATTTTGATGTATATATGTTTGTTCGATCCCAAGTACTTTCCTTGTAAGTGTTATGAAACAGTTTTTGACTGAGGTGTGTTGAGCTCGGCTGGATGGATAATGGGAAGCTGTGGCTGGTGACAGTGGGCAGGCTGGCGCTAATGGGCCGCGGGGCGCCGGCGCTGCGCTGCCACATTTCTGGAGTCGCGGCACAAGTGACGCGCCGCAGGCCCAGGCCAGGCTTCTGTTAGGCCAGCTGCTCTGCCTTTCTCTCAGCACTCCTCCTCTTCCCCTCTCTGTATTTGTGTGTTTATTTCCTACTCCACTCTATCAGGCCATCTCTTCCCGCCTGACTAGGAAAAATTGCTATCATTAACAAGCTTTTATTGTGATCGGAGAAACGATATGGAGGTTTATTCCAAGGTACTCTCTGCCGTGTACCGTACGTTGGCTTGCGTAGTATAAAAATGTTTCCCGTGAAACCATACGTTCGTGTGACAACTTTCATAGTGACTGGGGAAAACTGAGTCGAAATCAATTTTAAGTACCCTCCCCCATGCACCGTATGAAATGTAATGTGAAAAGTGATCTTCCTCTTGTGTTGAAAGTCAAGTGTGTACAGTTTCATCAAGAGCGGAGTGAAACGGTAGATTGGTGTCGGAATGTGTTGCAAAATACCCTTCGCCAGGCATCATACGAAATTTTATGATATGCCGCGGGGGAGCGACCGAGCGCATTGAGGCGCTATGCTACGATGCGCGAGGCCGTTCCCTCAAATCAAATGTTCAAATGTTTGTTAAGCTTATGGGACTTAACTACGGGGTTATCAGTCCCTAAACTTACAAACTACTTATGAACTAACTAATACTAAGGACGGCACAAATATCCATGCCCGAGGGGTGTCGAACCCCCGACCGTAGTGGCAGTGCAGACCGTGACTGGAGCGCCTCAGTCCCCTCGGCCACCGCGGCCGGCAGGCCGTTCCCTGTCGAGGGTTCGAATCCCCCCTCGGGCATGGATGTTTGTACCGTCTTTGATATAAGCTAGGTAATACGTAGTCTGTAAGTTTAGGGACTGATGACCCCGCAGTTAAGTCCCATAAGCTTTACAAACATTTGAACATTTGAATTTGAATTTTTATGTAGGCTGTGACCTTCCGTTTGTCTTTAAGGTGAAGGGAACAAAACTTACTTTATCAATATCAGAATAAAACTATACTTGTATTAGCCGCGGCGCAAATGCCGTGCGCACTAAGGCGTCTTGCTACGGTGTGCGTGGCCGTTCCACGTGGAGGTTCGAGTCCTCCCTCGGGCATAGATGTGTGTGTTGTTCTTAGGATACATTAGTTTAAGTACTTCATAAGTTTAGGGACCGATGACCACTGCAGTTAAGTCCCATAACTTTACAAACACACATACATACTTGTATTATTTACAAACAAAGAGAAGGCACTCTATATGTAAGACTGTAGATCATAGTGACATTAAGTGTCGACTTTTGCTTCTACAAACGTAGAGTACTGAAAAATTTAATAGAAAAATCACAGTATTCTTCTTCGGATAAGTTATCGGCTGAGTTTCTTGCGGTCAATAGCCGAAAACGAAGGAATATTTGTGTTTAGCGTTGCGACGACGAGATGTAATAAGAAACGGAGGCACTCTCGGATTGGGGAATACTACGGGAAGAAACAGACCAGCATTCTCGATACATAGTATAGAAATCTCAGACAAGCCCTAAATTTAGACGGTCGGACTGCTACCATCTTCCCGAACACGAATCTAGGGCCTTACCACTGCACCATCTTACTAGGTTCGTTCACAACTTAACTTTGCAGATCCAGTTAATTCTCCCTTTACTCTTTTCTCCTCATAGGCTCGACCGAAGGAGAACTCGTTCTTAGCTGATATAATTGTTACGAGCGCGTGCTGAAAACTAATTTTTTAGAAGAATTTGTAAATGTTTTTCAACAAAACAAACTTTATTAACAATGTACATCAGTATTCTAGATGTCTAGATGTTTATTTTCCAACATAGTCACCCTAACGCGGAGCACTCTTGTCATAGTTTTTATACAATCCCTGTAATATGTTTGACTTTGTTGACGAAGCTATTGCCTCTCCTTTACTTGCATGGCTTCCTGATTTTCCCAAGGTGTTCTGTATGTTCTGGATACTCCAACTCTGTTACACATACTGATATTAGCACAACTGTTTGCTGTATTATGAGCACGAACGTATCGTATATATAATCATCACTGTACATAGCTTTCATTCTTCTAAGGGTTTCAATACGAGGCACGCTTTCTGCGATTAGAAACTCGATTGCAGCGCGCTGTTCCTCACACACTGGCGTTACATATGGCGACCCTAACGCTACATTTGCAACTTGCGTCAGTGAAGCGGGAATTCTACCGAGTAATACGTGTGGCATGTAATACCTCAATCGATAACGAAAACAGAATAAAAATTCGGAGCCATACTATTCAGCACGCCCTCTTGCAAGGGACCGATTCGGACGAATAGAAAAGAATAAACAATTTTTTGAAACTGTTAAGATGTTTCTATCCTATCATTCATCAAATACACAAACCTGGTTGAATCTAAAGACAGCTACAAAAGCACAAATTCCTGAAAGGACGATAAATGTAACCGGTAACTGTATTCAACAGATACACAAAATTTAATTAAGTGTGATTTCGCGAACAGCTAAGCTGTTGCTTGAAATAATGTATGTGAAAAAATGTCAAATGTTTATAAAACTAAGGGATCCAACAGCTACTGTTATGGGTCCCTAGACTTACAAACTACTTAAACTAACTTATGCTATGGGCGACATATATACAAAAATGTTCAAATATTTGTATAGCTTATGGGACTTAACTACGGGGTCATCAGTTCGTAAACTTACAAACTACTTATGAACTAGCTAACACTAAGGACGACACAAATATCCATGCCCGAGGAGGGATTCGAACCCCCGACCGTAGTGGCCGTGCACACCGTAACTGACGCGCCGCAGTTTCCTCGGCCACCGGGGCCGACCCGACATATATATACCCATGCCCGATAGAGGTATATATGTCAACACATACAGTACTTACAAATTCACATTTTCAAAAATAGAAGTAACTATGATGTACAGATGTGGCTTCTGATATCGACAAACTGCGATACCGATACATCGAAGATGATGTTGAAAGTTCTCATTTTGCCCTCGTCAAGTGTGTGTTCTGTTCCATCCCACTGTACTTTAAAAATTGCACTGAAATTTGAAGTTTGCACTACGATAACAAATAAGTTAGAATTTACATTAACACAGAAACTACTGATTCGGAAAATGTTGCTTCGTAAGTACTACACGAATTAATGAATATAGTGTGAAGCACGATTTAAATTTTGCCAAATAATACCTCATTTATGACTTTTGTGAATCTGCTGATGATAATTGTCTGTTACTCGAGATTATTTCTTATACAACATTTTCTTGTATTGTCTTTAGATTCATTAACTTTCAGACATAAATAATAGGCCAATACAGTTTTTCATACATCAATGACCTTCACGGATTCTTGGAAAGAATGTGAATGCTATCTACCTATTCTCCGATCAGTTTTATGTTGTCGTTCCGCTTTATATCGCTCTGTGCTCTCCTCCTTAGCCAAGTAACAAAAAACAATTATCTGATATTGTGTTGTGGTCTTCAGTCCGGAGACTGGTTTGATGCAGCTCTCCACAATACCCTATCCTGAGCAAGCCTCTTCATCTCCACATAAGAACGACAACCTACATCTGTCTGAATCTGCTTACTGTATCCATCTCTTGGTCTTCCCCTGCGATTTTTTCCCCACACACTTCCCTCCAACGCTAAATTAACAATTCCTTGATGTCTAAGAATGTGTCCTACCAATTTATCCCTTCTTTTAGTCAAGGTATGCCAGAAATTCCTTTTCTCCCCAATTCTGTTCAGTACCTCCTCATTAGTTACGCGATCCACCCACCTAATCTTCAGCATTCTTCTGTAGCACCATATTTCAAAAGCCTCAATCCTCTTCCTGTCCGCACTGTTTATCGTCCATGTCTCACTCCCATACAAGGCAACACTGATATTATTAAAATAAAATATTGCCATTTTCGCCTGGTTCACAAACGAGTATGTGAGGAATATAAATTTTGATAAAGGAATACACGTTTGTCGGCCACACGTGATGCACAGTAAACGCTGAGTTTTTGCAGAATAATCTGACACGAAAAGGAAATAACATCTAACGGGGAAAATAAGGAGATGCAATAAAAATAAAAACAGAAATCTCAACGAGATGTCACCGAAAGAGCGTAGGAGTAACATTACACAAAGAAAGCTGGACCGCGCAGCTATTCCTGTGGACGTCTTCTGTCCCTCGCTCGCTCACTGGAGGAGAAAAGCGGAGTCAGCGAGATAACTGCACGTAGTACTGAAATGCGGCAGCGGTGTCGCAGTCACGATGAAATGAAATTCATCGTCGTCAGCTCCTCACGGTACTAAACAACTCTCTGACAGGTCACTTGGAAAACCTTAACACGAAGCGGACAGAGATTCGCTGTCGAATGTTAGCAAGACGGTACGGCAAGACAGCAGACTGACAAAAAATATTTCCTCCTAACTACAGCAGTCTATGGAGATGGCTGCTCGCAAAACTATCAAACATCCTGTACAAAAACGTTTACCTCATCAGAGAACGCTTTTGACGAATTTCAGTGAGGCCGCGTGGTTAAGACGCTTGACTCGTTCCCCGAAACAGCAGATTTAAATCGCTGACCGATTAATCTTCACTCTTGTTGCTAAATCAACCGAAACAATGCACTGAAATACATGACGATAGTTTCCTCTGGCATACTGTGTGCGTCTGTGACGCTGTTCGTTAGGTAATAACAATAATCATCTGTGGCTCATCAGCCAATTAAAAAGCTTCCGAACAGAAGCCGTTCCAGCGACTTGCGTGTCGCTAACCTATCCCAGCATTGCTTCCGGTTAAAGGGGACGTAAAGTTTAATGTGGAATCCGAACCACGCATCGGTTTTGGGGAGTTTTCACCCCACTGATAGGCGAAGGCTAGATAAAGACGAGATCCTCGTCCAAGCATTGAAGCCCCACGGGGTATCGACCGCCCGCCAAGTCATCCTCCGCCTTGCAGCGTCACGTGAATGCGCTAAGAACATTAGCGTTTAACGTTCCGTTATCCGCATGCTCATTAGAGGTGGAGCACAAGCTCGGACTGTTTTGGCTAAGAATGAGGAAGGAAGTATGCTGTGCCATTTCGAAACGAACCGTTCCGTCGTATGTCTGGAGTGACTTTAGGAATGTGGTATGGAGTGACAGGGCAGCATACCGCTCTCTGGGCGTTTTGCCGACTTTTGGAACCTTTACATCTCCTTCAAGTAACTCATTTGCTGACTTCGTAAGGGCTGAGTGCGCTCCAACAAGTAAAAATCATCGCCAGTGGCTGGAATCAAACCCGAGTATCAGTTACGGTGGCGGAAGAAGACTTGGCTAAAGCTAGGCACAAAGTTACCAAAATTTGACCAAGTTTCGATACAACGACCTTTCGATTTCCTTATACGCACTTTACCACTACACACCAGGTTGCGGATGGAAATACACTACTGGCCATTAAAATTGCTGCACCAAGACGAAATGCAGATGATAAAGGGGAACTCATAGGACAAATATATTATACTGGAACTAACATGTGATTACATTTTCACGCAATTAGGGTGCATAGATCTTGAGAAATCAGTACCCAGAACAACCATCTCTGGCCGTAATAACGCCTGGGCACTGAATCAAACAGAGCTTGGATGGCGTGTACAGGTACAGATGCCCATGCAACTTCAACAAGATAACCACACTTCATCAAGAGTAGTGACTGGCGTATTGTGACGAACCAGTTGCTCGGTAACCATTGACCAGACGTTTTCAGTTGGTGAGAGATCTGGAGAACGTGCTGGCCAAGGGAGCAATCGAACATTTTCCGTATCCACAAAGACCCGTACAGGACCTGCAACATGCGGTCGTGCATTATACTGCTGAAATGTAGGATTTCGCAGGGATCGAATGAACGGTAGAGCCAAGGGTCATAACACATCTGAAATGTAACGGCCACTGTTCAAAGTGCCGTCGATGCGAACAAGAGATGATCGAGACGTGTAACCAATGGCACCCCATACCATCACGCCGGGTGATTCGCCAGTATGGCGATGACGAATACACGCTTCCAATGTGCGTTCACCGCGATGTCGCCAAACACGGATGCGATCATCATGATGCTGTAAACAGAACCTGGATTCATCCGAAAACATGACTTTTGCCATTCATGCACCCAGATTCGTCGTTGCATACACCATCGCAGACGCTCCTCTCTATGATGCAGCGTCAAGGGTAACCGCATCCATGGTCTCCGAGCTGATAGTCCATGCTGCTGCAAAAATCATCGAACTGTTCGTGTCGGTGGTTGTTGTCTTGCAAACGTCCCCATCTGTTGGCTCAGGAATCGAGACGTGGCTGCACGATCCGTTACAGCCATGCAGATAAGATGCCTGTCATCTCGACTGCTAGTGATACGAGGCCATTGGGATCCAGCACGGCGATCCGTATTACTCTCCTGAAACCACCACTTCCATATTCTGCTAACAGTCATCAAAGCGAGCAGCTACGTCGCGATACGATAAACCGCAAACGCGATAGGCTACAATCCGACCTTTATCAAAGTCGGAAACGTGATGGTACGAATTTCTCCTCCTTACTCGAGGCATAACAACAACGTTTCACCGGGCAACGCCGGTCAACTGCTGTTTGTGTATGAGAAATGGGTTGGAAACTTGTCAGGTCAGCACGTTGTAGGTGTCGCCACCGGCGCCAACCTTGTGTAAATGCTCTGAAAAGCTAATCATTTGCATATCACAGCATCTTCTTCCTGTCGGTTAAATTTCGCGTCTCTAGCACGTCATCTGCGTGGTGTAGCAATTTTAATGGCCAGGATTGTAGAAGTGAAAGATGGACATTTCATTTAAGTGAAATGCAACGGGTTGACTTATAGTAATTTACAACAGTAATAGCATGGATTGTACAACGACTTTATTAAGAATTTCTATTAAGAGTCATATCGACAAAGGAGGAGGAATTAAGCAATATAACTTTCCTTAATTCAACATATTAATCCATTAGCAGGCTCTCTATAATTTAGTTTCACTTTTCATGAGAAAAGTAAAATATTCATATAAGAATCATTAACATGAACATGTACTGTGGAACACTTTTTAAGAACTAAGTTCTTTAAAGAAAAAATATTGCCTTTGTAGCTAGATTCTCTTCAAAAAGTAATATTGTGGCACATTGGTGAATGAAAACGAGCGGCAAAATTATTTAATTTCTATATCAATCATAACGTGATTTCCATTTTTGACTTGAGATATATTACACTTTTATAATACTTCATAGTTTTGATAAATAATGGCTACAGCATGTGGTAATCTGTCGAAAGTTTGCATTGTATGTGTTGAATCTCATCAAATTTCAACGACAGTCAATTTCCCTCGTACCGTCTGTTCATTTTCAAATATTTCATTTGCTGTCCTTATATAAATATAATTAGTATTTTTTCCATGTCTACGCTTTAAACATTGATACAAATGGATAAATACTGCATACTCGCCAATGAAAAATTGATTGTTAATGACAGATAGTTACTGTGTGTTAAGTGCTTATGAATTCGGTTCATATGATCAGAAAAATCGTTTTTTGACATTTCTGTTAACAATCAGATGCATCAGTAGTTTCGTTCTATGATTTTTTCTGAAGTGGTTGACGAATGTATTATTAAGTATAAGCAATTCCTTTTAAAAGAGATTTATTACGTGGCTTATTTAATATAATATAAAGATTTTCTCGCCATAACCAATGAACTTCTTCAGAGCAGTATTGATAGCAGAAAACGTTTGTTTATTTTGAGTACCTAAATTGCGACATAATATCATGAAATATATATTGGAACATTGTTCTTACAATCTGTTAGATATGCAATATGAAACTGTTAAATCTTAATTATCAACTTGAGGCAGAGAAGTTATTGAAAACATCTGCAGTGTGTAAGATCATTATTTACTTAACAGAACTTAAAGTAACATATGACCACAAACCTACATCCATACTCCGCAATCAACCCAAAGGTGCGTGGCGGAGGATACCCTACCACTACTAATTATTTGTATTGTGTTCCACTCCCATATACAACGACGGTAAAACGAATGTTTGTATGCATCTGTACGAGCCATAATCTCTTTGATCTTATTTTTGTGTCTTTACGCGAAATGAAAGTTGGCGGCAGTAGAATCGTTCTGCAGTTCGCTTCAAATTCCGACCCTACAAATTTCTTCACCAGTGTTTCTCGGAAAGAACGTCGCTTTTCCTCCTGCGACTTCCATTTGAGTTCCCGAAGCGTTTCCGTAACACTCGCGCATTAATCGAATTTACCAGTTACCAAACTAGCCACCCGCCTCTGCTTCTATGTCCTGCTTTAAACCGATCTGGTAGGGATTCCAAACAATTGAGTAATACTCAAGACGGAGTCGTTCAAACTTTTTTATGCGGTCACCTTTACAGACGAATCACACCTTCCCAAAATTTTCCCAATAAACCGAAGCCGACCATTCGCCTTCCCCCACGACTGTTCTACATCTACATCTACATGGGATACTCTGCAAATCACATTTAAGTGCCTAGCAGAGGGTTCATCGGACCACCTCTATACTATTTATCTCCCATTCCATTCACGAATAGCGCGCGGGAAGAAAGAAAACCTGAATCTCTCCTTTCGAGCTCTGATTTCTCGTATTTTATTCTGATGATCATTTCTACCTACGTATATTTTCGCATTTTGAGGAGAATGTTGGCGATTGGAGTTTCGTAAGTAGCCCACGCCGCAGCGATAAGCGCCGTTGTTGTAATGATTCCCATCCCAGATCCTGTATCATTTCCGTAACGCTGTCTCCCCTGTATCGTTACAATACAAAACGAGTTGCCCTTCTTTGGACTCTTTCGATGTCCTCCGTCAAACCCACCTGATAAGGATTTCACACTGGGCAGCCGTACACCAAAAAAGAACGGACAAGCTTAGTGTATGCGGTCTCTTTAGTACTTCGGTTGCATCTTTCAAAGATTCAGCCAATAAAACGCAGTCTCTGGTACGCCTTTCCCACGACATCATCTACGTGTTCTTTCCAGTTTTCCTAGGTATTTAGTGGAGTTTACGGCCTTCACTTTTGATTGATTTATCTTGTAAACAAAGTTTAACGGATTTCTTTTCGTACTCATCTGGACGACTTCACACTTCTCATTATTTAGTCAATTACCAATTTTTACATCATCGTGATATCTTTCTTATTCACATCGTTCTGCAGTTGGTTTTGCTCTTCAGATGATTTTACTAGACGGTAAATTACGGCAAATAATCTAAGAGAGCTACTTAGATTTCCTCCCAAATCGTTTATGTAAATAAGGAACAGCAGAGGACCAATAAACTACCCTGTGGAACACTCGATATCACCTCTGTTTTAGTTGATGTTTTACCATCGATTACTACAAATTGTGTCCTCTCTGACAGAAAATCCCCTATCCAGTCACAAATTTGGGGCGTTATGCCATAACCACGCAATTTGATTAAAAGCCGTTTGTGAGGTACGGTGTCAAACGCCTTCTGGAAATCAAGAAATACGGAATCGATTTGCGAACCCTTGTCGATACTCGCTTTGTGTGAGGAAAGAGCTAGTTGCGATTCGCATGAACGATATTTTTTAAATCCCTCCTGACCTTGGCTCAATAGATCATTCTGTTGGAGACAATTCATAATATTTGAATACAGGGTATGTTCCAAAACCCTGCTGCATATTAACTTCAACATAGACCTGTAGTTTTGTAGGTTACTCCACTGCCTTTCTTGAATATAGGTGTGACCTGTGCAACTTTCCAATCTTTTGGTACAGATCCTTCTTTGAGAGAACGGTTGTATATGGCTGTTAGTAAAGAGCAATCGCTTCAGCATAATCAGATAGAATTCTAATGGGTATACAGTCTGGACCAGAAGACTTGTTCTAGTTAAGTGATTTTTGTTGCTTGACTACTCCGATGATATCTACTTCTACGTTACTCATTCTGACCACTGTTTGTAATTCTAAATCTGGAATATTGGTTTCGTCTTCTTTGGTGAATGAGTTTCTAAAAGCTGCGTTTAGTAACTCTGCTTTAGTAGCGCTATCATCGGCAGGATCGCCATAACTATCACGTAGTGAGGGTATTGTTTGTATTTTGACCAAAATCTCTTTGGGTTTTCAGTCAAATTTCGAGAAAGAGTTTCGTTGTCAGAAGTATTGTATCCATCTCGCATTGAAGTCCTCTCTAAATTTAGAACTTCTGTGTAGGATCGCCAATCATGGGGATTTTGTGTTCGTTTATATTTAACATGCCTTTTCCGTTGCTTTTTCATCAGTCTCCTGATCTGTTTTGTGTACCAAGAGGGATCACCTCATTCTTTTTTTAATTTATTTGGTATAAAACTGTTAACTGCTGTCGATACCATCTCTTTGAATTTGAGTCACATCTGGTCTACACTTACGTTTAGTGTTAGAAACGAGTGGAAACTTTCTGTCAAGAAGAAATTTATTTTATTTCTATCTGCTTTCCTGAACAAATATACTTTCCGTCTATTTTTGGTAACTTTGGGACTTTCAATATTCAATCTCGTTACGATAGCTCTGTGTTCAGTAATACCTATATCCGTTATGATGCTCGTTACGAGCTCAGGATTATTTGTTGATAAGAAGATCAAGTGTGTTTTGACATCATTTACAATTCTACTTGGCTCATGAACTAATTGTTCGAAGTAATTCTCAGAGAATGCGTTGAGTACAATTTCACAGGATGTTTTATGCGTACCTCCTGATTTGAAAATATAATATCACCAACAGATTGAGGGTAAATTAAAATCGCCACCTACTGTTATCATGTGAGTTGGGTACATTTTTGTAATTAGACTCAGGTTTTCTTTGAACCTTCGGCTATTCTACTGTCAGAGTCTGGAGGCCGGTAAAGGGAACTAATTATTAACTTCTTACGATTTTCGGGTACAACCTCTATGCATAATAGCTCACAGGAACTATCAACTTCAACTTCGCTACACGAAAGACTACTTTCGATGGCGACAAACACGCCTCCACCTATTTGGTTTAATGTATCCTTTCTGAACACAGTTAGATCTTTTGCAAAGACTTCTGCTGAACTTATTTCCGATTTGAGCCAACACTACAGTGATGTGTGTTTCGGTGTTTTCTATTAACGCTTGGAGTCCTGTCACTTTCCCGACACAGCTACGACAATTTACAACTGTCATACCGATAGTTCCTAGAGCTACATTTCTCCTGTGATTCACCTGCACCCTTTGAGATTGCCCATTTTGTTTTTCCCAGAGGCCCTCTATCCTAAAAAACTTCCCAGTCAACGCCACACAGCCCCCGCTACCCGTGTAGCCGCATCCTGCGTGTAGTGGACTCCTGACCTATTCAGCGAAACCTGGAAACCCACCATCCGATGGCGCAAGTCAAGGAATCTGCAGCCTACACGGTCGCAGAACCGTCTCAGCCTCTAATTCAGACGCTCCACTCGGCTCTGTACGAAGTCCACAGTCGGTCCTGTCAACTATGACGCAGATGGTGAGCTCTGCTTTCATCTTGCAAGGTCCGGTCGCGGTGGCCGAGGGGACTGAGGCGCGTCAGTCTCGGTATGCAAGGCCACTACGGCCGGGGGTTCGAATCCCCCCTCGAGCATGGATATTTGTGCCGTCCTTAGTGTTAGCTAGTTCGTAAGTAGTTTGTAAGTTTAGGGACTGATGACGCCGTAGTTAAGTCCCATAAGCTATACAAACAAACATCTTGTAAGCAAGACTGGCAGTCTTTACCACTTCAGATAGCCGCTCAAAACCTGAGAGAATCTTTTCAGATCCAAAGCGACACACATCATTGGTACCGACGTGAGCCACCACCTGCAGTTGGTCGTACCCTTCATGGCATCCAGGAGGACCCGTTCCACATCTGGAATGACCCCATCCGGTATGCACACGGAGTACACGTTGGCCTTCTTCCCCTCCTTGGTAGCCATCTCTCTAAGGGGCTCCATCACCCGCTTATATGCTCATTCCATTTCATATCGCTGTGCGGCGTTACGAGTAAATTTTTAATTGACGCGACTGCGTCAAGCACCATACTACTAATGCTTATTCGAAATTTACGGGATTGTTTCTCCTACTCATTTGCATCACCTTACATTTTTCTACATTTAGCCCTAGTTGCCATTCTTTACAACACCTAGAAATTTTTTCCAAGTCATCCTGCATCCTAGTACAGTCATTCAATGACGACACCCTCCTGTACACCTCAGTATCATCAGCAAACAGCCGCAGACTGCAACTCACTCTGTCTGTCAGATCATTTATAGAGATGGAAAATATTTGCGGTCCTATCACCTTTTCCTGGGGCACCTCTTACGATACTCTTGTCTGTGACGAACATTCAGCATCGAGGACAACGTACTGGTTTCTATTACTTAAGTAGTCTTCGGGCCACTATCATATTTTGGTACCTATTCCATTAGCTTGTACCTTCGTCAGCAGTCTGCAGTGCGATACAGTATCAAACGCCTTTCGAAAATGGAGAAATATGCAATCTGCCTGTTGCCCTTCGCCCATAGCATTCTAGGTTCATGCGAGAAAAGGGCAAGCTGAGTTTCGCACGATCGATGCTTCCTAAAGCCGTGCTGACGCATAGACAGAAGATCGTCCGTCTCATGGAAATTTACCACATTAGAACTGAGAATAAGTTCAAGAATTCTATAGAAAAATGATGTTAATGATACTGGTCTGTAATTATGTAGGTCGGTTCTTCTGCCTTTCTGATACATGGGAGTTACCTGGACCTTTTTCTAGTCGCTTGGAAGTTTGCGCTGGATCGAAGATTCGCGATAAGTACAAGCTATGAAGGGACCAATACCGGTGAGTACTCTTTGTAAATCCGAATTGGTTCTCCCTGTGGACTCTCTCAACTGTTTCTCTTCACCGAAAAAATGTTCAAATGTTTGTTAAGCTTATGCAACTTAGCTGGGGGGCACATCACTCCCTAAACGTTCAAACTACTTATAAACTAACTTACACTAAAGACAACGCAAACATCAATGCCCGATAGAGGATTCGAATTTCCGACGTGGAACGGCCTCGCGCATCGGATCATAGCGGATCAATGCGCTCGGGCACTCCGCCGCGGTCTTTTCACCGGCTATGTCTATTACTATGACCTAACTGCGGAGTTATCAATCCCTAAACTTACAAACTACTTATAAAGTAACTTATACTAAAGACAGCACATCCATGCCCGAGGGAGGATTCGAACCCCCCGACGGGGAACGGCCTCGCGCATCGAAGCATAGCGCTTCAATGCGATCGGCCACACCACCGCAGCCTTTTTAAAAATGTTCAAATGTTTGTATAGCTTATGGGACTTAACTACGGGGTCATCAGTCCCTAAACTTACAAATTACTTACGAACTAGCTAATACTAAGGACGGCACAAATATCCATGCCCGAAGGGGGATTCGAACCCCCGACCGTAGTGGCCGTGCAGACCGTGACTGTAGCGCCTCAGCCCCTCGACCACCGCGGCCGGCGGCCTTTTTAAAGACTACATGCATATTTAAAAATAATTTGCAGTTACTGATGTTAAGTTCTACATCTACATACATAATTCGCAATCCACCGTAAGGTGCGTGGCGGAGGGTACACTGTACCACTAGTACAGTAGATTTTTGCTACCTGATACGGAGTCCTTACTGTCCACAAACATTTCTATGGTATTCTTGAATGGGGGATTTTATTGAACTTAAACAGTAAATGTCTTTATGTAGTTTTATTTAAGGGAACAGAAAGCCAATGATCTGTTTCGAATAGTGTCAGTCAATTTCTAATAAATTGCTGATTCAGCACATTAGGGATTCCTCTGTTGAAATGCCGTATCCATTCCAAGTGGCAAATTTTACGTTCAGCGCTGTGCTTCACAAGCTGCGTTGTCATCAGTCTAAATGATGCTGCTCTTCTAAAGAGCACTCTAATTAGTTAGAACTGTTTGGGTGTTCCACCAACCTGACGCTCGCATTTCTATTTCGTTAAAGACTCGGGACAACGGAAAGAACTAAACTTCTTGGTTCTAACGTATCTCTCATGGAATAATTATCTTGAGGTAAAACGGTATTATTTTTGTCTTGTGTATTCGTTAATGGTCTATAAATGTTTGGCACCGACAATTAGTAAGTGATTGTCGACGAGACGGCCAGAAAGACTTTAAGGAATCTGTGTTACCAGGGTTGGCAATCATAATTTGCCTGTTCTGAGAACGCAAGTGAACTGTGAATAAAGATACACTAGCTCTTGTATTATCTAAAATTTAATTTAAAATAGTCAGTTTTTTTTCACTAAGGAGACAGATGAGAAAATATATCCATATTTCAGGCGTGCATTAATGAGTTGCATTGACATGCATAACACTTCACAGTGAGCAAAAAAATATTTTAAAAAATCTGTTAATTCTGTGTTATCAGAGAGAAAAGTGAAATTGGTGTCTGTCGCAGTGACGAGTTTAATGTTCAAATGTTTGTTAAGCTTGTGGGACTTACCTGCGGGGTAATCAGTCCCTAAGAGAGTTCAACGGACCACTGTAGGTTTTCCTGTAGTTTTATGACTTTTGTAAATACTTCTGAGATAAAATCTACATCTACATCTACATGCAAACTCCGCAATTCACCGTAAGGTGCGTGGCGGAGGGTACACTGTATCACTACTAGGCATTTCCTTTCCTATTCCACTCCCAAATTGAACGAGGAAAAAAAGAATGCCTATATGCCTTCGTAAGAGCCCTAATTTCTCTTATCTTGTCTTTGTGATCTTTACGCGAAATGTAAGTAGGCGGCAGCAAGATCGTACTACACTCAGCTTCAAATTCCGGCCCTCTAAATTTACTCAACAGAAATTCACGAAAAGAACGTCGTCTTTCTTCCAGCGATCCCCAATTGAGTTGCCGGAGCATTTCCGTGACACTCGCGGATTGGTCGAACCTACCGGTAACAAATCTAGCTGCTCGTCTCTGAACCGCCTCTATGTCTTCCTTTAAACTGATCTGCTGCGGGTCCCAAACACTTGAGTAATACTCAAGACGTGGTCGTACAAGCGTCGTATACGCTTTCTCCTTTACAGGTGAAGTACATCTTCCCAAAATTCTCCCAATAAACCGAAGTCGGCTGTCCGCCCTACTCACAACTGTCCTTACATGCTCGTTCCATTTCATATCGCTCTGCAATGTTACGCCTAGATATTTGAACGACGCGACAGCATCAAGAAGCTCACTACTAATGCTGTATTCGAACATTATGAGATTGTTTTTTCTACTCATGCGCATCACCTTATATTTTTCCACATTGAGAGCTAGCTGCCAATCTTCGCACCAACTAGAAATTTTGTCTAAGTCATCCTGTATGCTATTACAGTCAGTTACAGACGACACCCTCCCATACACCACAGCATCATCAAAAAAAATGTTCAAATGTTTGTTAAGCTTATGGGACTCAACTACGGGGTCATCAGTCCCTAAACTTACAAACTACTTATGAACTACTTACAAACTAGGACGGCACAAATATCCATGCCCGAGAGGGGATTCGAACCCCCGACCGTAGTGGCCGTGCTGACCGTGACTGGAGCGCCTCAGTCACCGCCCACCGCGGCCGGCCAGTATCATCAGCAAACAGCCGCATATTATAACTTACTCTGTCCGTCAGATCATTTATATAGATAGAAAATAATAGCGGTCCTATCACACTCCCCTAGGGCACGCCTGACGATACACTCGTCTCTGATTAACACTCGCCGTCGAGAACAACGTACTGCGTTCTATTACTTAGGAAGTCTTCCAGCCAGTCACAAATCTGTGAACCTATTCCATAAGCTCGTATCTTCGTTAGCAGTCTGCAGTGTGGCACCGCGTCGAACGCCTTTTTGAAGTCGAGAAAAACACAATCCGCCTGTTGCCCTTCGTCCATGGCTCGCAAGATGTCATGTGAGAAAAGGGCAAGCTGAGTTTCACATGAACGATGTTTCCTAAACCCGTGCTGATTCATGGAAAGGAGCTTATCCGTTTCAAGGAAATTTACTGTATTCTAACTGAGAGTATGCTCCAAAATCCTACATGAAACTGATGTCAACGATATTGGCCTGTAATTGTGTGGGTCAGTTCTCTTTCCTTTCTTATAAACGGGAGTCATCTGCGCTTTTTTCCAATCACTAGCAACTTTGCGCTGAATTAAAGATTCGCGATAAATGCAAGCTAAGTAGGGGGCCAACGCCGCAGATATAGTCTTTGTAAAACCGAACTGGTATTCCATCCGGACCAGCAGACTTTTTGTATTTAGCGCTCTCAGCTGCTTCTCTACACCGGAAATACCTATTGCTATGTCCCCCATTTCGCAATTTGTACGTTGATCAAATGATGGTACATTTGTGCGGTCCTCCTGCGTGAATGATTTCTTAAAGGTTAAATTTAGAACTTCAACTTTCCGTTTGTTTTCTTCTATTACTGCCCCGGAATGATCAACGAGTGACTGGACAGTGGGCTTTGACCCGCTTATCAATTTTACATAGGACCAGAATTTTTTCGGATTCTCGGAAAGATCTTTTGGTAAGGTATGGCTGTGAGAATTCTTGTATGCTTCGCGCATCGATCTTTTTATAGACGCATGAATCTCTACTAGCTTTTGCCTGTCATCATTTGCGTGTTCTTTTTTGAATCGAGAGTGCAACAGCCTTTGCTTTCTCAGCAGCTTTCTAACATTATTACTATACCAAGGTGGATCTTTTCCATCCTTAATCGTCTTTACTGGCACATATTTCTCTAACCCTTTATTAACAATGCACAGTGCGATCGTAACATTTGCTTATCGGCTCTTCCCAACAAAAACACGCTCCTAGCCTCCTTGATTGGTTTATGAACTTTGGTCATCATCGACGCTATGACGATATCATGATCACTAATTCCTGTCTCTACACAGACATCGTTAACAAGGTCAGGCCTGTTTGTGGCTAAAAGGTCTAGAATATTTCCATTGCGCGTGGGTTGCCAGTTTAACTGCTCAAGACAGTTTTCGGAGAATGTGTCCAAAAGTAGCTTGCAAGACTGCTTGTCTGTACCACCTGAAATGTAACTAGCGAGGTCCCAATCTATACTGTTAAGGTTGAAGTCTCCTCCGACTAATATTACATGGCCCGGATACCTATGCACTACCTGGTGTAGACTTTCTTTGAATGATTCTAAAACTGCTACAGCAGCACTGGGGGGCCGGTAGAAACAGCCAACTATTAACTTTACTTCTTTTAGACCTGTTATACGTGCCCAGATAACTTCACAGTTACTTTCAACCTCGATCTCAGTACAAACAATATCTTTATCCACAGCGATGAACACTCCTCCTCCAGTTGTATCCGGGGTTGGAACACTTGCGCGGAGTTACACTTGCGCGGAACCCGGGGCCCTTGGGGCGGCTAATGGCTTTTCCTGGGTACAGGCACACCAAGAAGTCTAGCACTGCTGTTGTCAAGTTTCCACACTGTCAACATAACACGAAAATCAGTGAAATAGCACAACCCTTTGCAAGCTGAAGAGCAATATAGTAACTTGTTCTAACTACATATTAATCCGTTGAGTGTTCCTCCTGTAAAAAAAAAGGTATTTTAATAGGGATAATGTATGGAGAGTTAGTCTCTGCTACTACAAGACTATGACTTTCCACAGTCATACCTCCTAAAAGCATATTATTCAGAACACTAAGCATATCAAGACACCTGCGCAAGCAATAAATATATTAGGCATCCTGCACAGATACGTTGATGAAATTGACCGCTATGTAGTTAACCCCACTATCACGCAACTTCCATCTCTTTAAAAATAGCTACTATGCTTTTTAATAGGAGATGCAACCTTAAACCTTCAATTAAAAAACGTTAATAATAAGTCAATGAGTATTTTACATACTTAAAGCGTTTATTCGTAGACCCCAAAACGATTTGGCTGTATTCGAATTACAAATACATCTAAGAAATATATGGAATACGGAATGTGTAAGAGAATGTCACACACCGAAAAATGCTAAAGGTAAATTATATTTTCCATCACCGCATATAGAACCATTTTTACTCCGAACTTGGCATAAACCAACAGGGAGAAACAAGTTGCAAGACTTCCAGGAAAAATGAAGCGAAATTGGCAGCCAATAGTTGGTTATAAATTACATTGCCTGTTAACTGTATAAATATAAATTACGGAATACGCGGAACTACTGTTCAGTACAGTCAAAAAGGTCTAAGGTAATAGGCAGTGGTTTACAATCAGATATCCGAATCACTCTCCTCCTCAAGAAGTCTGTGTGAAGATTTATATTCAGAACATTCAAGAAAAAGGTGTTGAAACTATAAGAAGCAGCTCATTTACTCAGGAAGGGAAAACGTTATGGTGCCCGTAAATTTGAATGGCTGTATCTCTTGTAGTAACATTTAATTTTTGATAAAATGTTAAAATTAAATATACCAGAATTTTGTTTTTCTAAACTCAGTGCCAACTTTTTTTTTGTCGAAATTTTTGCAGGAAGTAGACTTGACGTGATTTCATACTTCTATGCATTAATATTATCAAACATGTAATTTGTGTCACAAATTGCGCGGCCGGTCCGGTCGGAGGTTCGAGTCCTTCCTCGGACATAGGTATGTTTGTTTGTACTTTGCCTAAGTTAAAGTAAGATTAAGTAGTGTGTAAGTCTAGCGACCAATGATCTAAGTAGTTTGGCCGCATAAGACTACACATATACACGTAATTTATTTATTTCATAACCACATTTAAGTACTAATAATTAAAGAAACTTAAAAGAGAAGTTTGAAGTAAACACTAAAAACAAATGATTGATATTTCTCATAAGATGAATGCCCACAACCGTTGACTTATGTCTTGTGTATGTACCTACAAATTCTGCCATATGAAAATTGTAGTGTGAGTCCCAAATATGTTTTTTCTGTAATAACATTAAAACATATTAAAAATTCAGAACTCGAAAATAAGTGAAGTTTTGGACTTGAAGCGCTTTGTGTTGCTACATCTTTACATAGTAGACACGATTTTAAAATTTGGTTACTATCGCCAAAGTAGACGAAACGTTAAATTTTTTGGTGTAATCTTCGCCGTGTAGACTGTATGTTGTAGAAGTCTACGTCGAACCTAATCATACCTCTGAGGAGAGAACGTTGTTTGCACTTCTCCTGCGTTTCCAGTCGGCTGTGCTGTGCTACGTAACGACATCGTACCGTTCCACTTTACCGAGAGCTATATATGTATTGGTGTGAGGTCTGTTCTTTCGAAATAATACATCACACCAAGATATGTATCATTTAGACGCAAAGATTCTGGGTTCTGTTTTCATCGCTAACGCGATTAACAACGTTAGACCACGTGTGTAAACAAAATGTTCAAATGTTTGTATAGTCTATTGGACTTAACTACGGGGTCATCAGTCCCTAAACTTACAAACTACTTATGAACTACTTACGAACTAGGACGGCACAAATATCCATGCCCGACCGTAGTGGCCGTGCAGACCGTGACTGGAGCGCCTTAGTCTCCTCGGCTACCGCGGCCGGCGTGTGTAAACACGTAAAGGTTATGAGTGCCACTGGAAAAATGCATAAGTAACACCTGTTGTTTGAGACTTGAAGATGACCTGAAATTAGCCGAAATCGATATCTCATAATAAACGTAAGGTGTAGCTGTCTATATTTTATAATGCTATTCCTAACATATTTAGAAGCTGCTCAAAACCACCTACAAAAAAACCTTTATAATGAGATTGTATATAATTCCACGATCAAATTGTGTTTTAGTTATTTGTAGTAATACACCCAAAGATCTGCCCTTGCTTTTAGTGCCTTGATCAGCTGTTTTTTTAGAGGTATTACTAGGGAAAGGAAAAATTCGCATTTGCGATAAATGTGAATATATATGCGAATTCTGACTCAAAATGCAGTAAATCCGAAATTGTAGTTAGCAACGGTTGCGCTCAATTCCGATTTCATCACATTCCTCTTCACATGGTGCTGTATTTTAAATCGAGTGATATGTGTATGACGTGTTATCTCCCTGTTGAATGAGGCTGTGCTATCTCCGGGCCGTTACTACTGCTCCACCTCGCTCGGTGGGCCTTTCCCTGAATACGGCACAGGTAGCGGCTGGAGGGCGAGGAGTAGGGGTGGTGTATCCCTACTTCTGGAACACCCTGTTCACTACCTGCAGCGTCCGGGTCTCCGCGCAAGTGTCTACACATTCCCTTTCCGCGCAAGTGTCACTCCCCGCAAGTGTCACAAACTCGTTGTATCCGATCTATCTTTCCGATATGCATTCCACGCTTCGCTAAATATTTCTGAACTTGCCACATCATGATTTAGCCAGCTTTCGGTACCTAAAACTATCTGAGCGCAATAACTTCCATGCAGTGCGGCAAATTCGAGAACTTTGTTTCTGATACTCTGAAAGTTCGCGGCTAATAATTTGATGTTAGAATTTTTGTTCCGAACGTGGCTTGAATTCGCTGTTTGAATGCTGACAGGCGAATGCTCATCAGAGTTAGCGCCTAGCCTAAAAAACCCCCATGTTCACTCCACAAGTACTCTGCTACCCGAGTAGCCGCTTCCTTAGTGTAGTGCACCCCTGATCTATATAGGGGCACCCTACAATTCCCCACCCGATAACGCAGATCCAGAAATCTGTAGCCATGACTGTCACAGAGTCGGCGAAGCCTCTGGTTCAGACCCTCCACTCGGCTCAAACCAAAGGACCCCGATCAAGCCTGGGAACAATGCTGCAAATCGACAGCTCTGCTTGCACCCCGCGTGCGAAGGCAGCAGCCTTCACCAATTCCGCCAGCCGCTCGTAGGACCTGAGGATGTCCTCAGAACCCAAGCGACAAGCGTCGTTGGTGCCGACGTGAGCCACGACTTGCAGTCGACTGTACCCCGCACACTCGATAGCCGCCGACAAGGCCGCCTCCACATCTCGTATGAGGCCCCCCGGCAGACACACCGAGTGCACGTTGGAATTCCTTACGGATCTGGACGCTATCTGCCTAAGGGTCTCCATCACGCGCCTAACATTGGAGCTCCCTATAACTAATAATCCCCTCCCCCCGTACACCTGCTCGGACCCTGCTGAAGGAGTGGCCACATGTCCACTCACAGGACGAATGGGCGCGGACGGACGTCCAGCCTCCACATTGGCCTTCCCCTCGAGCGACGCGAACGCCGTACAACCCGCCATTCCCCTTGCGGAGAAGGCGGCTCGACGACGCCCGGTACACCTGAAGGTGCCTCGGTAGCAGGGACAGAGAGTGAAGCGTGAGACACCTGAGGTGTCCCACTCGACGCACCAGACTCCCCACCATCGCTGCATCCCGAGACAGCAGCCTGAAGACGGCTGACCGTAGCCAATAGCACGCTCAGCTGTTCGCGAACCGCGGCCAACTCCTCCTGCGTCCGCACACAGCAGGCACACATCCTATCCATCCTATCGATACAATTAACTGCAGAAAGTAGAAAACTAAATAATCAACTTTTAAGAAGCCTAGTACTCTAATAAAAGTGGCTGGCTGCTGACTTAACTGTGGTCAGTGGCAACTACACTGTCAAGTCAACAAAACTGAGTCCGGCAGTTATCAAAATAAACAAGAATAGCTGTGGAATACACCGTTATCAAACGCGCGGGAATATAAGCTTAGCGCAGTTTACTATGTGGCCCTGGTCGCAGCTGTCACTAGACTGACTGACAACGAGCTTTAGTAACGGTCTCTGACTTGTTTTGAAATACACCAGTCAAAGACGAAGACTAAACACAACGGTATTTATCAAATACGATAGAATAAACTATTAAAACAGTAGTACAAACGAAATCTGCAAGTAAGCGGGAATAAACCTCTTAAAACAGAAGTACTAACGAAAATGATCTAGACTGGTAAATTAAAATTCACACAAATTAAATTAAGAGACTTAGCGCTGTTTACGATATGGCACTGGTGGCAGCTGGCACTGCCAGAATATAAGTAGTATAAAATTAAATAAATAAAAATAAGAATATAATAGTTACTAAAGTCATTAAATATACATAAATAATATAATTTATAATATTATATATATATAACCATGAATATTAATAAAGATCCATGATTTTCTTATATTTTTTACTTATTTTTGAAAAGGAATTTTTCGACGGTACATTCATCCCTAGACGAAATATCAACGCCAAGAAATTCTTCTAAGCTCCATTAAATGACTTGCAGCAAAATAATGTGATGGTGGAGCCATATGAAGAATTATATCTTGTGTACCAACCTTCAAATATCGAGCAAAAATTTCAGACAAAGGTCACTCAAAGTTAAATTATGAACATCCAATGCATAATAGTCGAGACAGAAGATAGTACCACACTCTAGCGGTATCCGTTTTTGCCGTCAGAGAGAGGTTCTGGTCTCTTCTAGCCAAAAAAAGAGTCTATAAAATTTGGCGCCGATCGATTGACCTATAAGGTGGTAACACGTTACACACACACACACACACACACACAGACAGTGTCACATCACCATAATTTTTGCAAACATCTCTGTAACGGTGCGAGATATGGCAATAAATAAATAACTGCAAAGTTGTAGAGATTTTTTTCCCTCGTTAAATCAGTTTATTCAATTTTCGTCTCAGATGAACGGTTAATGCGTTATTTTCAATTAAATTTCGATGTGAAACTTCCTGGCGGATTAAAATTGTGTGTTGGAATCGGGATTCTACCGACTGAGCAATCCCGGCACGCTTCACGGTCCGTCCTCACAACTTTACTTCCGCCAGTACCTCGCCTCCTACTTTCCAAACTTCACAGAAGATCTCCTGCGAACCTTGCAGAACTAGCACTCCTGGATGAAATGATGCACTGCAGAGTGAAAGTTTCATTCTGGAAATTTCGTGGTGTCAAATAGCCACCGCAAACGGGTTGCTCAGCCAGCAGCAATGGTCAACTTTGTGTTGTGCATGAAGACTTAGAGTTCTGATTTCGAAACACGTACAGATTTGTATTATTTCTAGACTCAAATATTTGAAACTGCAACACTACCAGGCTTTCAGGAAGACGACAGAGATAATATAGTAGAAGCCTGGAGAACAAACGACTGCAATCACGCAAGACTAATATTACTTGTAAATATCGTTCTAGACAGAGCGAGATAACTGAATAGTTCAAATCACTTTTAGAAAGTCATTGAATTGCTACGGCTATCAAAGAAAACTTATAGAAATGTTTTGTGTCCCAGCCTCGTCGCCGCTTTTGTGTCTCGTTTCCGTCGTAGGTGTCGGTGGCCGAGTAGGAAGACCGACACAGGAATAAAGGTAGCACGCTTGTGCAGGTACGGAGGTGAGCAGCCAGTGGGACAGCAGAAACTAGAAACACTAGAGTAAATTAGAACGAGATATATATAGCACAGATTTTATACAATACTTAACTTTTACATCGTTCAGTACGGCAGAATGCTGATACATAGTTGAGCTAGAGGCCTGCCTAGTGCCTATCCGATAGCCAAGTCTTCACTGGTGCCTATCTGATTCCGAAGTGTTAACTGGTTCCTATCTCAGTCAGAAGTCAACGATGTCGTTCAGTGGTGGCCACGAGCGGAGTTGTAGCAGAGGGCGCTCGTGGCTGACGTCGTAAGAACGCCGCGCCGTGCGTGCATGGCGACGCGCGGCGAAAGTAGGTGGTGCGCACTTTGGACTTGTGCGACACCACAAAATGGGCTTCAAACCAACTCCTTCGACGTGAGTGTAGCTGTTGAGAGGTGAGACTCCAGAAACAACGAAAATTCTATGTTGTAGTTAATACGGCCTCATTCTATTGTAGCATAAAGAAGGTCAAAATGCTGTGAAATTGTTACCATGCCTGGTAGTTTATTTAAGAAGCATGAACAGTGTGAGATGTTGAAGGAACGAGAGGGAGATCAGATTTTGACGTCCCGCCGACAGCGTGGGCTTTACAGCCGGAGCACGAGCTGGGAGAAGGAAGGAAATCGGCCGTGCCCTTTCAAACGAACCATCCGGGGTGAACTATTTATAGAAATTACGGAAGACCTGAAACTGGATGACCTGATGTGGATTTGCACCGCCGTCCTCCCGAATACGAGTCCAGTGTGCTCGTTGGGTAATCGCGGGGTAAACCGTTTCACATGAGTACACGTGACAGGTGTAGCCAGGTACCGCCCATAGTGTATGCGGGGCTGGCGCCATCGCTATCAGTGTGTCTGCCTCTTCTCACCGCAGTGTATAAAACACCGAAATCTGCCACTGAGCCACTTTACCGTTTCAGGTAAAATAAAAGGTGAATTAAAAGTCGCCGCGCGGTAGTAGCCGCGCGGTCCGGAGCGACGCGTAGCGGAGCGCGAGGCCTCCCGCGTCGGAGGTTCGAATCTTCTCTCGGACATGGATGTTTGTGATGTCTTTAGTATAAGTTTGTTCATAAGTAGTTTGTAAGTTTAGGGACGGATGACCCCGCAGTTAAGTCCCACAAGATTTACAAACATTAATTAAAAAGTCGCAGTACAACATTCTTTCTAACGGTTGCTGGCGTACCCCTTGGTGGTGTTGGAGAGCCGGTTAGTTGTCAGGTCAGACTCCTAACCGCCACGGTACGCCCTGCAGGATGGAGTAGGGGCGGTCCAGGTGCCGCCGTTGGCGCAATCAAAGAATATCATGCCTTGAAGGCTTTCACGACCGGCTGAAATAATTGCTGTTCAGTCTTCCGTGTTATATGGTCGTGGTCGAAGAAACATATCTGCTCCTGACGTTTCGTACAGAGCTGCGCTGGACATATTCAGAGGTGCTGCTGCTGGTAGCGGTGAGTCTTGCCGAGTCGGCAAGACTCACCGCTACCGGCAGCACCTCTGAAAATGTCCAGCGCAGCTCTAGACGAAACGTCAGAAAGAATATTGTTCGGTAAAACATTTATTTTGAAGTGGTACACATTGCTGCGTACTCCAGGCGTCCGGGTCGACGGCGTCAGAAGCCTACTGCAGTGCTGTGCGCTGACAGTGCGGCTGCGTCCGCAGTAACTCAGCGTGCGGAGGTAAGCGACCCCTCTGCCGCGCCGTTTGTCGTGGAACCGTACGGTAGTACAGTGGAACGTGTGAATGAGAGATTCACACGTCTGGACGGTGGCTCTCGGTTCCCACCCTAATTGCTGTCTCGCATCATCTCCATACTGGACGGTTGTCGAGTGGTAATGATGTGCGCTGACTCCTGTCCTACCGGCACGTAGGCATCTTCCCTAGGAACGTTGGAGTTCCGGTGTGCGGAACTCGAAAGTCCTCCTAGATACTTCCTCTGCATCCGTAGTTGGTTGTAGCGCAGGGGTCCAACTCGGAGCTACGCAAGAGTCGATATCTCGCGAGTTGTTAGCAGATGTAGAAGAGTGCTGGAGTTCTATAACAGACTTCTACCGACGTTAGAACATGTCAGGGAATCGAGTTCTACGAAGTGTAAGCCATCGATTCATCTGACCGACTGACTATGAACTCAAGTGCTGGAGTGTATATATTGTGTTTGTGAAGCGGCTGATATTTCCCCTACGTGCTCTATCATGACCGCATCGGCCCTGTCAACGAATGTGCCGGCGTTTTACATCTTGCCGTGTTCACTTAACAGGTTATCTGGTGGTTCCAGAAGGCTCCGGATACGCGTTGTTGCGTTAGACATAGGCATTATTTCCTCACGTAACCATGTGACATGATACTGCAAGCTCATACTGCTCCATTTAACTTCCGCTGATGCGTGCTATTCAGTCCGGCATGTGTGCGTCCAATCCTGTCAGCTAGACCCAATAAGTATGAAGCAAAGTAGCTGCTGTTCCCCTTCCCCGTTCTGTCGACACACTGCAATGTTTCTACAGCAACCAAGCCTTAGAAAAATTTACCGCTATATTTCCTCTAAAGAGCTGGTGTGCAACACTATGGTTCAAAAGTTACAACGCATTTTGTTTTGAGGTACACACTCGTTTTCTTTCTCCATTTAATGAGTTCAACAAGCTGCTCCTGATGGCCAAAGCACATTTGAAAGTGATGAATTTAATTGTCGTGCACTCACAGAAGGATTTCCACAGAAATGCTGTCACGCGATTCTTCAATATGTTTCTCGAGATGGTGTCAGTTTCTTATTTCCTCTGCATATACGTTATCCTTTAAATGGACCCACAGATAAAAGTTAAGTGTTGAGAGATCGGATGATGAGAGTGGCCATTCCAAATAACCAAATTTGCCAATCCAGTGACCGGAAACCAGGAAATTGACCATCTAACGACTAAAGAACAACTGCTTCATGGTATGGTGGAGCTCCATCCCGTTGATAGTAAGAGGGAAAGCTATCTTTATTCAGAACTAAGAGAAATACCACTTCTTGCAGCATCTCCAGGTATCTTTGAATATTTAGATTAAGGTCAATGAAAATGGGTCGAATTACGCGGGAACCCCTTATTGCACACCACATCATAACATTTACGCCACCAACAACATGTGAAGGTTCTATCGAGTGTGGATTGTGGTCATGCCAGTATCTGTGGTTGTGATGCCGAAAGTTTGCCTCATAACTGAAGAAGATACCTTTTGCAAAAGAGGGATCTTGTAACGTTTGGACCACAATTGTTTCGACATATCTGTTTATAGGAATAAATCTGTCAGAAAAAGAAGATTCAAGATGACCGAATTCGAGATGGTGCTCATGTTCATTACATACTAGTGATATCTATACTACCTGGATGTTGAACTATAGGTTTCTGAGCGTGACAACCAAAGATGTTCATATGTTTCTTGATTAATTACAACATGGCTGCTACGAAATATTATAAGAAAACGAAAAGGAAATATGTTTCGATTCCGTACTCACGCGAATCTGTTACTTCGTCTGTTGACATAAATTTCATATCCAGAGGTAATCTAGCAATTATTTGTCACGTAGTAACTGATGGAAATTCGTTTGCCTAGTTAGAGCATGGCGGACAATGCGAATTCGTGTGCAAAACATATGACTGTAAAGGTTCTATGCTCAGACACCAGTTATACCCCCAGGTTATATACAAATCACTGTTACATACCGTAAAAGATAAGCCACCTCATCCGCACCAAGCTGCAATATTCAGGTATTTCAGTTCCTGGAGAGTTTTTAAATTTAAAGGGCTTACTGCGACTTGGGACTCACAATGTATATGAACTACCTCTCAAAGTTTTCGTTGGGAATTGGGACCAATGATCTCGCTTCTAATCTTTTAACCCGTAAACAAAACAACCAAATAAGTTTCGAGAATAATGGAGGTTTCATATTCACAGATCATATGGCATCAACTGCGTGTGGCCGGCCGCGGTGGCCGAGGTGACTGAGGCGCTCCAGTCACGGTCAGCACGGCCACTACGGTCGGGGGTTCGAATCCCCCCTCGGGCATGGATATTTGTGCCGTCCTAGTTCGTAAGTAGTTTGTAAGTTTAGGGACTGATGACCCCGTAGTTAAGTCCCATAAGCTTTACAAACATTTGAACATTTGAACTGCGTGTGGGCTAAGCTGAATATGTGTACCCTGCCGGAACCCGAACCCGGGTATCTTGCTTTCTAGGCAGTTGCGCTGACCGCTACATCGCTGGGGACACAGTGATCACCGCCCCTGCAAGGACTACCTGAGCACGCCTCCCGTCGGATACAAATTCCCAGCGTTACCATACCCACAGTACTCAAACTCGTAGTTTTTCAAACTAATTCCCGTAAACGCCACTACAGATATTCGGATTTTGGTTACGACTGTGAATATGAAAGAATAACAACTGTAGAATCAGAAGTGACGTCTGTTCTCTCGGAACAGAGGCCACATGTATATAAATAATGGAGGTGTTCATGAAAAAAAAAATCAAATGTTTGTAAAGCTTATGGGACTTAACTACGGGGTCATCAGTCCCTAAACTTAGAAACTACTTACGAACTAGGACGGCACAAATATCCATGCCCGAGGGGGGATTCGAACCCCCGACCGTAGTGGCCGTGCTGACCGTGACTGGAGCGCCTCAGTCACCTCGGCCACCGCGGCCGGCTTCATGAAAAACTCGCGTAGGTCAATGATATAAACGAGATAAGCTTCGAATCTTATGAAGCGGAATATCTAGCGTCTCCAATTTTAGTCTCTTTCCTCTGTCACTATTTGTTAATCGACCTAGAGGCTGATGACCCCGTAGTTAAGACCCATAAGCTATACAAACATTTGAACATTGTTAATCGACCGTCAGTAATACAGATTGTGTTTCATATAACTTGACAAAAACGGATGCGGGAAAGTGTGGCTCTTTGTTACTCAGTCGCAAATACCCGTTTTGCGAGGCCAGCTGTGTTACGCGGAGCGGAAATGTAGCGTTAGCGCGAGGCGGCCAGTTAATCACGCTGGGGTCGATATGCAGCGGCCTGCGTCACGCGCGCGCAATTCTCACCTCCACACCTGCCCATCCCGCACAGCTATCGATATTTCCGCACAGCCTTTTTAGATTCGGGAGGTGCTCCGAGAGTTGCTTCCAACTGAATTTCCCAGCGCGGTAGAGCAGCAGTTTCAATGGCGACTTTGTTAACGGCAGGAATGCGGTATAAATCCGGTTCGCCGTACAATTGCGAGCGTATGAGTACCTGAGGTATTGAAGGAGGAATTTCCTTCTCTGCAGTATTTGCCAGATATGCCCTTTAACTGCCGCTTCCACGGGAACAGCGCGGACTTGTCCAAATGGGAAAGTTGAAGCAGATTTCCGTCTGCTTGCAAACTACGATGTGTGGCGGGTGTTACTCTAGTTCCGTTATCATTGCCGCGTGGTTTGGCCGCGTGGTCTAAGGCGTCATACTACGGACTAGGCGGCCGTTTCCGCCCGAGGTTCGAAACCTTCCTCGGGCATGGACGTGTGTGTGTGTTGTTCTCAAGTAGTCTGTAAGTCTAGGGACTGATGACCATAGCAGTTTATTTTAATATGTTTACAGACATCATATAATTATATCAATATGCCGCTTTAAAGTTTTTATTATAATGTTGTTATGGCTCCATTTCGGCACAAATAGCCATCGGCAGACAATCTTACATAGTAGACAGAGAAGTGGAAATGCTTTGAGCTAATGGGCCTTTATCTAAAAACGACTGAGCCAAAAATTACAGGCGAAATTCGTTGTACTACTTCTGACAATTGACAAAGATTATTAAATTATCAATCGTAACGCAACATTCCACAGCAATCATATTCAAATGTTCATATTCAAAAAACATCTTTGAACGACTGCTAAAAATTATGTTTAACATAGATATCGAATAACCATAACCCACAGATTACAGACATTTGAACCACAGTATAAATTAATAAATACCGTAGTAACTGCCAACTGTAAACATGTAACATCTTTGGCCAACTGTCAGAACATCAAGATAAAAAAATATTAAAAATTATATATAACGATATTTGTATAGTATTACGTAAGTGTGACACAAAAATTCACGTTATTATTAAATAAACAGCAAGATATTGTCCAAGGATGTCACATGTTTGTCAGTATAGAAAACTTTATATCGAAAAAAACAGGCCTAACTTAAAAGTATTTATAACAAAACGATGATTATTATATAAAAGTTTTGTGTATTTCGCAGATGGCTATTTGTGCCGAAATGGATCCATAAGAACATTATAATAAAAATTTTAAAGAGCATATTGGTGTAATTATATGACGTCTCTTAAAGATATATTCTGTGCTGCGGGCCCATTGGACAGAAAGGTTTACAAACATTTGAAACAAAATTCCGTTATCATTCCCAACATTCCCCTCAGTCATAATCGCTGTGTAAACATTCACAAACGGTGCATATGGCACACAGAAAACGCCTGTGACGGAAGACCATAGGAAGAATACAGAAGTGGGCTTATTTTGAATCGTTCGGTTGTTTCTCGAATGTGGGTTCAGTTCACAGAGACAGAAAATGTATCCCGCATACCGAGGCAAGGTGGATCACGTGTGACATCAGAAAAGGAAGACCGTCATTTGGCTGTAAGAGCTCGTCGATACCGCCATAGTAGTGTACGGCAATCACTGTGCTCTCTTCGAGTCAGTATTGTGCTTTGCAGCTAGTACCTATGCTCAAAGATTGACTGTAGTAACAAACAAAACAACACCGATAGAAACGTTATACGTCCTTCTCAGTATCTGTCCAGCTGACATTACAATAAGATATAGAGCTACAGCTTACTGGCTTAAAATGAGGAATCTAGACAAAGTGCATGAAATAACGGCCACACAAACTGCCGACTGAAAACATGGTGAATGGACACATGGCAACAGGAATGGGAGGCTTGCGAAAAATGATGTAGACTCTACACACTACTACCAGAAATTAGAGAAAGAAAAAGTTCAAATGTTCAAATGTTTGTTAAGCTTATGGGACTTAACTACGGGGTCATCAATCCCTAAACTTACAAACTACTTATGAACTACTTACGAACTAGGATGGCACAAATATCCATGCCCGAGGGGGGATTCGAACCCCCGACGGGAAACGGCCTCGCGCATCGAAGCATAGCGCCTCAATGCGCTCGGCTGCTCCGCAACGACCCGAATGGGACTGGGCGACACCAACACTTGCACCCGCGGGAACACCGAAGGCTCCCCTGAACACATCGTCTTCCTCTGCAGACGATACACACACGTCAGAGACACACAGCAGCTTGACTTTACAAGACGATACGATATTTGACATAATAAGAGACGAACAAAAATGGACACAACTCAGCACACTAGAAGACAAGATATCCAACGCGACCTAAGAAGAATACAAAAGGACAATGCCCTACAGAAGGCGTGCCCGTATGCCCCGCAGAGTGGACGTAAGCAACTGTGTATATACATTTTCTCTTTGTTTTCATTTTTTTCTTCTAATCTCCATCTATTTCAAATGCTTAAAATATGTAGCATCAATGAACTAATGCATAATACAACATGTAAAAGTACAAATGTACGTCCTACTTTACATTAAAAGGTAGCAGGATTACAAACGAGAAATAAATAAATAAACAATTGGCACCTGACCAAGTAGCATCAACTGAAAGATTGTATCGAGGCAAGCAGAGTACATATGGCTTCAACAGAGTGGCTGCAATTGCCAGCGACCTACTGTACGTGTACTCCTGATGCGATGTCATGGAAGGGAACGTCTCTATGGCGGGAAATTAACATGTCACCTGAACGGTAGAAAAGTCGGTCAGTGTTCTTTTCACATATGTCTCTCGATTTGGTCTGAAGAGTGATTCTCGGCGGATACAAAAAAACGTTCAAATGTTTGTAAATCTGTGGGACTTAACTACTGTGTTTATCAGTCTCTAGGATTTCAAACTACTTCAACTAACTTAAAAAACTACGACGGGGAGCAACCGCGCACTCCGCACAAAGCGCCTAAGAGCGCTTAGCTATTCCACCGCGGCTCGGCGGAGTCGCATCTGGAAAAAACTTGGAACACGATTTCGAGACCTAGAGACAAAAGTAGAGGAGACTCCCTGATGGTGTGTTCAGGGACCATGTTGACCATTGGAACACCTCTTCGTGAAATTTTAGGTGTGATTCGACCAGCTTTAACGGCTGGTAGGTACCGTGACGAGATCTGGGAATCTCATTCTCGGTTGTTTCCAGCTGCTGTGGGTCCAGTCTTGGAAGTGAGGGACGATAATGCATGTGGCTGATGAGCGCGCTCCCGATCTGAATGGCACAGGGATCTGGGGTGCAGCAGGGAGACGGCTGGCACCTCGACACCATCTGCGAACCACTCTCCGAGACTTGCGAGCAGCTGTGCAGAAATAATGGGCGTCATTGCATCGGTATGACATGATTCTCAGCGCGCCTCGTCGTTGTCAGGCCTGTACTGCTGCCAGAGGTGGTCACCCACATGCTGGGTACCTTCACCAGGTGTCGGAATGTGCGTGTAGCTCAATTAAATTGTAATAAAAAAAGTAACAAGTAGTCGTTCACCGATATGCATGTTCAAGTTGTATCCATTCTTTATTACTTACATCCCTTCTAATTTATCATCACTTCTCTGTGCCGTTTTGGGGCAAAATAAATGAAACCTTGCAGAATGAGGACATATACGTCGGGGGTTTGTGTGGCCCGGCGGAGCGGCCGAGCGCGTTGAGGCGCTATGCTGCGATGCGCGAGGCCGTTCCCCGTCGGGGTTCGAATCCCTCCTGGGGCGTGGATGTTTGTGCCGTCTTTAGTATAAGCTAGTTCATAATTATTTTGTAGGTTTAGGGACTGATGACCCCGTAGTTAAGTCTCATAAGCTCCACAAATATTTGAACATTTTTTGAAGGCACTCAAATCGGGTGTCCTCTACCATAGCCAATTAACGCCATATTGCTGCTGTGGTAACATTGTGTACGTGCAGCGGTATCTTCCACGATGAAACTTGTATCCGGGTATTCCAGTGGATACTACTTATGTCAGTGTGAGGTAAGTAGACTGGATCTTATGAAACGCTGTAGGCATTATACATAGAACTCACGTCATCTCACCTTCCACCACTTTTCTAAGTCATAGCTGTCAATGTGCACAATTACAGACGTATTGTTTAGGATAGTGCGGCTTAAATGTATTTGCTAACAGCACATGGCAGGCAGCGCTTCTCCTGATCTCGTGACCTTATCGGTTGGCCCCTAGTCTTCTGGCTTGGTCAGATGAGTCCCAATTGCAGTTGGTAATGGCTCATACTGAAGTTGCAGTATGTCTCAGGCTCCACGAAGCAATGGGCCAAAGTTGCCAACAAGGTACTGTGCCAGATTTCGGTGGCTACATAATGGCATGGGCTGTTGTTACAACTCCATCAACATATTTACTCAGGAAATCACATTTACGTAACTGGCAGAGGGTAAATAAAATGGACTGTGTCATCTGGTCCAACCGAACCGTTCACTGAGTAGAAATGTTGAAGTTCAGCTACGCGGAGTCCATTTGCAGCCATTCATAGACTTCATTTTTTCAAGCAACTATGAAACCTTTATTGACAACAGTTCACTGTGTCACCGGCGTCAGAATATTGTTCGTAATTATTTGGCGTATAGCTATTACAGACATATCAGTGCTTACACAGACAGAAATACATATTTAAAGATGAGAAAAATGTTTGCGCTTGACAGGTGGATAGCCAATTCAGTCCAGAGCACAGCATCAGGAGTCTCCAGCAGGAAGTCCTCTTCATCCCCGAGATATGCCCAGATCTCGCAGTCATTGATGATGTGTTGAAGCCGCGCTGGACTGGCCGAGCATTCCAAGGCGCCTAGCTGCGGAGCGTGCCGCTGCTCACCGTCGGAGGTTCGAGTCCTCCCTAGGGCCTGGGTGTATTTGTTGTCCTTAGCATAAATTAGTTTGTTTGTAAGCCTGTGGACTGATGAACAGAGTAGTTAAGTACCCCATACGTACAAACATTTGAACATTGTGATGTGTTGAATAGTCTGATGTGGTGCTCCACAGTCACAATCTGGATTGTCAATCTTTTTGCACTGCTGGAGAGCAGCTCTGCATCAGCCATAACCCGTTCTGTGTCCTATTTTGCTGTGCCGTCTTTCCGAGTGCGATACCTGTGGTACTAAACACTGAACCAACTCGCCCATAACTTGTAATTTGCGGTTGTTTGCTTATGATGCTGTGGTGTATGGGAGGGTGTCGTTATTAATTGACTGTAATAGCATACAGTATGATATAGACAATGTAGAAAAATATAAGGTGATGCACATGAGTAGGAAAAACAATCCCATAATGTTCCAATTCGGCATTTCTAGTGAGCTTCCTGATACAGTCGCGTCGTTCAAATATCTAGGCGTAACACTGCAGAGCGATATGAAATGGAACGAACATGTAAGGACAGTTGTAAGGCGGACAGCCGACTTCGGTTTATTGGGAGAATTTTGGGAAGATGTACTTCATCTTTAAAGGAGATCGCGTATAAAACGCTTGTACGTCTTGAGTATTGCTCAAGTGTTTGGAACCCGCAACAAATCAGTTTAAAGGAAGACATAGAAGCAGTTCAGAGGAGAGCAGCTAGGTTTGTTACTGGTAGGTTCGACCAGTGTGCGAGTGTCACGGAAATGCTCCGGTAACTAAGTTGGGGATCGCTGGAGGAAAGATGACGATCTTTTCGTGAATTTCTATTGAGGAAATTTAGAGGGCCGGAATTTGATGCTGAGTGCAGTACGATCTTGCTGCCGCATATTTACATTTCGCGTAAAGATCACAAAGACAAGATAAGAGAAATTAGGGCTCGCGCAGAGGGATATAGACATTTATTTTTCCCTCTTTTTATTTGGGAGAGAAATAGGAAACGAAATGCCTAGTAGTGATACAGTGTACTCTTCGCCACGCACCTTGCGGTGGATATTGGAGTATATATGTAGATGTAGGACACTGTCATGAAGAGTATAGCACGCGAAAAATCAGGTTCCAACTTGAAGTTTCGCCGCGGTGCACAGTTTTAATTTGCCTGGTGGTATCATCTCGTCATTTCACGTATAGTGAGTAATATAATTTAGACAGTATGAGGCTTCCATTTTGTAGCATCAAAACTTTGTTCTAATAATAATGATAATAATAATAATAATCAAGTATTATATTCCGCTAATTATCTTGTAAATAATAGCGTAAAATTTATTAATAGAAATTACGAAAAAAACATCCTTAATTATAAAATTTTAAACATAGCAGCCATTGTCAGCGACAGTCAGCGAACATCAATGGATAAACAAGCAGCCCTCGGTCGCAAATTATAAATTATTTGACCAGGTTTCGGCAATGACTAAGATTGCCTTCATCAGAAAATATTGTTTTATATTTTCTGATTAAGGCAATCTTAGTCAGTGCCGTAACCTGGTCAAATAATTCTTAATTTTCGACCGAGAGCTGCTTGTTTATTCATTGATCCTTAATTATAGTCGCAGTGGAGTGTCCGCGCGCTCTAAGGCGCCTATCTGAGTAGCGCGCGGTTGGCATCGGAGGTTCGAGTCCATCCTTGGACATAGGTGTATGTGGTTCTACTTAGGTTAGTTTAAGTAATTTGTAAGGGAATGATAACCGCAGTAGTCACATAGATTTACAAACATTTGAACCTTAATAAGACGATATAAATAAAACTTGGTTGTATTTTCATTTTATTTCAATTTTGGGACTTCTTTAAACACTAATCATTTAAAAACAATTTTTTCTGAAAAATATCTGTCTGAATAGCTTACCGACTAGCCATTCTATTTTACTACTTCTTTCAAACGTTGCGGCACACTGCTGATGACATTTTTTAAATAGTCTGTACAAACACCATCCTATTCTAATTTTAACTGACACTTCAAAGTGTCTCTAGAAGATATGAATAATTTCATAATACGTTGTTCTAGTTCTCTTCTATATTTTCACTGGGGTTGAGCTCTGGTGGTTGTGGTGATGGTTTTAAGACTTTCGGATAATTATACAACAAATAATTTGCCACAATGCTAGCCTTACGTTTCAGGTCCTTGTCCTCGTGAAACTTGAACATGTTTTATAGTTCCAGTTTTCAGCACTATTGCGTAAATTGTTTTTATATTTTCAGAATGAATTAATTGTCCATAAAAATGCAGATAAACACTAATTCAATCTTTACAAATATGGAAATACAGCCACAGATGAGAACACTAATACTTTTGTGCTATACAATAACATTTGGGAACATAAATTCTTCATGCTTCTTCTGCTCAACCATACTTCATCCTCCATACTCTAAAATGTTGCACTTTACTTTCGTCCCTGCAAATGACGACATTCCACAATGGTTGTGACAGAGAAACTTGTGAACATATTAGGTTGCTCAAGCAATCGCCAGCCAAGCTAGGCAAAATCAGGTCATCGGCTCTGTCATAAAATGCGACGCCAGCATCTCGTGATTACAGCAGACGCTGCGTCGGCGAGTTGAAAGCCTACCGTCAGCAGACTGTTGACTACGACGGACGACCAGGAGAGAGAGAGGGTATACTCGTCAGCTTGTAAACATTTTTAACGAGACGTAAATCTGTCACAAGAGTGTCTAAGACGCAGGATACGTAAGCAGTTCAAGGGCTCATTGAGTGAACGCTGAACTCACAAGTAGGACACATTAGGTTATTACGAACCGTCCCATGCGTCATAGTTTCAGCAGATTTGCGTATATAAATTCCCACTTTTGGAAGTGTGGTCACTTGGTCTTTGAAATCGAAGATGCTCAGGAGGGTAGTCGTCAATCCAATGATCTAATCTATGTATTCAGCTTATGTCTCAGATAAAGCACTACAGAATAGTAGGTACTAGTCGCATTTAGGAGATGGAGTCCGGAGAAAACTACTACGCTTTGAACTGACCATCCTTCGGGAAGATGGTGAACCGCTGTCTACCGTCTCCACAGCGCTGAATATCGGTATTGCCTGAGACCAGTTCAGTCTTCTTTGGTTGGATTCCTAAAGGCTAATGATCCTGGCAACGCGCTAGCACTCTGGTGCTAACCCTGCCAGCGGTATCGAGAGGTCATCTATTTCAACTGTTCAACTGTTGGTATAGCTTATGGGACTTAACTACGGGTCATCAGTCCCTAAACTTACAAATTACTTATGAACTAACTAAACTTAGGACGGCACAAATATCCATGCCCGAGGGGGGATTCGAATCCCCGACCGTAGTGGCCGTGCAGACCGTGACTGGAGCGCCTCAGTCCCCTCGGCTCGAGGTCATCTGTGACCACCGCATCCGACACCAGTGGTTCCAAGCCTGGAGCCACAAGCAGCTGCATATACCAGAGGAGGGGCCGAGGACTCTTCCTGGCAGTCTCTGCTTCGAACCTCAAACGTCGCGGCTCGGGCAATACCGTCCCAACTGAATACCAGCCGGCCCATAGAAGAAATGTTCAAATGTCTGTAAATCTATCGGACCAAACTGCGTGGTCATCATCCGCAGCTTACAAACTACTTAAACCTAGGTAAACTAACCTACGGACAAACACACACACCCATGCCCCAGGGAGGACTCGAACCTCCACGGCGAGCAACCGCGCGCTCCGCAGCGAGGCGCCTTAGACCGCTCGGCTACTCCACCGCGGTGCCCATAGAAGACGCGGCGAGACGGCGAGCTAGCGCGCCCGAAGGCGTCGTCACCTGCTCTATACGTCCTGCCGAGCTACGCCTACACCACGGAATCTTTTATTCAGTTGTATAAACTTGTAAATTCTAATACTGTTTTACTAGCGTCGTCTTGCGCTCCATCAGGTTTCACGCCTCATCCTGACATAAGGCTGGGAACCTACCGCTCGGCCCCAGCAGTACTCTTACACATGCTGAACATGGCAGCAATTTTTGTATAACACTGTACATGCACACTTGACAATTCATGAAGAATAACTGATGGAATAAGGCTTAGTAGCATCTCGACGGTGAACACACTTGTCACCAGCCATTACATTGAAACTCAGAGAATAGAAATAGATGTGAAGGATCAAAGGAAGTGCTAGCCTCTCAACTGTCCTAATACCAAAGTAACGGGAAAATCGAACACTGTTTTATTCAAATCTTATTATATAACAACTATTAAAAGTTGCGTAAAAATTATTTACTATTATTTTCTGGATATCTATCATTACATAGTAAATGACTATTTTTTATTTTTGTTTTATTAAGATTAAAGTTAGGATGAGTAAATAAGTAAAAATCTCATTAATGTCATTCAGTGTAGGGTTGTCCAGAGATTAAGTTCGTATTCGTGAATAATGATGGCCAAATCCAATTCCACCCACTTAGATCTGTAATTATGTCAGTTTGATACCTACATTTCCGAAAAACTTTAGTAAATTCCTCATCATAATACAATACCACACTTTACATTATATCGGGTAGGGAAAATAGAAGTGGCCCGCACATTTTGAAACCATATGACAGCATTGTCGGAGGAGAAATTGACTTACAACTGCTTTCAATGGAACGGATCAACTGGCCGTACAGCCGGCTGAACTTTGGCAGAGATCAGCGTGGTCGCGGCCGCAGATGCCGTCCACGTCACGTGACCTGCCATCGTGCCGGTGGGGGACTTCAGATGTGACCCTCACACTCCTCAAGAACTGCAGCGCAACATGAGATGCCAGCAATTCCAGCAGTCCAGCTTTGATTCACCTTCAGCAACTTGCCGACCAGGCTCAAAAGTGACAAGAGATGAATGTTCGTTACTTTCAACATCTGCTGAAGTCAGGCTAGTACTGCGTTTCCTTTTATTTGTCATACAGTTACTGCGAACGGCTGAATGCAAGGGGAAATTACAGTCGTTAATCTTCCCGACAACACGCAGCTCTACTGTATGAATATATGATGATGACGTCTTCGCCGCGGTGGAGTAGCCGAGCGGTCTAAAGCGTCTCGCTGCGGAGCGCGCGGTTGCTCGCCGTGGGGGTTCGAGTCCTCCCTGGGGCATGGGTGTGTGTGTTTGTCCTTAGGTTAGTTTACCTAGGTTTAAGTAGTTTGTAAGCTACGGACTGATGACCACGCAGTTTGGTCCGATAAATTTACAAACATTTGAACATTTTTTGATGACGTCTTCTTGGGTAAAATATTCCGGAGGTAAAACAGTGCCCCATTCGGATCTCCGGGCGGAGAGTACTTAGGAGGATGTCGTCATCAAGGAAAACAAAACAGGTATTCTACGGATGGGAGCGTGAAATGTTCTATCTCTTAATCGGATAGGTAAGTTGGAATGTTCAAATGTTTGTATAGTCTATGAGACTTAACTACGGGGTCATTAGTCCCTAAACTTACAAACTACTTATGAACTACTTACGAACTAGGACGGCACAAATATCCATGCCCGAGGGGGGATTCGAA
This sequence comes from Locusta migratoria, assembly GCA_026315105.1. Lineage (NCBI taxonomy): Eukaryota > Metazoa > Arthropoda > Insecta > Orthoptera > Acrididae > Locusta > Locusta migratoria. Next base: position 26,517,095 of record CM048755.1, on the reverse strand, counting down.
CCCCCGACCGTAGCGGCCGTGAAGACCGTGACTGGAGCGCCTTAGTCCCTTCGGCCACCGCGGCCGGCTAAGTTGGAATATTTAAAAAGAGAAATGGAGAGGTTAGAGTTAGATATGGCCGGTATTAGTGAAGTTCGGTGGCAGTATGAAAAGGATTTCTGGTCAGATGAGTACAGGGTTATAAATACAAAATCATTTGGTGCTAACACAGGAGTAGGTCTGATAATGAATAAGAAAATACGATTACGCCTAAATTACAGCATACTGAACGCATTATCGTAGCAAAGATAGACACGAATCCGACACAGACCACCGTAGTACAAGTTCATATGCCAACTAGCAATGCCGTTGATAAGGAGATCGAAGAAATGTAAGGGCAGACGAAAGGATAAGGAGATCGAAGAAATGTAAGGGCAAACGAAAGAAATTATTCAGACAGTTAAAGGTGAAGAAAACTTGATTGTGATTTGAGAATGGAATTCGGTAGTAGGAAACGGAAGAGAAGGAAATGTGGTAGGTGAATATGGACTGGGGAAAAGGAATGAAAGAGGAGATCGCTTGGTAGCATTTTGTGCAAAGCACAATTTAATAATCACAAACACTTGGTTCAATCATCATGAAAGAAGGTTATATACGAGGATTGGAACTTAAATAGTGGCAACTATTTATTCACAACCGATATAAAAGCGTTACAAGTTTGTACCTGTTACTTTCCTTCTAAGTAGTCACCAGCGTTGTGTAGAACCCGTTGTCAGCGATGTGGAAGGCATAGTACACCGTTAGCAGAGCCTGTTCTGTTGATGGTGCGAATGGGGCGATCTACTTCCTGTCGAATCTCTGGGACAGTTCTGAAGCAAATGTCACGAAGTGCTACATTAAACTTCAAAATCAAATCAAAGTCACAAGGACTTAAAGGTTTAGAAACCAGGTTTTAAACTGTAAGATATATCCGGGGGCAGATATAGACTCTGACCATAACTTACTGGTTATGAAATGTAGATTAAAACTTAAGGTAGAAAAATAAGGAGATGGAACCTGGACAAATTGAAGGAACTAGAGGTAGTTGAGAACGTCGTATTTCCTACACAGATTTCCATTTGAGTTCCAGAAGCATCTCTGTGCCGGCCGCAGTGGCCAAGCGGTCTGCGGCGCGCCAGTCACAGTCTGTACGGCCGATACGGAAGGGGGTCGAATCCCCCCTCGGGCATGGATGTTTGTGTCGTCTTTAGTATAAGGTAGTTCATAAGTAGTTTGTAAGTTTAGGGACTGATGACCAAACAATTAAGTCCCTTAAGGTTAACAAACATTTGAACATTTGAAGCATCTCTGTAACACTCGAGCATTGATTGAATTTGGCATTAATAAACCTAGCACCCCGCTTCTGAATTGCTTCTGTGTCTTCCTGTCAACCGAGCTGGTACAAATCACAAACACTTGAGTAATATTCAAGACGGGGTAGCACAAGTGTTTTATACGCGGTCTTCTTTAGCAATGAACCACGTATTCGCAAAATTCACCCAATAAAGCGAAGTAAACTGGGACCCAGGCCGAGAAGATAGATGTGGAAGATTAATTGCAGATGTCGTCGACGAAAGTAACCTCATAATACTCAACGACGGAAGGCCGACAATAATCAGTCGTCCAGGCCAACGAAGCGGTGCAGTCGACCTTTGTTTTGCGTCTCCATTCCTGGCTACAACGCTTACGTGGGAGTTGGCGGAAGATTCACTAGGCTCAAATCATTTACCAACCATACTCCGATGTGTCCCGAAAAGTCCTGACAGATCACTTATATATAACAACTATCTTTGGAACACATGTAAGGCTGATTGGAGTAAATACAAAACGGTAATAGCACCCATTATGAACAGCTTCGAAGTTCTCGGAAACCCAGTGTCGGATTACATAAATTTCAGAAAAAATATTGAGGATGCAGCGAAGATGTCTATTCCCCAGAACAAACCGTTTGTTCCCAGACAAAAGAAACAGCCAAATTGGTGGGACGAAGAATGTAGAAACGCAGCGAAAGAAAGCACGATCGCACTGAAATTGTACAAACGTCAAGCTACAGTAGAAAATTATATTAATTTCAATAGAGTGCAGGCAAAAGTGAAACGATTTCTAAAGGAAAAGAAATAACTGGAAGGAATTTTGCGGGAGCTTAAATGCAAAGACACCCATATCGTCAGTGTGGAACAAAATTAAACGTATCAGAAGGGTTCACACCCATTCGCCCGGTGCTATAACTTTTCCTATTAGTCAGATGGAAGATTTTCTAAAACGACTTACAGTCGACTCTGTTGACCCTGAGGTTAACTTAACTGCTGGAGACGTATACCATTTCTTGGATGAACCCATTACAGTAAACAAATTAAATCGAGCGTTGTCAGTTGGAACTAGCACGGCTCGTGGTCCTGACAACATCGTTTACCCCATGCTATATAATTTGACGGAACAAGGAAAAACGCATCTATGCCACATTCTAAGCAATACTTGGTCAAGTAGAAGCTATGCGGCTGAAATGAAGACAGCACGAGTTGTTCCAATCTTGAAGCCTGGAAAACTTCCGGAGACCTATTGTATTACAGTCATGTTCCCTGAAAGTGCTAGAAGGAATAATAAAACATAGGATAGAATGGTGGTACGAGCATAATGGCCTATTCAAGACTGGACAGACGGGATTTCGAAGAGGCAGTGGCACTTATGAAACACTAGCACGACTCATTATAGATATCCAGATTTGTCTTAGCAACAACAAGTACCTAATAGCAGTTTATACGGATATTGAAAATGCTTATGACGATGTTGACCTATGGTTACTAGGCAGAAAGATGGAGAAACACGATATCCCTCGCAAATTCATTGGCAACCTTATTTCTCTACTCAAGGACAGAGAACTTTGTATGAAAGTTGGCAACAACAATGTGGGACCGAGGAGGACGAGTAAGGGCATCCGACAAGGATCAGCTCTCTCACCGACGCTGTTTAATATTTACCCCGCAGACATGTACAACATTTTCGACAATGATATCACAATATTACAATACGCTGATGATTTGTGTGTATATACAATAAGCAACAGTCTAGAAGAAGGACAGCGCAAAATGGATGCAGCAATGACAGCTCTCGGCTACTGGCTAGAGGAAAATGGCCTGTCTATTTCACAGACCAAGTCTGCGGTGAGCATCTACACCAGACATCGGATGCAAGAAATCCCATCCCTAACGTTAGGAGCGTACGTTCTTCCGGTGAAACCAGTGGTGAAATATCTTGGCCTACACATTGACAGTAAACTACGATGGACAGTACATATAAATCAAATAGTAGCAAAATGTGAGAAAAACATTAACGTTTTACGAGCAGTGGCAGGCGTAACGTGGGGTGCGGACTCCTACACGTGTATGAACGTGTATCGTGCCATAGTGCGGTCGCGGTTGGACTACGGAAGTATATTCTACGGATCGGCAACAGACACCCTCCTACAAAAACTTAATACCGTACAATACAAAGCGCTCAGAGTGTGTCTTGGTGCCATGAAGTCAACCCCAACTAATGCTTTACTTGTGGAAAGTAATGAATCACCTCTACACTTACGGCGCAAATATTTAAGCATAAAATTTCTAATGAAGAGGGCACAATTTTCAGAAGACGTCTTATTATCTCGCATACAGGAACTTTCTGTCATATGTTACACTGCTCATTATTGGCTATGTAAGAATATGCTCCCACTTGCAAGGGAATATCTAGAGGTAGCGCAGAACATCCGATTAGCCATCTCAAATCGGCGACTGCTCATGTTTGAACGAAACTATTTATGTACTGTTGGTGAACCTGACGTGACTTGTGATCTCCCAGCTTCCTCGACTCTGGCAAGTTACGCATTACTAGAGTTCTGAGACAAATATTCACGGGCGAGGATTCTTTACACAGACGGCTCCAAAACCCCGGACGGTTCGGGATGCGCCTTTTGGGATATCAATGCGCAAATAGGAAAGGAAATGACAATAATGACCGCTGAACTCACAGCCATCTTGGAAGCTCTCAAGTACTGCCTTACGGTTCCGGAGGAGCATATTGTCATCTTCTCGGACTCTAAATCTGCACTCATACTACTTAAATATTTTCGTCGAGGGCATAAAAACCACCCAATAGCCTACGAGATAATGGCACACATAAACCACCTGGAAAGGAATGGACGCAGTGTTTCCATGTGTTGGATTAAAGCACACAACAACGGTCAGGGGAACGAGATCGCTGACACACTTGCCAAGGAAGGGGTTACCACTGGTACGGAAGAATATACTCAGGTTCCAGCGGAAGATCTTTTACCTGTTTACAGAAGAAAAATTCGGACTGAATGGGACAAAGAATGGCAAGCTTCCCAGTCAACTAAAGGGAAATTCTATGCACAAATAACACCAGTGCTACCAGCAAGACCTTGGTACAAGGGTCTGAGGTGTTCTCGGAAGCTGGCAGTCACCATAGCGAGGCTGAAGTTCAACCACTTTCGGACTGCGCAGCACCTACATCACATCGGCATAGTGTCATCTCCATTTTGTGACTACAGCGAAGCAGAAGACACAAATCACATTTTTTTGGATGCATGAACAGATGGGAGCTCACTTCAAAGTTGCTAAGTTATATTGTGAGCAGGGCCTACCAGTTACCAATATCTGTAGTAACATTATCGGCAACCAAAGACTTTGGAGTGTACAAAGAACTTATCTCCTGTTTAAAGGCGGCGAAGAAAGAGTTATAAACTGTTATGTGAAAGATAAAAACCATGTTTAATCACTATATTGTGTCATATCCTTAATGTTTGTTATATTACTTCAAATTGATCTTTCTGTTTTTGTTTTCTGTCACATCTTTGATGTTTGTGTAGTTGCTTTTGTCAACTTACGTACATAACTGTACTAGAGAATGTAATTATCATTACTTATGTGGATGGCTGTAAGGAGACTACTCAATGGCCAATAAAAATTAAAAAAATAATTAAAAAAACTATTCCTTACATACTCGCTTCATTTCATATTTCTCTTCAGTGTTACTGCTAGATGTTTAATCCGCACGACTGTGTCAAGCAACATATTACTAATGTTGTATTCGAACATTATGTCATTGTTTTACCTACCTATCTGCATCACCTTACATTGCTCTACATTTAGAGTTAGTTTCCGTTCTTCACAGCAACTAGAAATTTACGATAAGTTATCCTCTCTCTTACTACAGTCATTCAATGACGACACCTTCTCTTACAGCATACAATAGTCGGGAATTAAGCGCAGACTAGTACTCACTCTGTCCATCAGGTCATTTATATAGATAGAGAATGATAACGGACCTATTACACTCCCTTGGGGCTCTCCTGACGATACCCTTGTATGTGATGAACACTCGCCTTCGAGGATAGCGTACTGGGTTCTGTTACTTATAAATCTTGGAGCCACTCACATTTATGACAACCTATTCCTTAATTATGCTCGAACCCTGGAACTCTGTTCTTCGAGACACTTTAATTTGCCCCACCCTGAATAAACCTTACTTCTCTCAGCGCTAGATAACACAGTATTTAAGACATTTTCCTTCTTCTGGAAATACAGCGTAAGCATTCACTGATTGCTCCATGCTGTATAGTGTATCGACCCGTTCCTGTAGGCTGAACCGCCAACGACGTAAATAACAGATATTGACGCAGCTCGCAGCTCTACGCCGCAGCGACCGATACGTTATATTGTGGCGGCTCCCCGGCGAATAATAAATTGATGTTATCTGTGCTAGCAGATCTTCCTCCTAGCAGCCGACTTACTTGACAGCTAAATGTTACCGACGCAATTCAACAACTGGCGACAACAAGTTAAATATCACGCGCAGTCCGCTAGGTAATAGCGAACGCTACGTACTTACAGTCGCGGCCAGTTGTAACAACACGCGCGCTTTCTGTGCGACGTGAAGGGGACATCACTAACGGATTTTAGAAACTGATTTGCGTTCTTGCCATAGTGTTTAAAGCTATTCGCGACCGACACCTTCCTTTCCACATTTCTTATAGTTTCAGCAATATGAATTGAGATGCTGCAGTTAGTGAATATTGTCAGACGTTACTGACACATTTGAATGAAAATTTGAGTGCTTAACTTAGACTGAATTGAATTAAAAGTCAGGAAGCAAATTATCGACATTACCACTTAAAGTAACCTTCATCCCACAAGTGCAAGTCGACAAACGTCTAGAGGGTGCTACACCGGTACACTTGCTGGAGTCACGCTACAACACTTATTCGTTGAGCGAGCAGAAAAACACAGATCCTTTTCTAAACTCTTTGTTATGAAGCGCTAAGGGCTACAGCGCACCAAGATGTTCGGAGCTATCGCGTGAGGGTTTCTACCCACCGCCTCGGCCGCGCTGTAAAGACGACAACCGGGCGCTGATGGTATTTTTGAGAGTGAAGATATCATTCTATATCTCATTTACACTGTTTCTCTTTCGGTTGATGTAGCAACTAAGATATCAGCATAAATTTAACAAACATAAGCCAGCTGTGTTACCACAAATTACAGTTCCTCTCAGAGAAATGGTACTGCTGTAATACGTTATCGGACATAGTTGATCGAAATTGGAACAAAAGTTATAACGGTACCCAAAGAAAAATAAACACTAGAATTGGCAGTATATAGTGGTCATGAATTTTATAAATCACACATGTAATATAGAAACGAATATTACAATTGCTCCAGTAAGAACAGCAAACGTATCCAAACCTACCAATGTGGACAAGTGATTGTGAACATCCACCCTGAATCTAACTGATCCATAGACCATGTCTTATTAAAATACCTAAATGGTAGCCATTCGACCCCATATTGGGCCGTTATAATACCACATACCATTGTGCCAAATGAATGTGCAGAGAACCAAACTATGCTAAAAGATAAGCTTATTTATTATATCTCACCAGATGGCCAACTATTGATCAGCGAGCGACAGTTCGATTGCTGTCTTTCTCACATTCTTCATCTATTTTGAAATATGGCTCATTATGTTGCTCACGTAACAAAAACAAACACACATGACAATTAAGTATTAATCTATATCGCTAACATTGTGAGGAAATTGTCAGTCATAGTCTTATTACGTAACCATAAAAATAAGTTGATAATACGAAATGAAACATGTGCAACAGAGAATTGTGTTGCAGCAAATGAATTTCTAACTATCGTATCCATCCTATAGTTATATTTTTTTATTCCGTATCTTTCAATAACGACGCAAAAGCTACGTTTTTTTGTGTAAGCAACATTATGAATATTAAATCGCTGTGACATTCAGATCCGTAGCGGTTTCATCTAATCCAGTTTCACTCCAAAAGGTAGTATGAGGACACGAATTCCGAATAACGGCGAGCCTGATATTCGACACTTGGCATCCCCAAAGGTTAAGAATATCTTTTGGAGTAAGTTTGTCACTGGCGAGTATTCAACACGTGACGTTTCGCGTACTAATCAAAAACATCAACCCTCCAAAGCACCCGCCCCTAGGAATACATCATGCAGGAGTTAGACGCCTGATCAGTTACCTTAAAATGAAGGTGGCCATCTTTTCCAAGAATCAAGCATTAATTTGATGCTGCGAACAGCGAAACCAAGGAGGTAGAGACAAGCTGCAATCCGCATATTTTACATACGTAACTTTTTTTTCAGTAATAAATTTGAAGCGAATATAGTATCAATACGTTTTAACTCGTCACTCAGCCAATTCATATGATGACTTATAATAACAAAGACAACTTTTTGATGACTGAACGAAATAGACAGTCTATTTACGTGCAGATGTTCTGAACAGATTATCACTGCCAGCGGAAAAATGCAACAGAGATCCTATGAGCCATAGGGTAATTTTTGTTTTCCACAGACAGATAATTTTTTGATCATGTTTTAAGTAAAGAATTTCCTTAAAGATAGGTTTCAGGGCACATATGGTATGCATTTAAAAATATCAAACATTAGTCACAATGTATTAGCTGAAATAAGTGCATACTGAAAAATGCTGTCTTAATGTGGGTTCAAAACTTGACAAACACATACCAATAGTGTAATAGCTACAACGCCAATATCCGAATGCGATTGTCTCGACAGGGGCTGATAATAGTCCCTTATGTGTTTGCGTGTTGAAAGTCCCAACAGTGGAGATCGCTGGATGGGTTTCACCCACTTTGCCCAAACTGCGCGAGAAGAATCACGACTATGAACCTTTTAAATTCCTACAATATCTACCCTGTGGAGGGCATAGAAAACGAGAAAATGTTGGTCAAATTTTTGCAACTACAGATAGGCGCAATATCAGCTAATCTTGACGATGAGCATTGCTGGTGTCGGTGTTGCGTAGTGGCTAATGAATGAAACAGCACGGGTTCCAAACCCGCCCCTTCCAAAATATTTTTCTTATGTTAGCTCTTGCAGTTTTAACTATTAATTATGAAATTTCAGTGCGTAAGTATTATATTCGGTTTCGTTGTAACTAATTTTATTCATTAATATACCTTATTTACTCATTTAATTTTCATAATTCGATGAGGTTTTAAATGAAAATAATATTTCCAAAAATTGTAGCAAGTATTTATATGCCGAAGTTATATTCCTTAGGGTGTTCATCGTCAAAGATACATAAACTTCACACTATGTATACTTTATCAAAGTATTTTAAGCAAGAAATTTTATCCGAAATATGCTTCAGTGCAAACCATCCTTCATTCAAGTTTTTAAGTAAACGACTTTTCATTGTTGATTTTGGTGCATACCAAGTGTATCGAATCTTTGGGGTGGAATAAGGGGTACTGGACTGATGCTTTACGATTGAATGTATTGAAGTGAGTCTCCTCTTGACATCAACTTCCGTGGAACACTAAAATTTTAAGTAAATTTAAACTTCATAATTATAAGGTTAGTAATGTGAGGGGTAATATAAAATGAACAAGAATCTAAGAAGTACCGGGAATCGAAACTGGGCTGCAAAATTTGGGATCCAATCGCTTGTCCACTATGGTACTCACACTTGTCGAAGACTGGGACTCAGTAAGCAACCTATATAGCACCTTCTTCTATACAGGAAGATTTCCCGACCGTATTCGCTTTCCCTTTGCGTAACTCGGGTGAGACATTTTGGGAATTTGAAAGGTTCGTCTGTTTCCTTCTTCTCGCAGGGTTAGAAACAAATCGGTGAAACCCATCCCGCGATCGTTGAGGGAAAGTTCGCACCCCTCCTTGTGAGTGAAAATTCCATTATACGGTATAAACGAATGAGATCGAATCGTTGAGGGAATGTTCGCACCCCTCCTTGTGAGTGAAAATTCCATTATACGGTATAAACTGAATGAGATCGAATCGTTGAGGGAAAGTTCGCACCCCTCCTTGTGAGTGAAAATTCCATTATACGGTATAAACTGAATCGTTGAGGGAAAGTTCGCACCCCTCCTTGTGAGTGAAAATTCCATTATACGGTATAAACTGAATCGTTGAGGGAAAGTTCGCACCCCTCCTTGTGAGTGAAAATTACAGGAGTGAGAACATGCTCGCCGATGGTCCACGGACTGAGACGCGTTATGAATGCGAAATTCAGGGTCTTCTTACTGAGACCGTCGTAAAAATTGTGGGAATAAAGTGAATGGGGTCGTTTGTCTCTTTATATTTATAACCAAACTTTACGCTGTAGCTACGAATGCCAGATCTTAGAAACAGCAACAAATTTTAATCATTAATACGAACGTGTTTCTCATGGTATTTTGACTCGTGTTCTATTGCTGAAAGGCACATGCAGTAGCAGGAGAGTAATTTTGCGAAAAACTTAGGACAAAAAGAGTGGAATACATGTATTGACCACTCAGGCTTCTAAACACCCACATGCAAGGGACTTTGTATATTGAGGTGTTCATTCTACTATCAATCGGTGTTGTATTTCTTCTGACTGTATTGAAAACAGAACAGTTTTTTTAAATAAATGTAGCGTGTCAAGTTACCACAAAAAGTGAGCTCAGATATTATGACACCCTGAGTTATTATTTAACAGTTTCATATTACCGGCACACATAACGCAACGTCTGAGGCAGACTGAATAATATTTGGTAAGATTTAGCTGTAGCAGTTTGTCGTGTAAGAAACCTAAAAGATGAATCCCTTTTCTAGGGCGTTTCATTTTTGAAGCGTAACTGCCTTGTACACATAAACGTATGCATAAGGAACACTTCCGTGCAAACCTCTTGCCGGCCCCAAGCACTGACTGGAGGATGAGACATTCGCTGCGAATGCCTCGCTTTGCCTCGAGTGCTCACGGATTTGTTTGGACCTGTCTTATATGGGCAGTTTGCATTATGAGGCCTGGTTTTCCTGATAATGGATTCTCGTCCTAGGTTATATTATTGTGCACTGAATTAAGAATTGTATTATTGGTTGGTTTCGTATAGCCCGCCTGTTAGGATAAGATAGGATAGGATAGGGTGATCTGGGTGCACGACAGCTTGGTCTTTAGCGCCCTTACAAAATAATTAGGCGACGAGTGTGACCTGCCTGAGGGGTCGGTGAACAATGAAGAACAGACAACAAGAAAGTAGGTAACCAAACTACACAAAAGGCGTGGGGGACGAAGCAAACAAAGAAATACTGCAAGATAACAATATAGGTTGGCCCACTAAAGTACACGGCCGTAGAAGTACTCCTAAAGCAGTTCCAGAGCATTATGAACGGATCTTTGATAGGAAACAGATGTGCCAGCCAGGCTCTAGCACACTAAAACCTTCAGCCTAAAATCTTAGGCAATAGCCCAGAAAGATCACAAAATTGTAAAACACTAGTCACACTCGCCTCATTATAAACTAAAACAGAGGGCAGAGCACCATCAAGATTCGCTGCCGCCCTCTCAGCACGATATAAAATAAATTCAATTAAAATGTGGCGTACAGAGATTTGCACGCCACAGGCATCGCAAAACGGGAGTCCCCTCGACAGAGTAGATAGCTGTGCGTCAAAGGGCAGTGTGCGACGTGTCAGGGCTAGCTCATGGTGCCTCACTGACTGGCAGGAGGTTCGCCATGGACGGGCAGTCGGCTTAACCAACCGCAGTTTATTGCCCGTCACTGCCTGCCCCTGCCACGATTCCTCCCACAAATGAAGGGACCTCTGCCGCACCACAGAGAGAATGTCCTGCAGGGGACTGGCACATTGTATTATATCACAGCCTCTGCAGGCCTCCTTGGCAGCCCTAGCAGCCATCTCGTTGCCACGAATTCCGACGTGTCCTGGTACCGAACAGAATGACACTTGCTTTCCCCGCTGCTGGAGGGACTGCAGTCTGTCATGTATGAGCTGTACTATCCCGTCAGCTGGATACAGATTTTGTAAAGATTGCAGCACAATGAGTGAGTCGGAGCACAGAAGAAACTGTGTGCCACGGACACGCTGTATTTGCTCCGGCGCCCGCCAGATCGCGTGTAGCTCTGAGAGAAAACGGAGTATGCAGTGGGGAGGCGAATCCTGATGGTGTTGTTGGGGAACACCACGGAGCAGTCTATGAAGTCACCCTGTTTGGACCCATCCGTGTAACCACTTTAAAATCACGATGCTCATCTAAAATACTAAAAAACATAGATTGAAATGTAAAATCAGAAGTAGAATCCTTCTTAAATGTGTCAAGTCTAAAAGTAATCTGGGCCTCTCTAGGAGCCAAGGCGGGCATTTACTCCAACCTCGGTGTAAAACAGTAAAACCTGCCATACGCAAATCTAAGAAACAGTCCTTATTACGAATCCCAAAAGGCTCGTAGCTCGAAGCCGGTTATGAAAAAGCCTTTCCATAGGCGGCCGAGCAAAGCAGGTGTATATGGAGCGGATAACGTGGCATATGCCTGGCGCACCATGAGGAGCTGTCGCCGTATGTGAAGCGGTGGCTCAGCAGCCTCAGCGCAAAGGCTTGGTATAGGGCTGGCCCGAATTGCCCTGGTAGCCAACCGCATTCCTTCATAGTGCACCACATCCAGCGTATTTAGGTACGAAGGTCTTGCAGACCCATTCACCGTGCAGCCGTAATCAAGGAGGGATCTACAAAGGCTCTATAAAACTGGAGCAGACGAGTCCTGTAAGCTCCCCAGAAGTGTGACTAAGACACTTTAAAATAATGAGTGCTTTGAGACACCGTCTCTTCAAGTCTTTAAGATTCGGAAACCAGGTAAGTTTAGAGTCAAATGTGAGAGCCAGAAAAACGTACAATGTCTTTATAATTCAGAACCGTGTCCCTCATCTGCAGTTAGGCAAGTTAAAAATAGAACGTGAACGATTAAAAAGAACACACACAGACTTCTCGGTTGAAAATTTAAGACCGGTCTTCTGTACCCATTCGTCCAGGCGCCGAAGAGTTAGCTGCAACTGACGAGTTGTTGTTGCAAGGCTGGAGGAAGAACAGAAGACTGATAAGTCATCAACAAACAGTAAACACTGGACAGAACTTTTCATAACAGAATGAATACTGTCAATAGCTATAGCAAACAACGTCACACTTAAAACACTACCCTGAGGGACACCGTTTTCCTGCTCAAAGCGATCAGACAGCACGCCACCAACAAAGTGGAGAGACGAAAGACCGAATAAAAATGGAAAGACAAGCACGAAATCCCCAGTAATGAAGCTGTCTGAGTATAAGATGCATCCAACTAGTATCGTAGGCCTCCTCGATATCAAAAAATACACCCAAAAGGTGGTGACGGCGCAGGAATGCCTGTTGTATAGCCGCATCCGGAGAGGCCAGGTTATCGAACGTGGAACGATATCTCCTGAACCCACACTGGAAGCGACTAAGGAGCTGCCTGGATTCCAACACCCAGACAAGACAGCGGTTGACCATCCGCTCTAAGGTATTTTCCACGCAACTAGTGAGGGCAACACTGCGATAACTGCTTGGGCATGTGCGATCTTTCCCGGGTTTTAAAAGGGGGATTAAAATTGATTCTCTCCACGAGTCAGGAAAGTGACCTGAAGAGCAATTGGCATTAAAAAGATTCAGGAGGATTTCTTTGTTCCGATGTGTTAGATGCTGCTGCATACTGTAGTGGATTCTGTCATCGCCAGGAGATGTATCACAAGTCGCAGACAATGCAGAAAGTGTGAAAGGGCAGTTATAATCCTTGTAACCTGAAGTCTAAAGTGCCCCTCTCAGCAACCACTCTGTGGAGATGGAATGCTGGATCCTGACGGGTGGTGCCTGTAACATTGGCAAAAGTGATGGCCATGGTCTAGGCAATGTCTCGCGGGCTGGTTTGGAGAACGCCATTTCCCATTACAGCAGCCCCCTTTCCCAGAAATCCTTCTGTTGGTCTCCCATACTGTGGAACTTTTAGTGGATCGGGTAACGGTACTCAGCAACTGTTGCCAAGATCTCTTTCGGCTCTCTCTTATAATTTGGCGACATTTTGCCCTCACCATCCGAAAGGCCGCGAGGTTGTTTGCAGTCGGGCAGCGCCTAAACCTACGCAGATCTGCACGCCTGGCCCTAATTGCCGAGCGACACTCGGTAGTCCACCAAGGGACAGGCTGCCGTGTCGGCTGTCCTGACGACAGCGGCATAGATGCTTCAGAAGCATTGTGTAGCGTGCGCGTGATACAGTCCACCCATTCCTGGACATTGTCACGAGTTTCCAGTTCAGCGAGTTGGCTGAACAGTGTTTAGGCGGCTTTACTGATCACTCATTGAGGTGGTCTGCGTTAGGGCTGTACTCTGTCTGGCAGGTGAAGCCAGATGGGGAAATGGTCATTGCCATGCAGGTCATCGACCGCTTCCCATTGAGTAGAGTGGGCGAGGGCTGGAGAGCAAAGCGAGAGATCTATGGCTGAGAACGACCCCGTTGCAGTACAAAATTGTGTGGGCTGTCCCGTGTTTAGTAAATGTGCGCTCGATGAGAAGAGAAGCCACTCTGTCGCTCGACCCCTAGAGCAGGTACTGGCAGAGCCCCAACGCACGTTGTGTGCATTAAAATCACCACAGAGGATGTAAGGGTGGGGGAGCTGCGTCAGAAGGTCTTCGAGGGCCGCTACATCAAACGTACCATGAGATGGCAGATAGAGGAAGCACAATGTCAAACGGAGGCGCACATATACGGATACTGCAACGGCTTGTAAATGTGTGGTGAGAGATAGGGGCTCAGAGTGATAGGCTGTATTAGTAAAAATAGCCACACCGCCTCTAGCTCCCTCTCCGCTAAGGTCGTCCTTCTTGTGGACAGCCACGTACCTTGGGGTAGTCGGTAGATTTAAAATTTGTCTCCTGTAGGCATATCCAGACTGGCCTCCCCTGAGTCAATAAACGCAGTTCCTCCACATGTGTCCTGAAACCCAGCAAGTTCCACTGCAGTATTGGAGGTTCTATCTTTACTCTCTCTTTATTCCGAGATGGAGACACTGAACGTGGTGGAGGTTCAGTGTTGGGGCGAGATGTTTGCCCCTAAAGGGGTATCCAACTCCATAAGTTCTGGAACTGGATTAGACGTACCATCAGGAATAATAACTTCCACATTATCCAACAGTTGAATCGCTGGCTTCAACTCTTTCTTAGCAGGCGTTTTTTGTTTTTGTTTAGGTGGTTTGGTTGACGTTGCAGTGGATGTGGATGCAACTGTGGTGGATGTGGATGCAACTGTGGTGGATGTGAGGGTAGGATCTGCAATTACTGGAACACAGGGTTCTGCAAAGGTGGTACCTGTAGCGTTTCCAGCGGTTTTACGGGGAGGGGGGGGATGCTGTTGGAGTTGAAGCTTCTGCTGCCTTACATGGGCACTAACACGTGCAGGTGTTTGTACCCACGCTAACAAAATCAGTCTGGGTTGAAGCATCAACTTTAGGAACAGGTTTCTGCAGTGCAGAAGCGAAGGAAGTGGGAAATACAGGAGGTTACATGGCCTGAAAGATCTTTTTGGCCTCTGCATAAGGGATCCGTCTTGTGGTCTTAATCTCCTGTATTTTCTTCTCGTCATGGTACACAGCGCATAAGCGACTCCAAACTGGATGGTTAAAAGTCGACCACTGTACGTAACAAGAACCTTGTTTTATCACTAAAATTAGTAAATGAGGTATGTGTGAACTACTGGTTACTCCCTGCTACAAAGCCTTGTTCCCTGGCCCAAACTGAGAACTGACTCGTTTCAAACTACTTCAATAACAGGAAGTTAATACTACAGTGGTCAATATAGATAGCAGCTCATACGTTATTAAACACAGACATTAATAAGCAAGCCACCACAATTAAAGTTATCTTAGAAAGGTGGCTAAGAAAACATTTATGGCGCAGCGGAATTTAGACATCTACATCTACATGGGATACTCTGCAAATCACATTTAAGTGCCTGGCAGAGGGTTCATCGAACCACAATTATACTATTTATCTCCCATTCCATTCTCGAATAGCGCGGGGGAAGAAAGAACACCTGAATCTCTCTGTTCGAGCCCTGATTTCTCGTATTTTATTTTGATGATCATTTCTACCTATGTAAGTGGGAGTCAACAATATATTTTCGCATTCGGAGGAGAATGTTGGCGATTGGAGTTTCGCAAGTAACCCACGCCTCAGCGATAAGCGCCGTTGTTGTAATGATTCCCATCCCAGATCCTGTATCATTTCCGTAACGCTGTCTCCCTTGTATCGTGACAATACGAAACGAGCTGCCCTTCTTTGGACTCTTTCGATGTCCTCCGTCAAACCCACCTGATAAGGATCCCACACTGGGCTGCAATACTCCAAAAATGGACGGACAAGCGCAGTGTATGCAGTAAAAGACATTGCATCTGATCTTGTTCTCAGCCCTTGTAAAGAACCATATTAAATAAAAGAGGGAAGGTGCTCTAAAACTACAATTAATAGGCAACTTACGGATTATGCTGGAATTAAACTTGTTTATTCAGATAGAAAACAAGCAAAATGGGGAACCAATTTTGTTAATACAATAACAATGCATCTCTTACATGGACTAATGCGGACGGTCCCCAGCCTAAATTATACATGATTTAACGCTACTGGAGGGAAGGATTCACAAACAACACTCATTCACTCACACACACGCAATGCCACAGCGAAACTCACCAAAATCAGCGTGCTGAGACGAGGCGGAAGCAGGCGCCGCTATCATAGGCGAAATTCAGCAAGTCGGAGGTAGCACAAAATACTTTGAAGCTGGCTCTGGTGTGTTGTGCCTGTTTTGAGATGGTGCGTGTGTATAGCCAAGTTAAATTACATCTGAATTGGACCGCGAGCAAACACGCTAACGGCGACACACGGCTACGTTACATGAACGCACTCCACTGAAGGTGAAGTGGTTGAAAATCGGATTCATTATACAAAATCACGGTGGATTCTTAAGTTGCAGTCTGTTAGAAATCGATCTAGTTACTGGTTTTATATGAGAAGTGGCGTGAATTCAGGCGACTAGCTGCAAACCCCGGAAGTCGAAACTCGGACACACATGGTTCCGAAAACCGATAAAATTGAATAAATTCAGTTTCCGAAAAATAAAGAAAATTAACTACTGCATTCAACCCATAGAAAATTTTATAAGGAAGCGAATGAAATACAGCTACACGCGATAAGGGGCGATTACAGAGACGGATGAGGTCCTGTCTCAGAAAAACCACAAAAATGAAATAATTACAAAGTCGGAAAAATAAAATTAAGAATTACAGCATGCAACCCAAAGAAATGTTTAGAATTACATAAGGAAGCTATTGAAGGAGGTTGTACAAGGCTCAGAGAGAAATTACTGACAAAGACAGAATTCGTACTACAAGTCAGAGAAGAAACAGCAACATTAAAGTAGTGCTAGTCTTGCGTGTTTGCAGGATAGCTTCTGTGAAGTTTGGAAAGTGGGAGGCGAGGTACTGGCGGAAGTAAAGTTGTGAGGCGGCATCGTGAGTCGTGTCGGGATAGCACAGTCGGTAGTGCGCTTGCCCGCGAAAGGCAAAGGTCCCAGGTTCGAGTCCCGGTTCCGGCACACAATTTTAATCTGCCAGGAAGTTTCAACATTAAAGTAGGTGGGGAGAGAAGAGCGCGAAATATTTCTGGAAATTAGGACACTCGCATAGTTAATTGCCTGATGGGCATGGAACAAATAAAAGTGGAAGTTGAAGGCTTTGTTCTATGAACCAACCACGTGGAACAGATATCACTCACGGAAGAAAGGCATGAGAAGATTTTTACATGCACTGTCCAAAAATGAACATATCACCTATTAGAAATTGGGCCCCACAAAGCTAGAAAGTATTTACACATAGTTCATACACCGCCACATGATCACAAAAGGTTTTAACATACCAGGCCGTTATCAAACTGCAACTAGAATCACACACACCGCGTTTATCTATTGGAAATCACTGGACTGAAAAACGAGAACACATTTCCACACACGATCGGAGAAAATATTCCAAAAAAATGATTCTAAGTTCATGAATCTAAGTTAAGCGTGCTAGTCAATGAAACGCTACCACCTCCAGAAACAAGAGCAGAGCCAACCTTACCTCGCAAGACAACCAGCCCAGAATGATCAGACCGAGCGGCCACCGAACGCGCGGGAAGCCACCGGAAGCCGGAAAATCCAAGAAACAGCGGTGGTAGGGACGGAGAGCGAGTACACTTGCACTGGAGAAGGCTTGCTGACTAGACTGTAACCGAAGGGTGTAGGAACCTCTTTGGTAACCTCAGCAGCTATCGACTCTGAGCCAGAGAGAACGATGCAAAGCGAGTTATCACTCCCCACATTCAGACAGCCATAGATTCTCGCTCATCCACTTAAAAGTAAGACAAGTACACATTCTCACAGGGACAGTGGCGTAGTGGAGAAGTCACATTTATGCCACATTAATTAATATAATAATAAATTATTAACATAACAAAATAAGAAAAACTTAATAATATTAACTATTATTTTAACACATAAAATAAAAATACTATTCCTCAAGCCTTGAAAAGAGTGGGGTTCAAGTTTTAACAAAATGATAATCTAGCGACATTAAATAAATTATAACTTTACAGAAATATACAATAAATATATGGAAGACAACAGACGGTCGTTTTTTATGATCTGCTGAACAGTTCACACATTTTGCAGGTGGAGTGCAATCCGTATCTTCATGGGACGCCTTCCCACATTTGTCGCAAGCCGCCTCACCCTTACAACCGAGAGTGGTGTGCCCAAACAGCTGGCATTTAAAACACCGCATTGGATTTGGGACATAGGGTCTTACATTCAGTCGGAGGAAGCCTGCTTTAACCTTGTCCAGGAGTTGGGGACTATTAAAGGTGAGGATGAAAGAGTCGGATTTTACCAACTCCCCATCCACCCTTTTTGTAATGTTTTGTACATCCACGATCCCATCTGAAGCCCATTCAAACTTTAGTTCGTCAATTGGAATGCCCACTAAATCCCTACAAGTAACTACGCTTTTACTGTAATTGAAGGTGTTAAGCAGTTCGGTCTCTATAGCATATTACCCAAAGCATTTAGCCTTCTGAAGGTTCACTTCTTGTTGGGAAGTGGAAGTTTCTACCAACAATGTCCCATTCCGTAAGTGTTTGACTGATCTGAAATCGCCAGCAATTCCCTCTAGAGCTTTCTGTACGTAAAAAGGAGACAACTTTTCAAAAGTGTCGTCTTTTCTCTTCAGCACAATAAACACATTGTATGGAGCGGCATGTGTTCCGTTACTGTACACTACACGTTTTTTATTCTATGAAGAGCCGGCCGCGGTGGCCGAGGGGACTGAGGCGCGCCAGTCACGGTCTGCACGGCCACTACGGTCGGGGGTTCGAATCCCTCCTCGGGCATGGATATTTTTGCCGTCCTTAGTATTAGCTAGTTCATAAGTAGTTTGTAAGTTTAGGGACTGATGACCCCGTAGTTAAGTCCCATAGACTCTACAAACATTTGAACTTTTTATTTGTGCAGAATCCGGAGGACTGGCTACCTGAGTCCTGTTGGTAGGTTGGGTGTTGGTACCCCCCAGTGGTACACCCATCCCATTAGGAGGTGGAAAATTTCTCAGAAGGTCCATCTCGGTCCCACGAGCAGCTAGGGAACTAAATGTTCACCTAGACAGAGCCCCGCGTTCCTAGGTAAGCCTTTATACAACTGAGGTGCGGCAGTATCTCCAGAGGTTGCTCGCTAGCGACTGTTCCACTTCAACAACCATGCATCCCATCAGCACGTAGCACACCTTGGGATTTAAGGGTTCGTAACAGAGGTTTGTACCGTCCTCGCGACCCGGGCGGTCAAGCCAAGATCCCCATTCCCCGGTACACACAACGTTCCACCGCCGCGCCACACGGTGGGCCGGCCGCGGTGGCCGAGGTGACTAAGGCGCTCCAGTCACGGTCTGCACGGCCACTACGGTCGGGGGTTCGAATCCCCCCTTGGGCATGGATATTTGTGCCGTTCTTAGTCTTAGCTAGTTCTTAAGTAGTTTGTAAGCTTAGGGACTGATGGCCCCGTAGTTAAGTCCCATAAGTTCTACAAACATTTGAACATTTGATTTGCCACAAGGTGGTCGCTGAAGCGTGCCCACAGGCTACGGTGTCTAGAGGACTGGCGGCGCTTACCAGTTCCCAGCTCAGGACCGCGGGTTCGCCAAGCCCGTACTCAGCAAATTAATGCTGAATTCCTGGGGGGCCGCCTGTTAGTAGCCATATTTAGCAATAGTTCTTACATTGCTAAACAACAAGTGTACAATAACTTCTTTAACTAACTTAACTAACTAACTTTAACTTCTCGATAGGCTGCAAGCAAAGAACAAACCTGCGGATAATCTAATGGTGAAACAAAGTAAGCTGTTGTATGAACAAAAAATACAGTAAGTTTCTAACCTCTTGTCATAGTCTCTATCTATCAGCTGGTTCAGAAGTGCGTGTTGGTCACGGCTTCAAGAAAAAAATATCCTGGAAACCTCTGACATGGAAAAAAAATCCACATTGCGTATATGGCTGCTTACCATCAACAATGGTTATGATAAAGAGTTTCATATTTTCGTTTTTGCCTTCATTACCTTTCCAAACCAACCTGCTCCTTCCCCAATGTTTTTTACACTTGTTTCGTCTTCTGTACTGTAATTGTTCATAATATTTTTATGTATTTATTCCCTAAATTAATCTTGAAACGTGATACTGTTGTTCCTCATTGAAAAAAAATATACAATAATAAAATGAAATCATAGATTAGAACGTTAAAACATACTGCATGCGCTTTAAAAGAAATAAACTAAAAATCATTTAAATTCGTTGGTGAAATCTTGTTTCTCTTCTAGTGAAACTCGGTGATTCTCAAACTGTTTGATACGTTTGCTTTTTTTCTATGGTAGACAAACGATGAGTCTTATGACTAGACCATTATAAATAAATAAACTTCTTCTGCTAACGTTGCTCAGAATAACGTTGTAGGCGCCTTTTTCTTCCGCGACGATTTGAAGCCTATTGGATATTCTGGTTTCTTATTGTATTGGTGAGGTGTTTGTTATTTACTCGCGAAGACGGCGTCTACTTTAATCACTTCACTGCATATGCGGTCATATGTTCGACATCGCACGGGAATCCGTAACGGCGAGTGGAGAGGTCATGGACGATAGGGGCGACTTGTGTAAGTTTGAGAGAGACGGTGGGCGAGCACGAATAGTGGTTAAGGCGACTGCTGGCGCGAAGCGGGAGACCCTGGCTCGATTCCCGGCCCGGTGCATATTTTCACTTGTCGCCATTGTTTATGTGGTGTCGCACAAGTCCAAAGTGCGTGCCACCTACCTTCGCCGCGCGCCGCCATGCACTCACGGCGCGGCGTTCTTACGACGACAGCCACGAGCGCCCTCTGCTACAACTCCGCTCGTGGCTACCACTGAACGACATCGTTCACTTGGGACTGAGATAGGAATCAGTTAACACATCGGAATCAGATAGGCACCAGTGAAGACTTTGCTATCGGATAGGCACTAGGCAGGCCTCTAGCTCAACTATGTATCAGCATTTTGCAGTACTGAGCTATGTAAAAGTTAAGTATTGTATAAATTCTGTGCAATATATATCTCGTTCTAATTTACTCTAGTGTTTCTAGTTTCTGCTGTCCCATTGGCTGCTCACCTCCGTACCTGCACAAGCGTGCTTCCTTTATTCCTGTGTCGGTCTTTCTACTCGGCCATCGACACCTACGACCGAAACGAGACTCAAAAGCGGCGACGAGGCTGGGACACAAAAGTTTAATTTAAATACCCTAATAAGTCACTGTCAATCCTTTCCTTCCTAATCTTTCTTCCTTCATCGCCTTCATAAATATTTGCAAATTTTAGTTTCTATTTCTGCGGGCCTCCTTAGCTACCCTTCTAGCCTGAACTTTGCTCTCAAATTACACCTTCATCGGCGAGCTTCTACTCTATATTTAAACATTTTGCAGATGTTTTAAAAACGATTCTGCAACGCCATGTATTTTTAGAGATTGATTGAATTCAGAAAATGAGCACTTCTTCTCTAAAAAAATAAATATTATGAAACCTGATGAAAATTAGTTTGTGCGTCCAGTTAAAACTTAAAGCTTCTACTTAAAATAATTGTAAATAACACTTCTTTACGAGAAATAAATTTTCTGACGTTCAAAAACGAAGAAAACAACAACAACAAATTTCTGCTAATACTGTTCAATATGGCGTATAGCCGCCTTCTTCCTCAAGGACGGCTCGAAGTCCGTCGGGCAGTGAACCCACAACTCTACCTACGTAACGTGGACATTCAAGTAACTCGTTCCAAGAGTCCGGAATCGCATCAGAAAGTTGCTGGCGACTCGACGTTGAATGTCCCTTTTCTCTTATTATTTTGACAATTTCTGCCCAAATATAACGAGACGAACCACTATATCGTAAGCAAAAATACAGATTGTATTTTCATGTTACGTGTTTCGCCAATCAGCATTACGTCTGCAGCCGTGGAGTGGGACGAAACAAGTGACCGAGCGCTGTCGCAGCCTGTTCCCTGCTAGCAGCCTTTTCTCAGCGGCTATTATACGCAACGTAAGTTTCTATACACACGAAATGTCTCATTTGGCTGAGATATACAAGGGTGCTATAGTAGCACTACATGAAGAAGGATCGAGAGATATGTCTTTTCAGTGAAAACTATCCATTCCTCAAAAAAATGTTCAAATGTTTGTATAGTCTATGGGACTTAACTACGGGGTCATCAATCCCTAAACTTACAAACTACTTATGAACTACTTACGAACTAAGACGGCACAAATATCCATGCCCGAGGGGGGATTCGAACCCCCGACGGTAGTGGCCGTGCAGACCGTGACTGAAGCGCCTCAGTCTCCTCGGCCACCGCGGCCGGCTATCCATGCCTCAACACACGACAGATTCAGCAGGCTTTGATCGCTGCTGTTAGCAGTAGAACGGTCATTCGTCTATCAGGGAAGATGGACTGAGAGAAAGAAACGCTGCTGTGAAAGGGACCTTATCTGCTTCCCACAGAGAAGCCCGCCTTGGTTTTGCTGCAACAAACATCAACAGACCACTTGCGTTTTGGAGACGAGTGGTTTTTACCGATGAAATAGTTTTCTGTACAGCATCGATAGGAAGAGTACTCCTTTACCGGCCAAAAGGTTCCAGGTATAGCCCCAAATATATTTACAGTTGCCGAAGAAGTGGTAGGGAGTTGGTAACGGTGTGGGCATGACTATAGGCCGTGGGGCGTGGTCTTCTGTGGGAAGTGGAAAGAAAACTGAATGCGCGCAAATATACTTCTGTTCTAGAGAATGTGATGTTGCCTTCTGTGGAAGCGATATTTCGGGACGAACAGATCATTTTTCAACAGGATCGGTCTCCCATTCACATGTCACGAGTTGTTAAGAGGTGGTTCGACAACCACAGTTATATTACTGTATTGGAATGGCCACCTAAAGGAGCTGACATGAATACCATTGAGAATGTTTGGGCAGAAATTGCGAGAATAATAAAAGAAAAAGGACATTCATCGTTCACTCGCCACTTTCTGATACGATTCGAGTTACTTGAATGTCCACGTTACGTGGCTAGAGTTGTGGGTTCACTGCCCGACGGACTTCGAGCCGTCTTTGAAGAAGAAGGCGGCTTTACGCGTTATTGAACAGTATTAGCAGAGATTTGTTGTTGTTGTTTTCATTTCTCGTAAAGAAATGTTATTTACTTTGATTATAAGGAAAAGCTGTAAGTTTTAACTGGACGCACAAACTAATTTTTATCAGGATTCGTAATATTTATATTTCCGAGAGAAGTACTCATTTTCTAAATTAAATCAATCTCTAAGAATACACGGTTGCGCAGAATCGTTTTTAACACATCTGAAAAAAGTTTAAATATAGAGCTCGCCTATGAAGGCGTGATTTGAGAGCGAAGTTCAGGCAAGAAGGGGTGATAAGAAGGCCGGCAGGAAAAGAAACAAGAGTTTGCGAATATTTATGAAGGAGGTGAAGGAAGAAGGATTAGGAAGGAAAGGATTGTCAGTGGCTGCATTAGGGCATTGAAATTAAACAGTGGGAACAAGTGAAAATGTGCGCCGTGGCGGGAATGGAACCAGGGTGTCCCGCTTTGGGCCAGCGGCCGCCAGATGGGTAGATGAGATCCTTGCCCCCTGACCGGGCGTGAGATGAGCAGCGGCGCCCGGCATCATGTGAGGACAATACACAACACCAGTCCCCTGCCGGGAATCGAACGCGGGCCCCCTGCGTGCTATACCAATTGGCTACCCGTGCTCGGCCCCCCTCCGTCTCAAACTTCCATTAAGTCGCACGCTGTGGCTGTAGCGCCACTATCGTCCATGCCCTCTTACACTCGCCGTTACGGATTCCCGCGCGAGGTCTAACGTATGACTGCATCTGCGCTGAAGTGATTGAAGCAAACGCCGTTTTTGCGGATAAATACTTATTATATCGGTGTGGTGTCTGTTATTTCGGACACGTCAGAAATAACACACACCACACCAATATAATAAAAAACAAGAATACTCAATAGGCTTCGAATCTTTGTGCAAGCAGGAGGCGGCTATACGTGATTCTGAGAAAAATGAGCATAAGAACTTTATTGATTTATAATGGTTTAGTATGTAACAGTGTAATAGTGCTACTCATAAGACCACAGTTTGTCCGCAATAGTAAAAAAAAAGCAAACGTGTCAAACAGTTTGAAAAAACATCAAGGTTCACTAGAATAGAAACAAGATTTCATCAACGAAATTCAATGAACACATTGTTGGGGCGATCTAGAATTGTTTAATAAGAGGTTTTCAGCCAAGATCGCTTTCTTCTTTTAATTATATGACCGGTTTCGGCGTGCTAGACGCCATCTTCAGACCTGTAAATTTTATTTGCGTGACACATCAATATGGATGTGTACCAATGTGCTATATTAGAAACTGTTGTTACTGCAATGATGTAAAAAATTACGACAGGTCTGAAGATGGCGTCTAGCACGCCGAAACCGGTCATATAATTAAAAGAAGAAAGCGATCTTGGCTGAAAACCTCTTATTAAGAAATTAAATAATTTTTAGTTTATTTCTTTTAAAGCGCATACAGTATGTTTTAACGTTCTAATCTATGACTTCATTTTATTATTGTGTATTTTTTTTCAATGAGACAGAACAGTATTACGTTTCAAGATTGATTTAGGGAATAATAAATGGACATACCCTGAACAATTATAATACAGAAGACGAAGCAAGCATGAAAAAGCATTGTGAAACAGCAGGTTGTTCAGGAAGTGAGATGAAGGCCAAATAAAAAAATAAAATGAAACACTTTATCGTAACTATTGTTGATTGTAAGAAGCCCTACCGATATGGTTTTTTTTTCCCAGGTCATAGGTTTTCTAGAGAATTTTTTTCTTGAAGCTGTGACCAATATGCACTTCTGAACCAGCTGACAGATACAGAGACTATGACAAGAGGTTCGAAACTTATTGTACTTTTTGTTCATACAACAGAATACTTTGTTTCACCATTAGATTACCCGCAGGTTAGTTCTTTGCTTGCAGCTTCACTATCGAAATTATTAAAAAAAAGCGGAAAAATACTTACAATCAACGATCAACCTGGATTTCATATCAATATGTAATTGCCATGTCATCATTAAGGTACTATTTGAAAGCTGCGTCGAGTTTAATGTGTTACACATTCAACCGAATACAATTTTAGTAGACCACACACACCTTTTCTAAAGCATCACACTTGTTAATGTTATCTTTGACCAACGTCATGTCTCTCGATTACAGGTAATCGATTGTCATATCTTTGGTTCAAAGTTGACCGCCAAATCTTATCTAATTTCAAACCTTCTTCTTTCCTGTTAAAATTATTGTGGTGTTTTTGTATTTATATGGCTTCTCTGTACACCCGTGTGTAATAATGCGACGTCCTGGCTAGCACACTCGTTTCACTAAATTTGATTTCATGGTCACCACGTGTAAAAACATGCTCTGCCACAACTGACTTGTCTGTGTGACCCAGACGACAATTCCTTTTGTGTTCCAATATGCGAGTATTAACACTCCTTTTTGTTGTTCCTATATACACCATGCCACAGCTACAGGGAATTTTATACACCCCAGGCGGTGCTAGGGGATGTCGTGCGTCTTTCACCGATCGTAAGCATTCGCTAATTTTCTGGGTAGGTCTAAAGACAGTCTGAACTTGATACCTGGCCACAACTTTCCCAATACCGTCCGTAATTTTGTGGATGAAAGGAAGAAAAACTTTTCCGGCCAACAGTTGTTGTTGTGGCTTGTTTTCGGACCCTTTTTTTCTTCTTGGATGGAGAGTTCGATCTATCTCTTTATCGGTGTATCCATTTTTCTTAAACGCTGTTCGAAAATGGTTTAATTCATCTCTCACATAAATAGGCTCCTTATCTTCATAAGGATTCGAACCATCATCCTAGGCAGAAGAGAGGTATCATTAAAACATTGGTGGATCGAGCTAATAATATCTGTGAGCCTATTTATGTGAGAGATGAATTAAACCATTTGCGAACAGCGTTTAAGAAAAATGGATACACCGATAAAGAGATAGATCGAGTTCTCCATCCAAGAAGAAAAGTTGTGCTACGCGAGAAACTTTAGAGCCCCTTTTCTTAGAATTTCCTGGAGAGTGCGTTTTGAGACTTCTTTGAGTGGACAACTTTAAGGTATACTACTATCCTGCGAAGACGCATCCCGAAATGGATATTCGAGACCCGAAGGTCTCCTCGTTAGTCATCAACATGGATTGAGGACAGCAGCGGCGGAGAGGCCGAGCGCATTGAGGCTCTATTCTCCGATGCACGAGGCCGTTCCTCGTCGGGGGTTCGAACCCCCCTCTGGCATGGATGTTTGTGCTGTCTTTAGTATAAGTTAGTTTCTAAGTAGTTTGTAAGTTTAGGGACTGATGACCCCGCCCTTAAGCCCCTTCAGCTTAACAAACATTTGAAACATTTTTTGATTGAGGACATTGAAAATATTGTATGTATTACTTTTCACCGCTCCATGACATTCACTGCCTGATAAAATAGTACACCTGAAGAGACGAAGTTGATTTTGATCGATGAATGCAGATACCACCTGGGGGATGGTAGATGGACTGATGATGGTTTCAGCGCCGTCCGCCAACAGGTAGCGTAGTGGCATAGCTGCCAGAGCATCATCTGTGTGAAAGCTTTAACAGGGAATGTTCACAGCCAAAAGATTCAGTGTGATATCAGCGTATGGAACGAACAGGCTTCATGCCATGAAAATGCAGTCGTCCTTCCTACAGCCAACTGAGCCAGTTTGGAGGGATTCAAATGGTGGAATTCCTTGCGGCGGAATGGTCCTTTCGGAAAATTTCCGCGCAAATTTGACGTGCTGTGTGAGATCTGCAACGATGCTGGTTGAAATAGTCTCGTGAACATTCTCACTCCTGTAGACGAGGTTATAGACGTGCATGCAGCACCGACGCTCACCAAGATTTTCGTATTTTAAGGACAACAGTCACCATCATGAACCACAGACATTGCAGAGGTAAGGTGGCTTGTGTGCCTCAACGATACAGATAGCCTTACTGTAGGTGTAACCACTGCGGAGGGCTATCTGTGGAGAGGTAAGACAAAAAGTGTGGTTCCTGAAGAGGGGCAGCAGCCTTTTCAGTAGTTACAGGGGATGATTGACTGAGCTGGCCTTTTAACATCAGCTAAAATGGCTTTGCCATGCAGTTACCGCGAACGGCTGAAAGAAAGGGGAAACTATAGTTGTTACTTTTTGGGAGGCCATGCAGCTCTACTGTATGAATGTATGATGATGGCGTCTTCTTGGGAAAAATATTCCGGAGGTAAAATTGTCCCCCATTTGGATTTTGGGGCGGGGATTACTCAGGAGGATGTCGTCATCAAGAAAAACGAAACAGCCATTCTATCCCTTAATCGGGTAGGTAAGTTAGAAAATTTGAAAAGAGAAATGGATACGTTAAAGACAGATATGCTGGGGATTACATCTACATACATACTCCGCACCGGGCGAAGTTGCGCAGTGGTAACACAGTGGACTCACGGTCGGGAAGAGGGTGGTTCAAATCCACCTCCGGCCAACCAAATTTAAGTTTTCCGTGATTTCCCTAAATCACTCCAGGCAAGTTCCGAGATGGCACCTTTCAAAATGCACGTTCGATTTACTTCATAATCCCTACACGAACAATCTCATCGTAAGATCCGCCTCTAATGACCACGCTTGTCGACAGGGCGTTAAACACTCATCTTTCTTCCTCCTCCTTCCATACTCCACAATCGATCCGAAGGTGTATGGCGGAGGGTACTCAGTACCACAACTAGTTATTTGCTTTCTTGTTCCACTGCCACATAGAACGAAGGAAATCCAATGCTTGTATACATCCGTACGAGCCCTAGTCTCTCTGATCTTATCTTTGTGGTATTTACGCGAAATGTAGATTGGCGGCAGTGGAAACGTTCTGTAGTTCGCCTCAAATTCCGGCCCTCTACATTTCTTCAACAGTGTTTCTCGAAAAGAACGTCGCCTTCCTTCCAGCCTCTCCCATTTGAGTTCCCGAAGCATTTCAGTAACACTCGCGCATTGATCTAATCTACCAGTTACAATACTAGCCGCCCACCTCTGCTTCTACGTTCTCCTTTAAACCAGTCTGTTAGGAATGCCAAACACTTGAACAGTACTCAAGACGGAGTCGTACAAGCGTTTTATATGCGGTCTCCTTCACAGACGAATCATACCTTCCCTAAATTCTCCCAATTAACCGAAGTCTATCATTCGCCTTCCCCACGACTGTCCTTATATGCTCATTCCATTTCAAATCACTGTGCAGCGTTACGCCTAGGTATTTAATTAACGCGACTCTGTCAAGCACCACACTACTAATGCTGTATGCGAACATTACGGGATTGTTTCTCCTACTCATCTGCATCACATTACACTTTTCTACATCTAGCGCTAGCTGCCATTCCTCATACCACATAGAAATTTTCTCCAAGTCACGCTGCATCCTACTAGAGTCATTCAACGATGACATTCTTCCTGTACACCACAGCATCATCAGAAAACAGCCGCGGATTGCAACTCACTCTGTCATTCACATCATTTATATAGATAGAAAATAATAGCAGTCGTATCACATTTCCCTGAGGCACCTCTGAAGATATCCTTGCCGGCCGCGGTGGCCGAGGGAGCCGGGCGCCGTGGCTCAGCGCGCCCGGAAAAAAAAAAAAAGAGGGGACTGAGGCGCTCCAGTCACGGTCTGCACGGCCACTACGGTCGGGGGTTCGAATCCCCCCTCGGGCATGGATATTTGTGCCGTCCTTAGTATTAGTTAGTTCATAAGTAGTTTGTAAGTTTAGGGACTGATGACCCCGTAGTTAAGTCCCATAAGCTCTACAAACATTTGAACATTTTTTTGAAGATATCCTTGTTTGTGATGAACACTCGCCTTCGAGGATAACATACTGTATTCCTATTACTTAAAGTAGTCTTCGAGCCACTCACACATTTTAGTACCTATTCCATAAGCTCGTACCTTCGTTAGCAGTCTGCAGTGCGATAGTGTGTCAAACGCCTTTCTAAAATCGAGAAATATGCAGTCTGCCTGATGCCGTTCATTCACACAACGTGTCATGAGGGGAAAGGGCAAGCCGAGATTCGCACGACGGATTCTTCCTAAAGCTGTGTTGATGAATGGACAGAAGATTTTCCGTCGCAAGGAAATTTACTATATTATAACTGAGAATGTGTTCAAGAATTCTATATCACACTCATGTTAATGATATAGGTTTATAATTTCCTGGGCCCGTTCTTTTGCCTTTCATATACACGGGAGTTACCTGTACCTTTTTGCAGTCCCTTGGAACTTTTCGTTGTATGAAAGATTCGCTATATATGCAAGCAAAGTAAGGGGCCAATGCTGCTGAGTACCCTTCGTAAAACCGGATTGGTGCCCATCTGGATCTGGAGATTTGTTTGCTTTCAACTCTCTCAGCTGCTTCTCTACACAAGCTATACTCATTACTATGTCTTCCATTTGGGAGTTAGTGCGGCCATCAAATAAAGGTATTCAAAATATCCACGGGCGTACTGCCGGTCTATAGTGTCCAACGGGCACTATAGACACTATGGACACTATAGACCGGCAGTACACCCGTGGATATTTTGATTATCAAATACGCCGGGAGAAACTGAAGAATCACAAACAAAGGTATGTTTGCATACAATATCCAACAATTGAAGTTCGGTGTCAGGGTGAACAGGATATCTGGTCAGGTGAGTACAGTGTTATAAATACAAAATCTGTTGGTGGTTTGATAATGAATAAGAAAATAGGAATGCAGGTAAGTTACTATGTACAGCATACTGAACGCATTATCTTTAGATTGAAAGACACGAAGCCAACACCTACTACAGCTGTACAAGTTTATATGCCAACTAGCTCTTCTGATGATGAGGAGATAAAAGACATTATTGAGACAATTAAAGGACCATAACTTATTGGTTATGAACTGTACATTAAAACTTGAGACCGAAAAAAGGTAGAAAATTAAGGAGATGGAACCTGGGCAAATTGAAGGAACCAGAGATAGTTGAGAGTTTCAAAGGAAGCATTAGGCAAGGAATGGCTGAAACGGGCGAAAGTAATAGAATAGAAGAAGAATGGACAGATCTGTGAGACAGAGTAGTGAAGACCGCAGAGGATCATGATCATATAGGCAGAAGGACAAGAGCCAATATAAATCCCTGCATAACACAGGAGATACTGAACTTAACTGATGAAAGGAGAAAAATAAAAATGCAGCAAGTAAAGCAGGCGAAAGGGAGTACAGGCGTCTGAAAAATGATGTTGACAGGAAGTGCAGATTGGCTAAGCAGGAGTGGCTAGAGGAGAAATGCAAGACCCTAGAAGAATGTATAACTAGGGGAAAGATAGATACCACTGGGAAAAAAAGAAACATTTGGAGAAAAGAAAAGCAGCGGTATGAATATCAAGAACTCAGATGGAATACCAGTACTAAACAAAGAAGGTAAAGCTGAAAGTTGGAAGGAATATATAGAGCGCCTATACGCCGCGGCGGATTGGCCGTGCGTACTGGAGCGCCGTGCTGCAGTGCGCGCGACCGTTTTCGGTTGGGGGTTCGAGTCCCCCTCCTGGGGCGTGAGTGTTTCTGTTATCCTTAGGTCAGTTTACCTTAGTTTAATTAGTTTGTAAGCTACGGACTAATAACCCAGCAGTTGAGTCCGATAGATTTACAAACATTTGAACATTTGAGGGCCTATACAAAGGAAATAAACTTGAAGGCAGTATTCTAGAGATGGAAGAGGAAGTAGTGGAAGAGGAAAGAGGATATACGATACAGTACAAACGAGAGGGTGTGTGATGACAGCAGTGTCACACATGTTTGTAAATCTAAGGGACTGAACTACGTTGGTCATCAGCCCCTAGACTTACAAACTACTTAACTGTTTTAAAGTACCTTATGCTAAAGTCAATACTAACACCAGTGCCCGCAGCAAGACGCCTCAGAACGGCCGGCCGCGTCGGCCGAGGGGACCGAGGCGCTCCAGTCACGGTCTGCACGGCCACTACGGTCGGGGGTTCGAATCCCCCGTCGGGCATGGATATTTGTGCCGTCCTTAGTATTAGTTATTTCATAAGTAGCTTGTAAGTTTAGGGATTGATGACCCCGTAGTTAAGTCCCATAAGCTATACAAACATTTAAACATTTTGCCTCAGAACGCTTGGCCACTCCGCTGCGGCACAGCAGTGTCAATACGAACTGTTGCCTTCCGGTTAGTAACAGTTTGACTATGGGCACACAAACCTCTAGCTCGTCTTCAACTAACGACACAGCATCGACGTGCTCGATTCGACTGGTGTCGTGGTTTTTATCGTTCAAGGCAAATTTTGCCTGCACACAAATAATGGTCGTTTGCACGTGCGAGTGTACTCGTCCAAGACACTCTGACCCAGCCCCTGCTCTCGTTCCCCTTTGGTGTTTGTGGAATGAACGCTGACCAGCGTTGGGTGCGTGCAGACTGTAAGACCCGTTCCTTTGCCATTCCGGCAACAGAAAGGTAATGTGTCGTTACGAAAGGATAATTCACACCCACATACTGCGGTTAAAACTAAACGTGCTCTGCAAGACTTGCAGCAACTTCCCAGGCTAGCACCATCCCCAATCGAGCGCCTGATTTGATGGGATGACAACTGAAACTTGCCACTCGTCAACCCACCGATCTTTTAGAAATGCGTGAACAGGCCGAGCGGGCGTGGAATAATGTGTCCTAAAACATAATTCGACATCTGTATAATCGAATAGATGCTGGAATCAGCGCCTGCATTGCGCCCGTGGAAGCTACATCACATACATGGGCATTTCAGCATTGATCGATACCTGGTTCTCAATACCGTCTCATTCACTGATCCGTAAATGTAATCATTTAATATACTCCGTATTCACTGTTTCACCAATAAAACCCTATGGGTGACAGGTGTAGTGAAGAATAGTGGCACACGCGTTTACAACCTAGCAAATCTGCTGTAGTAAAAACTTTGCCGGCACAGAGCACCCCATGGTATAACAACACGGAGATTCCGGCACACACTTCCAGCTACTAGGATTCTCTTACTAAGGAAGTAGTTGAAATTAAACTAGCGAATAACCTTATAAATAGAGATGGAGGTTTTTGTTAAATTTCTGCATTTTTGTCAAACCATACACATCCCAGTCAGGATGAAAACACCAACATAACAATGTGAAATACCTGCTTCCACCTGGTAAAAACAGTAGTTTGTTGCTATCATCCTCAGACATATGCTGCATTATAGAATGGTCCGATCCCTAGTTTTCAAACATTATGTTCGCCTATCTAGCAGTCGTAATGTTCACCTTTGGTACGGATAACAGCGACGACGCGTCTTGACATGGAAGATATGTGGGCTCGACTGATCGCTAGAGGGAGATGGCTCTACATCTGCACACACAAGACATACCCATAATTCCTGGCAGCGGGGCAATGAGCTTTCAAATGTTCAAATGTTTGTAAATCTATCGGACCAAACTGCGTTGTCATCAGTCCATAGCTTACAAACTACTTAAACTAAAGTAACCAAAGGACAACACACACACCCAGCCACCGGGGAGGACTCGAACCTCCGCAGCGAGGCGCCTTATACCGCTCGGCTACTACACCGCGGCCTATGAACTTTGACGCTACGTTCTGTCACATCCCAGGTGTGTCCGACTGGGGTTCAGATCTGGCGTGTTAGGATCAGCAGATCGGCTGAAACTCGCCATCATGTTCTTCGAACCACAGCGCCACACACCTAATCTGGTGACATGGCACATTATCTTGTTGAGAATACCACTATCGTTGGGAAACATGATCGTCACGATGGGGTGTACGTGGTCTGCAGTCAATGTACGGTACTTCTTGGTCGTCATGGAGCCTCGCACGAGTTCCACTGGACCCATGGAAGCCCACTTGATCGTTCCGCAGAGCATAATTGAGCCGCTGCCAGCTTGTCCCCTGGTCTAGGAGCTGTTCCCTTCGAAAACGAAGGGTTTGCATCCTCCATTCATCATTATGAAGAAGTAATCGGTGTCCATTACAACATGCAACGCTCTATCTCTGCACCAACGTCCTGTAACGATGTCATGTGCCCATTTCAGTCGGAGTTGCCGATGTCGTGGCATTAATATTGGAAATTGTATGGACTGTCTGGGGCGGAGGACCATCGCCAGGAGTGTTAGGTTCTCTGTGTTTTCAGACACTCTTCTTTGCCACCCAGCTTTAAAGTCTGACGTTATTTCTGTCACAGTTTGCCGCCTATTTTAGCAATCTGTTCGGCCTAGATCTGTAATGGGAGGAGGCACCCGACTCACCGACATTTAGGCGTGTTAGCACCTTGGATTCGCTATTTGTTGAAGACACTCGCCACAGCTGTCTATGAACACGTAAAAAGTTGTGTAGTTTCCGAAATGCTCGTGCCAAGCCTCCGCGCTATCATAAACTGCTCTCGGTCAGACTCAGACAAATCACGCCACTTCTCCAATGTACACACGGAAACCACACTCACTGTAAATGTGTCTGATTAGCAATTATATCGATAGCAGGTGCGTGCTCATAATGTTATGTCTGATCAGAGTATATTACCAACTACGGTAGCAACTAGATAACAAAAAGATTTGAGCTATATATTGTTATTAATGTGCTATAAACTTGGGATAATATTTGAACCCTTAATTTTGTGGTTGCTTCATGGAAAAAATTTGATACCATCCAAACGTGACACTTCGACGATGTCGACAATATGTGGCCTTCAGTTCATACCATCACCGTACATGCCTCGTCCACCTTACCTGTCTTTTTTTTAGATAGTGGGACTGATTTATACCACAATCTCACCCCATATAGATAGTGATTTTCTGCTCTTTTACATTCATTAAATATTTTTAAGCTTTGCTCGAAGTCTACGTTTAAAACTGGTAATAATGGGTATAAAATATCGAAAATCGGTTGCTTAAAAACGCTTATTTTGAGCAGTTTTAAGAGTTAGGTTAAATTAAAGATGAAAATAACTGGTAAAACCGAAAACTGGTTATTCCAGCAATAAGCACTACTCCTAGCCTACTGCAGATCTGCTTGGGCGTGAAGCGCTGACCCTGGTACGTCTTGGTCAGACCATGCCGGGCGGATAGTCATCGCTCGCCTTCTGTGGGTGCGCGTTTGCTACGGCTGTAAAATAAGAAAGCTACTGCACCGCCGTCAAGAAACAGCGAATCGCGCACAACATGGTATACAGTCACCGAAAATTGTGACAGCCATCTTATAGGAAGAATACGTAACGTGGTCCAGTCAAAGGTAGGCAGCAAATGAGGTCCTACAAGGTGATCGTGGAAAATGTCCGCTCAAACGTTGACGGAGAATCGTTGCTGGTGACCACCGATGTGGATGGCGAGGGAATTGTCCTCAATGCAGATATGCAACACATGTATTGAGACCGACGGTCGTCACTTTGAACACTTGGCTGTTAAACAGTGTACGTCCATAACACAATAAATACGCATTTGACCATTTGTTTCCTATCTCAATAATCGGTTGTGGCCCTTCTATCAGCTGTTTGAGACACCGTGTATACCTATTTTATTGCATAATGCGCCACCACGCTACAGGTATTCGATCTCAAGGTGGGACGTAGTCATCATTAGTTGGCTTATCAGTGCATTTATCCATACACTGCCAAAACGAAAAGTAGTGTATCCTCTTAGTGTTTTTCTGGATGTCCTGTAGAGTCGAAATATCGTGTAGAAGCTTCTCCGACAGGAAATATGACGTGAATGTGCTTTCCTATTACCATCTAAGATTAAGGCGCTATTAGGGTTCGTAAATTACTGGGTTTGAGTAAGGTGTGCGTCTTTCAAATTCATTGCAATTGTGGAATGTCATATATTGGTCCGGTTATTAGGACTGTGGGGGACCGGCGCAGGCCACTGAACATAAGCGACGCATGCGTTTACAACAATCTAGCAAATCTGCTGTCGCAGAACTTTGCCTTCACACAGATCACCCCAAAGATAACAACACGGATATTCTGGCATGCACTTTCAACTATTGGAATTGTGTTACCAAGGAAGTAGTTGAAATTAGACTTGCGAATTATCTTATAACTAGAGATGGACGTTTTTACTTAAATCTTGCTTTGAATCCTGCTCTTTGTCTCGTAAAAATACAGAGGCACATGTTTAATTTCGCCTGACTTGTTGATCGATTCTTCTTACATTTATCAACGTTGCTTGTTTGATGGCGCTGTTGCTTACTTCTTCATTATGTGGTATCTTTTCTGTTTTCATTAAACAGTGCTCCCTGTCTGGCAGTGTTGCAGTGGAAACATCGGCGCTCTCACCCGGCTGCACACCCGTCAGTTTTTCGAATATTCAGTAAGCCCAAAGAAGCTCAGGTTTCACATAGTGTTGAAAGAATTGAGCTGAGGTTCTGCAACTTTTGGTCCCTAATTACGATTTTCGAGGTTATGTACTATAAAAACGAAATACAATTAAAATAATTTTCATGAAACGGGAAAACATTAAAAATAACAAACGTCCTTTCATTAAATTGGAAAAAGTTGTTATAAGCTCGATTAGTTCGTCGAATCAACACTCACTCACTGACCGACAATTATTACAGGAAAACGCAACCTTCAAAAATGCAATAAAATTGATTTTATATAAATGAAAACGCAAGGGTTAGGACTTGTTACGTTTCGTGATTATTTAAAAATTTTATATAAATATCATAGTCAAATTTTTGACGTCGCCTTCGATGTAAAAGTCCGTGAAGTTGATCCGATTTGTGCACCCATGGCAGATGAACAGACTTGTACAACGTAAGCCGCTTGTCCTGCATACACACTTGTTTTGACAACTAGATTGAAATTGCAGGACATAATGTGCAGTACTAGCTGCCATGCTTGTTTGCTTTAGTCAGAATTGATTTAAGGGGAGGCAGTAGGCGAAAATTCTCAAAAAATGACTTTTTTTTCTTATCAAAGATGCAAAATTTATTGCGAGCCTTTATATTTTTAAAATAATCTATGTGCATAGGATAAGAGTATCGATCGCATGAATGCTAATTTTTGAATATTCGTAATTTTGTACCTGATTCATATAGAAGGCTGTGGTTTTCATCCGTGCTAGGGGAGATTTTCTAGCATATGTTGGTTACACTGCCGTAAACAAAGATACTCCTTTTGTGCGCAAAATTATCAACAACTTATGTTTCTGGCAGTAAGTTTCTGTAGTTATATCGTGCTGTGAGTGTGTTTCCTCGGCTGTGTAACATTCTGAAGCTGCTGACAATGCCTAGAAGTACCACAAACTTCAAGAAACGTAAGTTTTGTGGCAGTAAGTTTCTGTAGTTATATCGTGCTGTGAGTGTGTTTCCTCGGCTGTGTAACATTCTGAAGCTGCTGACAATGCCTAGAAGTACCACAAACTTCAAGAAACGTAAGTTTTGTGGAAAGCAACATTATACAAAAACTGATTTACAAAATGTTGAGCGGGGACTGAGGCGCTCCAGTCACGGTCTGCACGGCCACTACGGTCGGGGGTTCGAATCCCCCCTCGGGCATGGATATTTGTGCCGTCCTTAGTATTGGCTAGTTCGTAAGTAGTTTGTAAGTTTAGGGACTGAAGACAACGTAGTTAAGCACCATAAGCTTAACAAACATTTGAACAAAATGTTGAGAAGGAACCTGGAAGTTCTACCGAATATGAGGGCAGTTTGAGCGTCCAGTAACTGAAAGTACTTCACCAACTAGCACTTCCAGAACGAAGATGGGTTACAGTAAAGTTAGTGAAGACCAAAATAATACTGATTTTGGTTCGCGTTATATATTGTGTGATAAACGTATCTTTACTGAAGTTTTTGAAGAATTTGCGTGTTGTCGATTATGTGGCGGTCAAGTAAAAGTAAATGAAGAGACGTAAGTGGCAAATGGTGTTGCATATAATATCAGTATTATGTGTACCGTTCGTAAAACTGAAAAATCCTTTTGGACCTCCAGTATTTCAATGGAAAATATGTATGAAGTCAATATCCGACTGTTTTATGCGATGAGAGCCATTGGCAAAGGACTCACAGCTGCTAAAACATTTTGTGCCGTCATGAACTTGCCACCACCTCCTACCAA
This sequence comes from Locusta migratoria, assembly GCA_026315105.1. Classification (NCBI taxonomy): domain Eukaryota; kingdom Metazoa; phylum Arthropoda; class Insecta; order Orthoptera; family Acrididae; genus Locusta; species Locusta migratoria. The sequence goes on along the minus strand of CM048755.1, from coordinate 26,479,871 downwards.
AGTCAGCAGATACACAAAGCAGTTGAATCTGTTGCAACATCTTCAATGAAAGCTACTGCAGAAGAAGCTGTATAATTAAATGAAAATAATGAAAATATTGGCCGCGCGGTTGTAGCCGAGCGGTCTGGAGCGCCACGTTACGGATCGTACGGCCTCCCACGTCGGAGGTTCGAATCCTCCCTCGGGCATGGATGTGTGTATTGTCGTTAGGTTAGTTTAACTTAGTTTAAGTAGTTTGTAAGCTAGGGACTAATAACCAAGCAGTTAGGTCCAATAGAAATACAAAACATTTGAACATTTGAATAAAACCATTGCTGTGGCTTTTGATGGCTGTTGGCAGAAGAGAGGGCTTTCCTAAAAAAATGCAGTTGATGCTGTCACCAGCATTGATACTGGAAAATTAATAGACTATCAGGTACTTACTAAGTACTGCCAGAGTTGTTATTCTAATTCAAACGAAGAACACACTTGCAAGAAAATCTATGAGGAAACAAGTGGGGGCATGGAGGCAGCTGCTGCTGTAAAAGTTTTTAGCAGGTCTGATGCAGGGAGAGGTGTGAGATACACACAGTTTTTAGGGGGCGGTGATAGTAAAGCTTACTTGTCTGTTGTAGCTTCTAATCCTTAGGATGAACATAAAATTCTGAACTGGAATTTGTCGGTCAAGTTCAGAAACAAATGGGCACTCGTCTTAGGAAACTGAAACAAACAATGAAAAGTACCAAATTGCCTGATCGAAAACGTTGAAAGGTCGGCTATCAGACAGAGTTATAGATGAACTTCAAAGATACTATGGGATGGCAATTCGAAATAATGTCTCCAGTATCTAAGACATGAAGAAGGCTGTCTGGGCAACATTTTTCCATAGACTATCAACAGATGACAACTTACAGCACTGTCTTTGTCCAGCACGTCCAGAAACATGATGTAAATACAGGAAAGCTGTAACTGATGGTACAGTATTTGTACACAAACACTCCATACCTTCAGCTGTAATTCACTTCATCAAGCCTCTATCGTGACTTAGCAAACCCAGAGCTCCTCATGAAGTGTCTACATGGACGAACCCAAAATCCAAATGAATCGTTCAAGAATCTGAACTGGAATCGAATACCAAAAAACGTGTTTGTTGATATGAAAACACTGAAATGGGATGTTGCTGATGCAGTGTTGTCGTTCAATGATGGTAATGGGATGGATTAGAGTATTGAAATTTCTTGGTAGTGATCCTGGTATAAATATTATGAAAGGTTTGCAGCTGTTGAACAGGATACGACTAGTCAAATCAGAATACACCTCTCAAATGAGCAATAAGGAAGCGAGATTAAACAGGAAAAGGAAGCTTTTGAAGCTGCAGGAAAAACAGGAAGGCGATGATAATTATGGTGCAGGCTGTTTTTGAACCTGGAGGTAGATAAAATTGTAAGTATTAAGGTAATGAACAACTTCTGAGAAACTACATGTTTAGATATATTTGTACCTTTTTCTCAGAAAGTACTAAATCAACTGTGTTAAAATTTTAGGCTCTGGTTCAGCAGAGCACAGCACAAGTATTACACAATAATGGTGGATTAATGTAGAAAATTTTAATAAAAACTTGTAACTTAATTTAAATATTATATGTCATAAACTTAATAGGAAAATGTTTTTAATCTGCTTCAGTGCATTCAAGATATGTATCATAATAAACTACAAAAATTTCATATTAGTATCTTTAACAGTTCAAGAGAAAAAGGTATATAAATTTACCTAATTAACATTGACGATATAGGGCCTACCGCCTCCCCTTAAGCAGACCTGCATGTACGCTCCATCACAATTCTTTGTCCGGAAGGTGATTTCCCATAGATACTTCAACTCAAAGGTAATGATGTAAATAAATTAAAGATCCGAGGCTTTTGTTTATATTAGATGAAATTAATGGAGGTAATGCCTTCCTCATGTAGTGGCAAACTCGATACAGCCCCTTAAAACAATCCGAATGTTTATAAATCTGTTGGACCAAAATGCTATGGTCATCAGTCCCTAGACTTACAAACTACATAAACTAACGTGCACTAAGGACAATACACACGCCCATGACCGAGGGAGGACTCGAACCTCCGGCGGAATCGGCCGCCGAATCCGTAGCATGATGCCTTAGACCACGCGGCTACTCCCGCGCCGCGATACAGCTGCTGTTTAGCCAGCGAAGATAATCTACATCTACATCTACATACATACTCCGCAATTCACCGTAAGGTGCGTGGCGGAGGGTACACCGTACCACTACTAGGCATTTCCTTTCCTATTCCACTCCCAAATTGAACGAGGAAAAAAAGAATGCCTATATGCCTCCGTACGAGCCCTAATTTCTCTTATCTTGTCTTTGTGATCTTTACGCGAAATGTAAGTAGGCGGCAGCAAGATCGTACTACACTCAGCTTCAAATTCCGGCCCTCTAAATTTACTTAACAGAAATTCACGAAAAGAACGTCGTCTTTCTTCCAGCGATTCCCAATTGAGTTGCCGGAGCATTTCCGAGACACTCGCGCATTGGTCGAACCTACCGGTAACAAATCTAGCTGCTCGCCTCTGAACCGCCTCTATGTCTTCCTTCAAACCGATCTGCTGCGGGTCCCAAATACTTGAGCAGTACTCAAGACGTGGTCGTACAAGCGTTTTATACGCGGTCTCCTTTACAGGTGAAGTACATCTTCCCAAAATTCTCCCAATAAACCGAAGTCGGCTGTCTGCCTTACTCACAACTGTCCTTACATGCTCGTTCCATTTCATATCGCTCTGCAATGTTACGCCTAGATATTTGAACGACGCGACCGCATCAAGAAGCTCACTACTGATGCTGTATTCGAACATTATAGGATTGTTTTTTCTACTCATGCGCATCACCTTACATTTTTCTACATTGAGAGCTAGCTGCCATTCTTCGCACCAACTAGAAATTTTGTCTAAGTCAACCTGTATGCTATTACAGTCAGTTACAGACGACACCCTCCCATACACCACAGCATCATCAGCAAACAGCCGCAAATTACAACTTACTCTGTCCATCAGATCATTTATATAGATAGAAAATAATAGAAAATAATAATGCTGGAAGTGTGGCCAAATTATTCTTTTGACAGACTACTTTCAAAACTACTGCGAACAGCCGATGACACACTGTTTACGCCGTCTTCAACATCACACCCGTACAATGCTAAAAGGAAACGGTCTCCAGCTGCTGCGATTTTCTGGTAGCATCCGATTGTTGAAGATAGAAACAGGCGTTCATGTGGACTTCTTGAACGACCTCATTTTCCCCTTTCTGAAAGAAGCAGAAGTACACAACCGTTTGTTGCGTTGAATAAAATGAAGTGGTTACGAAGATCTCAAAGTATCGTTACGAGCTCTGTACTGTAAAAACACCCTGGATTCGTCTTTTTCCTTTTCTGTTATTAGCATTGGTAGATTAATTGCAGGGTTGGATGTAACAGCCGTTATGGCGACAAAATCGGTATTTTCGCCTACTATCAATGACGCCGCTAACTTCGTCTGTCAGCACGGCCACTACGGTCGGGGGTTCGAATCCCCCCTCGGGCATGGATATTTGTGCCGTCCTAGTTCGTAAGTAGTTCATAAGTAGTTTGTAAGTTTAGGGACTGATTACCCCGTAGTTAAGTCCCATAAGCTTAACAAACATTTGAACATTTAACTTCGTCTTTTCTTCCTGATGACGTGGTGCATCGGTGGTGGTTCTCCCCGTATTCTGCCAGAAAACTCTAGCTCGGATGACAGTGCCTTCTAGGCTGCGACGCATTATGGATGTTGTCTGTGCCTGTACCCGTTTGACTGCAGAATGCCGATCTGGTGAAGGTGCTTGTGCGGAGAGCTTCCGTAGCGTCGCAAAATAGAAGTCCATTGTGTTCCGTTTCCGCAAGAATTGTTCTCTTCCGCATGCAATGCTCGGCGTATAGCAGGCTAGGCGCAGTCCACCGACCACTGCAGTGTCCTGGAAAATGTCGGTAGGCATCGCTCGCAGGTGTTCCAGGTATCTTCTATTGAACGTCTGGACTCAGGATCATGGAGGTTTGCGACGTTCATTTTCCAGGTGCCTCGACTCCTCCATACCCTCTGGCGCTGGAGTGCGATCGTGTTGTATATGCTGTGTGGTCTAAGAAGGCAATGGGCCACATTTCTGTATCAAGAGCAGCATTTGTGAGACCATGTGTAACAAACTCGATCAATATGACTTGCTGAATCACGTGACAAGTATGTGTATCCTGTCCGGTTGCCATGGATGCGTTCCCAAGTATCGATCACGTTCATATCTCTCAACAGCAGTCGTAACTCTTGGCAGTCGTAACTCTTGGCACGAGGTGCCTTTCGGGGCAAGCACGCAGTTGAAAACACCTACAAGTAAAAAATGATCATATCGACCCAAGAAGAGAGGAGCAATCTCTTCACGGTCCCGCTGTCGGTGAATACCAACGGAACATGTATGTTGATAATGCGGAGCCCAGGTATGGTCAACGCAAGCCCCCTCCTTGGCGGCAGATACAACACGTCTTCAGCTTCGATACCTTCACGTAAAAGTATCGCCGTCCCGTTGGCGCCGTCGTGCGTTGGTGATATATATGTGTCGTACACATACAGTGTGGGCAAACTGTCGACACAGACTTCCTGTAGGAGGGCTATGTCAACAACCGATGCCCTCAACATGTCATTTAGTAACTGTAGTTTGACGTGCGCTCTAATCGTATTGATGTTAATGGATGCTACTCGATATGCCTGATGCTGCACTGCACGGTGTAAGGCGTTCACGATGTTTGAATTTTTCGGAGTAGAGTTGATCGTCTGCTGGGTATTTTCGTGACCGTCGTAGCCTTCAGCATCTCCTATGTGACTAGTGTTCGGGTGGGGTGGCGGCAGCTGTCGCGTCCGTGACGTCATTCATTGAATCATCATCATGATCCTCGCACCAGATGACATGAGACAGTTTCAGTTCTCGCTGATACATCCCCGCTTGGATTTGCAGCGGCGGTGGGTCTGCACCAGGGTTGGGCTGCGGACCCCGTTGTTGGTCGCCGATCAATGATTCCAGATGTTTCTCGTGTACTAGGCAGTTTCGCGTCACTCTGTTGTGTGTTTAAAAGCGACTCGACATGTGTGCTTTGAAGTTCATTATCCTCACTTTGTGTTTCAGCGTCTCCCGTTGAACAAGTATCCGACGGCGACAGACGGCGTTTCTTGCGTCGCTTCGGCAATCGTTGCTTTCGCGTGTGTACCTTCGTATCAGAGCAGCGACTCCCGTCGTTCAAGGGCGGCGACGGGTGTGGACGCTACCATAACAATGTCCATTCGTGCTTCTAGGCCCTTCTTTTCAGCCGTCGAAGTCAACAGAGAAGTTGTGCGCGGATTATTCGGCAACTCATCTGTGTCGGCGGCCACCAATGCTGACGGTTTTTGTATTTGTTCTTGAGGAATGTGTAGGTCAATATTCGGCGTAGCGTCTGACCGGAGCAGGTTGACGTATGATAGTGGGAGTGACGTTGGCGTGGGCGTAGGCACTGCTTCCCCTGTTGTTACTTGTGCGATCCTCCGCTGTATGCATTCCGAACGAATGTGCTCGTCTTTTCCACATCATGAGCATGTCTTCGGCTGGCCGTCGTGAATAACTATGGCCCTACATCCTCCTATGAACAGGTAGGAGGACGTGTTTGGTAAATTCGATTCGGATTGGTCGAACTCCGTTAAGAACTGGGTACGTCGTGAAAGTCGACTTTTTTCTGCACCGTGACTGACCACCGTATGCGTATTGTACGTAGTCAAAGTAGTATTCTAGAAATGGAAGACGAAATGGAGGAAGAGGAGATAGGAGATACGATAATGCGAGAAGAATTTGACAGAGTGCTGAAAGATTTGAGTCGAAACAAGGCCCCTGTAATAGATGATAGTCCGTCTGAACTGCTGATCATTAGGAGAGCCATTCATGAAGAAATTGTTCCATCTGAATGCAAGATATGAGACAGGGGAATACACTCCGACTTCAAGGAGAATGCAGTAATTCCAATTCCAAAGAAAGCAAGTGCAGACAAATATGAAAATTACATAACTATCAGTTTAATAAGTCATAGTTGCAAAATACTAACACGAATTATTTACAGACAAATGGGAAAACTTGTGGAATCCGACCTCGGATAAAATCTGTTTGGCTTTAGGAGAAATATAGGAACACGGGAGGCAATACTCACATTACACTTATCTTAGAAGATAGGCTAAGGAAAGGCATTTAGCGTTTGTAGATTTGGAGAAAGCTTTTGACAATGTCGACTGGAATAAACCCTTTCAAATTCTGAAAGTAACAGGGGCAAAATATAGGGAGCGAAGAGTTATATTCACCTTGTACAAAAACCAGACATTGGTTATTATTCGAAGGGCATGAAAGGGACGCGGAGGTTGGGAAGGGAGTAGGACAGAATGTTGTTCAGTCTGTACATTGATGAAGCAGTGAAGAAATGCAAGGAGAAATTTGGAGAGGAAATTAAAGTTTAGGGAGAAGAAATAAAAACTTTGCGGTTTGCTGATGATATAGTAATTCTGTCAGAGACCGCAAAGGATCTGGAAGAGCAATTGAACGGAATGGACAGTATGTCGAAAAGAGGGTATAAGATGAACATCAACAAGAGTAAAACAAGGATAATGGAATATAGCGTCAGAAAGTCAGGCGATGTTGAAGAAATTAGATTAGGTAATGAGACAATAAAAGTAGTAGATGAATTTTGTTGTTTGGGTAGCAAGATTACTTCTGATGGCCGAAATAAAGAAGATATAATGTAGAATGGCTATGGGAAGAAAAGCGTTTCTGAAGTAGCGAAATTTGTTGACATCCAATATTAATTTAAATTTTAGGAAGTCCTTTCTGAAAGCATTTGTCTGGAGTTTAGCATTGTATGGGAGTGAAACGTGGACGATAAGGAGTTCAGACAAAAAGATAATAGAAGCTTTTGAAATGTGGTGCTACAGACGAATGATGAAAATGGGATAGGTAGGTCACGTAACTAATGAGGAGGTGCTTAATCGAATTGGGGAGAAAAGGAGTTTCTGGCATATCCTGGCTAAGAGAATGGCGCTGGTGGGACACACTCTGAGATGTCAATGAATCGTCAAAGTAGCATTAGAGGGAAGTGTGTGGGGTAAAAATCATAGAGGGAGACCGAAGGACGAATACAGTAAGCAGATTCCAAAGGATGTAGGTTGACGAACTTATTCTCAGATGAAGAGACTTGCACAGGACAGGGTAGCGTGGAGAGCTACATCAAACCAGTCTGCGGACTGAAAACCACAACTATTCAGAGACCTGCATAATCAATAACCACATCGCCGAAATGCTCGTCTGCATGCATTAGAGTCCCTGCTTATTAGCTCGAATTATTTTGTCACATACTGCTTCACTGATCATTTTCAAGTAGACAACACCAGTCAAAATAGAGATGTTGTGGCTCAATTGTAACGTCTTCTCGGACAAATCTTTCGATTTCATAACCGTTAGGTCGGGCATATTCGTTCGAAGAGCTGATCTTTATGGTCGACTCACGCCATGAGTGAGCCATTCTATAATAAGAAATACAACACCCGCGAGAGCGGCCGAACACGTAAACAAACGCGCGCGCGAGCTCTGCGGCGGGACGTAAACACGCCCGTCCTCGCCTCTTCGCTGCCTGACGCAGGCTGTCACCTCAGCTGCACCGACAGATGCTGCATCTCTTATAATTACTGGTACTTACATGTACTTGCAAAACTTCAAAGTTGATTTTCTCGATAATTTTTTGAGTTGCTTCGAATGGCTTTGTTATTTGAACACTGACGTTCACGTACCATAAATGTCAAAAAATTCTAAAATCAGATACCTATGTGGTCTCCGTTTCACAGAATATACAGCAGCTGAATGCATTTGACGGAGGCCGCATCCTTGTACTGCGTGAAGCAAGCATGTGGGACATTTAGACGTCACGTGGCCCGAATGTGAAATCAATGGATAACACGAGATCCCATGACCTCGGCAGCCACCATCGGTGAGTTGGAGACCATGCAATATCCAGTGAGTTCCCGCATACTGTCTCGACGACTCGCATCTGCCGAATTGGAATCCTACTGCAGAGATAGTTTGAACATTGAAAGGGGAGGCGTGTTAATACCGATAAAAAATATGTCGTAAGGAGTGAAATTAGTTCAGATTCGCAGTGTGAAATGATTTCGGTAAAAGAAAGCATGAAAAGTGGCTCGAACATGGTCATTGGAAGTTTTATAGATTATCTGGCTCAGCAGCAGTAGTGGCCTAACAACTTAGGGAAAACTTTGAGCCGCGGTGGAGTGGCCGAGCGTTCCAAGGCGCCTGGCTGCGGAGAGGGCCCTGCTCACCGTCGGACGTTCGAGTCCCCCGTCGGGTATGCGTGTATTTGTTGTTCTTAGTATAATTTAGTTTAAGTAGTTTGTAAGCCTAGTGAATGATGACCAGAGCAGTTAAGACCCATAGATTTACAAATATTTGAACATTTGTTTTTCAATTTTTAAAATATTTCCGTAGATTTCCTAGTCATTTTATAGTTTTTGGTGGAGATTTTAACTTACCGGATATAAACTGCGAGACAAATGTGTTTATCACAGATGGCAGGAATAGAAATCGCGCAATATTGTTCTAAGTGCTGTGTCCGAAAATTACCTCGAGCAATTATACAAAGAGTCGACTCGTGGAGGTAACGTGTTAAACCTGCTGATGACAAACAGACCCAAACGTATCGATTCAGTTAGCGTAGCTCAAGGAATCGGCGAGCATAAGGCAATTACAGCAGCAATGAATACAGCTATGAATAGAAAAATCAAGAAATGTAGAAGGATATTCTCATTTAGCAAAAGCTAAAAGGAGTAGATTTCAGAGTACTTGACTGTTCAACACGATAGCTTCGTCTCTAACACTGACACTGTAAAACAACTGTGGTGGAAGATAAGTGCACCGTACAATACACGCAAGATATGTATGTTCCGAGTAAAATTATGAGCGATGGGAAAGAGCCACCGTGGTTTAACTACCTAGTTAGGAAACTGTTACGTAAGCAAGGAGAACTTCACTGCAAATATAAATGAAGCCAAAGTCTTGCAGACAAACAAAAATTAAATGGTGCCGGAATTAGCGCAAGGGCGGCCATGCGAGGGTGTTCAACTACTGTAAGAACAAAGAGTTTTGTGTAAGGACTTGGCAGATAATCCTAAGAAATTCTGATCCACGTCAAATCGGTAAACGGGTCGAAATCAGATATCCAGACACTCTGTGACCATTAATGGTATTGAAACAGAGGATGGCACACAACAGACCGAAATATGAAATGTCTTTTTTCCAAATCTGTTTCACAGAGGAAGATTGCACGACAGTTCCTCCTCTTTACCACTACACGAACGACAAAATGGCAGGTACTTAAATAGAGGCCAGAGAGATTGAAAAGCAACTGAAATAGCTCGGGAAAGGCCGCTGGACCTGATGGGACCGCGCGGGAGTAGCCGAGCAGTCTGGAGCGCCACGTTGCGGATCGCGCGGCCTCCCGCGTCGGAGGTTCGAGTCCTCCCTCGGGCATGGATGTGTGCGTTGTCCTTAGGTTAGATTAACTTAGTTTGTAAGACTAGGGACTGATGACCAACATAGTTTGGTCCCATAGAATTACGAACATTTGAACATTTGGACCTGATGGGATACCAATTCGATTTTACACGGTGTATCCGAAGGAACTTGCTCTGCTGCTAACAGCAGTATACTGAAAGTCTCTAGACGAGGGAAGCGTTCCTAATGATTGCAAGAAGGGTTGTCGATCAGATGCGTAAAACTATAGGTCTGTATCTCTGACATCGGTCAGCTGTACTATTTTTGAACACATGTTTGTGTGTTATGTCACTTCTGGAGACCGGAAATCTATGTAGGAATCAACATGGGTTCTGAAAGCAACGATCATGTGAAACACAATTGGCGCTATTCATCGACGAGATTGAGAAGGCTGTAGATACATGATCGCAGGTAGGCCGTGTTTCTTAACTTCCGCAATGCGTTCGATACGGTTTCGCACTCTAAGTGCGAGCATATGAAATATTAGTCCCACTGTGTTACTGGATTGAGGCGTTTCTAGCCAACAGAACGCAGAATGTCATTCTCAACGAAGAGAAGTCTTCAGACCTTAAAGTGATATCGGGATGCACCAAGGCAATGTTATACGACCATTACTTTTCACAATATATTCATATGACCTCGTAGATATCACCGGAAGTTCAATAAGGTTTTTCGTGGATGTTACTGTAGTTTATCGAAAAGTCGCAACACTGGGAAAGGGAAGCGAAATGCAGGAGGATCTGCAGCGTATTGACGCATTGTACAGGGAATGGCAATTGAGCCCCAATGTAAACAAGTGTAACGTGCTGCGTTTCTACAGGAAGAAATATCCTTTATTATGTAACTATGCAACAGCAGGACACATACTGGAAGCAGTTACTTCCATAAAATATCCGGGAGTAGACATAGTGGCGATTTGAAATAGAACGACCATATAAACTAAACGACGGGTAGGGCAGATGCCAGACTGAGATTCATTCCAAGAATTCCGAGGAAATGTAGACCGCCAACAAAGAAAGTAGGATACAAAACTCTAGTTCGGCCGACTCTTGAGCACTGTTCATCAGTGTGGGATCTGTACCCGGCGGGGTTGATAGACGCCGTAGAGGGGATCCAACGGACAACAGCACGCTTATTACGGGCTCATTTAGTAAGCGCGCAAGACAAACCTCCTCTATCGCGGTAGGGCTTGTGTCAAAGTTGTAATTGCGTACGTTTCTTGATGAGTCAACCAATATACTGCCTACTCCAAGATATATGTCGCGAAGCGACCACATTGATAAAATTAGAGAGAATAGGGACAACACGGAGGAATACTGGCTATTTTTTTTTCCCGCGAGCCATACGTGACTGGAATAGCAGGAAGCGGCAATGGTACACACCATGACGTGGCTTGTGGAGTATGGATGTAGATGTAGATGCGTCGGTTGCCATTTACAACAGATCATCAACGCCGGCGTTTTTAGTGAGTCCAGCTTTCCGTAATCTCCGATGACCTTCGTGTTCATGTTTGGCGACTTCAAGGGCAGAGAGCATATCTTGTCAAAATTGCGGACACACACATAGGCGCAATCACTGGCATCATGGTATGGGGAACCATAGGATACACTGCTGTTGAAATGTTTGTTAAGCTTAAAGGACTTAACTACGGGGTCATCAGTCCCTAAACTTACAAACTACTTATGAACTAGCTTATACTAAAGACGGCACAAACATCCATGCCCGAAGGGGGGGGGGGGATTCGAACCCCCAACGGAGAACGGCCTTTTACATCGTAGCTTAGCGCCTCAATGCGCTCGGCCGCTCTGCCGCGGCTACACTACAGTAAAATGAAGAAAGAACACCATGAATTCGTCGACACTGCAGAGGGAAATTTTGTTGACAAAGTCTTCAGGATATATAGGGGAGACCGGGGCACGATGGCCATATTTTTTTTATTTTTCTGAAAATTAATTTATTTGACATATTTAAATTTATGAAATTAATATTACATTTCAGATAGGTATTTACTGAATCTGGATGGCAGTTATTAAACTTGAAAATATCAGTAAAAAGTGTTAGAAAAATTAATTACTGGACATGTGTCAAGTGGGCCAATCTGCCCCTACCTCGGGGTAAGTTGGCCTAGAGGCTGGGGCACGTTTACCCACTTAGTCGTTTTGTAAGTATAACTAGGAAATCAAAATAAAACTAACAACTATCAATAAATATACTTTATTGCACATAATATCAAGTTCAATATTCAGTTAAATGCTTAACATTCAGGACTATGACAACAGGACAGCTTAAACTTATTAGGACTTACAGTGTCTTAATAAAAACCAGTCAGCTTTAATCAATGTCCAGCTTAAAAGGATCAGCACAGTTTCAACACTCATAAAATAGTCCTCGGATTTCATATTTCATCTCTGATGAGCCCAACGCTTACAGTTTGTGAACAGAATTCCTTGTTCTCCAGTTGATCACAAAGACAAGATAAGAGAAATTAGGGCCCGTACGGAGGCATAAAGGCATTCTTTTTTTCCTCCTTGTATTTGGGACTGGAATAGGAAAGGAAATGCCTAGTAGTGGTACAGTGTACCATCCGCCACGCACCTTACGGTGGATTGCGGAGTATGTGAGTAGATGTAGATGTAGACTGTTTCAAAAAGGTACTGTGACTCTTCCTCATGGTCATCATTATCTCCGTTTTGCCTTTTATTGCGTTTGATGCCTCCTGCAGTTGATTTTGTTAATTTCATTCTACTATTCCTTGCACTTTCTTTTTGAAAAAGGGCTTTTCTATTATGTGATCTATTTTTTCTTCAGTATTTCTTTCCAGTGCTTTGGTCCAATGGGAAGGGTTGAAATTCATTGTGTGTTTCCTGAGTTTCAATTACCTGTGCAAACTGACATGAGGTCTGTCTGTACTTAGCACAGTACCTCCAGTACGATTTTCTTGGAATCCCAAAGTCTTTGCTACCAGTCCTCACAGATCATTCCCTTTCTTTTACTTCTAAACCTGCTCTTAGCATCGTATCTTCAGGAATCAAGGAAATGAAGGAGATTCTGACTTCTCGGATTACTGTTTAAGATTAAAATAAAATTTACTGGTTGGAGTTTATTCAGCGCTTTTTATCTCGTGAATATGACGATCTTTTGACTTCTGAAACGTATCAAAATATATTTAACTTCGACAATTATTTTAATAATGTAATAAATTCGAAGAATTATAAACTTTATTATCATTAAATGTAACAACCCTTTCATTGAGTTTAAAGAAGTACAGCTCGTATAGGACGTGACAGGTTGTCTCGGCTGGCCATCGTGCCCCGTCCTCTCTGAGCCAACCTGCCCCATCACCATCTTTACAATAAATTATGTACTTTAGGAAACTCATTGAAGCAATTAAGTCTGCTTCCCATATAGAAATGATTCTTAAACTACATCCTTCTATTATACTACTCACCCCGTTGCGCCTAAAGCAAACAAAAGTTAAATAAAACATATTAACTGACGAGTAGAATTTTAATGAAAAACGCACAAAAACAAGTAAGTATTATAGCTTGTCCAAAACTTCGCCGCGTGAGATATTGGCACTGTATAAGGAGAGGGACAGTGCTACCCACTTTCTCTTTGATATCTAAGACGATCTAGCGTCTATTGTATGAACTAATTCGACTGGGCCATCCTGCCCCTATGGCCAACGTGCCCCGGTCTCTCCTATAACACATGATCAAACAGATAGTACCATTTGCAACAATGCAAGGCAAGTCTCCCACGTAGACGATCGTAGAGGTGTCTAATGTTGTCTTCCGGAATGGCCAGCAAAGCAGTTAGCACCTGGTGCCTCAGGTGGGACAGATTTTGTGCCGGTCGTGTAGTCCGCGAAAGATGACGCTTCATCCGGTTCCAAACATGCTCCATGAAGACAGATCTGGGGATCGTGCCTGGCCAGGGTGGTTGACGTACACCTTGATGAGCACGTCGGTGGTACGGGATACAAGTGGCCGTGCATTGTTCTATTGGAAAAGCATACACCTTGTTAGTGCATGAATGCTAGAAATATGGGTTGAATTATGGTTTCAGTGTAACATGCAATGTTCAATATTCCCTACACGATTGCCGGCGGAGAACAGCCACTGTAGGATATGGCTCTCTACACCATGACACCGAGTGTCGGCCTCGTGTGTTGTTTACATTCTCAATATGATATCCCTCTGCTCGGTCGACTAATTTACGATATTCTTTTTTTCATTTTCCAGGAGTGAATTTTCAATATATTGTTGACCCTCGGCCAGGCACGCAAATGTAATTTGCAGAGTACCCATGTCGATGTAGAAATAGATCCTAATGTTTGCATTCACTCGGTTCAAAACTAACTCTTAGTCTACAAGATTTGTCAGAACGCTATACTATAAAACAGCATGACCCTCCGGTCACATAAACACAGTTTCGATATTACTGACAGTATTGCATATCAATCTTTACGCATGCAACTGTCCGAAACTATCTCCACAATTATGTGTTGTTACACTTCGAACAACACTAACAAGACGACCGCAGACGAAAGTAATTCGTATCAAATTAACAGCTGGCCGCCCGAAACGCAACATCTTGAAGGAAACATACAAATCAGGCGAATTTTGTAGCATGCGTTTGAGGCGACGAGAGGTGCACATGATTAGCGTTTCAGCGCAGGCACTCTTTAAGCGCGCAAATAACACCACCTGCAAGAGCTGTGTCAAGAGGGAAGAGATGGCAGTGTGCAAGTACATCTACATAAATTCTCTGCAAGTCACATTCAAGTGCACGGCAGAGGGTCCATCGAACCAGTTTTATGATAATCTCTTTACAGTTGCATTCTCTAATAGCTCCCGGGAAAAAGGAACACATAGATAATTCAGTTTTCGATCTGATTTCTCGTATTTTATTCTGATGATCAAGTCTCCCTATGTAGGTGGATGCTATAAAATACGTTCGCACTAGAAAGAAAAATTTGGTGAAAGAAATTTGGCAAATAGATCTCGCCGCAATGGATAACGCCTTTGTTTTAGTGATTTCCATCCTAACTCGTGCATCATGTCTGTGACACTCTCTCCCTATATCGCGATAATACAAAACGAGCTGCTCTTCTCTGAACTTTCTCACTCGGTGGGGATCCCACAATGCGCACCAATACTCGAAAATAGGACGCACAAGTGTAGTGTAGGTAATTTCTTTAGTAGAACTGTTGCATATTTTAAGTGTTCTTCCAATGGAACATAGTCTTTGGTTCGCCTTTCCTACAAAATTTTCTGTTTATTCTTTCCAATTTAAGTTGATCGTAATTGTTACTCCTAGGTAGTTTGTTGAATTTACGGCCTGCAGATTTGTCTGATTTGTCGTGTAAATAAAGTTTAACGGATTTCTTTTAGTGGTCATATGGATGACTTCACACTTTTCATTATTAAGGGTTAATTGCCAAATTTTGCATAATGTAGGTAACTAAATCATTTTGCAGTTGCTTTTGATCTTCTGGTGACTTTACGAACCGATAAATGACAGCATCACCCACGAACAGTCTAAGAGAGCTACTCAGATTGTCTCCTACATCGTTTATAAAAATAAGGAACAGTAGGGGCTCTGTAACACTTTCCTGCGAAACGCCAGATATCACTTCTGTTCTACTCAATGACTTTCCGTTAGTTACAACCTCCTGCGTCTCTTCTGACAGGAAATAGCGTATCTAGTCACACAACTGTGGCGATTTCCATAAGCACGCAATTTGATTAGAAGACACTTGTGAGGTACAGTGTCAAAAGCCTTCCGGTAATCTAGAAAAACGGAATCTATTCGACACCCATTGTCGATAGCACTTGAGGAGAGTATGTGTTCTAAAAGCCTACTGCAATCCGACGTCAATGATATAGGCCTTTCATTCTGCGGATCACTCCTCTTGCCTTTCTTGAATAATGGAGTGATCTGTGCAACTTTCCAGTGTTTGGGTACGAATATTTCACTGAGCGAGCAGTTGTATATGATAACTAGGTTTGGGGCTATGGCATCAGCAAACTCTGAAAGGAACCTAATTGGTATACAATCGGGACCGGGAGAATTACTTTTGTTAAGTGATTTAAGTCGCTTTAGAACTCTATGGGTATCTACATCTAAATTACGCATGTTGGCAGCTGTTATTGATACGAATTCTTGAGTATTTGCTTCGTCTTCTGTGATTGAGGAATTTCGGAAACGCTACCCTACAATAATTGTAGTTATATGCGGTTGTTTTACGTAATGATGACTTGTAAAAGTCAGCGAGCGTCTGTCGAGCATGTTTTGGTATTAACCGAAGAAGAATAGTTGCTCTTGCCTTTAGGGATTGCGTGTTATCATTGAGAGAAATCCGAGATTGTGTCGGACGTAATCAAGCAACTGTGATGCGGATTTGTGTTCGTTAGCTGCAGAGAGAAATGACGGACCGATTGCACCCTGCTCGTTGCATCACTACAGGTGCGGAACAGACGTGTTGTGTGTATGAATGCTGATCGTGGCCGCGCAGAGTAGCCGACACCGGGGCTAAGCGACCTCTGTAAAAAAAAAAAAAAAACACCAAAGTCCGCAAAGCAAAGATCTACCTGAGGAGAGAGAGAGAGAGAGAGAAGGAGGTCTGGAGCGCCACGTTGCGGATAGCGAGGCCTCCCGCGTCTGAGGTTCGAATCCTCCCTCGGGCATGGATGTGTGTATTGTCCTTAGGTTAGTTTAAGTTACGGACTAATAAACTAGGAGTTGAGTCCGATAGATTCCCAAACATTTGCACTTATTTTATTTATTTATTTATCTTTTTTTTAATGTATCGTTTTGTCACTTCACGAACCATACCATGAAAAGTTCGGTGTGTCGCGCAACAAGTAGTGTCCGTACGTAACTCCCGGCATAATTTTCAACAAGTGGACGGTCCGCAAGGCGTCAGTTACTCCGATTATCAATGAATCAATGGCGTCAGCGACGGTCATGGACAACCAGATTGGAACATCGTTTATGACGACGAATCCCGAATTTGCCTGCAGCCCTTCGATAATAAAAGTATAGTGCGGAGACTGTCAAACTGTTGTCTTATGCATTGCCATCTTGGTCCTGCACCTCGTGTTACGTTTGGAGTAGTACAGATTTCACCCGTGGGATAGACAGCACACCAACCAGCCAGCATTACAACTCAAGTTTTGGAGCCTGTTGTCCTGCCTTACCTTGAGAACTTGCCGACGGCCACGTTGCAACAGGATAACGTGTGACCAAACGTTGCCCACCGGACAGTATTGTAGCCTTCGCCTCCTCGTTCTCCCGATCTGTCGCGTATCGAAAACGTGTGGCTGATGATTGTTGAACTACTGGCATGGAATACACCATGAGAAACAATCCTGTAATTTTCGAGTACAGCAATAGTAGTGTGCTGCTTGACAGAGTCGCGTCAATTAAATATGTAGGCGTAACGTTACACAGCGATATGAAATGGAACGAGCATATAAGAACAGTCGCGGGGTAGGTAAATGGTCGAGTTCGGTTTATTGGGAGAATTTGGTGAAGGTGTGTTTCGTCTGTAAAGGAGACTGCATATAAATCACTTGTACAACCCCGTCTTGAGTATTGCTCAAGTGTTTGGCATCCCCGCCAGATCGGTTTAAATGAGAAACATGTTCAAATGTTTGTAGAACTTATGGGACTTAACTACGCGGTCATCATTCCCTAAGCTTACAAACTACTTATGAACTAACTAAGACTAAGGACGGCACTATTATCCATACCCGAGGAGGGATTAGAACTCCCGACCGTAGTGGCCGTGCAGACCGTGACTGGAGCGCCTCAGTCTCCTCGGCCACCGCGGCCGGCTTAAATGAGAACATTAGAGGCAGTTCAGAGGCGGACGACTAGGACTGACACTGGTAGATTCGGTCAATGCCCGCGTGCTACTGAAATGTTTCGGGAACTCAAATGGGAGTCGCTGGAGGGAAGGAAACGTGTTTTTGTGTTTTTTTATTTTTTTTATTTTTTATTTATTTATTTATTTATTTATTTTTTTTTTTTTTTGGAACACTGTTGAAGAAATTCAGAGGGCCTGTATTTGAGGTGGGCTGCAGAACGAATCAACTGCCGCCAACGCACATCTCGCGTAAAGACCACAAAGATTAGATCAGAGAGATTAGGGTTCGTATGGAAGCAAACAAGCATTTGTTTTCCCATCGTCTTATATGGGTGTGGAACAGGAAAGCAAGTAACTAGTAGTGGTAGCGAGTACCCTCCGCCACGCAGCTTTGGGTGTATTGCGGAGTATGTATGTAGATGGGGATTTGCCTCTACACCAGATCAGCTTTGGCAATAAGTGGAACCAGCATGGACTGCTATACATAAACAACACTTCCACAGCCTCTCTGATTCAATGACGAGGCGTGTAGCAGCGGTTATAGACACCAGTTGCGGCAACTCGCACTACTGAATTCATCGTCATCCTCATCTCATATATGGCTGTAGTCGTGGTTTCGGTACAACGTGTTTCTCCCAAATAAATCCGGCTGATACCACCGGTGTGGATACGCAGCAGTGGCGCAGATTATAGAAACTGTGAACGGCGCTGTTCAATCTTGTGGAGAGGTATCAGAGCGAGGCCCGCGACGTGTTCCGATGGCGGGAAATGCGTTTATGGCGAGCCGGCGCGGCGCGACGCGTCGCGGCCAGGCTGTAATTTCCGCATTGTGCGCCTCACCTGATTCCCAGGCCGCCGGCATCCCGCGCGGAAATTGCCAGAGCCTCGTTCCTCTCCCACTCGCCATTTCCGCGGCCATCGTTCCGATACGCCCATTACCCCGCTACTCGATAACTAAGAAATACTCCCATGGCGATCCTTGTTCACGCCTCGATTTTCGATATTACCCACTCGTGCGGCTGCTTTTAGAAGGAAGACATCTATATCCATTTCCAGATTCTGCAAGGTACTGTGAAGTGTATGGCGGAGGATGCATCTCGTTGCAGCACATGTTACGGATTTCTTATAGTTAAGTTCTTATATAGAGAGACAAGAATAACTGTGTGCGCTTAATTATTTCAAGATAGTTCCGAGCACTCCGCGCGGTTTGAGGCATCGTGTCACGGATAGCGCGCCCGCTCCCGTAGGGAGTTTGAGTCCTCTCTCGGGCATCAATTAATTTAAGTAGTTAGTAAGTCTGGAGACTGAAGACCACAGCAGTTGGGTCCTTTAGGTTTGCAAACATTTGAACATTTTTTATTCTAATTTCCAGCGTATATCTGGGAGCCTTTGAACTTGACGTTGACATAGAACGGGTTTGGACGATACGAATCCGACTCTAATGTTGTACGCTCACGAAACGCTCGCTCACACACAGCCGATAACACAAAACAGTTCCTGGCATAAAAGGAGGTTCTGCAACTGGAACATCGACCATAATCGCCAGATCTCAATCCTCCGGACTTCTTCTTATTCCCTTGACTCAAACTCGCTTTGAAAGGAAAGAGATTTTACCATATTCCTGACATCAAACGAAACGTGACGAGGCTTTTGAACATTATCCCAAAGGAAGACTTCGTGCAAAGTTGCCAGGACATGGATCTCAGAGCTCAGGAGTGCACAGTTAAATGTTCAAATGTTTGTTTAGCTTATGGGACTTAGGGTCATCAGTCCCTAAACTTACAAACTACTTATGAACTAGCTTACACTAAGAACGGCACAAATATCCATGCCCGAGGGGGGATTCGAACCCCCGACCGTAGTGGCCGTGCAGACCGTGACTGGCGCTCCTCAGTCTCCTCGGCCACCGCGGCCAGCAGTTCACAATTATTGGAGGTAACTATTTCAAAGGACAGTAAGGTAACTGTAGTTCGTAGTTCATCTACGTTAATGTTACAGGATTATTCACCGAACTTTATCATCATAGGTTGTATTACATTACACTGACATTTTGTTATTGTGGACTGACATTAATAGGAGAGGTGATATTTGATTAATTTTATTTCCATATTTGTATTAGAAAATTCACTAGCACGTTTGGTGACTAGGGAATAAGAAAGTAAAAAATAAAATAAAAAATGCAAAATAGCAAGTTCTCGCCGCGGTGGAGTAGCCGAGCGGTCTAAAGCACCTCGCTGCGGAGCGCGCGGTTGCCCGCCGTGGAGGTTCGAGTCCTCCCTGGGGCATGGATGTGTCTGTTTGTCCGTAGGTTAGTTTACCTAGGTTTAAGTAGTTTGTAAGCTACGGACTGATGATCACGCAGTTCGGTTCGATAGATTTACAGACATTTGAACATTTGAGCAAGTTCTCGTTTGTATGTTGTTGTTCTGTTACTACGTACTGGCTGTTTGGAGCACTAGTAGCGCTTCAGCTGTCAAAAGAGTTTCGCGATTTTTTTTTTTTTTTTTTTTTTTTTTTTTGAAACTTTAGTTTTAGCTGGAAAGTTTTCCACGAGTTTTGAAACTCGGTATGTTTATAGATTTTGATGTGTTCTTTTCGAATGTTCACTCGCAAAACGGCACCGAAAAACAGTTTTTTTTTAAGATCCCTTCCGACTCAGTTTACGACGAAATGTTTACGTGATAAATCGGACAAGAGAAAATGTCCTACAATTTATGTCTTAACCTTATTTTGTGAAATGAGTAATTTCATCGTTCGAGCGCCGAAAAACCTACTCCTACACGGATATTGACGACAAACGTATTTTCACACCACCATGAACTAGAGTAATTGGCACGGTTGTTTTAAAGTTGTATCACAAGTAGGCGTAAAACGAAGTTGACCCACTGATCACCAAATTTAGTGCACTCACCTTCGCCTCTCTATCCTTGATGGGCCATATTTTGAGAGTTCTTCATTTTCATCACTGAGTAAAGTCTCACGGATATTTTTTTGAAATTGAATTCGATGTGTAAGTGTATTGAAATACTCTTCCAACCAGTTTCTGCCCATTATGTAACCGATGGGTCACATGAATGACACTAATGAACGGAACCCACAGAGCCTTACAGAAACAATATTCAATGAATGAATGCATGGTCTTGCGGTGATATGAAAGAACGAAATATTCTCGGGACTCCACCCGCGGCAAGTGATTAGAATTATACAAGCTTTCAGGCAAGTTGTCCTTGCAGAAGTGGTAAAAGATTGCAGCATCGCCGTTGCCTTGCCTAAACGAGGGCCTCAATGCGCCTCAATGCGCTTGGACATTCCTCCGCGGCTGGAGACTAGAAACCTGCTCGGTAGGAATCAGCATGGATGTAGAAAAAGGCGATGGTGTGAAAACCAGTTGGGGCTATTCGTCCACGAGACTCAGAGAGAAAAAATGTTCAAATGTTTGTTAAGCTTAAGGGACTTAACTACGCGGTCATCAGTCCCTAAACTTACAAACTACTTATGAACTACCTACAACTAAGGACGGCACAAATATCCATGCCCGAGGGGGGATTCGAACCCCCGACCGTAGTGGCCGTGTAGACCGTGACTGAAGCGCCTCAGTCCCCTCGGCCACCGCGGCCGGCAGACTCAGAGAGCCGTAGACACGGGTTCTCAGGTAGATGCCGTGTTTCTTGACTTCCGCAAGGCGTTTGATACAGTATCCCACAGTCGTTTAATGAACAAAGTAAGAGCATGTGGTCTATCACACCAATTGTGTGATTGGATTGAGGAGTTCCTAGATAACAGAATGCAGTATGTCATTCTCAATGGAGAGAAGTCTTTCAGAGTAAGAGTGATGTCAGGTGTGACACAGGGGAGTGTTGTGGATTCGTTGCTATTCACAATATATAGAAATGACCTTGTGGATAACATCGGAAGTTCACTGAGGTTTTTGCGGATGATGCTGTAGTATATAGAGAGGTTGTAACAATGGAAAATTGTATTGAAATTCAGGAGGATCTGCATCGAATTGACGCGTGGTGCAGTGAATGGAAATTGAATCTCAATGTAGACAAGTGTAATCTGCTACGAATACATAGAAAGAAAGATTCTTAATCATTTAGCTACACTATAACTGGACAGCAACTGGAAGCAGTTAATTCCATAAATTATCTGGGAGTAGGCATTAGGAGTGATTTAAAATGGAACGACCATATAAAATCAATCCTCGGTTAAGCAGATGCCAGACTTAGATTCATTGGAAGAATCCAGGTGGGGTTGATAGAGGAATTAGAGAAGATCCAACGGACACCAGCGCGATTCGTTAAAGGATCATTTAGTAATCGTGGAAGCGTTACTGAGATGATCGATAAACCCCAGTGGAAGACTCTGCAGAAGAGACGCTCTGTAGCTCGGTACGGACTTTGTCGAAGTTTCGAAAACATACCTTTACCGAGGAGTCTAGCAGTATATTGCTCCCTCCTACGAATATCTCGCGAAGAGATCATGAGGATAAAAGCAGAGAGATTAGAGCCCACACAGAGGCATACCGACAATCTTTCTTTCCGCGAGCAATACGTGACTGGAATAGGAGGGAGAACCGAAATGCCGTACTCAAGGTATCCTCTGCCACACATCGTCGAGTGGCTTGCGGAGTATGGATGTAGATGTAGATATTCTTCGTGTCTGTTTTCAATATTCTCTGTTAGGACTATTTATTGTTGGCCCTATACAACTAAATCAAATGTTCAAATATTTGTAAAGTTTATGGGACTTAACTACGGGGTCATCAGTCCCTAAACTTACAAACTACTTATGAACTAACTAAGACTAAGGACGGCACAAATATCCATGCCCGAGGGGGGATTCGAATCTCCGACCGTAGTGGCCGTGCATACCGTGACTGGAGCGCCTCAGTCCCCTCGGCCACCGCGGCCGGCCCTATACAACTGTACGTAACTGAGTGATCAGCATGGATTACTGCTGTGCCACACGGGTGACTCAGGTTCAACTTCTGCTTCTGCCAATGAATTTTCCTAGTCGACATGACTGGGAAGGACAGCAGTCAGCTTCGTGAGACCAGCTGAGAAGCTACGTGACTGAGTAGTAGCGGTTCCGACTCCAAGAAAGGCGACAGTGAGCGGGAGCCCGGTGCACTGACAACACGCCCTCCGTATCACGACCTCTGCCGCCACTGGAAGACCATGACATGGTGATCGGTACATCTCGACTAACATAGTACGTCCTGTTAAGAGAGCAAAGGTAAAATCTTGTTATATTGGGAGTGTGGTGTCGCACAAGTACAAAGTGCGCGCCACCTACTTTCGCCGCGCGCCGCCATGCACGCACGGCGCGGCGTTCTTACGACGACAGCCATGAGCGCCCTCTGCTGCAACCCCGCTCATGGCCACCACGGAAAGACATCGTTCACTTGGGACTGAGATAGCAACCAGTTAGGACCTTCGGAATCAGATAGGCACCAGTGAAGACTTGGCTATCGTACAGGCACTAGGCAGGCCTCTAACAACTATGTATCAACATTCTGCAGTACTATGTAAAAGTTAAGTATTGTATAAATTCTGTGCAATATATATCTCGTTCTAATTTACTCTAGTGTTTCTAGTTTCTGGCTGCTCCCCTCCGTACCTGCACCAGCGTGTTATCTTTATTCCTGTGTCGGTCTCATTCCACTCGGCCACCGACACCTACAACGGAACGAGACACAAAAGCGGCGACGAGGCTGAGACACAAAAGGGAGTATTACAGGATACCAGTAATATTATTTTCACAAAAAGTCAATTTTTAGAATTTTGTCAAATGCCCAAATTTACACGAGTAAACATTTATTCCATGTTGCCAATCTTTGTACCACTTTGAAATCTTATCGGTACTCTTTAAGTGGCGTAACGTGTTAAGAACTGATCTAACAACATGAATACCGTTTTTTTTGTCTGTTTTATAATGCAGTCTTATCATAAACAGCCTCTAGGCAGTGTGCAGGCGTAGCTTGCAATACCTAACCTATATTTAACGTCTAACTGACCTGCTTGGAATGCCATGTGTTAGACTTGTGTGCTCGTCCTTGAAACAGCAAATCACAATCCTTGACGTAAATGTTTGACAGTGAGAACTACGCAATGGAATTTTGATAACATAAGAAATAATTTAACCCTGTAACATCAAAAATAAGATGTGAGATCTTAGTATTAGAATGTATATATACTGAATCTCCTCTTAGCCAAAATAACTGACACGTAAGAAATTCATCCTACATAAAGATACTACTACAGTTTCTCATGGTTTGTAAAGCATTCTCCTGAAACCAATGAAAAAAGGGCACTAAGTACGCAAAGGAAAGTTTTTGGAGTGCCGAGCCGGTAGGAAAGGTGTGGTCTCATTGGCTGAAGGGAACAGGGGAAGACCTGCGATGTGTTGTTACGACGATTCTTATTGGCTACTGAGCATAAGTGCGACTTGGTTGCGAGTGCGAGAGAGATGTGGAAACATATATGCGTCCGCGAGGCCCGAAAAATCACTTCCTCTCTCTGCTCTTCTCTCTATGGCGACACGAGGGGACACTAAGTTAGATTCTTCACGACTCACTGTTATTTGCCTAAGGGCGTTGAACAGTGAATTTGGCGGTGATGAGTGTTGAATCACATGCTTAACTTGTGATTAAGGCACTATCACAGAGCGGAGGGCACTTTGCCAGTCCAATCTTTGATAGTTAAACGTCTGCGGACGATTTAATTGGAGTCATGTGGTGGGCTAATATGCAGAATTAACGCACCCTGCCAATTGTAGTTTCGACTAGGGAAGAAAAGTAGCGAGTTTTGGCTTCACTAAGAGCGATAGAAAGTGTTGGCTGTTTCATTTCAGCTGTCAATAAGGCCAGTTAGTTTTTGTAGGTTTCAAAGACGCAGCCATCGTAGGCAGTTGACGCAGCGCATACGCAACGGAACGTGATTTTTAAGATTTTTTGAGCAGGTTAGGTTTCGTGCAACGCCACCGACACCAGTACGACATTACAGTTGACATTACGGCAACAGCCTCTCCTACGGTGTCTCAATAACATGATAGAATCACGTATAGGCGCGACACCTCAGCCACCCTCAAATTATATATATAAACGCCGTCAAGAACATGTCCCGCCAGATATATGCGACCTGGTTGAGTTGTGTTTATCTTCGACCTACTTCAAGTAGCAAGAAAGATACTATGAGCAAACTGACGGCGTAGCAATGGGGTCTCCCTTATCCCCGTTGGCAGCCGACATATTCAAGGAGGCCTTCCAAGCAATGGCACTTTGTTCCGCCCCTTTACGCCCAAGATGCTGGTTCAGATACGTGGACGATACGTTCGCAATATGGCCCCACGGTGAGATGGACTACACAAGTTTCATGATCACCTGAACAAATTGCACAAGAAGATCCAGTTTATATTAGAGATCGAGAAGGATGGCGCTATTCCATTCCTAGATTTGGAAGTTTATAGAACAAGGCAAGGCACACTTGGGCACAGGATATATCGGAAGCCTACAGATACCGACAGGTATTTGCACGCCCAATCAAACCACAAAACCACAGATTCTTTGAGCAACATCTACATCTACGTTTACATCCATACTCCGCAAGCCAACCGATGGTGTGTGGCGGAGGTACCTCGAGTAACACTGACGATTCTTCCTCCTATTCCAGTCACGTATTGTTCGCGGAAAGAAAGATTGTCAGTATGCCTCTGTGTGAGCTCTAATCTCTGTGATTTTATCCTCATGATCTCTTCGCAAGATACACGTAAGAGGGAGCAACATACTGCTAGACTCCTCGGTAAAGGTATGTTCTCGAAACTTCGACAAAAGCCCGTACCGAGCGCCAGAGCGTCTCTCCTGCAGAGTCTTCCACTGGAGCTTATCGATCACCTCTTTAACGTTTCCACGATTACCAAATGATCCTGTAACGAATCGCGCTGGTGTCCGTTGGATCTTCTCTACTTCCTCTATCAACCCCACCTACTCCGAGCGTTAGCTCCGTCTCTAATGACCAAGCTGTCGAGGGGACGTTAAACCCCAATCTTCCTTCCTTCCTTATCAACCCCACCTGGTACGGATCCCACACCGGTGAGCAGTATTCAAGCAGTGGGCGGACACGTGTAGTGCAACCTACTTCCTTTGATTTCGAACTGCATTTCCTTAGGATTCTTCCAATGAATGTAAGTCTGGCATCTGCTTTACCGACGATTGATTTTATATGGTCGCTCCATTTTAAATCACTCTTAATGCCTACTCCAAGATAATTTATAGAATTAACTGCTTCCAGTTGCTGCCCTGCAACAGAGTAGCTCAACGCTTTGTTTAAACATTTAAGCAACATATATTGATCCTGTGTGCCTCCCATACATGAGAACTGCTGAGTCTCCCTTTTTGTAGCGTGGGTAGGAGGTGGCAATGACTAGCAAGGATGTGGACAAGGTCTGCAACTAACAGAAGTGATTAGTCCTCAAAGGATTTATTGACAGAAGAAATAAATACTAAACTTTGATGGGCTTGTGTTGGTGCAAACTTCTTGTACTATTACATTGTTCTGGCTCTTGTAAGATGTAATTCTGGAATTGTAGTATTCCTGGGGCTGCCTCATACTGACTGGAACTTCCGCATTCTCCGCCATTGTTGTGGTGTTCCGGCATATCTAACCGAGCTTCCTTCCTCCTATTGGCCGGCGCGCGAAGCAGGCAAAGGCATACCGAGACTGGGTGCATGTGCGTTTCTTATTCAACGTCTAAGCGGGTTGCTGTGCAGTCATCTGAATCATTTGCATGGTTGTCGATTGCGAGATTCTTTCGCAAAATTTCTGGTTCCAGATTCCCGTGTCATGGACACCTGGCGGCCGGTCCGGCCGCTCCCTGATGCCACATTGCCGCCGCCAACGCCAACGCTTCCACGCGGCGCCGGAGCAGCTCAACCTCCAGAGCCCCCAAGTGGTGTTGCCCCAGTGGACTCTTGCCCCTTGGCAGCACCATCTTATTGGGCGTCGCCGACATCGCTGTCTTTGAAACTGGCTCAGAAAGTGGGTGTGCGGCTTTCCTGGGTTAATCCAACCGACGTTTCCCTTGGAGATAAGGACAGATGTTGGGGCATGACCGGGGACTCACGGCTCCTCAACACGGCCAGCTTCCTGCCTCTCTACAATACAGTGGTGCGGCTTTTCCTGGGGGAAAGACGGTGCAGTCCTAACATGTCGGCCAGTGCAGCACCACCAGTACGAGATCTAGAAGACGCCATTTGCGAGAAGACGAGTGGCTGACGCGGAGATAAGCGCCCTCTGAAACACAGTTTTCACCAGCCGCACGTTGCTGGTTAGCCCAGACAGCCGGACTCCGAACTCAAGAGCAGCAGCCAGAAGAATTAACAGTGTTCGTTATGTCAGCATTGTAACTGTGAAAGAGCCTGTCTTCAGTTCTGAAGAAGTTAAGTAATTTCTTTTGTAAATCTATGAATAAAATTGTTTTGTTAATGAGTATGGCTGTTTTAGCTTTGCTTCTGTGTTGGCATCCTTATATGTGTGTTGGCTGCTGTTACATCCACCAGTAGCCGACTCGTCACTTGTAACCCTTTGTAACACACGAGAATTACGTGCTAAGGTGCTGACTAGTAATAGTGGCTGTTTTTTTCGATCGGACGCATTACAGACAAGAGAGGGCATTCATTTTCTAAGTGCGATCCTAACAATTGCTTATCGGCTCTGCCCTACAAAAACATGCTCCTAGCCTTCTTGAGTGGTGTATGAACTTTGGTCACCATCGACGCTATGACGACATCATGATCACTAAATCCTGTCTCTACACAAAGATCGTCAATATGGTCAGGCCTGTTCGTAGCTATAAGGTCTAAAATATTTCCATTGCGATTGGATTGCCGGTTTAACTGCCCAAGAAAGTTTTCGGATAACGTGTGCAAAAGTAGCTCGCAAGACTGCTTGTCTGTACCGCCTTAAATGTAACTAGAAAGGTCCCAATCTATACTCTTAAGGTTGAAGTCTCTCCCGACTACTATTACACGCACTACCTGGTGTAGACTTTCTTTGAGTGACTCTAAAACTGCTACAGCAGCACTGGGGAGAGGCGGTAAAAACACCCAAATATTAACTTTACATATTTTAGACCTGTTATACGTGCCCAGATAACTTCACAGTTACTTTCAACCTCGATCTCATTAGAAACAATATCTTTGTCCACAGCGATGAACACTGCTCCTCCAGATGTTCCGATCTATTTTCCCGATATACATTCCACGCCTCGCTAAATTTTTCTGAACTTGCAACATCATGATTTAGCCAGCTTTCGGTGCCTAAAACTATCTGAGCATAATAATTTCCATGCAGTGCAGCAAATTCTGGAACTTCTTTTTTAATACTTTAAAAGTTCGCGGCTAATTGATAGTTGAATTTTTGTGACGAACGCAGCCTGAATTCGCTGTCTGAATGTTGACAGGCGAGTGCTCATAAGAGTTAGCGCTTAGCCTAAAAAAAAAAAAAAAAAAAAAAAAAACAATGTGCACTCCACAAGTACTCTGCTATCCGAGTAGCCGCTTTCTGAGTGTAGTGCACCCCTGATCTATCTAGCGGCGTCCTACAATTCCCCACCCGATAATGCAGATCCAGAAATCTGCAGCCATGACTGTCACAGAGTCGGCGAAGCCTCTGGTTCAGACCTTCCACTCGGCTCCAAACCAAAGGACCCCGATCAATCCTGGGAACAATGTTACAAATCGACATCTCTGCTTGCACCCCTGCGAGGGAAGCAGCCTTCACCAATTCCGCCAGCCATCTGTAGGACCTGAGGATGTCCTCAGAACCCAAGCGACAAGCGTCATTGGTGCCGACGTGAGCCACGACTTGCTGTCGACCGCACCCTGTACCCTCGATAGCCGCCGCCAAGGCCGCCTCCTCATCTTGGATGAGGCCCCCTGGAAGACACACCGAGTGCAGGTTGGACTTCTTTCCGGATCTCGACGCTATCTGCCTAAGGGGCTCCATCACGCGCCTAACATTGGAGCTCGCAATAACTAATAATCCCTTACCCCCGTGCACCTGGGACCCTGCTGAAGGAGTGGTCACACGTCCATTCGCAGGACGAACGGGCGTGGACGGACGGCCAGCCTCAACATTGGCCTTCCGTCTCTAGCGATGCGAACGCTTTTCAACCCGCCACTTCCCTTGTGGAGAGGGCGGCTCGACCACGTCCGGTACACCTGAAGGTGCCTTGTTAGCAGGGACAGAGAGCGAAGCATGAGTCTGTGGCATGAGGCATCTGAGGTGTCCCACTCGACGCACCAGACTCCCCACCATCGCTGCACCCCGAGACAGCAACCTCAAGACGGCTGACCGTAGCCAACAGCACGCTCAGCTGTTCGCGAACTGCGGCCAACTCCTGCGTACGCACGCAGCAGGCACACATCCTATCCATCCTATCGATACAATTAACTGTAGAAAGTAGAAAACTAAATAATCAACTTTTAACTAGCCAAGTACTTCACTAAAGGCGGCTGGCAGCTGACTGAACTATGGTTAGTGGTAAGTACACTGTCAAAACAACGAAACTGAGTCCGGCAGTTTTCAAAATAAACGAGAAAATCTATGGAATACACTGTTATCAAACGCGCGGGAATATAAGCTTTCTTAAAGCAGAACGCAAAATAAGGAATTGATAGTATGACGCTTAAATCACGTAGCTTGCAGCAGACGAAAACTATATACACGGTATTTATCAAAATACGCGGGAATAAACTCTTAAAACAGTAGCACAAACGAAATCTGCAAGCCGGCCGCGGTGGCCGAGGAGACTGAGGCGCTCCAGTAACGGTCTGCACGGCCACTACGGTCGGGGGTTAGAATCCCCCCTCGGGCATGGATATGTGTGCCGTCCTTAGTCTTAGCTAGTTCATAAGTAGTTTGTAAGCTTAGGGACTGATGACCCCGTAGTTAAGTCCCATACACTACACAAACATTTGAACATAGGCATTCATTTTTCCTCGTTCTATTTGGGAGTGGAATAGGAAAGGAAATGCCTAGTAGTGGTACAGTGTACCCTCTGCAAAGTAGGTGAGAAGAAACCTCTTAAAAATAGAAGCACTAACGAAAATTAAGAAATTAACTGGCAACGAAATTTCACGCAATTAAATTATGATACTTAGTGCGCCTAGGTTGCACAGTGGTAGAGTGCCAGACTACAAGTCCAAAGGCCGCCGGTTCGATCCCCGCCAGGTCCTAGGATTTTTATCTGTCATTTTCCACTTCTTTCACCTCTGGCAGTATTGCTCATGTGAAAAATACTGAGTAGCACCGTGGTTCGAAACCCACGTTAAACTGTAGGTCCCCCTATAACTGGCTGGGTAAGTCAGTTCGAAGGTCGGAGGAAGGCAACGGCATACCACCTCCAAACAGGACCATGCCTAGTACAGCACTGTGGTGTTCAAACCAATCTTCGGATTGTTGACTGCTTTACCTTTTTTACTTAGTGCTCTGGGCGAGGAAACAGTGACAATGCTGGCACTGGACTTTCTTCCTTTCTGTGACTTTTTTTGAACAAACCATAATACATGTATGTTTCGTATAACACTGACAAGTGACTTACTTTCACAGATCGTAAATCCTGTGGTATAGCTTTCGTAGTCTCCTTTCCCATTTTGATAGGAGAAGTCATCCGTCAATCTCCTTGGAAGTCACATTTGAAAATTCAGTTGGTGTTCTTCACTTGGAATTTATATGCTCTGAAATCATCATCATCATCATCATTTTCCATCTCCAGTTTCCCGGGTGTGGCTAACAAGCGGTCTCCATCTCATCCGATCTTGATACAACATTTGGTCTTGGACATCATCCCAGTTAAAACTGTTCTTCTCTATGTCTGATTTAACTGCCTCTGTCCACCGTCTCCTTGGCCTTCCTCTTGGTCTTCTTCCTCCCACTTCCATTCTGAAGTTTTTTTTTTTTTTTTTTTTTTTTTTTGCTGTTCTTGTGCTATCCATTCTCATTACATGGCCATACCACTGCAGTCTTCGTTTCCCCAAGATGTTCGTATTAGGGTCCCTGATACCAGCTGTTTCCCTGTGTACCTCATTTCTGATCTTGTCTCTCCTGGTATTTTGATTCATAGTCCTGATAAACCTCATTTCTGTTGCTTGGATTCTGCTGTAATCCTTTTTTAACAATGTACATGTTTCCATGCCATATATAAGGATTGGAGTGAAGTAAGTGTTATACAAAGTTAACTTTGCTGTCTGGGGTACTTTTTTGTCCCAGAGTATATTCCGAACTTGCATGTAGAAATTTGATGCTTTTTGTGTTCTGTTGAGGATTTCTTGCCGGATGGTGTTGTCCTTGGAGAAAATACTTCCAAGGTACTGAAAGTGGGAAACTGATTTAATTTTTGTTCCCTCTGAGTAGATAATTGAACTTGTTCCCTCTCTGCTTATGGTCATCTCAACCGTCTTGGTCTTGCTGATTTTCAGGTTAAATTCTTTAAATTTATTGTTCCAGACAGTCAGGCTCTTCTGCACTTCTGTTTCTGTTTCTCCCCATACAACATCATCCGCAAATACCAGTGATCTCGACTCATTTGCAGTTTCCTTAATAGATTTTAGCATTTTGTCAATTACAATAATAAACAAGAGTGGTGATAGAACACTTCCCTGCTGGACTCCCCTCTTCGTCTCAAACCATTCAGAGCGACAATTTCCTATTTGGACACTACTCTTGCAAGTTTCATACAGCATATTTACTCTGTCAATCAGGTAATTGGGCACTTTTAGATCTTCCAGACATTTTCATATTTTATTGCGAAAGACACTATCATATGCCTTCTCCAGGCCTAAGAACACCATCACTAAGTTCTTTCCATGTTCCCAGTATTTCTCTGCCAAAACCCTTACCGCAAAGATGAGGTCTATAGTACTTCGCCATTTTCTGAAGCCATGCTGTTCTTCTTCTAATAAGGGTTCAACTATCTTCCTACGTTTGGTTTCTATATTTTTTTCCAGCACCTTTAGGGTATGTGAAAGTAGGGTGATTGATACCTCTATAGTTTCCACACTTCTTTCCGTCTCCTTTTTTAAACAGTGGAATGATGATTCCTTTTGTCCAGTCATCTGGAATTTTGTTGTTTGTCCAGATGACTGAAAGAACTCTGTAGATCCATTGTAGGTCAGGTGTTCCGGCTGCCTTCATCATATCTGAGCTTAGCTCATCAAACCCTGGAGACTTTCCGTTTCGCATATTTCTCAGAGCAGACTCAACTTCCAGCCAAGTTAATGGTTGTAGAACCTCTGGTGTTTCTTCAGCTGGACAATCACTATCATCACTGTTGTCAACATTCCCATTCAACAGCGAGTTGAAATGGTTAATCATTTCACTCCTAATTTCGGATTCTGTTCTCAACAGCTTCCCATCCTCAGTTTCTAGCACACTGATGTTAGTACACTCATATCTTTTATCACTGACTAACTTATATAACAGTTTTTTTATTGCCGTGACTGTCTTCTTGTAATTTGGTGGTGAAATCATCCCAACATTTATCCTTCTCATTTTGGATCAGCCTTTTAACAGCCAACTTCTTGTTTCGATATTCCTGAGACAGACGTTCAACTTCAGTGCCATTTCTTACATCTACTCTATTTTGTTTTTCACGGTCTAATTTCTTCTGTAACACATTTATTTCTTTAATTGCTGTCTTTACCCTGTCATTCCACCATTGTGTTTCCTTCTCTCTTGTTTTCCCACAGATGTGGACAGCTTCTGTAACAAGAGTGTCTTTAAAGAGCTTCCATTCTACTTCTACACCAAGTTTCTCAGTTTTGGGTAGTCTATCCTTGATCTTTTTCTGGCACTCTTGTTTCTTTTCAGGGTCTCTCAACAGCCAAGTCTTAATCTTTGGCATTTTTTCTTGTACTTAACTAATTGGACTCGTACATTCTTCAGATCCGCAGTTAACAGTCGCTGATCACTGTCCATACATTCACTTGGAATAACTTTCACATCTGTAACAGTCTGTCTAGCGTTTTGGTCTGTTATTATGTAGTCTATGACAGTTTTATGTTGTCCATCCCAGCTGTAACGGGTTATTTTGTGACTCTCCCTTTTCTAATACCAAGTGTTCTTGGTGATTAGCTTGTTTCGTACACATAAGTCTAGCAGCTGTTCTCCCTCAGTGTTTCTCTTACCATATCCATAAGGTCCGATAATATTTTCGCACCTCTGCCTCTCCTTACCCACTTGGGCATTTAGATCACCCATGATGATGACATTATCTTCCACTATTAGGTCCTCTAGGTTTTCTAGGAACTGTTCTTTCTCATCAGCTGCGCAACCTGTTTGTGGGGCATAGACTTGGAAGATGGTTATGTAGGTGTTGTCAACATGTAGTTTCATCTGAATGATTCGATCACCCACATACCTGATGTCCGTATGTATGGCTACATCTTTATGCAGGAGCAGGGCGACTCCATTTCTGGCCTCTGTTTGACTACCACACCAGTGTAGTATATATCCATTTCTGAGGGTTTTCTTGCCAGACCCTTTCCACTTGGTCTCACTTAGGCCTAATATCTTTACCTTGCGCCTATCCATTAGGTCAACAACCTCTTCACATTTACCAGTGAGCGTGAGGATGTTTAGAGTTCCAAGTCTGAGTTTTTGTTTCTTTGTTGCTTTTTTTGTCTTCAGGGGTCTCCGGTATGCTTCAGGTTTTTGGCCGTCATACTTTCGTGAGGTCCCTGGAGAGGTGTCATGTCCAGTAATTTCTTTTATACATCCGAGGCTTGTTTTCGTCTTGAAAGCACGCTTTAATCCACCGCTGGCCAGCTACACCTAACACGGCTTCACCAGAGCCCCGCTAGCCGCCGCTTTTCAGGGTTCCTGTAAGGCCTTCACAGCTGCCGTAGCGGTCGCGGAACTCGCATACTCTCCACTGTACTTCACCCTTACAGACAATCCCCTACTTCGCGACGTTGCCCGTCTCCCACGACGTGGACGAGGGGTTGGCCTTGTGGGAGAAGAAAGAAGACACTAAATTATGTGACGCTTTCCTGTAAATTATGAACACCTGTTAAAGATAGGATAGCCTGAAGTTAGCACGATAGGCACAATTTAATCGAATTTCGTGAATAATGAGCATTGCAGGCCTTGATAAGCATTCTTTCATTTATTTTCCTACCTAGTTGAATCACGAATTCGAAATATTTAAACATTTCGACCGTTTCAGCGCATTCAAATGAATCCAACAGCAAAGTTGCAAATTTATGTTGGACCAGATTTCCCGTTTCGGGCCAGAAATCAGCTTAATCAATTAGGCGAACCAAGGATGCTTCCCTCCCAACCAAAAATCTCAACTTGAGGCACGCTGCGATGGTAGAGCCCTCTTACCATTAGTTCTTATTGCTCAGCATTTACTGGATTTCCGCAAGGGATCGAGCGTATTAATGCGTCCGCATTGAAATTGTCAAGCCTGTTGGGGGCATATACGACGGTTGTAACTTCAATAGTGGCAACACTGCTGTGGAGACACTGTGCAATGGAACCTACTATCGTCGCTGATAGCACACGTTGTTGACGTACCTACCTCACCTCCGAGCAAATGGACTCGCCGTCTCACGTCACCGGCGTGCGCACAATAGAGGGAAACAGTCACCTATGAGAGAACGGCCTAACGTAACGGTGTCACAAAGTTTTTGAGTCAGGAACAACGGAGTTGGATCAAGATTGAATGTGCCAGAGGTCGTACAACGATGGCGTCATTTTAGTTCGAAAGTACGTTCAGAGCCCCAGTATAGTGAAAGTTATAGTGATTCTCATGTATGACTGCGATGGTGTTATCCTAACGCATTACGTTCCTCCAAGGCAAACTGTCATTGCATAGTATTACTGTTCTTTTTTGGAGCATCACTTGCGACCAGCTTTGCGAAAGAAGCGGCAACACTTTCTGCGCAACCCACCCATCATTTTGCTTGACAATGCGCGGGCGCATCGTTCCAGAGATTCAGGCAGTAGACCGCTCCATTCGCACTATCAACAGAACAGGCTCTGCTAAAGGTATAATACACCTTCCACGTCGCTGGCAACGGGTTCTACACAGTGCTGGTGACTACTTTGAAGGACAGTAACAGCCGCAAAAATGTAACGCTTTTGTATCGGTTGCGAATAAATAGTTGCCACTATTTAAATTCCAATCTTTGTATACAATTATTGATACTCTGTACTTCTTGGGGATAGCGGTGTGCTGACCATGTATTCTTCACACCACTTCATTCGACGCCTTGTCACTGAAGTTGACACGTGGGCGGTCGTTAGCGTTGGACCTTCTGAGGCCTGTTCGGTCGCTATGTTTTCACTACTGTCGTATTACGTAAGTCGGACACATGCTTGCTGTCTTTGTGCAGTATGGCGTTGAACGCATCTTTGGAATTAATATGAACCCTACATGCTCTCCCCACCACACACACACACACACACACACACACACACACATACACAAACACACCGTGACCGGGTTTAAACTTATGCTTAATCCTTTAATGACATCCCGTACGATTTGGTGCCAACTCAACTAATTTAGTATTTTAGCAGTACTTTCTGCAGTTTCCTTGTAGTATAAGAATTTAAAAGTCCTATACTGCCCGTGTCTTGCGAACCATAACTAAGGTTCGTCTCTAATGACCACGCTGTCGACGGGACGTTAAACCCTAACCTTCCTTCCATAACTAAGGTAGACAACAACTCTTTTTTGACCAGGCGTTGACTGTCTATCGATGCACTTTCTGCAGAAAGTTATGAAAGCTTCTGCTAGATATCAAGTGAGATCGGAACTAACTAAGTTATGAACTAACTTATACTAAAGACAACACAAAGATCCATGCCCGAGGGAGGATTCGAACCTCCGACGCGGGAGGCCGCGCGATCCGTAACGTGGCGCTCCAGACCGCTGGGCTACTCCCGCGCGGCTGTGTGTCTTGTTCTTTGGATAAGTTAGTTTAGGGACCGATGACCACTGCATTTAGATCCCATAACTCAACAAACAGTTGAACATCATGGCAAAACTTACGGATCGCGCGGCCTCCCGCGTCGGAGGTTCGAATCCTCCCTCGGGCATGGATCTTTGTGTTGTCTTTAGTATAAGTTAGTTCATAAGTAGTTTGTAAGTTTAAGGACTGATGACCCCGCAGTTAAGTCCCATAAGCTTTACAAACAACACACACACACCCAAGCCCGAGGGAGAACTCGAACCTCCGGCGGATGACGGCTCCACGCGCCGGAGCTTGGCGCCTTAGTGCGCACGGCTATTCTGTCGCGGCTTTTGCCGTGAAGAGAACGGCATTATGGAATCGTGCGGAAATAAACTTCTCACGGCTGACAGAGGATTAAACAGCATTAAAAGGTCTAAAATTACTGCTTCATATTGCGGTAGTTTTATTTCAGGTGTGAATTACATTCAAAGAATACCAGAAGTCCGCCCAAAAGTTGTCATTTTTATTGGCCATATCACTCCTAGCAGAGTCGTTTTGCATACTCAGCTGCCTATTTTGTGTTTATTTCATTATTTTATGTCTGTTTTGTGAAACATTTTACAGGCAATGGTCTGGACGCCTAGTTGCCCCTGATGGTGCTAAGCTACGACTGAGTGTCCCCAGTGCCATTTCTGGGTCGACAACTTTGATACTACAATGGCAACAATTGCTACTCAGCTGTATGATGTATTGTTAAAAGAGAAAAATAAAAATTGAAAAAAATAGGTGATAATCTCAAGTCAAAGTATTTTTAGCATTTTTAATACTTATAAAAAAACCAGAACATAAACTTTAGTTATTTTTGGTATTCCCCAGAAGAATTCATTGCAGCCTTTGCTAGTCATACTGACTGGAGGCTTCACCTATGGTGAACTACATATTTTTTGTTTTATTTCTTGTTTTAGAAACTATAATATTATTCCATCACCAATCTAATCTATCCTGAAGGAAACATGTCGGCCAATCTACTTTAATTGTTACTCACAGACGCGCGGGATGGCCGCACGGTCTGGGATGCCATGTTACGGATCGCGTGCCCGCTTCCGTTGGAGGATCGAGTCCTCCCTCAGGTATGGAGGTGTGTTGTCCTTTCCATAAGTTAACTAGTCTGTAAATCTAGGGACCGATGGACAGAGCAGTTTTGTCCCTCAGTTTTACATTTTAATTTGATACTGCCATTTTATTGCAGATGCTTTTGAACGCTGGGGGGGGGGGGGGACGCTTAGAGTGTAACGTCCAGTCGGAAATGTAGTCATTACAGACGGAGCTCAAATTCGCATATTTGGATAAGGATGGGGAAGGAAATTTGCCGTGTCCTTTCGCATGAAACATTCCGGCATTTACCTGGTGTGATTTTGAAAAATAACGAAAAGGCAGGGCATGGACGGCTGGGGTGGATTGGAACCACCGCCCTCCAGAATTTGAATCCAGTGTTCTAACCATTGCACCACCTCACTAGGTCCAGACAGTTTAGTATAACCAAGTGACCACTACTGACATCAGCTGTAATCCCGTCTGACACATTAAGTGACGATGTAGCGACTAAGTGAGTTATACAAAACTTGTAAGTGCGTTGAATTTTAGCTGCAATCGGCATGTGGGATGAGATGAGATTTCATCAGTTTTAGTCATAGGAATCATACCCGGAGTGAAAATCAACCACAAGTCGGTACCAGAATCACATGAAACATCGTGCGTGTCACAAGGCACTCAAAATTTCATGGATTTTTGTCCTCAGACTTCCTCGATGCAGTTGGGAAGTCCTGCAGAGACCTTACTGCTAGGCCTTTTACTTCTCCCAGCGCCTCATGCAACGTTCTGTAACGTTACGCTTAGCTTGTTTTGTAAGTAGACCACGTGTCTAATTCCCTTTGCGGGAACCGATCTGCTATCTTACCTAAAAATAATACCGTGTGGCTCGTTGGCCTGGTGCAAGTCTTTCAACTGGACGCCACTTCGGCGACTTACGTGTTCCTAACTTACCCCAGTTATTCAACCGGGGAAAGGGAACTTACAGTTTAACGTGGAATCCCAACCACGTATCGTTTCTGGCGACTTCTCACATCGTTGACAAGTGAAGACTGGGTTGAACACTTGTCCTCACTGCATAAGATGCAGTGGACATTGACTACATGTTCAAATGTTTGTTAAGCTTATGGGACTTATCGGTTATCAGTCCCTAAACATACAAACTACTTATGAACTAACTTACACTAAAGACAGCACAAACATTCACGCCCGAGGGAGGTTTCGAACCCCCGACGGGGAACGAACTCGCGCATCGGAGCATAGCGCCTCATGCGCTCGACCACTCCAACGCGGCGGACATTGACTCCTCTTACAATACCTTTTGTCGACCTTTATAATGCAATCCATACCAGCATACCCAAAAAGTGCTTTCTGTGTTTTCTCTTCTGCAATGAAACAGATCAAATGTTAGTTCTAATGATTATTAAAATAATAATAATAGTAATAAAATAAATTTCAAAAGTTGCGGGTATGTACTCCACGACCTCTAAATAAATATCTTTATCGTCATGACGACTGTATAGGCCACCCACTAAAACTCGGAACGAGTTCATTTACCTTTATTCATTCCGGAAGACTGGTTTTGTGATTACTACATCTATAAACCCACTTTTTTTACATCCATTTTGCGGAGGCTGTTTTCCTAGATTAACTGACGTCAGTGTTGTGAGCAGGTAGCCCAGCGAGACATGCAATACGAAACGATTTCTGTCATTGGTAGCGGGCTGGCAGATCGCGACGAGGAAAACAGCTCGACGTCACTGCGCTGCGTGGGAAAGCCAAACCTGCCAGCCAACATTTTGTCTACTCACATCTATCAAACTACACGTAGTATTCTGCTCAACATGTTTACAGGCTGTAAGCGAAATCGCTATCTGCGATGGTATCGGAACGTGCGGTTTCCGCGGCTGGAGGAATTTCTTTGGGGCGAGCCCCCTTTTCTGTCAGGTATAATATGTGAGGCGCGGTAAACAGGCCGGATAAAGGCGGGACGTGCTGGCCGGTAAGCGGAGCTGCGTCTTTGTGCGCTCGCAGATCTGACACCAGATGTCCCCACGCTTCACACCAGCGTCGATCGCAAGTGAATTTCATTCCTCGTCAAAACGTGTTAGTTGTTGGTGAAGTTGCGACTTAGTATGCCCTCTTTTTCTTGCTGTCGCATTTCAAGTGTTCCGATGCAAATGTTGTTGTCTTCAGTTCGTAGACTACTTTGATGCAGCTCGCCGCGCAACCCTGTCCTGTGCAAGTCTCTTCATCTGAGAATACGTTCGGCAGCCTACATCCTTTTGAATCTGATTACTGTATTCGTCCCTCGGTCTCCCTCTACGATTTTTACGCCACACACTTCCTTCTAATTCTACGTTCACGATTCCTTGATGTCTCAGAATGTGTCCCATCAATCTGTCCCTTCTCTTAGTCAGGATATGTCACAAACTCCTTTTTCTTTTAAGCACCTCCTCATTAGTTACGTGATATACCTATCTAATTTTCATCATTCGTCGGTAGCACCACATTTCAAAAGCTTCTACTGTTTGAACTCCTTATCGTCCACGTTTCACTCCCATACAATGCTACACTCCAAACCAAAAATGAATTCGAACTTACTTTTTAAGTTAAAGCATTTGTTAATCGAGGCCGACACATAACTTTTTGACGGTGGTAGCGTTCTTAGACTTGCTCTTGCTTTATGCGTTGCCGGCCGCGGTGGCCGAAGGGACTGAGGCGCGCTAGTCACGGTCTGCACGGCCACTATGGTCGGGGGTTCGAATCCCCCTCGGGCATGGATATTTGTGCAGTACTTAGTGTTAGCTAGTTCATAAGTAGTTTGTAAGTTTACGGACTGATGACCCCGTAGTTAAGTGCCATAAGCTATACAAACATTTGAACATTTTGAGCTTCATGCGTTACGAAAGCAAAAATTGACACCTGTTGCCGAATTCGGCGGTAGGCTTATGTTTGATAAATTCACACTCCGCCATCAATGGGCATTAAAACTATGGGGCTTCTACATCTACATCTGATACTCTGAAAATCACATTTAAGTGCCTCGCAGAGTGTTCATCGAACCACCTTTATATTATTTATCTCCCATTCCATTCTCGAATAGCGCGCGGGAAGAAAGAACGCCTGAATCTCTCTGTTTTCTCGTATTTTATTCTGATGATCAAGATTGTGTCTTGGCCGTGCGGGATACTTTGCAATTAAAGGCGCCATGCTATGATTTCACGGCCGCTCCCGCCGGATGTTAGAGTTCTCCCTAGGGCATGTGTGTAGCTTTAGGTTTCAAAATGTGTAGATCACCAAGATGAGTCAAACTAAAAGAAAATATACTTTGAAGTTCTCGTTCGATGAACACTTTGCTCGGCCAAGAGCATTTGAAGTAGAAGTGTTTCTACGAGATGTAGTAAAGCTCAGTTTTAGTGAGATAGTGGGGATCCATTTATCGATTGTGAGTAGCACAGTATACGTAAAAATGATCAATGCTGAATGCTGTGAAAAAGTTATTGAACAATGTAGAGGCAAACTGAAGTTTAATCATTGTGACGGCAATGTTGGTAACGTTCAAGTTGATCATGCTGGATTTGGAACTAGAACCGTGCGTATCTTTGAACTGCCTTTCGATATAACCGAGGATGAGATTAATACAGCTCTCAAACCGTACGGGAGGGTTATCAGTAATATTGCGGAAAAGTGGACAACTTTCCAAACGTTCCCGGTACTAAACGGTGTCAGACAAATCAAAATGGAGCTACAAAAACATATCCACCTTACATTTACGTTAGCGGATAGAGAGCCATTGTTATGTACGACGACCAACCACGTACATGCTCAGGCTGTGGGCAGACAGGGCATGTTAGATCCGAATGTGTACAGCGGAGATTGACGCAGGTGCCGGCCGGGGAGCCGGTCGCGCCAATGAAGATGACGTCACTGCCTGTGACGTACGCCACGGCCCTCCGAGTGAATACGGCCACCACGTCGAGCGCCGTAATAGACGGAAACTGCGGGACAGACGACGCTACAGTAAGCCTAACAATGGACATCAGTACAAATGAAACAATGGCTGTCGCTTCCTCCCACACGACGGAAACAGTCACTGGAGGTGAACACGATAAACATCTCCCGGAAAACTTGGAACAAGATGTACGGCGTGAGGAGGAAGGCGCTTCTATTCAAGATATTAATACTCAAGATCCCAGTAGCACTTCAGAGAATGAGGGCAATCCAAAATCTGGTCCTTCTCCAAAAAAGCATAAGAAACGGCGTATAGCACCTCCTGACGCGAAACAGAAAGTACAGTCAGTGCGTGAGAAAGCAAAACAAATTAGTCAAAAACTAAGCGACGAGACGTCTGGTAAATCGCAACGGAGTAAACAGACGACAAATGTTGTTAGTATGGACGTTTCGCCAAATATAGAAACGCACACCCAACAGGACGGTGCAACGACTAATTCTACACGGAAAGATTCGCGAAATAAAGTTCCATCTCAACATGGCTCTGGTAAAGAGAAGCTTCAGTGCACTGATGGAGGTAACTGGGCAGATGAAACCGCAAAATTCCCTGAGGACGAAGAAATGCAGGAAGTGTCAAATACAAAAAGAGGCTCATTCTCCACACCGAGAGACGAGAAAATTAAGGGGACGTCACCTCCACTTCCGATTCATTAAAGAAATCAGACGCCACGAATATTAGTCATCTTATTCACCAATTTCGTCAATCTCATTTTCACAATTGCATTGCAATCATATAAAATTGGAACGATAAACATCAATAAAATCCGCAGCCATTTAAAACTCAAGTCCTTGCAAGATATGCTTTATGCATCCGATATCGATATTGCCATGCTGCAAGAAGTTACAGTCATTCACCTTGATTATATCACAGGATATAATGCAATTGTCAATTCAGGAAATGACTCAGAACTCGGTACAGCAATATTAAGCAAAGAGGGTATTATTGTGCACGATGTTACAAAACTGACAAACGCCAGAGGTTTAGCTGTCACCATCAACGGTACTCGATTCATAAACATCTACGCACCCTCTGGCTCGAGTAATAGGCGGCGTAGAGCTGAATTCTTTAAAGATGATGTTGTACCTCTTTTTTGTGGACGATATGACAATATAATTATTGGAGGGGACTATAACTGTGTATTGTCGGCTAAAGATCAAACGCCAAATTTCAACTATTTTGCTGAACTTGATGTAATAATTAAACAAATGAACATGACTGATACTTGAGAGCTCAAAAACGGTGCACTGCCAGGCTTTACTTACATCAGAAGTCATTCTGCTAGTCGCGTCGACAAAATATATGTGTCTGATCATTTAAAAACGCATGTGCTGCAAACAGAGTTATGGCCGACAATATTCTCAGACCACATAGCATATATCTGCACCGTGAACCTTAAAAGACAAGGAACATACCGGTGACGAGGCCTGTGGAAGTTAAATGTAGCACATTTGCAGGACCCCGAGTGGCATGATATATTTAATACTGTGTGGAATGAGTGCGAGAACAAATTCACCCCTCGACACTCACATGGTGGCTAAAATGTGCTAAACCGTCGATACGACGAGCGATGATGAACTACTCACGTGACAAAATACTTGGCAAAAACAGACAACAGAATTTTATTTTGCTGTCCTTCGATCTATCAGTAATTAACAACCATTTGGAGATAAAAAGAACTCAGGCAAAACTCTTAGCTCTGAAACGAAAACAACTTGAAGGATGTAAAATACGATCGAGGCTTCGAAACGATGTAAAACGAGAACAAACGTCAATTTATCACGTGATAAATGAAAGAAAGGGTCATAGAAAGAAAATATTAACTGAGTTGTGATCCATGGATGGTAGATTACTTACGCAGCAACAGGAGATTGAGAATGAAATCCATAAATATTTCACCAATTTATTAAGTAATACAACAACGGACACTATAGCGCAACATGTCCTGACAATAGGACTACCACGGAACCTGGACCAGGACCAAGCAGACAACCTGTTAGCTGAAATAACGCAAGATGAAGTTGAGGATGCCATAATACAAAGTCCGAAAAATAAGTCTCCAGGGCGTGATGGAATTCCAGCTGAGCTATATCATACGTTCCGAAGACAAATGATATCCAAACTGACAAGCCTTTGCAACGAACTAATGAATGCCAACAATGATATCCCAAGTGACCTTCTAGAAGGAATAATAGTTCTAGTTCCGAAAAATCATTCAGGAAAATCTATAACAAATCTTAGACCACTCACATTACTCAATTGTGACTTCAAAATATTTTCCCGCATTATGAACGGAAGATTAAAAACCGTAATGAACACCGTCACGGGTTCGTATCAGTCCAGTGTAGGACGAGGCAGATCTATCCACCACACACTGTGCGACTATAGGGACATAATATCAATTGCCGGAGCTTGTCAAATACAATGCGCGCTATTATCATTAGACTTTGAGAAAGCTTTCGACCGAGTCAATCATAATTATCTGTTTCACACTATGGGTTGCATGAAATTTCCGCAACGTTTTATCGGTGTCATAAAGAATTTTTTAAGCAGTGCTACATCCACAGTCATGGTCAATGGTCAACCCAGCAAACCCATCGCAATAAATAGTTCAGTGAGACAAGGGTGTCCCCTATCTATGTCTCTCTTCGCAATAGCCATCGAGCCTCTGCTTTTCGGCTTAAGTCAACACCTCCAAGGCATAACAATAAAT
The DNA here is from genome assembly GCA_026315105.1 of Locusta migratoria. NCBI lineage: Eukaryota > Metazoa > Arthropoda > Insecta > Orthoptera > Acrididae > Locusta > Locusta migratoria. The sequence continues at coordinate 26,436,585 of CM048755.1, read as the reverse complement.
GGAGAGAGGATACTGTGCAAGGCCTATGCTGACGATGTTGTTTTCCTGGTCCGGAATAACGAAGAGATATGCACGGCACTAGACATAATAGATAAGTACGCACTTGCTTCCGGTGCAAAATTGAACAGCAATAAATGCGCAATAATGAATATTGGGCGTGGCCTAGGAGTTCCCATCCAAGGAACAATAAAGGAGACCCCCACAATAAAATGTCTTGGAACAGAATATGCACCAAACATCCGGCAGACAATTGCTTTGAATTATAAAAAAATACTTAATAACATACGTGCCAGCGTCCACCAACACACTCTCAGGACAATTGATGAAATACAGAGAGTGGAACTCGTAAACATCCATCTAACATCTAAAATCAATTACGTAGCACAAGTCTTGCCCATGCCGAGAGACGTGGCAAATAGGATTCTGGCTGCCTTTGGACATTTCGTTAGCCGTGGTCACATGTTCAAAGTTAAGTTTGAAACCTTGACCTTACCACCTACTGACGGTGGCTTAAACCTTACAGACGTCTACAATAAAGCACAAGCGCTGTACACTTGCAAGACTTATAAACAGTGGAAAAAGTCACCGAATAGCATAGCAGCATTCTTACTTAATGAAATAGTACCAGCCAACTGCGATGCACCAATTGATGTTTACCATATCCCCAATAAACTGTACCATTTCAAGCATTTTCTCATAGAACACAGTTATCTTAGAATGAGGATTGCAGAGAAAGATGTAATTAATGTCAAAGACGTTTACAAAAATTTAATGAAGTTTCATAACAAGAATATCATAGAAGAAAAGTACAAGGCATTCAATTGGTCAAATATCTGGAAAAACATCAATCATTTGCACTTACCAACTAACGTGCGGGCAACGTGGTACTATGCAGTTAACAGAAAAGTGCCAACGAACGAACGACTTCATTCCATTCACATGGCAGACTCCCCTTTGTGTAACACCTGCAATCTCAACGACACAGATGAACACCAGTTTGTATGTAATAATGTAAACAACATTTGGCATTCAGAGAACATCGCCGCATACAATAACACCCACGAGTTTTTTGCTACCTGACGAAATACTTTACCCCAACACAAAGAACAATGCCGTCAACTGGTTTGGGGGACATACAGTATTTTATATACTGACAAATAGTGACAAGAGCGAAGAGGACTTTTGGACGTATATTACGACCTAGCACCAAAACCTACTGCAAATAAATGATTATCATTGTCAATACGCAAATTTCCTAAAGAGAACTCTTATGTAAATTGCACGCGAAATAACATCCATGACGATTGCGCTTGCAGTTTAACTTTAACGATAATTATATAAATAAATAAATACAATCATCCAAATGAAGAGTACATGAACATTTGAAGAACAAGTAACGATGGAACGAGCAGTATCTAAGAATCACTTTTGGTCTTTGAAACAAGATATATCATTACGCCCTTCTTTCGTTTGTTTATTTTATTCAAATAAATCCTGTGCACCAGACGACTGACGTATTTCAGGGTTAGAGAAGAAGGAATTTTATACTAAGTACATAAAACTAGATAAAAAGAAAAGGAACTTCAAACGGACACGCAAAACTGCGAAAACAATACGTGAAGACAAACTTTGAAATCGACGGTAAGCAGTGCCATGGAAAAAGAAGAAACAGTTATTTTATTGAATGGTAAATAGAAGAAAATAGTTTATGTTTACCACTGAAGAAGTGACCTTGCTTTAGTTTTTTTTTATATTTTATATATAATCTTTGGGGCAGCAAGACGGAAATTCGTCAAATCAGCTTTATCTTCCTTTTTTTTTTATCAACACAAGAAGAATTTTCATTTTCAAGTACAAGAAAGAAGTAAAAATTGTCCTAGAAATGGAAAAAATGGCCGATAGAAGCCGACGCCGAAGAAGGCGATTTTGGTGAGCGGAAGGACGGGTTGAAGGGGAGGAAGGAGACCCGGAAAAAAAAAAGTTTAGGGACTGATGACCCCGCGATTAAGTCCCATAAGTTTAAGAAACATTTGACTCTTGATAATGAGCAGTTCTCATACTTTGACTTAATGTAACTTGTTACTACTAGTACCTTTACTCACGTTTTTTGTCTATAACGTGCGTCGTCTCTTTCTTCTAATGTGTGTGGTACATTCCGGTGCACTACTCTACACTGACACTGAACAGAGTAACGTGAAGAGCGGACTGGGTATCCAAGCCCGCTACTTGAAGTGCATTAAATGAGTTCAAAGGAACCACGGATTTCGATTCAAATCTGTATGTATGTATATGCTACCGGCATTGTGTGAAATTCCGGTATTCTATAGGATGTCTAGATGTTTTAGGCAACCTATGAAACTTAAATTGTTCGTGTAGATGTTACGTACTCTTCATAGGTATTCTATATAATTCCTACGAATTACATAGAATGACCCGTACCATTTACGCTAAGTGTTAAAAGGGCACAGGATACTGAGCCTTTATTAATTATACAGTACGCATATGAAATTAAAAGAAACAAAACTACGAAATAAAGCACCGGAAAACAGAGGAACCAGACTAGAATCAAATGTTTGTGATTCTAAAGGACGAAACTGGCAGGCCCATCGGTCCCTAGACTTACAAACTACTGAAACTAACTTATGCTAAGGACAACACAAACACCAATGCCCAAGGGAAGACTCGAACTTCCGACGGGAGTGGCCACGCAATCTGTAACATGACACCCCAGACCATGTGGCCATTCCCGCGCGGAAAATGATCTTAGTTCTAAGTAATTGTTATACTAAATAACTTTAATCTTCACAAAACACACTTTATACTTTTAAATTTGGTCTTGTACGTATATTATTACGACTTTAAGGAGCAGGAGAGCAGAGTATTGTTACCGGTAAAACACAAAGCGGAACTGGCATGACCTACATTCTTGCAGCAGGGAAGGCTAGAGTGACATTTTGAACTGCACTTCATTTTCTTCTTTTGACACAGACACATCATATATTGCCATTGCATCTTGCATATTCACAAATGAATCCTTGACCGCTTCTTGTGGGTTGAGAGATTCGAACAGACCAGACAGAAATCTAATGGTCAGGAAAGTCTTGGTTTTTCACCACATTCTTTGAACGTAGGGTGAATTATGATCTTGCGTAGAGTTGCTTCAAGATTCCTCCAGCAGTTCCAACTCCGTGGAAGCCATCTTCCGGCATGTTTTGATAACAACTGCAACACCCCGCTCTTTCTCGACGTCGATAATCGTAACTTGCACAGTGGCTCCCAAAGGTACAAGAGTATATTTTCATTGTTTTGGGCCTGAATATCAACTTTAAATTTTCCAGGTCTTCCTCAGTCTCCTCGTCTTGTAGAACTTCGTCAGACAGGGACGACGTCGAGAGAACTACTCTAGCTTTGTAGCCGGACAGAACTTCGTGTAGTGACCTGTTAATCGCAGAATGAGAATCTCTGTTTTTCATAAATTGAACGAACGAAAGTCCCTCACTCCAGCATGTAGTTTTATTCATCTTGATCCAAGCACACAACATATCTTCAATGTCCTGACTAGGTCTTACGACGTTTATGAGTGGTGCGGCTTACCATGGACGATCTTCAAGGTGGGACAATATCCCTTTAGGGTGCTTACCATATTGTTTGCAAATTCCCTGCCGTCATCGGACTGTACAATCGTTAGAGCACCAAGCTACCTAAATACGTCGATTAGGTTATAGGGTTCTCCTTTTGCTCTCTTTGATTTCATAGGCCTCAGAACTACAAACTTAGTGAGACGATCATGGTACACTACCATAAACTTGTTCTCTCTATCAGGATAGGACTGAAAATCCATGAGACCGACCGTATAACGGAAATCAGTATTAGAAAAATACATTGACTTTACCACAACTCCTTTTCAACACCTTTTTGCTTTTTATGGCAAGGCTCACAAACGTTAATGTTAGGGTTACTATAAGTTCTCTTTTTCCCGGACACGTCCTCTTTTTGAGGCAAGAAAATGTGTCCGGCCGGAATTTATAAAATTCTAAAAAAATGTCCTCTTTTTTTGGGTTCCGAGAAAGAAAATTTATTTTTGTGTCATTGGCAACAACGGGTTCGTTCGCACAGCAGTTCCAAACTGTTTGCAACTATCACGTGCATACACACAGCTTAATAGCCGTTCACAATTTCGCTCTCCGCACGGGTCTGACAGTTACAAACGATTCTGAACTTCTCTGCTGTTGAATATCTACAGAAGTGGATGACTCAGTATCAACAGTTCAGATCATTCATATGAATGCAGCTCTCAGGAATTCCCAACTGGGTGGATGTTGAAAACTGTGTCATGTATCTCAATGATCAAACAAATATAAGCATTAATGATACATTGTGCTTTGATTAGTTTCGTAATTTTATAAAATTTTTGAAAGATTATCAAAGGAAACAGACTATACTAACAGCTGAAGTGCCATGTTCATATTTCAATCAGTAATCTACCGTTGTTAGTTATTCTGAACTCCTAAAAATTGTAGAATTCTTTTTTTTCTATACCTAGTCATAATGCCAACACAGAACGTGTGTTTTCTCTTGTGAACACACAGTGGACAAAAGACAGGAACAGATTAAAGTATAAAATATAAATGCTATTGTATATGTACAGTATAATTCCAAACATTTGAAATGCCTGAGTTTTTATCAGTACTTGTTGAAAAACAAAAAGCTCGAGAGAAATTTCGTCGCCCTCCAAATATAGTTGGTTTAAAAGTGAAAAAGACAAGAATAAGACGACTGAGTGTAGTGATGATGAGTAACCTGTCAAGTTTCGTAATATTTTCTGTTACAATAACACACAACGTTACTGTTTTAGTTTGTAGTAGTTTTACGTGGTTCATTAATAAAGTTGTAACTTACATTATGTTAACAATAAAGTGTCCTATTTTTCATATGAACTGTCCTTTTCTTATGATTGAAATGTGGTAACCCTAGTTAATGTACAGCTGAATATTATGACGGGTAATGTTCTTATACTTGGGTGAAAGTTCTTTCAACTTCCCGTCCTGCCTTCCATGACCAATCGCCTACGTGGAGATACAACAAGAGAAACACGACGGGACAGTGTCTGTGGAACGTCAGCTGGATTCAGGACCCTGGAGAACTACTACGTGATACCCGTGGCATGACAGTTGAACGGCAACAATACACAGCCTTCCGAATCATTAAACAATGACCCGAATTTCGCCGCAAACAATGCTGGCGGCAAACAAATGGTGTGTTTAACGTTTTATATACTTTCTCGACAGACTAGTATACAATGCCTTGGCAAAGTGTGCAATAACAACCATTTCATACTGTGACGGTACAATAATGTTCAAATGTTTGTAAATCTAAGGGACTTAACTACGGTGGTTATCAGTCCCTAGGCTTACAAACTGCGTACAATAACTTAAAGTAACTTATGCTAAGGGCAACACAAACACCCTTGCCCGAGGGGGGGACTCCAAACCCGACGGCGAACTGCCGCGCGCACCGCTGCAGGGCGCCCTAGTGCGCACGGCTATTTTGCCGCGGCCCTTTCCATTTTGAGCATTTTTTGCATTGCCGAGGAATTCTATAGAATGTCGGATTCCACAGATTTCAGGTAATATACAGGGTGGTCCTACAATATATGTCAAAAATAAAACGGCAGGTAAAGGGGCCGAAATAAGCAGATTTATTATACAAATGTGTGGTCGGTAATGGCGCCTTGCGACTGTAGAGAGCGCTGAAGAGCACACTGTTTACAAGCGCTTCACTAATGGACTCATTATTTCCCGCACGGATCTCGAGCAGAATGCTTCGTTTCACTTATTCAGAGATGGACGACATGCAATTCTTGTATGGGACTGCACAAGGAAATGGACTGGCTGCTCAAAGGATGTATAAGGAGCGATTCCCGGATAGACATCAGCCGGATCGTCGTACATTCATCGGGAGTTGCGTTCGAGTGGATTGATTTATGGTTCCACGTGTGGAGCAGACATACGAAGATATCAGAATGTTAGACAAAGTAGAGAATACGGTGAGTGTGAGTCATCGAAGTGCATGAAGACTGAATGCATCCGTACCATTTACACAGAGTGCAAGCACTAAAACCTGACGATTATCTTCCACGAGCACGTCTTGTAACCAAAAGGCGCAAAACGCACAACGGAAATATTTTGAACGAGGAAATTCAGGTACCCCAAAAACCAGAAAAAGTGCAAAAGACAGAACGCGTACAACAGCAGATGGCCGTATGACAGATCAGTGTCTCCACTCAGAAGCTCACAGTGCAACAGCACGCTGTGCAGCCTTTACAGTCGCGGCGCAGTGGCCGAGCGCAATGAGGCGCTATGCTCCGATGCGCAAGGCATTTCTCCGTCGGGGTTTCTAATTCCCTTTCAGACATGGCTGTTTGTGCTGTCTTTAGTATAAGTTAGTTTATAGGTAGTTTGTAAGTTTAGGGACTGATGACCCGCCGGCCGCGGTGGCCGAGGGGACTGAGGCGCTCCAGTCACGGTCTGCACGGCCACTACGGTCGGGGGTTCGAATCCCCCCTCGGGCATGGATATTTGTGCCGTCCTTAGTATTAGCTATTTTCTAAGTAGTTTGTAAGTTTAGGGACTGATTACCCCGTAGTTAAGTCCCATAGACTCTACAAACATTTGAACATTTGAACTGATGACCCCGCAGTTAAGTCCCATAAGCTTAACAAACATCTGATGCCGCGGCGGAGTGGCCAAGTGCATTGAGGCGCTATGTTCAAATGTTTGTATAGCTTATGGGACTTAACTATATGGTCATCAGTCTCTAGAGGCGCCATGCTCCGATTCGCGAGGCCGTTCCCAGTCGGGGGTTCGAATCCACCCTCGGGCATGGATGTTCGTGCCGTCTTTAGTATATAGCAGTGAAGTCCCTGAAGCTTCATAAACATATGAACATTTGATTTTTTTGCAGCCTTTACACCCAGGAGTCGCACCTCAGGTAGCGTGTGGACACCTCAGAGCGCGGTACCGAACCAACTTGGCCAGAAGCGGTGCCTGATGTAAACACTCGCTAAGTGAGCGTCAATAACCCGCATCCAGGCAACACCAGTTAGAAAGCAACTGGACACAGATAACCAGTCATACAAACTGGCTGAAACTGAAAGTGTGCACAAACAAGCCTGCAGTGCAAGTAGTAGCGCTGTCTCGCAGGTAGACAAACAACGCGCTTCGCGCAAAAAGCTGCCATCAATGAAACTCTGCAACCAGAAATGAGACAAAAATTTTCAACCATGAGTCCCTGTTGCGAAACTTCCCGCAACAAATAAAGGTACTGCCAGATGTCCATGTACCACGCAACAAAAATAAAAATAAAGAGCGCACAGAAGACACCGAACCCAGCGAAGTACTTGACGTTCGATTAGAGACGACAGTGTACCGACAGGGCACTGACGACCCGATAAATTTAAGATAGACTGCAAACCAGCATGAACTAATCATATAAACTGTTAACTAAATATTATTGGACTCAAATCTGAGCCGCGGCGGAGTGGCCGAGAGCATTCAGGTGCTACTCTCCGATGCGCGAGGCCCTTCCCCGGGGAGGGGGGGGGGAGGGTTCGAATCCTCCCTCGGGCTTAGATATTTGTGTTGTCTTTAGTTTAAGGTAGTTTATAATTAGTTGGTAAATTTAGGGACTGATGACCCTGCAGTTAAGTCCCATAAGCTTCACAAACATTTGAACAATTTTTCAAATCTGAACTGAAACTGTCAGCATTACAGAAATTTATGTATCATACTGAGACGGATATCTTGTTATTACAGAAAGTAGACGTCTTTAATCTTAATATCCCTGGTTTCCATGTTATAGAAAACGTAGCCCACGAATTAAATAGAGGCACAACTATCCTTGTTCGAGAAGGAATTCCGTTAACAGAAATTGAAAAACTAGTGTACGGTCGGCGGATTGCATGTACGCCCTCTTGGGAAGTAGTCGCCGGTCGTAAAGAAGTGATTTCAAGATTAAATTGTGTGCTTACTAAGACAAGGCTTTTTTTTAAATGTTTGTAAAGCTTGTGGGACGTAACTGCGGGGTCATCAGTCCCTAAACTTACGAACTACTTATAAACTAACTTATACTAAAGAGAACAGAAACATCCATGCCCGAGGGAGGATTCACATCGTGGCGCTCCAGACTGCTCGGCTACTCCCGCGCGGCACTAAGACAAGACCCAACTAATATTCTGATAGGAGGTGATTTTAAGCGAGTTGTTTACCAAAAAGATAAGCGACAGAACTTCAACTATTGTAAAGATTCTCATGAGCTTATTAACTTATTAACATGATTAGACTAACAGACACGTGGGGAATATTCCATCCTACTCTAGTGAAATTTGTCTATTTCATGTCCACTTCCAATAGCAGCATCGACAGAATTTACACGTCTTTCAATATTAGTAAACACGTCAACGATGCTGACGTCATTCCAGCAGTTTTTACTGACCACTGTGCTTCCACTGCAACAATAACTATCGACAAGCAACCAACAAAAAGGTTCAGAGGCCAGTGGGTGGTAAACATATCCCACCCCCAAGATACATAACTAAAAAAATCACACTGACGTGTTTTACGGCCAACTTCACATTTGATTGTTTTATGATTTTTTTGCAAACTTTTCGGACAAAAATAATTGTGATAATATCTATGCACCCAACATGTAATATTCTTTCTGACCGTATTTTAACAAACAGCCAAAATTATTTAATATTTGAGTTTAGCTTTGAGAAATATGCTTTGAACTTGTAGCAGTTTAAACTATTATTTTAATAACTCTCCCAAAAAAAAAAAAAAAAAAAAAAAAGTTCAAATGTTTGTAAATCTATCGGACCAAACTGCGTGGTCATCAGTCCGTAGCTTACAAACTACTTAAACCTAGGTAAACTAACCTACGGACAAACACACACACCCATGCCCCAGGGAGGACTCGAACCTCCACGGCGAGCAACCGCGCGCTCCGCAGCGAGACGCTTTAGACCGCTCGGCTAGTCCACCGCGGCTATTTCTCCCACATTTCCATTATATTATTCCATTAAAATATCACCTGTCTTGCGAAAGTACCACGCGAAAAGGGACTGCATAACTCAGTACTCAACAACTCAACACTGTTTCGATAACAAAAATACGGCTAGAGCTTAATTTTAATGCAAGGGCTGGAGATGTGGAGTTGCGAAACATGTACAGCTGGGAATAACTTGAAGCCACAGTCATAATTCCTGGACACTTGATGATGGGAAATATGTGGTATGGTCCGATGAATCATCGTTTACAGTGCTTCTTACAAACAACAGGGTTTATGATTTGAAAATCCTCTTGATGGATATCGCACCATCCTCGATTGTTAACAAACAATGTCATATTCCAAAATTAGAATGCGCCCTCCAAAAAACCCAAAGGGTTCAAGCCTGCTTTGTACAGCATCAAAAAATTTTCAAACGTCTTCAAGGGACATAAAAATCGCCATATCTCAACATAATCAAATCGTTACACAGAGAGAGAGAGAGAGAGAGAGAGAGAGGGAGAGAGAGAGAGGACCAGTTTTATAGCTCCAACATCGTAAGTCATTGGTGGATGATTTGGTACAAGAATGGATAACAGTTGGAAACTATAAACACACTTCATGAATCCGGCTGTCGAAGAGTTGCACCTGTTCTCAGAAACAATGGTGGGCCAACTACTTACCAATGAGTAAAAATCGTGTGTGTGTCAAGTATCTATATTATTTTGTCCACCTCCTGTATTTCAAGGGGTATGACAAAGTTAAAATGCATATATAAACTGGAGAAAGGAGAAAGTTTTCTTTACATAATTTAAATATAGTTCATATTTGTTGTGAATTAAGACGTTCTAGTTGCCATCAATGCGTCATTAAGCTGGTGTGTATCTGGGCAGGCGTTGCCGACTCCAGACTGAAACTTCGGAAACCCCTATCATTTTGGGTCACACCAGGCAGACGATAAGTTAGCTGAGGACCCCGATACTCCGCAGGGAGAATGTTTCCAGCTGGCAACGCCAGATGACGGGCGAGGCTAAATAAAGACACAAACGAATTCACGACAGTAGCTGCCAGTGAGCATTGAATGAAATCAATGGGGTAAGTGAAAATGTATGCACAGTCAGGGTTCGAAACAGGGTGTCCTGCTTACTAGGCAGTTCCGCTGACTACCACTGCACTGGGTCACAGTGATCTGCACGACTACGTGGACTATCCTAGCATACTATCCGCCAGACGCAAATTTCCAATTTACCCACACGTTTATAACTAAAGCTACGTGAAATTCGTACATGCTATAAACGCTAAATAAATGTTATAAATGCTAAAATGTTAATGTTAAATAAAATACATGAAATTTGAATGACGTTTACTGAAATGACTTATTTCAGTGAAATTTATTATACAATGTTCAATTGTTTGTAAATCTATCGGACCAAACTGCGTGGTCATCAGTCCGTAGCTTACAAACTACTTGAAGTAAGGTAAACTAACTTAAGGACAACACACACACCCATGCCTTAGGGAGGACTCGAACCTCCGACTGCGAGCAACCGTGCGCTCCGCAGCGAGGCGCCTTAAACCGCTCGGCTACTGCACCGCGGCGAAATTTATTACTCAACTGCTAAAATATCTTGTACGTGAGTCCTCCCTGGGGCATGGTGTGTGTGTTTGTCCTTAGGTTAGTTTACCTAGGTTTAAGTAGTTTGTAAGCTACGGACTGATGACCACGTAGTATGGTCTGATAGATTTACAAACATTTGAACATTTAATTGTACGTGAAATCACCAGATAAAGAAACTAAAAGATTAAAAATTACGATTACTAAGAAATACTTGTTGCCTAACTATGTGTGTACTTTGTACGATATTCTGTTAAGCTTTGGAAGACACATTTATGCACTACTGAGCTGTCACACAGTAGTTGAGATCCGTCTCTGTGCTATTTAACATCACTGGAATACCAAGGATACTTCATTTATACCTAGGGGGTATAAAGAAATATCAAGGTTGACATAAGTTTACAAAACTTTACTAGCAGACTTCAGACAGTGTATTTTCTTGCTTTGTTGCTTGTGAATATATGTATAGATTTTTTTTAATTTGATAGTAATTAAAGTTTTACTTTTTGATCATTTGCTTCATTCCCTACACAAATATAAATTCAGCATCCTTACACTAAACACAGAAATATTTGTTAGGAAAGTGGCAAATATATACCGGTTGTTTAAATTTTAAACTTATTGCTTTTTTTTTATTTCTCATAAAATCACCCGGCATTTCAACCTCTATTGCTGAGACACGTTACTTCCAATAGTGGCCGTATCAAATTTAAAATGCAATGACATATCATGAAAATTATTACCGTCAATGACAATGGTCACAAAAAAACTATGCTTACATTGATTGAATTGTCTTAAAAATGGATATGTATGAACTGAGTTTGCAGGAGAGATATCTGAAGGAAGGTAGCTTTTACAATCATTACAAAAATTTCTGTGTGTTACTTTCACAATGTGAAACTGAACTGAGAAAACAAAAATTCAGAAAAAAATTTAAAAATATAAATGCTAAATTTGAATTTCAAAATGCTAAATTTTAAACTTAATTTTCTTTTTTCACGTAGGCCTACCCTTAACGTTGTGGCACTTCCTAATATTCAGCTGCCTGGAGAGTGAGGCGGCGACGCTGTGGGGGTGATTGCTGAATGCTGCCTCAACCTCGCCCTCTCAGCAAAGAAATATGGAAAATACAGGTTGGTCCAAAATGGTTTTTACAAATTTCAAGAATTATCAAATATTTGAAATTCTATGGACCAAATTACGTTGGTCATCAGTCCCTATACTTACAAACTACTTAAACTAAGCCGACCGCAGTGGCCGAGCGGTCTGCGGCGCGCCAGTCACAGTCTGCACGGCCGCTACAGTCGGAGGTTCGAATCCCCCTCGGGCATAGATGTTTGTGCTGTCTTTAGTATAAGGTAGTTCATAAGTAGTTTGTAAGTTTTGGGACTGATGACCCCGCATTTAAGTCCCTTAAGCTTAATAAACATTTGAACATTTGAACTTAAACTAAGTTAAACTAACCTAAGGACAACACACACATCCATGCCCGAGGGAGTTCATCAGAGACGAGTGTATCGTCAGGCGTGCCCCAGGGGAGTGTGATAGGACCGCTATTATTTTCTATCTATATAAATGATCTGATGGACAGAGTAACTTGTAATTTGCGGCTGTTTGCTGATAATGCTGTGGTGCATGGGAGGGTATCGTCTTTAACTGACTATAATAGCATACAAGATGACTTAGAAAAATTTCTAGTTGGTGCGAAGAATGGCAGCTAGCTCTCAATGTAGAAAAATGTAAGGTGATGCGCATGAGTAGGAAGAACAATCCCATAATGTTCGAATACAGCATTAGTAGTGAGCTTCTTGATGTTGTCGCGTCGTTCAAATATCTAGGCGTAAAATTGCAGAGCGATATGAAATGGAACGAACATGTAAGGACAGTTGTGAGTAAGGCGGACAGCCGACTTCGGTTTATTGGGAGAATTTTGGAAAGATGTACTTCATCTGTAAAGGAGACCGCGTGTAAAACGCTTGTACGACCACGTCTTGAGTATTGCTCAAGTGTTTGGAACCCGCAGCAGATCAGTTTAAAGGAAGACATAGAAGCAGTTCAGAGGCGAGCAGCTAGGTTTGTTACTGGTAGGTTCGACCAATGCGCGAGTGTCACGGAAATGCTCCGGCAACTCAATTGGGGATCGTTGGAGGAAAGACGACGTTCTTTTCGTGAAATTCTGTTGAGGAAATTTAGAGGGCCGGAATTTGAAGCTGAGTGTAGCACGATCTTGCTGCCGCCTACTTACATTTCGCGTAGTGATCACAAAGACAAAATAAGAGAAATTAGGAGGCATATAGGCATTCTTTTTTTTCCTCGTTCTATTTGGGAGTGGAACAGTGGTACAGTGGTACAGTGTACCCTCCGCCCCGCACCTTACGGTGGATTGCGGAGTATGTATGTAGATGTAGATCTGGGGAGGATTCAAACGTCCGACGCGGGAGGTTGTTCAGGTAGATCTATGCTCTGCGGTCGTTCGTTTGGATCGTTCGTGATTGTTTGTTGAATATTGGGCTCAGCTTTTTTAATTACAGAGGGCGTTTAACCAACACCACCTAGAGAGAAGGCCGCGGCGCTCGTGTGACTTCAGGCAGAGTAGGTTGCGCGCGCATAGCTGACTGGGTAGCCGCTGGGGCACGGTCCACTACGCCGAAGCAGCGAGCCAGTCAGCTATGCGTGTGCAGCCTACTCTGGCTGACGTCACACGAGAGCGCCGCGGCCTTGTCTCTAGGTGGCGGTGGTTTAACCCCCTGACCGAGCACTCTGAGCCACGGGGCCCGGCTTCACGCTCGGCTACTCCCGCGCGGCTTTACAAATTTCTTCAGAAAGACCCCAGAAATTCGAAGAGGTAGAAGCGTGCGGTAGAAGCGTGCACTTAACACAGTGCATTGTGTTAATGTTATCATATTTTAGACTCAAATTCGGAACGTATTAAAATATTTTTATATTATAAAAGTTCTTACTTAATATAATATATACGAACAGTGACTTCAGTTTGTTGCAAGAAGTATTTCAATTTTTATTAGTACCTTCCAACATGCATGAGTGCGAGCAGATATAAAATACTGTATTTACTCACCTATAGTACCCCTCTCTTCCAAATTTTTACTTCTGAAATTGAGGAGGTTACTATGGGCGCAAACTTCGTCAATTCAAAAGTGTGTTCGTTTGTTTTGGGATGGGCTTAATTTGTTGATCATTTTATCTCAGTTTATATGAAACACCTGTGTGTGTGTGTGTTTGTGTGTGTGTGTTTCCATCACAAAGTCCGAACTGTCACACGGATACCATTATTTGTTGCAAACGCGACAGACAGAGCTTAATTAAATGATACTACAAAGCTAATTTTCCAATAATCGGCACTCATTTTTGTATGTTGTTCACAGTATATATCTGAATTGAACAGTAAATGCTGGAGAATGCAAACACAGTGATACTGAATGGAGAATAGGGGGCTGGAGTAGTCAGCTATTATCACCGGAAAAATATAATTGCTCCAGGAGCCTGCGGCAGACAGTGTTCCCGTATTTCGTGTAAATTAGTGCTGCCAAATTTCACGTAACTGACAAATTCACGAATTTCCGAGATTTTTAAATTTCATATTTTGACCTCAAAAATTAAGTGGAGTACTATAGGCGGTATGGTACAATAGCCGAGTGAATACGGTATTTATCAGTACGTCATTATTCTTCAACAGCATTTGATAACATTCGACTCAAGTTTCGTTAGTATTCACTCACATCGCTTCCATAGTTTTTACACCAATTTGTGTTTTGTCACTACTGATTTGGGAAAATACTCTTTCAGTAGCATACTGCAACAGGTGAAATGAACATCTCATTCCGGATTAATCGGTTAGTAATTCTTAAATCCGGCAAAAATGGATGTCCCAAATTACAATTAAAAAAAAAAAAAAAAAAAAAAAAAAAAAAAAAAAAAAAAAAAAAACTTCTGAACAGAGGCAGACAATAATGGCTGTCGAAAATAAATGTATGTGTGTGTGTGGGGAGGGGGGGGATGAGGCAGGGTGGCGAATTGTCACCTTGAATGTATGCGTCACAGGTTATCCTAACGATACTGCAGTTCTAGGGCCGACCTAGAGTGTCGTAATTAACGGGTGAAATTGCTGCATTGCACAAGCTTGTAATTTATGCAGTTTCCGCCCAAAGAAAGAACTGTAATGGGGTTCCGCAGAACCTGAATACCAGATCTGTTCTGTACTAATCAATTCAAACATTGTGCTAACTATTAGGTGTACGCCAGTCAATAAATGACATGAAAATATAAGAAAAAAGAAAATATACAGATTTAAATGTGTGCCAACATTATGCTGGAAACAGCAACTTTATAACTATCCCCATGTCTTAAATACACGCAATCGAAGTTGTAAAGTTCTTTTCGGGGCATTCTGTACATGGAGACGAGAGCCTCTGAGCGATCTTTCCCATTGATTTTTATTAAAATAAAATAGAAGAAACCACTGGTGAACCAGTTCTCATGAATAGTAGATTGGATTAGGTTAATACTTGTTCCATATATCCCGAATACGAGATTTCTTAATGATGTGGAACGTGTCAGCTTAGTAAAACATAACATTATATGACATACATTTTTTAAATTTCAAATTAATTTTTTTAAAATTTTTTCTTTAAATTTTGTTTTCGTAAAAGTACCAATTTCAATGTAAAAACTCATCTACTGAGTCGAAAGCGTTGTCATTCAGAAATTCTTTCAATTTGTTTTCAAATGGTTGTTGGCTATCTGACATATATTTGATGTTATCTGCTAAGTGACAAAAGATTTTTGTAGCAGCATAATTCACCCCCTTCTGTGCCAAAGTTAGATTCAACCTTGAATAGTGTAGATCATCCTATCTTCCAATGTTGGAGCGGTGCACACTGCTATTACTTTTGAATTGGGTTAGATTATTAATAACAAATTTCATTAGAGAATACATATATTGTGAAGTTTCTGTGAAGATCCTTAAATAAGTATCTGCAAGATGATCTTGGGTGGGCACCAGAAATTATTCTCACTAATCACTTTTGTGCAATGAATACGCTTTTGCTCAATGCTGAATTACACCGAAATATATGCCATACGAAAGCAGTGAATGAAAATAGGCATAGGAAGCTAATTTACTGAGATGTTTGTCACCAAAATTTGCAATAACCTAATATTATTAGTAGCTGAAGTCAAACGTTTCAGTAGATCGCCAATGTGTTGCTTACAATTCAATGTGTTGCTTACAATTCAATTTTTCATCAATACACACACCTAAAAACTGAATACTCTACCTTAGCTACAGACTTCTGTTCACAAACTATAATTATTAATGATGTTATGCTACTTACCGTATGGAACTGTATGTGTTTTGTTTTATCACATTTTAATAAGAGGCCACTTGCAGAGAAACAAATAATAATTCTCTAAAAGACATCATTTATAATTTTATCGGTTAACTCTCAGCAAAAAGTACTAGCTTTTCATCATCATGAACATCGATTGGCAAATCATTACATATGTCAAGAAAAGCGAAGGACCCAAGACTGAACCCATGACTGAACCCCATTCTTGATCACCATCCCCAATCTGAGGAATCAGCTGATTTTCGAAATTTACCTTAACCGGTTACTTCAACTTTCTAAACTTTTCCAGTTAAGTATGAAGTAAACCATTTGTGCACTACCCCACTAACACCACTATGCTTAAGCTTATGTAGAAGAATTCCATGATTTACACAATCAAATGTCTTTTAGTGGTCACAAAAATTCCCAATGGGGAATGTTAGGTTATTCAGAGCATTTGATATTTGATCAGTGAAAACATATAAAGCGTTTTCTGTTGAATAACCTTGCTGGAAACCAAACTGATATTTTGTTAGTACCTTATTTTTACAAATATAGGGAGGTACTCTTGAATACACTACTTTATAAATAACTTTCGATAACGTTGTCGGGATTAAAATTGAGCTGTAATTATTGGCATCGGAAGCATTTCATTTTTTTGAAGTGCTTTAACAATAGCATATATTAGTCTATCTGGGTAAACATCCTGCTCCAGACAGATATTACATATCCCTGTGCTCTTGGTTGCCCCGTTTCCCTGTCAATTATATTCCAAATTGTTTTAATTTAATTATCAGTGATACTAATCTCAGATATAATTAACAAGCTTCTGGACTTTTTATTAACCTTTCGTAATATCGCACAGTAGTTTTATAATATCTGTCTGCTTTTGGGTCATTACTCTCTCATGCTGTTACATACAGTTCCCTTTTCCTGTTACAAGATACTTTTGTTCTTTCAGTTACCCATTGTATTTTACATGGTTTCTTACAATTATAGCTAACAATTTTCTTGGGGAAGCAGTTTTAAAATACACTTAAAAATGTATCATGACATATGTCATATTTCAGGCTAGCAGCAGTTTACTTGCGTACCTCATCCCAGTCTACTGGTGTAAACCTCCCTTAAACTTGGCAATTGTTAAATCATTAATTGAACGCATCACTTTGGATGTCTGTTTGAACTTCCTGTATGGGGCTACGGCATTTACTGTAATTAGCTGTGCACCATGATCAGAAAGACCATTCTCAACAGGATAAACATCAATGTTTCTGAACTTATCTTGGTGTATAAAAAAGTTATATATCGGTGTGCTGCTGTCCTTTATTATTTGAGTAGGAAAATCAATAGCGGATGTCAACTTGAAAGAGCCAAGTAATACTTCAAGGTCTTTCTTCCTATTATACTCTTTTAGAGAATCAACACTGAAGTCTACATAAATAATAATTTGCTTCCCCCTGTGAGAGAAATAGCACAACGAGGCATCCAAGTTTTTCAGAAATAGCTGAAAATTATCTGGTGGAGACCTATACATTGTCATCATTCACTTTAAGCACACAGGCACATGTTTCTCTAAGTTGCACTTTACATACATTTTTTCTTTCTAAGTTTTTTACACAGTGATAACTTTTCACATAAACTTTTCCTCTTTCCTTATTGTCTTTGCTTACAAGTGCTGAGAATTTATACCCATTGCTGTAAACTTTATCAATAATCAATGACAATGTGATGCTCAGATAGGAATAGTACATCTATCACACATTTATTTCCTGTATTCTAGGCACATACCAAAAGCTCATATCCTTTTTCGTTAATCCCCCAATATTTTGATGAAATATACTAACATTATTTTTCACTGTACTTTTGTGAAATTTTTTGGATATTTTAACAGCTTCAGTAACTGCCTGCCTGAGCTTCTCACTGGACACTGGTCGTATCCTAAAAAAGAGGTACTCCCCTGAGCTGCAGTGGTCACCTTACGGACTTAGCTATCAACCCAATCAGCTTACCCTTCCCGTTCCTATTGAGATACAGGCCACATCTAGTAAAAATCCCATCTACCAATAGCGTCAACAGAAATCAAAAGCATGCCTGAACAAATATCCGCCCTGAGCAGCTGATCTAACTCCTTGTTGATCCTCCCTACAGAGCCGTTCAACTGGTGCCAATCATACTGCATGAAGGCAAACCAACATTTGTATTTCTTGTTGCAGATGCTATTGTAACCAGGCCACTCTCAATATTGTAGCCCCTGCCCCTATCAATACTGTTTCGCTCTCTACCCATTAGCACAGTCCAGCTGTGTGAATCCCGTGCACAAAGAGCCTATATCCTCTACAGTCTGGCTAAAGCAAGCACTGGGCTTGAAACCGTTTTGACCTGGTACCGTCACCAAATTTTTCCTGCAGAATCTGGCCCACACCTCTTCCGTGGCTGCTACCTACCAACAGCACGTTCCTCCTACTTTCTGCTTTTTCTGACATAGTTTGTTTCCTAGTGAAAGTCTGTCGCGTCTTAATTACACCTGCTCCTACTGGAGCCTCTTCCAGGCTTAACTGTGGTAGTAAGGCAAATCGATTGTTGGCCGCGGCGGAGCGGCCGAGCGCATTGAGGTGCTATGCTCCGATGCGCGAGGCCGTTCCCCGGCGGGGGTTCGAATCCTCCCTCGGGCATGGATGTTTGTGCCGTCTTTAGTATAAGGTACATCATAAGTAGCTTTTAAATTTAGGGACTGATGAGCCTGTAGTTAAGTCCCATAAGCTACACAAACATTTGAACATTTTTTGAAACTGCAAACAACCTAAGAGAGCTACTTAGATTTTCCCATAAATCTTTTATGTAAATATGGACCAGCAGAGGAGCAGTAACACTACCCTGTGGAACGTCCGATATCACCTCTGCTTTAGTCGATGCCTTACCATCGATTACTACGAACTGTGTCCTCTCTGACACGAAATCCCCTATCCAATTGCAAATTTGGGTCGATATATCATAACCACGCAATTTGATTAAAAGCCGTTTGTGACGTACGGTGTCAAAAGCCTTCTGGAAATCAAGAAATACGAAATCAATTTGCGGACCCTTGTCGATAACACCCATCACTTCGTGTGAATAAAGAGCTCGTTGTGTTTCGCATGAACGACATTTTCTAAATCCGTGTTGACCTTGGGTCAATATACCATTCTGTTCGAGATAATTCATAATATTTGAATACAGGATATCCTCCTCCATTATGACTTCCTGTCCCATGTTGATTGGAACTTTACGATCTATATGGTTGCTGCTGACCTTAACCCAGCCATCTGATCTGTCGGTGAACTCCGGTGATGGCATCAGTTCGTCGCCTCGCTTTGTGATACCGTTCCCCTCCATGAACCTACACACTCCGAGAGGAACACTACTGCCAATGTTGTCCTTGCCTTTCCCAACCTCCTCAGCCGCCACCAGGCAGAAGTCCTTGACCTCACTGGCAGTGACCAGATGTCCATAAATACACCATCACTCTGCTCTCCCCTGGCTTTTAGTACTTGGACCACAACGCCCCCTCCCCAGGCCTTAACACGCCAATTACTGCTCTTGACATTCAACTTACACTACGCACTAAATGCAACACCGCTCCCAGCCAATACTGCTTAACCAACAGTCACCTCCGTGCCTGCCCCGTTCCTTCATGCCGCCCTCATTTCCTTATATAACGTTACTTTCTACACTGGCTCTTACCCTGGAAGACATCCAAGATCATCATGTTCCCTACACCTGCCAAGCTTCCTCTGAAGCTTCCTACTACCGGCCCATCAGCCTCACCACAGTGTTCAACAAGGTCCTGAAAACAACCTCTCCCACCACATACACAAACATCTCATCAACACCAACTAATTTCCCTCTCTCAGTGTAGATACCGACCTTCCTCCTTTGTCGATGACCAACGCCTCCACCTGACCAACCTCTTCTCCATTTCTGCTGATTTCCTACTGCATCTCCATCCTTGTATCCCTCAAATAAAGAAGGCCTACGACCACATATGGCATTCCAGTCTCCTTTTCAAGCACCAGACCTATGCCCTTCCTATGAACTATGCGTGTTTCATAGCTTCCTTTCTCTCCCACAGCCCCTCATATGTCACTGTCAACAACTCTGACTCCCGTTTGTTATACCCCTCTGCCTGGGTGCACCATGGCTCCATCGTCTTGCTGCTCTTCTACCTTATTTACTTGGCCTAAATGCCACAAGCCCAGCCTCTTGCCCATCTCCTTCAGTATACTGCTTACAATGCCTTCCTTGCCATTGCCCCATCCTTCGCCTGTTCCCAGCATGTTATCCAGTCTCACCTTTCCCAATTAGCCACTTGGTGTAATCAGTGGCTGCTTTCCATCAACCCTAATAAGTCCCAGGCATTCATTATATGTCGTACCTCACACTTATTCTGGCACCATGGCCTGTACCTTACTCCCCATGACCATCCTATCCGCCAAACTCCTACCCTCAAATACCTTGACTTCACCATTGAGCGCTGCCTCTCCTACAATCCTCACCTTCATACCGTCTGCCAGAAAGTTCTCTCTTGCCTCAACCTCCTTAAGTTCCTCTATGACTGGACATGGGGACTCAACCCCTCCACGATCCTTTACACTTGCCGCCCCTTAATGCGTCCCATCCTCTGCAGCTTCCACCACGCCGGGATCTCCGGCTCTCCCGCCTATCACAAGTGCATTCAAATCCTTGATCTCTATGCCCTCCGCCTCGCTAACCTAATCTGCCTCCCTTTTCGTCACCTACTCAAGTTCCTGGAGCATATCCTTGTCCCTTACGTCTCCCGAAAGAGGGAATTCATTCATCCTCTGGTGTCTCCTCTCCTCAAACGCCTGTGCCAATGCATCCCTACTCCTTCAGACTCTCCACGTCCTTTCAGAGGATAACGTTAGCCACCTCCCTCTCTCGGATGACGCCCTCTGTCCTGATATTCATCCTTCTTACCAGCCCTGGTGCTATCCCCCTCCCCGTATCTAGTGCGCCCCCTCTTGCATCCCTCCGCCTTCCCTCCCACGCTTGGTGTACGCCTCCCAACTTTTTCCCAGGAGTTGTTACGCCCCTCCCCTCCCACGCCCCCTCTCCATCTCCCACCCCTCCATACCTCCTCTCCCCTCCCTCTCCCCTGCGGGGTCTGTGTGATCATTGTTTTAACTAGTGCACTTTTTAGTGTCAGTGTTGTGTTCTCGCTTTGTAATGGACCCAACCGCCGTCATCATTCATCCTCTGTTATGAATAATTTCATTTATCATGTACCATTTGCTTCCATTTCATGTATTACTGTCTCCGTTTATGTCGTCTTATGTACGTTACTTGTTCTCCTCGGAAGCTACATAAATTCTCTCGCCTGTAGAATGGCCAGG
Source organism: Locusta migratoria (assembly GCA_026315105.1). Classification (NCBI taxonomy): domain Eukaryota; kingdom Metazoa; phylum Arthropoda; class Insecta; order Orthoptera; family Acrididae; genus Locusta; species Locusta migratoria. The sequence continues at coordinate 26,415,190 of CM048755.1, read as the reverse complement.
CTCTTCGAGCTTGCCCCGTCGGGGGTTTCAAAATATAATAAGGAAAAACAAACGGGGTTCAGAAACCATCCTCGGTCCCTACACGTGACTGACGGATTTGATGGAAGCAGATCTGTCTATTTGCGGCATTGCTCTAAGAACTGTTCGTTATCCTCGGATTTGGAGCCGAATGGAAGGTTTAAACAAGAGGATCAGACTATTCTGTGAAAATCTTGGATGCAAACAAGTGGAGAAGTTGTCAGGCGCCAGGAGTGCACTACGCGCAAGAAACGGCTATTACGGTAGCGGAGTAAGTGTAGAATGCACATGTATTTTAGGATAGATAAATATCTTCACTGACCCGAAGAGACGCTTTCTGAGTCAAGGGAGGGTAGCGTACATAATAATATAGAGGAGAAAAAATGTTAATATAGCGATATTTAACTGTAAAAGAGTCGATGGGAAGAACCCAACTGCTTTGACTTATAAACCACCATAGTTTATAAGATCGAAAATCTGGCAGAAACCAGATGTCAACAGTAATAAAATTTTAAACTTAGACTCGAACGTATATCGCAGAGACAGACTAAACACTGAATTTGAAGACGCACTTGTATCGATAAACAATACGATAATATCGGGTGAGATTAGTAAACATCCAGATTGTGAAATAATTTGGGTGAAGATCAGAGTTAAACGTGGCTGGAACATGGTCACCGGAATTCTTTATAGATCCCCCTGACTCAATAGCAGTAGTGGCAAATCGTATGAACAAAAATTTGGAAAATATTTCGCGTAAATTTGTTTCAGGTGGTGATTTTAACTAATTCGATATAGACTTTGAATCTGAAATGTGTTATCCAGGTGGTAGATAAAGAAAATCTATTAAAATTGTTCTAAGTAATTTATCCGAAAATTAACTTGAGCAGTTAAATAGAGAACCTAGATCTGCTGACATGAAACAGAATGCTAAAATTATCGTAAGGAGATCGCGTTCATTGACTTTCAAAGTAAAGTTCCATATAGCGACCTGGCAGAAAGTACTAAGTTTCGGTCTTAATTACCAAGCGGATTGAAACTATATGTCCAGACACTCAGTGACCATATGAAACTGAGGACTGAGGCGCTCCAGTCACGGTCTGCACGGCCACTACGGTCGGGGGTTCGAATCCCCCCTCGGGCATGGATACTTGTGCCGTCCTTAGTTTTAACTAGTTCATAAGTAGTTTGTAAGCTTAGGGACTGATGACTCCGTAGTTAAGCCCCATAAGCTATTTGAACATTTTTTGAAACTGAGGATGACACACAAAAGACCGAAAAACCAAATTTTCATTGTAATTTTTTTTCTTATCATCGCTTTTTCACGAATGAAGATTGAACCCCGCTAAGCCGAGCGAAATAGAGCAGTGGTAAAACACTGGACTCGCATTCGGGAGGACGGTGATTGAAATCCGCCTTTGGCCATTCATATTTATGTGTTTCGAGATTTTCCTAAATAAATCCAGGAAATTACCGGGATCGTTCCTTTCAAACGGTATGACTGATTTCCTTCCTTATCCCTGACAAGAACTATCAGAGCATGACCTCCGACTTTAATGACCTCGACGTCGACGAGACGTTAAACCTTAATCTTCCTTCCATCCTTCTTTCCCCTCTGAATCGTCTCGGGGACGAAAGAATGGTACATATGCCAGTCAATGACAGCGGAATAGAAAACCAACTGAAGTCGCTCAACAGAGGAAAAGCCGCTAGATAAGATGGGATAATAATTCGATTTTATACAGAGTATGTGAAGGAAATTGTCCCTCTTCTGCCAGAAGTGTATCGTATGTCTCTAGGGGAGCGAAGCGTCCCTAGTGATTGGAAAAAAGCGCAGATCATGCCCGTTTTCAAGAAGGATCGTCGAACATATACGCAGAACTACAACCATCTTTTGTAAGATTTCGGAATATGTTTTATGCTCGAGTATTATGACATTTCTGGAGATCTAAAATCTCCTCTGCAGAAATCAAAGCAACGATTTTAGGTTCGAGGTCCTCGTGAACACCAAAAAAGGGTCTGGGTCACAAAGGGGACAGGTCACAGATATAACGAACACAGATCTAAAAACCATTAGTATAATAGTTGTAAATTGCCTTAACTATGCTGGGAAATTACTGGAGCTCCAAGCGCCAATAGAAAGTACTAAAGTTCAAATCAATATAGGAAGCGAAAGCTGGCTAGAACCAGAGATAACTACTGCTGATATTTTCACAAAGGGTCAAATGGTGTTCAGAAACGATAGATTGAATACAATAGGTGAATCCACTAGAATAGTAAATTGTTGTGAAATATTCTTGACCTCCTAGCAACAAATAATCCAGAGCTAACAAACAGCATCAAAACAGACACAGGGATCAGTGAACACAGGGCTATTGAAGCGAGACGGAATATCGAAAATTCCAAATCTACCAAATTTAAAAGAGAAATATATTTATACAAAAAAGCAGATGAAAATTCGATGAACACTTTCCTAACATTCAAAGAAATACTATCGACTGCTATTGAGAAATTTTTACCAAATAAATTAACAAAATAGGGTGTTGACCCACCGTGGTGCACAAAACACGCTAGTCACTCTTCCAAAAGCAAAGAAAAAAGCATGCCAAATTTAGAGATCAAGTTCCCAAGACTGATAATCTTTTACTGAAACTCAAACTTTAGCTCGAACTTCAATGCGAGAAACTTATAAGTTTCCACAACGAAACCCTGTCACGTAACTTGGTAGAAAATCCGAAGAAATTCTGGTCGTATGTAAAGTATATTAGCGGCAAAATACAATCAATACCTTCACAACGCAATAGCAGCGGTGTTTCTGCAAATGACAGCTATACGAAGGAAGAATTGTCAAACACAACTTTCCGAAATTATTTCACCAAAGAAGAGGAAGCAAATACTCCTGAATTCGAATCAAGGACAATCGCTAGTATGCGTAATTTAGAAGTAGATAACCCTGGAGTATTAAAGAAACTTAAATCACGTAACAAATGCAAGTCTCCCGGTCCAGATTGTACATCAATTACTTTCCTTTCAGAGTATGCTGATGCATTACCTCCACACCCACCTATCATAACACTACGGTCGGGGGTTCGAATCCACCCTCGGGCATGGATATTTGTGCCGTCCTAGTTCGTATGTAGTTCATAAGTAGTTTGTAAGTTTAGGGACTGATGACCCCGTAGTTAAGTCCCATAGACTTTACAAACATTTGAACATTTGAACCTATCATAAACGACCGCTCGCACAGCGAAAGTTTCGTACCCAAAGGCTGGAAAGCTGCACAGGTCACTCCAATATTCAAGAAAGGCAATAGGAGTTATCCGCAAAATTTCAGGCCTATATCACTAACTCGATTTGGAGCAGGATTTTAGAACATGTACTTTCCTCAAACATTATGAACTATTTCGAAGAGAACGACTTACTGGCATAAAGTTAATATGGATTCATAAAGTATCGTTTTTACAAAACTCACCTGAGGTGATCAGTGCTATCAACAAGGAATCTCGAATCGATTAGATATTTCTGTTCCTTATCTTTATAACCGACTTATGAGACAATCTGAGCAGCTATCTTAGGCTTTTCGCGGATCATGCTATCGTTTATCGGTTAGTAAGATTACCCGAAGATGAAAAGCAACTGCAGGGTGATTTAGATAAGAAATCTTTCATGGTGAAAAATTGGTAGTTGACCCTTAATAATGTAAGTGTAAAGTCATCCATATGAGCAATAAAAGAAATTCGCTGAATTTCAGTTATACCATAAATTAGTCAAAAATACAGGCTGTAAATTCATCCAAATACGAATAAAAATTACGAATAACTTAAATTGGAAAGAACACATAAAAAATATTGTAGGGAAGGCGATCAAAATGCTACGTTTCATTGGCAGAACACTTGAAGATGCAACAGTTCTTCAAAAGAAACTGCCTACACAACACTTGTGCGTCCTACTTCGAAGTATTGCTGCGCATTGTGAGATCCACACCAAGTGGGACTGACGGGCGATTTAGAAAAAGTTCAGAGAAGGAAAACTCGTTTTGTATTTTCGCGATATGGGGAAGAGAGTATTACGGAAATGATGCATGAGTTGGGGTGGAAATCATTAAAAGAAAGGCGTTATTTATTGCGGCGAGATATATTTGAGAAATTACTTTCACCAACTTTCTGTACCGAATGCGAATATATTTTGTTAGCACGCATCTACATAGGGAGACATGTTCATTGCAATAAAATAAGGGGAATCAGATCGAAAACGAAAAAAAAAGGGTGTTTCTTTTTCCCGCGCGCTATTAGAGAACGAAACGGTAGAGGAATATAAAAGCGGTTAGATTAATCCTCTGCCATGCACCTCAGTTGCAGGGTATTTATATAGATGTAGATGCATGTGCAAGTGGCATTCCACTCCCCGGACCAGACACTACACACGACAGTCGCAAACTTTAACAATGGTTTGACCAGCGATAGGTAGCTGACAGTGCCATAGCGTGGTGGCAGCGTCGAGTCCAACCTGAGGAGAGGGTAGGGTTGCATTCCCCAGATACGGGGGGAACCAGATGAGATATATATCCATGTTCCCCCTTAGGTGTCTGCACATTCTGAGGCATAAAATACGGCCACTGAAAATCGTGACTCGCGCAGACTCAGTAGATAGCAAGTTCCTCAATGACATGGATATCTGACTGTTAGTGGCGTTGAGTTACAGTCGCCATTTCGTGATCCACGATCCAACGGCATACCGGTTTAGCTATGGGCGAAGAGTCACTGCACAAGCACCACCTTGGAACATCGTACTTGTACTCGAAATACATTAAGGGATCGAGCACTGATCCACGAGGAACCCCTGCGGTAACTCTGTCAACTTCCTTTTGTCGTCATAGACATGGAACATTCTTCCAGACACTCAGGCGGGAAGAAGACAGCTGCCTCATACTGGTAGTGTGTACACAAAATACTTTGTACACGAGGTAGTCAGGCCACACGGAATTCAATACCCTGGAGACGTCCAAGAGTAACACTTGAAGATACTTATTACACTCTGGGGCGCGAGCTCCCAGCTCCACCAGCTGCAGCAGCTAATGGCACAACAAATAGTCCCTGCAGGAGCCAAACTGCGCCTGTGGGATGAAACCCGCTGCATAAACGTCTTAGAGAAGACATGTGGCATACGACCTTTCAAATGCTCTGAGAGGGAGTGAAGCAGGTTTATCATCTGTAATTTTATGCCAGCTGGGGATATTTTCTGCTCTTCAGAATGGGTGCACCAGATAACAATGTATTGTTGAAGATATCTTACCAGTGTGGAATTTAAAACTTTCCCGAGGTACTGCTTGTTCCATCATATTTCAAGAGAACTGCCACATATCTGTAACTTCCTGCCTCGTTATTTCGGCGCAGAGTCTTCTGGCTATTTTCAAGTGAGTACCGCCAAAGTACTGCCGAAGACGTGTTGAGGTCAGCTATTTTAAACCGTATCGGCACATGGGTTGTGTATTCCGGCGACACTGCGCATGCGCTACTTGCAAATGCACTTTCACTGCAACTCCGTGCGCTGTGCCACGCGCCCTCCGTGGTGAAGGCTTGCCGGATCGATATCAAATCGATTGTCAACTTCACGCAGTACCAGAGAAACACGCCGGATACAAAGTTTTTCTATAACAGGATTCCAAGCAGAATTTAGCTGAAAGCCGCCATCTCGATTAATAAGTCTCGCTCTCAGACAGTATTTTTTCCATAGACCGCCTCATCGACTCGACCGTCTCCAAGAGATTTACATCATATGAACTCCAGAACTACCAGTTTAATAAGTCATTGTTGCAAAATACTAACTCGAATTATTTACAGACGAATGGAAAAACTTGTAGAATCCAACTTAGGGGAAGATCAGTTTGGATATAGGAAAAATGTAGGAACATGGGAGGCAATACAATACGGCTTAAGTTACAAGATAGGCTAAGGAAAGGCAAACCTACGTTTTTAGTGTTTGTAGATTTGGAGAAAGCTTTTGACAATGTCGACTGGAATACACTCTTTCAAATTCTGAAGGTAGCGGGGGTAAAATATAGAGAGCGAAGAGTTATATTCAACCTATACAAAAACCAGACAGCGATTATTAGAGTCGATGGGCAAGAAATGGGCGAAAGGGTTGGGAAGGGAGTAGGACATAGTTGTAGGCTTTCCCCTATGTTGTTCAATCTGTACATTGAGCAAGCAGTGAAGGAATGCAAGGAGAAATACGGAGAAGGAATTAAAGTTCAGGGAGAAGAAATACAAATTTTGCAGTTTGCCGATGAATTAGTAATTTTGTCAGAGACTGCAGAAGATCTGGAAGAGCAATTGAATGGAATGGACAGTGTCTTGAAAGTAAGATATAAGATGAACGTTAACAAGAGTAAAACGATGGTAATGGAATGTAATGTCAGAAAATCAGGCGATGCTGAATGAATTAGATTAGGTAATAAGATAATAAAAGTAGTAGATGAGATTTGTTATTTGGGTAGCAAAATAACTTCTGATGGCCAAGTAAAGAAGATATAAAATGCAGAATGGCTATGTGAAGAAAAGCGTTTCTAAAGAAGCGAAACTTGTTAACATCCAATATTAATTTAAATGTTAGAAAGTCCTTTTTGAAAGCATCTGTCTGAAGTGTAGCATTGTATGGGAGTGAAACGTGGACGATAAGAAGTTCAGACAAAAAGATGATAGAAGCTTTTGAAATGTGGTGCTACAGACGAATGATGAAAATTAGATGGTTAGATCAAGTAACTAATGTGGAGGTGCTTAACCGAATTGGGGGAGAAAAGGAGTTTCTGGTATATACTAAGAAAAGGGATAGATTGGTGGGACACATTCTGAGAGCCGTCCGCGGTGGCCGCGGGGACTGAGGCGCTTCAGTCACGGTCTGCACGGCCACTACGGTCGGGGGTTCGAATCCCCCCTCGGGCATGGATATTTGTGCCGTCCTAGTTCGTAAGTAGTTCATAAGCAGTTTGTAAGTTTAGGGACTGATGACCCCGTAGTTAAGTCCCATAGACTTTACAAACATTTGAACATTTGAACATTCTGAGACATCAAGGAATCGTCAACTTAGTATTAGAGTGAAGTGTATGGGGTAAAACTCGTAGAGGGAGACCGAGGGACGAATCTACTAAGCAAATTCAAAAGGATGTAGGTTGCCGAACGTATTCTCAGATGAAGAGACTTGCACAGGGCAGGGTTGCGTGGAGAGCTGTATCAAACCAGTCTGCGGACTGAAGACCACAACGACATCAACAACATGAGCTCCATACAAGAGAACATAAAATTTATAATGCGGATTGAGAAAGATGAATGCTTGCCGTTTTTAGACGCCTTGGTGTGACGTAACAGTGATGGAACACTTGATCATTCAGGATACAGGATACCCACTCATAAAGTTGTTCAAATGTTTGTATAGCTTATGGGACTTAACTACGGGGTCATCAGTCCCTAAACTTACAAACTACTTATGAACTACTTACGAACTAGGACGGCACAAATATCATTGCCCGACGGGGGATTCGAACCCCCGACCGTAGTGGCCGTGCTGACCGTGACTGGAGCGCCTCAGTCACCTCGGCCACCGCGGCCGGCCACTCATAAAGGCTTGTAGCTGCAAGTTACTAATTGCCACCATCCAACACAAACGACGGGCGTTGTAAAGGCCTTATTCCACCGAGCCGATACCATTTTAGATGCCGAAATACTTCAAACGGAACTGGAAGGTCTGAAAACCGTATTCCTGAAGAATGGGCATTTATCTAAGCAGGTGAACAGGGCGACGCAGACTAGCAAGCGACAGAACAAGGGAAAGGAAGAGGCTTTCAGGTCGACTACTTATCTCCCATATATAGGGGAGATAGGCAGAATATTAAGTAAATATGAAGTAAAAGTCATCTCTCGTCCTCCTTCCAAAATTTATTCGCTGTTCGGATCCGTCAAAGACGACTTGGAGCTGCGTAAAGCGGATGTTTACAGAATTCCAATTGAGTGCGACAAATTCTATATAGGGCAAACAACGCACGCTGTGCAAGATGGCACTGTAGAAAACCAGCGACATGCTTGCCTCCTATACCCAAACAAGTCCGCAATCGCCGAACGCTGTATTTCCACAGGTCACTCAATGAATTATAATGAGATGAAAATTGTGGCCCGAACGTCAAACTTTTGCAACTCGATTATCAATGAATTTGTGGAAATAAGCCTGTCTGAAAGCGAACTCTTACTATTGGGGATGACGCGTTTCAGCTAAATTTTTATCGGAATCCGGTACAGCGTGAAGATGGCAATCGGTACGATATCGATGCGGTAAGCCTCCACCAAGCAGGGGGCACGGAGTGTCCGTGAAAGCACATGCGCTCTATCAGCGCTTTCGCAACGTCACCTAAATGCACAGGTCATAGTGCGATACGGTTTTAAACAGCTGAGCTCACTACTTCTTCGCCAGTATTTTGGCGGTACTCACCTCAAAATGAGCAGAAGACTCTGCACCGAAATAGTGTGGCAGGAAGTTACAGACATTCAGCAGTTATCCAGAAATTTGATGGAACATAGCTGCCAATGTTTGAGGAACCTCAGGCGGCAGTTATTTCAGTAAAACACTGTCGAACATCGTTACCTTCCGTATTATTCAGGTTGAGCCCTCCTCCATGATTGGCTCGATCACCTAGTTAACTACTTCTTCATCAGACGGATTTACTGTGGTTCACGTGATTCGCCAAAGGCGTACAATTTTTCACAAAGACGTCAGCCAAAGCACTGAACTAGGGATGCAATTCACAGGCATCACCTTGATCAACCTGTAGTCGCGGGATACTGCTTGTTCATTTGTCGGATACTGTCCATCTATGGTCTGAGTGCAGCCACCATGCCACACTAATCATGGTTGTGATATTTTTCCATCGCCCTCTTAAGATTAAAACACAGCATGTAGAGAAGCTGCTTAGTTGCCACATGCCAGGTGAGTTATCATCCAAAGAAAATTTGATTCTTCCATGTAATTTACTCCAGGATGCGGAGCAGAAGCTGTCGTGAGAATTCTTGTGAACTCTGCAGCCGCCTAGTTGTGGCTTTGTATGCCACTCTTAGTGTTGACAGGTAAGATGAACCAAGAACGCATCAGCCCCCGCACTGGATTGATCTGGCACATTGTCTTGTACGTCGAGAAGTTGAGGTTGTAATTAGCTTCCAAACGATTCCATAGTCTGCTATGTTGTGCTTTGTGGTAAATATGCAAAGGCAACTTTGGTAGTCGCACCTAATGGTGCTACAGTAACATCTTTACACAGGCTACTTCGCTGCTGCGTGCTGCCATCTTGTCAGAGCAGTATCACAAGCAGTTGACTCCCTATGCATTGACTATAGGTCAGCTTCATATATGAGGCAGACATAAATTGCCCCATCATGGAGGAATTGCTGAAACTTACCATCCTGACATTTAAGAACATTGACATTCAAGAAAAAAACTGTTAAACCATGGAAAGCATAGTAATTCATGATACTGCTGACATTAAACTGGGCTAATAGCCTGAAAGTCTGCTGGGACTACGGATGTTATGGTCCACAAATATCGTTCACTGAGTTCCTTAATGGTCATCATAAGCAATCAAGCTGATTTACTTTTCTGCCAACAGTGCATTGTGCTCGGGCCATTACCAAGGCTGGAACTGCTGACAGTTTCAGGGTTCGAGTGCATAGCTGCTGGGCAACACACTCGACATACTGGGGTGGTGGGATGAGGGTAGGACACTATATATTACGTCCATTCCAACGAGTAGTAACCTAAACGTCATGAGTCACTGGCTACACTGCGACTGATGTGTCAGCACACTGTGAGCTCTGGGCTCGCCCAAGTGTGCTCCATGCGGGCTGATGTTCGTAATAGAGCTGGTGTCATCTTCTGGGGACAACCCTCACCAGTTCACTTTATATAAGGAACCACTCAGGTGAGTTGTGCTGCCATACAGTACTTACTGCCAGCTGTCTGCCTCAATGAATTGGCGCCATTGTAAATCACAACATGTGACTTATTGCAGATACAGAACTGATACCTTTCTTGCTATGGATTGGGGCAGCTCTTGCTCTGATGCATCCCAGAGTACTTGATGACCGCGGCGGAGTGGCCGAGCGCATTGAGGCTCTATACTCCGATTGGCGAGGCCGTTCCCCGTCGGAGGTTAGAATCCTCCCTCGGATTGAATGTTTCTGTTGCCTTTAGCACAAGTTAGTTCATAAATAGTTTGTACGTTTAGGGACTGATGATCCCGCAGTTAAGTTTGTTCAAATGTTTGTATAGTCTATGGGACTTAACTACGGAGTCATTAGTCCCTAAACTTACAAACTACTTATGAACTACTTACGAACTAGGACAGCACAAATATCCATGCCCGAGGGGGGATTTGAACCCCCGACCGTAGTGGCCGTGCAGACCGTGACTGGAGCGCCTTAGTCCCCTCGGCCACCGCGGTCTGCCCGCAGTTAAGTCCCGTAAGCTTAACAAACATTTGAACGTTTGAGTACTTGATGCAGCTGACTGACATAATCTAGTAGCAGACATTGTGATTAAGGCCCTGGCACAAAGCAATGTTCCTGCCAACCCTCTGCAGATAACAGTTACATTCAGAACTTTGGGCAGGCTACCAACTCCAAGTGAGAGATCTTGGCGTTCTGCAGTGGTCCACAGCGACAAATACGATGCGTAGCATGTCTTTGGGTCCTGGGTGACTTCATACTTGAAGCCGAACACACGCCAAAGCCGAGTTTCTTCAACTCTTCTATGAGGTTGTCTTGAGACGTGTTGATGATGAGATCATGGAAAACCGCCTTTAAGAACTTAAATAGCTTGAGGATTGTAACCCTTTTTCATGTGTTCCTCTCGTGTGCCACTCTCAGAGATAAGCTAACGATGAGTGCCAGTGCACTGGCAGCTCTATTGCAGCCCACGTCAACTGTCGAGACATGGGTTGACATTGTTTTGGAGTTGTCAGTTGGTGTAGCGCAACCAAACTCACGCGATCGTACACTGACAGGCCTGTTACACAATTTTCCCGTCCGAGTCACGGCGGCGTTCTTGTGCACCTGTGGCACTGGCGAGGTGGTGAGCAGCGATATACATCGACGTAGGTATGCGTCAAACTCTTTCTGCTGACTGGCGTCGCGCGCGCGACGGTGAAACTCCGTCCCGCTAATCAGTCGAGAGATCGCAATGACGTGTCCGAATTCTCGACGTCCACGCCTGAACGCTTGTTTGACGCCTCGTGTGGCAGCGACGTGGCGCTTCAAAAGCGACGGGCGCCGATCCGCCATGCCCTCCGCTTCGCCACATCGATCCTCATACGTCGACGTTGCAACTCGGAATGTTTCCCCACTTGTCTCTCTTCCCCTTCTAGATTTTCCGTACCACGTCACGTGCCCTCAACCCGCAATGAGGTATTCAGGCTTGCAATGGACAGCGGTCCTGTCCTTTCCTTCTTTATCTATTTATTCTTTGTTTCTCATCAGTGTCGATGGTGTTGCTCCTATCTACTTTGGGCGGGTGCTCTAAGATGCAGCTTTTATTTTCAAGCATCTAGTTCAGATTATGCCCGTCTGGTGTTTATTGCAAGTCGACTTTAAGGTGTAAAATTCTAATAGCCTTCAACGCAGTTAAAGAGATAAGCTATGTATGAAATCTTTAGCGCGACGAATAGCAACAACATACGAATAACATTCCATTTTCAGTTGGCTTAACATAATAAAATGGCTACACTACAAGAGACGGAATGAATATGTGGTGACCATTGGTAATTAGAACATTGTGAGAATTGAGGATGGCTGGAACTTGATCTCGGGTTTATACATACGTCGTGGGGGACCACTGCTAGTAGTGTTTATAAATCACCGATGGAAACATCGCTGGCGATGAAAGTTTTAGTCAGTCCTGGGCATGCTCTGTAAACCATGACGTTTACGACAGTTGCTTAGGAAGATCCTAAAATTAGAACTATAGCCCCACTCTGTTACGATATTTTATCTCTCAACATTTATTCATAAATTTCGGTGTGATTCTATAATCAACGTAACAATTCAATATACTGCTAGGAGACCACGATTATAAGCGAATTCCATTAGTAGATGGTAGTAGATGTCCCTTTGCGCTTCAAAATACAGTTCAAGGGGGAGAAGCAAAAAGGTTTTGCGTATTAGGAAAACATTAACATCAACAGTTACCAACAACTAGTGGAAGTTATAGAGTGAGACTCGTGGAAACACCTGTGATTTTGGTGTCACAAAGGCTATATGAGCTGAGCAAAGATCTGAGTAATTCCAGCTCTGCAGTGGCGGACTAAGGCTGTTGGAGGCCCCGGGCGGCGGCAGAACAAAATGAGGCCCCATGTCCACTTGAAAATACATGTATTACTATAAAAAAACTAACTTCTGAGATTTGGAGCCCCCAGGACAAGAGGAACAGGAAAAACTACTTCCGTGTTTTGGAGGCCACAGAACTAGAGCCCCCCCCCCCCCCCCCCAGGTCCCCCCCCCCCCCGAAAAAAAAATTAAAATAAAATAAATGCTTTCGAGATATTTGGAGGCCTCCCAAGACGAGAGGCCCGGGGCGGTCCGCCCCCTCCGCCCCCTATCCCTTAGTCCGCCGTTGCACCTATGATGACAATTTGTGCCAAATCGAAGGACTGATTGAAGCCGATTGTCTCAGTAATTTGAAGCAGGTTGCACACGAAATCACCCTCTCGATTGGCAGTCCATGGGATACCGTTGCTGGAATACCGGAAGACGTGTTCCCACCGGTTACTGCGACAACATTCACACAAATGTTGGAACGGGTTCTCTTTCCAGCGTCACTTAGCGCGGTATAAGCCGGAGGACATCCAATGCATGCACTATGCCATGAATCGTTATTGCATCGTGTCACACCTGAGACGAAGATGCCGTTATTATCATGGAGACACATGTCGTTTCTTCTCATTTCCCCACGAGAAGCTTTAAACATCCACATCTGTAAGGAATACTATGATTACAGTCTTTCGGGATTCGCAAGACGTGGCTGCTGGTTTATTTCTTCAGTAACTAAAAGATCGCGAATGCTGTCAGTAGCTGTAGCAAGCTGGAGCGGACAGTGCGGTAATATTGACACATCTCAGCATCCTATTTCATTGGAATTGGAATTATTAAATACTTATTGAAATCTGATGCTATTTCCCTGTCTGATGTACAAGGTGCATCCAGAGAGTATGTTTCCCTACATTTTTTTAAACAAAGATAACATATTTACGGGAAATACTTCATTGGTAACAAGTACGGCAATGTTTGAGCTATTTCCTGACACAGTCACCAAAAGAATTGAGAAACTCGTCATATCGCGGGAACAACGTTTCTATTCCTGTATTGTAGACATCTGCTGCCCTAAATGGGACCAGTGTGTGACGGTCGTTTTCAACTCTTCGTCGTAGTCAAAGTGCTGGCTGGAGGACAGGAATTTTTGAATTGCAAGAGCAGGGGAAGACCGTTGGGAGCAAGATCAGGACCGCATGTTGGATGATGACACGGCTTCCAGACGAACTTCTACAAAACAGTTCTTGTGCGCTGAGCAATATGGGGACGAACAACACAACACGTGCAGTAAGCATTGTTGTGAATGTCGAAATCTCGATATAAGAGCACGTGCCCCCACCAATTGCAGTATGTATTCACTGACTGTTCCGTCGGTTCTTGTCAGAATATTTTGATTGAAACACGAGATAAATGTCTAATATTCTGCAAAAATATTATTTTTTAACATTTTTTGCTGTTATGCTATAATCAGGTAAACACTGCAGAGATGTAGCATTCAAAGATCTTAAGTGGCTGTGTAGAAAATACATGTACATTAATTAGTACGAATAATAACATTAATGAATATGACAAGATTAACAATGATTAAATATGACAAGATATAAAGTACAACAATTATCCTAAGGAAATAAATGGAACAATAGAAATTGGATGAACAAATAATTTTAAGTTTAACAGGTCAAACAATTAGAAAATAGAAGGGCGAGAATAAACTAACTGAAACATCATTCAATATATAGGTTAAAATTGTAAATGGTTATATTATAGTTACAGCCATAAATACGAAAAATAAATTCAAATTGGTATCTGGCAATAGCTAAAATTCTGTGAGCATACAAAGCAATTAGACAATGTATCTGTTGTAGCTAAAGAAGACCGCAGACGCATGAAGTCCTATATACACACAGGAAAGAAAATTTACTGCTCTGAGATATAGGAAATTAATAAACATATGTCAACTTCCCCAGACCTTGTACAAAATGATCATTTCCATTTTCTCATATCATTTATCAAATTTTGCCTCCAGACACAATAAATCAAAAATAAATGAATGAAAAACAGTAATTACGGCTCTAATGGGTTGAAATAGATTGCACTGTAATATTTATTTCAAAGTTATCGCGTTTCCAAACTGCGAGGAACGGTTAGCGGACGAAATATATTGGTTAAAGGCGACACATACGCCGGTGGCGCGCTATATCGCGGCAGTCGTTGGCGCGAGTCTCCACTGGTCGTTGGCCTCCCGCCACACGCCAGAGCTGCCAGCCAATTTCAACCAGAATTACCAATGCCGCTGTGCCGACAAATTCTCTAATGGAAAATCAACTCGTATTCTGCAGCTGTCGCAGTTGATCCCCACGAGTAAAATGTTCAAATGTTTGTTAAGCTTAAGGGACTTAACAGCGGGGTCATCAATCCCTAAACATACAAACTACTTATGAACTACCTTATACTAAAAACGACACAAACATCCATGCCCGATGGGGGTCCGAACCCCTGACAGGGAACGGCCTCGCACATCGGAGCATAGCGCCTCAACCCCACGAGTAGTTCCAAAATTAAATTCTAAGAAAAATGGGAACAGTCAGATACGAAACTTGTTTTGAAACACGTTTCTTAGGGATGCATTCAGATATATTACATTTTACCATTGACACCAGTTGGATTGTCTACATCCTTCCAGTGTGTTACTACAGTTCGGTTTTCCTTCGACAGTCCTAAATTCCTTATTCGTTCGTTAGTCTTCTAGCTCAACTTAGAGTATTCATATATAAATATATGTGGTATCTGTTCTTTCGGACGTCCAAAAGAATAATAAAAATGTATGTATCTATATGAGGGTATACGTTTCACATATCCTCCTTAACTACTGGTCCGATTTCAACCAGATTCGGTAAAAATATTCTTTACCATAAGGAATCAATCTCTAGGAGGGTAAATCCACCTACGACACATAGTTAAGAGGATATGACCTCATAAACAATGAGATCCACATAAAACTGCCCGTCCGAGGGGACTGCGGCGCGCCAGTCACTGTCTGCACGGCCGCTGCGGTCGGGGGTTCGAATGCCCCCTCGGGCATGGATGTTTGTGTCGTCTTTAGTATAAGCTTAACAAACATTGGAACTTTTTTTTAAAAAAACTGCCCCATCATCTGTCGTAAATTTATTCATTCAGAATTTGAGAATGAGAGCACTTAGCGACATGCAACAAACTTTAGACAGAGTTTCAAATCTCTTAGAAACCTTTACTTGCTGACAACCCAGCCAAATGATGAAAGTAAAAAAAAAAAAAAAAAGTATATCGCTTACTACTTTTCCGATGTTCATGCAATAAAATTACGGCATTTTGCGAGAGGTTACAGTTTATTGTTCCTACACTAATAATTGTATTCGAGATACATTTTAGAGACAGTAAACATAGATACTACTCAATATATCTTGGAAAATAATATCACAGTAGACATGTAGTTCGTGAGAAATGAAGTCATAAACAGTTAGTCTCGAGAAAAACTGCCCTATCACTCAATGACTTAGATTTATCAAGTCTTCACGAGATATTTTGAAGACATTGTGCACATACACTACTGAATGAACTTTCGAAGTTATACCATAGTACGCCACACGTCACAAATAATGAAATGCATGAAAACCCGCCCCGTTAAGCATGAGTTATAATTTATTACACCTTTACTATCAACTCCGTTCGCAACACATTTCGTACACAGTTTCCTAATATCCCATACTACTGTAAATAATACATAGTACTATTAGAATTTGAATGAAATGCACGAAAAATTTATAAAGCATGGTCATGTCGTATGTAAATTTCGAAAACACACGTAATGCGAAATAAATTGTAACATCAAGGAGACGTTTTAAATCAATAGTAACAAAAACTTCGTGTGACTGTGTGACTAACCTATCGCAGTTATACAAGCGGTAGGGGACCTACAGTTTAACGTGGAATCCGAACCTCGTTTCGTTTGTGGAGACTCCTCACATCATTGAAAGGTAGGGAAACCTGCCAATGATCCTCTCTTCAGGGATGCCCAGAGGACAATGATCTTTTCTGAGAGAGCTACAACACCAAAAACACACTCTCGCGCGTGCAACTATATACTCATACATCACCAAGAAGAATCGCTTCTCGGCTTCTGGCAATATCAATGTGTAGATTTTTTAAAGAAAAGGATTTAAGGAATTTAAAGATAAGGATTTAAGGAAACGAAACTACTTTAACTATGATAATAAACAGTAATATCTCCTTGAACATTAAAATTATCTTCACAAGGCCAAACCAATTTAATCCACACATGAACTCCATCAACACACACATTCCTCCTGTTTCGTGTCCTCAAACAAAACGGCTTATTTGCCACAATATAAGAAGTAGTGTAGTCACGGCTACGGCTACGTACCTCTCCTATACTCCATGTATGGTAAGCAATAATGTCCCTCTCGCAGAAAGATTCGGGAACAGGAGGAAGGCGTGTGCTAATAAAGGATTTCATGTATGGGTTAAAGTGGTTTCACCTTTTGTAGGTAAGTTTAACGTTCAAAGAGATATTACTGTATTTTATCATGGTTAAATATTTTCCTTTCCTTAAATCCTTATCTTTAAATTTCTTAAATCCGTATCTTTAAAAGAAACTGCACATTGATCTTTCCAAAAGTCGAGAAGCGAGTTTTGGTATTGTAGTTCTATGGAATGCTCTCTGTGTGAGACACCTTTGGGCATATTTGTGAATCGCGATAGTATGTACTTACCCAAACACTTACGAGAATCGGCGAAATGCCTCGAGTAATACGTGAAAATTGGCAGGGGCACAAGGTGAATTGTGTGTGGATGAGTTGGTAATTTGCGCCTGGCAGGAGTCATGCTGGAGCAGTCGGTGCAGTTGTGTCCCAGTGACGAGGTGGCCTCGTAAGCAGGACACCAGTTTTCGAATTACGATTGGGCACAAACTCTGAACTTTCCCAATTGATTTAACTTAATGTCCACTTGCAACTATCGTCGTAAATTCCTTTGTGACTTGATTCGTGCACACAAATAATTTGTTTTCCAATCCCGATTTGTCTGAATAAATATTGTTAATAGCAGGACAACTGATTGCTATAACTATTGTTAAAATGGTATGATGGAGAGTCGGAGCGTACGGAATCACAGCTGGGGCGGAGCGGCCGAGCGCATTGAGGCACTATGTTCCGATGCGCGAGGCCGTTCCCCGTCGGAGGTTCGAATCCCCCCTCGGGCATGGACGTTTGTGCCGTCTTTAGTATAAGCTAGTTCATAAGTAGTTTGTAAGTTCAGGGACTGATGACCCCGTAGTTAAGTCCTATAAGAAAAGAAAAGAAAAGTAAAATATAAACGGAATCACAAGGGACTAGTTTATAGTTGAATAATAGAGTTGGACTGAATATTAAAATTAAAATTTATCCTAAATATAGTTGGTCATTAAGTTCATAAGTTAAAACTTTGATGTTGCGCTTAACTATTTGATAAATAACTCAGAGTCATAAGACGGAACCCAGTGTATTCAAACTATTATTTTCCAATCTCTAGGAAGAGCTCCTTGTTCAAAAGGGCTGCGGGAAATTATGGTTAAGAAGGGAGCTCTTTCCCTCGCAGATTCTCTATAAAAACTGACATCGTCGGCCCTCGAGGTCCACCATTTTTGAGAGATTTGAGCAGCTTCACAACATGGCTAGTACTCATGCCTGTGTCAGCACGGCTACTGAGCGGTTTCAATCTTTCTTGCTCTTTCTTTGTAAAGGAGCATCTGTACACGGAGACCAGCATTCTAGATTTAGTTTTGCTTTTTCCCCACTTCGTTTTCTGTCTCCTCAATTAAAGTTTAAGTTTCTTGGCCCCTGAAATATAGACCAAAACTTGTAACGGTTTTGGGACAGTTATTATGCTAACACCTTGTTTTGGAAGTTATTGAACGCTTCACTGATTGTCTCTCTGATTACCATTCCACGTTTCGATCAAAATTTTCCTATTCTAGGTTATACTTCGGCTTTTAGGAAATACACAGTTTCTTTAGAAATTCCCTGATTTTATTGTATACCACGATGACTATCTACAATATTAGTTCTTTAGAATGAAAAAATCTGAGTTCTACCATAAGCTCACTTTTTTACGATATACTTTTACTGAAAACCCTTCCAGAAATCAAATCCTGGGTATTGCGATGTTTTCTTTATTGGTGCATTCCCTCAGAATGCGCTGCTCACCGTTTCTACTCTGCTGACTCTCATAGTCACAGCGTGAAATACAACGCAGCTGATTCGACATGATAATCAAGACAATCATTCCGGTAGGTCTCTCGTGTGCTGTTTTATTCGAATTCGTTATGGTCGAAATGCATAAACCAAGTGGAGATAGGATGCCACAGGATTCACATCTGAGAAGACTCCGGTTCAGTTCTCCGTCCGGCCATCCAGATTTCTAAATTAAACGGATTTTCTACGCAGCCCCGCCGTCGATGGGGAAAATATGAAAGACGCTTATCGTTGAACGTCCCGTCGACAGGATGGTCAATAGAAATGACAGAGATGGGACATGAGCCCCTGATTCCTATTCCCTATTACCTTTCATTTTTGCTGATTCAAACATTAAAATCTCTACGTCAGCTTGAGTAAGAAATGGACAACACGCAGATATGTGTGATGTCTGAAAATTCGTCGCTAAAGAGAACTTTTATGCTTCATTTAAACATATTTTATCATCCCTGCGAAATTTTGTTAGTGCATTGTGGGGTTGAAAGATTGCCAGTATTTCGGATAAAGATTCTTATGAAAATTTATAGCGAGTAAAAATTAATGGCAAAACTTAATAGGCTTACTGTGTCTTCAGTGACAGTTATTTTCCTGCCAGCAACTGTGATCGTCATATCAATATTATATTACTTTCCTGTAACGGGCTTTAAAAGAACGTAAGAGAGGACAAGGTCAATTAATGAGACATGCCATTTGTAAGTACCTCACTGTTAATTTGTCGCGGCTCGATAGCAGTACAAATATGTTGCTTTATGATTTATACCACTTTTAAGAGTATAAATAAATTGATATTGATAGTTTATTTTTTATTTTTGCTATCATTTCTTGTAATAATACAGATTCTCTCTCTCTCTAATTTGCACTCACAATACACGCACACGCACAAAGTAATAAATGTTCAGTATCTGAATCTCAAATTTATTTCAATTGGATACCCACCTATACTTTTACTATACCTTTGCAAATCTACCTACAAATACGATTCACTTTGTCCCACAGACCAACTGAGTTTCTTACTTTCCATATCGCAGTTGCTACAGTAATCATCAAAGCCCGATCATAGTGAACAGTGAACACAGCGATTAAAGCACTGTAATTGCGGCAAGAACATAAACTATGGGAAAATGGTTGTATGATAGGCACACGGTTCGCTGTACCGCTAATTGTCGAAAAGATTTTTAAAAAATACGGGAATGTTTAATTCGTATACACATGCTGTAAAAAGGAAATTCGTTTAAAATTCTTGCTGACGTAATAGGGGAAAAGTGGTTTCCTCATAAATAGGTATTGTCAGTCATGGCGAATATTATTTCCTGAAGCATTCAGTATGGAGAATGTAATTTATTTGATATGGTGGACATTTCTTTTTACCTGCGGCGCACCCTCCCTCAGATAGTTCCGCTCGCGGTTGATAGGTGGCAGACGAGACCTAAGCTTCCTGCCATCTAGCGACGAACGAGGCAAGCCAGCGGATTGGGGGTTAGTTGGTTTGTCATTCCTTTCCGGCGCAACTGGAGCCTCTCGCTACACCCGGAGCAATTTCCTAGGGAATTGCAACCTCTAATACACCGAATTTCTCCATTACAGTTACGGTTGAGGTATTACAAAACCGTGATGATACTTACACGGTGATCCTAATTGTGCTTTTATAAAATGATTGTGGGATTCACGAACAAATTTCATATACGTACTTAACAATTTATAATATATTTTTGAAGAAATCCGCCTTACGCAAGACACCTTGTTTTTTTTTTTTTTTTTTTTTTTTTTTTTTTTTTTTTTTTTTTTTATTACTTAGACATGTTTCGGACCTTATTGTACCATCTTCTGTAGGTTTTTGTCTTATATTTTATAATGGCATTCGCAGGATTTGCATGCTACGTTAATTCAGGAACGACATGTTTTCACAGCTTGCCATTTTCGAACTGTGGTGTTGCTGCTTCCTGCTTGTGACGTGTGATTGTTTCGTGATTTTTCCTTCTGTTAGTGCACGTTTTTATTGGGAACTGGCAGTTTGCACAGAAGATGGCACAATAAGTGCCGAAACATGTCTGGTTAATAAAAATGAAACAAGGTGTCTTGCTTAAGGCGGATTTCTTCAGAAATCTATCATAGCAAGCACGGAAGAAACAAGAGCCGCACCTTCACAAGATGATCATACTTTATAATATTACACTATGAAAAATGACATTTCGAAGTCATCACAACAAGCACGTTTAATCAGTTTCGCAGTTTTCACTGTTGTCTGTTGTACTGCAGAGGGTCATTACATTCTACAGTCCCCGAATTAATCTCAGCTTCTGCTGATATTGCTTATTTCACACATATAGCCTTAGCTTTCTCCCTATATATCTCACTGCAGCATTATTAACGTTGGACGGATGAAATTCAATTGGATGAATCAAAGATTGACAACTACTGTAGTCGGATGTTGCCGCATAACGGCAATGTTAGAGGACTTACAATTTTAGCCTTGTTTAGTGTGTGTCACATTACAATGCTTCATTATTAATCCTTTTTATTTTTAATTATAGGGTGCGAACGGTAAGGACATTACAGGGGCTCGCAGCTATCGGTTTTTTTTTCTCCGTTCCAAATACAAAAGGAAAAAAGGAACACAATACAAAATATTACGACTCTATACTCGCTATCAAGACCCAGCTTGCTGAATATGTTTTTAAATGTGAATGTAAAATAATTGCCCATCCAAGCGCATGGGTAGGAACAAGAATGAAATTGCCACTACACGATAGTGACCTGGCAGGATAAACAAAATTCTACTGTTTTCCGTATCCAGATATTCTTAGAAGGCAACTGAATACAATTTGCTGCAAGTAACATACTAAAAGTGTTTCAGCATGTACTGTAAATTATTTTGTGCACTCGAAGGGCGTTACTATGAACATGACAGTTACTGAGAACGTTTACACAGTTTCTGATGCACCGATATCGCATTCGTAAAAAGAGCGTCCCTTCAAAATTAGGTTTCTCACTATATCCCTCAATTAGTACGTAATCTGAATACCAAGATGGTTTCTTTCAAGAAGCCATAGCTGATTTTCTGCTCCACACACATACAATACGTGGTGTTACCAGAGTGTAACACAAGGCCGCGGCGGAATGGCGCCTTGCTACGATGCGTACAGCCGTTCCACGTCGAAGGTTCGAGTCCTCCCTCGGGCATGGATGTGTGTGTGTTGTTCGTAGGATAAGTCAATTTAAGTGATTTGTAAGATTAGGGACCGATGACCACTGCAGTTAGGTCCCATAACTTTACAAACAGTTGAACACTCCAGTCTAACACAGGGGTCGCGAAGCACCCAGGAAATTTCTGCAACTTCGCAGCTGCAGCGTAATGCCAAGAGGCTGGGTCCTATAAATACACAGCGAAATGATTACGTATTCGTATTTGGAATAAAGCAGGAAATTCAAAATACCATCTTATTTAGGAGCTTTTGTGGTAATATAACGTGTAGCAGCGATAAAAAATATAATCCGGAAACCTCTCGTGTCTCTTTGCTTAGAACACTGAGAAGTAAGAGAATAATGTTACAAATAACAAGTGTTCATTTATGTTAGTTTATTATATTTTTAGGCATAGAAGGAAATCTTTAGGAATTCATTCACATCGGAACTTCAGCTCTTAATGATAATCGCAAAAGCTTGATCACAACGTTCCGATTGCAGATAATGAACTATTCTGTTTCGTACTTCAGTTTCACAAAAAATATTGGCCTATACACCGACATATTTTTGCGTTTACCTACTAGTATGAAAAAGTGAACGCGTGGCTACAAAGAAATAGTATGCTCATGTATAAACTGTTGAGGAATTGTTAATAGTAGTACGTCACATTCTTGTAGTTATACGGCTTAATACCCGCCAAGTAGCTAAAAAATCATGATAGGTACACGCAAGTCATAGAAGCAAGGACTAGCCGATAAAGGCGTTTAGCACCGAGTCCCCAATAGTGTAAAAATTATGTCTAGCTTTGGATGTATTAAAGTGTTAGAAACCCGCTAAAAAGAACTCGTGCAAGTAAAAGTACGGACGAGCACACAAATATAATCATAACCAGTTGCCTTTTAACTTGAGCACATCAGGCTGCAATTCATTTCCGCTCTTAAAACGTTTTGGACGCTGGGATTGTGACTCTGCTATTGTGAACCGTATCTATTACACTGTACTGACATTTTGCTATTATTGACTGTCATTAACCGAAGTCGTGATATTACTTTAACAAGGTATTCAAATTTGTATCAGAAAATTCACCACCAGGTTTGGTGACTGGGGAACATGAAAGTAACCGCATTAAATATAGCAACACCTCAGGTTGTATGATTCCAATCTTTTGTTACTCACCAAGGGCCACTTGGAGCGCTAGCGTCGATTCGGTCGCACATTTTTCCCATATCTCGTCTGTCTTTGTTAGACTGCGGTGTTACACCATACGCTTCCTACCTTCCCCGCACTAAAATTATGAATTACACATACATGGTAGTGACAGTGATGCATTAACAGTTCTGGTGATCAAAGAATCGCCAATAGCGTAAGCCAAAATTGTATTTATTGTATGAGCCGTCGGCTGCACGGTATCACACCTGAACGGTAAAATCAGGCAATGTTGTTTGTAAATCTATGGGACATAACTACAGTGGTTAGCAATCAGTGAGGCTGAGGTCAACATTTTAACGCAGGAACAAGCATCGACGATAGAGGTTTTTAAGATCCAAAGGAAACAGCGGAGTGGATATTCTTGTCAACGGTTATCCTAGTGACGGTAAAACAGAAAAATGTTCTCCAAACATCGACATACACATTTATTTCCTTACCAGAATGTAGCTTGAATAAACAAAGAAGTTATTTAAAACAGCAAAAAGCGCCTCTTTATTTTTCGATCTTGTTTTCTTGGTAAGTTCAAATAACATCGAAAAATTATTATTTTCCTGGTTAAACACTTCTGATTTTTTACACTGTTGCAATAATGTTCATTAATGCGTTCGTCTATTCCCATATATAATATAAATACGTTTTTGTTTTTAGATTTTAATTTGTTTGTAGTAACAGAAGTAACAAGTCCTCGTGCACCCTTTCAGTTTGTCACTATAACAAAGGAAACAAAGGAATTAAGAATGAGAAGAGGTAAAAGAACAACATAGTACCCATAATAGGGTTGAATAGGTTGAATTTCGATGTTAGCAGACGTCACTACAGTGTCCACCTAGCGAGGTGGCCCAGTGGTAACACACTGGACTCTCATTCGGGAGGACGGTGCTTCAAACCCGCCTCCAGCCATCCTGATTTACGATTTCCGTGATTTCCCTAAATCAATAAAGGCAAATTCCGGGGTTATTCCTTTGAAAAGGCACGGTCGATTTCCTTGCGTGAGCTCCGTCTGTAATGAATACCATGTCGTTGGGACTTTAAACACCAATATTCCTTCTTTCTTTCTTGTTTCCGCGCATGCGCAGTGTGTAGAATACTCGGAAATTTACTACTTCATAATTTGCAAATCTGTGGATAATTAACATTACAGACGCACTCGCCATGGGGAAGGTTGCTGTATTACACGCAGGCGCGCCAACAGTAGTCGATTTTCACAAGAAGGTCGGCCGCGTCAAACGCTCTTAATAGACGTGAAGTCATCGAACGAAACAGAGATGACTTCTTGTTATACAGCGTCTGCTGTTGTTAATCTAAGCAGCTTTCTGAGACTGTCCACTGGTGTTGTTCTCGTGTACATGTAAATCTGCATAATTACCCTGCAAATAAAATTTAAGTGCATGGCAGAGGGTTCATTGGACACCTTTTAGGATATTTCCATACAATTCCATTGTTTAATAGCGCGCGGAAAAAAGGATCGACTAAATCTTTCCGTTTTCGGACTGAGTTTTCTAATTTTATGATGATAATCATGTCTCCCTACGTAGGTGGTTACTAACAAAATATGTTCGCAATTAGAGGTGAAAGTTGGCGAAAGAAACTTCGCAAATATCTTTCGCTGCAACGAATAACGCCTCTCATGTAATGATTTGTACCTCACCTCGTGCATCATTTTCGTGACCCTCTCTCCCCAGTATCACGATAATACAAAACGATCTGCTCTTGTCTGAACTTTTTCTGTGTCCACTTCGTGGAGATCCCACAATGCACAGGATGCGCAAGTGTAGTGTAGGCAGTTGCATTAGTAGCACTGTTCTCCCAATGAAACGTTGCCTTTGGTTCGGCTTCGCTACGAAATATTCTGTGTGTTCTTTCCAATTATAGTTGTTCGCAATTGTAATTTCTAGGTAGGAAGTTGAATTTACGGGCTCCAGATTTGTCTGATTTACCATGTAAATGAAGTTTAATGGATTTCTTTTAGTGCTCATGTGGTTGACTGTACACTTTTCATTATTTCAGGTCAACTGCCAATTTTTGCACCATGCAGATGTATTTAAATTGTTTTGCAGTTGCTTTTGATCTTCTGGTGATTTTACTAACCGATAAATGACAGCTTAATCCACGAATAGTCTAAGAGAGCTGCTCAAATCGTTTATAAAAATGAGGAACAGTAGTGGCCCTATAACACTTCACGGGGACGCCAGATATCCCTTTTGTTTCACTCGATGACTTTCCATCATTTACAACGTACTGTGTCCTTTCTGACAGGAAATCTGGAATCAGATCGCACACATGTGGCGATATTCCGTATGCACGAAATTTTATTGTGAGGTACTGTGTCAAAAGACTTCCGAAAATCTAGAAACGTGGAATTTATTTGAGATTCCTCATCGATAGCACTCAATGACGAGCTAAGTGTGTTCCACAATAGCAGTACTTCCTGAATCCGTGTTGGCTGTGGGTCAATAGGAAGTTCATAATGTTTGAAAAATATATATGTTCTAAATTACTGCTGCAAACCGACGTGTATGATATGTACTGTGTAGTATAGTCAAAATGTTCAAATGTTTGTTAAGCTTATGGGACTTAACTGCAGGGTAAATCAGTCCGTAAACTTACAAACTACTTATGAACTACATTATACTAAAGACAAAACAAACTTTTATGCCCGAGGGAGGATTCGAGCCCCCGACGGGGAATGGCCTTGCGCAGCGGTGCATAGCGCCTCAATGCGCTCGGTCACTCCGTCGAGGCGTAGTGAAGTCATCAGATGAACAAAACTAATTGCAAAGTGACGGAACATCGATATGGTGCGACGTATGAAGTTTGAAATAGAAGAATAACAAAGTTTCACCTCTTCCATATGAGTATACAGAAATTTCGGTTGAATGATAAATATTAAAAAAATATAGGTTGTCGTTTCAAGTAAATACTAGCCGATAATTATTACGAGCAACTTGCATTGGAATCATCTCACAGAATGTGTTGCGTAGTAAGCGAACCAAAGACTCCGTTTTATTGGCAGAGCACTTATAAGATACAACGAATCTACTAAAATGATTGCCAACAGCATGCCCATCCGCTACGCTTGAGTTCTCGTGCGTAGTATTGGAGGGGGGGAGAAGAAGGGGATGGGTTGTTTCAATAATGTTCAGGGACAGACAGGGGGCAGGGGGGGGTTCTCAATTTCATTCTGGTCAAAGCAGTTTACATTGGGATCACAAGTACATTGTGAGTGAAAAAAAAAAAAAAGACAATTATGCACATCTACGCCCAAGACATACAGAGTAAACGGGAAACATTAAAAAGCACATGCCACTGACTACCACCTTCATAGGGAGAAACGATCAATAAATTATGTCTTGCTTGGAAATATTTATGTGTTAATCTTTTGCTCGCACTAGCAGAGAGTGGTAGGGTAGAGAAATAGTACTGACCGTGACTTCGAGACTTCCCTGTCAAGCATTGACAAGGACATCTCCGTACCGTAAACTCGGAACCGTACGAAAAAGAAAGAAAGGAAGTGGTCTGTGTCATTTCCATATAATACGTTGCTTTCTGACTTAAGTGATGTTTTAACAGACGGAAACAAAGTAAAAGGATTTCAGTGCCATAGAAGAGAAATTATACGTAATAAAACGACGCCGGAGTATCATTTTTCAACCAAGAGTGGCACTAACATTGTTTCAAGAAATTGTAATAACGCAAAACACACATATCCTTCACACCTGACAGTAGTTATATTAGTCCTCAAATAACAGTTGCGGGATTTCAATAAAGAAGTTAAAGTTGAAGAGAACAATGTGCAAACATGACTAAAGACACGTTTTTACATATAGAATCATTTTCTTATTCGAGCAGTCCAGTATCAAAAGCCACACTAATTACATTTTGAAATGATGATGTCATAACTTGCATTTCGCCAAGCGTATTGTAACGTAGGGTTATACTTTGGTGTGGAGTGAGATTTGTGATTAAATGTCTCTTCTTGTAAATCCCACAACTGTACTTTGAGTACTAACACAAGCAGTACCATATATGCGGGGTATGTCTTTTTTTGCTTTATTAAAATCACATCACTTTAAGCAGAGGGTTTAGACACTGCTGACTGAAAATGAGATGATACAGTGACGTCATTGAATTGCGAGTAAATTCCCTTTTATGGTACTGACATCGTGCTACTTTGTTTCTCTCTCAATTAAAATATCCCTTGTGGTAGATTGCAACTTTTGCATGGAACTGGCACAGACCACAGTCTTTCTCTATGATAAAGTGTTATTAACAGTGCGTATTCGTCTGGTGCGCGCGTTCGACGTTAAAGGTAGGCCCTTGTTAGATGCAAACTTGAGAGTAATCATGTGGATGTAGGTAATGTCACAAATGTCAATATGTTTCTCTGGAATATTTGAGCAGCGTTTCAGAATGTTAATATATGTAAGTTTTAACGAAAAATAGACTAAAAGACAAAAGATAAGTGATTCTGACTTTTTAATAAAGATAAATCGTTTAAGTGGTGATACAGTACTTAGAAATATGAATTATGTAATACATGTTCGTGTAACCCAAAAAATTCAGTTTTCGAAGAAAGTATCGCAGAAGCAGTGTTAAACTCCGCGCACTTACAATATTAAGTTGGCATCGAGGTCAACAAAGTCTGGGCACAAACTCTAGGGGTTTTTATTTCTGTTTTTTGTGGCGGGGGACGGGGGGAAGAAGAGGACAGAAACGATTGGAGGCTTAGTGAATCAAATATCCTGGTATTACCGGCGAAAACTGGAAAGGAAGGGCCGCAGCACGCTACAACGTCCGGGTAACTTATTGCTGATACTCTCGCTACCGGAGTGGTGATCGAAAATATGTAACACCATACGCACGTTCCAGCGGAGGATTTCTTGGGCTCTGTTACCCACTTACAGGAAGAGGATTCGGACGAGTGGGACAAAGAATGGCAAGCCTCCCAGACAACTAAAGAAAAGTAGGCGCTAGCAGCTAGAAACCAAGTGTTGCTACCATGGACTCACGTGTTCACGGAAATTTGCAGTTCAGCTGCTGCCGCTTTGCACAGTTCTTACACCGCATACTCATAGTACCAGCCATACCTTGTGACTGCGGCGACGTGAAAGACACAAATCACTTATTTTATGAATACAGCAACAAATAGAAACATCAAGGTACGTTATGAGTAAGACGTATCATTTACCTACATCTATGGTAACATTAATAGCAACCACATACTGTGTTTTGCCTCTCATATCACTATCAGTGTTTGTTTTAGAAATTAGTACAAATGTTTGTAATTCTTATGGGACCAAACTACGTTGGTCATCGTCCCTAGACTTACAAACTACTTAAACTAAAGTAAACTAACGTAAGGACAACACACACATCCATGTCCGAGATAGGATTCGAACCTCCGACGAGGGAAAAAATTTGCTTTGTTATAAGCACTAGTTGTATATATTTATGGTTTAATTACGTGGATGTGAATAAGAAAAGCTAACAAAAATGAAACATGACAAACCAATTCCAAGAATTTGAATATAATACATACAACAGTGAAATCACTATTGCCTAACTCCGCTGCATCGAAGCCCCGCGAATCGCTGTAAACTATGTGGCAGAGGGTACGTTTCATTGTTCGGTGTATTTCAGTTTCTATCTCGTTACATTAGTGAATTCGATACGAGACAGTTTTAGTTGGAACATTTTTATTGCGCTATAGAAATTTCGATCTACGTGCCACTCTCAAGTATAGAATTCCAAGGAGAGAAACAGGTTAAAAATTTGAAATGTTGAAGTATGTTAACCGTGTCATTGGTAATGGCCGTGTTCATTATTACTATCTAGAGAGACACAATCCTAACTAGCCGTCGTAATTTTTAACATATATCTACGACTAAATATGACATCATACTTTATACTTGACAAATGTATGTAGACTAAAATCGAAATGCAGAATAACAGCATAATTACGTTCTTCAAATAATTTAAGTAAGCTGTGGGGCCGCAAAAGTTATTTCTTAGTTTGTTTCCTAGTTGATATTTTCCGAAACTAACATTTTGATACTGTAATTCTCTAAATAAAACTTGGTAATTGCAAAGAAGAAATCAGCGATCAGTCACTGTTAATAACGATGTTTGTTTAAACAAATAGTACCGTGAAATGTGTATAAAACATACATATGAAAAAAAATACTATTCGCTGTGGGGTTGTGTATGTGATAATGGACACTGTGTTCAAATTCAAATGTTCGAAAATCTATGGGACTTAGCTGCGTTGGTTGTTAGTCCCTAGACTTACAAATTACTTATACTAAGTTAAACTAACCTAAGGACAACACAAACACCTATGCCCCAGGGAGGACTCGAATCTCCGACGGCGAGCAACCGCGCGCTCCGCAGCGAGGCGCTTTAGACCTCTCGGCTACTCCACCGCGTCTGACACTGTGTGCTTCTTTGTACAGAGAGTGGGCGAAAATATTGAAACATTATAAAAATATCACGCTAAACTGCCTAACACGATATACGAAGCATTTCGTGTTCAAAATAGCTTCCAGGCGTCTCTGAATGAATAAATACAAGTCCTGCGTGGACGGAGATTGAAAGTAATCGTGCACCTTTTCCTCAGAAGTAGTCCACAATGGCTCAATAATATTTAGTTTCGGTGTCTGTGCTGGCCAGCCGAGATACGACAATTTATTGTGATGCTCAGAAAACCGTCCTGGATTCGTGAACAAGGGAACAGTCATGATGCTACACGGCGTCTTCACTGGGGGCAAACTTAACGTTTGTTAAGCTTAAGGGACTTAACTACGGGGTCATCAGTCCCTAAACTTATAAACTACTTATGAACTACCTACAACTAAGGACGGCACAAATATCCATGCCCGAGGGGGGATTCAAACCCCCGACCGTAGTGACCGTGCAGACCGTGACTGAAGCGCCTCAGTCTCCTCGGCCACCGCGGCCGGCGAAGAGGTAGTAAGCAGTATTATGGAGAAAAAAATTTCTGGAATATACTGACTAAAAGAAGGGATCGATTGGTAGGTGACATTCTGAGACATCAAGGAATCGTCAATTTGGTACTTGGGGGAAATATGGTTGGTAAAAATGGTAGAGGGAGACGAAGAATCGATGACAGTAAGCAGGTTCAAATGGATGTTGGTCGCCGTTCTTATTGGGAGAAGAAGAGGCATGCACAGGATAGACAACCGTAGAGAATTGCATCAAAAAAAAAAATGTTCAAATGTTTGTAAAGCCTATAGGACTCAACTACGGGGTCATCAGTCCCTAAACTTACAAACTACTTATGAACTAATTACGAACTAGGACGGCACAAATATCCATGCCCGAGGGGGGATTCGAACCCCCGACCGTAGTGGCCGTGCAGACCGTGACTGAAGCGCCTCAGTCCCCTCGGCCACCGCGGCCGGCGAGAATTGCATCAAACCGGTCTTCGGACTGTAGATCACAACAACAGGGTACCTCTTGCACACTAAACACTTCGGCTACCTTTGTTACCGAAGCATTTATCATACGAGTAAAAAGAATTACCCAAGATATGAATAATATGGCAACGGATTAGGTTAAAATTTGTGCCTCATCATATTATCGATTCTACACTTGTTCGCCGCGGTGCAGTAGCCGAGCGGTCTAAAGCGCCTCGCTGCGGAACGCGCGGTTGCTCGCTGTCGGAAGTTCGAGTCCTCCCTAGGGCATGGGTGTGTGTTTGTGTGTGAGTTATCCTTAGGTTAGTTTACCTTAGTTTAAGTAGTTTGTAAGCTACGGACTGATGACTACGCAGTTTGGTCCGATAGATTTAGAAGCATTTGATTTTACACTTGTTCCTGTAAAATGAGATTATTTGATATTAACATTACCTGCAGACAGGATAGTTCCCATATACGTTCAGTTCTTGGGTGCTATTCCGCTATTAGATAGCCTCAACAATATTGATACGAATTACATACGGGGTCATCTAGGTAGTATTTAAGTTTGTAATGTTGAGAGAGGCGTACTTAGGTTATTCAGTGCTGTGTAGGTAAAGCGACTGCTTACGTAAGCAGTACACTTGGATTCGAATCCTGGCCGTGGCACAATTTTTAAGTCAATGCCGCGGTATATTATCAATATCTTTGATATATTGAGACTACATCTGTCTCTGGGAAAATAAAGTAGTCACAATGAAATTCACTGAGCACCGACTTATTCAGAATTACCCAGGAACACTGTTCTGCCCATTACTGATACATGCAACATTTTGAGGATCTTGCACAGCTGCTTCTACAGTGCAACTTGAAGCATTGGCCAGCGTTTCTTTTTATGTCTAAGCTTTTCTACGGCACTACCACGAACGAATTTTCGTGAAAAGGAGGGAAAATATCCGATAAATAATGTAAATAACTGATAACATCTACATCTACATGGGATACTCTGCAAATCACATTTAAGTGCCTGACATATGTAGCACAAACGCGAACTGCCGCTTGAAACTGAAGTTGTAGATTCTAAACCGGTTACGGCGCTTTGGTGTAAATAAGTTACGCCATTAACAGTGGCTAGCTGCTGTTTTCTTCTTTGTAAGAATCAATTTGTATGTTTTTCAACTTTTTTTTACACTTTCAAATGTTCAAATGTTTGTATATCTATCGGGTCAAACTGCGTGGTCATCAGTCCGTAGCTTACAAACTACTTCAATCTAGGTAAACTAACCTAAGGACAACACACACACCCATGTCCCAGGGAGGACTCGAACCTCCACGGCGAGCAACCGCGCGCTCCGCAGCGAGACGCTTTAGACCGCTCGGCTACTCTACCGCGGCTTTTAGGCTTTCTCCCAAACGGAGAGACATGTGGTCATTTGTAGTGTGCCATCCTTTGCACATACTTTACGTATTCAGGTAGCGTGACAAAGCATGGAATCCATACACTTAAGAAGGATTCAAGTTGGAATGTATAGATGTTCTGTAGCTCTTTTGTAAACACATTTGAGTTTTAAAGACAACCAATGCCTGCAGTTTGCGTCTACTTCTATTTTCTGAGATTGCGAATTGCATAACAGGTGGTGATTTTTATTGTACCATATATTAAGGTAGATTTTGTTCCTACAAGGATGAAATGCGAAGTAAATGAGTGGTTCTGCGCCTGCATGCTTGCTGTTGCTTGTCTTATTTTATTTGCACGATAGCTGCAGAATACCCTGTTGCCACTGCGGTCTTCGTTCTCCTTTATCAGTATGGTGGAAAAATTGGCAATTGACCCTTAAAACTGATAAATGTGAAGTCATCCATATCACCACTAAAAGAAATCCGTTAAACTTCATTTACATCATAAATCAGTCAAATCTACAGGCCGTAAATTCAACTAAATACCTAGGAGTAAAACATAAAATGTAGTAGGGAAGGCGAACCAGAGACTACGTTTCATTGGCACAACACTTACAAGATGCAACAGTTCTACTAAAGAAACTGCCTACATGACACTTCTGCGTCCTATTTGCATTGTATTGCATTTGCAAATGCGCAGCATTGCATTTGCTGCGCATTGTGGGATCCCCACCTAGTGGGACTGACGGACGATGTAGAGAACGTTCAGAGGAGGGCAGCTTGTTTTGTATTATCGCGATATAGGGGAGACGTGTCACGGAAATGATGCTCGAGTTAGGATGGAAATCATTAAAAGAAAGGCGTTATTTGTTGCGACGAGATCTATTTGCAAAATTTCTTTAATCATTTTTCGCTGTCGAATACAGAAATTTTTGTTAGCGAGGCACTTTGCACTAACATCCACCCTACTCAGCCGACATGCGTCTCTACCATTGCCATCTGGTTACCAAAGTGAAAGGACCATTGCTGGGGATTCGGCAAGACACAAGAGATGACATTATCTATGCCACAGGGCGGTCAATGTGGGACAGCAACACAAACAGACCCGCAGATGTTGTACGATGACTTCCGGGCATTTGGCAAAGTGACATAAATAACGGTGGCTATTGTGCTGATGGCGTCCAACTAGAAGTATAGAATGTTTGTAAAGCTTATGGGACTTAACTGCGGGGTCATCAGTCCCTAAACTTACAAACTACTTATGAACTACTTACGAACTAGGACGGCACAAATATCCATGCCCGAGGGGGGATTCGAACCCCCGACCGTAGTGGCCGTGCAGACCGTGACTGAAGCGCCTCAGTCTCCTCGGCCACCGCGGCCGGCAACTAGAAGTATCTCTGTCAACTTAGTCATTTCAGAAAAAAGTAATTGTTGAAACATCCTAGTAGATTAAAACTGTGTGTCGGATCGGGATTCGAACCCGTCCTCTGTAATAATAATAATAATTATAAATAACTGAGCCATGAACTTAATGCTCACCATAGAGCAAACACAATCCCGCGTCCGCGAAGGCCCGAACTACCCAAAAGTTCGGTAGAGTACTTCCCCGCTAAAAACAAAGGTCCCGGCTTCGAATCCCGGTGCGGTACTTAATTTTAATCTCCTAGGAAGTTTCATTTCAGCGCACATTTCGCTCCAGAATGAAAATATCATCCTGAACTAATAGTTGTTATTACTTTTTAACCAACTCATGTATCGCGCGTGGTATGCATGGTAACGCGACGTCAAATGGAATAATAATGCGTCTTCCGAATCTAAGGCGACGCCTCTGGGGTGCTTCTGGCAAAGAAACATCTGCAATGACTATATCGGCGACGACGCTGACATCGTCGACGAGGAGAGAGCTGACGGTTAGATACGATAATGAATCAAATTTGGATGGAGGAAGTAGCAGATAGAATCAGTGTTGCTGAGTTCTTTTTGCCTGGCGTATAATGCCCCGGCGTGCGATTACAGTGACAGGAAAGCTAATAGCAGAGAGGCTGGCCTCCGCTTTCTGCCGCGGCGATTTCTCCGTGACAAATTGGATCGCAAATTACTGCAGCCTGCCACACGTACCTTATCGTCCCAAACCGCGCAGGCTTTTACCAGTTGGGACCTGAGTGTCATTCGAGGAAGTGAGTGGGAGTGACCTAACTTCGGCGATAGCTTGGCGCTGCGTACTTCTGTCGTGTGTCGCTGCTAGCCTCGCCAAGGTTCTGTCATTATAACATGCACGCCTAAAAATAAAAGTAACAATACCTACCAAGTCCACTTGCAGCTCGTGTTAAGATGGTTTCCTGTTACGTCACAACGCCCGCAATTCAGTAACCAAACGAAACATTTTAACTGGTGAGGCGAAGATTATTTATTGTTTGAAGCAATCTTTGTCACTAAATACAAAAGTATTCTTAGTATTTACAATAAACGTATGGTTGGTAAAAAATTTTGTAAACCTATTGGGGCCGGCGCAGTGGCCGAGGAGACTAAGACGCTCCAGTCACGGTCTGCACGGCCACTCCGGTCGGGGGTTCGAATCCCCCCTCGGGCATGGATATTTGTGCCGTCCTAGTTCGTAAGTAGTTCATAAGTAGTTTGTAAGTTTAGGGACTGATGACCCCGTAGTTAAGTCCCATAAGACTTACAAACATTTAGACTATACAAACATTTGAACATTTGAAACCTATTGGGCCAAACTGCTATGGTCATCAGTTCCTATACTTACAAACTACTTAAATTAACTTACATTGAGGA
The DNA here is from genome assembly GCA_026315105.1 of Locusta migratoria. Classification (NCBI taxonomy): domain Eukaryota; kingdom Metazoa; phylum Arthropoda; class Insecta; order Orthoptera; family Acrididae; genus Locusta; species Locusta migratoria. Next base: position 26,380,543 of record CM048755.1, on the reverse strand, counting down.
CAACACGCACACCCATACCCGAGGGAGGACTCGAAACTCCGACGGGAACGGCCGCCCAGTCCGTAGCATGGTGCCATGCGGCCATGCGGCATTCCGCACTGTTACATATAGTTGTTTTGCTCTTCTTTGCAACTATGTTTGTTCTTCTTAGCCTGCCCTTACGTTCCTGGAACACTCTCCATTTGCATCCGGTAGCCGAGACGGATTAGCCGTGCGCACTGGGGCGCCGTGCTGCGGTGCGCGTGGCCTTTCGCCGTCGGGGGTTCGAGTCTCCCCTCGGGCATGGATATTTGTGTTGTCCTTAGGTTAGTTTACCTTAGTTTAAGTAGTTTGTAAGCCACGTACTGATAACCACGCAATATTTTTTTCCACCCGGACCCGGAATTACTGAGTGCCCTCTTGCAGCGTACCTTACAGCTGTGGAGAGGCAGTATGTAAACCTTCAGAAACGGAAATGAATGTAAATATCTGTAAGTATCCACTTTCGTCCGGAAAGGCATATTTTACACGGTAGTGACGGTGGTCTTATTCTCCCATTTACATATTATTTGTTCCAGTCGGACCTCAAGGTGTTTCCGATGGCCTCGAATGGTTCAAATATGCGGCTATAGCTCACAAGGAACCTATTGAGTGCAAGGTCGAAAGTTACATCATTTAAAACTGCTGTGTTAAAAATTATGAGAGGAAAAATACTAGCTTCTAATGTCTCACCATGTAAATGATCGTTCGGGAGTTGGTGAGCTCAAATCTCAATGAGATATATGTATTACACTTCACAAAGTGGTGTGTGTGTGTGTGTGTCTGTGTGTTGACCTTAGGTTAGTTTAAGTAGTTTGCAAGCCTAAGGACTGATAACCTCAGTAGTTAACTCCTACAGATTTACGAACATTTTATGATCCTCATTCATCGCGGAGTTTCCCCAATTCCCGTAAGAGTTCGGGCATGATGTGTATAATCACGGACGGCATCAATGACTGTCATTGCTTTAATTATATGTTCACTGATCAGCCAGAACATTATGGGCACCCATCTACTATCAGTATTAGCCCGTCTAGGCGATAACGTTGTCACCTGACGAGTCAGACACACGCAGGCTGCACTTACCAACAGTGAGCGTCCTGTCCGTGTGTAGGCTGGGGAAGGCGCGCGATATCTCCAAGATGGACGGGACTCAGGTTGGGACGATCCGCAGGCTAGGCACGAGTATTTCGGAAATTGCACGACTTCCAAACGTAGAGGGGTTCGGTGTCCACTCCCTATAACAGATTGCAAACATCGCAGGTTAGGAAGACTGGTAGAACAGGACAGGCGGAGAACTGTGGTGGAATTAACATCAGACTTTAATGCATGCCAGAGAACATGTGTGTTTGTAAATACATAGAGCACGCAACACTCCTAACGATGGGTATCCACAGCATTCGACCCATGCATGTGAATACCACGACATCGGACACTCCGACTGAAATGGGAGCGAGACCATCATCAATGGACGTTGGCCCAGTGGCAGAGCGTTGCATGGTCTGATGCCGATGCAAGGCTGTGAATCTTTCGTCTTCAGGGGAACGGCTGCCTTACACCTATACTGCGGAACTGAGACAAGCTGGTTACAACTGGGGAACATTCACGGGACCAGTGGAGCTCACGCAAGGCAACATGACGACAAGAAGTATCATACACTGGTTGCAGCCACGTACATCCCTTCCCGATTATCAAGTTTCCCAATGGCACTGACTCTTTTCATCAATGTAATGCAACATGTCACCCGGCCAAGAGTTTCAACGTTTTCAGTTTCAGTTGATGTGCTGTTCAGTGATTTTAGTGTCTGTTTCATCACACATGCTCCAGCTCTTTCGAGAATCGGCGAAACGTCGCGAATAATGAGGATCACAGAACAAATAGGTAGGTAGTCTGTGACCAGTATGTTCGGACTGCCAACTGGACATGCAACTGCCTAGAAACCTGGAAACGGGTGCGCCTGCGGCACGTATATTTAACTTTCCGCATTGATGTAATTCACTGCCCAATGGCAGGTAATTCTGTAATTCTTTTGTGTCTTGATTCATAATGGCGGCTGAATGAAAATGATATCTCATCTTCCAGATATTTTCGAAAGACCACACACACACACACACACACACACACACACTCACACACACACACACACACATACGGGGTATATATATATGAGTGTCGTTGTATGTAGGTTCCCAAATCCACAATTTTTGTTGGTATACTTTAAACACGTCTGATTAAAAGCTTGTGGACACCTTCCAGTGGAAGTTACTATGGCGTGAATCTATCGTTCGCCTTTAAGACGGCTTGAAAACTGATTGGTACACATTGAATTAAATGCCTAAAAGTCTACCGTGTTACAACGGCATCATAAGCCGAAATCACAAGAAGTAGTGTTGCTGGACGCTAGGGTTCACTATCTAGTAGATACTGTAGCGTGACCCGGGGACAATAGGATGAAAAGGGTGGGACAACCGATTGAGTCATAGCCACAGATTTCATATACCCACATATATGTAACAAAAAAACAATTCCTTAGTATTAAGTACAAAAATCTTTATTATAAACAACAACCACTTACTTTCATCCATAGCGACTATAGACAAACAGGATAACATATTCATAAAAAAATATGTGTAGGACATACCTAACATACTCATTTATAAATGTTCAAATATTTGTACACTTATTGGACCAAAAACTGCTATGACCATCATTGCCTAGACTTACAAACCATTTATACTACCTTAAACTAACTTAGGGACAACACACACAAACATGCCCCACACAACCACGCGCTCCACAGCAAGGCATCTTAGAACGCTCGGCCACTCAACCGCGGCATCCTAATTTGCAATACACTGGTCAAAACAATTGGGGAATCAGGTGAGAAATCATAAACAATATACACATGGTAACGTATTTTATTCAGATATTGGTGGCAATTGCCGTTTGTGTGCGATACAATACGATATTTTGCGGTCTCAGCTCTTCACTTGAGCTTTACATGGCATTTGCCAGAAGTGAAGTACCATGAGGTACAGTGAAAACGTCGTTCTCATTCTCCTCTAATATAGTATGTGATTACATCGGATGGCCAGTACAGTTGCACACCTGCGTGGCATGGACAATATTAGGTTATCAATAAGCTCTTGAGGGATATTTGGCCATTCTTCCGTGAATGCTATAACCATCTTTGGTCTGGCTGCAATGCGTTTGTCACCTGAATCCAAGACATACTGAATAGGGTTTAACTTCTGTGAATAAGTTGGCCACTCCATTTGTTCAGTTCCCTCAGCTTCAATCCTATTGTCCACCAGTGCATCTCTGTGGAGACGAGAATTATCGACCACCAGAAGGAACCCATGCCCTATGGCACTAGCTTAGGGCACAACAAAAGGTCGAAGAATCTCGTCTCTGTACCTCTGAGCAGTCAAGGTGCTATTATCAACGACATAGTGGACCGTGCGTCCGCCAATATTGACTCGTGCCCACGCCATTCGTCCACCACCATGATATGGTGATGTTTCCTGCGCATTAGCAGGATTGTTCAGAGTTCCACGTTCTCTCCAGATGAGGGAACAATGATGGTCCGGCTGAACCCAAATTCTTGACTCATCTGTGAACAGTTGTTACGAATCCAATCCAGATGTCCCTCCCATAATTTCTTGCGAGCTAAACGGTGTCGTGGTTTTAGTGGGACACACACCATAAACCCCAGTGCGTAGAGGCCACATTTCCGGAAGCGATTTCAGAGTGTTGTCTTGATATTGTGCGTCCACTTGCTGCCTGGAAGGTGTGTTGTCTCGACTGTCTGTTAACCAGTGATAACGGTCATCTCGTGCTGATGTTACCCGTGGACAACGCTGGTCTTGTCTTCTTCTGACGATTCCTGTTGTCTGCAATCGTATCCAGGTCCTGTAAATTACACTTTGGGACACTCCAATAGCTGCAGCCACCTCCCCGTGTGTCTGTCCCGCTTCTAACATTCCTATGGCTCTCCATGTCATAGCTTCGGGTAAGTCAGGTTGTTGTTGTATTTAACTACCTGCTCACTAGCCGATCCCGACTGCTTGTGTAATTCGTTTGGTAGAGTAAACACAAGTCAGCGCCAACCCCCTCTGCAGCAACTTTCTGTCATTACCACTATCTTGGTTTCCGTAATCTTGTCTCCAGTCCGTAGAACCGTCAGAAACACGTCAAACAATTTTAGTTCATTCTGCCGACGACAAAACTTGAGATCCTAGATATCTCAACTGATCGTTTCATTGTTTCGATCAGTGTATATTATAATGATATGTAGAATTCAGTCAGTTCATTACGTCCTCAAACATGTATAAAAGAACCATTCATTCATTCAATAGACCAACTTTATTAATGAGAAAGATTCCTTTTTTCCTCAACTGTGTGGAGTGCCCGCTGCCGTCTCTCTATATTAAACAATTTATTAATCAGCCTAGAATTTTTAGCACACTACACATAAGGGCAAACTATTTCATACACCTGCATTATTAGACGCAAGGCAAATGAATTCTACTGATGGCCGCGGCGGATTAGCCGCGCGTACTGGAGCGCCGTATTGCGGTGCGCGCGACCGTCCGACGTCGGGGGTTCGATTCCCCCCCTCGAGCATGGGTGTTGTCCTTAGTTTAGTTTAGGTTAAGTAGTTTGTAAGCTAGGGACTAATAGCCAAGCTGTTGAGTCCCATAGATTTACAAAGATTTGAACATTTGATTTTTCTATTGATGTAGGCACTCATGCACACTCTGGGAAAAGGAAAAAAGAACAACATGACTTCGTCGACTCAGTAGAGTGAAATTTTATTGACACATTCTTGAGGATGTGTACAACACACAGTCTCACAGACTGAGCTCTATGCACGTGATTACAGCCACCAGAGCGTGAGAAATGTTGACGCTAGTATGGTGTACATCCTTCCTTTTTCCATCAAAAACTAGCAGGAAATTCCACACAATTATTCCTAACTTGCGTCTGATCACTACAACTCGCGTAGCCTAGACAGAACATCAAATGTTCCAGAACCAATTACTGCGTAGAAACCAAGTGCCGCAGCGGATAGCAGCGTAGAATTACTTGCTCTGTACCAGTAGCAAGACATGATCAACACAGTCCCCCGTGTCCGACTTGCCGCCCTCAGTACAGCTGAGCCACGTGTCTGCGGTGCGGTCAGCCTGTTGATGCGCAACGCGCTGCCCACCTCACTGTGGTCGCTACCCGACACCTCCAGTGCAGATGCTACACCTCGATTAGTTTCTCCAAACCGCTCGTTTCCAATCAGCCACTGTACAGTGGCGTCGTCTATACACTTGCATTTGCATTGCAGTACCTCTATACTACCACCTCGTAAAATTTACTATGCCTTATTAAAAACCCTGTATATTGATATACAACGACCGTGCGGAATCAAACAGGGAAATATAAACGAAAAAATGTATAGTATTCGCGTCCAGGTATCCAAAGTGGATTTCATATTGACGTTGGGGGTTTTTTTGGGGGTTTTTCATGAACTCAAGACAAATTGACCAAACATCAATAGAGAACTATTTAATTTCAAGATCTAAAATGTTCAAATGTGTGTAAATCTATCGGACCAAAATGCGTGGTCATCAGTCCGTAGCTTACAAACTACTTAAACTAAGGTAAACTAACCTAAGGACAACACACACACACACACACACACACACACACACACAACCACACACACACACACACACACACACACACACACACACACACACCCATGCCCCAGGGAGGACTCGAACCTCCGACGGCGAGCAACCGCGCGCTCCGCAGCGAGGCGCCTTAGACCGCTCGGCTACTCCACCGCGGCAATGTCAAGATCTCTTTCTTCATAGTATGTTAACTGACTGAGATATTTTAAAGAAAGCCAATAGTATATATGAAATGATACATTTCACATAGGCATTTAGGTATGGAAGTTATTACAGTGAGACGTTAGCAACGGGAGTAAGTTGTCCGGTAATGCAATCTGCAAGGATCTGCAGAACGAATGAATACAGGAGATCAAAACTCTCACCGAGTCAATGAGTACTTTAGAAAATGGACAGACGATTGGACAAATTACAAATTGCAGTGGCAGGAGCTTAAAATACTCCTTTGTACGACACGGAAAGATTTCCGGTCGAAATTCTGCGGTTGTACGTTCTAGAAAGAGTCAGACAATTCATTAATCCTTCTCATATGTGTGACGAAATGAACATGGTGCAAAACCAAGGAAATTAGAGTTTATGCCTGTTCTCACGACAGTCGTTTCAATTATTCACCGTTCATTGAATACGAATGAGGGAAAATTATTAAGATACAAGATATTTTCTCCAATATTAAGCATGAGGTGGCATGAAGGCTATAGCCGTTTATGTAGACATTTATAATGATTCCAATAAAACCAAATTTTGTTTGTTTAAAGGTATACTAGAGTCTGAAGTGGAATTTAATATATATTATTATTTAATTTCAACTCAGAATTAATGTCCCAGTAATGGTGAATAATATGTTGCAAACATAAAGTTTGCATACGAGATTGTACGCGCTGTAGGTGAATCGCTATTCCCGCTTTCAATCAAACGTTTGCACCTGTAGCAGTCGTCCAAAGGGTCGTGTGCTATTTAATTGCAACTCTTTCGCGTTTAATTAGAGGCAAATCAGGGGAGAATATTGGAAACGGCTAATAGCCTACTGCGTTTGAAGTCCGAAACCATTAAACAAATACTGATGCAGCAGCCGAATCGGTGTATTTGGTGGGACAAAGGGCAGTACTTGCTACTACGAAGCGAAAAAGGCGTCTGCGTCGGTAAAGTGGGTCAGCGGAATTCTCCGCTTTAGCAAATACTGCATGCGGGTAATTGACTTCACAAGGTATCTTAAATACAAGAAATTTTCCTGCGTGAACTTTCCTTCCTATGAATTTAGAGTCGTATCGGATCCAGTATTTATTTCACATTTAGTTTGTTAACCCCCACGAAATACAGTTATTTTATATGTTTTCGCCTGACAGATAATTAACTAACAGCTGTTCGCTGTGGACACGAAGCTTTGTGTAGTCCAGAAACGTGTGGATGGTCCCTGGAAGCGATCAGTGATATAACATCTGTAATCTACTTATAACACTCTCCTTAGCTTGAAAAATTAACATTGTTATTAAATGTAGGGCCACTGTTCAAAAAATGTTCAAATGTTTGTAAATCTATTAGACCAAACTGCGTGGTCATCAGTCCGTAGCTTACAAACTACCTAAGGAAAAACACACACATCCATGCTCCATGCTCCTGGGAGGACTCGAACCTCGACGGCGAGCAACGGCGCGCTCCGCAGCGAGGTGCCTTAGACCGCTCGGCTACTCCACCGCGGCAGGGTTACTGATGTTTCTTATTTATATGAACAATAGGCCTTCTATTATAACAAGTAATTCTAAGATATTTCTGTTTGCTGATGACACCAGTTTGGAAGTGAAGAATGCTGTTGGCAATGTTGACACAGTATCAAATAATACAGTAAAGAAATACGTTCATGGCTGGTAGAAAATAAATTAATCCTAAATCACACTAAGACTCGGTTTATACAGTCTCTAACACACAATTCAACAAAAATTGACATTTCCATTACAAAAATAGGCATATTATAAGTGAGACAGAGCACTTTACATTCCTTGGCGTCGTGAAAAGCCCATGTTCAGGATCTTATTCAAAAACTAAGCGATGCGTTATTTACCATTGGAACAGTATCTGAAATAAGTGATAGTTCAACACGAAAAGTAGCCTACATACCTTATTTTCATTCTCTTATGGCGTATGGTGTATTTCTTTCTTTCTTTTTTTTTTTTTTTTTTTTTTTTAGATTAATACTGTTAGAACTGTATTTGTGTAGTATCATAAATTAGAAAGCATTTTCTTTGAGTTTGTCACTCAATAATTTATAGAATTTTAACATGAGTGAGACGAATGGGCTCTGCCGTACGTTCGTGAGTAGTGGGTAGTGGTGTGATATTTATACTAGGTATTTTCACTGGGGGGGGGGGGGGGGAGATCCTCTCCTAGAATTGCATGTTATGTAGCAGGAATAAGTTGATATAGGAGGAGAAGCGTAAGATGTGTACACTTCAGATACAGTTGCAGAATGCAATGGAAGAATTAGATAGGTTAAGGAGGAGGGAAACGGCGTTTAAGGAATGGGATCTGGCAGTTGAGAAAAAGGAGGCAATGTTTTTGTGCTCCTTTGCAATGCATACACTACTGACGTCGCAAATAACTGCAACATCATATAGGTTATTTAATTAGTTTATATAAGCACAAAAATTATAGGCAAAGGATGAAATTCGGGACTGAAAACATTTAAAAATGGATCGTAGTTAACGCGTACAAGTGAACGTCGTGTCTGTAAATCGATACTTCCTTTCTTTTGCGATTGATCAATTACATGTACCGGGGTGATATTCATCAAAGAAAGAGGGGAAGAAATAATTTTGATCGCATCTTGCGCACGTTATAAACGCCGCATTTTTTTGGCAGTGACATGTGTTTTTCTATTTTTCTTTTTAATATCTGCATAGAAAAACTAACTTGATTGACAGTGTGATAACATCTTCTTTCATCTCACAGTCCAGTAGCGAACCACGCGTAAGGGAGCATGTCGCTGAATACTTGAGAGAATAGTTGTTGATTTATAATGGAATGTAGTTTGATATACGTTTCTCGGAAAGTGATTTCTTCTTCCTTTTCGATGGGATAAGTGCAGTTATGAAAATTTTTATTACATTTTTTACTTGATAATAAAAGTATACATCACAGGGATGCATTAGTGACGTACATTTGTGAATTTGTTTATCCTCCCCACGAGCCAGTCAACAGAAGAAATTAATTCTCTTGCACTTCGGGCTTTATCGCATCAGTTAAATATATTTTGTTTAAGTCTGTTGTCAGTTTATCGGATTTTGAATAACTGATAAGAACATTTGTATGTTTTGTCGCGTGCTCATCCACTAATTTTTTAACCCTTGGTCCAAAGTGCCAGTACTGTCCCGAAGGTGACATTTCCATGCTTCTACAAAACGATCATACGAATCCGTATCAAATTCCTTTTATATCGTATACGCTTGGCCCACTTCCGGCACTTTCATGCCTCACTTAGCGCTACATATACCATAAATTTGGACAAATTCGGCGATGACGAGTTGGCGTCCTCTCCTAGTCAGACAAACGGCGAGACACTGTTGAAAACATTGAATACTGTGACTGCGATCGGTGGAGACACGTCTCCCGATACAACCTTGCTGCCCGCCGCCCGTTGACTTTTGCCTTTCTCTAAGCAAAAACCATGTCGGCAACCTCTTGATTCGAATACTGAGCCATTGTGTACAACGCTGTATGACATCCACTACAAGGTGTTAGCAAGAGAATTGAATCGGACAAAATAGTACCAATAACTGAGAGAGAAGAGGGCGCTAGGCATGACGTATGAGGAATATTACCAACCTCTAGGAGGAAGGCATGCATACTATAACTGTGGCTGCATGCTACAACTCATACTGGACTGCAGTCTCTGTAAGTATGATTTAATAACTGGTCTCTAGCGTAGAAACCACGCATCTTGCTCAAGTACAACACTTTTTTTTCTAAAGCCCACAGCAATATATGAACAGTGACCAGAGGTATGCAGAATGTGCAACACAACATGCAAGAACCTTCTTCATTCATGTTGTCATAGCGTGGGCCTTACTTTTCCTCTTTCCGTGGGCTCCTGGTGAAGGATCCAGTAGGAACACCAATCATCTCATTATCTCAGGCTTCCTTGTATCTTCGTTCTATACCCTTGATAATATTTCAACTAGTTCCTTACTTGCAGTAATCAGGTTTGGATGAAAAAAGTTAAGGTGCGACTATAAAAAACGTAGTATCCTTGCATTTAGTCACCATGTCTTCAACTGTCAATATAGTCTGGATTACGACTGTATACCATAAGGTTTTGAACCACAGATTCAATGGCAATCCAGGCTTCAGGCTCCACAGCATTCATTCAATGAAGGAATTCTTCAGCTAGTATTAGTTTCCGAATTTCGGGACCAGTGAACATTCTCTCTATGTTATTTAATAGGTTGAGGAGCTTGTTAAATATATATTTGAAGCAGTTCACTCGCTTAGATAATGCCTTAACAGACTGTTTCATTATAATCATTTTTAGGTGAAGAGGTGCCAAGGGAAACACTTGACAATTTCGTTCCTAAAACTATTTTCGACATTCGTCGCCACTATTTTTGCTCTCACAGTTTGTCATGAAGCCTGATGTCTCATTCACACAATAAACAGGAAATTCTGAGCATCAACTGATGTTTCCGTGAATGATGCAGTCATAGTGCGTGGTATTAATATGTTCGAAAAATCATGTGCGGAATTGCGCTTTTTCAGAGGCCCTTATTCGTAATCTGTTGACAGCACAGGTAAGTGGTAAAGCGTTTTGGATAGCTCTTGACCAACTGACCACTTTTGTACACATCAGATGTATTAGTAGTATGTAGCTATCATACAGGACAGTCTCAAAATTTAAATATTACACACTGCCTGCAGAGCAGTCAAATGGAGCAAAGAGGTTGGCTTTTGCATAGTATGAGTGGTCTGAGGTGGTCTTTTATAGGTAATAAAAATGCAATTTGTTAACGGGTCGCCATGATGGAGTAGCCGAGCGGTCTAAGGCGCCTCGCTGCGTCGGAGGTTCGAGTCCTCCCTGGGGTATGGGTGTGTGTTGTCCTTAGGTTAGTTTACCTTAGTTTAAGTAGTTTGTATGCTACGGACTGATGACCACGCAGATTGGTCCGATAGATTTACAAACATTTGAACAAACATTTTTGTTAATGGGTTGATCCTGAGAACACCACAAAAACCATGATTTTTGGGTTTAAAAACTACAAATTTTGGGGATGGCCACTTCTATACTAGTTATTCATATCAAATTGTTAAAAATTTTAGCATATTCTCTTAAGACTATAATATAATATTACTTTTACTGATTTTTTTAATATCTGTATCTTCACTGAAATTCAAAGGTTCAAATGTATTGCAAGTATGGGCAAAATTACAAAAATCGGTTTTTAGCCAAATATGTTCATATTTTAAGGAATGACAGAAAATTGGGGAACTAGCCGCTCCAGTCCTCATTCCATCTTTCACACCAAAAATTTTGGCACGCCAACATATTCGCACTTTTTGTGCTGAAAGAAAATACCAGAGTGTGGCGGTGGAAGAGAGATGAGACTGTGCAGTGGGAGAGAAAGAGATAGCAGACAGTCATGGCGACAGGTAGTTTAGGACCTTCTTGAGCATGGACGATAATAATGCAACTATGTAGTACATACTTTTTTTTATTTTTCTACTAATTTTACTTTCCGTATACTAATAATGTGACTTGTAGCCTAACAGGCGATACTTTCCGGATAGTCCTCGAACGTGGCGCTGTAGCCTCTGGATGTGCACCTGCGCGCAGAGGAAACGTCCGGTTTTCTGTGATTGCAAGTGTGCCTCTGTTGAGGAGCTTCCCGCGCCGTGTCCGTTCTTGAGAGACTTCTGTATTGTCTTTCAAGAGATCGCCGCCGCTGAAGCCACGCAGTGATTTCCAGACACTGGCCGCCGCCTCGCAAGTGGTCCGGTGCAGGCCCGCCTCCGTGTGGCTGGTTAGAATACGGGGAGATGCCCCTAACGCTACGCAAGTGAAGCCGTCGTCGCCATATTGTGGAGTCAATAATTTTGTCTTAATAAATCACAGTTCACCTATCTGGAAGGTCTGTATTTGTTCACAGAAGTGTACTGTATCAAACATGTCCCAGAAATGGCAGTTATTTCATTGTATGAAAATTAATATGGAAAAAAACCACACAGTTCTTTAATCTGAATCATATTTCGTTGACTCCGCAAGATGGCGGACTGGCTTCAATCGACAGATAAGCTTTTCATAGGAGCGCCGTCTCCCGTTATTTTAACCCCCCCCCTGGGTTGGTGTCACTTGACGTGGTGCATGTGCGACGGGTTCAGTAAGGACGCTGATCAGGCTATCATAGCACTTGTAGTTCGACAACCGCCCAAATGTCTTGGGAAGGAATTATCTTAAACACAAGCGAGCGGCGACCAAGACAGCGTTACTCTTTTTGTTTATATCCACCCTGCAATGTTTCACTAAATGTGGCAAGAGGCTTATCAACTGTACGCCTGCTCCATGAGCTTTTACTTTTCTTTCACGCCGAGTGCACTGCTTGTCCATTCAGAATTGATGTTCAACCTAGGTATGTCCTCTCGGATATTATATTGAGATCTAATTCTGTCTCCTCTTCTTCCTCTCGTACTGGTAGTCTGTTCTCTACCACTCTTGTTACGTGGCATGCCCACTTCAACTTCCCCTTCTTTAGCAGTTCATCAACGTTACGGTGTTCTTAAAACTTCCTTAATTCTTCATTCCACGATGTTTTCTTCATACACTGGTCCAAAACTTTTTCGTAATATTTTCATTATCTACACCTACTGTTTCCACTACTGTTCAGGAAATTTCTTGAAATATCCGTTCATGAAACTGTACATAGTAACCGGTTAATAAAACGACTAGTAAACTCGATTTTTAAAAAGAAGCAGAGTCCCATGTATAATACAGCGTCAGATGTTTGTTCATTACTTAATAAATTGTTAATGTGTTCGAGTCCTCCCTGGGGCATGGGTGTGTGTGTGTGTTGTCCTTAGGTTAGTTTACCTAGGTTTAAGTAGTTTGTAAGCTACGGACTGATGACCACGCAGTTTGGTCCGATAGATTTACAAATATTTGAATTTTTTTGTTAATGTGTTCATATTTGACGTTAAGAATGCAAGCGAAGAAAAGCTTAGCAAAGTTTTGATATTATGTTGTAAGTTAGTTGTAAGTCGCGAAGTGCTCTCATGGAACACTGGAAGCAACGTAGATAACGCCGAGACAAGTAATTTAATGTAAGACACACAGAGCTGCAAACGTCGGGAAATACCCAAAAGTGGATGACAAACATTGAACATATGAAGTCATCAGATGACGTATCTCACCTCACGTGAAACGGTGGGACTTGAGTGATACATAAGTAGAATAATAGATCTTACCTCAATGTAAAAAGATAAACGCCTAACCGCAGTGAAAACATATTGTCTGCTAACCGCACTACTGGACCGCTGGAGGTTCAGAGGCAACCGACGTGAATACTTGGATTGGATTGGGATGATCACGTGCGACACCTCGATAGTCTCATCTTGTGCACGTGCCTCGACGTACGGCATTTGGTGACGTCATGTTGTTGTTGTTTGTGAAAAGGTGGCATCAGTCCCTAAACTTACAACCTACTTATGAGCTTCCTTATACTAAAGACGACACAAACATCTATGTGCGAGGGGGGATTCGAACCCCCGACGGGGAACGGCCTCGCACATTGTAGCATAGCGCCTCAATGCTCTCGCCCGCTCTGCCGGGACATTTGGTGACGTCACATTTGCAACATTTGTGGTCTACTTTTGTGGTATTTCTCGACATTTTCGGCTCATGTGTCTTAAATTATGTCACTTGCCTCAGAATTAACTATGTTGCTTCGAAGGGATTGATAAGTGATAACCGGTTCCTCTTGTGTAACTGGCGTTCCGTTTTAAACACCCCAAGGCTTATAACGTCTTTCCTGAACTCTGAACCGTACAGTGATATAATTCTGCAAGTATATTCAGTGGTTTATATTAATGTTATCTGCAATCTGTCCTCGAATAGAGTCGGTAGTAAAGAAGTAATGAATGAAAAACGTCGTGTTTGCATGTTTGGAACTGTAGTTTTACTTAATGAAGAGCGAAAATCTAGTAGGAGATTAACTTTATTCCTTTCATCATTTTGTTGGGGTGCGGGTTGTCGAGGAAATGTCTCCTAAAGATTTAAAGTTACGTGTCATGTTTGTGGGAAGTCGCTACATGCTGTCATATTGGATGAACAGCATCCAAGTATTTGCGCGTCATTAGTTACGCATGCGCAGGAAAAACTCACAATTTCTAACTGCAATCCTTTTCTTGTTGTATAAACTTATAATACCTATTAATGGACTGATAATAAAAGCATTTTAAATTTTTAAATAATGTCAGTAATTGAGTGAAATCTTGAAAAATTAAAGTTTTTATTCTCCTGGAAGCTGTTATACAGGGTGTTACAAAAAGGTACGGCCAAACTTTCAGGAAGCATTACTCACACACAAAGAAAGAAAATATGTTATGTGGACATGTGTCCTGAAACGCTCAATTTAGCTCATTTTAGTATTTCTCTTTAAATGTAAATTGAAATAATTCGTGCAGACAATTGTCAAAATACCCAACTGTTTCGTTAGTATGTACTATACTTCCTCGTTTCACGTCATCAACACAGATTTCTGTGAACGTTTGGGCAGGAATTGTAGGTGATGTCCTGATTGGGCCTCATGTTCTTCCACCTACGCTCACTGGAGCACGTTATCATGATTTCATACGGGATACTCTACCTGTGCTGCTAGAACATGTGCCTTTACAAGTACGACACAACATGTGGTTCATGCACGATGGAGCTCCTGCACATTTCAGTCGACGTGTTCGTACGCTTCTCAACAACAGATTCGGTGATCGATGGATTGGTAGAGGCGGACCAATTCCATGGCCTCCACGCTCTCCTGACCTCAACCCTCTTGACTGTCATTTATATGCCGGCCGCGGTGGCCGAGGGGACTGAGGCGCTTCAGTCACGGTCCGCACGGTCACTACGGTCGGGGGTTAGAATCCCCCCTCGGGCATGGATATTTGTGCCGTCCTAGTTCGTAAGTAGTTCATAAGTAGTTTGTAAGTTTAGGGACTGATAGCCCAGTAGTTGAGTCCCATAGACTTTACAAACATTTGAACATTTTTTTTGTCATTTATGGGGGCATTTGAAAGCTCTTGTCTACGCAACCCCGGTACCAAATGTAGAGACTCTTCGTGCTCGTATTGTGGATGGCTGTGATACAATACGCCATTCTCCAGGGCTGCATCAGCGCATCAGGGATTCCACGCGACAGAGGGTGGATGCATGTATCCTCGCTAACGGAGGACATTTTGAACATTTCCTGTAACAAAGTGTCTGAAGTCACGCTGGTACGTTCTGTTGCTGTGTGTTTCCATTCCATGATTAATGTGATTTGAAGAAGAGTAATAAAATGAGCTCTGACATGGGAATTAAGCGTTTCCGGACACATGTCCACATAACATATTTTCTCTCTTCGTGTGTGAGGAATGTTTCCTGGAAGTTTACCCGTACCTTTTTGTAACACCCTGTATAGCAAAACTACAACTGGAATCGGGTTGTGATTGTGAATGTATTAAGTAACTTGAAGCTGTAATTTGTCCGCCTGCGTATCTGTGTGTGTGTGTGGGGGGGGGGGGGGGGTGCGGAAGACGCGTGTCTGATTCCCGCTACTGCCTGGGAGGGAACTGGGGGCCGCTCTTCGCCTTGCCTCAGACGAAAGAAGTGTTTGTGAACATAACGGACCAAACAGTTGAAGCCATCGGTCCCTAGACTTACAAACTACTTAAATTGACTTATGCTAAGGACGACACATACATCCATGCCCGAGGGAAAACTTGAACCTCCGACGGTAGCAGCTCTGCTAACCGTGAGCTGGCGCCTTATACCGCGCGGAATGATGGCGAGTAGTAGCGGCTGGGCGTGTGCTCTACAGGCCGCCGCCCCTGCATACCTCACCCCCAGGACACCATTATCACTGTTATTAAAGCCAACATTGTCGTTCCGAGAAAATAGCAACAGTATTTGAACTTCATACAGCTTTCTCATTTTGATTTGGGGCCATCTGATCTGTATAATTATTACATAAAACAACAGCCAAGATCACTTTTTCTTTTCTATTTAAATTACTGGTTTCGACAGATTATACTGCCAAAATCGGATCTCTCTTTAACATGCAACTCTCATCACTTAGGAAACTTAAAAAAAATTAATTTTTCGCGAACACTGTCATTGGCACGTCATAATGAAAATTAAATTTTTCCCACATCTTGCCATTAAATTATAGAGCTTTAGTCACGTAAAAACATGTATTCTTTTTTTACTGTTGCCCCAATAAAATTTTCCGTTTCTAAAAACTGCTCCATAGTTAAAATTTTCTTATAAAGTTTCTGTTTTCATTACGTTAACAGATGGAAACAATATTTTTCTAAAACTCTCACATCTGCAGTTTGAACGATAGTTTCTATGACTTACATTTCACAATTTCAGCAAGTTTGGACGTATTCGCGATATTAATTTCAGCATAATTTGGTAAAGATTAACATCTGAATTTCTTAGTTGTCTTCAACAGTCTTTTTGTTTCGACGTGACTAAAGAACCATCATATAGTGGCAAGAAGTGGGAAACACTGTATTGTCATCATGACATGCCAATGATTGTGTTGGAGAAGAACTTCGTTTTTATTAAGATTCTTCTTTGATGAGAGTTAAATGTTCAAGACTGATTCAATGATGGCAGTATAACCTATCGAAACCGGTAATCGAAATATAAAGAAAAGAATTAGCGATGTTGGCAGTTGATTTATGTAATGATACAGCTATTTATTATAGTTATAATGCGTCGCTTACTTTTCTATCGCAGTTGCGATTTTTAAATGTTTCGATCTGTTTGTATCGTCCACAAATCTACGTAGTTGCGTCTGCAACCCGTCGTTTCCGTGACAGAACCACATGACTGAGTGCTGTATCTGTAACTGTTTTATTATGATATGTGGTACTTACAGTTGATAACGACTGCAAAGATCTGAAGATGCTCCAGCTCCATCTACTGATTCTTTGATTTAGTCCTACTACGAAACTAACACCGCCATCTCTTTGGTCTTTCGAGCACTATGCCGTGATGATCTCACGTAGGTAATTTTCCGAACTACGAAATTGGATGTTAAATTATGATATGTGTGTTTCTTTAGTGATTGTATTTTGAAGGAATAAAGGCTGCTCGTTTCCGGGCGCTAGGCTCAAACTTGTTCTACTAGTTTTGGAGATTTCCGTGTTAAGACAGGCAGATCAGATACCATCAATTTACCATTTTGTTGTTAGTGTCGATGTGAAACTTGGCCTAGTGAATAAACGTGGCAGATAATGGTACCACGCCGCTGAATCTCTTAGTACTAAGAAATTCAATAAAAAGGTACAAGTGGCTAAATGAATGAAAATTATTTCACAAAGACTACAACATAGTCACTGCACTCAACCAGTTCTATGCATCAAGGGTAAATTAAAAGTTCAAGAAACCTTTCACCCCGAAAATCACTTCGTCATTGTGCCCCTCAATCCTTTCTTTATTCGGTAAAAGTGGAGAAAGTCACTGAGCGCCTTACCAGAAGAATCGGGGCGCGAGGCTTAATTTGATGGCTGACACAAACAGTTGTGTGACTAATTTTTTGTAGAATGACCTGGGGCATTGCCATTGGGAAAAATAACCCTTTGGACAGGTTGCAACTACGATTCATTGCTCGAATAGTCCACGGTTGTACTGTCGGTTCATAATGTCCAACGGCTGCCGGTTCATAGTGTCCAACGGACCTTTGAACACTATGACCGGCAGTACACCCTTGGACTGTTCGAGCAACAAATTCGGCAGGAGAAACTGAAGAATCACTACGATTCATATTTATGGTCTCGCGAAACTTCAGCAGCAGCTTTTGGTAGCATGCTTTTCAGACGGTTCACCATTTGCGAGCACAAAGGATTAGAACAACAGCGCGGCACTCCAAAAACACACCAACCATCACCTTTCCCAGTGATGACCGATCATCGTCTTCTTCAGCGGTGTTGAATCCACATGTTTCTTCAGAGTACTTTGGGGCTTTGTCTCGAGGTCATTAGCTTCTCCTTTTTTATAAAATAGTTTCACTACAGAGTACTTTAATCTGTCAGGAAACTGTACATTATGCAAGGAAAATTACAAATATGGCTAAGTACTGGGCTAACATATGAACAACAGTACTTTAGAATTCTGCTAGATACCCCGTCATATCCATAAGAGTCCCTAGTCTTTAGTGATTTAATTATTGACTCAATCTCCCCTTTTTCAGTATCATGTAGGACTGTTTCAGGTAACAAATGTTCAAATGTTTGTAATTCTATGGGACCAGACTACGTTGGTCATCAGTCCCTAGACTTACAAACTATTTAAACAAAGTTAAAGTAACCTAAGGACAAAACACACATCGATGCCCGAGGGAGGATTCGAACCCCAGACGAAGGTAGCCGCGCGATCCGTAACGTGGCGCTCCAGACCGCTCGGCTACTCCCGCGCGGCTTTCAGATAGCAGCCACAGAAAGTTATTTTCTAACAATGTTATGTGATTACGTGTAAAGAGGATTACCTGGAAGAATTACGGTTCAGATGCGCGTCCAACCATCCTAACAGTTTTTCCGTATTCTCTTTAAATCGCTCCACGAAATGCCAGGATGGGTTCTTTGAAGTGGCACGTCCCATTTCCTTGGCACCGATAACCCTTTCAGTCCCACATTATGATATTCGCTCTGGAAAAATTAAAATTCAGCGTTTTCTGTATTAATACAGTGCAGTAAACATCAAAATATGTGTTTTAAAATTTTTGGTCGTACTATTGATTTTTATTGTCATGTATTTCATGCACAAGACAGACGTTTGTGCCGAGGTATTTTATTACGTGGACGTTATTTTGTTAATAGTTAACACTGCCAGATCAATAATGCTAGCATAATCTTCGCCACAGCACCAAAGACAAGACAATTCACTGCTGGAATAAAATAAAAGGAACCACACTCACGCCCACACTCTCAGTCACGTGCAGACGGCAAGCCAACACAACCTCCAAGATCGACAGAAGTGGCTACACGCCGTACCAAGCGGCAAAATGTTGTACTAGAAGCAAGTTGATCATCAACAAAAATGTAACTTTAAGGATTGATGCACAAAATACGGTATAAATCAACTTTTAATATGTTGTTGTCCAGGAACAACACTGGGAATGAAAGGGTTAACGGAGTGCGTGAATCTCGTTAAGTAGCTATCATTTTACTGCAGTAGGTGACATAATCGTCAGATGGACGAAAATATAAAACACTCGTGACATCTCACAAAATTAGCATTTAAAGAAACAAAATTTTAATGAATTGTAGTAATAAGCAAATAAAACAACCACGTCGATTTAATGTGTTTAACCACTGTCTTCGTCTATTGCAAACGATAATTAATTTTATATATTCACCATTAATAGTTTGATTCCCATATTACGTTTTAATGCAGGTCTGATAGTTAAACGCAAGTTATGTGACACACTTCGACATTGGAAGCTTCAGACCCTGCAGACTGCCTTACAAATGGGACAGTACTTCTTCAGAGAAACCATACATTCGAGGGTTTTGCTTAGCTAATACGATCTGTTTAAACGTTCCGTCTGCCCGACCTCGACTGGCTATGGAGGGACAAGCTGACTGCTAATTGCATTTGGAAAATTCTAAGCTGTACAACAGGCGCATCTAAAGACTTCTGCGCTAGTGCAGGATTGTAAGCGCCTTAGAAGAAGTCGAAGTAAACCGCTTACCTAATGTACATAGCTGTGTAATTAGATCACAAATTTCTTCATCTTTTAAAAGTCGTTGCTGTTTTGGCTGTTACATTGAGGTTATCCATTTCTACCTGTTATACTTGCTTTTAAATTCCCTATATACTCAATATAACTCAGTTCCTCAGTAAAATGTAATATTTGTCTCTTGCTATAGTTCTTAATCCCTTATTATTGCTGGAGTCATGACTTAACCCTTGTGTCCACAATCAAAAAATTATACTTTGTTCTATAGCCAGGTTACCTGGGTAACCCTATGAATATATTGCCGTACTGTCACGATTGATAACACTTAACCCTGGGTATATACGTAATTGTAGTAACAAGGCATTCTAATTGTTGCTGGCTACAGCTGCTTGTGTTTCACAGCGTTGTGAGCTGTTCATTATCATGCAAATTTTGTTACTGTGAACAACAACTCTAGATTCTCATGGATGATAATCTGGAACTCTCTAAATCTGAATACAGCAGATTAATCTATGAAGTGAAAGAAATTTATTGACTATTGATACAGAAGAGGATTTCAGCGACGAAGATTCTACAGACGAATGCATTCAAAGTAAGGAGGATGCTACTGTTTCAGGCATTGAAGATGCAATTGGAGTTGAAATAGAGACAAGTGATGCTAGTAGTGAAGAACATGACAGAGCTGACGAAAACAGTGAAGCAATTGTGTCTTCTGCTGGCATTCTACGTGGCAAAGATGGAAGCAAATGATATAAGGAACCTTTCGGTACAAGAAAGTTGCTGAAGCATAATATTTTGCGGCAAAGGGCTGATCCAACACGTACAACCAAACTTCTTTCTATAAAGGACACTTTCAAGAGTACATTCACAAAAGAAATTTGTCATATAATAATACGTGAAATCAACAGGAAGACAAATCAGGTATTCACAGACTGTAATACCAATTCAGAAGGACCAGCGAAAGTATGGAAGCATTGACAACTGAGGAATTTGACGCGTATCTTGATTACTGACAACTTGAGTATTATTTATTCGTGTCAGAAACATCACAAGTTTACTAATTTACATATTATCACTCTAACACTAATACATAGCATATTTACAGACTATAGCATTAGTAATGTTTGGATATTGTAGCATCTGTCGCATACTTGGTCGATCCAACCGCTAACACTTTTCTATAAGGACCTAATGGCCTATAAAATTTTTAATGTATTTTAATGAACACGTTTAATGCTTTTAACTTTCTTCTTTTACTTCTTACTGAGTTACAATTCTATCCAACCACTACCTCTAAGCTATACTGTTTAATAGACAACTCAATGGTAAATTTCTTTAGTTACATGACATATTTTCGTTTGCGTTGAACTGCGTCAGACTTTTCTGTGGTTGGTGAACATCTCCGCAACTGCACTCTCACGTTTTTCTCTCATCCCACATCGGTGACAGGTTTTACTTTATTTAATTCTCGTTAAAGCGATATTGCGTTTATGTTAATTAGACGATTTTCTATATTTCATCCATCAGTGATCCCTGCAGGGTACAGATAAGTTAGCAGACCCCACTATGTTACTACTACTTCCTGTTAGGCCTCCACTCAAAAGCCGCTTTCGAATGATATTTATCTTCTCGTGTTTTGGGTTCACAGTCACGATAAACATTATAAACAAGTTCTATTTATTTGTGGGAAGATCGTGTTTTCCACCTTGTAAGTATGAATGCATCGACGAACACATGTCTGACTTCGGCAGATGCGTTAATATTACAGGACTATTTACGAAACTTTATTCAAAAAAAAAATGTTCAAATGTTTGTTAAGCTTAAGGGACTTAACTACGGAGTCATCAGTCCCTAAACTTACAAACTACTTATGAACTAGCTAAGACTAAGGACGGCACAAATATCCATGCCCGAGGGGGGATTCGAACCCCCGACCGTAGTGGCCGTGCAGACCGTGACTGGAGCGCCTCAGTCTCCTCGGCCACCGCGGCCGGCTGAAACTTTATTATCAGAGGATGTATATCGCTACAAGGTACGTGGTTACAAGGTTCCGTATCTATGAAAACAGGCAATGAATAATGAAGTGCAGTTGCAAGCAGTATCTTCAAGTGGCTTTGTCTCTTAAGAAACGATTAAAACAATGAGCCGTGTCGCGGCTCAGAGAGTTTGATTTAACCGCGCAAATCTGTCCTTTGTTTTGTTTCATCTGTGGTGTGGGTTTGTTTCGACCTCCGCAAGAGGGCGTTCGTTCGGGTGGTGAGCGTTGGAGTAACGACGAGTAGTTGGGCTCTGGTAGCAGAGGCGAAAGACTGACACGAAGTGACGGTGGCATTGACTTTAGCCGGCGCTGGGCGGGGCGAAACGTGGGCAAAACGCTTCATTTTGGTATCTTGCCGTGGGCTCAAGAGTGTCGCTTGCGAATATTCTCATGCACTTACCGTTTCCTGGGGACTGCCGATTATAGCTGTGAAAGTGTGTTTTCCTGAGCCAACTTGTTGATATTATGGGAGAAACCTAGTATATTTTAATTTGTTATTATTTTTGAGCAGGTTATTTTTGCTTAACTACACAGATGGGTATTTGAGCAGCGAAATCAGTCCGCTGTGGTGCTGGTACTCTAAGACTGGTGTTTATATAAATGGTGCGCAGTAGGCATGGTATGTGAGAATAAATAAATAAATAAAATAAATTTAAGAGTTGTAATGCGCCAGGTGTGTTTATTCTTATTATGACTGGTGGTTTATAGGTAATTCATATTTAATATGTGCATCAAATTCTTTCATTTCCTCATTTATATGGAACTGTGAGGTATTTTGAAGTTCTTGTAAGCGATAACTGCGTGTTAACAGCCAAACTTGTTCTTGTGATGAATGTCCATCATCTTGAGAGCAGTGGTTGTGTGGGCCAAGCTCCCGTGTTTGAGCGGTATACACGGAACTGGGACAGTCTCTGTGACCGATCGGGCTCATTGCTGGTCAACCTATTGGAAATATAAGTCATTTCTTGTGTTTTGTACTAGTTACTGTATCTTGTACCTTGAAAATCCGCAGCGTGGTTCTTGTAGTCACTTCTGGGAAATATTTATAGTGTCTGAATCGTACTTAAGCAATACCGTTATCCATGGACACATGTACATAAATCTCTTAAAGAAAGAAATCGTTCTGGACCACTTAAAAGCTAAATAATGTTCTCCATCAAAGCGTGTCAGCCGTAAATTGTATTCAAGATATTCTCTGCTTGTAAGTTGTGTGACGCGCTGCAAATTTTACCTAACACAAAATTTTAAAAAAATCATTTGGGGTTTGCTTAATTAATCCCAATAGGGAGGGTCTGTAATCTGGCTATTTTGTTGTTTGAAAGGTTACCATTTATTAAGAATTGTAAAGAAAGGGGAAATTTTAGGTTTTGGAATTATTGTATAATGTTGTTAATTAAATTCATTGGATAAATTGAGGGTTGACTGAGAGTTCAAACTCTGCCTCATACTCTGTGAATCCCTCGTTTGAGGAAGCCTGGATATTTAAACTTGTTCTTATTGTAACTGTACTTTGCATACGCGAGCTTCATTTGATCTTTAATTGTTCTCGCTGTTTTATTTATGAAATGCTGAACATTTTGAGGATAAACTTTAAATACCATTGAATTGTTATGTCTTTATCTTGCCTGTGGCGAAATTGAACATATACACATATCTTTATAACTAGTAGCAGTAATTCCTAGCTTTCTAATTGTTATTGTAATAACTTGTGTAGAAATAAAAAAAATATTACAACAAGGCTTGAACCAAAAAACATGTTCCCACCTGCTTCCCATCCGGTCGTGCTCAGTTACCAATGAAATTTGAACAGCTCAAACAACAGTTATTTTGTTCTCAGTAGTGAGTCTCTGGGCCGGCCGCGGTGGCCGTGGGGACTGAGGCGCTTCAGTCACGGTCTGCACGGCCACTACGGTCGGCGGTTCGAATCCCCCCTCGGGCATGGATATTTGTGCCGTCCTAGTTCGTAAGTAGTTCACAAGTAGTTTGTAAGTTTAGGGACTGATGACCCCGTAGTTACGTCCCATAGACTATACAAACATTTGAACATTTTTTTGAGTCTCTGGCCTCACTAATCTCACTGACAAGTATTATATTCTGTTCCTTCTCTAATAATGACATTGTTGTTGCTCGGGTGATAAGATATTATAAGAGTAAGTACTACAGTAAACAGTTCTCGGGCTGCACACAACACAGAGACTTCTGTCGGCACGAAAACTTGGAGACACGTATATGTATACCTAGTATCTTCCAACTCACAATTAACTCAATAGCAGGCTGATGCCTCCTTGAGTCATTTAAGCAGCCCTAAGCGGCTAGCCAGGCAATTTTTCATTTTTAAACTGTCACTTAATCTTTATCGTTTATACCTTATTTTATCATGTCACATGCATTTTTCATAATTCTGATGAATATACTCCTAGCAGTTGCCGAAATCTGGTCAATACATTTTCTCTCTGCGACCGATGGCTGTATTACTATCATTTAACTCAATAGTCTCTCTTATTGTTATGTTTACAGAAATTTTCGGGGGTATATTTTGAGTGTTTTGATGTGACTAAGTCCCCAGTAGCTTGATACAGTACTGCACTGAAAATATCTTTACAACAGTCCGAATTTGACAAATGTTCAAATATTTGTAGAGCTTATGGGACATCAGTCCCTAAACTTACAAACTACTTATGAACTAGCTTATACTAGAGACGGCACAAACATCCATGCCCGAGGGGGCCTTCGAGCCCCCGACGGGGATCGGCCTGGCACAACGTAGCATAGCGCCTCGAGGTATTTGAGGCCCCTCGAGACGAGAGGCCCGGGGCGGTCCGCCCCCTCCCCCCCCCCTACCCTCATAGTCCACCACTGCTACTCTGTGACGGTACTTGCTGTTGGGAACAAGAACGTTTACTTTAACACTTCGTCCTCAAGCTTTCATTGAGTATCACTCCGTTCCGTATCTATTCTTTTCCGACAATGTTAACCACAATGAATTGGTTTACCAATGATACATAAGTCACACATTAGTTGGCGATATCCACCTTGTGTCTGTGTCCACTGAATGCAGTGGAACACAGGAACAACGACGCAGTACTGAGACGTTTTTGTATGGAAGGCAAAGTATTGCACTTCGTGGCTGGTTGTTTCATTACCGCCGGCCGCGGTGGCCGCGGGGACTGAGGCGCTTCAGTCACGGTCTGCACGGCCACGACGGTCGGGGGTTCGAATCCCCCCTCGGGCATGGATATTTGTGCCGTTCTAGTTCGTAAGTACTTCATAAGTAGTTTGTAAGTTTAAGGACTGATGACCCCGTAGTTAAGTACCATAGACTATACAAACATTTGAACATTTTTGTTTCATTACTGTGTGTTTTGAGTTCCATGTTTTGGTGATTACTCCAGGCTTTGAGAATGCTGTGAAGGTATTTTCACACAAACGAAGATAATTGGTGTAAAAGCCAAATAAATCAAGACTAAATTATTACCTCGCAAAAAATGTCATCGAGGACAACAGGTTTCTTGTAGCAGAAATTACCCCAGGACAACCGCCGACATAGTGTCAGCGGCGTCTGAGTTTTTCCTGTGTAGGGATTACTGTCTATTTGAGGCAGCAATTTCGTGACACTGGAAGGAAAGGGGGGGGGAGTCAGGTCTAAATGTTGGTTGTAATTATGCAGGGGCATAATATCAGGTATTTGTTCGCCATATTCAGTCTATACGATAAGTTCATTATAACATGCCACCTATTGCGCCTTGTCCTTATGAGCCATGGACGAAGGGCAACAGGCGGATTGTGTTTTTCTCGACTTCAAAAAGGCGTTCGACACGGTTCCACACTGCAGACTGCTAACGAAGATACGAGCTTATGGAATAGGTTCACAGATTTGTGACTGGCTGGAAGACTTCTTAAGTAATAGAACGCAGTACGTTGTTCTCGACGGCGAGTGTTCATCAGAGACGAGTGTATCGTCAGGCGTGCCCCAGGGGAGTGTGATAGGACCGCTATTATTTTCTATCTATATAAATGATCTGATGGACAGAGTAAGTTGTAATTTGCGGCTGTTTGCTGATGATGCTGTGGTGTATGGGAGGGTGTCGTCTGTAACTGACTGTAATAGCATACAGGTTGACTTAGACAAAATTTCTGGTTGGTGCGAAGAATGGCAGCTAGCTCTCAATGTAGAAAAATGTAAGGTGATGCGCATGAGTAGAAAAAACAATCCTATAATGTTCGAATACAGCATCAGTAGTGAGCTTCTTGATGCGGTCGCGTCGTTCAAATATCTAGGCGTAACATTGCAGAGCGATATGAAATGGAACGAGCATGTAAGGACAGTTGTGAGTAAGGCAGACAGCCGACTTCGGTTTATTGGGAGAATTTTGGGAAGATGTACTTCACCTGTAAAAGAGACCGCGTATAAAACGCTTGTACGACCACGTCTTGAGTATTGCTCAAGTATTTGGGACCCGCAGCAGATCGGTTTGAAAGAAGACATAGAGGCGGTTCAGAGGCGAGCAGCTAGATTTGTTACCGGTAGGTTCGACCAATGCGCGAGTGTCACGGAAATGCTCCGGCAACTCAATTGGGGATCGCTGGAAGAAAGACGACGCTCTTTTCGTGAATTTCTGTTAAGTAAATTTAGAGGGCCGGAATTTGAAGCTGAGTGTAGTACGATCTTGCTGCCGCCTACTTACATTTCGCGTAAAGATCACAAAGACAAGATAAGAGAAATTAGGGCTCGTACGGAGGCATATAGGCATTCTTTTTTTCCTCGTTCAATTTGGGAGTGGAATAGGAAAGGAAATGCCTAGTAGTGGTACAGTGTACCCTCCGCCACGCACCTTACGGTGAATTGCGGAGTATGTATGTAGATGTAGATGTATATATGGTTTAGGAGACAATCTGAACAACTCTATTAGACTGTTTGCGTATGGTGATATTGTCTATCGGTTAGGAAAGTCACCAGAAGATCAAAAGTAACTGAAAAACTAATTAGATAAGATATCTTTGTTCCTAAAATTATCAATTGACTCTTAATAATGAAAATGTCGTCATCCTTAAATCAATTAAACTTAATTTACATGATAAACCATAAACTTGACAGGCCGTGGAGTCAACTAAATATCTAGGTATGACAATTACGTACAACTTTAATTGGGAAGTACTCATAAAAACATCATTGGAAAGGCTAACCAAAGGTTACGTTTCATTGCCAGAACACCCAGAAGATGCAACAGTTCTACTAAAGAAACTGCCTACACTTCACTTGTACGTCCTATTTTGCAGTATCTCTGCGTATTCTGGGATTCACACCATTTGGGACTGACAGACGATTTACAGAAAATTCAGGGAGGAGCAGCTTGTTTTGTATTATCGCGATATAGAGGAAAGAGTGTCACGAAAATTATGCACGAATTGGGGTGAAAATTATTAAAAGAGAAGTGCTTTCGTTGCGCCAAGATCTACTTACGAAATTTGTTTTACCAACTTTATAATTCCGAATGCGAACATGTTAGCACCATCCTACACAGGGAGACATGATCAGCATAAGAAAATAAGATAAATCAGATCGAAAACTGAAATATTCAGGTTTTTTTTTCTCCTGCGCGCTGTTGGAGAATGGAACGGTAGAAAAATATTGTAAAACCGGTTCGATAAACTCTTACCCATGCGTTTAAATGTGATTTGCAAAGTAAATATGCGGGTAGATATGTCCAAAAATTATGACTACAGATTTTATCAGAACATTTCACTCTTGTATAAACCATTTTCGAACTTCTTGCCGTGTCAAATCTTGATGAAACTTCAAGCTTTGGGCGATTACCTCCATCGCCTTCGTCAGGAGCAATTGACTGGTTGTCTAGTGCTGCGTTGGTCTTAGATAGCTAGTAGATTTCATGCTGCTTGCTTTTTCTTGTCTTTGCGTAGAAAGTATAAACCTATTAGATTCGTGATGTTATACTGAATCCGTGTGGTTACACGCAGGGTTGTGAGTGTGCGGGTGTATTAGTGCACGGCGTGTGTGTGTGCGTGCGCGCGACATTGTAGGGGTCGGTGTTTCGCGAAAGGATAGCGCCCTGGTGTGTGACACGGCATCGCGACAGCCAGCCTATCTTTAGCGATTACCAGCGGCCGGAAAATGAAATAATAGGGCTGCCGCGGGTAAGCTGGCGCTGGAATATAAAGCAGCCAAGAAAGAATGGTACGGTTATGAATGGAAACGAGTGTAATGGCAAATCCTCGCTGCGCTCCCCGCTCGCGCGAATTAAGCTGCAGTTCTGGCGAAGTCAATTTTTGTGATGAGATATTAAAGAGAAGTGAAGCGTGGCGCGAGCATACGTTTGGCCGCCCTTTGAAAGTTAACGATACGAGAGAGCCGGCGGCCCGCGATCACACACTTGAGCTGTTTGTTCAAGAACAAGCACAATAACGAGACGACGCCAGCGCCTCGCGTCTTCAAACAAACTCGCCTGCCGCCTTACGCATATATGGAATGTTATTTCATCTCGGAAGGGAAAATAAAATAAAAGCCATTCCTCGGCGGCGTTATCTGCCTCTGCCGCCGTGTAATATCACCCGGAAAACCGGCCGAGCGTGAGCGCTCCGTTCCGATTGGGCTTTTACCCCCCTCCCCCCTTCCCCTCCCCCCCCTCTCCCCTGCTCCCTCGGAAAATTCCTTTTTCGCGAGAAAACTGCTTGTAGCTCTGTGTAACTTAGGTGAGTTTTTTTCGCCGAGTGGCAGGCTCCGAGAGCTGAAATAATCTGCACGTTCTACATCTGCAGGCCGCCTTACAGTGTTTGGTGGAGGGTACTCGGTATCTCCCTTTCGTATTCCGTCGGGACTGCTGCACGGGAAAGACGACTGCTGCTAACTCGCCGTCCACTTCAGCCGGATCTCAAGTGAATTTCGGCCTGCAGTTTCATTTCCATGCAGCTCAGTCCGAGGAAAGATTCGTCAGCCATCAGATAAATAATATAATTTCACAGTTTCTTACAGTGGAATATTAGTAAACCGTCTGCGAAATGTGTTTCGATAGTTAGACGTAATAAACTACAACTTCATGCATCATGAGGCGGTTTTCATGCATCTCACTGTTATATCTCCCGGACTATGTGTCGTTCAGTAATACCAATAACTATAGGGACATCCGCTTGTTACCAGTAACATACAAAATATTGTAAAAAAACACTTCTAAATACAATAGAGAAACAAGTAGGATCTAATATAGGAGAGTACCATGCAGGATATAGAGAAGTTACATCATGTGCAGAACAGATTCTTAATTTAAAAACTATTTCGAGACTGAGAGCTATAAAAATAAGAACACAGTAGTTACTTTCTTAGACTTCAAGAAAGCTTACGACTCAGTTGTCAGGAATACATTGTTTCAGATACTTTACGAACGAGGGCTAGGAGGGATAGATAAAAATACCAGAAGAATTGTTGAACAGACGCTCACAGACACTACATCTAGGATTAAGCGTCAAGACGAAATTTCTGAGCCGTTACAAAACATAACAGGAGTTCGTCAAGAGACAGATTGTCCCCAATTCTCCTTAAGTTGGTTTTACATAAAATAGTTTAAACGTGGAAAAACACATTAGAAAAGAGATATATAAAAGGTATAAACATGGGACAAAAAGTAAATTTAAAGTAAAATCTCTAGCCTTTGCGGATGATATGCCATTCATAACTAAAGGCCAAACAGATGCACCTGTTATGCTTGATCTATAACACGAGATCTTTCAAAAGACAGGGCTAAAAATATCAAGTGAAAATCACAAGAAACAAGTTTATAGCACGCAAAAATAATGGAGCAAAAATTATGAAAACAAAGCACGGGAAATTAAAAGAAGTGATAAATTTAAATACTTCGGTGAATGGATCCAAGCCAACGGACTAGCCAACACAACAACTAAAGAAAGAGTAAAGAAGTTAGAATCTGCATACAAATTAACACAAAACTACTACGATAAGAAATCGGTATCCATTGAAGAGAAAGTTAGTCATTATAATTCAGTTATTAGGACACAAGCAACATATGGCTCAGAGTTCCTAACATTGAAAAGAAAGGCGAACTAAGAGAACTAGAAAAAGAGAGAGGAAAGTACTAAGAAAAATTTTGGATCCCGAGAAAGAATGAATTAAAAGGAGATATATATATATATATCACACATACAATGAGGAAAAGACGGCTAAAATTTTATGGACATTTAAAAAGAATGGAAGAAATACGGGCCGCGTGTCCTAAGGCATCATGCTACGAACTGGGCTGCCGTTCCCGCCGGAGGTTCGGGTCCTCTATTCTGCATGCGTGTGTATTGTCTTTAGTGTAATTTTGTTTAAGTGGTTTGTAAGTCTAGGGACTTCCCGTTGTCGTTAGGCGCAATACGTTTTTAAACATTTGAAGATTTGAAGAAATACGAATTACAAAGAAAAATTTTAATTAGGTTAATAAACCGAAGAAAACTGTAGAATGGATAGAAGCAGTGAAGAAAGATGCAAACAAAACACGTATTATAGAAGTAATGATACCTGATAGGAATCGCTTCAGGTTGCTGATATGAAACGCTACTTATGAAGAAGAAAAACCAAAACCTGACCAAAGAGAGGGTGGTCGGATAAGCAGAGACGAGTAGTGGGACAGAAAATGAACAAGTACTGGGGTCAAAGAAAGAGAATGAAACACCGTTAGTCTTAAGTCGTATGCGGTCCATAGCTGGCCAAATTCGTAACTGAAATAAAAAAGTGCGGTGTGTTTGTATGTGTGTTTGTAATGTATACGAATGTAAAGTTTGTTCTAATCTTGAAGAAATTTTACACATTTTACCTTCAAACCATTGGGAAGGTCGCTGTGGGTGTAACAATTGCGCATGACACATAGTTCTGGAGATATGACATCATAAACAATGAAATGCACGAAAAACGGCTGCGTCGCGCGACAATGTTGCACATCTCTTCATAAACTACTGGATCAAAGTCCACATATTTCGCAGCGTAGGGCAACAATTGCTGTACTAGTAAGAACTATCTACGACAGATACTTCAGGGGATATGTCACGTGGCGGAGGGTACTTTACTTATGTTGAAAATGTTCAAATGTTTGTAAATCTATCGGACTCAAATACTGGGTTATTAGTCCGTAGCTTACAAACTACTTAAACTAAGGTAACCTAACCTAAGGACAACACAAACACCCAAGCCCGAGGGGGGACTCGAACCGCCGACGGCGAACGGACGCGCGCACCGCAGCACGGCGCCCCAGCGCGCACGGCTAATCCGCCGCGGCACTTTCCTTATGGACTTCGATAAAATCTAGAGTTTTGTTTCGATCTTGATGAAAGTTTGCACACTTAATTTTCAAAGTAAGAGGAAGATTACTGTCTATATAAAATTTCGTGCGGTGCATGGTGGAGGGTACGTTACATACGCCTTTAGAAAAAATACAGTTTTCCTCCGATTTTGATGAAATTTGCACACTTAGACATCATAACAATAAGAAGGTCACTGTCATCATAAAATTTCATATGGCGCATGGCGGAGGGGACTATACTTACGGACTTCGTCAAAACCTAGATTTTTATTCCGGTCTTGACGAAAAGTTGTATACTTGACTTTTAGCAAGCTACCGTATGCTGCGTGCAATAAATTTTACACTGTTTGACTGTTCAGCACGAAATTTGATGGCTACATATGGTTTTTTATGCAGAGGAGGAACCGCGCGGGCCGGCCGCGGTGGTTGCGGGGACTGAGGCGCTTCAGTCACGGTCTGCACGGCCACTACGGTCGGGGGTTCGAATCCCCCCTCGGGCATAGATATTTGTGCCGTCCTAGTTCGTAAGTAGTTCATAAGTAGTTTGTAAGTTTAGGGACTGATGACCCCTTAGTTAAGTCCCATAAGCTTAAGAAACATTTGAACATTTGAACCGCGCGGGAGTAGCCGAGCGGTCTGGAGCGCCACGTTACAGTTTGCGCAGTATCCCGCGTCGGAGGTTCGAATACTCCCTCGGGCATGGATGTGTGTATTGTCCTTAGGTTAGTTTAACCTAGTTTAAGTAGTTTGTAAGACTAGTGACTGATGACCAACGTAGTTTGGTCTCATATGATTATAAACATTTGAACAAACAACATACAGAGGAGGATGAAGAGATGACGCTGGACGTGCAGCCGACCATCCCTTACAAGTAACCTTGCCAGTTCCATAACCAACAACAAAAAAGGATGAAAAGAAGGGGGAGGAGAAGATGTACTAAAGAGGGAGAGTTCCACAGATAGGTGACTAACTGAGTGAGATGGGCCGAGAGAAGGGGAGGATGAGCTGAATAGAGCGAGGCGAGAGGAGGGGTTGGACAAAGAGAGAGTTGTGCAGAGGGCTGGACCAACAAGCGTGTGCTATATGTAAATAGCCGGGCAGTGCCAGATCTTCAGCTAGCTCGTTATGAGCTGAAACCTGGCACGTGATGTGGCGGTTTGTCATGAACCTTATTGTTTCTTACCTCGTATCTTATGAACTATGAGTTATAGTATGATATAATTTCGAACTTACGTTCAGTGGTATACGTATATGCTGCGCGTAAAATTTATCGAAAATTAACTTACTAATTTAGAAGTCACGATCTTAGATAATCATTTATTCTACTGGGAAGATGGAAACTTAATGCTCTTCAAGAGAGGGGCGGGGTAGCTTCCCCCGTACAAGATGTTCACTTAGATCAGTTTCTAAAGTATCTGTAGCCGTTTCAACGTTTGAAACTACATCATACGCTGCATTGTGAATGACTTAAAAACTAATGATAAAGAGAAAGCTTTTTGGTTACGGCTATAGAGGAGGGGGGGGGGTTGACTCCCTGTGACCTCCTCCCCTCCATTTAACACCCAACCCCCGTTATCTACGTCCCTGGCGTCAGGTAGAAGCAATAAATTGTAACGACTTGTAGCATGCATTAATTTTACTGCACGAAAAGCGAAAAATTGTGAGCGATATACTTCCATCCTTTCATCATATTATCGGGGTTATCAGCAGGAAATATCTGAATAAATGTTTGGAAATTACGTGTAAACTACATTCTCGAAGAGTGGACGAAGGAAGTTCCGTTATTCACGCAAGACATGATGCTTCAGTATTTTCTGCATCACGGTGTTTACCACGTAAATCTCCAGAGGCCGCGGCGGAGTAGCCGTGCGCACTGAGGCGCCGTGCTGCGGTGCGTGCGGCCGTTCGCCGTCGGGGGTACGTGTCCCCCTTCGGGCATGGGTGTTTGTGTTGTCCTTAGGTTAGTTTATCTTATTTAAGTAGTTTGTAAGCTACGGACTAATAACCACGCAGTTGAGTCTGATAGATTTGCAAACATTTGAAAATTTGATTATAAACTCAAGAACTCTAGGTTGCACGTAGCTTTATCCCCGCAGCTTTTGTTATTTGACCGTGCGGAATATATCTCTTAAAGTTGAATTGGAATCGGTTCAGAAATTTAGCAGGAGATGTGACAACTGTACATGGTCCCACACACACACACACACACACACACACACACACACACACATCCATTTTACTATGCACGGCACAGGACAGTAACACGCATGCAGTACATTGTAAATAAAATAATAAACAAGAATAAAAGTGTGTTCAAAATGTTTGTAAAGCTATTCGGATTCAACTACTCTAAAGAGAACACAAACACCCACGCCCGAGGGGGGACTCGAACCCCGGCGGCGATCGGCCACAGGCACCACAGCACCGCGCCCCAGTACCCACGGCCCATCTTGCAACTCTGCAACTACTGACCTTAACTTACTGGATATATAACATGCAACTTTTTTCGTGCAGTAAAAAGGAAGACGTTGGCAAGAAAAATAAATACTAATACGTTTGGCCGGTTGCCCTTCCTGTCGAAAATGTTCAAATGTCTGTAAATCTATCGGACCAAATTGCGTGGTCATCAGTCCGTAGCTTACAAACTACTTAAACCTAGGTAAACTAACCTAAGGACAACACACACACCCATGCCCCAGGGAGGACTCGAACCTCCACGGCGAGCAACCGCGCGCTCCGCAGCCAGACGCTTTAGACCGCTCGGCTACTCCACCGCGGCCCTTCCTGTCGCCGGAGTTAATTATATATACATAAATTTACAAATAATACATTTAGGTAATTACTATCTTACAATTCTCAATGTAGGTGACCCGATAAACTAATATTTATCAGCCTCTGGTATTCCTCTTAATAAAAATTTAAACATAGCTGTAATGTTTTCCAGTACGTCACGATTCCTGTAAATGATGGTTTTATCTGCGTCAGCTTTGCCAGTCTCATTACATTCGCAATTTTTCACGAAATAGTTCCAGTGTTTGGTAACTTCTTTAACAACGATATGCAGCTATTGTCTGATAATGGCTTTTCTAAGCCGAAAACCGGTTCAGAAAATAGTTTGTGTTGTCACTGATAAGCAAATGTTATAGTTTTTATTTCCACTTCCCAACGTCTTCTCTTTTACTACACAAAATAAACTGTGTCGTGTAAGTAACCCGAGTAGCTGCAGCGTGATATTTGGCGATATTTAATTTGGTATGTAAATGGCGAGGCTGGGCTGACTTGCCGCTTAACTTGCCGGTTCGTTAAGTTTCCATTCAGTCGCCTGACCCACTGAGAGCGCCGCTCTCTTTGTGGCGCGAGCAGCTCTCTTCCCGAGCCAAACGAACCTGCACTTGCCACAACTTCGGTAGCCATGATGCACCCACGTTTCAGTCGCATACCAGGCCCATCTGCATTTCTTAAAGAACTTGCTATAAACAGTGCCTCAGCTTTTGGAACCATCACTGAGATAAGAATTGCCACTAATATGAGACAGACAAGCTATTCGACATGACTCTGCAACCTTTGCTACGGAGATAGATAGTTTAGTGATAGATCGTGCTTCCAAGGTGTGAAATCTACGCCACATAACAAAATAAGAGCCTCGCGGGAGCGGCCGTGCACTCTAAGGCGCCTTGCTGCAGAATGGTGTGCGCAGCTGCTCACTGTCGAAGGTTCGAGTCCTCCATGGGGCATAGGTGTGTGTGTGTGTGTGTGTGTGTTTGTGTGTGTGTGTGTGTTTGCGTTGTGCTTAGCATAAGTTAATTTAAGTAGTTTGTAAGTCTATGGACTGATCACCAGTGCAGTTTGGTCCCACAGCTTTACAAAAATTTGAACATTTGATTTTAGAACAAAATATGTCACATATACAGAACAGGAGGAGCAGAAACAGAATGGAACCTGACGATTTGAAAGGGTACATGATGAAACTTCCGGGGATTAAAAGTGTGTTCCGGACCGGGATTCGAACATTGCCTTTTGCGGGCAAGCTATCTACCGACTGAGCTATCCTGGCACGCTTCACGGCGCGTCCTCACAGCTTTACATACGCCAGTACGTCGCCTCCTACCTTCCAGACTTAAGTGAAGTTCTCCTGCCAACCTTGAAGGACTAGCACTCCTGGAAGAAAGGCTATTGTAGTGATAATGCTTAGCCAAAGCCTACAGGATATTTCCAGAATATTTTTACTCTCCTCTGCGCTGATATGAAACTTCCTGGCAGATTAAATTTGTGTACAGGATCAGGATTTCAGCCTGGTACCGTTGGCTTTCACGGGGAAGCGCTAAACCGACTGAGGTATTCCTGGCACGCTTCATTCCCCAGGCTGTGGCTAAGCCAGGTGTTAGTCCTGCAAGGTTCGCAGGATAATTTCTGTAAATCTCGGAAACTAGGAGGCAAGGTACTGGCGGATCTAAGAACGTGAGAAACGCCGTGAAACGTACCAGGATAACTCAGCCAGTAGAGTGCTTCCTCGCGAAAGGCATAGGTCCTAGGTTCGATTCACGGTTTGGCACACAGTTTTAATGTCAGGAAGTTCATGTCAGCGCACAGTCCTCTGCAGAGTGAAAGTACTATTTAGGGTACATGATTTAATTACAAAACCTAGTCAATTTTACTAACTATAAGGGCCGACAATAAAGTTTCCCTTTGTAGACGTTGATGCAGCGTATAAGAAACGTGGCGAGACTCCGATGCTCGTGCATGAGCTCCGACGTGTAGGCGAGAGACTGGGTGTGTCTTTCCCCACGTGCGTGTTGTAAATGCGCAAATGTCATCTATGCCAATGTTATTTCCGCATGCTTTGGAACAGGACCAACGTGCTATTCTTCTTTACTTAGCTGTCGAAGTACAAACGCCGGCAGACATCCATTGGAGAATGAAGAATGTGTGCATTTAAGATGGAACGTCCGGAAAAATTGCGATAGTGGATGTGTAGCTTCTCCATGATAACGCACGTCCCCACATCGCAAATGTATCGCAAGTGTTACGCCAACGCAAGTGGGAGCCACTCGAGCACGCGCTCTGTAGTCCCTCGTCATGTCACGCCTTGAACAGTCGCCGTGGGACGAGGATGTGCGGTAAGCATTTACGGAATTCTTCACGCAGCCACGACACGATGTTATAACAAGTTCATCATGTAATGATTACCTGATTTTGTCTGATTGGCATGCTGCTTATGGTTTAAAGAGCCTTCGAACCGAAAATTTTTGAATGTTTCTTGCCGCGCGAGTAGCCGAGTGGTTTGGAGCGCCACGTTGCTGTCCCCCGCGTCGGAGGTTCGAATCCTCCCTCGGGCATGGATGTTTATGTTGTCTTTAGTGTAAGTTAGTTCATAAGGAGTTTAGGGACTGATGACCCCGCAGTTAAGTCCCATAAGCTTAACAAACATTTGAACGTTTGTTATACTTGACAGTAGATGCCCATTTATCACCCGAGTGAGTTGGCGCAGTTGTAACATACTGGAATTGCATTCGGGAGAACGGCGGTTCAAACGCGACCCCAGTCATCTAGATATAGGTTTTTCGTGATTTCCCTAAATCGGTCTTGGTAAATGCCGGTATGGTTCTTTTTAAAATGGAAAGCTGATTTCCTTCCGATCCTTAACCATGAACAATCAGAGTCTTTGCTCCGTCTCTAATGACCACGCTGTT
Organism: Locusta migratoria; assembly: GCA_026315105.1. Classification (NCBI taxonomy): domain Eukaryota; kingdom Metazoa; phylum Arthropoda; class Insecta; order Orthoptera; family Acrididae; genus Locusta; species Locusta migratoria. Next base: position 26,343,886 of record CM048755.1, on the reverse strand, counting down.
GACGGGACGTTAAACCTTCTATCTTATGTTTCTTTCCCACTTATCTGTACCACGATGCAACCCCTCGAACCAGCTTGCACTGATTCAGTAGGGAAGGGCGGAAAAGCCATTATATACGCTCTTAAGACGAGCAGTCACGCAGTTGTTGTAACTGGCCATGATTAACTTCATTACGACAGGGTCTGCAGCTACGGTGTTTTTTTAATGGATTTATAATGTCCCCAGACAAAATTTTCTTTGCGAATTAGAAATATTTAAATATTCCGACAGTTTCAGAGCATTGAAATATATTCAATGGCAAAGTTAAACATTTCAGCTGCGCCGAGATTCGAACCCGGATTTCCCGCTTCGAGCCAGCGCTCGTCTTAAAAAATTAGGCTATCCAGGCACGCTTCCCCGGCAAACCAAATTCTCAGCCTGTAGCACACTACGATTGTAGTGCCCCCCGCCCATTACTTCCTCTTTCTCGCAGCCTGTACTGCGTTCCCGCAAGAGAGTATTAATGCGTCCGTATTGAAATTGTCAGTTGCCTTTTGGGAGCAAATTTAAATCATCGAAACGGTGTTTGTTCTTTGCGGACATATCCGAAAGAACGGACAACTTTCGTTGACATTAACAACCGTAATTTTACGAATTCTAAGTATTTAAACATTTAGAACATTTCGACCGTTTCAGGGCATTGAAATATATTCATTGGCAAAGTTGAAAATTTTTGGACCAAGATTCAAACCCGGATTTCCTGCTTGGAGCCAGCGGTCGCCTTGGCCACTTTTTTCACCCTCAGGTAGATCTATGCTTTGGTGTCGTTTTTCATGTTCGCTCTTGTTGTTTGTTCAGTATTTAGCTCAGTTTTTTTTAATTATTATAGAGGGCGTTGAGCCCTCTGGCCGAGCGCGCCGAGTTACGGCGCCCGGCACCAGTTAGGCTATCCAGGTCGCCCAAATACCTTGTAGCACACTGCCCCCTGCCCATTACTTCCTCATGCTCGCGGCCTATACTGGATTCCCGCAAGGGACAGAGAGTATTAATGCGAAAATGAAATGTTCAAATATTTGTATAGCTTATGGGACTTAACTACGGGGACATCATCCCTAAACTTATAAACTACTTACTAACACCTTATACTAAGGACGGCACAAATATCCATGCTCGAGGGGGGACTCGAACCCCCGAGCGTAGTGGCCGTGCAAACCGTGACTGGCGCGCCGCAGTCCCCTCGGCGACCGCGGCTGGCTATTGACCTCATTGAAATTGTTAGTTGCCTGTTGGGGCCAAATTTATAAGTATTGATATGGCGTCTGTTCTTCCGAACATGTCCGAGAAGAACAGATACTACATAATAGAATTTTCTTTATTTGAGTTACAACTGTAAAATTTCGTCCTTATCCTCGCGGGAGTAGCCGAGCGGTCTGGAGCGCCACGTTACGGTTCGCGCGGCCTCCCGCGCCGGAGGTTCGAATCCTCCCTCGGGCATGGATGTGTGTTTCGTTCTTAGGTTAGTTTAACTTAGTTTTAGTAGTTTGTAAGACTATGGACTGATGACCAACGTAGTTTGGTCCCATAGGACTTCAAACCTTTGAACATTTTTTCGTCCTTAGGCTATTTGTCAAGTACCTAATATAGAAGTCTTACGCACTCACTTGACGCATTAAATTCACTTACGAGTTTAACATAAGATCAACTCGTATTTCATGGTTTATTAGGAGGTTTGTAATTTATTTGATTGTTAGTCCATCAACACTAGAATGGTCGCGTAGGATCTCACAGATACGTATTTCCGAAATCCGCGCCTCAGCGGATCTAAACATTATATGATTAATTTTCATAAAATAAACGTTCAGTTGCTACTTTTATAATACATATAAGTTTTCCCCTCATTCTGTTAACTTATTAACTATAAAATCAGAGGTTAATTAAACCTAACTGTGCAATGTTAACCCTGTATCTCTCAGACACAACGCGACCACCAATGTTCCTCCTAGTGACGGACCATTGCAGTGTTAATTGTATACTATGCCCTGTACATCTTCTCCCCTATGACTGCGTAATCTTCCTTATCTAAAGCTTTTCCAGATGCCTGAGGTCGCGGTGTTGAACTATTGTTTGGAGTGGTTAATTTAAGGGGTGGCCGGATGCCCTTCTCATCGCTACCCCATTTCTCGCCTCTCCACCTCTTTTCCCTCCTCCTGGAGATATTACACCAGCTGCGTATACATACGAAAGTGAGCGACAGCTTTCTAGACGTTTATGACGGGAGATATGTGTACCCCAACTGTCTGCGTACAGTGTCATACATGTAGAAGTGTCCGAATTTTTATAAATGTTTGAGAATCGTGTAATTCAGGCTAAACGTCGGTATTAGCCCGCTATTCACTTAGTGGGATGAGTAAAACCATGTTGGTCGACACGCCTAACCACGGAGTTTAATCAGCCGGGTGGATTTGCACATTCTCCCCCCCCCCCCCTCCCCGACCCGGAAAACGGCGCGTTAATCCGCGCGGCTAACCGAGTGAATACGCCAGCATGTGGAATGCGCCTAGCCTGCAATATCGTCCCTACGTTCCCTCACTGTAACACCATGTCATTTGGGTTTCATCAGGCAGACACTACACTATCCGCAAAATCTTCTGCAAGCCAAACGACTTAAACGTCGGAAATAAACGGTCTAGGAAATAAGCCGTATGGATACTTAAAATAGTTTAGCTATGTTATACTTTGTCAGTCAACTTGTAGTTGGTATTTTTAATGAATTGTGGCCTTATAGTTAGCGCAACTACACATCACCCACAAAGCACTTTATCATTAGAGGCTCCTCGTTACAGTAAACGTAGATGTTGCGATTGTTGATTAAGTCAGTAGCGAGCTGCTCATAAATATTCAGTGCGGGTCGTGCTCCTCTGACTGCTATTCTTGCCAGAATGTATCGACCGTGCTTTCTCTGGGCACCGCACAAGACACTTCTGTTTCTTCAGATAGTACATATTATGTACAAATATATTCTAATTCCATAATATAGAAAAACTCAAATTAATACTTGCTAATAAAGGAAAACAAGCGTCTTATACGCATGTGACACTGTTCTAGCATTATCAATAAAAAGAACAAAAACTCAGCAATATCTTTATTCCACTTTAAAACAACACAGACATTTTTATCTTCATATCGGAGTGCTAGAGATTAACAAGTAGCACTGTTAACATCATAATGAGCTGTGTGCAATTTTCGGTTCGTTCGTAAACTGCTCAGTTGGTGGAGTTTTATGAGTGATCAGTGTTCCAGTTTCAACAACTAACTAAAGATAATCTGCTATAGAACGCTAAATGAGAAATTCTCCAGTTAATTGTGAAAATCTAATTTCAAATTTTTACGGAAATGTTATATGAAATACACAAAATGTAAGTACATGTTTTAGTACCCAGATGTTTTCGATACTTGAAATCTTTATTTCGCAAACAATTACCTATGGCACGAACTTCCTGTAGGTCTACAGTATTAAATGTATCACAGTAAGAGTAAGCTGCGGCGGATTAGCCGTACGCACTGGGGTGCATGCAGACGTTCGCCGTCGGGGGTTAGAGTCCCCCTCGGGCGTGGGTGTTTGTGTTCTCCTTAGGTTAGTTTACCTTAGTTTAAGTAGTTTGTAAGCTACGGACTAATGACCACGCAGTTGAGTCCGATAGATTTACAAACATTTTTTTAGTCTACAGTATTAAGTGCATCATGGTAAGTCAGAGTAAACTGCATGCTTTCCTCTGTGAGATGAAGACACTCAAACTTTCATGCTTGTTGTGTCATGTTATTTAATGAAGAAAAAGGTTGTTCTTCTTTGACTCTTCTGTATCTCTTTTATTAATCATACCCAGCAAAGCTTCATGACTGTAGAACTGAATGCGAGTTTCATAATTTACCTAATTCGTGGCAGAATTTTATTTTCTTGCGATTTTTGCAGAGAATCTCAGTTTATTTTCAGTAATTTATCACCAGTTTTGTGAACAAACAATAATTGATCACTCTGAATACTGATGTACAATTCAATACGTTTATTTATGTTAACCGTCAACTGTTTTCGCTTCATCAAGCGTCAATACTTTGCATGTAGATCTGTATGCCACTGTTCTTTTCTAAAACTCGCGGAACTTGGAAGTTGTTCTAGGTTGCTTATATCTGTTGCGAACAGGAACAGCTCTATCATTTCTCGCTTGATGTTACTTTTACGTCAGACTATTTTGCTCTTAACGATGTTTTGAACTCGGGAGCACCCACCATGTTATCAACGTCGTCATTCAGTCGAATTGGTGCCGAGTCCTTACAGAAATATTGAATTTATAAATATTAAATGTATATTCTCAGTGGATCTGTACCTTCAATAACTTTCTCTCTGTCACAGAATCTCTCGCATCAATACCTTGACCAGGTAGCAAAATAAATAAATAAATAAAAATAACGCAACGGTCCCAGGTTCGAGTCCCGGTTTCGGTACACAATTTTAATCTGCGAGGAAGTTTCAATAAATAAATAGTTTATTCTTCTTCTTTTCTAGCAATTGACGACATTAACTGCTATTGGATATTGAAGTAATTCAGTTGGAGGAAGTTGAAAATTTGCGCCCATCCAAGATTTGATACCAGAGCATTCTGCTTACTAGGCAGTCGCAGTGAGCAGAACGCAGCGATCACCCCTTGCACGCCTCCCGTCGGACGCAAATTGTCAACTTACCTACACACTGCTGACTTAGTGCCCCTACCCCTTACCACTCAGTACGCGCTGCACGTAGCAGATTCCAGAAAGGATTAGGGCCTAGTGTCCATCCGAACCGAAGAATGAATCATTGGCCGTCTTCGCCTGATTATAAAAATGGATGTGTATGTATGTATGTATATATCTATTTATGTTCACTATGGATTCCTAGATGGCTTTAGCAATTTTGATGAAGCCGGCCGCGGTGGCCGAGGGGATTGAGGCGCTTCAGTCACGGTCTGCACGGCGACTACGGTCGGGGGTTCGAATCCCCCCTCGGGCACGGATATTTGTGCCGTCCTAGTTCATAAGTAGTTTGTAAGTTTAGGGACTGATGACCCCGTAGTTAAGTCCCATAAGCTGTACAAACATTTGAACGTTTTTGATGAAATCTTCAGATTATCCTAGCAGGTGATCCTGTGAAGTTTGATAGCGATCGGACCAAGATATTTATTAACGTATACGTAAAAGTTTACGTCCGGCACTTGAAACTACAGTAGCTCCCCTAGCGAAGAAAGAGGCAACCGATTATATCTACGGTTGACTGTTTCCCGCTATTGGAACGACTGTCGTTTCAAATGAAAGACTTAAACTTTTTTTTACGCATATGTTCGACTGTGATATTAATATGTACATATGTATTAAACATGCTCAGAATGGTATAAACATGGTAGGCATGCTTGTTTAATCATGTTATGTACAACATAGCAATCAATAAAATACATATACACAGTTATTTTCATACATAAAAAATATACATTCCACCTTTGTGCCACCAGGGGGCTCACGGTTCTTTTGTGAGTACGTGCGTGGCGAACACGGGGCCGCCAGCTAATGCGGCCTTTCCTCCCTGGACTGCATTTCCTTTCCTTCCCGCCCTTTCCTATCCTCACTCCTTGCCCTCACCATCAGGGGACTCACGACCTAAGCAGTTTGGTTCAAATGTTTGTTAAGCTTTAGGGACTTACTACGGGGTCATCAGTCCCTATACTTACAAACTACTTATCAACTACCTCCAACAAAGGACGGCACAAATATCCATGCCCGAGGGGGGATTCGAACCCCCGACCGTAGTGACCGTGCAGACCGTGACTGAAGCGCCTCAGTCCCCTCGGCCACCGCTGCCGGCAGCAGTTTGGTCCCCCTGTCCGAAACAACTATACTTGTCAAACTGGGGCGGCTTACTATTAAGCGATATGTGTGGCGTCTGTTCTTTCAGACCTATCTGATTCTTAAAATCTTGTTGACAAAGTTTATGTAACATAGATTTTTTTTTTTTTTTTTTTTTTTGAGTCTGCAAAGGCAGCATCATTCTTCTTTCTTTCAGGTTCAACGCCGTGCCCAGTTTTGGCATGCCATGTGTTTTTGGTGCGATACATGTTGCAGTATACCATTTTATTCTTGCATTCATTGTGCGTTTATAGTGTGCTTGCGTATCATGGCTGCACAAAACATGTGTGTGATGCAGATCGTTCAGTTTACGGTCGAGGCAGAACGCAAGGCAGTAAGAATGGGTGTGGTATGTTGTACAGAACGTTAAACAGTTTCACATCCAAGATTTGGATAGGCATGTACAGGTTTTAGCTATAGTTGGCGAATACGTGTATGGGTTCTGCACACAAGTGGGCATCGAGCCTATGGTGTGTTTGATCCAACTCCAAGAACATAGATCTGTTGCATTACGTTGTCTGGTACCTGAGAGAAGGCACTATTTGTGTGTAATTCGCACACGCACACACACACACACACAGAGAATCCTGCCATTCATATTTAGGTTTTAGGCGAAAAGCGTAAACGAGTTTAGGTAAGGTCTCCTGGGAAGGCTCGTTTCATTCTCCTCCGTCCCTAATACCGACGACGTGCAATCAGATTTCTTAGTTTCTTTCCTTCTAAACTTCGACTGTACCTCCAAATAATTTGTCACTGGTACAAAGAAATATGTAAAATCTCTAAACCCCGCCCTACAGGCCTCAAGAGGCCCAGCCTCCGCGTCACTGGCTGCAGCGTGGTGGGAGGGGACCCCCTCTCCTAGCCGCGTGCCCCCACTAAAGCCCTGTAGACACAGCTTTACACCTCACTAGAGCTGTGTAGACAGAGCTTTGCACCCCACTAGCCAACAGCAGTGGGCAGACTCGAACGCCGAGTGCTAGCCAAGCCCAACAGTGCTTAACTTCGGAGCTCTAGCGGGAACCGATATTTCCACTGCGACACGGCCGTTGGAACAAAATATGTGACATGCAATTTTGTGTTCTCAAGCGAAAGAGCTATTTGAAATTGGCCCTGTATGATATCCAGCCTTCTGGTGACAGTAACGCTGTGGAGACGCTATTCCTATACTATATACGAATTATTGCTGGTGTTCTTTCTTGCAAATAAAAACCTTCAATTGAATATCGCTTTGATTTTAATGAGAGCGAAAACGATATTTTACATGGAAATGTAAGGTTCTGTTTGTTATTATTTTTTCTTCTTCCCTAGGTGATTTCAGAGAGCGGAAAGAGAAATGGAGGTGACAGAACAGCATCTATCGACATCTTATGACACGTGGTTACTTCTATTCTACAGCACTTCTTCTCCATTTAATCCCACTTTTAAGTCTCTGCGACCTAACCGATTATCGACAGCCTTTTGTTAGATAAATCTCGTGCACATCTTGCAGTCAACTTGTAAAAATTTATTTCAGAGTGTAGTGAGAAAGCACTCACTGCTCTGACGATTAGTGAAATCATTCATGAACAATGGGTTGGAGTATAGATCATAATCTGATACACATTGCTTTAAATTTTAAGTGTTATACTTTATTTTACTGTTTTTCTACTGGCAAATCACTGTGCATGTGAAAGGGACAAAGTTGTCTAACGTCCGGGAACCACGTTAAGCTGTACGCCTCAGTTACGTAGATACACAGGCAATTATTACACACCATTTCAGCTACAATTTTTCTATGCGTAGAATATCACTGCTATATTCGACTTGGTGACTACCTTTGCATGGAATGAACGCAATACTTAATAACTTACTTGTTCAGCGGTCATTTGGATGATTTGTTACCAACTTGTATTACATGTATACAAGATGAATGTTGACAATAGTGAACACACTACTTTCTAACACCAGTCATGTAGGCACATCTAATGACTTTTTTTACATGCTATTAATTTTTAATAAAAAAATTCGCCTATTTTGTAGTAGTTGTCCAGGAGAAATAATCTGAAGGTAGAGTTACAAACTGTAATTTCGAAATATTCAAACATCTCGACTGTTACAGGGCATTGAAGTAAAATTAATGGCGAAGTTGAAAAATTGTACTGGATAGGAATCAGAATCCGGAATTCCCGCTTGGGGCCAGTGGTGGTCATAACCATTTATTTTTTTCTACTCGGATAGATCGGTTCCTTGCGGTCGTGGTATATATCTTGTTTCATGTTGATCGTTGAGTTCTTGGATCAATGAAACATGAAATCTGCAGTCGGAAGAAAATCGTGTAAGAACGGGAACACTAAAGAGAATCATTAAACATGGCAGAAGTACAACTCTTCCGTAAATTTACGTGGATTTCAATGCTGGGCCATCAACAAGTGTCTGCGTTTGAACCATTCAACGTAACATCATCGATATGAGCTTTCGAAGCCCAAGGCACATTTGTGTAGCATTGCTGACTGCGTGGTACAAAGCTTTACGCATCGTATGAACCTGTCAACACTGAAATTGGACTGTTGACGATTGGGAACTAGTTGCCTGGTCTGAGAAGTTTCGTTTGCAATTGTATCGAGCGGACGGTCATGAACGTCTGTGGAAACAACCTCATGAATCCATGGAACCTGCATGTCAGTAGAGGACTTTTCAAGCTGAGAGAGGCTCGGTAATGGTGTGGGTGTATGCATTTGGAATGATATGGGACTCCTGAAATGTCCAGATAATACTCTGACAGGTGACACATAAGTACTCATCTTGACTGATCACCTGCTCCCATTCATGCCCAGTGTGCATTTCGCCGGACTTGGGCAATTGCAGCAGGACATTGCAACACCCCACACCCGTCCAGAACTGCTACAGAGTGGCTCAGGAACATTCTTCTGAGTTTAAACACCTCACATGACCACCAAACCCTCCAGTCATGAACATTATTAATCATCCAGAATGAAACTTTCACTCTGCAGCGGAGTGTGCGCTGATATGAAACTTCCTGGCAGATTGAAATTGTGTGCCGGAACCGGGACTCGAACCTGGGACCTTGACCTTTTACGGGAAAGCGCTCTACCGACTGAGCTATCCCGACACGACTCACGATGCTGCCTCACAACTTTACTTCCCCCAGTACCTCGCCTCCTACTTTCCAAACTTCACAGAAGCTCTCCTGCGAACCATGCAAGACTAGCACTCCTGGAACAAAGGATATGGTGGAGACATGGCTTAGCCACAGCCCAAGGGATGTTTCCAGAATGAAACTTTCACTCTGCAGCGGAGTGTGCGCTGATATGAAACTTCTTGGCTGATTAAAATTTTGTGCCGGAACCGGGACTCGAACCTGGGACCTTGGCCTTTCGCGGGCAAGCGCTCTACCGACTGGGCTATCCCGACACGACTCACGATGCCGCCTCACAACTTTACTTCCGCCAGTAGGAGGCGAGGTACTGGCGGAAGTAAAGTTGTGAGGCGGCATCGTGAGTCGTGTCGGGATAGCTTAGTCGGTAGAGCGCTGGCCCACGAAAGGCCAAGGTCCCAGGTTCGAGTCCCGGTTCCGGCACACAATTTTAATCTGCCAGGAAGTTTCATTATTAATCACATCTGGGAGGCCTTGCAACGTGCTGTCCAGAAGAGATCCCCAGCCCTTCGTACTCTGACAGAATTATGGGCAACCCTGAATGATGTATGTCATTTCCCTCCGACACTACTTCAGACATTATTCGAGCCCATTCCACGTCGTGTTGCTTCACTTCTTTATGCTCTCGGGGGTGGGGGGGGGGGGGCAGAGTATATGAAGACTGAGCGCGGTACGGTTAACTCAGACTGATTCGACTCGGCATGTATCATTCACAGGATCTTTTTGTATTAGTGAACTCGGTTGTTTGCAATTGGTCTCGAATGAACCTGAGTGTTTAGATGAAATAAACTTTGCCAGGCAATTTCGTCCAGTAAAGACGAACAGGTTTCAGCGTCGCCGAGATGAAGACACATATCAGTGTGTGACTTAGAGGAGCATACTGAGCGACTGTTGATGCGGCAGTGGTGGAGAGGCGGGCTTCGGTGTCGGAAGGATTGGGCTCGTTCCTCGGTCGATATGCGGGTGTGGCGCGCGGCGGCGGGCGGCGGGCGGCGGGCGGCGCGAGTCAATATTTGCTGTTTGTTTCCCCTCGCGCCACGGCAAATACTAAACTGTTTTCAGTGGTCGCCGGTCACCATTTATTTTCACGCCGGCCGAACTAGGGTGCAACGGCCATCGTTGTTTTCGGGTACACCGAAAAATTAATTAAAACTTATTTATAAATTAAAGCCCTCTGCGGCCGCTGAGCCCTTGTGAAGATGTACGCATTAAGCGCTTTTAAAAATTTAAAACGTTTTAAAAACTGGAAAAGTTGACAAAATTGAATTTTACAAATGCCGGATCCACAGCCGCTAGCAGAGAGCCCAGGGCGCGAGCGCTGCGGCGCGCAGTAACGGAAACTTGCTTAATATTCGCGTTTTGCGAATGTTTACTCTTAAAAGTTCTCGCGCCACCACGCACTTCTCGCAAGGAAGACGCCGCGAACAGTCCTCGCATAATTACGTGGGGTCTTCCCTGCTGAGTAGCAAAGTTTACAATTTTTCTTCTTTCAACATCGCTTCCCAAAAGTTATGTTTCGATATTTCGAACCAGTCGTCATGTAAAGTGATGAAATGTTAATTTTCACTTCCATTGTTATCTGTGTACTTACGACAGGGACCCTCCTTTTTAATATAATACTGAAGTCAGTAAATAAACGTCTCTTACAAATCACTTTATTGCACCGTTACTAGTCTCAGATTAGATTAGTTGTTCGTTGCTCTTGCTGCGGAGCGCGCCGCTGCACACCGCCGGAGTTTAGAGTCCTCCTTCTGTCATGGGTGTGTTTGTTCTCCTTAGCATAAGACAGTTTAAGCAGTTTGTAAGCCTAGAGACTGATGACCAGCGTAGTTAAGTCCCATAGTTTTACAAACATTTGAACATTTTGTTCGTTCCATAGATACGTATTGAGGCAATCCTCGTGACGTGAAACGTTTCAGGAGAGATTTAGACTGGTTTCCTAGAATCACCAAGTTTTTGTAAATATAGTTTTAACATTTCTGTCCTAATTACACATGGCAATGCAATGAGTGCATAAAACTTTGTTATGTTTAGGGAACAAATGTTAAAACTTTCTAAATGTTGAAATATTTATAAATCTAAAGAACCATGCTGTTAAACTAGAATTAGAGACTACTTAAACAAACTTAAACGAACTTACACTACGGTCAACACACACACACCCATGCCGAGGAGAGGACTCGAACTTCCGACGAGAGCGGCCGCGCAAAACCTCTCTAATCTATATATTCAAACAGCTTTGTTATTTTAGGACATCATCACAATTCTCATCTGAAGTCAACACTACCATGTGATGATCAACTCAGATTCTAAACTAGTAATGGTGCAGTAAACAGATTTATAATTAACATGTGGCAGGTTGCAGTATTTTCGTACTTCAGTATCATTACGAAAACATATGCGGTGTTCTCAAGCCAAAATGGATAAAATAACCTTTTTCTCAATATTCATATGACCACTGGAAGTGTCTTTATAGTTTCAAATAGAACGTTATCATTTCTTGTACCAAAACATCCGCCAATTATTTTCACGATGTTGGAACTGTAAATTTGGTCCTTACTCCCTTCTCTAAAACTCCACACAACGTTTCAGTTATGCTGACACAGGGCGATTTTACTCTCGAGAGGAGATGTCTGATAATTGTCCGATGCTGTACAAAGAATGATTGAAGCGTTTTAGTTGTTGTTTGGGAGCAGTATCATATTGTAATATGACAGTGAATGTTGGCAATATGTTTTCATGGTGAGTAGTCTGCTGTCGAGGATGCTGAGATATTCATTCGCAATTATCCGACCAGTGAGGATAATGATATAAATACGTGAATGCCACGATTCAGTTGTTTAAATCATGACGGAACCTACCTTATAATTGACTGTAGGAATCAGGCATGCCATATCCTAATCTTCTTTGGGGTATTTTGTACATAAGCACACTTGTTAGCCGGAAGCTATGTAAACAATCATTAATAGGGCCATACCATATACATTCAGTCATTAAGTTGTAACACTTTAGGCTTCCCCCTCTCCTCTTTATTTCACCATTTGTTATTGTATTATTCATTTATCAAAAATTTATTTACTTTGATTTTCAATGTAAACATTATTTACTTATCTTTTTATCCAATATTCTGTCTGTATATTTATCTTTGATGTAGTAATCTGTATGTCTTCTTCTGAAATTAGTGAAATAATTTATTTTTCTGTAATGATGTATACCTGATATTGTAAAATGTTAAATCAATTATGCCATGTTTTGACTGGTTCATGCTAGGGAAATTTCAGAGTTATGTATAAGAAGTGCAGTTTTACACTCTGTAACGGAAAGGTAGCTTTTGTAGATCTGGAGAAGGCTTCTGACAATGTTGATTGGAATAAACTCTTTCAAGTTCTGAAGCAAGCAGGAGTAAAATATAGGAAGCGTAAGGTTATTTACAACTTGTACAAAAACCAGACAGCGGTTGTCAGAGTTGAAGGGCATGAAAGGGATGCAGTGGTTGGAAAGGGAGTAAGACAGGGTTGTAGTCTTTCTCCATTGTTATTCAATTTGTACATTGAGCAAGCTATAAAGGAAAGCAAGGAGAAATTTGGTGAAGGAATTAAAGTTCAGGGTGAAGAATTAAAAACATTGCGTTTTGCCGACGACATAGTAATTCTGTCAGATACAGCAAAGGACCTGGAAGAGCAATTGAACGGAATGGACAGCGTGCTGAAAGGAGCATATAAGATGAACATTAACAAGAGCAAAACTAGTGTAATGGAGTGCAGTGTAAGAAAATCAGGTGATGCTGAAGGAATTAGATTGGGAAACGAAGCAATAAAGGAGGTAGATGAGTTTTGTTACTTGGGCAGTAAAATAACAAATGATGGTTGCAGTACAGAGGATATAAAATGCAGAATGGCAATGGGTAGAAAAGCGTTCTTGAAAAAGAGAAATTTGTTAACATCGAATATTGATTTAAAACTAAGGAAGTCCTTTCTGAAGGCATTTGTATGGAGTGTTGCCTTGTATGGGAGTGAGACATGGACGATAAACGTGCGGACAGGAAGAGGATTGAGGCTTTTGAAATATGGTGCTACAGAAGAATACTGAAAATTAGGTGGGTGGATCGCGTAACTAATGAGGAGGTATTGAACAGAATTGGGGAGAAAAGAAATTTTTGGCATACCTTGACTAAAAGAAGGGATAGATTGGTAGGACACATTCTTAGACATGAAGGAATTGTGAATTTAGCATTGGAGGGAAGTGTGTGGGGTAAAAATCGCAGAGGAAGACCAAGAGTTGGGTACAGTAAGCAGATTCAGACAGATGTAGGTTGCCGTTCTTATGTGGAGATGAAGAGGCTTGCTCAGGATAGGATATTGTGGAGAGCTGCATCAAACCAGTCTCCGGACTGAAGACCACAACAACAACACAACGGAAAGATGGCTGGCGTAAGCTGAAAGGTGGTGATTTGGTGGGAGTACGTTCTGACACTGGTGTGTGATTTAGCGGGCCTGGGACTTGTAGCGGGTTCGCTGTCTGAGATGGAAAAAAGTTAACCTAACTGTAAAGAGCAGTGGATTTTGGAGGCTAATTGAATCTTTTCCGGATAAAAGTAACCTCGGAAGAAGGTGTGTGGCTATTTAATTGCAATGGCTATGTTTATTGAGCTCATAATGCAAATTCATCATCGTCAAGAAGAGGATAATTGAACTCGTTGCCAGATTAGCCACAGTCAATTTACTGAGCCGAAATAATTTCAAATTCGCCAGCGACGATACTGCAAGTAATGTATTATTATTATTGTACTACATGCATTAACCAGCAGTGTTGTTCTGAAGTATTAATAACTTCTTTACTGAAAAAAAGTGTATAGAACATTGCCTTTCCCACGTCATATTTCCATGAAGGTTCTTTTTGCTAGTGATAAACTTTCCGAGAACCCCAAGGAACATTATTGTTTTAAATATTTGCTTAAACGTGTGACAGTAATGTTGTGTACCAAATACTAGCACACAGCGCAACTCTTGTCTCTGATAAAGTGGTTATTCATTTCAATATTTCTTATACAATCGAAATTAGAATCATAAGTTAGTTACAAACGTTTAATTTCTTGCTTGGTAAAGTATTAAAGTAACAGACTTTAGTGTTACTTGCTTTCATGGACTAGGTTACAGTCAGTTTCATTTGTTTTACATAATTGCCAAATATAGTAATTGCAGAACGATATTTTGCCAATTTAACGATACCTTGTCTGTTAGTAGAAACAGCACGATCAAACAAATCCTGTGAAGTTGTATTAAGATTGCGGTGGTATTCTGTGGTACCTTTAGCTTTCATTACTTCATGTAGCGTTATGAAGTGTCCAGGTTTTATGATCGTGACACTTTGCGGTGGCCCCGTTATTAAGGGTTCATCATCTTCAGCCCTTCCTTGAATGTTACACTCCATCCGTACTGTTTTTATCGGAACAATACTAATCAAGTGAGTGTTGAGTTGTTGAGTTTTGTAGTCGCTTTTCACGTAGTAAGTTTATGCTGTTTGGCCACAATCGTTCTTAATGCTCGTCAGTTTATAAAGGGATAAACGGTGTTCAGAAAGGTTATTTATTGCTGTCACTAGTGGTTTATCCTGTAGCTAAATTGAAGAAGATAGTTCCTGTGAATCGGTATGTGTAAAGGTTATACCAAACATCCGGAATAAACTAATAACTGGTTCTTTTTACCGACCCCCTTACTCAGACAATTCGAATGCAGAAATGTTCAAGGAAAGCTTGGATCAAATTTCATAAATGTACCCAATGCATACAATTTTAATTGGTCGTGACTTTATTGCATTGGATGCTTCGGGAAAAATTCATATTCAAAACTGGAAACGGGCGTAAAACTTCGTCCGAAATTCAATTAATGCATTCTCAGAAAATTATCGAAACATTTTATTAGTTCATGAACCCATTAGCATAGTAAACTGTTGTGGAAACGTACTTGACCTCCTAGCAACAAATACTCCAAACAGACGCAGGGATTACTGAACACAGAGTTGTCATAGGGAGACTGTACATTGTAATCCCCAAGTCCACCAAAATTTAAAAAAAAAAGATATATATTCTAAATAGTACTTAAAAATTCGCTTAACGCTTTCATGAGTGACAGTCTTCAGTCTTTTGAAACTAACAATGGGACTGAAGATCAGAGGTGGCTTTCATTTAAAGAAACAATATCCACAGCTATTGCAAAATTTATACCAAATATATAACTAAAGAGGGGCTGACCCTCATTGTTACACAAAACAGGTTCAATCAATCTCTCAAAAACTGAGAAAAATGCATACCAAATTTAAACAGATACAAAATCCCCTAGACTGGCAATCTTTTACAAAAACTTGAAATTTGGCGCGATCTTCAATACGAGAAGCTTATAATAGTTTCAACAATGAAATACTGTCACTTTATTTGGTAGAAAATCCAAGGAAATTCTGGTTATATGTAAAGTATACTAGCGACAGAACTCAATCACCACCTTCACTAAACGTTAGTAATGGTGATGCTACTAACAACAGTGCTGCTAAAGCAGAATTGCTAAACACAGCTTTCTGAAATTCTTTCACTCCAGAATTCGAATCAAGAACAGAAGCCACCATTCGAAATTTTAAAATATATATCCCTGGAGTATTAAGCAACATACATTTTTTAACAAAAGCAAGTCTCTTAGTTCAGAATGTAGGCTATACCAGTGATGTTCGTTTCAATCTATACTGATGCAATAGCTCCATACAGAACCGCTCACTCAGTGGAAGATTCGTACCCAAAGACTGGGAGGTTGCACAAGTCAGTCCAATTTGCAAGAAAGGAAATAGGAGTGATCCACAAAATCACAGGCCTTTATCATTGACGTCGGTTTGAAGCAGGATTTCAGAATATAGACTTTCCTCAAACACTACGAACTACGTCGAAGAGAACTACCTATTGACCCATAATCTACACGGATTCTGGGAACAGGGAACCTTCGGCTCTTTAAACAGTGGAATAGTTGTGCTCAGGCCTGTGGTGATTACTTTTGAAAAAAGACTTCAATTATATCTACAGTGTAGTTTCGTGCCTTTTAATCTGAACACCCCATATGTATGTCTTTCGTTATCAGTTAACTTCATGTTTCGCCTACTATACCTCCTCGCCAAAGACATTTTAGCTCGTTTTGTGTGCTTTGTACAACAAGTTATCCGTCAAATAAATTTGACTGTAAGAAATACGGTGCTTACTGGTGTTGTATTTTGGATTGCCAGAAAACAGTGTAAAATTAACAGTTTCAGTCTTGTACAGCGACAGATTTTATAGTGGTTTGCTACGTCACAGTGAGCTGCAATATAATGCTATTTACATAAAGAGGTCAAATCACAGAAGTGTTTAATGTGCTTCTGAAAAGGTATTTTCTTAGTGAAGACTTCTCGCAGTCAGGCCGTTGAATGATCTTCGTTTGTACGTCCAAATGGCTTCAACGAGCGGCCAGCGATATTCGGCCCTGTGATAAGGCTCCCACATAATAGTTACCATTGGATGGGACATTGTATTAGCACTAAGTTGTTTCAGACTCTGTAATTCCCAAAACATATATCTCCGTCATTTACCGATGAGTTGGTCTAGTGTGGTTTATAGGTGGTTAAGATAAGGATCAGCTCTGATTTATGATGGTGTTTGTAAATTCTTGTTAGTAATTTCAAGGACTTGTAGAGGTGAGTGATTAGATAATATTTTGACAAGGAATACATGTCCGGCAGTTAGATAAAGTGATGATATGATCACTTCTTTGTCAATGACACTGTAAAACAAATCTCTGATATGCGTTCTCTTTGATTTCTATAATTTGGAATGAGGTAGTATGGACCAAAGGAAAAACAAAATGTCTAATAGGCCTATACATGATGTCCCATTTATCGTGACCACCAAAAATATCTCTTGAACAACAACAGTTATTGTAAAACAACTTTCACCGGTATCAATATAAGGCCAGAGGTCATGAATGAAAATATTCGAGAACGAAATCTATAGCAAGACAAATGGTGTTGATTGCACCGCAATGCGACAAAGACATCTCGAGATATTGCGAAGCGAAGTTATCGCTTGAAATAAGCGAAACGCGCGCCTAGCACACGTCCTGAGACAGGCGAAAACCCCATGTTGCTCAGGACGCGTTAGCCGCGCATTTCAAGCAATAACTTCGCTTCGCAATATCTCGAAATGTAGTCGTCGTATTGCGATGCAATCAACGCCATTGTTTATGTGATTTGTCATGCTATAGATTGTTGATGAAATAATGTAGGTTGTCCATTTAAAATACATAAGTTTGTGTTAAAAAGCACAGGTTCTTTCGTTTTAGAATGTTTCAAACCATTTGCTCTCATGATAATCTGCCTCATATTGATACCGGTGAAAGTCGTTTTACAGTACCTGTTCTTGTTACAGAGGTTTTTGGGGGGTAAAGGTAAGTGGGACACCCTGTATATGGGATTCTAAAATGCATGCTATGAGCACATCTTCAGTATTGTGAAAGCTCCCTTCTATTGGTCAAATTTTCATAAGGTGTGCATTTTAGAGTCCATGTTTAATAGACATTTTTTCTTTTTTTTTGTCCATATTACTTCCCTTCAAAATATAAAAGTGGAAAGCAAAATGCTTGCAGTAGAAAGAGATGTTTCACAGTGTCAAATATAAAAAAGTGCTCATATGATGACATTTTCGGACGTGGCTTCCTTATCCTATTATGTTCTTACCCCTTTCTAGCAGTCTTTGAAATTTGGAAATATCTGAACACTCTGTATATCCACAAACTAGTCCCACATTTAGACAGGCTATGGTTGGTCCACATTCCGTCGACTCAGCGCGTAATCGGTGTCGATTGGACGTTGGGTTCAAACCATATAGCTTCGTAGGCTTTCGAAAGTACACACTGATAAACAGCGATTACCTAATTATTATGCGGAAATGATTTTATTGCGCGGTAAGCAAGTCTTCCTGACAAAGATTCCTGACAAAGATTCCTGACGCTAGTGCGAAACCTAGTCGCCGAGACAGTGTGACTCCAGTTTCCAGTTGGTTGCCCAAAGAACTGCATCAGCTTCTCTTCGTGTCTAAAGCTTTAATTTTGTGAAGTGCGATAGTTGTCGGTACCTGATTCAAAAATTTAGTCACACAGCATAGTTGTGAACAGATCTTTTTAATGAGTCCGATTACAGTTTACGGTCGCTAAAGCATTTTTGTCGCTAGCTTTCCGTGCGAAGGACAAAGCCGATGAGAGGCTTTTTCTCCAACATCGCCCTACGCAATATTTTTGTTTCGTTTTAGGACCCTCGTGCCTGCGATTCTTAATAAAGGCTCACCAGTACTTTAACAATTAAAAATTCTGATTCCAAACCGGGAGTGAAATGCAGCTAAGGACAACATTGTTCCGTTCAGATCTGCAATAGCGCGTCGCTTTTCGGCGGCGGCTTTTAAAAGCGGCGAGAGAGAAAAATGGTGAGGCGTGAAGATGGCGGTGCGTGCGTCATTGCCGCTGCGTGCCATTTAGAGACCGACGCCGAGGACCGCGCGCAGCTTACGGCCGCGGCTTACGCCGGCTTGTGCGAATTTCACAGTTGGCGAGCGTGAAATCCCCGGCTCCCGACCTGTTTATTAAACAGGAGCAGCTTTGCGAATTAAACGGCAAAAAACCCTCGATTCGGACTGTATTTTAAATCGGATTAGTATTTTGCCATAAAAACGTGTGCTTACAAACTTCACAATTTTCCCATATATAATTCAGGCGTAATTGTATTGTACGTCGCTTGTTTTTCGAGCGTGTTGGTTATTTGATGGAGGGTCTGCTTGAGATTGGATAAAAAAGCTCCCCCCCCCCTCTCTCTCTCCGCGCGGCGCGGCTGCTATTGGGTCAATCGAATTACGGCGGGCAGTCGTCAAAACGGTCTGCGTATCGCGTCTGCGCGCTGCCTGACGCTGCCTTATGACAAAATGCCACTTCTCCGCTCGCTTGTGTCTCAGCACTTGCTGGCTTACATACTTCCTAGTAACAATGGTCATTCCAGCGTGTCTTCGAATTCCAAATTATAGAGTTGTATGGCAGCTTCCGTAATCGCTGTCTTGTGCACCTACATCTACATCAGTACTCCGCAAGCCACCTGCAGTGTGGCGGAGGGTACTTTGTGTACCACGGCGATCTCTTCTAGTTCCAATCGCTTACAGCTTGCAGAAAAAAATAACTGTCGGTAAGCCTCGGTGCCGGCTCCAATGTCTCCAGTTTTATGCTCGCGGTGTTTTCGCGAGTTACACGAAGGAGGAAGTAATATCAGACTGACTGTTCGAGAAACTTACACTTCGGAACTTTCAATGTAGCCACTACCGTGATGCGACGCCCCTCTCTTGCAGCGTGCCGGCCGCGGTGGCCGAGGAGACTAAGGCGCTCCAGTCGCGGTCTGCACGGCCACTACGGTCGGGGGTTCGAATCCCCCCTCGGGCATGGATATTTGTGCCGTCCTAGTTCGTAAGTAGTTCATAAGTAGTTTGTAAGTTTAGGGACTGATGACTCCGTAGTTAAGTCCCATAAGCTTTACAAACATTTGAACATTTTTTTGTCATTAAGGCTCAGGGTGGGCCAACATCCTGTTGAATTCCACCATTACCGAAGGAGGGCGCCACGAACTTGTAAGTCATTTTCAGCCTGTTGTCTGGAAATTTTTAATTACATACAGTATATTGCAGTATACCATGGGGCGCAATGTTGCATGGAAAAGTGACGTTGCGGCCAACGGTTATTTGACAATTTGGCTCACCTGGTCCATTCAATTGTCGGATGTTTGCTAGTGAATGGTGATGATATGTTCCAAGAAGACAGTACCCACTTCACGCAAATCGCATTCCGCAGAACCGTCTTTAGGATTTTTTTTTCTTGCAGCGTCTCCAACTGGAGTTGGTGGATCATCACCGTGACTCTTTCACGGTTATTAAATGAACCCGTAACGAAGTGTGTTGCTGTTCAAATGTTTGTAGAGCTTATGGGACTTAACTACGGGGTCATTAGTCCCTAAACTTACAAACTACTTATGAACTAGCTAATACTAAGGACCGCACAAATATCCATGCCCGAGGGTGGATTCGAACCCCCGACCGTAGTGGCCGTGCAGACCCTGACTGGCGCGCCGTAGTACGCTCGGCCACCGCGGCCGGCTAGAGCCAACACATAATCAACAAAGCCGAAGTGTTGGATGAAGGTAATTAGTGTTTCAGGCACACTGGAAGAGCAGTCAGGCTGTGTAGGAAGTTTCACAGTTGTATGCAAATGATACAAGAGTAAGAAATATGAAAAAGCCCTTGTATCTTGTTTGGTAGCGTTGCTGGCTAATGAATTGGAGCTACTACGTCCAATTCCCGGTTACCCTCTGCGCTTAACAGAGTCTAGTCAGAGGTAGTGTTACGTGTAACATTATGGTACTGACAGCACGTACAACCGTAATATTCATACAGAAACGAAGTATGCGCTGCACACAAGTCTCGATAAGAGGACGATGGCCCGCCATGAAACCCACATCCGTTCGTGGGCATTACCATTACTATTGTGCAAAACTGCCTACTAACGGTAACATGAGTCGGACTGTCAGTATAACAGAAGGAAGCGAGTATTGTGTCGTCACGCATGGCCGCTGGGACCGGCGTGGGAGGCGTGGCAGGCGGGGAGGGCTTGAGGGTAGGGCAGCTCGTTATTCTGAGACTCGTTTTAATGAGGGCACGGCGTCAAAACTGTACCCCCTAACCGTACGTTGTATTAGTGACTGCCACAATTAAAACACAACACCTCTGCAGCTTTGAACCGCTTTAACAAGAGATGCAACTGCGAAGTGACTTCCTCAAATGTTCAAATGTTTGTATAGCTTATGGGACTTAACTACGGGATCATCAGTCCCTAAACGTACAAACTACTTATGAACTAGCTAACACTAAGGACGGCACAAATATCCATGCCCGAGGGGGGATTCGAACCCACGACCGTCGTGGCCGTGCAGACAGTGACTGGCGCGCCTCAGTCCCCTCGGCCACTGCGGCCGGCTGACTTCCTCATATTTGTATGTGGGAAGGAGAGCGGGAAAGATGTCAGGGTGGGGGACTCCCGTCGCATGACGCGTTTTCATTATTCATTATTACGTTTGTTATTTGCTTGCAGGCTACCTAAGTCGCTTATTGATCGTTGGCTATTTCATAAAATCTGTTCAAACAATTGTAATGTCATTCGTACTTAACTATCATTCGCACAGTTTATTAACGCAATAGTAGAACTATCACTGACTATTTAATAAGCTTTACGAAATACACATGGAGAATGAATCATAAATATTGTAAATACATTTCCTTTGTTAAGTTTTTCTTACTGATATTCAAATTAATACCTGTTTTATCACGTCTCTTACTGTGAACAATATCTAAATGATGCTTCTGTTAGACATTACTCCTTAACTGGGCGCCACACCCAGAGAAAAATTCATTTATGAGATTAAAAATATAAATCAGCTCAATCGCAACAGGAAACTCAATGAAGTCGCCTACCTAAAAGAAGTAACTTTTAAAAAGTACCTTTTTGTGGTGAGTTTTTTAATACTTGGAAGTTGGTACGTCGTTTATGCGCCACAAGTGACCGTTTCGTCGAAGTAATTTAACTCGTCAGTCACCTACCTAATTTGTAGAAAGGGCGAAAGTGTAACATGTTTATACAGAGTGACTCGCGAAGATATGCAAATATTATTCTACAAGTAGAACATAAGAAGACGTTCATATAAAAATATGTTTGGTTACGGAGATTGGGCTCATAAAAGATTTTGCCTGAGTAAATAAATAAAGATTTTACCTGAAATTTGGTAACCTCGCTAATATAAGCCATCGAAAAACTATGTTTGTATTGTTTGTATAGTTTATGGGACTTAACTACGGGATCATCAGTCCCTCATCGCAAAACTGTACGAGGTTACAGGAAAGCACGATTTCCACTTTTTTATATAGATCTGGTTCATCTAATGAAACATTTCCCAAACCTGCAACTGCAATAGTTTTTCCGATATTCCAGAGAAGCAAAGAAATAATTCTGGAATATTTGTAATTTATTAACTGCTTGACCCATTCCAGACAATAGTACAAAGTTTTCAACAGGAGTTGTACAGAATTTAATTTTGGAAAACGAGGTAATAAAGTAAACTAAAGCAGTATGAATGTGCCAGACAATTTGCTTTCATTAATACCATCTCACATGTGAATTAAAGTTAAACCGAAAAAAAAAACCTCAGTGGTAAGGAAGTTGTACAGTGTACATACAGTTTCACAATACATTTACAACAAATGTTAAAAAACATCTCCACCGACTTCAGCGCATTATCTGCACGTGTATAAATAGATTTTGTTGCTCTTTTCGGTTTCACAGGATTTTTGTTGTCATTTCACTCAACAATACATAAAAATAACTCTGTTCAAGGTTAGGAAACGACCGAAACCTCCCACTAACGGTTGCCAACAATCTTAATGGAAATTTTAAAAAATTACTTGAATAATCTCTGGAATATACGTGTATAACCCCTGTAATTTATGGAAAACAGCTGCAAATACACGTCTGCAACATGTTTCATTAGGTTCTCCAGATCAGCAACAACAAAATAAATGAAAATCGTGCTTTACTGTAACCTTGTTCAGTTTTGCGATGGCTTCATATTAGCGAGGTTGCGAAATTTCAAGCAAAATGTTTTACTAGCCGTAACTCCGTAACTAAACAGTTGCAGACATATGTTTATCTGAACGTTTTTCATTAGTTTTACTTGTAGAATAACACATTCAAATACTTGCATATCATCGTGAATCCCCCTTTATAGTGTCTGTTGCTTCGGACACCTCCGAAATAACAAATGTCAAATGTTTGTAGAGTCTATGGGACTTAACTACGGCCGACCGCGGTGGTCGAGGGGACTGAGGCGCTCCAGTCACGGTCTGCACGGCCACTACGGTCGGGGGTTCGAATCCCCCCTCGGGCATGGATATTTGTGCCGTCCTAGTTCGTAAGTAGTTTGTAAGTTTAGGGACTGATGACCCCATAGTTAAGTCCCATAAGCTATACAAACATTTGAAACATTTGAAACTTAACTACGGGATCATCAGTCCCTAAACTTACAAACTACTTATGAACTAGGACGGCACAAATATCCATGCCCGAGGGGGGATTCGAACCACCGACCGTAGTGACCGTGCAGACCGTGACTGAAGCGCCTCAGTCCCCTCGGCCACCGCGGCCGGCTAACAAATGTCATTTCAGTACTGCAGCTATCAATACAATAAAAAAGTTACAATGTTAGTTGCCAGCGGGTATTGAATTAAGGGGAGTCGGAGGTGCTTAAAAAAATGAAAGGAAAGTTTTTTTTGCTATCACAATAAATTGAACATTTCTCTTTAATGCAAACTTGGAATTATTGTTCTAGTCGTCCTATAAGTGGAGCTATTACCATTTTCTCCCACGCCTGCACAGGAAATAGTCGGGGCCGCTGAAAGCATCTAACACCCTCTCGTGACTTCTTGGCGAACTACTTGGCTTTTCTCGTCCTGACGTTGAATATTTCCGTATGTTACCAAAAAAAAAATGTTCAAATGTTTGTAAATCTATCGGACCAAGCTGCGTGGTCATCAGTCCGTAGCTTACAAAGTACTTAAACCTAGGTAAACTAACCTAAGGACAAACACACAAACCCATGCCCCAGGGAGGACTCGAACCTCCACGGCGAGCAACCGCGCGCTCCGCAGCGAGGCGCTTTTTTTTTTTTTTTTTTTTTTGCTCTATGTGTAGTTCTGTTCGTTGCGGACGTTGATCAAGTTTGTTAGTTTTTGTTCGATGTGTTGTTGGCTCAGCTTTTTTATTACAGAGGCCGTTCAGCCCTCTGACCGGGCGCGCTGAGCCACGGCGCCCGGCGCCGCTCGGCTACTCCACCGCGGCCGTATGTTACCCATACAGTGAGTGTTCAAGGGTTGGCTACATTGTTTTCTGTGGCAAATGAAGCGCTAAGAGCGCCGAACTTCGTATCTTTGTTATCGTTTCGAATTGCGTCAGTTAGCGATGGGAAAAACCGAGAACTTTCAGGAATCGAGAACTCGGGCCTCGAGAACCAAAAGGAATCGAATACTAAACCGAGAACTAAAAAAATGTGGTGCCTAGGCAAATCTACTTGATGCCAGTATTAACGTTCTGGACGAGTTCTGAATATGAAATAAGCGTTCTCAACATTAACTTAAAAATATGGTTTGAAAATCAAGTGTGCAAAATTTCATAAAGATGGGAAGGAAACTATAGATTTTATGAAAGTCCGTAGGTAAAGTACCCAAAGTAACCTCCGCCATGTTAGTTAACCATACAATATTTTAAATGTAGATTTTGTCGATGTCTGTAACTTAAGTACCCTCCGCCATGCGCCTTAATTCGACCGTAACGCAAAATCCTTCCTCGGTTGACGTATTCTACCTATAAACTACATAACTGCCAAATTTCAGCTACATATGTGAAGTAGTTTTCGTAATTCTGTGTTCAGTCAGTGAGTGAGTGAGTAATCATTCGCTTTTACTTATATAGAGATAAGAAACATACGGGTTATTTAATAGATACTAAAATTAAATCTTTGAATTTGTTTGACAAATGAGGATATTATTGACAATGCCTGGATTCATATAATAAAAGATAGCAGCTACAACACTGAAACAAATACAAACAAAATCGAAATTTTTCGTTCCACTTTGCTCAACAGAAACGAATACCATAACAGGGAACGCAGAAACGAGAACCATGAAGCGAGAACTGAAAAGCGAGACCTGAAAACCGAGACCTTAGAAGCGAGAACTAAGAAGCGAGTTCTGAAAAGCGAGAACTGAGAGGCGAGTTCTGAGAAGCGAGAACTGAGAACTCTTGTTCGGTAATCGTCATACAAACATGTTCTACATCTACAGGGGATACTCTGCAAATCACATTTGAGTGCCTGGCATTAACTCTTTTTTCATTACGAGAATAATAACAAAGTTACCTATGTTTCTGTGAACATACCTTCATCACAGCGGAAAATCCTATAATATTCGGTTACCAAACAAGACACACAGCACATGTCATCGACATTTCCACTGTTTGACAGATATTGTCATTGCAATGAAGATACAAAAATAAATGGATGTATAAATCAAACGAAATGCAATGATTCTGTAACAAGCCACGAGAACGTGAGCAAAAATACTCGTAAAACAATCCTAAACATCTTCGGAGTTTTGTTGGTCGAGTTCAGTTTCACTCAGTATATGGAAACATGAAGAGTTCAATTAAAAGACGTAATATTCCACTGAAGCAGTTTTCTTTCTGCTTTTGAAATATCGACATCACGTAATTGTCAAGCACTTAAAAGTAACTGTTGCCATTTCACGGTACATTTATTAGTCACACAAAGTGTGAACGAAAACATGGAAACTACAGCAACACAGCACACTATTGTACCCAATACGATGTAAAAACACCGTCATAATTAAAAATAGCTTACATTTTCTTGTAATGAAGAAATACCGGGTGATCAAAAAGTCAGAATAAATTTGAAAACTTAATAAATCACGGAATAACGTAGATAGAGAGGTAAAAATTGACACACATGGTTGGAATGACATGGTGTTTCATTAGAACAAAATAATTAAAAAAATGTTCAAAAAATGTCCGACAGATGGTGCTTCATCTGATCAGAAAAGCAATAATTAGCATAACAAATTAAGACAAAGCGAAGATGATGTTCTTTACAGGAAATGCTCAATATGTTCACCATCATTCTTCAACAATAGCTGTAGTCGAGGAATAATGTTTTGAACAGCACTGTAAAGCATTTCCGCAGTTATGGTGAGGCATTGGCGTAGGATGTTGTCTTTCAGCATCCTTACAGATGTCGGTCGATCACGATACACTTGCGACTTCAGGTAACCCCAAGGACAATAATCGCACGGACTGAGGTCTAGGGACCTGAGAGGCCAAGAATGACGAAAGTGACGGCTGAGCACACGATCATCACCAAACGACGCGCGCAAGAGACTTTTTTTTTCTAATAAAACCCCATGTCCAAGCATGTGTGTCAATTTTTACCTCTCTATCTACATTATTACGTTATTTATTAAGTTTTCAAATTTATGCTGACTTTTTGATCACCCGGTACATATCATACATGTGTTTCAAGACACTATTGTTCCTGCAACATATTGGTGATAACGATGCTAGGGGTATGACAACGATCAAGGAGCATTTGCGACAATGTAGACCACATAGGCTCAATAACATTGAGATATATTAGGTGGCTAAGTTTATACAACAATTTATCCTAAAGACGATTCTTCGGAATGCGAGTTGCATGAAGCGGGTACTGTCGTCTTGGAACACATCATCATCATTCACTAGCAAGCATCCTACAATTGAATGGACCAGGTGAGCCAAATTGTCAAATAACCGTTGGCGGCAACGTCACTTTTCCACGCAACATTGCGCCCCATGGTATACTGCAATATACTCTATGTGATCAAAAAATTCCAGACAACAGGCTGAAAATCACTTACAACTTCGTGGCGCCCTCCTTCAGTAATGGTGGAGTTCAACAGGGTGTTGGTCCACCCTTAGCCTTGATGACAACTTATACTCTCGCAGGCATACATTCAATCATGTGCTGGAAGTTTTCTTGGGGAATGGCAGCCCATTTTTTATGGAGTTCTGCACTGAGGAGAGGTATTGATGTAGGTGAGGCCTGGCACGAAGACGGCGTTCCAAAACGTCCCAAAGGTGTTCTATACTATTATAGTCAAGGCTCTGTGCAGGCCAGTCAATTACAGGGAAGTTATTGTCGTGTAACCACTCTGCCACAGGCCGTGCATTATGAACAGGTGCTCGATCGTGTTGGAAGATGCAATCGTCAGACCCGAATTGCTCTTCAACAGTGGGAATCAAAGAGGTGCTTAAAACATTAATGTAGGACTGCGTTCTAATAGTGCCACGTAAAACAACAAGGGCTGCAAGCCCCTCCATGAAAAACACGACCACACCATAACACCACCGCTTCAAAATTTTACAGTTGGCACTACAGACGCTGGCATATGACGTTCACCTGCCATTCGCCATACCCACACCTTGCCATCGGATCGGCAAATTGTTTTCCGTGATTCGTCACTTCCACAACGCTTGTTCCACCGTTCAATCGCCCAGTGTTTACGTTCCTTACACCAAGCGAGACGTTCTATGGCATTGACCTGTGTGATGTGAGTCTTATGGGCAGCCGCTCGACCATGAAATCCTAGTTTACTCACCTCGCGCCTAATTGCGTAGTGCTTGGAGTGGATCCTGATGCAATTGGGAATTCCTGTGTGATGGTCTGGATTAATGCCTGCCTATTACACTGTAAGATTCTATTCGACATTCAGCGGTCTCTCAGTCAACAGACGCGGTCGGCCTGTACACTTTCGTGCTATACGTGTCTCATCACGTTTCCACTTCATTATCACATCCGGAAAAGTGGACCTAGGGATGTTTAGGAGTGTGGAAATCTCGTGTACAGACTTCTGACGCAAGTGACACCCAGTCACCTGACCACGTTGGAAGTCTGTGAGTTGCGCGGAGCGCCCCTTTCTGCTCTCTCACGATGTCTGATGACTACTGAGGTCACTGATATGCAGTACCTGGCAGTAGGTGGCAGCACAATGCACCTAATATGAAAACCGTAGGTTTTTGGAGGTATCCGGTTAGTTTTGACCAAATAATGTATGTGCCCAGATCATCACTGAAACCCCAGCAGCTCTCAATGTTGGGACGTAAATTCGGTAAATTCGACAGAAATGGTAAACTAAATAAAACAAGACTCATCCGACCAAATTACTTGGTCTGACTGCTCCATATTCCAGGTTTTATGACATCGAGACCACGTTTTCCTGTTAAAGGCATTTGCATCCATGATGGTTTTAGAATTCCAGTCTGCGACGCGATTCCCTGCACCCTTTGTATCGTTTGCTTTGACGAGGTTGGCGAGTACTACATTCAGTTCTGCTGTGACATTTGCAGCTTTAGTTCTCGTAATTTGTATCACCAAATGTTCAAATGTTTGTTAAGCTTAAAGGACTTAACTGCGGGGTCACCAGTGTTTAAAGTCACAAGTTACTTATGAACTACCTTATACTAAAGACGACACAAACATCATGCCCGACGGGGGATTCGAACCCCCGACGGGGAACGGCCTCGCGCATCGGAGCACCGCGCTCAATGCGCTCGGCCGCTCCGTCGCGGCAATTTGAATCACCATCCTCCTCGATGACCGTTTCACAAGAACGATACCTTCTGAATCTGTGTTGACTATGGGTCAATAGGTCGTTCTCTTCGAGGTAGAGGAAAGTATATGTTCTAAAATCCTGCTGCAAATCGACGTCAATGACATACGCCTGTAATTTTGCGGATCATACCTATTGCCTTTATTGACCTGTGCAACTTTCCAGTCTTTGGGTACGGAACGTTCGCTAAGCGAGTGGTATGGGGCTGTTTTTGATACGGATTCTAGAGTATTAGCCTCGGCTTCTTTCGTGAAGGGATTTAGGAAAGCTGTGTTAAACAATTCTGCTTCAGCAGAACTGTCATCAGTAGCATCACCATTACTGTTGCGTAGCGAAGGTATTGATTGTGTTTTACCTCTAGTATACTAGCTCCGACACAATCCATTCCTAGCTACACAGAATGCAGTTCTGACCACAAGTGACACTTGCAACATCTTGAGGACTGTCACAAATGACGTTTGCTACTAAAAAAACAACAGCGCGACCTTCAGACTTAGCTAGCATATGGTTTTATGTTCAAGCATGCATTTCTTGCGTTATTTTCAGCCCGTATAGCTGACGGTAACTAATATGATTGCGTTTCACATCACAATAGTGGAAGCCGCTGGTGCTATCATCCTCATAAGTAACATAATACCTGAACTTGTACTGTTCATTTACTTGGTACAGCCTGGACTATAATTCTGCAAGTAAACCAAACATCTTTAGGCATTAAGTTAGCTACATAACTCATTACATACATTTCTGTTAAGTGTGACACAATTCTACAAGGGTATCGTCACTTTTTATGTTTTTGTGCGTTTTGTTCGATGGCAAGTAGCCGGCGCGGTAGCTCAGCGCGTTCACATAGAGAGCTGGCCGTCCTATGCAATAAAAACTATTCCAAAAACTCATCGATCAACATGAAACAGCACGATCCCACATCCGCAAAGAACCGAGGTACCCTAAGTAATGAAACAAAAAATCAGCAATGTGCCAGACTGAATGAAACGATCGCGGGTTCGATACCAGGGATTTCAATAGATTTATATCGGTTACTTTTCACTTCTCACGCCTCTGGAAATGTTGGTGATGTGAAAAATGTCGAGTTGCACCGTGGTTCGGAATTAAAGTGAAACTATAGGTATCCTATAACTGGCTGGCTAAGTCAGTTTAGGGGTAGGAGGAAAGCAACGTCATACCACCTCCAACAGGGCCATGCCTAGTAAAGTACGGTGGTGTTCAAAGAAATCTTCAGATTGCTGACTACGTTAACATTACTTCATTTGTACCATGAAATAGAACCAGCGATTTGTAAATCAATAACAGCGTCATAGTTCAACAGAAAAATAAAAACTTCTACGACTATAAGCGTAATAAGACATCCTTTAAGTTGTTGATTGAGACTGCGGACCAAAGCTCCAAAAAATAAATGTAGAATAAAATTTCTATGGCACTTGATGGTTCACATTAGCTTAGGCAGCCAGGACTATCCGTTGACGTCGTTCTGCTACGTTCCGCTCGCCCCCGTTCAAGAAGCGCGCCTGTCACTCACCTGTCAACTGCTGACAGCCATCCGTTTAGTCCTTACCTGGATACGCGGCCAGCATGAGCGTCTCACGCCGCGCGTGACAGCCGCCACAGATTTCCTTCTTATAGGTTACATGATCGCACCTCTAAGTGCTTCTCTTACGCGCCTAAATGAATTTCTGCATTCTGTGATTTTATTCTTGTGCTCAGTCAAGACATTGACCTAATACTTACGCCTACTGTATTAGTTGATATAATACTATACTTTCTTAAGGACGTGACACAGAGAAACCATGTTTTCCACGCAGGAGTGAAAATCGCAGGAAGGCAGATATCAGACGTATAATTCTGTGAACAGGGGGACTTGCAGAGGATGATCCCAAAACAACTGACTAAATGACAAAGTGGTTTCAGAACACAAAAGACATACGCGTTTTCCGGTACCATCAAAATCAGTAGCAGAACACTGTATTTCCATGGGGAACTCAATGAAATTTAATAGAATAAATATTCTAGCTCCAGTTTTCAGTTACTGGGATTCAGTAATTAAAGAATGGGTACAAGTAGGCCTTGCCAACAATATTATAAACCGTGACTACGGATTTCAGCTGGATAAATAGTGGAATCCCGTGATTAGTAATATCCAGTAACAGCGGAATCGACGTTATAAATCGATAGTCAATGATTAGA
Source organism: Locusta migratoria (assembly GCA_026315105.1). Lineage (NCBI taxonomy): Eukaryota > Metazoa > Arthropoda > Insecta > Orthoptera > Acrididae > Locusta > Locusta migratoria. The sequence goes on along the minus strand of CM048755.1, from coordinate 26,313,272 downwards.
AGCTTGTTTCTATCACACCACCGAGGACGGCACATAGGATACAACTTGGCTGTATCGCACATGACCCCCCCCCCCCCCCCCAGGCGGCTCGCGGTTCTTTCGTGAGTACGTGCGTGTCGAGCACGAGTCCCCGAGCTAATGCAGTCTTTCTTCCTTCTTTCCTCCCTGGACTGCATTTCCTTTCCCTTCCCCTCCTTTCCTATCCTCATTCCTTCCCTTCCGCACCGGGGGACTGATGACCTACGCATTTTAGTCCCCTTGTTCCAAATCACCAGCCAACCAACGCACATCTCACAACCCAACGCATGCGCAAAACGACGCCAGCACATTTGCCATGCGCAAGAACCAGTATAAATACCGAAACTGAACCTGATCTCTTCAGTAGTTGTCTACTCACCTGAAGATGGCCGGACGTCTCTGGGCCGAAATATCATGACACAACGTCGACGGAATCTGGCTGCACTCCCGAAAATTTATGGAAGAAGATATACCTGGGGAAAACTTTAGAAGTCACATAGTTTCCGTTATTTATCTTGTAAACATTTAAAATTCTGGCCGGTTCATGATAAGAAGCTGACTGGCCCTTCAGAAGAAATTCGCAACATGTTGGATGTGATAATTCGTGTGTAACGGATGGCACCGCCGCTGCTGACGGCACAGTTATGCAGCAGACTTACCCCTGTGTTACGCGTAGCGTATAAGAGAGATGTTCCGTCTCTTGTACAGGATGAGGGTTTGGGATTTCCAGTGGTAGCTGATGATGACCCCTCCAGGAAATAGCGGCTGGGTCGGGAAACAAGTCGAGTGTGAATTCTGTATGTTTGCAGGCGAGTCTCTTCCGAAACCTGATGGATAGGATAGGATAGGATAGGATAGGATAGGATAGGGTGATGTGGGCGCACGACAGCGTGGTCCTTAGCGCCCTTACAAACTAATTAGGCGACGAGTGTGACCTGAGGGGTAGGTGCACAAAAAAAAAACAGACAACAGGAAAGTAGGTACCCAAACTATACAATGAAACCTGGTGGGTGATCTGGCTGCGGCTATAGAGATGTCGGTTGCTGATAGTGTCCCATGCTGGTACCAGTAATTCCTGTCGTCTGGGTTCCTTTCGGGAGCTGAATAAAGTGGTGAAAGCGGCAAGCCCCGCATGCAAGGTGAAAACATATGTCACGATATGTAGCTTCGTCCCAGAGATGGCATCTGCCCTCTGGCTCCACTGAGAGGCTTAAATCATAAGCTCAGTCGAATTTTAGACGAGTTCATGTGCAGATTCTTAACTGTGACCTTTCAGCGGAATACAAAGCAAATGAAATATCATATATTTTTAAACAAAACTAAATTTTTATAGAGATGAACTATAGAATGCTGTTGAATGTGGATCAAAAATTGATTCCGTACATTCCAAGTGAGTTTGAATCAGCTCGTCCCGAACGAAATCCAATCAAATCGTATGCTTTTAATGTATCGTCTCCGCTATGGGAATGAGTTCGTGTTTTTCTGTTAGAAAGATCACAGTTGGTACTAACCAATGCGAAGTCTTCTTCTTTAGCCGGTCTCAGTCCACTGCTGGATATAGGCCTCTTTTATTTGTTTCTGTTTGCTTCGATTTTGAGCCACCTGGTACCATCGTGTTCCCGTCACTAACTTCACATCATCAAGCCATCTTTATGGGGGTCTTCAATTCATCTTTTTGGTCCCATGGTCTCCAGTGCACAATTCTGTGTGTTCAACTGCTGTGATCTTGTTGAGCTACAAGTCCTACCAATTACCACATACTTTCTCGGATGTCTGTTAACCGTGTCCTCCTCCTGATGCCCTCGGATTGGATCTTGTCCCCGAGACTGATTCCCAGCTTACGCCGCTCCATGGCTCGTTGTGTGCGCTGTAGTTTGACTGCACTTATCTCCGTCAGGGTCATAGTTTCCAGGCCGTAGATAATATTTTAGACCTTAGCCTTCAAATTATTTTGGACTTTCTTGTTTGTCAGAATAAATCTTAGTTTCTTAAATGCTGCCCAGCTGAGTCCTATTCGTACAGGAATTTCTGCTGTTTGATTGTTTTTCCCTATTTTAATTTTGTGACCAAGGTAGATGTATTCGTTAACGGCTTCAATAGTCTGGTTTCCGACTCTAAGTGGCTGGTTGTCTGGGCTTAGCATTTTTGTTTTACTGGTGTTCATTTCCAAGCCAATCTTTGCAAAGGCGTTTTGTAATTCATCGATCATACTCTGTAGTTCTTCCAGATCTTCAATTCTCAGTACATCATCATCAGCAGATCGCAGATGGTTCAAGTACGAGTCATTGATGATTATTATCCCAATCTACTGTCTCGAAGACATCCTCCAATGCAATGGTGAATAGTTTAGGAGATATGGTATCCCCTTGACGAACGCCCTTTCCAATTGGGATCTTACTAGTGATTAGGTCTTCTTCCGCTCTAACTGTCATAAGCCTTTCGGTAGTCTATAAAGGTGAGATGAATCTTGAGGTTATATTTAGTGGTTTTCTCCAGAATAAGCTCTCTGAAATTCTGCTTGTTCCACAGGTTGGTATGAATCGAGATCTATTGCTAGGCGGTTTGTTATGATTTTGGTTAGGAGTTCGTAACAAACTAACTGGGCAGTAGTTCTCCATATTTTCCTTATCACCCTTTTTGAAGAGAAGTACCACGTCAGCATTTTTCCATATTTCTGATAGCCTATTCTTCCAGAGTTGATGCATTTGTTGATTAGTATCCTCAAAGTTTGCATCAGGTTTCTTCCACCTAGTTTCAGCATTTCATTTGTTATCATATCATTACCGACGATTTTCCTGCTTTTTAGTTATTAGAGTGTATTTTAAATTTCAGCAGTGATTACTTCCTATTCTCTTTCTGCGTATCTTCCACCGTTACTTGCTCATCCTCAGGTCGTCTATCAATGGTCGTAGTATAGAGATCACGATAAAAATATCTCTAATAATTTTAATAATATTATTTCTACCTGTGACTATCTCTCCTTTTTTGTTTTTTAGTTTTATAATTTTTGCTCTTCCTGTAGATATGTTTATCTGTAAAATTTTCATGCTTCGACTGTTCTCGATCGTCTGTGTTATCAGGTTGTTGTTAAATTTCCTCCAATCTTTGCTTATTTATTTCCGGATAGTCTTATTAAGAGTTGTATATTCTACTGTGTCCCTATCCATTTTCTTCCTTTATTCTATAAATTGTATGGTACTAACTGTAAGTCTGCCGTTCAGTTAGATTTCTGGATGTGAAGCCCGTTTACTGCAGTTTGGATGCTTGTTGTAACTCTCTCATTGAATTTGTTTACTTCTAAGGATTTGAGATTTTCTGTCGAACAAAGTTTCTCCGATAAAATTTGCTGAAACAATTACTTTCTATTTACCTACGTCAGCCGCTTTTTGTGAAGGCGTTTTCTTATAATTTTTGATCGTTCAGATTTGATGTTAAACATGAAAGTAGTTTGAACTAGCCTATGGCCACTTCCGGTGCCGAATCTGTTCAGCACAGATATATCTTTCCAATTACGTTTTTTGTAGTTTATGATGAAGTCTATTTCATTTTTGGTTTGGCTATCAGTCCTTTTCCATGTTCATTTACGCTGGATGGGCTTTATGAAGAAGGTATTCATGCAATACAGATTTTCAGCTCACAGATACTGCAACATTCGTTTGCCTCTTTCGTTTCTGCAGCCTAATCCATATTTACCAATATTCCATGGGTCTTCATTTATCTTTTGTCCTCTTTTGGCATATAAATCTCCCATAATGACATGTATTTGTGTCTTCTGAGAATATTTTGCCTTAGTGATGTCTTCATACAGTTGTTCAATCCCATCTTTACAAGAATTGTTGGTTGGAGCATAAAACTGAATAATTTGTATCGAAAACTTACTGTTCAATTTGACGACAATGTATATTACTCTAGGGGAAATGCAAACTATAATGTGTACGAAGTTTTTGATATTTCTAAGGATTAGAATAGCAACCCCGTGTATAGATGCATCCCCATTATTTTGTAGGATTACGTTTCCTGACGGAACTATCTCTTTTTCTGCTTGTAAATGTGACTCACAGATTCCCAGGATATTCCATTTAATGTCTTGAAGTTCTTGTTCCAGCCTCTCAATGTCTTCAGGTTGTCTCATAGTTTTATGTTGTATGTGGCTACTCTTATTTCTTTCCTCTTTCTTCTCGAAGTTTGCCTCCCCGTGAATTCTTGAGGCACTGACGAATCATAAATGTGAGACTCTGAGTACTTCACTCTACTCACCTGGGGTAGATCCATTTGATAATTCGAATTCATAATTCCAATTTATGGAAACTAATTGGCATTTAAACACCGAGCTTGGCAACCGTGTTGATGAATTGACTTTTCGCCGCCCCTAACATGAAGAATAGACGCTCTCGGTAGGCGTCCCTAAGGTGGAGAGCAGCCGTTGAAGTCTTCACAGTAAACCAGGCAAGTGACAAGGTACTATCACTCGGGCTATGTGGACCAAGGTTTTCAAAAAATGTTCAAATATTTGTAAATCTGTCGGACTCAAATGCGTGGTTATTAGTCCGTATCTTACAAACTACTTAAACTAACCTATGGACAACACAAACACCCTTGCTCGAGGGGGAACTCGAACCCCCGACGGCGAACGGCCGCGCGCACCGCAGCACGGCGCTCCAGTGCGCACGGATAATCCGCCGCGGCACAAGGTTTTTAAAGAGGTGTTACTAATCCCCTTCCTTTCTCATCCGCGCTCTGGACCGAATTCATTATATGAAAAGTAACTCAAATGTAAGGTTTCCCAAAGAAGCATTACAGGCTCTCTGCTGTCCTTAATCGATATAAACTATTTGGGAGACGATCTGAGCAGCTCTCGTTTACTGTCTAGCAGTCTCTTTTACTTGGCGACTGAAGAGATATGGTCAGGTTACCAGAAAATGTTATCCATTGCCTCACAGAAAAACCGTTTAATGGTGGAGAAAATGGATGCCACTAGTTGCATTTGACGCAGCATTAATCGCTCCCCAGAGCTCACAGTAGGACCAGTTACGTGAGTTTAACTTTTAGGAATGTTGCTGGGGCTTTACAAAGTTGACATAGAAGATCGTACACACACTGTAGCAGCAGAGGCCTGGATTATCAGTCGTCCCCAGAACTTCCTTGTTCTGCATGCGAAGGAATGGAGGCTTGGCAAAATCATGGCGAATCAGAACATCATAAATAGTATCCGCTTCAGTTATGGAGTGTCTGTCACCACCTGCAGACAGCTGTGAGGAGAACCCATGTCAGTCATCGAGGCGGATCATCTAGCAGCTTTTTGTAAACACCACCCCCTTAACTATAGTGCTACTGAATGGGCCTTCACGAAATGCTACGGCTAGGTGTGCCTTTCAGGGGGGCGGGGGGCATCTGCTGTCTGACTTTGTTGTGCTTGGCTGGCAGTCCAGTCTCGTACCTGGGCTAGACTAGCTGTCGAGACGGCACCTACTCTGTGAGGGCACAGTCTAGACCTGGCGTGGGGAACTTCTCGCGGTCCACAGACCGGATCCATATGCCAACTTAAGATCGCGGGCCACCTCGTCCTATGGAGGAACGAACCGATGTCAATCGCACACTTTATGCGACACTTGCATCAAAGCACACGACTTTGGATTATTCCACATCTTTTCACCTATTTACGTATCATGAACATCATTTCCTTACACTCACAATAGCTCGATCTCAATCCCCAAAATTTCTGCCGCAGGTCGGATTGAAACGGCCCATCCATGGTGTAGACCAGGGGGCTCCAAAATTTGAGGCCAGCGAAGCGATTTTAAGCGGCCTGCATTCGAGCTGACGCCTTTTGGAACTAAGTGCGCGATTTCCTTTCGTTAACTCGGTGGGGCTGCAAAGAGTATTGCAGGACTCAATGCATGCTCTATATCGCCTCCACTAGGAACGTTATGCCTTTAGGTGACTGATTTCTTGTTCCTGGCCGTTTTGCTGCGTTCATTTTGTTTGTCTTGTTATAGTGTTATGTCATTTTGGAAATTCTTTGTTTCGAATATGTGTAGGCATACGTTCTTTGGTCAGACTGTGTAATATGTCTACTGTTGTGGCGTAAAGTCAGCGCCACACGCCAGACGTAAGAGAACGATCATGGAGAAGGCAGCGATCGACCGAAAGCCAATCGCAAGCTGGCGCCGCGCATCCTGGAGGGAGTAACCGAAGATGCGCGCCCTCTACAAGCGGCTATATCTAGGCCGACATACGTCTGGACGCCCTTCAGTTACTGTTCAGAACTCGGGCAGTTACTAGGCAGCAACGAAGTCAGAAATAGGACAGTACTAAGTCAGAACGCGGCTACTAACTTAGCAGTAACTAGGTCTCACCGCAGCTAGCGTCTTATGGAAGACACCGCGAGAAGCGAGAAGAAAGGAGAAAAAGTCTTAAGTTCTAAAGTTGAGTATTATAAATATTCAGTCAATAAAACTTGTATTATTAATCTGAATAGTTGTTACAGTTAACATCGATTCCTGCACCAGTAACTTCCCTGATAACTAGACCGGGACGAGTACTCAACAAAAAGGCGACGAGGTCACAACATCTGCTGTAGCGAAGAAGAGAACAGTCGATACTGAGAGTCGAATTTTCAGTCATACGTGGGGCGTGATATGCCTTGTTATAGAAAAAGGCAACACAAAAACGTGTATAATATAGGACTATAACATTCGTCGTCATTAAGAAAAAGCATGGTACGCAGTTTGATGTATTCAATGATAATGTCCGTGACATAAATTCCAAACATTAAAACATGGTCCGTGTTTTGAATAGTACTTCTTTAGGAAACTATTCTTGAAAGTAAAGCTGTTACAAAAGTAAGTTTAAGACTTGCCTATGAAATCTCGAAACAGCTGAAGCCATTCACTGACAGTGATTACATGAAGAGCTGCGTGCTAATTACAGCTGTAGAATTGTTCCCACTATAGATTCAAGTTTTTTCCAGAAGAGATAGAATCATTCAAATGTTGAAATGTTTTTTAAGCTTATGGGACTTAACTACGGGGTCATCAGTCCCTAAACTTACAAACTACTTATGAACTAGGACGGCACAAATATCCATGCCCGAGGGGGGATTCGAACCCCCGACCGTAGTGGCCGAGCTGACAGTGACTGCAGCGCCTCAGTCACCTCGTCCACCGCGGCCGGCGATAGAATCATTGTCAAACTATCTTCCAAACTACTTGGAAGTAAAGTGTTTAACGTGTAATAAAATTTTGTCAAGTTTATTTTGTTTAAGAAAAGAAATCTAAATATTTCTCAAAGTTCTGTCGGACAAGGAATGACTATCGAACCTAAATTATGGGCTGAAGTTAATCTCAATTTGGTTGAACTAAATAAAAAAACTTCAAGGACAAGACAACATTATTTGTGACATTTAAATGTATGTTAAGGCTTTCAGACAGACTGGTAATTTTTGAAAACAATGCCAGACAGAAACGTTTCTCACAGTTCGCCAACTGTTATTAAATAAAGTATGAATGCAGATCAGGTCTTCCATTGGAATATCTTGCTAATCTGAAGATGCATTTTATCAGGTTCTCAGATTTAGAGGCATACTCCAAGGAAACCCGAATTTCCCAGAACCACTTTTTGTGTGAAGATTGTAATGACACAATGAAGGACAGGATTAAGAAAGATCGTCTTGTTAAGTTTTAGTAGTTACCTTCAGAAGAAAACTAATCTGATGTAAAAAAAATTTGCACAAACTGCGTTATCAGTATTTGGCGCAACCTACAGGTGTGAATAAAAATTGTCTTTTTTTATATATAGTAAATCTAAATACAGAAGTAACTTTAATAACGAAGGTTTAGAAGATATTTTACTCATACAGCAGAATATGTTGGAGCGATAATTAGAGAAATTTTGAAATCGAAAGATAAATTTCATATCTCAGACTAAGTGAACTAAAAAGTAATAAAGATAACCTGAAGTTTCCACTGCGTTGTAGGTTTTTTTTTTTTTCTATAGAACAATGTGTGGTCAGTTAACAGATGGGATTTCACAGATCGTGCTTGTAGAAGATGTGTTGAAGAATTTAATGGAGTTATTTATGTTTGACGGTATAATGAGAGATATGGTGGTGGTCATATTGCATACGTTTTATGTAGGGGTGCCCGCAACCTTGACGTTAGATGTCAAATTTTACGGCAGGTATTGCAATTTTCGGCAGTTCGAAACTATGTCATCCAGTCCCCACTGGGAAACTTCATATATGGCCCTAATAGTCTAATAATGTGCGAGATTCCAGGGATTTGCAAATGTTTGTTTGTAATTCTATCGGACCAAACTGCGTGGTCATCAGTCCGTAGCTTACAAACTACTTAAACCTAGTTAAACTAACCTAAGGACAACACACACACCCATGCCCCAGGGAGGACTCGAACCTCCATGGCGAGCAACCGCGCGCTCCGCAGCGAGACGCTATAGACCGCTCGGCTACTCCACCGCGGAAAATGCCTTACATTGCGTGAATATGAAACTTTAACTGGCCACACGGAAAGAATAAGCTGTAACTAATATTATACGTGTGATATTTATCTTATTTGCAGAGGTTACTTGAATTTAGTTGAAAAATCGCTGACTGAAATTGTCTTCTAATAACAAACTGATTTAAAAAAAAAATAATAATAATTACAAAATGACCCACTACTGTGCAACGGAAACTGCACTTGAGTCAGTGCTCTTTATGATCTTTACAACTGCGGGAGTGCATCTAACTACAGAAAAAGCACCTTCCAACTTGGTTGGTCATCAATAAATTTTCCTAGTAAAATGTTTAACGAATAATACGACTTGGATCATAAATAATTGTACTGAAAGTAATGGACGCTTTTTATTTTGTTTATTCTCCGCTCTGATTCAAGGCTACCTCTAAACTGCGCTGTTGCTACAACTGCCGCGGCTGAGCGGCCGAGCGCATTGAAGCACTATGCTACGATACGCGAGGCCGTTCCCCGTCGGGGGTTCGAATACCCCCTCAAGCATGGATGTTTTTGCTGTCTTCAGAATAAGTTAGTCCATAAGCAGTTTGTAAGTTTACGGACTGATGACTCCGCAGTTAAGTCCCTTAAGCTTAACAAACATTTTACAACTTAACTGTACAACTGTCACTACCTCTGCATTAAGATAATACTGCGGCCAGCAATGTAGAATCTTTGTTCGAATGCGCGTGCATATCAGAGCAACTCAAATAATATCTCGACGTTGGCAGACATTCGATCATGTAGACGTTCCCACTGAAACACCTAAAAGACGCATTTCAAAGTGATCGTTTTAGTGGTAAAGGTGTCGTAGTGTGGGGAAACAGTACTGATTTCTAAATCTCTGAACACGGAACTCTCGTTGCGCGACGTTATTTTGACGCTGTACTCCTTCCTATACTTCCGGGGTGCATTCGGCCGTAGCCCTCGATTTGTGCATGAAAGTCTGCTACCACAAGGAACAGCGCAGGTAATGCAGCTCTTGGAACGAGAAGATTCGCCTAATGGACTGGCCTGTCCGTTCCACCAATTAAAATCCCATCTGTCATGTGTGGGATGCGTGGGGAGACGTGTTGCAGCACACCCACGTGCAGTAGCGGTTGTCATCCACGCTGGCGGTGGGATGAGACTTTCCACAAGAAACTCTAACGGCCAGCAGCAATCGGTTGCAGAGCGTGTACTGCAGCCCACAGTAATCCACTCCCCGTTTTAAGATTGTACCTCACAAGGGGCTTCTAATCAAATTGTCTGCTTATCAAATATAGTCTCAGTTGTGCGATTGGATTCGTGATTTGCCGCGCGGGAGTAGCCGAGCGGTCTGGAGCGCTACGTTACGGATCGCGCAGCCTCCCGCGTCGGAGATTCGAATCCTCCCTCAGGCATGGATGTGTGTGTTGTACTTAGGTTAGTTTCACTTAGTTCAAGTAGTTTGTAAGACTAGGGACTTATGACCAAAGTAGTATGGTCCCATAGAATTACAAACATTTAACATTTGATTCGAGGATATACTACATAGTAACTGACGGAAAGTCATCGGGTAAAACAGAAGTGGTATTGGGCGTTACCCAAGGAAGTGTTAAAGGATCCCTTCTGTTCCTTGGGTTTACATATGTTTTTGGAGACGAAATGAGCGTCACTTTTAGACTGTTCCCGGAAGATCAAGAGCCCCTGCAAAACGATTTACTTGCCTACATTGTGCAAAATTAAAACTTGCCATTAAATAATGAAACTTTTTAAGTCGTACATATTAGCACTAAAAGAAATAGTTAAACTTCATTTACACGAAAAATCAGTCAGATCTGCAGGTCATAAATTCAACTAAATACCTAGGAATTACAATTACGAACAATTTTAATTAAAACGCGTAGAAAATACCGTGAGGAAGGCGAAACAAAGGCTACATATCATTGGAAAAACACTTACAAGATGTAATAGATCACCTAAAAAAACTGTCTGCACTACACTTTTCCATCCCAGTTTGGAGTATTGCTGCATACTGTGAGATCCTCAGCAGGTGGAACTGACGGAGGGAATTTTTTTCTCATTTATTTAACCTGGCAAGATTAGGACCTTCAGGCCATCTCTTACACTTAACAAGGCATTCTACATATTTTATGTTGACAACATTACAGTAGTTATACTAAATTTAGAAAAATTGACAGTTTGAAATAGTACAGGTAACAACGGACGTATACAACAGTTTTATTCCTATTTGATTAATAACAACCAAAAATGTCACGTTTACAAAACGGTAGGGTTTTAATTATGGCTGCTAGCAGCATTTATCATGGAGGAAGGGGTAGAAAACAGTAAAGTGAGTGTAATAGTGCATAAATAAAGAGATATAACGAAAGAACAGGTAGCATGATTTATCGTAAAAGAAAATGGAGGAAGAGACTCTATAGAAAGTAACGAGAAGAGTATTGGTTTTACTATTAGACACAGAGGAAGTTCACTGTGAGTTTTGGGGAAAGTTTTAAGCGGATGACAAGAAAGTGTTTCTTTTCTTACACCTAGCAGCAGAGTGAATAGCGCGAAGAGAGCAGGGCAGCCTGTTCCAGAGGTGAACAACGGAGGCAGCCAAGGAGTGTGCATTGTTTCAGTTTTATGAACGAGCACAGCTAGCTTGCAAAATAACTGGCATCTTATATCAATATTATGGTTGCACGAAAGACACCTACTTTGCTGTAGAGCGGAAATCTCTGATAATTTTCTACTGCTGTACAAATCACGCCTGATTCTTACTGGCTGTGTGTGCCGACGTATTATCATTTTGGAATATGGGAGTGTCTGTTTAGCAAAATGTTAGCATTTTCTTTGGAGAATGGTGATGTATTCATTCAGTTATCCGAACAACGAGGTAATGACAGAAACAGTTGAATACCACGATATATATGCACTCCCCAATGCTTAACTATAGGAAGGAGGCAAACCGTATCGTAAGCTTCTTTTCGATTTTCGGCCGGTCGCAGTGGCTTAGCGGTCTGCGGCGTACCAGTCACGGTCTGTACGGCCGCTGCGGTCGGGGTTTCGAATCCCCCCTCGGACATGGACGTTTGTGCCGTCTTTACTATAAGCTAGTTCATGCAAAGTTTAGGGACTGATGACCGCGTAGTTAAGTCCCATAAGCTTAACAAACATTTGAGCATTTTTTCAATTTTCGATACATACACCCGGTTGTCTGTAGGAAGCAATGAGTCATCGGACCATGTCAAATACTTCCAGTAACCAAGTGTTCAGGTTTTACAATCGTTCCCCTACTTCTTTCGCAGCTTTGCGCTGGCTTCAAAATGTTCAAATGATTGTTAAGCTTATGGGACTTAACTACGGGGTCATCAGTCCCTAAGCTTACAAACTATTTATGAACTAGCTAATCCTAAGGACGGCACAAATATCCATGCCCGAGGGGGGGATTCGAACTCCCGACCATAGTGGCCGTGCAGACCGTGACTGGAGCGCCTCAGTCCCCTCGGCCGCCGGCGCTGGCTTCGGTTATTAGCGCTTCAGCAACTGCAGGCTGCAGCCATCCAATCGAAATAGTATTACTGGAGTGTGTTGAGTTTGGCTGTAGCTTTTGCCACGGTAGTTTTATGATGTCTGGCCATAATCGTCCTTAATTCTCGTCGGTGGTTGTCAGTTAACTTCGGGCTTCGCCCACTATTCTTCTTCGGAAATGATGTGTTAAATTGCTTTGAGTACTCTTGTCGTTATCGAGGATTCTGTAGCTGGTGAAACGTTAAACAGTGCAGCCAGTTTCGCCAGAGATACAATAAGTAACTGCACGCCACCCAGTTGTGTTCACCGTCACAGGACGAAAATTATAATATAGTGCAGTGAAAGTAGTGAAAATAAGTTGCAGGTTAGTCTTCAACATTTTAGGAGACATTTTGAAGATTAAGTCAACGTGTGCGACTGTTCATATCCATTCAAAAAGTCCACTGAACAGAGACGACAGCTCCTGAAGTGTCAGGAGAATCCATATAATTACTTTGGGACTCATAATCCATGAGCTCTGACGCATCACCATGGAGGCAGCAAAACACAGCTGCGCTCCACGGAGATACTACGAGGGCAGATCGAAAAGTAAGTTACACTTCCACATCATGCCCATTTATGACGCCACGTGTACAAAAGCAACACGGCTATGACAACATACAGTGTAAGTTCACTTTTCCACATAGTCTACAAGATACTGTAAACATTTCTCGGAACGGTCAACCAACTTTTCGATTCCGGCTGCATAGAAATCTTCTCCAGCGTTTTGTAATCAGACGGAGGCATCTGCTTTCACCTCCTCTTCGTTTCAAAATCGTTGTCTACCGGGATCCGTTTAAGCTTACTGAAAAGATGAAAGTCGCACCTCACAAGGCCCGCCAAACGTGCCAACTGCTGCAGCGATTCAAGTGGGGGGAATGGCAACATCAAATGTTCAAATGTTTGTTAAGTTGAGGGACTTATCTGCGAGGTCATCAGTCCCTAAACTTACAAACTTCTTATGAACTACCTTACACTAAAGACGATCCAAAGATCCATGCCCGAGGGGGGATTCGAACCCCCGACCGTAGCTGCCGTAGCGAGTTCAAAACGAATCTCGGTGGAAAACGATTTTGAAACGATGAGGAGGTGAAAGCAGATGCCTCCGTCTGATTACAAAACGCTGGAGAAGATTTCTGTGCATCCGGAATCGGAAAGTTGGTTGACCGTTCCAAGAAATGTTTACAGTCTTTTGGAGACTACGTAGAAACGTGAACTTACATTGTATGTTCTCATAGCTGTGTTGCTTTTGTATAGGTGGTTTAATAAATGGCCATAACGTAAACGTGCAACTTATTTTTGATCTGCTCTTGTAGATACAGTGCGACATCAGTAAACTACATTTGTGTATGGGTGGCCATCTCTGACTACCCTAAAGAAAAATAGTGCACCTACATAGCATCATATACTAATTTTCTGTTCTTTGCAATTCAGTAATCCTAATAATCATAGTATTGCGATGTATAAACATAATAAACATTGATAGTGTTTGTGTTAAAAAGAGAGCACACTGAATTGTAATACTTCCGAATTTTGCACGTGAAAACTCTTACAGCATTTTAAATAAAACTAAATTCATAACTATTCAACCGAGTAGTACGAATAAAAGTGGCTCAGCCGTGTGAATACAATTTCTGGCAACAGTAACGGAGAAGGAAAAGACGTGCAGTTGTTTCCAGCAGGATGGAGCAACTGCCCAGACAGCTGGCCGAGAGCTTTATGCAGTCGCCACCCCTGACTGAGTTGCTAGCAGAGGTCTTCGCGGCCTAGGCTGATCTGTCACAGTGCGATCAATTGGTTTGCGGTGCCCTCAGGTGTAAGATGTGTCGCAACAACCCTATAGGCTTCAACAACTGCAGCAGAACATTTCGGATGAAGTGGCAGCAATTATAACAATACAGCTTCTATCCGCCATCACCATGGTCCAAAAGTGTCGAGAGGTGAACGGTGGTCACTTTCAACGCCTACTATACTCAGGTTTGTACTGCATTTCCTTTCTTATGATGTGTTTTGTTGTATCCTGGAACCTGTTACCGTTGCCATCCTGGACTTTTTTATAATTCGTTTCTACGTATTTATTCCTCAACACAGCCAACAAGGCGACAAACACGAAAGTAATTTAACTGCAGCTGAGAGGAATGCCGTAAAAAGTCTGAATTATGACGACAGTATTGTCATTCTCTCCGCTGATAAGGGAAAAGCGAAGGTGGTTTTAAATGTAACAGAATATCATGGTAAGATTAACCTTCTGTTAGATCCGCAAACATATAAGACTCAGTACGGATCCAACTGGCAGCGTTCTCAGAACTTTTATGTGCTTGATACAGATGTCCTCTATCAAACAGTGCGTTCAAAATCTTTGTTAATTTCAGTTACGCTACCTCGAAAACGTTATGGGTTGACAAAGGTCCTCAAAGGAAGATAAATTTTGTCTCTTGTAACACCTACTGCGAGTGCTATTAATTCGCCCAATATATATCCGATTGCTAAGTTCTTGAAAACATTATTACGACCACATGTGGGCCGATCAGATTCGTTTATCAAGAACTCGGTACATTTTATCCGAAAATTAAACAGTATAGTTGTCCATCCGAAGTACATATTATGTAGTTTCAATTTTGTACGGCTGTTTACTATGGTTCTATGGTTTACTATGGTGTTGCAACACGTGAATGGAATTCCTCGTGATATTGCAGAACTGTTTAAACATTGTCTCGTGACATGTATTTTAAATGCAACGATGAGTTCTACGAACAGACGGATGTTGTGGATAAGGAGAGCCTCTTAAGCACAGTTATAATACCTCCTTTCGCGAAAAATCTTAAGGAACAGGCATTGGGACAAAATACAATTCTATGGTTTCGTTGTGTGCATGATAACTTTGTTTCATGGGAGTATTACAGGGAGGAACTAAATAGCTTTTTTTTTTAATTTTTTTTATGCCCTCAACGGGATTAATCCGAAGAATCAGTTTACCACTCAGAAGGAGGCAGATAGAACATTTAATTTTCTTGATGTGCTAGAGTTTAAGAAGAAAGATGCTTCACTGGGCCACATACCTTATCGGAAACCCACGCACACAGACCGTTATCTACACCGGGATTCGGATCATCAACCGCAAAAAAAGCGAGGCATCATAAAGTCATTGGCGGATAGAGCAAGGAACATTGCGAACCAGAACAACTTGTCGCGGTATTAAAACAACTCATCAAGAATAGGTATTCTTTCACTGGTCTAAAATGAGCGTTAAGACCTTCCCGTGAAAATTATATCGATGTGTAAGCTCCTGTGAAATCCAAAGGTTTCCTGCCCTTCATTAAGGATGTTACCGAGCGCATAAGAAATATATTGACGAAATGAAACATCGCCACAATATACAGAATGTCCCACATAAACTGTTCACCTCAAACACATCTGAAACAACAATAGTGAAAAATGACTTTCACGAGTAGGAACATATGGCAGGGGCATATGAAATTAAGTATTATGACACAGTCTAAAACGTAAAAAAGTATTATTTTAAATACAAACTAATGTTTTTTTAATGGATACTCCACATTATTTATTAAATGGCGTTGGTTGCACTGCAATCAGTCAATTACATCTGGAGAAAATGGGAAGCGAAGGTGACGTTTGAAATAAATGAAGCGCGCTGCTAGAGCGACCCGGAACTCAAGCGTGAGTCTCGCTTGAGTCTCGGGAAGTGGATTCATTACTACTGGAAAATGTCAAGCCCACGGTAGCACTGTAGTACTGTGTGTTTCTGAGACTGCCATCATGGGAAGTTAACAAATTAATTTGGTAAGGGGTGAACCGTCACAGGATCATATTGCCAAAATCTGACGAGGTTCTGGGAAGGTGTCATGATGAACAGTCGCTATAAGCTCACACTAAAGTTAAATCTACATCCCAGTACCAATATGGCCTTTGTCATCGATTGCCATCTTAAGTTTTTGTTCGGACGACGAAACCATTGGCTGGCATTTTTCAGAGTGACGATGAGATTATTTTGCAAGTGGGACATTTCTTCAGCAAGTAAAATACAGACTTCTACAAGAACGATAACTGCCAGTCACCCAGAGTAAGGACAAAAGTGTCGAATTGAATAAATAAAACACTTAGACTATCTACTATTTTTATTCTCGTAGCTTAATTTTTGAATTTGAATATTAAAACCTAATGATTTAACCTCTGATAACACCGCTTGATATTTAGTTGGCGATATTCATGTATTGACAACGTTATCTTTTTCATTTCATGTCGTGTTACCCGTCCACGTCCATCCACCGGAAAACACGATAACCCACTCCGGAACATATTCATACTTGCTAGGTGAAATGTTTACTTCATGAACGAATTATAGTTGTATACGGGAATGGATATGATCCAAAACACTCGATGATCCTTTAATATTAAACAATGCGATCGCAGTTGTTACAGATGCGAGTAAGCATTAAGCTGTTGCGTGATACGGTTAATTTCATAAAATCACTGTAAATGCTGCTATCACAATACATTACTCATATTACACGCGGATGGGAAGAAGCTATATACATTCACACTAACAAGTGAGTAATCTTTAATCCGCATGAAACCCATCAAACAGCCATTACCGCAAACAGCGCGCGATGACAAAAACGCAGCTTACGTGCTGCCGCGTTAGGGGCAATGATTTAGTAATCTAGCTCGCTGGTCAGCCATCACATGCGCGGCTGGCAGCGGATGCGGCACACAAATACCGTTTCGTTAAAAACACGTGTAGCGAGGCAGTCGCCTAAGGTTTGCCACACACCGTGCATTTCCAGCTTAAGGCTACGTCTATATCTGAAGCATACAGAATTAATGTTCGAAATATTCAAACATGTAGACTGTTGCTGGACACTGAAATATATTCTGTGGCGAAGATGAAAATTTGTACTGGACCGGGAATGGAACCCGAATTTCCCGCTTCGGACCAGAGATCACCATAACTTTTTCTTCGTTTAGTTCAGATCCTTGAGGATGTAGGATCATTTCTATCCGTTTTTCGTTTCAGAGTTTTATATTGCAAACAGAAATTAGCTCTCTGACAAGGCGCTGAGCTGACGCACCGGCCCAATTAGGCTATCCAAGTACGCTTACTCAAATGTTCAAAATGTTCAAATGTTTGTTAAGCTTATGGGACTTAACTACGGGGTCATCAGTCCCTAAACTTACAAACTACTTATGAACTACCTTATACTAAAGACGGCACAAATATCCATGCCCGAGGGGGGATTCGAACCCCCGACCGTAGGGGCCGTGCAGACCGTGACTGAAGCGCCTCAGTCTCCTCGGCCACCGCGGCCGGCATACGCTTACTGTCCTGCACAAATTCTCTACATATTTCACACTACGATGGTAGAACCTCCTACCCATTACTTCAGCTAGCTCGTATTACCAGTATGGGAATTGGTGGGGTTGGATCCCCAATAATTTATACGTATACCAGGTATGTCCACAAAGAAAGTTCCGTTTGGTTATATAAAACAAACGTGTACATATACAGAGAAAACATTTATTGTACAAAAATCTACAACTGATAAACTACTTTTCAACATGGTAGCCGAAATTTTATAGGCATTGTCATAGTGTGGCACGAGTTTTTGTATGCCTCCTTCATAGAAAGTTGCCGCCTTCTTATTCAACCATGTGGTAACATGTTCTTTCAGTCCATCATCGTCAGCAAGGGCAGATTTTAGGTGTAAAAAAAAGGATTACTGTAAAAAGTTGTTGTTTTTTTCCCACGATAATGCCTGACCTCACACGGCGAATGTGACCAGACAACTCTTAAGGCTAGTTTACACGACGACACTACGTTTCATGAAACTGCACTACTGGCCAATGCGCATGCGCAGCAGGCCTTCGCGCAACTCGTTGACGAAACTAAATAGTTTCGGCACGTTCCAACTTTGGCGAAACTGATTGCGCGTGTTTTTAGGTTAGGTTATGACCAATACAGAATAAAATACAACATAAAGGGGGGAACGGGAGAAATGATTCGGTTTTTGAACATATATGCGTTGAGCAGGTGATTGTGCGATTTTAACGGCGTGCTACTGCTCTTCTGGCAATTATTTGTGAAATTAAATATTGATGGGTTGACGATTAGTGAATTGCAGACTAAAATACATCCAAATTGAAATACCTATACAAACGAAGTATGGCAATTGTAAATTTCGGAACACGGTACACGTACTCAGAGACGAATATCTACTTGACAAGAAACGTAATGCAATTTGTAATTTCAGTTCTGGTAACTATGCTTCACACATAACGGTAACTTGTTTCTTTATTGCATTACTAACTCTGTTTAAAAGGAACGTTTACTGCTCTGGTGACATTCTAAGTTGATTAAAATAACTTCTAGGGTCTTCAGTCACAATTTCTTTCAGCAAGGTTGCTGAACAACCGAGCTGACGTCTTTTTTTAATCCAGTCACGAACCCAAACACGTTTCTTATTATTTTTATGTTTAGTCTTATGGAGCGACTTCACACAGACAAGCAATTGATTCGCCACAACTCGTACAGCTACCAAAACTTTCATTTTACGGCGACTACGGCACTCACAAAACAACGAAACTGAAGTGTATGGTATTGGCGCCGTGTCTACAGACATACACGGAACTAGTTGCGCGCAATTCATTTCATGCAACGAGTTTCGCAACCTAGTGTCGTCGTGTAGACTAGCCTTTACGGGAATTTCACTGGGACGTGTTTGATCATCCTCCGTACAGCCCGGACCTCGCTTCTAGCGACTTTCTTCTCTTCTTAGACCTAAAATCCTTCCTTGGTGGTCAACACTTCAACGATGATGACGAGCTGAAAGAACATGTTACCACATGGTTGAATAAGCAGGCGGCAACCTTCTATGAAGAAGGCATACAAAAAGTTGTGCTACACTATGACAAGTTCCTGCAAAATTTCGAAAGCTATGTAGAAAATAGTTTAACAGTTGTAGGTTTTTGTACAATAAATATTTTTTCTGTGTCTGTACACGTTTGTTTTGTATAACCAAACGGAACTTACTTTGTGGACATACCTCGTACTTGAGCTAACCGATTTATTACCACACTTAAGCGTACAAAAGATACAACTAATAAGATACAGTCCAGTGAGGCTCAGCTCCCAAAGATCATTATCAAAGATAATTCATTGTCTGTTCTTGTCAGATCGATCATGTTGTCGATGTGTCGCCACACAGTCCCTCCACTCACCTTTTCCTGCAGTTCGGAGCCACAGACAAATGTTACTCTGTGGCGGAGCACATCTTGAGAGACCCAGGGGGCCGGCCGCGGTGGCCGAGGGGACTGAGGCGCTCCAGTCACGGTCTGCACGGCCACTACGGTCGGGGGTTCGAATCCCCCCTCGGGCATGGATATTTGTGCCGTCCTTAGTCTTAGCTAGTTCATAAGTAGTTTGTAAGCTTAGGGACTGATGACCCCGTAGTTAAGTCCCATAAATTCTACAAACATTTGAACATTTTAGACCCAGGGGAAGAGAGGGGGGGGGGGACCGAGGCGGCGGGTGACGGCGATGACGGAAGTCGGGTGATGACGAGCTCGATCGAGTCTGGAGGAAGGTCAGTGCGTTGACGTCGACGAGGTGGAGGCACACTGACGACGAAATCTTCGAGGTGGCGGGGTCGGCGGGTGGAGCGATGAGGACGAACCTGCAGGCAGGCACTTCCCACCGGCTGCATCGCGGTGAGATTACTTCCGAATGGACGAAAGGCTGCTCAGGGGTGGAGGCGGTTGTATCTGTTGTTGAGAAAACGTTTATATATGTTCTACAGAGACAATGACGTGGAAAATAAAGTGAATCCATTTGCTTTCATTATTTTGTAATTATAATATGATCATTGTTGTAGTAGGTGCTAGGCGTTTTCCATTTATGAAGTTAATTCTCTAAATACTTTCCAATTTTGAATAAACCTATAGTCATTTACCTGTTCCACTTTCCTTTCATTATTTTGAAGATTAAATTTCAATGATATTAAATTATGTCACGGTAATTGCCATCAGGTAGAGGAAGCTACTGACTGAAAACAATAGTAGTGAAGGTGTCATTTTGATGAAATTCTATCTCGTATATTTACCACAGTAAAATTCGTGTTCTGTTGCTCATCATATTGTCTAATCAATTAGTACGGGTAGTCATCGCAGGAATAGGCATTTGTCTTATGAGAGAGAAATGATTTGAATTCAGTTTTGTTAATCAGATTTATGAAGTACGTAAGTACAAATTAGACAGCGTAACGATTGTTCTGCAATTCACGTTACCAAGTTCAGTAATATTGATGATTAACTGATTTTAAGTGCATCATTATTTCACGTAAACCGACAAAAACATTTCAGTAACCAATAGGTATTTTATTTTCTTGACTCTCGCTGTCGAATTGTTTCGGTAGAGCCTGATGAGCATTATATTGTCCACATTGTGTCTTTTGAAATAACTTTACCGACATTACGTATCAAACATAGTAGATTAAATCAGATTACGAGTTTAATTACGGATTTGTCATTAACAGTATTGTTTCCATTTATTATGTTATCCGTTGATTGCGACACACACACACACACAATTATACAGGGCTTAATGTCAGATGCGTTTAATTCATTTGAGAAACAGAAGCACACTAATTTTCATTGCTTAATCAGTTTATTTCATAGACAGGCATTCGTATAATTTTGTTGGGAAGTTCAATCAGTAAGAATCACGCTGCATATGACGTGACACATTCTTGTTTAAATACGAACACAATTTTGTGTTACAACCAAAAACAAGCATGTTTCATAATCTAACAGGGATGTTTCAACTTCTACAAAAGTCAAATCAACGATGGAAGAGACGGAGCGGATACAAGCTTAGCGTTGTATTCATTAATAAGTTTGGCACGCAATATAAAGGTAGCAGAATGCGAACCCCATACCACATAAATTAATTACTGTATTCATGATGCGCGCTGTAACTACCCTCTTCGTTGGGAAAATTAAACAGCAACAAAAATAATAGTGGCAACACGACGAAAAACGAAAAAATCATTTATTAAATAACTTCCTGTAGTGTCCTGACGATGAGGTCAAGGGAAGTCGTTTTTATTCACCATTTATGGTCTATAAATGAGTCACCGAACGTGACTGATAAATCTGATAGTAGTCCCGGTCTGGCTCTTATGTCCGCGACCCTTTTCAACACCTGCCTCTGTAAATACGTGCGTACTCAGACACACCCGCATATACACTAAGGAGACAATATTCTTAAGATGGAAATATGTCCAGATACTCATGACGGTGGTATCACGTACACGATGTTTAAAAGGGAGGCGTGTAGGCTGAGTGTCTTTTTACTCCGGTGATTGCCGTAAAAGTGTTTCCGACGTAGTTATGGCCGTGCTGTGGGAATGGACAAACTAGAACGCGGAATGGCAATATGAGCTAGACCCATGGAACATTCCATTTCGGAATTTCAGTATTCTCAGATCCAGAGTGTCAAAAATCTACGGTAGGTACAAAATTTCACCCGTTACTTCTGACCACAGGCAATGCAGTGTCAGAGGTCTGCATTTAATGACCGAGAGCAGTGGTGTTTGCGTGGAGTAGTCAGTGCTGCAGCACAACACGAAATAACCGCAGAAATCGACGTGCGACGTACGACGAAAGTGTCCGCTGGGATAGGCTGCGTAATTTGGCGTTAACGGCTATAACATCAGACCATCGACTTGACCACCTTTGCCAACTGCACGACGTCGCCTACACTGACACTTGTGCGCCTGTGGCCTTAGCTTTTGAATCTTCGAGACTGGAAAAAAACGTGACGTGCGCTGCTGTATCGTTCATCCGATTTCCATGAAATTTTGTGAACATATTGCTTGAACTTTCGCGAAGGTTATAGACATAATTATATCACTGTACGACACATATTTAGTATATATGACGTTATGTACACTGACATACAGGAAAAACTGCCGCATTAGGAATGAAGTTCAAATTTATTACTTATTTGCTACTAAACGTATTCGCAACGTATTTTGCAAACACTATCCATTTATATGAATGAATATACCTACAACATTTTTCAACTTTGCATACTTGATCTTCAACACATGAGGAATATCACCGTCGAAGATTTCATACGGTGCATGGTGGAGGGAACCTTGCAATAAACGTGGTCACCACTGCACTGAACACCCCGAAAGTACTTAATTGCCGGCCGCGGTGGCCGAGCTGACTGAGGCGCGCCAGTCACGGTCTGCACGGCCACAACGGTCGGGGGTTCGAATCCCCCCTCGGGCATGGATATTTGTGCCGTCCGTAGTCTTAGCTAGTTCATAAGTAGTTTGTAAGTTTAGGGACTGATAACCCCGTACTTAAGTCCCATAAGCTTTACAAACATTTGAACATTTTTTTTACTTAATTCTTCACAGATGGAGGAAGCAATGGATTGAGAAGGTGGAGGAGTTCCACAAAGGCGTCTTCGGCAGAGATACGGGAAGGTGGAGAGAGGGGGAGGGAGAGAAGGCAGAGAGAGAGAGAGAGAGAGAGAGAGAGAGAGAGAGAGAGAGAGAGAGAGAGAGAGAGAGAGAGAGAAGGAAGGAGAATTGGGACAGAGAGAGAAAAGGAAAGGAGAGATGGACTGACGTAATACAGAAATAAATTAAGTATCCGGGCGACACCGGGTTTTCAGTTATTAGAATATAAATTGCCGGCCGCAGTGGCCGAGCGGTCTGCGGCGCGCCAGTCACAGTCTGCACGACCGCTACGGTCGACGATTCGAATCGCCCCTCGACCATGGATGTTTGTGTCGTCTTTAGTATAAGGTAGTTCATAAGTAGTTTGTAAGTTTAGGGATTGATGACTCCGCAGCTACGTCCCTTAAGCTTAACAAACATTTGAACATTTTTTGAATATAAATTCCACCTGTGAGATGCTGGGCAGGTATCTGGTCTATAGAAATGTGTGTGTGTATTTATGTATGTTACCTACATACTCCAATACGGCCGGAGCAATTTCGATGAAATCTTCAGATTAGCCTAGCGGGTGAGCCGGTGAAGTTTGGTAGCGATCGGATTAAGATATTTATTAACATATACGTAAAAGTTTACGTCTAGCATTTGGAACGTCGCTAGGCCCCTTGCGGAGAAAGAACCAACCGCCATTCTTCTGTAACTTTACTGCTGACGCTTGGAGCGTTAGCTTCGCTTCCGTGACTTCGTGATGGATATTGACAGTGAACAAATAAGTTTACTAATTAAGACTGTACCCAATAACGATCCAAAATCTCATATATGCTCTCTCAGCTGGAGTAGCTGGATCTGTGCTGTTCGTAATAATTGTTTTACTACTGAAATCGTGCGACGATAAGAGCACGATTAAAGCACAACTACGCTTTTATGGGTAAAGTGGCTGCGTCGTAGACTCTGATATAGAGCACTTCGTGTTCGAATCTACTTGCATGCTGTTTTCTCTTCATAATCAAGAGTTATCACTACTGCGTTTGTCGTAAAAGATAATTAGAAGAACACTACCATACCAAACAAACCACCCCATTACTGTCATGCTACAGAGAAGTGTAGGCTATTATCGGGCAATATAAGTTTTAACATTATTGTTTTCGAATGTGTAGGGCTTACTGAAATATGGAATTTACCGTAATAAATGATTATAAACAGAGTCTAAAAAGTAATATATTTTCATGTGCAAGTGCTTAATATTTTCATAACACAGTTTCAAATGCTATCTTTTCCGGTATTGTGCAAATTAAAATCAATAGAAATTTCTTTCCATCCCTATCCGTTCTAGGCCAAAGTACCTTTATCCGTTGTTTCTCTTTGTATTGTGTCCTTACAGCGCTCCAAAACGATTTCCAGAAGTAAATCTTTTTCGTGTTTGGAGAAGTTTCAATATTGCTCTTTTTCCTGTTTACTTCCTTCCATCTTTACAACAAGAAAGTTTCGATGACAAATACTGTGTATCGATTAATGTGTGCGGTCGAGGTGGAATAATCATGCCGATAGCCGATTGTGGACAATCGGGAGTGGACAAGCATCTTCCGTGATGACTCAGATCAACGTTGAACCAGCTTCGGCGGATCTAGATTTAACATTACAAAATTGAGTTGGGTCTGTAATGGAGTTTATTTTCTGATTTAACTTCGGATTTGATCTCCAATAAGAGATGTTTATACAGTCGGGCCATGAACTTTTAAAAATACGCTACAAAATGTTCAAATGTTTGTAAACCTATGGGACCAAACTGCTATGGTCATCAGTCCCTACACTTACAAACTACTTAAACTTTCACTTTCGAAATTGCGGCGGGAAGAACCACCAGGTCCGTAATTTGACACCGTAGACCACGCGGCCGCACGGCTGTACGTTATTCTATGATATTAGTATGTAATTATGGATTAAACATGCTGAAGATTGTATAAGCATAGTGCGCATTGTATTTAATCATGTTACATAGAACACAGTAACAATAAAATCATACAAATATTTAGTTTTATAGATATAGAATATTAATTCTACCCACGGGAAGACGGGCGGGTCGTCAGTAATGAATAACAAAATAGGAATGCCGGTAAGCTAGTATGAACAGCACAGTTAATGCATGGTCGTAGCCAAGACAGACACGAAGCTAACACTCACAACAATAGTACAAGTTTATGTGACAACTAGCTCTGCAGATGATGAGGAGATTGATAGAACGCATGATGAGATTAAAGAAATAATTCGGATAGTTAAGTAGAGGCTTGGCGCAACTGCCTACTCGCCAGAAGGTCCCAGGTTCCAATACCGGCCCCGGCACAAATTTTCATGAGTCTATGTTGTGCGTTTAGAACGCCTACCAGCAGCTGCAACTGAAAACTCCAGTTAAAACCTACATCATTTAATAATTACTAATACTTGGTTCAAGAGTTATGAAAGGCGGTCCTATAAACGGAAAACACTAGGACACACTAAGGTTTCAGCTTGATTTTAGAATGGTAGAACAAAGATTTGAAACCATGCTAAACTGGAAACAACATCCAGCGGCAGGTAATGACAATTTCCATAACTTATTGATTATTAATTGCAGGCTAAAAGTGACAGTGCAAAAATGTAGGAAAGTAGATTGGACCTAGGTAAACAGAAGAACCCTGTGGATATTGAGAGTTACTGCGGGTGTCTTAGGTCAACGATTGACTGAAACCGGGGAACAAGAACGACTATCTTTGAGAAGTAATAGGTGTTGTGCGTCGCTATTCGCCACAACGCGGGCGGTCTACATAAGTTGCGGCACCACTAGAAGAAGATGCGATGACTCGCTCCGCAGTAGTTGGACCGCCGATAGCGCCTCATTTCTCGTTACCTCCTTGGCTTGCTTCGCGCGCCGCCCAGTCGGAAGACCGTCAGTAGAAGTCAGTCTACAAGTCAGAGTACCAGTCACTACGAAGCAGAGTTAGGAGTGCTACAGTTCCAGGAGGTCCGTTGACAGCGAGCCAGATGTCTACGTTAGCACAAGCCGGAACACTACTTTTGACTGTAGTGGAAGTGAAGTATAACAGACATGTATCATCAGAATTGTACCTAAAGCACCTAAACGATGAGCATCATCTTTATCTGTAATTAAAGTATATGTGGACTAATCACTTGTTTTAGTTGCAGGCCTTGTCCACATCCTTGCTAACCATGGACCTCCTCCCTCTACTGCCGCATCCCGGAGATAGTGAAGGTAGCAGAGAATAAAATAAGCAAAAGAGAGGACATGATAGAAAACCTTTGCTATCACAGGAGATAATGAATATAACTGATAAAAGAAGACGATATAAAATTAAAATATTTGTAATTCTAAGAGACCAAACTACTCTGGTCATCGGTCGCTAGACTTATAATCTACTTAAATACTAAGCACAACACACACACCCATGACTCAGGGAAGACATGATCCTCGGACGCGAGCGTCCGCGCGCAAAGTAACATGGCGCCCTAGACCGCGGTGGTACCCCGCACGGCAGGAGAAAATATAAAAAGCAACAAGTGATGAAGAATGAGGAGCATACGAGCTTCTAGTAGTGAGATTGACAGGAAGTGCATTATAGCTAACCAAACATGGCTTAAGGAAAAATGGATGGATATAGAAATATATACATAGAGTGGATAGAAAGTAATGAGAGCAATTATTTTTCTGTGAAATGACTTCCTTCACAGGCGTATACAGTTTGAATGTAATCGCCACCGTTGTTTGTCATTCTCAGGCAGATGTCTGGAAGGTTTCGTATACCAGCTGCACGTCGTTTCTGCTGATGTCCCGTACTGACCGCTCCATCGCCTGGATAGTGTCATCTCTGGCGTTGTACCAGATCCCTCACAGTGGTTCTTTTCCTTTGACAAATATATCGTAATAACGGGGAGCCATGGCGGGTGAATACGCTGGATGTTCGTGAATCGTCAGGTACCAAGGTTTGGTACATTCGCCGTACTCACCCGGCATGAGTCCCTGTAATTATATTCTCCTTGCCAAGGTGGAAGAAAATAATTATGATTACTTTTTAATCTGCCCTCGTAAAACTAGGACAAACATAAATTTCGTCTGTGGGAAAATTAAATAGACGTTTGGAGAAAAGAAAATCAGCTTTGTAAATACCGAGAGCTCAATTGAAAACACCGTATTGAGCAAAGGAGCAAAGCTAAAAGGTGGAAACATTATACAGAGGAGCTGTATAAGGGAAATTAACTTGAAGGTAATAGCATAGAAAGTGACGATGAAGCGCACTGAAAAACGTAAGCAATAAGGCCACTGGAGCAGACGACGTTCCTCAGAGCTACTGATAATAAAGGGGGTTCCTGCCATAGCAAAAGTATTCCACCTATTCTGCAAGATGTATGAAATGGGCGGCATACACTTAGACTTCGAGAAGAATTTAATGTTCAAATGTTTGTAAAGCTTATAGGACTTAACTGCGTGGTCATCAGTCCCTAAACTTACAAACTTCTTATAAAATAACTTATACCAAAGACAGCAAAAACATCCATGCCCGAGCGGGGATTCGAACCACCCACGAGGAACGGCCTCATGCATCGGAGCATAGAGCCTCAATGCGCTCGGCCACTCCGTCGCAGCAAGAATTTAATAACTCAAGTTTCAAAGATAGGAGGTGTGAAAAGCAGGTGTTACCATTATAGAACTATCAGTTTTCATATGTCATCATCATCATCATTTAAGACTGATTATGCCTTTCAGCGTTCAGTCTGGGGCATAGTCTCCATTAAAAAACTCCTTCCATATCTGTAACGAAAGTAGCAAGGCTGATCGAAGGTACTAATAGATAGTAACAATGACATGCGTTCCCATAATGAGTGAATCAAAGGAAAACTACGAATGAACACCATAGATAAAGCGGTTAGAGCAAACAGGATTAGATTATGAATTCATGTTAAAGACACGGGAGAAGCAAGGTTATCAAAGAGACTTATGAGTTTGGCAGTAGATGGTAAGAAGAATTAGACCAAGGAGAAGAAAGTACTTAGATTCGGTCAAGAAGTAACAGCTTAACATCAGACGAGGCCTCATAGTTATCATTTAATAGTGGATCAGGGAGGAATTTTTTGAAGGGGAACTAATGTCAAGACTGAACGGTGAAAGGCATAATCAGTTTCTGATGATGATCATGATGATGACAATGACTTATAAAAACTGAGAGGTCCAAACTATTCACACCTATTAACTCTCAGTCACACCTTTTATATGCCATGGTTTTAAAATACTTACACGAGACAAATGGTAAAAGCTAATTTCGGGGAAGATCAGTCTTGATTCCAGAGAAATGTTAGAACATGCGATTCGGTATTGACCCTTCGGCTTATAACAGCAAACGAGAAATTGGGTAGAAAATGAAATTTTCTTCGAGATGAGTCGGTGTATCGCTCACAGTAGTGCGGCTGCGCAACACAGTTGCGTAAATTAATAGGAACATTCAAACCGTCGGTGGTGAGATAGGGAACACGCACTGCAACAATCAATAGTGCGCGGTCACAGAGAATCACTGCTTCAGCTCTTTAAACTAAGAGCAGCGTCGACAGGAAAGGCGTTTAGCAGCAGCGAGACGTGGAGTAAGTTCAGTCAATACTTTCACAAGAACGACTTCCGAGGAGCAAGCTTTGCATAAGGAAGCCTCTTGAAGACCTTAAGCTAAACATTACGCCAGCTGACGAACACGGAAAGTAAAACATGTAGTCGACCGTGCGGAGTTGGGAGGAGGGGGCAGCGCTTTATAAACTCGCTGTTACACCCACTCACTTTCAGTGTTTGGCTGTGCCATCTGCGTCTGTGATACGGGGAGAAGGCCAGCTCTTGTATGCTGCAGGATGAATACCGAAAGTACTACAGCTGTCGCAGAGAAGTCGGCAATTCCTGGCCGCGGTCTATTACACACAGGGACAGCTTTCGAGTTGCCCTCTGTAAGGCCAGAGGTCCGCATAGCCCTAACGTCTTCCGTCGTCCGACAGCCAGGAACATGCTGACATCTGAACGCGGAGTGAAGTAGAGGTCTGCACGGCGTCTGTGCTCGCTAGAACTGAAATGTGACAGTCCGGTAGATGTCATGTAGTCGCTTACCACGCTACGAGCAACTGCATTCGATTTTTTCGTGCCCATTCGAATATGCCGTACTTCAAATGCCCGACCGTATACTCTGAGAAAAGGGATAAACACACTTCTGTGATTTTCGTGCTTAAAAACACTCTAAGCTGTAAAGACTAGGCCACATCGTTTTATGGACGTATTTTAACACGACGTTTCCACTTTCCTTTAGAAAAAGGAAAATTTTTAGGTTTCAATTATTTCAACAATGTTTCACAGTCGCTTTTGTAGAAAGTAAGCGGTAGAAAAATCTGATTAATTTTCGCATTTGTTAGTGTAAAATATTAACTATTCAACGAACCATTTCATTTCAAATATTAGTAACAGTCTTTTTGAAATAACTAAATTTTTCTAGGATATACGTTTGATTCTCATATATGTACGACAGCGTGTATCTTACCGATCGCTATGACTTAGGTTATACATTACTGCAAGTCAAATTTTTCTACAACTATAAACGAGTTTCTCAATCCTACTGACATTGGTGACAATTGTGTCAATGCCGCGTTCGCAAGTCAATCGAACTTACGGTGTCAAACATTTGATGAGACTGAAACTAATTACTGTTATTATAGGACATGGTAACGAAAACTTGTGTGATTTTAATCGTCCAGCCTCAGAGAACTCCAAATACATAACTATTTTGCTATCAGCGACGACCGACTGCAGTGGAAAATCATCTTACGGTAGCACATACCTTGCAGCGCAGAAACATTCTTTGCCATTTCTTATGAGGTACAGAACAGAGATGATGCTATGTCGGCTATAATCACCCTTGTCATATTTGTTTCGTTCCATTTCTTCCTTTCACCCTACAGATTATACGAAGGTTGGAACTTAAATAGTGGCAAATATTTATTCACAACTGGTACAAAAGCTTTACATGTTTGCACCTGTTACTGTCCTTCAAAGTAGTCACCAGCGTTGTGTAGAACCCGTTGCCAGCGATGTGGAAGGCGTAGTACACAGTTTGCAGAGCCTGTCCTGCTGATGGTGCAAATGGAGTGATCTGCTGCCTGTCGAATCTCTGGTACAGGTCTGAAGCGAATGCCACGAAGTGATTCCTTCATCTTCGGAATCAAATCAAAGTCACAAGGACTTATGTCCGGGGAGTATGGTGGATGGTACAGTGCTTGCCGGCTCCATTGACAGAACAGAGCAGCCACAGCTTGCGCCGTATGCGCCCGCGCATTGTCCTGCAATACGATGAGTGGGTTGCGCCGAAAGTGTTGCCATTTCTTTCGCAAAGCTGGTCTCAGGTGACGCTCCAAAAACGAGCAGTAATACTGTGCACTGACGGTCTGCCGTGGAGGAATACAGTGACACCGTTACGTTAGACTGCTCGCTCACAAGTGACTCCTTCGATTGTGCGCAGGTCGGTGACATGGGACGGGTGAGCCCATTTCCTCTGACGTAAGGTAGGTATGTCAGCAACGTGTGCTATCAGCGACAATAGTATATGCCATTACTTTGTGTCTACACAGCAGTGTTGCCACTATTTAAGCTCCAACCCTCGTATTTAATGAGTGCATCGGAATGCATCCCTGCCGTATTTGCAGATGTTTGAAATTGAATTTATTTTGCATAAAATCGGATGCAACAGTGAAATGACGTGCAAGTTTTACATAACAACTAAGGTGATCTCTGAAACTTCCAACTAGCTCCAAAAAATGTTCAAATGTTTGTATAGCTTATGGGACTTAACTATGGGGTCATCAGCACCTAAACTTACAAACTACTTATGAACTAGCTTATACTAAGGAGGGCACAAATATCCATGCCCGAGGGGGGATTCGAACCCCCGACCGTAGTGGCCGTGCACACCGTGACTGGTGCGCCACAGACCACTTGGCCACCGCGGTCGGCCAACTAGCTCCATTTGCTGTTTTATTTTATTTATTGTAATTGATTTGTCCAAAACACTAGATATGTTTCCGCGTAAGTGCCGTCGTCAGGTGTCTTTCTGCAAAAACATTTTCTGTTGTAGCCAAGTACTGTATAAATATAAGTTACATAAATAAAATTTACAGCTGTCAATTACATAATGTAGTACATAAGGTATTCAGTGGTTTTAATTGCTTTGCACTATTTTTGATGTTGCGAGCGTGAAGGTCGGGGTGAGAGTTTAAAATAGAGAAAGTTTAATTTTTGAAACTCACAACCACGAGCTGCGAACCAAATTCCTATACATGCAAAAAACACTGGAACTGTTATTGTGACTGTTTGACTCGTTTTCTAGGGGATGATATCACACGTTCACAGGTTTCCTTCCCTGCATATGATTAACAAAACAAATTCATAATAAATTCAAGTTCATGAGAGAAAAAGGTGTACTAACTACTATTTTTGAAAACACGTGAAAGTTCACTTTATGTTGTTTATTTCACAATACTTGAACCCTGTGGCTGATACGTCTGTACGTCGGCACATTTATCAAATAAAGTTATAGCTCGAGAGCCCCCAGACAAAATGAATATTTGTCGCGAATTGTTTTCACACCACGTGGCTGTCTCAAACACCGTTTATGTTCATGCCTATGCGACGACACGTGTTACATTAACAAATCACAGTCACTTTAATTCAATGCGATGTACACCTTGTTCCACCGGCTGAATATTCACAAACACACAGTAGCACTCGATTTAACTTGGTTCAGTCTACGACGAGCAACCACACGTGGCGATTGCCACACACAAAACTCAAGTCACCACCTCGAGATCCACATGCCGACCGAGGCAGAGCGACCCCGCCAGGCCAGCCACACCACGTGCTCTCTGGAGTCCTCACTTCCTGCCCTCGTGCGCCAAAACTCAACTGCCGGGGTTTTTTCCCCTACGTCATCAACTTCCCCATGTAAGCTGTTGTAACCGATTTGCCAACGTACAGCGCTCAGCCAATACATTTCTAAAACTTTACTTAAAATCAAAATAATTACACTACACATTAAACAAATATTTTCTTACGTTTTTATATTAATATAAACATCCTTTGTACTGTTTATCATAATTGTGCAATTTCTTATACCACAGATAAGTGATTTAACTGAATACTTCAAGATAAAATACAAAATATTAATTTAAAATAAAATGAGAAATAGTTAATATATTATTTTTATAAACAAACATTGCCATGCTAGTTGTGTGACTGTCTTGTCTTCGTTGGTAATTTATTACTTTTCATTGTCAATTAAATATATTACGTTAGATGTGACTATATTAGCTAATGTATTGTTTATTTATCAACAGGCTATTTTGTAATGAGGGCCTTAAAGGTTCCTAACTGCATCATATTACTTCAAATGGCAGTAGTATTACAATATTTGTGCACTGCACTGTGCCTGGCACTCGCCATTGTCCCTCTCTCCCCTCACCGGAAACGAACTGTAAAATCCTAAGTTGGAACAAGCCACCAACGTCGGCCTGCTCGCTGGCCTCCCGTCAGCTACAAGCACACAGCAAATCTCAACGTGGAGAATTTCTACCTATGGCCTAACTATAAATGTTGTCACCCAACTGTGTACATACATTGCTACCATAATTAATAAGATTAAAATTGTGTAACATTTAGTGCATTGGCATGGTCAATGTTTGCAGTGAACTTCATACTGGTTAATTATCAAATGCTATTAATTACCAGTATTTCTATTGGGCGGTAATCTCACAATGTGTTATTTTATATTTACATCTACGAATCCGAAACCCATGTGGTCTCCTTGTCAGTCCCACTCACAGTTTTAATTTTTCAGAGTGTTTGCTAAATTTCGTCTTTGAGATGGGGAACAAAGAGAAAAATATTTCCGTTTGACTATATTCATGTCATATTTTTGAATTCTGAAAGCATTTGCTACAATTCGGCACTATCGTACGGTGAATAAAATGTGTACATATGAGATATCTGTCAGATTTGTTCAAAAATGTTCAAATGTTTGTTAGCTTATGGGACTTAACTGCGTGGTGATCAGTTCCTAAACTTACAATCTACTTCTAAACTACATTATACTAAAGACAGCACAAACATCCATGCCCGCGCTTGGCCACTCCGCCGCGGCGTCAGATGTTTCAACACTTGCAGCGAATTACTTGTAGATAATAGTAATTCGTTTTGTACTATCGCGATATAGGGGAGAGAGTGTCACGGAAATTATGCACAAGTTGGAGTAGAAATCATTAAAACAAAGGCGTTATTTGTTGCGTCGAGATCTCAAAAATGTTCAAATGTGTGTAAATCTATCGGACCAAACTGCTTGGTCATCAGTCTGTAGCTTACAATCTACTTAAACTAAGGTAAAATAACCTAAGGACAACACACACACCCATCACCCATGCCCCAGGAAGCACTCGAACCTCCGACGGCGAGCAACCACGCGCTCCGCAGCGAGGCGTCTTAGACCGCTTTTTTTTTTTAATGTTCTGAAAGTGAAAAAATTAAAATTTTTGCTTGTGAGAATGCTCGATCTAAGAACCTCTCGCTCCACACGCTAACTATGGATTTTTTTTTCTGGCGTTGGCGCCTTACTACCATATCCTCCATAAACTAAACATCTCGCCTGCCAAAAAAAAAAAAAAAAAAAAAAAAAAAAAAAAAAAAAAAAAAAAAAAAAAAAAAAAAGATCTAGTGCCACCGCCACTTTTATACTAAATGAAAAATTAAACTAAGGGAAAGGATATGGGGTAGGAAAAGAAACAATGAGTGTTGATAGCGCCTTTCTTTATTTATTTATTTTTCTGTGAAGCAGCGACACTCAGGCCCCATTCTGCCCAGATGGCCGTTTCTGCACGAAATATCAGTTCACCGACAGTTTCAAGGTTCGTCTTCTCGTAGGTCTACTGTCGCAGTAATTTCCGTGCTCTCTCAGTTATCGGTGTTTCTGGCTTCGGTTGTCCGACATGCATAGTCCCTGACACCGTCAGTTACCAGAATCGTGCATCGCCATTGAGTTCTTCAGAACACTATAAACAGCTAACAAAAAGCTCACATTCTAAAAGAAAGAGAAAAAAAAACTTAAAGAAGATTGCGCACATGCCGGTCCCATCTGCGGACTATTTTCGCTGATTCTGATCGTTATGCATTTGGTCGTATGTTAAGATTCATTACAGCGGTCGTCCCCTATCCGGCACTCCCCAGCTGCGAGGGGGGTTGGTGAAGAGACTACGTAGGTAATCGGCGAAGAGCTGTCGGTATCCAGGTGTGATCTCGAGTATGTGATGTTGCTCTTAGAGGAATTGACAGTAATCAAGTACCGACTTCTCATCTACTTTGAAAAGGTAGTAAAAAGACATGCCTTTGATCCATGTGAGAGCGTGTTTTTTCGCTGTCGGAAAATATGTGTGCTCCAGACAGAGGAGGAGCCTGGGGTCAATCGCGTTAGGCGGGACGCGAAGGTAGCAGGCAAGAATCTTCTGTACCAGCGTCCATACTTCGACAGCAGATTCACATGTTAAGCGGTGCTCATCATTGTCCATAAGGTGGCATTCCGGGCAAAGGGGCGAATCCACCATCCTGATAGCGTGCAGCCGGTGTCTCGTCACACATTTCCGATTGACGACGTGGTACCACGTCGCTCTTAGGGATGTTGAACTGCTTTCCACACCTTTGACCATTGTGTGGACGGTGCTTTACTCTCCATCACATTTTGAGGGACTGCCCTCAGCAACAATCGGTAAATTTCCTTTGCCTTTGGGGCTCGAGTGCTGGGGAGCTTAGGGTGCAAGTAGCTATATTCGAGTATGAAAGTCGCAATGTGGTCAAGAGGGGAAGCGACGTATCCAACGCAACTGGTGGCAGGATCGACGTAGGCATCGGCTCCTCCAGCAGGACGCCCGTTAGTGAGGTATGTCGACGTGTCCTCAGTGTCACCATCGCTGTGTGGCCCTCGTTTTGACCTTGATAAGTCCGAGTCCACCGTCACGCTGTGGAAGGTAAGAGTATCATATCGGACTTTGAAAATGTATCCAGCAGGCCGATTGCAGGTTGCGT
Source organism: Locusta migratoria (assembly GCA_026315105.1). Classification (NCBI taxonomy): domain Eukaryota; kingdom Metazoa; phylum Arthropoda; class Insecta; order Orthoptera; family Acrididae; genus Locusta; species Locusta migratoria. The sequence continues at coordinate 26,278,596 of CM048755.1, read as the reverse complement.
GTCATCCATGCCGGCAGTGGGAGCACCTCAGCCATATGTATTATCTTGGTCGCCACGTAAATGTTAAGGTATTCGACACGTTGTAATAGGTCCATTTGTCAGTGTAGGTTGTGGCGTACCTCTCTGCGTACGACTTGCAGTAATCTTCTGTAGTTCATTGCTGCTGTGCGGCGCATGTCCTGTGTAAACGTGATTCCTAAGTTCCTGAGAACATCTGCCCGTGGAAATGGGGTCACACAATCTTCAGGTAGGCCTCTTCCAATAAATATTGCTGCCGATTTGGTGACATTCATGACGCTTTTCGCCACAAAACCATATTGTCGGATCCAATCAATCGCTAAGCGGACCTTATCACCAGATTGTACCAACAGGAGAAGATCATCCGTATATGCCCTGCAGCTGAAGGTGTGACCTTAGGGTAATTCCCGAGATTTTTCCCTTCAGTGCTCCTATGAGTGGTTACAGAGCAATAGCGTAAAGGATCATGGAGAGTGGGCATCCTTGTCTAACTGAACGCCGAATTGGCAAAGAATCAGTTACACGACCATTCACCAGTACACGAGATGTAGCGGCGCGTAATAGGCGCAGTATGATGTCCTTAAATTCATTTGGAAAGCCCATTCGATCCAACACTGCCATGAGAAATTTCAAATGTTCAAATGTTTGTATAGTCTATGGGACTTAACTACGGGGTCATCAGTCCCTAAACTTACAAACTACTTACTAACTAGGACGGCACAAATATTCATGCCCGAGGGGGGATTCGAACCCCCGACCGTAGCGGCCGTGCAGACTGTGACTGGAGCGCCTCAGTCTCCTCGGCCACCGCGGCCGGCATGAGAAATTTGTGGTGTACCCTGTCGAATGCGTGATCGAAATCAATGTCGATCAACGCTGCTGCGAGACGACAGGAAATGACGATGCCTATCACATCCCTACATTCACTAGTATCTGTTTGCATGTTGGTCTCTCTTTCTCGTGTAGTTTGTTCTATGGAAAGGATTACTGGTAGGACTTTCTTGATTCGTGCCGCTAGTAGTCGGGCGAAAATTTTATAGTCCGAATAGTATGAATCAGCACGGGTTTAGAAAACATCGTTCATGTGAAACTCAGCTTGCCCTTTTCTCACATGACATCTTGCGAGCCATGGATGAAGGGCAACAGGCGGATTGTGTTTTTCTCGACTTCAAAAAGGAGTTCGACGCGGTGCCACACTACAGACTGCTAACGAAGACACGAGCTTATGGAATAGGTTAAAAGATTTGTGACTGGCTGGAAGACTTCCTAAGTAATAGAACGCAGTAGTTGTTCTCGACGGCGAGTGTTCATCAGAGACGAGTGTATCGTCAGGCGTGCCCCAGGGGAGGGTGTCGCCTGTAACTGACTGTAATAGCATACAGGATGACTTAGACAAAATTTCTAGTTGCTGCGAAGAATGGCAGCTAGCTCTCAATGTAGAAAAATGTAAGGTGATGCGCATGAGTAGAAAAAGCAATCCCATAATGTTCGAATACAGCATTAGTAGTGAGCTTCTTGATGCTGTCGCGTCGTTCAAATATCTAGGCGTAACATTGCAGAGCGATATGAAATGGAAAGAGCATGTAAGGACAGTTGTGAGTAAGGCGGACAGCCGAATTCGGTTTATTGGGGGAATTTTGGGAAGATGTGCTTCACATGTAAAGGAGACCGCGTATAAAACGCTTGTACGACCACGTCTTGAGTATTGCTCAAGTGTTTGGGACCCGCAGCAGATCAGTTTAAAGGAAGACATAGAGGCGGTTCAGAGGCGAGCAGCTAGATTTGTTGCCGGTAGGTTCGACCAATGCTCGAGTGTCACGAAAATGCTCCGGCAACTCAATTGGGGATCGCTGGAAGAAAGACGATGTTCTTTTCGTGAATTTCTGTTAAGAAAATTTAGAGGGCCGGAATTTGAAGCTGAGTGTAGTACGATCTTGCTGCCGCCTACTTACATTTCACGTAATGATCACAGAGACAAGATAAGAGAAATTAGGGCTCGTACGGAGGCATATAGGCATTCTTTTTTTCCTCGTTCAATTTGGGAGTGGAATAGGAAAGGAAATGCCTAGTATTGGTACAGTGTACCCTCCGCCACGTACCTTACGGTGAATTGCGGAGTATGTATGTAGATGTAGCAACGTTATTGGACGGTAGTCTTCAATCCTCTGTCCTCGTGAAGGTTTGTGCATGGGGATAAGGAGTCCTTCGAAGAAAGCCGATGGAATATGAAAGCCAGGAAACATCAGCTCTCAGTACATACTGACCCAACGTGGCATCATCAGGGTACGGAAAGTTCGATAAAATTCGATCGACAGTCCATCTGGCCCGGGTGGTTTATTCAGCGCAGCTTTATCGATTTCATCCTCGATGTCATCCCACGAAATCTCCTCTAAAAGTGAAGCCGCAGACGTGGCGTCGAAGGTGTGTTAGACGTATTGCAAGACGTCGTTTTCGTCCCCCTCCTCTGTGTTGTCTTCCTGGTAAAATCGTCGATAATGACAAAAGCTTCTACAATGGTCATCTTCGAGTCAGTAATCTGCTTCGCGGTCATTTCTTGGGCACAGCGTCTGGCACTACAGACCAACATTGCCACTGTTAGGAAAGGTCAAAGAAGTGTCCTATTAAGGATAACTGGAGCCTTCAACACTACCTCGGACGAAGCACTCTGTGTGGTACTGGGGATACCACCAATAGACCTTACCATACGACTAAGAGCTGCTATGTACTGGCTGAAGGCGGGGAAATACGACAAGGTCCACTTGTTGGATAAGAGATAACAGAACGGAGCCAACTAATTAAATGGAGAATGGACACATGGCAAAGGGAATGGGATAACTGCGAGAAAGAACGACGTGTCTATGACTTTTTCCCGAACATAAGGGAACGTCTTCGAATAGGTCATATCTATCCCAGCGGGGTTGTGATCCACTGCCTAACGGGAAACGACCCCTACCCCACGGGTCTCAGTGACAATGAACGGATGGGACATAGTGAACAGGCTAACGGACGAAGTCTTACTACGGGAAAAATACGAGTACACACAGAACGTAAGACGTAATGCAACACGAAACGCTCACATCAGAAGACAAAACACTTATGATGAAACTGACACTGAAAGCGCAAACAGTGCAAATTACACCACAGATGGCAGCCCCGACACAGAAGACGATATAAACACATGCCAAATGTTACTTGCAGATATAGGTCATCATAGGAGTCTCCAAATGAGAAAACTCCAGGATGGCAGGGCTCGAAGTCAATTACGAGGCCTCCCACCCTGGACTTTCCTCCCTTATTCTTCAGACTATCACTTAAACCAATCTTTCCTATCTTCTATTATTCTCTTCCTAAAATAGTTGATGTTTTTAAGTTGCCTTTCCATTTTCCTTATGATAAGTTTTTAAGTTTTTCTATGTATTTTTTATCTAATCACTGTAAATGTATAAAGAAAATAATGTATCACAGTCGCATAAATGTATCACATAGTTTTTGTAATCACGACCAGCTATATACCCAAAGGCAGCTGGTCCACAACAAGGGTAAATAAATAAATTTCCGCATCCCGAGCAGGTCTTCGGTTGTCCATCATAGATGACTATAGTGCGGCAGCCGCCGATAGATATATATGAAGGAACATGGCGTCGAAGTTCAATACGGACCTGCCGCAAGACAGGATACGTTTGGAACTGCATCCACTTCTCAGCAACGTGACTGCACCGTGCGATAGGGGCGGAGCGCCGCCACGACCTCTTCTGCTGGAAGTTCGAAGGGGAGTCGAAGATCCTGATGGTACGAAGTTCCAGTCCAGCGTGGTCGATTGTTACACTACCCACATTGCCATCAGAGCGACAGAAACGAAGCTCTCGTTTCGTCTCCCGAAGAATCCTTTCACATGTTGCTTAATTGATGATCGCCGGCCGCGGTGGCCGAGGTGACTGAGGCGCTCCAGTCACGGTCAGCACGGCCACTACGGTCGGGGGTTCGAATCCCCCCTCGGGCATGGATATTTGTGCCGTCCTAGTTCGTAAGTAGTTCATAAGTAGTTTGTAAGTTTAGGGACTGATGACCCCGTAGTTAAGTCCCATAAGGTTAACAAACATTTGAACATTTTAATTGACGATCTTCACATAAGCTACACTGCTCACTATTGACAGGTGTATGCCAAGAACGTCGGCCGTCGGAATTTTCACTTCACCTCGAATAAATCGATCTAGTTCGAGTGCCTTCGGTCTTGCAAACTCGTTTTGGAACGTGAATTTTAGCGTCGATTTGCGGTACTGGTTCGCCATGTTGATCTATATAAATATGCCGTCACGCATGGAAACGGCAGAGTACGGCGTAAACAAACCCGAGCGCTGGCTCCGCGGCAGCGAACACAACAGCGTGTCCTCGCCGTGTAAAAACAGACCGCTCGGCTACTCCACCGCGGCGCGACGAGACCTGTTTGTGAAATTTCTTTCACCAACTTTCTCTTTCGAATGCGAAAGACATAGGAAGACATGATCATGAAAATAAAATAAGAGGAATCAGATCGGAAACGGAAAGATTTAGGTGTTCCTTTTTCCCGCGAGCTATTAGAGACTGGAACCGTAGAGAAACATTATAAAAGCGGTTCAATAAACCCACTGCCATGCACTTCAATGTGGCTTGCAGAATGTTCATGTAGATGTAGAAATTCGTGGGTTCTCGAAGCCGGCCGCGGTGGCCGAGGGGACTGAGGCGCTCCAGTCACGGTCTGCACGGCCACTACGGTCGGGGGTTGAAATCCCCCCTCGGGCAAGGATATTTGTGCCGTCCTTAGTTGTAGGTAGTTCATAAGTAGTTTGTAAGTTTAGGGACTGATGACCCCGTAGTTAAGTCCCATAAGCTATACAAACATTTGAACATTTTTGGGTACTCGAAGAGTGTTTCCTTTTCTATTTAATATTGTTTATTGAACTATTGGCTGAGAATGTGGGGCGCTGACCAGTCCCCCTCCATACATGCTTCCGCCGGCCGCGGTGGCCGAGGGGACTGAGGCGCTCCAGTCACGGTCTGCACGGCCACTACGGTCGGGGGGTTCGAATCCCCCTCGGGCATGGATATTTGTGCCGTCCTTAGTTGTAGGTAGTTCATAAGTAGTTTGTAAGTTTAGGGACTGATGACCCCGTAGTTAAGTCCCATAAGCTTAACAAACATTTGAACATTTGATTTGACGCTTTCGGGCAGAGGATGATACAGTGGCCGGTCGGAACCCGTTGGAGCTTCGAGGCCTGTGTGAAATGGCGTTCATTTCAGTTATTGAATTATAATGCCAGTAACGTGGCACCAATATGAAATGTATGACGGCGAAATTACAATATGAAAGATTTAAACAACGGCTTACAATTATTTTACAATATAACATAGGTAGAGGAGAGAGAGGCACGTTTAGGCACGAGACGCGCTTACCCAGCGCACTTTTCACAGGAAAACTGTTGCTGGGCTGCTAAGTGCAATTTAAGGTTAGAGCTGCCATCTAGTGAGGACTCAAGCTGTACGTCTCAATCTGATGGAAGGTCTTTGCATGAATAACACATTTGTGTTTCTGAGTAAGGTAAGTAAATTTTATCTACTGAAGTATCGAAACTTCTAGGGAGTGTTTGTTTTAGAATTGAAAATACGTAAATATATGATCGATTGTAGAAGATTATTGTACTTTACACGGTACATTTGTATAATCTGAGAGCCGCGGTGGAATGGCCGAGCACTCTGGGATGGGTTGGGTAGTTTGGTTGGGATAGGGGGACTAAACTGATAAGGTTGTCAGTCCCCGGTGGGGAGGGGAAGGAGTGAGGATAGGAAAGGAGGGGAGGGGAAAAGGAAATGCAGTCCGGGATGTAAAACAGGAAGGAAGACTGCATTAACTCGGGGCCCCGTGCTTGCCACGCACGTACTCACGAAAGAACCGCGAGCCCCTGGGGGGGGGGGGGGGGCGAGCGCTCTAAGGCGTCTTGCTTGCTGAGCGTGCTTGTTCAACGTCAGAGGTTTGAGTCCACTCTCGGAAATGTGTGTTTTTGTGTGTGCGTTTTTGTGTGTGTGTGTGTGTGTGTGTGTGTGTGTGTGTGTGTGTGTGTGTGCGTGTGTGTTTGTTTGTTTTGTTGAGTTTTCCTTACGTTAGTTTAAGAAGTTTGTAAGCCTAGTAACTGATAAGCATTTTTAGTAGTTAAGTCCCTTAGATTTACAAAAATTTGAACATTTTGTAATCTGGACTTTTCAACTAGTTCGAATATTCCGATGCGGCATGATTACGCATTTATGTTGAGCACGTTTATTCACTGTTTTACACTACGTAAATTATTTAACCAAATTATAGCTGGATATAAAGTGAGAGGGGTCTCACGACTGAATACATTACCTTTTTACGAATCCGGTCTCATCTTATCTTGCGTTACTAACAGACCAGCCGAAACATCATTGAGACAGATAATCTCTGCAATAACCACACTTCCTGTTGGGCAGCAGAAGCGTCCGCAAGCCGTATGCCGACCATGTCGCACTGTGTGTCTTCTACATCACCTTAGTGGTGGTGGATAGGGCTTTTGGGCGCACGCCAGCTACTCTTCAGCGCCTTACATCACCTTGGTCCTTATGTGGTTTAACAAAACCCTGAAAAAATAAAGACCACCCCAAACAGCACGATTAAGGCTTGAAAACAATAAGTGGAAGTAAAAGAGAAAATTATTCCTTCCAAATAACTTCTCCAGCAAGGAAACCTTAAGAAACAGGAGTTTGAAACCCATCCTAAAAAGTGGAGATACAGGAAAAGAAAAGGAATTGATAAAAGATATAATTGAATTCAATTAATCTGAAGCAGAAAAAGTTAACTGTATGAGAAAACAGACTGCTAAGGGGAAGAAATTGCTAAGAAATAATAATAAAAAACAAAGAAGACTGTGGATTGGTCTACTTCTGACGAAAACTATAAAAATTAGCTAAGTATTTAAAAAATCGGCCACGTTCTCTGTTCCTTAGATGTAAAAGTTGGCTCACAACGACTGTGCACAAATTGCAACCCGAACAATGATGGTAAAAAGTACTTTAATTAATATTCAAACTTTTATGTATAGCGTATTACCCTAACGATCAGACGTTAGTCGAAAATGGATTTTACTGCCAGTAAAACTGTTAAGTTTTACCACATTAATCCGTGTAAATGAACCTGAATTTGTTTGTCTATAAAAAATTTAAAAACGTTATAAACGTGATGTGTTTATTCATTGTTGTGTGCTATGAGATGCGTTTACGTGGCCATAGGTGGCTAACTGTCCCTTCACTTGGGGCACGTTTGCGCACTCGCCTCGAGCCTGCTTAAATTATTGTGTGCTCTTAAAAGTGACAATGAGCTACAAATATTATTCCAAATTATGCTTTAATCATTTTATAAGATTAACAAATTCAAAGACGACAAATGTAACGCAAACGTTTACGAAAATCTCAGAATACATCGGCGTAAAAATGCCCTTGTATCGCCTACAATACTTACACCTAAAACAACCTGACTTGTAAAATAGAGAAAAAAAATTAAAGGTGCTCAACATACGGAAACCAAATCTCAAATACAGGGTGATCGGAATTTTTTCTTAACAAACTTCTAGGACTTGTAGTAGGATGGTGAGTACATAATATTTTGATAAGGAACCAATCACCAGAAAAATTCAGTGAAGCAATGAGCACTTCATTATCTTTTACTCTGTGAAACAAATCTGTTCTATTACAAACCCTTTGCTTTCCATATTTTAGGACAAGGTGACATGAACCAAAACAACGAAATGTCTAAAATGGCTTTAAGAGCAATGAGCACGTAAGTATGTCTCTTCCGCTGGTGAAGTGATCACAGATGATAAGGTATTCATTTCAAGACCACGTTTACTAGAATGTTTTTCTTAATTGTCTCATATCATCTCCACCTAAAATTGTTGACGGCATTTGTTCCACAGGTCAAGGATATAGAAGCGCTCACTGCGTCAGTGTATGACGTTTTCGGACACTTCCCACTACAAGTCTTCGAAGTTTGTAAGGGGAATTTCCGAATACCCTTGTAAAAACGTGGCAATCACATACAAAACAAAAAAGACTTCGTATATTTGAGAATTTTCCTGACATAATGAAACAGGAGCACTTGTAGGAGGGGCACCTTCAGTTGTACAAGTTTTCGCAAGACTGACAGAGGTATTTTTCGAAGAAAGTGCATCAAATAAACGGTTGACGTAGAAAGGGTTGGTTATCCAACATGCCTATCCGTTTCGAAGGGAGTTTTACACGGGCTTTAATTTTCACAGTATGAACAAATGATCTGGTGGACACTGTTGGAAATTTCAGGATGCTGCATGCGAGTGGTACTATTGTAAACAGGATAAGAGCAACGCAAGAAAAATATAACAAAATCCACGGATATTTGCTATGGATTAACGCGTCGTTTAGGAATGGGGGATTAATGATTTATTATCCAAATTTATGTAACGAATTGTACATAAATGATTTGAAATATTCATATTTGTTTGATAAACAGCTTGGGAACAGTAACTTGAAACACTGACAACAGTAAAAATAGTTTAGGAATATCCGTCTGGAATGACAGTAAGTACTGAGCACACGTAAGGAACAAAATATGACAGTGATAAAATGCCTGAGGTCGTGACGCAACAAATAAGCATGGCCACGAAAAGCTATCCAACTACTGAAAAGAATATTATGTTGGTGGTAGTGGTTTGAATGAAATGTCTTTATAAAATTGTTTGGAAGTACATTCTAGAGACATTTGCCATACTTTTATTCGCTTCGTAGATCCTGTAGAAAAGTTTCTTTTAGTGGTATAATGGTGTTAGTGTCAACTGATGATTACGCCATCATTCACAGACTAAGGGTCATGAATATTAGTACAGAAAAAAATTATTAGAAGCAACATAAACATACTCCTCGCGGTTGTAAATGTAGTTTAAGATACTGGGCCCCAATAGGACTCACTTTCTTTTAGGTTTTGCTTTTAATCTTCAGATCACATATGACTGTGGTGAGGTCACTGCCGAGCACTGGAAATTTCTTTCGATCGTTGTCGTCAAACTTGACGACATTCCTAAAATTTGCATATTTTTGGTTACTATTAGATAAAAAAGAAAGCGAAAGTTTGTTAAATGGAATATGTGTTCAAAATGTTGAAACGAAGCTGTAAATTTTTTAATTGATAATTGCGGAGATACACATTATGACTTTTTACTCGTGTTCTTTTGACGGTATGGAAAGTATAATATCACCGGAGGTAAGCTGATGGCAAGTACTCTTAATAAAAGTTCTTGATGACATAAGTTCGTATTTTTAAAGGTCGCTGAAAACAGAGAACGACGGGGAATTTGAGCCGAAGCATAACTCCGAAAGTGAGAAAATTAAACAATGTTAAAAGCCATCAATCAAACAGAGCGGCAAACCAGCCGTGCGTAAATTAAGTTCCCGGCGCAGCGTAAACAAATCTGCCGGGGCGGACACAGTGGGTCGCTTCTTCGCTCAAACATTCGCTGCTGCCTCGCTGCGACGCCGCCGCTACACAATTACTACTATACGACTCCAATCAAAATATCGTGCACTCACCTGCAAAACGTAAGGACGAGGCAGATGGATTAACATAACGCGACAATTTGGAACAACGCTCGCAAGTGATATACAGGGTGTTTTTCGCACCCTGTACAAACTCTAGCGATTAATCATGGAGAGATACGGAACAAAAAAGATCTAATGAAGTTATTTCCAATAATGCGTGGTTTCCATGCTAGAGACCATTTCAAACTCAAAATTCAAGTGTTTGTAAATCTATGGGACTTAACGTCTTTGCTTACTAGTCCCTAGACTTACAAACTACGAGGCGCGTCCAGAAAGTAAGTTCCGTTTAAATTTATCTCCGCTGCAGCGCTGCGATTGCAGTTCCGCACATGCGCTGTAGACGATGTGTATCAAGGAGAAGAACGTGCGCCATTTGGAGATCGCTGTCAGTTACGTACGCTTTGCTGTGCTTGTTTGAAATGTCGGCGCTGATTGAAAATCTCGCCGCCTGTGAAATAAGGTCGGTGATTCGGTTTCTGAATGCGAGGAAAGTGAAAACAAGTGAAATTTATCGGCAAATTTGCGATATTTACTGACCAAATGCGATGAGTGATTCGATGGTGAGAAAATGGGTCCGACAGTTCAATGGCGGGCGTAGTGATGTGCACGATGAAGAACGAAGTGGGCGTCCACCTTTGGTTACAGAAGAACTGGTTCACGCGATTGATGACAAGATCCAGGAAAATCGTAGGTTTACAATTAGTGCTCTCGCTATGGACTTCCCCCAAATTTCACGATCACGGATGCATTAAGACACAGGTGGCAGATTTCTATGAAGAAGGTTTATAAAACCTGGTGCCACGCTATGACAAATGCCTGCAAAATATCGGCAGTTATGTGGAAAAGTAGTTTAAGAGTTGTAGAATTTTGTGCAATAAAAATTTCTTCTGTATCTGTGTACAATTTCATTTTATTACCAAACGGAACTTACTTTCTGGACGCGCCTCGTACTTAAACTAACCTAAGGCCAACACACACACCCATTACGGGAGAGGCTATTTATTTAGTCATTATTCGTTACAGACACTGCGGTTTAAAATGCAGCCACGTCTGAAAATTGTTTCCATGTGGCTCAAACGCATGCCTATTCATGCTACCTTTGGCACACAAGAGCTAACAACAAGCACTGACGACAACGCTGCATGAATACGCAGCTCCAGTTTCTCTACAGAGCTGATTCTTTTTGCTGAGGATACGAGTATAGTTATCACACCTGACAGACATGAACTCACTGAAGAAATTTCAAACGACTTCTTTCAGAAAATGGACTATCATTAAATTTTGATAAAACACAGTAACTGGAAGCCGGCCGCGGTGGCCGAGGGGACTGCGGCGCGTCAGTCACGGTCTGAACGGCCACTACGGTCAGGGTTCGATTCCCCCCTCGGGCATGGATATTTGTGCCGTCCTTAGTGTTAGCTAGTTCATAAGTAGTTTGTAAGTTTAGGGACTGATGACCCCGTAGTTAAGTCCCATAAGCTATACAAACATTTGAACATTTTTTAGTAAATGGAATGACACCATTAATAAATATAGACTTTGATTAGAAATCTGTAGCAAAGGTAGAATATTCAAATTTTTAGGTGTATGCATTGATGAGAGGTTGAATTGGAAAAAGACACATTGAAGATCTGCTGAAACGTTTGAGTTCAGCTACTTATGCTATTAGGGTAATTGCAAATATTGGTGATATACATCTCAGTAAATTAGCTACCTATGCCTATTTTCATTCCTTACTTACGTATGGCATCATTTTCTGGAGTAATTCATCATTGAGTAAAAAGGTATTCAAATCACAAAAGCGTGTAATCAGAATAATTGCTGGAGACCATCCTCGATCATTCTGCAGACACTTATTTAAAGAGCTAGGGATCTATATAGTAACTTCACAGTATATATATTCACTTATGAAATTTATTACCAGTCGCACCGACTTCAAAAGCAATAGCAGTGTACATAACTACAACACTAGGAGAAAGAATGATCTTCACTATTCAAGATTAAAACTAGCTTTGGCACAGAAAGGGGTTAATTATGCTGCCACAAAAGTTCTTGATCACCTAGCAAACTGCATCAAGAGCCTGACAGATAGCCAACTAGCATTTGAAAATAAATTAAAAGAATTTCTGAATGGCAACTGCTTCTACACTACAGACGAATTTTTATATATAAATTAGTAAATCTGAAAAACACGAAAAAATAATAATAATAACAAAAATTGTCATGTAATATTTAGTACAAAGTAATAATTTGTTAAGACATCTTTCATTAACCTGACACGTTCCACATCATTACGAAGTATTCATGATCTATGGAACAAGTACTAATCTATTTTAATATACACCCTGAAATGGACTTTGCGTACATCGATACTTTTGAAAAGAAAAAAAAAAAAAAAATGTTAAAATGTTTGTTAAGCTTATGGACTTAACTGCGCGGTCATCAGTCCCTTAACCACAAATCGCACGGATTGAGATTTAATGACCTCCTCGTACACGGTGGATAAAATCACCATGTATATCGAAGGTGCAACTGTCACGCAGTGAATTCAGTACAAAACTGGAGAGAGTATTCCTTGAAGCCAAGCCGTGGCGCTGTAGGTTACAGCCGCCATGCTAGGTTGGGGCAAACAATTCTGCTGAAAAGGATTAATGATATTACTGTTCACTAGCACCGTGTGACGTTGTCTTGATTGCTAGTAACTGAATGGAAAGAACGGATCGAAAGTCGCAATCGCTGATAATGTTAACAATCCCGAATGCCCCTCGCCAAAATGGCAGACCTGCCAGACGTCGTCATGGATTTCTAAGCAAAGATGCCTTTGAGTAATTACTCAAGTTTAGTATTGAGATCACGTCTGTTACTGAGTCAGATATCAAACACCCGAGCATCGAAGTTCAAGATGTCAGTAATGTTTACCACGTTGAGAAGAACTCCGACAAGAGAATAGCGCTTCGAAACGTAGGGGGAAATACAGAATACAGGTTGCAGCATCAATGTCGTGGCGTTTGCAGCATAAAGAAATCTTAAGAACGAAGGAAAATCAGAATTTAACGTCCCGTGGACATCGTAGTTATTACACACGCCCAGATTTGTCAGGGTTGGGGAAGCAAAGTAACTCCAATTCCAAAGAAAGGAAGTGCAGACAAGTGTAAAAACTACACTACTGTCGCTTTAGTAAGTCATTGTTGGAAAATATTAACACAAGTTTTTTAAAGAAGAATCGAAAACCTCGCTGAAGATCAGTTTGGCTTTAGGAGAAATGTAGGAACGCGTGAGGCAATACTTACATTATGACTTGTCTTAGAAGTTAGATAAGGAAAGGCAAATCTTTTCAACTTTTGTAAATTAGGAGAAAACTTGTGACAATCTTAACTTCAACACACTCTTTCAAATTCTGAAGGTTGGAGGCCTAAAATCTAGGAAAGGAAAAGTTGTGTTCAACTCGTACAAAAATTTGACAGCAGTTATAAGGGACGGAAGGCAGGAAAGGGACGCAAAGGGAATAAGACAGTGTTGTAGCCCTTCCCGAATGTTATTCAATATATACCGGGCGATCAAAAAGTCAGCATAAATTTGGAAACTTACGGAATAATGTATATAGAGAGGTAAAAATTGATACACATGCTTGGAATGACATGGGGAATTAGCATAACAAATTAAGACAAAGCAAAGACGATGTTCTTTACATGAAATGCTCAATATGTTCATCATCATTCCTCAACAACAGCTGTAGTCGAGGAATAATGTTGTGAAGAGCACTGCAAAGCATGTCCGGAGTTATGGTGAGGCACTAGCGTCGGATGTTGTCTTTCAGTATACCTAGATATGTCGGTCGATCACGATACACTTGCGACTTTAGGTAACCCCAAAGCCAATAATCGCACTTACTGAGGTCTGGGGACCTGGGAGGCCAATCATGACGAAAGTGGCGGCTGAGCACACGATCATCACCAAACGACGCGCGTAAGAGATCTTTCACGCGTCTAGCAATATGGGGTGGAGCGCCATCCTGCATAAAAACCATACGTTCCCGCCCACACCGTAAATTCCTCCGCTTCACTAAATCGCCAGGTAACAGTTCATGATGCCGCTGGATTTTGTAAGGATAGCCTGACTTGTTAACCACAGCATCACACTGTTTTGACTTCGTCATCGTCTTGCTCGGTCTCAATCCCAAACAAAACACTACGAGAAACATTAGGAAAGTCATCCCGCAAGGAGGAAATCGTAAAGCGTCTGTTTTCTCTCACATTATTGTCCACTTTCTGCACCAAACTTTCATTAACGACCGAAGGACGCCCACTCCGTTGCTCATCATGCACATTTGTGCGGCCATCTTTAAATGCTATCACTCACTTTCTTAACCATTCCATCACTCATAATGTTTCTCCGTAAACTGCACAGATCTCACGATGAATATCGATTGCTTTTAGGCCTTTAGCACTAAGAAATCTTATAACAGCCAGTATTTCACAGTCGGAAGAATCACACTGTAATGACGTAGGCAACAGATGTAGGTACCCAGTGCGAATAAAATTGAGATATCTTACCACGTCTTTTTTTTAATTTCAAAACGGTACTTACTTTTTAAAAAAAAGCCCTTGACCGCGTTCGGGTCAGCAGTCGTCAAACGGAAGGTTTTAAGAAATGTATTTAGTTTTATATTAGCTGCATTAGTTTTTTGGCAGGTAAATATAACATGAAAATCGACACAAAGACGACAGAGATCATGGTATGCAGCCGCGAGCAAATTACAACTGAAATTAAGATTAATGATGTACCATTGAAACAAGTTAACGTGTTTACCTATTAAGGCAGTAAAATCACACCATATAGCAAAAATTTAGCGTACATAAAAAAGAATTGCGCAAGCTAAAAAAGCCTTCAGCAATAAACAGATGCTTCTTACATCAAGAAATATAAAAGAAGAGACCAAAGAAGCATCTATAAAATGCTATATTTGGAGTGTGGCACTGTATGCCTCCGAAACTTGGATACTCAGCATTTGCGACAATGGAAGACTGGAAGCATTTGATTTGTGGTGTTGGAGGAGGATGCAGAAATCCCTTGGACGGCAAAGATGGCAAATGAAGGAGTTCTTATAAGAATTGTCGAAAAAAGAACTCTTTTCAAAATGATAATGAAGAAAAGAGACAAGTTAATAGGTCATCTATATAGCCACACTGAGTTTATAATCAATGTTATGGAAGGAATGGTAGAAGGGAAAAGAGGCAGAGCAAGTCCCAGTTCGCAGTACTTGAAACAGATTCAAAAAGATATAGGAGTGGAATCATATCAGGAAATGAAGAGGCTATCAGAGAACACAGAAGTGTTGAGGAGAAGAATTGCTGATAACCAATCTTCGGATTGAGAACGAGAGAGATCAGCTTAATGATACATTTGAAATTTTTACACAATTGTTTGATGATAGGTTGTTACAAAGCCAATTAATAAGACCAATGACATGTTAAATAGTTCGTAAAAGGACACGAAAGATAAGAACCAACAAGCGATAATCTTACTAGCTATAAACGAGGATCCCAATTTTGAAATGTATTTATTACTCAAGGAAAGAAATTTTTGAAACAGTGAAGTTTCTGGATATGCGACAATCAGAATAAATCAAACGTAATGCACTTACTTTCACAATGCACATTTCTGCTGAAGAAAACTTTGAGCTGTTGTCAAATTATATCGCAGAAGTTACTTAGCTCGCCTAAGAGTTTCAAATTACGGTGTGCTGCAAGAAAGGTCACGAGGCACGAGAATAATTAGACTGTCAAGGGGGTAACGTGTCTCAATCCTAATTAAGTTTAACCTGTAACAACTTTACCGTCACCCATGAAACAGTGAGTCTCGCTCTTCTGAGCATGGTGCTGTTCTGTCAGTTCTAACAACGTTAAACAACCCCCAACGAAGTGGCACGGTCAGCCCAGAGGTGTCCGGATTGACGAATTGTCATTCTCGTTCCTCTCCTCTCGAGGCAAAAATCGCTGGACAAAAACGAGTTTAATAACCGATATTATTTCGTTACCTCCGAGTGGTTCTGCGATGTATTTTCAGAGCCAACGGGCAGAGGGAAATACTACATTGTGATGAAAAACTTTTGACACGAAATTGAGGAGATATTTTGCTGGTGAAGCTCTCGGCCGGCGAAGTAGAGGCGTGCCCGGAGAAACAGGCGCACTGGAGTGCCGGCGCTGGGGGTTATCGATTGCCGATGCAACCTCCATTTTTTATCTTTGTCTCTTCGCCAAGTCTGGAGGGAAGTAGAAGTAGCGACAGCCAAGCGCGACTTGCGCGCCGCTACTGGCGGCGCCACTGGCGCGCTGCTGGCGCCAGCGACGGAGAAACTGGCGCGTACATGTGCAGGGTGTTCAGAAAAGAGGCGCTAGTACTCATATAAACTAGAAAAATAAGTACAATAAACGTGGGTGCGGAAACGCATACTTCCTGAGATAAACATGTTTTTTATAGCTGTTGATCCGTATGGCGTCTATTCGTAGGATTTCCTTCATCTGCTCTTCAGTGTAAGGAATGACACATCCGCAGCACTATGCACGGTTGTTGTGTTCGTACCTGCTGGCACCAGTAAAGACGCAACCCTGTAGAGTCTGCACTTCGTTGATTGGAATTGCGTAGACTACTCCCTTCTTTTGTGTTCCAGCCTCGTCGCAGCTTTTGTGTCTCGTTTCCGTCGTAGGTGTCGGTGGCCGAGTGGAATGAGACCGACACAGGAATAAAGATAGCACGCTGGTGCAGGTACGGAGGGGAGCAGCCAGAAACTAGAAACACTAGAGTAAATTAGAACGAGATATATATTGCACAAAATTTATACAATACTTAACTTTTACATTGGTCAGTACTGCAGAATGCTAATACATAGTTGAGCTAGAGGCCTGCCGAGTGCCTAACTGATAGCCAAGTCTTCACTGGTGCCTATCTGATTCCGAAGTCTTGACTGGTTCCTATCTCAGTCCCAAGTGAAGGATGTCGTTCAGTGGTGCCACGAGCGGAGTTGCAGCAGAGGGCGCTCGTGGCTCTCGTCGTAAGAACGCCTCGCCGTGCGTGCATGGCGGCGCGCGGCGAAAGTAGGTGGCGCGCACTTTGTACTTGTGCGACACCATACCTTCATGTGTCCCCATAAACAAAAGTCTAGGGGATTGACGTCTGGAGAACTAGCAGGCGAAGGTGTGGAGTCTCCTCGGCCAATCCGGCAGTCCTGTAATGTTTGTGTCAGATGGTCGCTCACATTGTGACAAAAGTGTCCTGGTGCATCACACATGACTCACACTACCTGCAACCGTCGCCGATTTGGCACATCCATCAGAAAGGTAGATAATACATTAATGTGCGCTCCAAATAACGTTTCTGGTAGCATGTATGGTCGTATTAATCCATCGGCAAGTACGCCTGTCCATTCTGTGAGTGAGAATCGGTGGTGATGCCCTTCTCCATGAATTTATTGAGGGTTTACATCTGCCTATACACTCTGGTTATAGAAATTCACGACATAATCTCTAACACTGATTCATCGGTAAATAAAATATTGGATGTAATACCCGTAACCAAGACTCACGCATTCCGTACTATAAACACGTGTTTATATGAGTTTCATTGTTTGTTGGACTTATTTTTCGTGTTTAGATTAGTACTACCACCTCTCAAAGTATCAGTTACTTTATTAACACCCTGTATACACGCGAAAGTCTGTGAGGACTGGTACAGAAGTATGAAACTGTAGGAGGCGAAAGTAGGCCTTTATTCCGGTCATTGGACGTCGTGTGTGACGGGTTAGAGATCCAAGTTCGGGAAAAGTAACTTAAGAGTAGGCACTCTTTTAGAGAAATGTTGAGTCTTTGCAAAATTTGTATCAAACGATTGGAAAAGGGCAGTACGATTGTTACGGACGTATTTACTAAAATTAGATGTTACTGAGTTACATGTTGTAGAACTACAAGACGTTCACATAAGAGGATCGAAGTGTTTGCAATGTATGCTTGTTAACGTCTCTAAATACGGACTGTTTCAAAAAGATTCATCTGATTTCACACTTCTTCCGTATGAATGAAGGACGAAACATGGTGTGGATTTTAACGTACGTATCGCAACTAAAAGCTTTCTTCGGCGCCAGTAGTAAGATGCTGATTTATGTAGTTAACGGACACCGTGGTGCATTCCAGCTTTCTATATCTTTAAATAGAAATGATAAAAATGTAATAGAAAAGCAGAAAAGTACGAGTAGGAAACTTGCTCCGCGTCGTCTTAAAAACTTCATTTGCGTGCATAGATAGTTTATTCATTTGGGAATCGTGAATCTGAATGATTTATGCCTGTTTCGGTATTCGCAAAATATCATTTTTAGGAATTCCAAGGCTTTCAAGAATGTTTACTTCCAAGTTTATTTTTTGTGATTTTGTATTCGCTGCTGTAATTTTTCACTTATTTTATTAATTATGGAATTCATTAGGCCTAACGTACTAATTGGAAATTATATATACATTCAGTTGGCATATTTTTGTCTCAGTTGCTAGTAGGTGTTGTCATCAGACCACACAGACATGAAATTTGTGCCGGGGCCGTGCCTCAAACCCGGGACTCCTGCATACTAGGCAGTTGTGCGAACCGTTGCGTCAGTCAGGTACATGAACTTCACACTCCTGCACGGACTACCGCCCAACACAAATTCCAGTATGTCCTCCTAACTGGGCTATTGTACACCATTGCTCACGCGTAACCCCGCCAGGAGTCAGGTCTTCGTGTACATCCGCATTGAAGTTTGACATCAAATGTTGGTTTGTTGCATTACATTTAAGACCTGTGGTGTCTGTTGTTTGGTACGTGTCATGTGCTTCCGCACTGTAATTAACATCGGGCCTCGACTTGGTGGATTACAATTAAGAATTGCTGCGTCTTTTCTTTCGGATATGATGTACGATGTACTAAAGTCTCCAGAGAACAAACTGGTAGAGTCGTCGATAGAGCTGTTGTGGTTACCCAAATGACGAAATGATCTGTGGAACACTTCAATGGATGTTTTATTGAATGACAGAACCTTATTCCAAACAATAGAATTGCAATACTGTCTCAATTGCGAATATTATGTGTCGGAGAAATAGACCGTTAGGAAAAGTTTGTATGTGGAATGGGCGTGCGTAGTCGTCCTGTAGTCGGATGGCATTAGACCTGTTATCGTTAAATGGCAATGACATTTAGAACTCCGACAGGAATGTTTTACTTCGTCATAGCTCAGCAAATTTGCGCGAAATATTTCTAAACCATAAATACGAAACTGCCTCGTCAGTCAGTCTACCAGTAGGTAAAAACCAAATCGAAACCTTTATAACCGATCCTGACATTTTTGACAGATCGCGATTACCACGTAAACTTATAATGGTAAAAATATTTTTCGTGTGATACAATTAAAAATTACATAGTTTCATATTTTTTCCTTTATTTGTTCTGTGTAACACGTGGTTTTTATGAACTTCATTATTCTAGGTGAACGGGAAGTATCCGCAGTGAGTCGGCCGCGGTGGCCGAGGTGAGAAGACGTGCCCGACTCCAACGCGAGGCGCGTTGGGGATCGGCGAGGTGCACTTCTAATATTAGTTTAGCAGCCAGCCACAGTGCAATACAAGAACTGAGTTACATAGAGCTATTACTTTCATTTCAACTATGTTTGTATGATTTTTGTTTGAAGAAGACATTTAACTTTAATTTCTGTGTTTAGAGAAGTGCAAATTTTAATTTTCTTACTGAGAAGACTAAAACGGCAATGAAGCCAGGCCGAGAAGGCAGAAGATGGCGAGCGAAAGGCGGGGCTGAAGGGGAGGAAGGAGGCCCTAAAAAAAAAAAAAAAAAAAAAAAATAAAAGAGAAAAAAAAAAAAAATAAAAATAAAAAATAAAAAAAAAGAAAAAAAAAAGGAAAAAAAAAAGAAAAAAAAAAAAAAAAAGGTGACTGAGGCGCTCCATTCACGGTCAGCACGGCCACTACGGTCGGGGGTTCGAATCCCCCCTCGGGCATGAATATTTGTGCCGTCCTAGTTCGTAAGTAGTTCATAAGTAGTTTGTAAGTTTAGGGACTGATGACCCCGTAGTTAAGTCCCATAAGCTTTACAAACATTTGAACATTTTATCCGCAGTGAGCTAGTGATTAACCAAAAAATTAAATATTTAAATATCAGTGATGTAAAAGAAATTTTTTTGCGTCGCCAACCAACCGTATACCTTAGCACATGATGTAAGTTTCGACTTGTTTCCATTACCCGTTTGTTAAGTCAGTAGAAACCTAAACAAGAATGGGCGCGTTTCAACCGTGTGTTACCAATGCGCCAATTCGCTCGCTGGGACGCGTTTTATTAGGATTCCGATTCTGCCGCCTGAGGTATGAAAACCTGAAATATTACAAATGTTATGACATTGTTCCCTGAGCTACTGCTCAGACTGGGTTCAGCCACAAGTCAGGAGGCATGGTCTTCCTTTGCGCACGTGTGTCCCTTTATTTGCGGTTACATCAGTGCATTTGTGGACTATAAGTGAGCGTAATAAGGGGGGGGGGGGTTTCCACAAAGTAAATTCTATTTAAAAAAAAATCACATGTTCAAATGTTTGTTAAGCTTATGGGACTTAACTACGGGGTCATCAGTCCCTAAACTTACAAACTACTTATGAACTACTTACGAACTAGGACGGCACAAATATCCATGCCCGAGGGGGGATTCGAACCCCCGACCGTAGTAGCCGTGCAGACCGTGACTGGAGCGCCTCAGTCCCCTCGGCCACCGCGGCCGGCTAAATTCTATTTCAATCCGCGGCAGCGCTACGATCGCAGTTCAGAGCAAGCGCGGCAGTTACTCTGACTGAAGGACAAGACATGTACGCCATTTTCAGATCGCTGATGCCGTCGTGTACTTTGTAGTACTTCTTTATGATGCCAGCCGTAATTGAAAATGCCGCCGCGTGTGAAATCAGATCTGTCATTCGTTTTCTAAATGTAAAGAAAGTTCAACCAAAGGAAATTTATCAGCAAATCTGCGAGATATACGGACAAAATTCTATGACTTATTCAAAGGTTAGAAGATAGGTCAGACGGTTCAATTAAAGACGTGATAAAGTGCACGATGAAGAAGGAAGTGGACGCCCGTGGTTACTGGTGAACTGGTTCACACAATTGAAGAGAAGATTAAGCACAACCGTAAATTTACACTTAGTGCCCTTGCTATGAAAGTTCCGCAAATCTCACGATCACTAATTCACGAAATTGTTACTGAAAAACTAATGTTTTGAAAACTTTACTCACGTTGGGTACTCCAATATTCTTACTGAACAACACGAAACACAACGGATGGGCAATGCACTTCAGTTTTTGACACACTTCAATGAAGAAGGCTACGGTTTTCTTTCTCGGATAGTCACGGAGGATAAAATTTGGGTATCGTACAACACTCCTGAAAAAAAAAAAAAAAAAAAAAATGCTCCATCCTCAATTTATTAAGGTTAAGCCTAAGCATGTCAAAAGGCGAATGTGACCAAACAACTCTTCCGGGAATTTCACTAAGACGTGTTTGATCATCCTCCGTACAGCTCGGATCTCGTTTCTAGCGACTTTCATTTCTTCTTACACCTAAAACATGTGCCACGCTATGGAAAGTGCCTACAAAATTTCGGAAGCTATGTAGAAACGTAGTTTAACAGTTGTAGATTTTTGTACAATAAATACTTTTTCTGTATCTCTATACGTCAGTTTTATATAAGCAAACGGATAAGGTCTTGCGACATTATCTATTCAGAATCACTGAATTACTGATGTAAGGTACTAGCTATTATAACTAAGAGGTCAGCAAATGAAATAAAAAGCATAAAACTAGCAAGAACAGCTTTTCAGGATCAAGTTTCCAGTGTGTCCGAAAATGGAAGCTATAATCAGTGTATGAAACAAATTTTTACCTCGTGGCGGAGATCCATGGACTTAGTACGATAAAACCACAGAAAACTGGATGTTCCTCGGGAATCAATAGAGGAATCCATAATGTATATTACTCGGAGAGAGAAAGAAATAATCAGGGAGGAGACTGGAGTGAATGATGTGGTTGCAATGATAATGTGTTGGGATAGATGGTGCATGTAGCCTGGCGAACGGATAATATGTGTGTCACATGATTTTTGCCGCATTCCAAGAGGTAAGAAAAGAACACGACGATATCTAATGGAAAGTTTGTATTTGGCGTTCGGTAATATGTAAAAGATAAAAAAAAGCAAACTTACAAGGACAGCTTGGTATATGAAAACGGTACTCCAGGCTGGGAGTCAAAAGAGCATTTACCGTTAAAGGTCGTTTTAATCTCCCAGGTAGTTTCAAAACAGCACACACTAGGCAGAAGAACGAAAGACACAGTTATGAATCTAGACAAGGCCTTCCTTCAGAAGTGGAAGTGATACGAATATTATTTTAATCTCCCTACCAGTGGATAAGATAGATAGGGGTCCGAAGACGCTTCAGATAGCGACTGCAGGCGCCAGCAGAGGCGTGAGCCGCCTCACGCAGCCATTCAAAACCAGGCGGTGTGCACTGCTGGTGATCCAGGAGATGTCACATCCCAATTTATTTGGGAGATAACAGCTAATACAAAGATGACACGATTGCAAATACATCTCCATGTGAAGTGAGGAAGGCGACGAAATCAGTATTGAGTGTTGCCGCCATTTTTGGCTATAACCGCCACTATATGCCTCAGTTTTCATCTAAGAGGCTCTGGTTGTGTTATTGGAGTAAAGCAGCGCATGCTGCTTCGACATATTCCATCTGGCGTAGCAGTCGGTGGTGATCTTCGAGTCGGTAGTTGCGCAATTATCACCCAGATATTTTTGATAGGCGAGAGATCGGGATAAAAGGGAATACTGCGTGCTGAGTGTGGTCGTGCATTGTCCTGTTGCGTGGTAGCAAGCTCCTAAGCTATTGGAGGACAGCAACCGACAGCTCTTCAGAGATGTAACACTGGCTGGTTGGTGCACCGGCAAGGGGGAAGTGACAGGGGGTCAGTACCACCCCAATCCATAATATCTCGGATACAGTGCTAGCATGTCGATCTATGAGGGAACAGTTCAACAGTCTTGACTCTAATCCAACCATGTTTTTGGTGCAAGCAGAATCGGGATTGAAACGAGGTTGTCTTTTCAGCAAAAAGGAAAAGCGTTAACAATTCGTAGATTGGTTTGATCACCACTGTGCTCTACTAGGCATGGTCCTGTTTGGAGGTGGTATGCCTTTGCTTTCTTCGAACTGACTTAGCAAGCCAGTTATAGGGGGACCTACGATTAAATTTGAGTTCCGAACCACGGTGCTACTCGGTATTTTTCACATCAGCAACATTGACAGAGGTGACAGAAGTGGAATGTAAGAGATGAAAATCCTAAGACCTTGCGGGGATCGAACCCGCGACCTTTGAATTTACAGTCTGGCACTCTACCATTGTGTCTTTTCTGCAAAATCCCAATTCTGCCTGAACCACCACGGTAGTGGGATTAAACTTTGCAGTCGCCGTGGTGAGAAACTACTTACGGCCATACTATTCCTGTAACCGGTATTATGCTTATGGGATGGTATTGGATTTCACTGACGCACTCCCTGAGTACGCATTGTCGATACAGTAACCAGGCAGCGCAACATCTCTAAAGCGTTGAGAACCTGTGTCCACACATACTTTAGGATCTTGACGAGGCAATATTGCAACAGAATAATGCGCGATCACGAGTAGCACGCAATGCTCAAGACTTACCTGTCTGCCCTCATACTGCATTGTTGCTTGGCCTCCCTTTCATCCAGATGTATCGCCTATCGGAAACGTCTTGTCGATGATCGCGGAAGTACTGACCAAGAATACACTACCTGCTATTTCAGCAGATCAGCTTTGGCAAAATGTGGAAGAAGCTTGGACTGCTATACCCAAACAACACATCCAGAGCCTTTTTGATTCAACGCGGAGGTCTAAAGCAGTATTTATAGCCAGAAATGGGAGCAACACTCAATACTGATTTCATCACTTCACATTGGGCTGTTGTTTCCGAACATTTTATCTTTGTACTAGATGTCATATCCCAAGTAAATTTGCCTATGATTTCATTATCCTTCTTGGGGTTGTATTTTGTATGCCCAGCAGAATAGATACCCACATCAATCATCTGCTTACCTTTATTTGCATTCCTTCTGTTTCAGCTTGCGATGAACTTTGCTCTCTTTTTGGGATTGTGCATGCGAATCAGTAGTGCAGATAGACAATATAACGATGACGGTAGCGATGTTTTAATAAATAACCAGTTTGCGCGGCCAGCGAGAAAGGGAGGGGAGCTGAACCGGGATCTGATCGGCACGGCTAATTGATGACTATCGAGCGGCAACACCGGCCAGCCCTGTGTAGTTTCACGTGAGATTTGTATTATAAATCAGCAGGCAGTCACAAGTGTAGTTCCCTAATTACGGGTAGCTGCTTTGTGATCTACGCTGTCGCTCGTTTCGACAGTCAGAGGCCAAGGTCAATCTGATACGCCAATGTGAATTTGGTGGCGGCGATGTGAACATTTCGTCCTCCACAGCTGTTTCTGCATTGTGGCTTAGATATGTATTTTCTTCAAATTTCTGTGCAAAACTCATTACTTTTGAAACAAACATTTGGTGTGACAAAGGGCTATATGTTACTTATTCATTAAATTTTAGTTTTTGTTTCAAACCCGTAATTACGAAATCCGAAATTAGGAACCTTGTTTTCGTAAAGGTAAAAATTACCCTTTTCATCCTGCTATTTCTGAAAGAATAAATATAAATAAGACTTTTTGTATGGGTTGTATTCAAACATAACCTAGTAACAGTGAATCTCATTTTCCGTAACTTCAAGACTGCTAGTTCACTCGTAATCTTAATTTTAAAAAACGTTCCCCATATGAGGCCACTTATCCGTTTGTTTAAAAAGATTTATTTCAATAAAACATGACCCTCAGATTTCAGACAATTCCATTTTCGGATTTCTGTTATGAGTTTTATTGCCGGGGCTTCGCTTTGAGTTCGTTATTCGTTTTCTCTCCCAGGACAGTCAGGAACTTTTTTCCTTGCTACTCCGTAATATTTATGGGAGGTTTAATTCCTTTTACGTCTGTCACCAGAACCATAAGAAGGTTTTAAATAACACGTAAGGTCTGCTAAAAACTTTCGCGCTGTGTACTTTTGTACCATACTGTGTTTATCTTACAAATTATGAAAAGACACGTTTTTGGACTTGCACTGTGTAAGCGACATTAAGTTAAAAAAAAAAAAAAAAAAAAAAAAAAAATGTTCAAATGTTTGTAGAGCTTATGGGACTTAACTACGGGGTCATCAGTCCCTAAACTTACAAACTACTTATGAACTAACTAATACTAAGGACGTCACAAATATCCATGCCCGAGGGGAGATTCGAACCCCCGCCCGCAGTGGCCGTGCAGACCGTGACTGGAGCGCCTCAGTCCCCTCGGTCACCGCGGCCGGCTCGTTAAGTTTATTGAAAAGCTCTTTCCCCTACATCTTTCTCAGATTAATGTCAGTACACATTATCAACATTTACAAAGTGTGGTCAATAACAAATGCAAAACGAGATTCCTAGTAAGAGAACTTTTAACAACCACATGAAGGTGGGTTTATAAGAAATCCGAAACTTCTCATGGTTTGAGTGATATAAACTTTACTAATCCTATTTGTGACTGGTTGATTTATTTTAATTTTCTAATCATAAGCCTTTTGGTTCTATTGCCATGTTTATTTTCGACAAAATAGCTTAGTTTTACGTGTTTTCCCACCATAATTTAGGCAAATGTTGCCTGTTCCTCAATATTCACCTCTGGAGGAACGCTATAAATACAGTTAGAATACTGTAACACACAGAACAAAGTCTACGGGCTTCACAAACAAGTGGTGCACCCGATTTACCTCCTTTAGGCTGATTGGAGACTGAAGGAAAACGGATCCACTCTCAAATATATATACCAAATTATGGTAACCGTCGAACCTGTATGAGACATGATTTGTCAGGATAAACGTTAGAAAAGAAAGAGATCTGAATAAGATATCACTATGGTGTAAAAATTGGCAATTGACTCTAAATAATGAGAAGTGTGAAGTCGTCCTTATGAGTACGAAAAGAAATCCGTTAAACTTTGTTTACAAGATACAACAATCAAAAGTGAAGGCCGTAAACTCCATAAAATACCTGGGAATTACTATTACTTCAGACTTAAACTAGAAACAACACGTAAATAATGTTGTGAGATAGGCGAACAAGAGACTGCGTTTTATTGTTGGAACCCTTAAAAGATGGAACAGAACTACTTAAGGAACTGCTTACACTACGCTTGTCCGTCCTTTTTTGGAGTATTGCTGCCCAATGTGGGATCCTTATCAGGTGGGTTTGACGGAGGACAT
Organism: Locusta migratoria; assembly: GCA_026315105.1. NCBI lineage: Eukaryota > Metazoa > Arthropoda > Insecta > Orthoptera > Acrididae > Locusta > Locusta migratoria. Next base: position 26,252,515 of record CM048755.1, on the reverse strand, counting down.
CGAAAGAGTCTAAAGAAGGGCAGCTCGTTTCTTATTGTCACGATACAGGAGAAACAGCGTTACGGAAATGATACAGGATCTGGGATGGGAATCATTACAACAACGGCGCTTATCGCTGCGGCGTGGGCTACTTACGAATTTCAAATCGCCAACATTCTCCTCCGAATGCGAAAATATATTGTTGACTCCCACGTACATAGGTAGAAATGATCAACAGAATAAATACGAGAAATCAGAGCTCGAACGGAGAGATTCAGGTGTTCTTTCTTCCCGCGCGCTATTCGAGAATGGAATGGGAGAGAAATATTTTAACGGTGTTTCGATGAACCCTCTGCCAGGCACTTAAATGTGATTTGCAAAGTATCCCATGTAGATGTAGAGATGATGATCTGATAAATACAGGGTACCTCAAACCTTTGGGTAATATTGAAACGGGTGATAGCTGGTCATCAATCAATTATATTAAGATAGATAAACAATGGTCGTTAATGCATATTTAATGCGTTACGGACATACACAGCGTACACAGCATGTGTGGAGTGACGATATGAAACATTGGAACATTTGATGATGCTGTGGTATATAGAGAAGTCGCAGCATTGGAAAACTGTTGCGAAACGCAGGAGAATCTGTAGCGCAAGAGGAGCGGCAATTGTCTCCCAGTACAAAAAAAGTATTGTATTGCAAAGACATGGAAGGAAAGAGCCTTTCTTATATGCTTTTATAATGGCAGACAATCACTGGAAGCATTTAGTTCCATAAAATATCTTGGAGTATACACAGAAAACGTTGTGAAATAGAATGACGACATAAAATGAAACGTGCGTAAAGCTGATGAAGGACTAAGATTAATTCAAACAAACCTAACTAAGCTTAGTCCATCAACAAAGAAAGTAACTTAACACGCGTTTGACCATTATTTGAATATTGCTTGTCATCGTGGGGTCTGTATCAGAGAGGACTGATAGAGCTGAGTAGAAGCTCCAAAGAAGAACAGCACGCTTAATTACAGGTACTATCAAGCGGAAATCGTCATGGAGATAATCGGGCAACACTAGTGATATTTACTGCGAGAGAGGTTTTCTGCCTCACGGTATGGGCATTTATTTAAGTTCCCAGAGTGTACATTTCTTGAAAGGTAAACCGATGTTCTGCTGTCTCCCACGTGTACCTCGAGAATAGAGCAGTCTGTTTTCCTGCGAACTATACACGACTGAAACAGAAGAAGAAGGAAGCACCCACTTGTACACACCATAAAGTGGCTTGTGGAGAATAGATGTAGGCCTATATGTGTCCGTGAAAGGTTGTGTATTCATCGTGGCACTGCACCAGCCCACTTCGAAGTTAATGTCGTAGTTTTTTTTTTTTTTTTCTTTTTTTATTATCTTAAGGTTTGAAACCGTTAAGGTCATCAGTCGCTAGATTTACACGCTACTTAACCTGAATTATGCCAACGACAACACACATACCCATACGCGAGGGACGACTCGAACCGCCGAGCAATCCGTAGCTTTGCACCCCAGACCGCGCGGCCATCCCCGCGCTGCTAATGTTGTACCCTCATCTTTGGATTGGAAGAAAATGTCCTGTCTCATAGCCCGCGCAATCACATGACCTCACACCTCTAGAATTTTTTGGGTGAGGTCAAGTCGTTGGTGTATGAAATCGCCGTAGAAATCGATGAAAACCTCCTTGCTAGAGTCAATGATTCCAGTCTGCTGGTACAATAGAGACCAGGGTCCATGAGAGAGCGGGGCAGAAATTGACGGACGGTTGCCATGCAAGTATTGAGACTGGCGGTCAGATCAGATGTTCAGATGTTTGTAGATCTATCGGACCAAACTGCGTGATCATGAGTCCGTAGCTTACAAACTACTTAAACCTAGGTAAACTAACCTAAGGACAAACACACACACCCATGCCACAGGGAGGACTCGAACCTCCACGGCGAGCAACCGCAGCGAGACGCTTTAGACCGCTCGGCTACTCCACCGCAGCTGGCGGTCTCCCCTTTGAACAGTTACCGTGATGTATGTTGTTGTTATGTCCATTACACAAGATACACGATTAATATTAATTTAAAACAGTCAAGGTCGCAGTTAATGGTGACCGATTATATCGTTTATAATTCTCAGACACATGGCTGGAAAAGGCAGGACATTCGATCGATTGTTTTGAGTAAGGGCGCTGGTTTCAAATGTTTCTATAGCTTATAGGACTTAACTACGGGGTCATCAGTCCCTAAACTTACAAACTACTTATGAACTAACTAATGCTAAGGACGGCACAAATATCCATGCCCGAGGGGGATTCGAACCCCCGACCGTAGTGGCCGTGCAGACCGTGACTGGAGCGCCTCAGTCCCCTCGGCTACCGCGGCCGGCAAGGGCGCTGGTAACCTAGATGTTTAGCGCCCTAAATAATCAATCATCATCATTATTATTATCATCTGGAAAAGGCGACGCTGAAAATGTGGTGGTTGACCATCAAATCGTTGCCGCCTCCCGCAATGGTTCAGAAGATGAACTTGTAAGGGATCGAAAACCGTCACCAGGAAATAAATAAAAGCAACCTAAACTGCTTTAAATTAATTTTAATTATCCACTAAAGAACGCTGACATAAATGTTTTCAAAAACAATAAATATTACTGCTGACCATTGGTTCCCTACCACAACATAATCGGACATGTACGCACTACCCCCTATTTAAATGTTGGGATACCTCACAATACAATCGAGCAAGGAGGCGCAGTGGTAAGACACTGGACTTTCAGGAGGCTGGCGTTCAAAACCCGCCTGCGGCCATCCTGATTCAGGGTTACTGTGACTTTCCTAAATCACGCCAGGCTAATACTGGGATGGTTCCTTTCAAAGCTCACGGCCACTTTCCTTCCCAGTCCCTGAGAAAACTATCCGAGCAAGCATGAGCTCCGCCTCCAATGACCACGGTGTCGACGGGATATGAAACGGTAATGTTGCTTCCTTTCCTCGTGTTGCAATATAACAATACAGTGATTTATTGCTTATTTTTCATATAAAATTTGTAGTCATCACTAAATAATTTTATCTTTCAGAAAAGTATTACCTAAGATGGAAGTAACTTTGGGGTTGGGAAACTATCGTAAACTGAGTGATAGATAAGGCGGCCTGCTGGAGGCTCGGCTGCCACTGCGATTTAGCGCTCTGATAAATCAGTGAGGCGCGGGGATTTGCTACTTAATAAGACAGGCGGCGCCCCCGGTTTCCTCTTGCAGCTCTGTTTCGCGTCAGCGTCACCTTCCCTTCCCCTTTGTTCCCTTCTGTTACTTACTCGCGGGCCCAATCGATATCGGATATTGACCGTAGCGGCGCCCTCTGATTTGTGCTCAGTACGGCGCCTTGTTGTGAAACGTGCGAAACAGCGAGAGTACCGCGGCTCAGACTGCTGCCCAAGTGAAGGGCTCAAACAGGGGAGGTGCGACACTAAAGCTTGCACAGCACGCCGGCTGTCTTCACACTCTGACCGTCCACCTCTGTACTTGAACCGCAAATACTTAACCATAAATCCCCTTCCACACAGGAAATGACAACTTATAAGATTATCCATGATGCAACGGTTCCGCTGGCCGCGTACCGTGTAGACGCGTCCACCTGTACAAAATGCTCGCATACGATCGCTTGTAGACAGAATAGGATGGATCCTATCCAAACGCGTATGGATGTGTTTCGCGCATACGCAGACGACCGACTGGGGAGTCCAACTGACGAAACGAGTCAAGTCGCGAATTTGTTTTTTAAGTGTGTACCTCTATCCTGCTCAGAGGAACGCAGCTGTTCGTCTTATATATAAATGGTGTTTCAGGAACAATCGTAAATATTTTAGGAGATGGTAGTATAGACGAATTGGAATAAAAACGCTATATAACATATATGCAATTATAACTGAGCACAGATATACAGCTGAAAAAACTTAGAGAAAAGGTTAATGAAAACATTTTTATTTATTCGTCTGTCGGTTCTTGGTAGAATAACATGATATTTCGTTAAAAGTACAATTTTGTGTTGTCGTTAAAATGTTTGTTACACTTAAAGTACTTAACTGCGGGTCATCAGGCCCCAAACTTACAAACTAGTTATAAACTGTGATTCTTGAGTTTCTCCCGGCGTTTTTGTAATCAAAATATCCACGGGTGTACTGCCGATCTACAGTGTCCAACGGGCCCGTTGGACACTGTAGACCGGCAGTACACCCGTGGATATTTTGATTACTTATAAAGTAACTTACACTAAAGACAACACAAACAGCCGTGCCTGAGGGAGGTTTCGAACCCCCGACGGGGAACGGCCTCGCGCATCGGAGCATAGCGCTTCAATGCGTTCGGCCACTCCGCCGCGGCATAATTTTGCGTATGTTCTACATGTTCATTTTAATTTAGTTAACCGATTTTCGGCCGAAAAGGCCATCTTCAGACTTTAAAGTATGCCGAAAACCGGTTGGTTAAAAAACGGTAATATGATGATGATGTACCAAGAACCAACGGAAAAATCAGCGAAAATATCCTCATTTGCCTTTGTTTCAAGTCTGTCTGGGTTACATACCGTACTAACAGCTGTGTACTTGTACTCATTAAAATTGGACACATGATATATGGCATTTTTATTGTGATTCGTATTACTACCACCTCCTAAAATATTTACTATTTCTCCAACACCCTGGAGTTTACACGAGAAATGTCTGTTTCTATTGAGCATTACTTGAAGCTTTATCTCAGTTTCAGGTAAATGTACAGGCAGACTTTCATAGAAACGTGAGCCTGTCCATCATATACAGAGGCGCCGCAAACCGCGCGGCCTCTAGGTATTAAAACGGATTTTTATAATGAGGACGTTTACAAATAGAGCGATTTAGTTTCGCAAGAACTGCACGAAAACACTTACATGTAGTTTCACAGGGGAAATGTAAAATACTAGTAAATGTTTTAATAATTACAAAACTCACAACATATTTGAGTCTCAAAAAGTGAAATTAAGTTGGCGATTCATGTTGCCAACAAACGAAGAAGACACGTGAAGCAGACGACTCGTCAAACGCTATGTGTAAACGCTTCTTTGTAGTTCGGCGGTCTATCGCGAGAATTATGTGGCATCAAGAAACGTTCTTTAAGTGTATCATCTTTGGTTGGTAAGAATCAGCCTCCACTTGAGCCATGCGTGTCTGGGACACCTTGCTACGGATTGCGCGGCTACTCCCGTAGGAGGTTCCAGTCCTCCCTCGGGCATGATTGTGAGTTGCACTTAGCATAAGTTAGTTTAAGTAGTTTTTAAGTCTAGGGACCGATGACCTCAGCAGTTTGGTCCCTTAGGTTTACAAACATTTGAATTTTTGAATATTGCCTCCATTTGAAAATGAGGCGGCACAGGACATCCGATTATCCATTTCTGTGCGAAAACTACTCGTGCTCGAAGGAAGTTATTTACATTCAAATTCAAATGTTCAAACGTTTGTAGAGCTTATGTGACTTAACTACAGGGTCATCAGTCCCTAAACTTACAAACTACTTATGAACTAGCTAATAGTAAGGACGGCACAAATATCCATGCCCGAGGGGGGATTCGAACCCCAGAACGTAGTGGCCGTGCACACCGTACTGGCGCGTCGCAGACCGCTGGGCCACCGCGGCCGGCCAGTTATTTAAGTATATATTTGTCTGTGGTATTGTGTCATATGACCTTTCCGTTTCTTACAACCGGATCATATCGAGCCCTGCTGCAACTCTTAATCAAATAAAAAAAGGAAAGCAGTCAACAATCCGAAGATTGGTTTGAACAGTGCTTTACTAGGCAAGGCCCTGTTTGGAGGTGGTATGCCGTTGCGTTCCTCCGATTTTCGAACTGACGTACCCAGCCAGTCATAGGGGAACCTACAATTTAACGTGGATTCTGAACCATGGTCCTACTCGATATTTTTCACATTATTAACACTGAAAGAGGTGAAAGAAGTGAAAAGTGACAGCCAAAGGTCCTAGGATGTGGTGAGGATCGAACCCCTGACCTTTGGAATCATTGTCTGGCATTCTACAACTGTGGTACCGAGTCACAAATATCCAGATGAAATAGGCATTTGTGAGTTTCTATCCAATCGAGATCGTTGAAATACATTTAGAAACAGCACATGAAAATTAGTGCCGAACGGAAACTTAGATCCGGACTGCAGCTATACGCGGACGCTGCCTTGTAACTTTTTATTAAACTCATGATGGGGCGCGGTTTCAAGGTGAACATAGACATCTCAGCCTAAGACCATGTGAGATTACCGCCAAATAGAAATACTGGTAATTAATAGCATTTGATAATTAAACAGTATGAAGTTCACTGCAAACATTGACCATGCCAATGCCCTAAATGTTACACAATTTTAATCTTATTAATTATGGTAGCAATGTATGTACACAGTTGGGTGACAACATTTATAGTTAGGCCATAGGTAGAAATTCTCCACGTTGAGATTTGCTGTGTGCTTGTAGCTGACGGGAGGCCAGCGAGCAGGCCGACGTTGGTGGCTGGTTCCAACTTAGGATTTTCCAGTTCGTTTCCGGGTAGGGGAGAGAAGGACAATGACGAGTGCCAGGCACAGTGCAATGCACAAATATTGTAATATTACTGGCATTTGAAGTAATACGATGCAGTTAGGAACCTTTAAGGCCCTAATTACAAAATAGCCTGTTGATAAATAAACAATACATTAGCTGATATAGTCACATCTGGCGTAATATGTTTAATTGACAATGAAAAGTAATAAATTACCAACGAAGACAAGACAGTTACACAACTAGCATGGCAATGTTTGTTTATAATAATAATAATATATTAACTATTTCTCATGTTATTTTCAATTAATCTTGTGTATTTTATCTTGAAATATTCAGTTAAATCACTTATCTGTGATATAAGAAATTGCACGATTGTAATAAATAGTGCAAAGGATGTTGATACCAATATAAAAACATAAGAAATTTGTTTAATGTGTAGTGTAATTATTTTGATTTTAAGTAAAGTTTTAGAAATGTATTGGCTGAGCGCTGTACGTTGGCAAATCGGTTAGAACAGCTAACATGCGGAAGTTGATGACGTAGGGGAAAAAACCCCGGCAGTTGAGCTTATGGCACACGCGCGGGCGAGGGCAGGAAGTGAGGACTCCGGAGCACGTGGTGAGCTGGCCGGGCGGCGTCGCTCTGCATCAGTCGGCATGTGGATCTCGAGGTGGTGACTTTAGATTTGTGTGTGGCAATCGCCACAAAGTGACTGTGATTTGTTAATGTAACACGTGTCGTCGCATAGGCATGAACATAAACGGTGTTTGAGACAGCCACATGGTGATAAAACAATTTACGACAAATATTCATTTTTGTCTGGGGGCTCACGAGCTATATTTGATAAATGTGCCGACGTACAGACGTATCAGCCACAGGGTTCTGAGATTGTGAAATAAACAACATAAAGTGAGCTTTCACGTGTTTTTAAAAATAGTAGTTAGTACACCCTTTTCTCTCATGAACTTGATTTTATTATGAATTTGCAGGGAAGGAAAGCTGCGAACGGATGATATCATCCCCTAGAAAACGAGTCAAACATTTGCAATCGCAGTTCCAGTGTTTTTGCATGTTTAGGAATTTGCTTCGCAGCTGGTGGTTGTGAGTTTAAAAAATTAAACTTTCCATATTTTAAACTCTCACACCGAACTTCACCCTCGCAACCACCTATCTGTGAAAACGCATGTGGCTCTCGTTGTCGCTGCAAACTGAAGGTAATGGATCAGTGCGTATTGAGCAAACGAGCAGAACGCCTCGCAGACGGATGCAAGAACCGTACCGTCAAATCAATGAGTTGGCACGAGAGCATGTGATGCATCATTCGCTAAATTGCTGCTCGTGTCGGAGGCAGTGCTTCGGCAGAGCAACGCGTGTGAGCGGTTCACAGAAGGCCGTAGAACAAGGCAAGATAGGCCAGGTCGCTACACGCAGACCACCCCGTGAGAAGATCGACACCTCGTCCGAATGACATTGCAGGACAAATCTGCGCCCTCGTCGCTCTGGCGCAACAGTGAAAGACGTCGTACACTACCAGGGTGACAGTCGTCACTGTTTATTACGGCGTCGTCCACTTGTCCGCCTACTTTTGACTTCATGTGCAGAAACATGTTAGACGGCAATGGTTCATGGAATAACATCCCTGCCGGCCGCGGTGGACGAGGGGATTGAGGCGCTTCAGTCACGGTCTGCACGGCCACTACGGTCGGGGGTTCGAATTTCCCCCTCGGGCATGGATATTTGTGCCGTCCTTAGTTGTCGGTAGTTCGTAAGTAGTTTGTAAGTTTAGGGACTGATGACCCCGTAGTTAAGTCCCTTAAGCTTAACAAACATTTGAACATTTTTTTTAATAACATCCCTGCGGATGGAATGGCATCAGATATTATTATCGGACGGAGTCGAGCTCTGTTTGTTTATAAAAGATCTCCGAATTTTGGTTCGCTGCAGACAGGGGGAGCGGTATGACAGACCCAGCATTCGTACAATACATACACCGCTAACTTCATGCCTTACGGTGTGGGGTGCTACTGCATACAGCCACAAACCACAGTTAGTGCGTGTCCAGGGCAATGCGAGCAGTTTCAGCTATGTCACCTGCAGCCATATCCTTTCTGCACGACATCCCAGAAGCCATTTTCAGCAATGCAATGCTTGACCGCATGTTTCTGCACGGAAAGGTGCCTTCTTCGTTAAGAACATGTCAGGATTTTGACCCAGCCCACCGGACCACTGAACTTGTCACCAATGGAAAATTTGTGGGAAATTGCGAAACGACGTAGGCAGCGTTCTGATCGTGTGCCAACCGCAACAAATGAAACCAGGTGAATGCAGCAGGAATCGCTAATCGTTCACGCCTCATACGCGTCGATGACAGCACGTGCAAAAATGTTGAAATGTTTGTAAATCTATGGCACTTAACTTCTTTGGTTATTAGTCCTAGGCTTACCAACTACTTAAACTAAGTTAAACTAACCTAAGAACAACACACATACACACGCGCGCGCGCGCACTCACACACGCACAAGCACACACACACACACACACACACACACACACCCGCGCCCTAGGAAGGACTAGAAACTACGACGGTGAGCAACCGCGTACTCCGCAGCAAGGCGCCTTGGAACGCGCGGCTACTCCACTGCGGCGCAACACATGCAACCAATTACCAGGGCCTACGACGGGCCTACTAGGCAACATGACACACACTGAACCGAGCCCATTGAAATGCTGAAGATTTCTTCAGGAAGCACTAGAATCCTGTTTTTTGTTCTGAAAATAAGTGTATTTTTTTAAACAATCCTATTGCCCGTGAACAGTTGCGAATGTTTTTGTTCCATTACATGTTTCTATCCGTTTGAATAAGCTTCAGAAAAAAATCTAAATATGTACTGCTAGATGTGATTACAATAAGTTGACTGTACAACGAATAAAATTTACATTAAACTGAATTGTACATCAGTGAAGATGTTTATCTTATAGTTGCTTCCGTAACCCGTCTTGATTGCATTAAGCCAAGTAGTACTGTGTTTTACAAGTGCGTTCAAAATTTTTATAATCGTTTCAGATAACGTACTAGGAGGTTGAAGAGCGTTGCGGTGCAGAGTAGGTCGGGGGGGGGGGAGCGGGGAAGGAGGAACAGCTGCAAGAGTGATTGGGGGACGGGGGAGTCGTGGGGGTGTCATGAGTTTTAAGAAAACAGGGTATTAACTGAACTTACAACAAGTCAGTTACATAAAAAAACTTTCCTTATCGTTAGTATATTAAAAGCGCGGATTAATGAATGGTTTAGACTATGCAGTTTATGATAACATCAAGCTGGTTACAGTATAAGTGCGACAATTTATTTTGACAATTCGGTGAAACAACTTACCATCACTAGAGGAAAAACGAGAAAAAGAAGGCGATAAAGACCAAAAATGCAGTCTGGTCATTGCTGTCAGATAAGGCCACACCCGTTGACCCCTTTAACTAACACACTCAGTCAACTGAATGTAAAATTTGGTGCCGCGGTGAAATAGCCATGCGCAGTGAGGCGCCGTGCTGCGGTGCGCGCGACCGTTCGTCGTCGGAGGTTCAAGTGCTCCCTCGGGCAAGGGTGTACGTGTGGTTGTTAGGTTAGTTTTACTTAGTTTCAGTAGTTTGTAAGCTACGGACTAATAACCAAGCAGTTAAATACCATAGAATTACAAACATTTGAACATTCTTAAAATTTGGCGTGCCAGCAAAATTGTTCCCCTAATGATGCCAATTCGAGGCATTCAGGGGAGCATGTACTTTTTACGTCGCTCCTCCCCACACCAGTAATAATGAAGTGCACAAAATGAGCACTTAAGTACATCACGGAATTAATTTTCCCACAACGGTCTTGCACCTAGTAAGTACGTGGCCGCGATCACTATTCTCCGATCTAGGTCTGGTATTGCATCCACTGACATATGCCACGCTCCTATTTTTTACCTTTCCTGTCCGTCCATCTACGACTCCTGTTGGTCTTTCTGGCCCCAATGATAATAAGTTTCTTACACTGATCACCAACAAACTGAGGTGGTCTGAACTGAGCTGAATCAAAATACAATCAACAGAGGCAGTATTGTACATTAATATTGTGGTTGCATGTTTTCCTTGAAGTTGAAATGGTTCAACTTTTTCAGTTCATAGCCCACATCTTCCGCCATTTCGCGAGAATCGACCCCAGCTCATGTTGTGTTGTCCTGGCTTCTTCTCTCAATCAACACATACTTGTTTTACATCGTAAGCGTCGTCAAGTGAACTCTCAGTAATACCAACAACTATTTATCACAATATTCAACCAACTATGACTCGTCTTTCTGTTTAAAACTTAGTGATTTAATTGACCTTACTGCGTATGATAGTGGGGACACTACGAAGGTACCCAAAGTACACACTGACCATAAAGTTGCTTACAGACTATATGTGATATGTGGGTTTAACGTCACAATACAGTATTCGGTAGTGAAGTGCACGCACTGACGATAAATGAGCCCCTTAAGGCACAAGTGGTGTAACTCACATTATCTTCGTTCCTAGATATTTAATGATTCACTAGAATAGTCGCCAAAATATCAGCAGTGTACTTTTTATGTTTTCTGACCTTTAGTGTTTTCAATATACTTAATTGTTATGTTTTGAAAATTTACTAAGTTGTACTCTGTGTGCAAGTGTTTAAACGTAGTTACACCACATGTGTTGTAATCCGAAGAAGGATAGTATTGATAAGAAAAAAACATTCATGTATGTAACAAAATATTATTTTGATAATTTCAAATAAATGTTCAAATGTTTGTAGAGCTGATGGTACTAAAGTAAGGGGTCATCAGTCCCTAAACTTACAACCTACTTATGAACTAGCTTATTCTAAAGACGGCACAAACATCCATCCATGCCCGAGGAGGATTCGAACCCCTGACCGCAGCGGCCGCGCAGATCGTGACTGGCACGCCGCAGACCGCTCGGCCACTGCGGCCTGCTGTTTTGATAACTTAAATGCAATTGATTAACATCAGCTTCTACTCGTCATCACTACATTCATTTGAGTTAGCTAACGGGCTAAAGTCAACGGTATTCTCACTGGGAACAAGTCTCTTGCACTAATGGCGATGAACTGGAGGGATTTACGGCAAAAGGTTCATCATGGCCTGTAGAGCTTCTCTTGATGGATGTTACGAATAGTGAAAAGTCGTCTTCTTTTAGATAATGGCCTGAATTTTAACTTATGAAACAGCATGTATTCCGAAAGATTGTCCTTGAAAACAATTAAGAATGTTTCACTCTTTCCATACCGAATCCATTGCCTGTTTAATCATGACACAGGACGTCTCTCACTATCTTTCGTCTTTTCGGTTATTTTTGAAGTAGGTTCTCAACAGACAAAAACTCACTGTTGGGCGTAACAGTGATATGAAAGAGAATTTTTTTATTGATCTAGAAATGATCTGGTACCAATCATTAGGAGTGAAAATCTGTTGCCTTCTGCTGAAATATTCTATTGAGGCAAAGTCGCAGTAATCAGGAAGATAAGAATGGTCGCTCAACATGAACATTTGGTCAGTGGCTTCAATGTTGTTGCCTTCACTTTAAACAAGTTTCATTATCGTCAGGGCAACTTTCCAATTCCGCTTCTGACCCGTATATGTGTCACTGTACATGACCAAATGATTTGTTGCTGAAGCTCTTGTTTAATATGTTTCACCAAACAAGCAGCAATTTCTTGTGAACCTCAGTCATTTCGTCCCAGCAATACATGAATCCTGCCTTCCAAATCCTTTAATTTATACTTAGTATAAAGAACATTCAATGAAAAATGAAGGATATAAACAACTCTTAGCTGCAACACTCTGTAAGTCTAACTCCAATAGTAAATATTTATCTGCAGATCCATTATCTACCAAACTACTTGGCACATCAATACTCCCTTGGTCACTTAAGTCTATGGTAAACCACGATGGACTTAAACTAACCGATTAAACAAATAAATATATGCGGTTTGAACAAAACATCATCAGAAACCTACTCAGTGCAGAACATAACTGGATTAATGCTACGTGGCTAGTGGAATAACTCCCAGTTGCACCACTTATGCTGCCAGCAAACAGGTGGAGCCAAAACGTTTCCTGTTATTTGTGCAGTTAGGAGGTGTGCTACTAAATTCTTTCACAATTTCTCAGCTAGAACGCTAGGCATTGTTCCTATTTCAGATATGTCGATGATATTTTAGTTATCTACAAAGGACCCATCGACGGCGTTGATCACATTATCAGTATTAATCAACTTCACGAAAATTTAACTTTCACCTGTGAACTCGAGAATAAGGCCCGTGAACTGAAATTTCTTTGCTTGACGTTAACAGTAACAGAAAACAAAATCTTTTTAACATCTATGGTAAAGAAACGTATACTGATCAAATTGTACATGCTTCTTCCAAGCACCCTCAATGTCATAACAATGCTTTCTTTCACTCTGCTATTAACAGAGTTATTCCTATTCCACCTTTAAGAAAAATTCGAGGAATAAATAAATTTCATCAAAACCATAGCAGTTAATGACTAATACGATCCTACCATGGTTGACAACATCCTTAAGAAGAAAACTGTTAAAAGAGCTACTACATTTGGCACTTTCATTAGCGAGTCTCACCAAAGGAAAAACATTTTCTCCATTATTTTTCTGGAGCCCATCTTCTATGAGATTCAGCGACTTCTTCGTAACAAATACATCTGCAACGTTACCTTTTCTACCAATAACAGTATAAAAAGTTTCACTAACAGTTTAAAACAAACCTGTTCCCCTTTGAATAATTTTGGCGTTCATAATATTATTTACGAAACTTGTGCTTCTTAGTACATAGGACAAACGGGATGTACATTTAAAGTCATTTTCAAGGAACATCTTTTGAGAAAAATGGCACTGGCACCCAGAATTCAACCAATGCTGACCACCTTCTGATTACACGCCACGCATCCAAAGCCGTTCATGGTGTTAATATTTTGCAAACTCAGAAGGAAGGCCGCAGATTAGACGTGCTCGAGGAACTGCAGATACTTAAACGTCTTTCCCGTAATGACGGGCTTATTCTGAACGAGCAGTTACAACTTGGTAACAGAAGCTACTTCAACGGTATTAAGCCGTTACTTGGTCTTTGATTTTGTTTACTCTGTGAAGTGTGTGAAATATTTATTCCTAGATGATCCAAAAAATTGTGTTCCTAAAGGCCATGTTCACTAAACTTCATATTTATAACATTTATTTGTTCATTAATTCACTCGATTATTTTTGTACTTCTAAAATGACGAATCAGCCATCTTATTTACTTATGTTAAATATAACTCTTTGGAACACTTATTTCTCCAAACTACAATTTGTACAGTAGCCTGTTTACAATTGCGGTTACTAGATGGCTCCAATGATGTAACGTTCACTTTTCCGCAATTCTACCTTGGAAAAGCCCGTCTTATGCCTCCTTCACACGAGCGAGCAGCCCTTAGTGGCTAGCATTTTACTTTTGTTACCTTGTGACTTAAGATTCATCGCTTATTTATAATTCCATTAAGTTACTTGTAAGTACTGCATCCATGCTATACATCAAACTAGTACATACGTTTTATTCTTAAAAAAACTGTGTCTATTTGAAAAAAAATGGTAATTTAAGTAATATACATGGACTCTTCCGTCGGTTCTTCAAATGTTCAAATGTTTGTTAATCAGTGGGACTCAACTGTTTGGTTATTAATTCCTAGCTTACAAATTACTTAAACTGTATTAAACTAACCTAAGGACAACACACACACACACACACACACACACACACACACACACACACATGCCCGAGGGAGGACTCGAACCTCCGACGGCGAACGGCAGCGCACACCATCGGTTCTTGATGGATCATAGACATATTAAATAACTGTGTACACTATATAACACTTTATATTTGTTCCACAATAATATTTATTTTATTGTAAACTAGGTTTCGGCTTCTTAGGCGATCTTCAAACAACTTAATTCTGCAGATGTGGATAATCTGCAGTATTAAGTTGTCTGAAGATGGCCTAAGAAGACGAAAGTTGGTTTACAACTAGATAAATATTACTGTGGAACAAATATATAGTGTACACAGTTATTTAATATGTAATTTACGTTATAGGCATTAAAATTATGATGAAGTCAGTCCTAGTAATTGCCGAAACCGGGTAAAATATATTTATCTCCGCGACCGAGGGCTGTATCACATTCAATTTATAAACGGTCGCTTAAAAACGCAGCTATATTCAAAACATGTCTTAAAAAATCTTTATTATTATTTTTTTCTGTGCCCCTATTGCTTCTACAAAAGACCAGTAATCGTAATCCCCCATTTTGCTATACCCTTCTTGTTTCCACTATTTTAAGGATTGTCGTCCATGATCTTATACCATTTGATGTTCTAATTGCGCCTGTAGTACTACATCATATTAGATCAGCATATGGCGCCAAATTTTGCGCGATGGGAACTGCTGTACGATTTTCTGCCACTATAATCCATATTACAGAAGAATTCAGTGTTATGCGGATTTTGTTTGCAACATTCATTTCAAACGAATACTACAAAAATCGTTTGGACTTAACTACTCTGGTCATCAGTCCCTAGGCTTACAAACTACTTAAACCAACTTAAGGACGCCATATACAACCATGTCCAAGGGAGGACTCGAACCTCCGGCGCGTTTAACAGCTAGGCGCCTTGGAACGCTCGGTCACTCGACCGCTGCCGAATATTACAGATGCACGAAAATCCATGTGCGGATTAATGCGTGAATGGCAAAAAGAAAGGGAAGAAGATAATATTTCTGATAATCGATGCGTTAAAGATGCATTCGAAACACTTAGCCGATTAAAGACAAAGAGACAATTCAAAAGAAATGCATTCTACTGAAATGAACGTCTTAGAATCAAAGGAAAATTTGTCCAATTAATATAGCAACTAAACAATGAATTTATACACAGATCGTTCTACTTGACATTTATTCGTTCGTTATATTTTCGACGTGTTTATATTAATAACATATTTATTATTGTTTTCGGAGCCCCTAATGCTTCTACAAAAGATCAGTAACCGTAAATCCCCATTTTGCAATACCCTTTCATTGCTCACAATTTTAAGGATTGTCATCTGTGGTCTTATACCATTTGATGTTCGGGTTGCGCCTGTAGTACTACATCATATTAGATCAGCATATGGCACCAAATTTTGCGCGATGGGAACTGCTGTACGATTTTCTGCCACTATAAGCCATATTACAGAAGAATTAAAATTATGCCGATTTTTTTTGCAACATCCATTTCAAACGAATACTACACATGTACGAAAATGCATGTGTGGATTAATGCATGAAAGGGAAGAAGATTATTTTTCTGATATTCGATGTTTTAAAGATGCATTCGAAACACTTAGCCGATTAAACCTTTCATTCCCAGTATTACTCCTGGACAACAACGTATTAAAAGTTGATTTATACCTTAAAGTTGCATTTCTGTTGATGAACAACATGCTTCTAGTACGACATTTTGCCTCTTGGTACTGCGTGTAGCCACTTCTGAGGTATTAATCTGTCCTTCTTGGAGGTTGTGTTGCGTTGCCGTCTGCACGTGGCTGAGAGTGTGAGGGTGAGTGTGGTTCCAGCAGTAAATTGTCTTGTCTTTGGTGCTGTGGCGAGCATTATGCTATCATTATTGATCTGGCAGTGTTAACTATCAACAAAATAACGTCCAAGTAATAAAATACCTCGATACAAACATCTGTATTGTGCCCGAAGTACGTGACATAAAAAATCAATAGTCCGACCAAAAATTTTAAAACAAATATTTTGATGTTTACTGCCCTGTATTAATACAGAAAACTCTGAATTTTAATCTTGTCAAAGGTGATTTCACAATGTGGGACTGAAAGGATTGAAGAAAAAGAGAAGTGTCAAAAGAAATGCATTCTACTGGAATGAACATGTCTTAGAATCGAAGGAAAATTTGTCCAATAAATATAGCAACTAAATAACGAATTTATGCACAGCTCGTTCTATTTGACGTTTATTTGTTCGTTATATTTTCGACGTGTTTATATTAATAAGAGATAATAGAACCAGCAAAAGAGTAAAAAAAAAAAAGTACTGTCGGCGTTAATGATGTTTTCTACAATTAAAAGCGTATTTATTCGTTCAATTTGGCAGAGACTTGCGACATCGGGCATGGCGGTGCGCCTAATTGGCAGCCGGCAAAGGCAATCATTGCTGATGCGCAACGCGAGCGCCTGCGAAATAACGAAAGGGAGGGGGGGGGGGGCAGCGGTGATAACAGAGCGGCTGGATTACAGATGGCGCGCGCTGATCACAGGCCGCCCGCGCCGCGCCCGTGTTTTGTTTCAGCTTGACCCGGCCTGCAGCTAAATTAACAAATTATCGGTTTCATTTTACTCCGATCGTGCTTAACTGTTAGGCTGGATGAATTACTACTTCGGCGCCGGCGCCAAAAGGGACCCTCCATTCGGTAGCACCCTTTCATACGGAAAAGCTTAATTTTTCTACCTCGTCCGAGCAAGCGCTCAGTAATAAAAGATCCGCTAAATTTGCTGCGAAAATAAGTTCACTGTGTTTCGCACTCAGACCGCCGTTAATGGCCGTTATACAAGCCTATAAAACGAATTAGAGTTTCCACATTTAACAGATAGCATTTGCATCTGCACATAGTTAATCTATAGATATCTACATCTACATCTACATCTACATGGGATACACTGCAAATCGCAGTGCCTGGCAGAGGGTTCATCGAACCACCATTATACTATTTATCTCCCATTCCATTCTCGAATAGCGCGCGGGAAGAAAGAACACCTGAATCTCTCTGTTCGAGCTCTGATTCCTCGTATTTTAATCTGATGATCATTTCTACCTATGTACGTGGGAGTCAACAATATATTTTCGCATTCGGAGGAGACAATGTTGGCGATTGGAGTTTCGCAAGTAGCCAACGCCGCAGCGATAAGCGCCGTTGTTGTAACGATTCCCATCCCAGATCCTGTATCATTTCCGTAACGCTGTCTCCCCTGTATCCTGACAATACGAAACGAGCTGCCCTTCTTTGGACTCTTTCGATGTCCTCCGTCAAACCCACCTGATAAGGATCCCACACTGGGCTGCAATACTCCAAAAATGGACGGACAAGTGTACTGTATGCAGTTTCTTTTGTTGTTCTGTTGCATGTTTTAAGGGTTCTGCCAATAAAACGCAGTCTCTGGTTCGCCTTTCCCACGATATTATCTACGTGTTCTTTCCAATTTAAGTCTGAAGTAATAGTAATTCCTAGGTATTTTGTGGAGTTTACGGCCTTCACTTTTGATTGATTTGATATTATGTATGTATGAATGTATGTGTATATGTTACACATGTCCTCCTAAAGAAATGAACCTATATGTAGGAAACTTGATACAAATATTCATTGTTACCAGACAACAGTTGCTGCAAGGCTGAGGTACACCTACGATACATTTTTCAGGAGATATGACATCACAAACAATGAAACGCGCTAAAAAATGTCTGCGAAAATATTCCACATTTTCTACTAAACTATCGGACGAATCTCAACCAAATTAGGTATACATATTCTTTACCGTCAAGTAACAATAGCTGTAGAGCTAAGAACCATCTAAGACACACAGCTCAGATATACGACGGCATAAATAATGAGTCACGAAAAGCTGCCCTATCATGAGACGCGTGAATAACGACACTTTATTCTTCCACTATTCCAGAATGAGACAAACTTTAAACAAAATTATAAACTTCTACATAACCTTTATTTGCTGACAACTACAGCAAAATGGTGTAAGGACAGAAGTTTCTCGCTTACTACGTTTCCACTGTTAATGTAGTAAAACAACGGGATTCAGTAAGACGCCGCAATATATACCTTCTACACTACTAATTGTATTCATGAGAATTTTACAGACAGCATACACAGACACCATCAAATGTACATTCCAAAGTATCTCGTATTTCTTGAGGTATCAGGACTTAAACAATTGGGTTTATGACCACCCACCCTACAACGCACGAGATTTCGACTTTTTTACGCCTTGACTATCGACTTTGTTCACGACATATTTTGCAAACAGTGTGGACATATACCACTGGATATAATTTCTAAATTATATAAAAGTGACGCGCATAGTTCAGGGGATGTGACGTCAAAAACAATGAAATAAACGAAAATCCGCCCCATCACGCATGAATTTGTGATTTATTACTTTGTTATTGCCAATTCCATTCGCAACACATTTCGCAGTCAGTTATCGAATCTTCTACTCTAAGAACCTGGAAAACTATATTGTTAAGGGACACATACGTCAGGAGTTATGACGTCCTAAGTATTAAGTTGCATGAACACGAAACTTATATCCACAGAGAGTGGGATAGAAAGCGAGGGGTATAGTAGTAGGACATGAACCACCATAAGGAAGGAATAAATACAACGCCGGGAACTGACGTAGTAATCTGCACAGAGACGCAGTGCTAGCGATGATACATACTTCTGTTCCTTTATCCTCATGAAATGTTCTTCCGCAACTGTTAGTCCCAAAACAGTTTCTGTTTTCTAGAAAGAAAACACCATTGTCCCACTTATTTTCTAGCTGTCCAGAGCAAGAAAGGCGCTTCTGAATGATTTCGCCGCCATTTGGTTGTATTATTTTCTTCTTTTTAATCACAATCCGGAATTCGGCTTTAAGGCCATTTTCAAGTACAGTTAGTCGAATTATTTGGAACATGTAGGGAAGCATGGCGTCATCTTTCAGTATAATGGGTTTGTATATGCGCCTTGTGGGAATGGCCGTACGCTCTAAGGCGCCTTGCTGCGGAGTGCGTTGCTGCTCCCCGTCGGAGGTTCTAGTTCTCCCTCGAGTATGAGTGTGTGAGTGTTGTCCTTATCGTAAGTTAGTTTAAGTAGTTCGTAAGTTTAGATACCGATGACCACTGCAGTTTTGTCCCATAGCTTTAAAGACATTTGAAAACTTGTGTTGTATACGTACAACCATGTGAATCGTCAGTGATTAAAAGATCAATGTTCCAATGCATTTTGAACATGTTGATACAGAATTGAATTGTAGAGTGTTCATGTAATATCCCATCCAAACTTTAACACCCATGTTACGATACGTTGTTACGTGAGTACTCTACGACTAGCATTCTGTATCAATATGTTCAAAACGCATTGGAACATTATGTTTTACTCACTGACGATTCACATGGTTGTGCATATGTATACCTATTACTCTTAAAAATAACGACTTGGTTACCTACATGAACCAATTAATTCGACTAACTGTACACTTGAAATTGACTCTAAAGGCATACCCGGATTGTGATAAAAACGCATTAAATAATACAGTCAAATGGCGGTGAAATCGCTCAATAAATGTTTCATGACTGTGATCCATGAGTAAAACAAAATATTAAAAAAGACTTTGGTTCTTCATTTCTATATAATACGCTAAATTCTGGTATTATTAAAAAAAGTACGTAAAGCCAAGTTTTTACATGTTATTTTCTTATACCGATGAACACTTCATCAAATCAAAATACTGTACTGATGGTACATCGTATTACTCGGATTGGAAACTCCTGTTGACGTATATGTGTATTGAATTCGAGTGTTTTCAATTCCGCCTGAAGCAAATTACAATTTACTTATTTTTTGTTGACCACATATATTTTTTTATTCTTGTATCATATTCTATGGGTCAAATTTATATCTACAAAATATAGTACAACTGCACGGTTGTTTTTCTATTTTGGGCCTAAGAACTATAACATATGAATCATTTTTGTTGGTTTAGATCTTTCACCTCAAAATTTAACTGCAGGGGAAAATTAATTTTTGTGCCCTTCTTTGTCATTTATTCATGACTACTTTGCAGACGACATGCTATAAAACCGACAGAAAGGGTACTTAAAATCCAACGCTTAAAAATTCATTATTAATGCACATTTCAAGCGAGCGATCGAAACGAACAAATAAAAATTCTCATGTTATATTTTTCAGTCCAAATATAGAGATAAGAACTTGAATTTTGTATATTACTTTCACAGACATAAATTTAATCAGCGGAAGTTGACACGTAGGTAGCGAAACATATCTTGGCAAATAAAAACAAATACTTTTTTTTCAGGAGGTAGAGTCAAGAATCCTTCAAAACGTGTAGTGTACATCAGGTGTGAAAATTTCCGATCTGTAAGTTGAGTAAGTCATGGTTGTAAAATTCTAACATCAATTAATTACAGAAGTATGAAAAAACTGGAAGAAGCCGACCTCGGGGAAGGTCAGCTTACATTTAGGAGAAATATTGGAACACGTTAAACAACAATCATCTAAACACTTATCTTAGAAGATAGATAAAGGAAAGGAAAACCTACATTACTAGCTTTTGTGAATTTGGAGAAGGCTTCTGACAATGCACTCTCTCAAATTCTGAAGTCACCAGGGGTAAAAAAATAGGGAACGGAAGATTATTTACAAGTTATATATAAAGCAGTGTGTCCGTGTGTTTGTGTGTACGTATTGCATACAAATCTACAGTTTTGTTCCAATCTTTATGAAATTTTGCACACGTAAGCTTCAATTCACGAGGACGTAAATGTAAGCATCACGTACAACACATAGTTCACAAGACATGACGTCACAAACAATGAGATGCGCGGAAAACTGCTGCGTCCTGCGACAATGCTGCACATTTCTTCCAAAAGCGCTGGACCGATTTCAACCAAATTTGCTATAAATATTTCTTACATCAGATAGCAATTGCTGTAGAACTAATTACCACATATGACCCACGGTTCAGGAGATATAACGAAATAAGCTTTGGGAGTTGCAAGAAACTGCCGCATGATGCGACGAGATTTTATGAACACACTATATGAGAATATTAGTACTTAGCGACTTGCAACAAAGTTTAAACACATTTTCAAACATTTTTAAAACTTTTTCTTCCTGACAAATACATCAAAACAACGAAAGGAAAGCGTTACTCGCTTACTGCTTTTCCGCTGTTCATGGAGCAAAACTACGGCATTCGATATGACGTTACAGCTTATAATTTCTACATTACAAATTGTAGTCGCAGGAAATTTTATAGATAATATAAACACATACAGCTGAATGTTCTTTTGAAATTATATCACAGTACAACATATAGTTCATGAAATATATGACAAACAGTAACCTTTATGGCAAACCGTCCCATCATGCATCAGGTTTTAATCTATTACTTCTTTACAACTAACTCTGTTCGCAACGGATTTTACCGACTTACAGCACTTATGCAAATGAATATACAACTACAAAATTATACAATTGTACAACATATAATTAAATAAATATGAGGTCGTATATATTGCGATGGGTAAAAACCTGTCACATCATGCAGCACCTATTAAATACATTTACGTATTTACCACTAAGACACTTCTGATTCCGGTCAGCTTAAGGAAATTCTGAAAGCTGACTGCAGTTGACAACTTTGAATTGTGAAGCGCACACGCCTGCAGGTGAAAGCAATACATGTATAGAGCTACAAGGAAAAGAAGGGAATGAAACAGTGTACATCCATTATTTCCGACCGATCTTACTTTTAACTTCAAGAGACTGCAGTTTCCAGTGAGACTGCATTTTCTATCACTTTTAACAAGTCACAAGAAATATTTTATAGTAAAGTTGTGAATTAAAGGAATGTATGATTATGACATACTAGCTTAAACCCGCGGCTCCGCTCGTGTGTTGGTTGATTATGATAGATACGCTATCTTCTAGTAGTGTGCTAAGAGACTGGTTTTGAAGGATGAAATGAAATACAATACCTTCTTTAGAAACAAACGTGTTTAATCAATATTCAAATAAGAAAATAAAATTATGTGAAGTGCTTAATGCTTTACAATAAATAATACATACATTATTTCTTATAGCCTGTGTTGCAATATCTCAACACGTATGGTGAGAGTAATGTCCAAATTCATTTTAATTTCATTTTAGGGTATTCTGGTAAACTACGTTATTTGTAGTATCGTTTAGAGCGGAAATGTAGAAATTTTTTGGGTTGCACGCCCATGAGCAAGCGACGTATAATTGACCATGTGAAAAACGTGAGGGCTGTGAATGGATTTCTGCGATTTTTTTAAAGAGATGTATTAAAAGAAATTTCTTTTTTACTGCTTTATTTATTTATTCTTATATTTCCTTATTCGTATGCTTATCCTTACAGAGAAAGAGCAGAAGACATTGGAGCACGCATATACCAAAGATATGGTCTGATGCATCACGTTTCCTTGCGATAGAGTCGCAAATGTCATCGCTTGCCTTCAGTCCGAATTTTTTAATAATTTGACGACTTTCAACCACCATATCTTTCACCTCCTTATGGCTATCGGCATGGAACTGCTATGGTGACAACGGGAGACTTCGGACAACAATTACACACAGACCATTCGTTTGCGTTCTGTAGTTTTCGCTGCAGATCAAAATATTAACACACACACGCGTAGACTTTTATATACACCGATAACTTTCCATCCCAATATACTCCACCCTTTTATCATTATCAACCCTCAACCAACAATGCAACCAATATAACCATTTTCAAAGAGTAAATGTAATTTTCAAAGAGTAATTATTGTTCCGCATTTCGCGTTATATTCTTCAAATTACTAAATATCTATCAGATCGCTATAAAACCGTGCATAAAACCTTCCTCGGGTATAAATTAGTAACTGTACAAATATTTAAGTCTCTACGTCTTGTCGTTCGGACGTGATAAGCGTACACCGAACAGACGTTCACATTAATATATAAAAATAAATGGCTATCCGATCGCCATAAAACCATGCCTAAAGCCTTCCCCGGGCAGACATTAGTAACTGTACAAACTTCTAGCTCTTTATGTCTTGTGGATCAGACGTGATAAACGTACACCGAACAGACATTGACGTTTATAGATATAGATTACGTATTTGACCATTCGAAGTTGCCACTCTCGCCCTCACTCTGAAATTTTATGTGAACCTTGTCGGGTATTTATTTTTGATCTATGTAGTTTAGAGTAGGATTTTAGAACATTCACTTTCCCTTACATATTATGAACTACCGCGAAGAGTACGACCTATTCACCCATAGTCAACAAGGATTCAGAAGGTATCGATCTTTACTCATATGGTGTAATGGGTGCTATCGCAAGGGGTGTCAAATTTATTCCGTACTTCTAGATATTCGGAAGGCTTTTGGCACTGTACCTCGCAAGCGTCTTCTAATTAAATTGCGTGATTATGGAATATCGCCACAGTTGTGCGACTGGATTCGTGATTTCGTGTCAGAAAGGCTACATTACTTTGTAACTGATGGTAAATCATGGAGTAGAACAGAAGTGATATCTTGCATTCCCCAGGGAAGTGTTATAGGGCGCCTACTGTTCCTTGCTTTTATAAACGATTTAGGAAACAATCTGAGTAGCTCTCTTAGACAAATCGCTGGTGATTCTGTCATTTATCGGTTAGTAAAGTCACCAGAAGATCAAAAGCTACTGCAAAATGATTTAGATATCAGTATGGTACAAAAATTGGTAATTGATCCTTAATAATGATAAGTGTGAGGTTATCCATATGACCATTAAAAGAAATCCGTTAAACTTCAGTTACATGATAAATCAGTCAAAACTACAGTGTGTCCAACTAAATACCTAGGAATAACAAGTACGAACAACTTAAATTGGAAACAACGCATAGAAAATATTGTTGGGATGGGAAACGGTAGACTACGTTTCATTGGCAGAACACTTGTAAGATGCAACAAAGAAAAAGCTTAACTACACTTGTGCCTCCTATTTTGGAGTATTGCTGCGCACTGTGGGATCCCCAACAGCTGGGACTGACGGACGATTTAGAGAAAGTTCAGAGAAGGGCGGCTCGTTTTGTATTATCGCGATATAGAGGAGAGAGTATATATGAATTTCCAAATGCACGAGTGCAAATCATTGAAAGATAGGCGTTATTCGTTGCGGCTAGATCTATTTGCAAAATTTCTTTCACCAACTTTTTCTTCCGAATGGGAACATTGTTAGCATCCACCTACATAGGGAAACATGATCATTATAATAAAATAAGAGAAATCTGATCGAAAAAGAAAGATTTAGGTGTTCCTTTTTCCCCGCGAGCTATTAGATGGTGGAACTATAAAGATATATCATAAAAATAGTTCGATGAACCCTCTGCCATGCACTTCAATGTGATTTGGAGAGTATCTATCTTGGAGTAGAAAGTCAAAACTGATTTCAATTACTATGATAGTCAGCCAACTTAAGAAACTATTTGTAGATAACTGAATAATGCGTCTATTCAGTACATTCGAGAGAAGCTTGTGTCAGCTTCACGATTTTTTCGAAATACGTAGAAGATCTATTTACGCAAGAAACGTCATATAGCTTGGGAATAGCGCAACTGCAAAAAATGGCGTCTTTTCTGTTAGCTTCTCATCAAATACTAGTGTTACAGCAAATAATTCTGCATTGGGTTTCGGTGATCTTGGTACCTTACTTTTCCGGAAGAATTCTGTAGTTCAACGACAGTAATACTGCTGTTTGGTACTGTGATTCGCATCGTTGACTGCAGATTTATGAATTTGTTTTCTGATGTTTTTGTTTCTCTGTCGAAGTAGTGTCACAATTCTCCTACTGTCGGAAATCTTATTACATACGTCGATGTATTTGTTTTGTGTTTACAGTGATTACGAAAGTATCACTTTCGTATTTCACTCAAGGTGTGGATATTGCTTTGTAGTATAATGCTATTTTTAAGTGCATGATTATTTTTGAAAATATCTTTTGAATTTGAAATATACTTGTTAATATCTAGCAGAATACGTAAGTATATCCGCCTCTGTTAGCCCAGTACTTAGCCATGTTTTTAATTTTTCTTTTCGGTCAGTTTCTTGGCAGAATGAAGTATTCATTAGTAAAGCCAGTTTAGACAACTTTATATATATTTCTATATCATCAGTTTTTGCTAAAAGTTATTGACAAATTTGTTTATTGAAGGTTATGGATCATTTCAGTTCCCATAATTTGCTATCAATTGTAGAGTTTTGTTTCAGATGTGGTTTACTAACTGATGATGCTACATTCTCTTTTCTCTCTAAGGAACTTAAGGGATTAAATAAAAAAAAAAACAGCGAACGCTAGGCGTATTCTTTGATTTAACAAGATTATTTGACTCTTTTTATCACAACATATTGTTGTAGAAGTTGGAACGTTATGGAAAAAGGGGAGTAGCTCACAACTAGTTCACCTCTTACTTTAATAACACAGCAGAATGTGATCGTCCGCATTACTGAAACTGACTGTGATGCGCACTTACAATGGAGCACAGTTAGGCGAAAAGGGGGGGGGGTGGCGGCAAAAGCTCTGTTCTGTTGTTTCTCGTTTATATAAGTGATATGCCTTCAAGTATAATTGGTCATTCTAAAATATTTCCGTTTTCTGATGACACTAGCTTGGTAGTGAAGGATTTTGTTGGCAACATTGGCGCAGTATCGAATAATTCAGTTAAATACATAAGTTCACGGTTTGTAGAAAATAAATTGATGCTAAATCACAGTAAGACAAGACCGAACATAATAAGAATTGGTAATGCCAGGTGATTGTGGGGTCCAACAACAAACTGTTCAACACATTGTCAGAGACTGTCCTCAGAGAGAGAATCCTGGACCATTTAGTGGTTTTATTAATGCTACTCCCTCTGCCGTTTGATGGGTCCAGTCACTAGATATTGATTAGCTGAATTTAGCTGAGTTGTAATTAATTTTTCCAGTGTTACTAAATCACCAAATTCCAGAATTTAAACATATGTTTTAAATATATGCCTAAAGTAAAAACCAAACTGTATGTAAACGCGTAAGTACTAAACTGTACGTGATCCTAAATGTTTGTTGTTGTTGCCATACGATAAATAAATCCAACAATAAAGGTACTTCTCACTATGCGGTGTGTAGGTCATTCCATATATTTGTCCTCATACAGCAGATATGGGATTTCGATTACGTTGTGCCCGTCTGGTTCAGTAACCAGTTATGGATATTTCTTGAATGAAAGTAGTCTCGGTTGCACGAATGTAATTTATTATTTACAATAACGTGTTTCGCCGTTGTAAGGCATCATCAGATTACGTAAAAATGTCGCATACTGTGAGCTGGCCATGTAGTCCCTGCCGCTATAGCCGTCCGTAACTGTGGTAGCGTTTTTGGTTGGATTCGGTACACGAACCTATGTCTGGATTGAGTCAGATAAATTTTCGACGGCATTCACGTCAGGCGATATAGGTGACCAATGCATTCGCCGAACGCTTTTTCTGAAAACTGTTTGGAGATGTAGTATATGAACCCACTAGCATAGTAAATGGTTGTTACAACACACTTTATGTCCTAGCAAAAAGTAATCATGATCTAATACATAACATCAAAGCAGATATAGGGGATTAGTAAAATAGTGTTGTCGTAGCCAGACTTAATACCTCAGTTTCCAAATCCACCAAAATTAATCGAAAAGACAAATTAAAAAAAATTAAAATAACACAGGTAAAAATTCGCCACGCTCTTTCTTGTGTAAGAGTCTCCAGTATTTCAGAATTAACAATGTGAGTGTAGAACAGATGTGCTTTACCCTCAAAGGAATATCGACAGCAATAGAAAGTTTTATACCAAATAAGTTAACAAAAGAGGGGGCGACCGTCATCCTCCTACCGTGGAACACGAGACAAGCGAGATCACTGTTGCAGAAAGTATGAAAAAAGCAATTCAAATTTAAACAGACACAAAACCCCAGGACGCAGTCTTTGACAAAAAATATGCAATAGTTCCATACCCTGTTGTCATATTCAACCGCTAGGTCTTCCGTACCCAAAGACTGGAAAGTTGCACAGGTCACTCATATAATCAAGAATGACAATAGGAGTAATACACAGAATTACATGTCCATATCTCTGACGTAAATTTGCAGCATGATTTTGGAACACAACCTTTGTTCGAACAGTATGAAATACCTCGAATATAACGGCCTATTTAACCATACTCAACAGGGTTTAGAAAGTATTGTTCTAGTGTAACAAAGCTAGCTGTTTACTCACATGAAGTGGTGTGTGTATCGATAAGGAATCTCCAATCGATTTTATGTTTCTGGATTTATTGAAGGACGTTGACAGTGTACCTCATAAGTGGTTTCTAAATGAATAATATAAAATAAAATAAATCAAATGAATGTAAAGCTATGGGACCAAACTGCAGCGGTCATCAGTCTCTAGACTTAAAAACAACTTAAACTGATTTGTGGTAAGGACAACACACACACACACACACACACACACACACACACACACACACACACACACACATGCCCGAGGGAGGACTCGCACCTCTGGCGGAGAGCAATCGGGCACTCCATAGCAAGGCGGCTTACAGCATGCGGCCACTCCGCGCGTGCTTACAGAATATCGTCATTTGTGCGATTGGAAACATAATTTCCTGTCAGAAAGGACACAGTTTGTGGTAGCAGATGGAAAGTCATCTAGGCAAAAAAGGCGAAATCTGGTGTTCCCCAGGGAATTGTTATAGTGTCCCTACTGTTCCTTGCCTTTATAAACGATTTAGCAGACAATTTGAATAGCTCTCCTAGAATGTTCTCGGATGATACTGTCGTTTACTAATTAGTGAAGTTATACATTTTCTTTACACGGTAAAATAGGCAGATCTAAGGACCGTAAGTTGAACTAAATATCTAGGAATCACAATTAAAAGCAACTAAAATGGGAAAGAAGATATACAAGATATACTGGGGAAGGCACGCCATAGGTTGCGTTTCATTGGCAGGACATTTAGAAGATGTAACATTTCTACTGAAGAAACTGCCGACACTACACATGTTAGTCTTATTTTAGAGTATTGCTGCGCTTTGTGTGGTACTCACCACGTGCCACTGACGGCAGGCATAGCAAAACGAGAAGGGCAGCTCGTTTTGTATTATCGCGATCCATGAGAGAGAGTCTCACGGCAATGATGCAGGAGTTGGTGGAAATCATTAAAAGAAACGTGTCTTTTCCTCCGCCAACTTTCTCATTCGAATGCAAACATATTTCATTACCACCCACCTACAAAGGTAGACACTATGAACCTTCTGCTAGACACTTAAATGTGATCTGCAGATTAAATATGTAGATATAAATGTAAAATAGTCCAGAATGTTCTTCAAACCAGCCATGTATAATTGTATGGTGGAAAAGCGCATTGCCTTCCATTACAATTTTTTCATTGTGTTAGAACCTGAAGTCAATAAATGGCTGGAAATAGTCTCCAGGTAAACGAACCTAATCATTCTAGTCAATAATCGGTTCAGTTGGACAAGAGAACTCGGTCCATTCCATGTAACTGCCCGCACCGTTATTGGGCCACCACCAGTGTGCACAGTGTCTTGTTGACAACTTTGGTCATTGGCTTCAGTAGGTCTGCGCCACTCCAGAAACGTACCATCTTACCAATGAAAACGGTACGTATCTCAACAAGTTACGGTTTTTCAGTCATTCAGCACCCGTCCGTTACGGCCAGAAGAGACGTTGCAAACGACGTCTTGCTTTTAGCGAAGGCACTCAGCCACGCGGGAGTAGCCGAGCGGTCTGGAGCGCTAAGTTACGGATCGTGAGACCTCCCGCGTCGGGGGTTCGAATCCCCCCTCTGGCATGGATGTTTGCGCCCTCTTTAGTGTATGGTAGTTTATAAGTAGTTTGTAAGATTAGGGACTGATGTTCCCGCAGTTAAGTCCCATAAGCTTTACAAACATTTTTTTAAGACACTCAGATCAGGTGTCCTCTGCCATAGCCCATTAACGCCATAATGCTGCATACTGACATTACGATACATTGGTCGTTCGTCCCACATTTTTCTGTGGTTGTTTCACGTAGTGTTACTTGCCTGTTTGGACTGAAGACTCTACTCAAATGCGTCTCTGTCAGCCGTCGGCTAATGCGAGATCCGTGGTGCGAGGTTACTCCTGAAATTCGGTATTCTCGCCACTTTTGACGCTGTGGATTTTGTACTATCGAATACTCTAATGATCTACCGAATGGAGTGTTTTATGCATCCAGCTCCCACTCTCATTCCGCGATCAGAATATGTTAATTTCCGTTGTGCAATCGTAATCATATTCGTAACCTTTTCACACGAATCACTAGAGTACAAATGATAGCTCCGCTAAAGCTCACCCCTTTTATACTTCGTGTACGTAATATTACTGCCATCATTATATCGCTTTGACACCTCAGTGAAGAAGTAAATGTAGACGAAGACACAATGTACGGCCTCTTGTACGCGGGCAGAATTTGTGACAGGAATATATTCCTTTGTTTTCTTATTTGCTTGTCTGCCTTTAATATGCTTTCTAATGCGTGAAACTGTTCTTCTTTGGATTACAGTTGCTGCCGCTAATGAAGGAAGAAAGGGGTGAAACATTGCAGCTGGTGGAGACGGTAACGTTGCAAAGAGAAGCGCGCAGAGGTGGCGGTCGAAATGCGCGTAAAGCGAAACACGGGAGAGTATCGCGGCTGCGGGCTGCGGGGGCGGCGCAAGGAGGCGTGGCGTCGCGTTGCAAAGCTGCGCTCCCCTTACAAACGCGAATATAATTGAAGTCGCGCTCATTATGCCCTAAGTATGAGCCAGTGTTTTGTTTCACATAAGCGCCACCTGGCTTTTCGTCGGAAAAGAAATAGTTCTTTCTGGCGCCACGGGGTAAGGTACCGGGCTGCGTCGCGTTTATCGTGCAGGCTGCGCCCCCGCATGTGCGAGTAATGAGCCCACAAAAAGGGAAAAACCCTAGTCTGCCAGGCGGCGCTAACTCGTGTACCCCAGAAAGGAGGTTCACTACAGGTAACGTGACGACTCCACAGAACAGTATCGTGTTAGTTAAAAGTAACTGTGAGCAGCAGAGCGTATCCTCACACTGCCCCGCTGTATTATTTAGGCTTCAACGCAGAGTATTTTTTTTCCCCCTCATCTGCGAACGTCAGACAGTTCGGAAGTCACTACTTTGGACTGGTCGTTCCTTATGTTAATCCACGAGTTTGGTGAAATGGAAAATACTTATCGAAAAAGGAACAGGAGGAGATTAAGGGGGGGGGGAGGCAGGCAACTAAATTCTGCGTGTCAACGTTATTACACTTTTTCCAGAAGATGACGACGAAGAAATCGTCGCTGAACGGGTGGAATTGTTAGGACGTTCGAAAATGACGAAGTTTCGTAGATGCACGTCAGGATCACGACCAAATAGTTTCCGAGAAATCGGAAAATTTATGAAAATATATACGGTGATCTTCAGTCGAGGAAATAAATACGTGTGCCTCAATCGCCCCGTTCCATGTGAGCGACTTTCATGTCCTTAATGTACACCATTCATCAAACAGTGTAAAACTTTCAGTTTAAAGTAAATTCAGACGTGTCATTCTTAGCGACTCATCTTATAGTTGAGAAGTGATAAAAGATTAAAGGTGGTCTGGAAACTTCCTAGATCCGATCGGGAGTCGATCTTACGACACCGGCCGCGGTGGCCGAGCGCTACGTGCTGGTCCGACGGAATCATTAATTTTATTACAAAGATGTCAGAGATATTCTTTTGTTTGTGCTTGAAGGGACCATTCGTTTTAATTATATAGTTTTTTTGTTATTCCTTTTGTCCCTAATTTGTTTAAATAAAGATAAATTTGAAAAAGGGTCGAAGCGACCGGTGAAGGAGAAAAAAAAAAAACAAAAAAACAAAAAACAAAAAAACAAAAAACAGCGTAGTGGGCAAGGCGTTGGACTATGACGCTGAAGTTCAGTAGTTCGGAACTCGCAACTACCTAAATTTTTTTGGACCAAAATAATAATTTAAATAATAAAAAATTAATTAATAAGAGTGTCTGACACCCTTTCAGGAAATAAAAGAAGGATTTCAGACACTCTTATTAATTTTTTTTCATTATTATTTAGATTATTATTTTGGTCCAAAAAATTTAGGTAGTTGCGAGTTCCGAACTACGGATCTTCAACGTCATAGTCCAACGCCTTGCCCACTACGCTATTTTTTACTCTTCTTCTTCACCGGTCGCTTTGATCCTTCTCCAGATTTATCTTTATTTAAAAAAATTAGGAACAAAAGGAATAACGAGAAAAAAATACAATATAATTAAAACGAAGGGGCCCGTCAATCATAAACATTCCCTGAAAGGGTTTCAAACACTCTTATTAATTAATTTTTTATTATTTAGATTATTATTTTGGTCCAAAAATCCTAGTAAGTGGGGGAAAAAATCTCTGTGGTATGTAAATTAAAAAAATTAATAATAATAAAAAAAATAAAAATAAAAAAGCGCTCTGCGGCGCGCCAGTCACGGTCCGCACTGCCACTACGGTCGGCGGTTCGAATCCCCCTTCGGGCATGGATATTTGTGCCGTCCTTAGTATTAGCTAGTTCATAAGTAGTTTGTAGTAGTTTAGGGACTGATGACCCCGTAGTTAAGTCCCATAAGCTCTACAAACATTTGAGCATCTTTTTGATCTTGCGACCTGTATGCTCACAGAAAATCGCTTTACCACTATAAATTAATGAATCTGTGACTCTCTTACTATAGTCGACATAATCATTTTTAAAGAATCAGCAACTGTAGTAAGTGAAACAATTATCATTTACTGTCTGTCACAGTTACGATTTTTTTCTGTTCGATAACATGTTTTGATCTGGTGGATGATTTTAAGACTTAGTAGTGGTATTCTCAACCCGTTTCCACGGATGTGGCTCAATGACTTCGTGCTGAAGATGGTCCCATAGATCGAAATATGTTTCGAACAGAAAATATTCACAACAGTGACTGACAATTAATGAAAATTGAATTGATTTTGTGATGTGCTGAGATTCAATAGGAGTCCCACGTTCTTATACAACTGTTTACAGCTGACGTATATTCGTTCATGGAGTTTATTTAAACTTCCTTTCCTGGCACTCAGACATTGCTGAAGGTGGTTCGCATGAACGTAGTTAATAGTGGACAGAATATTATGTTTATATTTATTTCGTTTATTACGCATTTAAAGACCTGTTAGCTAATATTTTAAAACAAGGAAATATTGCAATTTTCACTGTTTAATAATATAAATTGTTCAATATTGCAGGAAATATTGTTTTCACCAAGAAAATTTAAGGCAAAACAAAGAGATAGAAAAAACTAAGCAGTATGTAAGTAGAAGGTAAGTTAAAGGAAACAAAGAGTAGCGAGTAAAAGTATTAAAAACATTTAGTGAATTTTACGTCGTGCTTGACAGAACATGATGATATTATAAAAAATGAAAAATTCCTGATGTTCTGCAAATTTATTTATTTGTTTAAAAACCGGCTTTCTACATCTACATACATACTCTGCAATTCACCGTAAGGTGCGTGGCGGAGGGTACACTGTACCACTACTAGGCATTTCCTTTCCTATTCCACTCCCAAATTGAACGAGGAAAAAAAGAATGCCTATATGCCTCCGTACGAGTCTTAATTTCTCTTATCTTGTCTTTGTGATCTTTACACGAAATGTAAGGAGGCGGCAGCAAGATCGTACTACACTCAGCTTCAAATTCAGGCCCTCTAAATTTACTTAACAGAAATTCACGAAAAGAACGTCGTCTTTCTTCCAGCGATTCCCAATTGAGTTGCCGGAGCATTTCCGGGACATTCGCGCATTGGTCGAACCTACCGGTAACAAATCTAGCTGCTCGCCTCTGAACCGCCTCTATGTCTTCCTTCAAACCGATCTGCTGCGGGTCCCAAATACTTGAGCAATACTCAAGACGTGGTCGTACAAGCGTTTTATACGCGGTCTCCTTTACAGGTGAAGTACATCTTCCTAAAATTCTCCCGAAGTCGGCTGTCTGCCTTACTCACAACTGTCCTTACATGCTCGTTCCATTTCATATCGCTCTGCAATGTTACGCCTGGATATTTGAACGACGCGACAGCATCAAGAAGCTCACTACTAATGCTGTATTCGAACATTATCGGATTGTTTTTTCTACTCATGCGCATCACCTTACATTTTTCTACACTGGGAGCTAGCTGCCATTCTTCGCACCAACTAGAAATTTTGTCTAAGTCAACCTGTATGCTATTACAGTCAGTTACAGACGACACCCTCCCATACACCACAGCATCATCAGCAAACAGCCGCAAATTACAACTTACTCTGTCCATCAGATCATTTATATAGATAGAAAATAATAGCGGTCCTATCACACTCCCCTGGGGCACGCCTGACGATACACTCGTCTCTGATGAACACTCGCCGTCGAGAACAACGTACTGCGTTCTATTACTTAGGAAGTCTTCCAGCCAGTCACAAATCTGTGAACCTATTCCATAAGCTCGTATCTTCGTTAGCAGTCTGCAGTGTGGCACCGCGTCGAACGCCTTTTTGAAGTCGAGAAAAACACAATCCGCCTGTTGCCCTTCGTCCATGGCTCGCAAGATGTCATGTGAGAAAAGGGAAAGCTGAGTTTCACATGAAAGATGTTTCCTAAATCCGTGCTGATTCATGGAAAGAAGCTTTTCCGTTGCAAGGAAATTTACTATATTCGAACTGAGAATATGCTCCAAAATTCTACATGAAACTGATGACAACGATATTGGCCTGTAATTGTGTGGGTCAGTTCTCTTTCCTTTCTTATAAACGGGAGTCACCTGCGCTTTTTTCCAATCACTAGGAACTTTGCGCTGAATTAAAGATTCGCTATAAATGCAAGCTAAGTAGGAGGCCAACGTTGCAGAATAGTCTTTGTAAAACCGAACTTGTATTCCATCCGGAACAGCTGACTTTTTCGTATTTAGCTCTTTCAGCTGCTTCTCTACACCGGAAATACCTATTGCTATGTCCCCCATTTCGGAATTAGTACGTTGATCAAATGATGGTATATTTGTGCGGTCCTCCTGCGTGAAAGATTTCTTAAAGGTTAAATTTAGAACTTCAGCTTTCCGTTTGCTTTCTTCTATTACTGCCCCGGAATGATCAACTAGTGACTGGACAGTGGGCTTTGACCCGCTTATCGATTTTACATAGGACCAGAATTTTTTCGGGTTCTCGGAAAGATCTTGAGCTAAGGTATGGCTGTGATAATTATTGTATGCTTCACGCATCGATCTTTTTATAGACGCACGAATCTCTACTAACTTTTGCCTGTCATCATTTGCGTGTTCTTTTTTGAATCGAGAGTGCAACAGCCTTTGCTTTCTCAGCAGCTTTCTAACATTATTATTATACCACGGTGGATCTTTTCCATCCTTAATCGTCTTTACTGGCACATATTTCTCTAACCCTTTATTAACAATGCACTTAAATTTAGTCCACAATTCCTCTACATCCATAGTCCCGGAATTAAACGATGCCCCTTCAGTTTCTAAGTGCGATCGTAACATTTTCTTGTCGGCTCTTCCCAACAAAAACACGCTCCTAGCCTTCTTGATTGTTTTATGAACTTTGGTCACCATCGACGCTATGACGATATCATGATCACTAATTCCTGTCTCTACATAGATATCGTTAATAAGGTCAGGCCTGTTTGTGGCTATAAGAATTAGAATATTTCCATTGCGCGTGGGTTGCCGGTTTAACTGCTCAAGACAGTTTTCGGAGAATGTGTCCAAAAGTAGCTCGCAAGACTGCTTGTCTGTACCGTCTGAAATGTAACTAGCGAGGTCCCAATCTATACTCTTAAGGTTGAAGTCACCTCCGATTAATATTACATGGCCTGGATACCTATGCACTACCTATGTAGACTTTCCTTGAATGATTCTAAAACTGCTACAGCAGCACTGGGGGGCCGGTAAAAACAGCCAACTATTAACTTTACTTCTTTTAGACCTGTTATACGTGCCCAGATAACTTCACAGTTACTTTCAACCTCGATCTCAG
Source organism: Locusta migratoria (assembly GCA_026315105.1). Taxonomy (NCBI): domain Eukaryota; kingdom Metazoa; phylum Arthropoda; class Insecta; order Orthoptera; family Acrididae; genus Locusta; species Locusta migratoria. Next base: position 26,216,910 of record CM048755.1, on the reverse strand, counting down.
TAGAAACAATATCTTTGTCCACAGCGATGAACACTCCTCCTCCAGTTGTATCAGATCTATCTTTCCGATATACATTCCACTTTCGGCTTCTTAGGCCATAATCGGGTAACAACTGAATGTCGCTAACCATTCTTCACAGTTACGCCACTTACAAAGATGTTATTAAATTATAAATGATACAAATTCACATGTTCACAGGAAAGTATTATTTTTTATGACACTGAACTACATTTATCTAATATAAAAAAAATCAGTGTTTTGTGTTCGTATTTCATGCGCGGCCGAACCGTTCAACTGACTGTGATTAAACGTTGTCACCATATTGCTTGCACTTTCGCGGTGGTCATAGGCACCATTAAATGACTATACGACAAATAGTTCAGGAGATATGACGTAATAAACAATGAAATGCGCTTCTAAACCTTTGTTCCGATTTCAACCATATTCCTTCCATGAGGCAACAATTGAAGTAGGGGTAAAAACTGCTTACGACATATAGTTCAGGAGATATGACGTCATAAACAATTATATGGCACCATGCGACATGCGAATAAGGACACTTTATTCATCCTAAAATCTTCATCACTTTTAGAGACTTGACCTTCAAAACAAGAGGAAGGTCACTGTCACATAAAATTTTGAATGGTGCATAACGGAGGATACTTGATATATGGACTTAGTTAGATTCTACAGTTGTATTCCGATTCCGATAAAAATTTTAAATATGATTGAATAATTCAGTTTATCAGTGCTGTGTTAATATATTCAGATTACCTACAATCATTTCAATTAATTAACATGACTAAACAATTAATTATCAGATTTCGGCGAAGTTCGGAATGAAATACAATTTCTGAAAATTCTAGCAGCTCTCTCTGGAAGTTACGTTACATTTTCAGGGTGATAATCATCATATAAACATTTAAAACATAAATATTCTTCACACCATGCGAATTTTTGTAAGCAATTTAAAATAAGAATTTTTTTTAAAACGCTTCAGTGGAAAGCATACTTCATTCAGATTTTTAAGTGATGCTGTCAGCTTTGATGCATACCAACCGTACTGAAACATGGGGGGGGGGGGGGGGGGGGGGGTAAAAACGACCAGCAGAAGGAATTTGTTGTTACCAACGTATGGTTTTAATGCGAATGTGAATATCTAACACATAAAATTAGTGTTAGTTTTTTAATCTTTTTGTTCGTATATTATTCACGGCCATACCACATATGCTATTACGATAAAACTTTGTCAATTCATTGCTTGTACTCACGCGAAGGTTACAGGCATACTAAAATTAACTTCGTGTGGTGCATGGCGGAGGGTGCTTTACAGTTAGTTAATTCGTTTGTTACGCCTTCACGCTGAAATGGCTGGACGGATATGAATTAAATTTGTAACAGAGGTAGCTTATACCCTGATTAATACATGGGCCACCTTTTGTAAGCCACCGTATGATGTATGGCGGAGGGTACCTTACAATGGGTTAATATGTTTGCTTTTCCTTCATGCTGAAAAGGATGAACAGGCTTGAATGAAATTTGGAATGGGTATATCTTATACCCTATATTAATACATGAGCTACCTTTCGTGAGCCACCGTACGGTGTGTGGCGGAGGTAACCTTAGCTACGAACTTCGCCAATATCTATGGTTTTCCTCAGTTATTGATGAAGTATTGTACACTTCACCTTCAAAATACACCACCATCTACCTACGGTGCATGGCGTCGGGTACTTTGCTATGAACTTAGATACCACTTCACTGATCAACATAAAAGTTAGCAGAGTTCACAAGTTTTCACAGATGGAGGAGGAAATAGACCGAGGAGGTGGAGGAGTTGGACAGAGAGACGAGGAGGAGATTGGAAGAGAAAGGGGAAGGTGGAGGTGGGCAAGGAGGAGATGAGCAGAGAGAGAGAGAGAGAGAGAGAGAGAGATGTACAGAATGAGAAAGAGGGAGAGGAAGAAAGAAAAGAGAAGGAAAGAGAAGGTGGACAGAGGGCGGAAATGGGAGATGGACTAATTTAAGACTGGAATAAATTAGTACCTGCGCGACGCCGGGTATTCAGCTAGTTAATAAATAAAAATGTATAAAAAGGCTGATGTTATATTCTGAGGAGCTAAGCTTGAATATTATCGTTAAAAACAGGAGGGGGTAGAAGAATGTGGGGGTTGTTACCTTGCGAAATAGTATTCAAATGGTAACATTTTCTATATTTAACAAACTGATAACTAAAACTTATTTTAGTAGAAGGGTAAAGGGAAATTTAGTTGCACTTAATACTATACTGGGGTCCTATGCCTCTCTAAAGAAAAGCAAAAAGATGACACTATTGAAAATACTAGAAATCAATAAACATATGGCACAGTACCCCGGTATAGTACTAAATGACCTAACTCAGTTTCCCTTTTCCGCTTTACTAAAATCAATTTTAAAATATGTCAAACGTTACCATTTGAATTATATTTCGTAATGTAACAACACCCAACTTCCTCCGCCCCCCCCCCACCCACCCACACACACACACACACACACACACACACTTTTTAACGATAATATTCAAGCTTGGAACAAAAAAATATAACATCAGCCTTTCTATACGTTTTTATTTATTAATAAATGTAATTCATTGCTATCAAAATGGAATGTGAATTTGTGTCCTCTATAACTTAATAACATATTTGTGACATATCTGTGAAGAAATGTTAGCGACATCCAGGTCTTACCTGATGACGGCGTAAGAAGCCGAAAGCCTGTTTGTAACCAAATAAATAATTTCGCAGAACATTAGGAATTTTTCCTATTTCATAAAAGCGTTGTAGTTGAGAGGAAACTAACAGACAGATATGAAATGACAACTAAGATAGCTGCTAGCGAATGTCAATCATCGGAAAGTGACAGCCTCACCATTGTATTGGACCTTCTCCCTTACATTTGACATTATATCTTTTATATGTAATTTAACTTATTTTAAGGCTTATTCCTAATTTAGTTACATTTTAAGTGATGATAAGGCAAGAAAATGGTGGTCTCTTCGTACACATCATATACAGCTTGCCCTTTATTCACATGAAGTGTTAAGTGCCATCGACAAGGGATCTCAAATCGATTCCATATTTCTGGATTTCCGGAAGGCTTTTGATACTGTACCCCACAAGCGGCTTCTAATGAAATTGCGTGCTTATGGAATATCTCCCCAATTGTGCGATTGGATTCACGATTTCCTATCAGAAAGGACACAGTTCGTTGTAATTGACGGTAAGTCATCGAGTAAAACAGAAGTGATATCTGGTGTTCCACAGGGAAGCGTTATTGGTCCCCTACTCTTCCTCGTGTTTATAAACGATTTAGGAGATAATCTGAATAGCTCCCTTAGACTGTTCGCGGATGATGCAGTCGTTTATCGGTTAGTGAAGTCAACAGAGGATCAAAAGCAACTGCAAAGCGATTTAGACAAAATTTCTACTTGGTGCGAAAATTGGCAATTGACACTAAATAAAGAAAAGAGTGAAGTAATACACATGACCACTAAAAGAAATCCGCTGAACTTCAATTACGCGATAAATCAGTCAAATCTTAAGGTCGTAAATTCTACCAAATACTTAGGAGTTACAATTACGAACAACTTTGACTGGAGAGAACACATAGAAAATATTGTGGGGAAGGCGAACCAAAGGTTACGTTTCATTGGCAGAACGCTTAGACGATGCACCAGCTCCACCAAAGAGACTGCCTACATCACACTTGTGCGTCCTCTCTTGGAGTACTGTTGCCCCTTGTGGGACCCTCACCAGGTGGGACTGACGGAAGATATTGAGAAGGTTCAGAGAAGGGCAGCTCGTTTTGTTTTATCACGTTACGGGGGGGAAAGCGTCACGGAAATGTTGCACGAATTGGGGTGGAAATCATTAAAAGAAAGACGTTATTCATTGCGGCGTGATCTGTTTGCGAAGTTTCAATCACCGACTTTTAGTTCTGAATGTGAAAATATTTTGCTAGCACCCACCTACTTAGGGAGACATGACCATCCCAATAAAATAAGAGAAATCAGATCGAAAACGGAACGATTTAGGTGTTCTTTCTTCCCGCGCGCTATTAGAGAATGGAACGGTAGAGAAAAGTTATGAAGGTGGTTAATGAACCCTCTGCCAGGCACTTAAATGTGATTTGCAGAGTATCGATGTAGATGTAGATGTAGATGAATGTGTTACGAAGGCTCTTAATTATTTACAGTTCAAATGTAACCTTCATGCATCACTAGACGAACACATTTTACAGTATATTACTAAATGTACTGTAAAGAGAATTATTATATTAATTATTGCAGTATATTCTTTACGAGGCTTGTTAGGAAGGAATATCTCGGATTGGGAACATCGAGTTATATATTTCTGATGGGTTGTTCTAGGTTTTTATTACGTATTTATGTGACGATAAATAGACGCTGGGCCCAGACAGCTGAAAATTGTTTTCCGAAGAATGTTTCCCATGTGGAAATCGTAATTTTCGTGACAATTTAAATCAAATAAAAATGATAATCTTTAATTTGTATAAGCAAAAGTATTTTTCTCTTAAAAACAAACATACTATTGCTCATTGTGAAACATTATTTCCCGTACGTCACGCAGTACGATGCTTTCGTACAAGGTTAATAATTATGATCTTAGTATTTATCTTCTGGAGCTTATATATATAAAGTCAGTTTACTGTCAGCGGACTAATGCCTCATTTCTATAGAACGTTTGATAACTAAAGGTGTTTAGTCCCACCATTCACCTCAATTAGAGCATAAAAAAACATTGTTGTCTTTAGATCAGCTGTTTAGAAAACGTTAACATGGTGTTTCGTGTCTACAAAGGACAACTATAAAAGAAAGTAATCAATGTAACTGTAGGTAAATATACTGATCTTTCTTTGCTTCATAAAACCATTTGCAACTGGCCATTTCTATTTGAAATATTAAAAATTGATGATTTCATGACACATTCCAGAAATATTACGAAACGTCTGGAAGGTAAAGAACGAAATGGAGATAAACAGTGAACAATATATATAACGTTTCGTAATATTTCTGGAATGTGTTATAAAACCCTCAGTTTTTAATATTTCATATAGAAATGGCCAGTTGCAAATGATTTTATGAAGCAAAGAAAGAACAATATAGTTACCTACAGTCACATTCATTACTTCCTTTTATAGTCGTCCTTTGTAGACACAAAACACTATGTTCACGTTTTTCAAATGGGACGATTATAGCTGATCGAAAGACGACAGTATTTTTGTGCTCTAATTCAGGTAAATGGTGGGACTAAACGTCCTATAGAAATGAGGCATTAGTCCACTTAGAGTAAATCGACAGTTACTAAATTTTAAGTTCTCGGTATTCATCGCACTTGATTTGGAGGTACAGTGAAACATTTTTACTCGAATAGCCTGATCAGTGGATACTCTCAAGTAGGAATTCCAATCCTCTAAGGTCTCAGCACGGCTCATCTTTTTCTCCTTCCCTTTTTTTCTGCCGACAAAGCGTTTCATTCCGGTGGCTCGATTCACCTCGCAAATAACATCCTTTTTATATAACGGCTGGCTCGTCCGAATTTGTGTGCACGCCGGCTCCTCTCTGAATTTTCTTTCGCTTTACCGCCGGCGTCCTTTCCGGTATACCCCCACTGCCGGGATTATGCGACAGCCCGTATCCGCGCGCGGCAGCGCCGTGCTGCGATACGAGTTATGTCGTCCAGCGGCGTAAAATCAAATGACAGGTAGTGGCGAAGAAGGCGTTTCATTCCAGAGGGAAGCGAAGGAAGCCGAGCCGAGGGAAGGCGAGAGAGAAGAAGAGGCGAGGAGGCCGCCCCCGCCCCCGCCCCCGCCCACGCCTCTAATAAGGCGCGCGCTCATCCCCGGCGCAGACTTTCGTGTAGCAGAACAACCTAGCCCGTAATCTTCTTAGCTGCCTCGCCACATCAAATATTCACTCACTAAAACCTCCGAGCACGTTGCCAAAACTTGGACTCAACTTTTTGATGTATTATGCCTCGTGGGAGGGTCATATGTTTTTGTTCCCAGGCCTTATCTCGTTTGCATATCAGGTCTGTTCATATTTTATACACAGACTCGCGTTTGAGCCGCGAAGTCCTGAGCGGAATGAGAAGAGCTATCGCCGTGGCGCGGGCTCGATCGATGATGCGGAGAGAAAGAAAATGGAAAGACTCGGAATAACGGCAAACACAGGACGGCGCCGGCGAGCGGACGGGGACCCGCCAACGCAGCCTCTTCCCAGTCCCAAAATTCTCCACTGTACATGGCAGCTCATCTGGAAACGTATTCATCGCAAAGCCTATTAAATATTTTCCGTGTGGGCAAAGATATCTCAGGCGTTGGTCTGTTGTAGAATTTTGGAACAAGCTTTATGCTCCGGTATTATTGCCGGAAATATCCTCAACATGGGTTCCGGAAGCAACGATCATGTGAAACCTATCTCGCGCTAGTCGTCCAAGTGATTCAAAAATGTTCAAATGTTTGTATAGTCTATGGGACGTAACTACGGGGTCATCAGTCCCTAAACTTACAAACTACTTATGAACTACTTACGAACTAGGACGGCACAAATATCTATGCCCGAGGGGGGATTCGAACCCCCGACCGTAGTGGCCGTGCAGACCGTAACTGGAGCGCCTCAGTCCCCTCGGCCACCGCGGCCGGCCGTCCAAGTGACCCATAAAGTAGCAGAGACAGGATCCCAAGTAGAGGACGTGTTTCTGGATTTCCGCAAGGTTTTCCATATGGTTCGCATTATCGCCTAACGAACAAAATGAGAGTACGGAATGTCTCACTATGTCATTGGATATTAATAGTTTCTAGCTAAAGAAAGAAGCATGTTAATATGAACAGAGAGAAGTCCGACGTGAAAGTCATTTGTAGCGTGCACCGAGGGACCATTTCTTCTAATTACATAGGGTACAGCAGGGCTATGCTGCTCATTGAAACTGTAGGCCGTATGTAATATGAAATGAAAAGTTTAGCGTGACATCAAACTGTGCCAAATGCGGAGAATAGCAGAACCAATACTCGAAAGATGATAAACTAACCCACTGACAATACCTTGAAGTAATAAAAATAAATAAATAGATAAAATAAAGAAGCGAAATGAGCCTCGGAGATGCTGCATCCTGCAGACTATAACAGTACGTCCAAACTTAGTTAAATCTTGATAATCCACCATTGCAGCAGCAGAAACCGATGTAACGCTTACGCCAAACACCTACTGTCTCATATAGGCGGTGCCTAACGCAGCGCCGTCCTCTGAGTGTTTATATAGCTATGAGTTTGCACACGCATGCCTATACCAGTGTTGCTGAAACATGTCAGGAACTAACAGGACTGGCCAAGCAGCGCTCAGTGGGCAACGTAATTACGCACATAGGAGCCTTTAAGACCCCAATGTTCTTAGTCAGTTGAGCTATTTTCCAGATCCATGTCATTCTCCATCAGCCTCAGGTAAGCTCATCACAAGTCTGACTGTTTGTTCATTTGGAACTCCGATTCTAATAGGTTGTTTGTTCTTAATGCTGCTAGTGTGCGATACTTCGTTAACGTTCATCCCATAGGACTTACACACTGTCTACTGTTTTGGTAACCGCATTATTATTTTCCCAAGTAGCCTACAATTGTAGTAATTAACCTTCCTTACAGTAATAGCTCCCCCAGAATTACTGTGTCTCCTGGATCTCCCGTACAAGAATCCTTACCGATCACACAGCCCGCATCACTCACAGGTGCTTGCTGACCCCACTGGACACTGTATATATTGTCATCAGCTGCCTTCACTCGAAGTTCGTCTTCTGCAGTTTCTCCCAGCCACTTGAGAAGTGCAGACTGACCCGAAACTCCTTCTTCCTTCTTTGCTGTGCCAAGATATGACATAGGTGAACACCTTTTTTATGCCAGATGTGGAATTCTGAGGGTTCATTTTGAGATATGTGGGCGTTTCGTTCATATACAGTCCCATATCACGACGGTTTTGAGATTCTGTTTAGAACCAGCATGCACGCTCATGTGAGAGCAAAGGCAGTAGAAGATCAGAAGGATGAAGCAGAGGCACATAGTTCGTCGTCGGACGACAAAAGTAATCTTCACAGCTTCGCGGCTACGCCAGGATCGCGAAAACGTCGATGAACGAGATCGCGGTCCCTAGACGACCACCACGTCTAGTCAAGTTACTCACGCGCCTCAGGATGAGGCAATTTGTCACGCATGTCACTGCTTATAATGTAATAGCTCATGCACTATATGTCGTATTATAAAGTAATTTTGAAGCTAAATGGAGTGTTATATAGGTGTACTGTCTGCAAAATTTGTCACGAGTAAAGTACTAAAGACATAATAAATTAAAACATCATATTTGATGTGGTGGTATTTCATGCACCGTATTGCTTATGACCTCATGTTGCCTCAACTGTGTGTCGTAATATGATATAATTTCGGAAATGCATTCAGTGGTATATGAACATAATGCCTGCCAAATGTCTCGAGAATGCAGTTAGTAGTGGAAAAGTAAATGTAACGTCATGCCAAATGTCTTGGATTCACGGCATGAACAGTAGCAAAGCAGTAAGCAGCAATAAACGGTTTTCCTCAGTTCATTTTTCAGGGGCTGTCACAAGAAAAATTTTAGCGACGAAAAAATCGCAAAGGTCTGAAAATTTTAGTACTTTTTTTAAGGTTCTACCTCGAGCCAAACACTGGTCGTTCTGTTTATATGCAAACACGTTTCCTACGTTTGTAGCATCAACAGTAGTGCTGTTTATTCATTTAAACTAAACAACATAAAATATTTCTTTCTGTCTGAACTCCTTATTGTCGACGTTTCACTCTCGTATAATGTCACAATCCAGATAAATGCTTTCAGAAAGATTTATCTTAACATTTAATTTTCGATGTCAATAAATTGCAATGTCATCGGAAAACCGCAAAATTCTTCTGGAACTTTAACTCCTTCTCTAAATTTCTTCTTGTTTTCCATCACAACTTCCTCAATGTACTGATTAAATAACATCGAAGAATGACTACAACCTTATAACTGCTGTCTGGTTTTTGTATAAGTTGTATATGTCTTTTCGTTCCCTGTATTTTACCCCTGCTACCTTCAGAATTTGCAAGAGTATTCGAGTCAAAATCGGTAAAAGCTTTCTCCAAATCCACAAAAGCTAAAAAACGTACGCTTGCCTTTCCTTAATCTATCTTCTAAGTGAAGTCGTAATGTGAGTATAGCCTCGCGTGTTCTTACATTTCTCTTAAAACTGACCCGACGCGCAGGCTCAGGGAGAGGGCTGAACGCTCTCTTATCAGATACAGTGGAGAACTGCGAATACAAAGTAAGCAGTCCCGGAGCAAGGCAAACAAAACCGAATTCATGTTGCGACTTTCTTGTAGCAAGCAGCAATTTGGTCAACATCTGTTCATCAGTAGTGCGCCTGAAATTTGTATTCTGGAACTAACCCGTCCAATCTTAACACTTTGGGTTCACTCAGTGAGTCTACCGTTCCACACCCTATTCCAGGTACAAGTATCATGGAGCATTTTGATAATCACAATAATACCCCATGTGGTCAATCCATCGCTAGTATTACTGGCGCAACTGGTCTTTCGAAACTGATTTTTGGCAAAACTTAACGTACAAACGCTTTTGCAACGAGGTAAACTTCATAAATTTGGAGATACATTAAAAGACGAGAAGATTCAAATTTTGGCTCTTCAAGAAACACGAATGACGGAATGTAACACCAGATATTTAGGAAATTATCGTCTTTTTTAAGTGTAAAACTGGTAAAAGAATACCTAAGAATGTACCACATCTGAGAGATGCTTTTGAAGTCTCCTAAAATGTTTGAAATTCAATAACAGAGCTAGAACCCATTAATAACAAAGTAATGATAATTTCTCTCAAAAGCGCAAATAAAGCATATACATTAATTAACGACGATATGATAGTCAATAAGCATAATAGAAAAAAAAACCTGAAGGAGTTAATGAAGTTTGAGAGACGTTAGGACGCGTCATCTCGAAAGTTCCCTTAAACCATACTAAAATTTTAATGGGTGATTTTAAGACTCAATCAGGTTAAGGCCAAAAAATTTAAAAAATGGTGTGTGGCTTTCCAGCACATAACTGGACAAACCAAATGGCCAAAGGTTTGTTGAAACAGGCAAAAATTTTAACTTTGAAATCACGTTAACGTATTTTAAAGAGGAACATTGTAAAGAAAAAAAACTTGGCGGACATCCAGTTCATTTATTGGTGGAATGTGGATTGTGAAACAGCATTTAAGTCTAGGCATGAATTGTTCAAAAATTGGAATGCTAACAAAACTGAAAATTGTTGCTAACTGTACTAAAACAATCATCTAAATTAATTCGACAAACAAAAAGAAACTACGAAAATTTCTAACTTTTAGAAATTGGAAAAGTCTTCCATGACAACAGTACAAAAACATTCAAAACAAAATTGACCAGTTACGAACCTCAAAGTATTTCCTTCAAAAATTAAAATGGAATTTTGGCCCTTATAACCTAGAAAATTGTAAGGTACTTAAAAATTATTTAGAAAAACTATTAAAATGTCCAGAACCAGCGAATAAATTCCAACTGCAGCAAACTAGTGAGACCAAACCTAACTCTAAAATACCCGACGAAATCGAAATAACTAAACAAATTCTTAATTTAAAACTAATCTTAAAGGGACAATGACTAGATAATAAAACTCTATCGCTGATTACGGAAACGTTAACCGATACTGGTTCTTAAGTTCATGGGAGAAATTTCTGAACCGTTTTATATAGTCGTGTTAGGCACGGAGATGGACTCTCCTCATTACTGTTTTTGTTTTGGAAAATGTAATTACAGAATGGCGAGAGCAAAAGTCGAGTCAAAATATAGATCAATCAAGTTAGGTAGGAATAGTATTGGAATAGATTGTCTCGCCATTGCATATGATCTTGAAATTTTATTTAGGAATATTACCACAACTCAAAAACAAATTGTAACTCTTAAAAAAATCGCGGAAAAAGTAGGACGCCAAATATCATTCGAAAAAATTAAAAGTATGCCATGAAAAAAGCACTAAAGTTTTCGAACACGAAATATGGAAAAATAGAAAGGGTTTCTCAATTCAAATACTTGGGGGAAGTGATACAAAAAATGATCTAAAAACCTGAAAACAAACTTCGCTTTCAAAAAATAACTGCATTCAGATTAACAGATAATAATTACAAACACATAACTTTCTAAATTCAGTAAACTTTGGCATCACAGCACTGTAATCAAACCTGGGTGTCTTTATGGAGCAAAAACTTCAATCTGAAATAGAAAGAGGGATATTGAAGAAATTAAAAAAAAGAAAGATTATTAGGAAAATACTAGGCCCCAAAATTACTAATAAGGAAGTAGGAGAATAAACACACACATGGTGACATGAGAAAACGAAGACTTCAATTTTATGGGCACATTAACAGAATGTCACCCACTAATTTGACAAAACAAATATTAGATTTCTACTAAAACAAAGGTAAGGCCGGATCTGAGCGAATTTGATGGATCTCCTAGATTAAGCAGGATATTAAACTAGACGGTATAACGCAGGCAGACGTTTCAGATAGAAAAAACATTCAGACAAAGGATGTTTGATTGGAAAGTTGGTTAGAGAGAAGTTAAAAATCCGACCGCAACGCTGTGGCCTGATCAAGAATATGGACATCGTTCTGAATCAATGAAGCAAATCTGGCCACAACGAAAGGCCAACCATCAAAAGTGACATTGGTTGGTTGTACTTCTCGTTGTACTATTGGTCCCATACGTGAATAACAGTAATAGTAATAATAATAAAGCTCATTTTTACGTATTGTTGTAGTTCGGTTTTTCTACATATTCTATATGGGTCCTCCTTGACAGTTCGTCATCTGCAACTATATTGCACTTAAGTACAAAAATGTTTTTCATCGAAATATTTGATCTAGGTTTTTACAGTTGGGTCTAGTTATATTTAATTCTGTTTGAAAAGCTTCTGTGTATGTGAGTGTGTTTGTGTGTGTATGTGTATTTGTTGGTTTATGGACTATATTTGAACTGACATGTGATGGTGTCCTCAATGGTGGATGCTGAAGGAAGCAGCACTGTTTATGAGCGGTGATAGCAAATGGCGAGTGGAGTAGACTGTTAATATGTTATGTGTGGGAAGTTTGAATCTTAACTAGATGTGTGTGTGTGTGTGTGTGTGTGTGTGTGTGTGTGTGTGTAGATTCGAGTTGTCTGACAGCTCTTTGAGCGCAGAGAATAAAGTTTCATTGCAGCGAGTTGTGTATATATTGAATATTGGTTTTCCTTCAAATATGGTTTTCTATATGTGGTAGTTTTCCTCAATTTTTATTTTCTGTGGCGTGCTGTTGCTGCATTTAGTACTTTCAGGTCTACATTGATGTCTTTTAGGTTGTGTTTCATGATCGTAAATTGTTCGGCAAACGTAGAGTGACAGCTGTTACTTTTAAGTCCTCTTCTGTGTTCTGTATATCTTGTATTAAAGTATCTACTTATATGTCCAATATAAATAGATTAGTAGTCCTAATATGTCAATTAGTTAATATCTGACTTGTTGTGCTGCTGGTTATTAGTTTAATCTGTATTGAGTAGTCAGCTCTGTAGGCTATCTACTTTCCCTGTTTTCTGAGTATGTTGCATATTCTATGGGTTGTTTTGTTGTTGTAGGTGAGATTTTTCCATTTATTATTGCAGGTGTCTAGTACTGAAGACTGTTATGTAATAATAATTACACACACACACACACACACACACGCTTTTCTCACAGAATTAAATAGTATTAGGCCAAACCATAACATATCCAGATGTAATATTTCGATATAAATCAGTTTTGCACATAAGCGACATATAGCTGCAAATGAAAACTGTGAAGGAGGACCTACACAGAAAATTTAGAAAAACTGAGCTACTACTACATGTAAAAACATCGAATGATCTTTCTGATTCACAAATACGAACTTAAAATAACCTATTCATGTAGGCTACAACTGAACTATTATCTGTTGTTTGAATTAAAGGAATAAAAAGCCCCACCGATGATGCTACAACTGTAGCGAAACGGCGAAACATGTTTGTGTATAAACAGAAATACGAGTGTTTTGTTCAAGATAGATCCTTATAGAGGGGAGAAAACTAATTATTTTTTAAGCATACACGGACCACAGGAGCTTCAACATCAAGATGGTTTATAATTATGTTTAAAGTCTTTTGTAAGGCTTAAAGTACACTCTTTTTCAAATGATGGACACTTCCCAGTCTGTTGAGGGATGTCACTGAAGAGAAAGATTTCTTACTTGGCGTTATTGCTGTCTACGTGTACAGCCTGAAAGTTTTCTGCCTGATTACAACTCCTCTATAATATCGATACGATCTGCAGTCCGTATCAGTTAGTTTTCTAGTACAAAGATAGATATTAGTGTAAGTCTGAAAAGTACACAATACTTTATTCGTCAGAATATGTCTGAGAACATTATGTACGAAGCAGTTTGGTAGGGTGGAAGGTAGCTAATCGTATAGTGGCGGTAGCATTATTCTGAAAGGATTTTTGTAAATATGTATCTTGAGAAAGATAGTGTATAAGTGAGATGATATTGACAGAAAAATAAGACAATCCAGTTTAAAGTATTTAAAGTAACTCAGTTCATTCATATATTTGAAATTGTGGAGCTACTTATTGTTAGAGCATTGGGAAAGATTGAATTTGGCAGTAGTAATTTTGTCTTTGTAACTATGGATCCCGCAACGCTCCTTACGTGAACATTTATCCCTCCCCTGTCTAGTTCATTCGCACTTACCTCGTGGGAACGCATATTAAAAGTATGAATCCTTATATTTTTCTGATTCTGTGGTCGTATGTGTTTGAAGAAACAGCATATGTATTGAACAATGTTATAATATGGAAACTTGGGATTTTGTGAGTAAGGCTGTTCGCAACGCAGAACGTCTGCTTCGGATGCCACTGCAGTTCGTTCATTATTTCGCATGAAATCACTGAGATGAAAGCTCTTAGAGATTTGAAGGCTGTGCCTGACTCCAGTGAATAAATATCGGCCGCTTAATCAACCAGTAATGGACATTTTATCCAGTTTTTAAGTCGATTCAAACAATCCTCTTTCCCTGTACACTCACGAATGTTGCAGGAGACGAATGACTCTGATACCAATTCATGTAATATCCTATTTATTTGTCTTCCACATCGCGGACACTTGGTGAAATATGTATGGGAGGAAGTAATGTGTTAAGCGATTTTCGTAGAACTTACACTCTCACAACTTTAACAATAACCCTCTCTAAAATGTTATGTGCCTCACTTATAGCATGAGTCATTGATGTTTATAAGCATTTAATTAACAGAACTCACTATAGAGTGAGGACGCTCAGATCAGATGCTGCGTATTGGTAGACGAAGTGGCATCAGAGATTTCCAGGGCCCTGACAGGTGACACAGGCTTCAACCCAGGTGCCCGTCGCTGCAGCTTAGGACAGCAGATTAAAGCCTGTCAACCGCGGCCAACGTCTCTTCTACCTGTCCGTGGACAGCCCCCAATTCACTTTGTTTAGTTACAAGTGGCAAAGTGCCTTTTGCTGCTGCTGCTAATTATGGGTTTAAGGAGACTAAACACCTTGTCGTCAGTCTTCTGTTCAGAATCGTTATATTAGTAGTCCATCTGTCTGCGTCTAAATTCTATATATGTGAATGAGAGCGTTTTCTAAATGTTTACCGTAGAGGGTATCCGAGGTGGAAAATTGGTACCAGCCCGGTATTCATCTAATGGCATGTGAGAAATCGCCTACAAATCACTATCAGGGTGGCCGGCACACCGCCTCTCATTGCTAATCCGTCACGCGGGAAATGAAACTCCTAGAAGGACAAATTAGCAGCTATGGGAACTTAAAGGAACGGCTATATGATGAAGAGGATGAGACTGCAAGATATTTGCACTGGAACGCAAAAGACATAGAACATTCGGGCTGTTGAAATCTGACGAACTGCGTTTAAAGAGTATATTACACGGTGCGTATTTGGTCGCTAGTCGCTGGCGTCTGTTGTCGCTCGGCGTATAGGCGAATAGCGAATGAATACGCTGACGCAATGACACGCAGCGACTTCAGACGCTAGCGTCTCCGTAAAACAACTGAAACGTGACGTATCATATGACACATTGTTTTGGTGGTTAGGTGATACCAAACAGTTCTGTTTCCCGTCAAACAAAATATGAATTGTAATTGTAATCAAATTTCCGGATATTTATCACGTTTTTCCAGTTTTATACGACATTAAAAATGATTATTTAAATACTAAACTTAAAGACACTCAATTTAACCAACTGTTTGACGAATGACTAACTGAAGACTGAAGATCTGTCGGGGGATATGGATACCAAACAAATATCAAAACAATAAAATATCTCATCTTCATTATATTTCTGCATGCAGAAGGATCTCCACACAATAATTCTCTCAAAAGATTTGCAGAAGCACTATATTTATCCCTCCTCCCAATTCACCTTCTTATCCATTTTCTTTTTTTTTCCCCTACTTTTCCGTTTTGATTTTGGTAGATTGTTCTTTTAAGACTCTAGCGAGAAACACAATGCCAGCATTTATTACTTCCTTCGACATTTTGACTCGACTGGTGGTTACTTTATACGCTCCTGTATATGACACGGGACGACCAACACTTGCGAGCGACCAAAAACGCCAGCGACCAGCGTCTAAAGTAGCCCACCCTTCAACTTTAGACGCTCGCGTTTCGGAGCAGCGACTTTGTTCGCTGTCCTTGTTTCCACGAAGCGAATTTAGCAGATGCGTCCAAATTCGCCAGCGACTAGCGACCAAATACGCTACGTGTAATATACCCTTAATGAAGACCGAGTAAATGAAACCGCCCTACTTTTCAAAGATACCGTTGCATTTATTAGCATCACCTGCAACTGAACCGTACTATAAAGGTATTTTTCATGTGGACATAGTGGGCTAAACCCATCGTTGTTTCTTTTTCCCTAAGTACATCAAACCAAGGTTGCAAAATACTAAATGTAGTGACATACCAAACTGTCTTATTCATTGATAACACACACACGTTATACCCAGGACTGGTTATTTCCTACCGCTTCTCACTCAGATAGAGCGAGAAACAAATGCTTGCATTAGCTATTCTCAAAAAAAAAAAAAAAAAAAAAAAAAAAAACGACGCCTTACCTCCAGTTATTTCCAGTTGAGTTTCCCATGCATCAATGTAACTCTCGAGTACTGTTCTAACAAACCAGCAACAAATCTAGCTCATCTTTGAATTACGTCTATGTCTTCGTTTAAGCCGACCTGGTGGCGATCCCAAACATTTGGGCAGTACTCAAGAAGCAGTCGCACAAGTTTTGTAGGTCATCTACATCTTCCCAAAATTCTCGCAATAAACCTAAGTACCGCATACGCCTTCCCCACGACTGTCCTTACATGCTCGTTCTATTTCTTACTGCTTTCCAACATTATGTCTAGATATTTAATTCACGTTTCAACCGGGATTATTCACCCAACTCATTTGCAGTATCTTACATTGTTCTACACTTAAAGCAAGCTGCCATTGATCTTGTCATCTAGAAATGTTGCCTAACAAGGTACATCCGCAAAATTTCTCACCGATACTTAAATAATATTAATTACAGTGGAAACTTAAGGTGTAATTAATAATTACTACACTTGTTTAGTTGCCCACAACGGTAATGATGACATGTTGGTCAGCTTTACAGATAGTAGTGTAGAAATGCAGAGGACAGGAAACACGCTTATCAGTATAACATAATGATTATTATTATTTATTTATTCAATGTATCTGTATGTACCTATTATAAAGTGTGTTTGTAGGTCTTGGTATAGAAATCTGTTAAACACAAATGCAAAGACAATATGCGAATGATCATAGGATTCAGTCCTGCAGTTGGATGTTGAGCACCTTCAATCTTTCGTATACCAAATAACACTGTTAGGAGTATCAAAATCATCACATTCAACCGGAAAGGCATCAAGGCATGCTTGATCATGTTGATGAATATGGTTGTTACCTATAAGTGTGTATCTGGATTTATGAGAAGATCCAATTGACGGAGAGAAAATGAATCCAGAACCAGACAATATCTTGTTCCAACATTGGGAGAGAGACAGTTATCTCGCCATTATTCAAGAATACGTCTGTCCTCTGAGTGATTTTTAAGCCGTTATCTGTTCGTTTGGAAAACGGTTCATGTGCTTTACCACAAGGGGACCAAATTTACCGCTTGATTCATGAAAGGCGATGAGAAATAGATAAAGAAGTCTACCTTTCATGGATATAATTGGCTGAATTGTATACGAATGTGATATTCCAGACGCTATTTTTACTCCTACAATCTTATCTACTTTACCCATACTACCATGTGTGTGGTCTCTGTCAATGTCATAATTAAATCCAGATTGGTCGCTATTGAGAATTTCAGGTGCTGAAAATTAAGAATTATACTGTCGGTGAATTAAATGCCAAATGCCGGCCGCGGTGGCCGAGGGGACTGAGGCGCTTCAGTCACGGTCTGCACGGCCACTACGGTCGGGGGTTCGAATCCCCCCTAGGGCATGGATATTTGTGCCGTCCTAGTTCGTAAGTAGTTTGTAAGTTTAGGGACTGATGACCCCATAGTTAAGTCCCATAGACTGTACAAACATTTGAACATTTGAAATGCGAAATGCAATTGCAAACTTCTGTATCTCTCATAGCGCTTGAGCATGTTTCTGCGCTACAAACTGCGTAACTCTGCGACTCATAATCATGTAAACTACCTGAAGGATCCACACCCAGTTAGGGCCCGGTTTGAAATCTGTCAGTCCAAGATCTCTATCTTTCATGCAGGGTCGCCGACTTATATCAACATCATGGACAGCCATGAGATTACTCCTTGCTTCTTGAAAAGTAGACCAAACATTCTTCGATATGACCTTGAATTTTTCACGTTTCGTTCCTTGTTATTCATAATACCTCTAAAACAACGTTGATAGTTCCTGTCCTTAACCATTCTGAAATGAGGCATAATTATTTTCAAGTACCAGCCTGTCTGTTTTGTTTCAATAATAGTGACATCTTCACTTTTCTTTTTGAAACCGAAGATAGCGTTTGAAGTGCCTATTTCTCCTTCACGTACTTCCCGTGATGAAGAGGATAATTCAATATGGTGTAAAACGTCGAACACCGGCTGTACTATAAAAATACAAAAGTCCACTTAAAGTTCATTATATTACTTTCATAGGAATACAATAGCGTCAGAATATACTTCTCTAGCACTGCCAAGGCTCCAAGCAGCCACTCGTACGGATTACCTGCAAATGACGGGTTACGACTGAGCAGACAGCATGGTCAGCTAAAATGTGTGTAACTGTCATCTAATGAATAGGTTATGGAAGACTGGCGATAATATTATTGGCCTGAAATTTTGCGTATTCGTTCTTTTACACTTCTTATATACAGGATTTACATGCGCTTTTTACCAGTCACATGGGACTGAGCCAGATATTTGCCATAAATGCAAGCAAACCGAAGACTAATGCCGTAGAGTACTCTGTAAAGCGAACTGTGCTTCCATACGGACCTGCTGAGTTATTAGTTTTCGATTCTACCAGTTGCTTCTCTACACCAATTATGCCTGTTACGGTGTACTTCATTTTGGCGTCATTGCGATGGTCAAAAGACGGCTTGTTTTTAAAAACCTTCAGCGTGAACGAATTCCCAAATGTGAAATTTAAAATTTCAATTTTCATTCTGGTGCCTTGACTGATCAACAGGTGACGAGATGTAGGCTTTCGGTTGGCTTATCGGTATTACCTAGGACCAGAGTTTTCTCCCCGGGATATCAGAATCTTTTCTTACAGAGTGATGAAGTTACAACAAGAATGAATTACCTTTCCTTACGATTCTTTCAGTGTATCCAGACGTTTACCGCCATGTATTAAACGTATGTTACTGTATCTATTGGTTAATAAACGTTACGCCGGCCGCGGTGGCCGAGGGGCCTGCGGCGCATCAATCACGGTCTGCACGGCCACTACGGTCGAGGGTTCGAATCCCCCCTCGGGCATGGATATTTGTGTCGTCCTTAGTGTTAGCTAGTTGATAAGTAGTTTGTAAGTTTAGGGACTGATGACCCCGTAGTTAAATCCCATAAGCTATACAAACATTTGAACATCTGAATAAACGTTACGATAATACCGTTGTCGATCTCTTCACGTGTTTAAGTGAAATATATTACATTTACTAAGAGTCAGAGTCAATCGCCAGATACTGCACGAATACCCAGGGCCGCGCGGGAGTAGCCGAGAGGTCTGGAGCGCCACGTTTCGGATCGCGCGGCCTCCCGCGTCTGAGGTTCGAATCATCCCTCGGGCATGGATGTGTGTGTTGTCTTTAGGTTAGTTTAACTTAGATTAAGTAGTTTGTAAGACTAGGAACTGATGACCAACGTAGTTTGGTCCCATAGAATTACAAACATTTGAACATCTTGAATATCCAGGTTTTGTCAGAGTCTCTAGGTGATGCAGTATTTCTGTAGACAAGATAATTCTCCCAAACAGATTCATGTAGTGCACTTAGGTCATTACTTCTGATTTGTAAATATATTGCAAACTGTAAAGGTTCTGTAAAACCATCTTGGAAGACTCTCAGTGTTACTTTTACAAATGTTGATTTCTTTCCTTTAAGAAAGACGTACTGAGTTCTACTTGATAGCAAATCTTCAATCCAGTCACAAACCTGTTCTGATACATGTTATGCTGACGTCTTGATCCCTGAACAGCACGTCCACGTCGGATCAGAGAATCTTGGGCAAGGAAATTCACAGCGCTTTTCGAATGGAGAAGCCTTGGATTTCACATGAAGTAAACTGTGAACTCTGTCCTACAGACCTCGGAGGGCCCATTAGATACCGACCGGTCGCCGTGTCATCCTCTTCCCGAAGGCGTCAACGGATGCGGTACGGAGGGGGACGTAGTCAAGACCCACACTCCCGGTCGTTGTGTGGGTTTTCGTTACCGGAGTTGCTACTTCTTCATCAAGTAGCTCCTCAGTTGGCCTCACAAGGGCTGAGTGCACCCCGCTTGCCCATAGCTCTCGGCAGACCAGGTCGAGGACCCATCCAAATACTAACCGAGCCTGTCAGTGCTTAATTTTGGTGTACCAGCGGGAAACGGTTTATCCGCTACTACCATTGGCTTTCATATTAAGTGATGCATAGAAATTAAGGAAAATCTCGATCTTGATGGTTGGACCAGGCTTTGAATCACCGTCCTCCAGAATGCGCGTCCAGTGTCTTCAGTTTCCACCCCGTACGGTGGCACTCTTGAACTAAAGGACAAAACGACGCGAATTGAGTTTTATATGATCTGTGATTGTGGCTTCAGTGATGACTATTGTCGAGGAGTGAACTAACACATTGAAGAATTAATTGCAAGAGGCTGTCTCAACAAGGATATGAAGATGACTTAGTCGTAGTAATACTTAGAAAATTTGCTAGCACTGTGGAGGTAGATACTGATGATTGTCATCATTCTCTCCGGTGATTATCACTCGGTTTTGAAGACTTGTGACGACAGATCGCTTGGTTGTTTCTCTTTCGGTAACTGCCTCTGCAGCTGTGAACTTCTTTCCTTCCATGAACAAACAGCGATGGCTACACCATGAGTCTGTCGAGGCGCAGGACCCATTCCTCAGAAATGTGGACTGATTCCCTCTATCAGGCAAGGGCCCGGTAAAGAATGGCACCCATTCCTCCCATTAATAGCAGATTGCAATTCTAAACTTGATGAATACTCCAGACAAGCAAAGCTTTCTACCACATGTACTTATAACAGAAACTGTGTCACTTTTTCGCGTTTAGCATGAATACGGTTAAATATGACGTATGGACTTCTTCAGTTTTTGCTCGTCAAGTTTCGTTACCATGAAAATGGCTGTGTATAAAAAACAAATATAGCAATTAAACACTGAGATTGGCTGGAATTTTTACTAGGACCTAATAAAAGGAGTGTGTCATTAGGGTATTCTTCAGTTCCAATTCGAAAGTGTGGGATCACCGCTGAGTCTTTGATATCTCGTGGTAGCTTACTGAAAAGGAATGCAGGAGAACACCTTCCTCCACAAGTGTTATGTAGGGGTGATCCAAATGCAGACTGAATTTCTGTCTGGTATTAATTGAATGAAAGCTGCTAATTCCTAGAAATAGGCTGATGTCGTTAAAAACGAACACCGTTAAAGAAAATGCATTTTGAGAGCACGAGTTCATTTAAGCGATCTGATTCACTCCCGAAAACATTCATATTTTTAAACTGTGCAATTTCTGCTTTGATTTTGTAGGAAACCGATTTCATATATTTAAATCTTTTATGTCTAACTTTGCATCAAACAAGAATTGAATTAACCCACAATTCTTAAAAGTCGCTGTTTTCTGATATACTGGGCTGGAAATAATCATCTTAATGCGTGCCAAACTTGCCTACACTTTTTCGTAGTTTGATTGGTTCTAACACCTGACGTCATTTTTGGCAACTACTACATGACTATTTACGATAGCGCCATATGTGCCTACTCCACATAAAGATGGTAGGAGAAGGACGAAAAAAAAAGTTCAATTGTTTGTAAATCTTATGGGACTTAACTGCGGGGGTCATCAGTCCCTAAACTTACAAATTACTTATGAACTAGCTTATACTAAATACGGCACAAACATCCATGCCCGAGGGGGGATTTGAACCGCCGACGGGTAACGGCCTCGCGCATCGTAGCACAGCGCCTCAATGCGCTCGGCGCTCCGCCGCGGCGGAGAATGATGTTCAAAGGTAATGACATAAGAAGACTTATTAAATAACAGTGATGATCGGAATTACTTTCAAGATTCTAATGATATTGGTTCTTTAGGTAAATATAAAGCTATGTATGTAATGATTACGTTATGTTACAACTCTGTTAGTTTAGAAAAAAGCTTTGAAACTTCTAGTGGGTTAATCATGTCTGTCACTATATGACTTTTACGAAACAGGAGCACAGTTAAACAATATATAATTTTCTTTGTAATCTTAGAATAATTGGTATTGAATTACTTATTGGCCTTGATGTCAATAAAACAGTAATTATTTAACAGTAGACAACTTTACATACTTATTTCTTTTCCAGAGCCATGACTTCAAGTATTTTGTTGGAAAGGCAAGTCTAGTACTGACTTTTTTTACAGATCAAGAACATGAGCAACATAACCTTGAGTTCGTGACTCCAAAGAGAAGTGTCAAAAAATTGGGAAACCGGAAACTCACGAAAGGTACAAACGTGATCATTCTGAAGTAAAAGTACCTGGTAAAAAGTGCCTAAGAAGCAGTTCTCCTTGGATCTTTGCGGTTGCCAATTGGAGTATCATTGTATGATTTCTATGCAGAGGAGATAGCAAATTTTTGACAGGTTTTACAACATGACTTGATCTCTAAAAACTGCATTTATAAGTGGACTAATTGAAGTACAAGTTGTTAAGCAGAGGCAAGGTAAAAATGATATTTCCCGACACAGTAAGACAAGAGTGTATCGATGTAAAGATGAAAATGGTGAAAACAAGATAGTAAGCAAAAAATTATTTCAGGGAACGCTATCAGTATATGGCTGGATAACTAATACACGCAAGAGGAAGAAGTGAACAGAACTTCTGAAAGTGACATAAGAGACAAACATGTGCCACACAACAAAACAAAATACACAGAAGAGGAGCGGGTTTATAAATTTATTGAAAAATTTTCTGCATACGAGAGTCATTATTGTCGCCGAGTCAGCTCACGCAAATATTTATCAGCAGATCTCAATATGACTATAATGTATAAGCTCTACAAGGAAGAGTGCGATCTGAAAAGTTACAGGGCACTTTCATTGTACGTGTTTCGCCATATTTTCACTACAAGATTCAACCTGCATTTTAAACAACCAAAAAAGGATACCTGCCAAATCTGTGATGAATTTCAAAGAAAGATGAAGAGTTTACCAAATGGCCCAGAAAAAAAAATGAACTGGTTGTGCAGCATGAACTTCATTTAAGGAAAGCAGAGGCTTTGAAAGAGTTGAAGGGGGTCACAAGTGAAACAGATTTATCTAGTGGTGCAAGAACAAGTTATTGTTTCTGGTTTACCGAAATCACTTCCTACTCCAGTATTAACAACTTGTGCAGCTTATTACAGGCGTCAAGTATGGGTCCACAATCTAGGAGTAAATGATGAAGTTAATAACACTGGTCATATGTACATCAGTGGTGAACACATCGCTTTCCGTAGATCAGAAGAAATTGCCTCGTGCCTTTTATACCATTTTAGCAATTGTCTCCCACCAATAACAAAAGAAGTAATTCTCTACAGTGACAGCTGCCGTGAATAAAACAGCAACAATAAAATGGCACTGATGTTAAGCTATATTTTACGGCAAACTGAAATACAAGAGATAATCAGATTTTTTTTTCTTCCCGTCCACAGTTTTTCTATTCTGATCACGATTTTGTCATTATTGAAAGGGAAAAGAAATGCCATCCTTACATTTTCAACAAATGACTGGTCTATGGTGATTGAAAATGCAAAGAAGAAGCAACCAAAATTTCTTGTTCATAAAATGACAAATGATTTATTTTTCAGTGCAAAATCCTTAGAAGAAAGCAATACAAATAGGAAAGTAAATATGAAAAATGACAACGTGGAACGGTTGAGAATACGAAGGCTAAGGATTCACAAACAACACCCAAAAATGTTATTCTACACGTACAACTGATTCGATGATGATGGCTTCAGATCACTAGACATTGCCAAAAAATCGAATCGAGGTCGTCCTAGCTGCAGATTTCCAGAAAATCTACAACTATTATATCCTAATGGCAGAAAATTATCAAAGGGAAAAAAAACCAAGTATTTGCAGGGACCTTTGAATTTTTTGTTTGTGCTACCAGAACATGGTAAAGTTTACTTGTCTCTTCAAGGAAGTAGAGGACGGGATCCCTGTACAAAGTGAGAGTGATGAAGTAACAATGACATGAGTTGGAAGAAGCAAGGAAAATAAAGACGCGTAATGTGGGCTGGAGTAGGAGAGATGAAGATACAGCGACATAAGAGGATGATGCAAGAGAGATGAAGACTTAGTGCTGTCACTGGAATGAATTAGTTAACGAGAATGCTGAGAATTAATTGTTCCCAAAAAAGAAGTTATCTGTGATGTTACAAATATATTGAAGTTGCTTTCTACAAATATCGCATTTTAAACAGTGTAATTATTGGCTATTAAGTGCCTAAGAGACATAAACTTTATTTTCATTCTGTTAGTTTTCAGCGCCAGAGGTGAGTATCATTTGTTTGCATTAACTATCGTTAATGTTAAAGTGCAATTTTTTATTGTTGAAATGTGAAAATAAATGAAATGTGCACGTTATGTTGCAATATATATTTGACTTCCGCATTCTTTAGTTATTTTCTATACTGCTATGAACTAACTTTTGTGATGTCTCAAAACTATATATGTGTGGGTTAGGCACCAATGGCACCGAGCCACTCAATTGTGTGAATGTCTCGACTGCAGGAATAGAACAGAATATTATATTTGGTTTGTAAATTTTCACAAGCTTTCTTGGTTTGCTATAAATTGCATCCTATTTCTACCTACATACATGAAGCCGGCCGCAGTGGCCGAGCGGTCTGCGGCGCGCCAGTCACAGTCTGAACGGCCACTACGGTCTGGGGTTCGAATCCCCCCTCGGGAATGGATGTTTGTGTAGTCTTTAGTATAAGGTAGTTCATAATTAGTTTGTAAGTTTAGGGACTTATGACCCCGCTGTTAAGTCCCTCAAGCTTAACAAACATTTGAACATTTACATACATGAAGGTAAGAGTACGTTTTGTTTCGCCACTAAATAATCACAGAACCCTTGCAATATTTCCGATGTAGGCATCGCTGACGTGAAGTTGTCATCAAAATAGTCATCAACCATACCAGGATCCAACCTCGGCGAACCAATTGTAAAGACAGAAATCTTCCAACTTCTTTTCTTGCCTAATACTCATGTGGAAGTCACAATATTAGTCTTTTACGCCACCATCTCTGGGTTGAATAAAAACTCCATCCTTGGACTATAATATCAGACAAGATCTCACTTTCTATTATCATATTATGTCTTGAAGGTCTGAAAATGTCTCTGATGGTGAAACTTTCAGACCCAGATCATTACATTTATCGAGAATGTTTGAAAGACAAAATGATGCCACGGTTTTTTTCCTTTCGTTTGTTGAAGAAAAATCCATTGGAGTACAAGGAGCGTCAGAAAAATTCGGTGAATGGTCTCAGGACATATAGGAAACAAGAGTTACAAAATGTTCAAATGTTTGTTAAGCTTAAGAGACTTAACTGTGGGGTCGTAAGTCCCTAAACTTACAAACTACTTATGAAGTACTTTATACTAAAGACGACACAATCATCCATGCCCGTGGGGGGATTCGAAACCCCGACGGGGAGAGGCCTGGCGCAACGCAGCATAGCGATTCAACTCGCTTGGCCACTCCGCCGCGGCCAGGAGTTACAAAGAAAATACCTTTACTGGCCTTCAAAGTAACCGCCATTGCCTACAATACACTTCTGACATCGGTTGTACAGCTGTTGCAAACTGTCAGCAAACGCTTCTTGTGAATCGCTCGAAGCACTGAGGTCACGCTTTGTTGGATCTCTGCAAAGTTTGCGAAGCGTAAGCCTTTAAGGGCTAATTTAAGGTAGGGAAACAGAAATGTCTGCCGGCGCCAAATCAGGAGAACAGGGAGGGTGTGGAAAAACAGTGATCTTGTGTCTAGCGAGAAAGATGAGCACACGAATCGCAGTGTGCGGTTGGGCATTGCCGGGTAGGGAATTCCACTGTCCACTCTGGTGAAGTTCTAACCGCACCCGCCGGATGCGTTGCAGCAGCCGTTTCTAAACTCCCTCTGAAACTTCCGCGTTGACAGTATGACCATCGGGTACAAATTCATGATGGATCAAGCCCTTGCTATCGAAAAATGCAATCAACATCGTCTTTATATTCGATTTTCAAATGTTATAATTTTTGTGAAGCTTATGGGACTTCACTGGGGGGTCATCAGTCCCTAAACTTACAAACTACTTATGAACTACCTTATACTAAAGACAGCACAAACATCCATGCCCGAGGGGGGATTCGAACCTCCGACGGGGAACAGCCTCGCGTATCGCAGCATAGCGCCTCAATGCGCTCGGCCGCTTTTTTGGGAGGCGGGGAAGACGATGAACACCATGCTATTGACTGTCGCTTGGTCTTCGAATCGTATTGGAAGCACCAACTCTCACTTCCTGTAATGGTGGTTTCCAAAAATTGCAGATTTCCATCACACAAGTCGACGAAATCTTCAGATACTTCCATCCGAGTTTGCTCTGCTCGTCTGTCAGCATGTGCAGTACAAAACTGATAAAAATCTTCCGTTTTCCCAAATGATCGTGAACAGAAGTGCTTACTGTCTGTGCTGATCTTCAACTCGCCTGCTATCATTCTCAAAGACAGCCGGCGATCATCCGCAAGCATCCGTCACACTCGTTCCACGTTGTCTGGGACTGTGATTGTGGACGGTCGACCCGAACGTGACTCATCCTCGACACCTTTCTTTTCGTATCTGGCCGGCCGCCGTGGCCGAGGGGACTGAGGCGCTCCAGTCACGGTCTGCATGGCCACTACGGTCGAGGGGACTGATAACCTAGCTGTTTAGTCCCCTTAAAACAACCAACAACAACAACAACACTACGGTCGGGGGTTCGAATCCCCCCTCGGGCATGGATATTTGTGCCGTCCTTAGTATTAGCTAGTTCATAAGTAGGTTGTAAGTTTAGGGACTGATGGCCCCGTAGTTAAGTCCCATAAGCTGTACAAACATTTGAACATTTTTCGTATCTACAGCGTTTAAACCACTCAAACACACACTTTGTACTCATTACGTCAACACCATACACTTACACTAACATCCCATGGGTTTTCGTCACCGTTTTGCTTAATTGGATACAAAACTTCTTGTTAACGCGTTGCTCCAATTTGCGCTCCATGTTGCAATGACACAAGTTCTAACACTGGCCCTGTTGGCTGGGTTGCAGCGTGTACCACCGCTTCACTGCAGTGCTTTGCACGACAGGGGGCGCTTGTTGACACGTCCCTCAATGTGTATGCATGGGCACCTCATCGCCGCCAGCGCGGTTTGTGAAATATGGGATCATTCGCCGAACTTTTCAACTGCGGTGGAGTAGCCGAGTGGTCTATGGCGCCTCGCTGTGTAGGTTCGAGTCCTCCCTGGGGCATGGGTGTTTGTGTGTGTGTGTGTGTGTGTGTGTGTGTTGTCTTAGGTTAGTTTACCTTAATTTAAGTAGTTTCTAAACTGCGGACTGATGACCACGCAGTTGGGTCCGATAGATTTACAAACATTTGAACATTTTTGAACTTTTCAGACGCACCTTGCATATTTGGAATTAATTAGCTCGATTATTGTAAACTTTTTGAAAAAAAAAAAGACACTCCAGAAAACTTACTAAGATCGGAAGTTAAATCCGCCGGAATGGGCTATTTCCGTATAAACACCACAAAGCAGAGGTATGACGCCACGCGTGACATTTAAAATGCAGCAAAATAAATAGCCCTACGCTATTAAGTTAAAACATCATTTCCTATATGACAAATATAAGGGATAAGCTACGATTTTGTGTGTGGAGCTACGGCATATGCACGTTTCTGGCGAATCAGATAGGTTTTAGGAAAATTACTCGAATATGCGTACGTTGCAAGGTTTGTATGGGAAGAACTGCAGTTACGTCAGGTACTCCCTTCACCGTTGCTGCTTAATTGTCGAAGCCAAAACAGGAACGTCGGGTTTTGCTTCATAAACGGCTCTGTTCACGAAATAAAAGAAACTAATGTATTCACTTTCTTACGCTTGGGGGAAAAACGTATCTTTGCAACGAGACAGTTGAAATCTCGTTGAAGTAAAACACCTGCTGTCGTACAGCTCTGGTTGGCGCTTTTTCATGTCAATACCCAACTACGGACGCACTGCTTTCCAAATTCAGTATGTTTCTCTTTCCCCAGTTTTTTTGCGAAACATTTCATCGGCAGTATTAACAGGCGCTGCATCACTACAAATATTTTTCCGGAACTACTAAATGCAGTCTTGAAAATTATACGGTCCCATTAATAAAAACATACTTGCTTCAATCTCTCTATCTATACAAGAGTTACGACTCTTTATCACATCATTTTCCGTAAACCTCTTTTCGATATCTGGAACAAAAGGGGTGCAAGTTTTAAGTAACACATTCTGTGTATATAGAGGGTGGAGCGGAAATCCCGTTACCTTTAAAATACGTTGGATAGAGGCTACGAAAACAAATACCTTTTTACTAAGCAACTTCTGTTCTATCTCAAACTGAAATGGCACTACACCTGTTTTCATCGTTGTAACACCCATTCCTGCAAGTTAGGTCAAGGGCTTCGCGTCCTGCTTATGTAGATTTGAGTGCAAGGTTTTTCTAATGACGTGTTCCTAAATTTACCTTGGTTTCACAGTCCGAGAGCTGTGGCGAAGAAAGGTACACAAACAATACCCCACGCGCGTCTGGTACTCGGCAAGGCGTTAGCATCCCACCCCTAGGCCACAAAGCGCCACGTATAAACAGACACATTACAAGTATCATTGCGTGGGTACTGAGATGCTGGACAATTCAGTCATGACGTAAGAGCCAACATTGCAACATGCAGTGGTACAGCCTGAATGAACTAAGCGTCGTGCATTTAGTGTACGGTGCTCCAAATTAAACTGGAAGACGATGTTCAAACGTTTGTTCAAATGATCAAATGTTTGTAAATCTAACGGACTTAACTACGTGGTCATCAGTCCGTAGCTTACAAACTACTTAAATTAAGGTAAACTAACCTAAGGACAAACACCCATGCCCGAAGGGGCACTCGAACCCCCGACGGCGAACGGCCGCGCGCACCGCAGCATGGCGCTCCAGTACGCACGGCTAATCCGCCGCGGCCATACGTTTGTTAAGCTTATGAGACTTAACTGCGGGGTCATCAGTCCCTAAACTTACAAACTACTTATGAAATAACTTATACTAAAGACAACTCAAACATCTTTGCCCGAGGGAGAATTCGAACCTGCGACGCGGGAGGCCGCGCAATCCGCAGCGTGGCGCTCCAGACCGCTCGGCTACTCCCGCGCGGCCTGGAAGACGAGCTGCAAGATTTTACGCAGAGCGGTTTTCTCAGCGTAGACATCCACCCATCATATTGTTCCAAAGAGATGACCAACGGCTTCGCGGGAGGAGTTCATTGCTTCCAAACATGTCCAGAACTGGACGACCTTGTTTTGTTCAAATAAAATGTTCAAATGTTTGTATAGTCTATGGGACTTAACTACGGGGTCATCAGTCCCTAAATTTACAAACTACTTATGAACTACTTACGAACTAGGACGGCACAAATATCCATGCCCGAGGGGGGATTCGAACCCCCAACCGTAGTGGCCGTGCAGACCGTGACTGGAGCGCCTTAGTCCCCTCGGCCACCCCTGCCGGCCCTTGTTTTGTGACACCACATGTGGATGAAGTCGTTCTTGTTAAGCTCACGTAGAATTTCTCGTCGTGTTCAATTAAATCAGAACATCATGTAGCGCATTCTGCACGAGCACCTGATGCAACTCTTTTATCTGCAACATGTTCAGTATCTTGGTCTGGATGATTATCCATGAAGATGCGAGTTTTGTGAGTGGTTCCTGCATCAAAGTGAAATGGTACATGATTTCGCAACTTGTGTCATTCACTGACGATTCGACTTTCACAAAGGATGGCATTTTTTACATACATAAACAGCACATCTACAATCAATTAATGCTATTTGCGCTGATAGTCCGTTCTCATGAAGTACGCCTTATCATTAACATATGGTGCGGCATTATTCACAACACACAACTCGTTTTTTTAATATTATGGGACTTAACTACGGAGTCATCAGTCCCTAAACTTACAAACTACTTATTAACTAACTAAAACTAAGGACGGCACAAATATCCATGCCCGAGGGGGGATTCGAACCTCCTACCGTAGTGGCCGTGCAAACTGTGACTGGCGCGCTGCAGAGCGCTCGGCCACTGCAGCCAGCACAACTCGGTTAACAGGTGAAAGTTACAATGACTTTTTGACAATTACGCTGCCAGTTTTATTAGAAGAGGTGCCACTGGAGCATGGACGCAGACATGGTTTCAGCGTGATGGGGCAGCTGCGCATTTCACTCACCAAGTAGGGCAACAGCTGACGGCAACATTTGCTGACAGATGGGTAGGTCATCAAGATGTGAAGGGCCACAGCGGTGAACCATGTTGAAGAACTTCTTCCACGGATTGTTAAGACTGTAACCTAATTTGTATTTGAGTACGACAGTCAACGTTTCGGCGTTGCCGGCTTTGTTTAGAAGAGGGGGGGGGGGTCACAGTTCGAAAATCTCTTGTAACACAGAACATGCTGAGGGTTATTGTTTAATGTTCTGTTTCGTATTGTTAGTTTATTCTGAATGATTACTAATAAAACACCTATATCTTCTTTATCGTGTAAGTAGAACACACGTTGGTTATTGACTGACGTTTTTCGATTTTTACCATTCCTAGCAATAGCTCCTGGACATGAAACTAAACACAATCTAGGAATACGATATTTGCAAAACCTTACACAAGAAGATACGTCTTCAGCGTAGTGTCGTTCCAATATGAGTTAGAAAAAAAGTTTCTTAAAAAAAAATGTCCAATTCGTATCCTCTACCACACTTTTTAACAGGAGTTCGGGTTCAACCTGTGCATAGTGTATTCAAAAAACTTTTACAAACTTCATGGATTTATAGAGGAAAGAGAGTAAATAACATTTTGAATCGGAACGCATGTCCGGAAATGTCAACCATACTTTGAGGGAATGAGCGCTTTTATATCGTCGATACTGCAAAACAAATCTGTTTTAATTCAAGCTCTTTGATTTCCATATTTTTTGGAGGAGGAAGTATGGAACAAAAACAAGAAAAAAAGTCTAGTAAACATGGACTCCAAACTGCATACGTTAAGAGCTATGATTACTTGACCAATAAAAGAAAAAAGAGATCGCTACGCAGATGTAAACAAATGTGCGCTCTCTCACGCGTAGCACAATAACCGAGACGCAGAGACGTGCATAAACCAACTGCCGTGGGCAGACTCATTTGCACTGCCCACTTTGCCATCCGACAACAATTTTCACTGACAATCCTTGCACGCCTTCCGTTATTATCAACATATCCATATGCCGGTACACTTTAACATCATTACTTGCGACATTTCACTGAAAGATATGTAATATTTTATATAAATAAAATTAAACAAAATCTGAACTGCAGGTGCTTGCTTTATTCGAAATGCTTGATTTACTGATATTGCTTTCCTTATGAACTTACGAAAATGATTTATTTACTGAGTGGGCACTGTGTACCTGTTTGCGAGATTATCTAAGGGAGTAATAGTATAGTCATCGATGATAACTAAATACTGAAACTGTAAATGAATGAATTACAGTCGAGAGATACTCTACTCCAATGCACTCTCAACCAACAGGCAAAATAAATGGTGCTTTCTTGGTTAAAGGAAAGAAAAAAACGAAGGGTAAGTTTAGTGAATAATGAGAAGGGAAAATAAGATTTAACCCATACATAGTGTGGCTTTAGTTTCAAGCTATGTATTTTAAAAGGAAAGGTTATTGATCACAGAAACGTAAACACTATGTAGCTGTCAGTTTGAAAAACCATTTGTAATAAAAGTTACTGCATTAATTAATTAATTCTTAAGCATTAATGTAATAAATCACCCTTTTTCAATAAATAACTCGTGCCCTGAAGTGGATATCTACAATTACGAAAGCCTAGAATGTCATACACAACGAAAATGTAGTCACTAATAGTGTCCACAGCTAATGACTATCATTTTCATTACCTCCATATTTGTACGGTGATTCGGACAGCGGCTAGTAAGTAATTAAGAACATAAATACCTACATCCGTAATTATAGCTTCTTATTTAATTACGCAACCAATTTCGGTGTCCAATTAACAGAATCTTCAGGCTCTCAGTTAAGAACTGCTGCAAGTATCCAGTCAGCATTCTCGATGAATGGGGATCCCTGTGAAAGTGACCCATCCGCACATCAACGGAAATCTAAACCTCAAAGTATTCAGTTGAATGCGTATAACAACAAGCCACGATAAAATTAACTTTTCCTACAAAACATGAATGATGAAAAAGCCTAGAGGGTTCAACAGTTTATATGGGTCAAAATCCGTTTCAGTATGAACTGGTGGGCCAAATAATTTGGTATAGGCATGCTTATGCAATCACAGATATACGTAAACATTTAGAGGATGGCGTTGCGGTCGGAAACCACTGTGTAAAACAACAGGAGTCTGACTCAGGCGTCTCCCTGAGGCATGGATGTTTGTGCTGTCTTTAGAATAAGTTAGTTTACAAGTAATTTGTAAGTTTAGGGACTGATGGCCCAGCAGATAAGTCCCATAAACTTAAAAAAAACATTTGAAAATTTTGACTCTGGCGGTAGATCAGTCACTGCTTCAATGGCAGACTTAAGAGACCATGAACGTGATGTTATAGTCGATCCTTGAGAGCTGGGACCCACCATCTCAGAGATAGCGTTGAGAAGGGGATTTTACCGTAGGACAGTTTCACGAATGCGCAATGAATATTAGTACTCCGGTAAAACATCGCTGCAGTCGGAGAAAGATTCTGTAAGAACGGGACCTAAAACGTTCAAATGTTTCTAAATCTATGCGACCAAACTACAGTCCCTAGGCTTCAAATTACTTAAACTAACCTAAGGATAACACACACACACACACACACACACACACACACACACACACACACACACACATGCCAAAGGGACTCGAATCTCCGGCGGGAGCGGCCTCGTACTCCCTGACATGGTGCCTAGAACCGCTCAAAAACGGGACCGACGACAATTAATGAGAATCGTTCAAGGTGTCAGGAGTGCAACCGTCACCCACACGTGTACCCTTGCAGACAGCACGACACAAAGCCTTACTCCTTGCCTGAACCCGTCGTAACCGATGACTGTTGAAGACTGGAAACGTGTTGCCTGGTCTGACGAGTCTCGTTTCCAGTTGTATCGATCGGATGCTCGAGTTCGTGTATGGAGACAACCTTATGGTTCCATGGACCCAGCATTTGAAGAGGGGACTGTTGAAGCTGGTGGAGCCGGCCGCGGTAGCCGAGGAGGCTGAGGCGATCCAGTCACGGTCTGCACGGCCACTACGGTCGGGGGTCCGAATCCCCCCTCGGGCATGGATATTTGTGCCGTCCTAGTTTGTAAGTAGTTCATAAGTAGTTTGTAAGTTTGGGGACTGATGACCCCGTAGTTAAGTCCCATAGACTATACAAACATTTGAAAATTTTTGTTTTGAAGCTGGTGGAGGCTCTGTAATGGTGTGGGGCTTGTGCAGTTGGAGTGGTACAGGACCCCTGACACGTCTAGATACGTCTCTGAGAGGTGACACGTACGTACGTATCTTGGCTGATCGCCGGCATCCTGCCGCGTGGAAAGGCCGTGAGTTCTAAGGCGCTTGAAGCGGAGAGATCGGCTGCTCGCCGTCGAGGTTCGAGTCCTCCCTTGGGCATGAGTGTGTATCTTGTCCTTAACATAAGCCAGTTTAAATAGTTTTTAAGTCTAGGGACAGATTACCACCTCAGTTTGATCGCATAATTTTACAAACATTTGAACATTTTTGAACGTGCTTTACTGTCCATTGCGCATTCCGAGGGACTTGGGCAACAGTAGCAGGACAATGTGATATTCCACACTTCCAGAATTGCTACAGAATGGCATCAGGAACGCTTTTCTCATTTTAAACACCTCCGCTGGCCACCAAACTTCCCAAACATGAACATTATTGAGCGTATCTGGGATGTCGTGCATCGTGCTGTTCAGAAGAGATTTCGCTCTCCCCCCCCCCCTCGTACTTTTACGGATTACGGATTTATGGACAGGCCAGGCCTCCATGATGCATGGTGTCAGTTCCATCCAGCACTAATTCCGACATAAGTCGAGTCCATGCCATTGTGTTGCGGGACTTCTTCGTGGTCTGGGAGGGGGAAGGGCTACACGATAAAGGCAGCTATAACAGTTTCTTTGGGGCCTCCGCGTATTTATCGATCGTTAGAAGGAAAAATCCCTATCTCACCCTCTCAGATTTAGGGGTCACATAGCTTGTCAAAAACTGAAGACAGATTAAGCATGAACACAGGAACAACCCGGGGGAACTGTGGAAAAAGAAACAAAATAGAAAAGTGAACCGTCCAAGTTCAAGATCTGCAACGTCGTAGTTATGGGGTCACGGTTTTGAAAGCAAAACGAGAGTTCTTGTTGAAAACTCTCCCGTCTGCATTTTTTCTTCTCCTTTTTTTCCCACGAAATGATGAACTCTCGGTCCGTTCACTGAAGTATTTGTTCGCTGAATTATTTTATTTCTGAGTTGTGGTGTAACGTACGTTTGCAACAGTTAGATGCAAGGAAGGGACCTACAGTGAAAGTTATTTCACACAACTCTATCAACAGCGGCGTGGAACTGGTTCTTGAATGGAAACCGCAAACGTTTGTTGATAAGGTGACAAGGCAACCGAATCCCCTACCGGTAAACACGTCTGGTACGTAAGAGCATCTGTGACAGTATTTGTGTCACATCTCTTACCGTTGTACCTACCTTGTACGCCTGGTGAGTGAGGAATGTTTGTATAGCTTATGGGACTTAACTACGAGGTCATCAGTCCCGAAACTTACAAACTACTTATGAACTAGCTAATCCTAAGGACGGCACAAATATCCATGCCCGAGGGGGGATTCGAACCCCCGACCGTAGTGGCCGTGCAGACCGTGACTGAAGCGCCTCAGTCCCCACGACCACCGCGGTCGGCTGAGTGAGGAATGCCTTCTAGCTCGAAGGTAGTGTTCGTATGAATCCTAATTTGATTTCTCCCAAAGAAATATTGAAGGTACACTCCCAAAATGCTGCAGGTACAACAAATTAACGAAAAATTTTTACAAGCACACAGTTTACACCATTCTCTGGCACAACTTACGTTTTTACCGTTTCTGAAGTTTTCCACTTGCACTGCATCAAAATCTGCATATGTTCAAGCAAATTTGCAGCTGTCCTGGAATTAGGGAGAACGAAGTTAAATCTACATCTACATCGGATACTCTGCAAAACACATTTAAGTGCCTGGTAGAGGGTTCATCGAAACACCGTTATACTATTTTATCTCCCATTCCATTCTCGAATGCGTGCGGGAAGAAAGAACATCCGAATCTCTCCGTTCGAGCTCTTATTTCTCGTATTTTATTCTGATGATCATTTCTACCTATGTAGGTGGCAGTCAACTTTATATTATCGCATTCGGAAGAGAATGTTGACGATTGGAGTTTCGTAACTAGATCACGCCGCAGCGATAAACGCCGTTGTTGTATTGATTCCCATCCCAGGTTCTGTATCATTTCCGTGACGCTTTCTCCCCTGTATCGATACAATACAAAACGAGCTGCCCTTCTTTGGACTTTTTAGATGTCCTCCGGCAAACCTACCTGAAAAAGATCCCACATTGGGGTAACAATACTCCAAAAAAGGACGGATAAGTGTAGTGTATACAGTTTCTTCTGTTGCATCTTTTAAGGGTTCTACCAACAACAAAAAAAGTCTCTGGTTCTCCTTTCCCTCCACATTATCTACGCGTTCTTTCCAGTTTAAGTCAGAAGTAATAGTAATTCCTAAGTATTTTGTGGAGTTCATCGTCTTCACTTTTGATTGATTTATCTTGTAAACAAAGTTTAATGGATTTATTTTCGTACTTCTCATTATTTAGAGTCAATTGCCAATTTTTGCACCATAGTGATATCTTATTTAGATCGTTCTGTAATTGGTTTTGATCTTCGGATGATTTCACTAGACGATAAATGACGGCGTCATATGCAAACAATCTAAGACAGCTGCTTAGATTTTCACCCAAATCGTTTATTTAAATAAGGAACAGCAGAGGACCAATAACTCTACTCTGTGCAACGCCCGATATCACCTGTTTTAGTCGATGCCTTACCATCGATTACTACAAACTGCGTCCTCTCTGACAGGAAATCCCCTATCCAGTCGCAAATTTGTGGCGATATACCATTACTACGCAATTTGATTAAAAGCCTTTTGTGAGGTACGGTGTTAAAAGCCTTCTGGAAATCAAGTATTCGGAATCAATTTGAGATCCCTTGTCGATAGCACTCATCACTTCATGTGAGTAAAGAGCTAGTTGTGTTTCACATGAAAGATATTTTCTAAATCCGTGTTGACCTTAGATCGTTCTGTTAGAGATAATTCATAACATTTGAATACGGAATATGTTCTAAAATCCTGCTGCTAATTGACGTCAATGAAATAGGTCTGTAGTTTAGTGGGTTTCTCGTACTGCCTTTCTTGAATATGGTGTGGCCTGTGCAACTTTCCAGTCTTTTGTTACAGATCCTTCTTTGAGCGAGCAATTGTATATAGGTGTTAAGTAAGGAGCTATCGCATCAGTGTGATCAAATAGAAATCCGGACCAGAAGACTTGTTCTTGTTGAGTGATTTTAGTTGCTGCACTACTCCGATGATATCTACTTCTACGTTATTCATTCTGACCTTTGTTCGTAATCCGAAATATAGAATATTGGTGTCGTCTTCTTTGGTGAATGAGTTTCGAGAAGCTGTGTTTACTAACTCTGCTTTAGTAGGGCTGTCATCGGCGGGAAAATAAATGGCCCAAACATTTTCAGCATTAGAGGTGCAACTTCTTCTCATAGTTATAAGTTTAGAAAATACTTATTCTAACAAACTATCTAAATTTTTACAATTCTGATGACCTGGGAAAATAAATAAATAAAGGAAATGCC
Source organism: Locusta migratoria (assembly GCA_026315105.1). Taxonomy (NCBI): domain Eukaryota; kingdom Metazoa; phylum Arthropoda; class Insecta; order Orthoptera; family Acrididae; genus Locusta; species Locusta migratoria. The sequence goes on along the minus strand of CM048755.1, from coordinate 26,179,758 downwards.
CTATTGAAATGTAAAGTAAATAGAATATTTTAGAAGACGCATAATTCAGTTAAATTATTGTAATTCTACAGAACTTAAAGATAAGACTGATAATCCTAATCTCTAAGTTTTATTTACTCAAATATGCAGTTAATGTAGACATTTAGTTTCATAATGTTGGACATAATGCCCTTCAGTCAGCTTCTTCTCCTTCCCTTCATTGCCACTGGGAGACATCCTCCCGTCTTTAATGACCACCATGTTAGCGGGACGTTAAAACCCTGATGTTCTTTCCATCGGAGATCTCCTAATAGAAGGATGTACTTTCTCCCATTAATATCCTCCTTTTCTCGATGTAATCGGACAGTTCTCAAAGCACGTATTTTCTCTATGGAATAATATATTTTCGCATTTTTCCAACTTCAAACTACGAGATCTTAATCCGTCGATAAAGTTATACCTTTTAAATGCTCCCTTGTTGTTTTCAAGGACTTTAATACTGCACTTTTTCCCCACCACATTTAGATTATAAAGATAAGGATTATTATACCAGTCGCTGTGGAATGGCTGAGCGCTCTAAGGCGCCTTGCTGCGGAACGGGCGGTCGTTCTCCGACGGAGGTTCGAGTCCTCGCTCAGGCATGTGTGTGTGTGTGTGTGTGTGTGTGTGTGTATGTGTGTGTGTGTGTGTGTGTGTGTGTGTGTGTGTGTGTTGTCCTTGGGTTAGTTTAAGTTATTTGTAAGCCTAGGGACTGATAACCTCAGTAGTTAAGTCACATAGATTTACAAACATTTGAATATCTTTTTTATTATTATACCTATTCTACGTTTGTTAGGAATTATTTCTGCTGAGAATCAGATTCTGAATTCATCTTTCCACAAACATTAAATATAACTTAACTAAAGTAGATATAACAACATTAGCTGTAATGAATTATGTGATTGAGAAGGGTTTTATGACTTGATCGTATGAGAGAGACTTGACTGAGAGTGAACACTGATATGGAACATTCAAATCATCATAACTGTGGCAATATGCAATGGACCGGTGCCCTTTCCAATGAAAGCTAGTAGATACAGTCGTAATGAACGTATTCAGCAGCTGACAAAATTTTCTTTAAAAATGTTAAGATGAAATCTTCAAAACCACTGACTTAAAAATTAAATGAATCTTTTCTTATGGTGTTGTAGTTGTCGAGGCTTTTCTTCGGACATCGTAGAGGTAGAGATAAAATGATTGGTGAACAGACTAGCAGCAGTACTGGTACTAGTAGTGCGGTTACATGTAGGTCGACATATGATGCACTAGAAGTTACATTTTTATGTAGATTCAGTTATGGAAAATAACAGCTGATTATCTTACTTATGTGAAATGAGAATCTGTTAATCACATTGCGTAATATGTGATGTCGCTCATGAGCTGGATAATGACTGTTGGTTGAAATTACCTAAGTGCAAGATTTAAGTAGTGTGCATTTAGGTTGCAGTGTACAATATATGGTGTTCGCTTTCGTAAACGTTTGGTGCTGCCATCGATACTAGTTACGTTTAGAATGTAGTACTGAAACTTGTGTAAGTCCATTGGGGCATGGTGTGCTTGACATAAACGGCGTTGTCAGCAGGTGGCACTACACGGAAACGTCAGCTCCCGAGGCGGCGGACAGCGGATTAGCGCAGGTAGCGGCCAGCGTATCTGGCGAGATAGAGCCACACAAAGGCGGGATTTGCGTCTGCGCTGACAGCTCGCCAAAGGAGTCTGCCTGCATCCACACGTGCTCCCGCCGGGTTTCTCCACACTCCAGGGTTTCCCCGAGGCGCACAAATTAGGCCCGCCACAACACGCCCCCGCATTTCCACTTCCGGAAAGTCACAGCTCCGTGGACCTGTCACAACAAGGAACAGCGACTCCTCAGTTCCGGAGGTTGCCCGTCCCACGAAAATGTAGTTCATTCCTTCACACATTGTTTCCGTAATTTCCACTAAGAAGAATAGCTAATAGGATAGGGTGCGAGGAAAATAATTTTTGTGATGGTAAGTTTGCTTCCATTGTCAAAAATTTCTAATGCATTATGTATTGTTTACTATGCAGTACGTTTTATTGTAGGATACTTCTTACAAAGACTAAATATTCAAATTCTTTGTTAGGTGACAGCCGTATGTTCACCAAATATATTCATGTTAAACCGTGGCATGTGTATTACATTTTAATCATCGACCAGTTTCGGACGAAAACCATAAATACAGGATTGCTGCGAAAAAAAAAAAAAAACGTAGATATAATGAAATAACAATGTGACACAGTGCGTTACAAGCAGCAGGAATATATAAAGTCTCATATAACTGATGTAGCACTATTCACATCTCTCTTATTACTGTAAGTTTGACTTAATGGATATTTCAAAAAATGTTCAAATGTTTGTACAACTTATGGGACTTAACTACGGGGTCATCAGTCCCTAAGCTTACAAACTACTTATGAACTAGCTAAGACTAAAGACGGCACAAATATCCATGCCCGAGGGGGGATTCGAACCCCCGACCGTAGTGGCCGTGCTGACCGTGACTGAAGCGCCTCAGTCACCTCGGCCACCGCGGCCGGCAATGGATATTTAAGTAATATATATGTGGTGTCTGTATTTTCAGACATGTGATGAAGAACAGACACCAGCCGATTGCAAGCAATAATCCATTCCACAGTGCGGAGACACACCTAGGCCCTCACTCTTACGGAAATCAGCTTGAAAAACCGCGTGTTTGGATATAGTGGGCGAGGAAATTTGTATTGATTAAATATGTCTCACATCCGTGAGATGTACTATCCTTTGTCAGTTTTCTGAGAATAAAATGTGGTATTATCAATATGGGATATGATAATAATTTAATCTGATCAAAACAGGTGAGATCATACACAATATACATACGATAACGTATTTTATTCAATATTGGTTACAGCTGTAATTTGTGTGTGATACGTTATTATATTTAGCTGTCTCAACTCTTAACTTTAACATTTACATGGCGTTTAATTACAGCGAGGCACCACAGTGAAAAAGTCGTTCTCGTTACCCTCTAATATTGTGTGTGATCACCTCAAACTGCCAGTACAGTTGCACACCTGCGTGGCTTGGACAGTATAAGGTTATGAAACGGCTTTTCAGGGATATTTTGCCATTCTTCCATGAGTGCAATATCCAGATCTGCTACTATTGTGGGAGGTGCTGATCTGGCTGCAATACGTCTGCCAAGTACATTTTAGACATGCTCAGTCAGGTTTAAGTTCCTTGAACATTGAACCGTTCTTCTGCTATTCGTGCAACAAGGAGGTGAATTGTTGTTCCTACAGGACAATGCTGCTTCATGCACTGTTCGTGAAACTCAACGTGCTGTGCCAGACGTGCAGAACCTCCCTTGCCAGCAGGATCTCCGGTCTGTTCTCCAATCGAACACGTGTGGCGTATGGTGGTGTGACAAGTGACGCATGCTACTCGTAAACCCACAACTCTTGCAAAACAATGTGAACAGTTTGATCAAACGTGGAATAATGTATTCCAAGATAGCATTCGCAATCTGTACGATGGAATGGATGTCATAATCGGCCCTACATTGCCGCCTGTGCAGGCTTCACCACATACTAGTATGGATGTTTCTGCATGGGTCGACACTTGCTACTTCTGTGCTATACAACCTATGATCCGTAAATATAATGGCTTCTTGTACTCCAAATGCACTGTTTCAGCAGTAAATCTTGAGTGAACTGGGAAACTCTAAGACTAAGTTGGTGTACTAATTTTTATTTCCGGTAGTGTGTCTGACGACGATAGAAAACCACTGTCATTGTTTTTGAAACTCTATACTCCCTTCTTATGTATGTCCTTTTAGGGATATATTAGTCCATGATATCATCTTTGTGTATGCTACGTCATTAATGAGTGCAGTTGCAGGAGTTCTTGGAACGAGAGAATATTCTGCGAATGGAGAGGTCAGACCGCTTCCCTGACTCAAACGCCGTTGAACACGTTTGGAGTGCGTTATGGGGGCTTCTTGCAGAACGCCCACATGCACCAACCATCATCCAACAGTTGTCAACAGTGGAATGGAACGCCCTTCCACAGAAAGTCCTTACCAAACAGAAAATACGTTGTATAACATGTATACGTGTTGTGTCTAAAAGGTTCGGTGAATGCTTTCAGTCAACAAACACAACAAAGTATTAAAACCAATGTTATTTATTGCATTTCAAAATAGTCGCCATCCATTACAACATCGTTTGTAGAGCTTCTGGAAACTATCATCAGATGAAGCGCACAGACAGCACACGATTAAGGGCAGCGTGAGGTTCATGCTCAGATCTCAGGACTTGGGCTAGGTGCGCTTTTCGTTTATTTGAAACGTCAACTTCGCTTCATTTTTTTTCGCGATGTAACTCACGTATTGTGATACAATAATCGCCATTCCTTTTTTGATTTTTCGTTCTATTGATTTCTTAAGAAATAATATGGAGTGTCCACATAAAACATCACGGGTTTTTGTTGAAAATTATATTTGTTTAAGTTTTAGAAAGTCTCATAGTATTTATTATCATAAGACCCTACCGTATAATCATATCAATGAAAGCCGTTTTTCAATCAATTTTATTATCTTAGAAATATGTTGCTGTTGTGGTCTTCAGTTCGCAGACTGGTTTGATGCAGTTCTCCACGCTACCCTGTCCTGTTTCTTCATCTGAGAATACGAACGGCAACCTACATCCTTTTGAATCTGCTTACTGTATTCGTCCCCCGGTCTCCCTCTACGATTTTTAACCCACACACTTCCTTATAATGCTAAGTTGACGATTCCTTGGTGTCTCAGAATGTGTCCCACCAACCTGTTCTTTCTCTTAATCAGGATATGCCAGAAAATCCTTTTCTCCCCATTTCTGTCGAGCACCTCCTCATTAGTTATATGATCTACCCAACTAATCTTCAACATTTTTTTAGAAATATTGCACTTGATTAAGTGGGACGCCCTGTATATCAGAATCAGGTGAAAACTAACTTAGGTAGAGATTGTCCGCTAAAATAACATTGTTGAGCGGCAGATTCAGAATTGCATTCGTCGAAATAATAAAAAAAAAATCCTAATTTATTTTGCTGTGATCGACTCTTCGGCTCGATATAATTCTATCTTTGACTCCAATGCTGCTAACAATCACGCTGCTTTCCTAACATCGTCCATGATACTATCAAGTAGGGAGCCCACTAATATTTCCTATAAGCAGCGTTCTTCACGACATAGTTTGCATCGATTCAGATATACACTCCTGGAAAATGAAAAAAGAACACCATGAATTAGTCAATCCGGCAGAGCGAAATTTTATTGACACATTGTTGAGGATGTATACAACGCGATCACGCAGTCAGAACCATACTCACGTCAGTACAGTCACCAGAGAGTGCACAATGTCGACGCTAGTATCGTGCATACCTTCCTTTCGCAGCAATGCAGGGTACAACTTTCTCATGTAGACGATCGTAGAGAAGCCGGATGAAGTCTTACTGTATGGCCTGCCATGGAATTTCCATCTGATGCCTCAGTTGGACCAGATCTCGTGCCGGTCATGTAGACCGGGCCAAGTTGACGTTCATCCGGCCCTAGACATGCTCAATGGTGGACAGATCTGGGGATAATGATGGGCAGGGTAGTTGACGTACACATAAAAGAGCACGTTGAGTTGTACGGGATACGTGTCGACGTGCAATGTCCTGTTGGAAAAGCACATCGCCTTGTTGGCGCATGAACGGTGGCAAGACGGGTTTAATGCTGGTTTCAATGTACCGTTGTGTTCAATTTTCCCACAACTAACACCAGAGTAGAACGGCCTAAGTAGGATATGGTTTCCCACACCATGATGCCAGGTGTCGGCCCCGTTAGCCTCTGTCGTGGGCACTCCAGATTTTCTCATGACACCACACACGCGTACGACCATCATTGGCACAGAGACATCGACGACTCTCATCACTAAAGACGACACGTCTCCATTCGTCCCTGCATAAGCGCCTACCATGACACCATTGGAGCTGGACGATGTAGGGCCGTGAGCGGAAGACACTCTAACGGCAGACATGATCGTGTATCATTTTGAAGGGAGCGATATCCTACACTCGCCATTCTCCTCTGGGGATCGCCTAGAGAACATTGAACAGTGCGCGGTTCATTGAAACTATCATTTAACCCGTCTTGCTACCACTCATGCACCAACAAGGCGATATGTTTTTCCAACAGGACAATGCAGATCGACGTGTATCCCGTTCCATCCAACAAGCTCTTCAAGTTGTGCGTCAACTACCCTGGACAGCACGATCCGTAGATATCTCCCCCTTGAGCATGTTTGGGACCGAATGAAACGTCATACTGGGCGATCTGCATGAGTGGCCCGAGATCTGGCCCAACTGAGGCACCAGGTGGAAATTGCTTGGCACGCCATTCCACATAACCACATTCAAGCCTCTACGATCATTTCCATGCAAGAATTACAGTTTGCATTGCTGAGAAAGGAGGGTATACACGGCACTAACGCCAACATTGCGGACGCTCTGGTGACTACTCACGTGCGTACGGCTCTGCCTGTGTGATCGTGTGTTATATACAACCTCAAGAATGTGTCAATAAAATTTCCCTCTGCTGGGTCGATGAATTCATTGTGTTCTTTTTTCATTTCCCAGCAGTGTAAGTTTTTGTCTTACCCCTTTAATTCCTTACTTCGATCTAATCTTTACATAGCAGGTCAAATCAGTTATAACTACCAGGATCTCTTCCAAATAATCGCCATTTCACGCAATATTTTTTGTAGAATATATTTCTGCCAAGGAAAATGTATTTTTGTTTTACAGTAGTATGTAATTTGTTAAATGTCGACACTACTTTGTGACTCATGTAGAAGTCTTTGAAATGACCGATTTTGTGAAACTGTCTGTAACGTTGGGTATACAACCAAAATTCGTAATGTTCGTTGTTTGCAATTCCAGTTACCTATGTAATTTACTTTCACGTTCCTTTCTGAAGCTTCCTATTGTGTAAAAACTGACATTTGTATAAACTGGCGATATTGTGTGGCACCTTTTTAACCAAAACTGTAATCACATTGGAGAAGATCGAACGGTCGAAGCCGCGGTGGAGTAGCCGAGCAGTCTAAAGCGTCTCGCTGCGGAGCGCGCGGTTGCTCGCCGTGGAGTTTCGCGTCTTCCCTGGGGCATGGATGTGTGTGTTTGTCATTAGGTTAGTTTACCTAGATTTAAGTAGTTTGTAAGCTACGGACTGATGACCATGCAGTTTGGTCCGATAGATTTACAAACATTTGAACATTTGAACGCCGAAGAATTATAGATTACATTTTGTACTCTCGTATGACGACCTTCGCAACTGTTCAGTGGAAGAGCACATGGTTTCCGCAAGCAGAGAGCTTGAGGACACGACAATGCTCTTTTTATCCATGATATACAGCGTGATTTAGGTTGATACCGTGGTTCTTGATATCCAGAAAGTCTTCAGTACATTTCAGCACCACCTACTTGATAACAAGCTTGGTGCGTAAGGAATATTGGAGCAGATGAACATCGATATCCATATCCCGCAATCCACGTCACGGCGCGTCGCGGAGGGTACTGTGCGTACCATTGTCACTTACTCCTATGTCAGTCGTGGGTAATATGATTGCTTGTATACCTCTGTATGGGCCCTAATCCCTCTCATCTTATCCTTGTGGTCGTTTTGCGGCGTATACGTAGAAGGAAGCAGTATGTTGGTTGACTCTTCATGGTATGGAACGTTTCTCTTCCGGCGTCTGCCATCTCCGTGACACTTTCGGGCTTATTAAACGAGCCCATAACGTAACGTGCTGCTCTCCGTTTGATCTTCTCTATGTCGTCTATTAACCTTATCTGTTACGGATCCCACACTGATGAGCAATACTGCGCTGGATGAACGATAATTTTGCAACCTACTTTCTTTGTTGAGAAAGTGCACTTCCTGAAGATCCTTCCAATGAATCTCAGTCTGGCATCTGCATATTGGTGTTCCATATCAAATCGGCCCTTACGTCTGCTCCCCAGATATTTTATGGAAGTAACTGCTTCCAGTGTTTGTCCTGCTATTGCGTAGTTATATAAATAAGGGGCCTTTCTTTCTATGTAAACGTAGCACTTTACACTTGTTTATGTTGATGCTCAATTGTCATTTCCTGCACCATTCGTCAATATGCTACAGGTTCTCCTGCATTTCGCTAAAGAAATGTTCAAATGTTAGTTAAGCTTATGGGACTTAACTGCGGTGTCATCAGTCGCTAAACTCACAAACTACTTATGAACTACCTTATACTAAAGACGACACAAACATCCATGCACGAGGGGGATTCGAACCCCCAACGGGGAACGGCCTAGCTCATCGGAACATAGCGCATCAATACGCTTGGCCACTCCGCCGCGGCCTCGCTTAACTTTTCCTGTGTTGGGACTTCTTGATAAAAATACGGAGTCATCCTTAAGAAGCCTCACTGAAACTACGGTGTTCTGTAGGAGGTCATTTATATATACTATGAAAATCAAAGGTCCTATAACACTGCCCTGGGGCACGCCTGAGATCACTTTAACGTCTGAAGACATCTCACTGTTGAGAATGACATGCTGTTTTCTCTTCGCTAGGAATCCTTAAGTCCAGTCAGACAGTTGGTCTGATATTCCATATGCTCGCACTTTATTCATCATAATAATATCGTGTGGCTCATTGGCCTGGTGAAAGTCTTTTAATTGGACGGCACTTCGGCGACTTCCGTGTCCCTAGCCTGCCCCAGTTATCCAGCTTAACGTGGAATCCGAACCACGTGTCGTTTCTGGCGACTCCTCACATCGTTGAGAGGTGAAGGATGGGTTAAAGTGCAGAATGAAAAAATCCGAGGTCCGACCGGGTTTCTAACCAGCGACCTTTCTGGTTTCAGTCTAGAGCCTTACCCCAAGACCAGCGGGTCGTTAGGCGACGATACGGAACGGTATAGAACGCCTCGCGGAAGTGCGAAATGATTGATTATTATCGTGTGAGCAGGAAACAGTGCTGTATATCTTACTGCAGACACGTCGTTATACGTTCCACAAAAGATAGTATCATGTTCATGGCGCAGAGCTGTATGTGGTAAAGGATAGAAAGTGTGAATGATTAAGAGGCTATAGAAAATTATAAATTACACAAGTAAGCGTTTATTGCAACTATACTGTTTACACAGGGACACTCCACGAAAGATAGAGAACGAACAAATGTCAGATCCTTGGTTAACAGCTGTTTGCGATAAATATTACAAGATATTAGACGGTAAAGTGATATTTCATTGTGAAGCATCAGAATATAAACAGACGCAATAGGTCGAAGGCTGAGTGCTCTGTAGCCGAGCTACAATACAAGAGAGGCTGAACCAAATGACTGAGCCATCTGCCCTTAGGCAAAGCCAGATTACAAGAGAGGAAAAGACAGACGGCTTAAAGTCGACTGTCGTGTGGCAGATACTAATCACAGGCAGAAGTGTGTCTCTGCAGGCGGACGCGGTAGTTGATCATATGGCCTGTCTATCACGCGTCCTGCGGCTTAGTACGACCTCTGTACTGCCCTTGGACTTTGGTACCCGATCTGGATCTTATGTAGTGGCACATGTATCTGACTAGAAAAACTGGATATGGAAACGAAGTTCTTCGAGAGAAACGCCAACCGTGCCAGTATTATTCGATCACTGCCCACTTTATAACCTGCTCAAAATTCGATTTGCACCATCGAAACTCATTAGTGTAGACAGCTCTACGCCACTGATTTGCGTTGTAAGCTTCTTCTTCTTTGTTAAACTTTCGGATTATCTGAAATAAGTATCAAGGAATACGTTCTGAAAATCCCTTAGACCCAAGAGAAGGTATTATACAGCTGTTGACTAAATCTTTTTAAACAAATGCAATAGCAGCGTGGAATGGTCATGTGGTCTAAAGCGTCAAGCTACGGTCTGGGCAACCGTTCCCGCTGGAGGTTCGAGTCCTCCCTCGGACATGGATGTGTGTGTTATCCTTAGTGTAAGATAGTTTAAGTGATTTGCAAGTCTATGGACTGTTGACCATGCCAGTTTGGACCAATAGGTTTACAAACATATGAACATTTTAGAAATTAAATATAAAGAACGAAAGAGATCTAAATGAGTATTACAATCACTGAAATACGCTGTTGGCCAGTTTTCAGGAACAGGAAGGTAACACATCTCATACGGAAGTTACGTATAATGAGGAAGCATTATTCAATCTATCAATCTGATCTTTAATACAGTGCTTCCCATCCAAAATGCCACACCAATAAGAAACGGAAACGGAGATATCAGGTTGTACAAAGATCACATGTCTGAAACTATATCCCCCTGTGAAGTGAGGAAGGTGATGGATTCAATACTCATGATTACAGCTTTTGCTGGCTATAAACGCTGCAGCACGCCTCCGTAATGAATCTAAGAGGCCCTGGATGTGTTATAGCAGTCCATGCTGCTTACACGTATTGCCAAAAAATGTTGAAATGTTTGTAAATCTATGGGACTTTACTACTCTGGACATCAATCCCTAGGCATACAAACTACTGAAAGTAACACGCTACGGACAACAAATACACCCATACCTGAGGGAGGGCTCGAACCTCCGACGGCGAACAACGGCACGCTCCACAGCTAGGCATCTTTGAACGCTCGGCCACTCCACCGTGGCACACATATTGCCAAAGGTGATCTGGTGTAGCTGCGGGTGGTGCATCGTGGGCCAGACATTCCACCATCTTCGGCTGGACGTTTTCGATAGGTGAGTGATCGGCAGTATTCAAAATGTTCAAATGTTTGTAGTTCTATCGGACCAAATTGCGTGGTCATCAGTCCGTAGCTTACAAACTACTAAAACCTAGATAAACTAACCTAAGGACAAACACAGACACCCATGCCCCAGGGAGGACTCGAACCTCCACGGCGAGCAACCGCGCGCTCCGCAGCGAGACGCTTTAGACCGCTCGGCTACTCCACCGCGGCATCGGCAGTACGGGAAAGCCAAAGTAACAATGCAATGCATTGGATGACTAAGAAGCCTTGAGCATTACATGCAACACGGGTCGCGCATTATTCTCTAGCAATGCGGCAAATTCAGAAGGTATTGGAGGAGAACAGGCTGCAGATGTGTAGCGTTGCCTGGTTCCTGTGCTAGCAACGCGTACCAGGGGAGTGCGGGAGTTCAGTACAGAAAGGAAGGAAGGAAGCTTGGAGTTTAACGTCCCGTCGACAGCGTGGTCATTAGAGATGGAGCTTACGCTCGGAGTGTTTGGGTAAGGATGTGGAAGGAAATCGGCCGTGCCCTTTCAAAGGAACCATCCCGGCATTTGCCTGGAGTGATTTAGGGTAATCACGGAAAACCTAAATCTGGATGGCCGGAGGTGGATTTGAATCACCATCCTTCCGAATGCGAGTCCAGTGTGTTACCACTGCGCCACTTCGATCGGTGGGAGTTCAGTACAATACCATAGTAGTGAGTGTAGGACAAGTACGGTACCTAAATGAATATTACAATCACTGGAATACGCTGTTGGCCCATTTTCAGAAACAGGAAGGTAACACACCTCACACGAAAGTTACGTATAATGAGGAATCATTATTCAGTCTGACAATCTGATCTTTAATACAGTGCTTCCCATCGAAAAGAGGGTCGCAGTGGTTTCGAAGGAGTAAGACAAGGTTCTAGCCTTTCCCCGTTGTTGTTCAATCTGTATATGCTCGTAAGCTTAACAAACATTTGAACAGAAGTACTATATCGTCAGCAAGGTTTTTATTCCTGCGTCCTGGACTTTAATTCGCATTCCTTCACAGCTTGCTCAGTGTACAAAATGGAATAACATTGGGAAAAGACTACAAGCAAGATATTGTGTGGTTAATCAGACTCTTACGCTACAAAATGTTCAAATGTTTGTAATCCGATGGGACCAAACTGCGTTGGTCATCAGTCCCTAGTCCTACAAACTACTGAAACTAAGATAAACTAAACTAAGGATAACACACATATCCATGCCCGAGGGAGGATTCGAGCCGCGGTGGAGTAGCCGAGCGGTCTAGGGCGCCTCGCTGTGGAGCGCGCTGTTGCTCGCCGTCGGAGGTTCGAGTCCTCCCTGGGGCATGGGTGTGTGTCTTGTCCTTAGATTAGTTTACCTTAGTTTAAGTAGTTTGTAAGCTACGGACTGATGACCATGCAGTTTGGTCCGATAGATTTACAAACATTTGAACATTTGAGGATTCGAACCTCCGAGGCGGGAGGCCCCGCGATTCGTAACGTGGCGCTCCAGACCGCTCGGCTACTACCGCGCGGCACTTACGCTACATACCGTGACGTCACCTGGATTCGTGATGACTGTCAAATGTTCAAATGTTTGTAGAGTCTATGGGACTTAACTGCGGGATGATCAGTCCCTAAACTTACAAACTACTTATGAACTAGCTAATCCTAAGGACGGCACAAATATCCATGCCCGAGGGGGGATTCGAACCCCCGACCGTAGTGGCCGTGCAGACCGTGACTGGAGCACCTCAGTCCCCTCGGCCACCGCGGCCGGCCGTGATGACTGTCAGAGAAATTTACGTTCCTGGTGTTACGTTGGCTATTGGATTTTGAACCACTATCTTGCAACAAACACACATCTGAAATATGAGTGTATAAATCTGTACATTATTTCCTCATGAACGGTAGTAATCGTAATACTAATTCACAAGCGATCTGTAGAAAGTGAACCGAACTGGTTGTCCTTGTCTTGTAAGACAGAAGAGGTAATTCCGCAGCGCCTACTCCACGCAACGTGTGAGAAGTTTCCTTGTGTGCGCCCCCTGATGAGACGCGGGTGAAGGGCGGGCGCTGTAAGAAGTAATGTAGCGGGGACGGCATTGTGCGGGGGCCAATATTTGGCAGCCGTGTCAGCGCCAGTGTTTGCCCGCCTTTGTCGCCGGCCGCTCCCATTTTCCCGGTGATTAACTGTGGAGTGGCTCAATCCATCTGCAGCGGAACACCTACCGGACTCAATGCCGCCGCTGATTGAGTGAACTGCTGCCATCAATACGAGATCGGGGGAGGAAATGTGTGTAACTTGGCTACCTGCAACAAGTATATTTGACAGATGTCTTCCCGCTGCGCGGGAGGTCCCGGAAGCTGAGGCGGGTATTTTGTGGGAGCCTGTCGGCGACGTAAGATGTTCCTCCCACGTCGTATGAGATTAGGTATCAGTTCGCCTTGTGAAAACGTCAGAAGCAGAAGGCGCGTTGTAAAAACTAAATAAATGTTCAAATGTTTCTACACCCGTTGCACCAAACTGCTATGGTAATCAGTCCCTAGACTTACAAAAAACTTAAACTAACTTACACACAGACATACACAAAACCCATGCCCGAGCGAGGACTCGAATCTCCGACGGGAAAGACCGTCCAGTCCATAGTACGAGATATGTCCTCAAAGTAAGTTCCGTTTGGTTTTATAAACCAAACGTGAACAGATACAGAAAACATATTTATTGTATAAAAATCTACAACTGTTCAACTACTTTACTACATAACTTCCGAAATTTTGTAGGCACTTGCCATAGCGTGGGACAAGTTTATGTGTGCCTTCTTCATAGAAGGTTGCCGCCTGTGTATTCAACCATGTGGCAAACATGTTCTTTCAGCTCATCATCGTTGCAGTTTTAACCACCAAGGAGAGATTTTAGGTGTAAGAAGAGATGAAATGAGTCTTCTTTTTCCTTCACGATGCCGCCCAGCCTCACAAGGCGAATGTGACCAAATAACTCTTACGGGAATTTCACTGGGACGTGTTTGATCATCCTCCGTACAGTCTCGCTCCTAGCGACTTTCTTCTTACACCTAAAACCTGTCCATGGTGGTCAACACTTCAGCGATGATGACGAGCTGAAAGAGCGAGCATGTTACCACATGGTTGAATACACAGGCGACAACCTTCTACGAAGAAGGCATACAAAGACTTCTGTCACGCTATGAAAAATGCCTACAAAATTTCGGAAGCTATGTAGAAAAGTAGTTTAATAGTTGTATATTTTTGTACAATAATTTTTTTCTGTATCTGTACACGTTTGTTTTATATAACCAAATGTAACTTACTTTGTGGATATACATCGTATATTGCCTTAGACCGCGAGACCAGATTGTAAGGACTAAAAATAATCGAAATATGCATGCAGTTATACGGAAAAATTTCAGACATTTGCACTAAAATATCGATACTTTGTGCTACCTTACAGAAAATATGAAAAAAATACTTCAACCGAAAACTTTATTAAAAAAAAAAAAAAAAAAAAAAAAAAAAAAAAAAAAAAAAAACAATTTAGAAACTTTTTACGGGCTCACAGACTTAATTAGGAAATTGTAATGGGAATCGTAATAATTTCACTTATCTAACGATTCTTACTATGCAGGGAATCTGGAAAAGACTCATCTAATACACCAAAACTATATCATTAGCATCAATATGGACAGAATCTTGGAGAGAAATTTAATTTGCACATTGATAAGAGTTTACCCCGGCGCATAATTCCATGTAGTTGCCAGTAGAGAGCTCTTTGGTACAAATAATTGTCTCGCTATTTTAAATGAGCGTCGAGTCGAGATGGTGATAAAGCAGCAATAAAAACAATTTGTTCCAATAGCTGCAGTTCATTTACAAGCGTGAGGCATGACAACCGTCTATATAAAGGCATTGAGGCCGCGGCGGATTAGTCGTGCGCACTGGGGCGCCTTGCTGTGGTGCGCGCGGCCATTCGCCGTCGGGGGTTCGAGTCCCCCCCTCGGGCATGGGAGTTTGTGTTGTCCTTAGGTTAATTTGCCTTAGTTAAGTAGTTTGTAAGTTACGGACAAATAACCCAGCACTTGAGTCCGATAGATTTACAAACATTTGAACATGTTTTCAAAGCATTTCACGTCCGAGAACAAAAATCATTAGACGACGTTACCAGAAATTTCAAAAACATGTTATTTATGAGGAGAACCCATAGGTCGCTCCTCGTTGCTCAGATGGCATTAAAAACGGTCTTGGCCGTAGTCTGCCCGTTAACAGCTGAGGGTTACTTGTTTCACATAATTCAGTCTGGCGTATTTCGAGGTGGTCATTGCGTAAAAACCAAACGGGATTCAGTTGCTATAATCTTTTGATGGCGTTGACACAGTAGTGTTTAGAGTTCGTGAATTCATATTCATATTCGAGTGATGGAAGGTAACAAGTTTCACGTTTCGTATCAAGTTTTGAAGAGACTTTAAGTGTTACTGGAAAAGTGGAGAATACCAACTACGTATCATAGTCGGAAGAACTGTACTTTCAACCCTTTCCCGTGAAATGATTTACAGCCCGTTCTTATTTGTGGACAGACAGTGACGAGAAATCACCCACTTCTACATGTTAGAGACCTAGCCTTTACCACAGTTGGGAGAACATGCTTCAAAGTTTACCTTTTCAACAGTGAATACTTGATCTCAAGGGGAATGTTTTACGAGCGTTTGTGCCTTCCCTTCCAAGAATTTTTCGCAACAGTAATGAATGTACGAGAGCCTGAAGAAAAGTAATGGCTCAGGATTTTTTAAGTGAAAACTCTTAAAGGTGTTTTGCTAAGACAAACTTTAATAACAGTCTACATCTTAATTTTGTATGTCTACACATTTAGTTTAATTCTAAAATAGTCACCCTGGCAATGAACATTTCTGCCAATGACAGACCAGTTCGCTGATGCTGTCATTGCAGAATGTTTGACTTTCATAACGAGCCACAATCTAACATTTCTGTGTAGCGCTTTATCGTCAAAGCAGTGCTTAATGTTAGCCGGAACTCGCCGGAAAGGCGTTGCGTCACCAAAAATGTTCAAATGTTTGTGAAGCTTATGGGACTTATATGCGGGGTCATCAGTCCCTAAACTTACTAACTATTTATGAACTTATACTAAAGACAACACAAACATCCATACCCGAGGGAGGATTCGAACCTCCGACGCGGGAGGCCTCACGACCCGCAACGTGGCGCTCCAGACCGCTCGGCTACTCCCGCGCGGCACCTTGCACGAAATTTGTTTAGTTCATTGGAGCAAGTCGGCACCTGAAATTTAAAGCATTTCACGTCTCTGAATAGCAACGTATCTATAAATTTGCCGCTGCACTGACACCAGTGAACATGTTCATGGGCGATTCAATATATGCGATGTTCAGGGGCGTATGACGAGGTACTTCGTGTGTATGTACGTGTGTGTGTGCGTGTGTATGTACACGTACATGCTACCGGTATACCCACATGAGTTTCGTTCACAATTTGTGACGGTACATATCGGTAAACTTGTTTGTGACTATCAGTAAACTCAGAGATCTAAAGAATGGCCAAAATAATCTGAGATTCGTTCCGAATCTGTGAGCGATACAAACAGCCTTTTTGTTTTCGACGCTCTGCAGTTGAAAACATGACACCGTGTTCTACATCTGCATCTACATGGGTACCCTGCAAATCGCCATTAAGTGCTGTCGGAGAGTACATCGAATAACAATATATTTTCAATTTAGAGGAGAAAGTTGGCGATCGAAATCTTTAAAGTAGATCTCGCCGCAACGAATAACGTCGTCGATAGAGTGATTGTTCTCTCAACTCCTGTATCATTTGCATGACACTGTTTCTCCTGTATCGCCCTCTTTGTACGCTTTCGACGTGCTCTGTCAATCGTACCTTATAAGGGTCCTACACCGTGCTCCAATATTCCTGCAGAGTACGGCTAGAGTAATGTATGCAGTATCTTTATTAGTTCTCCTGTATTATGTAGGTGTTCTGCTAATAAAACACACTGTTCCATTCTTCAACCACACAAAATTTTCTGTGGGTTCCTTTCAACAGAAGTCAGTGGAAACTGACCTGAATTTACAGCCGTTAGCTTTGATTGAATTGCCTTGTAAACGAAGTTTAACGGATTTATTTTAAGTACTAATATTGAGAACCCCACACTTTTCCTCATTTAGTGTCAAATGCCAATTTTCGCACCAAACAAATATCTAAAACGTTCTGCAGTTGGCTTTGACCTTCTGATGACTTCACTAGATAATAAATGACAGCATCATTTGCAAACAACCTTAGAGGACTGCTCCGACATTCTACCAGATTGTTTGCATAAATAAGGAACAGCAGAGAACCTATAACACCACCGTATGGAACGCCAGAAATCACCTCCACTTTAGTAGACATCTTTACACCAGTCACTACGAACTGTGTTCTCTCTGACAGGAAATCACCAAATCAATCACAAATCTCAGAGGATTTAATCAACAGCCGTTTGTGAGGTACAGTGTCATCCAGTAAGATGGAATCAATTTTATACGCCTTGTCGATAACACTCATCACTTACTGTGAGTGAAAAGCTAGTTGTGTTTGGAAAGAATGACATTTTCTAAATCCGTGTTGACCGTGTGTCAATAAATCGTCCTCTTCAAAGTAATTGATAATGTCTTAACACAGTACACAGTCCAAAACCCTGTTGCAAATCGACGTTAGTGATAAAGACCTGTAATTTAGTGTATTACTCCTACTGCGTTCTTGAATATTTGTCTGGCCTTACAGTCTTTGAGTACGGATCCGTATGTCATAGTCATGAAGACTATCGACTTTTGTACATACGAGCAGAACTACGATGAAGAGTGTCATCACTGCAGGGAAAGATGGTAGCGCCCGTAGTTTATATTAAGTCTTGTTGTTTTATGGATTTAATGTGTGGATCAAGTCCAGTGATTGTTGCTTTCAGTCTTCTGATATAGCTACGTTATACATTTCCCTGTCACACGCTTCAATTCGGTGGAAACTGGTAAAAAACGAAGGTGATTTAAAAGTTAATTAGGAGAGGTTGTCTACATAACTTCTGCTACCTTCGTGTTCCTCTTTTTCATCGCGAAAAGAAGCTTTTACATCGGCATTTCGTCCAACTTAACACGTAAAGACGTAACTGCAACTGAACAGGCGACACGTGGGTTATGTGTCAATATTGCACGAGGTTCCCACAGATACTTCATGTTCGGTGCTAAAATTTCGACTGTTAGTTCGCTCTGGTCTTGTTGGATCTCTAAAATGTGCCAGCGGTTCTTGCAGCAAAATATGCCATTTGTCGTAAGGCTTCAGATTTTTTACTATTTCTGCCAGCTAAAGAGTGGAGAAAAACTTTTAAAGCTAGAGTGCTCCTAATTATTTGGTAGGATGGGAAACAGATCTCATGTTAAACATACCATTTCATCACACTTTAATGTACAGTCAGGAAGGCTTTTCGTGATAGTTATGCATCTATTTTAAAAATACGCAGCAGATTTTGGTGCAAATGTAACGGAAATAGCCATGTAACACTGCAAGCGAACGAAATAGCTGCTTTTAAGTTCCGCTAGAAAAAGCTGACAATGAACACTAACACGGGTTGCCATTCCGATGTTTTCAGTTTTTCCCGAAGTATGGGTTACGAAGTCCTTATCAAAACAAAGAAATACCTTTGAGAATATTTTTCGCAGTTGCAATGATTGCAGCAAGTTGTCAAACCAACTTTAGCATATTGTAGATGATAAATTCACTACTGAAGCTCGAGTGCCGGTAAAGTAGACTATTACATTCAGCTATCTTGTTTATAGAGAACGCCACAGTCGCTAAATTTGTCTACAGTACCAGAATGGTCCAATCCGACTGATGTATAAACAAGAGCACTTAGTGACCTTTTTTTTTTTTTTTTTTTTTTTTTTGTAAATCTATCGGACCAAACCGCGTGGTTTTAAGTCCGTAGCTTACAAACTACTTAAACCTAGGTAAACTAACCTACGGACAAACACACACACCCATGCCCCAGGGAGGACTCGAACCTCCACGGCGAGCAACCGCGCGCTCCGCAGCGAGGTGCTTTAGACCGCTCGGCTACTCCACCGCGGCCTTAGTGACCTCCAACAAGCTTTAAACACATTTTCAAATAATTTTTAATCTTTCATACGATTAAAGTCAATAATTAGCACATCTATTAGGTCATCAGATTTTTACTAATTCCATTGCTACCAGAGAAGACATCAAACATGAAGAGATGCAAGTTTTGTGCAATAATATTCGCGTAGATCACAGCTCTTCACAGATCCCATGAAGACCCGGGACAGTGTCCCCCATAAAAAATATCGCCCCGGCCTGAGTCTGTGGAGAGTGTATGTTTCAAGCTGCCTTTGCCTTGATGACATGTAACCGAACACGACCGTCGACCTGGTCTAAGATGACTGGGAGTTGGTGACAACTTTCCTTTAAAAATTGCCTAATCTTGACGATGTTATATCTTCTATAGCCATAATTGCAAATGAACCGAGATTATAAACATTTGCAGCCATCAGGTGTGAAGTGTCTCGTGAAAAAATGTGGGCTGAATGGTGTGCTCCGAGATACTTGCGCCTAATCTTGTATTGCGCTCCGTCGTCATACCTGCCAGACATCACCGCCTATCTTTCTCTACAGAAAGGATAAGACCCCGATCTACGCATTCAGTAGTGAGAAGTGATGGCGCTCATCTTGTTGCCTACGTGAAATTTCCACCGTCTTTCAACTTCTTTCTATTAATGCTCGAGACTACCAACCAACTTTCCTTTGCGACATGCTTGTTCTTAGGATCTGTGCAACATCAATCATGTTGGTGTCTACCACACACACACACACACACACACACACACACACACACAAAGAGAGAGAGAGAGAGAGAGAGAGAGAGAGAGAGAGAGAGAGAGAGAGAGAGAGAGAGCATTTAAGGCGAAGACGGTTAATGATTCCTTCTGTGTGGATGCACGTCATGCTCGAGCTCTTCCGAGAATCAGCGAAATAACGCGAGTAATGAATAAAATGGGCAGGGGCAGTACATCAGTAGTGTGTGGATAAGATAAAACTTGCATCTGACGGCAGAGGTGGGAGGGTAGTCGCGCAGTTGTGGAGACCATTGTGCCCTGGTGGCATACTGGACAGCGCAACTGCCTATCAAGTACGAGACCCGGATTCGAATCACGGCACAGCACAAATTTACGACATTCCCCATTGTATTAATTCAATGCCAACTGGCAGTTGATGTCGTAAATTCCTTTTTACTGCACGGAAGTAGCCGAGCGCTCTAAGGCACCTTGCTGTGAAGTGTGCGTCTGCTCCTCGTCAGAGGTTCGAGCCCTCCCTCGGGAATGGGTGTGTGTGTGTTGTTCTTAACATAATTTAGTGCATGTAGTTTGTTAAGTCTAGGGACTAATGACCACTGCAGTTTGGTCCTATAGCTCTACAAAAATTTGAACATTTCAATTAATTTCTGTCGGCATTCAGACTAAATAAAAAAAGTATTTCAGACTTATTAACTATTAATGCAACGTGGAAGTTGAAAATTTGAGCAGGAACGGGACCCGAAACCTGATTCTCCGTTTCTTAACCACCTGCCCAACTCGGAGACGACCCTCTACCCTCTCCCCTTCGACCCGTATTCTCAACTGTCGCACACATGTCGCGAAGACATCATTAATACAAGAATACAAGTGTGTGTGCCGCGACAGGCTGTAGTTAATTTCTGTACCGATGCACAGAATCCGACCCTTTGAGGAAATACAGCAAGTGAGAGAATGGACGGGGGACACTGCAACAGCAGCGTGAGAAATGTTAAGAATTTGAGTCAGATGGTGGAAACCGGTAAGGGAACCATTCGCGAGAAGCGGAGAATCCTGGATAGAGTGGCATGAATCCGGCGCTCACACAAATTTTCAACCTCACCGTTAAATTTCATTCAATGTCCTGTAAAAGCCAATAAATCTGAAATATCCCATTTCATTACATGCCTCCTTACAACAAATCGTGGTGCCATTTCTTTCAATCCTGCGGTGGACAGCAGTCATACAGTTTAGGCTTTTCAATTTAGTATGCACTTTTTGATATATACCGGATATCGAAGAAATCCATCGTTTTGTCGCCATCTGCTGAGGTCATCTTCAAGAGCTGTAGCTCCCTAAAGGTCCGACTGGCACCCTGGCTCGTTTCCTCGCAGAGGGGGAGCGCGGGAGCCCAAGGAAACGAAATTTTACGCCAGTCAGTGCCGGGCCGGGCTGTGAATCGGATATTTATAGAAGCGACTCCTCCCTACTTCGCGGCTCACTTTCTTAACACTCTCCTCCCCTATAATACTGACATCACCAGATGGCGACTAAACGTTGTGTTTGCACATCAACAAAGGCAGAATAGCCACACTTGACAACAACGTATAGACCGGAATATTTTAGTAAGAGTGACATTCCCGGCAACTGAAGCTTAAATTTCACTATCTAGTTAGTGTATAAAACAGGGAATGTGTGCCGGCCGCGGTGGCCGAGGAGACTGAGGCGCTCCAGTTACGGTCTGCACGGCCACTACGGTCGGGGGTTCGAATCCCCCCTCGGGCATGGATATTTGTGCCGTCCTTAGGATTAGCTAGTTCATAAGTAGTTTGTAAGTTTAGGGACTGATGACCCCGTAGTTAAGTCACATAAGCTGTACAAACATTTGAACATTTGAACAGGGAATGTGTCAAAAACCGCGTTAAAATTGCCAGAGGCCTGGCAACTGAGAATAGAAGGCTCTAATATTGATACACGGTAAACGGCGTGTGAATTGTATGGAAAACTTGCGCATTGACAGGTGTGGTAACCGTCTCTCAAACCAATATTACCACATTGTAGCCCTTCCACAAGCTATTCAGACCGGCCGTTGCCTGTGTTTCGGATCCACCAGTCACTAACTCGATTTTCTCTCAGATCGAAATAGTTTTCTCGTGCTTTTAATTGAGGGTGTCAGAAACAAAGGCGTGTAAGTACACTTCTTGTACTTACGAGAAAATTGAAGTTAAAGCTCACAAGTTGCATGTTTGTCTTGACAATAAAATTATATTTGAAAGTATTATATGTTCGTAGCATTTTCCGTTTGCATGTCATAATAACAGATTAACATAAATGATCAGTTTTATATCATAGTTCGTAAAAGAATTATGCACTTGTATCACTGTGCTTCCAAACCAATGTGAACTAAGATGAAAGTGATTTATTCTGCTCTTCCTTTTGTCTGAAGAGCGATGTGGAAGTGTTGAGGTTTTAGATGTGACATTTTTCACACTGTCATCCTCAACAACACCATTCAGACTTCAGCCATTCACTGGCTCGGACGAGCAGAGGTTGAGTGCCGAGCGCACTAAGGTGCCTTGCTGCGGAGCGATCAGTTCCTCGCCGTCGGAGGTTCGAGTCGTCCCTCGGGCATGGGTGTGTCTGTTGTCCTTGCGTTAGTTAAGTACTTTGTAACTTTAGGAACTGATTACCATAGCAATTTAGTCCAACAGGTTTACAAACATTTGAATATTGGTTCCGAAATTTTAGACGTCCCAGCCACAGTCGCAGAACTCGGGGTGTTTATTCGAAGTGTTGTTTTAAAATGTTTGGTAAGCTTATGGGACTTAGCTACGGGGTCATCAGTCCCTAAACTTACAAACTACTTATCAACTACCTTATACTAAAGACGGCACAAATATCCATGCCCGAGGGGGGATTCGAACCCCCGACCGTAGTGGCCGTGCAGACCGTGACTGGAGCGCCTCAGTCCCCTCGGCCACCACAGCCGGCAATTCGAAGTGTATAGCGGTGTGATTTAGAAGTACACAAATCTAAGTACGGCTTCATCATACCGTAACTACACACTGAGATTCAATTCCAATAACGAAATTTCAGGTCCAAATGACCACGAAGTGGAACGCTTTATACTGGATGTGGTAAAAATCTAACCGGACGTTCTAATGGGCAAACACTTGTCCATAGTCAGTAGTGTCGAATATTGCAAGCTCATTGATAAAGCCGCATGTGGTGGAATATCGCAACGACGCCAACTAGGTCTAAGTTTCTACCATTCGGACCGAAACGTCGGTTACAGTGAATCAAGTCGGAATGCGATTAAGAACAAACCTCGTCTTAGAGCTACCTTTCGAGCTGCAGGCATTGAGCCCTTACGGCACATTTGTTTCCCACGAGGCCGAGAGGTGGGCAAGTTTTGAAACATATTATGTTCTGAATGGCATTTGACAGGTAAAGATTGAATTACGTAAATACGTTCCGTCGTACCTGTATGTCTTCCTCAGATGTGGAAAGGAGTGACACGTGTGATCTGAGTGCATACAACACCTGCCACGGGATTTTGATCCTCAGCAGCCGACAGAGCTCCATTTAACGTATGTAATTGCTTTACGTGAGGAAGAAACAACAACACTAAAACCGTACCAGCCGGTAACGTCGGAGGACCAGAGCATTGAATCAAGCACAGAAGAAGCGGAGATGGACCAGCATCAGCGGTTGCAGGACGTCCTGACTGCGACATATACCACACCCTTAAAGGAAGTTGCGGCAGTGTGAGTTGATAGTGTGATGGAGCAGGAAACACGAACATCAGGAGGCCGTTCTGACCCCAGTTGCGGAGGTCAGACAACGGGGGTAGCAATCCCTAAACGGAGGAAGAAACGCCCCCTTTCGTGGGCAAAAGATAGCCAAGAGTCGGAGAAAAACGACGAGACGACCCATAGCTTGCATCGGCAGCCAAAGTAAGGACGGAGGAGAAGACACGCACCACAATGGATTTGCTACAAGAGAGGAAACAGGTGGCGTGTTTAATTTTGGAAAATCACAATTCATTACTGTAGGGAACCAGAGACTGAAGGAGGACCTTTACCTGTGGTTCAAACCCTCGATGTTTGGGTATCACGATACGGAGATAGCATGAACAAAAGCAGACAACTACAGTAAGTTGTAGTGTTAGGTACGAACATCAGTATGACTCAACGCCATGCGGTCCATGGATATGTTGCATACAGTAATACTGATCAACCTGCATCTCGCACTCAAAATGTTCCATGTGGCACACCTCCTGCCCTTGCCACGTACGATGGCAAAGAGGATACAAGCGGCCTTTGGATACTATATGAAGCTGGGACAGCTCGTTAAGATGCAGTCCAGCACATTCACGCTCCATACGGGAGAAGATGATGTTGGCGTAGTTATCATGATGAAAAGGCACGGATAATTTATATTACAGGATGGACACAAAAAACTACTTGGCAGGTAAAACAACAATTCCAATTTTTTTTTAGAGACAGTGTTTGCGGACCCTTCAGCTGCCTAGCGTGTACAGGGTACGGGAAGATCGTAGCTTAATAGGAGATAAAGAGCAAGTGAATGGATCAAACTTAATAAGTGCGGAAAGATCTTCCAGGAACACAGACCAGATGATGAACGCGAACAGAGAAAGGCTCATTTAGTTTAAATTTTTGCCTTTAAGTTATCATACGCCTCGAATGTTAAAGGGTGCCGGTTCAAAAATGTTCAAATGTTTGTAAATCTATCGGACTCAGCTGTGTGGTCATTAGTCCGTAGCTTACAAATTACTTAAACTAAGGTAAACTAACCTAAGGACAACACAAACACCCATGCCCGAGGGGGGACTCGAAACTCCGACGGCGAACGGCCGCGAGCAACTCGGCACGGCGCTGCAGTGCGCACGGCTAATCCGCTGCGGCTAAGGGGCCGGAAGTGGCATCATTTATGTTGGTACTTTTCCAGAACATTATGTTATACGTGACAGGTTCTTTCACGAAGGGTGGTACTGGACTTAATATATAGTTTTGTGGATGTAATAAAGGCTTCAGTTTAATAATAATAAATTAAGACGACTGCTAGAAAAGAAGAAGAAGTACTAGGGTCAGCGGATCGAATCCTGACATTCTTTTTAATTTTTTTTTTCGTTGTGTTCAATTACTTACACGATTTAAATATAAAAAATAAAATAAATTAAAATTTTCATGTTAACTGATTCTTTCGTCGCTTCTTGGTAGAACTTATTCATTATGAAGATTAAAATACACAATTTTGTGTTTGGTCTACGGTTTTGTTTATTTCGTCAATCGATTTTCGGCTTATTAGGCCATCAGCAGACGTTTACTGAAGTTCAAAAAAAAATGTTCAAATGTTTGTAAAGCTTATGGGACTTAACTACGGGATCATCAGTCTCTAAACGTACAAACTACTTATGTACTATTTACGAACTAGGACGGCACAAATATCCATGCCCGAGGGGGGATTCAAACCCCCGACCGTAGTGGCCGTGCAGACCGTGACTGAAGCGCCTCAGTCTCCTCGGCCACCGCGGCCGGCACTGAAGTTCAGTCATAGAACATGTGTTGTCACTGACAACAAATGTCCTTTGACTGAACTGCAGGAAATGTCTGATGATGACCTGATAAGCCGAAAATCGATTCACAAAATAAACAAAACCGTAGAACAAACACAAAATTGTGTATTTTAATCTTCAAAATTAAAATATGGTTAAGGCGACCGCTGTCCTGAAGCGGGAGACGATCCGAATCCCTGCTCGGCTCACATTGTCACTTGTCGCCACTGAGTAATATCAGTACCCTAGTGTGGCCGAAGTGATTCCTTTCTTTCTTCATTCTTCTTCCTTTCTCTCCTAAATTAGGTATTAGAAAATGTCCCAAAAACCTTCATAAAATACAGATCAAGTATGAGTTTTCAGTAGAATGAATAACAACAGATGAACGTTGTATACCATGCATAAAAAATAGAAATGGAGTAAATTAAACGCATTATCAGATCACATAATGGTAAAAACCCAGGAAATTGACGTAACAAGCAGTGAACGTATAAACAGGATAGACAAAATTAAAATTCGTGGGCATATAATAAAGCTGGTTTTGTTGTAATGGTCTTTAGTCCGGAGATTGATGCGGATCTCCACGCTACTATATCCTGCGCAAACCTCTTTATCTCTGAATTACAACGCCCACACATATCCTTTTGAACCAGTTTATTAAATTCGTCTCTCTGTCTTCCTCCACAAATTTCGTTTCTACACAATTCTATTCAATACCTCCTCATACTTGTAAGCTACGCGGTCTACCCAGCTAATCTTTAGCATTAATCTGTAGCACCAAATTACAAAACCATCTATACTCCCCGTGCGGGAAGGCCGCTCAATCTAAGGCGTCATGTCACGGAGGGCCGCCCCTGCTGGAGGTTAGAGTCCTTCCTCAGGCATGGGTATTTTTCTGTCGTCCTCAGTATAAGTTAGTTTAAGTAGTTTGTAAGTATAGGGACCGATGCCCTCAGGCCTTGTCTTTCTACCTACTTGGTTTTCTGCGACCGTCTCTGTTTCATCTTCCAAAGTTACCCATTTATCATCTATTTTGAGACTCTCAACAACCTCAGATTTCTTCCATTTATCCATGTTCTATCTCTTGAGTGTAATCTACAGTTCCTAACCAATAAGTTAAGGTCTGAGTCTATATCAGCCCTTGGATACGTTTTACAGTTTAAAGCTTCATTCCGAAATTTATTTCTAACCATTATCAAAGCAATTTAAAGCCCTCCGGTGTCTTCTGTTCTTTTCTCCTACACCACTTTCTGCTCTGTTGCAAAATTATGCCACTTGACTCCTCTTTAATGTCTTTTTCCTTGTCTACACTCACCTGTTATTTTTCCTTCCCTTCCTCTCCTTGTCACCCAATTCGAGTTCTCCATAACAATAAAGGTTTCTTCTTCATGTACAGTCAAAATGACTCCTTTTGTCTTATCATACATTTTTTAAATCTCCTCAGCATCTAGTAGGCACAGAAATTTGTACTACTGTGATGGATGTTGGATGTGTCTATCTTGGCTACGATATTGCATTCACTGTGTTGTTTTGGTAGCTTATCAGTATTCGTTTTTTCATTTATTCTTAAACCTATTCGTGCACTACGGCCAGCTAATTTTGTATTTATAACCCTGTACTCGCCTGACCAGAAGTCCTATTTTTCTTGCCAGCGAACATCACCAACCCCCACGGTACCAAACACCTACCTACCCTATAACGACGTTATTATGAGTAGTTGACACCCGAAAATGAGAATTGAGGACTGTTTTACCTTCAAAATATTTTACCTAAAAGAACAGCATCATGAAGTCATTCAGTAGAGCTGAATGATTTTGTGAAAAAAGGAACGGCTGTAGTTTCCCCTTGATTTCAGCCATTTGCAGTAACTGTATAGCAACCAAACGTAGGCTTTCCAGGTAGGATCAGCCAATCAACCGCACTATTGCCCCTGCAACTTCTGAAAAGGCTGCTGCCACTCTTCAGGAATCACACGTTTGTCTTGGTCGTATAAGCGTCTTATACGCGGTTCCCTTTACAGATGAAGTACATCTTGTGGTGTCGCACAAGTATGAAGTGCGTGCCACATACTTACGCCGCGCGCCGCCATGCACGCACGGCGCGGCGTTCTTACGACGTCAGCCACGAGCGCCCTCTGCTGCTACTCCGCTCGTGGCCACGATTGCTGCATCGTTCACTTGGGACTGAGATAGGAACCAGTTAACACTTCGGAAAAAGATAGGCACCAGTTAAGACTTGGCTATCGGATAGGCACTAGGAATCATCAGTACGCAGGCCTCTATCTAATCTATGTATCAGCATTCTGCAGTCAAGAACTATGTAAAAGTTAAATATTACTAAGTCTCTGTGAAATATATATCTCGTTCTAATTTACTCTAGTGTTTCTAGTTTCTGCTGTCCCACTGGCTGGTCACCTCCATACCGCACAAGCGTGCATCCTTTATTCCTGTGTCGGTCTCTTTCTACTCGGCCACCGACACCAAAGACAACTGGCGAAAACGAGACACAAAAGTGGCGACGAGGCTGGGACACAAAACATCTTTCTAAAGGAAATTAATTAACTATATTCGAGATGAGAATAAGGTCCAAAATTCTACAGGAAACTAATGTCAACGATACTGGCTTCTAATTATGAGCGTCAGTTCTTTTACCTTCGTATAAACGGCAGTCACCTGCGCTTTTATCGAATCACTAGGAACTTTGCTCTGAATTAAAGAATCGCGATAAACGCAAGCTAAGAAAGAGGCCAATTCTGCAGAATACTCTTTGTAAAACCGAACTGGCATTGCATCCAGACTAGGAAACGGTTTTGAATTCAGCTCTCTAAATTTTCAAATGTTTGTAAATCTTATGGGACTTAACTACGTGGTGATCAGTCCCTAAACTTACAAACTACTTATGAACTACTTACGAACTAAGACAGCACAAATATCCATGCCCGAGGGGGGATTCGAACCCCCGACCGTAGTGGCCGTGCAGACCGTGACTGAAGCGCCTCAGGTCCCTCGGCCACTGCGGCCGGCATCAGCTCTCTCAGCTGCTTTCTACAACGGAAATACCTTTTACTGTGTCCTATATTTCGGAATTAGTACGTTGATCAAATGATCGTACATTTGTGCGGTCCTCCTGAGTGAAAGATATCTTGAAGGTTAAATTTAGAACTTCAGATTTCTGTTAGCTTTCTTCTATTACTGCACCGGAATGATCAACGAGTAACTAGATAGTGGCCTTTGATCCGCTTATCGATTTTACATTGGACCCGATTTTTTTTTCGGGCTCTCGGAAAGATCTTTTGCTAACGCATGGCTGTGATAATTTTTGTTTGCTTCGTGCGTCGATCTTTTTATAGACGCACGAATCTCAACCAACTTTTGCCTGTCTTCATTTGCGTCTTCTTTTTGGAACCTAGAGTGCAACAGCCTTTGCTTTCTCAGTAGCTTTCTATTATTATTATTATTATACTACGGGGGAACTTTGCCATCCGTAATCGACTTTATAGGCACATATTTCTCTAATCATTTACTTACAATGCATTTAAATTTAATCCACAATTCCTCTACATTCGAATGGATTTTGCGCAATGTATTTAGAGGAAATTTCAATTAGTGTTCATTTATTTAGTTTTTACGGAAGAGGATAAATTTTTGCTTCCAGAAAGAAAAAAATGGAAGTCATTGAAGTAGCATACTATCACTAATATATTTGAACGTTACAGTAATATTTTTCCTACTCATCCGCGTTTAATGTAAGGTAGTATTATAACAGCAAATGGAAGTCTTGTCCAGGTCAATTTGAATCTTCCTACAGTAATTCGGCGCAGATGACATAATGCCGTGTGCAACAACAACATCATCAAACATATTCGTATTACAGCCCGTTCTATTCGAGAGATTACGGATGTTTGTGAAGAAAAGGAGCGGTGCTACGAGACTTCCCCGGAGCATTGTAGATGTTAGATTTGAAGTTCGTGAACATTTTCCGTAGTGAACATTCAGATAATATTTCCCACCTGGACGTTCCTGGCAGGAAACACGATCCTGATTTATTCTGCTCTAATAGCAGCATAGCGCGACAGAAAAGGCACGGCGTGTGCGCAAAACAGCTTCGGCGTGGTGTGAACTGGGCGGGGTGGGAACTGGCAGCTAACTGCTGTCTGACAAACTACCGCCGCCAACCGAACGGCTGCAGTCGGTAGAAGATACACCGCCAGATAATGCTGCGGAGAGAGATGTTTGTAAGTTACACCTCCGCGGCTGAATTATTCTAATGCACGAAATAATTACTAGCCGGCCTGACGCTGAAAGTGTTATATAGCTGGGGGGAGATGTTATATAGCACGCCGCAGACCAGCTAATAACACCTCCCGATGCAGCCCCCGTGCCCGTTGCCGACTTTTTATGATACATTTGAATTCTTTATTAATAAACATGTATCGTTAATACTGATGCGCTGGGGCAGTATATCACATACAGATAACACTACCCTCCTGCAACTTCTTTGTATAGGACTCTGCAGGGAATATGAAGCATTCAGCAGCCGTTCACTGGAACAGTTACCAAATTCCTTCTACCTTTCTAAGCCGGTAGGTCGCCAGAGAAACATTATATTGGTAGAAAAACTGATAAGAATGTCGTTTTGCGTCCCTGAACCTAGAACAGTACAGAGATATAAACGATCGCTGCCTGTTTCTTGAAACAACCAAACACTTTCGACTGACAAAGGAAGAAAGATTAGGGTTTAATATTCATCTCGAACGTGGTGAAGAGAAACGCACAATGGTTTCAGACACATTGCTTATATTTAGATATTCCCTAGTAAAGTTTCAATAATCTCTCATAAATAACGTATTTGAAATATAAACACTGTGATATTTTTATTCAGGTAAGCCGGTGGCGGTGGCCGAGGGGACAGAGGCGCTCCAGTCACGGTCCGCACGGCCACTACGGTCGGGGGTTCGAATCCCCCCTCGGGCATGGATATTTGTGCCGTCCTTAGTATTAGCTAGTTCATAAGTAGTGTGTAAGCTTAGGGACTGATGACCCCGTAGTTAAGTCCCTTAAGCTTTACAAACATTTGAACATTTTAAAAATAAACAAGAAATCCCCAGGGAGATGATTTAGTACACCTCAAAAGCAATGTATTCCTCGTTATTTCCTTTTAGTGCTGAAATAAAAATTGTGAGTTATGTTCCAGGGTCCTCCTATCAAAATGAATAAAAAAGAATAAAATAATGGTAGTTTTCGTTAGCAGAATGCACAACCATCGAGACATCGATCAAACCTACGCAAAATAGTTCTATAACTCCACGATTAGTTCTGTGACCCAACGAACGGTGGAGGAGATAAAATAGACCAGAAAGTTCGACATTATACTTGAAAGAGACAAACAATAATATGACTATTTGCATTATATTTGAATATGATGGATGTCGCACTACTGAAATTCACTGTCCAACATCCCACACACTATAGTGGAAGAATTTATAGAAGTGTTTGTTGTTATGATGTATATTAGAGGAAATGGTATGACCACTAATAGAGTTCCAAATTCAGATCTTTAATCTCCCAAAGAAAACAGTTATTGCCATGGACAGATTGGCAGGCCGAAAAATGTTTCATCTCAGAAAAAATATGCAAATAATGGTCATACAATAAAACAAGAAAAAGCTCCATGATGTGTGTGAAGTGCTAAAATAACGTTTGTAAGGAACATAGTGGTAATCTTTGTGTTTCGTTTTCGTCAGGTGTAAAACAAATGCGAGAGTTTCTGAAAATGTTTAATAACTGTGTGTCAAAAAGCAACAATAAGAATTTGTATAGGTTAGGTAACCGTTTTATGCAACTGTAAATTAATCTAATTTAGACCAGACGCGTTTCGCTTTATTCCAAAAACACATCTCACAGTGCGAACCAAAGAACTTGTAAGCAAATAACACACACACACACACACACACACACACACACACACACACACACACACACACACACGTACACTGAGGAAAACAAAACAAACGACAAGTAATAGAAATGGCGATTTTTCAGAAACTTTTATGAAAAATTGAAAATGTAAATATTGAAATTATTAACAGTGACAGCAAGTGGCAATGTGCTACATAAGAAACACGGAGAGGACAACATTAAAATCGTGAGTATTGTTAGTGGTCCATTTTATTCAGAATCAAAATAATCCTATTGCGTGGGAACTGTTATCGATCGAATTTAATCAAACAAATAATGTAAAACAAAACAGTTCATGTACAGCTGACCACTGAAGATGCTTTAGAATAAAGCGAAACGCATCTGGTCTAAAGTAGACTAATTTACAGCTGCATAAGACGGTTATCTAACCTATGCAAATTGTATAACTGCAACTGCGGAGAAAGGAGGCCAAAAACACGAAGAAATAACAATACGAATGTTTTAATTCAAGGAACTGCGTTTAATAAAGCTTATAACAAATGGAACTGCAACTTATAACTCCATAAATATATTTGATTGCAACTTAAAAAATAAAATCATAGAGTTATTTTAAAAAATTAACGAAAATATCATCACTTCAACCATACCCTTTTAGCAGAACCTGTCGACATTTCAGTATGCCACCTCCCTTCACACATATAAATTTAACTTAAAAAAATTAGTGTATGAAAAGAGAACAATTTAAAACCAGGAACAGGCTTCGACGGCCAGGAATATTCATGTGTGTTTTTCAACACCATGCATTCTACTATTATCGTAGTATACGCTACTATAATTCTTTTTTCTAAATGGGCAGTTCGTGCAATTCAATTGACTAATTATGTATGCCCTGTGAAGGGTAAAGACAGTTAGTACACTAAACCGAACATATCCGTAGTGAATGACTATAATATGACAGGCATTGATAAAAAGACTGTTTTATGCTGAGGATTTGGTTTCATGCATGAAAGTTATAAGTATTGACCTTCTTTATTGACGTCAATCATTGCATCTTTGCAATTTTTTTTTTGTCTCTAGACAACAAGTTTCGGTCAATTGTGACCATTTTCAGATCTGCAACAGAAAATAAACAAAAAATAGATACATTAGTGGGCAGTCTACATCTTAAAACACAGGAAAATGTATCTACCTTACGACGTAGACTGCCTACAGGTGTACGTTTTTTGTTCATTTTTCTACTGCACAACTGAATATTGCCATAACTGACCGAAACGGAAACTAAAAATTGTAATCATTGACGTCAGTTAAGATAATCAATGTACAAAGACGGATCATTGTTCTCTTTGCGACCATGTTACAGGTTGTGAATAATACGTATGTGGTTGCGTGACCTCCTATGTGCTCACGTAAATGAAAGAAATACTTCCTGCATCATTCAACTATGAAACTAGTGTTTTCTTTTATATAACGGTAAGTAGTGTATTAAAAGTTCCTCCTGTTAGTTTAATACAACTGTACTGAATAACTTAGCGGTAAAACACTACAGTCCTCACTAAAAGAAGCCACTTACATGGAATGACGGTTAGGTTGTACAGCGTTATTATCAGGCCAGGAAGAAAAATATTATTAAAAACCGTGCATAGGCTCCACTATTAAGTTTTATCCTTCCATATTATAAAAATTATATGCACAGCAATTTGAAGAAGTCGCTAATCAATTTATCTGAAATTTTCCGTTCCTAAACTCATTTTTCCCCTTCTGTAAATTCTTGCATTGTGCTGTACAGCATCAGTGAACGAAAGTTTGTGTGTCTCCTCGATTAGACTTGAAGAGTTACTTACATCCACCTTGTCGCGGCGGAATGGCCGAGCGCTCTAGGCGCTTTGCTGCAGAGCGCGTGGTTGCTCTACGTCGGAGGTTCGATTCCTCTCTCCGGTGTGTGTGTGTGTGTGTGTGTGTGTGTGTGTGTGTGTGTGTGTGTGTGTGTGTGTGTGTTGTCCTTAGGTTACTTCAAGTAGATTTACAAACACTTGAACATTTTTTAATATACAAATCGTAATTAGCAAACTGCATAAGTGCGGGTAGGACTCGGGCTCCGATATATAAGTTTTTTTTAATCATCCCGGGAATCGAGAATCTCGATAACTTTATCCTGTCAACGTATTTGTCCCAGGAATTTCAAACATTCAAGATTGTGTTAATTTTAAAATATAAGTAAATTTGTATGCAATGTCGTCTTCGCTATTGTAATTTCTGATTTATTTGGTTAATTTTAGAGTTATATTAACTTCCTATGCTACCTGAAAATAGCACATGCATTGACTTGGGCTGTTCTTCTCCCTGTTCCGATTATTGGTAAGGTGAGGCTTTTCGCGGCTGATGATTTAGTACGCAAACAAGTAGCAGCTGGCAGCGCTAGGAAATTTAGGAAGATCTGCAGAGTATCAACGTTTACTATAGGGACTGACAATTGGCCCTAAAAAAAGAAGAAATATAACTGTTGAGAATAAGTACATAAGAAGCAGTCAGAAGTGAAACTACCACATAAAATTGTACATGCGTCACGCTACAGTGACATCCGTTCATCTATTCTGCATGGCTTTTTCGGGCCAGGAAACGTATCTCAACATTATTCTGTCGCTGTATCCCTCGAACTTCACGGCACCTAGCAACATCCTCACAGATGTAAACAGAAAGAAACAGGATTATATAGTGAGATAACTTTTCAGCTTATGATGCAATACCTTTAATCTATTCTTTACAGTCCTCGAAAGTCAGACCGTACCATGGAACATTCAGTAACCTAAAACAAACAGATCGATCATGGAAGTTGTAAAAGAAGTTTCCTTGTTGTTAAATACAAAACTGTAACGTCCAACTGAGTGAAAACTTTATCTTCGATTCATAGAGGAGACGTATCCAACTGTCGTATCTGAATTGGACACTTGCTGCGCAAAAAATTTCGGTGCCCCTGTACAACACATAGAAACACCAAGCTTTCACTAGACTACAAATCACCAATGTAACATCAAGTGTCATTATAAAAAATAAAATCAAGGTACATAAGTATCATCGAACTTTATAAAAAGAGAAGTATAAAGTATAACTATCGTAAAACACAATTTATGGTATACTGGTATTCATCATAAGGATTTGTAGCAAACATTTTAACTAAAAAATTGCTGAGGTAAAATTCCATATGAAGATAACTTCATGGAATATTACAGTAACCTGAGGAGCTAATAAAAAGTATTCTGACTCCCGTTTTACAAATATTGCTAACATATACAGTGAATGAACTGTAACGAAACTTCATGGAGGCAGAAAACTGTCTTCAAACACAAATATGAAGTGTTGGTACGTGAAGTTGGCATCGCAGATGGTTCTAAATCGGTGAAGGAATGCAGGAAACGCAAAACCTGAAGCAGCGTGAAAGAGAACAACTATACATTGAGGTTAAAGCAAGACTCGGAGATCCTGTTAATCGGTAGAAATTTTGGTATAAACGAAACCTGTCCATAAGGGGAATTAGTATATTAGTAGAAATTTAAACTATACCACAATATACACTGAATACCACTGTAAAGGAACAAAAATCTTTCAATAATATGAATTCTGAAAATTAAATTAGTGGTTCCTATTCGATTGAATAAAAGAAGAAATTCTTAATTTTCCGTTCCACCACTGCAGCTGATACAGCAACAATTATTATGAATAAGATAAAAAAAAATTCAGCCTTGGCTGCAGAAGTTCTTATATTCTTCATTAAGGTAATTTAAAAGGGTCAAAACCTGAGTCAAAGGGATTTTAATAACCTTTTTACTATAAGCAGATAATTGGCTGCTTACTTTCTTCACGACGAAAAGTAATTAACATAGTTTATCACAAATCAATGTTTTCTCGCTACATCTTTCATCTTGTCGTTATTTTTTTTAGGATCCCAACCAACAGTCATTGGGATTTCTTACTTTTTGGAAATTTAAGCATATTTTTCGATGCATTCGCGTCGTTTTGTCATTTTTACGGACGAAGTGTCCCGTGGTTATTTTCTGTCAGATCTCACGGGAATTTTTTTTCCGTAGAATCCGTGTACCAAAGATGCCATAAGGACCTTTCATTTTACCTGTTTTGTATCTGATGCATTGTAAATTATCTGAAGAATTACATTCGAATAAAATAAAACTTTCCTGGATAAGACGGTATACTTTAAAACTTTTATCGGTTATTGATGTGGAACACTACGACTGTGGTTCTTCACCAGCAATCAGCGGCCATTTATCTTCTTTTTTTTCTTTTTCCATTACCGATGTCTAAATGCTTAGAAAATCGTCATCAGATGGTGCAAAAGGATTTTATACTACATTAGGTACATAGTGGGAGTTACGTATAACTGGTAATATCCATTGTGGTGTTGTATTCAGTCTACTCACTTCCTTGGAACAGCTTGTGGGATCTGTGAAAAGTAACTGTGTAGCTTCAAAACATAAACATGTCTTCCAGAGAAGTGAGTGCAATAAATACAACACCAGAATGGATGTTATTAGTTGTAAGTTCAAATGTTTGTAGAGCTTATGGCACTTAACTATAGGAACATCAGTCCCTAAACTTACAAACTACTTACGAAATAGCTTATACTAAAGACGGCACAAACACCCATGTCCGATGGGGGATTCGAACCTCCGACGGGGAACGGCCTCCCGCGTCGTAGCACAGCGCCTCAATGCGCTCGGCCGCTCCGCCGCGGCTAGTTATAAGTGACTCCCACTCTGCACCAAATAAAATTTAAAAACTTTTTTACCAGCTGACGAGATTCCGACAGACGCGGAAGAATAGTACAATGTTTACGCCAGGCTTACTGTGGAGTGTAGCAGGGGACGCAGGAGCGCTGCGCGCTGCTGTATCGGCGCGGCGTGATATACTGCGGTGGGCGGCCCTCACCTCGGCCGCCTACCGCCTACCGCCTCTTCATCGCGCCACCGCTCACCGCAAACCAAACGCGCTTTCAGTCTGCTGCTTTTCACTGTAGAATGAAAACCACGAAGAAATATTAACGTTTAACGTCCAGTCGACAGCGTCGTCATTAGAGACGGGGCACGCGCGAAGGATGGGGAAGGAAATCGGCCTTGCCCTTTCAAATGAACCATCCTGGCATTTGCCTGGGCACATTAAGGAAAATCACAGAAAACTGTATTCACATGACCGGAACGGGATTGATCCACCGTCCCACCGAATTCGAATGCGAAGTGTTACCACTGCGCCATCTCGCTCGGTGCGTGCTGATGGAATATCGTCTGAGATTTGTGATCAGATTATAGATTTCCTGAACAGGAAGCAGGTACAGATAGTTTTTAATATTTCAGTAGCATGTTGGGCGAATGTAGTAATGACCCAAATAGATGTGAGTGGAATAGAAATCTACATTTAGTCAACATGGAAGGAAGGAAGGAAGGATGATCAGGTTTTAACGTCCCATCGAAATCATGGCCGTTGGAGATGGAACACACACAGACTGATAGTTTTCTCAGTGTCTGCGAAGGACATCAGATATGTCATTTGAAAGGAATCGTGCCAGAATTTGCCTAGATTAATTTAAGGAAATCACGAAAAACTTGCCAGGAGGGTTTAAATCGCCGTCCCCCAGAACGCGAGTTCAGTGCGTTACCGCTGTGACACCTCACTCAGTATGTACAACGAGAAGGTATTCACCAGATAGCTGACAAATGCATTTACACTGCTGGCCATTCAAAAACCGCCACCAAGAAGGACCGGAGATATCAAAAACAAATTTATTTGGGAGATAACAGCCGGCCGCGGTGGCCGAGGTGACTGAGGCGCTCCAGTCACGGTCAGCAAGGCCACTACGGTCGGGGGTTCGAATCCCCCCTCGGGCATGGATATTTGTGCCGTCCTAGTTCGTAGGTAGTTCATAAGTAGTTTGTAAGTTTAGGGACTGATGACCCCGTAGTTAAGTCCCATAAGCTTTACAAACATTTGAACATTTGGAAGATAACACGTTGAACAAAGATAACATGATTGAAAATACAGCCGCATGTGAAGTGAAAAAGGCGATGGAATTAAAATTGTGTGCTGCCTCAAGTTACAAGAGAAACTCCCCATCGTACGTCCCTTAAATTTAGTGGCAAAATGACGCATCGGACAGCATATCAAAAACTGAATACCGGTCAAACAGGAAGTTGTATGAAACTATGAATAACTGTATACATGTAGGAAATCCTGAAAATAAGTTATACGTGTTGTCCAAAGGTAAACCCATTGCGTAGAAAGAGTAGCAGTCAGGAGAGAGTACAGTTTCCGAGTGCCCTATCGATACACGTCAGATGATACAGAACTTGCATCACGCGATTGACATCTTTTCGGATACCTGATAGATTATGTAGGAGGGAAGAGATTTGCCAGCCATAAGGAACTTCACACTGCGGGTCACAGTTGGCTTCATGATCGAGGGACTGATGTCTGTCATCGAGGAAATGAACGAGTGGTAGATCGTTCACATCGTTATTTAAAGAGACTTGGAGACTACATTGAACACTAGTCTCAGTCAATAAAAGTTATTTCATCTGTTACAATAAAGTGTAGGTTACGTTTTGAAGTCGAAATATTCAGTCAGTGTCAGTTGATGTTATCCTTTCCACTGAAATCATTTGTCGCCATGTCAAACAATTAATGGTTGGCTACTGTAGCCATTAGTATGTAGGTATACATAATTGTTCTGCAGTTCACATCGTCTCTTCTCTCTTCCACGGTCACTACCAGCTATTCTCTTTCAGCACAAAAACTGCAATACGTTCCCACGTAAACATTTTTTGTGAAGTATTCGGAATGAAGACTGACCCAGCTGCATTCATAATTTTGTGTCAGAGTCCTTTAAACAGAAAGATATTTGCCTTTTTGTGGTCCAGCAGAAGCATTTTTCACTTCGTTTCCCCTTTTCATTGCTACAGCAAGGTATGCTTCTTATGTAAGACAGATTGAGTAGATCAATGGAGATATGACAATTTATTTATATGCTTCAACACATTCATATCCAGACTACGACAAATAAAAAAATGTTCAAATGTTTGTAAAGCTTATGGGACTTAACTACGGGGTCATCAGTCCCTAAACTTACAAACTACTTATGAACTACTTACGAACTAGGACGGCACAAATATCCATGCCCGAGGGGGGATTCGAAACCCCGACCGTAGTGGCCGTGTTGACCGTGACTGGAGCGCCTTAGTCTCCTCGGCCACCGCGGCCGGCCACGACAAATAACAAAAAGATATTTATTTCCAGAAAATCTCAGAGTATACCGTATCCAAAGTTATTTTTTTCGCAGAACACTTTTGTTGTAATAGAGTGGTAAGTTTTTTGTAACGGCCGCAAAGTCCACTTGGACAGAAGTGAAACACAAGCGTGGGTTCGTTCGCCGGTTATGAAACCTTTATGTGGAGGACAGTGAGATACTGTTGAGCTCTCAATTTCAAACAAAATTTCAATATCTCCGCTGAATTTCAATCGCTGCTAGGTGTAAGCTAAAATCGACAAACCACAAAATCCACGTAACGTGTTTTTTTTTTTACATCTATTAACTCTTCAAAATATGTTGCAGTAGCACATTTAACTCGATGCTGTAAACTAACTGTGACGAATAATATAAATAAAATGATTCCTTCATCAAATCATATTTCGCCGTGAAGATTTCGTAAAAGCGGCTGGTAAGTTTCATAGCGGCCGGAACGTTGTCTTTCAGCAGAAATGGCAATTTTGGTAGCCAGTCACCATGACTTTTGGGTGTATCTTGAAAATGAATAAAGTTTTACAAAACGCGGTCGATAGTGCAAAAATGGTCTAAAGACTGTGATTTTGTGTGACAGTACGGTAACTTTGAATCTCTCGAACTTAGTAACAGATAAAATTTAAGAATTTGGTTGAGAGTATCATCTTAAGAACACGGGGAAAATCGATGATTTGCAGTGATTAAAAAATGTAGAAGTGGCCATCTCCAGAATTCCTAGTTTTGTTACCAAAAGATCATGGTTTTTCGTGATTTTTCTTAGAAACGTCCCATGAATAAATCGTGCTTTTATAAGCCGTAAAAATAGCACCATAGACCACACCTACTATACAAAAATCAAGTGATTTGCTGAATTTGACAAGACTGAGGAAACGTGTAATGTTTGAATTTTGAACCTTTACCGTAGAACAGTTGTAGTATGCCCATAATTCTGATAGTTATATAAATGATCACTAGGTCAGGGAGTATCCACAAATCTTGACCTCTTATCTCATTGATCAATGGAAGCCGAGATATGGGCCCCTGAAGGATCACAGTTTCGCACGCATTCTTTTCGACCATTTTGATACCGTGCTGACACCTTACAAGACACACTTGGAGTCGTGCTCATTAAAACACATCCTAAGGATAGTCGTATAGATGATGGACTAGCGTCTCTGGCACATGTATCTGTGGACACACGCGCAGTTGCAGGGTCCACGAGTTTAAAAAGGACGAAGCGGCAGCTGGAGCGTCAGTCTTGCAGCTCTTTGTAAGGATGGCTAAACGTTATACAGCCGAAATATTAGAAGAAGAGGATGGAGCATTGTTACCGCTGCATACCCGAAAGTTGAGAATTTAATTACGCCGCCAATAAAAGGAAGGAAGTTTAGAGTTTAACGTCCCGTCGACAGCTTGGTCATTAGAGACGGCGCTCACGCTCGGAGTTTGTGGGTAGGGATGGGGAAGGAAATCGGCCGTACCCTTTGAAAGGAACCATCCCGGCATTTGCCTGGAGTGATTTAGGGAAATCACGGAAAACCTAAATCTGGATGGCCGGAGGTGGATTTGAACCACCATCCTTCTGAATGCGAGTCCAGTGCGTTACCACTGCGCCACCTCGCTCGGTCGCCAATAAAAGTTCGATGGGATCCATGTCGGGTGATCTGGATGGCCAAATCATTAGCTGTAATTGTTCAGAATGGTCTTCAAACTAATCGCGGCAATTGTGGCTGGCTGATATGGCGCATTGTCGTCGTCGGGGATTCGAGTCCTCCCTCGGGCATGGGTATTTATGTTGTCCTTAGCTTAAGTTACTTTAAGTTTGTAAGCCTAGGGACTAATGACCAACGTAGTTCAGTCCCATAGATTTACAAACATTTGAACAACTTGGGTCCATCGCTTCGTAGAATCAGCGTCACACTCGAACCCTGCAATCCGTTCTTACAAC
The DNA here is from genome assembly GCA_026315105.1 of Locusta migratoria. Classification (NCBI taxonomy): domain Eukaryota; kingdom Metazoa; phylum Arthropoda; class Insecta; order Orthoptera; family Acrididae; genus Locusta; species Locusta migratoria. The sequence continues at coordinate 26,139,352 of CM048755.1, read as the reverse complement.
TGAAATCAGAATTCATCTGGCCTAGCCACGATTTTCCAGTAATCTAATGTCCAACTGCAAATGCACTCGAGTGGATTAACTGCTGCCGTAGCCCACCAACGCTAAACTGCGCCGCATTTTCCTAACGGATACGCCGCGCGGGAATGACTGCGTGGTGCAAGGTGCCATGTCGTAGATTGCGTGGCCGATGACGGTGGAAGTTCGAGTTCTCCCTCGGATATGGGTGTGCTGTGTCGTCCTTAGCGTAAGTTAGTTTAAGTAGTTTGTAAGCCTAGGTACTGATGACCTTAGTACTTTAGATTTACAAACATTTGAACAAATCTTTATATTATATTATTTTTAACGAATATATCCGTCGTAGTCCAACATTGAAGTTGTGGCTAACGAGCCAGCCTACAAGGACTACGTAAGTACGTTTCCCTCTAAAACTACAATTTACCTCTCACTACGGATAACACAGTGACCTGACTACAGAAATATTGCCGCGGTGGAGTAGCCGAGCGGTCTAAAGCGTCTCGCTGCGGAGCGCGAGGTTGCTCGCCGTGGAGGTTCGAGTCCTCCCTGGGGCATGTCCAGGTGACAGGTATTGCTTAAAATTTGGTACTACTGGCACAATCTTGACACAGTCAGTCTCGGATTATTGAATTCTCTTTGAATTCTCTAACGATTTCCGAAATGGAATATATGATGCGTCTGCCTCCAACTACCGTTTAGTGTTCAAAGTCTGTTAATTCCTGTCGTGTGCCCATTATCAGTTGGGAAACCTTCCCACATTAATAAATGAAGTATAAATAAAATATATAATTATTCTTTGTGTTTTTGGCCTCCTTTCTACGCAGTTGCAGTTATATAATTTTTATAGGTTAGGTATCCGTCTTATGCAACTGTAAATTAGTCTAAATTTCGGCGAATACACGGCGGTTATATACATTGTGTACGCGTTACTGTCGCCATCAGTATCTCTGCATACCTCTATTCCCTGACTTTTGTCACCTCTCTCTCTTTCTCTTTGTCTCGCTCTCTCTTTATACAAGAAGATTGCTCATTTGTTTCGGTGTTGTTTATTTTATTTCGATCTTAATGAAACATTGCACACTTGACCTTCGAAACAAGACGAAGGACACGAAGGACGAAGGAGTACGATCGACAGCATAAGCAATGAGATGCATGATTAATTGCCCATTCACGCAACAGGTTTTCTTTTACAAGTCTTCCCTACTCACCCTCTTTGCAAAACATTTCGCATGCAGCTTACTAATACTCAACTTTACGCCCCTTGGAGGGCCAGAAGGTGATGGACTCAAAATGGTTTCCGAAAGCAACGACCATGTGAAAACAACGATATCCAGAGGGCAGTTAATACAGGGCTCCAGGTAGACGCTGCGTTTCTTGACTTCCGCAACACGTTCGATACTTTCCGCATCATCGCGTAATAAACAAAATGTGAGTATATGGTATGTCAGATTAACCGTGGGACTGGATTGAAGCTAAGAAAACGCAGCATGTCATTCTCAACGAGAGAAGTCTTCAGATGTTTACGTGATCTCAGGCGTGTCTTAGGCGAGTGTTATAGAGCCGTTGCTTTTCACAGTATATACAAACGACCTCGTAGATCGCATCGGAAGTGCAATGAGGCTTTTCCCGGATGATGCTGTAGTTTATAAAGAAGTCGCAACACTTGAAAAGGGCAGCGCAATCCAAAATGATATGCAGCGTGTTGACGCGTGGTGTTGGTAGTGGCAATTGAGCCTCAACATAAACAAGTGCAAAGAGCTGCGTTTAAATAGAAAGAAAGTTCATTTATTGTATAACTACGCATTAGCAGGACACACAATGGAAGCAGTTACCTCAGTTAAATATCTGGGAGTAGACATTAGGGGCGACCTGAAATTAAACGACTGTATAAAATCAGTCGTATGTAAGACAGATGCCAGACTGAGATTTATTGGAAGAATCCTCAGGAAGTGCAGGTAGTAATCTACAAAAGTTTTGGTCGGCAGTCGCTTGAGTACTGCTCGTCACTATGGGATCCGTATCAGGTAGGTTTAATAGAAGACAAAGAGAAGATCCAACGGAGAGCTGCACGGTTGCACGCCTCGTTACGGGCTCATTTAGTAAGCGCGGAAAAGTCACAGAGATGATCAGGAAACTTCAGTGGCAGGCGCTGCAAGAGAGGCGTTCTGCATCGCGGTACACGCTTTTGTCAAAGTTCCAAGACCAAAGGTTCCACGAAGAGTCAACCAATATATCACTTCCACCTACGTATATTTCGCGAAACATCCACAAGGATAAGATGAGAGAGATTAGGGCCCATACATAGTCACACAAGCAATCATTTTTCCTACTATCCATTCGCGACTGGAACAGCAGCAAGTGACAATGGTACGCAAAGTACCCTCCGCTACACACCGTGAGTGGCTTGCGGGGTGTGAATGTGGATGTAGAGAAAGTGGCTAGGAGATGAACTAACATAAGAGTGGAATAAATACATACCCGCACAATGCCAGGTACTAAGGATACTATTATATAGAGATAAGTCATGTTTATCGTTGTTACCAAAACTCTCGAAAAGTTCTTGACCAATTTACTACAATTATTTTACATAATGCTATGATAAACATTCGGACAGGCATAGACTATATATTTCTCTAACCATTTTAATATCGTAATATGTATTTTATATACAACAAGGAGTGTGTTTGTATGTATGTAATTCATATAAATCTACATATGTATTTCAGTCATGTTGAAATTTTGCACAATTGACATTCGAAAGTAGAGGAAGGTCACTATATACATAAAATTTCGTATAGTACATGGCGGAGGATATTTTACGACAGACTTTGACACAAATCTATAATTTTACTCCGACCTTGATGAATCTTTGCACATTTGATTTTCAGAACAAAATAAAGATCACTGTCTACGTAAGATCTCATGCAGTGCAAGGGGGTGGGTGTTTTGCAACAGACTTCGAAACCGTTTCACCGATCGCCACGAAAGTTGTGAGATATGTTTAAATTTTAGAGACAGACGCAGAAGGAGAAGGACAGAGGGGGAGGGGAGGGTTAAGAATGGAGGAAGAGGCGATGAACAGAGAGAAGAGCGAAGCCGACCGCAGTGGCCGAGCGGTCTGCGGCACGCCAGTCACAGTCTGCACGGCCGCTACGGTCGGGGGTTAGAATCCTCCCTCGGGCATGGGTGTTTGCATTGTCCTTAGCGTAAGTTAAAGTTAGTCAAGCAATTAGTGTGTAAGTCCAGCGACTGATAACCACGCAGTTTAGTCGCGTAAGTGCTCACACACATTTGAACATTTAGAGGAGAGCTTTCCAAACTGGGTATCGCGACACCCTGGGGTATCGCGTAGTATCAAGGGTGTCGCGAGAGTAACAAATTTAGACTCTAAACAAAAAAACTTGTCATAAAATAACACAAAATATCCTTCTCTTCATACTACCCTGAAGACTCGTCTGCAGCTAATCATCCTTCTCTTCATTCAGTGCACTACAGATCACGTATTAAAGGAATAATCGATGCATGTTAATTGCATGCTCAGCCGCTAGGCGGCAGCTCTGCTTCAGCAGCAGTAGACACTCAGAGTCCGTTCAAGCAGCTGCCAGTTGCCAGATTCCAGCAAACTGTGCATGAGCAGAGCTTCTGCTGATACTCGATAACAGCTCTTCCCATGCGCAGTTTGCTGGAACTGGCAGCTGCTTGAATGAACCTTCACTGTAGTCTGCTTTCCTTCTCAAAAAGCTACACCTGAGCGTTTTTTTAATGGATTTATCAAAGCCACGTCACACTCGGTAGCGTTTCTTACAATTAAATGTCAATCAATGACACAGTGGCTTTAAAAGCTGTCCCAGATTATAAAAGCAGTCACAATTGTCCACTGGCTAAAGCTATTCAGTAGCGATATTTAGTATGGAGTATGGCAGAGTGATTAACGGAGAGTAGTGTTTTAAATGCAGTACCGTCTCTAATGACCACGCTGTCGACCGGACGTTAAACCCTAAGCTTCCTTCCTTCCTTCCTTAAGTGGAGTGATCGTTGGTTCGAACTCTGGTATGCGTTAATATTTTTTCTCTCAGTTTCCTGTATGTAACAAATTCTGGGACCAGAAATGACATTCATATTCATACTTGTCACAAATATTTATTCATTTTTTCGGAATATGTCGGGACTTCCGAGGTCGTGGTGAAGCAAGAACCTAACAATAGAACTTAAATAATAATTCATCACTTCTCATAAATACATCCTCTTTATTTCTGAAAATAATGTGAGAATATTGAGCAGCTAATTTCCAGATGCCGTTTTCAATCGATCCAGCAAAACCGTATCTGACCCTGACATATACACACGACAGCGATAAACGGTTTCCGAAATTCAGTTTTCGTGTTTCGGAAGTTGTTGTCTGCGTTGTTACTCTGTTGTACATCTCCGTAGTTCCTATGTTTCCCTTTGTTGCGATGAGTGTACGTAATTGCTGCAGTCAGGATCAACATTAAACATGTCAATGCGGACGAGGATTTCAGTTTCGTTTACGAACTACATTTAAGCGCCCCCCCCCCCCCTTCCCCGCTAGAACCATCTAAATTCTACCATATGTATTTATATTAGTGAAAGGGAATCGCGCAAAACTGTAAGCTATAAAAGGGCGTCGCCATGAGGGAAAGTTTGGAAAGCACTGATTTAGAGGAATGGACAAGAAGTATGATGAGATGGTGTAACAGAATGTAGGAATGTATAAATATCCGTACAACGCCGGGTTTTCAGCTAGTGTCTATATAGAATATGCATATATTGCACCGATATTTGTAAATATCCTAACAGGGTTAAGGTGGCGGAAAGTAAAAATTCCATCAGATATGGTGGACAGCTGCGAATACAGATAAAGCAGTCCCGAACCAAAGCAAACCAAATCCACTTTGCGTCTTTCCTTCTAGTCTTAACAAGGGAAAAAGAAGAATACAGACATGCGTGGTGATATGAGAAAACTAAGACTTAAATTTAGTGGTCACATTAAAAGAATGACACCCAGTAGGTTGACAAAACAAATAGTAGAATTCTACGAAAACAGAAGTAAGGAGAAAACTGATCTGATTAAATGGATCGCTGCAATTAAGGAGAATCTAAAAGTAGGCGGTGTAACTCAGGTAGACGTTAATTTTTTTAAATCCTGATAATATATATTTGTTTGGAAAGTTGGCTAGAGGGAGATCAGAACACGGACTGAAACATCGTAATCTGATGAAACAAGAGAGACTTCATTCTGAAAGGATGAAACAAATTTGGGCGCAAAAGGTCAACCATCTAAAGCCACACTGATGGTTTGTGTCTCGCGGGTCATGTTTTGCCCGTACTTGAATAATAAATAACCTAGTAGATAACGCCGGTAGTGCCTTGGGGCTTTCCACTGGATTACGCTGCACAGAGCTATCGCAACGCTAGGAAGACCTTCAATGGATCGACACTGGGTTCAGGGAATGGAAAAGACCACATAAAATTAATTATGGGTAAGACAGATGGCAGGCAGATTCATTGCAAGAATCCTCTGTAAATGTAGTCTATCAACTGAGAAAGGAGCTTTCAAAACACTCTTTCCACCAGTACTTGAATACGTTTTCCTTCGGAGTGCTGGAGATGCTCAGTTAAATCCAGTGGCAGACGCTAGAACGGGGGTGTTCTGATCACTGCATAGTGTAACGGTAAAACTCCAAGTGCGTACGTTTCTAGAAAAGCAACCAATATATTGCTTCCCTCTATGTGTACATCGCAGAAAGACCATGAAAATAAAATTAGAAAGATTTAGGCTCAAACGGAGGCTTATCAACAATTATTCATTCCGCGAAAGCCACTGGAACAGGTAAAGGGAGAAATTACAGTGGTACACAAATACTCCCCGCCACACTCGTAAAGTGGCTTGTGGATTGTGAGATAACATCATAGGCTGCGCATTTTGCGTGGCCGTAAAATTCAGGGGCGTGCCTGGAGCGGTTGACAGTTGGCGGTGCAAACGACGTTACGGAGTTCGGTATATGTCATACTTCCATTGCGTCTGTCTGCATTGCTCCCACTGGGCAGCCGAAAAGCTGCGAGGAGGTGCCAGGACGTGAGAACGTTGGAGGTGACTTGGTAGCAGCAGAGAATTTGTCTGTGGTAGCAGGCCACGCTTGGGAAATTCCAAGCCCGGGTGTCGGTTGGAAGCCAGGCGCAGAGCGTGGAATATGAGCGCTACAGCAACGAACAAATTTACCGCCCGAATACTTTGTAAATTAATAAATGTTTCCCTATTGGTAAAAAAAAAAGCAAGAGATCATTTCTCAGGAAATTTTATGACGAGTGCAGGCGTGTAGCCGCCCATTCAATACTTGCATTCATTATAAGACAATGAAAGTCGAGAATAAAAAAATTCATATAAAAATTTATATCTCAGGAACGCCTAACGAGATTCTCGTGTTTGAAGCTGCTGAAGAAATCCTTTGATAAGAAGAAACAGTCCTGTGTATTTCGATTTGTGATTTTATAAATACTTCTTGCCATCTTATTGCAAAATGCGGCTTCCGAAAGAAAATACGATGTTAGAATTTAAATAGAGGCAACGATGCTGTGGGGACACTATACAATGGAATCTACTATTGTCGCTGATAGCACACGTTGTTGACATACCTACCTGACCTCCGAGTAAAAGGACTCACCGTCCCATGTCGTCGGCGTGCGCACAATTGAGGGAAACACTGTCACATGTGACAGAGCGGTCGAACGTAACGGTGTTACTGTGTTTTCAAAACAGGAACAACGGAGTTGGATCAAGATTGAATGTGCTAGAAGTCGTGCAGCAGGACAGTGTCATCAAGGTCTTCGAGAGGCGAGCGGGGAATTGGCATTGACGTACAGAACAATGGCACTTTGGGTAAAAAGCCTTCAACGAAGGTTGGCAAACTGTGGCAGACATGCATCGGGCAGTTCGTGCTAGCGTCTCTGAAGAAGAAGTGCATACTGTTGACGCGTTAGTGGACAATGATCGACGCCAGACGATTCGTGAGCTCGCCCACGAAACCGGATTAACGCATACGACTGACTTTCGCATCCTGAAGCAACGCCTGGGCATGAGAAAAATTGTATCACGATGGGTTCCGCATGAGTTGACGGAAATGCAAAAATGGATGCGTTACGACGCTGATTCCGAAGAACTTCAGAACTGTTCCAGACATTCGACAGGCAGTAGACCGCTCCATTCGCACAATCAACAGAACAGGCTCTGCTAACAGTATACTACGCCTTCCACATCGCTGGCAAACGGGTTCTACACAACGCTGGTGACTACTTTGAAAGACAGTAACGGGTGCAAACATTTAACGCTTTTGTATCGGTTGTGAATAAATAGTTGTCACTATTTATTTTACATCCCTCGTATATGATTTCTATATAAACATTTAAGATATATTTACGTAGTGGGAGTATGTAATAAAGTTAGTAAGGGGGAAATTTTAGAACAAGAAAAAATATGTTTTTTTTTTTGTTAAAATTTTAGTTAATTTAAATTGTGTGTGTGTGTGTGTGTGTGTGTGTGTGTGTGTGTGTGTGTGAACACACAAAAGTGAGAGTTCTAAGGAAAGTATTGTATTGACAAATTTTCTGTAACACCAGCGGAAATCTGAGGATTTTCAAATGTTGAAATGTTTGTTAAGCTTAAGGGACTTAATGTCGGGTCATCAGTCCATAACCGTACAAGCTACTTATAAAGTACCTTATACTAAAGACGACACGAACATTCATGCACGAGGGGGGATTCGAACCCCCGACCGTAGCGGCCGTGCAGACTGTGACTGGCGCGCCGCAGACTGCTTGGCCACCGCGGCCGGCTCTGAGGATTTTCTTATATAAATTGATGTTTGTATCTTGCGTTAAAAATTGTTAAGATTTTCGCAAATGTAAACATTTGTTGCGAAGTTGGAGCGAGAGTATATGAGGAAGCGCCGCGGCGGAGTGGCCGAGCGCATTGAGGCGCTATGCTCCGATGCGCGAGGCCGTTCCGCGTCGGGGGTTCGAATCCCCTCTCGGGCAAGGATGTTTGTGTTGTCTTTAGCATAAGGTAGTTGATAAGTAGTTTGTAAGTTTAGGGACTGATGACCCCGCAGTTAAGTCCCTTAAGCTTAACAAACATTTTTTAACATATGAAGACGCGCCACAACTTGAGCGAGGCAGTCCAGTCCCGGCATCGGCTGTGCTACAGAACAGTTGAGTACACCTAGCGTTACGAGCGATAGTGTTCACCCGAAGTGTTGGACAGCGTACGGGCGTTCTTAACTTGCATTATTTACTGTGTCGCGATCGGTATGGAATTCACAAGATTCACAGAAAAGTTCCGCGTATGTGAATGTGCAGCAACACTTGCCGAATTTCGGCATGATTTATTGGCGTACCAGCTAGATTAGGTACAAACTCTCATATATAGTTGCAAGAGACCACATGCTTGTGCAATAAACACGTTACAGTTAGAATACCGCGTACTAAATCCGTAATTAGATCCCTGATTTCCTATTGCAGTATAAATATTATAGGTTGAGGAATTGCAAGCAAGTGTGTAACCGTCCCCTAGACCACAAATGTTTAAATATCTGTCACACGCTTGAACAAGGGTCTCTCACAAAATATTATTGAGTTAATTTTTTGCTGGTATTCCAAGCCCTCTCGCAGGATTACAACTGGAAAGGTATTTAAAGAGGTACTAATTACTGAATTAATTTGGTTATTGTCAGTGAATGCCTATTATTGATGCCAATAGAAAAGAAGCTTGTCACGTACGGTGGCAGTGTCGATTTATCAGAATCAGTTTCAGGGGAGTGGTGACATTAAGTTGTTTTGTAGCGCCGGCAGGTATGCTAATGAAGCGCTCAGTCACTTTGGCGTGCTGGATGGTCCGCTCGGTCACGCTCCATTTGTCTTCTGCATCCAATTTGCTGTCTGTGATGTCTTAACTAAAGTTACACTGGAACACATGGTGCCTCAGCATCTCGCAGTAGCTTCTGTAGATACCCTATGGAAATAAATCTCGATCGTTACAAATATACTGAACGGTTTTTAACAATAAAAGGCAAGACATTCAGTAGACAATATGTTCGTAATTTCGTAGTGAACGTTGTCGTGGAACACTATAAAATCCATATGCAAGGAAGCTATCCATGTCATCTCTTATTTCCTTGCGTATATAGTAGAATATCGTTGTTGGTGATTGCTTAGTTGTGGCTTGATGTTTTCGCTCATGGTTTCAATGCTGTATCTGAACGAAGTAAATTCCCCAGAGCAAATGTCTATTGGCCGATCTCTCAGAGGAGATAAGTACGTATTATGTGAAAATATTATCTCTACTACGATCTCTTATTACCAATGAAATTGAGAACGTCGCTTTAATCGCATAGACCAATCAGTACGATGTGACGCATCATTTATAATGTGTATCAAAGCCGGCTTTGTTAATTACTACAGTAAACAGACACTTCCATCTAAGACAGGTGCTGTTGTTGTGGTATTGCTGCTAATCGATACCATGCAGGTTGCATCATACCCGCAAGAAGTTAGCAAGTACGCGCACAGTCTTTTTCCTTCTTTTTTTATTGCTATAATAACTTGTTTCGGTGTAATTTAACAATAAAATTAACAATCGAGTGTATTCGAACACTCAAACGTTTTTTCTTTTGTTGCAGATAGGGATGGAAGTAGCCAACTTCAGGCTGCTGAATACGAAGTGGGCTGGGATCGGATCTCGAGTTCTGATCACCATACCTTCCCCCTCCCACACTGAACTGCTACCTCGCATAGTTCAGGTCACTTTTTTGTTTTTCATTATTTACTTTTATTTTTTAACGTTTTGGTGAAACGGTGTGGCGCTAAAAACGAATATAACATGCAAATCGTCGTTTTGTTGTCAGGTAAGTCAGTATCCATTGATCATTTAAGCAACACCCTGTGTTGTGAACTTGAGGTTCAGAAAGATTGTAAAAGTGTCACTATTATGAGACGTACGATGCATCCCAGTAAGCACTGAGAATTTATTGCTGAAACGTCAAAATATCATCTGCCCTCACACCAGCGATAACGACACAAAAAAGCAGTGAACCACAGCAACGAATTAGTCTTCGATTGTGGAAAGAAGAAGTAATCGGCAGCAAGAGGATTTCGCTGTTATTGTAGCAAGAACAGACAGGCTATACGTTAGTACTAGCTAGTATTATTAGTTTCATACTATATACTGTCCTAAATGACGTGTTTTATCGTCAGTATCATCTACTGATTATACCAGTACTAGTCCCATACATTATTATTTCGTATATTTCACCGTCTTATTTCACTTATAAAATATTTTGACTTGTATGCACTACTGCCAGCGATATCTCAGGTTCACAAACAGTCTGAAGAAAAGTTATTAATAGCATGCAGTCAACATCATTGCTTCCAGAAGTAATATCTTTAAGATACTTTGATACCTGTATTACTTATAAAATTATATTAATATACCCTGTTTATTGTACTATTCATTACGCCTCATTATATTACTTCATTGTTGATTGTTGTTGCTCATATGATATATATTTCCTGTTCTTCGTATTTCGTATATAACATATGTAGAGTATGATGTTGTGGGTATAACACTGATTTGTAACTGTATTTGTATAGGGCCTGAAGATTGTACTAATGCCATACCGAACCCGACAGCATAGATAAAACAATATAGATTTCCGGCTGTTGGTGGAGGAATATACTTTGAATGAAATCTGTATCTATGGTTATCGCTATCCAAATGTTCAATGTTCAAATGTTTGTAAGGCTTAATAGACTTAACTGCGGGGTCATCAGTCCCTAATCTTACAAACTACTTATGAACTACCTTATACTAAAGACTACACAAACATCCGTGCCCGAGGGGGTAGTCGAACCCCCGACGGAGAGCGGCCCCGCTATCGCTATCCCATCAGTATCGTCACTTCAGTGTATAATATACTAGCTTAAACCCGCGGCTCCGCTCGTGTGTTGGTTGATAATGATAGATAAGCCACGTTTCATTGGTGTGCTATGAGACTGGTTTTGAAGAATGAAATGAAATACAATACCTTGTTTAGAAACAAACATTTTTAATCAACATTATCAGTAAAGTAAGTAGTGCAGATTAAATCACACGTAAAAATGCACTCCTTTCGAAGAATCCAATCACGAAATTGAACAACAATGATTGTAATCATATCACAGATCGTTCACTTGATGTAATGCGCGAAACGTAAAATCGATTTTTTAAAAGAGATGTATTAAAAGAAATTACTTTTTTCTTCTTTATTTATTTATTCTTATATTTCCTTATTCGTATGCTTATCCTTACGGATAAATAACTGAAGACATTATAGCACTCATAGACCAAGAAATGTTCTCTGGCATCACGTTTCGCTGTATGTAACCTCCTTGCTATAGAGTCGCAAATGTCATCGCTAGCCTTCAGCCCGAATTTTTTTTATAATTTGACGACATTCAACTACCATTATCTTCCACCCTATTATAGCTATCGGCATGGAACTGCTATGGTGTACAACGGGAGACTTCGGACAATAATTACACACAGACCATTCGTTTGCGTTCTGTAGTCTTCGCTGCAGAGCGAAATATTGACACACACACACACACACACACACACACACACACACACACACACACGTAGAATTTTATATACACCGATAACTTTCCATCGCAATATACTCCACCCTTTTATCATTATCAACCCTCAAGCACCAATGCAACCGACAAAACCATTTTCAAAGAGTAAATATAATTTTGAAAGAGTAATTATTGTTCCGTATTTCACGTGATATTCTTCAAATTACTAAATATCTATCAGATCGCTAGAAAACCGTGCCTAAAACATTCCTCAGGTATAAATTAGCGACTGTACAAATAATTGTCTCTGCGTCTTGTCGTTCGGACGTGATAAGCGTACACCGAACAGACATTCACATTAATATATATATATATATATATATATATATATATATATAGAGAGAGAGAGAGAGAGAGAGAGAGAGAGAGAGAGAGATAAATAGCTATCCGATCGGCATAAAACTGTGCCTAAAGCCTTCCCCGGGTAGACATTAGTAACTGTACAAATTTTTAGCTCTTTATGTCTTGTGATTCAGATGTGATAAACGTACACCGAACAGACATTCACATTTATAGATATAAACAGGCAATAATTTGAAGTCATCTTCCTATTCAAATTAATATGAATATTTTCAGTGTGATACTCTATTTTTGTTTGCTTGCGCATGCTGTCACGCGTGACAACGCCATCACGTCGAAGTTCAAAGCCATCGTCCGGTATGGGAGGGTCGGCCGCCCCTCGGAACCTGTGCATTGTGTGGCGAAATCTGCCGTCCCTTCCCGCTAAGCTCCCCTCCCGCCGCAGCAAACTTGTGCGGGATCTTGATCGACGTGTTCCCCGACGGGGCGCGCTCGCCGACTGGCCGTCGGTCATCTCGCGGCTATGACGAAGTCGGAATAAAATCTTGTTTGGGTTTGGCCGCGCCGTTTTATTGAGCGAGGCATTTATTTGACAAGCTGCGAGGGGAGCAAAGCCTCTGCGGTCAGGACGCACCACACCTCTGACTGTGTCCGCGCAGCGTGGCGTCCGCCTCACGCTGTTGTCCTCTACAGGCAGATCCCATCTGACCAAACTGCATAATATTCGTACGTAGGGACTCATGTTTGGTTTAAATAATATATACGCTGTAATAGCATAACGGAAGCCGATAAATTTGACTAGAAACAAAATCATCTGAAGGATAAGAGGAAAAAAAGTAGGAAGTCAGTTTTTGGCGATAACCATGTTTTTGACGAGAATAAATGCACAGTTATGACCACTTCTACCGATAAGTGGAGCAGGACAGACAATTAAGTATATCAGGACTTCAGAGTATTAAAGTTTTTATGTATTGTGAAGAAACCAAGAGAGTAAAGCGAAAGTTGCAAGGAAGTAAGTATGTCATTCAGTCTGCGGCAGAGGGGAACACGATTGTTGTGTGTACAGTGGTCACCGCTATTGAAAGGTTATAATGTTTCTTTTTTTTTTTTTTTTTTTTTTTTTTTTTTTTTTTCTTATAAAGTACCTTCTTCTGTGCCCCATGGAGGTTATTATTCTTTGGTGATCCGATGTAAAAGTGTGTCAATTCTATCTTTTTTATACACCATTCATTACCGAATGATTTTCGAATATACTGAAAATGTCAACTAAAGGAAAAGGAAAAAAAAAAAAGACTATTCAAATGTTCAGTGATTAAGAACAGATATGATGTAGGTATTTTTTCTCTAAGAGAAATGAAGTAATAATACTGTAACTACGAAGTAATTTCAATCCTTTGAGCTAAAAAATGAAATGAACTGAAATTTTACAAGTTTAATTCATTTATGTTAAGCAGACGAGACGTCCTTCTTAGTGAAACAAAGCTTAGCTCAGTGATTGTAATTATGGATACACAGTTTGGGTTGATTATGGTATCGTAACAAAACAGTCATATGTTAGAGTATTTTGCAGTATTCATGATACTACAAAACATATAGCTGAATACATACATAGGGGTCTGAAGTGCACTCGATTAGTGTAAAGTGAGAACACTACTCTTCACTACAATCTTCTTTCTTTTTATGAAAATAAAAATGCACAATTTTGTGTTTGCTCCACAGGTTTGTTTATTACGTGAATCTATTTTTGGCTTCTTAGGTCATCATCAGACAGTTACTGAGGTTTAGTCAAAGAACTTGCGTGGTCAACAAATGTTCAAATGTTTGTTAAGTTTATGGGACTTAACTGCGGGGTCATCATTCCCTAAACTTACAAACTACTTATAAACTACCTTATACTAAAGACAATACAAATATCCACGCCCGAGGGAGGATTCGAAGCCCCGACGGGGAACGGCCTCGCGCATTGGAACATAGCGCCTCAATGCTCTCGGCCACTCCGCCGCGACCGTTGTAAACAAACCAGTAGAGATGTTATATGCAGGGAAATAAATTATCGTCTTTGATGGTGCAGTTCCATTGTAAATAAATATTTAAATGAAATTTGTAAATTAATAGTACTGAAAAGAGGAAACATTGATACAATACGTCGAGAAACAGTGCAAACGTAACAATTTAATGGCAACATGACTACAGTAAATAAAATTAAATTGGACAAGAATCTAAAGTTTGATGGGTTGTTCAGAACGTAAGGTGACACTAAACCTAAGAAATATAGAATTAATATCAGAAATCTGAGATATTATTATAACTAAATTAAGAAATACAAAAACAGGGGGGTGGGATGGGAGGGTATAGGTAGGGTGCGTTGGAAAATTTTGAAGCTTGGCAAATCGGAGATATGCACTCGAAGTGAAAAACGGTGAAAATAAACATATTCAGTTATAGTAATCACAATTAAATAAAGAGTTAATGTAAGGACAGAGTACAGAATAATTTGTAATATTGGTACTAACATAGAAAGATAAAATACAGGTACGATACACTGGAAAGCTGGACTGGTATTAAAACAGAAAGTAGATAAACAATAGCTGTACGAAATTTAAATTAGATTTACAGCTTAAAATCAGTAAAGTAATTGTAGGACAAAAGTACTGAAACCTATTACAAACATATGCTGACTCAAAAACAGAGTAAGGTAAAATAAGAAGATACAAGAATTGGAGGAATAAAATGGATCAGGCTTGGTGAGTTGTATTGGAAATTCTGAGGATGAGGGTGGGTTCAGAAGTGGTGATGTATTGAGGACTGTTTGATCATTTAATATTAAGCCTGGATTGTGAGCCAGATATTTGTTTACTTCTAAGGCCTCTAGTAGATTGTGTTTCTGGCCTTTCTTAGCTAAGTGGAATACGTGAGACTGTGGTTGGTATCTGTGGCCGTCACTAAGAACATGTTCAGCAAAAGTGGAGTCATGATTTTGCAACTTCCAAATGCGTCCCTGTTCTCTTAGCCTAAGTGATATGTACCTACCTGATTGGCCAATTTAAAGTTAACACAATCAGGGCAAAGAAGTTTGTATACCCCACTATTCGATAGTAGCTGGAGTTTGTCATTACTATTGAAAATAAACAGGGTAGTTGTGTTATTGGCATAGTATGAAATCCTGTAGTTGCTGGTGTATTTGTACTGATGTCGATAATGAATAAGTTTCTATTTCCTATTCTTGTGCCTTTGTCCAGTTTGCGGTGGTACGTGGTGGTTAACTCTGGATTTTGCATGGTTAATTTTAAAGGGGGGGACAGGATGCCCTTCCAGATTGAAGCTGGACTGATGCAATTACAGCCATCTTATCCAAAATGTTGTGTTGCAGATCTTGAAGACTAGAGAGTTGTGACTATACACCTTAGACTTGCGGGCTCCCCACACACAGTAATCGCTCACTGACAGACGGATAGGACCGCAATGAAACAGACCTCTGCCAGCAACTGTTGCAGGTGTGAAGATAGAATGGCCAAATATCCCTCAAGAGCTGAATGATAATCTCATACTGTCCATGTCATGCAGGTGTGCAACTGTAAGGGCCGCCCAAGGTGATGACACACCATATTAGAGGACAACGAGAACGACTTTTTCACTAATATGGTAGCCCCGTGGTAGCTCGCTCTAAGAAAGCGCCATGTAAACCTCAAGTAAAGAGTTGAGACAGCAAAATACCGTACTGTGTCACTCACGAAATGCACTTATAACCAATATCTGAATAAAATACGTTCAAATGTTTGTAGAACTTATGGGACTTAACTACGGGGTCATCAGTCCCTAAACTTACAAACTACTTGTTAAGTAGCTAATACTAAAGACGTCACAAATATCCATGCCCGAGTGGGGATTCGAACCCTCGACCGTAGAATAAAATAGGTTACCATAAGTATATAGTATATGGTATCTCATCTGATGCCCTAATTATTTTATGCAGTGTACGTGAGGTATGCTTCGTAAAAGTGTACTGCAGGGATTTCACCTCGTAGATAGATATTGAAGCCGTTAAAGATATTACAGTCGTCTGGTTATTTCTGAACTCCTTCCATATATGAACTCGAGGAATAGATTTATATATTGAAACTGTCATCGGCTAAACTCATAAAAGGCGATGAAAAACAGAACCAATAAGCTGCACATTGTCTCCTCTTTTATGAAGGGCTGTCCTGCGCCGGCCGCGGTGGCCGAGGGGACTGCGGCGCGCCAGTCACGGTCTGCACCGCCACTGCGGTCGGGGGTCCGAATCCACCCTCGGACATGGATATTTGTGCCGTCCTTAGTAGTACCTAGTTCATAAGTACTTTGTAAGTTTAGGGACTGATGACCCCGTAGTTAAGTCCCATAAGCTCTACAAACATTTGAACATTTGGTGTCCTGCATCCCACCAGCATTTGGCAATAAATGTTTCTTCCATTCTTTCCACTGCGTCTGGCAGCTGAAATGTTTTCTTATCGCCCGTGACAGGTTCATTAACTTGGCTTTAGAGAATGTTCTTCTGGGTTCCTAGAAGGCACAAGGTCCACTATGGGTTATGATAACTTGCTCCATGCGTGATGGGATTGAGGTGAATAAGGAGCGAACTGTGTCTTGTTGTATAGCCATCCACGCTGGATTCACCTGACTCCAAAGTTCATGGTTATGGTTGGTATTGGGATCCGTTGAATCACCATATCCGATATATTTTCGATTGGCCACAATTTTGGTGACCTGGCACTGCAGGGCAAAAGGCCAACGTTCTGTGACAACAAGAAGACACACGTTCGGGTAGCAATATGTGGTCATGCATTGTCTTTCTGAAATATTGCATCTGGGAATCATGCCGATAGTGTACACCTACGGGCCGCAGGATGTCATCCACGTAAGTCAAACTTGTGACAGTTCTCTCGACACGCATCTACTGCTATTTGTCGTTGCAAGCAATAGCGTCTCTCACCGTAAGATCCTGAATTGCCGATGTACATGTTGCGTCTAAAAAGTTCGGTGAATGGTCCCATATTTTAAAAACCGCACTGGCGAGGATGAGGTGCCCGGGCATACATATTGTTGGACAGGACATGTAACCATGCGCCCCCTATTATGCAAAGCAGTGCAGTGAAACGGTGGTACAGGCTGCGACCAAGCTAACAGTGTCAGTGTGAACTCGAGTCATTGCAACATGGAGCGCAAATTACAGCAATGGAGCAACGCGTTAACATCAAATTTTGTTTCAAATTAGGCTAAACGGCGGCGGAGACCCATGGGATGTTTGTCCAAGTGTATCGTGATAAAGAAGGGAGTGGAATGTGTAAAAGCGTGACCTCAGTGCTTCGAGCGATTGCATTTGAACTTTAGCACCTTGTATGTCTTGCGCGAATGTAGCCACTGTGATGCTGCTCCCCGTGACTGCGGGGAACCAAAAGGCGGCCATCATTTTCACACAAACAGAACCTGGATTCGTTGGAAACCACTGTGTGATATCATTCATGCCTATGACGTTTCTGTATATTAGTCAATGGTAGGAGGAAAAGTGGACGTGGAGCACTTAGCAGATGCCGTCACATAGGGCAACGGATTGTCGTCCCCAATAGTGTACGATGATTTCCATTGTTGTGTAAGAGCCGAGGAGGACATAGATCTGTCCTGCAATGCTATTGGGATAAGTTGTCGGTGTTGTGAGGGGGTGGTCTGGGCGGTGAGACATCACCCATGTCGTCTGTGTTGTACAGCATTCCGTCACACCCGTTGCACTGCCGCACCACTTCGTCCCACCGCAGCAGCAATTTCCTGTATGGATGCATCACTTTCCCTTATGCCAATAATGCGACATGTTTCAAACTCACTGATTTGATAGTAGGGTCCGCTCATACGTCTACGAGGCATCGTGACTGCAGTGCAGTGTTTTTAAACTTTTTCTGATACGCGACCCCTTACAAAATTATTTTCTGGCGATCCCATTGCAAATGAAAATATTCTGGCGACGTCCTCCCCTCATCACGAGCGGTAACAGAACTACGTTAGTTCAGTGCCAACAAATCTTCTTTCTTTTGCTTCAGCTTACTTTTAAATTGTTTTGCACGAAGTTTTATGTGTGTATTTTTCGGAATGAGAAACATTATCCCATTTTTACATAATTTCCGATAGAAAAATGTATTTCGCTTGACGAGTGTTTCGCATTTCAGGTAAGACTCGAAACTGAATTATGTTATTACGAAAGGTCCCACTGTATAGATAATTTATAAAGAAGTAGATCTTTTTGCGATTTTTTTCTGAATAACTTACTGGAAACAGTTTCCAGACTTTTCGCTTATTCATCATCAACACACTGTATCATAAAACAAACTATGATCTATCAATTCTTAATGGATGTTACACTAGGTAGTCCGTAATTTTAACATTAAATAAATTTCACTTAGGCACACGTTTACTTTTACCGAACCTGTATTTTTCTTATGGTACAGGTACTTCCTCCTGTGACAATAACCCCCAACAAGACTATGCGACCTCCCTGGGGGTCCCAATCCACAGGTTGAAAAGCACTGCTCCAGTGACACGGATTCATTACCATCTATTTATAGCGACAACGAGACCCAGCTGTAGGTGTTGTTACAACGCGATATCGAAGTTGCTTTGAACTCGCGGGCGAAATGTCTCGAATGCGAATCATTTCTGCAGAACATACGAAAGTACATGTCCTGTTAATATGAACTTCCTATGTCTAGTCTTTCCAGATGTTCTGTTTTTTGTAAACATAAGTGTACGAGGACTATACAGAAAGTAACAGACGTTTAGGTCAATCGTTGCGATTTTGGGGGTAGAGCTGTATTTTCGGCGACATAACATTCCTCCACTAACTACCATCCAAGGGTGATATATTACTCGCGAGCTGTAACTAGGCATCTACAGCGGTAGATGCGAAGAGCGTATACAACACAAATACGAGGGGCAGTTGGAAAATAATTTTCCCCTGTCGACTGTGATCGGAGTTGCGTATGAAAGGAAGAAAATACAATTACACATATATATTAAGATATATCTTTATTTTTCTACATAATTTCCACATACATTGAGATATTTGTCAAACTGCTTTATAAGCTTCAAAAAGCCGTCCAAAAAAAAAAAAAAAAAAATCAAGGCGTTGAATACGGAAAAAGCGTTGAACGGCTATGGGCGAAAGACGACACCAGGTGAACGCGCACGTGCAAGACACCGATACACCATTGGGTAGAGATCGACCTTGGATATGGCAATTTCTTTCTGTTCCAGATTGTGACAGGGAATGAAACGTGGGTTCACCATTACACGCCCGAATCAAAGGCCGCATCCATGGAGTGGAAACATCCGTCATCACTTGTCCGAAAGAAGTTCAGAGGCATTCCGTCTGCAGCTAAAGTACTACTCACCGTTTTCTGGAACGTCCAACGAGTTTTGTTGCTGGACTTTTTGGAGAATGCAACCATCAATGCTGCACGGTAGTGAGCCACTATGTCAAAATTGAAAGAGGTGACTCGGAAAAAGCAGCCTGGCCTTCTCTGATCTGGCTTTCTACTGTTGGATGATAATGCGAGACCACACTCGGTGACGGATACGCAAAACCATATTGCAACTCTCGGTTGGGAGCGGCTGCACCACCTCCATACAGTCCTGATCTCGCAGCAAGTGACTTCCATCTGTTTCCAGAAGAAGACTCTCGCAGGAAGCAATGATGTCAGACAAGCCATTCAACGCTTCTTCCGTATGCAACGCCCAGATTTTTTTCATGGAAGGCTTTTTGAAGCTTACAAAGCGGCTTGATAAATGTATCAACGTACTTGGAAATTATGTGAAAAATAAATATATGTCTTCTGATATATAAAGCAGAGTGTCCGTATGGTTGTACGTGTTGCATACAAATCTACAGTTTTACTCCAATCTTTATGAAATTTTGTACACGTAAGCTTCAATTCATGAGGACGGTCGCCGTAAGTGTAAGAATCATATAGGATATATTGTTCACGAGATATGGCGTCATAAACAATTAGATGAGCGAAAAACTGCATTTTGCGACAATGCTGATCATTTTCTCCTAAACCATTGGACCGATTTCAACCAAATTTAGTACACACGTTCCTTTCCGTGAGGTAACAATTGCTGCATGGTTAAGAATCACATACGGCACATGGTTCAAAAGATATTACGTCATAACCAATAGAAATCGCAAAAAATGCCATATAATGCTGCGAGACTTTCGAAATAAACTGTATGAGAATGACAGTATTTAGCAACTTGCATCAAACTTTAAACATAATTTCAAACCTTTATTAAACCTTTTCTCGCTGGCAACCATAGTAAAATGATGAAAGGAAAAAAGTTTCTCGCTTACTACTTTTCCGCTGTTTATGGAGTAAAACTACGGCATTCGATATGACGTTACATTTTATAATATGTACACTACAAACTGTAGCAGCAGGAAATTTTAAAGACAGCATACACACGTACAGTTGAGTGTACCTTCTAAATTGTATCACATTCCAACACGTAGTTCATCAGATTATGAGCACATAAACAGTAAAATTCATGGAAACCGCCCTTTCCCGCACCAAGTTTGAATCTATTACTTCTTTACTACTAACTGTATTCCCAAGAGATTTTACAGACATACAGCCCTTATACAAATATACCTGATAAATGGCAGGAATAAATAAATAAATACCCGGGCAACGCCGGGTTTTCAGCTAGTTATCTGTAAAGTGCCATTCTATTTTTCCTTTCATGCTGGGCGCGGTGGAGTAGCCGAGCGGTGCCGCGGTGGAGTAGCCGAGCGGTCTAAAGCGTCTCGCTGCGGGGCGCGTGGTTGCTCGCCGTGGACTTTCGAGTCCTCCCTGGGGCATGGATGTGTGTGTTGTCCTTGGGTTAGTCTAACTAGTTTAAGTAGTTTGTAAGCTACGGACTGATGACCACGCATTTTCAAATGTTCAAATGTTTGTAAAGTCTATAGGACTTAGCTACGGGTTCATCAGTCCCTAAACTTACAAACTGCTTATGAACTACCTACAAACTAGGACGGCACAAATATCCATGCCCGAGGGGGGATTCGAACCCCCGTCCGTAGTGACCACGCAGTTTAAGCCGGGCGCCGTGGCTCAGCGCGCCCGGTCTGGTGGCTAAACGCCCTCTGTAATAAAAAGCTGAGCAAACCGTTGAACGAACAAACACGAACGAACTGATCGTACGACCGCGATCCATAGATCTACCAGAAAAAAAAGCGGTCTAAAGCGTCTCGCTGCGGAGCGCGCGGTTGCTCGCCGTGGAGGTTCGAGTCCTCCCTGGGGCATGGGTGTGTGTGTTGTCCTTAGGTTAGTTTACCTAGGTTTAAGTAGTTTGTAAGCTACGGACTGATGACCACACAGTTTGGTCCGATAGATTTACAAACATTTGAACATTTTTTCTTTCATGCGGAACTCTGACCATAGTCGACATGGAAACTTCTTTTCCAACTTTGTGATAGTATAATTAGTTTGTGTTGTCTAGTTGCGTCATTAACCAATGTATTTCCGATGTTTGGACCGCTATGCAGCAGAAGAATCTTCTGCGATTGACTTGCGCACGTTTACTTGGTAGTGCACGGCAGCTTTTCTGTCGTATTCTGGGAAATACCGTCTGCCCCGCATTTCACAGTGGGTTACGGATTTCGTATGTGGAGGTGGAAGCACGGTTTTGGTCCCAGAGTGAAAAGGCCGGCCTGCTGAGGAGGACACCTTTCTCCCTTTCTCTCGAGGAAGGAAGCGCGAGTACGCGACAGGTTTCGCAAGGTTCTCGGAAGCACCCCCTGCGGCGGCAACAATGGCACCGGGGTCGCCTTTTTACCGTGGCGGGCGGGCACGCGTAAATTAAGCTGAGTGGAGTGAGTGTAAAGATTAGTTGCCGCTGGAAGCTGGCAAAACAAATGTTTTGTGCGCGCGCGGCAGAGGGACGCGGCGCTGAATGCGACGCGCTGAAAAGAAGCGAGTGAATGGCCCCCCGCTGTTTGCCGCCAGTAATGAAATTACGCGGGGGCGCCGGCGCCGGCGCCGGGGCTGCTTTTAGCGCGTGTTTGCCCACTGCCCGCTGCCCGCTGTTTTACTGCCATTTAACTGCGGCTCTGCTTTCGCTTCATCTTTTTCGTTACGGTTCCGCTGGCTAAAATTGTATTTTGCGGCCGACCGCCATAATCTGTGCGGCCAGTTAGCGCTCACACCGCGCCCTTCGGCTCCGTTGTCCCTCGCCAGTCCTAGATTTACGGGGAAGCGGGAGGGGCAAATGTGTATCTACGTCTACATACATTATGTTCGGAAAGTCACTTGCGCACCGGACTACAGACTATGGATATACGAGGAATTCCTAGATGCCGGCCGCGGTGGCCGAGGGGACTGAGGCGCTCCAGTCACGGTCTGCACGGCCACTACGGTCGGGGGTTCGAATCCCCCCTCGGGCATGGATATTTGTGACGTCATTAGTATTAAGTACTTCTAGATAGTTTGTAAGTTTAGGGACTGATGGCCCCGTAGTCGAGTCCCATAAGCTATACAAACATTTGAACGTTTGAATTCCTAGATAACAGAAAGCAGCAGGTTATTCTTTATGGAGAGAAGTCTTCCGAAGTAGGAGTTATGTCAGTTGTGCCACAGGGGAGTGTCGTGGGTCCGTTGCTGTTGACGATATATATAAATGACCATGCGGATAAAATCGGAAGTTCACTGAGGCTTTTTGCGGATGATGCTGTAGTATATAGGGAGGTTGTAACAATGGAAAATTGTATTGAGATGCAGGAGGATCTGCATCGAATTGACGCATGGTGCAGGGAATGGCAATTAAATCTCAATTTAGACAAGTGTAATGTGCTGCGAATACACAGAAAGAAAGATCCTCTTTCATTTAGCTACACTATAGTAGGTCAGCAACTGGAAGCAGTTAACTCCATAAATTATCTGGGAGTAGTCATTAGGAGGGATTTAAAATGGAACGACCATATAAAATCAGTCGTCGGTAAAGCAGATGCCAGACTTAGATTCATTGGAAGAATTCTAAGGAAATGCAGTCCGAAAACAAAGGAAGTAGGTTACAGTACACTTGTTCGCCCACAGCTCGAATACTGCTCACCGGTGTGGGATCCGTACCAGGTGGGATTGATAGAGGAAGTGGAGAAGATCCAACGGAGAGCAGCGCGCTTCGTTACAGGGTCATTTGGTAATCGTGATAGCGTTACGGAGATGATCGCTAAACTCCAGTGGAAGACTCTGCGGGAGAGACGCTCTGTCGCTCGGTACGGGCTTCTGTCGAAGTTTCGAGAACATACCTTTACTGAGGAGTCTATCATTATATTGCTGCCTCATGAGGATAAAATCAGAAAGATTAGAGCCCAGACTGAGACATACCGACAATCTTTCTTTCCGCTCACAATACGTAACTGGAATAGGAGGGAAAATCGATAATAGTACTCTAGGTACCCTCTGCCACACACCGTCGGGTGGCTTGCGGAGTATGATTGTAGATGTAGATTGCAAAGTTTTAAGAATGAATCCGCTGCTGCTTACTGGTTTGGCGGGCAGGTACACGGAGGATGGGGAGTCAGTCATTAGGTTCGTTCGAGTGCCGCTCACAACGATCTGAAACGGTTTGAGGCGTACGAGTGGGTCTTTCGACTCTTTCTGACGAGGTCTGACTGACCAATCAGGTGTTCGAGTGGCGTAGAAGATGAGTAGCGAAGGTGGATGTGCTTTCAGCGTTTCTTCTGCCGAGTTCTGTGAGTTCCTTGTAACGCGTTTTGAAGTTGCGTCCTGTTTGCCCGATGTAGTATGCATTACAATCGGAGCAAAACGGGGACATATACAAAATTCACTGCTCCGACTGTAATGCATACTACATCGGGCAAACAGGACGCAACTTCAAAACGCGTTACAAGGAACTCACAGAACTCGGCAGAAAAAACGCTGAAAGCAGATCCAACTTCGCTGCTCACCTTATACGCAACAGTCACAAGGAAAACAGTATCGAAAACAATCTGACAATACTCCATACAGTGAAGAAAGGCCATTTCATGGATTTTTATGAAGAGGTTATATATACACTCACCTAAAAAAGACCAAGGAAGACACGCTTAACGAGCAATGCACTTTAAAGAATACTAATTTCTTAGATATCTGCCGCCCAGTAACTGACCAAATTTTTTAGAAATGCTCCGCAAGATCGTGGCTGTTTTTGAAACATCTACTACTGTTTGTAAACAGTGCAATGTAAGCAATCAACGACGCTTCCAAACTGCTCTGGAGCCCGCACCAGCGTTCCTGGTTCAAATTTCGCTTGCTAGAGGCCGCCCCTCACAACTATCGGCTTGGACGCCTCGTTCGTTGTAATCATTTTACATTTTACAATCAAAAATGTTCAAATGTTTGTATAGTCTATGGGACATAACTACGGGGTCAACAGTCCTTAAACTTACAAACTACTTACGAACTAGGACTGCACAAATTTCCATGCCCGACGGGGGATTCGAACCCCCGACCGTAGTGGCCGTGCAGACAGTGACTGGAGCGCCTTAAGGTGCGATTCCGAACCCGGCGGCAAGCGGCAGTAGTCACTGAGCCGCGACAGGCACCACTGGTCCCCATTGTCTGCAATGCGAGCGATGTGGAACGCGGCGACAGCGCCACCGGTCGCTGTATACCTGCTCCGGCGACCGGCGACCATCCGGTCCCGAACCAGTGGTGTCGCTGTCGCCGAGCCGACCCCCCGCCGAAGACAGGTTTTATGACAACACCCAAGGGAAATGAGTTCTTCAGACTCTGACGAGCTGCGGCGGAGTGGCCGAGCGCATTGAGGCGCTATCCTACGATACGCGAGGCTGTTCCTCGACGGGCATGGCAGTTTGTGCCGTCTTTGTTATAAGCTATTTCATAAGTAGTTTGTAAGTCTAGGGACTGATGACAATGTAGTTAAGTCCCATAAGATCTACAAAAATTTGAAAGTTTGAACTCTGACGAAAAGAAGTCCGTAAACACAGTAGCAACATATCCTGTAATATTTAATGCAGGAAATAACGAGTACAGGAATGTTTTAGTAAAATATATCTGGAAAGCTACAGCACAGTAGTTGAACAGGACGAGCAAGTGCACGAAACTTATTTATCAAGGAATGGATTCATATGTGCATTGTTTGTAACTATGTATTTTCACTGTAGTGTTTTTAAAGAAAACGCCTTTTACTACTTGCAGTAGCAAAAGGCGTTTTCTTTAAAAACACTACAGTGAAAATACTTAGTATTCAGCTGCTGCTCAAATGGCCACCACAAGCAAGATTGTTTATAACCACTGAAGCACTTGGGGATATGTCCTCCAGAAACTGTAAATTGAGATTTTGTTCGTTTTAATTTATTGAGACATCATTGCATTGGATGTAACTAAAAGCAGAAGACATCATTGCCTCGTCTCGTCTACAGATCGGATTGAAACTTGCATTTGTTGTTTGTAACAGGGAAGAAGAGTTGTCAAGTTCCACGAAAAAATATATAATAGGCCTGGAACTGTGCTTAATCAGTCGCGAATTTTTTTTTGTAAATTCTGATAAACTATTTAATTATGAGTACGGAGGTATGCCTGTAAATGTTTGACGTGGCATATCAATGAAGACTCAGAGGAAGCTGCACTGATTAATATTTTGTAACACGTTTTGCTTCATTTTTGTAGCAACTTAGTGCAGTTTCCTCAATACTTAACTATTAAAGTAAAAACTAAACACAAACGGTGGTTTATGTTTAAAAGAATTAAGAAATTAACTGTCGGTAATTACGTAAATTGTGTTTTTAAAAATGATTATGTAGAGTAATAAAGCGTTTTGTGTAAAATACTGTCAGGACAGCTTTATTTACTTCAAGTTCACGAGAGGTGATAATAGATTAATGTTACGTACCAACAAAGAAAATAAAACGAAATAAAACTAACGATGGTACAATATTAAAAGTGTGAAAGGTAAGAAAAGAGGCATAAGTTACTAAAGGCTTTTATGCGACGCAAATATCATGTTGAATTATTTTCTGGACATATCAGAGCAGTTTTACGGAGTTCATTTCCAATATATAAAACAGTACCGAAAGAAAAATAATAGTCGCATTGCTTCTGATTACGAAATGATGGGCCCACAGTGCAACACAAATCAGCAATCAAGAGATAATAACACACCTTCAACATTCACATCGCTGGGACTGTTCCGTACCAGTTGTTGAGCAGATAGTAAATAATGCACGAGTTTTTGCGTACTTCTCAGTGTAAAATGTAATTTTTCTTCTTCAGTTATTGCATTTCTTAGGCACTGTGGTTTTATGTCATCCAAAATAGAACTGTGTACGAAGTTGAACTGTCTTTCATTTAAACGTCAACAGCTCCTGAATAAATTCGTCACTAAACGTTTTTTTTTTTTTAAGCAGCGGCCTGTACCTTCCCTCGGCAGCTGTACGTTTACTTAAAGGCATTACCAGCTATCGTGTTTTCTTAGTATGGAACAAAGCAACGTCATCGTCTTCGCCCTCCAACTACAGCGCAACAACCGCGGCAGTCGGCAGACACCTCACATCGCCTCTCACCGGCGACCGCGCTGCTCGCCTGCCGCTGCGTTCCGCCACAGACAAGTATATGTTACTCTGTGGTTCCGCAACGGGTCGGCAGCAGGCGGCTGCGTCTCGGTCGTTGTCGGCAGCTGCAGTGGGTCGCTGTCGCCGTGTTCGGACTCGCACCTTTAGTCTCCTCGGCCACCGCGGCCGGCTACATTTTACATCCTAAGAATTTTTTTACCTTGTTTAAACAATACAACCAACTTTAAGCTAAATCGAATACAATTGGCCTTAATGTAAATTATTATACTTCCTGTATCAAAATTTTAAATTGACGACCGACCATTTTTCACATAGCCTCTTTGGCCGCTACATGTTCCATTTTTATCCTAACTGACATTTATAATATTTTACTATTGACCTTTACATGTTATCAACTAATGTTTAGAATTTTATGCTTGCAATGATGTAATGTTATATGAGAACACATCAGAACATGCCGATTATAATGATTTGGAATGTTAAATATGACACGCCCATTTTTCTCGTGTCGCCATTGGGCGCCAAAAGTTTTAAATTCTCTGAGTTCTATTGTTTTACTTACTTGACATTGTTTTCTCTAGGGCAAAAGGTAAGTTTCCTTCTGCTTCTGTACAATACCTTTTTATATATGTAACATTCTATCTTGTACCGTGTAATTTTTGTAAACTTATTGCTACACATTATATGCAGGTTTGTCACACTTGAAAATGGCCTAAAATAGAGGCAGAAACCGGTAGTGTGGGCTTAAATAAAGTACCAATAAATGCAACTGGAGCTGGACTTTCATTAAACTGAACCACAGTTGCGGCAACAGCAAGCATCCAGTCATGGAGAAACTGATAAAGACTTCAAAGCGTTTAACAAACTTGCTCCAAAAGACAAGCCTGCACATTGCCAGGAGTTTCGTGTTCCGAGTCTTCTATTTTCTCGTGAGTGAGGCGCCGAAGAATAGTGAAGAGAAGAGTGTTGTATTAAATTTAGTGTATTTGTCGTTTTTGTACTAGGCCATTTGCAAGGTAATAAAATTTTTTGTTGGTGTGATATCACTTTCGTAGTATTTTGGTGCAACGTATCATGAATTTTATATAAATTTCCATACATTTTGATTCGCGAATGTGACTAATTCTAGATGGGAAACGCATTTTTGCTGGACGAAAGTGGCAATTATTTGTCTGCTGAGGAAAAAAATGGAGGAGAGGACAAGAAGAGAGAAGAATGAAGATTATTTCGAAAGAGTAGTTCCTCGGTACACGGATGCTGTAATTTTGTAACATTTCCGTGTGCGCCGTCACGTTGCAGAGGATCTAGAGGAGAAATTTGGAAGGTCCTCATTTTATAATTACAGGAATGACAAATACAGAAAGCTCTTGTCACTAAATCACTTTCTGATATTTTTGTGGTTCGCTGGCCACCAGAATGCGTCATTCAGAGCAAGGGTGCCGACTAGTGCTATGGGTGGCCAAACTGCGAAACAGGTGAAATAAGCGTTCGAGTTGGCTTCGGAGTTGCGAACTGCGCAGGCCGCGGTGGCCGAGGAGACTGAGGCACTTCAGTCACAGTCTGCACGGCCACTACGGTCGGGGGTTCGAATCCCCCCTCGGACATGGATATTTGTGCCGTCCTTAGCTATAGGTAGTTCATAAGTAGTTTGTAAGTTTAGGGACTGATAACCCCGTAGTTAAGTCGCTTAACAAACATTTGAACATTTTTTTTGCGAACTGCCGAAAACCGCGCATGCGCAGTGGAGACCTTCCAAACAGTCAGAAACTATCAGCGTTTGGGTCACTCGAACGAACCTATTGCCTTGTCCTTGAGCGCCCTCTAAGAAAATGCGTTTCCCTTATTCAGTTCGTTATGGTAGCTGGTTGAGTGCGGGCAATTAGGGCTTGTTGCCGGATTCGGTCTGCGTGAAACTGGACGTAAAACCGGAGAACGAGTTTGTATGAAATTTTTTTTTTTCTTTTCTTTTTTTAATCAAATCAGCTTCTGAGACTTACGAACTATTAAAAACAACCATTCGAGATAATTGTATGAACCATTCAAATGTTTTTGTCTTGTTCAACAGAATCAAATATGGCCGCGAATCATTTGAAGATGAACCAAGGCCCGACGGTCGCACCATGACAGTACTCCGGCTCAACATGCCATCTCCATCGTTGATTTTTTGACCAAAATATAAAATTCCTGTGCTTCCACAACCACCATATTCCCATGATTTGGCCTCTGCGGACTTCTATCTGTTTCTTAAACTGAAATTTTCACAGAAACTAGGCTATAATATGTTTTTGTGACCCCATCTTGAATACTGCACAAATTTTTGGAATCCCAACAGATCGGTTTAAAGGAAGACATAGAAGCAACTCAGAGGGGGAGGGGGGTCTACTGTGTATGTTACTGGTAGGTTCGGCCACTGCGTGAGTGTTACAGAGTTGCTTCGGCAACTCAAATGTGGCTCGATGGAGGGGAGGTAGTTTCCGATAAACACTATTGAGGAAACTTAGAATGCCGGAATTTGAAGATCATCGAAGAGCGATTTAGGTGCCCCAACTTACATATCTCATAAAGACCACAAAGAGTTCGAACAGAGGTATAAAGGCATTCGTTGTTCCCTCGTTGTATTTGGGAGTGGAACAGAAAAGGAAATGGCTAGTCGTGGAACGAGGTACCCTCCACCACGCACCTTGCCATGCATTGCGGAGTATGTATGTAGACGTCACAGAAGATCGCGTGGAGCGGTGGTATATCCAGAAGTCGCGATGCTGGAAAATTGCTGCGAAATGCAAGAGCATCTGCAGTGTATCGACGCTTGATTCAGTGGCTGCTAATTGACTCTCAACACAAACAAATGTAACGTACTGCGAATACGTAGAAAGAAAAACCCTTGATTATATGATTACGCAATTGCAGAACAATTGCTTCAAGTAATTCCTTCCAAGAAATATATGACAGTAGGCATCAGGAGCGTGTTCTAGTGATGCGACTACATAAAACTGATCGCGGCTCGGACAGATGCCAGACATATTCACTGGAACAATCCTCAGGGTGTATGGTCCATCCGCAAAGGAAGTAGCTTACATAACACTCGATCGGTCAATACTTGAATATTGCTCATCAGTGCGTGATCCATATCAGATAGGGTTGATAGAGGGGTAGAGGAGACCCAAGAGAGAGCAGTACGCTTCTTTGCAGGTTCATTTAGTGAGCGTGAAAGCGTTATGAATATGATGGGCTAACTCCCGTGGCAGGCCCTGCAGCAGAAATGTTCTGCATCAGGCTAATATCTCCTGCCAAAGTTCCGGGACCATATGTGTCAACCAATATATTGTTTCCTCCTATGTAAAATTTCATCGATGAACAATTTGCTCGCCTTATTTTTATTTTATTTTTTACTTTTTTGTTAAAAGTAGGGGGGGGGGCAAGCGGTGGGGGGGGGGGGGGGGGGGGGCAAGCGGTGGCCGACTTTCGAGCGCACAGGAACAGGAATACGGAGGTGGATATTGAGAGCTGAAGGCTGGATTAAAAAGACATTCAAAAGTTCCGTGGTTTGGAGTGGGTGGGGGTGGTAGCGGGGATACATCCCGCAACCTCTCAATTCCCACACAGGTAAATTCCAGAAAACCATTAGACCTGCCACACTGACTATGATATGGTATGATAATATGGTGTGCCAGTTAATAATTACTTGATAAATTTTGGACTAACAGAAGTTAATACTTTCTACATAACGGCGAATATTCAACGAAAACGTCCGATGTACCCCAGGGAGGAGTAATGTGTCAAGCAATGCTCTCAAAATATGTGAAAGATTTAACAGTATCACCATTAAACTCTTCTTGTTGAACAATAAAAAGAAAATACAGAAAGACTTGGACGCACTTACAGATTTGTGTATTGGGTGGCAACACTATTTAATGTTGATTAATCTACGACAATGCTTTTTACAAAACCAAAGCATTCGGTTGTATTCGATTACAAGATTAGTGGTGAAAATATGGAGTAAGTCACATATGTTAAAAGTTCACTTTCTTGTTCAAATCAAATTTTTGTAGAGTTATGGAACCTAACTTACGTGGTCATCGGTCCTTAAACTTAATATTTAAACTAACTTCTCCAAAGAGCAACACACTCACTCATACCACAGGGAGAACTCCAACCTCCGACGACGGACGGCCGCACGCGCTGCAGCAAGGCGACTTAGTGCGCACGGCTATTCTGCCGCCACACACTTTTTTGTCATGGGCATCTTGACTGTTCGCCTAAATGAACATTGCATTATATCTACAGCAACAGTTGCCGAAGTTGACATTTTGTCAGAAAGGAACCTTTTGTATCCCATCCTCGTCGACACCTTTGTGTCTCGCTTCCACCGGTCGTCTTAGGTGTCGGTAGCCGAGTGGATAGAGACCGACACAGGAATAAAGGATGCACGCGTGTGCAGGTACGGAGGTGACCAGCCAGTGGGACAGCAGAAACTAGAAACTCTAGACTAAATTAGAACAATATATATATTTCATAGAAACGTTCTAATACTTAACTTTTACAAAGTTCATTACTGCAGAATGCTGATACATAGTTGAAGTAGATAGAGGCCTGCCTACTGATGATTCCTAGTGCCTATCGGATAGCCAAGTCTTAACTGGTGCCTATCTGATTCCCAAGTGAACGATGTCGTTCAGCGGTGGCCACGAGCGGAGTTGCAACAGAGGACGCTCGTGGGTGACGTCGTAAGAACGCCGCGTCGTGCGTGCATGGCGGCGCGCGGCGCAAGTACGTGGCGCGCACTTCATACTTGTGCGACACCACAGAACCCAAGGAATTTCACAATACGAGAAAGAAGATTAGATATTGCACGAGGATTACAATGACGACGATAAGTACTTAACAAGTGACTGTGATACTGAAACAAGTGTCAACTCACATGGTTCGTTATTCATGTCGGATAGGGAGCAACAAATCCCGTCTCAAGTATTACGCAGTAAAGGACAGACAGCTACTAAACATATTTACCTACATGGAAATCATCCCTAACATAGTCAAAATAAAATATTAAAAATATTTCCACTGCATATGGCTGTGTGGTGCGATCACGAAATTTTAAATTAAATATCCACTTGCCGCACAGCAAACGGATATCAGCCCGAATGTTTGTAGATGAGGTAAACATATTGATCCCATTGTTTAATAATTAATTGTTTTCAACACCGACCAGTCTGGATTTGAAGAGGAAATGCATGTGAAAGAAACCCTGAAAATCAGAGGTACTAAGAGAGTTGTATCAAGATCAACTCTTACCAATACCTTAACGCATTCGTACACAATTACGACCACTGTATAGTTGGATGGTAAGTTGACTGGAAAGTTATTTCTTGTTTACGGAGAAGTTGGAGATGCTCTGCCTCTACGATTAATTTTCATGTGAATGATCTTGCAACGACAGTGTCCAACATATGCGTCGCAGCAAGCAA
Source organism: Locusta migratoria (assembly GCA_026315105.1). Classification (NCBI taxonomy): domain Eukaryota; kingdom Metazoa; phylum Arthropoda; class Insecta; order Orthoptera; family Acrididae; genus Locusta; species Locusta migratoria. The sequence continues at coordinate 26,107,270 of CM048755.1, read as the reverse complement.
AAGTGGGAAGACGTGATCTGCAACATCATTTGGTATGAGCATTGCCTTTGGCCAATAGCTGGTCAAGATAACTAGTTTCTGCTTGATTCCTGGTCTGCATATAACAAACACATTCCATTAGAGCTAACTATTCCTCCTAAAAATTGTGCGTCTGGAAGTTCTTATCTTTTCCTTTCTCTTTTCCTCCGTGCTTGTAAAACATTGTCACACTATCTGCCTTAAAGTAGACTGTTTCACGAAAAGATCCACGACAGACTATTTCGCATTTGGTTGCATGCCATCACATTCCATCAGTTCATAACCACCCGTTACACCAATATATAAGATGAAAACGTTCTAAGTCAGTATCGCAATAAATTTTAATTTTTAAGTGATTTATTGTTTCGGCTCCATCAAACCACCTTCAAATCAGTAAAATGCAATTACGACTTAACAGATCGTTAAAATTTTTTTAAATAACATCCATACAGACTGCGCCAATAACCTAATTGTTCATCGTTTCTAGCCGGCCGCGGTGGCCGAGGAGGCTAAGGCGCTCCAGTCACGGTCTGCACGGCCACTACGGTCGGGGGCTCGAATGCCCCCTCGGGCATGGATATTTGTGCCGTCCTAGTTCGTAAGTAGTTGATAATTAGTTTGTAAGTTTAGGGACTGATGACCCCGTAGTTAAGTCCCATAGACTATACAAACATTTGAACATTTTGAACATCGTTTCTACTCATCAAATTGCACGAAAAAAGGAAAAAATTATGTAGTTCGAATGCTCTCATAGCAGAGATTTTCGCCGTTATTGCAACGTGGTACGAAAATAATGTAACAATTGTTCATTACATTGAGAAAGGAATACAATATTTGAGAAATACAACGTACACACGTGTTAACAGTCCCATAGCAGAGAGGAGACGATGACTTTCGATCCAGGTGATAAGAAGGAACGATAAACAATTATTTTATTGGTGCATTCCGGATGTTATTAAAAACATCTTAACAATACGTTAAGCCGTAATCGGGTTAAGCTTTTCTGAAGATGGCACGATGAAGTCAAACCTAAACATACAAAAGAAATTATTGCTACTTAGAAGATTTTAATCCTTAATATAAGAAATTTACGACAGATTTCCGTCTCCAATGTTGACAATGTCCACAACATGATGATCCTATACACATTCCTTAAGAGCGTATACCTATCTAAACGTCCTGCACGGGTTGTATCTCCCAAGGAATTTGCCTTCGACCTTGAACGTACAAACGTTTGTGGTCACCGGGACGCGCTATTTTTAATTCTGTGTATCATTGTACAAGTAATTGGTGTATTCTGAACATTTCTTTGAAGTAAAAAAAAAAAAAAAATGTTTGTAAATCTTATGGGACCTAACTAAGGGGTCATCAGTCCCTAAACTTACAAACTACTTATGAACTACTTACGAACTAGGACGGCACAAATATCCATGCCCGAGGGGGGATTCGAACCCCCGACCGTAGTGGCCGTGCAGACCGTGTTTCTTTGAAGTTAACGTTGTTCATTTTATGAAGTGTAATACGTATGTACATCTCATGGAAGATTTATCTCTGGCACTCATTTCCTTTCGCCCTCTTATGCACATGGTGAGTCATTAGCATCTAATATTTTTCCTGACATAAGTTTCAAATGAACCATTCTACAGATGGGAGTTGGGACCTCGCAATCAAGGGTTTTGTTTTTAGAGAATTCTTAACGTGGATCTTGCAGTTGATTGGCTGTTTATGTTATTGATTTGGTGATTTTAAATATAATGTACTTTCATCGCTGAATTGTCATCAGACAGTTGAAGACGTTATTGATTGACGTGAAATAAATCTGGTTTTAAGAGTAGTCGAAATGCAGGGGTCGACTTAAATCTTGAAATAAGCGACAAAATTATGCTTGAACATAAATCCAGAAGCTAGCCAAACCTCCAGGAGGCACTGTCGCTTTTGACCCTAAAACTCACACGTGAAATGTCCTGAATAAGTTTCAAGTGCCAGTCGAGGTCAAATAGTTATCCTTTCAGTTTTAGTGCTTTATGTCAAACCTAAGTGAATTTGAACGTGAGCAATTGTTGGTGCTGGTATGGTAGGTGCTTGCACGATCTAGGTAGGGGAACAGTCAAGGTTCCCGTGAGAAAAAGGTGAACTTTAAACATGTGCGTCTTTCTTCATATGTTATCGGATATAACCGAATTCGTTTGCTACGCCATAAGCATTATCATAGATAAATTCACATTAAAGAATGTTGCCACCCAATATACAAATCTATAATTATGTCCGAGTCTTTCTGAATTTTCGTATTACTGTCCTACGACGAAGGACTTGATGGTGATGATGCTTGCGTTAAATGGTTGGTGTATGCTGAGAGCATTAGTAATCATATTACACCTCCCTAGGACATACCGGACGTCTTCAGTGAACATTCGCCATCCTTAAGAAGGTATTATTAAGTATCTTATATCGTGAAAGGTATACCATACTATCATATTGCGGTTATTAATAGGCGGCGTGTCGGATCTGGTGGTTTAGCTGGAAGCGCGTGCCTGGAAACAGAGGTCGTGGTATATATTCTCTGCCAGACCATGGATATTTTGAGTCTGATTTTAATCCAGCTTTCACTTCTCAATCTCCGCCTCTATTCGTGGTGCGATAACTCGGCCTGTTCGGTCAGACCTAATAAAAAATATGACGAAACAACAAGGTAATATAAAAACCTTGGCTCTGAAGTTGTCAGTGCCAATGATTTTCTCCTGTGTGGGTCGACTGTTAGGCGTGGACTGAGCTTTCTAATTCCTACTAAGGAGCTACGTATTTGATAAGTAGATGTTCCACGATCAGGAAAGATGGAAAAACGTCTGCTTATACCTCAACCTAACTACGCACAGAGTGACACCGCTACCAGTCGCTGCGGTACAGTGGCCGAGCGTTCTAAGGCGCCTAGCTGCGGAGCGCGCGGTTGCTCGCCGTCAGAGGTTCGAGTCGTCCCTCGGGCATGGGTGTCTGTGTGTGTTGTCCTTAGGTTAATTTCACTTAGTTTAAGTAGTTTCTAAGTCTAGAGACTGATGACCATAGCAGTTTGGTCCAATAGATTTACAAACATTTTGTTCAAAATGTTCTAACGTTTGTATAGTCTATGGGACTTAACTACGGGGTATCAGTCCCTAAACTTACAAACTACTTATGAACTACTTACAAACTAGGACGGCACAAATATCCATACCCCAGGGGGGGGGGATTCGAACCCCCGACCGTAGTGGCCGTGCAGACCGTGACTGGAGCGCCTTAGTCCCCTCGGCCACCGCGGCCGGCTGAACATTTTGGCTCCCGCTCGACAACCCTCGGGCCTTCACTGCGTGGCAAGGATGTGGAGAGTGTCCATAAACGATATGTGGATCGGATTGCACGTTATACTGTAGGTCACCTCTGGGAAGTTGGATAACTCTGATAGGTCTAGTGTCCAGGTGGCATTCCTTCGTGGTTCGACTGACCTAAGTGCTGCAGTGGCTTAATACTTGACTCGCATCAGAAAAAAGTCTGTTCACTGGCTCATTCTTCCTTCCTAATTTAGATTCATGATGAAGGCAAATTCTGCATATTTCTATAGATTTGAATTCTGGTGATTTATATCACCATCATAAAATATAGTTCCGTCTCTAATCACCTACTCGCCGGCGGGATGTCCGATGTTTATAACTTGGCGACATCTTCTATATGTATGGCAAGGAGATAATTTTTGGCGCCGCTGCTCACCGTCGGACGTTCGAGTCCTCCCGCGGGCATGGGTATATTGTTGTCCTTAGCACAAGTTAAAGTAGTTTGTAAGCCTAAAGACTGATGACCAGAGTAGTTAAGTCCCATAGATTTACAAACATTTGAACATTTCATAAATTTGGATGATTTGATTGCTTGCAGGCTGCTGTGCATCAATTAAATGAAGTGTAATTTTTGCTCAGTGGCCCGTCCATCCCACATAACAATTGGCAATAGTAGGCGGTTCGTATCTCATCAACGCTGTTACCTCCTGCTGCGACTATTTTGCCTGTAGCGAAGTAACGACGCCTTATATTTTAGTATTTTAGACACTGGCACTTGAAAAGACCAGAGCTTAAAAGACCTCCATGATGTCGTTACTCAGTCAAATGAGATAATACCGACAGTTTTGCCAGTCATATGCTCAGTTGCCCCGCTGGTGGCCAGTGTAAGGTCTGAAACGACCTGGTAATGTGTCACGCCGAACTGTTGAATTCACTCTGACGAATACCACAGTGCAGTTATATAGAATTTATTACCTCTTGAATGTAAATTACACAAGTTGCTGTAACAGCGCATGGGTTTGGTTGTTAAGGGGCGATGGTTTATCGAAGTAGAAACCTGATCTATTCACATTCTAAGCTTGAGAGAAAATGGGAAGCAACATGGAAAAGTAAAAGAAATTCCACTACCATGTAGACCGACTGCGGTAAAAGATGAAATATCAAGGGTCCATTGTTCCTAAATTCTCGAAGTAAGCAATAACGCCTATGTTGGGTAGCGAAGGTATGGTGAAATACCTTCGAATGATTCACAACATATATTCTGTCTTTTTTTAGCCTGCTACGAATCGAAACTGTTGGGGAGGACTAAACGCTGTCACTTAATCCAGCGGATTTTCACGCTTGTTTATAGAAATGCTAGACTAGCTCCAATCTCAGACATTGAAAGTACGATACTCAGTCAATTTGTGAGAATATACAGTACAAAGTGTACTCGATTCACAGACAGATGACTCACTCGAATTTTCACCCGTACGTTCTGTGGCGACAGAAAGACACTAAGACCAGAAAGTTGAAATATATTTAGCAGAAAATTTAAAAAGCAGACCTATTAGGACGGAATGAATACTAGTAAACAGACGTTTCTCCAGAGCTTACCACAGATTTTAAAACTGATGAGGTGTCCAAAGCTACCACACGCAGAGAATATGAAGGCCTTTTCTGATGGAAAGGAGTCGATTTTTCATCGGGTGTGACTAGCAGGTGAAAGACATTCGTGAGAATTTTCTTGCAACAGATGGACAGATTGCTCTGTGTCCCCAGAAAGCCACTGACGTAACTAATTTAGAGGTAGTATTACTGCAGGTCTCCTTGCAACCACAGCGGAAGGCTATGTGAAGGAAAAGCCGACAAACGTGTGGTTCCTGAAGAGGGCCAGCATACTTTTCAGTGGTTGCACGGCAACAGTCTGGATGATGGCCGGCGCTGCCCTTGTAACATCAGCTAATGTGTCTTTGCAATACAGTTACTACGAACGGCTGAAAGCACAAGGAAACTATAGTCTTTACTTTGCCCGAGGACATGCAGCTCTACTGTATAAATGGATATGATGATGACATCCTCAAGGGTGAAAATATTCCGGAGGTAAAATAGTCACCCATTCGCATCTCCGGGACGAGGCTACTCAGCAGGATGTCGTCTTCAGGAAAGACAAGACTGGCATTCTACGAATCGGAGCATGAAAAGTTAGATCACTTAATCGCATAGGAAGGTTAGAGAATATAAAAATGGAAATGGATAGATTGAAGTAAAATATAGCGAGGATTATTAAAGTTCGGTGGAAATATGAACAAGATTTCTGCTCAGGCGAGTACAGGTTTATAAATACAAAGCCGGCCGCGGTGGCTGAGGAGACTGAGGCGCTCCAGTCACGGTCTGCACAGCCACTACGGTTGGGGGTTCGAATCTCCCCTCGGGCATGGATATTTGTGCCATCCTTAGTCTTAGCTAGTTCGTAAGTAGTTTGTAAGCTTAGGGACTGATGACCCCGTAGTTAAGTCCCATAAGTTCTACAACCATTTGAACATTTTGAATAAATAAAAAATCAGTTGGGGGTATTACAGGAGTAGGTCTAATAATGAACAAACAGTAGGAATGCGGGTAAACTGCTATGAACAGCGCAGTGATCACATTGTCGTAGTCAAGACAGATACGCCGCGGTGAAGCAGCCGAGCGGTCTAAGGCGCCTCGCTTCGTTCGAGTCCTCCCTGGGGCGTGTGTGTGTGTGTGTGTGTGTGTGTGTGTGTGTGTGTGTGTGTGTGTGTGTTGTCCTTAGGTTAGTTTACCTTAGTGTAAGTAGTTTGTAAGCTACGGACTGATGACCAAGCAGTTTGGTCCGATAGATTTATAAACATTTGAATTTTCAAGATAGATACGAACACTACACCGAACACAGTAGTACAAGTATATATGTTAACTACCTCTTGGCCGTAGGTTAGAGACCCTCCTCGCTCATGGGTGTTTGTGTTGTCTTTAGTGTCAGTTAGTTTAAATAATTTGTAAGTCCACGGACTAATGACCATAGCAGTTTGGTCCAATAGGTTTACAAACATTCGTAACTACAACTAGCTCTGTCGATGATGAGCAGATCGAAGGAGAGTGTGAGAAGCTAAACGAAATTAATCAGGCAGTTAAGGGAGAGGAAATCAATTTATGATGTGGGACTAAAATTTAGTTGTAGGAAAAGGAAGGGAAGGAATAATAGTAAGTGAATACGGCTGCGGATACGGAACGAAAGAGTAAACCACGTGGTAGAATTTTGCACGGAACATAATCATAACGAACACTTGATTTAAGAATCATGAAAAACGGTTGCATACGTGGAAAAGACTAAGAGACACCAAAAGGTGCCAGATACATTTTATAATGTTAAGATATAGATTTCGGAACCAATTTAAACTGTAAGACATATCGAGGAATAAATATAGACTCTGGCCATATCGTATTGGTTAGTGCGCCTCGGTTGCACAGTGGTAGAGTGCCAGACTACAAATCCAAAGGTCGCGGGTTCGATCCCCGACAGGTCCGGGGATTTTTATCTGTCACTTTCCACTTCTTTCCCCTCTGCTCATGTGAAAAATACCGAGTAGCACCGAGGTTCGGAACCCACGTTAAACTGTAGGTCCCCCTATAACTGGCTGGGTAAGTCAGTTCGAAGGTCGGAGGAAGGAAATGGCATACCACCTCCAAACAGGACCATGCCTAGCAAAGCACTGTGGTGTTCAAACCAATCTTCGGATTGTTGACTGCTTTACCTTATGAACTGTAGACTGAAACTGAAGGAACTGCAGAAAGATAGTGAACTAAGGAAAAGGGATCTCGATAAATTGAAGGAACCTGAAGTTCTTGAGAGTTTCAGAGGGAGCTTTAGGAAACAATTGACAGAAACAGGGGAAAACAACACAGTAGAAGATTCGTGTGTAACTTTGAGATATGAAATAGTGAAGGCAGCAGAGAAAAGGTAGAAAAGAAAGACCTACAAAAAACCTCTTGATATCAGAGGAAATACTGAATTTGATTAATAAAAGGAGAAGATATAAAATGCAGTACCGGTAAATGAAGCAGGTAAAACGGAGTACAGACTACTAAGAAATGAGATTGACAGGAAATGCAGAATGGCTAAACACGACTGGCTAGACGGCAAATGCAAGTCTTTATGAGAATGAATATGTAGCGAAAAAAATAGATACCCTTACAGGAAAATAGAAGAGATATTTGAAGAAAAGAAAAGCAGCTGTATGAATATCAAAAACTCAGATGAAAACTTCTGAGCAAAGAAGAGATAGTTGAAAGGTGGAAATAATATATAGAGGGACTCTACAAAAGAAATGAACTTCGAGACAATATTACAGGAAGTTAAGTGGAAGTAGGTCAAGGTGAAATAGGAAATACTATAGTGAGGGAAGAATTTGACAGAGCGCTGAAAGACCTACATCGGAACAAGGCCCCTGGAGTAAATGACGATCCCTCAGAGGTACTGAAGTCTCTGGAAGAGCCAGTCATGAAAATAACATTTAACCTGTAATGTAAGAAGTGTGAGACAGGCGAAATATCCTCAGACTTTGAGAAAAATTTAATAATCCCCATACCACACAAAGTAGGCCCAGAGATGTGTGAAAATTACAAATGTTCAAATGTTTGTAAACCTATTGGACCAAACTGCTATGGGCTTCAGTCCCTAGACTTACAAACTACTTAAACTAACTTCCACTAATGGCAGCACACACGCCCACGCCAGAGGAAGACTCGAACCTCTCGCGGGAACTGTTGCCCAGTCAGTAGCATGACGCCTTAGACCACGCGGGTGACAATTACAGAACTATGCTTAATAAGACATGGTTGTACAATTATAACACGAATTATGTACAGAAGAATGGAAAATTTGGGAGAAGCTGACCTCGGTGAAATTCTGTTTTGATTTATCAGAAATTTAGGAACACGGGCGGCAACACTCACCTTTGACTTATCTTAGAAGATTGATTAAGGAAAGGCAAAATTACATTTCTAGCTTTTGCCGATTTGGAGTACGCTTTTGTCAGTATTGACTGGAATACACTCTGAAGTCAGCAGGGGTAAAATTTTGGGAACGGAAGGTTATTTACAACTTGTACGAAAACAAGACAACAGTTACTACAGACGAAAGGCATGAAAGGGAAGCATTGGGAAAGGGAGGAGTAAGGCAGAGTTGAACCTTTCTCCAATGTCATTCAATTTTTACAATGATCAAACTGTGAAGGAAAGCAAGGAAAACTTTGGAGAAGGAATGAAAGTTGAGGAATAAGAAATAAAAAAAATGCGTTTTTCTGACGACACTGCGATTCTGTCAGACAGCAAAAGACCTGGTAGAGCAATTGAACAGCGTGAACAGTGTGTTGATAGGAGGGTATAAGATGAATATTAACAAGAGCAAAACAAGGGCAATGGAATGCAGTCTAAGAAAATCAGGCGATTCGGAAGGAATTAGGTTACGTGACGAAACAATAAACGTGGTAGATGAATTTTGTTACTTCGACAGTAAAATAACATATGGTGATCGCAGTACAGAGGATATAAAATGCAGATTGTCAATGGGATGGAAAGTATTTTTTTAAATTAAATTTATTAACATCAAATATTAATTTAAGTGTAAGGACGTCTTTTCTGAGGCATTTGTCTTGAGAGTAGCATTGTACGGCAGTCAAACATGGACGAGAAATAGTTAAGACATGAAGAGGATATGCATATGCTTTGTATTTCTGGCATACCTTGTCTAAAAGAAGGGATCGATTGGTAGGAAACATTCTTAGATATCAAGGAATCGTTAATTTAGCATTGGAGAGAAGTGTGTGGAGTAAAAGTCGCAGAGGGAGACTAAGTTATGAATACAGTAAGTTGATTGAAATCGATGTGGATTGCCGTTCTTATGAGGGGAAGAAGAGGCTTGCTCAGGATAGAGTGGGGTGGAGAGTTACATTAACCCAGTCTCCAGACTGAAGACCACAACAAAAACAAAAAGCATGAAAAAGGATGGTTGTGCAGTGAACGTGTTAAGTGAAAAACTGACATTTTTGTTTAATTTAGCCTTTCTAATACACTGTCTGTATAAAAGTGAAAGTGTTAAGTGAAAAACTGACATTTTTGTTTAATTTAGCCTTTCTAATACACTGTCTGTATAAAAGTGAAACACCAATTGATGTGGAAGGATGCCAATGTAACTCCGTACACGTACACACATGTGTTGTTATGTAAAAGTTTACAAACTGGCAATTCTTTTGTGAGACGCATAAAGCCAGCAGAGTATGTCAATACTGTTCGTGTTTAGTGTGGTTACCAGGGCAAGCATGGTATGTGTAGACAGTAAACAGTTTCATACGCCGAGAAATCGCTCTTAATGTCGCACAAACGCCACGTACTCGAGGGAAACAGTATTGTCAGCACCTGACTGGGCATTATCGAGACTTTCTGCATATTTGAATGTGACAGTGACCAGACGTTAGACAACATAGGAAAGCGACGTCAGGAATATTCGTCGTCAAGGTTCTGGTTGACCACACCTTGCCACCTCACGGGAGGATGACCGAACTGTGCACCAAACAGATAATTACCCTTTCACATATATGTGTACCAGCCGAGAATAAGTAGTAGACTCCGAGCGACATCTACTGCCATCCCGCATCACTGGTCTGGGGACCTGCCGTCCCATGCGTACGCTGCCGTTGACACCAAAACACTGACGATTGTGTTTGGATTAGTGCCGTGACAGGGAAACATGGACTGGTGATGTAGGCTCTCGTTATGTTCAGCTATGAATCGTATTTCAGAACTCTCCAGACTGACCTGGAAATAAATGTAATTCTTCCCTTGTCTTGGAGATCAACAGCCGAGATTTTCCTGGTGTCATAGTGTGAAGAGACATCGGGTATCACTACTTAAGTTTCAACCCTCATAGAAGTAAGCTTTTATTGGGGGGGGGGGGTGGACAAGAGGGGAGATGTTGTTGTGGAGTTCGTACAAGAATGGTAGAATACGGAAGCTGATAATCATGTGTTTCAAGCCTGTGGCAAGTAGTGAAATATTCCTAAGATGTCAATTGCTAGTATGTTCACGTAAGATTTCGAGTGAGAAAGGGCGAGTCCTAAATAACTGTCCCAACATGACATCTGATGCAAGTCCTCCAGTCGGTCTCAGTTGGACCGTGTCGTGTTTGAGCTGATACGAGTGCCACTGTGCAAGGCAGCGACTGTACGCAAGCTCCTGCAGCAAATATTTATCGGCAAGCAGCGGTAATATCATAAGAGTGGGCGGCAAAGGATTGGCGATATTAGCGCCACGGGCGAGAGTCAATACGGCGGCAGATGTGGCCCCCGGCAGTGCACGAAACAGTCACCATCCCAACACTCGCCGCCTTCTCTAGCACTGCAGCCTTGCTCTTCTAATTCCCGATATTTATTTATTTGTTTGTATACTGACTGATAGCTTCACACGGTTGTTCAACTACCATAAACGCTAAAACTGAAGTTTCGTCGTCGGCTATTCACAGGAGTGCTTAGTCACGTAGGTCCATATTACGTAGTCTATATTCAAGATAAGAGTTATGGTGTGGAACGTGACAGTTGAACAAAACCTTGGCACCTGATGAAGGCCGCGCGGTCTGAGGAGCCATGTTACGGATTGTGCGGCCGATCCCGCCGGAGATTCGAGTCCTTCCTCGAGAATGTGTTTTGCCTTAGCATAAGTTAGTAAGTAGTGTGTATGTCTGGGGTCCGATTATCGCAACAGTTTGGTTCCTTAGTTACACAAACATTGAACTTCGAACAAAAAATTGCAGAGAAAGCATACATGAGTACATGCTAACCGTTTACTGTTTAGTAATTTGACTACTCATTTCGACTTCATACATTTAAGAATACCTTTAAGGTTTTTAAGGAGTTAGTAAGGAGAACAAATTTGCTTTTTTTTTTTTTTTTTTTTTTTTTTTCTGTAAGACAGTCCACAATGATTTAGCTTGTAGTATTGTGTTTGAAAATAACTGCCTTACATCTATTGCTCTCACAAGGAAAGTACTTGGGCTCCAACAAACGTATCTGTATGAACGTTTGGTTACAGTATCTCTACGTACACCTCAATGTTCTGGTGGGTGTGGTTTGCAATCATGCTCTAGATAGCACTGTAGATGTAATTGTAGCCGCCATACGTAATGCAGATATCTGAACTATAACTTATGTAATAATCTTTGTACATGTTCTCTAGCGTATTGTCATCAAAAGCCGTGATGATAGTTGCAACTTTAACCTTCTCGGAAGACTGTTGGTATTCTCTGCCACTGCTTCCATCGCCTCTTCCCGCACTTACCGTAGCACTACCGCTAGCAATGAGTTCTTCGTCATTATCATCCCTATTCTCATCATTATGTGTTAGTGTTACTACAGTATCTAACTTATGCTCATATTTCTGTCCCATAACAGATACGAGAAAGCATGCGAATGATTCATCTTCTACAGTAGTACCATCTTCACGAAGAATGGTTCTTCGTAACTTCATCTCAACCAATCGCAATACTTTAGCAGAATTGATTATCAATGGCCGCCCCATCTGACGCTTCACCATACAAATGTCACAAAACGCGACTTCGGAGTCACACTGCACCGTCCCTACTGGCGAACCGACAGGTCAAAGTGCAATGTGGCAAGGCACACGCAGAGGCCTCTAACGGACGACTGCAGAGTTTTGCAGATGTGGGAGTGTCACTAGTGCAATAAGGGATCTTTACATTATCTCTCATACGATTTTGATGTATATGTGTTTGTTCGAGCCCAAGTACTTTCCTTGTCAGACTTGAAATGATTGTAGAAAATAAATCAGAACACTGATTGTACAGTGAGGCTCTGGTTAGTATGCACAGTTGCTCAAATCGATTTAAGCAAGAGGTGTGAAAGGCTAGAGTGCATAACGTTTATTGATCTGTTTATCTTCATTATTTAAAATTGACATAAAAGGCATGCGGGTATGGGAAAGAAATTGACAAGAAATGATAGATACTTTCAGTTGTTTCTGAGTCCAAAACTGAAACTAAGTTATACATCTACACCTCTACATCTACATCCATACTCCGCCAGCCACCTTAGGTTGTGTAGCGGAGGGTACTTTGTATACCATTATCACTTCCTCCTATTCCAGTCGCGTATGGTTCGTGGAAAAAAATGGTTCCTGTATGTCTCTGTGACGGCCCTAATCTCTCTGAACTTAACTAAAGTAGATATAACAACATTAGCTGTAATGAATTATGTGATTGAGAAGGGTTTTAATGCCGGCCGCGGTGGCCGAGGGGACTGAGGCGCTCCAGTCACGGTCTGCACGGCCACTACGGTCGGGGGTTCGAATCCCGCCTCGGGCATGGATATTTGTGCCGTCCTTAGTATAGTTAGTTCATAAGTAGTTTGTAAGTTAGGGACTGATGGCCCCGTAGTTAAGTCCCATAAGCTATACAAACATTTGAACATTTTTTTGGGAAGCATTGTATTGGTTGACTCTTCAGTGGTATCGGAACTTTGGCACAAGCACGCACTGCAATACAGAACGTCTCTCTTCCAGCGTCTGCCACTGAGGCTTCCTAATCCTGCCGCGGTAGAGTGGCCGAGCGTTCTAAGGCCCCTTGCTACGGAGTGCACGGTTGTTCGCCTTCAGTGGTTAGAGTCCTCCCTCGGGCATGGGTGTATGTATTGTCCTTAGCGTAAGTTAGTTTGAATTAGTTTAAGTAGTTTGTAAGCTTAGGAACTCTGTGAATCTTTCGCGCTTGCTAAATGAGCCCGTAACGAAGCGTGCTGCTATCCATTGGATCTTCATGTCTTCTGTTAACACTGTCTGGTACGTATCCCACACTGATGACCAATACTCAAGCCCGGGCCGAACGAGAGTTTTGTCACCTACTTCCTTTGTTGACAGACTACACTTCCTGAGGATTCTGTCAATGAATCTGAACCTGGCATCTGCCTTGTCCAGGATTGATGTTATACGATCGTTCCATTTCAGATCGCCATTCATTTCTATTGTAAGTAACTGCTTCCAGTGTTTATCCCGTTATTGCATAGTTATATAATAAAAGATCTTTCTTTCTACGTAAACGCAGCACTTCACACTCGTTTATCTTGAGGGTCAATTGCTATTCCCTGCACCAGGCGTCAATACGATGCAGATCCTACCCTTTTCCAGTGTTGCGACTTGTCGATAAACTACATCATCTGCGGAAAGTCTCATTGAACTTCTGATATTATTCACGAGGTCTTTATAGCGAAAAGCAGCAGTCCTGTAACGCTCACCTGAAGCGCGCCTGAGATCGCTTTCATGTCTGAAGACTTCTCTCCGTTGAGAATTACATTTTAGAGTATCATTACAGGTGTGATGCTATTGATGGACTACATCGATAAAAACATAGCGAGCACCCAACAGATACTGCAAGGAAAAATCTCTAATTAATAAGTATTTCGTACCGTTTCTCTCCTTAGAGAAAAGATTTATTTCTGTTTATGATAAGGAAAATGAAAGGGTTAAGTGTACAAATACTTTCTCATCAAACTGTCACAGTGACATCCGTGTGCGTTCAGAAGAAATAGAAGCAGTGAGTGAAACTCGTATCACAGTTTAAGATTGATTCAAATTCGACAAAATTCTTTAAGCGATGGAATTTACACGAGTATAAATGAACATAGTGACGGCGAACGATAACGAAGTTAACTTGCTATTCAGCCACTCGAAAGCGTTTGTCTGATTGAGCGAAGCTAAGTATACATTATTCGACGGGGAAAGCTGGATCAATCTTGCGAAAACGTGTCAGGGGACGCTGAAGGGAACAATCAGCTAAATTAACAAGCGAACGCGACGTTAAAAGAAGGGGTCTGCTTCTGTTGCACGTTTGCTGCCGAAACAAAAGAAAAAAGTCACAATACGCTGTTTTGAAATGTAAATTGTGACGCCGCTCATTTGCTGATTACTTTTTAGGGGAGACTATAGATCGAATTTCAGGAAGACGCATAATGACTTACGTATGCCTGGCTGTAAAATTATAAAACAATGTAACCTCTTGTACTACAGAAGAATGTGACTATCTGCCAAGGGATTTAGGTTTTAGCAGTCTACGAGAACTATAAAGCCGTGAATGTATTACTATAGAACACTAAAACAGTTTTTCGAATAGATATGCTCACATTCTGATAAAAAATGTTCAAATGTTTGTAAACTTATGAACCTAACAGCAGTGTTCATAAGTCGCTAAACTTACAAACTACTTAAACTAATCTATGAGTGCATGTTTTCGCGACGATATCCATTAATGAAATCTTCTCGGGTTACAAGCCGCGTCATGTGGTTTACTGCCTAAGGGGTTTCGACAGAGAACTCCTCTGCCATTGTCAATTGGACATCCACTTGACGCGGCTTGTAACCCGAAAAGATTTCATTAATACTTAAACTAACTTATCCTAAGAACGACACAGACACACCCATGCCCGAGGGAGGATTCGAACCTCCGACGTGGAACGGCAGCGCGCACCGTAGCAAGGCGCCTTAGTGCCCATGGCTTTTCTGCCGCGGCTCATATTCTCTGTCACTATCTAATTTTCCTGCGGTATAAGTTAATCACAGCAATATGTAGGTTTCAATGGATTTATGGATTACTACACCCTTCATACTTGTCAACATGCACCATGAGTTATTTCTAATAGCTTCTTTATGAGTATGACGTTAAATCATGTAAACCTAATGCACATAATATCAGTTATGTATATAGTGTCCTACTTTCCCCCTCCAACGCACACCTCCCCATGAATATGGACCCTGCCGAGGCGGTGTGGCTCTCGTGCCTTTACCATAAAAGTATCCCTACTGTGTGCGCAACCACATTTGAAGGGTATCTGTGAGGAAAGAAAGAAACGTGTGCTTCATGAGAAAACGAAGCAGCCTTTCAGTAGCTGAGTTACTGAACTGGCCTTGTAATATAAGTGATCTTGGCTTCATTATAACGGTACTATGGATGATTGAAAATAAAGGGAAACTACAGCTCTACCGCTGGCGGTTTGCACTAGAGTGCCAGCTCGTCGGCAGGATCATTGGCCTTTAGGAAACCAACCAATGAAGAGTGCGCCGGCCTCAGGCAGCGTTATGCAGACGGCAGACAGCGGTTCACCATCTCCTCGGATGATGGTCAGTTCGAAGAGTAGTAGTGGTCTCCAGACTCCATCTCCTAGTTGTAATTAGTGGTTACTGTACTGCTTCATTTGAGACATAAGCTGAATACATAGATCAGATTATTGGATCGACGACTACTCTCCTGAGCATCTTCGAGTCCAAAGACCAATTGACTTGACGCCTAAAAGCAGGAGTTTATACACAGAATCGGTGGAATCTATGACGTATGGGACGGTTCGTAATGACCAAATGTGTTCTACTTGTGAGTGCAGCGTTCACTTAATGAACCATTTAACCACTGATGTATCCTCAGTCTTATTCACTCTTGTGATAGAATTAGGTGTAATTATGAAATGTTCACAAGCTGACGAATATACCTTCTCGCTCTACTGTCTACTGACTTTAGGCTTTCAACTCGCCGACGCAGCGTTTGCTGTCGTCAAGAAAAACTGACGTCATATTTGACGACAGAGGCGATGACCTGTTTCACCTAGCTTGGGTGGCGATTGCTTCAGCAATCTAAGATTTTAACAAGTTTCTCTCTCACAGTTTTGTGCTGCAACAGTACTTTTTGAGTAGGCTATTTGCCGGCACTGTGTTTCACTCTCTCCCTTCTCCCATCATCTTTAACACGAACACGACTCGACACTACACACACACACACACACACACAAACACACACTAACACTACAGTACATAACGTTTCAAATGTTTGTAAATCTATCGGACTCCACTGCATGGTTATTAGTCCTTAGCTTACAAACTACTTAAACTAAGGTAAACTAACCTAATGACAACACAAACACCTTGCCCCAGGTGGGACTCGAACCCCCGACAACGAACGGCCGCAAGCACCGCAGCACTGCGCCCCTGTGCGCAGGGCTAATCCGCCGCGGCATGAAAACTTTCCAATAAAGTGTTTGAACCTGCTCTCAAGGAGCGTCCCAACCAGTCATGCCATACGACTTTAAAAAATGTTCAAATGTTTGTAAAGTTTATGGGACTTAACTACGGGGTCATCAGTCCCTAAACTTACAAACTACTTATCAACTACCTTATACTAAGGACGGCACAAATATCCATGCCCGAGGGGGGATTCGAACCCCCGACCGTAGTGGCCGTGCAGACCGTGACTGAAGCGCCTTAGTCTCCTCGGCCACCGCGGCCGGCCATACGAATTTATTTTTCCTACGGAGCGCGCGGTTGCTCCCTGTCGGAGGTTCGATTCCTCCCTCGGGCTTGAGTGTGTGTGTTGTCCTTATGTTAGTTTAAGTAGTTTGTGAGCCTGAGGACTGATGATAACCACTGTAGTTAAGTCCCATGGATTTACAAATATTAGACCTTTTTTCCGGGAAGATCAATTCCTGTTTAATAGAAAGTGATAGGCTGCTGACGAATCCACAACCGCACACATTCTTGCAGCTCCTCGTCCGGCTAAAACCGACGACCACGCATGCATCCTTCGGGGCACCAAAGATGTGGAAATCACACGGAGATAAATCCTGACTGTTTGGAGAATGTTGCAGTTATCTACCAAAAAGAGCATTGAAGCGGAACCTTCAACCTATTGACAATGTGGGAGCAGACGCTACCGGACGTTTGTATCCCTATATTCATCATTTTCTTGGTTTGCAGCTCTTATTCTTTCCATGTTTGCAGTAAGAATGAGGTCTGCCTGATATGCAAAACACTGTTTTGTTATACACCCAAACTAGTTTCAGCACCCCTGTGCCACCGTCAGTGGGTTTTCAATTTATTTAATGGTTAATTTACATTCTGTGGTCATGTGGGACCCTTTCTACATAGTTATATAGTGGTAGCGTTGTCATAGTTTCTTTTGGCATACACTTCCTCTTCCGCGTTTTTGTACATAGCACACATGTAATACACATATTTTGTGACTTTTTCTATCACAATCACTTCCCACTTTAAAGTTTGCCTGTGTTTACTTCGTTAAAATGCGTATCATGCAGTTGCGAAATGTTCAAAGAAAGCTTGAATCACATTTCAAATAGATATCCGAAGCATACTGTTATAATCGGTGTTGACCTTAATTTACGCTCGATATGTTGGCGTAATCACGTATTCAAACCCGGAGACAAATATAAAACATCGTCCGAACTAGTCCTGAATGCTTTTTCTGAAAAATACTTCAAACAGTTAGTTCATGAACCCACTAGAATAGTAAATGGTTGCGAAAATACCCTTGATCTCCTAGCAACAAATAATCCTGAGCTAGTAAAGAGAATCAAAACAGATACAGGGATTAGCGAACATCGAGTTGTAGTAGCGAGACTGAATGTCGAAATTCCAAAATGCACCAAAAATAAACGAAAAATATATCTATTCAATAAAGCAGATAAAAATTCGCTTCACGCTTTCGTGAGTGATAGTCTCCAGTCTTTCAAAACTAAAAATGCCAGTGTGGATCAGTTGTGGCTTACTTTCAAAGGCATAATATCAGTAGCAATCGAGAGATTTATACCAAATAAATTAATGAAAGAGGGAAGCTGACCCCCCGTGGTACACAAAACAGGTCAGAACACACTGTTGCAGAAGCAAAGAAAAACGCATGCAAAATTTAAAAAGACACAGAATACAAAAGACTGGCAATCTGTTACTGAAACTCGCAACCTAGCGCGGACTTCAATGCAAGAAGCCTATAGTAGTTACCACAACGAAATCCTGTCTCGTAATCTAGCAGAAAATCCAAAGAAATTCTGGTCATATGTGAAGTACACTAGCGGCAAAACACAACCAATACCTTCACTACGCGATAGCAATGGTAATACTACCGATAACAGTACTGCTAAGGCAGAATTACTAAACACTGCTTTCCGAAATTCGTTCACCAAAGAAGACGAAATGAACACTCCAGAATTCAATCCAAGAACAGCTGTCAGCATGCGAAACTTAGAAGTAGATGTTCCTGGAGTAATAAAACAACTTAAACCACTAAACAAAAACAAATCTTCCGGGCCAGATTGTATACCAACTAGATTCCTCTCAGAGTATGCTGATGCAATAGCTCCGTACTTAGCTATCATTTATAACCGATCACTCAGCGAAAGATCCGTACCCAAAGACTGGAAAGTTGCCCAAGTTGTCAGGTCACTCCAATATTCAAGAAAGTCAATAGGAGTGATCCCCAAAATTACAGGCCAATCTTATTGACGTCGATTTGCAGTAGGATTTTGGAACGTATACTTTGTTCGAACATTATGAAATACCTCGAAGAGAACGACCTATTAACCGATAGTCAACACGGATTCAGAAAGTATCGCTCTTGCAAAACACAGCTTGCCCATTATTCACATGAAGTGATAAGTGCCATCGACAAGGGATCTCAACACGATTCCATGTTTCTGGATTTCCGGAAGGCTTTTGACACTGTACCCACAAGCGGCTTCTAATGAAATGGCGTGGTTATGAAATATCTCCCCAATTGTGCGTTTGGATTCACAATTTCCTATCTGAAAGGACACAGTACGTTGTAATTGACGATAAGTCATCGAGTAAGACAGAAGTGATATCTGGCGTTCCCCAAGGAAGCGTTATAGGTCCCCTACTCTTCCTTCTGTTTACAAACAATTCAAATGTTTGTAGAGCTTATGGGACTTAACTACGGGGTCATCAGTCCCTTAATTTACAAACTACTTATGATCCAGCCATTACTAAGGACGGCACAAATATCCATGCTCGAGGGAGGATTCGATCCCCCGACCGTAGTGGCCGTGCAGACCGTGAGTGACGCGCCGCAGACCGCTTGGCCACCGCGGCCGGCTGTTTACAAACGATTTAGGAGACAATCTGAATAGCTCTCTTAGACTGTTCGCGGATGATGCTGTCGTTTATCGGTTAGTGAAGTCAACAGAGGATCATAAGCAACTGCAAAGCGATTTAGACAAAATTTCTAAATGGTGCGAAAATTGGCAATTGACACTAAATAAAGAAAAGTGTGAAGTACTACAGATGATCACTAAAAGAAATCCGTTGAACTTCAATTACGCGATAAATCAGTCAAATCTTAAGGTCGCAAATTCTACCAAATACCTAGGAGTTACAGTTACGAACAACTTAGACTGGAGAGAACACACAGAAAATATTGTGGGGAAGGCGAACCAAAGATTATGTTTCATTGGCAGAACGCTTCGAAGATGCACCAGCTCCACCAAAGAGATTGTCTACATCACATTTGTGCGTCCTCTCCTGGAGTACTGTTGCCCATTGTGGGATCCTCACCAGGTGCGACTGACGGAAGATATTGAGAAGGATCAGAGAAGGGCAGCTCGTTTCCTTTTATCACTTTACGGGGGGGGTGCAAGCGTCACGGAAATGTTGCACGAATTGGGGTGTAAATCATTAAAAGAAAGACGTTACTCATTGTGGCGTGATCTGTTTGCGAAGTTTCAATTATCGACCTTTACTTCTGAATGTGAAAATATTTTGCTAGGACCCACCTCCTTAGGGAGACATTACCATCCCAATAAAATAAGAGAAATCAGTTCGAAACCGGAACGATTTAGATGTTCTATCATCCCGCGCGCTATTAGAGAAAGGAACGGTAGAGAAAAGTTATGAAAGTGGATAATGAACCCTCTGCCAGGCACTTAAATTTGATTTGTAGAGTAGCTATGTAGATGTAGATGTAATAATAATATTTTATTCCTAACTTTTTCCTCAGGTAACTTATAAAATCAAACAAATAGCATTAAGTCAGAGAATAATTCTGGTGAAACAAAACCTGACCCTAACGACTGTGATAATTGTTTTCCCGCTACATTTTATCATGAAAGAATTTTTTATTATTTTCCAGTGTCTACTATGCTCATGTATACAGAGAATCCTACTTTATTCACCATTAAAAAAATGGTGTTCAGGATGGAAAGGGTTAGAGAATGGAACTACAGGGAAATATCATAAAATTGGTTCGATGAACCCTCTGCCATTCATTTCATTGTGACTTGCAGAGCATCCATGCAGATGTAGATTTTAAGAAGGCGCCCATATTCATTACATAACGTAAAAGAAAGACCACCTCGCTCATACCTCATTGGAATGTTCATGTTTCTCAGGAACAGAGTTTTTCAAATAAAAGGGTGTACTGCGTCCTTTGACTCACCCTGTATTTCTCAACCATGATTTATATAATTTATGTTGCTATAGTATTCACACCTGTTAGCGTCTACCTTATTTTTGAGATCCATTACTACATACTTTTTAAAGTCCAGGTTATTTCTTCAGTTTATATACCACGCACACCAGGTGGAATAATTTTGTCCATGGCATCTCAATAATTGTGAGGGAATGTTGTATACTTGAGGGCCTTTTCTTCATTTAGGTTGTTCAGTGCTCTGCCAATTCTTCTCGCAGTATCATGTTCCCCATCTCATAGTTATATACTGTACTTGCTACCTTGCGTCAAGCTTATCTCCCTGCTATACACTCTGTATACTCCTTTAACCTTTTAGCATTTCCCTTTTTGCATTAGCACTGCTTTTCCTCTGAGTTTTTAATAATCATAAGCTGCGCCTCTTTTTTATAATTCTCTCTTTGGATTTCCTATAGGCGGCATCTATATTTCCCTAATTATAGATGCATAAGATTGTGTAATGACGTAAAGAAATAATTCGAACAATAACGGAGTACAAAATGTTTATTGTGCCGACGGACTGACGGTGAGTTTATGTATTAGACAAAAAAAGAAAAAAAAAGCAATTAGAAGGACAAAATGGACTGATGAAGAGTACAAGGGGAAGGCACCGAGTAAAATTTTGAACTGAGCACAAAGCAGTCATTGCTAATGGCTTATTTCATTAAGAATAAAGAAGTCTGTATGCGTGGTAGAGACCTAGATAAACCTGAATGTTTGAAACGGATCACATAATGGTAAAACAGATGCAGTACTAGAAAACCAGATTTTTAGCTAGAAAAATTTTCCAAGCGAAAAGGTTTAATCTCATCATAATTGACGAGCTACGAATTGCAGATTACAACGGCGGTAATCGTAGATACTTGGAGAATTAAGGAAATTCGACTCGGATAAGTAGAAAAAAATTGCACTGACGTGTTTTAGATTTTCTTGTGGTTTTATGATTTTTTGCAAAACTTTGGACAAAAATAATAAAAATGTAAATAATAAAAAAATTATGGGCTATACAGTTACGACTCTACAATTGTGATATCTATGCACCCAACATGTAATATTCTTTCTGACCGTATTGCAACAAACAGCCAAAATTAATTGATATCTGAGTTTAGCTTTGGCAAACATACTCTTGTTTTGAACTTTTACCTCTTTAAACTATTATTTTAATATTTCTCACATTTTCATTACATTTTTCCGTTAAAATATTATCAACTGTTTTGCCTTGGTTGTTTTTTCAAGGTTTATTTTCTTTGCCTGTACTGGTACGAATGACCATATCCTGGAAAGAAAGTAGCGTACATTTGGCACTCCGACAAGTGACTATAGCCTGGATGGAACACAGCGTCCATTTGGCGTTCGGAATTCAGTCACGTGACATTCCTCGTCGGAAACACTATTTTGCATACGCCATCTTGCTTTCTGTATTTGATGATTTTCTTAGTATAACTCAAGCGTTGTCATTTCAAAGCAATGGCGCATTGAAAATGACCAAAAACATGTCGTTCTTAGGACAAAGAATTATAATCTAATGTCTAAAAATGCCATGTTAGCAGTTAACACCTACCATCGATACTAAAAGAATTACGGATTACTCTCGCAGCTGTTCGCCGTAGCGTAATAGGCGACGAATTAATTTGTGATGCAAGAACTTGTTAGCCGGTGGTTCGAAACTTACTAGGGCGCGATGGCTCAGCGTGCTCGGTCGGAGGGTTGCCGGCATGGCAGCTCGACGCCCTCTCTAACGAAAAAACTGAGTCAACAACGAAACGATCATAATTAAACAAAATGAACCAACGTCCAAAAAGAACCAATCAAGCCGAAGAACCAATGAAAAGAGAGAAAAAGAAAGAGGGCTAGACGCCATCTGTAATAAAAAAACTGAGCAAAATTCCCAACCATCAACTCAGAACGAACATGAAAAAACAAAGCATCGAACTTCGCACACTCTTATTAATTGGACACAACTGTTCGTTAGAAAACACTATAATTTTACATAAGGAGGTCAAGGGAAGGATACTAGATTTATGGGAAGAACATCTAATTTTCAAACACCTCATCGTTAACGATGGCAATATGCTTAATGACCAATTGCAGCTTGCAAGTAGACAATACATAGAAGGCTTCAAGCCAATACTGTTTGTAGACAATTGATAATGCAATATTTGTTCCTACGCGGTGTTGTCCTCAGAATTCTGATTGTGGACTTGTTTATATTTTTCTACTGTGATGCATGATGTGCCCCCCTCCTCTCCCACAGGCTTCGTGCTGTTTGTTCTCAGTTTGTATTTTATGCACCATACGTCTGGACGCTGTATCTATTCAAACATTTCTTTCTTGTATGCACGCATATACATCGTGTCATGCACGTGACTCAGCTCCAGACTTCATTGCACGTTAAGTCTCATCTGCTTTCCCATCTTTCTCTACCTCATCTATCTCTGTCAGTGTCACACGCACATAGTTCCCTTCTCTCCGTATTATTTCGCGTCCGCGACTGTGCGCACGCCCATCAGCCCTCTTGGCGCCACCTAGTGAGGGCGCACGTCACTAGTGTTCATACAACCAATACAACCACAGTCTAATACATAGTGTCACGACACCCCTACAGATTTTTGTTATACACTGCGACAGCAGTGCTCCAAGCGCTCGGAAAGCTACATTTCTGAATACGATATTGGATGCGTACGAATAGAATCGTTTATATTAATTTTAACTTAGTTTTTTACGTTAGGGAAAGTATGTAGTGCCATAAAAATATGTAATAACGTAATAAGCTCCACATTTGCCTTTCTTAGGTTTCCTATCCTCCCTTACAAGGTACGAAACGTTACATTACAGGGCAGGTTACTTGCAATTATCTTGTAACCTATAGGCTTTTACTGAATAATTTCATTTTCTATTAAATATAAAAAATTGCTAGGAAACAGTAGAAGACCTGTCCTTTGGCAGAAAGACGTCGCTCTTCTATTGAAGAACGATAACGTTTACTCATTACAGTTCCAGTAAAATCAATGGGGGTGGAACGTAGGAAACGTATATAGAATGCGGTAACTACGGTATTTAACGTACCAAATCAGCCACCACCGCTGTAGCTGAAGGAAAAACGGCACAGACGTGGCAATAAAATGGAAAAAACAATGAAACTGTTTTCCAACAAAGAAGATTCCAATTTCACAATTGTTGCTACAGCTGAATCACATACTTCAAGAATAATAATAAAGGTCTCTTTCAGATAATGTAATTACACTCAAAAGAATATTCATGTATAAGAAAGACGAGTGAGGTGTAAAAATGTGCGAATTATTAGACTTCGCATCGAATTGATACGTGTTAAAAAAAAAAAAAGCTTCTCATTGTAAGAACAGATCATAATATAAATATATGGTTCTCCTACGTTTATATTGTACTTACTTTCAGCAGAATAAGCTGCAAATATAAACATATTCTTAAGTATTTATTCATGACGAAGATGTTCTTTATACCACTGAATCAGTCAAATTCGGCTGTTTTTACATTAATTTCCGTATTATGCATTTCTCTTGATGTTGCGCTAATGACTGTAACGCAAAAATTATAGTAACTGTTCCGTTAATTATGTACAAAAATAATTAAAATCAAACGTCACTGCCTCGGCGGCTTGTCAACCGCTAGGAGTGCTAGTTTCGTTGCAGCTGTCAGTTGGTAACAACTTTCACACCAGTGAGTGTCGCGACTGTGTATGTTAGACTGTGATACAACTCTACCAGTACGCAGTGCCCACTCGACCTGTGTGTGGCGTTGCTCCACAATTCTATCTTGTAGACATTACTTTCAAAATTTTATATCTTATTCCATGACATGGAGTCAGCCACGTAGGCCACTTGATTTCATTTAACAACTATTTTAACGTGAGCTAAATGTAAGTACATTCTCATCTAATACCGTAAATTTAATTCCTTACTTATTTTAGAAACATTATGTACATTATTATTGTCCATACGACTGGTCTGTTTGTTTTATTTTGTTAGGAAAATCTTCTCAAGAAGGCAAAATTACTTTTGCCGAAACCCGGGTCATGGTTTATGTATATAAACCATTTTTATGTAACTGGTTGGCTGATATTTTGTTTACGTTCTGACTCCATTTATATATGAAACTACCAGTTTCTTCACGCTGTTAAGAACATTCATTGTCATAGTATCCTCCCCGTTGTTGGGCAAATACTTCAGAAGAGCAGTGTTTCGTATTTCACGGCATGTTCACGAAATAGAACAAACGCACATTTTAGAGAGAGCACTCTTACATCTGCACAACTGTAAACATTGCATATCGAAAGCTCTGCCAGAAAACCTTTTGGCAGCCAAGGCGAAAAAGAAAAAAATTGTGACAGCGGGTTTCGAACTACCGACCACATGTGTCACAACGTAACGTACTAACAGCTACACCACGGTGAACAACTACGGCATTTTTCCTTAGTTCTCATACTATTTCTGACAGTTGATAACAGGTACAATGGCATTTTTAGACACTAGATTATAATTTATCGTACTGTGAACGACGTGTTTTTGTTAATTCTTCAGTGGGCCACTGCTTAGAAAGGACAAAGCGTAAGTTATAATAAGAAAATCATAAGATACAGGAAGCAAGATGGCGTATGCCAGAGCGATTCTGGGCGAGGAATGTAACGTGACATTTCGTAACACCTGATATACGTAAAATTAAGATGCGGTGTCAAATCGCCATTATTTTTGCAACTATCTCTGTAACGGTGCGAGTTACGAAAGAAACATACGAGAGGAAATTGTAGAGAATTTTCTCCTCTACAAATTCGGTTATTCAGTTTTCGTGTCATATTAATTACAAACGGCTTTTTTAGTGTTACTGACGTATTTTTTGCCCGAAAAATTTGAAAAAGGAAGGTTGTGGTCTGTGGCGGCCAACTATTATGTCTGTAAAATTTGGTGCCGATCGGTTGAACGGTTCGATCTAAAAAGTGGGAACACATCACGGACAGACAGACATTTTTAAATCGCCGTTATTTTTGCAAATATCTCGGAAACGCTGCAAGATATGAAAAAACATAAGAGAGCAAAGTTGTAGAGCATTTTCTCCTCTACAATTCGATTATTCAATTTTCGTGTCAGATGTACGGTTAAGCCGTTATTTTCATTTAAATTTCGAGCTGTCAAAAGGCGATCGCAAAGGTCCACTTTTATTGTTACTACCGTAACCTAAAGTGGGCCAAAGACAACAGATGTTTCATAGTCTTTCAAGGGTAGCATTACACCTTGATTGATTGTAATCAGTGTTGCCAGACGTAGGGAATTTTCCCTACACATAGGTACTTTTAAGCATTGAAATCGTATAGGGAATTTTCATCCAAAAGTCCCTGACGCGTGGGTACTTTGGTAAAATTTTACAATCGTCGACACAGGCCTAGCAGGCAATGTTGGTAACAGTTGTCAACACACGAGAATGAAGCCGACCAATGGTGGTGAAGTTTGAAGTAGCCAACGATATTTTAGACGGCGTAGTTGTTTTCTTTTCATAGTAAACAGTATTAATTTGAAAACTTAGTTTTAGACACATTAAAATTGATGCGAAATATGATGATTTCAATGTATATCAGTGCAATGGATAGTCGGTTTGAAAATAGTGTTAGAAACTGTTAGCACAAGAAAAATTCATTGTTTTCATGATTGTCTAGACTGTTACTTATTTATGTCAGGGCGATATACTAGTTAGTATTTGTAAGTGAGAAGATGTTAACAAGACAACGCTAGAACATTTGCGAAAGCCAACGTTATAATGAACAAAACACTAGATATTCGTTGTCAACATTACATTACTCTTAGAACTGAATCATCTAGAGTGACGGAATTCCGTTTTTGTGCTGACTGTGAACTAAATAATTAATACTGTTCCTACTCTACCGTTGATTGTATCTCGATGTATCCTTTTGCAGTTAATAAATCACTCGTGCACTCGGAATTCACGGCATATTTGGGGAAACTATTTAATGCTGTTGCTCTCTATGATTGGCATGTTCTTGATGTACCCTTATCCGGCACTTTCAATTCTTGGCATAATCTAAACTTGACTATCAAAACTCGATACTTGAAAGTAACAATTCCATCATCCGTAATAAAATGAAAAGACTCAATGAGTACAAAAATGTTATCATGGAGGCTAACGAAACAACGACCACCTATTACCTGCAGATATTCCATAAATCTCATTGGAAATCTATATCGTCACCAAATCAGCCAACAAAATTACCGCGAATCAGCTGCCGTTGCCAACAATGACCGCTAGGCCCTGTGTCAGCAATTGCAAAATTAAGCTGGTGCTTTTAACAAAACAACTGGTCACCAATTTTTATAGGTTTTTACTACACAGAAAGGAGAAGGTTTATTAAAGCGTGTCGATGATATTCACACTCAACGAGAGAACAAGTGTCAACAGAAATATAGGTGACCAAACCACAAAACATAAGAAACAGCTGTGGCGTTTGGGAGGCGCGCATGAGCAGTAGAGGCGGTTCGCCAGGCAATTTTAGCACCAAATGAAACCTTTTGTTCGTCGAATCTTGACTTGGATGTGCATACCCTCGCTTCATTTCTCCTATTAGTTACTGTTTAATTTTCTAGTGGTCAGTGCATTTTGAGCAGCAGTGGAGGTATGATGCCACGCCCCCCATCTCCCCAGGCCAGTGTCTTGGATTCAGCTCCTCCCAGACCAAATCCTGGCTATTCCCCTGATGTAGGGGCTTTTATGAGGAGGTAGGGAGAAAGTAGGGAAACGTAGGTACATTTTTGTGAGACTGTAGACATTTTCTCTCACTGCCATCTGGCAACACTGACTGTAATAGAAGAAAGAACACAATAGAACCCGAATAGGTAGTATGTACGACGAATAGTAGGAATTAAATAAGCAAAAATAATACAATTAGAAGAAATCATTGAAGATTATTTGCGATAGGCAAAAATATAAAAACGCAGCAAAAGAAGCAGAGGAAAAAGAAAAACAGATTCAGGCATCTCATAAGAGAGGCTGACAGGAAGTACAAACAGGAAAAGCAGAAATTAAAGGAACGTTTAGACAACGGGAATGGGCAGTGGGCAAGGTAAAGTTGAGAATTTGTATCTCATGAGAGGCGTGCTTGAGGAATCCGTGCAGGTGTGGTGACCGCTGTGCCCCCACTGGTGTAGGGGTCACGCAACTGCCTAGAAAGCAGGAGACCCAGATTCGAATCTCAGCTGGGTACGCCTTTTCACCTTCAAACATTCGAGTTAATGACATACATTCCGTGAATATGAATCTTAAAGCATATTTTGCTGAGAATGTACCATAGGAAAGGATAATCTTTCTCCCTAAATTAAGCACGAAGTCACTGTGCTTTGTGGAAAAATACAAAGTGAGGGAGGTATGCTCACTATTGCCTCCTACTACATAAATCTCGAGAAATGAAGTTTATTGTAAAATTATTGGCATTCAATATAAAACAAATGCTTACCAACAGTAGTTATTGGAGAGCATTATTGGCGGCAGGAAAAGAATGGAGTACATGAAGTACTTTGTATTACAAGCAGTTAAGAGACTGATCTTTCAACACACAAGTGAGCGATTCGAACTATAGTGAGAAAGACGATCGCATCACATCCCACAGTCCTCACGAGACCCCATTACGTAGCAGAACATGCTTAATGCTATCTAAAGAGTTCACGGATTAAAACCCAAAACAGCTATTAAACGAAAATTTAAGCTCATATTGCGTACGGAAGTGTCATATGAGCTTAACCTTCAAAGTGGAGAGAGGATTATTTCTGTGAAGACGAGAAAATAAAATTATGGCACACTTCTGTTAGGCCTTTTTTTAGTTGGTCTTGCTGTTGCATTCTAACATTAATCACCGGATCTCGCTTGGCAAGACACTGTCATAGTCGTCTTACCTCAGATGAGCTATTCAAAGCTTGTTAAAAGTTATTGGCTGTGTCGTGTGTGGTATTAAGAGATGACAGATTGCGCATAAGCGAGGAGGCAGGCAGAAATGACAAATAAATGCGTTGTTAAACACTTGTCCGTTGTCAGCAATGCCACACAACTGCGAGCAGCGCGTTCTTTAATCCAAAGAACACTACAAATCTCCTTGTCACGTTTTGGCTACACGTGTGTCCACAAAATCGCTGTCACACAGTTGCTGATTGTGTGCATTTCGTCGTGACAATTCAAACTCCCTTAAACTATGTGACAATCTTCCCTTGATGTACGAGAAAGCATCTGTCAAGGTTTCCTTAAAAGTAGTAGGAAATAGTTTTCCACATTGGGCTTCTATAGGTACTGAAGCTTACGGAAATGAATCAGCAACTCCGTAAAATTAATGTAAAAACCTGTGAAAATTGCAATAGATAAATCATTATGGAAATTGTTCGTAACTTTACTAGACAGTTCTCATCTTGACCACGTTGCAAACCACGTCCTTGAGGTGACGAAGAAGTAGGCACTGTCTGTCTCGCGAGTGCAAATTTTATTATTACTATTATTCGTTATCTAAATTAAACTGACCAGTTTGTTGTAACTATAAAAATCATCTAGAATGCAGCGAATGATCTTAATACTGCATATCAAGGACTGGATAGTTCACGCATAGTGAATAGCTATTACATTTTGTATTACAGAATATGTTATAGGTAATGCAGCTGAGGATGAAACAGGATGAAAAGGTCAACATAAGAGATAATGACTTTAGCTGATGAATGGATAAAGCATAAAAATGTAGATATTGAGCAGTCATAATCAGACACAGACAGGGTATGATAATTAGAAATAGAAGGATGAGAACTTTAAAGCTTATTCAAACATACATAACCGTAGAAAGAGAAATGTCGCCTATAGGAAAATAAGATAAATCAGAAGGAAAGGGAAGCATCTGCAGGAATATGAGGTGTTCAAGTGGCAAATCAACACAAAACAAAGAAGTAAAAGCTGATAGGTAGGAATGAAAACATAGGTAAGCTATGCAAAGAAAGATACTTGAAGACGATGAAGGAAAGATAAAGGAAAGTATATCATAAAGAGATGGCAGATAAGACTGTATGAGTATAATATGACAGAGAACTGAAGGACCTAAGGCCACTCAAGTTCACGACAGTCCTTTGGAATTATTTAGATTTAATCTAGTATCAGTTATAATGGGACTATTCCACTTTTTGTACAAGCTGAAACTACCTACAACTTCAACAAAGATGTTTTAATGCATACTTCTGAGAAAATAAGTGTTTATAGAAGAAGGGAAACTGACTTCTAAGGTAACTAGTTTAGATTACGAAGAAATGTAGGAAACCAAGAGGTAATCTATACATATTAAAAATGTATATATTTTCCACATCTTCTAAACATAAATTTTGAAATTATTTCCAGGGCTAGGTGCACATACACTCAGCTAGCAGTGTGAAAGTAAGAGTTCTAATTTTTTTTATGAGTTAGTGTGATATTTGTTTTAACGGCATCGTGTTTCATGACTTTTGTGTCAAAACTTCATTTATGTCCCTTTATGAGAGAGCTGGGTTCCCGTCATAAATTCTGGAACTGAGGGTTTTACTTACACTCTTTTCATGTGCTGCGGAGCAAACTGTTGTTAGTCTAGCTGTGCTGAGTATTGCTTTTTGCAAGTTAACTAAGAGGTTTGCGCTGTTTATGGGATCCTAATATTCAACAGCGCTTTATTTCACTCCTGTTAACCTTAAATAATATTAAAATAATATAAAATATTTAAAGATACTTGTTGCAAGTAAGTTCACGTGTGTGCAACTTTTTTTTTCACTCTTTATTTAATCTAGCTTGTTGTATCTGCATGATTAAAACCCTGCTGCTTCATTTGGTCACTGGTGTGAATAGATTTTAAATTAAAACTTGAAATGTAATTTTCTGTGTTGCTGAAGGCCGTCATACTTATAAATGCTGTCTGTTGTGCCGCACGGGAATGTCCATGCGGTCTGGACACCATATTACGAATCGCGTGGCCTCTTCCGTCGGAGGTTCGAGAGGTTTCTCGAGCATGGGAGTGTGTTTGGCTTTGGGATAAGTTAATGTAAGTATTTTTTAAGGATAGATACCGATGACCTCGGAAGTTTCGTCCCTTATGAATAGAAACGTTTGAATTGAACTTGTTGACGCTCCAGCATTGAATTCCGCTGCAATTTGCGGAAGGTTTCCACTTCTATTACATTAAACGATTGTCTTCAGTCGTCACTATACCGTTTTGTACGATCTTTTCCTCTCCGCAGCGATGTCGGAGATTTGATGTTTTACTGGATTCCCGATACTCTTGGTGCACTCGTGAAATGGTCTTACGGGAAAATCCCTACTTATCAGTACCTCCTAGATGCTGTGTCCCACCTCTCGTTCGCCGGCTATAACATCACGTTCAGACTCACTTAAACCGTAATAACTTGCCATTATAGCAGCAGTAACCCGTGCAAGAAACTTCTTGTCCTATATAGGCGTTGCTGACCGCAGCGCCGTCCTCTGAGTGTTTATCTCTGTGTTTTCATACGCATGTCTACACCACTTTTTTTTCTTTTTTTCCAGTGTAGTTGCTTTAAGAAAAGCTCTGTGAGCACTGGCAAATGAATTAAAATGTTCTTAGTAATCAGATTAGATTAATAATTCTTCCATAGATCATTAATACGAAATTCCGTAATGATGTCGAACGTGTCAGTTTAGTAAATAATAACATTACATGATAAACAATTTTTCTATTTTTGTAAAATTACTAATTTATATGTAAAAATTTATCTACTGAGTGGAAGGAATTGTCACTCAGAAATTCTTTCAATTTGTTTTTGAATGCTAATTCGCTATCTTTCGGACATTTGATGTTATTTGGTAAGTGACCGAAGACTTATGGCAGCATAATTCGCCCCTTCTGTGCCAAAGTTAGATATTACCTTGAATCCTTTCTCCTAGCGTTGCAGCTATGCACATTGCTATTGCTTTTGAATTGGGTTAAATTATTAATAACAAATTTAATGAGTAATATATATATATATATATATATATATATATATATATATATATATATATGATGAATAACCCTAAAACATGAATGCAAATAGACATAGTAACCTAATTTAATGAGATGTTTGTTACCAAAATTTGCAATATCCCTAATAGCATAAGTTGCTGAATTCAAATGTTTCAATGTGTCCCCTCCAATTCAATTTCTCATCAGTGCACACACCTAAAACTTAAATATTCTATCTTAGCTACAGACTTCTTTTCACAGACTATATTTATTAACGGTGTTATTCCTTTTACCGTGTGGACCTGTATATACTGTGTTTTATCAAAATTTAATAAGAGTCCATTTGCAGAGAACCGCTTAATAATATACAATTTCATTAGTTAATGTTTGTTTATCAGCTGAAATTAATAGTTTTGTATCATCAGCAGAAGGAACTAGCCTTGCATCATCGTGAGTATAGAATGGCAAATCATTAATATACATCAAGAACAACAAAATACCCAAGACCGAACCCTGTGGGACCCCATTCTTGATAGATCCCCCAGTTTGAGAAGTCAGCTAATTTTTTCAGTTTACCCAAACC
The DNA here is from genome assembly GCA_026315105.1 of Locusta migratoria. NCBI lineage: Eukaryota > Metazoa > Arthropoda > Insecta > Orthoptera > Acrididae > Locusta > Locusta migratoria. Next base: position 26,075,057 of record CM048755.1, on the reverse strand, counting down.
ACTTATTTCACTTTTCTGCAGTGTTCCAGTTAAGTATGAATTAAAAATCATTTGTCACTTCCCACTAATACCTTAATGCTTAAGCTTATCTAGAAACATTCCATGATTTACACAATCAGAAGCCTTTAAGAGATCACAAAAAATTCCCACAGGTAATGTTCGATTATTATTATTATTATATTTTATAAATGAAAGCATATATAGCATTTTCCGTTGAATATCCTCGCTGAAAACAAAACTGACATTTTTTTACCACCTTAATTTTAAAAATATGGGAAGCTTCTCTTGAATACATTACATTATAAAGAACTTTGGATATTGCTGTCAGAAATGGGATTGGACGGTAGTTGTTGACATTGGACTATCTCCTTTATGTAATGGTTTAACAATTACATATTTTAGTCTGTTTGGGAAATTAACCTGCTTCGGAGAGCTATTATGTATGTGGCTGAGAATCCTACCTATCTGTTGGGAACAAGCTTTTAGTACTCTGCTGAAAATGCCTTCAATTCCATACGAGCTTTTACTTTGGAGTGAGTTTATTGTTTCCTTAATTTCATAGGGAGAGTTGAGTGGAATTTCAATTGTATCAGATGGCATAGGTATGGTTTCTTATATTGATAGTTTTGCCTCTTTTATTGAATATTTAGATCCTATTTCCTCCATGATATTTAAGAATGATTATTAAAACTATTTTCCACTTCTGACTTTTTGTTAGTTAACTTTTCATTCGTTTTAATGGTAATACAGTCTCCCTGTGTTCTTGCCTTCCCTGTTCCCCTTTTAATTATATTTCAAACTGTTTTAATTTTATTATCAAAGGTACTAATTTCAGATATCATACACTTTCTTCTGGACTTTTCAATTACTTTTCTTAGTATAGCACAATAGTTTTTAAAATATTTAATTATTTCTGGGCACTACTCTTTCTTGCTGTTGCACACAATTCCCTTTTCCGGTTACAAATTATTTTAATTCCTTTAGTTAGCCATGATGTATACATGGTTTCTTACAATTATATTCAACTATCGTCTTGGGGAAACAGTTTTAAGTGCACTTACAAATGGATCATGAAATGAGTTATATTGCAAATCACGATATAATTGAGGACAATGTCACACTCATTACTGAACCACTTAATGCAACTAAATTTTGTTTATGTCAACTACAAAGCTCTAACCTGTATAGCGGAAAACTTCAAACAGTTGCAGGAAAACTGCAAACGTTATATGCAATCATGTGTAAACGACAGCATTAAACTACGTTGGCATATGGTACCGAGGTATCTGAGTAAATGATATGAAGGAACACCGTATTCAGTTAACCACCAGAAAAAATTGTTTGACTGACAACTTTCTTTTTATGTTAATCTATCGCACGATACTCATGTTGAGTACGCACTCTTGACATGTGTAATTGGGCCCAAAATGTAGATGTGTCGCATGTATCCGATACCACAAAGTCAGAGATGGAAATAATCAGAATTTACTTCTGTGTACTAAACATGAGAGCTAAATATGAATGTGACCTGCTCTGCACACTCTCATACTACAAATCAAGTAGAATGTGGAAAAATAAAAGAGGAACCAATAGTTTTTAATGTCCATGCAAACTTTTCAAGGAGTTAGTAATACCAAGAAGAAATGCTGTTAGTTCGTAAATCCTTCATGAGATATAATACTTGTGTAAATAGTTACTGGAACTGAGCATTAAACTTTAGATGAATAAGAATTTTTAGTATGCAAACAGTCACAAGGAAACTGAGTTGTATCCTAAATTACATGTGTCATAGAAAAGAAGGAAAGTACCCTGACAACATGGAATGAAATTTAATGCAAAATAGTCTGAACAGTAAAAATCCGTGGATAGCGACGTATAAAATAATTTTCATTAATAAAACAGTGCTAAAATCGAAATCATACACATTTGCCTTTGTCCTTTTAATAATAATTGAGAAAAGACTATCACTGCGCGTAACACGTGAAACTTGATCTCATCTACTAGTTAAGTGCTTCATAAGGGTTGAAAATTTGAATGACAATGTTATAAGACATGACTTATATACTCCGTTGTGATAGTCTTAAAAATAAAAATAAATCGCCTAACTTCTTGGTAAGCGCAAAACCCGAGAACGGCTGCATCAATTCGGCAATTTTATTTATTTTGGTTGAATTCCGACAAGATTTTTATGAAGAGAAAAACTGCAAAAATTGTACGCAAGGTGTAAAAACTATCTTCATTTTACCCATTCAAACGTCTGTACGTCTGTATGTATGAACTCCTAAACCGCTGAAAAAGTTTTGATGAAATTTCGTTTTCGTGTTTGAGTGGGTCCCAGGATGCTTTAGGTTCACATTCGAGCCTATTGACGTGCTATGTTTAACCATCGAAGCAAAAGTTCAGGCACAAATGGTTGTCTCTGGGCAATTTTGCAACAGAAAAATATAGTCTAAAGGTTAGTATCTTTGTTCGTAAACTTCTGAAAGTAAATAGATCCCTTTCACGTATAAAAAATATTTCGAACGATTTTAGACTGATGGGATACAGAGAGTTTAGTAGACTGAGTGCCGGTTTAAGGGTTTCACAAGAACCGCAGCTACCGGGAATGAGTGGGTAACGAGAGTGAGGGGATTCGAGGTTGATCACTGCCAATGTTTGACTTGACGTAAAGAACACTCTGGTATTTTGCTAAAAGAAAAAGAAGTCTTCATATGTTATAAGTAACCTTCGCATTGACGTTGCTCTTCAGAAGATCATAATTATTGATTATACTTTTCCTTAAATCGAACAGGTTTCACATATACCGTGCCAGTCATTATCCAAGTGATCCAGAGACTATACAGATTTGCATATCTCTCCTGTAACGCTAGACTTAGTGCGGCGTATGTTTCGAGATAGACAGGTAAGATTCAGTGACAACCTTCAGTCACTGCAATATCTGTAGTATTCTATTTTATCTAAACTGTGTGTATGTTTTATATATTGTAAAACAGGAACATGATCGATTGCTGTAAATTTGCGACTTAAAGAAAAACATGTTATTAGACATTATGAGTCCTGACATACTTTTCGAAAATCATTTGGCAAACAATATTGTACCAATGTAGTTGTACTTCGTAATATAATGTGATGGATAGATGACTTTATCAAATTTTCAAACTATTTTGACAGATGTAAGGAAAACCTGTCAGCAAAATTTGAAAAAATATTTAATAATTTTCTGTAACAGATACAAAAAAATCTATTCATAAATGTTTAAGATGAGTGTAATGTTAGAAAATCCTAATAAATTATTAGATTCCTATTTTTTCGATTATGTTTCGTGTTGTTAGATTGCTATATTTTCGATTTTTGTGTGTTTCTTTAGGTACAGGTTCATTCATTGTAAGTGCGTTTTCTATATTTATATTGCATGTTTCTTGTAATAGTGCAGGTCTATATTCCTGTACAGTACTTTTGTGGATATTTTAATACACACATTTAACGTGGCCAAAGCAATTGCAATACTGGCAGAACCTTCGTTTTCAGATTATAAAAAATAATATAAGATAACTAAGGTGTTATGAGTCCTACGCTATCCAGTATTGGCGGCCGCGGTGGCCGAGGGGACTGAGGGGCTTCAGTCACGGTTTGCACGGCCACTACGGTCGGGGGTTCGAATCCCCCTTCGGGCATGGATATTTGTGCCGTCCTAGTTCGTAAGTAGTTCATAAGTAGTTTGTAAGTTTAGGGACTGATGACCCCGTAGTTAAGTCCCATAAGCTGTACAAACATTTTCTATCCAGTATTCTTACAATTGGACCAAAACACATTACACTCCGTAAAAATCACTGAATTCATTGTTAAGCAGATGTTAAGTGGCTGTAAATGTGAAATGAGGTGTTTAGTTTTCTTTGTCGAACTGTGATGTGGTTATTTTATTGCATTTGATTCCGTTCGCCATCTAATACATATAATTGGCGACAATAAAGAGGTGACAGGTATATTTGAGCCCCCTAACCTTCCGCCACACATCTTGACTCCAGAGCAAGTAAACTTGGTTTTCTCGAACGAAATTCGTTACCTAGTGTCTTTTTAGAAAATTCCTTGAGAATCTCCTTGTTTGTTTGTTAGATGCGATTCCGTTATCCACTAATATCGGTAGATTGTCTACGAATACTAGGAAACTGATCTTGAGTTTGTTTTGAACTTGTCCAATTTGAGTGGGTTTTTAGTAGTTCTGGTTTTTAAGTTCTTCCTCAGATTCTCTGATGACTTCATTAAGGTTGAAGAGCAGTGGTAGCAGTCTTTCACCTTGTCGCACGTGGGTCTTTTTCTCGAAATGTTTTGATATATCAAAATTAATTTCATCAGTAAGAGTTTTTTTTATGAGGAGTACTGTTTTGATTTTACTCCATAATTTTCTAGGACGTTGAAGAGGGACTGTCGATTGATGGAATCATACGCCTCATTGAGATCAAGGAACAAACAAATGAGAGGACAGCTTCAAGTTACCATATGGATTTGTTTTGAGGTTGAAAATATGCTCTGCGAGGCATCACCCTGATCGGAAGTCCGCTTGGTATTATCCAATCTTGAGTTGATTGAAATTTCTCTGACCAAGACAAGCTTCGAAGGTCTTGAAAATGACCTACTATGGAAATTCCACACTCGTTATTAACATCGAACTTGTCAATTTTCATGTCTTGGATAGATGAGTTTACATTTCCTGCTTTCGTATAGGTGTTCCGTTTATAGGATTTCGCCTGTCACAATTCTAATAGGATTTCTGTGAGATCATCAAGTGGGCATCGGTCCTTCGAGAGTTACACAATTATCCCATCTCCTCCAGATCTTCTGTTGTTTTTTTGTTTTTTTTAAGTCTGAGGATATGTGTGCGGATTCCTTGTTAGGTGGGAGGTTAAACTCCATGATTTTTGTACGTAGGAATCTTTGCGTCAGATTAAAACTGGACATTTGATTAGCTCTGAGAAATATATAGCCACCTCCATGCAGTTTTCCTGGTTAGTCAGTGCAAGCCTTGCGTCTTGTCGTCGGAAGGACGTGTTTTATGGACTGTTTCTACTGGTCTTTCCTGCGAAGGTCTTGTAATTGTCTCATTTCTTGTAACCTCTGACGTTTTGCATATGCTTTTTCGTATGTCTCAACTTTGTTCTTTCTTTCTGTAAGGCGTTCCTTCTTCCGTACATTGTTTTTTCACGTTCAGAACTCCATCGTGGATGTTAGTTTACGTAGGTTTAAGTAGTTTGTAAGATACGGACTGATGACCACGCAGTTTGGTCCGATAGATTTACAAACATTTGAATATTTTTGCATTTCGTAAAATTTTCCTCAAAGTGAGAGTTACATTTAAGTCCCTGTCCAATCATTTTAAAGGAAGCACCTCTACATCAACATCTACGTCGATACTCTGCAAATCACGTTTACATGCCTGGTAGAAGGTTCATTAACCACTTTCATAACATTTCTCTACCGTCCCATTCTCTAATAGCGCGCGGGAAGAAAGAACAGTTAAATCGTTCCGTTTTTGATCTGATTTCTCTTATTGTACTGTGATGGTCATGTCTTCCTATGTAGGTGGGTTCTAGCAAAATATTTTCACATTCAGAAATAAAAGTCGTTGATTGAAATTTCGCAAATAGAACTTGTCACAACGAATAACGTCGTTCTTTTAATGATTTCCACCTCAAATCGTGCAACATTTCCGTAACGCTTTCCCCCCTGTAATGTGATAAAACAAAACGAGCTGCCCTTCTTAATGTCTTCCGTCAGTCCCTACTGGTGAGGGTCCTGCACTGGGGAACAGTACTCCAAGAGAGGACGCACTAGTAGGCAGTCTCGTTGGTGGAGCTGTTACATGTTCGAAACGTTCTGCCAATGAAACGTAACCTATGGTTCGCCTTTCCCACAATTATTTTCTTTGTTCTCTCCAGTCTAATTTGTTCCTCAGTACAGTCTCAAAAGCCTTCGGAAAATCCAAAAATATGGAATCGATTTGAGATCCCTTGTCGATGGCACTTATCACTTCATGTGAATAAAGGGCAAGCTGTGTTTCGCAAGAGCGATACTTTCTGAATTCGTGTTGACTATTGGTTAATGGGTCGTTCTCTTCGAGGTAGTTCATAATGTTCGAACAAAGTATATGTTCCAAAATCCTACTGCAAATAGACGTCAATGAGATGGGCCTGTAATTTTGGGGATCACTCCTATTGCCTTTCTTGAATATTGGAGTCACCTGGGCAACTTTCCAGTCTTTGGGTACGGATCTTTCGCTGAGTGATCGGTTGTACATGTTAGCTAAGTACGGAGCTATTGCATCAGCATACTCTGAGAGAAATCTAGTTGGTATACAATCTGGTCCGGAAGATTTGTTTTTGTTTAGTGGCTTAAGTTGTTTTACTACTCTAGGAACATCTACCTATAAATTTCGCATGGTGGCAGCTGGAGTTTTCACTTCGTCTTCTTTGGTGAACGAATTTCGGAAAGCTGTGTTTAGCATTCTGGTTTAGCAGTACTGTCATCGGTAGTATTACCACTGCTATCGCGTAGTGAAGGTATTGTTTGTGTTTTGCCGCTAGCGTACTTCACAGAATTTCTTTGGATTTTCTGCCAGATTACGAAACAGGATTTCGTTTTGGAAACTTCTTAAGCTTCTCGCATTGGAGTCCGCGCTAGATTGCGAGTTTCTGTAAAAGATGGCCAGTCTTGTGGATTCTGTGTCTGTTTAAATTTTGTATCAGTGATCTGACCTGTTTTGTGTACCACGGGGTGTCAGCTCCCTCTTTTATTAATTTATTTGGTATAACTCTCTCGATTGCTACTGACGTTATGTCTTTTAAAGTAAGCCACAACTGACCTACACTCGCATTTTTAGTTTTGAAAGACTGCTCTTTTGAATGGATGTATTTTTCTTTCATTTTTGGTGCATTTGGGAATTTCGATATTCACTCTCGCTACTACAACTCTATGTTCGCAAACCCTAAATCTGATTTGATCTTTACTAGCCCAGGATTATTTGTTGCTGGGAGATCAAGGGTATTTTCGAAACCACTTACTATTCTAGTGGGTTCATGAACTTGCTATTGGCCGGCCGCGGTGGCCGAGGGTACTGAGGCGCTCCAGTCACGGTCTGCACGGCCACTACGATCGGGGGTTCGAATCCCCCCTCGTGCATGGATATTTGTGCCGTCCATAGTATTAGCTAGTTCATAAGTAGTTTGTAAGTTTAGGGACTGATGACCTCGTAGTTAAGTCCCATAAGCTATACAAACATTTGAACATTTTGAACTATCTATTCGAAGTAGTTTTCAGAAAAATCCTTCAGAAAAAGTTCTGACGATGTTTTATATTTGTCTCCAGTTTTGAATACGTATTTATGCCAACATATTGAGGGTAAATTAAAGTCCCCAGCTATTATAACAGTACGCTTCGGGTACCTGTTTGAAATGTGATTCAACCTTTTTTTGAACATTTCGGCAATTGTTTCGTTTGAGTCAGGGGGGCGATAAAAAGATCCAATTATTAATTTATTCCGGTTGTCAGGTATAACCTCTATCCATACCAACTCAAAGGAAGTATCTGCCTCAATTTCGCTGCAGGATAAACCGTTTGTAACAGCAGTAAACACGCCACCCCATTTTTATTTATTCTATCCTTTCTGAAGATTATTTGGCCCTTTGTAAAAATTTCGGCCGAACTTATCTCTGGCATCTGCCAGCTTTCAGAACCTATAACAATTTGTGCCTCACTACTTTCTATCAGCGCTTTGAGCTCTGGAACTTTCCCAATACAGCTACGACAATTTACAACTGTTACACCAATGGTTCCTAGATCTGCATTCGTCCTGTGTCTGACCTGCACCCTTTGAGACTGAAACCCCCTGTGATCTTATTTCAGAGTGATATGTCCCCTGTCTAGGTAAGAGCAAATGATGACCTGAGTAATTCATTCAGGATAAGCCTGGGTAAATTTGTAACACTTCAAGGGTGTACACTCATACAAGGCGTACAACACACTAGCCAGACAATTTTCTACAACAGAAACAAATAATAATCACTGAATAAACAAAGACTTTCGATACTAAAAAGCTGAAGACCAGCGCATGCTGACCAGATTGTAATTTGTATGTAGCAACAATTGGAAGACCATCCCAAAAATTTGAAAATTATGGTCATATGTAAGAAGCCACATTAGGTAAATTGGCTTTCCGTTTTGCCCCCCACCCCCTCGAAAAATAATCCTGTGTACGGACCTGCTGATCATCATTTAATTTGGCAGATAGATGTAACTCTCCATATACATGGGCGGGAAGAGATGTAGAGGGGGAGGACGAGTACGTGGACTAACTGAATATATCTACATAAATAAAACGAGTAATTGAATGTGTTGCTAAGACATGCACACATGTTTGAAGGACATCTGCATTGGTTTCATCGATAAACAGGGACACTGCGCGTCGTATTTAAAAACAAAGGTTGCGACAATTGTAATTAACGTCTCTCCCTGCGTGGGACTTGACATAGAGGGAGTTAGGAGGTCTCATGGCTAGCAGCCAAACTGTGGCGCATGGTTACCTGGTGGTTACGGGAGGCGTTCGCGGCATAAATGTTCATATGTTACCATTCAGTTGTACAGGTGATGCTCATTCATATTCGCAACTGCGAATAGATATTCTGAATTTTTTCCAAATATTTGTTGAGGATCGAGGAAGTTTATAAGGAAGAGAAAAATTGGAAAATTGCACGGAGAAACGTAAAAATCATTTTCCTTTCATCCATTCGGCCTGTTATAAACGCAACCTTAAAATGAATTTGATATTTTTTCTTTCTATTTACAGTTTGACGTTGACAGTTCCTCGGTAGATTCGCAGTTAGTTACTTGGTTGTCTTTAAAACGTTGCTTTTCAATTGATAAACAAGTTCGTCGAAAAATATCTTTGGCTGCAGTTTTTCTTTTGTTTATACATATATCTACAGTTTTGTTCCAGTTATGATGAAAGTTTCCAAACTTGACCTTCAAAACAAGAGAAAGTTCACTAGCTACATAAAATTTCGTTCGGAGGCTCGAGGTTGGTATGGTACTTTACTTTCAGACTTCGACATCAGTCTAGGTTTATTTCGATTATAATGAAATTTTGCACACCTGAATTTCAAAATTAGAGGTGGAATACTGTCTACATAACATTTCATATGCTATATGTTGGAGGGTACTTTGCTCACAGATGTCGACATATACCTACGGTTTTATTCCGATTTTGCTGAAATTTTACACACTTGACTTTCAACACAAGTTCAAATGGGACTTAACTACGGGGTCATCAGTCCCTAAACTTACAAACTACTTATCAACTAGCTTATCCTAAGGACGGTACAAATATCCGTGACTGGGGCGCCTCAGTCCCCTCGGCCACCGCGGCTGGCTTCAACACAAGAGGTAGATCACTGTCTACAGTATGTTTCATGTGGTGCACGGCAGATGGCATCTACCTTACGACAGACTTTGATTCCGTTTTACCAATTACCATGAAAGTTAGCTCATGATCGTTTACTTTCTTGGAGAAGGTTTTTATAATCCACACAACCGAGCGAGGTGGTGCAGTGGTAAGACACTGAACTCGCATTCGAAAGGATGGTGGCTCAAATCCATCTCCGACCATTCTGATTTAGGTTTTCCGTGATTTTCCTAAATCACTCCAGGCAAATGCCGGGATGGTTCATTTCAAAAGGGCACGGCCGATTTCACCAACGCTGTCGACGGGACCCTAAACCCTAAGCTTCGTTCCTTCCTTATTACCCACAAGTCACCGTATGGTGCATGACAAAGGGTACTTCACTAAACTTTGATTGTATTTTACTGACCACCACAAAAGCTGACAAGAAGGGTATAAGTCCACAAATGTGGAAAAATGAGATAATACGAGTCCCCTACAGAGGATGGTGTTTATTTTACTTGAGCAAAAGAGTATAACTCAATTTCAAATATTGTAGCCAGGAAGCTATTGAGCAACACGCGACATAAAAATAACCAGAAAAGTAAGTCGAAACAGAGGAGAGGCATACACTACAGTTAGTGGAAAACAAGAAGAAGCCAATCAATGTATAAGAAAAAAACATTGAATGTAGACATAAGTGTTGAGAGCGTTTTGTGGACAGTGACAGACAAAAAGTTTTCCAAGAATTTTGGAATATGTGTAATTGCTCTAAACGTGCTTTTTATGTTGCTAATCTTATTACGACCACAGAAAAGCAGACACAAAAAGAGTTGAAGATATTAATACGCAGAAAATGAGATTCTTAACCCGCAAGTATCATTTGCGGATCAATGGGAAAATGCTTCCCATCTGTAAAACATCATGTTTCATGAGGACTCTTCATGTCAGCAGCAAGTTTATAAGCACTGTTTTATTTTTTTTTCATGCTGCGGCAATATTGTTGGGGATAACAGAGGGAAACATCCACCTAAAACAAACTTGATGAGTCAAATATCGAACGCACCAGGCACCACAGACTCTCGATACCATCGTACGAAAGTCACTACACAAGAATAACTTCAACAGAAAGATACCTCCCATCTCATTACACGCTTTCGAAAATGTATAACGAGTACATCCGCAGCTGTGGTGAATCAGAGCCACCTGTAAGTTTAACGATCTATCAGAAGATTTTTCAAGGAGCCTATGGAGGATACCTCTCACGTGTGTGATAAGCTTCGTATGAAGATTTCTCATGCTTCAGACTGAACTGACCCATCACCAAGAACTGCGAGATATAGCATACAAGGCGAAAGCCAAGGACAATGAAAGATGTTTAAGTTATAGGAGCACAGTAGTTGTCGCTTTCGACATGCCTACCCCTCATCTCGAAAGTGCTGTGGCCATGTGCAAACATCTCCTGTGTTCAGCCATGATCTAAGGGAAGGACAAGCGTACTGTTACAGGCTGATCAAGTAGCATCATGCTTGGCGAAATATTTCGATGGTTTGCCTTCAAATATCAAGCAGTGCATTATGTTTTCTGACACATGTGGTAGTCAGAAAAAAACTCGCACATAGTTGCCATGCTATTATCTGTTATTAAAAATCACTCATTGGAAATTATCGACCAAACATTTTTAGTGCCAGGTCACACGCACATAGAGTGCGACACAGATCACTCATTGATAGATAACTCGAAAAAAAAAAGTTAAAAAGTTCCCAACTTCATCCCACATGATTGGGTTCAACTCTTAAGGCAAACGGGAAAAGAAACCTTTCAAAGTCCTTGAAAAGAAACAGGGAGATTTTTCTTCCTTTCTCAGAATTTCTGAAGCGTCCATTACAAATGAGTAAATGTAATAACCAAGGGTAAGAGTCTCAAAAGAAAATGTGTGGAATTTTCTCTATAAAGAAAATTTGGAAGAGACAGCGGACTTTTAAAAAGTTGGGTATGTTGAGAAGAGGATATGATCGTGATATACTGAAGCCTTCATTATGTTATCAGGACCCTGTCCCATCAGTTGCGAGAAGAAGAAAGATCTTGTGGATTTGCTGCCTCTGATTCCTAATGTTTTCCACTCATATTACCAGGGAAGTAGATACAGAGAGCGGGAGGGGTTCAACACCCCCCCCCCCATAACTTTTGTTTTTTGACACTTGTGCTAAAATTAAAAATTGACAATAACTTATGTAATGAATATGAAAGTTAGACTAAAAACTTCGCCAACAAAGAGAGGTACCAGAGTGTCTGTAAGTTGTAATCGATGCTTAGTTGAGCTTCGGCTTCTTACTTGTTGTCGGAACACTTTGTCTTGAGTGTATTACTGGTGGCCTTCGTGAGGCCTAGCCAAGCGTCGCGCACAATTTTCACGACTGTAAATCTTCCCAGTTAAAAAAAAAAAAAAAAAAATAAAAAATAAAAAAATAAATAAATAAATAAATAAATAAATAAAAATAATTGCTCAGGTAACCACCACCTAACCTTTAGTAACAATGAACAAGTATTGTTGAATTTCAGCCAGAAATACGCTCCACAGAATGTAAAATACCACACCTGTCTGACCTTAGACCAAAGAGTTTAAGTAGGCACAGCTTCGGCCCAGTAGGTACAAGTCACAACTAGAAGAATTCAAATTCAAATGTTCAAATGTTTGTAAATCTATCGGACCAAACTGCGTGGTCATCAGTCCGTAGCTTACAAACTATTTAAACCTAGGTAAACTAACCTAAGGACAACACACACACCCATGCCCCAGGGAGGACTCGATCCTCCACGGCGAGCAACCGCACGCTCCGCAGCGAGACGCTTTAGACCGCTAGAAGAATTCAGTCATGTTATTTCATAAGTTTTTGTTATTATACTTTCATTGAGGTATATGGTATTCTTAATAATACGAAGGGAATTAATAAAACCACATAACCAAACTGAAAAACCGAAAAATGTTCAACTCAAATTTAGTCAGGTGTCCTCTGAACTTCGTTTTTGTTCTCCTGTAAAATTGGGGCAACTGTAGTTATACTATTCTGCCTCAAGAAGAGCGATATATGAGTTTTCCTAGATTGGAGGAGAGGGAGGAGATGAACTGTGGAGGTGGGAGGGAGGAGGGAGAGAGGAAGAGATGCACCGGGAGAGAGAGGAGGGGAGGGTAGCTGCACTGTAAGAGTAGGGAATAAATAAATATCAGGGCAACGCCGGGGTTTCAGCTAGTTCAATAACAATTTTGACATATTACCTGAAACATTCTCTTATTTATAACAAGAATTTATGGCACTAGTAGTAGTATGAGCAATGACTTATTATAATGTCAGTACGATATTTATGAAGGAAGTATGGAGTTTAACGTCCCGTCGACAGAGTGGTCATTAAAGACGGAACTTACGCTCGGAGTTTTGGGTAAGGATGGGGAAGGAAATCGTCCGTGCCCTTGCAAAGGAACCATCCCGGCATTTGCCTACAGTGATTTAGGGAAATCACGGAAAACCTAATCAGGGTGGCCGGAGGTGGATTTGAACCACCGTCCTTCCGAATGCGAGTCCAGTATGTTAACACCGCGCCACCTCGCTCGGTCAGTACGATATTTGAGTCGTGAGTATATTAAAGAATTCACATTCGTGGTAGATAATGATACTCCAGCATTCGTTCAAGCCTCGTTTGAAAGTACTGCACAGGTGGCCTGTACGGCAAATCCAACAGTATAACTGCTTTCAAAAGCTATGTTTTATGTCAAATACTAAACCATCAATTTCATGAAACGAGAAAACCATTACATATACAAAAGTTAAGATGTTCCAGTCTGTGGCTGTATTTGTGAAAAAATGAAATATGTAACCAATTCAATGTACACAGTACAGTAAATCAGCCAATATGCTTCTGAATTCGAATTTAGATATGAGTACACGGAGATACGGACTTAGTAAATCTGTGTAAAACATGTTTTAGTTCTGTAGCTCGGTACAGTAAACGTCCGTCAGTTATAACGAACGAGGAAGTTGAAAAATTTGTACATTGCGTCTTGAGATAGTATTTGGATGTGCGAAGTATTCAAGGACATATGTTTCCACATGAACCAGTAAGCAAAATAATTCACGGAGACTTAATGCACATGCCCATTGAGTGAAAGCATTCTGCAAATAGACTTAAGCTGGTCACCCAGCCTACAAACGTGGAAGTTGGAACGCAATTATTGATGTCTAGAGAAATAATTGATTAAGGTATAAAAGTTTTAAATGCTCGTCGTTTTCCAATCACACAAAACTGATACTGGACAGCTGTGCAAGTGAAACTGCTACTAACGGAGTCAAATGTGAAGAAGCAGACAGGGAATGCATGAAGCGAAAGCCCTATATGGAAGCCAAATAAACAACAGCAGGGCCAACATACGTTCATTGAGAATTGAAACCACTAAGGCACAACAATCAAGAAAAATACACAAATAAAGAAACTTCTCGAAGTGATGCATGATAAAATTGATTTATTACCGCATTTTAAGGTATGCAACGCACCAGTTGAAGTTTTCTATCACTCTGATATTGCCCCTTCCACCTGTTTCATATGACTCCTGGACCAAACCGTTTATGCTGCATACAGCTGTACCTGCTCAATAACCCTATCGTCAGATATCTTCGCTGGTCACACAGTCATGAGATGTCAAATACATACACTAAAAAAGTGTTTCATCATTTTAATTCCAAGGTCTACTGAACAATGACGTTGAATATTTTATCAAGAACACAGTTCCTTACATTGTCCATTGCCCATAGATGTGACCCAATCGGCAGTAAGATGTAAAAACCTAGAGGGCAGTGCTAATCCGACGGAGTGGGTAAGACGGCCACTCAGTTGCAGACATAACACAGGAAAGTAGTACACTGCTTGTACTGACTAGTTCTGCCGTGCCTAGAAGGTCAATTCCGATTTTGATGCTACTCACATTGTTACTTTGTGTCAGGAGGGACTCTTTACAAGGAAAGTTCCCAGACGTTTCGGAGCGAACCAAAGCGATGTTGTTCGGATGTGGAGGAGGTACAGACATACAGGAAGTGTCGATGACATGCCTGGCTCTGGCCACGCAAAGGCTACCACAAAGTTGGTGTCCGCTATTTAGGATTTCAGCGCGGAGAGGGACGCCCTCATGCTGAATAATGATTTTCGTGCAGCCACAGGACTCAAACTGTACGTAATAGCTTCTTGACATATAACTTCACTTCCGACGTCCATGGATGGGTCCCGCTTTTAAGAACTAGACACAAGGTAACCCAGAACAGATGGGCCCAACAACATGCTGAATGGACGCGTCAGACCTGGCGTCAAGTGCTGTTCCTAGATGAGACTTGCATCTGCCTTCAACCAGACAATCGTCGGAAATGTAAAATCGTGTGATAATGATATTGTTATTGAAACATATTCTGCCAGTACTAAGTAAACATGATTGGTAAACTATACATGTGAAGACTAAATAAAAATGAGTGCCTTGCTGCGGTTTTTTCTATGAGCTTTTTTCGGTCAGCATTACCCAGATGAGGAGAGCATGAATGTAATTTATAAAATGAGCGCGCACTGAATTAAAAGTTGATCAAAATAAAACAAATCGCTACAACTATAGTTGTAATATAAATTATGACCAACTGATACCTTTGTAAACGAAAACGACATATGTCATAATATTATCAACGCAGATGTTCCACTAATAGATTTCAACATGTTTATGCAATTTCTTAATTGCTGATGAAACCAGAAATTGAGAAGTTGTATGACAATAACCTAGATATTATGAATTTGTGTTCCAGATTGCACATACAACAGTACCACTAATGTACGGGAACACGTCCACTTGTTTCGATGCATGCCTTTATTCGTCGTGTCACACTACCCAATAGATCATCGAGGGGTATTGGTCCAGAGTGTCCCAGTCAACAGTGATTCGGCATAGATCTCTCAAATTGGTTGGTGACTCGTCTCATCAAAAATAGTCAGTTTCAATGTATCCCGGGCATGTTACAAAGGGTTCATGTCAGTAGACTCACTAAATATGTATATTCCCTTTGTACTGAATAATCTTAGTAAAGCTGTAGGGTAGCCATTTTATTACATTATACGCGTCACTGTTTTATTTGATTGTAATTTTCACCTCATGATAAGCTATAGGTCCGTAAAACAGTTGCATCTAGGAACAGATTAAAAGAGTGAGTCTCTGTCACATGCAAGAAGCCGGGAGGCACTATAGACAACTTGGACGCATCATAGACACTCACAAGGCAGGGTCTGCATGTAAAACAGTAAGACCCATAATTAAGAAGCGGAACGTCGAAAAGATAGAAAATCGGCACGGTAAAAACCGAAAAGTGTGTGCATATTCCCCGTATAGAAATGCAACGCCGGCCGCGGTGGCCGAGGGGACTAAGGCGCTCCAGTCACGGTCCGCACGGCCACTACGGTCGGGGGTTCGAATCCCCCCTCGGGCATGGATATTTGTGCCGTCCTAGTTCATAAGTAGTTTGTAAGTTTAGGGACTGATAGCCCCGTAGTTAAGTCCCATAGACTTTACAAACATTTGAACATTTTTGAGAAATCCAACTTACCGAACCGCCCTAGCACCGCATCAGACCTCCAACGGCCACCGTAGCAGTTGAACTGCCGGCAAGCAGCGGTATCGTCAACTGTGCGCTAGTGGCACCGTCCAACCGTCATACTCTCATTTGTTGCTTAATAACTAGCGCGCAATGCTTCTGAATGTTAACCCGGGTTAAAAGGTATAATCAGTCTGACTGTTTATCAGTAGTACAAATAATGCATTAAATAAATAAACAAGCAGGCATTCATGAGATTGATCACTCACATTACACAATATTTATGTAAAGTTACTGGAAAATATACAGATATTCATTAAATAGTTACACGAACGTGAGGACAAGAGGGACATACCATGCTGCTTCCTACTGTTGGATTACTGTGGAGGGTATGAAGACCTGACTAAATTTCCTCAATACATTAATATAACATGTTAATAAATAAAATAGATTAAAGTGTATTGCTTTCAAGATAATAGCTTGATGTAATAAGCGAACATCTAAGGTACAATTAGCTGAAATCGCATGACGCATTCGAAAGTTGTTAATTTTAAGTATAATTTTGCTCTCTTCAGATGTTGTGAACATTAACTTTCGTAGTTTTCAAGATATTAAAAATATTGTTGATTCATTAGGTGCCCCTAATTTTCATGATAAGATAGATGCCTTCGGAAACGATGGGAGCATAACACTGTGATTCATTATTTATTTGTAATTTATGAGAGTGTTCATCTTGTAAGTGTCCACCACAGCGTCCATTAAGACATCTCCCTGTCGTCTCACCTCTCTTTAGCCGCGCGGGAGTTGCCCAGCGGTCTGGAGCGCCATATTATGGATCGTACGGCCTCCCGCGTCGGAGATTCGAATCCTCCCTTGGTCATGGATGTGTGTGTTGTCCTTAGGTTAGTTTATGTAGTTTGTAAGACTAGGACTGATGACCAACGTAGTTTTGTCCCATAGGATTAAAAACATTTGAACATTTGAATCACTTCTCTTTAGGAGTGCGACTTTACCCATTTACGGCGATTCGCCATTGTCCGCCAGGGTCTTCCCTGGTCTTAAGTGGTGGCTGGAGCCAAAGACAGGCTACCTGTTCCCTGGTCTGGCCCTCCTAAAAGGAAGCTGCAGGCTCACTTGCCTGCACAAGGGAACCCTGTCTACCATACAATTCCAGCAATTTGAATAATTATGTGGCATTCACAGTATGCATCCACTATATCACAAGGGTAATAAGCCTATCTAGATCAACAGGATGTCCCACTTAGTGTCCACCCAAAAGTCCAAACACGATGGTGTATGGCGTTTTGATATGTGTGTCACAATGTTTTTTAGTAAGGGGAGCCATTTCATGGTCTGCATGAGTCAAGAACCAGTAGTTATAGAAATGCCCAGTAGGGATACAAAATTCTTAATGTCTAACAACGCCCACGACCAGGAGCATTGTCTACTACTTGTGTATGCTGATTTTGAATTCTTAATACGTCTTGTGGCACTGAATGGCATGAAACATACGTATTGCATATCATTTTGTGTGTTCATGTAATACCAAGCACATTTAATTTGAAACGCATGTTATGGATGATCCCACAAGATGATTGTTCTCCTGTGTGGAGAGTCGAGAGAGTTGATACAGCAACATCCCAATCAGCATCTTAACAGTTATGGATGCCTTTTACGCGTACCATTTGATCGACATATTCATAGGTTGGCACCAAATTTGAAGATGGAAATTTCTCTTAATGATCATTGTTCCCTAATTGAGAATTTCCGTAGTGTTGCTCACGATATATGCAGCTTGCAGTGTAAACTGCTACAACATGTAGTCATGATTTTCATTTCAGTGTAGTTCATTAAGTCACTCTCATTCTTGACAACATAGGACAGTACATTTTACTATGCACTCAAATGATATCATGGGTAATATTCTACTTTCTACGCCCTTTATGTATTATTTAGGCACCTCTTCAAACACTTGCTGATACAGTTCTTCAATACCAATATTACCAGCTCCATATTCCGATGATACAAAGTTTCATGTTGTAACGAAGAAGTGGATCTTTCCTTAAAAATATTAGGATTCTTTGAATAACAACTCCTACTCGGCAGATGAATTTTTGGTATAAACAAGTAATTTTACATAAAAATAAAATTTAAAAAATGTCAAAAATTTAAACATCGCATATCTTGTATAATTATGTAAAGATGTCATTTATTAAATTGACATATTCGACATCAATACGAAATGTTCTATTCATGATCTATGGGTCAAATACTCATCAAATCTAATCTAATCGGTCGGGCGTTCGAATCCCCCCTCGGGCATGGATGTTTGTGTCGTCTTTAGTATAAGGTAGTTCATAAGTAGTTTGTAAATTTAGGGAGTGATGACCCCGTAGTTAAGTCCCTTAAGCTTAACAAACATTTTAACATTGTGAACTAATCCAGTCTACCACATATCACGACTATGCCGCATACACTGTCGGTCGAAAAGATGCCACAGATGTCGCATGGTCTGAAAATACTAAGGACAAACTTACTTATGGGAAGAGCCATCTGCGAGGTGGTGGGGGAGGTAGATGCGTTCTAATGTTCAAATGTTTGTAGAGTCTATGGGACTTAACTACGGGGTCATCAGCCCCTAAACTTACAAACTACTTATGAACTGCTTACGAACTAGGACGGCACAAATATCCATGCCCGAGGGGGGATTCGAGCCCCCGACCGTAGTGGCCGTGCAGACCGTGACTGGAGCGCCTCAGTCCCCTCGGCCACCGTGGCCGGCTGATGCGTTCTATGTGGCTCGAGGAGTGAGCGGTGTAAAATGTGATGCCTGGTTGGGTTTTGTGCAGCTTTGGTCAGGTGTGAACTGAACCCACCTGAACTGAACAAAACAGTTACAGTACGCAACGAGGGAACACGTTTCGACGTCCATAGTGACGCCGGTTGCACCAGTAAGGCGTTCCCATTAAAAAGTAATAACAATAAATAAAACAAACTAATAACAGAGTTAGCAATAATGCATGTTTTGAATCAATTAAATAAAAGAATTATGAAAGTTATTCCACACAGCTCCGCTGACAATTTCCCTCCGTTTTCTCCTTCTTTCCCCTATTAGAATTAGTTTAGTTGCACTGAGACAAGGATTATGTGGAGGCCAACGCCTGAAGTGGTGTAATGTTTTTCTTCCTTTTTCTTAAAGTGAAAGTTGCGGTGGAAAGTCTCTCTCTCTCTTTTTTTTTAATTGTTAATATTTTGTCAGGTATGTTTTTCTTTGTTTCGCAGGGGAGGGAAAAATTAGAGGGAAAAATTATTTAAAAAAATAGAGTAGTACAATGCCAGGAAAAAAAGAAGAGGTTATGGCAGCCGCTGGCTCGAAGCGGGAGACCTGGGTTCCAATCCCGGCGCGGCTGACATTTTTACTTTGCCATTGACTTATACCAATGCCCTACCGCAGTAATTTCCTACATTTCTCTTCCTTCCACTCATTAAATGTGCAGAGGAAAAATGATTGTTTAAATGCATACTAACATTTAAGTGACATTTTTATTTTCAGTCCCTCATATTGTTACACCCCGGAATATGCGTGAAAGTCATAGGACACAACATTTCTTCGTTTTCTGAAGTAGGCTATAACTGACGGTCAAATGAAAGCGAGACAGATGCAAAACAGAGAGTAAACAGTTTATTATTTCAAAAAAAAGTTATAACTATAAATAAATTCATTCCACTTTAAGGCAAGACATTTAATTCCTTCATGGGAAACACTTTGCCGTTGCCTACATATTCATGATTGAACGGAAGGGTGTACCTCGTTGTTCGAAACAAATCGGCGGTCACGGGTGTCTTTCTTCAGGCCCCCAAAATGTTTAAATGGCGTGGGGAAAACATAAGAAATATATGGAACATGTGTAAGGGCTTCCCAGTGAAGCTTTCGGGCAACAACCTTAGAGACATGTGGCCTGCCATTATCAGAATGTTGCCGTATTTACTACGCCACGGAAGTTTCGCTGGGACCTCTTACAATGTGACCGCGTTCCAATTTCTCACCAGGCAATCCCATAGTTTTGGATCCCTAAAGAAAGATGTTCGTGGCTACGGACATGCTTCGGCCAAAGAAGTGCACGCCTGGATATAATTATGATCCGTGGACAACAGGAAAAATTTGTCCAAGACAAAGCGTTGACCGTCTTGTCACAGTAGGATCTACATAGATACGCTGCAAATCACATTTAAGTGCCTGGAAGAGGGTTCATTAACCACTTTAAACTTTCTCTACCGTTCCATTCTCTAACAGCGCACGGGAATAAAGTACACCTAAAACGTTCCGTTTTCGATCTGAATTCTCTTATTTTATTGGGATAGTCATGTCTCCATATGTAGAAGGGTGCTAGCAAAATACTTTCACATTCAGAAGTATAAGTCGGTGATTGAAATTTCGTAAATAGATTTATGAAATTTATTAACAGTTATGACGTTTACTTTCGAAATAGTAAAGTTTCTTTACGTTTCCTGTTCTTTGTCTCATTTTCTCTTGGCTACTCATTATGTACAGTATCACGTTTTTGAACACGTAATACAAGTTTTCCATATTTACAGCACTTTGAAGTCTTAACCGATGCTGGCTCGATACCTGTACGTTTATTTAACAATGTTCTTCGGTATGAATAACTGCATTATCTTCACTTGATCTCTATCTCCCTATATATATATATATATATATATATATATATATAGCATTATCTTCACTTGATCTCTATCTCCATATATATACTTTCGTTTCCGGATTCTACGAGAGTCGGTAGTTAACATAAGATCGGCAAATTCTAGTGGCAAAACGGTGCAGGAGAGACGTTCTGCACCATGGTGTGATCTGATGACAAAGTTGCGAGAGCACACGTTTTCTGAAGAATCAATCAGTATATTGCTTGCTTCTCACGGAGAGACCACGAAGGTAAGGCTGCCCACATGGACGTCTACCTGCAGTCTTTTTTCCCGCGACTGGAATAGGAAAAGGAGGAAATGAGACTGCTGTACACAGTACCCTCCGTCACACGCCGTGAGATGGCTTGTTGGGGGTTGATATAGGTGGAGATGTAGAATGATGAGTCGCCAAAGAATCATGTTAACTTTGTTGTGTGTCTTGTATTCTCTGATGATGAGGTGGGAGATTATCAGAGCATTTACCTAGACTATAGTGGGAAACGGCCTAAGTCCCACGCGCAAACTGGCCGATATACTAGACCAGTGTTGGGGTCCTCATAGGCTTGCCGCCGTCACATGAGGAAGCAGTCGCACCATAACACAACCAGTGCTCCAGTAATACAAAAACGTACGCCTAAGTGAAATTTATTTAAGGTTAAAATCACGGAGTACCTTGTGTAACATTCGCTACGTATTGAATAGGCCATAGCTTGTTTTATAATACAGTATATTAATGACGAATAAGCACAAGGCATGAAAAATGTTTTCAGTAGCCAATCGATAGGTAAAAGATCATGTTACAATGAGTAGTTCTGATAAATTCAAAAACAATAGATCTTCTTCTTTACAAATTGTATCTATAGTGGGATCTTTCTGTCTCAGAAGTGAAAAAATCATAAAAATAGGATAATGTGTCCATTTCGAAAAATACAAACAGACAAAAAACTTTAACACTTTAAAGAAATTTGTAGCAAAAGAAAGAATATTTTTATTTGAAGGTGATCGCCAGAATAATTTTACTTGGTAGGGGGTAGCACATTCCAAAAGTTTGAAAAACACTGTACTGTACCAAGTATCATTAAACATCCGTACTGATTCGTTTTCGGATGTGTTACACTGTGCTTTGAAAAATACAGGCTCTATGTTGTTTTCCAGGTTATTAATATGCGATACGACTCATAAAGATCGTGAAACACATACCTGTTGCAAGCCCGAATTTACTCGTACATATCTGAACGGTGATATGTTGCCTCTTCTCGTTCAAGAAAAAGTCTATATACGAAGGGACGTAACTACATTTATTTGTGTGGCTCGAGTGGCCGGGTGCGAGATCCGTGATACTTACCTCGCGTTTGATATTTAATTAATAGACAGCCAATATTTGTATAAACGTGCTGCGTAGAAGCCAAGCAAGAAGAGAGCAACGAAGCAATGAATGGAGCGGTTGGCGTGCTCTCGGGGTTAGGGGATAATACTGTTGATACGAATCGTGACTCGTGAATGCGTTCGTATAATCTTAAACTGAGTTCTCGTTTTCGTGAGAGTGACAGAAGGGAAACCAAACAAGGCGCGGCGCAGCCATGTGGCGCGTCATGCTCCTAAATGGGCTGGCTGGCTCTCGCGCCGTCATTAGACCGAGCAATTACGGCCGCCCGCATTAGGACACTGCGCCGCTGATCAGCTTTTTCCCCAAAACCTTCCTTTTTCATCATTCTCACTCTGACTTCTGAGAAACAAAAAATGAGGTATTTGTCCCCATTTTGTCTCTAGCCTCCTATTAATACCACGAATGGTGTGACGTTCTTTGTTAATTGTACTGTTGCCACATTACTTCACGGAATATTTAAAGATGCCCACCGTATCTAACAAACTAAGACGGTAGTGCTCATTAAAAGGTATTAAACTAAACAGTAGGCACCAGCACTGTTCATTAAGGAAATATGTACGTCTGCCCGCTGCCTTGCATTGTTTCACGTAGATGATTACGCGCTTCCAAGAACGGGCTGGCATGTTATTGGAAATACGTAAGATGCACCTTCGCTATATAACTTAAAACATTGCTCATGTGTATTGTGTTTCATAAAATCTTTTGAAACTTATCGTACGGCAAGTGCTGTCGTGGTTTAATACGAACTTTCAGATTTAATTTTTTCCTTTGTTCTCTCGCAAGTGATCCTAATGGTTTGAGATGCACATAAAGATTCATAGACGACATCGAAATTCAAGAAAGGCAATAGTAGTACACTCAATTACAGACCTATATCACAGACGTCAATTTACGGCAGAATTTTGGAACATACACTGAGTTCGAACAAACGATCTATTGAGCCATGGTCAACACGGATATAAAAATATCTTTCTTAAGAAACACAACTAACTCTTCCCTCGCAAGAAATGATGAATGCTATAGGCAAGAACTCTCAAATTAATTCCATATTTCTTGATTTCCAGAACACTTTTGACACGGTAACTTACAAACGGCTTGTGATGAAATTGCTTGATTATGGAATATCGTCTTATATACGACACTGGATTGAAGATTTACTCTCAGATAAGACAGAGATCGTAGTAACTAACGCAAAGGCATCGGATAAAACAGAGCTGATATCTGACATTCCCCAGGATAGTGTTTTAGCTCCTCCTCTGTGACGCATATAAAAAGTGTGAAAGCTTACTTTGACCTTCTCTCATACAAACTTGCTAAACTGTTTAAGCCACACAAGGTAAAAGTAAGCTTTCACACTAAACACCAAATAAAAGACAACATAGTTCATAGCACTAAAAGAACCATCACACCCTTTCACAAGTCTGGTATATACAAATTAACATGCGATAGCTGCTCCTGCTACTACATAGGGCAAACAGGAAGAAGTTTTAATATCCGATACAAAGAACATACAGACGCACTCCGTTTAAACAACTTACAGAAATCCTCATTTGCTACCCACCTTGCAGAAAACAAACATTCCATTACATGCATAAATACCAACCTCCATATACTACACTCTGTAGACAAGGGACTAAAAATGGACCTCCTGGAACAATTAGAGATTTTCATCCATAAACATAAATCACCACACACAATTCTAAATGAACAGACAGAATTAGCAAACACATTATTCTTCCAGAATTTTGAAGACTCTTTAAAATTGAGGACTTAGACAATTATTCACAAATATCCCCCTTCCACACAGAAAATATTTCTCCTTGCACTTACACTCTCTCTTTCGTCCTCTTCCACTTCTCCCCAGTCCACCCCACCCCACTCACTACTCCCTCCCAAAGCCCAGAATTATTTTTATAATTTTCGATTCAACGAATAACATACAAAATGCTAATGTCTTATATGCCACCTCAAACAACACATGTGACGCATGTAACAGTTGTTAAAGTAACCTTAAAATCAATACTCCTAGTATTAACGTAAATATCATTCTGAAATCATATTTTATACATATATTAACTTTGTAATACAACTTTTGTTCTTATTTAATCTAAACTGGCATCATATTTATATCGTATAATAAGATAAGCTTTTGTCAGTCTTTGGTTTCACATGATAGTTCTTAGCTTATGGTATAAACATACACTCTTTTTTTTTTCAGTTGAAAGAAATGGTAGTGGCTGTGCAGTTGTAATGTGTGTGCAGTGTTTTTACCACTTGAAAGTCGTGGGAGTTGCTGTGGTGTGCTGATGGAAGTGCAGTGTTGTGAAATGCTAACCAAGGGCGGAACACATTTGGACAAACTAAATGTGAAACTCATAACTGTAAGTAACATCTTGAAGACGAACTTATACTGCAATTAATCAGTGTAACATACCACAATTAGTGTTTACTTTTTCTCGTTTTCTGCCCTGCCACAGAAACAAATGTAATTTGCACTAAATGTGTATACCATCTGATGATGAGCTGATAGGCAGCTTGAAACCGGTCATGGTTTAATAGATCTTCATTAACAAGAAAAAGGGCGACTGGTTGCAGTAATTTCTGAAACATATAAAAAAGATTTAGGAGAAAATCTAAGCAGTCCTCTTATGTTGTTTGCAGATCATGCTTTCATTTATCGTCTGCTAAAGTCATCATAAGATCTAAACGAGCTGCTGAACGATTTAGATAAGATACCTAGATGGTACGAAAATTGGCAGGCGACCCCAAATAATGCAAAAACGTGAAGTAGTCCACATGAATATTAAAAGAAATCACTTAAACTATTTTTATAAGGTATAACAGTTTCCTGGTTTTGGACGCATTGATTTCAAGGTCAGAAATACCACACAATTCCTATCGACCAAAATGTGCAGCAGGCACTTACAGAGTTCAACTGTTCAAATGTCTGTAAACCTAAGAGATCAATCTGTCAAAGTCATAGGTCCCTAGACATACAAACTGCTTAAACTATCTTACGCTGACGACAACAGACACACCCATGCCCGAGGGAGAAGTCGAACCTCCGGTGGGAGCGGCCGCGCAATCCATGCCATAGCGCCTCAGACCGCGCGGCATTCCCGTGCGGCTTATGTAGTTCACACGGTGTTTTATCAATCATGCGTCTTCCTGTTTGACCGTCGGTGGGATGATTACCTCAATGGTATACCGACTCCGAACTGTATGCTCTTCCAGAGGATCGATACACACTAATCCCTGTGGCTATACGGATTTAAAAAATACGGCCTGGAAAAACCTTGGAACAGTAAATTGTATGTACTGGTTTGGACTCATCATTCATTAACACGTTGCAACCGTGGTTTCACTTAAATAAAAATCTTTAAAACACTGTCTTCAGTGAACAGTTTGTAGCACTCTTATCAGGTGCAAAATTTTCTTGGGCTTCGTGAGGTGAAACTTCGTTGAAGCAGAAGATAAAATGTTTTGGTTACGTATTTTAAGTATTGCATTTGTCTGAGGTAATAGGATTCGACTATCAGATTTTAATCCAAGCTATCCGTTTGTGTATTGATAATTGAAGTTTTAGTTAATTAATCATAATTTAAAAATCGTCTTTCAAGATAAACTTCCTATCTAAATCGTGTTGCTTTGATCTCCTGCTTCTATTGAGTCAGTTTAGTTACTTCAAATCAAATGTTTGTAAAGCTATAGGACCTAACGGCAGTGGTCATCGATTCCTAAATTTAAAAACTACTTAAAGAAACTTACGTTAAAAGCAGCACATACATACCCGTGCCCGAGGGAGGACTCGTTCTTCCGACGGGGAACGGCCGCGGGTACCGCAGCAGGGTGCCTTAGCGCACGCGGCTATTACGCCGCTGCTCAGGTTTTTCGATTTCTTATTTTCTTAAACAGTCAGTAAAGAATTTTAACAGTGCTTTCATATCGGGCTTTGTGAAATGGGCTCTTAGAAGCTGCTGCTTAAAAAACACATTATCTCACTTCAAATATTCAGTGGTTGTGGTTTCTAATATGTTTAAAAAAGATGCAATTTCTAAACACGAAAGCGAAAGCGAAAACTTGAGTAAAACGGCGATAAAGGAGAGTGTAAATATAAATGCAATTATTATTTTCATATACGTAAAACAGTACATCATGTTCAATCCCAACTACCTCAAGCACTTGAAAATTTATGTTAAATGAACATAGACTATTTATTCAGAAGAAGTCGATCATTTGTTTGTCGTGCGCATGGATCTCAGACTGTTACAGATTTCAAAGATTTCGAAAGTCAAGAATGAACTCTTAAGAAGTTTTGACCTTTTGTTCAGTTACCCCATCTAAATTATAAGTCCAGGTACTCTGTGACTCTGATGGGGTTAAAACAGAGGATGACACACAAAAGGCCGAAATACTAAACGTCTTTGTCCAAAGCTGTTTCACAGAGGAAGTTTTAAGTATACTTCTTCCTCTAAATAGTCACAATGACAGCAAAATAGCAGATATCTAAGTAACAAAGAGAGAGGAAAGTAACTGAAATAGTTCAACACAGAGTATGCCGCTAGACCTGATGGGATAAAAATTGGACATTACAGAGCTTAAGCAAAGGAACTACCCCCCTTCCAGCATTGACGTACCGCACGTATCTACAGGAGCGAATCGTTACTAATGTTTAAAAAAAAAAAAAAAAAAAAAAAAAAAAAACAGCGTAGGTCGTTTCCGTTTTTAAGACGGATTATTGCACAGCTGCGCAAAACTATAGGCCTGTACTTCTGACGTAACTATGTCGCTTAATTTTGAAACATGTTTTGGCTCGAGTATTATGACACTTCTGGAGACCAAAAAAATCTCCCCTATAGGAAATAACATGTATTCCGAAAAAAAAAAAAATCATCATTCGCCCTGCTCGTCCACGAGAATAACAAAGCAGTTGCTTGAGGCTCACAGGTCTATGGCGTGTTTACCGACTTCAGAATCATATGTTTGTAAATATACGGGACTTAACTGCTTGGATATTAGTTCCTAGCTTACAAACTACGTAAACTAACTTAAACTAACCTAAGGAAAACACATACACCCATACCAGAGGATGGACTCGAATCTCAGACGGTGACAGGTCGCGCGCACCCTATCACGGCGCCTACCGACTTCTGCAAGACATTCGATACAGTTCCGCACTGTCGCCTAATGAACAAAATTAGAGCGTACGGAATATCAGACAAATAGTGTGATTGGATTGATGACTTTCTAGCCAACGAAATTCAGCCTCATTCTCTACCGACAGGAGCGTCTCGACGAGAAAGTGATTTCCGGCGAGCCGAAAGGGAATGTCACAAGACCATTGCTGACATCGTAGGTAAGTTCAGTGAAGTTTTTCACTGATGACGCAGTAGTACTTCGGGAAATCTTAATTCTGAAAAGTTGTAGCGAAATGTAAGAGGATATGCTGTGTATTGATGCTTGTTGCAGAGAATAGCAATTGACTCTCTACATAATCAAATGTAACGTACTGCGAGTACATGGAAAGAAAGATCCTTCATTACATGGTTACGCAATTGTAGAACAACCACTGGGAACAGTTACTTTCATAAAATACCAGGGAGTAATGTATACTGAAATTCTGTGCTATTTAAATATAAAATGATTAAGAAGCTAACTACCTTAGATTGAACTATCCTCATATGTCCTGCAATGTGCTATGCTGTTATTTGAGATAGAGAACATCAATACAAAATTTACACCCTACTTGGTTTCTCATTTTCAAAGATTACTTAATATCCATTGTCTGGAATCGTTGGTGCACCTGTACTAGTTATAAGTGATCTTAACCTAAACGTCAATGTAAAATTCCTTAATCATTTAGCACTGGAAGGGAAAATGGAAATCGCTGTAGGTCATGTCCCTAAATGTAACGGTATTCCTGCATTCATGTGTTGAACTGTACATCGTAATTCCAAAATCATTATGGAACGTCTAGAGATTCATGTTTTATGCAACCCCCTTAAACAAAAAATGTCATTATTTTCAGTTTTGCTTATAATAATACTAATGTGATGGTGCAAACTACTAACAGTCAAGCAATTCATTAGTGTTGAAAACTATTACGGATGGGCGTACGCAGACAAAGAATGTTAATGTTAAACATTTTGAAGGAAGCTGTAGACTGGAATGTTGTTAAGCTTCTGTGTCAGACACCATGATGGCGAATCCTAAACTTATTGGGTTCAACAAATGTCACTAACAGTCAATAGAATCCAGAGCTGCTAAACAAAATTAAGACATTCAAGTATAAAAAAAGTACGGATGTAAGTGTACGACTATTAACTGATATTTCATTTTTGTGAAAATTGGGTCATAAAGGAATATATATATATATATATATATATATATATATATATATATATATATATATATATATATATAAGGAGATTACTGCCAGTAGCCGTTGAATTATATCAATGGAGAAAGTTGAAATTTTGTGCCGAGCCGGGATTCGAACCCAGGTCATCGTACTTACTAAGCAGTTGCGCTGAGCACTGTACCAACGTCGCGCGGGCCACGCTGGCACGTCTACCAGCAGACGCAAATACTGAAATTATCCACACAGTACTGACGTAGTGCTCCTGTCTATCTTCACGTGGTGTGTGCGGATGCACACTAGACCCGAACTCTTACGGGAATCGACGAAATGCTGAGAGCAACGAGTGAAAATGGAAGGGAGCAGTACGTCAGTACTGTGTGGATAAGTGCAGTAATTGCGTCTGCTGGTAGACGTGCCAGCGTGGCCCGCGCGACCACGGTCATCGCGGTGTGCTGTTGGTGCAGTGGTCAGCGCGAATGCTTAGTGAGTACGATGACCTGGGTTCGAATCCCGGGTCGGCACACAATTTCAACTTTCTCCATTGATATATTTCAACTGCTAGTGGCAGCTAACGTCTTAAATTTCCTTTTACAGAAATCAAATAGTTATTTGCTTGTCCTATTGGTCATAACTGTGGTTCCTTGTTATATCATATGTTGAGTTACAGCTATAATAATAAAATTGTTGACCATTTGTCGAACCCTGTAGCTGAGCGCCATACAAAGGAGTCTGATTGTATTTCCGGTACTGTCAAGGATGTTAGGAGTGTCACGCGGCACACTCAGTAGCAGCGGCAGCAGTTCCACCTAAAGAAACGCAGTAGCGAGCGGCGTGCTGCTACCAGCTGCTCCATACCGCGTCCAATGACGCCATAAGCAGAGCATGAGACGGCAATATCGGCCCAGCTAGCGTCTCGGAGCAGAACTTTGTGCTGCTTTTATCCTGATCATTTAAATTAATTCTTAACTGCTTTTATTTTCTGCATTTACAGTAATTTATACTTAACCATATCAGACACACATATAACATCATTAGAGCAACTCTTTTTTTTAAATTACTATTAACTAATAATTTTCAAATACGTATGATTTCAGGTATTGGTTGAAGTTAATTTTATTCACTGTCATGTTACACTGGATAAATGTTCAAAGATTCTTGTTGCAGAATATCTCATTTATCTCCATGGCATACATGAGTCATGTCTCGTATCAGTTTTTTCTCTCCTAGTATCATGTTTATGATTGCAACTCTTTTTGAGTTGCTATTATTTGCTGACAACGAACTTCATTAGGACTAAAATGTAATATTGAGGCTGTTCTGAAAACCGCTAATTGCTTAAAAGATTCTAGAATGGACATCACATATTATCATCACCTCTGTTTTTGATTAGTTGTCCCAGATGTGATACTGTAAGACAGTAGTTAGTGGAAACATGTCTACTTTCTCTTACATTCTCGCCTTTTGAATCTACAATCACTGCTATTGAAAATATTGTCGGCTTTAGTGTATAAGATGTGTAACATGTCGCCGTCAGGTCATGTTTTTATAATTAGAAAATTGTAAGAATTAAATATATTCTGTTTCATTTATTGATTTTAAGTACTTCTAGTAAGCCATCACTGCTACAAACGTCAAAAATAAAAAAAATACGAAAAATGATCATTTGTGATATGACATAAGCCCATAAATTTTCATTGGTCAGAGACAAATGTAAAACAATATGGAAAATAGTTTATGTTGTACAATAGGTAATAGTTTCCGGAAGTGCAGATGAATTGTATAACTGTATTATACATTCTGAAGAGTCATGCATGTCAGGCAAAAAGATAGAGGCCAATTTCGCGTTAGCTGTCTACGTGGTACCGAATGTAAGAGAGTTGCTCAGTCATGTCTACGAAATGTGTAGTCTCCTGTTCTCCAGTATCTCACACACTTAGAAGTAATAGTAAGAGCAAGTCGAAGTGTGTGCGTGTGTGTGTGTGTGTGTGTGTGTGTATGACCGCGCGCGCGCGCGCGCGTGTGTGTGCGGTGGGGGGAGGGGGTAGGATTGAAATGTCTGGTTTTTTTTTTTTTTTTTTTTTTTTTTTTTAATGTCTGTTAAGCTTATGGGACTTAACTACGGGGTCACCAGTCCCTAAACTTACAAACTACTTATCAATGACCTTATACTAAGGACGGCACAAATATCCATGCCCGAGGGGGAATTCGAACCCCCGACCGTAGTGGCCGTGCAGACCGTGACTGGAGCGCCTCAGTCCCCTCGGCCACCGCGGCCGGCGGGGTAGGATTGAACTGCCAATCATTGTTCAAGATGTAAGAATGAGCAAAAATGTTATTTAAAGATATACTAATGATGTGGCAAACCAACGATTCACCGGCCCTCCCGTTACTTTTGCGTAATGATAAGACTGTAGCAATGAAGTATAATCTAGTACATATTTAGTTGATGATGTAGAGCTTCTTTTTTATGTTTGTATAGGTTATGGGACTTAACTACGGGGTCATCAGTCCCTAAACTAACAAACTACCTATGAACTAGCTAAGATTAAGGACGCCACAAATATCCATGCCCGAGGGGGGATTCGAACCCCCGACCGTAGTGGCTGTGCTGACCGTGACTGGAGCGCCTCAGTCTCCTCGGCCACCGCGGCCGGCGAGCTTCTTTATTGCCACGTAAAGAGCCACGTTTTGTGTATCTAAGCCTGCCCGGTAGCTTTCTGGATGTCATATCGTTTTAATTCGTAACATTACTTCCACCCATGTCAACCAACAACATGACAGTTTCGTCCAATTGCAGGACTCCCGTGTTATCCATGCTTAGCGTCGCCACACTAACCTCTTTTATCAACTACTAGCTTAAAGCCGCGGCTCCGCTCGCGTGTTGGTTGATTAAGATAGATAAGCTATCTTTCAGTAGTGTGCTATGAGACTGGTTTTGAAGGATGAAATGAATTACAATACCTTATTTAGAAACAAACATTTTAATCACTTGATGTAATGCGCGAAACGTCAAATCGATATTTCTTAAAGAGATGTATTAAAATAAATTTCTTTTTTACTGCTTTATTTATTTATTCTTATATTTCCTTATTCGTATGCTTATCCTTACAAAGAAAGAGATGAAGACATTGTAGCATGCATACACCAAAGATATGGTCTGTGGCATCACCTTTCGCTGTATGTAACCTCCTTGCTATAGAGTCACAAATGTCATCGCTGGCCTTCAGTCCGATTTTTTTTTTTTTATAATTTGACGACCTTCAACCACCACATCTTCCACCCCCTTATAGCTATCGGTATGGAACTGCTATGGTGTACAACGGGAGACTTCGGACAACAATTACACACAGACCATTCGTTTGTGTTCTGTAGTTTTCTCTGCAGAATGAAATATTAACACACACACATCGAATTTTATATACACCGATAACTTTCAATCCCAATTTACTCCAACCTTTTATCATTTCAACTCTCAAGCAACAATACAACCAATAAAACCATTTTCGAGGAGTAAATATAATTTTCAAAGAGTAATTATTGTTCCGCATTTCGCGTTATATTCATCAAATTACTAAATATCTATCAGATCGCTATAAAATCACGCCTAAAACCCGCCTCAGGTATAAATTAGTAACTGTACAAATATTTAAGTCTCTGCGTCTTGTCGTGCGGACGTGATAAGCGCACACCGAACAGACATTCTCATTAATATAGATATAGATAAATAGCTATTCGATCGCCACAAAACCGTGCCTAAAGCCTTCCCCGGGTAGACATTAGTAACTGTACAAATTTTTAGCTCTTTATGTTTTGTGGTTCAGACGTGATACCTTCACATATATAGATATAGATATCTGATTAATCTGTTTCTCAGCGTCAGTAGACTCTTTGCAAATGAAATGATACTAATAAAGTTCGTATAATCATATGCTTCCAAATTTATTCCTTGACACTTTGATACTAATGCCGTACTGCTTGCCACTGTTAACCAATGACTGAAATCGCAGGCTTCAGTTTTATACAGAGACGATATTAATAAAGTTGCACCGTGGTACGACAGGTACCTTAATTCGCAAGGAGATTATGTCCAAAACAGCTTGACAGTGTACCTTTAAAATATGTATAAAAGTCTGGTTTATTCAAATTTGTAATATCTTATATCAAACCGTGTGCTATTTTGTGGATAGTCCTCGTATTCATGATAGCGTTGTGGGGTACGCTGCAAGAGAAATGTGTGCGTCATGGTCTGTCTTAATGTTAAATTTCCTAGTGCATAAATTATTAGATAAAGGAACTGATGTATTACATCTTACTAAAATTACCTTCAGAAAAACCCGTCGAGGTGAATTCAGAAAGACTATCGCACGTACAGAAGCTGACTGTACTTCCTGAACAGTACTGGCCGCTCGGAATGGCTGCGTGTTCTAAAGCGTGATGCTACGACCTGGGCAGCCGCCGGAGGTCCGAGTGTGTGTTATCCTTAAATTAACTTACGCTAAGGACAGCAATCCGCGTAAGAGAGCGTGGCTATTCCTGCGCGTCAGAATGTACATCGTCTCCTTGTGTCCCTTGCTGGACAGAGCATCCAAACGCACATCATCAGGAACTCCACTAACTCCTGTTTTTTATGATCTATTTATTTTATGATGAAAGCTGTATAATTGCTACCTTACAAGAGGAGGGCGAAAAGAAATTTGGTTACATTTACTCTACAACATTTCCAGATAATACGTTTTTGTAGTATTGCAACGAGCAGAATAAAATAAAAAAATAAAGTACTGTCCTTTGAGAGACCGACAACCTGGATGAACCGGTCTACAGCAGTGAATATAATACAGGGTGTTACAAAAAGTTACGGTCAAACTTTCAGGGAACATTCCGCACACACAAAGAAAGAAAATATTTTATATGGACATGTGTCCGGAAACGCTTAATTTCCATGTTAGAGTTCATTTTATTACTTATTCAAATCACATTAATCATGGAATGGAAACACACAGCAACAGAACGACCAGCGTGACTTGAAACACTTTGTTACAGGAAATGTTCAAAATGTTCTCCGTTAGCGAGGATACATGCATCCACCCTCCGTCGCACGGAATCCCTGATGCGCTGATGCAGCCCTGGAGAATGGCGTATTGTATCACAGCCGTTCACAATACGAGCACGAAGAGTCTCTACATTTGGTACCGGGGTTGCGTAGACAAGAGCTTTCAAACGCCCCCATAAATGAAAGTCAAGAGGGTTTAGGTCAGGAGAGCGTGGAGGCCATTGAATTGGTCCGCCTCTATCAATCCTTCGGTATTGTTGAGAAGCGTACGAACACGTCGACTGAAATGTGAGGAGCTCCATCGTGCATAAACCACATGTTGTGTCTTACTTGTAAAGGCACATGTTCTAGCAGCACAGGTAGAGTATCCCGTATGAAATCATGATAACGTGCTCCAGTGAGCGTAGGTGGAAGAACATGAGACCCAATCAAGACATCACCAACAATTCCTGCCCAAACGTTCACAGAAAATCTGTGTTGATGTCGTGATTGCACAATTGCGTGCGGATTCTAGTCAGCCCACACATGTTGATTGTGAAAAATTACAATTTGATCAAGTTGGAATGAAGCCTCATCCGTAAATAGAACATTTGCACTGAAATGAGGAGTGACACATTGTTGGATGAACCATTCGCAGAAGTGTACCCGTGGAGGCCAATCAGCTGCTGATTGAAGTACAGTACAAACTAACGAAACAATTTGGTATTTTGACAACTGTCTGCACGAATTATTTCAATTTACATTTAAAGAGAAATACTAAAATGAGCTCTAACATGGAAATTAAGTGTTTCCGGACACATGTCAACATAACATATATTCTTTCTTTGTGTTTGAGGAATGTTTCGCCGCGGTGGAGTTGCTGAGCGGTCTAAAGCGTCTCGCTGCGGAGCGCGCGGTTGCTCGCCGTGGAGGTTCGAGTCCTCCCTTGGGCATGGGTGTGTGTGTTTGTACTTAGGTTAGTTTACCTAGGTTTAAGTAGTTTGTAAGCTACGGACTGATGACCACGCAGTTTGGTCCGATAGATTTACAAACATTTGGACATTTTTGAAGGAATGTTTCCTGAAAGTTTGGCCGTACCTTTTTGTAACACCCTGTATATGCAAGTAAAACGTTAGACACAAGTACGAACAAAAAGCCACAAACAGCAATTCTCTACACACACTGGTCATAAGGCAGAAACCGTTAAACTAATATTCTGTTAATATGAAAGAATAACAACGGCAGGATCAGAAGTGGCATCTGTTCCGAACATACACACACATAATAATATATATATATATATATATATATATATATATATATATATATATATTATCGACAAATCTGAATATTTCTAGGAAACAAAGCAAGAAGACAATAAACGCCTTCAGTGAACTTATCCACTGGAGACAAAAAGGAAAGTACTGTATGTAAAAACGCCAAACAATAAACACGTTATACAAATTGTAACTGATACATTCAACGCTAGATCGTAGTATCTCACACATATAGAATTTTCACATCCCTGTCAACTGAGGGAAATGAATTTGTGTGTGGGACACACTGGTCACGTAGGTCACGAAAGGGTCTAACTGCTATCTTCCGTTCTTCCTTCCTATCTTCCGCATACACCGGTACGGTCAGAAGTGCACCTTTACACGCTGTGTCCGAGAAAGTGTGTACATAGGATCACCTATGGGGCGGTCGTGTGGTGGAAGAAGGTAGAACAGCAGGTTGCTGCTAAGG
Organism: Locusta migratoria; assembly: GCA_026315105.1. Taxonomy (NCBI): domain Eukaryota; kingdom Metazoa; phylum Arthropoda; class Insecta; order Orthoptera; family Acrididae; genus Locusta; species Locusta migratoria. Next base: position 26,039,795 of record CM048755.1, on the reverse strand, counting down.
AGCTTGGTAAGGTGCAGAGATTAGCCTGCTTAGCCATAACAGGCGGAATTAGCAGCACACCAACTGCTGGGATGGAAACCATGTTGGATATGCCCCCGTTACTCCTTTGAGTCAAGATGGAGGCAGCGGCTAGTGCATACAGACTCAAAACTGGCAAAAACTGGAACTCTCTGGGATATCCAGAATCACACACTAAAATAGTGAGTGAGGTAAATATAGGAAAGGTTGGGGAAATGCCAGTCGACTATATTATAACCCCATACTGCTTCAACAAGCCTTTCAATATAACAATTGGAAGTAGCGAACAGTGGAAGAAAATAGTTCGACACCGTACGGGGGATGTTGTCTGGTTCACTGACGGGTCAAAATCAGATCAAGGCGTTGGGGCCGGGGTATACGGGGTGCAGCCAAGACTGGAGGGCGTCATCTCTCTAGGGAAACTGGCCTCAGTATTCCAGGCCGAAATCACTGCTATCAGGGCGTGTGTGGAGGAGAACTTGCGTAGGTGCTACAAAGATTGTAGCATCTATATCTATTCAGACAGCCAGGCAGCCCTGAGATCACTGGCAGCTCCTGCAACAAGGTCTAAAGTTGTTGCAGAATGTCACAGGGTTCTGGTGGAGCTAGGGGAAAGCAATAGAGCAAACCTATTGTGGGTCCCTGGCCACTCGGGGATCAGTGGCAACGAACATGCCGACAGATTAGCCAGGATGGGGAGACTCCATTTATTGGACCGGAACCTGTCCTGACAATCACCAGGCAATGATCAAATTGGAGCTACGTAACTGGCTCAGAAGACAGCACGTAGAATATTGGACCAAAGTCTATCAACAAAAACATGGCTAGGTAATGATGCCAAAGTCATTTTTTTTTTAAATAAGCTCTGCAATCCTGGGCCTGAACAGGACAGAGATTAGACTCATGGTTGGATTGCTGACAGCCCATGGGAATTTAAAAAAAACACCTACATGGGAATAACAGAAGAGGACCCTAAATGTAGGATCTGGGATGACGGTGATGAAACTGCAAACATCTAATCTTAGAATGCATTGCATTGGAGAGTAATAGGCACAGAACTATTGGGACAACCAGACCCGAAGAAATTGTGTCTAATAAAGACCTGGTAAAGGGACTCCTTGCACTGTTCAAGGGCATTGGTTGGCTTTACTAGATATACAGGGAGCGACACCGCACAATAAACTTAGTTTCGGTGCGGGCAGTGGCGGGTTGGACCAAGACTGTTTTGGCTTCCCTGAGAAAATCAAATCAAATCAAATGTCTACATCCTTAACCACTTCTTCGATCTGAAAAATCCGAAAAGAATAACAATCTTTACGTGATGGCTACAATTTTAATGATGAGCTCTCGGCTACGGAACGTTTGACAGGCAGCTCAGCTCCCTGACGGAAGTGTAAATGGAGCAGAGCTCTTTTATGCGCGGGGTCCTAGGTGCTCCTCGGAGGCTCGGCCTACGAGAGCGCGCCATTCTCACGTGAACAGCCATCAGCTGCCTTGTTATCTTCATACCGAAGGGGAACGTCAATCACGACAACCTGCGGGGAAAAAAATACAGTGTGTACGTGCGTGGGCGTAGGCCCGGGCGGCCACCCGCACAAGTGTCGGCGGGCACTCCATCAGGCGCCCCGCGGGAGGCGCACGCGCGTGGGAACGCCGCTAAAAAACACCCGTCATCACGACACCGCGTCACACTACTGTCCAGCTACGCTATTAATAACGAGTTCCTCGATTTTAGAAAGACCTCTTACAGCGTGCCACATTGCCGATTCCTAACAAAGGTGCCACCTTGCCGAATACCTTCCCAGATATGTCATTGGCTCTCACACTTTGTAAGTCATACAACCCGTAGTCCTCGACTGCGTGTGTTCGTTAGAGATGAGGGTATCATCAAGAATGACCAATAGTTTTGCATTCTGTCTATAGAAATGAATTTATGGACATAGCGAATACCAATCTACAACTGAAGACGTGGATGGAAGAAGGGCGTAAGTCAGGTTGCGTCATTTTTCGGTAAATTGCGTATACACACTCCCTGGTGGCTGTTCTTCACCATAGTGTCAATAGATAGCATGCGACGTGCTACATCTACATACATACTCCGCAATTCACCGTAAGGTGCGTGGCGGAGGGTACACTGTACCACTACTAGGCATTTCCTTTCCTATTCCACTCCCAAATAGAACGAGGAAAAAGCGAATGCCTATATGCCTCCGTACGAGCCCTAATTTCTCTTGTCTTTGTGATCATGACGCGAAATGTAAGTAGGCGGCAGCAAGATCGTACTACACTCAGCTTCAAATTCCGGCCCTCTAAATTTCCTCAACAGAAATTCACGAAAATAACGTCGTCTTTCCTCCAGCGATCCCCAATTGAGTTGCCCAAGCATTTCCGTGACACTCGCGCATTGCTCGAACATACCAGTAACAAACCTAGCTGCTCGCCTCTGAACTGCCTCTATGTCTTCCTTTAAACTGATCTGCAGCGGGTCCCAAACACTTGAGCAATACTCAAGACGTGGTCGTACAAGAGTTTTATACGCGGTCTCCCTTACAGGTGAAGTACACCTTCCCAAAATTCTCCCAATAAACCGAAGTCGGCTGTCCGCCTTAGTCACAACTGTCCTTACATGTTCGTTCCATTTCATATCGCTCTGCAATGTGCTATTTTGAGTTGCGCCGTTTTTGGAAATATTGCTCGTTCTTGACATGCGGTGAGCTAGTGCTTAGCAGAAGCGGAATGGCGGATGCAAGAGTAGTGTCAGTCTGGTGAATACATTGGTATTTTAAAGAGTTGTAGGAATAACCCTTCCCCCTTTTTAGTAGTTGATGGAAAATCCTTACTATCTGACTAGTCTTCTGTTCTCAGCCCAGTGCCATTTACAACACCACAAGCAAAAGGACTTAATTTTTCAATTCAAAAGTATGTCATATTATTTTAATCTCCTGAAGGAATTGTATCAGGAAGACAGAGTTATAACGTTACTTGACACTTTTCAGTTACTGAAGGATGTAAGATTTGTAGGTACTTTCGGTAGTATTCCAATCCAAATCAAATCAAATGTTTGTAGATATAATGGGACTTAGCTACGGGCTCATCAGACCCTAAACTTACAAACTACTTATGAACTAGCTAAGACTAAAGACGGCGTAAATATCCATGCCCGAGGAGGGATTCGAACCCCCGACCGTAGTGACCGTGCAGAACGTGACTTTCACGTGATTCGTGATCCCATCGGCCACTGCGGCCGGCTATTGCAATCCCTTATGTAGGCATTAAACCTGAAAAATTAAAAGATGTTAAAGAATTGCTAAGATTTCTAAGCACAGATACACGTGCATGGTTTGAGAATATTTTCCAGAAGGCTGATTCTGTGTGAGTAGGAAATTCTTTAGAAAGAGGCTCTAATGATATGTTGTGACCTATAAAACTTGTCTACATGCTTGTAAGTAAATAAAAGCAAATGTAAATAAAACGAAATTGCAATGAAAATATTTCTTGAAAATGGAATAAGGGCGTAACTCCAAAATAAAAAATAAAATAAAAAACTGCAGTCAATGCTCAAAGATTAAAATGTTATTATTTTCATATTATGAAATAATCAAGATTATAGCTAAGTACAATACTTCAAAATTTTATCTTTCTGATAAAAGCGTTTCGTATTGTGAGTCTTTAAACTCATTCTTCTCAGAAGTGAGTTTTTTGAGTTACGCCCTTCTTCCATCCATGTCTTCAACTGTATTTTGATTACGTTGAGGTGTACTGGAAGGTGTGGTAGTTGGCTGTCTATTGCAGGATACAAGACGACTTAAAGAGACCACGGATTTACTTCAAACTTTGTACATGTTTAGTGAACCATTGAAATAACTTTATGTGCAAGTAATAAGGTGCACTCTGGAAATTCAGAGGAAATCGCAAGAGAAGTGTTACGTGTAAATTATGCAGCTTATTTATCTACGCATAGGGGCCGGATGTAAGAGTTCTTGGTAAACGGGGAGTCAATCAATCTACCTGAAAGAAGAAAGAAGAAAACAAAGTGGTAAGCTTTCAAGCTTTCTGAGACTAACGTGGAAGAGGTGACGGCTCAACTCACACTCAAACATAATTTTTTAAATATATTTTCATCAAGAGTCATATTATTTAATCTATAAGACGTTTGTAAGGCAATATAAGAAAAACACACACACGTGTATTTTTGCATGAAATGTCATTAATTTCATATATTTTTTTTAGAATTAAATATTGTAATTAAATTTAATTATTAGAACAGTTTTTTATTACAGAGGACGGCTAGCCCGCCGAACAAACGCGTTGATCTACCACGCAGGTATATCCACACTGAACTCTAACGTTTCGCATCAACGCATAGAAACATAAGCTACATAACTGTCACGCAAAACGTCTCTTGCGATTTTCTCGGAATTGAGAGAATTGAGTAGTGCACCTTACAACTTGTACATCACGTTGTTTCAATGAGCTTCTAAAGGTGTATAGCCGGCCGCGGTGGCCGAGGGGACTGAGGCGCTCCAGTCACGGTCTGCACGGCCACTACGGTCGGGGGTTCGAATCCCCCCTCGGGCATGGATATTTGTGCCGTCCTAGTTCGTAAGTAGTTCATAAGTAGTTTGTAAGTTTAGGGACTGATGACCCCGTAGTTAAGTCCCATAAGCTTAACAAACATTTGAAAATTTCTAAAGGTGTATAAATTTTGAAGGAAATTCGTGATCCCACCGTTGTGGCCGACAGACAGTTAAATACACTGAATTTAATCGTATCGAGTTTTTTTGAACAAAACAAATTCTGCTTTGTTCGGAAAACTTGTCTATATGAATCTTATATACACTAAATAACACAGTTATAGGAACACTTTCTGGAACCCCGTAATTTTGATCCAGAATGATTTTTAAGTTTGAAATCTGCCTCAAGCTGTCCGTACCGTCCTCTGTGATAGTGTGCAGTTGGGTACGTCTGAGGCTCCATGTGCGGATTGCGCGGCCATTCCCACAGGAGGTTCAAGTCCTCCCTCCATAATGGGTGTGTGTGTTGTCCTAAACAAAGGTTACTTTAAGCAGTTTGTATGTCTAGGGACATACCATCTCAGTAGATTCGTCACTTAGATTTAGACAAACTTTTGAATTTGTTTTGTAATTGTGTGTGACGTCATCCGCGGATTTCGCCACTTTTCAAACAATACTTGGTCGAGAAATCCGAAAGTGCCACAGGTAAGAACGGATTGTGATTTTTAAGGTGGATTTATGACGTCACTTTGGCAGACTTGAACGTATACCTCAGAGACAGGATGAACACAGAAGGGGGAGGCGTGTTTATAGCGATAAAAATACTATTGTATCGAATAAAATTAGCAGAGATCCAGAATGTGAATTAATTTGTGCGAAGCTCAGTGCAAACGTGGCGCAAAATGTTCACTGGTAGTCTATATAGACAACTCGACTCAGCAGCAGTAACGGCGGAACATCGGAGGAAAAACTTGTAAAATATTTATCATAGGTTTCCTAATCATGTTATAGTTTTAGAAGAGGATTTTAAGTTACCGGTTGGAGGCGAGGAGACTAATGTATTTATGACGCGTGGCAGAGGCAGGGACAGAGAATCGAGCAATATTGTACTTAGTGCCTTATCCGAAAATTATCTCGACCATTTAGAGATCCGACTCGTGGAGCTAACGTCTTTGACCTGCTTATGACAAATAGATGCGAAATTTACGATTCAGAGGAGAACTAGGAACCGGCTATCATAAGAGCGTTACAGCATCAAAGAATACAGCAGTAAACTGAAATATCAAGAAAGATTGGAAGATTTTCCTGTTTAGCAAATGCGAAAAGGGACATATTTCAAAATAGTTGATTGCCCAACATGAAAGTGCTGACAGTGTTGAGCATCTATGGACGAAGTTCAAGAATTCCGTACAATAAGCGTTAAATAAGTTTGCCGGTTAAAATTACGAAAGATGAGAAAGCTTCACCGTGGTTCAACGACCGAATTGGGAAACTCTTACGAAAGCAAAGAAAACTTCACTGCAAATGTAAACGTAGACAAAGTCTTGCAGACAAGGAAAAGTTAAACAATGACAAAATGTGTGAAAGAAGCGCTATGCGAGAAGCGTTAACCGATTTTGAGAGCAATGTTTTGTGTACCGACTTGGTAGAAAATCTTAAGAAATTTTGGCCCTACGTTAGATCAAGAAACTGATCGAAACCAAATCTCCTGAACTCTGTTTCCGCATTGGCGTTGAAACATAGGATGACACACAAAAGGCCCAAATATTGAAGTCTTTTTCCAAAGATGTTTCACAGAGGAAGATTGCACAGTAATTCGTTCTCTAAACCATTGCACAAACGACAAAATGCCAGATATTGAAATAGAAGTCAGAGGGATAGAAAAGCGATTTAAATCGCTCAACAGAGGAAAGATCGCTGGACCTGATGGAATACCATTTCGATTTTATACCGAGTACGCGAAGGAACTTGCCCCCCCCCCCCCCCCTCTGGCAGCAGTGTACCGAAGGTTTCTAGAGGCGCGAAAGGTTCCTAAGGATTGGACAAAGCGCAAGTCATTCTAGTTTTTAAGAAGGGTCGTCGATCAGATGCCCAGAATTATAAACCTATATCTCTGACGTCAATTGGTTGCTTAAGTTTGGAACACATTTATGTTGTGGCGTAAAGTCAGCGCCACACGCCAGATGCACGAGAACGATCGTGAAGAAGGCAGCGGACGACCGGCAGCCAATCACACGCCGGCGCCGCGCCTCCTGGAGGGAGAAACCTAGATGCGCGCCCTCTACAGGCTGCTATATCTAGGCGTCTGGACGAGCCCGTCTGAACTCGGCTCCGAAATAGGCAGTCACTAGCTAGCAACAAGGAAGCAAGGCCGCGAGAAGAGAGAAGAGTAGAGACATACTTTATAAAAGTTGAGTATCTTTGTACAGTTCAGTAAATAAAACTTGTGTTACTAATTTATATAGTTGTTTTAGCTGTCCACGCATCCAGATAGAACTTTACCTGGAAGACAGGCAAGGAAAGAACTAAGCAGAAGCTGACCAGGACGACAAAACATTTTATGTTCGAGTTTGTGACATTTCCAGAGGGCCGGCCGCGGTGGCCGAGGGGACTGAGGCGCTCCAGTCACGGTCTGCATGGCCACTACGGTCGGGGTTCGAATTCCCCCTCGGGCATGGATATTTGTGCCATCCTTAGTATTAGCTAGTTGATAAGTAGTTTGTAAGTTTAGGGACTGATGACCCCCGTAGTTAAGTCTCATAAGCTATACAAACATTTGAAACATTTTCATTTCCAGAGGCCGGAAATCTCCTTTATGAGAATCAACAATGTTTGTGAAAACGATCATGTGGAACCCTCTCGCGCTATTCTTCCACGACACCTAGATGTTATACCATCCCAGGTAGGTGACGTGTTTCTTGACTTCCGCGGGGCGTTCGATACCGTTCCGTGTCGTGCGAGCATATGGAATATCAGACCAACTGTGTGACTGGACTGAGGCGTTTCTAGCTATCAGAGCGCAGCATGCCATTGTCAATGGAGAGAAGTTTTCAGGCGTTAAAATGATTTTCACAATATATAAATAAATGACCTCGATACTGGCAAACGGTAGCGAGATGCAGGATAATCTGCAGCGTATCGACGCATGGTGCGAGGAATGGCAATTGAACGCCGACATAAACAACTGAAAAGTGCTGCGTTTACATAGAAGAAAGATCCTCTACTATATAATTTCGCAATATCAGAACAAACACTGCAGGCAATTACTTCCATAAAATATTCTGAGAGTAAACATAGGGAACGATTTGAAATGGAACGACTATATAAAATTAATCTTGGGTAAGACAGATGTCAGGCTGGGATTCTTTGGAAGTATACTCAGGAAGTGTAGTCCGTCAACAAAGGATTTATTTATGGTTATACGAAAACACTTGAACATGTACGGTCCATTTATATTTCTCCAGGTGACGAGCTTAGACAAGAAACAGCTTACATCAATTTTAATGTTCATTAGTTACAAAATAAATATTCAAATAAACAGTGAAATCGAAATCATAATATATGTCAAACAAAGAGAGTAGCTTACAAAACACTCGTTCGGCCAGCGCTAAACTATTGCACATCAGAGTGCGATCCGTACTATGAAGGATTAATGGAAGACATAGAGAAGATCCAACGTTTCGTTACGTGCTGATTTAGTAAGCGCGAAAGCTCCACCGATAATTAGGTAACTCCAGTGGCAGACGTTGCAAGAGAGACGTTCTGTATCGTGATACAGGCTTCTGACGAAGTTCTGAGACTACACGTAAGGCATTTCGAAAAGTCAAGAATATATTGATTCTTCCTATGTACATCTCGCGAAACGACCACGTAGCCTAGATAAAAATTAGAGATATTGGGACCCACACGGAGGCATACTGGTAATCGTTTCTCGCGCTAACCATACGCGACTGGAACAGCAAGAGGAAGTGAGAACGGTACATCAAGCATCCTCCACCATATACCGTGAGGTAGCTTGCGGAGTATGGATGTAGAATGAAAAAGTAAACATAAAAAGGAAAAGCATCCAGGTCCTAACAGAATCAGTTTCTGTACAGAATTTGCCACTGAGTCATCACTCGTTTTAATAAAATCACTAATACCTGCAACAAAGCGCTGTGCCTAGTTGTTGAAAGAAAGCACAGGTCTCATCCCTTACGACAGAACCTAGCAGAAGTTTTCCACAAAACCAACGTCCAGTCTCGCTGACCTGAAAATATGTCCTAAGATTCTACAGTGTAAGGTCATCCATATAACCACTAAAAGAAGCTCGTTAAACTTCATTTGCACGATAAATCAGTCAAAACTATAGACCGTAAATTCAACTAAATACCTAGGAGTAACAATTACGAACAACTTAAATTGGAAAGAACACATAGAAAATATTGCAGGGAAGGCGAACCAAATACTGCACTTCGTTGGCAGAACACTTAGAAGATGCAACAGTTCTACTAAAGAAACTGCCTACATCACACTTGGGCGTCCTATTGGAGTATTGTTGCTCCACAAAGTGGGACTGACAGACGATTTAGAGAAAGTTCAGAGAAGGGCAGCTCATTTTGTATTATCGCGATGTAGGGGAGAGAGTGTCACCGAAATGATGCACGAGTTGGGGTGTAAATCATTAAAACAAAGTCGTCACTCGTTGCGACGGAATTTATTTGCAAATTTTTTTTCAGGACTTTCTCTTCCGAATGCGAACATACTTTGTTAGCACCCACATACATAGGTAGATATGATCATGAAAATAAAATAAGAGAAATCAGATCGAAAACGGAAAGATTTAGGTGCTCCTTTTTTCCCGCGAGTTATTAGAGAATGGAACTGTAGAGAAACATTATAAAAGCGGTTCGATGAACCCTCTGCCATGCACTTCAATGTGACCTGCAGAGTTCCCTCCGCCTCCAAGGACGAGGTGGAGATTCTAGCGTACCCTGAGGACCTAGCTCTCGACGGTACATCAGAAACGATGGATATCGACGCAACAGCCTCTCCAGCAGTGCCTGCAAGTGATCCTGATGTATAAAATCCCTCATTAGCACCTCATGTCTTCCCATCCCATCCTTCAGTGGAATCGCTGTGGATTTTTCCGACACCTGGCTGAATTACGCCAACTCTTAAGCGCAACACTTGCTTTCTGCATTGCTCTCCAGGAGACCTGGTTTCCAGCACTGCGGACCCCTACCCTGTATAACAGAGTTTCAGATGGTGTCTGCGTTTATATCCTTAAATCTGTTTATAGTCAACCTGTGGCTCTTCAAGAGTCCCTATATGCCATCAATCGACGTGGACGGTCAGTAGTCTTTCTCTGGACTCCATGACACGTTGGGATAAATGAAAATGAGCTCGCTGATAGGTTAGCGAAGGATGCTATCCATAAACCTACACTGGATATAGGTATCCCAGCTAACGACCTCCGTTCGAAGTTACACTATCGAGTTCTTGAGCTGTGGAATGCAGATTTGCGTTCCCTCCAAACAGCTAACAAGTTACGGGCGATAAAGGAGACAAGGAACGTGTGGAGGTCCTCTATGCGGACTCTCCGCAGGGATTCCGCCGTCCTCTGCCGACGCCGTATCGGCCATACTTGTCTGACGCACGGCTACCTTCTGCGTCTCGAGACCCTACTCTGTGTCAATGTGGTAAGAATTTGACAGTCGCTCTCATCTTAATCGAATGCCCTTCTTTCGCTGCGCTAGGCAGACTTTTAATCTCCCTGACCCCCTACACCTTGTTTTAGGTGACAATGCCGCTGCAGCTGATTCTGTTTTAAATTTTATTCGTATCAGTGGATTATACAATTCCATCCGATGTTCTGATGTTTCTTGTCTGCAATTTCTCTATTTTCTCTGCAACTGCTTGTTTTCTTTTTTTATGCAGGTGATTTTAATGTGTTACAGTGACTGAACGTACTTTTATTTCTGTGAACTCGCGGCCTAGGCAATCTGGTATTTTCTTTAAAAAAATTTCTTCTTTCTTCCCCTTTTATTAGCTTCTTTCATTTCTGACATCTCCCATCTACGGTTTGATGTAGTTTAGCAGTTTATGTCCCATTTTAGCGATATTTTATGTCATCTCTGTGACTGGAAAAATGGACTGATGACCATAGTAGTTTAGCCCCTTTAAAACCCCAACCCAATCAACCAACTTGTAGAGTATTTATATAGAATAGAAGGTCATCAGATATAATATTGTATCTTCAATAGATTAGTTTTAAACTAATTTATGCCTGTCAATATGAATTCTGAAACCATAGGCCATGCGAAACCGATATTAGCGTTTTTCACGCATGACACTCTGAAAACCACGGATCACGACAGTCAAGGACGTGGAATGTTTCTTGACTTCCGAATAGGGTTGACTGTGTGCCACACCAACGACTGTTATCAAAAGTGTGAGAATATGCTGGATGAAATCATATGTATGACTGAACTGGGGATTAATTGGTAGGGAGGACGCAGTATTCTCTCTTAGATGGAGAATAACTGTAGACCTAAATCAGGGCGCGCTTCAACGAAGTGTATCGAGACCTGTATAAAAATTGTAATGGATATTGATATTATATAGAAGTGATTCAGAGCTTGGCAACTGGCTTTAAATTATTAAATATTTAAAATTGTGCAATACACGAAATGAAAAAAAATAGTACCTTATGATTACAATATCAGAGAGACAACTGCAGACTGTCAGGTCATACAAATATCCCCTGTAACAATTTATAGGGATACGAAATGAAATGACCACATAAGTTCAGTCGGGGGAAATGCAAATCGTCGAACTCCGTTCATTGGCAGGATTGTAATCATTTTACACAGAAGTAACCTTTTAAATCATATGTACTTCGCATTTTAGATTATTGGGACACAGTCCACACAGAACAGAGGCTATTTTAGCGTGTACAAATAAGGGAAATACTAATAGTTACATGTTTTTAAATAAGTAAAGCACACAGCCAATCAGTTGCAAGAACCTTATTATTAGCCTTGACCCAGGTTTTCATACCTGTAAGCATATCTTCTTCAAAAGATATAGAATTTATCTGTATTCATTGTTTTCCTTTTGACGTCCTTGTGTTTTTTGCAGCCTTTCATTCTTTGGCAGGTAGCAGTTTTACAATGTTGAAAGTCGTTGTTATCAGCTACTGTATGCTTGAGATCAATGAAGTACACAGACAGTCAATCACAGAAGCTTCATTATTAGTCTTTACACAGGTTTCGATAACTCTATTGGCATCTTCTTCAGAAGAAATATTGTTTTTAAGTTTTTTCATAGTTATTGATAGCAGCCATGATGAAGATCGTGAAATACCCACCTCTCGAAGTATCTAAGGTTGTAACAAAATACGAGGACGACAAAAGAAATTAAATCTATGATTATGAGTAAATTAACAGTCTTTAAGTTACGTAAAATGAGATGTGTTATTACTATGGGATATTTAAATACTAACGCTAAAAACATCTTCTGAATATTTACTGATACAATAATTACAGGACAAGTAATTGAAATATATAATTTTTACTTTGGTACACATGGGTCAGAATTTTCGGTTTACGGGTTTCATAGTATTTAGGGATAACAAATAAACATTGAAATTTAATGAATTAGTAACACACCCTTTATTCACACCCAATGTTTGTTTCAAAAGTACTGATTTCTGTAGAAAAATCCGAAGAAAATATTTATCTTAAACAAAACAAAAAGATAGCTGTTAAGAACCAAACATTCATATCGTCGGCACCAAACTCACAATAGCATATCAAAATAACCTTCGACCCGAATTTTGAAATGAGATACAGGGTGAAACTTCAAGCTACCTGGAATTAGCCAACAACCAGAAACATGGCAACTTGTACTTTATTGGTCTAACCAGATTGTGGGTTACAGGTTTGTTTGAATACGGGAGGGCGTCACAGGAAATCTGAATTGACAGCCACTTGAAGACTGACGTCAATTATCCCGGGAAAAAATACTTAAAAAGTTTCAAGAACCATTATTAAATGAAGGACCTGGAGATATACTTCAACTCCTACGTGCAGATCGCGAAGGGACGCCGAAGACAAGATTAGACTAATTACAGCTCTCGCAGAGGCATTTAAGATGTCATCCTTCCTGGTCTTCATACGCGTTTCAAATAGAAAGAAACCCCAATTTGTGGCACAAGGCCATGTACGCTCTGCTATACAGTTCACAGAGGCTTGCACCGTACATGTAAATTTGGGAATAATGACTAATTACGAAGAGCGTAAAATGACGAATTTGTTAAATTATTCAGGAAACTGACGTTATATCAATTTCCTCACATCTCTAACAACCAGTCGTGTGTTTAAATCCCACATAGAACTTTCTGCCACACTTTTTGTAAGAAAATCAAGTTTCGGAACCTCCTGTATCTAACTGCTATATTCTGCAATTGGGAACACGTGTCAGGTAAATATTTTTCATGTATCATCCCACTAGTACTTTTTATATACCATTAACTTATTTTCCGGCCCCGGCAGAGGTGGTACTATACTAACACACTGGACTCGCATTCGTGAGGTCGGTGGTTCAAATCAACCTCAAATCAATCAATCCATATCAGGTTTTCAGTGATTTCCCTAAATCACTCAAGGCAAATAAGGGGATAGTTCCTTTCAAAGGGCACGGTGGATTTAATTCCCCATCCTTAAGCAAAAATCCAAGCGCGATCTTCTTCTGTAATGGCCATGCTGTCAAAGGATATTAAACGCTAAGCTTTCCCCGTTCTTGTTTTCCGATATGTCAAAAACCTTAAGATTAAATTAAAAATGGGAATGTTCGTAAGATGACTTTTGTCTTGCAGTCCTCTCGATGATTTCAACGATGCCGAGATTGTCTTCAGTCCTGGAATGGAGTAAGTAAAGTATTCCTGGAGGTCCAATATTATTGTTTTACTGACATTATTTATTTTTATTCCTTTCATTTTAAAATGTTGTTGTAATTCGTTTCCTTTCTCCAGAAAACTTCGTATTGCTCAAAATTCATTGTCATTTAATGATGAAATTAATCATTCTCTGAATTTAACATCTTACACGTCCCCTTGGAGTAAAATGACTGAAAAATGATTATTTTAACAACTGTTGTTTTTACTTCTCAGACTTATGAAATGAACAGTCTGTACACTGCTCTGACATAATTACAATTTAACTTTTTAGAAATACCATGATTGACTCTCATTGCGACGCAGAAGTTTAAACTTCGCCTCAAAAGTGCCTACACGTTTCCTCTGTAATGGTGCAAAAGGGTGGCGCTCTACAACGTCATTCTCGGGCCCGGCAACACTTCAAAAAGGAAGATTACAGATCATACGAAAAGAAAGTAAGAGCATAGAATTTCATGGGGGAGGAAGGTGAACAAATGATACCACAATGTCATCAAATTTCGACTCAGTTTTATCCAACACCGCCTTGGACACATCACATTTCAATTAATTAATTTATTTTTCTTTTTATTTATTTATTTATTTGCTTGTGTCACAGAACTTAAACGGCAACTCCAGCCGTTGAAATCAGGCAGTTTTGTGATAGGTGGCCGAAAAAAAAACATTTCAGTCACGCCTCACACTCAAAACCAGCACGAAACGACCTTAGGAGGTGGCATAAAGTGTGGTAACTGAACCACCCCTTCCTTTGGGGCAAGCATTTGCACACATTTAGAAATCGAAACCGAGAGCTCGCAGTGCAGTATGCAAAACGACATGGCGTTATTGAGAACTTTTGAAACGTCTACACTCCCTGGAAGATTCCTGTGGCTGCAACCCCACGGAATGTGATCTCACTCCTTTTAAGTGTAGTACAAGCTGGGCTTTTACTCAGGTGGACGTGGTAGTACCACTAGGATTCATTCAAAACCATTCGACGACTTTTTTTTCACGATCCAAAGGAACAAAGTTCGTTGAGGCGTTTCCAATCCTCCTAGCGCAGTGACGAGGGAGTGTGACATTGACATACCCCTCCCATGCACCAATAGATCAGCGAACCCTCGGTGCCACCAATTAAATATGTCCCTGTGAAGATAGTCAGGCGCTGTTACATAGGCGCCGGTGCGACAGGCCTTAGTGAGGCTACATCGCTCAACTAGCGCTTAGTGACCTTATGAAAAATCTAAGAGGTGTCGGAAGGAATGCCTGTCGTGCCTGCACCAGCAATTAGCGACTGACTGTGTCTGCATTAGAGCATTTTCGAAGTGCCTCACAACTGTGTACTGGTGACGATGACACAAAGGGTGTGGCAGTCTTAGAGGGGTACCATTTGTTCTGGCCTGTTATTCGTAAGGTAACGGAGGTACACTTTAACAGAAAGAACCCACAACTTTAGTAACACATGTTAAATTTATAACATATCAATGAATACTGAACTTTGGTCATTGGAGAAGTATAATCAGGTTGAAATGTCCAAACATTAGTGTGAAAACTTGTCTTGCGTCTCTTCGACAATTTCTAAGTGTCAGTATGTATGAAAGTCTTGAGCTCCTTTTTTGCGTAGCGTATCACATTTTCCTGGATCGCAGTAAACTGTCTGCTAGATGGCAGCCAATGAGGACTCGATGGACACTGTGTCTTACAGGTTTTGTGCACCGACTGCTTAAGTATGCTTGGGCCAATGAAGTTTGTCACACGTTTGTTCGCAGTGCGAGGTCTGTTGCAGGACTGTATGAACTTGTGGTGGCAACTGCCTGTGTTGCCGTAGTCGCATCGATACTGTTGTAGTTCTCTATGGCGTCATCACAATATGCGACACTACACCTTTGCCATTTCACTCTTGTGAGTGTTAATGTTACTCCTGACGTGATCAGGCCACTAGAGGGCATGAAACAGTGTAGCTGAGGAAATGTAGTCAATCTTTGCTGCAATCAAATTCAAATATCACCGAATGGCGGTGTATGTTCCATAGTTGATCCACCGCGTATCCGTCTCCAAAACTGCTGTCACTCTACGCTCCAAAGGGAACAGATTAAAATCAGTGGTGTTGCAGGCTCACGGTGTCCTTATAGATTTCTAGTTTTATGGGCGATTGGAACAGAAGGAGGAAGTTGCAAAGGTGCACTGATCAAAAGTATCTTTCGAGGAACTGTGTAAAAAGCCTTCTGGAAATCAAAAAATTTTGACTTAGCTTTATGTCCCCTGTCGATAGCACTCATTACTTCGTGAGAATAAAGCTTTAGTTAAATAAATCCGAGTAGAAGATACAGCGTTGTGAAATCGGATGAACATTTTTAAATACCCACTATTTCTAAAACACTGCGATTCTCAGTCAAAAATTATCTTTTACAGGTCCTGAAATATTTTTAATTTCCCCAAGTGGTTGGAAGTCAGGTGTGACTACTCATCTATTGAAGACTCTTCTTATTCGTTGCAGCACAAAATGGAAGCTATGCTACAGGTTTGTTTGCCCAAACATTGTTGAACGGTAACACTTCTCGGTTTTGTAGATAGGGCCGACTTTACTTCGCGGACAGAAAACACGTTTCTGCAGAAGCGATCCGGGTCCGAAATAGTTGTGCCTCCACGTATTTGGATAGCCCTAATTTCTTATACGTGGCACCCTTTCCCTATTAGTGTTCGTATTCCGGAGCATAATTCTACCTATAACGTACGGCTAGAGGCGCTGATTGGCTGTAAACGCCGGGCGCCAAATTGAAAGCGAAGTGTGCGCAGTCAGCATATAAGTCGCCGTGTGGTTAAATAGAAAGGCGAGTGGAAAGGGCGCGCAGATAATAGCGGACGTGTGAGCCCCCTAATGAAGGCTCGGCAGAGGCTTATCTGCCTCTGTCGAATTACCAGCCATTGTGTGCGCGCCGGAGTTTAAGCAACTCATTGTGCCGCGCGGCTTCTGCTCCCGCCGCTGTCGTGATCGCAATTTTCGCTCCGAACAATCGCTTTCTCCGGTTCACTGTCACTTCCTCTGTAAAGCGAGCAGGGATCGCGAGGAAAATTTTCTATTCGTCACCTACCGTAACAAGGCGGCCGCGGCATAACACGAGATACTCGCCCCCTCCTACACGCCATTATGTGTGACAGACTGCCGAGCCCACTACCGCGTACCGATGCTTCCTTCCTTTTAACTTCCTTCCCGGCATCCCGGCAACACGTATACACCCAACGGGATAAATCGGATCTAATTATTGTTGTGAGTTTCTATTTGTGTTACTAAGTTGGAGAGTAACTGGGGTGCAACGAAGAGCTCCCAATATCGACAATTCTGTTTCACCACTAACAGTGTATACACTCCTGTTAAGAAAAAAGCACAATATCACACAAACATGCTGCCTTCCATTCCATGGTACATCGCCTTACGTCCATACCATTATCAAAACAGGACTTTCAAACAGAATTGAACAGCATTAAATACATTCTATCCAACAATGACTATAAACCTAAACTAATAGACCCCTCCTATATGCCCCCATTATTGAAAAAGTCATAACTAGAACCAACTGGTGTACTATACCATATTTAGGAAAAATATCCCATGCAAAACTCTAAAATCCTGCAAGTATAAAACTTTCTTTTATGTAAGGGACACTACAGCTCGCATCTTATTCAATATCAAAGATACAAGAGATGTATTCAGTGATAGTGGGATTTACAAAATCACTTGGAATGACTGCAGCAAGCTGTATATAGGTCAAACAGGCAGGGTTACAGCAACTAGGCTGATTGAACATTAGCGCAGCTGGAGATTACAGAAGTCAGACTCCACCTTTGCAGATTGTGTATTGAAAGGAGGACACAGCTACCATGAATACAGAAAACTGCTACAAATAGCCTACAAAGGTAGGAAACTAAAACTGTTAGAAGCACTGGAAATAAACAAACGTTTAGCCAAAAATCCCAGTCTAGTTCTAAATGGCCAATTACAGCTCAACACATCTCCATTATTAAGCTGCATATAATGTAGTCAACCAGCCATCTGTCACAAACCACTCTAACTTTCATATTCCTGCATAAAACTGTAACACTTCCCTTTACTACCTTCTTGACCTTGCAGACTTTAGTACCAAGCAATGACTATGAGAAATTGTAATATGAAATGTAATATAAATAAGTAAACTGTAACAAAATTATCCAATAAGTAATGTAAACAAAGTGTAACAAACGTATTTAATGCGCACCAAAGTTCATCTCAACGCAAGTTACAATCTCAATAATGTACCGTAGCATCTAATGGAGTAATACTAAGTATGTAAAGTGTTTTATTTTGTTCAATTTTAATTAGATGATAAAAATGTTAAGATGGCCATTTATATCATGTGTACACCATATCAGAATCACACTAAAAGTAACGATCTCAAGATATGCCAAAAGTTCAATAATATATACACCATCTCAAAAGCACACTAAAAGTGACGATCTAAATAGATGTCAAAAAGGGCCGCGCGGGAGTGGCCGAGCGCTCTGGAGCGCCACGTAGTGGATCCTGCGTCGGAAGTTCGAATCCTCCCTCGGGCATGGATGTGTGTGCTATCTTTAGTATAAGTTAGTTCACAAGCAGTTTGTAAGGTTAGGGACTGATGACCCCGCAGTTACGTACCATAACCTTTACAAACATTTGAACTATTAGTCAACGATGGTAGTCTTCAAAAAATCAATTTGTGAAGAGCTAAGACGATGTTTCTGGAAAAACATCTCCCTAGCTGCTTGGAATTCCATTAGTAGCTACGGAGATGACTTTCCAAAAAAATGAAAAAAAACAAAAAAAAAAAAAACCTACAAGGCAAGAGATCAATTTGACAACTTCATCTAATGTCATAGCAAAGAATTAGTCTTGGTGTGTTGTATCTTTATTTAAAATGTTTGCAACATAAGTACTAGCATTTCTTGTTGACGCCTGTCAAATGTTCACCTGAAGATGGCATAATAAGACGAAAAGTCGTTCGTAAATAAATACAAAAAATTTAAAAAATTACAAAAAAAACATTAGTAGAACAAAAACAGATAGTTTATTTTCAAGCTGTAAAAAACAGAAGATATTGAAAGACTATAGATAGGATGTTCATGTTGAAAGGGCATATAAAGTGGTATGTTCTGCATAAATGATTATCTATTGAACCATGTCGGCCAGCGTGTTGAAGCTCAATATCGATATCGCGGCGCAACGCCACTTACCGGTAAAGTGTGCCTGCGGTTCTCGTTACCGCTATAAAACGCAGGTATTCGATCAGTGTGACTTGAGCAGACGTACAGATGCCTCTCAGACGTATGTGCCAAGCGTACCGTCAAATCAGTGAGTTTGAAAGAAGGTGAATTATTGGCATGAGAAAATGTGATGCATCTATCTGGGAAATTGTTGCCCGTCGACGGTGCAACGGGTGTCTCACGGAAGGCCGTAGACCACGAGATGGGTCACGTCGCTCCACTCAGACCACCCCTGAGGTGATAGACACATCACTCGAATGACATTACAGGGTAGATCTGCGTCCACCTCCGCTCTGGAGCAACAACGGAACAAGACATGTTCAAATGTTTGTAAATCCATGGACTTAACTACTCTGATCATCAATCCCTAGGCTTACAAACTACTTAAACTAACTTACGCTAAGGACAACAAATACACCCATGCACGAGGGAGGACTCGAACCTCCAACGGCGAGCAGCCGCGCGATCCGCAAATGAAAAAATGTTGAAAATATTTGTAGAGTCTATGGGACTTAACTACGGGGTCATCAGTCCCTAAACTTACAAACTACTTATGAACTACTTACAACTAAGGACGGCACAAATATCCATGCCCGAGGGGGGATTCGAACCCTCGACCGTAGTGGCCGTGCAGACCGTGACTGGAGCGCCTCAGTCTCCTCGGCCTCCGCGCGATCCGCAGCTAGGCGCCTTAGAACGCTCGGCCACACAGCCGCGAGGAGAAAAAGCTGTGCAGCAACATGTGACCATGCACTGTCTTTCTGGAAACTGGCGTCTGGGGAATGATGCAGAAAGGGTGTGGCTACGTGTGGCAGGATGTCATTTGCGTAGATAAAATTGGTCCCTGTGCCCTGGACATGCACCAACTGTGATCTGTGGTGCATCCAGTAGCACCCCACGCCATAAGGCCTTGAGTTTGCAACGTTTGTCTTGTGCGAGTGCAGTCACTGTGACTGCCTCTTCTAAATCCAAAATGGCCTTCCCCAAGATCGGATTCATCCAGTTTTTGCATTCGTCTGTAAATAATTGGTGTTAGTATTTTACAACCATGACATATTAAACTGAGAGTTATGTAATTATAACATTTGTCTGAAATTGCTACGAAATCAAACAGTACCGCGCGGGAATGGCCGTCCGGTCTGAGGCACCACACTACAGATAGCGCGGCCGCTAGCATCGTAGGTTCGAGTCCTCTCTTTGGCATGGATGTGTGTGTTGTCCTCAGTACAAGTTAGTTTAAGTAGTTTGTATGTCTAGAACAGTTTTGTCCCTTAGGTTTATAAACATGTGAACATTTTAAACCAAATATTAATAATAAACAAGTGGTCTGTATTAAAATATTTCACAACAGGGAATGTCTTACAGCTGCACTGTGTTAGGAATAAATGTTGTACAAATGGTAATGTATAAAAATTTGTGTTAGACCGGGTCCTTAGACCGGGATCTCCCGCTTTTCGCCAAAAGCAGAAAAATTCGGTTTCCAATCTCATAGCCGGCCGCGGTGGTCGAGGGGACTGAGGCGCTCCAGTCACGGTCTGCACGGCCTCTACGGTCGGGGATTCGAATCCCCCTTCGGGCATGGATATTTGTGCCGTCCTTAGTAGTAGATAAGTAGTTTGTAATTTTAGGGACTGATGACCCCGTAGTTAAGTCCCATAACCTTAACAAACATTTGAACATTTCCAATCTCACATATTACCATTGGTTATAAAATCTGTACCTAATACAGTGGAACTGCGAGAAAATTTCTGGCGCTAAAAAAAAATAGATATATATATATATACCATAAGAGAACATTACAAGTTAGTTTTCCTCGGCTTTTAATACACGAAGCGAAACCAGTAAATCCATACATCGTAGCCAATCAAATTGAATGTATTCGTAAAGACAAGACTAAAGCGCTTCTTTCTTTTACTTTTGTAAATTTGTGTCACACTCAACTTACCGGTTAAAAGTCCATGGAAACCGTTGTAGCCTAAAAGTTTTGGAAATTAGTGTGTTCAAACAGAGAAACGGACAGACACGAGTTTTCGAAAGTACTGGAAATTACGATATCTTTATTACTTAGTGATCCAGATTTTACTCAGTATAACGTATGTATTGTCAAGAGTTATCGTCGAGTTACCTGTGGAAACCCCATGAAAATTGGTGTACCAGTTTTGGATATTGGTTTCTTCAAACCCAAAGAGAGAGACCGATGGTTTTACACATTTATTGTTACTATAGATTTTGTTGATGTGAAGCTTATATGTTTCTTGAAGCTACGCTCGACGTAACTACAAAAACACATACTAGTTTTGGAGATGAGCGTGTTTAAAAGGATACGACGCTTAAAAAGCTGTACTAATCACATATATAGTTGTCCCAAGCATATCGCTGGTAGGTACTCATCTCAATGAAATATTAAACCATTTACAACTAGTAGTTCACTTTTCTCGATCGGCATCTTTCGATTCAAGTGCTGCTTTGATTTTATTGCCTGTGTAACTCCTACACTAAAATCGTATTTATCCTTGTGTCGAAACACATTTACAACAATAAAAAAGTATTCCTCAAAATAGAAAGCACAGTTAATTGAAAAGAAATCGTACATCTAAACGCTACACATCGCATTCAGAAACGTATATCGACTGAACCAAGTGTTTCGCAACAGAGAACGAATTAAAAAGCAGTCGTCCATCTAGTCTATCAGTGAAAAACAGCTTGTAGGGCCAGTGTTTCGACAACTCTGATCCGAACATCTAACGCAATCTAAGCCTGGCAGTCAAAAGTTAGTCACCTCTAGAGCAGTCATTACAAGAATCGTTTGTTACCATGTAATTCCTCCTCTGGACTTGACAACCGGTTACGAAGAGAGTCCACAAAGCTATGTACGTACACTGCTTCCATGTTAAGTTGCTGAGAAATTTACTGCGATGTTCTATCAACTTGCAGGTATCACTGTCCCAAAATATTCTACCTATTTCTCTGTGGGGTTTAAATCCCGTGATTCTGTAGGCTAAACAACATGTAATCGGGAGGGGCAGTTTGAGAAAAACAAATTTACTTCCAGCCCTGTGAACTGTGGTGTTGTCGTATTGAAAAATAGGGGTATCAATAGCATAGTCATCATGCAGATATTGACTAAAAGTTTCAGTCGCTGCGGTGGAGTGGCCATGCGCTCGAAGGCGAACACGGAGCGTGTGTCTTAACGTGTGCGGTCAACGTGCCGAATCCAACGTGCGGCTGAACTCTCGGAGACGGCGCGAATTGTGCTTAAGAGACGTGTGCCTCAACGAGCTTTACGCGACCGCAGCGCGCTCCAGTGACAGTTGTCAGTGGCATCAGGTTCTGGAATTACACTTTCTACGAAATCAAAAGAGTGGAATTCCTGCTTTACCTCTATTAAATCGCTTATTTACGCGCCTGTGCATATGTTCGTTATGTTCTGTGATATAGGCCTACATAAGTAACAACAAAGTATCTATGAACATAAGACTCTTATAAAAGTTGCATGTTACGTCAATAAGTGCAGCGAATAATAAAAGTTACATGATACTTTGCGAAATAAAATTATAAGAGGCCTTCACATGAGGCAAACTTTATTGCAACAGTCTCGCGTTTTAGTAAAACTTACAGTTCATCATACTTCCACTGTCAGTGTTACTATTTTGGTTCAAAAGCCGTAAAACACTTGGGTCCCGGTCAGTCAGGACCTTGTTCCGTCCACGATTGTGACGCCGTACTTCGCTGCCACTTGTGTTACCCCACGCTTGTAGACACGCTGAACAGCCCGCCACCAGCCACCAACACATCCAGCAACTTCACACTCAGTCCGGCCATGGGCTCAGCCAAGCATGATCGCCCATATTACCTACTCTGTCGCGTCCTTACATTCACCCGTGTGAATGTACAATTTGCAATTGAGACTTAAATGTCTTACTGATCGTTTTGCGCGCGGTTGATCACACGAGTCGAGCGCTGTAACATATGTGAAGGGCTAACGATCCACCTGCGCTTTCGCACTTGACTGCGTTATTCAGCTCACGATACTAAGATGAAAGCATCATGATTTAAAAAGAAACTGAACGCCTAAGCACTACAAATCTCATTCAGTAACTTCCATCAACTAGACCAAACACTTACATCTTACGTAACAGTAGAACGAATAAAGTAGGAAATTAATTGATTTATTAACTTAAAAAAACCAATCGTTAATCTATGAAAACCCCGGTCTACCAATCTGTGTTCTGCCAACTTTGATTCGAACTTGCATTGTAATTTACATTTTTTTTCTGTTTAATTCGTAAGTGATCAAACTGCTGAACTCAACGGTCCAGCTGCGGAGTGCGCCGCCGCTCCCCGTCGGTGGTTAGAGTCCTCCCTCGACAATGTGTGTGTGTGTGTGTGTGTGTGTTTGTGTGTGTGGATCTTAGCGTAAGTTAGTCTAAGTAGTTTGTAAGACTAGGGACCGATGACCACGGCGGTATGGTCCCATAGCTTTATAAACATTTGATGATTTATTTCATCGCTCCCAAAATTAATGCGTTACTTTAAGTTACGCCGAGGGCAATACAAACACACTTGCCCGATAAAGAAATTTACATTGTTATCTACACTCCTGGAAAATGAAAAAAGAACACCATGAATTCGTCGAGCCAGCAGAGGGAAATTAAATTGACACATTCTTGAGGATGCAACACAGCACACGATCACAGCACACGATCACACAGACAGAGCCATACGTACGAGAATACAGTCACCAGAGCGTGCGAAAAGTTGACGCTAGTACCGAGTATACCCCGATCTTGCAGCAATGCATAGGTTACGAATGTAGTCTTGCGGACTGGCCTACTGTGAAATTTCCATTTGGAGCCTCAGTTGGGCCACATTTCGTGCCGGTCGTTCAGACCATGCAAGTTGACGCTTCATCCAGTTCAAACATGCTGAATGAGGGAAAGATCTAGGGATCGTGCTGGCCAGGGTAGTTGACGTACACCTTGAAGATCACTTTCTCTGTCTTTCGGGATACATGCGATTGTGCATTGTCCTGTTGGAAAAGCTATCGCCATTTTGGTTCCTAAATGGTAGCAAGATTGGTTGAATGATGAGTTCAGTGTACCTTGCGCTGTTCAATGTTCTCTGAACGATCACCAGAGGAGAATGCCCAGTGTATGATATGGCTGACCACACCATGATGCCGGGTGCCGGCCGCGTGTGCCTCTGACGTATACACTTCAGATTTTCGCGCTCTCCTGCAAGACGCCACACAGGCATACGGTCATAATTGGCATCGAGGCAGAAGCGACACTCATAACTGAAACGTCACGTCTCCATTCGTCCTTCGATATGTGCTTGTCGAGTCACCACTGGAGGTGGGATGAACGACGCTGGAGCGTGAGCGGAAGACGCCTTAATGGCACGCATGATCGTGCAGCATGGTGTGGAGAGCCATAGCCTTCCCTAGACGTTCTCCTCTGGTGATCGTCGAGGGAACATTGAACAATGCATGGTACATTGAAATCATCATTCAACCTGTCTTGCTAGTGTTCATGCATCAACAAGGCGATATGCTTTTCCAACAGGACACTGCACGTCCACATGTATCCCGTACCACTCAACGTACTCTTCAAGGTGTAAGCTAACAACCCTGGCTAGTACGATCTTCAGATCAGATCCCCATTGAGCATGTTTGGAACCGCATAAAACGTCATCTTGGCGTGGTCTGCACTAGAGGCAAGACACACCTCTACGATAGCCTCCATGGAAAAATTGCAGCTTGCATTGTTGTAGAAGGGCCGGCCGCGGTAACCGCGGGGACTGAGGCGCTTCAGTCACGGTCTGCATGGCCACTACGGTCAGGGGTTCGAATCCCCCCTCGGGCATGGATATTTGTGCCGTCCTAGTTCGTAAGTAGTTCATAAGTAGTTTGTAAGTTTAGGGACTGATGACCCCGTAGTTAACATTTGAACATTTTGTTGTAGAAGGAGGGTATACAGGGTACTAGCGCCGACATTGTGCGAGCTCTGGTGACTGTACTCCCGTGCGTATGGCTCTGCCTGAGTAATAATGTGTTGTATACATCCTAAACAATGTGTCAATAAAATTTACCTCTGCTGGCTCAACGAATTAATGGTTTTCGTTTTCATTTTCCAGGAGTGTATATTCTGGTTCCTAGCCACATCCTGAACAAACTCTATACAGGGTGTTGAAAAAAAGTGTCGAATACTCTAAAATGAGGTGGTACTCATGGAAAGAGGGAAAAGTAAGTCCAATAAACACCGGTTCGGAATCGCATACTTTCTGAAAAGAAAAAAAAGGTCAAATATTTGTAAAGATTATGGGACTTAACTACGGGGTCATCCTTCCCTAAACTTACAAACTATTTATGAACTACCTTATACTAAGGACGGCACAAATATCCATGCCCGAGGGGGGGGGGATTCGAATCCCCGACCGTAGTGGCCGTGTAGAACGTGAATGGCGTGCCTTACACCGCTCGGCTACCACGATATTACATCCAAGAATTTATTTACCGATGAGGCAGGATTCACAAGAGATTGTGTTGGGAATTTTCAGAACCAGCATGTACGGGCAGACGTAAGTTCCCAAGCAATCCAGAAAAAAGTGCATCAATACTGATTCAATACTGATCAACGTATGAGCAGCCGTACGTGGCGATGAATCAAGAGAGCTATACGTTCTACCACAAAGGTTAAATGGGGCGCATTATCAAGACTTTCTCATGGACTTTGCTGGAGGACGTACGATGCACGGCAACGATTACAGATGTGGTTCTTGTGTGACGGAGCACAAGCATATTTTGGGCACAATGTGCGAGATCATCTGACGTAGACATTTCAGGGCCGCTGCATTGGTCGGGGATACTCCCGCTCGTTCCCCAGACCTCAGTCCCTTCGACGTTTGCTTACTGGGACACCTGAAGGACGGGATCTACACAACTCCAACGATGTGTAGTCGCTACAGGGTCGCATCTTAAACGCGCGCCAGCAAGTACTACAACAACTGGGTATGCTTCAAAGGGCGAGTCGTTTCTTTCGCCAAAGCGTAGAGGGATGCATTACATTGAATGGCCGTGTGTCTGTGAATTTGGCATGCTTTTCTTTAGTTTTGCAAGAGTGAGCTAAGCTGTTTTGTGTACCACGGCGGGTCAGCGCTCTCTTTTGTTAGTTTATGTTGTATAAATCTCTCAACAGTTGTCGATATTATTTCTTTGAATGTAAGCCACATATGAACTGAGTAAGAAAAATATCTCTCGTAGGATTAAGGTGAATCGCTGTGATGACTACCATCGAAGTACATCTGGCATGTTAGTTCTTTGACATAGATTATTTACTTCAGTACCAACTAGAATAACACTGTCCTATTCGGTCCGTGACACTGAAGAGGCTACATATACTTAGTGCATACTTTGAGGTTTAGATATAAATTGTACTGCATTAAGGATATTTACGTTGTGCCTCAAGTGTTTCGTGAGGCATCTTTATTTTATCCTGTAAGTATAACAGTGATAATTGGTTAATCACATGTGTGTTTAAATATGTCTCATGGATGATGGATGATGTGGCATTGCCGAAAACGTTTCTAATTACATTAAAATTAAGAAACGGAACTGTTGTCGCGTATTTTATGTGGTATATTTCTGTATTTAAATGTTGCTTTAACGAAGTATTTAGTTTCCATCGATATCTTGATTTATGAATTTTTATTTGTACATTTTCCGAGTTTTACATCTACATCTACATACATACTCCGCAATTCACAGTAAGGTGCGTGGCGGAGGGTACACTGTACCACTACTAGGCATTTCCTTTCCTATTCCACTCCCAAATTGAACGAGGAAAAAAAGAATGCCTATATGCCTCCGAACGAGCCCTAATTTCTCTTATCTTGTCTTTGTGATCTTTACGCGAAATGTAAGTAGGCGGTAGCAAGATCGTACTACACTCAGCTTCAAATCCCGGCCCTCTAAATTTACTTAACAGAAATTCACGAAAAGAACGTCGTCTTTCTTCCAGAGATATCCAATTGAGTTGCCGGAGCATTTCCGTGACACTCGCGCATTGGTCGAACCTACCGGTAACAAATCTAGCTGCTCGCCTCTGAACCGCCTCTATGTCTTCCTTCAAACCGATCTGCTGCGGGTCCTAAATACTTGAGCAATACTCAAGACGTGGTCGTACAAGCGTTTTATACGCGGTCTCCTTTACAGGTGAAGTACATCTTCCCAAAATTCTCCCAATAAACCGAAGTCGGCTGTCTGCCTTACTCACAACTGTCTTTACGCGCTCGTTCCATTTCATATCGCTCTGCAATGTTACGCCTAGATATTTGAACGACGCGACAGCATCAAGAAGCTCACTAATAATGCTGTATTCGAAGATTATATGATTGTTTTTTCTACTCATGCGCATCACCTTACATTTTTCTACATTGAGAGCTAGCTGCCATTCTTCGCACCAACTAGAAATTTTGTCTAAGTCAACCTGTATGCTATTACAGTCAATTACAGACGACACCCTCCCATACACCACAGCATCATCAGCAAACAGCCGCAAATTACAACTTACTCTGTCCATCAGATCATTTATATAGATAGAAAATAATAGCGGTCCTATCACACTCCCCTGGGGCACGCCTGACGATACTCTAGTCCCTGATGAACACTCGCCGTCGAGAGCAACTTCTTCCAGCCAGTCACAAATCTGTGAACCTATTCCATAAGCTCGTATCTTCGTTAGCAGTCTGCAGTGGGGCACCGCGTCGAACGCCTTTTTGAAGTCGAGAAAAACACAATTTGCCTGTTGCCCTTCGTCCATGGCTCGCAAGATGTCATGTGAGAAAAGGGCAAGCTGAGTTTCACATGAACGATGTTTCCTAAACCCGTGCTGATTCATGGAAATAAGCTTTTCCGTTTCAAGGAAATTTACTATATTCGAACTGAATATGCTCCAATATTCTGCATGAAACCGATGTCAACGATATTGGCCTGTAATTGTATGGGTCTGTTCTCTTTCCTTTCTTATACACGGGAGTCACCTGCGCTTTTTTCCAATCACTAGGAACTTTGCGCTGAATTAAAGATTCGCTATAAATGCAAGCTAAGTAGGGGGCCAACGCCGCAGAATAGTCTTTGTAAAACCGAACTGGTATTAAATCCGGACCAGCAGACTTTTTCGTATTTAGCTCTCTCAGCTGCTTCTCTACACCGGAAATACCTATTGCTATGTCCCCCATTTCGGAATTAGTACGTTGATCAAATGATGGTATATTTGTGCGGTCCTCCTGTGTGAAAGATTTCTTAAAGGTTAAATTTAGAACTTCAGCTTTCCGTTTGCTTTCTTCTATTACTGCCCCGGAATGATCAACTAGTGACTGGACAGTGGGCTTTGACCCGCTTATCGATTTTACATAGGACCAGAATTTTTTCGGGTTCTCGGAAAGATCTTTTGCTAAGGTATGGTTGTGATAATTGTTGTATGCTTAACGCATCGATCTTTTTATAGACGCACGAATCTCTACTAACTTTTGCCTGTCATCATTTGCGTGTTCTTTTTTGAATCGAGAGTGCAACAGCCTTTGCTTTCTCAGCAGCTTTCTAACATTATTATTATACCACGGTGGATCTTTTCCATCCTTAATCGTCTTTACTGGCACATATTTCTCTAACCCTTTATTAACAATGCACTTAAATTTAGTCCACAATTCCTCTACATCCATAGTCCCGGAATTAAACGATGCCCATTCATTTTCTAAGTGCGATCGTAACATTTGCTTGTCGGCTCTTCCCAACAAAAACACATCGTTAATAAGGTCAGGCCTGTTTGTGGCTATAAGGTCTAGAATATTTCCATTGCGCGTGGGTTGCCGGTTTAACTGCTCAAGACAGTTTTAACATTGAAAAGGTGAAAGAAAGAATTCCACGTATGGTGGACGACGAAATTATTTTAGAATTAAATACAGCTCGAAAAAATTATTGTGGTGATGTATTCAGTCGTATATTTTTAAAAGAGTCGTCCAAGCATTAGTTGGTAACTATTTAGTGAAACCAAGGAAAAGTAAAGCTGAAATGCACAGAAAGATTGTCTAGCTTTACTACCAATACGTGTGTGACCACGAGAAGTAGGAATCCGCGGAAGAAAGACAACTTTGTTTTCGGGAAACCATTTTGGGTTATTTGGAGAAGCGTATTCGAAGAAGATGACGAAACCATTGTACTCCTCCTGTCATATATCTCCCATAGAGACCACGAGAACGTGCAACCCGAAAATATCCATAAGCGTTTAATTAATGAATATAATAAATTTTGCAAGTTTTGTGAAATTTGTTTAATTATATTCCACGGATATTGTCAAATTACCTTGTTGAAAAATTTTCTGTTTTTTTTTTACGTGGCCATCACTCAAAAAGCTCTTACAGAGGAACAAGTGTATTTTGAAGTGCTAGTTGGCACACAAAACCCATGTGCGACATGACATGGCAAGATTTTGTTACTACAGCCTTTCCGTGATATATTGGTTTTGAGTTAACGTATATTGTAAATCAATTAGAAGAGATTCACTTTTTTGTTAACGAACCACAAATATGTATTTTATAAGAATTTCTGTTTAAGTTAAATAATGTTTCAACCTGACAAGGCAAGTTGATAAAGGCATAGAATTAAACGCATGTACCTAATTTTTAATGCACATTGCAATAATTAGGGGAGACCGGGGCAAGTTATCCATAGGGGCAGGATGGCCCAGTCGAATTAGTTCATACAATAGACGCTAGATCGTCTTAGGAATCAATGAAAAAGTAGGTAGCACTGTCCCTCTTCTTATACAGGGCCAATATCGCAGGCGGCGAAGTTTTGGAGAAGCTATAGCCCTTAATTGTTTTTATGCATGATTCAGTAAAATTCTACTCGTCGGTTAATGTGTGTTTTTTTAACTTTTGCTTGCTTTAGGTGCAACGGTTTGAGTAGTATAATAAAATATCGTAGTTTAAGGATTATTTCTATATGGTATACAGACTTAATTGCTGAGTTTTCTAAAGAACAGAATTTATTATAAATATGGCGATGAGGCAGGTTGGCCCAGAGAGGACGGGACACGATGGCCAGCCGAGACAACCTGTCACGTCCTATAGAAGCTTCACTTCTTTAAACAGAATGAAAGGTTTGTTCCTGTTAATGATAACAATCTTTATAATTCTTCGAGTTTATTAAATTATTAACATAACTGTCGAAGTTAAACATATTTTGATACGTTTCAGGGGTCAAAAGATTGTCATATTCGCGAGATAAAAAGCGTTGAATGAACGCCAACCAGTAAATTATATTTTAATCTTAAACGGTGATCTGAGAAGTTAGAATCTCGTTCATTTCCTTGTTTTCAAAACATGAGTTACGGCTCTGGTTTAAACCTTTGTTTTCTTTGTAGTATCATAAAAATGATCCGAAATTATAAAAGTATGAAAGAGGAATGATTTCTGAAGATACGATGCTAACAGCAGTTTTAGAAGTAAAAGAAAAGAAAGATCTGTGAGGACTATTAGCGAAGACTTTGAGATTCCAAGAAAATCGTACTGGAGGTGGTGTGCGAAGTGCAGACAGACCTCATGTCTGTTTGCACAGGTAATTGAAACTCAGGAAACAGAAATTGAATTTGAACCCTTCCCATTGGACCAAATCATTGGAAAGAAATACTGAAGGAAAATTTGATCTTAGGTTAAAAAATCCCTTTTTTTAAAAAGGAAGTGGGAGTAATAGTAGAATTAAATAAACCAAATCAACTGCAGGAGGCGTGAAACGCAAAAAAAGGCAAGATGGTGATAATGATGACTACGATGAAACAGTCAATTCTTATGAGTGTTAAAACTGTTGATCCATTGGAGCTGGAGATTGATTAAAATTTACTGGTTTGTATTAAGACACTATAAATCCTAATAAGTTTAACCTCTCCTGTTGTCATAGTCATCAATGTTAAGTATTTAACTCAATATTCAACTTGATACTATGTACATTAAAGTATATTTCTTGATAACTGTTTTATTGTGATTTCCTAGTTACACTTACCAAAAGACTACAATCAGAGCTTTCCAAACTGGGTGTCGCGACAGCCTGGGGTGTCGCGTAGTAGTATCAAGGGTGTCGCGAGACTAACAAATTTAGACTCTAAACAAAACAAAAAAAAAAAAAAAAAAAAAAACAAAAAACAAAAAAATTGTCATAAAATAACACAAAATATCCTTCTCTTCATACTACCGTGAAGACTCGCATGCAGCTAATCATCCTTCTCTTCATTCAGTGCACCACAGATCGGTGCACATTAATTGCATGCTCAGCCGCTAGGCGGAAGCCCTGATTCAGCAGTAGTAGACACTCAGGGTTCGTTCAAGCAGCTGAAAGTTGCCAGATTCCAGCAAACTGCGCATGCGCAGAGCTACTGCTGATACTTCTTATGCGCAGTTTGCTGGAACTGGCAGCTGCTTGAACGAACCTTCACTGTAGTCTCCTTTACTTCTCAAAAAGCTGCACCTGACCGTTTTTTAATGGATTTATCAAAGCCACGTCACCCTCGGTAGCGTTTCTTACAATTAAATGTCAATCAATGACACAGTGGCTGTAAAAGCTGTCACAGATTGTAAAAGCAGTCACAATTGTCCACTGACTAAAGCTATTCAGTAGCGATGTTTAGTATGGAGTAGCTACGGCCCGGTGATTAACGAAGAGTAGTATTTTAAATGCAGTAATCGTTGGTTCGAACTCTGGTATGCGTTAATATTTTTTCTCTCAGTTTCCTGTATGTAACAGATTCTGGGACCAGAAATGACATTCATATTATTACTTGTCACAAATATTTATCCATTTTTCTCCAATATGTCGAGACTTCCGAGGTCATGGTGAAGCAAGAACCTAACAATAGAACTAAATAATAATTCATCACTTGTCATAAATACCTCTTTATTTCTGAAAATAATGTGATAATATTGAACTGAAAGGGAACAGCCACTGTGCTGTCTAAATCAGAAACCCGAGCAGCTAATTTCCAGATGCCGTTTTGAATCGATCCAGCAAAACCGTATCTAGCCCTGACATGTGCACACGCCAGCGAAAAATGGTTTCTGAAATTGTTTTCGTGTTTCGGAAGTTGGGTCGCATGTAGAAGAAGCAAGTATTACTGTGTGAGATAGGCATTGTTGTCTGCAGTGTTACTCTGTTGTGGCCGAGGGGATTGAGGCGCTCCAGTCACGGTCCGCACGGCCACTACGGTCGGGGGTTCGAATCCCCCTTCGGACATGAATATTTGTGCCGTCCTTAGTTGTAAGTAGTTCATAAGTAGTTTGTAAGTTTAGGGACTGATGACCCCGTAGTTAAGTCCCATAGACTCTACAAACATTTGAACATTTTTACTCTGTTGTACATCTCCGTAGTTCCTAATGTTTCCTTTCCTTGAGATGAGTGTATGTAATTGTTGCAGTCAGGATCAACATTAAACATGTCAATGCTTTCGAGGATTTCAGTTTCTTTTACAAACTACATTTAAGCGATACTTTATCCCCCCCCCCCCGCTAGAACCATCTAAATTCTATGTATTTATATTAGTGAAAGGGTGTCGCGCAAAACTGTAAGCTATAAAAGCGTGTCGCCATGAGGGAAAGTTTTTTAAAGCACTGGACTACATGGTCAACGTGCCCCAGCCTCTGGGCCAGCTTACCCCGAGGTAGGGGCAGATTGGTCCACTTGACATGTGTCCAGAATTAATTTCTTTTGCATGCCGCGCTGGCCGAGGGGTCTGAGGCGCGCCAGTCACCGTTTGCACGGCCACCGTGAAAGTTCTTTTACAATTTGTTTAAGTGATATTTTCGGTAAAACAGTTGAGTGGAACACCCCGCATGTGTACTTATAAATACATTTTCCGTTATAAATATGTTGTAGGGTGAAGAAAAAATAATGAAGTGTTAAAACTAGGGTTTTAAATAAGATCTTGTTTATATACCCAAATGTTTCATTGTATTAGATAGCTAGTTTACTTACTGAGAGTTAAAAGCATTGAAACTTACACATATAGTCATTTTATCTTTAGTTAACACACTCAATTAAATCCAAAGAAATATGGTATCAAAAACAAAAGATAGGTTTTAAAAATTAGTTCATTTGATTTTATTTCTATTGTTTCACCACAAACAAAACCAATCATATAAAAGTTGTACAATGTTCGTGTAAACAAACTTACAAGATGCGCAACGTGACCAATCACATTTTGAATTGTTTCCAGGTATGATTCTCCTCACTTCTTACACATATCTAGGGATACTTGTTTTAATATATTGTGTCAACAAGTTCCTCAGGATCTCAAACGGAGTTTTTTTTTTGTTTTTCTGCTTTTTTTTTCGATCACTTACTTAACACTGTTATTTGATTAGTGCGGGAAGCATTCTAACATAAAGATATGCCATATATTGCAGTATGCATTACGATCTGCAGGAGAGAAAGGCCGCAACTTATAAATTAATGATCTTGATCGAAACGTCACATTGAAAAACTGTTTTATGGATATTTATAGACTTACCTCAGTCGTTCTCCTACAGCTTATGTAATCGATCGAAAGGAAAAGTGCTTTTATTGTCGCCTGCGCCCTCCGTGCAAATAGGCACGGTGCTTTCCGAACTGTAAGGGTTGCGCATTATATGTCGCATATAGCACATACGCCACACTAACGAAGTGATGCAAGGACAGGAATGTGCTACAGATGTATATTATACCAAGTGAAACATGAAATATTAAAGTATCCATACATTTACAAATCAAGCGATTTCAGGTCTACGGACTATAACAGCCATAAAACAGATCCTTAGCCTCCAACTGATTTGTCGGTAAAACTTTATTACGGAAATTTCTGGATATGAAAATGAACCATTGATATCGCTCCTCATCAGTGTCGATTTATTCAATATTCCTTTTAATTCATTGCAGTTGACACAAAAAACCGGTAAACTCCTATTTATATTCACAAAATCGCACTAAATTTTTCCTGTTCTCTAGACTGACACATAAAATGTGAATATTGTGCGGCATATTACCCGTTACAGGTTAATTCTGTAAAAAGTAAAAAAGCAACTAGCCACTGTTGATCACGCTACTTATTAAAAATATCACCATTAACCTTTGAGGCAATAGAGACGTCTTCAAAAAGCCGTTCACGATTAATACTATTGCGGCACGTCTGTTAATGAACCTGTCGATAACTTCGAGGTTTTATGTTAATAAACAGCAATAAGAACAGGAGTTTCTCGCTGTTTTTGTTTTATTGTAAGAATTAACCATTTTTTACAACCATGATCTATAACAATAACCTTAAGCACCCAGAAGAGGAAAACGAACCAAACTGAAGCTCAGCAATTACTATACCGAATGGTATTTACAAATAACTTGGCACTATGAGGCCACTTGCGCTGCCTCTGGTTGTGATAGAAAGGCTGTTGATTCTTCTGCTGAAGGAACTGATGACCGATATCCCGAAAACCCCAATGGGACGGAGCTTGCGTCCATGTTTCATATATTATCTACTCGCTATCAGCCGAGCTTCGCAATGGAAGCTAAAGAAACACATATACGCATACTTCCCCTCTTTACGTTTCAGTACCTCAATCGTTGAAAATTCTTTTGTCCTAGATAGTAATTTAAATGTAAATAAAACCAACGGAAAGAAGCTAAGGACTTGCATTAACTCTTTATATTACAATCGAAATGTGTAAAACCATGTACCCTAGTCAAGTAAATTCAATGTCAGTTTGTATTCTTAAAGACAAGACTACGGCGCTTAATTTTGTCGCTTACGTAAACCTCCAAAATACTGTCACTTATTGTAAACTAAAATGATGAAATGCCTATTACTTGTATGGTTTACTGTGAAATTAACAGTACAGCACCATCTATAGGTTTTTGGTATACTATGCTAGACACCTAACACTTGAAATCACGATATATTTTCTTCCATTAGGCAGATTTAGCTGAAATAAAACCTATTCGGTACAGTCCAATTACTTGTGTAAACCCCATGCAGAGTCGTATAGTAGTTTCGCCGATTAGCTTGTTCAGACAATAAATAAATAAATTCATATTTACGGAATATATGACAATAACTGCGAATTGGTAAAATTGAAAATGTGTATCCAGCCGCGTTTCGAACCCGCGTCTTCTGCTTTCCAAGCAGTTGCGCTAACTCCTACAGGACTGGGGAAACAGCGATCATCACACCTGCACGGAATTACTCAAGCACGCCTTCCGTCAGATACAAACTCGCAACTTTACTCTTCCCACTAGAACTCAAATTCGTAGTCACTTTGTACTAATTCTCGTAAGAGTAAGGGCCTAGAAGTGCCTCCGCACTGAATAAAGGATAATTGCCCGTCATCGGCAAATTTTATAAGTTATATATGTGTGTGGTGTCTGTTCTTTCGGACATGGCCGAAAGAACAGGCACATCACACACACATGCACAATAAATAAATAAAGCAGAAGAATAAAACTTTAAATCACGATATTTTCTTTTTACAGGATATTATTTTGATGAAGTAATGTTAGGATTATGATATTACTTCATCAAAATCGTATCTACATAAATACTCTGCAAGTCACATTGAAGTGCATCGCAGAGAGTTCATCCAACCGCTTTTATGATGTTTCTCTACAGTTCCATTCTCTAATAGCTCGCGGAAAAAAGGAACACCGTAATCTTTTCTTTTTGAGCTGATTTCTCATATTTTATTATAATGATCATGTCTCCCTATGTAGATGGGTGCATAAGAAAATATGTTCGTATCCGGAAGAGAAAGTTATTGAAAGAAATTTCGCAAATAGCTACCGTCGCAACCAATAATGCCTTTCATTTTACCCCAACTCGTACATCATTTCCGTGACACTCTCCTCGCTATATCGCGACAATGCAAAACGACCTACCCTTCTCCGAACTTTCACTAAGCCGCCCGTCAATCCTACCTGGTGTGGGTCTCACAATGCACAGCAGTACTCCAAAATAGGACGCACTAGTGTAATGCAAGCAGTTTCTTTAGTAAAACTGTTGCATCTTGTAAGTATTCACCCCAAGGGAACATAACCTTTGGTTCACCTTCCCTACAATTTTTCTACGTGTTCTTTCCAATATAAGTTGTTCGTAATTGTTATCCCATGACGCTATTTAAAGTTAGGGTTTTTTGTGGATTTTAAGCTACGTGCGTTCAAACAGGTGAACGTCATACATGGCCGCTCTTCTGTTTTGAAATAACGTGCAGAGAGGAAATGTCTGGAAATGTTGCTGGCTTCCGAAGTACCTCAGCATCAATCAGCAGTTCATACAGATACGTCCTTCTGTGGACGAGCATTTTACTGCTACAAAATGGCACCACGATACTGTCTCATGAGAAGTAATAAATAGTGACGCAAGATTTCGGTGACATGATAGCGCTTTAGATTTTCG
Organism: Locusta migratoria; assembly: GCA_026315105.1. Classification (NCBI taxonomy): domain Eukaryota; kingdom Metazoa; phylum Arthropoda; class Insecta; order Orthoptera; family Acrididae; genus Locusta; species Locusta migratoria. The sequence goes on along the minus strand of CM048755.1, from coordinate 26,003,607 downwards.
CAGGGAAGTCGCCTGAGCGTTACACTGGCAGTAGCGAAGTAGCGATATGGGGTGGGGGCAGCTGCAGATATTAATAAACTGTAAGAAGAATTTAGAAGAAATTCCAGTAGATTATGTTTTAATTAAATTTCTTTAAATTTTACTCCACAATGAGTTTAATACAACTTGGAATTTTTATGGCGTAGGTCTTCCTGTAGGAAGTGAAACCTACTCTTCCATCATTCATCTGGTGCAAAAGTCGATACTGAGTTATAAAAAAAATATTTGGGTGCTTCTTAGAGTAACCATACATAGGAAATTAACGATGAGGGAAAATTTCATACTTACGTGTAAACCCTATTGCATTTTGTTTGGTAGTTGTATAAATAAGTAATGTGGTTGAGGTTGTAAGAGAAGTAAACTACGTAGGAACGACAATGGTGACGATATTATTAAATCGAGACGCTAAACCTTTACCACTGTTTACAACTGAGGTCTCGAGTTAAAATTAAATTTTGTAGGGTTTCGAAATGAAATGAAATGTTAAATTAAGAAAATTCATGCCCCGTTTTCTCAGAAACTACTCAACAGACTTGTCTGATTTTTTCACCGAAAATTAAGTTATCTTTGTGTAACTCACTGAACCAAAATAGTTGTGCTATTGTAATTTATAATATACTTATTAATTTAATTGCCGTGCATTTTATTTATTTATTTATTTTGAAAAAGCTCATAAATATTTTTATTACATCAGAATTATGGTGAGATTGATGACCTCGTTGTTTGGTCCCTCATTTCCATCAACACACACACACAGAATTACTGGTGCAATCAATATGACTGCGGTTCCACAGCTGTAATGCAGTTTTCTTTACAATCTGTGAAATTTACATTAAAGTTTCTCTGATAGTTTTTTAGAAAAATTGGTAAATGTTTGAGAATTTATAGTTTTGAGAAAATGAGACATAAAGTTTTACAACATGTTTATTCTAGGAAAAACTTACAGTTCTGTCCCCAAGAAGTGGTTAAAAGCAGCCGGCACCATAATCAGGGTCCTCGTTATCTTTGAGTTCATTTGCCTGTTTCCTTTTCTTGCTTCTTGACTCTTTAGACATTAGAGAAATAGCAAAATCAGAGTTGGCAATACGCAAGCTGTCACGTTCTCTTAGAATAGTTATAGTATTCTGTGCGGATGACATGCCTAACTGTTCTAAAACTTTTAGTCTGGCAATGTTCCCATTGTTCCACAGTATCACAGCATCTGACACTCCTAGTTGTTTTTCTGTAACCAACAAACATATTTTTAAGGATGCGGGTCCACATAATGTTGTTTTGTTTACAAGCACGCCTGCAAACATTTGACTGTCGAAATGCGCTATAGCATGTTAACAAGCACATGAACCGTACATTTCTGTACAAAACACAAAAGTCCTAACTCTGTAACTGTAAAATTGCCGGAGGTATAATCCTTTTTTTACGAAAAGGAGCGTAAATTATTACAGAATGACACATGTCATAACATTTTTTTTTTTTAATGCAGGTGTAACTGGTGGACAGGAACAAAAGAACATAGCATTTAATTATGCAAAAAGTTAAAATTGATTGTTCGAACAATTTCAGCCTACCTTCTTACCTTAAAGAACACAAGAAAGTGCTCCTTTCTCAACGTCTAAATAACCCCATACGCAAACCTTTATCGCAAGATAAGCAGCTATAAACAACGTTGTTTTATCAGTAAATATACTAAAGCATTCGTTTCCTGTGTTGCATCAAAAATCTATTTCTAAACTTACGTGTAGTAGCTAGAAAGAAAAAAGTCGTATCGCAGGCGAACGTGAAGGGACTAGGAAGGAGCGTCGTGGCCAGGAGATGTAATGTTTGCGCAATATTCTTCGACTTTTAGAAGAAGACGTGGAGGAACAAACCCGATTTATTCGGGAAACGAAGCGACTACTAGCGGAAAGGACGGGAGATGAATATGCTATAACATGTATGCCTGGACAAGCGGAATATTGACATTGGATTTGCGCAGACGAGCGAGGAGAAACATGCCCGGAATATCTGGCCGCGCGTATCGCGCGGTTCGGCAAAAATTGGAATTACTGCTGGGAAATGTAGGGTGGCGGGGCCTTAGTATGCAGCGCATGCAAAGCGGCCTTCACTTAATTCCGGCACACAGGCGCCAGATTGCCGTGTAAACACATCGCGCGCATAATTGCGTGCGCAATCAATAGCGCCGTATGTCAGCGCATCCCAAACGAGCCGCAATCACAGTGTGTACACACGCCAACAACTTGGCCGGCCACGGGCCGCGCGCGCCTTTTATTCGACACTCGCGCTAACTTACTCTGCGCGCCTCTCACCGCAATCCCAAAATTAATTTCACTCCCAACAGTTCGTCCAATTACTCTTCTGGTTGCACGAACACGAATCTGCGTTCTGGCAATTTAAACGTTCACTGACGCTCGGCCGTCAACAGGGACTTTCTCTGAAGGTTACGTAGCAAGATAGTAGAGGCAGTCGGGCTAAAATGACATACCAATTCGTTTTTGGGACACTATTCCTTCAGAAATCGTCATATTTAGTAGTAAGGTCTGCTGCCCTTACAGTGGGGTACTAGGTATCCCGTTCTTAACCCTTTAATGTATAATGTAGCTGATCAACTACATACCTTAATTTTTCCCATTATCTCTCAAACTGGTCAAAATTTTACTACAAATTCATTTGTAGCAGCTTGTATACATAGTGTTACATATGCTAGTAGCTCGTCCTAGAAATTATAAATTGCATAGTGCTACTGAATCAGTTCGACAGTTAGCTGCATTGAGTTACTCGTAACATGTTTTCGTCTGTTTACTTCAGTATTCCTTCTTTCCAATGTAAAAGTAGTCAGTCACATACTACTGTTGCATTATGAGTTACTTTCTGGAACTATTAGGGGCATTATAGTGAAATTTACTGCATCGGCTACATCATAGAAGCACTATATAGCTGACCAGCTATGAAATTTTTGTTGTTAGTTGTGCATAATAATTTTAAGTAATTTTTTTCAATATTTTTCTCGTTAAAGACGCATTATACATTAATCGAGGTAATTTTTATACCTTCAAATAAAATGTCATGCAGCCGGCCGCGGTGGCCGAGGAGACTGAGGCGCTTCAGTCACGGTCTGCACGGCTACTACGGTCGGGGGTTCGAATCCCCCCTCGGGCATGGATATTTGTGCCGTCCTAGTTCGTAAGTAGTTCATAAGTAGTTTGTAAGTTTAGGGACTGATGACCCCGTAGTTAAGTCCCATAAGCTTTACAAACATTTCTATTTCTTTCAAAATGTCATGCATTAAAGGATTAAATGTTAAAATGTTTGTAAATCTGTTTGATCAAACTGCTATGCTCATCACTCCCTAGACTTACAAACTACTTAAACTATCTTACACTAAGGACAACACACACCCCATTGCCCGAGGGAGGACTCGAATCTCCAGCGGGAACGGCCGCCCAGTCCGTGGCATGACGCCTTAGACCACGCGGTATCCCATTCTTACGTATTACAGAAAGTATGTTGGCTACCATTTATTGAAGCTTATTGTATATTACAGTGGTGGATTTTCACATTTGCCGCCATCAGGCTATTCAAATTGTACCACCCCTACCGACCTCTAGAATTCGATACCCTATTTCACAATCATACTAATTATAATTTTTTTGTGAGTGTAATTGTATCTGTATGTTTTATGCAGTATCATCCTAATTATACCACTTTTTTTCAGTAATTAGTAACTCGGTGAACTAGGGGATCGACGTGTCACTTCCTATATTATTTTAGAACCCAACCATTTGGTTAAGATTCCACAAGAAATAGTTTTTGTTTTTATTTCTGAGCTAATAAAAGCACTATGATGTACTACTAACAATGTGGTGGCAAGGAATATCTTAATACTTCATAAATAACAATATACATTCGGTAAAGGTAACTAAATTTCTTTTATTATAACTACAGTTTAAAATTTTTGGCCCCAAATTTGCCGCCGTAGGCTCTTGCCTAGATTACTGGTAAATCCGCCACTGGTATATTATCTTGTTAATAGTACCTCCATGTTAACACAGACATTTGCATTGTTGCTGCGGTAGGATCAAATCGCCAGAAATGTAAAACGCTGAACTGTGATGAAATAACACTTACATTAATCCGAGTGCACCCGCTGTTAATAAAAGTAGTGAATGATATTAGCTACAGTTTTTTTACTTCGCTATAATATAAATTGGTTTCATCTTTCTATTAATACTTGCTCAAATATACTACGCATAATACTGAGTAATTTTGTAAACACTCTACGCTGGTACATCGTGTAAAAGTCAAATAAAATAAATAGTGCTTGTACAATCAAGTCCTGATTAGTGTAGAGCAAATACGTGCAATAAAACAAATATAAAAACTGATTTTCAGAGTGGTATTGAGGTGTGAAATATGTCAAATTTGTAAACACCTTACCTTACTCTGTGTAAAAGCCAAACTAAATTACTCTGCCTGCTCCTCTCACTGCAGTCTCAAAAATAAAATCACTTTCAGCAGTTCGTGAATGACTATATAGTTGCACTGATGATAATCTGCATTTTGGCAAGTAAAACGCTCACTGATCCTCCACCGTCAACAGGCATCTTCTCAAAAGGTTAGGTATCCACAAAGCAGAGACGTCGGGCTAAACTAACATACAACTTTGTTTTCACGTCATTATTCCTACATAAATCAAGATATTAAGTTTAGCGGCCGGAAGGGCATCCGGCCACCCTGTAAATACGAGGCGCGTCCAGAAAGTAAGTTCCGTTTGGTAATAAAATGAAATTGTACACAGATACAGATGAAATTTTTATTGCACAAAATTCTACAACTCTTAAACTACTTTTCCACATAACTGTCGAAATTTTGTAGGCACTTGTCATAGCGTGCCACAAGTTTTTGCATGCATTCTTCACAGAAGGTTACCGCCTGTGTATTCAATCATGTGGTAACAGCTCTTTTTCATCGTTGAAGTGTTGACCACCGAGGACAGATTTTAGGTGTAAGAAGAGATGAAAGTCGCTAGGAGAGAGGTCCGAGCTGTTTGGAGGATGATCAAACAGGTCCCATTGAAATTTCCGTAAGAATTGTTTGGTCACATTCGGTGTGTGAGGTCAGGCATTCTCGTGAAAAAAAAATCTTTTGACAGGAATCCTCTTCTTACACGTAAAATCTGTCCTTGGTGGACAACACTTCAACGATGATGACGAGCTGAAAGAACGTTACCACATGGTTGAATACACAGGCGGCAACATTCTATGAAAAAGGCACACAAAACCTTGTGTCATGCTATGAAAATTGCCTACAAAATTTCGCAAGCTATGTAGAAAAGTAGTTTAACAGTTGTAGATTTTTGTATAATCAATATTTTTTCTGTATCTGTACCCGTTCGTTTTATATAACCAAACGGAACTTACTTTCTGGACGCGCCTCGTATTAACCTATGCCAAATCCGCGTTTCACATAGTTCCGACCCTGCATGTGCGGGAAAAGGGCCAAAGAGATAGATACATAAAAATCAAGATATTAAATTAAATTTCTGTTGAGCTTTTGCTTCATTCAGTTATACGCATTCTCGTTTTCAACCCTCACACATCGCAACAGGGTACTACAAATTCTATTGTACTTTTTTATTGTATGTTACAATTTGTTGAAACTTAGGGTATATTCTCTTGTTAATGGTGCATCCACGTATGCAGAGTTCACGCAGACATTTGAATTGGCGCAGCTTTACTGTCAAATTACCGGAGTTGTTAAACGGTGAACTGAGATGAACGAACATTAAATTGTGCAGAATGAATTCACTTATAATAAAAATAGTAACTGAAATTAGTTACAGTTTTTCATTTCCTTCGAATATAAATTAATTTCATCTTATTTATACACATTTGAATAAATATACTATAATAGTATCTTATTTTGTAAACACTATACGCTAAAACATCCTGTAAAAGTCAAATGACGTATTATTACATTATATTGCTTTACACATCCACCTTCAGACTCATGCTGAACAAACATACGTAACAAAACAAATATAAAAACTAATTTTGATTATGGTGTTGAGGTGTGAAATTTACCAAATTAGGAAAAACCGTAAGATACTCAGTGTAAGAAATAAATAAATCAAGTAAGACATTCTGCTGCATTATACCCATTCAAATATAAGATAGTTAAACATTATAAAATACAAAACATTATTTATATATAATACTATGTACAATTTGTAAATACCCTAGGTTACTCACTGTTTCAGTAATAAAATAATTTATATACAGGTAACTATGCAATTATTTACAACCTCTCACACACATAAGAATGACCAATGTATATATTACTTCACTTAACACTCTTGACGTATGAAAATATTTTGCTTGGGTCTAGTAAATCCCTTTTTGAGGTTGTAAGTTACTCAGATCAAGAGTGAGATGCTGTGGTTACATTAACAAACTAAATGTTCAAATGTTTGTAGAACTTATGGGACTTAACTACGGGGTCATCAGTCCCTAAGCTTACAAACTACATATGAACTAGCTAAGACTAAGGACGGCACAAATATCCATGCCCGAAGGGGGATTCGAACCCCCGACCGTAGTGGTCATGCAGACCGTGACTGGAGCGCCTCAGTCCTCTCGGCCACCGCGACCGGCTAACAAACTAAACAAGGACACACTTTTTTGTGGCTTAGTCTCATAAAAATGAATGGACAAGTAACTAAAACAACTCTTGCAAAAAGAGGCGCACCGAGAAAATGTACCAATCAAATCAGTTCCCTGTTTCGCGTTGCTGTGGCTATGTGGAATGAAGGGAAACTGAGGCAAAATATTTTTTTCCAGATAATCATGAATTTTTTAGTGATACTTGTGACTGTACAAATTTGTTTGTTTCTTCTCTCCATGAACATAAAGATCGGAATGTTCGACGTATTATGGAGCATGCAACGTATAGCTGCCTCGAGAAAATTAAGTGTGCAGTACATTCTGCGAAGTGTTCATCCCACCTTTATCTACCTGCCCCCACTACACTCCCTCCCTCTTTCCATCCCGCATCTCCTTCTTCCCTTCCTGCTGTCTCCCACCTCCTCCTCTCTCCTGTGTCTGACCATCTCTTCCTCCCTTTGTCTGCTTATTAGGTCTTTTCTCGTCGTAGCGAATCAAAATTAAAAATTAGGATCGCAGGTACTTCAAATTTTGAGATAACAGTGGCAGATGACCAGAAAATTACTCGCACAGAAAAGTAAGCGAAATAACAAAGTCAATAGACAACGTTATTTACAGAATTAGTGAAAACGATATTTTGATTTCGACTGCTGGCAACAATGACCTTGCAGTTATGGCATTGTAGTTGGTGGTATCCGTGTGTCCTTGCAAATGAAGCAGTGTTGCTTTTGTGTGTCATTTGTAACAACAGCACGTAATTGCTACACCGGTCAAAAGTTGGTAAGTTAGCATTCCAGTTTTCGATGTAATCACTGGAGATTTCAAGGCGTGATAGATAAGGAAACATCAGGGTTATATCAAATGTTTAAATGTTTATAAAGCTTAAGGGACTTAACTTCGGGTTCATCAGTCCCTAAACTTACGAACTACTTATGAGGGGTGATTCGAACCCCGACGGGAAACGGTCTCGCGCATCGGAGCATAGCGCCTCGATGCGCTCGGCCACTCCGCCGCGGCTACCTTCCATGTTGCACGCGTTCTCAAAAGTACAATTTCTCTATTATTTGCAATAATATTCGATTGTTTTCGTTTGGAGATGGTTGGGGGCATGACTATAAAACCCCGTGCCCCTTGGCTATTAATGTGGAGCGCCCTTCAATATTATTCACCACGCTGTCGTCCTACATACTCATATCTATATGGAAGCTTTTTGTGAATCAGTCCCTTGTTCTGCCTGTAATTATTTTTCACTGACAATGATTCGGAATAACTTTAAATTCCTTAGTAAGTAAATCAGAATTTTACAATATGTCTTACATTTTTTTCTTTTTTACTTTTTTATTTTAAGTATTCCGAAACACATAAAACAGGCCTAATCGTCTTTCAATTCGAACTTCAACTTTGAACATTGTTACTATAGACTTATAACTACGACTGAAGATTTTGGGGATTTGTTACTTCATTTGAGGAGCGACTAAATTAATCATCCGTGTACGTTCACTAACAGGTTTTAAGAAACCACATTCTTCTTTGGGTCCCACCCTCTCCCTTTATTTATTGGCGTATTTTATTGACTGTTTAGCTTTGTTATCTGGAAAATCTTTGCAACCCTTTACCCGTATGCAAGTGACAAATATAAAGCTCATTTTCGTATAAAAAGCTGATAAAATGGTTCCTAATTGTCTATGGAAGTGACAAACAAGTAAAATTATGGAAACGGATGGAAGCTAAGGCTTTAACATCCCGTCGACACTGTGGTTATTAGATACGGGAGAGAAATTAGAACTGAACGTCACATCGATGACTATTTCATTAATAACGGACAACGTATTGTTAAGGTATCCCTTGAGTCTTTCCCAGTAAAAAATTCTTGACATTTGCCTATGTAAGATGCGGAGAGCATATAAAACCTAAATACGACGACTGCTAGAATTTCGAGAGACTGGTTTCCAGGAAAAGCCGAGTTGTTTATTATTTCCTGTTAAAATGTACCGATGATCAAAAAGTCAGTATAAATTTGAAAACTTAATAAATCACGGAATAATGTAGATAGAGAGGTAAAAATTGACAAACATTCTTGGAATGACATGGGGTTTTACTAGGGAAAAAAAGAGTTCAAAAATGTCCGACAGATGGCGTTGGACAGCAAAACGTCAGTGACTTCTATCGTGACGGGTGATAGGTACGCCGATATGTTACAGACGCATCATCCCCAGCCTGGCTGATAAACACCTGCTGGAACGTACGACTTTTATGCAGGATGGCGCTCCACCCCATATTATTAGACGCGTGAAATATCTCTTGCCCGCGTCGTTTGGTGATGATCGTGTGCTCAGCAGCCACTTTCGTCATGCTTGGCCTCCTAGGTCCTCAGACCTCAGTCCGTACGATTATTGGCTTTGGGGTTACCTGAAGTCGCAAGTGTATCGTGATCGACAGACATGTCTAGGGATGCTGAAAGACGACATCCGACGCCAATGCCTCACCATAACTCCGGACATGCTTTACAGTACTGTTCACAACATTATTTCTCGACTACAGCTATTATTGAGGAATGATGGTGAACATATTGAGCATTTCCTGTAAAGAACATCGTCTTTGCTTTGTCTTAATTTGCTATGCTAATTATTGCTTTTCTGATCAGATGAAGCGCCATAAGTCAGACATTTTTTAACTTTTTTTGCTTTTGTTTTTTGTCTAATAAAATCCCATGTTATTCTAAGCATGTTTGTCAATTTTTACCTCTCGATCTACATTATTCCGTGATTTATTAGGTTTTTCAAATTTATACTGACTTTTTGATCACCCGATATTTCGCGGAATGTCCATGAACGAAAAAGTAGATAATTCCGGCTACATCGGAGGCTTCTGACACAATCCACGGCTGGATTAAGAAGGGTCTTCATATCCATTGGAGCGTGGAATGTGATATAACTCTACATCACTGGAAGAAATATCGTGTGAACCTCTGTTAGAATTACATAACAACTGAATTTGGGTATCCAAGTTTATTATGTTGCACGCGGAAGCATTAGTTTTCGTTGATCTCATAGAATAATTTTAAAACTGCATGTGACTGTGAACCGCGCAGGATCCTGTTTTCTTTGTCCGTTTCGTGGGTTATGTAGTTTTAAATTTTTTTTCGCGTTTTGTAATGTATTGGGGAGTATTTCAATCTTAATCTTGGGAGAAATCTACTGTATTTTAATTACGTCTAATTCGAGAAACGGAGCTTAAACTGAAAAATCTCGTTTTGAAATAAAATCATCAGTTTTAATGTAATGAATAAAAATCTCAGGATGATAATCTCTAAACATCCATGCTGAAATGGGTTCCTTTTTTAAACTAATTTTTAGTTTAGTGACAGTCGCGTAATATAACAAATCATAAATGTTCACAGTGCCAAATACCGCCAATGGCACATCTTACGTGTATTTACTTTGAGTTTCACTTTGCATTACTTAGAATTATAAATTTTAAATTTTGCAAGCCTTAAAACTGAAATGTAGTCTTTTCTTCTTTTTCTGTTGTAAAAACCGAAGATCGCCAACACATGGCCGATTCGAATAAGAATGTGTCAAAAGTAAAATTGAGATGATACGGAAGTTACTCTTCTCTAGAGACAAAATTCCTCTTTTACCCCAAGGGAATACATTTATATATCTAACACGTGAATAAAACATTCATACGTTCTTTACTTCGCCGCAGATATTACAGTATCTGAATCAATCTACAATATTTTGGGTCAAATCATTTTTAAACCAAAACCTTGTCTCTAGCCCATTGCCACCAAACTGTTTACATTGGCGTCATGAGAGAGTTGCCTGGAAAGTGTAATGGCGCTCTGTTCTCTTCAGTGGAAATAGTGGGTTCTGTTTTGTCGTCCTGGTCAGCCTCTGTTTAGTTCTTTCCCGGCCTGTCTCTCAGGAAAGGTTCTGTCAGGATACCTGGACATCTATAACAGCTCTACAGATTAATAATACAAGTTTTATTTACAGAAATAAACAATACTCAACTTTTATACGTAGGTCTGTCTCTTCACTTCTCGCAGCGTCGTCTTCTGTACGATGCTAGCTGTGCTGATTCCTATTGACTGCCTAGTTTGGAGCCGAGTTCAGACAGGCTCTTCCAGACCCATGTCGGCCTAGATATAGCCGCTTGTAGAGGGCGCACTTCTAGATTTCTCCCTTCAGGAGGCGCTGCGCCGGCGTGTGATTGGCTGCCGGTCGTCCGCTGCCTTCTGCACGATCGTTCTCGTGCGTCTGGCGTGTGGCGCTGACTTTACGCCACAGCAGGTTCTGTCTGTGTTCGCTTGCTGGATGTACACGTGTATGTAGTAGAATTCTTGAGTGGCCTATTGCAGAGCGAACAGTCAGATAAATAATCTCATCTAATTGGTCTTATTCACTTGTAACAAGTGTGGTGTAGCCCTTGATTGCTTTTATTTCTTATTCACGAAACGCAGCATTAATTATATTTTGTTTGTTATAGAAACTTCACACACCTATGTTTACATACCATGATTTTAGGCCAAATTTTTCGCGTATGCAGATTTAGCATTATAACGCAGTTACATTATAGTACTAACATTATATACATATGTTAGTATGTTATATAACATTAGTGACTCCTTTGATCTTTATTTTTAGCTAAATCACGTAAAGAAATTACTGTACAACCATTACTGCTAACTGTTGGAGCTGCCATAGTAAAGTTAGTTCTGGGGTTCTATGCAGCTGTTGTGACAGATGGGTTCTCTGGGGAAAATTTAGCAACGTGGGTATTGGATGAATGAACGAGTCTTCATTGTAACATTTGTTCAAGGGTCATAAAAATAGAAGAATAGTAGGGGAAGATTAGAGCCCTTCAGGCTGCGTTGGACTGCGCGAAGTAGAAACTGATATGGTTACGGGAGGAGAAGGATGAGGAATGCTAAGTGCTAGCAAGGACCAGTAGGCACAGAAAGAGGACAGTATCAGATAGCTTCATCACTGACACAAGCAAAAGATTTGCCTTACTATCGCAGTCAAGTAAGGTAGAGACTCCAGTAGAATTAGGTGCAGTTAACTGACTTTCAATAGGAAATCAATCGTGATAAAGAAAAGTAGAAAATAGGAGGAAAGTTCTGTTGTTAGGTAGTAGCCAAGGAAGAGGTGTGGGGCAGGTATTGGAGAAAATATTATGTGACAAATACCAGGTCACATACTGTTTTTAAGTCATTGTCTTAAACAGGTGGTATAGGACATAGGTTCCTTGTGCAAGGGCTTCACAAAGCAGAATCATGTTGTAATAGTGGGTGGAGCGGGAACAGTATTGGTAGGGATCAAGGCTACAACATTGAAAGTGAACTGTTAAAAATAACTTCTACAACGAATCCTACAAATGATGGGATTTTGCCTGCATTCATGCGGTATGATCGACCCCAATTATTAAACTCTGTAAGGAGGGTCAATGTGGAGTTAGATCAGTTGCTCAGGATGGCTGCTGGGTCTGACGTGGGTTTGGTTCCTGTGGTACTTCACTAGGCCTGCATCTCAATAGGAAAGGGAAGAGCAAACTGGCTAGGGTGATAACAAAGTCCATAACGGAGGACACTGAAACTCAAGGCTGACATCAGTCTACAGAGAAAAGCTCAGACAGGCAGGTCCCAAAAATGTTAAAATATCTCAACCACAAAAGTAAATCAAGAAATAATGTTAGTGTACTTCATCAAAATATGGAGGGATTAAAGAATATAGTAGAGCTTCTGTTTTGCTTGGAAGATATAGAAACTAAGCTTTAATAGATGTACTATGCCTATCTGAACATCACATTGTCACTGATATGGATCAAGTAAATACATACATTCACTTATGAAATTTGTTATTAATAACAAATTGTAAGACATATCTGGAGACAGATATAGACTCTCACCACATCTAATTGTAGAAACTGCGCCGTGGTGAAGTAGCCGAGCGGTCTAAGGCGCCTCGCTGCGGAGCGCACAGTTACTCGCCGTCGGAGGTACGAGTCCTCCCTGGGGCATGGGTGTTGTTCAAATGTTTGTTAAGCTTATGGGACTTAACTACGGGGTCATCAGTCCCTAAACTTACAAACTACTTACGAACTACTTTATACTAAGGACGGCACAAATATCCATGCCCGAGGGGGGATTCGAACCCCCGACCGTAGTGGCCGTGCAGACCGTGACTGAAGCGCCTCAGTCCCCGCGGCCACCGCGGCCGGCTTAAACATAGGTAAACTAACGTAAGGACAACACATAAACACACACCCATGCTCAGGGAGGACTCGAACCTCCACGGCGAGCAACCGCGTGCTCCGCAGCGAGACGCTTTAGACCGCTCGGCTACTCCACCGCGGCCGACATGGGTGTGTGTGTGTGTTTGTCCTTAGGTTAGTTTAACTTAGTTTAAGTAGTTTGTAAGCTACGGACTTATGACCACGCAGTTTGGTCCGATAGATTTACAAACAATTGAACAAACATTTGAGAAACTGCAGAAATGTAGCAAAATAAAGTGACTGGACCTGGATAAATTGAAGGAACCTGAAGTTATTACGAATTTCAGAGGGAGATTAAGGCAACAACTGACACAAACGGGGAAAAATAAAACGTTATCGGAGGAATGGGTACCTAATGCAGCAGAGGACAAAATAGGTACAAAGACACGATTGTGACACAGAAATCAAGATTTTGGGACAGTGTCATAAAGGAATCCATCGAGATCCAAGTCATGGAGAATTTCAACAATCGTGACAGTTGATACCAGCTCAGGACTCTTGGCATCCGGCTCTCAAGATTCTAAAGACCCAGTTCAGGGCACTTCGAGATATCACAAGAAGTGGAGACCGAGAAAACAGCTGAGAGATTGCACAGATGATAACAATTTCGGATGACGACCGAGCTGGGAACAGGCGGCAGTCGGAACACCAGCGATCCGAGACGAACATGGTAACAGTGTCTGACGGGCGCGAAACGCGTAAGGCACACACGGCAAGTCACGGACCTCGGACGATGACCACGAACCCAGAAGACGGGCAAGTCGGGCGCAGACGGCCGTCAAAACGCCATGTAAGCGATAGGACCTCTGAAACCACGCACAGATGGCGCGGACCACAAGCGGGACAAGCGGAGCGACATGGACCTCAGGTAAGCAGCATGGCCCCAGAGGAAAACAACTAGCTCTTTACTCACACTCAGTGATGAGTTCTGTCGACAAGGGATCTCAAATTGATTCCGTATTTCTAGATTTCCAGAAGGATTTTGACACCGTACCTCACAAACGGCTTTTAATCAAATTGCATGGTTATGGAATATAGCACCAGATTTGTGACATTACAGGTAAAGGAGGATGCTGATTGTTTCCATGTGAAAATCAAGTTTTGGCAAGCTGTTGGGTTCCTCAGCCGGCCGACTAATAGTTTGGACGTAGTGAATGGAATACAGGACGTTAGGAAAACCCTAATCTGCTCGGAAATAGGAAACGGCGGTCTTGGATAAGCGATGGTGGCTATCCCAGATTGCAATTGAAATACATTATTCTAACAATCCATATAAAATCGGGGAATGATCATACGGCAAATATAATTATATGTTTGAAAAGCTCATCAGTGTTTGCTTACAAATAAATTTGCTTTTTAGGTATGGTCCACCTTGAGCAAACACAATTGCTTTTAGTTTCTCCCAAAATACGATAATATACGACATCATTTTTGTGTTTTGGTTTATATTACTTTTGTGACTATTTCAATAACAAAATGTCTATGTGTTTATAGCAAGTTTTTTTCACTTACTTTGGTGAATTTGAGGTGTTTTCACGTTGTGAACAAGCACTGTGGCACTTTTACTTCACTCAATGTTTATGTTATGAAAACAAGATGGTGGGCAGTTTGATTCTGGGAGCAGTGTTAAGAACAGCTGACTGTGGTGGGAGCGGGAGTTTTTGAATCATCTTACTTTCGGTTTAGTGTGTGTGTGTGTGTGTGTGTGTGAGTCTGTGTATATATGGGTTTTCTGTCAGTTCTTTGAGGGCAGAGAATATAGTTCCGTTGCAGAGGGCTGTGTATTCTTTTATTATTTTTTTTCTTTCTATTATGGCTTTCTGTATGTGGTAGTTCTCTTCGATTGTTAATTTTTGTGGGAGGCTTTTGCTGTGTTTCAGAATCTTTAGATCAGTATTTATGTCAGTTGGTTTGTGGTTCATGTTTATAAGGTGTTCTGCAAATGACTATTGCTTTTTAATGCTCTTATGTGCTCTGTGTATCTAGTATTGAAATTTCTGCATGTTTGTCCAATGTAAACTGAGTTACAATCCTGGCATGTCAGTTGGTAGATGCCAGAAGTGTTATGTTTGTCTGTGTTGGTGTTGGTTGTCTTTAGTTTTCTCCGTGTTGAGTTATCTGTTCTGTATGCTATTTTCAATCCTTGTTTTTTGAGAATGTTTCTTATTCTGTGGGTCGCTTTGCAATTAATACCTAACTTCATACATGCTAATGTAAACAGAACGTCACCTGCAGCCCAACATGCAAAGCACAAAGCCGATATAATTTGGCTGAAACAAGAAATCAAATACCTACATACCAAGAAACAAGAACTAAATGTTGAACTTTCAAAAATTCTTCTGGAACTAGGGAACTACATTAAAATCTCAGACATATTCAATAATTTAATGAACACAGTCAAACAAAATACAGAACACCTAATTATAACAAAATGGGAGAAACAACAACAAAAAATAAACACACTCCTGAAATATAGGAACACTGTTGAAGATAGAAACACAAGACAATCAAACAACACTTTACACAAACGCCTAGTCAACCTGACTGACATACAATTCACCAAACAGGAAAAAAACCTATTGGAAAAAGAACCCAAATACAATGTTAACACACATAGAACAATAGAGAATCTTGTCACAGAACGTTAATTCATAATAAAACAACAAGAAAGAAACAGCAACACAAATTTCAATGCAGGTCTCACAAGAGAATTAGTTGCAGAGGAAATTAGATGCATAATAAAAGAAAACAGAAATTACATAATGTCAGGAACAAAAAGTTAAGAAGAAAAAAACATGTAGGAGGATTAGGAACAAACTAAAAAACAAGGGTGCCCTCATCACAAAGGCAGGCAAGGGCAACTCCATGGTCATAATGAAACAAGATGATTACAGAAACAAAACATTAACATTCATAGAAGACAACAATATACACAAACTAACCAGTGATCCAACACAAAGATTTCATAAAGATACTCAGACTCTCCAAAACAAAACAAAAGAACCCCAAAGCACCTACCTTAAACTGCCTACCAAATATCCACAAAGAACACATCGCTGTACACACCGTTGTGAACTTCAGAAATGCACCCACATACTACCTAGCCAGAGAAATACACTCGTACCTACAAAAACACTAAGTATTCACTAACAACAGAAGCGTACTAAGCACCTTAGAGCTAATACAGAAAATCAAACACATCAACATACCCTCAACAGCCAACCCTCACATATCACATCCATGTACACCAACATCCTCACTACAGAAACCATCAACATCATCAAACAACAATTACAGCAACAAACAGACACCGCCAAATAACACATAAAAGAAATAACCAACATCCTGAAACTAATAACAGAGAAAAAGTATTTCACATTTGACAAGCAATTCTACTCAGAAGAAGATGAACTTCCCATGGGGTCACCAGTCAGTGGACTCCTAGCAAACATTTTCCTCAACCACATTGAAAACAAAATAGTTGACACCATAGTAAAACCCAAACAGTACAAAATAATTTACTGGCACCGTTATGTAGATGACATCATATGCCTCCTGGATGAAACACCCAGTCGCATACAAGAACTTCATTATGACATCAACAATGTTCACCGAAAACTAAAATTCACCATAGAAACAAAAAACGACAGAAGGCTAAAATTCCTTGACCTCACAATACACAGAGACAAAAATTAACACAAATTCTCCATATACAGAAAGCCTACCACCACAAGCACAGCCCTACATAAACACTCAAACAATCCAATTACACAGAAACAAGCCGGATTCCAATACATGCTGCACAAACTGAACAAAATCCCACTTAGTGATGAACAATACAAATTTGAACTACAAACAATCAAACAAATAGCAACAGAGAATGTGTATGACACAAACATCATAGACAAATTAAACCACAAATTTAAAACTACGTTAAAAGGAACACACAAAAACAAACAGACCAGAAACACACCACAAGCACACAAAACATAAACCCATTCAACTCCCATACACAAAACACCCACACAAAAAAAATTAAACAAAACAACAAATAAATGGCACACTCTTACATATGACAACAAAGCAACCCACAAAATAGGGAACATTCTCAAAAAACAAGGCTTGAAAATAGCATACAGAACAGATAACTCAATACAGAGAAAACTAAAGACAACCAACACCAACACAGACAAACATAACACTTCTGGCATCTACCAACTGACATGCCAGGATTGTAACTCAGTTTACATTGGACAGACATGCAGAAATTTCAATACTAGATACACAGAACACAGAAGAGCACTAAAAAGCAATAGTCATTCTACATTTGCAGAACACCTCATAAACATGAACCACAAACCAACTGACATAAACACTGATCTAAAGATTCTGAAACACAGCAAAAGCCTTCCATAAAAATTATCACTCGAAGAGAACTACCACATACAGAAAGCCATAATAGAAAGAAAAAAATAATAAAAGAATACACAGCCCTCTGCAACGGAAATATATTCTCTGCCCTCATAGAACTGACAGAAAACCCATATATACACAGACTCACACACACACACACACACACACACACACACACACACACACTAATCCGAAAGTAAGATGATTCAAAAACTCCCGCTCCCACCACAGTCAGCTGTTCTTAACACTACTCCCAGAATCCAACTGCCCACCATCTTGTTTTCATAACATTAAACATTGAGTGAAGTAAAAGTGCCACAGTATTTATTCACAACGTGAAAACACCGCAAAGTCACCAAAGTAAGTGACAAAAACTTGCTATAAACACATAGACCTTTTGTTATAGAAATAGTCACAAAAGTCAAATAAACCAAAACACAAAAATGACGTCCTATATTGTCGTAAAAAATCCTGATATTTACAAGCTAACCATTCACCCCATTAACTACACACGTTTTGGTTTGCAGATGGCAAACTGTCAAAAATACACAGTGATATTTTGTTAGTTAAAGAACCACAAAAACAACTACACGCGGTATTAAGTTACGCCTAGTACACCTATAAAAATAAGAAACGATTTATATTAGTTTCACAATTATCTGTCCAATGTAAACTGAGCTACAATCCTGGCATGTCAGTTGGTAGATGCCAGAAGTGCTATGTTTGTCTGTGTTGGTGTTGTCTGTCTTTAGTTTTCTCTGTATTGAGTTATCTGTTCTGTAACTTCTCTGGTCCCACATACATAATGCAAGTCCACTCCAAGTCCACCCCCTTCATCAAACACCTTCTTGCCGGCCGCAGTGGCCGAGCGGCGAGCGGTCTGCGGCGCGCCAGTCACAGTCTGTAAGGCCGCTACGGTCAGGGGATTCGAATCCACCCCTCCCCCCCCCCCGGGAATGGATGTTTGTGTCGTTTTTAGTACAAGGTAGTTCGTAAGTTTAGGGACTGATGACTCCGTAGTTACGTCCCTTAAGCTATACAAACATTTGAACATTTTGAAAGAAAACTGTCGAAAGCCCTTCAGCTGTCCCTATTGCAAATACTCTGATTACTATAAATATTGCTCCAATCTCGCCTCTCGCCCCGCGTGCGACACTTGTGGTGGTTCCCATCACACATATTCCTATAAGTATCAGTCACATACTCCTCATGTCAAACCTGACGTCCATCCCTGGCCATCCTGTTGATCCCCAAATGGATCCCAAAAACTCCCTCTGTCTTTCCCTACTGTGGATGACATCATGCACTTCATAACCACCGTGTTCCATAAAACCCATCCCTTCTAACTTCCCCATGACCTTCCTTGCTGTCTGCTCTGTCTTCCAATAGGAAATCATCGCCACCTTCCCCCTCAGCCTTTTCCACTTCACCTTCTCCCACTTGTATAAAGCACATCTCTTCCCTTTTTACCATCTTCCCCCTTCTCTTCCCCCATCCTATACCTTTCCATATCACGCTATCTGCTCTCTTATACCAATAAACACCTGTTAATGTACACCCTCCCCCATCACTACATTGATGCGTTCTTCCTATATGTAACCTTCCTCCAACCCTGGCACTCCATCAGTAACAATCTCTATCTCCTCTACTGCAATGATGGCCTCCCATCCTCACGCAAGGTGGAGTTGTCATCGACCACCTCCACCACTACCCTGTTTGAATCCACACATTCCTTAATGACCCCACAGATCATCCAATACTCAGCCTCTTCCTTCCACCCATTACCATCACTTGTGCCACCATATATGTCTGTTCCACTTCCCCCCTTCAGTATGATTTCTTTTTTCACATAGACAGCTGTTGCCCACCGCAACATATCCTACCGTTTCCCTGCTGAGCTTTGGTGATAGCATCAGTTCCAACCCACCATTCAGGGCGTCGTCCACCACCTCCCCCAGCCAACCTGCCTGGAGATTACCACCAGTTCCAATGTAATCCTTGCTTTCCCCAAACTCTTGCGGCACCTAACGATAGAAGTCATAGACCTTACTGGCAGTCACCACACCTCCGTCCTCACCCTTGATCACCACAGATGCCTAGCCTTGTCCCACGCCCTGCACCCATTCCCAGACTTGTCTATGTTTACTCCCATGCCAACTGGGATGCCTACTGGCACTCCATAGATACCCGGGTCACCAGTCACCCTCCCCCCTCACCTGCTGATACTGACCAAATTTCATCCTTCCTTCAACAGACCTTGACTGACGCCATCCATGGTGACATCCCACCAAAGCTATCCAGCCCCACCGTCCTGCCCTCCCCTGTAGGCCATCCTCCTTCAAAAGTTCCATTGTCTCTATCATTCCTCCCTCCATACCTGTGACTGGGACCTACTACAATGCTATTGGCAACTCCAATGACATATCAACAACCTTCTGACCGCTAAGGAACGCTGGGACTGGAGCCAGATATGCACCCATCTTAACTCCCATCTTCCCATGCACTCCTGAAAGTATTGGCATTTTTCCCGACAATGCCAGTAAGGCTAACCACTTCGCCTCCTACTTATCCAACATATTTTCCATCTCTGACAATACACACTTAGTGTACTCCCTCTTTCTTGATGGACATGAGTGTACAAACCCCTCTGTTTCTCTGCTAGTCCCCAGCTTCCAGTACTTGGCTCAAGTCCCACCATCTGAACTCAATATCCCTATTACTGCCCTAGACATACAAAAAAACACTATGCTCTAAACGCAACACCGCTACCAGTCACGACCACCTCACCTACAGGCACCTTTGTGCTTACCTTCTCTCCTTCCATGCCGCTCTTGCCTCCGTCTATAATGTCGTCCTGTACACCAGATTTTTTCCAGATTTGAAGAAAAACTTCTCGAATCTTCATGTTCCCAAAGCCCAACAAAACCCAGTCCGTCTCCTACCGCCCAATCAGCCTCAACTCGGTGTTCAGCAACGTTCTTGAAGCTATCCTATCTTGCCACATTCACCAGCATCTCCATCAAAAGCAACTCCTTTCCCTCTCTGTATGTGGCATCCGACCTTCCTTCTCTGCCACTGACCAGCTCTTTTACCTACTCACCTCTGGTCCCTTCAGCTTAACTCCTGTCGTTTTGGTATCTTTGTCTCCCTCAATAATGAGAAAACCTACGACCGTGTCTGGCATCCCAGTCTCCTCTTCAAACTCCAAACCTACGACCTTGCAATCAATTACATCCATCTTGTCGCCTCCTTCCTATCTGGTCACCCCTCCTATGTTACTGTCTACAACTCCCACTCCTATATCTTGTACCCCTCTGGTGGGGTGCCCCTAAGCTCCATCCTCACACGCCTCCTCTTATCTTCTTTATACAAAAGATATGACACAAGCGCCCCCCTCCCCCAGTTCATCCAATATGCTGTTTACACTGCCTTCCTTGCTTCCCCCCCCCCCGTCCTCTACCACCTTTCAACGATCCCAGTGTCTCCTTCAGACTCACTTCTCCTGCTTCTCTTCATGGCGTGTCTAATGGCTCCTCTCTGTAAATCCTGAGAAATCCAAGGCAGTCGCCATAGATCATATCGCCTACTCCTTTCAGCTCCACGATTTCTACCTCACCCTCTATGACCACACTACGACCACCCTCAAGCACGTCACCCTCACCTTTGATCGTTTCCTTACCTGGACTCCCAACCTAAAAACCAACCAATAGAAAGCCCACAACCAACTGCGACTCCTGAAACTCCTCTCCGGCCAGATATTGGGACCCCAACCCTCCACCATCATTTACACCCACCGTTCCCTGATACATCCCATCTTGTGTTGTTTCAATGTTGCCTGGATCTCTGCTGTCCCTTTCCTCTACAAATCCCTCCAGATCCTTGAGTGCCACGCACTGCCCCCTCATCTACTGTATCCTACTCCTGCTCTCCAGACAGAGCATTTATTAACTCTTCCTCTAACCCCACCTCCTCCTTTTCCTCGTATATCTCAGCATTGTACATGCCGTCTGCAAACATGACTCCCCTAACCCCTGGTCTCCCCTCTCCTTACGACCCTGGGCCTCTACCATGCCTCCACCGCTGTATCCCCCATGTCTGAACGGACACACATGCCACATCATATCCCAGGGCAACGTCCGTCATCTCCCCCTCCTGGATGATGCCCCCTATCCTGCCATTTACCCATCCTACCAACTCTGATCCTAACCCTGCCCTTGTATTGCTGCTCCCTCTTATCTCGCCCCTTCCATCCCCCAGGAGTCCCTGCACTCCCTACCCCTTTCCCCCATTTCCCGACATTGTGCTCCTACCTTCCCCCCTTCCCTCCCCGTAGGACCTCCGCTTTACCTTCAGTGTTTCTAATGACAGTGATCATCAGTGTTCACTGTGGTCGATGACTATGCGTGTGTCTTTTATAGAGTTGTGCCTGTCGACTCCAGCAGAACAATAGTGATGCCTGCGTTTTCTTCAGTGTAAAATTTATATCAATATGGCTCGTTTTTAAATTTGTACAATTCTTGTTTATCACCTCGTCTGGTGATATTTTAATTATGACCAGTACTGTCTACATTTCCATATCTTAATTTCTTGTTTTATTGTCTCCATTCTATTTATACATGCCTCATATTAACAACAATGTATTTCTCTGGGCTTGAAGAGCGGTATGTAAGTTGCTGCTAGCTTGCCCTCCTCGGGGCTTTAAAATACAGTAAAGGGCAAAAAAGAATCAGAAGATGATTTCCGAGAAACAAAATGTTTTTCGGAAATTGTTAATGCAAACATAGTTCCCTTTACATCACTGGTAAATGTTTAAACAAATGTTGTTAAACATTATTTACAAACAGCATGGCACTTGCTGTTGCTCACCGACGATTTCTGAGTAAACTAAATGTTTTTTCGGAAATTGTTAATGTAAACATAGGTTGTCACACTTAATTTGATATGCAAATTGAAATAACGAGATTAATCGGAGGCGGCAGCAGAGGGCTTGCAGACGGTCAGCGTCAGTGGCAGTTGGGTGGAGGTAGTCTAAGTGAGCGGTTGTGGGGGGTCATTTGTCTTTAATTTGTTATCACTTACGAGATTTCAATTGTACTTAAGTCCAATTTTGTGTTGAATGTCATTCATCCTTTGTTCATGGTAATGCTTTGTCCTAAGTGCATTTTCATGTTTTCTGTGAATCATCCTTTGTTCAAGAAAGGTTAAAAGGAGAAATGAAAATTTATATAAAATACACAATCATCACAGATACTATGAGGAAAAGACGGTTAAAATTTATGGACTTTTAAAGAGAATCAAGGGACACGGATGTAAATAAACTGATGAAAACTGTGAGATGGAGAATAGCAGCGAAGAAAGATTCAAAAAATATCTACATCTACATATCTACATAGGTACTCTGCAAATCTGCCTGGCGGTTCATTAACCACTTTCATAAACTTTCTCTACTGTTCCATTCTCTAATAGCGCGCGGGAAGAAAGAACACCTGAATCGTTCCGTTTTCGATCTGATTTCTCTTATTTTATTGGGATGGCCATGTGTCCCTATGTACGTGGGTGCTGTCAAATTATTTTCACATTCATAAGTAAAAGTCGGTGATTGAAATTTCGCAAATAGATCTCGCCACAACGAATAACGTCTTTCTTTTAATGATTTCCACGTCAAATCGTGCAACATATCCGTGACACTCCCCCCCCCCCCCCCTGTAACGTGATAAAACAAAACTAGCTGCCCTTCTCTGGACCTTCTCAATGTCTTCCGTCAGTCCCACCTGGTGAGGGTCTCACACTGGGCAACAGTACTCCAGGAGAGGACGCACAAGTGTGTTACAGTAGAAATAATATGTGAGAAGAATCGCTTTAGACTGGTGGCAGAAAACGCTATGTATGTGGAAGATAAGCCAAAACCCCGAGGAAACAGAGTGTGGATGAATGAGCAGAAACGAGCGGCTGGAATGAAAATGAAGGAATACTGGGAGAAGCGAGCAGAAGGAAACACCGCCAGTTTTACGTTGCATTCGTAAAATGCAAGACGCGATACCGATTTTATTTCGTGAACGGTTAAACATATAGAAACGCTGCTTTCGGCACATACTAGAGCGACGAAGGGCAGGGATATTTTTGTTTGGTGGACGCTTTTAGCAACGGTGTCAACGGAGATATAGAAGAAGTAGTTTTTTTAATGGAACCGCTTACTTTTGATAACTTCATTCGATAGCTTTTGAGCTGAAAATAACAGTGAAATAGTATTTGTGAATACTGACTTTAAAACCTGTCGTAAACACACTCGAAAAATATCCTAGAATTTGAGGGCACGGTGGCCAGAATCGGCGTTAGCAGTGCAAACACTACCCAGCAGGCGTTTCGGACCAGGCTGCGTAATTGTATACCGTGAAGCAGCCCTGCGTGAGTGTAGTAACGCTTTGTTTCCCCTTGAGCTAACATAGGACCTACAATGGATGCAGGTTTACCTACGAATGTTGCAAATGGACATATGCCATACGCTGTAATCTACCGTATATCAAAGAGCTCAGGAACACCTCGCATTTGTTTATCTTCCCGGATGCACGTGAGCTGAAAAGAAGGAGGTCTTGTACAATGCAAAAAGGAATTACTGTGTGAAACTTCTAAATTATAGAAGCAATAATTGTCCTATCGTTTCCTGTACGTGGCTGTGTAATACATGCTGTCGGACAACTGTCTTGACCTACACTGCTCTAAATTATATCATATGGGACACATTCATTGAACTAAATGTTTTATTAAAATAATTTGGTGTCCACCTGTACACCGCAAAATAAATGTACTTCTTAACGAAACGTCGTTTCACGCTGAACGTAAGTGCCTAATGACAGTATTACCAGCTACGTGCAATACACGCTGTCGACTTATTTGACATTGCAATGCAGTTTCATACACAAGTAACTGTAATAATCAATTTACAAACAATTCTTTGGTAACCACTCTAAGTACATAACTTTATGTTTATCTTACCCAAACGCAACGTTATCCTTTATTTAAACATGTTCACTGTGGACTGAAAGGCACTTTGCAATCGCCGTTCGAAAGAACTATGAACAGACGTAATTAAAGGGGACGATATGTTAGAGCATGCACCGGCGATTCGACGACGCATATCGTCTGACGTAGTTGGAGCTTCGTCATTGAGTGCATCTTTGAGTGACCCACAAAGACAGAAATCAAGGGGTCAAATCGGGGACCTCGCGACCCATTTTACAAAAGAATTTCGTCCTATCCGATGTTCAGGAAATTTGTCCTCCAATATTTGCATTTTAACACGAGACGAGTGAGCTGGAGATTCGACTCGTGCCACTGTGCGTATTCATTAGCGTCGTAGCCAGGACAGCTTCTTCGCGTTCTCTATCGCTTGCAGTCACCTTTCTTGTTCTCGTTTTGATATTCAAGCAACCTGTCCGCACTAGCATCTTCATGATTCATGTCTGGCACGTCGGACATTTGCCATCCGGATAGATAGTCTTATACCGCTGTATTGTTTGCAGGACGTCTCTTTCACATTCAAGTAGTATATCCAACCTTTTCTCATTCGGGTACAAGTCTACGTCTACACACAATGGATGTTGAAGCGGAAATTAGCGGCCTACTGTGCAGACAAGTCGACAGTCAAATGTATCCCCAATTCCCACGCCAGCTTAGAAATTGCGAAGCATTGCCGGGTGAGTCACTAACTTTTGCACCAGGAATAACTTCGAAAGTCCGATAGGAGCTGAAACGTTTGTTGAACAAAAGTTGCATAGGACAACAGGGGGCAAAATTTGACGTTTGTTTTTTGGTGCTAGATTGGGTCACTTCAGAGATATGATGGTCTACCTTTTTTTTATTTTAATGGGATGATATAGTTTGATATTTATTTTTTGATAGTGGCTATCGAGACGAATCCAATGATGTGTAACTGTAAGATCTTTGAAAATCAACGAAGGTCATAAAATAGGCATGAACATCCACTTACAGGTGTTCGAAGTGATGACCATTGGTATCAATGCAGAAACAGAAAACCAACTTCATATTTTGGCACCCGTTGTCCCATACAACTTTTGTCTCACAAACTGTGCAGCTCCTATCATACTTTGGGAGTTATTCTTGGTGGTAATAGTGACTCAGCCTGCACATTCAGCGTGTATCAAAATGGATGGCGCAAACTTACACGGTTGAAAGTACACGATAATAGAAGCAAAACTGTCCCAATAAATATGGGTCAGCAAACGAGCCGTTTGCGAGAAAATTACGAATGTACGGTTCCAAGCCGGCACTGTTTGTAACATCGTTCAGTTTACCCCTTGTGCACTTTAGGCCTGTCCTATGCTCGTTGTTTAGACAACGTAACATTGCTGAGAGGTGGAGTTGGAATCGTAACATAAACGCAGAACATACAGGTCGGATACAGTACAAAGTCTCAAAGGCTATCAGTCGCGTCTGAGGAGTGTCACTTTCGCTGTGTTCTAGTTACAACGGAACCTTACAGTAACGAATAGTGTACGTTTGTACCAATAAACATATCCTGATCGAAGACACCCCGAAAGTCGTACATTTACAATGGTCTATCAACGCCTGAGAGAACATGGGGATTTTGCACATGACAAAGCAGGAGGTAGGCCTGCTCGCATTACGCCTGATGTTGAGGATATGGCGGTGGAAGCAGTACAGCTCACTGCAGAAACCTCGACCAGAACAATTTCCACACGAGTGCCTGTACTAAACCAGAATAGTGTATGGAGAATTTTACATCGCACTTTACTGTACCCTTACCACCGCCAACGAGTTCAACGTCTCAATAATGCAGACTTTGTTCCTAGAGTGATGTTTTGTCAGTGCATGCAACAGCAGGCTTTAGTTAACCCTAGTTCCGCATGTGACATTTTATTTACAGACGAAGTAGGATTCACACGCGATGGTGTTTTTAATTATCATAATGGACATTTATGGCGTGAAAGAAACACACATGCTGTTCATGAATCAACACATCAGCAGAGTTACTCACTGAATGTGTGATTAGGGGTACTAGGTGATCAAGTCATTGGACCACACATTCTTCCAGCTGAACTTAATGGACGGAGGTACTTTAGGTTTCTGTGGCGTCATCTTCTAGGATTGCTTGAGGATGCTCCCCTTCAGCAACGTCATAGTATGAGGTACATGCATGAGGGAGCTCCGGCTGCTGCTGTGAGACGGCATCTAACGCGCAGATACCGCCAAAGATGGATAGTTTTTAAACTCTTATTTAACGTTTATATACAAAGATAACAATTACATCGATTTTACAGTAGTGGATCTTTGTTTTTTGTTTCATATTTTTGCAATATTTACATATTTGCTTTTTGTATATCGGTCTCTTTGTATCACGAATTTCGCTGAAAGAGAGAGAGAGAGAGAGAGAGAGAATATGCTTTTTTATGTGACAATAGTGTACTATTTACTTTTTTTTCTTTTAGTTTCAATGTTTGTTCAGTGCTATAATTCTGGTGATTTTATAGTGATATTATTTATATGTGATTTTGCAACTTTGTAGATACTTACGGCAAGATAACAAAGAGGAAATTTTTGTGTGGGCGAATTAAAGGAAGACGCACGATAATAAAAAGAAATACATAGGCAAAAATATTTAAAAAAAGACAAATAGTGTCTGGGTTATGAAAAAAACATGGGCAATCAAAGTGAAACACATAAAGATAAGAAGAAATATATAGTGAAAAACTTAAAACTAAACAATGTACGTAACGCAAATGTGTCTACAGTGAAACCAGTCCTTTTTTAAAATCTATTTTCTCTGCACAAGCAATCACTGGGAGTAAACTGTTTAACTTTGCGTATGAGTAATGACATACTTGGTGTGCACAAACTATTTATGGCTCAGTCGGGATATGACCCTCTTTTTTTTATACAGACATAGATTCATCTATTCGTTAATAACACTGGGAAGTGAAATATACAGCGAGAGACAAATAGACACAGAGAGAGAGAGGGCCATGGGGAGAGATAGTAAGAGCACAGTTTAATAACTAGTGTTCAATTTAAAACGTAACATATAACAGAATATGAAATACGTTTACATAAAGGAATAAAAATGGTTACTTTGCTCTTAATGAAGAGCTCTTATATTTACATATTTTGTCACACTTTTTATTGACACGTTTTGTAGGCGCACGCACTGCACTCGCTTGCTTTACTCTTTGCTTGACACTTCAGAAGAGCACAAAAGACACACTTTCATTGGGCGGGCGTCCCCTGTATGGCTGTGGGAGAGCGTTGGTGACGCCGCGTTGTGGCTGGGCGTCGTCGGCGGCGGTCACTGCGTGGGCGTCATCGGCGTCGCTCTGGGATGTGGAAAGCCTCCTCAAACGCTGCCTTTAGCTAGATGTCCAAGTCATGTTTCTCAATACTTTCTGCGCTGTTTTCCCCTTTTATTTTCTTTCCTCGGGTCTGTTAAGAATTTTAATTGGTCTTTCTGCTTTTCTGTGATGACCTGATGGACTGTCATTGCTATTAGCCACATAGTGGCTATTCGTTTTGTCCTCGGAAAGGTCCAAGCGTCAGGGACGGTAAGTGTCTGATCGAGATAGCTTGAAAGACTGTCCCATTGATCAGAGTCAACATTTTTTTTTACACGTTACCCAAATTACGCCGCTTTTCCCGCACTAGAATCGGTTCTCCAATGTGTCTTTTTAGTCACAGGCACCGCATTTGTCTGAGTTTCTCTGCTTGACCAGCGCCAGCTTCTCATTTGTGGGTACAGTCCGGTACATTACTTTGTACCACGAGTCTTTGGTATGAGATCTATGGCGTTTTCTAAGATATTCTTCCAGACTCGTGGCCAATCGAAGTCTGAAAGCTTTCTCCCTATTTTGGCCTCGGCGGTAATCCCCCGTAGCACTCTATGTATTTCTCGCGTCGTTCTATGACTCGGGTTCTGTAATGAGGCGATCACGTAGCTTCTACCGATTGTGAGCTGCTTTATGTGTCGCAGCTTGAACGGTATGTGCCCGGCGTAGACTGGCTCATTTTCGGTCTGCGGCCTGTAGTAACTGAAGAGAGTGCTGGTGACGCTGTCCTCGTTTCTTTCCTCGGTTTTCAACTGCCTGTGGAGCAACAGAGATTCGCATTTCTTTTTCTCGTCCACTAAGCCAACCCCACGTTGTTCCCTTGGGAGGGTGCATGTTTCATGTGAGACTTTAAATATTTCTTTTCGCCAGAGCAGGTAATAGTCAGCACTAGTCAGCGCAAGTGCTATCTCAAGTGGTACACGTAAGATCTGCGCCATGTACCAGGCTTTCGACAGGATCGTCACGTTGATCAGTTCTACCCTCGTGAGAGAGTGAGATTCCTGTCTGCGTGTGTCCTGGCGTGCCCTCTGATGGTGTGGAGGATGCTGCGCCAGCTGTCAGCTGCCATCTTCAACGGACATTTTTGAAGCCGCCGGCCGGGGTGGCCGAGGTGACTGAGGCGCTCCAGTCACGGTCAGCACGGCCACTACGGTCGGGGGTTCGAATCCCCCCTCGGGCATGGATATTTGTGCCGTACTAGTTCGTAAGTAGTTCGTAGGTAGTTTGTAAGTTTATGGACTGATGACTCCGTAGTTAAGTCCCATAAGCTTTACAAACATTTGTTCTGTTAAACACATTTTTGAAAATCTTCGCCGAGTATTTTGTGACTGTCCACAACTTTATACCATGGCTTTGTAGATGTCAGTCATCCATTTCCTATGGCGAGCAGTGCAGTATTCTCAGGATTTGTCTCCGCAAATGTTGCTGTTTCAAACGATTTCATAATGTTCTCTGTTTTATTGATGTCTTCCTCATCAGATGCGAAGACTCCCATGTCATCTGCATATGCCATGCATACGACTGAGGCGTCGCCTATTTACGTAACAGTGGGTCCAGAGCTATCGTAAGCAGCGCCACTGAAAGAGGGCATCCTTGGCGCACAGATTTTTCTATTTTTATGTGACCCGATGTTCATCCATATACTATTACTTTCGTGTTCGCTTTAGTAATGATATTCCTTATTATATCTGTGAAGTTTGAACCAAACCAGAAATGTGTACGTGTTTTTAACAGGTAACTGTGACTGATCCTACCGAAACCCTTGTGGAAATCGATTGGAATGACCGCGGCGGTGGTGTTTGTTACCGCGGCGTGGGATATTACGTCCTTGTTTGTGTTGACGGCGTCGAAGATGTTCATTCAAGGCATTGCATAGGTCTCTCACGGGCTCATGGCCTTTTTCATTGCGGCCTTCATGTTCTCTGAGAGATATTTTGCTACTAGTTTCTAATCGTTATTCAGTAGCGTAATGGGCCTGTAGTCATCTAAGGTTTTCGCTGCTATGCTTCTTGGGGAGTAGTATTACCGTCCTTTGTGAAAGGTGGGAGGTATTTCCGTCCCATTAATTATTTCATTTGCGACTTCTGTCATCGTTTCGCCTACGATATCCCAGAACTGTATGTAAAATTCAGTCGGGATACCGTCGGCTCTGGTGCTTTTCCTTTTGCACTCCCCTTCAGGATGGTTTCCAGGTCGCTCTTTGTTATGGGTTCCGTGAGGAGGCCTCGGTCTGCGTTTGTTACAACTCTGTGAGTTTCCTGCAGGATACTCATAACTTCACTTCAAACTTCACTGTTGTCGTTCTCTTACCTGCTGAAGAGACAGGAGAAGTGTTTAATGTCGTTCATTACGTCGCTCCTGGTGGTCAGTTTGTTTCCCTGACTGTCCAGTAGTTCTGTGATGAACTTAACACTAGCCGTCTGTCTCTTTCTATGTAGATGATGCAGTGTGACCGATTCATCTTCGACGCCGACGTGGGGCTGACTTCTTGTCATCACTAAACATTCTCCCTCTTTCAATGTTGAGGAGTCGTGCGTTTATCTGCCTGACGCGTTGCGTATGCATCGGGTCATCTAGCGGGGCATGTAGGTCGTCTCTCAGACAGAGTGCGTAGAACTCTGCCGTGTTCTTTCGCCAGAATGCCTTCTCTGCGCTATAGTTTATCAGGGACTTCTTCATCGTTGACTTGGTGTATTCCATCCACCACTGTGTGCTAGAGTTGTAGCTGCCTTGCCTTTCTGTGCATTCTTCAATTGTTTTGGACATTTCTGCACGTAGGTTGTCGTACCGAAGGTGCTGTGTATTCAATTTCCACCTCCCTCAGTCACGAGCGGTTTTCTTCTGTGGCAATCGGATGTTGCACTGATATGCGCAGTGGTCAGAGAATATTACAGGACAGATTTTCACATGCAAAACAGAGCTGGCCATTTCTCTGCTCACGTACACTCTTTCTAATCGGCTCTTTCCGATGTTGTACTGGTACGAGTATTCTGTGTGATTCTTGTGTAACAGACGCCACGAGTCGTCCAGCTTGAGACGTCGTAAGAGTTCTTGGAGGTCTGCACTTATATTCGGTACCGGGTGTAACATCTCTGGAAAGGTCGCAAACAGTGGTGGACGTGAGCGGTCGCGATACGGGCCGCCAGAGCGCTCACGTGTAGTAGGCTGCTGAGGCGACAGCCTTTTTCTCTGTCGTTCTCCGTCGTTCTCAGTTGCTGTTGAGATCTACTAGCAGTCGTTTTTACTTGCAATTAGATATTGGGTTGCTGCTAGTATCATTTTATATATATAGTTAGCAAATGATGAGCTGTAGTTTATGCCAGTTTTGTACGGACCGCGCGTGTTGCGCACTGATGGTTACTTCCTATTAAAATATTATGTTCTCAGTTTCAGACAGTAACCAACTGTACTTAATACTCCCCTGTTCCAATACGTGTTAGCCTGTCCCGAATCCATGGCATCGAACCTGCAATTTTATTAATCACCGTGCTAAATGTGGGCTCAGGGGCATAGAATTGTAAGGAAACGGCGTTGTTTCCTTCCACACGTAACTAATAAGGTAATTATGTATTTTTACGGAAAAAGGAGTGTTATACGGGATCTGATCTTCTGGTGACGTAACGCAGTTAAAGTCGCCACCCAGGATGATGTTTCTGTTATTGTAAATAAGGAGCTCACAGGTGTCTTTATTGTATAATTTGCTTCTCGCTCTCTTATTTTCTGTCCCCGATGGGGCGTGTATGTTTATGGACATGGCTCCTTCTATGGCGACTGCGATTCCATCTTGTCGATCATTTGTTTTACTTCACCAGTTGGTATACTTTGACTAAGATTGCTGTTCCTCGGCCAGTTTCTGCATCAGTGATGATGAATGCGTTGTATCCCGGTACATGTTCTATTTTGTGGTTACTACTTCTTGTTCTACAATTACGTCTGCTGCTCTGTGTCGCAAGAACTATATAAGAACGTATGTTTTTATGTCCGAACTCATTATGTTTACTTTGCTTGTGATGATCGTGTAATTAGTTGACGCGTTCATGTTTCGTCAGGCGTGACTTTGCTGCGGTGTTTTTTTGGTTTTATTGTACTCGATCATGGCAGCAAAAATGTGCCAGTAAACATGGGTCCGTAAATGAGCCGTTTGCGCTATAATTACGAATGTATGATTCCAAGCCGCCAGTGGCGTCGTTGTCAGTTAGTACACGTTATTTTGAAATTTATACATTACTATTAAGATTTACTTCGCGTTTAGTACACATTTTCCTGACTTTATTGTAAACATCAACCTAGTTAGATGGAGCTGCGGCACATGTTGCTGCTGCTGTGAGATGCCATCTAACGCGCCAAAGATGGATTGATCCAGGCGGACCTGTACCTTGGCCTGCAAGATCACCTTTGGATTTTTGTATCTGGGGTCACCTCATAAGCGAAATGAACAGCCCACCCGTTAAGGGGTTGAAGTGCTGGAGCGGAGAGTTGTACACTCTTGTCAAGACTTCCGGAATAATCCAGGGGTTTTCGAAAGAATTCCAAATTCATTGCAGATACGTGCACAGTATTGCATCCAGAGCAAGGAAGACACTGCAAGTACCTCTTTTAGCAGATAACCCATACGTGAAATGTGAACTAAATACGATATAAAACCGAATAGTGAACTCTAAATTTCAAATTAATTTGTACTAACTAGGACAATGTTAAAAATAAACTCAGTGAAATGTGAACCACATGCAATGTAAATCTTAATAATAAAGTCTAAATTTCAAATTAATTTTATGGACTAGGACGTCAGTGGCTGCTTGGAAGCATATAGTCGTAATTATCTCTCAAACAGCTCGTTTGCGGACCCATGTTTACTGGGACATTTGTGCTTCTATTATCGTGTACTTTCTAGCGTGTAAGTTTGCGCCCTCCTTTTCGATACACCCTATATACAGGGCGAATCACGTAACACTTGCACCGTACATATTGCGGAAACGGAAAGTGCGATTGATGGACTGATGTGCGGTTTTCACAAAATGGATTGGTAGTCAGGGGCTCGTATTTTTAGCAAACAAACAGATAGTAATATTACTTAGAATGTGTATTTTATTATGCAAACATACAGTTTTTTAAATGAAACAATGGTTGTTTCTGGAATTTTTGACACCAGCTGTGTGCAAAGAATTCTGAATGACATTTTTATCACTTTTAGTTTAGCAGCTACAACCGTTCCAAATTTCGGGGGCGGAGGCTGCGAGAGCGTAGCTAACTGGCCGAGTGGCTAGCCCCTGGGGTACGGCACACCGTCTCATGACCACCAGCCAGTTAGCTACGCTGTCGTTGCCTCCACACTCAAAACTTTGAATGGTTGTAGCTTCCCAATAAACGTGATAAAAATGTCATTCAAAATTCTTTGTACATAGTTGCTGTAAAAATTCCAGTGCATGATAGAAACAACAATTGTTCCATTTGAAAAATTGTATGTTTGCATAAAAATACATTTTCTAAGTATTTTTACAATCTGTTTATTGGCTAACAATACGAGTCGTTGACTACCAATCCATTCTGTGAAAACCGCATATCAATCGCACTTTTCGTTTCCGCATTATTTGCGGTGCAAGTGTTAGCTGACTCACCCTGTATGTCACACAAATAAAAATGAGGAACATCTTATACATCATTGACAAAACTTTGACTTAAATATTATGAGAACACAAAGACGAAAACTCACAACTTGGAAAACTTTTGAACATCAGAACACGTAAAGGGTTTATTGAGTTCGACCATCACCTAGTACAAGTAAAATTAGGCAAGTCACAAGAAACAGAAAGACAGCACAGAACAGAAGTGTTAGACGGGACGCTGAATACTTGAAGATAAATAAAGACAAAAATATTGGAGAATTGAATCAAAATACAAGCATTTCAAAAGACAATGCATTGAGCCAACTCCTCCCCTCCCCCCCCCCCCCCCCTATAAAACGCAAACATAAATGGTGGAACGCAACTTGTGATCAGGCTATTGGCCGAAGAATCCAGGCATGGAAGATGTTTAGCATTAACAGAACAACAGAAACATGGCAGGATTTCCACAAAGTCCAAAAGCCTCAAAAATATTCGGTCAGTGGAAACGGCATATGAAAAAAGTAGACTCAATGAAATTGGAGAAGATTTCAAGAGAAATAACATGAGAAATTTCTAAAGAATATTCAGGGAAACAGAATAGGTTATTAACTTCCAAACATCTGCTCCAAAAGAACTGATGGATATTTACAACCAGATAATGAAATACCAACGAACACTGCAAACTTCTTTAAAAAAAAAAATAAAAAAATAAAAAAAATAAAATAAACTCCTCAACAGTAGGAAACCTACAGACGAATTAAATTTCACGAAGACATTACTAAATACAGATTCGGAACCACAGCAATTGCAAAGGTATAGATCATAAAACAGTTAATAAAACAACAGAAGATGGCATTACTGCGGAGACATGGAAACTTAAAGACCCAGAAACCAAATAGAAAATTCTCACAAATTGTGGATTGCAGAGGAAATCGCACACGACTGGAAATGTACGTTGATCCACCCACTGCATAAAAATGGCGTCAAGATCGACCCTTATAACTACAGTGACTCTCATTATTAGCGATCACTTACAAAATTCTCGCGAAGGCATTACTCAATAGATTACAACCATAAAATGATGCAAAGATAGGTGAATACTAACAGACTTCAGAGAGGGAAGATCATGCATTGAACAGATTTGGAATTTGGGAACACTCCTGAAAGTTAGACAGACGAACATCACTGTAGTCATATGTGTGGACTGTAAGAGGGCGTACGATTCCACAGACAGTCAGACCATCTTTGACGCACTAGATAGAAAAATCTGGAATAGTCAGAAAACTAGGCCCCTCATGAAACAAACAGTCAAACACCGCATCCAAAATCAGATTAATGGGAGAAATCTCAGAACCATTTGAGATATACACAGGAGTTACCAAGAGATAGGCTCTCGCCGCTTTCATTCATCACAGTATTAGACAAAATTACAAAACAATGGGAAGAAGAAGTAAAAGGGATTTATTTAGGAAGAACACGTGCAAAATAAAAAGCAGTGAAATATTCACATGAAGTCTCTGTAAAAACAGGTCTACAGTTATCATAGGAGAAAACTGAGTACATGCAAAGAAAGGAAAATAATACACAAGCCATGCACACAAAATACTGGGAGATTAAAAGAGTGAAAAATTCAAGTACCTGGGTGAATATATAGAATCAGGAGGATCAAATAAGGCATCCAACATAGAAATAACAGAAAATTTTCAGAAATGTACAAACTCACATGGACAAAGATAGAAGCATATCAAGACAGGACAAACTCGGACACTATAATATATTTGTACTGCGAGAAGCACTGTACGCGTCAGAAAAACCAGAATCGGAGCATCAGGTATCACAGAAAGAGAAAAAAAAAAAAAAAAATAGAACGTGAAATCTCGAGAAAATTTTTTGGAGCAGTACACAGACATGTTATATGGGTGAAGAGAATTATACGAACATACAGACTCACAGACATGATCAGAAAACATCGGATAACATTCTAAGGACATATGTATAGGATGGACAACAATCAACTGACAAAGAGAATTTTTGATGTAGTAGAATCTGAATGGAAAAAAAAAAAAAAAAAAAAAAAAAAAAAAAACTGTGAGCTTCCAGTTTTATGTAAAATTAAAAAAAAACGGGGAAACATAGACAGAGCACAAGAAACAGGAACACAGTTGAAGAATGAAGAAGTTTTGGGAAGAGAAAGAGAAGCAAGAAAGACTAAACAATTATGTAAATACAAGTTTGAACGCTGTCGTAAGTGCTAAAATGTACAATAATAATACCTATGAAGATGGATTGATGAACCCTCTGCCAGGTACTTATATATGTTTTGCAGTGTACAACATATAAATATAGATAGATGTGGATATCACTTAAAGCGTAGACGACAAGCGACTCATTCTTCAGTGCGGATGCAGACTGCGCTCGAACACTCACGGGAACCGCTGAAATGCAGCCAAGAATGAGTAAAACGGGCAGGGACATTACAGCAGTGGAGTACGCATAAGCTGGGAAATACGCACGTGGCTAGAGGCGTTTTACTGGCGCAGTCCTTGCAGATGCAGTGAAAACAGTGCTGTAGTGGATAGCGAAACTGTTCAAATCCCGCCCAAACACAAATTTTCAACTTTCCCCGTCGATCTAATTCTCTGCGCACTTGCAACTCACGTAGTACATTCCTTTGTATTTTGTTTCGTAATGGCTGCTGGGTCAGAAGTGGTGTCTGTTCTTTCGGAAATGTCTGAAAGAATAGACATCACAGACACATGCAGTCGGGACCGTTAAAAGGCAACTGTTATAGCGCACACCTATTATTTTGCTGCAGTAACTTAGTAAACCCGTAGAAAGCGAAAACAGGAAGTGGATAATCGAAAATGACTTCCGAAATACGAGTCGGGGCGAATTTGTGGAGGTAGCAGCGCGTGACTGACGCTTCCGGTGCACTGTTTGTGTGCGCTGCCCACTCAGCCCCGCTCCCCCTTTTTTGTTGTTTTGTATCCCCCAGAATGACACTTAATCCTCCTTTTGAAAACATTTCACATTTCTGACGCCTATTTACAAATCTGTAATGCGACCAAAAATAAACATACGATGATTCCTAACATTTCCGAGTAAGATATCCTTTTTAGAAATAATGTTGTTTGTACTTTGCCGTTTACTTCTCACGTCTTAAACGTGACATCCACTCCCCAGCACAGTTTCTAACTGCCGTACAGGGAAAGCGGGAGGTCTCACCCTCACTCGCTGTCCTATTTACTTTCTACTGAAATTGAGGTGGAAAACTGTCAGCATCACTTATGCATCTACATGTGTTCTCTGCAAATCACATTTCAATGTCTGCCATAGGGTTCATCGAATTACTTTCATACTATTTTCCATTACATTGGCGAACAGCACGCGCGAACAAAGAACGCCTAAATCTCTCTGTTCGAACCTTGACTTCTCTTATTTTATTGTGACAATCATTTCTCCCTATGCTGGTTGGAGTCAACAATATTACGACGGCCGCGGTAAAGTGGCCGAGCGTTCTAAGGCGCTTTGCTGCGGAGTGCGCTGTTGCTCGCCGTCGGAGGTTCTAGTCCTCCCTCGGACATGGGTGTGTTTGTGTTGTCCTTAGGTTAGTTTAATTTTGTTTAACCCTTAAATGCATGGTGTTGCACATCTGCTACATTGTTTTATCCGCATCTAGTGGGAATTTTCTGAACTAATAAGTGTTTAACAGATGCAGCAGAGTTTGTAGAAAGTGTCTGTGATCTCTTTTGTGTCGAGGTTGGCTGCAGTGTGAACTTCTGTTTGCTTACGTTTGGAAAAAGCGGCGTTGTAATAATTTTGCAGATTTTGACGTTTTGTTTTCCACATAAAGAGCCAGTTTCGGAAGGAGAAAAAAATTACACCAATTAAGACAGGCGTGGAGAACCATAATAAACCCAAAAAGTAGTTTAAACTATCCAACTTTGAAAATTATCTAACAATTTTCTTTATGTTGCATATGTGCTTTTTTTAAGGAAAAAATACCCTAGCAATTTTTTCACTATTTTTCCCTTTCTTTGTGCAACTTATAGAAAATAATATTTTGTAAAATAAAAAGAAATCATGCATTTAAGGGTTAAGTAGTTTGTAAGCCTAGGGACTGATAAACAAAGAAGTTCAGTGCCATAGCTTTACAAATATTTGAACATTTTGACTTGCATTAGGAAGAGAAAGTCGGCAATCGAAATTTCCTAAGTAGATCACACCGCAGCGAAAAACGTTATAATGATTCCCACCCCAACTTCAGTATCATTCCCACTGCACTCTTTGTGAGTATAGCGACAATACAAAACTATCTGCCTTGCTGTGTATTCTTTTCATGTTTTCCGTCAATATTTTCCTGATGAGGCCCCGCCCCACGCAGCAATACTCTAAAGGACAGACAAGAAAAGTGTAGGCACTATGTTGATTAATTCTGTTGCTTCTTCTAAGTGCTCTGCCAATAAAGCGCAGTCGTTAGTTTCCCTTCCCTTCAACATTGCCTTCCAATTTAAGTCGGTCGTAATTGTAATTCTTATGTATTTAGTTGAATGTACGGCCATTAGATTTGATTGATTTACCTCGTAAACTTAGCTTAACGGATTCCTTTTAGTAACCACGCGGATGACTTCACACTTTACATTATTTGCGATCAATTCTCAATTTTCGCATTATAGTTGATTCAATAGCATGACGACCATCGCAGCACCACTCCATTTAAGAAGAATATTTGCCAATTTTGAGGGACTAGACAGTTTTAAAGTACAGCTAAAATATTCTGAGAGACAGACTAACGGCTGAGTACATATATTACGCACCACTTTCCGTAGAAAATGTTCTACAGTCTTTTCACCAGGCTGTCTCAGGCGGAGCTAAAATCTGACACTATAATATCGTCGTTGAAACAGAAAGTATGTATGTAAGTTCAGTCATCACAATACCACTGTTGTTAGTACTAGGATTCAAAATATTCAAATGTTTGTGAATCAATTGGACCAAACTGTTGTGGTCATCAGTCCCTAGATTTACAAACTGCTTAAACTAACTTACACTAAGGACAACACAGAAACCTATGCCCGAGGGAGAACTCGAAGCTCAGGCGGGAACGGACGCCCATATCTTAGCATGACTCCTTAGACCACGAGGCCTTTGCGCGCGGCTAGTACTAGGAGAAGCGAAATTAATTGAGGAAAAGATTCTTCGCAAAACAGTGCATCCACAGATTTTAGGTGGCAACTTTAGGTTTAGAGAAAGAAAGAATTGTTCTAGTATAAAGAACCAGTTATAGACTCGTTCAGGAAACGAAGCATTAAAATCTGTTGATCCACTAATATAATGAAAAGTCATTAAATATTTTTGTTAAATCGGAAAAATAGATATAAATTCCAGGCCAATGGTTCAAGATGCTAGAAAAGACTCTGATATGACGGAGGCCTATTAAACAAGTTAGTGACATTCATAATTACGAGTACCGACCTAGAGCATGCATAAACCAATCTATTTTGTGTATAGTACAAAAACTACGAGTAGAACAGTGGACTGGTATAGCTGAGGTATTATTCATCTTGTTTGATACCGGTTGACACGAATAGGCAACTTCTACATGCTGGTGGAAAGCCAAACACTCGAATTCGGCAAATCTCCAAAATCTAGTCCAGAACGGATGACTTGAAATTTGCAACTTGTATCCACTGCCTTTATTTGCAATGGTCTCAAAACAGCTTTATAATTAAATTAATGTAAATGAAAACAAAAGGAACATAAACAAATATTTTGTTTAATATAACACACACGATACTAAAATAATTAATGAAAAAACGATTTTCATATGCTCATGCCCAGCCTCAGGCCACTTTTGATGACATTTACTTTAAAAAGTCTTCTTTACAAAGATCACTACTTTTTAGTAGCTATAAATGGATGGATGTCTTTGATAGACCATTAAATGTAAGAGTTGTGTAACAAAGATCTGACATCTGGTAACAATGTCATGAACCATTTTAGTAGCGGGAATAGCCACGCTGATTTGCTTACTTTTGTATGTATGGTACTGAAGAGAAGAAGTAAGATTTTTTACATAATTCTTGTAACTTTTGAGATGACTGACAGAAGAGATGGAGAAGAGAGCAGCACGCTTAGTTACAGGATCAGTTAGTAAGTGCCAAAGTGTCATGCAGATGATCGGCCAACTCTTATGGCAGGTGTTGCAGAAAAGACGTTCTTTTGTCAAATTCCGAGAGCATACGTTTCTTCAAGAGTCAACCAATATATTGCTTCCTCTTCCGTATATCTCGCGAAAATACCAGGAGGATAAAACGTCGTCTTTCGTTTCCTAAAATATTCAATAAATATAATATTAGCTTCGTCATTGTTGTTATATTTAGGGATTCATTGGAAAGTTGAAATCTGAGGAGTGTCTCATTACGTTCCCATCTTTGTTCTCGACATTTACTTTTACACTTCTGATGACAGAACTCCACCTGAACTATACTTTATACGGAATGGAATATTATTATTTACAAATACAAAATAGTACGAATGTCGACTTAACAACATTATATGCATCAAATATAAATTTCTAATTTCTTGGCTTTTCGGGGGCCTTCAAATTCGTGCCGCTCTACAACTTTAAATCTTGTAATTTTTCCTCACATCTTACTGTAATTATCTCTTCGTATCTTTGATATAGTAGAACTGTTTTTGAGTCCAGCAGGCTGCTGTTTGAGTCCCTGCAAGTGTTTTTCATTTCATTCACAATTAACACGTCATCAACTGCTCCTAACCGTAATTGCTTTGCTAGCAGTCCTGCCGCTTCTCGCTTCTTTTCATTATGTTGACGTATCAGTTTGCTGCTCCGTAATCATAAGCGGCCTTCATATATGTAAAACGGAAATTACACACAGTACTTCTCTTCCATTCTACGGTTTACCAAACGTCTCTAACGACCTCGTTGATGACGGGACTAAAACCCTACTGTTCCTTCCTTCCCATCTACCAAACAAATTTAATAATTACTGGCTTTATTCTGCTCTACAAAAGTGAAATATAAGCAAACCTGCCGACTACAGTTACATTATACACACCTTTATATAAATACATATCGCACAAGTGGATAATGAACAGTCTCTCCTATGAAGGGAGTTAAAAAATGTTCAAATATTTGTAAATCTATCAGACCAAACTACGTGGTCATCAGTCCGTAGCTTACAAACTACTTAAATTAAGGTAAACTAACCTAAGGACAACACACACACACACACACACACACACACACCCATGCCCCAGGGAGGACTCGAACCTCCGACGGAGAGCAACCGCGCGCTCCGCAGCGAGGGAGTTGATTCGCCAATATTGTATAAATGAAAGAAAGCATTCCTCTGCCTTATTGACGACTACATTTCAGCCTTTGCTATTTCCAGATATCTATATGGTACCCTCCTCTGTAGCGGAGATCTGTTCGCAAGTTAGTGTTGCGGCAGTTGGCTGGAGGCAGCTGGTCTCTGTCTAATGTTGCAAGAAATTTCCGTGGACAATATTGATCTGCAAGATAAACTGAGCAGTGCTCCATCAACAGTCTATTCTCTCGCGCACAGGATTAAATCGTAAATCTTTCCGCTGTGTAGCGAGAACATGTGATACGCTTTGATGAAGACACCCCTCGGTGCATTAGCTCCGCGCGCCCTCGCTGTTGTTGGAGGGGAGTCGACTACGCGCCAGCACCGGGCTGATCCCCTCCCTCCCCGCTCGTCTTAATCGACAACATAAACAGAGCACTACATTTTACACCCTACCGTAATTCTCCTCTGGAACGTACAGTGCCACCAAAGACGTGTGACAGGCGGATCAGCACGAGATATGTTTAGTCATATTTGCGGCACCTACTATCTACAAAAGTTGTTCCGAAAGTAATGCGTCCTATTTTTTGTGGTGACTTCGGATGTCTGCACCAGATGTCGTTGTTGTAGTTCAAGTCAAATGTCTGTAAAACTAAGGGATCAAACTGCTGAGGTCACCTTTCCCTAGACTTGAAAAATACTTAAACTAGCTTACACTACCAAGGTGACCAAATGGGTATCGGATTTTAGAATTTCTTTATATTTACGGTACGTGAAGTTCATAACTTAAATAATAATCAGCCAAAGACATTCGACGCAACTCTAAAGAAATTATCGAGAAAATCGACTTTGAAATTTTGCAACTACACTTAAGTACCAATAAATAAAATAGTTGCAGCACCTGTCGGTGTAGCTCAGGTGCGCTACAGCTGTTTCTTTCACACTTAACAAAGGAAACGTAGAGAAGAAACACCTTGAGTTGGCACTATATATATATGAAGTTTCAATAAAATAACGCATTTCTTTTCCTTTCCCTTAGTTTAAACTTTGATCTAGTGTAGGGCAAAAATTGGTGGTAGCACTAGACTTTTTTTTTTTTTTTTTTTTTTTTTTTTTTTTTTTTTTTTTTTTTTTTTTTTTTTTTTGTAGGCGAGAAGTTGAAAATAAAAACAAAGGGGAAAAAAGGTGGTAGCGTTCTGGCCTCGCAATT
This sequence comes from Locusta migratoria, assembly GCA_026315105.1. Lineage (NCBI taxonomy): Eukaryota > Metazoa > Arthropoda > Insecta > Orthoptera > Acrididae > Locusta > Locusta migratoria. The sequence goes on along the minus strand of CM048755.1, from coordinate 25,961,718 downwards.
ATGGAGTCGATGGTTCGGGTACCACGGTGATAAATATTTTTTTCGTTGGCTTCGAAGTTATATAAAACATTTTGTGATATCTAATTGCACTTGTTGTTTCAGTTTTTATTTATGTGTTTGTAGACGATCTCAACACCTTGTCGTCACCTAAAGCGATGGTTGAGTAGTTGAGTACATTAACTGCTAGGAAAACCATTATTTTTCGAAAAGTCATCTCCGTAGCTACTAATGGAATTCCAAGCAGCTATGGAGATGACTTTCCAGAAACAGCGTCGTAGCTCTTCACAAACTGAACTATCAAAGACTACCATCGTCAACTAATAGTTCAAATGTTTGTCAAGCTTATGGGACTTAACTCCGGGGTCATCAGTCCCTAAACTTTTAAACTACTTATGAACTAACTTATACTAAAGACAGCGCAAACGTCCATGCCGGAGAGGGGATTCAAACCCCCGACGGGGAATGGCCTCACGCATCGTAGCATAGCGCTTCAATGCGGACGGCCGCTCCGCCGCGGCTCAACTAATAGTGAAGCCAATATTGTAAAAAATGTAACGTGTTCTTTTTTATTGAAACCATCATTATTAACAAGCTTTTATAAAATATAGAAAATTACGGATAAAAAATACGTGTTTTTATTAAAGCTGTGTAAGTATTCGAACACAACGAAAAATAAATAAATGACCTTTCTTATTGAAGACAAGAGCCAAGATCGCTTTTTATTAAGATTACCGGTTTCGGCAGTTTAACTGCCATCTTCGGATCTTAGATTTCATTCTTCAGATGAATGTAATATAAGATCCGAAGACGGCAGAAACCGGTAATCTTAATAAAAAATAAAAAGCTATCTTGGCTCTTGTTTTCAATAACTTGATTAAAAGATCGCCCCCAATCTTGAAAAACCTTTATAAATAAAAACCTATCACTGCAGAATTCGAACCACCGACCCTTTGTTTGTGAGTTTAGAACGTTACCACAGATGCTGCAACTGTTTTTATTATTGGTACTTATGTGTACATGCAAAAGTTCAGAGTCGATTTTTCGAGAATTTTTGAGAGTTGTATCGAATGGCTTTGGCTGAATGTTATTTGTGTTCTGAACTTCATGTACGATAAACATCAGAAAATTCTAAAATCCGATACCCATGTGGTCTCCTTATATGTACGAAACACACATCCAAGCCTGAGGGAGGATACGAACGTCCGACGCGAGCGGCCGCGCGATCCGTAACGTGGCACGGCCATTCCCTGCGGCTAGTTGGAGTAGCACTAATGCTTCAAACTTCATCTTTCAGTTAAAAGTGGTTTCATTGTAGTTGGCATCGGTATCATGTAGACTAGCGTATAAAACAATGTTGTGCGATTGAATTCCTCACTGCTGACGAAAATGCGTAGACTGATATCCAACGACGCTTTCTAAATGTGTATGGAGGCGATGCAATACACGTGAGCAGTGCGAGGCGATGGATACGGCATTTTCAAGTTGGTAAAATGGCTGTGTATGACAAGCCCTCGAAATGAATAGCGTCTTGATCAACTCATTTGTGCTTATTGGCGGAAAACGACGAGAGATTTGTGTGCAAACCTGTAAGTCGGCTGTAACGCCTTGGAAACATTGCTGGAACATCTTGGTTATCTCAAAGTCTGTGCGAGATGGGTCTAGAGAATGCTCACATAATAATGAAGTCGAAGGTGAGACTCGGATGCTGTTGTCAAAGCTGTAAGGAAGCGGATAGCCTCAGCTGGTCCGGATTTTTACTAGTGCGACATGCAGGCTCTGGTTCGTCGTTGACAAAAGTGGATAACTAATGGCGGTGACCATGCGGAAAAATGATAGACTGCAGCTGAAATGTTGTTCTATTTAGCTGTGCTGTTGTGTTTTATGCCTTGTCTGTAGTTTCTATGAATAAAAATAGAAGGTATTACTTTCGGAACGACCGTCGTAGATCCTTAGCAACGTCTTCCTAATTAATTTCTTTAACACTTCTGATCACAGATGTAGCTCTACAACGCTGTTGACGGTACCGCTACTTGACGTGCAGTTACGTGCAAGTCTTTCCTTTTTCATGTGCCGAAAGGCAACGTTTTCTAATATGCACCAGACAGAAATTTCATGAGTGTAGACTGGTGAATTCTCGAAGTTTCGTCTCGGTAGCTGCTTCTTCGTACTAGAAATGGACAATATCACAAGAAAGAGGAAGCGGTCGCACTTGGCGAGCGAGAGGCTTCTTACATCTACGTGTTTAGAGAAATGTGGACACACAGATCTGTGGATACTCACCTTTCGGCAGAAATTTTCCACATTCCTCTCGCCCATTATAGATCCGCGTGAACGTCCTCCTGGTGGTAATAAAAATCCCGATGTTTCGTTTTTTTCGGACAGGGCATGGCAGTGTTTACTTTGAAAAGTCACACTGTTCAAATAATAGCAGAAGGTATTACTTGGCCTCAGAATATACCTGTAATAGCATTAGTCATTCATGCATGTCTTCATAACACAGATTTGAAACAAAACAATATTATTTTTGAAATGATACATAAATTCAAAATTCTTATATAGCGTATTTTTATGCAATAATAGTTACACCTATCATTATGTGGGATACTACCTCTATTTTAAATATTAAACCTCAGTTTCAGTTTGTTGAATTAAATCGCAGCAATTTTCCTCATTGCACTTGTGAAAAACTGCTTCCACTAGGAAATGCAGGTCAGTTAGACACAATTATCACAAATTATTAGTGAATCTATACATCCAGTTGAAACAATAGTTTGTTACATGCCCATCAAAATATAAATCTGTTTACATTTAAGGCTTTTTCATATTTATTTATATTTGCATATTACTCAATAGTAGCATTCATCTTCGTGCTATCCGAAATAATAGTCACAGGACACAAAAAACTGATTTTTCACTTTCCTCTAATTAAGTAAAAAGAATGACAGAGGTGACTGCTTTGCATTTGTATTGCTGGTAGTTGTTAATATTGCAACATTAAACATCTCGCAAATGACCTTTCTGTGACCAGAAATTTCCGTTACTTTTCACTTATGTATGAATTGCAATTTCCATTCTAATTACCGCGTTTCCTTTCTTCATTCCGTCCCGTGACAACATTAATATTTACCGTAAATCCCAAGAGGCGTCGGATTTCAATGAAGAAATTAACACGGAATAACGCGTTCACTTTTCTCGGCCTTTTTTTATTTTGCTATTTCTTTACACTCTTAATTAACCAAACTGCAATAAACACTTACTGGGCAGTTTGACTCGTTTTAACCACGTTTGTCAATGAAAATACTGACATAACAGTTGATGGTACGATAGTGGGCTTCAATAAATTGAAGGACTGACAATACAGTATTGTTAATAATTATAGAACGTGTGGAGCTCGCTCACGTTCTGATGGAGTCGAGAAAGATGCTAATACGAACATTTGAAACCGGCCAGTTGGAAGCAGGGATGGCTACGGAAACGACTCGGGCCCTCATATCTACGTGATGGCATTTGTACGGCATTCCACCTCAAATTACCTACGGTGTAGTGAGGGAACATCGTGCGCCATTTCACTCCACCAGCCTCCTTTCCCTGTTGTTACAAACGGTGCGCGGGACCTCAAAACGCTCTAATTATACTTTTATGATTTTTTTATACATAAATCAAAAAAGTTCAATGTTCGTAATCCTAAGGGACCTAGACTTAAAAACTACTTAAACTAACTTACACTAAGGACAACATACACACAATCATGCCCGAGGGTGGACTCGAACCCTCGGTGGGTAATGGCCGCGCAATCCGTAGCATGGTGCCTTAGACCACGCAGCCATTCCTGCGCGGTTTACGTAGATATGAAACAATAATTAAATGCCCTAGAGTTCATAAACAATCTCTTGAATACTGATACAACTGCAGTAATTCACACCGACAGCAGGATTACTTTGGACTCTGCGAAATCCGAAGAACCACAACTTCTTGATTGAAGAAATAAGACGTAAAATCAGAAGATTGCAGACACACAACTGGCTGGTACATTTCGAATGGGTTAAGGCACATCGAGGGATATGGGGAAATGAACTAGCTGACAACCTTGCTAAAAGAGCAGCTCGATCACGACAATCAATACGCTACAACCAAATACCTACAAGTGCCGCGAAGAAGACACTTTGAGAAGAGTTTAGGAACAAATGGGACATTGAGAGGCAAAGAACAAAAAACGGGGGAAGCACTAAACCGTATTGTCCTACGATCCGACAACGTTTAATGATTAAACTTCCAATATCTCCGAATTTTACAGCTATGTTAACAGGTCATGGGAAACTGAAAGCCTATTATCAGCGGTTCAAAATAATTGAAGACGGAACGTGCATATGTAACAGAGCTGTCCAAACTATTGACCATGTACTTTTTGACTGCTGCAATTTATTGAAAAAGAGGGACCATCTCAGGAAAAAAAAATAGCTGCCAAAGGAGGAGGATGGCCCGTCAGTAAATATGATTTGGTACATAAATTCACTACAGACATTTACGATTTTTGTAATTCAATAAGATTTCCTGATGTATAAAATCGTTTGTTTCTTTGTAAACCCTGTCAACATATGTACTGTACTTGTGTAAAAATATCTGATGTAACCGCCTGAATCTAACCATCAAACATGTAATATTACTATGTAATGTGGCAGGTCAAATCTATAAATATAAAAATGAACTGCTGTTCGTTAGTCTCGCTAAAACTCGAGAACGACTGAACCGATTTGGCTAATTTTAGTCTTAGAATATTCGTGCAAGTTCAGGGAAGGTTTAAACGGTGATAAAATTGGAAACGTTGTCCGGAAAAGAGGAAAATCTGGAAAAACTGAAACAGCTTTTTCCAGTGGGCAATCAATACCGATCGACCAAGTGCGATAAAATTTTGTGCGTTTCATGTTGAAAGCAAGAGGAGGATTTCAATCAAATAAAAATTTTGAAAAGTCGCCCGGAAAGTAGGAAAAGTGCGTTTTTTAATGTGTTTTTGATTGAATTCAGCTCTATGACTATTCGCACGACGGAGAGGGGTAATTCTTTTTTTTGTTTTGTTCATTATGACCTGGAAAAGGTTTTGAGTAAAAAAAGAAGAGGTACAGTTAAGAAGGAAAGTCGGAAAATTCAAACCTAGTTCCTTTTTTAATGTGTTTATAAATGTATTTAACATTAAGAGTTAAGAACCGTTGATCAGATTGCGATAAAATTTTGCACATTCGACGTTCAAAGCGAGAGGAAGGTTTGAGTGAAGTGAAAGTTTGGAATAGTTAGCTAGAAAATAGGATAATTTGTGGAAAACTGAATGAGCTCTTTTCTTCGGGATATCAATATCATTCATACTATTGGGATAAATTTTGCACATTTGACTTTCAAAGCAATTGCGAAGCATTGTCGGGACAACTAGTAATAAATAAATAAATAATACTTAGGCGTCTGTCCAACGATGGTTTTATACGCGTGATTTGTTACACATCTCTGTGCCCAACAGTACGATTTCCGAACATCCTCGTAGTGCTTCCTAAAATACAAACTAGGTTAATTTTACAAGCACAGTTACTCACATATGCTATTAATTTAAATTTTCCCCCTTTAGGATAGCGCAATCAGAGCATCACTTTTCCTCTTTGTTCCCAAAACCTCATCATTAATTCACTGGTTTTTATTATTATTATTATTATTATTAATATTATTATTCCTTCCTTTCCTACGCCGAATTTTGCTTCTTGCGTTTTACTTGAGCGCTGTACAGTTGGTGTAGTATTTTCGGTTATTAACGCGTTCAAATAGACAAATAGACATGACGGTTACAGCGTAAACTTTAAATCACCGTATATTTTTATTTATTTATTTATTTATTTATTTATTTTTTTTTTTTTCCACGAACCGATTTTGATGAAACAATCCATGTTATGTTAACCCAGATTTCTTTCAAGTTTGAAAATACCAAGGGAATTCATTTAAAAGTCTTGGGGATAATTGTCTTCAACAAGATAAACGACGATTTACAGTTTTCTTAGAGTTTACTTTCTTGGCCTGAGACTGGAAGCAAACAGGATTTGGTGCCGGTGTTGCAAATCGGAATTGTTCAGATTGAGGCATGCATCGAAATATTTAGCTACGGTTCAAATTATCGCTATCAACACACAAAGGAATTTACGACGCTAGTTGCCAATGGGCGGTGAAGTAATTCAAGAGTCATGACCTGAGAGTGGAAACATACAGGATTTGGTGCCGGCGTTGCAAAAAAGTGTCGACATATTTAGCTACGGTTTAAAAGAGGTGTGTGTTTGGATGGTTATTACAACCTAATGTGTGTGTGTGTCGGAACACTGTGTTAGGTGACAGTGACAAATAAATTTTCTGTTGGGGCCTTGCCTACAAAATAACTTGACTAAGCAATGAGACTTAGTACCTTCCTGTGCCCTGTTAGAATAAATTACAACTGACATAGAATGCAGTAATCTTACGTGTATGTGGTTTTGTTTTATGCGCAACGGGTAACACTTTAATTTGTAAAGTAGTTAATAAATCAACTGTAATTTAACTCCTAAATTGTCTACATATTAATTTCGTGTGTGAGAAACAATGTGAACAAATGAAATGTTCAGATTTAATAGCGTGCACCATATACCAGTTTCCAGACTGTACATGCACAATTCGACTGCGAGAGTCAACGAACCAAAGTGCTACTACTGTAATATTTTGTCAAATAAATATGGTTTTATATAAAGACACATAGGATTAATGGGATATCAAAATCACTGCACTTGATAATGTGTCTATCTGTACAACAATTAACATACTGATTCAAAGATATAAAAATGTACTTCAAGTCGGGTAATGTTTTCAAAATATCAAAAAAATGATCAAATGTTTGGAGAGCTTATGGGACTTAACTACGGGGTCATCAGTCCCTAAACTTACAAACTACTTTTGAACTAGCTAACACTAAGGACGGCACAAATATCCATGCCCGAGGGGGGATTCGGACCTCCGACCGTAGTGGCCGTGCAGACCGTGACTGACGCGCCTCAGTCCCCTCGGCAACCGCGGCCGGCCAAAATATCACACACTGCAAATATTTCTTTTCTCATTACATGATCTATTTTTCTTCTCGTCAGACAAATCACCTTAACTTTAATTGTTACTAATATTAAGTGACCTAATAATGTGAACGTTTATTAACACTGAGAAAATCCCTATGAACTTCACTGAATTTATTAACAAACTAAGTCCTACTCTCTTTGAAAGACAAATTGATCATGTCAGAAACGCCTACACTGAACTGTTCTAATTAACACTTACGAAATTAATAACACTATTCTTATGCAACTCTATCAGAAGAAATAATTATCTCAATGATCAGATCTGATAGCAAATTAGCCTTCGAATTGGTGAAAGGAAAGAGGAACTGGTAAAATGACTCTGGGTTAAATGATAAATGCAAGCTGCAATTAACTGTATTCAGTAGCAGAAAGACAAACACCAACTACAATACTTCAAGTACAAGCTACCATTCATAACAATAGAAAAGTACAAGTTTTACCTCATTAGTGACAATATTCATTAACATCAGCTTCCTTACAAAAATTACAATCTGCAGACTAGGCTGCGACACTTAAAAACGGCTAAAGCCTTAAACTTTCCGATTTTCACTCCTCGAGTGTTACACACCGACAGACTTACTCGACGGTACCCCAACGACTTCTCCTCATCGACAGAACTCTACGTCAATCACACAACGACTCTTTTAACGCGACCATTGCAAGTGCAAGACACACTCCAAAGATTCAGCATAGTCTTTGGTTTACAGCAGAGATATTCAAATGACTTCAGCATATTATAATGATTAATAAAATGATGCAAAACATTAGATAAATTTGCTTACTACGAATTATAGTTTAAGTTTCTATAACAAAATATGCTCGAGGCTGAATGACAAGTAAAATTAAGTGAAATTTATATTACTTACTCCTTTCAGGTTTAACAATTATCGCTGTCAACACACAAAGGAGTTTAAGACGCTAGCTGCCAATGAGCAGTAATGTAATGGAAGAGAAAAAGATGAAAATTTGTGGCCATCCTGGGTGATAATCTGTCCCCCCTGTTTACTAGGCAGTCAGTACGCCACAGTGGCCGCGCGGGCTACTCTTACACGCCTCCCGTCAGACGCAGGTCCCAACTTAACAACACACACCAGTAGCGAAGCACATTCTAAGTCATTATTCGCGGCTTCATGGCATTTCGCCGATTCCCGCAAGAGTTCGGACCTCGAGTGCGTCCGCCCTGCAGGAAGGATCAGTAGCCGTCTTCGCCTTAATTTTACATATATTTGAAAGAAAAGACACCACACATATGTAATTTATACTTGTAACAGTTCCTAGAGGCCCATCATGTCTTTGAAATCACGGGCTACAAAATTGGTAGCTACATTTTCTCTGAAGGTCTTCTAAAAATTGAAGGTGCTGCGTTTGGAAAAGCCCTGCCCTATTTTGTTCGCACCGTTATTGTCGAGGTGGCGTTCTAGGAATTCCAGAAAGCGGCAGAGAAGAGAGCGTCCACACAGCAGCGCAGGTTGTTGTGAAGGCCAGCGAGCCACACCGGAAGACGATGACAGCGGCAGTCGTGGAAACGTCGCGCAGGACTGCTGAGTCAGCCGCTCACAGCTGCCGGATGGTATTCGTCACCGCGCCACACACTCACACTCTCTTATTACCCCGCGGCCGGTAGCGACAGCCTTAGTACCCACCGAGTACTACACTCCTCGGCACGTAGCAGGTTTTTTGCTGGAGGGTAGCAGAGACTTATGTGACATAGTGTGCGTTTGTACAAGGCCTGGGCGCTGGACCTAAGACGGGTTGTCTTACGAATTGTGTTTCTGAACGAGTGCGGTCGACGTGCTGTTTCTGACGCCACGACACGCGAATCACTTTTTGGGGAGGTTCTCCGAACGTGCAGCGCAGTGCCGAGCATGCCAGATATTCTCGCCGAGAGTCTGAACGTTCACGAATGCGATGGAAGAACGTCACCTACGTCACAGAAGTGGGTGCAGCTCTTCTCCGTAGAGACCTAAAGACGCCATATTGGCCATCAGTAGAAGCACATACGTCGTAGATTTTGAATATCTAACGTAGATCTCTCGAATATCTCCCACCATTGCGAAGCAAGTGAAAGTAAAACGATGATCTCTCGAAAATCTGTCGTTATAGGTACTATTTACAGTAATAAAATGACTGAAAACATCTTGTATATTTTTAAAGAATTTTCGCAGTAAGAAAATTTATCGTTTCAAGGCAACGTCATTCTACAGATCCATCAAATCTTTATATGATTTGTTGTAGTTATATGTCGGTAAACAAAATAGCTACGTTTAGTATTCAGCAGACAGAAAGGGGTATTCATGGGGAACTATTTCCCCACGGATTGGCACGGAGTGCAGTCGCGGATTACGAAAGCGTCCTCGGTAGGTAGGACTGGTTCGCCCTTACATGTGTACGAATGTTTTTCCTCACACTCACGTTTTCTGAAAAGTTCAAAGTCTTTCTTATTACTATGATAGAAGTATACTGTATTATGTTCGATGGTAAATAAGTGCGCGTCCTCTGAGGAGTGAGTTTGTTCGATTGCTTTGATGTACAAGACAGTTTAATCCTTTGTTTCGAGTCTTGTATTTTATATATTTTACAAATTCTGCTACTGAATAGTGACAGTGATCGAGGAAGAATGATCTTGAAGTTTTACTGAAAAGCGAGACTGATGCAATAATGTTTGTTTTATGTGAAGGCCTATTCTGATTTTATATCGCACTACTTGTCATAAAACATTTCTAAGTCACTGTCTTCATTACTTGAACATGCAACTTATAGCCTTATGTTCAGAACAATTGCCGGCCGCGGTGGCCGAGGGGACTGAGGCGCTCCAGTCACGGTCTGCACGGCCACTACGGTCGGGGGTTCGAATCCCCCCTCGGGCATTGATATTTGTGCCGTCCTTAGTAGTAGCTAGTTCTTAAGTAGTTTGTAAGTTTAGGGACTGATGACCCCAAAGTTAAGTCCCATAAGCTATACAAACATTTGAACATCAGAGCAATTAAAGTTGTTACTTATGAATACCACAGAGAGAACAACATTAGTAGCATATGCACAACAGCGGAAATGTGCTTTTCAATAAAGCTAATGCAGGAATTTCACTCATTCCCTTTCGTAAACAGCGTGATTGCAAAATCTGATGCATCCGACAACAATCGTTGGTGCCCGCTGCAATCGCGTGTATCATGTTAAGGCTCACCTCTTGTATGAACAAGTCGCACCGTATCAGCGAGTTTAGCTGCACAATGGATTCGGCACGTTGACCGTACATGTTCACATACATTCTCCGTGTGCGCCGCGGCGGAGTAGCCATGCGCAGCGAGGCAGCGAGGCGCCGTACTGTGCTGCGCACGGTCGTTCGCCGTCGGGTGTTCGAGTCCCCCTTCGGGCATGGGTGCTTGTGTTGTCCTTAGGTTAGTTTACCTTAGTTTAAGTAGTTTGTAAGCTACGGACTAATAACCCAGAAGTTGAGTCCGATGGATTTACAAACATTTGAACTTTTTTTTTATATCCGCGTTCCGACAGCTTTTAGCAGGTAGTGGGACCGAAGACTGCCCAGCAAGATTGTCTTCAGTGCTAACAAGTAGATGCACCGAGCCCCCCCCCTAATTCCTCAGAGTGATAGTTTGCTGATCAGCTTTTAGCCTACGGCAGAACATTTCAAAATGAACATGTCCTGTGACACTGTGTTATAGTTACTGTGAGTAGAACGGGGAAGTAAAAAGAAAGGTTACACTTATCGATTCCAAAACTGGTTAAAAGGTGTTGTAGTGCGACATAAGGAATTGTAAAGACAACTGCATTTCTTAAAGATACAGGTGTGCTAAAGAGTTATACCAATCACAATTATGCGGGATGATAAGGTTCAGAAGCAGAAAACAGTTTCTGATACGAAGAGGAAAGCTACTGAAGATATACCTGAGAGATCATCAACGCGTATAATCAAATAAATATACAACATAGGAAATAGATAACATTAAAGACGACGAAAGTTTTCGTAAATCCATTCACAAGGCTAGGAAGAAAATTCTACAAAAAATACCTGCAAGTATTTAGGAGATCAAAATTGTCCTGAACACAATATGAGGATAAACTACTGATGACACGGATCTGTTGAGCTACTTACTGTTGCTGGCAAGAACATTGTAATATTCTAGAAAGCTAACAACCGTACTTAACCAATGTGATTCCAAACATGTTGATGGAACTTTTGAATATTGCTCAAATATTTTATGATCCCGCGACCTGTAAATTGTCTCTACATTCCAATGTTTTTTTTTTCTTCTTCGTTGAGTGATAAGAAGACACCATCTCATCGGCATATATTTTCAGCAATGTTAATAGAAGCGAGGAACTATCTCTGTAAATTATCTTTTCAGACTTTAAAGAAAGCATTAGGAAAGCTTGGTGTTATATAAGAACAGAGGGTTATAAATTGCATCTAACACAGAGCTGATGGAGAAAGTTACAAACAATGGGTCTTTCAAATGACTATCATTCCACAAATTAAATTGGAAGTTTCTCTCTTACATATCTGATTTGCCAGTGCTGGATTCTGATATGGTTGACGACTTTTGTTGATGAGTTGATATCAGCGATATCTGCGTGAGTAAAACTGCTATTTTTCTGCGGCTACTTAGTGGATAGCAATACAGACGAAAACCGCCATCTATGTGGGCAGAACTAAATTTTTATAAACAGAGATGTGCCAATGCTTGCGAAAGTTTCCAGAACAAGCAAAATAATCTATTCTATTCGTAATTTCAACTCGACCCCAAAACTGCAACAAATTCGAAACATAAAATAAAATGACATAAAATCGTAAAAGGAAACGTATTGCTCGGATTTAACCCTTTATAGGACAAAACTTTTTTTCTGAAAATTTGAAAGGTAATATTTTTATTGCATCCCATTTGACTTATATAGTCATGTAGTATACTCAGAATTATTTTATGTTCATTTAACTTGGAAGTGAAAGGAAGAAATAGGTGGTTGATGTACATTTTGGGTGGGGCTTAGACTGCTGTGGATGGTGGTCATTTTAAAGACCACCTTCTTATATCTGGAATAGATAACTAAAAAAAGGCATTTCGAATGCAAAGAAGATACAATTCATTAAATAATTTACTGAATTACAAAATTGAACAGATTACAATATTCAAATAATAAAACATTACTATACGCTATGATATTTTACAAATTTCAGTGGTAAACTTGTTATTCGGATTGAAATGTAAACAAGGAAGGCAAAGAGTAACGTACACTGTTTGGCACTTATGGTTGGTGGGCAATATATCGACCACTATGCTATAAAGAGAAGAAGTTCGTGAATCAACATATGACAAACTTCAAAGATTAAAAAATAACAAAACACAATTTTTCAAATTAGTTTCTATAAACTGAAACCTGGAAGCATAAATTAAATCGAAAAATACTGCAGTTTTTAATTACGGTCTTCATTGTAGGCTAGTTTGACAATAAATTTGTAAATATATTAAATAATTTAAAATGTGAATTTTTAAATAACTTTGTACTTCCTGTTGGTGTGTAAGACAGTTGTTTTCCTCGTGGAACACCCTGGGTAACACTAAACGAACTGCTTCAAAAATCACTAATTCATCTTGCTTTTGATTTCGAGATGCAGTACAATCAGAATTCATTTTTATTGGTACTTAAAACAGAAGAAAATATTACATCTACTAAAAGTATACATGTTATTACCGGCTTTTAACGAAGGACTAGAAGAAAGTAAAGGTGTGGAAACCTATTTTTCTAATCGCGGGAGCTTTGAGTCCTCCTCCCTCCCAGGGCTTGCTGAAAAGTAATACCTCCGAGTTCTTCACACTTTTCTCAAATTCGGCTGATGCTACGTGCCTTGCATATTACAATGTAGACTTACCCATTTCGTTGGCGAAAGATCCCCCTCTGCTGTTAGTTGGCTGGGAATTGTAACGTGGCTCTGTTAAGTATGTTGGTGTCTATAAAAGAGCATGATGTAATGGAAGAATGTATACGGTGATGATTGTACCGTCATCAGTGAAGAAAAATCAAATGTTTGTTAAGCTTATGGGACTTAACTACGGGCTTATCAGTCCCTAAACTTACAAACTACTTATCAACTACCTTATACTAAAGACGGCACAAATATCCATGCCCGAGGGGAGATTCGAACCCCCAACCGTAGTGGCCGTGCAGACCGTGACTGGAGCGCCTCAGTCTCCTCGGCCACCGCGGCCGGCCATCAGTAAAGTGCAACCTATTTCTTTTTGCCCTCGCAGTGAAGGAAACGGTGGTGTTAACTTAAATGTCTGTGACAAACGACAGCGTACGTTAACCACCGAAAGTCATGGGGATGATAAATTCGTCAGAAAAAATCGGCCGCGGTCGAGTAGCCTCTCTGCGGAGCGCGCGGTTGCTCGCCGTGGAGGTTCGAGTCCTCCCTGGGGCATGGGTGTGTGTGTTGTCCTTAGGTTAGTTTACCGTAGTTTAAGTAGTTTGTAAGCTACGGACGGATGACCAAGTAGTTTTGTCCGATAGATTTATAAACATTTGAACATTTTTAGAAAAAATCGTCGGTTAAGTGAGACGTATCACAAGACCGTGTACAGGTCAGAGCTGCGGTACTTTTGTCGTAAGAACCTTACCTGTCGCTACTCAGTGCTTAAACGTCGTATTCGTAACTTGTATGAAAACACAAGAAGTGATGTAAAATGCAATAGGGAACATATTGTGACTTTATAAAATGTAAAAGTTGTTACAGTAATAAAATCGTGGTACAGTCATTAAGTCGTGAGACGCGACGCCTGGAGGATAGGCACCCGCACCACTCTGTATGTCGCACATGCTGTAGCATTCCAGGTTGCTGAGTGTCGTTCCAGCTGCGGATCGTAAAGGAAACAACATGTTTTGTTTTCAGTTATTATCCGACTGAGAAACGTAGGATCATCATCTGTGCAGCTGATGAGATCACCATAAATCGTCATACGATCATCACGTTGGTCTTGCAACAGGATTCGAGGAACACTGTGTTCGTTAACACGAGACGTGTTAAGGTCTTCCGCCAGAAATTTGTGCCAAGTACCATGGTTGACTACTGCTGCTGCTGCGAAACAGTCTACCGATTAGGAGCGGTTAGCACAAACCAACGTTGCAACTTCCTGGAACTCTCGTTCTGTTTGAGCTGTTTGTGCCTAACCAGTACTCACGCCATCTTCGAAACTGTTCCATCCTTGCACAAATCGTCGGTGACACCTATACACCAGCTGTTTCATTTCAAACGTTTCGACGGCGGTTTTGCCTAATTCTGACAGAACTTGATGTTTGTCCGTTGCTCAAACTGTGATATGTGAAGTTCCGACTGACGCATTCAACTTACCCTCACAACAACGACCGTTCGTCTGCCCCAGTGTATGCACTCAACTGCCCCTTGCAGGGACGAGAGATTAACTGACATGGTACTACACCACAGCGCCACCTATGTGCTATAGCGCACCCAGCGTCGTCATACGCTCAGTCTCAGAACTTATTGACTGTACCATGTACAATAGGTTGAAACAAGAACATAATGGGACCTTAAAAGTGATTAAAAAGGAAATTGTTCAAGTGACCATAACTGACTGACGCACTCTTAGGATAATTTTAGATGAAAAATAAAAATGTATACAAGAAGAACTGGAGGGACTCACTAATGAGAATAATAAAATAACTAGGGTAAAAGGTCAACTGCATAGAGCAGTAAGCTGAAATAAGCAATCGTCAGTCACTGCGACCGGTTGTCTAAGGACCAAATGTTGCGATTATTGACACAAGTAAAGAAATTAATTCCACGCTACTGGTTCACTGTTGAATTCGCAACTCTACTGCAGCTTCACAAAGATAGTCCATTGTCCTCTAGCGTATTGCTGCACCGTACGCTTACCAGACAGGATTGACGGAGAACATCGGAAAACTTCAAAGAAGGACACTATGTAACGTGAGGGTCGTGTGCATTTGGAGTCATATGGGAACTCTGACACTCCTAGATACGACTCCGATAGGTGGCACATGCGTACTGATCAACTGCAACCATTCATGGCCACTGTGCATTCCAACATTCCAGCAAGACAACGCGACACCCCATACGTCCAGAACTGCTGCAGAGTGCCTCCAGCAAGACTCTTCTGACTTTAAAAACATCCGACTGCCACAAAACTCCCCAGACATAAAAATTATTGAACACATCTGCGATCACTTGCAACGCACTGTTAAGAAAGATCACCGCCCCAGCGTAACTTTAAGGATTTATGGACAGCCCTGTAGGATGCATGTGTCGTCTCCCTCCAGCTTTACTTCAAAAATTAGTGGAGTCCATGCCACGTCGTGTTGCGGTACATAATAACATATTACGCAGGAGTACCAGTTTCTTTGGCTTTTCAGTGTATATGCAACCCACATATCATAACTGTCGTGCTGATTTTTTCCACACTCTTCGGTACAGTCGTTCGCCTATAGGCTGCAAACTGGTTACTGCAAAAGACAGCAACAAACGACAATCAGCTCAGAGAGAAATTAATACCACGATGATTCGAATATTACGAAAACACTGTTAGACGTGGCAGTGTAATTAATCCTATGAAGACACGGTTATTACAAAAACTGACATTTGAAAAAGTAAGTAACAATTAAAAATTTACCCTTAGTCTACAGTCTTAGTTCCACAGTTTTCTTTTATTTTTAATTTATAATAAGTGAGATGGTCTTCACAGCGACAGGAACATCGAGATGGCTGTCAAGACCATCTGATGCGGGTAGGCCAACAACGTATAATCATAAAAGCTGACTATTCGTTACCTTTAAATTTCTAAGTATTCTACCAAAGCTGTGTCCCTTGTAAGCAGATTGACTGAATGTGGATTGCAGCTACCCACTCTGTTTAAAGCGTTTCACGCTTACTAATAATTAAGAAAGATTAACTAAATTCCTACTATGAAAATTTGGTGTTTTCTTCTGAGAAAACTTTCAGTTAATGTTTCCTTGTCGGCGAAGTCGTCATACACAATGTGCTAGTATAGCAAAGGAATAAGTAGGTTGCGCCTGTCTCCACATCGGGAAATTTGTTTTGGTACTTGACTCAGCAATTTAGTAAAAGCACGCGTAACTGAAATAAGTAAGGCATGTGTTAGTTACGCGTAAATATTTCTTCGTGATGACAAAACACCATTCGTCACAAATATAACACCATTGAAGCCCCACATGTTATTTTATCCGCTGTAAATAATTGACGAACAATCCATTTGTCCAATTTCACCTATCGTGTAGAAGTTGTTTTAAAGTGAACGGCGTCTTAGCGGAAGACTTTCAGAACACTACAAGCTGGATAGTACTCGCTCTAAGCTGCTGCAAGAGTAAAATGCAGCCACAAAATAAAAATAGTAATTCAGAGAAAAAAATGCTGCTTTAAGTTTAAATTAATCTGTTTGTTAGAAATGAACAGTCAGCCAGTGATGAAGACATTCGCCATTGTTTGATATTATCATTTAACGTTGCATTGCTGTCGAGGAAAGTGTTACCTGACGTGAATCAAGTACGAAGTGCCCGAAATCGTAAATCAATAAAACTGTCATTAATTGTGACGCGCTTTCCTTGCCATTTTTATACTGACTTTTAAATTATCTTGGAAATTTCAATTAACTTCACCACACTCATTTACAAACCTACCATCATTTTGAGTGAGACTGACAGCGTTAGCGGTCATGACACGTATTGTGAGCTTGGAACTTGAGCTATCTCATCTGACAGTCAGAAGCTCTGATATCTTAATTCATTGAAAGCTTCAATTAAATAAGTTTTGGCAGGCGTTTCTCACTAGGCTTAACGAGTATTTTCATCCTATGTTTTGTAGCAGCAATTTGAAGAGTTCTTAAGTATATTGATTTCTGCCACCTCCTTCAGTCTCTGGCAACAAGGGAACTTTGCAACGAGACCCTAGAATGGCGATTTCTCCATCCCTGTAAGAAACAAGTAGTTGGTTAAATTTAAGACGTGTTAATGACCGAGAAGACTTTGCATTTCTTCTATTTAGCTTAACATCCTACAGCTCTGTCGACTTTTTAAGACGGCGGGACGGGATAACTTAGAATGAATAGTGACATACTTTTTTAGTAAATTACTTAGTAATTAACGAGTTTTTTAATAAAATCTTATTTTGAGAAAGTCATGTTTAAATTTTTCTAAATACATATAAAATATTTTATTTTATGTATGAAGATCTACTAAATGCTACAATTTATATTTTTACATTAATTATACGTTGTAAGAACTGTCCCTTAGCTTATTTTATACTTTTCTTTATAGATTATACTCGCCGCAACGAGAGAGGACATGAGACCAAAGAGTATCAGATCTTATTTAGTGTTTCTTACCATTCTGGAGAAGGAATTAAAGTTCAGGGTGAATAATTAAAAACATTGCGTTTTGCCGACGACATAGTAATTCTGTCAGATACAGCAAAGGACCTGGAAGAGCAATTGAACGGAATGGACAGTGTGCTGAAAGGTGCATATAAGGTGAACATTAACAAGAGCAAAACTAGGGTAATGGGGTGCAGTGTAAGAAAATCAGGTGATGCTGAAGGAATTAGATTGGGAAACGAAGCAATAAAGGAGGTAGATGAGTTTTGTTACTTGGGCAGTAAAATAACAAATGATGGTCGCAGTAAAGAGGATATAAAATGCAGAATGGCAATGGGTAGAAAAGCGTTCTTGAAAAAGAGAAATTTGTTAACATCGAATATTGATTTAAGCCTAACTAAGGAAGTCCTTTCTGAAGGCATTTGTATGGAGTGTTGCCTTGTATGGGAGTGAGACATGGACGATAAACAGTGCGGACAGGAAGAGGATTGAGGCTTTTGAAATATGGTGCTACAGAAGAATGCTGAAGATTAGGTGGGTGGATCGCGTAACTAATGAGGAAGTACTGAACAGAATTGGGGAAAAAGGAAATTTCTGGCATACCTTGACTAAAACAAGGGATAGATTGGTAGGACACATTCTTAGACATCAAGGAATTGTTAATTTAGCGTTGGAGGGAAGTGTGTGGGGAAAAATCGCAGAGGAAGACCAAGAGATGGATACAGTAAGCAGATTCAGACAGATGTAGGTTGCCGTTCTTATGTGGAGATGAAGAGGCTTGCTCAGGATAGGGTATTGTGGAGAGCTGCATCAAACCAGTCTCCGGACTGAAGACCACAACAACACCATTCTGATTAATTTGTCATACGGAGAAGCTGTTGTAGTTATATTTTCTGTCAGAATAAACAGAGTGAGAGAGTTTATCATAGCAATTAACATAATATCCCAAGACGGGTCAAACGAAAAACACAAT
Organism: Locusta migratoria; assembly: GCA_026315105.1. Lineage (NCBI taxonomy): Eukaryota > Metazoa > Arthropoda > Insecta > Orthoptera > Acrididae > Locusta > Locusta migratoria. The sequence continues at coordinate 25,943,251 of CM048755.1, read as the reverse complement.
TTCGTACTCGCGGTGTGAAGCTGAAACACTTCCCAGTATAATTTCCCTCATGCTAAATGAAAGTTAGCGAACGCTTACAAAATACCCACATTTTTGTAACGCAATGTTTTTTGTGGGGGGGGGGGGGGTGGTTAAGAACATGGGAAGAGGGAAATGCTGAAACGGAAGTGGTTCAAACGTCAAATCTGTAGGCCTTGCGACCGAAGACCTGCAAATACCATCAAAGGCGTTTCAATTCTATTACAAGGCAAAGATATTTACCGGGTTGTTGTGTGATACATTAATAATCGCAGCTCTCGCAATAGGTAGCTCCTCATTCCTGAAGAGAGGCGGTATAATTTCCGTTTAACTGAAAATAGGAAAGAAGAACAGAATATGAATATGGAGTGGTAAATATAAGGAGCCATAGACTTGACACGTGATACAGCTGTAACTGAACACATCCATCTTCAGGACACATTTCTTTACGAGAAAAGCACACTATACTGTTGGGAGGTGATGACTGTGATTTCTAATGGATGTGCTACAGTGAACTATTTACTTATTTATTGTTTTGAGTAGCAGATTCTCAGTAGTCTATGTTGTTAGCGAACATTTCTGGTAAATCACTAATACAGCACCGTGTATAACGTCAATCTAATACACTTTAGCTAACGGTCGGTTGCATAAAAACATTCCAAATGCATTTGTGTAGGTACATATCTGGTTTCAAGATATATCTGTCATATATTTCTGTTTTACACGGTCAAGCAACTATATTAACGGACAATTCTGCACGGTAGTATTCTACTGTACTTTATTTGCACGTAGCTGTAGTATAATCTGTTTCGATAAAATTAAGAGGTAAGAACATTTTATTCGAAATAAGGATTGAATAAGATCGATACTAAATGGGTGCACTTATTTAACGATAAAGTATGTGATTTTAAATTGCTTTTGAACTCTGTTATATAGCATCTGCATGCATTATGCTATAGACATCACGTGCAAAAAACACTGAATAAGTGGTAATCTCACTCAAGGCAATTACACTCGTCACAACTTTCACAGAGGGATGAAATGAATAGCTTCTGTGAGGCTGTAAGGGTAGCCCCCAAAAACAACGATGTAAAAATAAACCAGTAGTAACACCATCGTTGTATGAAACCGAACTGTTGGTGCAGTTACGTCACAACTTTAGACTAGATAAAACAATTTGTCGGCGAGTCATCTACCCAAATTTACCAACTTATTATTTTTGTGTTAAAGGTACTGTAACACTATAGTTCTTCTACCTATTACTGTTTATTGCTTTTATGTATTAGATGGGAGAAGTATCGATTATGAATGTAATATATGGATGTAATGTAATATCTGTATTAAGATCTTCGTGGCCATGTATATACTGTAAAGATTTTGTATAGGCAATTATTACTTATTTTTGTAATATTAATATTATGAAAAGATATATTATGACAATTTTTTTAAATAACTTTTTTAACGAGCTTTATAATTCGCTGGTTCATGCACAGGGAATTAAATTGTTACAATTAGATATATATAAAACCTGTATTGCGACTGGTAGGAAACGGAACTGTGTGTGTGCGTGCGATGTAAAAGGTGGGAATTGGCGGGAGAATCTGTGAGTAGCGTGGTCTCTAAGTGAAAAAAGTCGAGTCGAGTTCTGGGCAGCGTAGTGGTAACACCTCCGTGACGAACTGTGGGTTGTTGAGGAATATATTTCTGGAAGTAACCGCAAGTTTGCCTTATATGTCACCAAAGTTGTCCTTTTTTTAAGCTGGCCGTTTAATATGGAGCTCAAAAATTTATTTTTTCAACACCAAGAAGAAGTTTTGTGAGCTCAAAGATATTATGGAAGCAGGCCACGCTTACGGCCAATAAGTTGTTACCACCAGAAATTTCGACGTCTTCACCACCATCACTACCGGACAAACAAGTAAAGTTTTTCTTAGCATGTAGTATAATGAACCAGCAAAGTGTTTAACTAATAATTATCTACATTGACCTCATCTTTGTGTTAAGCACCCTGATTTATCCCAATCATTATTCCAAGACAGGGTCCTTTCCTAGTGAATACTTTTCCGAGTGCCCTATTTTAAAAACTGAAAAGAGATTTCAAATACTGTCATTGATAGTTTTTTAAAATTAATGTCATTTATATAATTTAATATCAATTTTTGAGCATTTTACAAAGTGTGGCTCTAGATAATTTTACAAAGTGTAGCTATAGAGACATTTACATGATAACTTTTGTACAGCAGCCAGACGTCATTCCATTTTATTATAATAGTATTGGCACAGTTTGTTTTAGCTGTTGGCTAAAGATAATTTCAGAAATAATAAGCGTTTAGCTAAATTTCAATAGTTTCACATACAAAGTTTCTTGCTACCAAAATTATACTGCTGGCACTAATATTTATTATACAACAAAAAAGAGAGTATATTATCATTGATTGCAATGAATCTCTTACTGTAACTTATGACTAGAGCCGTTCAACAAGGTAAGGTGTGTGTGTGATTTGTTTTTTATACTGCTAAACTGTTTTGCGAATAACAGTGACATTATGTACAAAAGTTAATGCTTTCCCCTAAAGTGTACATATTATCTGTGAAAATTTCTAGTTGCCTTTTGTCAAACCCCCTTAACAATCATTCAGTTCAGTAGGAAAGAAAATATTTGAAAAGATAAATTTCAGAAACTTGATCTTAAAGATTTAGCAATAGGACAGGATCTTGTTCCCCTTAACTTGGTGCACAAAGGTTTTAGATTACCACCTCCGTCAACCAATTCACAACGATCCAACTTTATTATTTTTCCATAGTTCACTCAAAGAATAGTTTTTATTACAATTCTCATACTTAATCAGACCACAAGTCATGAATCCATAGTGTCCATTATAAGTGAATACTGTTTATTTATAAATCTGTTGAACCACTTAATTGCTCTAACAGTGATCTAGCTTTTGTGTGCTTGGTGGTTTACTTAAGTATAGACTGTCCATTTTCAAAATTTCATATACTTCAGTACCAGGTGTAGGCTTAAAACGAGAGTGCTTATTACAGTTAGTTGCTCGTACATATTTGCGTAATTAGGGTGGCGACTTTTTTCTTTAATAACTGCAGTTATTCACTTTAGTTTACATCGTGTCTGGTGACATTACTTCTGCATATCCTTTACCTATAAAAATTCAATATCTTCGTAAAGGCAGTCACAAACGATTCCTTATCCAATGTTTTTGATACGTCGCGTTTTGCAGCTCTTAAATATTGTAGAAAAGACATTTTTACATATGCACCAAAGCTGCTTTTATTTGAAATGCTGACTAGTTTCGGGCTTTGCCCATTTTCTTAAGCCACATTCATATACATTTTTATATTTGGTTACTGTTTAGGTCACGCTGTTTGTTATCAACCAAATATAAAAATATATATGAATGTGGCTTAAGAAAATGGGCAAAGCCCGAAACTAGTCAGTATTTCAAATAAAAGCAGCTTTGGTGCATATATAAAAACGTCTTTTCTACAAGATTCCTTATCCACTAGTGCACACTTCACGGTCATAACAAAATTCTATAAAAGGGTGTAACATTAGCAGTTACGTTTCGTAGTTTGGTGAGAGGTTTCAGACTTGTTCTGTAATTTCTTGCGAATTGCGTCTCGTAATTGTGGGTGTTATAGTACTACTATGGAAGTTAAATATATGCACGAAACTAGTCTGCAGAATTTCATCACTATAGTCCGTGGTAAACTATGTGATATTATTTTCATTGATATCAGATGTTTTTTTAAGTGGGCCACCATACGTTCGAAAGAATTTATAATACTTATACCGATCTCAGTTGTATGTTGCATGGCATTTCTATGTCAAATCCTCGCAAACATGGGGCCCCAGAAATACTTCAAATGACAGTCGTTTACCTCGCAACTAATTTTATACAGACACTATTTTGTAAAACCTCACATTTTTATCCCCCTGTCATATTTACAGACGAATAATTGGGGAAAGGCATCACATTATAACATGTTTCTACTATCGTTCAAAGTATACATACAGTTTGGTCTTCAACCAAGTTTGAGATTACAAAAAGAAAATTTGTTAAATGGCGTCTTAATTAATCAATAGCTGCATGTAAATGTAGATTATTTAATATGAGAAGAAACTGACTTATAAAGGGTAGGGCAAATACGAGTGGCCTGGAGAACGGAGTTCCAGGGTGCAAACAAACAAAGCAGAGGAGGGGAATACAGCAATAATCTGGCTATAGCAGATGTTGAAAGTTCCCAGCATTTATTTCTGGCACTTGTAGGCCCTGGTCAGTAAGCTGCTAAAGGCGGATCAATGCTGGACTGCTGGAGGTGCTGCCTTCTCATCCTAAATTTTGTGCTGCAGTTCTTGAGGATCATGAGGGTTGTAGCGATACACCTCAGTATGAGCGCTTCCCACACAAAGTAATGGCACACTGACAGATCAGGTGAGCTGGGTGGCCAGCTAGGGCAGCAACCAGACTCCCTTCTGCCAACTACTGTATAATGCATGAAGATTGTGTCCGTGTGCTTCCGGACTGTTTGGGAAATTTATCCATCCCGTTGGAAGTAACTGCAGGAATTTTCGTTCTCCGTAAATGCTGCCACAAACAGTTTCAAATGCCCGGGCCATTTTTATTTGCCCCATCCTGTACACACATACGACGACACGCCCTGACAGTATGCAAAATGAACAGGTAGTGTCATGAAATAGTATGTATATTCAGAGTTTCAGCAGTATTCAACAGACTAATTTCTGTTTTATAATTCAAAATATTGCCGGTCAGGAGTGCAACTGTCTAGGATTAATTTACACTACAGTCCATTAAAATTGCTATAGCAAGAAGAAATGCAAATGATAAACGGGTATTCAATGGACAAATATATTATTCTAGAACTGACATTTGATTACATTTTCACGCAATTTGGGTGCATAGATCCTGAGAAATCAGAACAATCAGCTATGGCCGTAATAACGTCCTTGATACGCCTGGGCATTGACTCAAACAGAGCTTGGACGGCGTGTACAGGTACAGATGAGCATGCAGCTTCAACACGATACCACAATTCATCAAGAGTAGTGACTGGCGTATGGTGACGAGTCAGTTGCTCGGCCACCGTTGGCCAGACGTTTTCAGTTGATGAGAGATCTGGAGAATGTGCTGGCCAGGGCAGCAGTCGAACATTTTCCGTATCCAGAAAGGCCCGTATCCTGCTGAAATGTGGAGTTTCGCAGGGATCGAATGAAGAGCAGAGTGACGGGTCGTAACATAGCTGAAAAACGGCCACTGTTCAAAGTGTTGTCGATGCGAACAAGTTGTGACCGAGAAGTGTAACCAGTGGCACCCCATATCATCATGCCGGGTGATACGCTAGTATGGCGATGACGAATACACGCTTCCAATGTGCGTTCTCTGCGATGACGCCAAACACGGATGCGACCATGATGATGCTGGAAACAGAACATGGATTCATCCGAAAAAAATGACTTTTTGACATTCGTGCACCCAGGTACGTCGTTGTGTACACAATCGCAGGCGCTCCTGTCTGTGTTGCAGCGTCAAGGGTAACCGCAGCCATCGTCTCCGAGCTGATAGTCCATGCTGCTACAAACGTCGTCGAACTGTTAGTGCAGATGGTTATTGTCTTGCATACGTCCCCATCTGTTGACTCAGGGATCGAGACGTGACTGCACGATCCGTTACAGCCATGTGGATAAGATGTCTGTCATCTCGACTGCTAGTGATACGAGGCCGTTGGGATCCAGCACGGCGTTCTGTATTGCCCACCTGAACCCACCGATTCCATATTCTGCTAACAGTCATTAGATCGCGACCACCACGAGCAGCAATGTCGCAATACGATAAACCGCAAACGCAATAGGCTACTATTCGACCTTTATCAAAGTCGGAAACGTGATGGTACGCATTTCTCCTCCTTACACGAGGCATCACAACAACGTTTCACCAGGGAACGCCGGTCAACTGCTGTTTGTGTATGTGAAATTGGTTGGAAACTTTCCTCGTGTCAGCACGTTGTAGGTGTCGCCACCGACGCCAACCTTGTGTGAATGCTCTGAAAAGCTAAGTATTTGCATATCACAGCATCTTCTTCCTGTCGGTTAAATTTCGGGTCTGTAGCTCGTCATCTTCGTGGTGTAGCAATTTTAATGACCAGAAGTGTATTTGCGAGAGAAGTGAGTACTTTGCTGATTAGCCAACGGTACTTTTATATTTATTAGACACACGATTCCGTCACCACTTTCAAGGGCTTACAACAAATATATTTAATGTCAAATTTCAAATAAGTTACCTAAGCCTTGACTTCATGAAAATGAAAAGTAGGTCACATTTACAAGTGTTTACAACAGATTATCAAAAATCAACCTATTGAATGACAAATTGAAAAAATCTTTGATTTCCTCTTTATGAACGTCAGCTAATGTGTCTTTTCCATGCAGTTACTGCGAACAGCTGAAAGCAAGAAGAAACCAGAGCCGTTACTTTTCCCGAGGACATGCAGATCTACTGTATGAATATGTCATGATGGCATCCTCTCAGGTAAAATATCCTGGATTTAAAATAGTCCCCCATTCGGATCTCCTGGCGGGAACTACTCAGGACTCTTACTATACCTTATTGGTTATGAACTGTAACTGAAATTGAAGAAACTGCAGAAAGGTAGGAATGAAGGGACTTAGATAAATTGAAGGAACCTGAAGTTCTTGAGAATTTCAGAGGGATATTTAGGCAACAATTGATAGTAAAGTGTGAAAATGAAACAGTAGAAGAGAAATAGGTAACTTAAAGAGGTGAAATAGTCAAGGCAGCAGAGGACCAAATAGGTAGAAAGGCACGACTACAAAAGATACTTCGATATCACAGGAAATAATAAATTTAATTGATGAAAGGTGAAGATATAAAATTGCAGCAAATGAAGCAGGTGAAATGGAGTACAGAAGACTAAGAAGTAAGATTGACAGAAAGCGCACAATGGCTAAGCAGGAGTGGCTGGAAGAAAAATGCAAATCTTCAGAAGAATGTGTAACTGGGGGAAAAGTAGATACCACCTACAGGAAAATAAGAGAGACACTTGAAGACAAGAAAAATAGCTGTATGATTATCAAGAATTCAGATGGTAAACCAGTTCTGAGTAAAGAGGTGAAAGCTGAAAGGTGGAAAGAGTATGTAGAGGGACTCTACAAAGCAAATGAACTTAGAGACAATATTATAGGAAGGTAATAGGAAGTAAATGAAAATGAAATAGGAGATACTATACTGAGAGATGAATTGGACAGAACACTCAAAGATTTAAGTGGAAACAAGGCCCGCCGAGGTGGAGTAGCCGAGCGGTCTAAAGCGTCTCGCTGCGGAGCGCGCGGTTGCTCGCCGTGGAGGTTCGAGTCCTCCCTGAGGCATAGGTGTGTGTGTTTGTCCTTAGGTTAGTTTACCTAGGTTTAAGTAGTTTGTAAGCTACGGGCTGATGACCACGAAGTTTGGTCCGATAGATTTACAAACATTTGAACATTTGAAACAAGGCCCTTGGAGTTGATGGCATCCCCTCAGAGCTACTGAAGTCTCTGGGAGAGCCATCCGTGACAAAACTATTTCACATGTTAAGTAAGATGTATGAGACAGGCGAAGTACCCTCAGAGTTTATGAAAAATGTAATAATCCCCATTCCAAACAAACCAGGTGCAGACAGGGGCGAAAATTACAGAATCATCAGTTTAATAAGTCATGGTTGCAAAATTTTAACACGAATTATTTAGAGAAGTATGGAAAGGCTGACAGATGCTGACCTCGGGGAAGATCAGTTCGGATTCAGTAGAAATGTAGGAACACGGGAGGCAATACTCACCTTAAGACTTATCGTAGAAGAAAGACTAAGAAAAGGTAAACCTACATTCATAGCTTTTGTAGATAGCATTTGACAATGTTGATTTGAATACACTCTTTCTAATTCTGAAGTCATCAGGAGTAAAGTATAGGGAAATAAAGGTTATTTACAACTTGTGCATTAACCAAATAGCTGTTATTAGAGTTGAAGGGCATGAAAGGGACGCAGTGGTTGGGACGAGAGTAAGACAGGGTTGTAGCCTTTCTCCGTTGTTATTTAAATTATACATTGGGCAAGCTGTGAAGGAAAGCAAAGAGAAATTTGGAGAAGGAATTAGAGTTCAGGGTGAAGAAATAAAAATATTGCATTTTACTGATGACGTAATTCTGTCAAAGGCAGCAAAGGACTTGGAAGAGAAATTGAACGGAATGGACAGAGTTTTGAAAGGAGCATATAAAACGAATATTAACAAGAGCAAAAGAAGGGTAATGGAATGCAGTCTTAGAAAATCATGTGATGCTGAAGGAATTAGATTAGGTAACTAGACAATAAAGGTGGTAGATGACTTTTGTTACTTGGGCAGTAAAATAATATATGATGGTCGCAGTACATAGTATATAAAATACAGAATGGAATAAAAAAGCGTTTTTGAAAAATACAAACTTGCTAACATAGAATATTAATTCAAGTGTAAGGAAGTCTTTTATGAAGGCATTTGTGTGGAGTGTTGTCTTGTACGGGAGTGAATCTTGGATGATAAACGGTTTAAACAGTCGGAGGATAGAAGCTTTTGAAATATGACGCTACAGAAGAATATTGAATATTAGGTGGGTAGATCGCGTAACTAATGAAGAGGTACTGAACAGAATTGGGGAGAAAAGGAATTTTTCACATACCTTGACTAAAAGAAGAGATCGATTGGTAGGATACAATCTTTGACATCGAGCAATCGTAAATTTACCATTGGAGGGAAGTGTGTGGGGGAAAAATCGCAGAGGGAGACCAAGAGTCGCATATATTTAAGAGATTCAAATGGATGTGGGCTACCGTTCTTATGAGGAGATGAAGAGGCTTACTCAGGGTAGAGTAGCGTGAAGAGCTCCATCAAACTAGTCAACAATAAAAGGCATGAGAACTTATGTAGCTCAGCTAATCTGCTGAGCTAAGTTACTGTTACTTCTTATAGTGTGGTTGTTTTAGTTTCCATATTGGTCAATCTTATTCCATCTAAAACAAAACGTCAACTATTAAAATTTATTACTTTCTAAATTCGTGAAAAAACCTCGAAAATCATAAAGATATATTTAACTTAGGCGGAGTTTGTAGAATTCTGTGCCATTAAAGAGAAACGATTTGCTCACAATTAAAATTTGTATGACAATTTCACTTAGTTCCATCAAGCTTAAAAGAGCATTTATTTACAGATGTGTTTACTGGATATCTGTGACTGAGTAAGTTAAGTAGAATTGGCATAATTTTCACTTTAATGACACTGAATTCGACAGTGTAGGGAGTAATAAATTTAAGAAATTGACGGTTCGTTTTTAGATGGCAGATGATTGTAAATTCTGGAAACTGAAGTAACCATACTATATGAAAGGTTAGTTTATTTTTTTTTAATTTCACATTCACTAGGTTGATTTTTCTAATATATGTTGGAAACACTTGAAAATTGCTACGAAGTACGCCGGGCGTAGTCGTGTGTGTAATGAATACAGAAAATGACTGTTGGCTTACGAGAATATTAATCACATATTTCGCAAATAAACCATGAATGATTTAATAATAGAGTTCCGCCCGTTTCCTGTGCGTAAAATTGAATATTTTCACATGATAAGTTGGTTCACTGTATCCAGGTCCGGGTTTACAATCTCGTTATATCGTAACACACGTCCAGCTTAATCCGTATGTTGATCGTGGCGTTATTTTAGATCTGTTCCTATATATTCTACGCTTATATACTTTATACAATCTAAAACTTATATAATGATTTCATACATACACGAGAGCTAGTCATAGTCGTATCTATGTATGCTTAGAGGGATAACAAAACACATCTAATATAAAATCTTTGACCTATCAATCAGATCTTCATTTACATTCTATGTAGTATTTCTCATTGTGACCAGGAAGTATCACATTTGTTAATTGTAACTAACGCAGCCTAAGATGTGAAATATCATCTCTCCTACTTCACAGAAGACAGGTCGTACTGTGCAGTACCATAGATTTTAAATCCTATGGTAACACATAGACGCGATTATAATTATAAAATGGTTAACTTTTATCAGAAGTACATAAGATATAAGTAAACTTACTGCTGTGGATATATCGATGTGCATACAATTTTCAAAAAGTCGGTTGACGTTCAAGTAGTAAAGTGTAATTTTGTTTTTACTTTTTATCCACTTGCAGCAACTCCGTGCCTTGCCTTTTATTTTGTTCTAAACCTATTCTGACTAGAGGAAATCTGTATACAAGGCCACCTGTGTAGAAGTAAACCTGCGTTATGAGGACAATTCAACAGAAGGAGCTTTGCCTCCAACAGCGAACGGAACAATGAGACGTGTTCCGTCAACATACCTCGAGGTGCCACGTCAAATTTAAACAGTAACTTCATCCTCACTTTACAGCAAGAAAGATTATGAGTATGTGAATTAGGTTTCCGAATTGGCGTTCACTACTAAGACGTGATTTGAACGTTCACTCTCTGGCATGACACACAAATCACTAAAACTTAACGTACTCGAGAATACAAGCTTACGACCGCCACCTACCAGACATGTCTCGGAGCCATACGCTTGATAACATCATCTGCAGCTGAGACAGCTGTGTGGACCGACACAATGCGCAACCTTCTCCACGTGGCCTCCAGGCATCCATTACCGACAGAAGTACCAACCCAACAGCACTCTGACAGGCAATTACCGGACAAGGGGACAGCTGTAAATGGATGTAGATAAACGGTGTCCCAAACTTTAACAACTGGCGGATTTGGCTGGCGCCTCCTGTATACGACCGTGAAGACAGCAGAATCCCAATTTCTTACGCAGTTATGAGGTTCCGCACGACCATGAGAGCCAAAGCTACTTGGTCATTAAGGAAAACTGCGTAAAAAAATTGTAGGGAAGAAGTTGAAAAATTAATAAAACACAAAGAAACAGAGTATACAAATAAATAAGAGAATACAGAGAAAACTTCTCTACTATTGGGATGAACTCCTGTAAATAACAGAGAACTGACTCCCAAAGAAATCTTTCAACTTTTGTTTCTATACTTGTGGTTAATCACTCTATTTTTCAGATATGCTGGGAGCCTATTTAAAATTAAATCTACTGAATAGGAAACTCCTTTCTGTACGAAGTATAATGATTAAGGAAGTATTATTCGAGTGTATCGCTCATTTCTCTGTCCATTGTTCACCGTATGTAGGTTACAGTATCTTCTAAATCAGTGCACATTGTCAATAATGAATCTATTGCTGGGCCATAGAGATAGCAGATTATAATTTCGCCGTAACTCATCAACGGCCTACACGAAATTCGCCAACCCAGACCGCAGATTAATCCAAACGTTCGACACTTGTGGTAGCTATTTAGGATTTTAGAGTATTGCTGCACATTGTGGGATTCTCTCCAAATAGGACTGACGGAGAATACAGAAAAAGTTCAGAGAAGGGTCGTTCGTTTTGTGTTGTCGTGATATGGCGCACAGAGTATTACGTATATAATGTACGAGTTGGGGTGGAAATCATTAAAGGAAATGCGTTAATCGTCGCGGCGAGGTTTATTTGCGAAATTTCTTTCAACTGTCTCTTCCGAACGCGCACGTCTTTTAGTAGCCCCCACCTACATAGGAAGACATGATCATCATAATAAAATAAATCAGATCGAAAACGGAACGATTTAAGTGTTCTTTTTTCCCGCGCGCAATGAGAAAATGGAACGGTAGAGAAATATAATAAAAGTGGTTAGATGAAACCACTGCTATGCACTTCACTGTGACTTTTGGAGTATTTATGTAACTGTTATACGCTAAGAATATTCTCAGGGACAGCACAGAGTTCCCCCAAAATAAAACATTATACAAAATAGTAAAATGAAAGGAAACAAAATGAACACGACATTATGTTCTGAGAAAGAGACAAAGGAGATCATACTCACCACTCTAAGACAGCACCATTGAATTTATGCTCAAGATGTAGAACGTGATATTTTAATGCAAGCCGTTATTCCGTACTCGCTCTGTCCTAAAAGTTTAAAATGGTCAACCACACCGACTACACGTGGCGTTGTGCAGCGGAGAGTATCCCAAGTATCTTTGTCTCTTCCTCCTTCTGTTCCAGTCGCGTATAGCTCGCAGAAAAAAGATTACTGGCATGCCTCTGTGTGGCCTCTAACCTCTCTAACATTATTCTTGTGGCCTTTTCGCGAGATATACGTAGGAGGAAGCAGTAGATTGCTCGACTCTTGCTGCCGGCCGCAGTGGCCGAGCGGACTGCGGCGCGCCAGTCACAGTCTATACGGCTGGTACGGTCGGCGGTTCGAATCCCCCCTCGGGCATGGATGTTTGTGTCGTCTTTAGTATAAGCTAGTTCATAAGTAGTTTGTAAGTTTAGGGACTGATGACCCCGCAGTTAAGTCCCTTAAGCTTAACAAACATTTGATCAAACATACACTCTCGGAACTTTGACATAAGGCCCTACAGCGATACGGAGTGTCTCTCTTGCTGCGTCCGCCGCTAGTTTCCTGATCATTTCTGTGACGATTTCGCGCATTTTAAATGAGAATGAAACGAAGCGTACTTCTCCGAGTGCGATCTTTTCTGTCTTCTATCAACACTACCTGATATGCATCCCACACTCATGAGTAACACTAAAGCCTCGGCTGGACTAGCGTTGAGTTTGCTACATACTTTGTTGACGGACTACACTTCTTGAGAATTCTCAGTCTGAAACCAGGCTGGCACTTGCCTTAACAACGATAAATTTAATATGGTCGTTCAATTTCAAATCGCTCGTTATACAAACTCTCAACTATATTCTAGAAGTAACTGCTTCTAGTGTCTGTCCTGATATTGCGTAGCTATGTGATGAAAGACCTTTCTCTCTACGTAAGTGCAACACTTAACATTTGTTTGTGATGAGGTTTTATTGTCGGTCCTTAAACCACGCGTCGGTACACTACAGGTCCTCCTGCACTTCGATACTCTTTTCCAGTTTTGCGCCTTATCGATATACTACAGCATCATCCGCAAAAAGCCTAATTGAACTTCCGATGTTATATAAGAGGTCATTTATATATCTTGTTAAAAGCGAAGGTCTTATGACAATTCCTTGGGCGCTCCAGAAATCACCGTCATGTCTGAATACTTCACTCCGTTGAGAATGACATGCTGCGTTCTGTTAGCTAGATACTCTTCAGTCGACTCACACAGTTGGTCTGGTATTCCATATGCTCGCATTTTGTTTATCAGGCGACGGTGTGGAACAGTATCAAAAGACTTGTTGAGGGCACCTTTACCTCGCGCTATTTCAAGTAAGTTACTTGTGAAGAAACAATATTTAACATCTCTCGTAGTTCGTTAACGGGGACAATAGATGTTGGGTAGGAATTCCCGTTCATTAAAAATGTTTACGTAACGTAATTTAAAGTTGATATTTGCTAACTGATTCTGTCTAAAATCGAGGTATATAACTCTGTGTATGATTAGTCAGGAATGACTGTTAGTTTCCGTCAGTCACGAAATCTTTGCTTAGTCTGGATGATGTGGGTTTGAATCCATTTGCAGATCGAGACGGTTTGTCGTGTCATTTGAAGTTCATACATATACTCAACTAGCAGCTAGTAAGTAACTTAAATTTTTAATGTCATTTAGTGTTAAATAATAAGTACTCTATGTTACTTTGAACGAGCAATCAAGAATTACTTCGTGCATTACCTATCTGACTTCATAATGAGAGTGATAACAAATCAGGTACGTCATTTCTTGCAATAAATGTGGGCTTACAAGCCTTGAGGACAGTCTTATCTGTGATAAGGTGTTCCCTGATATTTGTAGTATCGTGGTATTACTTTACATCTTGAGTTATTGCGATACAGAGCAGTGTTTTCTAGTGGTGACTTGTTGCAATAATTTTCAATAGTCAAACAACTGTACCGGGGATTGATTAGAGTACCCGCAAGGCAGGTGCGTTAATTAAGTTGCATGCGAATCAGGCGACATGCAATTCAGGTCGTTCTGTAACTTTCGACTGTACACAGAACGCTACCCTGTGGCATGAGCCATCTATCTCTTTTCCCATCCTGCACCCACCACCGCCAATTGCATACGCCTACAGCCAGATTAGAAACACTTCAGTCTTTGTTGACGCAGGAGAACAACTTTCTGCTTCATAATTTTCATATTAAAGGTAAAGGTAAAGCAGTCAACAATCCGAAGATTGGTTTGAACACCACAATGCTTTACTAGGCATGGTCCTGTTTGGAGGTGGTATGCCGTTGCATTCCTCCGACCTTCGAACTGACTTACCCAGCCAGTTATAGGGGGACCTACAGTTTAACGTGGGTTCCGAACCACGGTGCTATCGGTATTTTTCACATGAGCGGTACTGCCAGAGGTGAAAGAAGTGGAAAGTGACAGATAAAAATCCTAGGACGTAATTTTCATATATACAGTGAAATTCTTGATGTTAAATCTTATACTAAAACGCTCATTCTCAAAACTTTTCTTTCATATTCATGGCCAGAAAGTTGGCTGACAATTGTCGACGCTATTTTTATTACTGTTTTTAGAGTGGTTTTGTTAATGAATATTAAAATATTTCTAGATATTTACCACATCTGAAAGAAACTTGTACAGGTGGCTGCGTGTAGAACTCATGTATTTTCCATTTATCTTCATAGCTCCACTTAAAAATCGCAAGTCTTAGAAGCGTTTACTCTTTCATGAGGTAGTAATCGATTCAGTTTCATATTTGCTTTCTGCATGTGATGTAGTTGCCTATAAACACCAGCTTTCAAGAGTTCTTCGTATTTACAAGAATCAATAATATTTTAATTTAACCATTGACAAGTAGTGATTATTAAATACCCTTAACAGATTTGGTAAATTACAGTTTAATTTGCACGAGACAATTGTAATATGTTGGGCACCCCCACCTTGCCTTAATATCCCTTTCACAACTGACCGGGACTGATGACCCCGTAGTTAAGTCCCATAAGCTGTACAAACTTTCACAACTGACCACTTACTTTTAATTTCATTCTGAGACCTTTCTAATCTCAAAATTTTAGTCTGTTCCATGAGTATTTATTACATCCTCCTTGATTTTTTTCTTAAGCCATTAATTGTCAAAATAAATTGCGTTTTAGAGCCTACACTTTACGAATAAAGTAATAAAATTTGGTGAAATTCATTATATTTATCATTCAAGACATCAATATCATTTAAATATTGGCTCTAAATGTTTGCATTGAAAGTGGACACAGATGTCTAAAACGTTTGCATACTTCATTTGCAAATGACTATTCCAGTGCTTCTTTCAGTTTACTAATCGCGCCTTTATGGTCCGACAATTACAGAACAGCCCATAAAGATGTTATCGAAACGATTTGATTGCACAAATGTTCAAAGAAACCTTGGATCGAATTTCAAAAACGTATCTGCAGCATACAATTTTAATTGGTGGTGACTTTAACTTACCCTCGCTATGTTGGCAAAAATACGTGTTCAAAACCGGAGGCAAGCATAAAACAACGTCCGAAATTGTACTGAACGCATTTTCCGGAAATTATCTTGCGCAATTATTTCATGAACCCTCTAGAATAGTAAATACTTCTGAAAGCATACTTGACCTCTTAGCACCAAATAATGAGATGATAAAGAGTATCAAAACCGTCACAGAGAAGAGTAACCACCGAGTTATGATAGTGAGACTAAATATTGAAATTCACAAGTCCACCAAAACTAAACGAAAAATGTTGTTATGGTCTTCAGTCCGGAGACTGGTTCGATGCAGATCTCCAACCTACTCTATCCTGAACAAACCTTTTCATCTCCTCATAAGAATGGCAACCTACATCCATTTGAATCTGTTTACTATATGCGTTTCTTGGTCTCCCTCTGCGATTTTTACCCCACACACTTCCCTCCAATGCTAAATTTACGATCCCTCGATTTCTAAGAATGTATCCTACCAAGCGATCCCTTCGTTTGGTCAAGGTATGCCAAAAATTCCTTTTTTCACCAATTCTGTTCAGTACCTCTTCATTAGTTACGCGATCTACCCACCTAATCTTCAGCATACTTCTGTAGCACCACATTTCAAAAGCCTCTATTCTCTTCCTGTCCGGACTGTTTATCGTTCATGTTTCACTCCCGTACAAGGCAACATTCCACACAAATTCCTTCAGAGAAGACTTCCTTACACTTAAATTAATATTCAATGTTAGCAAATTTCTCTCTTTCAAAAATGCTTTTCTTCCCATTGCCATTCTGCATTTTATATCCTCTGTACTGCGACCGTCATATGTTATTTACAACCCAATTGACAAGACTCACCTACCACCTTGATTGTTTCGTTACCTAATCTAGTTCCTTCAGCATCGCCTGATTTTCTAAGACTGCATTCCATTATTTTTGTTTTGCTCTTGTTGATGTTCATTTTATACACTCTCTTCAATACACTGTCTATTCCATTCAACTGCTCTTCCAGGTCCTTTGCTATCTCTGACAGAATTACAATGTCATCAGCAAAACGCAATGTTTTTATTTCTTCACCCTGAACTTTAATCCCTATTCCAAATTTTTCCCTGCTTTCCTTCACCGCCTGCTCGATGTACAAATTGAGTAACATTGGAGAAAGGCTTTACTTAAAAAAGAGACAAAATTTCGATTATTACTTTCCTGGGTGAGAATCTGCAGTCTTTTCAAACTAAAATGTAAGTGTAGATCAGATGTGGCTTACATTTAGAGAAATAAGATCCGAAAAACAGGCAATCTTTTACTGAAACTCGAAATTAAGCTCGAACTTCAATGCGATATGTTTATAATAGTTTCCACAACGAAACTCTGTGACGTTATTTGGTAGAGAATCCTAAGAATTTCTGGTCGTATGTAAAGTATGCCAGCAGCAAAACACAATCAATACTATCCCTACGCGATAGCAATGGTGATGCCACTGATGACAGATCTGCTAAAGCAGAATTGGTAAATACAGCTTTCCGAAATTCTTTCACCAACGAAGACGAAGCAAAAACTCGAAAATTCGAATCAGGAACAACTGCCAGCATGCGTAATTTAGAAGTACATATCCCTGGAGTATTAAAGCAACTTAAATCAATTAACAAATGTAAGTTACCTGGACCCCATTGTATACCAATCAGGTTACTTTCATAGTATGCTGATGCGATATCACCATACCTAGCTATCGCTCAATGAAAGATCCGTACCCAAAGACTGTAAAGTTGCACAGGTCACTCCAATATTCAAGAAAGGGAATACGAGTGATGAGCAAAATGACAGGAATTTATAACTGACGGCGGTTTGCATCAGGATTTTAGACCATTTACTTTCCTCGAACGTCACGAACTACCTCGAAGAGAATGACCCGTTAACGTATAGTCTACATTTACATCTAGATACGTACTCGGCAATCCACCCAAAGCTGCATGGCGGAGAGACGTTGTACCACCACTAGTTACTTGCTTTCCTGTTCCACTCCAAAATAGAACGAGGGAAAAACGAATACCTTTCACTGTTCGCGGATGATACTGTCGTTTATCTGTTAGAGAAGTCAACAGAGGATCAAAAGCAACTGCAAAGCGACTTAGACAAAATTTCTACATGGTGCGAAAATTGATAATTAACACTAAATAATGGAAAGTGTGAATTAATACACATGACCACTAAAAGAAATCCGATTAAACTTCAGTTACACGATAAATCAGCCAAACCATAAGGTCGTAAATTCTAACAAATACCTAGGAGTTACAATAAGGAACAACTTAGACTGAAGAGAACACAAAGAAAATATTATGGGGAAGGCGAACCAAAGATTACGTTTCATTGGCAGAACGCCTGGAAGATGCAACAGCTCCACCAAACAGACTGCCTACATTACACTTGTGCGTCCCCTCCTGTGGGACCCTCACCAGGTGGGACTGACGGAAGACATTGAGAAGGTTCAGAGAAGGGCAGCTCGTTTTGTTTTCTCGCTTTATAGGTGAGAAAGCGCAACGGAAAGTTGCACGATTTGAGGTGTAAATCATTAAAAGAACGACGTTATTCATTGCGGTGAGATCTATTTGCGAAATTTCAATAACCGACTTTTACTTATGAATGTGAAAATATTTTGCTAGCACCCATTTACATAGGGAGACATGACCATCCCAATAAAATAAGAAATTCAGATCGAAAACGGAACGATTTAGGTGTTCTTTCTTTCCGCGCGCTATAAGAAAATGGAACGGTAGAGAAAGGTTATGAAAGTCATTAATGAACCATCTGCCAGGAACTTAAATGTGATTTGCAGAGTATCTATGTAGATGTAAATCTGTATGCGCCATAATCGCTACGATCTTATCTTTATGGTCTTTACACTACATGTATGTTGACAGCTGTATAATTTTTCTGCAGTCCGCTTCAAATTCTGGCCCCCTATTTCTTCAATAGTTTTTCTCGGAAAGAACATCATCTTTCCTCTAGCGATTCCCATTTGAGCTCTCGAAGCACCTCAGTAGCATTCGCGCATTGATCGAATCTGCCAGTAACTAACCTAGCGACCTGCCTCTGAATTACTTCCATATCTTCCTTTAAACCAATCTGCTGGAGATCCCAAACACTTGAGCAATATACAAGACGTGGTCGCACAAGCGTTTTATATGCGGTCTCCTTTACAAATGAATCATACCTTTCCAAAATTCTCCCAATAAACCGAAGTCGACCATCCACCTTCCCCAAAACAGACGTTATATGCTCGTTGTACTTCATATCGCTCTGCAGCGCTACGCCTAGATATTTAATTGACCCGACTCTGTCAAGCAGCACTCCACTAATGCTGCATTCGAACATTAGGAGATGGTTTATCCTACACATCTGCGTCTCCTTACATTTTTCTACATTCCTCACACCAGCTAGAAATCTGGTCAAAGTCTTCCTACATCCTACTGCAGACATTCAGTGACGACACATTCCTGTACAACTCACATAATCAGCATACAGTCGCAGATTGCAACTCATTCTGTCCGTCAGATCATTTACATATATAGAAAATAATAGCGGTCCTATAATACTTCCCCGGAGCACTCTTGACGATTCTCCAGTCTTTGATGAACAGTCGCCATTTCGAAAAACGTACTGGGTTCTATTACGTAAGTAGTCTTTGAGCCACTCACACATTTGAGTATCTATTCCATATGCCCATACCTTTCTAAAATCGAGGAATATGCATTCTGCCTGTTGTCCTTCATCCATAGCACGCAATATGTCATGAGAGATAAGGGCAAGATGGGTTTCGCACGGTAGATACTCCCTAAAGCCGTGATGATGCATGCACAGAAACTTTTCCGCCTCAAGGAAATTTACTATATTAGATATGAGAATATGTTCAACAATTCTACAGCAAACTGATGTTAATGATATTGGTATGTGAGTCCGTTCAATACGGATTCAGAAAGTATCGTTCTTGTGAAACAAATCTAGCTCTCACCTCACATGTAGCGATGAGTGCTATCCACAAGAGGTCTCAAATCGATTCCATATTTTAAATATCCGGAAGGCTTTTGACAATGTACTTCAAAGCGGCTTCTAATCAAATTGCGAGCCTGTGTAATATCGCCACAGTTGTGCGACTGGAATCGCGAATTCCTGTCAGAAAGCACACAGTACGTAGTAATTGACGAAAAGTCACCGAGTAGAACAGAAGTAACATGTGGCGTTCCCCAGGGAATTGTTAGAGCCGCGGTAGAATAGCCGTGCGCACAAAGGCGCCCTTCTGCGGTGCGCGCCGCCGTTGACCACCGGGGGTTCGAGTCCTCCCTCGGGCATGTGTGTTTGTGTTGTCCTTAGCGCACTGGACTCGCATTCGGGAGGATGATGGTTCAAATCCACCTCCGGCCATCCAGATTTAGGTTTTCCGTAAGTTCCCTAAATCACTCCAGGCAAATGCCGGGATGGTTCCTTTCAAAGGGCACGGCCGATTTCCTTCATCATCCTTACCCAAAACCCCGAGCGTAAGCTCCGTCTCTAATGACCTAGCTGTCGACGGGACGTTAAACCCTAAGCTTCCTTCCTTCCTTTTGTCCTTAGCATAAGTTACTTTAAGTTCGTGTATATAGTTTGTAAGCTTAGGGACTGATGACCACCATGGTCAAGTCCCTCAGATTTACAAACATATGATTCGGAATTGTTAGAGAGCCCCTACTGTTCGTTGTCTTTAGAAACGTTTTAGGAGACCATGTGAGCAGCTCTCTTATGCTATTCGCGAATGATGCTGTCGTTTATCAGTTAGTAAAGTCACAAGAAGAGCAAATGCAGCTGAAAATGATTAGATAAATGCATGGTGCAAAAATTGGCAGTTGGCACTAAACAATAAAGAGTGAGAAGTACTCCAGATGATCACTAAAATAAATCCGTTAAACTTCATTTACACAACAAATCAGTCAAATCTACAGGCCAAAATGCAACTAAATACCTAACAACAATTATGAGCAACTGAAGAACACACAGAAAATACTGCAGGGAAGGCGAACCAAAGGATACGTTTCACTGCCAGAATCTGTGATGGGAATCATTACAACAACGGCGCTTTTCGCTGCGAGGAGGGCTACTTACGAAATTCCAATCGCCAACAATCTTCTCCGAATGCGAAAATATCTTGACAACTGCCACTTACATGGGTAGAAAAGATCATCAGAAAAAAAAATAAAAAAAATCAGAGCTCGAACGGAGACATTCAGGTGTTCTTTCTTCCCGAGCGCTATTCGAGAATAGAATGGGAGATAAATAGTATAAAGGTGGTTTGATGAACCCTCTGCCAGGCACTTAAATGTGATTTGCTCAGTATCCCATGTAGATGTACAAACACTTAAAAGATGTAACGATGTTACTGATGAAACTGCCAACACTACATTTGTACTCCCTACTATAGAGTATTGCTGTGCATTGTGGGATGTCCATCAAGTGGGACTGACGGAGTATGTAAGGAAAGTTCAAAGAAGGGCAATCGTTTATCGATTAGTAAAGTCAACCGAAGAACAAAAGCAGCTGAAAAATAATTAAGATAAGATAACTGGAGTGTGAAAAATTTGGCAATTGACCCAGAATTTTAAAAAGTCTGAAGTCATCCATGTGAGCACTAAAAGAAATCTGCTGAAATTCATTTACACCAAAATCAGTCAAATCTTCAATCCGTAAATTCAACAAAATACCTAGGAATAATAATTACAAACAGCTTAAATTGGAAAGAACACATAGAAAATATTCAGCTTATACACGCATCAGTGTCATTACTAGTGGCATTTCGCCGAGTACGCTAAGAAATGTAGTATGATGTTCATCTGCACTGAAAGGATCGCTGCATGGATGTTTGTGTTGTCTCTAGTATAAGTTAGTTCATAAGTAGTTTTTAAGTTTAAGGACTGATGACCCCGCTGTTAAGTCCCATAAGTTTTACAAACATTTGAACTCTCCGTCTTCACCTGAATCATATGTGTTCGTCTCGTTATTTCGGATATATCCGAGAGAGCGTGTTTGCCTGTACTGGACTTTGTCCAGTACAATTTTTCAGAGGACTATTAACTGAATGTTGTTAATTATTCCAGTTTATTGAATCAGAATACTGCGCCATAAGTTTGCCCGACAGAAAGATTAACCGAATAGTAATGGCCTGATAAGTTCACTGAAAATGAATATTGGCATAAATCGTATTAAATAACTGTATTAGCTTCTGTTCGGCAGTAAGGGAACGTTTTTCAAAGAATAAACTTGATGTTAACTCTGTGTCTGTGTACGTCATTTTAGACATACCAATCTCAATATCGTATTTAATGTTCGGGCACATTGCAACTATGGGCGACCAACTTGTAGACAGATGAGCCGATAAATTGTTCGGTTGTATGTACTTCTGCTAGCGGTTGCGCATTACAGTAGACAGAATGTCTTCCCAACGGAGACACGTCAAAGTAAATGTTCTAGTCCATAACGTCGGAAGTTCAGTGATGGTGTAGTACTGTACACAAAGAAGTCGCAACGCTAGATGACTGTAGTGCAATGCAAGAAGATCTGCAGTAGTGAGCAGCAACATAAAGAAATGTAATGTGTTACAAATACGCAGAGTGGAAAATCCTTTACTTTGTGACTACACAATTGTAGAAACATCACTGAAAGCAGATACTTACATAATATAGGAGGAAACTGTCCGAAGTGGAACTATCACTTAAAATTATTCATAGGGAAAAGATTCATTGAAAAAAAAAAAAAAAACTATTCCATCAAACAAGGAAGTAGCTTACAAAACACTCGTTCGACAAATTCTTCAATACTGCAGTGTAGCACGTTTCGTTACAGGTTCATATGGGAAACAAGAAAGAGTCGTGGAGTTGATGGCTAACTCCAGTGTGAGACGCAGTAAGCGGGGCCGTTCTGCATCACGATGTTGTCTACATATGTTTCGGGAAGAATCAACCGATTTCTTGCTGCACGCTTTGGCGCTCTGGCGATAAGACCATGAGGAGAAAATCAGAGAGATTAGAGCCCACACGGGGACTTGTCTGGCCGCGCGAAATGGACGCGTGGCCTAAGGCATTATGCTACGGGCAGGGCAGCCGATCCCGCCGGAGGCTCAAGTCCTTCCTCGGGCATGGATGTGTGTGTTGTTCTTGCGTAAGTTTACTTAAGTAGTTTGTAATTTAGGGACTGATGACAATAGTAGTATGGTCCAATATGTTTACAAACATTTGAGGCTTCTCTGCAGTTATTTTTCTAGCGAACAGTAAGCTACTAGAACACCGTGAGGTGGCTTGCCGGGTATGGATGTAGATGTTGACATTAGACTAAGCTAGTAAAGCAAGAGAGAGCAGACCACCGCAACGTTGCGAGGTGGGCACATTGTTTACATGCGGAAAGCGTACCTACAGGCTACGAGAAAACTTGTGTTCCTGAGGTGTGTATCGTTTTCCTCCAGAGGAGGCGCGGCTTGAGGCTTCTGGAGGGTCGAGGGGATCCGTGGCTGGGCCAAGCTCCGTAAATCACCTGAGGCAAATCGCCCCGTCTCCCTTAATGCAACTGCTTTCCCTTTCGCAGTCGAGATCAAAGGACATTTTTCCGGCCCTAACGACCGCGCCTACACAATTCCAGCAGCGCTCAAACATGCGTTCTTAATGCAGGCCACCGGGACGTCGGCAGCGAGAAGTCCGCTTCTCGCAAACAAAAGATTCTCAGGAAGAAGTTTGCAGTACGTTCAAGAAAATTAATTAACAAGAAATGTTAGATACAATGTCGCTGACAGGCCCGTATAAAACATTAATAACAGTAAAACAAGGGTACAAGTGCAGTCTAAGAAAATCAGGTGATGCTAAAGGGATTAGGTAACGAAACAATAAAAATGGTAGATGAGTTTTGTTACTCGGGTAGTACAATAACAAATGATAGTCGCAGTACAGATTATATAAAATGCAGACTGGCAATGGTAATAAAAGCGATTTTGGAAGAGAGAAATTTGTTAAGATCGAATATTAATTTAATCTTAAGAAAGTACTTTCTGAAGGCACTTCTCCGGAGTGTTGGCTTATATGGGAATAAAACATGGACGATAAACATTGCGGACAGGAAGAGGATAGAAGCTATTGAAATGTGGTGCTACAGAAGAATGCTGAAGATTACGTTGGTGGATAGCGTAACTAATGTGAAGATACTGAACAGAATTGGGGGAAAAGCAATTTCTGACATATCTTGACTAAAGGAAGGGATCGATTGATAGGACACATTCTTAGACATCAAGGAATTGTAAATTCAGTGTTGGAGGGAATTGTGCGGGGCAAAAATCGGAGAGGGAAAAAATGTTCAAATGTTTGTAAAGCTTATGGGACTTAACTGCGGGGTTATCAGTCCTTAAACTTACAAAATATTTTTGTAAACTACCTTATACTACAGACAACACAAACGTCCATGCCCGTGGGAGGATTCGAGCCTCCGACGGCGAACGGCTTCGCGCAGCGGAGCATAGCGCTCAATGCGCTCGGTTACTCCGCTGTGGCCGGAGAGGGAAAGAGATGAATACAGTAAGCAGAGTCAAAGGAATGTAGGATAGAGTAGGCTGGAGAGTTGCGTCAAACCAGTCTCCTGACTGAAGACCGCAAAGGCAACAACATTCCTGCATAACTTGCTAGAGGTTTTATATAAATTTTCGTTCCATATACTGTAGCCCTGGTGAATTTATAATTTGAAACAGTGTATTCCAATTAACATTGTCAAAAACGTTCTCCAAAACTACAAATGTAGGTATTGTTTAACCTATCTTCTGAGACAAGTACTGCCTCACGTGTTCCTACATTTCTCTTAAATCTAAACTGAGGACATCTTCTACCTGCTTTTCCAATCCTCTGTGTGTTAGAGTTTTCTAGCCATGACTTATTAAACTGATGGTTCTGTAAGTCTCACACCTTTTCACGCCTATCTTCTTTGGAATTGGGATTATTAGATTTTTTTTTCAATTCTGAGATTATTTTGAAAAGTAGTTATATCACATGTGGACACTTGAGTCTTGCTTCATATGTTATGCGCAATCCCGTTCCTCGAAACGGTGGAGGTGAATTTCCTCAATGTCAAACATTTGTGGTAGTGTCCTGTAGCTTCTAAAAAAAAAAAAAAAAAAAAAAAAAAAAAAAAAAAAAAAAAATATATATATATATATATATATATATATATATGTTAGCCATCTGATTTTTGATAATATTTTTACTTAATTTCTTTTTACTTACTCATTACTGATGAGTAGTAAATTAATTAGATAAGCAACAGACTACCAAATAGCTACAGTGTTGATAAGATTTTGACATTTGAAAGCTTTTAAAATTCAATAAAATATGTGTAATTTCTTGTCTTATGGGCCCACAGTGTTAACGTTGTCGTACATTGACATTAAAAAAAAAATAGAAAGGAATATTCCAAACACTTATCTTTAATACTGTGTGTATTTCACATAATGAGCGACCTCTTCAGGTACAATGCATGCAGTACATAATTTATCGTAACATTTTGTAAGGAATTGTATAATTTTAATGCACAGAAACATAATAGTGACATTGTAATGCGATATTCTGAATAGCTGCTGTAGTTGTTATTGTGTCGAATTACCTTCGACGGTATATTATATCCCGTAAATTTATTTTACTAGGTCTTGTACGCGAGATACAGGTATTTATCGTCATATAAACTTACAAGGAGACCACATGGGTATCGGATTGTAGATTTTTTTGATATAACAATCAGCCAATAAATAACAATCAGCCAAAGCCATTCGACGTAACTCTCAATAATTCTCGAGAAAATCTACTCTGCAGTTTTCAAAGACACGTAAGTACCGATAATTAAATCAAATTATGTATCTGTCGGTGTAGCGCTGTAAGTGGCGTTGTGACCTTACAGCCATAGGGCCAGTGGTTCGAATCCAGCCGTGACAGTTTTTTTTTCATTGTCTTAGAATACTTACACAATTTTAATATCTAATGTCAATTTTTACAAAAAGTGCACATATTTTTGTTTATTCGTAGTTTTCTATATTTTTCAAAAGGTTGTCAATAATTATGGTTCCAATGAAAGAAACACAAGTTCCTTTTTTTACAGGATTGGCTTCACTATTGGTTGACGCTGGTTGTCTTTGGCTGTTCAGTTTGTGAAGATCTACTACGTTGTTTTTAGAATGTCATCTCCATAGCTACCAACGGCTTTCCAAGCAACTAACCTACTCAACCATCGTTTTGGGAGAAGACGCTGTGTTCAGCGCGTCTACATACAAATAAACAAAAATTGACACAACACATGGAATCAGAAACCCCAAAATATTTTATATAACTGATTTCGAAAACAACGAAAAAGCGTATTCTTCACAACGGTATCATTTATTTATTTATTTTGGAGAATTTTTTTTTTTTCATTGAAGTTTTCTTTACTTATTGACTTCATCAGCGGTAGCCTAGATACGTTAGTTGATCATCCCCACACACGTCTTCTCGAAATTATTTGTGGGTTACCGTTGTAATGATCATATGGGATTCGATCCACTGATCCTACAGTTGTGAGACCAGAACGCTACCACCTGAGCTGCACCGACACTTTCTGCAACTGTTTTACCCATTGGTACTTACAGTAATTGATAAACTTGAAAGTCGATTTTCTCCAGAATATTTTAGAATTGCGTCGAATGGCTTTGGCTATTTGTTATTTAAGTTCTGAACTTCCAGTATCAGAAAGATATTACAAATATTAAAATCCGATACCCATGTGGTAGAGGTGTCAGATAGTTATCACACCATCGTAAGTTTGGGTTTAAGATCTAGTAAAATAAATTTACGGGGTATAATATAGCCGTGGCGGAGTGGCCGAGCGCATTGAGGCACTATGCTGTGATGAGCGAGGCTGTTCACCGTCGAGGATTCGAATCTCCCCTCGGACATGGATGTTTGTGTTGTCTTTAGTATAAGGTAGTTCATAAGTATATTGTAAGTTTAGAGACTGACGACCCCGCAGTTAGGTCCCATAAGCTTTACAAATATTTAAACATTTGATGTAATATACCGTAACAAAAAAAATCGTCATAATAACAATTGCAGTTGCTATTCAGAATATCGTATGTATAATATCAAGTTTATGTTTCTGGTTTCGTGTATTATATAATTCCATACAAAAAGTTACAAAAAATATGTATTGCAGGCATTACGCCTGACGATGGTGCTCTGACGATATGAGCAGATCATAGTGTGAAGTACACGCAATATTAAAGGTAATATTGTCTCGGAAATACGTTATATTATTATCCCAATAAAATATGTACACTGAGGTACTTGACTATGTTGTACCTTGAAAGAATTTTTCACATCTGAGAGAACCTTACTTTTCCAGGCAAACTTTTATAATGTACTATCTAACGTGACAATGCTTCGGAATTACTGAATATGGAGCGGAATTGGAGTCAGATGCTACACGTCTCTGCCTATCACCTCCCCTATCTCTGTGCTTTTATGACTTCCTCTCCTTGTCCTCTTATGACTCTCTATAAAACCGGCGTTGCTTAGGTATTCATTTATTCCGACAAAGTGTTGCTCCATGTGTTTTTCCTTCTCCCTCTCTGCCTGTTCCTCCTCCTTCGCCACCTGCCCCTCCTTCTTTTCCTTCGCCCTCTTCCTCGTCCTCCTCCTTCGCCTTCTCCTCCTCCTACCCTATCTATCCATCCATCCACCCCTTCTCTCTGTCATTACATATCCCTCGTATCTACCAACCTCCTCCTGTTCCGTTTATCTCCTCCTCCCCCTCCACGCGCACGTGTAAAATTACACATATATGTCAACTATCATGCTGATCAATAAATCTGTGCCGAAGTTTAGAGTACGGTATGCTCCGCCAAGCACAGTATGAAAGCTTATGTAGCCTGTGAGGTTTCTCTTTTTTATTTAACTGTGAAGTGTGCAAAATTTTATCGCAGTCGTTGAACGGCACGACAGCACATAAAATACAAAGAAGTTACCAAAATTAACAATCTCAATTATTTCGATTTTTACAGCGCCACCTAAAGGGTCCAATTGTGAAAACAAGCACTCCACCTAAACACAGATACAAAATTTCATAAAATTCAGTCTATCGGTTTAGGAGGAATTCATTGACATACACATTCAATAAGTTTTTGTCGTGCCTTTTTGCTACACGCACTTTTGAGGTTAGATTTTTTCGGAGAATTCTACTGAAAATAACACACAGGAAAATAAAAATTAAAATGAAATACACGAAAACTTTATAAAGTACGGTTATGTCGTATGTAAATTTGGAAAACAGGTGTAACGTGAAATACTGTTTAGCATAAAGGAAATGTTGGAAATCGAAGTCTTTCACTTAGACGCCCCAGTTATCAAACCGGGAAAAGGGGACGTACAGTTTAACGTGGAATCGAAAACACGTGTCGTTTCTGGCGAATCCTCAGTTCGTTGAGGGGTGAAGGGTGGGTTAATACGCAGAATGAAAGAAAGCCGGATCTCAGCGACTTTGGAACGCGTAACCTTTCACTCTCCAGTCGAGCGCTTTACCGCTAACCCAGAACTCAATTCTAAAGACGGCGCCAGTTATTGGATACTTACCGCACCTTTCAAAGGGCACGGCCAACTTCTTTCCTCATCCTTAACAAAAAAACAATCCGACCTTGTGCTCCGTCTCTAATGACCACGCTATGGACGGGACGTTAAATCCTAATGTTCCTGCCTTCTCCTCCATATGACTATGTGAGATACGGGAACAATACCTGCTCTTTAGACATATATGTTATGGATACAGCAAACTGGAAAATAAAAGTACTAAATGATTACACAAAATGTAAAATATCACAATAAATTAAAGTTGTTGATCGTAATTTGGTGATTAATGTCTGTAATGGTGATGGAGTTGGCGCAATAATGCTGCAGAGACAGTTCATCTTAGGGCTGCTGTAGGTACACTCTAGTTTGGGTAACCAGTTGCGAGTAAAAACGTGGATAGAATTTGGCGGGGAAAGGAAGATACGTCATAAGTAGGATTCTGGATTTTAGAAGCGAAAATTTCATGCTCGTACAGTAAGATTTGGGGTAGTTAAATAAGACCAGAGTGTGCTTACGGTTCATAATGAGAGTAGCGCGGTGGAAGATTCGGCGCAGAATAGGGTTGGACATTGCAAATTAATATGCTCTGGTAACATTAAGAGTACGTAGTCTGAGTGGTTTTACTGAATCAAACTGTATAAAATCGTAGAAAACAGAGGACACTATGCAAATATATAGCGCTGTCCTCGTAGGAGGATCTTGTGAATCAGGAAAATAGTATTTGGTTCAGACCTGAAACAAATGTGTTGCAGAACGAGTCTGTTTTCAGTACTATTTCTGTAAGTTCTCGCGGTCACGTGTTATTCGTAAATCTAGCTTTCTGAACATGAAACAGTTACATTAGAATATATCACGTTCTTCCATTTTTTATTTTTTATTTATTTATTTATTTATTTATTTATTTATTTTTTGCAATTGTAGTGTAAACTAATGTGGGACTTTTCGTGAGTAATTTACCCGGGATTCTAGAAAATAGTAATAATCAGTAACCGTTTCTCAGTGGTACAAAGAATTAACTGAAAAGTAATTAAAGATTCTGTAGCCACATAACAATTACGAAACTATTATTTAAATAACGAATAATTTAATCTCTAGTTAGCGAATATACTGCAAAAAAAATAATACGATAGAAAACTAAAATAGGCCTTCTGGCAGTTGTCTACACACCAGAATTCCAAAGGTTAATACAGTAATATCCCATTATTTTCGTGGTATGGCCTTAAAGCAATTTGGTTATCTCTGTCTTGAACCAATGCGTACGTAAATTATAACTATGATTCGGTAGTGACTACCTATTTAGAAAAAAAAGTTCGAATCATTCTAAGGAAGTGTGTAGGGGAAGGAATAATTTACTCTTATCGAAAGAGTTAAAATATATTTCATCACTAGATAGCTGCTCACGGGACTGTGGCTGCATTTTAAGATAAATACATTATGTTCTTGTTGTTATTGTTTTTGGATTGTTTAAGAGGACTAAACAGCAAGGCCATCAGACCCCATCATGCTCTACCAGAGATTAAAAACACGTATTATTCATATCTTATAATAGCTTTCCCTTCGTTAGTCCTCTTTCGATCTGTCACGTTTTATCATCATAAAGATACAGCACACTCACGAACATCAGCTAATATTAATTACCTTTACAACCAATTTCTTTGAGAGCTATAGTACTCTACAATTTGTAAAACAAATCAAGCTCACTGCAGTGTACAATGAGAGAAGAGAGAATGTATCACTGATTCGCGTACATTTAAATCATACAGATTTTTGTGAAATTCTGCGTACGCCAATACCACTAATTCCTTGAAATGTTCTTTCCACTTTTCCGCATCCAATAACCGAGTCGCAAAATGTTTCAGCCTAAATGATAAACGATGTTCTCTATACAAATAAACGTGTGCACCACAAATGTGTAATCATCTGAGCGTAAACACATAGTAGAAACTAGATAACAGAACGAAAAGACTTCAATTTTTTATGACACAACGGTGTAAAGTCGGCATAAATAAAAATTGTAATCGGTATGTTATCGACAAAACCACAAATATTAAAACAAAGACATGTAATGTGATATCAGAGTTTCTACACTTTGCAGATTACTAAATAATAATAGCTAAATGTATGGATTTAGTTCTTCCTTATAGTTTTTGATGATTTAGTTGACACTAGAAATTTATTAACGTGTTATAAATTGTTAGAAAGTGACTCAATTGGTTAAGTTTCATATAGCTTGAGAAATACATTGATTCTGGTTGATGAGAGGCAGAAATTTTCGATAGATTTTTATTAGCCAATATTGATAAATTTGTGTGTTACTGAAGGAAAATCTGTTTATGTTCCCAAAGATATTAATTCTTTGCAAAATGTTTATTGTTTTACCTTTGTTACAGATGAAAATCGAGTTTGGTGACTTAATTCTTGAAATTCTTCAATGTTGACTTTCAGAAGTAGAGCAGAAGCTTATAAGATGCAGAAGGGGATATCAGCTGTGTTAGTTATAAATATGATTGCACTGTCATAAACGCTGACTCTTCTTTGAAAGTAACCGAAAAACGCAATAGTTACATATATGCACATATGTCATCAGTATCTTAGTCCATGTCATACGGCAATGGCGAGAGATTCGCAACTTAATGTAGGTCATTGACAAACAAAGTGATCACAAAGTGGACGACGCGACGTCTCCTCCATTTATCAAGTAATCAAAACGTCACCCAGCAACAATTTTGAGAGACCTAAGTCAAGGACATGCCCATGAGGAGGCTCGCCAGCTGTAATTTGTCACTGACAAAACAAAGAGAAGTCGTCAAGTGCTTAACAGGTTGGACTCCTACTGCTGATAAATAGTTCATTTATGCTGATTCAATTTTCATGTGATTGCAAGTGAATACTATGATATTTCCGAAAACTCTACGACAGAGGTTTTCAAACTTTTCATGATGACGACCCCCTTCTAATAAGCACAATTTCGCGAGACATCCTTTCACTAGTATTAATAAAACTGATTCATTTGTAAAAATTATATCTTCAAGAAATATTACTTTTTATATTTTATTTCTAAGCGTTAATTTTACCTGAAACATCGTATCACAAACACAAAAATTTCCAAACTTTACATTGATTCAATGAACTACCAAAAGTCTTTATCCTACAGTTAATTTATCCTCTTCTTATAATTTCTGTATATTACGCCATTTCGAAAGCAATGAGATAACTTCTTCATTTGTGTGGCAATGACGTCCGTAGTTGCTTATGTAATTATATTCAAATGTTTGTAAATCTTATGGGACTTAACGTCTGTAGTTATCAGTCCTTAAGCTTACAAAGACAACACAAACACCCATGCCCGAGAGAGGACTCGCAACCGCACGCTAGCAGAA
Source organism: Locusta migratoria (assembly GCA_026315105.1). NCBI lineage: Eukaryota > Metazoa > Arthropoda > Insecta > Orthoptera > Acrididae > Locusta > Locusta migratoria. The sequence continues at coordinate 25,911,669 of CM048755.1, read as the reverse complement.
TGACGCTTTAGACCGCTCGGCCACTCCAGCGCGGCTATAGTTATGATGGGAATGTTTGTCCGTATATGAAACTACAAATAAGAGGCAACGTTTTGTTAACAGAAGTGTTTTGTTTTAATGATAGTAAAAAAATCACCTCTTATTTGTAGTTGCATAGACGGTCAAACATCCCCATCATAAATAACTGCATAGACCACAAACGAAACAAAAATCAGACTGAAGAAAAAGTAAGCAGCTTCAGCCTATCTTCTCTCTATAGCTTGTTAAGACAGGGGCTGATGGAGAGCACCGATGTACAGTAACAGAACAGCAATATCTAGTGCCATATCTGTAGTTTCCTGCACAAAAGAGTCAAATACGACGTACGATCACTCGCATAATACGTGATCTTAACGAATAGATGGTTGCTTGGGAACATTTTATCACATGTTTTTAATTTGTGTTAGATTATGAATTTACTAGTCTCTTGACACATTTGATACTACTGTGGTATCCAGTTTGGGAAGGTTTGCTCTACAATTTGTTGATGTTTTGTCTCTAAAGGATGGTGTAAACGAACCTTGTTATAATCATATTTTCTCCTTCTTTCATGTGCCTTTAGGTACTGCAGTCAACAGTTCTCTATTATATAATTAAAAATTATTGATTTGTCTCTTTCTTCGAACGCAGTCAAAAAACGCCAAGACCAATATTTTTAACATAGGAATGTAATGTTTCCTGTCAGCTTGGCAATATTGTGCTACAATCACGCAGAAGACCTAGTATAAAACACATTCTTGAGCTGTATTGAAGTTAATGTAATCTTATACAGGTCATCTTATAGAAGGAGAACAGAGGAACTTAGGGGCCAACAGCTGTGTTGGATACTAGGCAGTCGAGTTACTGGAAGTGTATTACTCAGATAATCACAAATCATATGTGGGAGTCTTTCGAAGAAATAACGACTAAAGGGAGATTTTTTGAAGGATATAACACCCAAAGATGCCTAAAAGACCGATATGAATTCATTGTTAGGTCAAGCCAAAGACTTACCTAGAAAATATAATTTCAAGATTTCTTTCTTAGTAGTAGTATTCGGGAGCTGAATATAATGCAAAAGTCATAGAAGTCAGCGCTGCCATCCACTCTAGTTGTCGTTATTAAAACCATACTTATTGAACCTACTGGCAGATAATCCATTGGGGATTGTATGGAACAGCTGTGGTCGCATTTCCTATTGTAATGAGATATGCTCCTTCTAGTTATCCTTCGTAATTTCAAACACAAATTAATCGAAATTTTAGGTATTCCGTACGTAAATTGCCTCTTCTACTTCACACCTAGTTCATAAGTTGCGTTAATAAATGAGACTTTTTTTTAACACCGTAGGTAACTCTGACCTATTACGATTAACAGTTACGTAACTAGATTTTGTGACTAATGAGGTACATTGTTTAAAGGATTAATACTTGCTACGCAGATTAAAGAATGAGAGAGCAGTTTTCAACATGTTAAAACCACTACCCACATAGTTCAGAAATTAAGAAGGGAAACTGTTCTAAAGATTAAGGCAAAAGCAGTGCAGAGGATGCCAGCACGCCATTTTAATGTTTTACACCTTCATATACGACTTCATGTAACAGTTATTCAGTACTCCACTTTTGTTTTCCATAGTGTCATTTTTTTAATTTATTCTCTGTATGATTTTTACATTTTTTTTATTAAATGGTACGTTACCCTTATTAGGCTGTAGACAGTTTAGCAGTTGACTTGATAGGAATCAGGGTGCTATTTTCGTAAGCATTGCTTTGCATATTATTGTAAGTATCAGTAGAAATTGATGTATTATGGGTGGATAAAATGTTTCATTACAATTTATTACATTGTAGTTTTCATTCCCTCCACAGCTTTGTTCTGATGTTGAAAAATCGACACGTGTAACGACGAATAAATTAGTTTACGATTATAACGTTGTAAGGTTTTGAAAAAGTCACTCAAACTTAAAAAAGCAGACTCATATCTTCATTTTGAAACAGGAAAACATACACTCCACTGTGAGTCAGACCACAATTTCTATATCAGATGGACAGCCATATCTTTCGCAGCAAGGCTTCAGGAATATATGAATGCAGGGCTGTAGCTATTAGATTATCAGAACATGAGAGAAGCTGGAGGTTAAGAAAGAAAGATTCAACCTTTGTCGAAGATCTGCTCACAGGAAACTTACGATACTGTCTGTGAAAACTTACATTCTGCCTACAAGAGCAGAAAGATGACACTTCTGGAAATACTGGAAATCAATAAATATATAGCACATGATCCCAGTTTAGTATTAAATGACAAAATCCAGTTTTCTTTTTCCCCAGTGCTAAATTAAGTTTTAGTTATCAACTTTAGTATTTCTGAAGTGTTAAATGTATCCAATATTACCAGTTTAGTACTAATTCACTTCGTAACAACCCTTGCTCCCCCACCTTCTTTTTAACGAAAATATTCAACATGTCAGCTTTGAATCTCTACACTCAACTTCAGATTTTCATATTTTCGTATTTTAGTAAATATAATTCAGTGTCAAAAATGTAATACTTTTCTATGGACATGTCAATTTGTATCTCCTGTGATAATAACATCTTTGTAAATTCCAGATCTGTGAAAATATCTTGTTATTTGATGATAACCTAAGAAGCCGGAATCCGGTTGGTAACTCAATAAATAATTTTGCAGAACATCAGGAATTTTCCTTTTTTATATTAATATACTACCAACCTACCCGGCTTCGCAAGAGTGGAATTTATATTATATACCCATAAAAATAGAAGCGTGTATGTGTATTCGTTACTAAGTTTAGGTAACATGATTAATGGGAGGCGGTAGGCAAACATTCTCAAAAAAATGACTTTTTTATCTTATTAAATTATTTGGTCTCTATATAAAAAATATTTACTTTACCTTGCTTTCGGCTTCACTAGGGGAGCCTTCACAGAAGTAAAACAGATTTTTTTTTTCCTTCTTTTTAAACGTATGAATGTATAGTCAGCAGAATGTCTCGAGCGATAGGGCTCACGTTAAAAACTAAAAAGTTTGCACATTGCAAATTTTTAAAAACAAGTAAGACTGACATCTCTTCTGAATATAATGATGGAAAATTTATTGCGATCCGTGAACTTTAAGTATTTTATTTATATTTTTAAAGTAATCTGTGTTTAGAAGATAAGAGTCTCGATCGTATGGCATGCTCATTTTTAAATATTCGTAATTTTATACATGTTTCATATAGAAGGCTGTGGTTTTCAACCAAGCTAGGAGAGATTTTCTAGCATATGTTGGCTACACTGCCGTAAACAAAGATATTCCTTTTATGCGCGAAATTATCAACAACTTATGTTTCGGGCAGTAAGTTTCTGTAGTTCTATCGTGCTGAGAGTGTGTTTTCTTGGTCGTGTAACATTCTGAAGCTGCTGACAATGCCTAGAAGTACCAGAAATTTCAAGAAACTTTCGTGGCAAAAACTGATTCACAAAATGATGAGAAGGAACCTGGAAGTTCTACCGAATATGAAGGGGGAAGTTTGATCGTCCAGTAACTGAAAGCACAGTAACTAGCGCTTCCAGAACGAAGATGGGTTACAGTAAATTTAGTGAAGAGCAAAATAATACTGTTTTTGGTTCACATTATATATTGTGTGACATACGCATTTGTAACGAATTGCGCGCGCATATCAAAAACATCTAACGTCACACCTCTGCGCGCGAGCCCCTCGTAAATGGAGTTTGGCTTCAGTCAGTAGCGAGCCAGGGTGTGCATCGGACATTCAAAAGTGCCACGATCCCCCTTGAAAATGTCCTCCGCAGTCGGGGACGAAACGTCGGGTTTCCATAATAAATCCATAATACCACGACATTATAGCCCGGAAATTTTTATTAATTTTGAGAGTTTTTAAATCTAGGGAAGACAATGAACACCATGCCATTGACTGTCGATTGATCTCCGATCGTAACGGTAGCATCAGGTGTCGTCTCCTGTAAAAATGCAGATAATCAACTAAGCTTGACTATGACGCTTCGCACAATTCCAGAAGCGATTGCTGGCGGTTTCCATCAGCTTTAGATGGGATGTCAGAAGTGTATTGCAACGAATAGTAATCATTTTGAAGGATATAAAGACATAAATCTGTCCAAAATTAAAAAGCAAACGGAATTTATTGAAAAGTTTGTTTATTTCGCCACAAAACAGTATAACTAGGTCATGGTAAAGAAGAAACATGTAAAGAATACAGAACTGAAATAACTGGTACAAGCTTAACGGTAGACAACAATGTTTTCTTCGTTATTTTCCAACGGATTTGCACACACAGCCCTATGACTGAGGTTAATGTGCTCAGTAAGTGACGTGACTAGTTCTGGTGGTAAATGCAGGTCTCACAACGACGAAGCATGCTTTGAAAGATGTCATCAGTTTCAGGTTGAGGTAATAACGCCCATTCTTCACATCTGCCTGCAAGTGTCGGAGAGTGATTGGTGGATGGTGAGGCGATGCAATTCGTTTGCCCAGTGCACCACAAACATGCTTTATGGGATTCAAATCGGAAGAGCTAGCAGGCCACACCATGCGTGCAGTGTCTACCGCTTTCAAGAAAACATCAACCACCCGTGCTGTATGAGTCTGGGCATTATCGTTCTTTAGTAGGCCTACGAATACTAGTTCCCACAGCATATCACAAGCACCATACCCGAGGTCTCAAGATCACGTCGCGATATCTGACAGCGGGTAAATCGTGCAGATTCAGCCATCCAGTTTCATGAAAAAGTATTTGAGTGGTGAACGACATCCCTTCCCTAGCCGTTAAGGAGTCACGTCGATATTGGTCTCTGCACAACGTTCTGGTCGCGAAACCGTGTTCCATGTTCCCTCCAGATGATAATCCGCCGTGAATCACAATCCAGATCAAATCGGAACTTATCTGTCAAAACAACATTGACTTACTGTTCGACCCTTCATGTTGACCCTAATGAGACGTTCCCTTCTGTGAAGACGAGTAAGGATTACGCATTCAGCAGGTATCCGACAGTAAAGGGCGCTCTGCGGAAGTTGTTTGTGGACCTTTTGCCTGAATACAACTCCTTCGGTGGATACTGCGAGGTCAGAGGCCAGTTTTCGAGCATTCCTACGGCGGTATTGACCTGCCCTTCCAGTTAAATAATGGCCCTCTCTTTCTGATGTCTCACGTGGTCGGCTCTGAGCCGGATAAAGTTTCGGTCTGTATAATCTGTCACCACATACGACAAACAACAGAATTATTCACATTAAGCCGCCGGACCATATCGGTTTCAGACTGTTCTTCTTCCTTTCTTCCTATGGCCCTCCACCGTAGAGACCCTGCTAAGCGTCTTCTCTGTTCAATACAACACCGTTTGCAAGTGTGAACACAGTTATTGTGGTTGTTGGACTACACACTAAACATTACTCCATTTATTTTATCCATTCTGGGTTGAGAACACCGCAACTGTTTTCGTAATAACACTGAAGTAAATAAATACGGCAACCAGCGGCTGACTGCAATTACTACAGTAGTACTACCCCAGAGGTGGGGAAATATCGATTTGGTACATTAATTTTGTACTTCTTGTTTACTTTATTTTTGAGCCCTTTCACCTAAATTTGCAGATGCACCTTCTAAGATCGTAACGAAAAGGTAAAGCGCATACGAATGTTGAACAGAAAGGCATGGGAAGCTTCGATTGGAATCCGTAGAAGAAAAGCGGATACGTTTTTATGAAACTCTGTTGAGAAAATTTTGAGAATAGGTAGTGAAAGAAGACTACCAGACCATTGTGAAAACATCAACACCCAACTTGCGTGATAATCGGTAAGAGAGGTCAGAGGGCGCAAACAGACACAAAGTCAGACGTTTTACCCTCCCTCAATACGCAATTCCGACAGAAAAGAAAATCGATAATATTAGGTTGCTTTTCTCCGTCTTATGTATGGACGCTGTAGCTTCGACAGTAATACAGCAAAATGCAGTTTACCCTATTATAAGGGCCTGAAGGTAATGGCTTGGTCCATCGAAACTGATTGCCAATAAATAACCAAATGAAAATACAACTTACGGCGTTATTATTCACTGCTCGATAATATTAGGACGATGAGCTGTACAGTACGTCGTGAAATAAAGCTATAGACGAAGATACGTTCCTAAAATAGTTGTCTATTTCTATAGCTACGTGTATATCCCGTAAGCCAGATCGCGGTGTCTGGCGGAGGGCGATTTCTTGATGTAGGACTTGTAGGACAGGAGAGTGAGGAACAGGGATGAAGTTGTAGAGCGAGCTATTAGTCAGGTAGAGGTGGGGTGTCTTTTTTGCGGCGCTGTGGAGCCATTTGTTTTGCGGCAGCTGGCGCGGCAAAATTAATACGGCTCGCGTCAATACAATGTAGCCTCCGCCATGCCGAGGACGCAGCCGCCCGCCGTAATAACACAGCTACTTCTCTTCTCAAGGCTGCTCCTTGTCTACAGCTCCGCTCTCATTTGACAACAGACTCTCTTTCATATTTCATACAGGAGGTACTCCACGGTTAGCGAGTACTTATAGAACGAAAGACGTAACCACCAAGTAGTGGGAATAGGAACGTATTTATTCACTCCTAGTTTCATTAATACCATCATATTTTATTGGAATAATTAACACACCGTCTTCTACATCTACGTCCATACTCCGAAAGCAACCTCAAGGTGTGTGGCGAAAGGTATTTCGTGTACCACTTTCACCTCCACCAGCCGCGGTGGCCGAGGAGACTGAGGCCCTCCAGTCACGGTCTGCACGGCCACTACGGTCGGGGGTTCGAATCCCCCCTCGGGCATGGATATTTGTGCCGTCCTTAGTATTAAGTAGTTCATAAGTAGTTTGTAAGTTTAGGGACTGATGACCCCGTAGTCAAGTCCCATAAGCTCTACAAACATTTGAACTTTTTTCTCACCTCCATCTATTCCAGCCGCGTATGGTTCGTGGAAGGTATGATTGCCAGTATGCCACCGTGTGGGCCATAATCTCTTTAATTTTCTCTTCGTGGGTCATTCGCCAGATACACGTAGGGGGAAGCAATATATTGCTTGACTTTTCGAGAAACGTATGCTTTCGGAACTTTGACAGAAGGCCGTACAGCAATACAGAACCTCTGCCATTGGAGTTTCTCGATCATCTCTATAACGCTTTCGCTCTTACTAATTGAGTCTGTAACTAAGCGTGATGCTCTTAGTTGAATCTCCTTTATATCTTCTATGAATCCTATCTATCACGTTTCATACAATGATTAGCAATACTCAAGCGTCGATCAATCGAGTGTCTTATAACTTACTTTCTGTTATGACAGCCTACACTTCTTGAGGATTCTTCCAGTGAATCTCAGTTTAGCATCTGCCTTACCCGTTATTAATGGTATACGGTCGCTCCATTTCAAATAGCTCCTTGTGCCTATTCCAAGATATTTCATGCTTCCAATGACTGTCCTGGTGTTGCGAATTATATAACATAGGGTATTTCCTTCTACGTAAACGTAGCACTTTACATTTGATTATGTTGGCGTCAATTACCATTCCCTACACCATGAGTGCATACGCTGCTGATGATCCTGCACATGTCTGTTCGCTACTAACTCGAAAAGAGTTGCATTATTTTTCGTTGTTTCATCAAAGTAGTAAACACCTTCACGTCTCTACGAAACGGCGCAATCCTAACTACCAGTGAACGAGAATGTGATAGCTGAAACCTCGTCGTGTGGGGTCAATATTGACAATACGCGGGAGTTGGAGTTCAGGCAGCACAAAATTATTTGTGGCATTACTTCTAGCCGAACATGTCCAAATACCACTAATGGTAAAGAGACAATGAATATATTATCTCAATTCGTATCTATAATATAACAGCAAATGGTGCCGTGTTCTAGTCCCTGCCAGGGAAAAAATCAGTTGTATCTCCGTTTCAGGTCCCCATATAACGCTTTTGGTGAATATGTCAAACATGTGAATTCTGATTGCGGTAAATTAACAATTCGTATAGGTACTGCGTTCAATTTCACAACTTTATGGCGTTTGACACCTGAAAGTTGTACTATATAACATACCTTTATTGATCGCCTCTCAGCAACAATATGAGCTTAGTGCAGTGTTAAATTTATCATTTATTTCCGGGTTCGGACATCGGCCTTGTAAACTGATACTAACGAAAACGCCAGTGTTTTACGTCTCTTTATATCTAATCGAATTTCTTTCAAACACGTAAACTTTGAAACTTCCTGGCAGATTAAAATTGTGTGCCGGAACCGGGACTCGAACCTGGGACCTTTGCCTGCGAACCAGGAGAGCTTCTGTGAAATTTGGAAAGTAGGAGGCGAGGTACTGGCGGAAGTAAAGTTGTGAGGCGGCATCGTGAGTCGTGTCGGGATAGCACAGTCGGTAGTGCGCTTGCCCGCGAAAGGCAAAGGTCCCAGGTTCGAGTCCCGGTTCCGGCACACAATTTTAATCTGCCAGGAAGTTTCATATCAGCGCACACTCCGCTGCAGAGTGAAAGTTTCATTCACGTAAACTTTGGTTGGTTAACAGTGCGCTCAAATTCAGATCACGAACAATAACTCATCATGTAATTAAATGAGTGTGCGAAGGTATATGACCTGTCATTTATTGTAATGAAATTTAATTTACAAGTGTTACTGTCACATTTCTAATAATGTGTATTCTAATCTTTGTTGTATGTCGGTTTTGGTTTACATGTAGATTGACTGCCATAAGGAGCAATGTTCTCTTCTGTCTTTTGTGGTACCTGTCGTGTGTAGTCAATGACTGTACTGTGCAAGGTAGCGACGACATGCGACACATCTATGCTATGTTGGTTTCATACTGTCAGATGCAGCCAACACATCGCAATTCAGGGTCGACCCACTGTTTTTGTTGTCAAGTGTCCAAACATGAACGCCAAAGCTGTGATGCAGATTATATAGCAATGAAAAGGAGGAATTTTAAAACACAGTACAGAGAACACATCATATGTTTTAAATGTGAAACAAGTTAGGAGAGCACTAAAAACAACACAACCATCATCCACCAACATAGACAAAGACATGAAAATCATCAGGACCAACAACCAAAGGAAACCCTTATACAAACACAAGAAAGCTACCACACCCAGAAAGCCAAATCCGAGAACAAACAAGTAACAAGTGAACAGATTAGTATAAATGAAAACTTGCCGCTTAAGTCAATTAAAGAAATGATTAAGGAAGTACAAAGGAAAATCTTCACTCTCTCTCTTTCACACACACAAACTCACACACACACACGCACGCACACAAGTAGTAGACTAGACGCAGACACACATACTCACGCACAAACACACACGAAAACACATACACACTGATATAGAGTAAAGATATCACAAAGACACGTTCAAAATTTGCAAATTAAAAAATGTTCAACAGCAAACACAAAAGTCACGCCAACAAATTATTCTGTGCCTAATACTAAGAAAATATATTGCAAAGACCTAAAGAGGAGAAGGAAAACAGACAAGCAGAAGCAACGTAACAAATGTAGAGCATCATCGCAAAACTCTAAGTAATGAAATCAAAATATCTCTGGTCATATTTGGAAAAAGTGCCAGAAACATAAAAACGAAATAATGTAAAACACATACATGTACATATTTCAGGCCACTGAAGATGCATTGTAAATAAAAAAAAGGCGAAACCTGTATGGCAAGAAAATCTTCTTTCTTAAGTTGCATCAACGGACTCAAGGTAACAATATCTGCATATTAGTATAAAGAACCAAGGAAAAGTAGGACAGCAAGCGACTAACAATATTACTCTAGCGAAATTATTTTTTTCTCAAATTTGTGTGATAATTGTCTCTCCATCCATCCATCCATTATGAATGAAATGGTTTCCTTGGAATTCATCTTAAAATCAAATAAGATGAACGTCTACTAATTCAGAAACAGAATCACTGGGACTAATTGATTTTATGACGTCATTTGTATCTATATGTGCATACGTATTTCAATGTACTGTGTATGATGCTACGCTGATTGAATCCACATATGGTTTGCACTTTTTCATACTACGTACGGAACGTCATATCTGAGGTTGTTATGCCCAAATATAGCATGGATGTGTTGCATTATGATTAATGACAATATTACATGGCGTTCCTTACACTCTGCTTACATTATAACTTATTGTAGGCATATTTTTGTGTGATTTTGATTGATAACACTCAAGAAATGTTCAAAATGTTCAAATGTTTGTTAAGCTTATGGGACTTAACTGCGGGGTCATCAGTCCCTAAATTTACAAACTACCTATAAACTAACTTATACTAAAGAGAACACAAACATCCATGCCCGAGGGAGGTTTCGAACCCCCGACGGTGAAGGGCCTCGCGCATAGGATCATAGCGCCTCAATGCGCTCGGCCACTCCGCCGCGGCCTCAAGGAATGAAATAAGCTACTGCGTAAATGAAAAGAAATTTTGTGTTTATACTAATTAAAAAAAATCAGCTAGCTATAGGACAAAGACTTCTTACAAGAAACAGTGGGCTTGCTGGTGCAACTAATGAACGAAATATACTTTTTTAAAAGATGAGGTATGTACCCGAGAGGAAAAAATCTTTAATACTTCATCTTCGATACAATGTTTCATGAATTGTTGCACTCTATAAATGCTATATAATGCGACTCATGAAAAACTATAGGCGTCCTCTTACGACATGACATGGAGAAATAATATATAAACCAGCACCCACGACTAACTTTATCTTTCTGAATCACCAAATGTACATACCGGTTTCTTAAATATTTCACTGAATCGTTGTGTACTATTGGTGGAAAAAATACTATTGATGGAAAAGTACTTTTTCTTAAACAAAACAGATGGGACACTTGGTGTTATTGGAAGTCTTGGACAGTAATAATCAGGAAATTGAAAAAAAAAATGTTCAAATGTTTGTTAAGCTTATGGGACTTAACTACGGGGTCATCAGCCCATAAACTTACAAACTACTTACGAACTACCTTATACTAAGGACGGCACAAATATCCATGTCCGAGGGGGGATTCGAACCCCCTACCGTAGTGGCCGCGCAGACCGTGACTGGAGCGCCTCAGTCCCCGCGGCCACCGCGGCCGGCAGGAAATTGAAAAACTTGTCTTTTTTCGTGCAATGATGTCGTAGTTTGATACTTTCAGTGGAAACTCGTGCAAAAATGTTTTTGGAAAAAAAATTATGTATGGATATCCGCCGATCAGTTTTTACACTACTGTAGAAGGAGTTAGGAATTTTAATTACAGTTTCACAGTGCTTTGTTTTTCCATGATGTTTGTTGAAGGAATCGATAAACATTTAGAAGAAATCATGACGTTCATGTGTTTGTAATGTTATGGGACCAAACTACGTTGGTCATCAGTCCCTAGTCTTACAAACTACTTAAACTAAGTTAAACTAACCTAAGGACAACACACACATCCCTGCCCGAGAGAGGATTCGAACCTCCGACGCGGGAGGCCGCGCGATCCATAAAAGTGGCGCTCCAGACCGCTCGGCTACTCCCGCGCGGTAATAATGACGTCCATGAATATAAAACTAGAAAAATATGACCTTCCTCAGCCTTTATTAATTTGGAAGTTAGTTCAGAAGGAGGTGAATGATGCTGCTACTAAAGTCTTTGATAAATAACCCACTGATTTTAAATAACTCACAGATGACAAAGTTGAATTTGAAAATAAGCCAAATAAGTTAATTCTGGGCAATTCGTATTACACAGAACAATTTCGGTTCGAATCTTTTACTTACTTGTGCTAACCTGTTGGTAGTTAACTTTGTTTATTAAAGTAAATATTCACATACTTTAGGCAGTGGGGAATCACAGCCGTATGACCGCATACTTGTTAAATATAACTGCAGAAGCTGTTGAGCACTTCAGTAATAATACTGTCGGTTTCTCTAACTAAATTTGCATCACTAGACACGTCTGACAGAAAAAAAAATGCTAGATTGAATTTCTTAAAATAAATGTTACAATTAAGTTCAATATGTAACTACCTGATACTTACATAAATGAAAACAGACGTAGCAGCAGTCAGGATAATATGGTACGTAATCTATGTCAATAATTTATAGGAATAAATAGTATTATGTATGGATTCTTCCGTCACTTCTTGGTAGAAACATTCCATATTTACTGTTGAAAACAACATTTTTTTCTTCTACTAATTTTTATTTATTTCGAACTAGTTTTTAGATTATTAGGGAATCCTCAGCAAACAACTGACTGGCGTCGACAAGAAACGCTAGTTCTTGGGTTACCAAACATGATAAATAAAGATACATATAAACAAAGAGTCTCTGATTACGACATTAGATGAGAAGTTCTCACATTAATCTCACGTAACATGTAATGTGCAGTAAAGAAGCATATTTATTGCACACTATATCTGACGTGAGATGAATGTAACAGTTTCAGAACTAATGTCATAACCAAAGATTATGTTTATGAACGTCTTTATTTTCATGTTAGATAAAGTAAGAATTAGCGTTTCCTGATGACGCTAATCATTGTTTGAAAGATGGCGTAATAAGCCAGAAACTAGTTCTAAATGGATAAAAATTAGTAGTAGACGAAAAGATTGACAGCAACCTTGAATACGTAGTGGTTACCGAACGCATCTGCATCCAATAACCACTACGTATAAATGAACTGAATGTTATATACTCTTGAGGGTTACTGTGTATTTCGTGTATGCTGCATCGAAACATCAGGTAGTTACAAATTGATTTAATTGCCCATTTTCATGAAAAAAAAATACTTTTTTTCCTGTCAGACGTATCTAATGATGGAACTTTAGATTGCAAAACCGGTAGTAACTTAGCAGCTGATGCGCTTTTAATTAACGAGTAAATTAACAACCTTTTGATAGTGACATGAGCTCATATATGTAACCTGTCAGCATACCGTCATATTTAAATACCTATTAAGTTGATATTTTATAAAGTGAATCGTTTAACGTCACTGCTATGTATCGTAGAAAGTTACCCACGGAATATTTACTTCGCTTAACGGTAAAGATAACGAACCCACGAAGGAATAGCGAATACGCCGAGTGGACGATAAGTTGTAAGTTATCTGCAAGACGAAAAACGTTCCGAGGAGAAGAAAAGAACTTGTGACACCGAACGTCGGCATCGCGGAAGTTTGTGAGCTCGGCAGCGGCTGCGTAATGCGACTCATTAAAGTATTTCTGCGCGCGACAGGGAGCGAGGTGTCGTGTAAGCCTGGCCGGCAGTGGATCTTGGCCGTCTAAAAACATTAGCCCAATTCCCGGACGGGGACGGTAACGAAATGATATCAGCTTTGGAGTGGGGTGGGCGCGCGGCTGTTTTCTGTCCAAACAGCATTTGGGTAAGTTGCGAAGTGTCGGACTGATTAGCGGCGTGTTGACGCGCCGGCTGTTATCGCAGCAGATTACTTCACTGGGAGGGCAGCACGTGCGCCTTGTTATCGCAGCAGATTACCCAAGAAACACTCGCCTCACCCCACAGCTAATTTACCCTCGCCGCCCCCGTTTAAACGCGCAAAAACGCATTTATTTTGCGGTCGTTAGATTACAAAATTCTAAAGCTTAGTTAGCGAAGCACTGCCAAATGTAGCCGTGTAATTTAGCGTAAATGCAAAGCCAATTAGAATGACAATGTCCCGCTGTTTAGGAATTCAATTTGGGCAGACGTGGGATCGGCGAGTGCCACGTTGTTTTCGAAGCGTGCTATGCCGGAAAGGAACTCTTACGAATTTATCTGAATCTCGTAGATTAGTTTCGTTACAGTTATTGTTCATTTTACTCTGTAATTCTTTCGTGATAACTTTAAAAACAAAAGGGTAGTTTTGTAAGGACGGTCAACACTAAACGAACGTCTGTAAAAAGTGACTGGCTGATACTTTCAGTTGTTTCTAATGTTTAAGAACCGAAAATAAGGATCATTGTGTTCGGGAGCACAAATATATAATAAAAGGTTGGCTACATTACAGTAGTGTTAGCGTTTGAAATCTGCTTCGTTAATAACTCCTTCATAAAACATAAAAACGGCATTAGAAATGACGTTACAACTCATTATTTCTACACAATACTATCTGTATTCGTAAGACATTTTACAGATTGTTTCTTCGAAACGGTGTCTTAGTATGACACATAATTAAGGAGCTTTCACGTCATAAACAATAACGTTCATGAAAAACCAACTCTTCACGGTCGAGGTTTTAATTTATAACGTCTTTACTACCAACTCTATTCATGTCGCATTCTGTAGAGAATGTAAACATGTACCACAGAATGTACCTTCATATTGTATCGTACTGTCACACATAGTTCAGGACGTTTGGCATCATAAACAGAGAGATGCATTAAAATCAGCTCCATTAGGCATCAAGTTTTAATTTATTACTTCTTTACTAAAGATTCCATTCTCAACACTTTTCGCAGATAGTTTCCTAATATTCAGCACCATGTATCTGAAAAACTATATTATTGTTGGACACTTGTTCAGGAAATGTCATAAGTTAATGCACTGAGGGTGGCAGAAGGCGATAGGCAGACGGGGAAACAATAGGTAGAAGAATACATGCACGCGAAACACCAGATACTAAATTTTTAGTCCCCTAAAAACGATTGAATACAACAATTCAAGATATTTAAATGCCAGACTGCTCCCACAGAGGCAGTACTTTAGCTCTATGGTTCCTACACATAACCACTTTTAACTATCGAAATTCTGAGTAAGTACGCAATGGCTCTTAGCCTGATGCAAGATGTTCACGATTTGAGGACGATTAGACTGCTTACACGTATTTCAGCTGCCTGTTGTATTAATTAACTATGCATTTGCCCTCGGAAGACTAAGTACAGCCGGCCGCGGTGGCCGAGGGGATTGAGGCGCTCCAGTCACGATCCGCACGGCCACTACGGTCGGGGGTTCGAATCCCCCCTCGGGCATGGATATTTGTGCCGTCCTTAGTTGTAAGTAGTTCATAAGTAGTTTGTAAGTTTAGGGACTGATGACCCCGTAGTTAAGTCCCATAGACTCTACAAACATTTTTTTTTTGACTAAGTACACTTTGCTCCAGACCTTTCCTACACAAAGAAAACAAAACCTGAAAAGTTACAGGATTAAACGCGGGGCATCTGCAACACTACCCAATGACTATGACAAGTAAGCCACGGATGTCCTCAAATTATGTGGGAGCGAAGAAACTTGTGCGGACTGGCGTGTTTTTCAAGAATATTCTAGAGCTCATTGTGTAAGAATGGATGTCGATTCAATGTGTTATCACTTCTACCGCATTATGAAAGTAACAAACAAAGGTCTACCTTCGTAAAGTACAGAGGGCTGACAGTGGAACATAGCAGTTACGTAATTAATTTTGACAAAGGCGCTGATGTACCAATAAACTTCAACCTCTTTCGATGTCGAAAGAAACGTCGTTCCAATAATAATTCTTAAAAAAAATTATTTCATTCCCTTTATAAACGTTGGCGAAATTAAAACATATTCCTCACTTTTCGTACTATCATCTCTTATTAACTCTCATGTCGATGCCTTGAACCAATAATTGTATCATTACAAAAGTAAAATTGTTATTGCTATACGATGAATACATGCGCAAGAAGTTGTGCGTATGGGTATTTGTGTGCACGTATGTATGAGAGAAAACAAGACACAGACAGAGATGGGAGCGGGAGGGATTCTGGGTAGGTGGGCACGTGGATGTTGATTCACGCGCTCGGGTGTGTGTGTGTGTGTGTGTGTGTGTGTGTGTGTGTGTTTGCGTGTGTCTGTGTATTTGTGTATGTGTGGTCGTCATTCATATAATAACAAGCAAAGGCTCGCTTTTGGCTTGACTATATCAACGATACGTCAGCTACAAACACAAAATCATTCAGTGAAAACTGGACATTTCTGTAAATTACACATTTGGTTTGTCAATATGAAAGAAAATAATTTCTGACCACCGTCGAAACAGACTTTAGCAAATCGACTTACTGCACATGTTTTAAAGATTTTTATAGTGTGAATAATATTCCAAGAATATATCAAAGAGTTGAAGACATGTCACAAATAATGTTCTAAATCCAGTGGATAGGAAACCATTAATTATGTATAGTTCGCCAAAAAATATGAAGTGTCACTGGTTCACTTCGTTACAAACGAATCTGTTTCAAAAACTATTTTACAGGTTGTAGGCCTGAGGGTTGTTAAGCATCTATACAGTAGTGAGATGCAATTAATTCCTTGAGTGTGAGATCACAAATTCACCCTCTAGTAAGACTCGCCGTGTATGAAGGCAAATAAAAATGAGTGTCCAGGGGTGTAGCGATCAAACTTCTATGGGAAATATGTATTGAACTTCAAAAATGGACATTGTCGACATCAAACAAACGATCAGTCTCTGGATATTTGTTTCTTCGGTGCCTGTAAGACATATTATCGCTGTATCTGAAGTTCGCTTTAAGGGAACTCTACGACAAACTGTCTCGCATTCGTTCAGTTGTCATGAGCTCGTTATATTTTTACATGCATTCTTTAAGAGTGGATACCAAGCTGAATGTCCTGCACGATTGGCTTTCCATCTTGACGCTACAAACTTTTGCGATCACAGTGGTGTGCCATTTTTCATTCGGTGAACTTATGTAGCAGAAATAGCTTGAGAACGAAGTATTAACGTAGTAGCTTTCGGCTAGAAAATGATGACCAGCAAAGAAGTGACTGTCTTCGACAGGAAAGTATCCCCCCACATTCAGACTTACGTTTATATTTTTAATCTGTATGTAGAGACTCACTGCGTTTATTCTGCAATTGTGAAGGTTGTTTTCAACACTACAAACACGCATGAAAATGAAAGTAACGTTCTTAAATAAAATTTTAGAGGAAACAAGAATTCCACAATTCCACATCGAACTAATGTTTCTAACTTGAGCTGACACATGGGCTAAGTAAAAAGACATGACACGTTGTAATTAAGTCTCCTGCTCTGTCATATAAAGCTCCGGCATAGAACATACGTATTCTACTAGCAAAGTAAAGTTTGTTAGTTGATAACTTATTATCTGCTCGTAGAGCGAAACGTGCAGAACGAAACTTGCGAGAAGGGAAGCCTCGCGGTAAATTAACGACTGTGGCTGGTGCTCCTACCTGGCTGAATATCCCAGAGCATTACTACATAACAAGTGTAACACCCATCTCACGATACCAGCGCTTCAGTTGAGGGGAAGGTGAACTTTGGGAACGAAATAGCATAGCGCCTGAAATACATATTTTAATTCAAAATTGGTGATTGAGATGGTGTAGCATTAGCGTGTATCTGGAAACTGTGAGGTATTTGCGCGTTTGGAGACTAATGTATTCGAAACATCCCAATTAAAAACTTAACATTAACTTCTTGTATCTTTTGATTATAACATAATTTATTTGTAAAAACCAATATTGTAATTTCGATCATGTGAACATTTACAAGGAGATACTTCCGCATTATCTTTCGTTAAAACCTCAAATCTCCTGGCTTGACCTGACCCAGAAGCTAGTTTCACAGCGTTGTGATACAGATTATGGCTGCTTGTGTGTATTGCTCTCTTTAAATTAACACATAACACATTACATTAAAACACGTTGTAAGTATATCGTTCGTTTTCTATTTCATCAAACAGTTGTTACGCAAATCTGTTCACACGTTATTAACATGTACAATCTACAACCAAATGTTCAAATGTTTGTATAGCTTATGGGACTTAACTACGGGGTCATCAGTCCCTAAACTTACAAACTACTTATGAACTAGCTAATCCTAAGGACGGCACAAATATCCATGTCCGAGGGGTGATTCGAACCCCCGACCGCAGTGGTCGCGCAGACCGTGACTGGAGCGCCTCAGTCCCCTCGGCCACCGCGGCCGGCAATCTACAACCAAATCATTTTAGCAGAAACCAACTGGAATCATCCTTCTACTCAAGTAAATATTTACGCACCACTGAAAGCATAAGTACATATTCATTCTATGACAGCAAAACGTTGAATAGCAATTCCATCAACAATTGCTAACGTGAAGTCCTCCAATACATTTAAGAAGTAAAGAAAAACGGATGCGAATTAAAATAAATCAGAATAAGAACGATATATTCACAGCGCATTTAAATCGAGCAGTTCACACACTGATTGACAGACAACAGCAGATATCCCCATAACACGATGAGACGAAAGCATTTTTTTAAATGAAATGTACAAGCAAATATCACATCTTTTTTCCTTCTTTATTACATTTTAAAGCCGAGGAGACATGAACAGACATGGAACTGTAAAAATAAACGTTGAATGTAGAATAAATGCAGTGGAGATGAAAATGGCGAATGTAATAAAAACATGGAGCGTAAAATCACACACATAGTTAGCATAAAACGAGGCCACGGTGGTATGGCGTCTATTACACCACCCAATTATTACCATTCTGAGCAAAAATCAAGCACAGTACGAGTAAAATGTTACAATGCTGTTCAGAATACAATATACACACAAGACCGTAATCAGAAACATGGAGTTATGAATCCATCTTCTGTTCTGAACGAAACTAAAATAAATATGAGTGACAGTAAATGAACCAATAATGCAGCGCTACAGGTCAGCGGAAGACGAACCAAGATCGTATTACCGGAAGTCCCTACCAGGGGTTTCACCCTTATGCTGAATATGAACTACAGGTGATTTTCCACGTCCGTTTAGTCACGTTCTGACTGGGTCCTCTCTTTTCGCCCCAGAAAATACAACAGAGTTACACGCTCAACATATCTCTATGACTGCGACATTAGGAATGGTAGTCGGTCCAAAGTTAGAAAAGAACACAGATCATCCTAGACGGAAAAAATACTAAAGAAAAGTAAATAGATACTGAACAACTTACTCCATACCACACTTCAATACTGAAAGAAATGGTTTAACACACATTCGCAAATGTTGTGCGTGTTGTCATTTCAAAGTCTCCTACTTCTTCGTCCCTGAACGATTAAACTGAATAGTCTAAAAGCTGTTATTTAGAGTAATTAAAACTGAAGATAAAACCAGGAATAAGGTGGTGATGATTATGTGTCAGCACACTGTGTTCAGAAATGTATTTGAGTGTACACTTCTGTTCAATTCACGTGTGTGGTGAGCGAGAAACAGTTAAAAGCAGAGATGTAGCAGTGTATAACTGCCAATAAATGGTACTTTTGAAACGCTCTGTGATAATGCTACATTTACACAATCTGATTGCAGTATTTATTTTTATTTATATCCGCGAGACCTCTGACCCGCAGCACGTCTCTTCATGTCGTGCCAATGCGACTCTGAAACAAAGTGTAATCTGCAACAAAACCCACCCACTTAAAGCCATATCCGAACAAATTAAACAAAGATCGTTTTGAAGTTACTACGTAGAAAAGGGGAAGAACCAAGATCACTGTAGTCATCATTGTATCATAAAATAAGATAAACGTCTTTGACACCAGATCACACCGCAAATCGGATGCAAACGGTCCTAGCAGGTTAAGCAGCCATACTAAATTTGTGTGCTTAAAAATTCAGTGTTTTTACAGACATTCATACTATTAGGCTCAAATGGAACGTGTCACACTACGAAATTAGAACTCTGGGGTTTATTCAGCATTTAACCTTGGAAATTTTGTGACATTTGCCGCTTCTTACACATCTTTCAAAACTTGGTTCATGAGTTGCGAAATGGTTGGAAGTTACTATTAAAATGTAGCTCCCGCATAACTGAAAAAAATTGTCAGAGTAACTTAAAGGTATTCTCTCTCCGATATATCAATTACTGATAAATTCTTCTATCTATTTCCTTTACATTTTAGAAATGCCCTCATGTAACATATAAAGCAGCTCTAAGAAAAAGTTCGAACTGTGTTGTATCACACCTTTTCAAAAGTTCAACAAAAGTGTGGGATATAACCATTAGAAAATATTTCCCTTAAATTTTTAGTTACCAATGTCCGTAACTCCACAGAGGCAACCTTGGTATACTGAATGAGTTACGCAACTATACACCTCGACTGCAGCGTAAAAGTTTCAACGGTAGAAACTCGAATGGCGGGTAATTTTGTTACGTGTTTAATAAATTTGAGTCAAATAAGATGTCGGAACAAGTATGAATAAATTTTATAACTCAAAGAATTTAAAAAAATATATATTCAGAAGCTCTTACGATCACGGAAGTGTCCCATTATTGTCGCGGCGGAGTGGCCCAGCGCATTGAGGCGCTATGCTCCGATGTGAGAGGCCGTTCCTCGTCGGGGGTTCGAATCCTCCCGCGGGCATGGATGTTTGTGCTGTCTTTAGTATAAGTTAGTTCATAAGTAGTTTGTAAGTTTATGGACTGATGACCCCGAAGTTAAGGCCCATAAGCTTAACAAACATTTGAACATTTGTCCCATTATTCGTTGAGAAAGTTACCTCAGCGTTGTATGTTTGTAGTTTCACACTTCTGGCCTTTACTAATAGAACTCAAACGACCTCAACCATCTGTAGTCACTTTGTGTTTCCATTGCTATGATGTTCACAGATTAACAGATAATTTCAGGGTTTAAGCGATAACTATTTACAACGTACTATAGCGATGGGAGTCTAGAAGAACAAACAGATACATGTGGGAACGCAACTTATAAATTGACTTACCAAAGCTATTTACAGCTCTAGTGCGTGTGCCTCAGGAGAAGTATTTAATATGAAGCATAATTTTGTACCAGGATACATTTTCCTTAGAGGGCGCAATTTTCAAGCTATTCACGACAAACGTAAAAAACATATCCTCAACACCACACTTACCCATTCCGATCAGTGTGTTATTCAGGACACTTCCTACTGTCATTAAACAAAAATATTCGACTTCACATTTAATTTTCCGTTTCCCTGTTTTGTCTCTATTGACTGTGATACCTCGCTACCGGCTTAGTCAGCTACTAAGTGAACACCATAAATTTAAACTTTTAATCAAACTAAAACTTTTGTAAACGTTATGCAAAACCTAATTACGTTTTCAATAGTCTCGTAGTGGGAAGGCCACTCGAACAAAATTAATTTTATGCTGTTAACATTCATTAAAGGTCAACGGCCGTGCTGCACCGGAGACAACGGTTCCTGTCAGATCATCCAAGTTAAGCACTATCGGGCTTGCCTAGTACTTGGGTGGGTAACAGTCCGAGTCTGACGAGCGCTGTTTGCAGTCGGGGTGCTCTCAGCCGTTGAGAGGCCAAGGGATGACTACTTGATTGAGAAGTAGTGCCTCCTGTCACGGGAGACCGGGACGCTGACCACGCCCCCCTCCATACCGCATCCGGTGACGCCCTCAGGTGGAGGATGACACGGCGGCCGGTCAGTACCCAGTGGGCCTCTCGAGGCCTGTTGGATGATGTTTAGTTTTTAACATTCATTAAATGTGAAGTAAAATTTCTCAAATGACAGTTATTGAGTATAAGATTAATAGCCGAATCAATGAAAACTAAAAATGACGATTATGGTAAATAATGAGTGTAGTAGAAAACTTTTGTACAATAGTAGGAAAGAGTGTCATGAACAACATACTAGTGGTCGATAGTGAATATGGCACTGGGCGCTCATTTGAAGTTCTCTTATATATTTTATGGAATAACTCAGCCGGCCGCGGTGGCCGAGGTGACTGAGGCGCTCCAGTCACGGTCAGCACGGCCACTACGGTCGGGGGTTCGAATCCCCCCTCGGGCATGGATATTTGTGCCGTCTTTAGTCTTAGCTAGCTCATAAGTAGTTTGTAAGCTTAGGGACTGATGACCCCGTAGTTAAGTCCCATAAGTTGTACATGGAATAACTCAAAAACCGCTTCCTCTCACGCGTTCAAGCATAAAATGAAATTAAAAGGCGCGCGACTAATAGTTTGCACGAAGAAAGCGAGAGAATATTGAAAATATCGCACGATACACAGACGCTGTACCTTAGAAGACTTTTGTAGCCCCGTCTGAGGTAGTTTCCGGACTATACAGATCAAAAGTGTCTCTAATCAAATTTTTCATCTCGAATTCCCCTACATCACTACGAAACCGTGTGAACCGTTATCGTTTACACCCTAGATCTAAGGACGGTGGTTCAAATCCACCTCCGGCCATCCAGATTTAGGTTTTCCGTGATTTCCCTAAATCACTCCAGGCAAATGCCGGGATGGTTCCTTTGAAAGGGCACGGCCGACTTCCTTCCACATCCTCACCCAAACACTCCGAGCGTAAGCTCCGTCTCTAGACCACGCGGTCGACGGGACGTTTAACTCCAAACTTCCTTCTTCCTTCTACAAACTAGAGCCATTTCCAACACAAACTACATCAGATATAAAACATTTCCGCTACGGAGTGAGTTGAATTGTATTCGACCAAAGAAGATTAGCCAAATTAAAATAATAATAATAAAAAATTAATTCACTGCCATTAGAATGTTAGCCAACAGAAATTTTAAGTTTTCGGCATTAACCTTTACTACAAACCACATGTAAGTAATTTGCGCAAACGTGCCTTTATTTGCAGATACTTTTTAAGCATTTTAGTACTTAATAAAGCTCGGTGAATAGTTCCTCTACAATTAATTTAAACAACGATCTGGACAATTCCAGAGAATGATTTGGCCACCTAGATCGTCAGACATAGAGTCCAACGAACATTTATGAGTCACAATCGAGAAATATGCTCGTGCGCAAAAACCTGAATCGCAGTTATTAACGGTTATAAAGCATGACTTGTCACCTCAGTGTACAAGCAGACTCTCTTGGTAAGCTAACATTACAATGTTACTGAAAGATAACAAAAACTGACAGAAATGAGGACGGCATGAACAGTGATGGAAATACAGGTTCATTGTTGACGGAAGGAAGACTGCTGGAATATGCCACCAGGATAAACAGGATAATCTGTATCTTCTCTTGAATGGACATTAATATCACATAACACGCAAATTTCTGGGCAGGTTTTCCGAGTCATGGAGATGAAAAGAGAAGGAGATAAAGAAAATTTTAGCCACGGCAGAATAGCCGAGCGCACCAAGGCGCCTTGCTCCGGTTGCGCGCTGGCGTTCCTCGTCGGAGATTCGAGTCCTTAGTTTAAGTAGTTTGTAAGTCTAAGGGCTGATAACCTAAGCCGTTGAGTCCCATAGGATTACAAACATTTAAACATCCATTGAGAAAATTTTAGAGTTACTTATGGATCAGATTTTGGAATGATGATACGTACTATATTTTATATGCTCGAAGTAGTACTAACTAGGAAACTATCGGTGTAGTGGAAACACACGAAGAACATTAAAAGTGTGTCATGCTGAAGTGCATAATAATAATAAATATTCCGGTGTACTAATGAGTGTACTAGTTTCGGCCTACAAATTCTCGATGACGCTTAGATTCTAACAACGGTGTCATTTGGTAACCACTAACAGGGTCTGTCCTCAAGGAGATTGCGTGAGACAAGAAGATGTTGAAATTTTGGCCTCTAATCAAGAAAATCTAGAGACCCAACTAAGTACGATTAAGCTGATTCTTTGTTCTTAGATTTTTCAAAAGACAATGGCGAAAGCGTGGAATGGATCTTGAAACAAAGTAAAGGCTGAATTCTTCTTATTTTTTATTCATTTTCCGCTATATGAAAAGAAAAAAAAATCATTATTTTCAGTTATATATCTGTCGGTAATGTGGTTGGAGAGATAACCAAGTTGTTGGCAAAGATTCCGATCAACAGATCCGCGGAAGATAGGCACTAATTTCAACTCACAGTTGGGCAAAAATAACATAAGATCAGAAATATCCAGACCCTTATTAGAGGTCAATAATGTAGGGCGTGTCCTGCCCCGCCATTTCGACGCTTTGAGTGGCGTTCCTGAACGTGAAAATACGACAGCGCTTTGTTCCTCCAGCGGCGAAACCAGGAAAGGTAGTGATATTAGACACGAGGGGGAAGTCCCAAAGGTGCTACATTACGTTCAGGTCGTGATCGTGGACAGATCACTCAATTTAATTAATGTAATTGTGCACAAATCATTGCCGAACAGATTCTGTTGTGTGATAGACTGCGCGGTCATAATGATACAAGTATCCTCTCAATACTGTTTCTCAAATGTGCGCTTTGCCCAATATTATAAAATTTGTTCAAGTTCTTCCGGATTTGAAGTTGTATTAAGCGCAATAATGTTACCATACTTTTAACCACAGGAAAAAAATCATACCCTAATACCACGTACAGTATTCCGAAATTCAGTACACATGATAGCAGATACCGCCCGCTACGAAAACGCAAACCGATCCTCTTCCATCCGATATCTACAGAATATAGCATGAGTCATCGCTCCAAATCACTCTTTATCAGGCACCCACTGTGCTCTTTCCAGAACAGAAAGTCTGGTGAATGGTATTATTGGTAAGGCGACGCAGGTACAGTACATGTAAACGAAACATGCAACAACTTTAGTAACAAATGAAATTTATTACAAACAAATGAATACTCAGTTTTGGGTGTTGGAGAAGTACAATCATTGCAGACTTATAAAGTCCTGACATCTGAAGGAATACTTCAAAGTTCACTTGACTGTCTCAATACGTAAACAGGCCTCGAGGCACTGCTGATCACTGCATCATGGTGAATTCACACGAAATGATGTGTAACGGACAACGCGATTAACTCTGCAGGACACGAATCACTCTGCTGACACGCCTTACGGGGTTTTGTGCTGGCTTTTTAACTATGCTTCAGCCAATCCCGTGCCAGAGCGGCCTCTGATGGGACTCCAGGAAGTGTCATGTCAGCTGTCGGTATTCCTGTGCCCGTGGTCTAGCAGTCTTTGCTGCCCTCACTTATCTGCGACCACTATAAGTGTGTCTTAGCGCATATGTCGCCATGGAGCTACCCCACCATTTAACACCATTCTTTTTAACTCTCTATGTTCGGAACCCGTAGTAATTCCTTTTGTTTCACGTACTTTCTTACAACGACCATCCACAATGCTCGTCAGTCCCTGCCCACCAGTATACGAGGTCTGCCTGCTATTGGCTCAGCTATGGTTGTTCATGAGCATGTACACTCCGCAACAACAATACTAAACTTTTACTTAGGAAGCTGTTACCCAGTGACATACAGTGATCAGTTCATATTAGTAGTCACTCAGCTTGTCCTGCGAGAGCAATTCTCAAAAAAAATGCTCAAATGTTTGTTAAGCTTATGGGACTTAACTACGGGGTCATCAGTCCCTAAACTTACAAACTACTTATCAACTACCTATAACTAAGGACGGCACAAATATCCATGCCCGAGGGGGATTCGAACCCCCGACCGTAGTAGCCGTGCAGACCGTGACTGAAGCGCCTCAGTCCCCTCGGCCACCGCGGCCGGCGAGAAATTCTCGTTTCACTGCTTTTCTTCTGACAGCAGAATACATTCCTCCAACTTTTACACTGCTCAGTCCGTTTCCTATGATATATAGAGGTTAGTTTCGCATTACGCCGAAGTGTCCAGTTGCCTATGATCAGGTAGTATAGACGTTTCTACAACCTCCGACAGTGAAGTTGTGAAAGTAACGTAGATGAACGATGAACTACATTTACCTTACTGTCGTTAAAAATAATCACCTCCCATAACTATGCACAGCTGAGCTCTGCGATTCATGCCCGAGAGAGGACTCGAACCTCCGACGGCGAGCAACTGCGCGCTCCGTAGCAAGGCAACTTACAGCACTCGTCTACTCCACCGCGGTTCGGTTTAAATGAAGAAGGGGTGAAACGCAATTGTTATTTTTCTTTATTGGCTCAAAGTCTCATGAAATATATTTCCATAGTTTTTGAGCCGGCCGCGGTGGCCGAGGGGACTGAGGCGCTACAGTCACGGTCTTCACGGCTACTACGGTCGGGGTTTCGAATCCCCCCTCGGGCATGGATGTTTGTGGCGTCCTTAGTATAAGGTAGTTGATAAGTAGTTTGTAAGTTTAGGGACTGATGACCACGTAGTTAAGTCCCATAAGCTTAACAAACAACATAGGTTTTGAGTCGGTAAAGCATTTTACTTAGATGTTTCGAAAGCTGTTTGGCGACCCACCTCACTAGATCCCGCGACCCACACTTTGGGAACCACTGATCTAAACTCCAACCCAAGAAAGACACTGCTGTTAACAAACGCATTCAATGATAAGTAAATAGCAAGGCACTGACTCACAAGGTGCTACTGGAAAGTTCGGTAAATAGTTCCATATTTTACAAACCGCACTTCATAGGATGAGGTGCCCGTCATGACAACAACCGCCCCCTATCGTGCAAAGCACTGCTGTGAAGTGTTGGTACACACTGCGACCCAGCTAACAGCATCATTGTGATAACTCGTGTCATTACAACATGGAGCGCAAAATGGAGCAACGCGTCTTGTTTCAAATTAGACAAAACTGCGATAGCGTCCGATGGGATGTTGGTGCTAGTGTACGGTGTTGAAGCAGTGAGTAAAAAGTGTGTGTTTGAGTGGTTTCAATGCTTTAGAGACGGAAAGGAAGGTGCAGAGGATGAGCCATGTTCGTGTCGAACAGTCCCAGACAACATAGAACAAGTGCGACGGATGCTTGCGGATGATCGGTGGCTGTCACTGAGAATGATAGCAAACGAGTTGAAGATCAGGAGCGCTTGTGGAGATCGAACAACGCGTGACCTCAGTGCTTCGACCGATTCCACAAGAAGCGTTTGCTGACAGTTTCCAACAGCTGTACAACCGATGTCACATATGTATAGCAGCCAATGGAGATTACTTTGAAGGCCACCGCGGTGGAGTGGCCGAGTGCTCTAAGGCGTCTTGATGGGGTGCGCGCGGTTGCTCGCCGTCGGAGGTTCGAGTCCTCCCTCGGTCATGGGTGTGTGTGAGTGTGTTGTCCTTAGGTTAGTTTACAGTTAATGTAAGCAGTTTGTAAGCCTAGGGACTGATAATCACAGAAGTTAAATCCAATAGATTTACAGACACATCTCTACTTTGAAGGCCAGTAAAGATATTTTGTTTGTTAGTTCTGCTTCCTATATTTCCTTAGGCCATTCTCCGAACTTTCAATTAACGAGACTTTTCTAGCTTATTTAACAGTCAGCCTATTGAAGGCCTTTGTTATTATCCAGTAATGACTGTATGGCCATCGAACAATTGGCAGTTGACGAGTTGATATTAAATAAAGTATTATGACGGCGTTAAGTCTATCCCCGGTCGGTTAAGAGATTTGGGACGGGCAGGATTGAGTGGTGGCAGGAGAGATGGTCCCGCGGCGGGAGATAACGCGGCCGCAGATGGGAAGAGCGCAGCGGGGGCGCGATAGCCATCTGACAGCGGTGTGCGTGCCATGATACCGCAGCCGCTCACGACTCCTCTCCTCGCCGTCCTTTTGTACACCATCAATGTCATCGACCCACAAGACTAACATCTCTCTTTCGTTACCTTTATCTTGTCGTACGAGGTCCACTGTTTTCGTGGTTTGGCTAATTTATTTTGACACTAGCTATAAGCCCGTGCGTTGCAATCGAAATTAATCACGTGCCATCGTATAAAGGCTCTTCTCAAGGTTTGGTACCGCAGTTGGAAGAAAATGCTACCCTTATAGGATAACGTAGTCAATAAACTCGGTTTCCCTAACTAACAACTGAAATACGAGGGTCGTCCATAAAGTAAGTTCCGTTTCCGCGGCAGCGCTACAATCGCAGTTTCGAACAGGCGCGGCAGTTACTCAAGGAGAAGACATGTACGCCGTTTTCAGATCGCTGATGCTGACGTGTGCTTCTTGATAAGGTCAGCCGTAATTGAAAATGCCACCGCGTGTGAAATCAGATCTATGATTCGTTTGCTAAATGCAAAGAAACTTAAACCAAAGGAAATTCATCGGCGAATCTGCGAGGTTAACGGACAAAATGCTATGAGTAATTCAATGGTTAGAAGATAGGTCAGACTGTTCAGTTAAGGACGTAATCAAGAGAGCTATGAAGAACGAAGTGGACGCCCGTCTGTCGTTACTGAACTGATTCACACAATTGAAGAGAAGATTAAGAACAATCACAAGTTTACACTTGGTACCCTTGCTAAGGAAGTTCTGCAAATCTGATGATCACTGCTCCATGAAACTGCGAAACTTAGCTCACGTTGGGTACCTAAAATTCCTATTGAATAACACAAAAAACAACGGATGGGCCGTGCATTTCAGTTTTTGACACGCTACAATGAATAAGGCGATTGTTTTCTTTCTCGGTTAATACGGGGGAAGAATCTTGGGTATCGTACGACAACCCAGAAACAAAACGGCAATCAATGGAGTAGTGGCACGCTTCATCTCCAACGAAGGTTAAGCCTAAACAAATCCTGAGACCTCGAAAAGTTATGTGAACCGTATTTTGGGACAGAAATGGCCAAACAATCAATGCACATGATTACTGCAAGATCATTAAGAAATTTCGCCGTCCAATACAGAACAAGCGTCGAGGATTACTGTCACAAGGTGTTGTTTTTTTCCGCGATAATGCCCGACCTCACACGAGAATGTGAGGAAACAACTCTTACGGGAATTTCACTGGGACGTGTTTGATCATCCTCCGTACAGCCCGGACCTCGCTCCTAGCGACTCATCTCTTCTTACACCTAAAATCTGTCCTTGGTGGTCAATACCTCAACGATGATGACGAACTGAAAGAAAATGTTACCGCATGGTTGAGCACACAGGCGGCAACCTCCTATGCAGAAGACATACAAAAACTTGTACCACGCTATGACAAGTGCCTACAAAAATTCGGAAGCTATGTAGAAAATTAGTTTAACAGTTGTAGATTTTTATACAATAAATATTTTTTCTGTATCTGTGCATGTTTTATACAACCAAACGGTACTTACTTTGTGGACATACCTCGTATATGCAAAACCTATCGAAAGAAGCATATCAGTTTCTTTCAGTTTTTAATATAAAAAAGCGAAATCTTTAACTCCAAAATCCTATCCAAGTAAGTTCAATATTATTTCTTGTTGTTGAAAAGAAGATTGCGGCGATTAATTCTTTTGCTGACGTAAACTCGGAAAATACCTCTCTCAATGAGCTAAAAGTAAATAAATAATATAAAAATAAAGAACTTGCGCCATCTCTTGGTTATTTGTTTAACTGCAACATCTTCCATAAAACTGAGCAGAGAGGACGCCCAAAATTTTAAATTACGATATTTTTTCTGAGGTAAATTTGATTAAGTAAAACCTATATCTTGACTAAAATTACGTGTAAAGAAACCTCTTGAAAATCGTTCAGGTACTTTTGGATATAAGCTTATATAAACAGACTAACAGACAAACACGACGATCTGAGATTAAATTAAGGTATCTTTTTATCTCATGATACGATTTTGATAAAATAAAGCCTATACCTTGTTCCAAGTTATGGAAACCCCGCGAAAATTTGTGGAAAACGTTTGTTCAACAAGACACGGTGATTTTACGATTTTGTTATTGGTATAGATAAGTTTGGGTGGTTGCCCTTCCTACTGCTATTGTCATCAGTTAACCTAAGGCAGTGGTCCGCGGGCCGCGTAAAGCCGCCGATTGATTTCAATCCAGCTCGCGGGGGAAATTCAGGGGAAGGCACGCGCATCACCTGCCTACGATTCGTGAATAAAGTGTTTATCTATTCTAAGTACTAACGAAAGGGACAACGTTAGGGCAATAACAAAAGTAAACAATTCCGACTAGAAATAATGAGATTATCGTATGGCAATATTGGCTACGAGACACTTCCTGGGGTAGTTCAACCATCTGCTGAGAGTTTTACCATTTGACGCCACATCAGCGACTTTCACGACGAGACTAAAAGATAACAACACTAGCACCGAGTCTATGACCAGCCAATTGTTCCCTAATACGACTTATTACGATTGAGTACATGAACATTTTATACCAATATCCTATAGCACTTGATCCGTAGGTATGCACTTGAGAACAAACGTGTTTCAGCAATTGTTTTCTACAAGGACACTTTTCTAGTTTCAGCAAGTCTCTTCATTGATCCCTGAACTTATTAAAAAGTATCAGACATGCTCCAAACTCATTGAAAACCGTCTACAATACATTCCCAGAGTTCATCAATACTGTCAACAGGGCTGGAATATACCAAAGCTGTGTCCTGTCTGTGAATGACCTTTGCAGATATTCTGAAGAATCTCACGCAGTACACATTATGCATACTCTTCAATAAAAGGTGGAATGAAGAGGTTCTAGTTGTATGGAAGAAGCTATTGCAGTACCAATGTTAATATGAAAGAAATCAGAAACTCATTGAGTAATTTCCGACCTGTTTCGTGCACTTCCATTCTCTCCAAGACGATGGAATCAGTGGTCAACAATAGACTTTCATATTTTGAAACTCATGCGATCATCTGTCGTCAGCAAGTAGGCTTTTGTAAGCACCGGTCAACAAATCAACAATTGCTTTGATTCAGTTAAGAAGTTAAAGACGCCTTATATTACAGCAATACAACTTTAGCCCTCTTCGTCGATTTCAAGGATGCATACAGTACTGTTTGGCTAAAATTATTAGAGAAATTGCGAACTTATGGCATTAGTGGTAAAATATTGAAATTGTTGCATTTATTTATCCACATGTGATACTTTGTTACGAGGGTCGATAAAGTGATTACAGGTTATAATAACTGAAACTTGACGTACCTCAATGAGCTGTTATCAGACCACCATAATTTAATATCGAGATTGTGACTTACCAGGAAAAATACGAAAAGTCGAGGTCATTAATAAAGCTCTATATGCCGATGATTTAGTCACGTTCATTCACTGCCAAATAGAAAAATTATCCGTCTTTCGGCGAAAATTTGATGACAGTTAACATCGAAAAGACATTCTTCCAAGTTTAGTCGCTAGCTGATTCAATTGCCAGTATACATTTACCGTATGAGAATAAAAAATTAACTCAATGTGACGGTCAGAAATATCATGGCATCTCCTTTTGGAGCGCAAATATATATAAAATCTAGCATATTGTATGGATGAGAAATATCACTCTCAACGAAGATATCTAAATTAAAGGTTCCCCAAAATCGAGCTTTAGGCCTTATTACAGGAACAGTAAAAATTTAAATTCTTCAAGCAGCTACTAACATTCGACCCCTAGCATTGGAAGTAATGTCTGGCACTACTCCAATATAAAAAGATTAATCAGATTGACCAATGAGACGTATTGGAACAATTACCATTGCCATGCTAGCGGGTTGAAAACACAAAAATGGTTTATCCAGTGCAATGATGTACACTCCTGCCATTAAAATTGCTACACCACGAAGATGACGTGCTAGAGACGCGAAATTTAACCGACAGGAAAAAGATGCTGTGATAAGTAAATGATTAGCTTTTCAGAGCATTTACACAAGGTTGGCGCAGGTAGCGACACCTACAACGTGCTGACATGAGGAAAGTTTCCAGCCTATTTCTCATACACAAACAGCAGTTGACCGGCGTTGCCTGGTGAAACGTTGTTGTGATGCCTCGTGTAAGAAGGAGAAATGCGTACCATCAAGTGTCCGACTTTGATAAAGGTCGGATTGTAGCTTATCGCGATTGCGGTTTATCGTATCGCGACATTGTTGCTCGCGTTGGTCGCGATCCAATGACTTAGCAGAATATGGAATCGGTGGGTTCATGAGGGCAACAAAGAACGCCGTGCTGCCCCTGGCCAGCACATTCTTCAGATCTCTCACCAACTGAGAACGTCTGGTCAATAGTGGCCGAGTAACTGGCTCGTCACAATACACAAGTCACTACTCTTGATGAACTGTAGTATCGTGTTGAAGCTGCATGGGCATCTGTACCTGTACACGCCATCCAAGCTCTTGTTTGACTCAATGCCCAGGCGTATCAAGGCCGTTATTACGGCCAGAGGTGGTTGTTCTGGGTACTGATATCTCAGGATCTATGCACCCAAATTGCGTGAAAATGTCATCACATGTCAGTTCTAGTATAATATATTTGTCCAATGAATACCCGTTTATCATCTGCATTTCTTCTTGGTGTAGCAATTTTAATGGCCAGTAGTGTATCAAGAAAGTACCATTAACAAACAGTAAGTAAAGAAGATTTCGCCCCACCAGTCAAATTCAGACTTCAACTCAACGAAAGGGTTCTAAAAACATAAGTGAATGAAGAACTTAAAATATGGTTTTAGAAACAATAAATACTGAGTATAAACAAACGGAATGACTACATATATGGATTCCTGACTGAGATCGATGGTATCGCTGGTGCTGTAGTGTACAGTGAAATATTTTGCTTTTACAAGTCTATTGTATATCATCGCCATTTTTATGGAGAGTTAGAGGCAATAAGCATAGCGTTAAAGCAAGTTTTATTTAGCTCTAAAAATAACAAAAAATGTGTTATATTTTGTGATTCAGTTTCTACGACAGAGCCAACAACATCCTTCAAAAACTCCTCTACATGCTTCCTTAAATGAAGGAGAATCCTCCATTTTCTCAATTACCGAAGCTGGAACTGAAGTGATTTTTTAAGAAACCATGGGAAAGAAGTGGCAGACTTTATAGCCATAAAAGTAACAAAGCTTCAAGCTTTTTGTATGTTTACGTTGTTTAAGACATGGTGGATTTCAAGTAAATCTGTGTCTGTTCCTTTAATCAGCATAACTGTGTCGACGACATAACGACAAAGTATACGATGTTTTTTATTTTAAGCCAATTACAGCTGTAAAATTTTTCCTCAAGGTGGTGAGGAAAATATCTGTCTAAGTTACGCACAAAACGTACTGAATGAACAAACAGACCTTAAAAAGCAAGATTATTTTTAAAAAAAATTATTGAATTTTTCAAAGATGAAAAGGGTTAGACTCCATACAACAAAAATCCGTGCGAGGTGATCACACACCATATTAGAGGGCAACGAGAATGGCTTTTTGACTATAATGGTAGCCCCATTGTACCTCGCTCCAAGTAAACGCCATGTAGAACACAAGTAAGGAGTTGAGACACCAAATATCGTACTGCATTACACACAGTTTACAATTGTAACCAATATCTGAATAAAATACTTTACCATATGTATATTGTGTGTGATATATCACCTGAATCCCTAGTTGTTTTGAGCAGTGTAGTTTAAAGTTGTTCAAATATTTTAAATCTGTGGAACTTAATTACTATGCATCCTAAGAACAAAACACACACACACACACACACGCGCGCACACGCACACGCACTCACACACACACACACACATGCCCGAGGGAGGACTCGAAACTCAGACGGAGAGGGGAGCAACGGCGAGCCCTACAGCAAGACGCCTTAGAGCGCCTGGCCATTTCACCGCGGCTATAAAGTCTTGATGATTTCCTGTATTAATTTCGCCTTAACGGACGACAATTCTCGCGCTTGTCGTGCACCTCTAGTGGATGCGATCCTTCATGATAACATCGCAAGATTGTAATGACCAGCATGTTCTACAGATATGAAAGCTATCGAACGTGCCTCGCATACAATGCAAAGGGCTGTTTCGGACGAGACGACACACCAACCAATCTGAGATATGTACGCCGAATCGCCATTCAGGAGTATGAAAATCTGGACCAACAGTCTCTTGATGATCTGGTGGACAGTACGCTACGACGAATACAGACATGCATCAGTGCAAGAGGGCCTGAGACCGGCTGTTAGGGATACTGGGGTATGCTGCAATCTGAAACACACATTCAGAATGTCTATGTGATTGCCGAACAACTTGTCGATTTCTGTTTTCATGAACGATAAAGAGAACTGCAATGTTGTTTTTGTGTATCTCTATTCCATTTTATGCAAAGAGTCATGTACCCCTAGATCGTAGTGATGTAACCCTTTTTAATGTGTGCGTACTGTTCAATATAAGTTAAAACCGTCAGGCATCGTGGACAGGGCGGTTTCGAATGTTGATGCTGGAATATAATAGAAGACAGAAGAACAGAGGCCTGTCTTCACAGAGGAGTAGCAGTAGTTCGGTTGGAGAAGAAATGGGACGGAATCGCTCTGGCGTCTCCCAAAGAGCCAGTTTACTGCCTCCTCGATAACCATGCCACAAGGGGCATAAATTTGGACAAAATTCGTCAGTGAGGACAGAACCTTAAAATGTTCAAATGTTTGTAAATCTATCGGATTCAACTGCGTGACTATAAGTCCGTAGCTTACAAACTACGTAAAAAGTTAAACTAACCTACGGACAACACAAACACTCATTCCCGATGGGGGAGTCGAACCCCCGACGGCGAACAGCCGCGCGCCCGCACCGCCAGGACCTTACCATTCCGAAGTTTTAAATCTCATTTTACTTTGGCAAACTATGGAAAACCTAAATATGGATTCTCTGATGAATATTTAAACTCCAGTCCTGAATATGAGTCCAGCAGTTTGCTGTTTCCCCACTTTACTCGGAGTTAAATATTTGTAATTCGTAACAGAAAATTATGCATTCGATCAGAACTATTAATACCCAGATTTCTTGAAAACTTTTTAGTTTGTGGATTTGGAAAGAATACAAAAATTACCTTGATTTTAGTATGTTCTCACCGTTCAGTTTTTTCCTAAACGGAACCTCAACCTTTTTGCAAGAAGAAACGTAGTCACTTAAATCTCTTAACATTTCTTACTTCAGTGTGACTTCCACTGGTATTTCGAAGCTCGTCGAAATCATTGTGTCTCTGTCATAGTATATGCCCTCCCAATTTCTGCTACAAGGAGTTCAGAAAAGTAAGTTACACATTATTATGACGACAAAAGTAACTTTTTAATGCTGTATTACGCTTCTACGTTACACAGATACCAAAGATAGTACAAACAATACAACTCATTACCATGCCTAATACGATGTCAGGCGACTGGTGAAATTCAAAACAGCTTTCAGTCTTCTCGCAATAGATAAACACACGTCCTGTGAGGTTTTCAATTGTTTCTAGTACCAATCATCCTGCAAAATGCTGGCAAGTCCGCTAGTCGATAATGGAATACATTTGCACGGACACACATTTCAGTGGAGCCTGGTGCTCTCAAGCTAATAACAGGTGAGTACAGGCCGCTTAAAATGTGTTTCGTGCCTAGTGATGCAGAGCAGTGTCCTGTGTCATGTTACTAAGATTTAGTATATGGTGAAACGCATCTTCAGATGTAGCCTCCGATATCATTCATTATATCAACATTCTAATATCTAACATGGCTAAAAATGTATTTTCCATATTGTAAGAGACATTTAGCATTCTCTGTCGTTGTTTCCAGGGAACACCACGGGGATGTAGTCCATTTTCGTCTCCCATTAAATTTATTTACAATAGTAACATTTTTAAAAGAGCGCCAACTAGTAAGAAGTGTGTGTGTTTGTGTGTGTATGTGTATGTTTGTGTGTGAATAATTTCCGGTGACTCTGTGAATTGCTTCAGAACTCTAATTTTTGTCGGTGGTTCACACAAGTTGGAAACAACCTTATGTTACCTTCAGTTCTGAATGTGCTTGTAGTCTCTCAAATAGTCTAGTCAGTTTTAATTGCTGACTTCTTTCTTCTTTTCTCTTCGATATCTAAAATTAATCGTTGAAATTGATGAGCGTGGTAATCTGCGTCTTATCGAAGATGTTTTACCAAAATAGAAACATTGAATGAAATTTTGATTTGAATGTGTTAATTTTTCGTTTCCATCCTTGAGGTACGTTGTTAGTGTGATGGCACATCCCAGTGCAGTTCAACATATTTCTTGGCATATTGTCATCATTGAGCCACTGGTTCACAAAATAGTCGAAGAAGTTCTGAAGCTCTTGGTATGCAGTTATGCTCTCCTAATTATACAGGAAACCACCATCCAACAATCCCAGAGGAATATGTACAGGAGCTGAAGACATTCTTACGTCACAGCGAATATCTTCAGTTTCCTTAAAGACACTAACAAGGCTGCAGCACTGATCTTTTTTCCGCAAATACTGATTAAACTGATGATTGCAATCTCTGTTTCAAGAAAAAACTTGTTGCTGTTTGGACGATATCATGAGCGACTCACGGTTCCATCCAGTATATTTAATTACTTAAAAAAAAAAGAAACGCTCATATGTGTCCCAGCAAAGCCCAAACAGCTGAAATAGTGATTCTTGAAATTTTTCGATGAAGCTTCGGGATTGCAGCCGGATATCGTCTTCGTCCTGGCACGATATTTCGGCTGCCGTCGTTGAGCCATCTTCAGGTGAGTGTCGGCCGCTGGAGATTGCTAGGTCACGTGTCAGCCGCTGACACTCAACTGAAGATGGCCGTACGATTCGCAGCCGAAAGATCGTGCCAGGAGGATGACGTTATCCGGTTGAAATCTCGAAACTTCACCGAAGAGCTGAAATTATGTTTGTTTCTTCTCAAGTGCTTGGAAGTTCAGCATCAAGTATAAACAACTGTCCAGAGCTTGCTCTAGCCCTTGAACCTTCTGCCCACAAAGAATGATTCGCGGTTTAAGAAACACAAACATCAGTACTCTGTCATTCGATCCTCCGTTGCTATTTTCAAAGAAAAATTTACAGCCATTGTTCATTGGTAAATTATTTTCTTGTAAGAATTTTCGTCCAGTATCGACCCTACCTTGTGTAGATCTCATAGTTTTTCATCTCTCAATGCAGCCATTGTTCAGCACTTCTACGTGACTGACTCGTAGCTGCTTTACGTCTTCAGCGTAAATTGATGATATCGCAGCTTCAGTTTCTTTTTCATACTCTTTTGCTGCTTCATATTGAATACATACACCTTTCACAAGTTGCGACATAGCCGCGAATTCAAAACAGTGATCCAGGAGTGTAGATTAAATATAATTTATTTACGCCTTTGATCACAAACGTAGCTCCGCAGATTAGCGGTTTCGGATAGTAATGCCCATCTTCAGATCTCCAATTCAATGAAGCCATGATGTTATAATTAAGCTTCACTTCGTCACACAAATTGAAAGTACAATGTGAACTAGGACACGGTGCAATCTGAAACGCTGTTGTATCATCGCTACTGTTATGAACAATAATACACTAGAAGACATTTTCTGATTGCGCTGTGGCCTAGTTCATACCGTATTTTGAACATTTATGACGAAGTTAAGCTGATGTTGCACTTTATTCTTAACGATGCCACCATGGCATGGTGATCTAAATAAGAATTTCTGAAGATGATCACCACTGACCGAAACCTGTAATGAATGAGGTGATCAAAAATTTTCGAAATATAGAGCGATAAATACACTCAAATAAAGCTTTCTACTATGTGATTTTCGAATTTTATAGTAACTTTTAAATTGCGTTTGTTACAATCGTCCGACAGTATACGCTGCTTGCGTAGTTTTGTCATTTAAACTTTAAAACGGCATGTAATACCAAACAGATATGTTTTAATCCCAACACCTTTCGTCAATCCCAGTTTATCGGCGATCAACTGAGACACAAGAATAAAAATCTAGATAATCTCAAACACAAAAATTCTAGAGGGATTTCCATAGTTTTCACAGCTTGGAGTAAAAAATAGGCTTTATTTGAACAAATTTAGATCATGAAAGAAAGAAAAAATTTGAAATGTTTCTAAACCGAAGGGACCAAACTACTGCATCCGTGGAGTGACCGAGCGTTTTAATGCGCCTTGCTGCGGACGCGTGGTTACTCGCCGTCGGAGGTTCGAGTCCTCCCTCCGACATGGCGCTGTGTGTGTGTGTGTGTGTGTATGTGTGTTCTCCATAGCATAAGTTAGTTTAAGTAGTTTGTAAGCTTCGGGACTAATCGCAACGGTTAAGACCCTTAGATTTGCAAACATTCGAACATTTGAACCAGACTTCTGACATCATCGGTCTCTAGAGTACAAAATACTTATGCTAAGGACAAAACACACATCATACCCGAGGGAGGACTAAAAAGTCCAACAATCCGTGACATGGCGCGGCGTGAAAAAACAAGATATGGCTTTTTACAGTATTATTAAAAAACCGGCGTGTCTGACTTTTGCACAGAACCAGTAATCATTTACTTATATTTGAGGTCTTTGATATGAAAAGTAAATTTATTTGTTTATTTTTAATTGTTGTGCCTATTAAATACATTTTGATTTCGTTTCGTTTCGTAAACCAAAATCTCAATTACTCCTAACAATGTTGCATTTCGCTTTGTGAAATGTACAGCGCGTTTTTGTTATTGTGTGACCATAAACAAAGTTCAAGGCCATATGCTGGATGTTGCATTCCATGAACCTTAGAGTGCTAAGTGATGACTTATAAGAAGTCATTCTCTGAATTTTTCCTGGTGTCGGTTAATACTTGCAGCTACCCGTAAGATGCCGGACCGTGTCGCTAGTATTAAATGAAGACTTCGCAATAGCAACATAATATTTCTCAAAATGAGAAATTTAACTGAGGTGCGAGGAAGTCTTTCCTGTAGGTATTTGTCTGCAGCAGAGCCTTGCATGGAAGTGAAATGTGAACTATAAATAGTTCAGAGAAAAAGAGAAGATAATATTTTTAACTGTGGTGCTACAGCAGAGGATTACCAAAGTTTTACTACAGTGTGCAGGTTCAAATGGGTCTACGCAGCAGTAGTTCTGCAGAGATAACGATGCTTGTATATTAGCGTGAAGGTCTGCATCAAAGCTGTCGTCAGTGTATATAAAATATTAAAAATTTACAGCATAAAATAGCTAAAATACCGGCGTTGCCCAGGTATTAATTTTTACCAACATATCTTTTGTTTTTGCTCGTGTCTCTGTCCATATCATCCCCTATCCTCTCTCTGTCCTTTTTTCCCTCCTTCTCCTTTTATCTACGTTAATGTTTTATATATAGACAGATATTTGTTTCCCTCCGCCAACTTCTCTGTGATTTTCGGGACCTACTGCCTCCGTACGCTGGGTTACGGAATATGGAAATCATTTCCACGAAAAATTGCATGTATCTGCCAATATACATGGTGATGGGTCAGACGGTGCGAAGATTGTTGAAAGGTGCCCTCTGCCATGGATCGTACGGGGACTTGCAGAATGTAAAAACTTATCTTTTTTGGTGATCGGTTAAACACAGTGTTAAAGGCTAATAATTACAAGCATACCAACTTTATTTGTATATACACTGAAGAG
Organism: Locusta migratoria; assembly: GCA_026315105.1. Classification (NCBI taxonomy): domain Eukaryota; kingdom Metazoa; phylum Arthropoda; class Insecta; order Orthoptera; family Acrididae; genus Locusta; species Locusta migratoria. The sequence goes on along the minus strand of CM048755.1, from coordinate 25,872,480 downwards.
CCAAAGAAAATGGTATGGGCATGTATAAGCAAACAGAGGGATATGTAAACAAAATAACGTTCAAATGTTTGTATAGCTTATGGGACTTAACTACGGAGTCATCCGTCCCTAAACTTACAAACTACTTATGAACTAACTTACACTAAGACGGCACAAACATCCATGCCCGAGGGAGGATTCGTACCCCCGACCGCAGCGGCCGTGCAGACCGTGACTGGCACGCCGCAGACCGCTCGGCCGACGATATGAAAACAATCAGAGGACGGCGCTGCGGTCGCCAACGCCTGTTTATGAAGTCCTGTGAAGTTGGCACCCCTTTTTTGGAAAATGTTAATTTTTTTCAGAGTTCTAGACAGATATGCAATAGTTCTGGAGTTCTCTGTACAAAATTTGAATAGTTCTGCAAAATTTCGCTGAAAAAATACAAAATATTACCACAAAATTTAGTTTTTTCAAAATAATTTTTTGCCTGTTAGTACAAACATAGTTCTGATCACAGTTCTAAATAGTTCTCAAAGAGTTCTACAGGAAATCCCAATGACATTTTTCTGTGCAGATTATACTTCATGAGATAATTGCAATAATGGGGAATCCATTTATACGCTACTGTGAAGTTGGCACCCCTTTTCTCAAAAATGTGCATTTTTGTCAGAGTTCTAGGCAGATATGCAATAGTTCTGGAGTTCTCTGTACAAAATTTAAATAGTTCTGCACAAATTCGCGAAAAAATTACAAAAAATTATAACAAATTTCAGTTTTTTTCCAAATAATTACTTGCCTACAAGCGTAAACATAGTTCTGATGACAACTATAAATAGCTCTCAAAGAGTTCTGCAGAAAATCCTAATGATATTTTTTCCCCAGATAATAGTTCATGAGCTAATTGCGTAAATGAGGGACATAAACTACACAAAATTGTGACAGAGTCGTGTGAAGTTGGCACCCCTTTTTTCAAGAATGTAATTTTTTTCAGAGTTCTAGACAGATATGCAATAGTTCTAGAGTTCTCTGTACAAAATTTAAATAGTTCTGCAGAATTTCGTGAAATATCGCAATTCTGAATAGTGGGAGAGCTGTGAAGTTGGCACCCCCGTTTTTCAAATATGTAAATTTTTTTCAGAGTTCTAGGCAGATATGCAATAGTTCTGGAGTTCTCTGTACAAAATTTAAATAGTTCTGCAGAATTTCGCCGAAAAAATAGTAAAAATTACCACAAACTTGAGTTTTTTAGTTTTTTTTTTTAAATAAATATTTTCCTATTAGCACAAACATAGTTCTGATCACAGTTCTAAATAGCTCTCAAAGAGTTCTACAGGAAATCCTAATAACATTTTTCTGTGCAGTTTATACTTTATCAGATAAATGCAGTAATGTGGAATTCATTTTCACATTACTGTAAATTGGCACCTTTTTTTCGAGAAATACACATTGTTTTTTGAGGTTCTGTGTTAATATACTATAGTAGTAGAGTTCATGTGAATATTTCTATGTAATTGCCCGAAAAAAAATTATGTTCACAATTTTGAATATCTGATAAGCTGTCTTATTTGTGCCCCTTATTCGAGAAATATATTTTTTTCTTAGGCCTTGACAGATATTCTATGCGCTGCACATCCAATTTGTTGTTTTTACGTCTGAGTGATCACTGCTTATCGTAAACAAGAACTATTGCACATGTCCCTAGAACTCTGGATAAAAGTCTAATTTAAAAAAAAAAAAAAAAAAAAAAAAAAAAAAAGGTGCAAATTCCACAGTATGCATGTAAATGGATACTCCATTATTGTAATTATCTCATAAAGTATAATCTGCACAGAAAAATGCTATTAGAATTTCCTGTAGAACTCTTTGATAGCTATTTAGAACTGTGATCAGAACTATGTTTGCGCTAATAGGCAAATAATTATTTAAAAAAACTCAAGTTTGTGGTAATTTTTACTATTTTTTCGGCGAAATTCTACAGAACTATTTAAATTTTGTACAGAGAACTCCAGAACTATTGCATATCTGCCTAGAACTCTGAAAAAAATTAACATTTTTGAAAAAAGGGGTGCCAACTTCACACGACTCTGTCACAATTTTGTGTAGTTTATGTCCCTCATTTACGCAATTAGCTCATGAACTATTATCTGGACAAAAAAGTATCATTAGGACTTTCTGCAAAACTCTTTGAGAGCTAATTAGAGTTGTGATCAGAACTATGTTTACGCTTGTAGGCAAATAATTATTTGGAAAAAAACTGAAATTTGTTATAATTTTTTTATAATTTTTTCGCGAATTTGTACAGAACTATTTAAATTTTGCACAGAGAACTCCAGAACAATAGCATATCTGCCTAGAACTCTGAAAAAAATGCACATTTTTGAGAAAAGGGGTGCCAACTTCACAGTAGCGTGTAAATGGATTCCCCATTATTGCAATTATCTCATGAAGTATAATCTGCACAGGAAAATGTCATTAGGATTTCCTGTAGAACTCTTTGAGAGCTATTTAGAACTGTGATCAGAACTATGTTTGTACTAAAAGGCAAAAAATTATTTTGAAAAAACTAAATTTTGTGGTAATGATTTGTATTTTTTCGGCGAAATTTTGCAGAACTATTTAAATTTTGTACAGAGAACTCCAGAACTATTGCATATCTGTCTAGAACTCTGAAAAAAATGTACATTTCCTAAAAAAGGGGTGCCAACTTCACAGGACTCCTGTTTAAGATGACAGGTGTCTGGCGCAGGCGTTACATCGCTTACTGCTGGCAGCTTCTCTCGGGATTGGAACACTTGCAACCGCTCTAACGTGCTATGCAGCGGAGCGCGCGGGTGCTTCCCGTCGGAGTTTCGAGTCCTCCCTCGGGCATGGATATATATATATGTGTGTGTGTGTGTGTGTGTGTGTGTGTGTGTGTGTGTGTGTGTGTGTGTTGTACTCAGATTAGTTGAAGTGGTTTTTAAGCCTAGGGGCTGATAACCAAAGTAGTGAAGTCCCGTAGATTTACAAACATTTGACACTTGCACGGAGCGCGCGACTAACCGGCTTTTGGCAGGTACCGGCGCACTGTCAAGTTTAGCAGTTCAGCACAGCCGATCCTGCGAGCTGGCTGGCGCCAAACCACGGCAGTAAGCCACCGTGTGTCGGTTCAAGGTGGCACACGGACGCCTTTCGTCCTAAATTTATTTTTAAGATTGTTGTAGTAATGTAAACTGACAATTAAATTCAACATTACGAGAACTGACAATGAAATTCCTAATCCCTTCTAATATTTTGAAGATGCAAAGATCGGAGAACAGCCAAGTACGAAAATGACATTTATTGCGACTTTAATAATTGTCGTTTGAAGACTAAATTTAAATAGACAAAATTATATTTCATTACTATTTTATTTAAACATTAAACATAAAAATACAGAATGACAATGAATATTTTCCTCTTCTCTGTAGGATTATGGCCTGATACCACTTTTCCACTAATGCTAATTCGAAGGCAAGCTCGTAAGTTGAAATTTGTCAGTGAAAATAAAATGTTTGTAAATCTATGGGACTTAATTGCTGTGATTATCAGTCCCTAGCCTTACCAACTATAGCTGGAGTCATATAAGAAGGCGCTTCCGCCAATACAGGTGGGGCGATATGAGACGCGTGGAGGGGAGGAGCTACGCCCGAGCGCCAACGTTTGCGCCTGCGGGAGAAACATTGCGTAACTCGAGGCCAGCCACGCGCCTACAGAGTGAACATTATTGGCTGTCATTGCGGTAATGGAGGGGGCCGCGCAGATCAGCTGAAAACTAGGCCGCCTTTGTAGGTGACGCCGACTATACTTCACCCTTTCATTCCCATGTTATGAATTCAGCTTGGAAAAATCAAAATTCGGTGTTTTCTGTATTAATACAGTGCACTAAACATCAAAATATTTTTTTAATAATTTTTGACCGAACTATTGATTTGGGGCGGGGGGGAGGGAATACCCTGTCTACTACCTACACTGTCTTGGACTGCATGCAAGCGTCAACACTTTTCCTCTCCAGGCAAGTATTACTACGCGCTAGTGTCACAAACTCGATTCTCACTATATAAGTGAGTTTGAACGTGATGTTATAGTCGGCGCACGAGAGATGCCATACGTAATCTCTGAGGTAGCAATGAGGTGGGGAATTTTCTCGTATCAGCATTTCAAGAGTACAACTTGAATATCGCCAGTCTGGTAAAAGATCAAATCTCCAACATCGATGTGGCCGGGAAAAGATCCTTTAAGAACGACGACTGAAGAGAATCAATCAACGTGACAGAAATGCAACTTTTCCGAAAATTTCTGCAGATTTCAGTGCTGGGCTATCAGCAAGTGTCAGCGTGCGAACCATTCAACGAATACAATTCCTAATGACTTGGGACATACGCTGCTGTCGCTTTCTTTCGTTAAAGATTTTATTGAGACTGACAAACCTAGCCTATTCACCCCTTTTCTGAAAAGAAAAAGAAGAAAAAACCTTGTACAGGTCGTATGCTGCTTTTAAAGAATGTAAAAAGGAGATCCAGTGATGGGAAGATTGCTTATCGAAACCGGTAATCTCGAATAAATGACGAGTATAGCGATATTTGCTACGCAATGTTTTCCTTCTAACAAAATTTAAGGACGCCACTCGCTCCAGTATGAGGACATATAAGATTAAAAAACATTGAGAAAAGTCTACAAGCCTGTCTTGCAACCGTCCTAATTATAACGTCTCTTTCACGTTCTTTGCTTCTTATAACTGCTCTTTGGTTGTCATAAGTTGTATATAACTTTTCGTTCCCTGTATTTTACCCCTGATGCCTTCAAAATTTGAAATGGTGTATTGTAGTCATCAATGTTGAAAGTCTTTTTCCAAATATACGAAAGATATTAATGTTAGTTTTCCTTTCCTTACTTCTAAAATGAACCTTAGGGTCAGTACCGCTTCGAGTATTCTTACATTTCTAGTAAGTACGAACTCATCTCCTCTGAGATCGCATTCTGTTAACTGTTATTTGTTTTTTTTTTGTTTCTTGAAAACTAAGACTATTCACCATATGAGATGTAAATAATGTTGAGTGAGTTTGGGGTAGCGCCTGACACGGGATCTGGCAGCGTGACGGAGCGCCAGCGCAGGTAGAGCCCCTGTCTACTCGCCTCCCAGCTGACACCAGCGCGCCTCAGTGATACCGGATCACGTCCCGAGGAATCCCGGCTCTAATCACAGGGCTAACGTTTTTATAATGCCGTGTTTCGCGGCTTATTAGTATCTGCTTATCATCAAATATTATCTCGTACAGTGGCCAGGATCCTTCACTGCGCTATTGTGATAGGGTTCTCCTGAAAAGACTGCTACCTTCCGTTCGGTACAACAGGGTTCTGGTCCACAAATGAGAGCAACATCTGACACCGTTTTTTTTATATACATAACTGTTATAGTAAAATGCCGAGAAGGACATTTCTGTAAGGTTTATAACCTTGTGAAATACTGGATTATCAGTCCCCAAATTCAGTTGTAGGAAAAAAAAAAAAAAAAAAAAAAAAAAAAACCGTGTTCGTCCTAAGTAATGGTAATGTTCATTTTCTTATGTACGAATAATAATGTTCTTTACCAGACGTATAAGACAGTTATCGGCGCTCAGGTTAATGCTGTGTTATTTGACTTCCATAAGGGGATAGATTAGCTCCGTACTGACATTTAATTGGCACTGTGAATATATATTTTCTCTAATTCGGCCGTCAGAAGTTATTTTCCCACCCAAATAACAGAACTCATTTACTATCCTTTCAAGAATCGGCATACTTTCAGTGTACTATTGCTCTTCCAGATCATTTTCTGTCTTAGACACAATTTCAATGTCATCGGTAGGAAGCAAATTTTTATTTTTCCTTTCTGAACTTTAATTCAGTCTGCAAATGTCTCCTTGCTTTCCTTCACAGTTCGCTCAATGTACAGACGGAATAACATTGGGGAAAGGCTACAACTCTGTCTTACTCCCTTCCCTACCAACGCTTCCCTTTCATGCACTTTAACTGTTACAACGTCGGACCCGGTGGTCTTGGAATAAAGCGCTCGACTGTGAAACCGAAGGGTTTCGGGTTCTAAACCCAGTCGGAGTCGGATTTTTTCAGTCTGAGCTTTAAATCATTCTTTATCTCTCAGCTAGAGGAGTCGCCAGAAACGACATATGGTTAGGAGTCCACGTTAAGCTGTAGGTCCCCTTTCCCCGGTTGGATAACTGGGGTAAGCTAGGGACACGCAAAGTCGCCGAAGTGGCGTCCAATTAAAAAACTTCCAACAGGCCAATGAGCAACACGAAATTATTATACTCCTGTCTGGTTTCTTTACTTGTTATATATAACTTCTCGTTCCGTGTATTTCATCCCTGCTACGTTCAGAATCATTATTACCAAGTTCAATTATACATGCTCAAGTTGTATTCCAAAACACACATTTGTCAGAAACTAGATACAAATAACTGTGTATCGCTGTACGCGCAGGCGATACATGACATTAAGCGGACACAGGAAGCGCGTGCATTTATACAAAAATGTTTCTAGCTTCTTCTGAGAAATTTGTCTACGGAATACCACTTCATCAGATGTGATGGAGTGTGCTATTAACGACTGCTATTAGTCAAATAAAGAAATGAGAAATAAAATTTTGAGGGTTGTGAGATTTCGAAAAAATGATTTTTTTCGACAAATATGGACACAGGGTTACAAAAACCATAGAAATTTTAACTGAAGTTTTTAAATCTGTTTTGTTTAAGTCTGTCACTCATTTAACGGTATTCATTCAGAAACATTCAACAACTTTTTTGTACATTGTACCATTTATTTATTTATTTAGCCCGAAAAGACTGACGGTCCGTCCTCACAACTTAAATATGCCAGTACCTCGCGTCCTACTTTCCAAATTTCACAGAAGTTCTCCTGCGAACCTTGCAGGAATAGCACTCCTGGAAGAAAGGGCATGGTAAAGACATGGCTTAGTCACAGCTTAAGGGATGTTACCAGAATGAAACTTTCACTTCGCAGCGGAGTGTGCGCTTATGAAACTCCCTGGCAGATTACAATTGTGTGCCGTAACCGGGATTCGAACTCGGGAATTTCTTCCAGGAGTGCTGTTCCTGCAGGGTTCGCAGGACAACATTTGTGAAGGTTGGAAAGAAAGAGACGAGGAACTGGCAGAAGTAATGTTATGACGGCGGACTGTGAAGCGTGCCGGGATAGCTCAGACGGTAGAGCCCTTGCCCGCGAAAGACAAAGGTCTCAGGTTCGAATCCCGGTTCCGGCACATAATTTTAATCTGCCAGGAAGTTTCGTATCCGCCGCAGAATGAAAGATTCATTCAGATTTTGTCATCATTATCATCATCATTAGAGACTGATTATGCTTTTCAGCGTTCAGTCTGGAGCATAGTACCTCTAATAAAATTCCTTCATGATCCCCTATTCAATGCTAACATTGATGCCTCGTCTGATGTTATGCCTTTAATTCAAAATCATTCTTCACCGAATCTAAGTACTTTCTTCTTGGTCTACCTCTACTCCTCTTACCCTCCGCTGCCGAGATCATGAGTCTCTTAGGTAACCTTGCTTCTCCCATGCGTGTAACATGATCCCACCATCTCAGTCTGTTCGCTCTAATTGCTTCATCTATGGTGTTCATTCCCAGTTTTTCTTTGATTTCCTCATTATGGACACCCTCCTTCCATTGTTCCCATCTATTAGTACCTGCAATCATTCTTGCTACTTTCATATCTGTAAACTCTACCTTATGAATAAGGTAACCTGTACCAAAAATGTTTGTTAAGCTTATGGGACTTAACTACGGGGTCATCAGTCCCTAAACTTACAAACTACTTACGAACTACCTTATACTGAGGACGGCACAAATTTCCATGCCCGAGGGGGGATTCGAACCCCCGACCGTAGTGGCCGTGCAGACCGTGACTGGAGCGCCTCAGTCCCCTCGGCCACCGCGGCCGGCTAACTTGTATCCACCCAACTTTCACTCCCATACAACAAAGTTGATCGAAAGATAGAGCGGTGCTCTGCTAACTTAGTCTTGGTACTTACTTCCTTCTTGCAGAAGAGAGTAGATCTTAGCTGAGCACTCACTGCATTACCTTTGCTGCATCTCGATTCCAGTTCTTTCACTATGTGTGAGAAAATACATCCCAGGTACTTGAAACTGTCTACCTGTTCTAACTTTGTTCCTCCTATTTGGCACTCAATCCGTTTATATTTCTTTCCCACAGACATTACTTTTGTTTTGAAGATGCTGATCTTCATATCGTAATCCTTGCACCTCTGATCGAGCTCTGAAATATTAGTTTGCAACCGTTCAATCGAATCGGCCATTACAACTAAGTCATCCGCATATGCGAGACTGCTTATTTTGTTTTCACCTATTTTAATCCCGCCCTACCAGTCTACTGTTTTCAACATATGATGCATGAATACGATTAACAACAGTGGTGACAGGTTACAGCCTTGTCTTACCCCTGAAACTACCCTGATCCATGAGCTTAATTTGCCATCTACTCTAACTGCTGCCTGACAGTCTACGTAAAGCCCTTTAATTGCCTGCAGAAGTTTGCCTCCTATACCATAATCTTGTAGAACTGGCAGTAGCTTTCTCCTAGGAACACGGTCATAAGCCTTTTCCAGATCTATGAAACATAGATACAATTCCCTGTTCCACACATATTTTATCTACAACGCTAATTAAAGAGATACCTCTATAGTTGTTACAATCTTTTCGATTTCCATGTTTGAAAATTGGTGTGATTACCGCTTTCGTCCAGTCAGACGGAACCTGTCCCGACTCCCACGCCTTCTCAATTATTCTGTGTCAGATTTTGCGTGTTTGAAAATTATGGGTGCATTCTGGTTCGCCGCAGGCGGGGGGAGCGGCATCACAGCGACTGCAAGGCACGAATCAAGGCTTAACGGTGTATGTTTTTACTGAGTACAACCATAAATCACAGTTGCTGCGTGTCCAAGACACTGTAACCTGTTTGCCCTACGTTAATGACATTCTGTAACCCCTATTTATACACTTTCCTCACGACTCATCAAACGCCCTTCTTCAGCGAGACAATGCAAGACCACATGTTGCCGCACGAATACGTGCTTTCTTGGTGTCACACGATGCCAGTCTTTTGTCCTGGTCTGCCAGATCGTCAACCATGAAACCAACCAAAAATGTGAGGGATATGGTGAAACAACGGGCGGAGCTCTGTGACCCAGTACCAACCATCACAGATGGACTTTACAGCCTCGTGGCCGCAGCCTGGATGGCTGTGCCACAGGATGACATTCGCGCATTATGCGCTTCGAGGCCATCGAAAGAGAAGTTATCAGGAGCCATGGCGGTGCCTATGCCTACTACACAACATGATACCTGTTGAATCGAGGTGACTCGAGTGTTAATCATTTCTTCAAAACATACTGATCAATATATCCAGTAAATACACTGGTCCAAACCATTAGAGGATCAATTGAATTATTTACGTTCTGAAGTACTGTTAACCGCAGGATAAACTAAAATATTTCGACGTATTTCTGTCGGTTCTACGGAATGGAGACAACATTATGGCAACCGAGATAGGGGTAGGGGGTTGGGGTTGACTTGTGTCTCCACCATTCCCTTCTTCCAGGAGTGCTAGTTTTGCAAGGTTTCGCAGAACTTCTGTGAAGTTTTGAAAGTAGGAGGCGAGGTACTGGCAGAAGTACAGTTGTGAGGACAGACCGTGAGTCGTGCCGGGATAGCTCAGTGGTAGAGCGTGGTAGTAAAGTTGTGAGAAGGGACTGTGAAGCGTGCAGGATAGCTCAGACGGCAGAAAGCTTGCTCGCAAAAGGCAAAGGTCCCAGGTTCGAATCCCGCTTGCGGCACACCATTTTAATCTGCCAGGAAGTTTCAAACAAAACCTGAATTATTTCAAAAACACTATCTGATGTCATTTCTATGGACAGTAACGCGGTTCCCTGACTATTAGTTAAGGTACGCGGAGAACTGGATGACGCGCATGTAGCCGATGCGAAAATAAACGGAGACGGACTGTCATAGTGTACGACGTGTTACACTGTTGCACCAGAGCCTAGGAGGACTCAGATCTGACCAGCAATACCTTTAGGATCAATGATCGATGCTCTCGGATCATGGTTTGCGTGTGCGACCTGACCCATCATGTCGCGTTGTACGGCCTTCAAAAAATGTTCAAATGTTTGTAAATCTATCGGACCAAACTGCGTGGTCATCAGTCCGTAGCTTACAAACTACTTAAACCTTGGTAAACTAACCTACGGACAAACACACACACCCAGGGAGGACTCGAACCTCCGACGGCGAGTAACCGCGCGCTCCGCAGCGAGGCGCCTTAGACCGCTCGACTACGCCACCGCGGTTGTACGGCCTTCAACTAACCAATCTGCACACAGCCGTTGAAATGCCAAAACAATTCGTCCCACGCGAGCAGCAGTTTTCAGAATCGTTGCACCCCATTCTGCCATACCAACAATGCGCTCTCTTTAAAACTTACTGATTTGACGGTACAGTTCGGGCATACGTCTGAGAGGCTTCCTGCACGTTTGTTAGAGCCCCACTGATCCATTACCTTCGGCTTCTTCCGCCAACAAAAGCCGCAAGCACACTTTGAATGGAGTAGTGTTGCGCCGCGCTATCGATGTCACTTAGAAACCGCGGGCCGACTTCATTCGAATGCTAAACATTTATGCAGTACATACTAACGTACATGCCCTGTGAATATTAACTGTCTATATCTAATCTTTCTAGGTTTTCTGTTGTTTTCATTTCTTTAAATAGTGTATAATGGCATGATTTCTTGTTGAAAACTCTACCTGAAGGGATGCTGAGGGAAAGAGTCGCAGAGGAATACGTAGATATGACTGCTTAAGATAGGCCGTCGACGAGATGGCCGCAGCAGTTTTACTGCAATCGAGAGGCTAGCAGGCAGACCACAGGAATAGCAAGCTGTATGAAACCAACACTCATACAGCCGAAACGAAACCTTCCCACCACCGGAATATACTAAAACCTCAGTCAGATTTACTGCCCGACTTTCTTCTGTAGTTAGCCGTCATTATAGGACAGTAATCATCCGCGAGATGTCTAATATCAGAACAAGGTTTTTATTAAAGATGTCAACACTTTATATTTATGTTCTACAAATTTGTTGTTGGCCTAAGAAATCGAAAGCCAGTTCTTACCAAAACAATAAACAGATTTGTGGAACATAAATACAAAGTGTTGAAGTTTTTAATACGTCTGTGTTCCTCCAAGTGCCGACGGTTTTTATTGATTAGATTTAAAATATAGGCTAGATATTTCCACCCAATAAACTTGGAATGCGCAAACTGAGGTGTGAATATTTTCCAAATTTCTATTTATACCATCTAATCAAACGTATCTGAACGCCCCTAAGTTAAATACAGTGTTCACTGTCTGTGTTTATTGATGGAATCAATGCAAATGCCTAAACTGAAGGACATTGCGGCGACTACACATATCAATTACAATAAATGAATTCGCAATTGTGAATATGAATCAGTATCAGTTTTAGGATTTAATAGTGATGTATGAAAATTTGTGCTGGAACTGGACTCCATCCCGGATTTCCGACTTCGCGAACGATCGCTTTAATCTTTACGCTATCCGGGCTTGCCTTCTGGACCATCCGCGTACGTTTCACTCTGTAGATACGGCACAGGAAGATATCTTCATCTCAGTTGTCGCAAGCCTTGCTTTGGCTCATTTGAATACGTTGTACAGTGTCCGTGTTTATCGATAGAAGTAAATAATTTCACTTGAAACCTCTAGTTGTCGCTGTGTTCGTTCCTTCAGAAATGCATGAATGTCTGAAGGATACTTGCACTGCTTCCGTCAATAAACACTGACACTACACATCGTATTTTAGTGAGCCATAGCAAGGCTTGCGACAATTGTAGTAAACGTCATTCCTTGTGCCGGACCTACATAGCAAAATGTACCAGCACTCATGGTCAGTAGAGAATGTTTGCCATATGGATGTTTGGGTCGGTCTGGGGACCCTGCGCGGATACATAATGGTTAACGCGATCGCTCGCAAAAAGTGGCAAATCCGGATTCGAGTCTCGGTCCGGTAGGAACTTTCAAATGTCACCATTAATTCGAACAGCAAATCCCGATTCATATTAGCAATTGCGAATATATTTCTTGTACACGTAGGCTGCAATCAATAGGCAGGCTCGATTTGTCTCTGTATATCGACAACAGGTGCACTCTGTCTATCATGAAGTGTATGCCTACCCCGTGCTTCCAAAGACTCGCCTTCTTGTTCCACAAACACAAAAAGCAAAACTGAAATAATGTTAGATTGACATCATTTTCTTGTAATTGACAAGAACTTATTATTGAAACATCGCAGTGATATTGTAACAGTAATTAAATTTCTACAGCCGTCATTGGAAAGTAGTAGCAATTCACACATGTCGGCCGATTTACACTTCGAATTGTGTCTAATCATAGACCTAAATAGTCCAATATGAGCAAAATCTCGCTAATGTTTTCATCATATGTCTTCTAATAGTTTGAAATTGTCTGAAAAACAATGAAATGTGTTGATCTTCGAAAACTACATTTCTACTTTTAGCCTCCTTGATTTCAAATGCAATTTATTCCGTTTCAGATGTTAACAAAAAGAAATCCTGAAAATAAAACATTTGAAATGTACTCACGCTCACAGTGCAGAGGATATAATATTTAACAGCTGTTACGTCAAAAGCCATTCAAAGGTTTTTTTCTGTCTTTTTTCAGTCCAAGACTTGTTCGGGGTGTGGCAACTAGGGCCACCAACGTTCACAATTCATTGAAACGAAGATCACACGGGTTCCGGTGGGAGAAGCTGCACCAACACCCCCGACATTTCCTATGGTTCTTACCTGTGCAGCCGCATTCGAAAGGATTTTCCGTCGCATGATAGTATCAAATGATGGATGATCCCACAGGAGAGGTGACACAAGTTGATGAAAATGCGACCAAGATGCCAGTCGAGAAAACCTCTACTGAGCAACCACACCATGTGACCGAAGTCGCCACTACGGAGACGTCTATGGGAATCGATCGGCTGGTGCCACCGACGACCGCTTTTGTTCCCAACACTCCAGACGACGAGGCCTCCACATAGCATGCGGACACGGATCTACGACAACGCAAGCAGAGATCCCCAAAACGACGAAGGAAACGGCGTCGCACACCATCGGATAATAGTTTACTTCGTATAAAAGGACCGTGAAAAGGGCAGGTGATAAGGATGCCACAATTGAGAGTACTGGGGTATCTGACGACGACCATCATCGCAACGCTGAACGCGATGGCCCCCGCCACACAAGCGCCACCATCACCAACGTCCCTTATCCCATAACTTGGCATAGCAAAGGAAAATATGGCGATATCAACTGTGGCTGAAAAGATCCAGACACAGGGCCTGTATTGGACAAACGAGCTTGACGATATCGAAGAAATCCAGCCTCCACTAACCGTGGGCACCACGGTTAAGGTGACACCACCCGTGGAGTCCAATCATAACTGAAGTTTCCGCTTCACTGACACCACCGAAGGAGATCGCACGAGCAACGAGAATCTACGTCTAATATGCACGTCCAACAAGGCGTTGGACGCCAAAAAGCCCTCCTTATCGCATCCATCAACGCCAGTAACGTAAGGTCGCAGATCAAAACTACCCTCCTCAACGATATGCTGCGTTCAGCAGATACAGATACCGCACTTTTACAGGAAGTATATATCGACGAATTCCCGCCCTTCTATCGTTATGTCAGCTTAATATCATCAGCTTCAGAATTTGGTAGTGGAGTAGCGATACCCCTCAAGGAATGTATTCTAGCGGAGGATGTCATCTACCTACCATCAGCACGAGGAATGGCTATAACAGTACTTGGAGTGCGCTGTATCAACATCTACGCACTGTTAGACATGGATAAACGAAGAGAACGATCCCACTTCTTTGCGAAAGAAATAGCCCCGCGCTTTCTAGGACGGCCGCTCAATGGATCCATGGCGGCGACTTCGATTGTGTGCTGTTGCCGAAGGACCAGTTTCCAGACTGAAACCCGTGCCCAGATACAAGAACTTCAGATGGTAGATACGTTGGAATATATACATGAAGATCGAACGGGGTACATTACGTAACCAGCCATTCCGACAGCCGCATAGATCGCGTCTATGTTAGTCGAAGCCGCCAATGTAACATCCATGACGCAGAACTATGGCCAGCGGCTAGGTTTATATCTGCCTGATCGGCCTCCAAAGGCAATAAGTGTGAAGTGTAGCGAGACCATGGTATATGAAAGATGAAGGTGGCCCATCTTAAAGCTCCGGAATGCCATCAAACTATCGAAGTAGTTTGGCGAGACTGTGTAATGCGACGACGGATCGGCCCAACGACATTACGATGGTTGTTGGAATGTACAAACCGGCGTTCATTCATTGCGTTGGGACGCGAACGATCACAGTGGAAATGGTAGACTTTAAACTTTTATTTCACGATGTTAAGGGAAGCATGCATCAGGCCCCTTCACGAGACCGACAAATGATGGTTCAACAAGTTAAGTCTACAATCATGGCTATTATGCGTTCTCATCTGGAAGGTGCAGCGGTCAGCTCGAGGACACTGGACATTTCGCGGGCGGATATACATTGATGCACCATGTTACGCATGAACATAGGTGGCGCCGCAGAGGCTTAATACATATCAATTACACAGAAGATGACAGCCATCTCACGATACAAAATGACATAGTAAATTCTTTCCTTGATTATTACACCCGATTATATAACGAAGAAGAATAGAGCGGACGGCCCTCCGTGAAGTCACTAACACGCAATTCGGGTCGCTCGATCAAGAGGCGGAGGCGATACTGGTGGACGAAATTACTGAGGACGAAGTGGTCGAAGCCATAGGCAAGAAAGAAAGAACACATAGATAATGTCGTGGGAAGGGCGAACGAGAGACTGCGTTTTATTGGCAGAACCCTTAAAAGATGCAACAGAACTACTAAAGAAACTGCATACACTACGCTTGTCCGTCCTCTTTTGGAATATTGCTGCCCAGTGTGGGATCCTTATCAGTTGGGTTTGACGGAGGACATCGAAAGAGTTCAAAGAAGGGCAGTTCGTTTTGTATTGTCACAATACAGGTGAGACAGCGTCACGGAAATGATACAGGATCTGGGATGGGAATCATTACAATAACGGCGCTTATCGCTGTGGCGTGGGCTATTTACGAAATTCCAATCACCAATATTCTCGTCCGAATGCAAAAATATATTGTTGACTCCCACTTACATAGGTAGGAAAATCATCAGCATAAAATACGAGAAATCAGAGCTCGAACGGAGAGATTCAGGTGTTCTTTCTTCCCGCGCGCTATTCGAGAATGGAATGGGAGATAATAGTATAAAGTTGGTTCGATGAACCCTCTGCCAGGCACTTCAATGTGATTTGCAGAGTATCCCATGTAGCTGTAGATGTAGAAGAAAGCTCTCAATAAGTCGCCAGGGCCTGACAGAATACCTTTGGAATTTTATCGGGCTTTCCAACATTTCATTGCTCCAACATGTGATTGCTGTTGGACAGAAATTTGTCACGAACTCATGTCTGCCGGCCGCGGTGCCCGCGGGGACTGAGGCGCTCCAGTCACGGTCTGCACGGCCACTACGGTCGGGGGTTCGAATTCCCCCTCGGGCATGGATATTTGTGCCGTCCTTAGTATAAGGTAGTTCGTAAGTAGTTTGTAAGTTTAGGGACTGATGACCCCGTAGTTAAGTCCCATAAGCTTAACAAACATTAGAACATTTGAACTCATGTCTACCGTAGTGTCACTTCCGCCAGCCTTTGTAGAGGTTCTGATCATCCCAATACCTAAAACATCACGTAGCACAGGACTCAGAGAATACCGCCCGCTAGCACAGCTTAACAGTGATTTTAAAATGTTCACTAGACCGATGCGGCACGAATTAGAAAAGTACTGCATTGCGTGGTGGTGTCTCGGCGGCGACAACAGCATCCGACTGTACTTACTGAATACCGTGATTCTATCGCACTGGCGAAAGCATGTCGTCAACGTGGAGCTCTGATTTCCGTAGATTTCGATCGACTCTTCTACAGGATCAGCCACAACTACCTTAAGTAACTGATAACGCCAATTAATTTTCCGCAGCCCTACATAAGCATAGTGATGCGATTACTACATGAGACCACCTCTAAAGTTCTTGTTAATAGATGATTAGTTGGGCCCCTTACAATTACGAGTCGACAAGGATGTCCTTTGTCCACGATCCTCTGTAGCTCTTGAACCACTTTTCAACAGCCTCCGCCAACGTCTGACAGGAATTACAATGCGTGGTTATACATTTCAGTGCAAAGCACATGCCGACGACCTTTTATTTGTGGTGAGGAAGGGCAACGACTTTGACGCTCCTTTAGACCGACGAATCGATACGGTGCCGCTACGGGTAGTCGTTTGAATGTGGGCAAATCTTTCAGCATGAATATTCCTACAGGTCTACCTGCTGACTGCGTTGCATCGTATGGTGCAGTATCAGGTGTCTGGAAATCGTCTTCACGAATGATGTAGCCGCGCGGGACTAGCCGAGCGGTCTGAA
The DNA here is from genome assembly GCA_026315105.1 of Locusta migratoria. NCBI lineage: Eukaryota > Metazoa > Arthropoda > Insecta > Orthoptera > Acrididae > Locusta > Locusta migratoria. Next base: position 25,855,810 of record CM048755.1, on the reverse strand, counting down.
GCGTCACGTTGCAGATCGCGCGGCCTCCCGCGTCGGAGGTTCGAATCCTCCATCGGGCATGGATATTTGTGTTGTCTTTAGTATAAATTAGTTTATAAAATTTTTGTAAGTAAGCTTTACAAACATTTGAACGAATGATGTACGACACACGGCGCCGCTAAACTTCAAGACGTTGCTCATAGCCATACGAAATGGTGTCAGAGCGAACTCACTGCGAGCGTCAAATATGATTCAACGTGCGCTTATATAAATGCGTACTTGGCGTCTCGCATCCCGCATTACGCACAGATTCTACCGATGCCCAAGATGATCGCCCGACGCACACTGGGAGCATTTGGATACTTCGTCAGCAAGAAAAGGCCTCTTCAAGATCCGATATGAGGCTCTGACACTACCAACTGGTAGAGGTGGCCTCGGGCTTGTTCACTTTTACGATCGAAATGTGGCGCCCTATATCAACGCGACATTGAAAACATGGAGAAGACAATACCAGAGTCTGTCAGGACTCTCGATAGACGAACTGGCATCAGCTTCTCGAGAAGCAACGGTGATGGTACAGAACATTTCTCGACGATTTCAACATATCAGAGATTTTTTCCCTTGAATATAGTTATGACAGAACTACCTGACAAAAGTACTCCGATAGCGTGCGACATTTACCGGATACTTACGAGCAGGCGCCCCGCCAACCCTGTCGAAACATGGCACCCCACGATCTACTGTCTGGTGGTATGGCAGACAATTCATAATGCCACACTTGACTCGGAAACACGAACAACATGGTACCTGATATTTAACGGTAAATGAGTCAATGGATCCCGCTTGTACGAAATCAATGTGGTGAACTCTCCGTTATGCCAGGTATGTCAGGTTAGAGACGACGACGCTCACCGTCTCATGTGCGGGTCATCTGAAGAAAATGTATGACTGTTAGTGACGAAGATGACTGACTTTCTTATGCGCGTTGGACAGCTGTCCTTTTTTCAGAGAGAGCGTATTACCCACGAACCACAACAAAAGCGGTGACATGGCTTCGAGCCCAGGACGTGTTTTCTTTGCTTCGCGACGGTCCGAAGCATGTGCCGGACTTTTGGAAACATTGCAGGAACGACACATGGTACTGGTACGGAACCCGGAATACCAACAATATTTTTATAATTTTGTGGGGAGTACGTTACGAGATCCTCCACGCAGCTGGAATGTGCCTACTACGAGAAGCTGATTTGATCACGATGAAGAGGCATTTAGTGAACTTGATGTAACGGTAATATCTTACAATAAAACAAGAAAACGTGCCTGGAGGCCGAAGCGCTGGAGTAGACCCCCCGGAAACTCACCTCCCGCACAAAGATTTCTTTTCTTCCATTTTTTATTTTTAGGTATCAGTGGACACGCTACTTCCTTTAGTAAAGAGAGCAGGGAGGATCACATCGTTATGCAGAAGTGAATCACAATCACTATCATTAAAAAAAGAGAGAGAAATCTAAATGAAGTGATAGGCGAGTGGTAAATAGACAAACTTGAGGCAAAACCAAGTAAAGTTCTTTTCTTTTGTTCTTTTTCAATATTTTTATGGCTGTTAGGAAAAGGCCGTTTTATTTTGTTGAAATTCAATAAAGACAAATTAATTCCAAGAATAAATGCTGGGAAGTGTACTGTTGGGAGATTAATTGATATCTTATGGGATCAACAGATCATAAAGGAAACAAAAGGAAAACTCTTCAATACAATCATCAGAAGCATCATGACATATGGATCAGAAATATGGGCACTTAAATCGCAAACTGAAAAGAAGTCGATGGCAACGGAGATGCACATATGGAGACGATCTGCAGGAATATCTAGGCGAAAAAAAAAAAAATCAGAAATGAATTCATCAGGAAGAAAATGGACGTTAAAAATTCAGTTACAGATTTTATAGAACAAAAACTAGTCTTATGGTACGGGCATGCAAAAAGGATGTCAAAGGAAAGACTACCACAGAGAATTATGGGAGTTTGTGACACTTGCGGGGAGTGACACTTGCGCGGAAAGGGAATGTGTAGACACTTGCGCGGAGACCCGGACGCTGCAGGTAGTGAACAGGGTGTTCCAGAAGTAGCGATACACCACCCCTACTCCACGCCCTCCAGCCGCTACCTGTGCCGTATTCAGGGAAAGGCCCACCGAGCGAGGTGGAGCAGTAGTAACGGGACGTTCGCTAAAAATAGGGTATATTACAAGATTCACGTCTCTCGCATTCTGGCCCAAAATTAGCATGGGCCTATATTTCGCATTCATTGAAAAATGCGAATTTTTCCGGTACCTACTGTTTACTTCGTACATATTTAAGGGCAGAAAATAAAGTTATATCCCATTATTTCTGATTAAATAGTGTTTCACACCAAAATACCATTTATGACAATTTCGGATTTACTGCATTTGAGTCAGAATTCGCATCTATATTCGAATTTATCGCAAATACGAATTTTTCCTGTCCCTAGAATTACCTTTAAAATAAACAGCTGATCAAGGCACTAAAAGCAAGGGCAGATCCTTAGGTGTATTTCTACAAATAACTAAAACACAATTTGATCCTGGAATTATATACAATCTCATTATAACGGTTTTTTGTAGGTGGTTTTGAGCAGCTTTTAAATATGTTAGAAATTGCATTATGAAATATAGACAGCTACACGTTATGTTTATTATGAGATATCGATTTCGGCTAATTTGAGGTCATCTTCAAGTCTCAAACAACAGGTGTTACTTATGCATTTTTCCAGTGGCACTCGTAACCTTTAACTGTTTACACACAAGGTCTAACGTTGTTAATCGCGTTAACGATGAAAACAGAACCCAGAATCTTTGCGTCTAAATGATACATATATTGGTGTGATGTCTTATTTCGAAAGAACAAACATCACACCAATACATATATAGCTCTCGGTAAAGTGGAACGGTACGATGTCGTTATGTAGCACAGCACGGCGACTGGAAACGCAGGAGAAGTGCAAACAACGTTCTCTCCTCAGAGGTATGATCCTAATTAGGTACGACGTAGACTTCTACAACATACAGTCTACACGGCGAAGATTACACCAAAAAATTTAACGTTTCGTCTACTTTGGCGATAGCAACCATATTTTAGAATTGTGTCTACTATGTAAAAATTTAACAACAAAAAACGCTTCAAGTCCATAACTTCACTGGTTTTCGAGTTCTGAATTTTTAATATGTTTTTAATGTTATTATAGAAAAAACAAATTTGGGACTCACACTAAAATTTTCATATAGCAGATTTTGTAGATACATTCACAAGACATAATACAACGGTTCTGTGCATTCATTTTATGAGAAATACCAATCATTTGTTTTCAGTGTTTATTTCAAATTTCTACATTTAAGTTTCTTTAATTATTAGTACTTAAATGTGGTGATGAAATAAATAAATTACGTGTATATGTGTAGTCTTATGCGGCCAAACTACTTAGGTCATCGGTCGCTAGACTTACACTACTTAATCTTACTTAAAATAACGTAGGCAAAGTACAAACAAACATACCCATGTCCGAGGAAGGACTCGAACCTCCGACCGGACCGGCCGCGCAATTTGTGACACAAATTACATGTTTGATAATATTAATGCAAAGAAGTATGAAATTACGTCAAGACTACTTCCTGCAAAAATTTTGACAAAAAAAGTTGGCACTGAGTTTAGAAAAACAAAATTCTGGTTTATTGGATTTTAACATTTTATCAAAAAATGAATGTTACTTTTTTTTTTTTACTACAAGAGATACAGCCATTCAAATTTACGGCCACCAGAACGTTTTCCCTTCCTGAGTAAATGAGCTGCTTCTTGTACTTTCAACACCTTTTTCTCGAATGTTCTGAATATAAATCTTCACACAGACTTCTTGAGGAGGACAGTGATACGGATATCTGATTGTAGACCACTGCCTATTACCTTAGACCTTTTTGACTGTACTGAACAGGAGTTCCGCGTATTCCGTAATTTATATTTATACAGTTAACAGGCAATGTAATTTATAACCAACTATTGGCTACCAATTTCGCTTCATTTTTCCTGGCTGTCTTGCAACTCGTTTCTCCCTGTTGGTTTATGCCGAGTTCGGAGTAAAAATGGTTCTATATGACGGTGATGGAAAATAGAATTTATCTTCAGCCTCTTTCGGTGTGTGACATTCCCTTACACATTCCGTATTTCATATATTTCTTAGATGTATTTGTAATTCGAATACAGCCAAATCATTTTGGGGTCTACGAGTAAACGCTTCAAGTGTGTAAAATACTTATTGACTTATTATTATCGTTTTTTAATTGAAGGTTTAAGGTTGCGTCTCCTATTAAAAAGCATAGTAGCTATTTTTAAAGAGATGGAAGTTGCGAGATAGTGGGGTTAACTACATAGCGGTCAATTACATCAACGTATCTGTGCAAGATGCCTAATATATTTATTACTTGCGCAGGTGTCTTGATATGCTTAGTGTTCTGAATAATATGCTTTTAGGAGGTATGACTGTGGAAAGTCATCGTCTTGTAGTAGCAGAGAATGTCTTAATAACTCTCCAAACATTATCACTATTAAAATACCTTTTTGTTTACAGGAGGAACACTCAACGGATTAATATGTAGTTAGAACAAGTTACTATATTGCTCTTCAGCTTTGAAAGGGTTGTGCAATTTCACTGATTTTCGTATTATGTTGACAGTGTGGAAACTTGACCACAGCAGTGCTAGACTTGTTGGTGTGCCTGTACCCAGGAAAAGCCATCAGCCGCCCCAAGGGCCCCGGGTTCCGCGCAAGTGTCACTCCGCGCAAGTGTCACCCCGCGCAAGTGTTCCAACCCCGAATTATGGCATGGGAGCCACCAGGAAGAAAGAAAAGAGGGAGACCACCAACTACATGGAGCCAAGGAATTCAGGCGTCTATCCGAAGAAGGAATATATAAGGAAATTTATGGGCAGATAGACAATAATGGAGAATGAAAATAAAATAATGTTTAATAAGTAATAATGTAAGCCGCGGGGGAGTAGCCGATTGGTCTGGAACGCCGCGTTACGTATCGCGCGGCCTCCCGTGTCGGAGGTTCGAATCCTCCCTCGGGCATGGATGTTTGTGTTGTCTTTAGTATAAGTTAGTTCATAAGTAGTTTGTAAAATGTTCAAATGTTTGTATAGTCTATGGGACTTAACTACGGGGTCATCAGTCCCTAAACTTACAAACTACTTATGAACTACTTACGAACTAGGACGGCACAAATATCCATGCCCGAGGGGGGATTCGAACCCCCGGCCGTAGTGGCCGTGCAGACCGTGACTGGAGCGCCTTAGTCCCCTCGGCCACCGCGGCTGGCAAGTAGTTTTTAAGATTAGGGACTGATGACCCCGCAGTTAAGTCCCATGCGCCTAACATGTCTTTCAGACATGTCTGAAAAGAACAGACACCAAATCATTAATTGTACATTTTCTTTAGGTGGCCCATCGGTAGAAACCTTCCCTACGTTATGAGGAACTGACCACTAGATGTCACCATTATAAAAGGAGACAGGAAATGCCAGCAAAGAAGCAACACATGGGGGAAGGGTTGTACGGGCGACCACAGTCACTTCGAACGCGGACTTGTCACTGCACTCACTGAATATCACTAATATATTCGAACCGCGCAAAGCTACCCAGACTGTTGGGACAGCAAACTCGCCACTTCTCAACATAACTGAGCTGTTTTGGTGAGATTTAAAGTAGAGAGTGAGGACCAGATTTATCCTCATTGCCAAATTCATGTAACTTTCAGGCTGAAGATCGGCGTACTAAGCTGCCGCCAGCCTGTCTGTAAGGGCATTGAAATAACAAAGAAAGAAAAACAGATTTACAGCTCCAACATCGAAGACGTAATTGGCTGATGTTTTGGAACAACATTATGCTGGAAACTATAACAACACTTTGTGAATCTGTTCCTTGAAGAAATTTAGCTGTTCTTAAAGCCAATAATAGTGTAACTCCTTACAAATAAATAAATAATTTGTCTATTTTAGGTGCTTATAATATTTTTTCCACTCACTGTGGCGTCTACAAAAAGGTGGTGTGATAACTTTTAGAAAATAGTATAAGTCAAACAGGTAGACTCTTTATGGTATTATTGGAGAGCGTCTGCGTGCACCTGCGCTAGAAATTTAAGTAAGGCCACCTTTGCCAGTCACATTGCTGAATAGTGAGACTTTGTACGAAACGTTGAAGGAAACACTATCGACCCTTCGCTACGTTGATAATAACCTTACTCTGAATATTTTAGAAGCAGCACAATTATTGACGAATAAACGAACAACCCCTCACAATACCCTCAATGACCAGACGGAATTGTATATCAAGGCTTTCTCGATGATAATGAATATATATATGCTGAAGCATAGAATTACAATTTGTACCAGGGCCGGGATTCATATTTTATTTGTCGGTCCGGCAAAATACATAAAGCCTTTGAGAACTGTCAAATAAGACATACGAAATACAGCTTCCCTTGAAACTAATATTTGTAGAAGAAAGAGACAATCTACATTTTCGTTAAAAACTGTGCAACTTATTGCGGTGTCATATAAAAGGAAACTTTTATGACGTGTTTCTAAAAACACTTCCTACCCGGACTGAAAAGTGTAAATTTCCGTAGAATTCTCGTCTATTATGTCTGCAACAGTAATAGTAGAAATTCCTATCAATTTGTATGCAAAAAAAAAATGTTGATAACTTTACCTTTCTCATCACATGTGCCGTTGTTGTTGCAATGATCAGTCCCAAGACTGTTCTGATGCATTCCTCAACAACACTCTACCCTGTGTAATCCTTATCCTTTCAGAATCAGAACTGCATCCCACAACCTTTTGAACCTGCTTATTGTACTCGTAGTCTCGCTCTGCGATTTTTACCCCCACATGTCCCTCTAATACTAAATTCAAGATTCCTTTAGTCTCATAATGTGTCCTATCAATTGATCTTTCTTTTAGCCAAGTTATGCCAAAAATTTCGTTTGTCTCCAGTTCTCTACAGTATCTCCCCATTATTTGAGCGATCTATCCATTAAATATTCAGGATTCTTCTGTAGCAAAAAATTTCAAAAGGTTTTTTAATACTATTTTAAACATGGCTCTTAAAGACAGCAACCGTTCGTTGAAATATAAAATAATCACTTTAAAAACAGCTCTTCGGTTGTGAAAGGTTTAAAATTGTACGATTGCTGCCTGCTCAGGCGTCTAAGGCTGTTTCTAAATATAAGGACCTCAGAAAAAGAATTGTAAATACAGGTAACAGTTTTACTTCTGATGAAGGCTCCCATAGTGAAGCCGAAACCATGGTAAAGTAAAAATTTTACCAAAACCTTTCGCAAGCGAAGAGCTGTTTTTAAAGTGATTATTTTAAATTTCAAAAGCTTATATTTTCTTCTTGTCTAAACTGCTTATCTGCCACGTTTCGCTCCCGCACATGTCTACACTAAAGACAAATGCCTTCAGGATAGATTTCCTAACATTTAAATCAATCACACAATGTAAACCTTCACGGCCAGTGTTGTCTTCAGGTAAAACGTCCAGGCTGAAATGTCGTGGTCGATAAATAAAACGTCTCCTTGACGTCTCCATCTACGGAAGACATCATCTGTTGCTCAGTACCTCCAGATTCTTGTCTTCTTGGATGGAGTGCTCGCGATGTCTACGCTAGCATATTCATTTTTTAAGGCCTATCGTACCGAGCGAGGTGGCGCAGTGGTAACGCACTGGACTCGCATTCGGAAGGATGGTGGTTCAAATCCACCTCCGGCCATCCAGATTTAGGTTTTCCGTGATTTCCCTAAATCGCTCCAGGCATATGCCGGGATGGTTCCTTTCAAAGGGCACGGTCGATTTCCTTCCCCATCCTTACCCAAACACTCCGAGCGTAAGCTCCGTCTCTAATGACCACGCAGTCGACGGGACGTTAAACTCCAAGCTTACTTCCTTCCTTCCAAGGCCTATCGTAGGTGATTTAGTTCATCCTGCAAGTAAGGTGGTTCGCAGGTTTTGTTGGCCAAGCTTTTGATGTCATTTCTTTGTTTTTCCTTAAAGAAAAATGGTTATGCTAGCATGTAGATGGATCGAACACTCCATCCAAGAAGACCAGAATCTGGAGGAACTGAGCACATCGGAGACCATTTGGAAAATTTTTCCTCCCGCTTTTTATTTAAATTACAGACCGCATCGAGAAAGTTTTGGCAATGCTTGGATTCGAAACTATCTACAGACTCACGAAGAAGATCAAAGAGTATTTAAGATCGGCAAATGACGCATGTAATCCCCAAATAACAACACCTAGGGTATGCAGAATTCCAGTCAGTTGTGGTCAAGTATATATTGGAATAACTAAAAGAAGTGTTACCACCAGCTTAGCCGAACACAGAAAAAACGGCCGCAGCAGAACATGTTTTCGTGATGGAAACTATTAAATAAAATTTAATGAAATAAGTCTTTTATTAAAAACATCGCCTTATCATGCGCGCATGTACAGAGAGGCAATAGAAATTCACAAAATCCAGAATAATTTTAATAGAAAAGTAGAAAGTGTTAATTTAGACAAAATATGTATGTCGGTAGCAAAATGACAATCGATTACTTTTAATCGAGAAGGACGAGGCCATCCAGAGATAGCCACACAGTCAGCGTCACGTCATGATGTTCTGCTCATCGGCCACGGCCTTTCAGTCTGGAAGTCAATGTTAACATAGTTTTGTCTTAAAAATGCTTAATTTACAGCCCAAACACAAAACTCGTCTACTTCTTTTTCTTTATCTCGTTTTCTAATAAATTCCTTCATCATCGGTACTATCACAAGATACGTCGTTTAACCATTTATTGGGGTTCATTTGGATGCAGTCAAAATTACGTTACCTTAAGCAACTAAGTGCCGTATTTGAAGATTAGAGGACTCGGTCTACACAATTCTCAGAGCGATCAATTGGACGGGGTGCCTGCTGTGTGAACAATGGAACCACTTATTCCTGTACGTGGTATAGGCGCCGCTTTCTTGTACGGGTGGCATGCCTGCTGTGGTCGAATCCTCCCGGCGGATTAATACCGTGGAACAGTGTGCCGGACAGCCTGGTTTTGGTTTTTAGGCGGTTCTCCACACCAAACTGGGTGAATATCAGCCAGATACCTAATTACCATCTCATTTACATGATTCGAAAACTTCTGCGCACTTTCACACGTTTAACACTATACACAGAAACCTGGGGTACACATTTCCACACTGTATAAGGAAATGGGATAGAATAGGAAATATATATGAAATCCAAAAATCAAAAGGAACAACGCAGTGTTTTTACTGGGAGCGGTCCTTTTGAAGCTGATACCTAAGCCATTGCCTTTCCTTCCTCTGGTCTTCGAAATCATTGTTGAAAACTGTTATTATGAATCTATAGTTTGACTTACATTTCTAACATACAATACTAATTCTTAGAACTGGAATAATAGTTAAGTCTCAGACCTCTAGATTTACAGTCTTACTTTTACCCATTTTTGTCTTTTGGTAATAATTTTAATCAACAAAACAAAGAAGTACCTTCTCAAGAGTGTACTCCTAGTCGGGCTCTTATTAGTGACCACTCTCAGATTTATAGGAGTAACAGTATCTACGGCTAGACGATTTGCCAGGGGAAGTAGTTATACGTTGAACTCCTTCCTCGTGAATTAATGAATCAGTGAAAACCGTCTCAAAATCAATACAATAGTTTCTAAACATTGCAATCACGTACAGGAGGAAAAATACGAGAAACTACTTCAATTCATCATAGGTCAGCCAAGTTGCACATACTATTTATACAACGCCTACACAAATTTTCCTTGTGATTTTTTTTTCTGTTACTGAAAACTGTCTAAAATTGCCTACATTAGTTCCTGAGATTAGCTTCCACATATTGACACAAACGGGGTGGGAGGGGGGGGGGGGCAGGAGACGCTATAATTCATAGCCGTGCGTTCTAGACTTCCTGCTACGCTGCGCGCGGCCATTCCACGTCGGAGGTTCGAGTCCTCCCTCGGGCAGTTTAGGTTAGTTGAACTTAGTTTAAGTAGTTTGTAAGCTAGGGACTAATAACCAAACAGTTACGTCCCATAGATTTACAAACAGTTGAATATTTTATAATTCATATCATGTCGTGATTATCTTTTGCTAACTGGGCTCGAATATTGGAACAAATGTCCTCATTTGTATGTCAATATTCATGAATCGTATCTAAGTCATAACGTACTGTACCATTTAAATGCGAATGTAGGCCTACTCTTGGAGCTACTGTGAAGTGTTGCTCTATTATGAAGTTTACGACACACCGGACGTACGTCTTAGAGGCTTGCTCTATTCAAGGAAGGTTTGGGAATGTTTTTATTTTGCGAACAAATCGTTTCGACATATTGTGTATTAAAACCTCAGCTAGCCGAGTAAACGGTAGTCTCGTTACAGCCACACAGCACGCCGAACGAAACACGCCACTGTGTGTCAGAATTAAACGTCTTGGTGTTCTGCCACAACGGTCGTGACAGAGAGTCGTTAAAATATTCGCGTCAACAGCCCCCCGTTGCAGCAGAATGGGCGAAATTGGCCGCGACGCGTTAATTAATTGAGAGAATATCGCTGCGTTCGAACAGCGATCTGCACAAAGCGTGAAAGAAGCAGGCGGCGGCAGGGAGGCAGCCGCGCGCAGCGCGAAACAATAAAAACAGCCCGACGCGGGGATATTACTCAGGGTGACGATACAGAATTGAAAGCCTGCCCACTAGCATACTAATAAGTTGTGAGTCCGCCACAGAAAAAGACTCTTAGGCGGCCTTTTATTTTTTGTGAGCGCGTTCTCACACTGGCGCCCGGATTTTCCAGTTTGTGGTCTCGTCATGTCCGGTTTTGTCACTGCTCGTTAGCTTTGTGTCTTGAGTAAATAAATAAACATGGCGGCTGTAGGCCGTGTTACGCAGACGGCGGATACGTCTGTTACACGCAGCAAATGGGCTGGGCGACAAAGCGGCTGTCGACGCACCCGAAGTCTGGGAGGCACCCTTCTTTCCCCAGCCACAATTCTCAACCTCCGAGCCGCTTTTTCAAAATTGACGGCCGTACCGGCTAGCTGGAGCTGTGTAGCTCTTCTCGGAGATTCGGTTATTTGCTTCCGATTCTCCGTGTTTTTCAAACGTACGCGGAACCGAGTAAATATTAGTAAAATATATGAATTTTAGTCCAGTGGTAGTTGCCATGTTTTGAAATCTCCTGCCATTGACAAATAAAAGAAAGAGATATGCCAAGAAACAAAGAAATGTTCGACAATAGCTGGCAGTAAAATTACCTGTTTAATAGAAATATTTTATTTAAATTATAACCTTATGTAAAAAGAGAGGAAGCGCTTGAAGAGAAAAAGAAAGCGGACCGTTTTTATTAGGCTCGAAACACAATTACAGGAAATGAAAATGATATATGAAGGTGATATAAAAACTGCCTGATCAAGAACTAAAGGAAATTCGAGAAGAACATTATATGCGCTTGACCGGGAACATAACTTAGAGGAACAGACCATAACAGAAAGTAGGTAATACCAGAATTTGGAAAGTATCTAGAAAATGTTATGGAGCGAAATAGATCTGTAAGATGGGGAAAAATGAGTTACTCGACAGAAAAACTAAAATTTTATCAATGTTTTCAGAGTACAAATGAATACGCAAGATTTCTCTCCAGGAAGGCTGCTAGAAGGCACTTAGATGTATTAACAAGCAAGGTGATATTTGGAGAAGAAATAAAAGTTCAAGGAGAAGAAATAAAGACTTTGCGGTTTGTAGATAACATTGTAATTTGGTTAGAGACAGCAGAGTACGAGGACTTGAACGGAATAAACATTGTCTTGAAAGGAGGGTATAAGATATACAGTAACAAGATCAAAACAAGGATAATAGAATCTAGTCTAAGAAAATCAGTCAATGGAGAAGAAATTAGATTAGGTAACGAGATAAAACTAGTAGATGAGTTTTGTTATTTGAGCAGGAAGATAAATGATGGCCGAAGTAAAGAGGATATAAATTGCAGAATGGCTATGGAAAGAAAAAAAAATTCTGAATAAGAGAAATTTGTTGACATCTAATATTAATTTAAATTTGAGAAATCCTTTTGTCTGGCGTAGGGCATTGTACGGGAGTGAAACGTAGACGGTAAGGAGTTCATCCAAAAAGACGATGGAGGCTTTCGAAATGTGTTGCTACAGATGAATGCTGACTATTAGATGGGTAGATGGCGTAACTAATGAAGAGGCGCTGAACATATTTTGGAAGAAAATAAATTTCTGGCGTATATTGACTAAAATAAGGTATTCATTGGAGGGACAAATTCTGCGACATCAAGGAATCGTCTGTTGAGTATTGCACGGAACTGGGTGTGGAAAAAAAAGTGAAAAAAAAACTGAATGGGTGACCATGAGGCGAATATAGTAAGAAGGTTGGAAAGTATGTAGGTTGCCGTTCTTATTCTGAGATGAAGAGACTTGCACAAATAGGGCAGCGTGAAGAGCCGTATCAAACTAGTCTTTGGACTGAAGACCGCAACAGTAACGGCAACGGCAAGACGTAATACCGTGAGAGATAAATACCACCTAGACACTAGCTTAATGTTAGCCCACAGAAGCTGTAGTGGAAGAGAATGAAAACGAGAAACTTACTGAACAGCTCCTTTAATGCACTTCACATGCAGCGCAAATGTAATGCTTACTGTGCAACGAAAAAGATAAGCCTTACATTTTGAGAGCTATTTTACATACTATTGTTGTATTAATGATCGCTATAGCTATTTCTGAATAGATATACCTCGTTTATACTGAATATTCTCTTGCTTCAGTCATAGCTCATAATGAGCTGTATATTCTGAGAAAGCAGTTTTATAATGTTTGCCTTTTTTGCTTTATATGATGGAAAGCATACGAAAAATACGAGTAACTGTATCCATCGTTAACATGAGTAGAAATATTCTTATCAAATAGGTAATAAATTAAATTACAGGATACAGTGAAAATTTCATTGAAACACTAACATACAACAATCCCATTTCTATTTCGTGTAACAACATATCACAGTATGCAATACGTTGCTCGATCATGATACACGGTATTGTCATTCTCTGAACTTCCAAATGTGGTTTTCGACCATATTAGCATTGACCACTGAATACGTCCTATAAGAGGAGCCCGTAGCGATGCCTAGACTGATGTCACGTCAAGCAAATGTTTGCTGCTAGCAGCTGACTTCGCAATTTAAGGAAGAGAACGAGAGTGGAATGGTGTATGTATGGATTAGAAACAAGCCATAGACGAATAACATAGTTGAGGCAGCAGCGAAAGTATTATAATGTTTACTCTAAATCCAATCAACTGATAACGCACAAAGAGTTTATGTCATCCACAAAAAGGTTTTTTCCCCTTTATTCTTTCCTGTTAAATATTTATGTTTTTCTTGTTTTTTTTTGTTTTTTGTTTGTTTTTGTTTTTGTTCTTGTTTTAGGTTTCTTCAAGGGTCACCACCCACGTAGCAAACATCTCGAAGTGATGAATCCGTCTTTTAGTAGTCACTTCTGAATCTTAATGTCTACACAAACTTTCTCCACAGCAAACTCAGAATTAAAGATTTTCTTTCGTATTGGCATACAGGTAAAAAAATACAGCTGTCAATTCACAGCAGAGTCGAAATTCAGGCAGTTCCTATTACAAGCCATGTGCTAGCAGAACCAGCAGTCATGTAACCGCTGTGTCTGAGCCGTGCATAACATATTTATTTTATGGTAATCATTCCCCCTTCAGTTATCAGGTCGTGGAAGTTAATAAACTTAATCATGTATGAGTTTTTCACGGTAAGCAGTAATTATACTAAATAAAATTCAACCTTTAAAACCTCATCCTTAATTAAAGGTCATTGATTTCACTGAATTAGTCCATTATTTTCAGTCCCGAATCAACTGTAATTTCAGTAAATAAAATACAATATTCGCAAGAATATCATTCATTTAAATTTAAAGGTTTCAAAGGAGTATTACTTTAGCTTCCGGACTGAATAAACATACAGTTTATAACAATGGGCATGGTGGCGGACGTGGAATTTTACGTAGATTAAATTACTTCATACAGTTTAGAAGTGTTTAAATGTCATTCCGTAGTTAAATATAATCTCCAGACTTATCATGACATCTCGTGAGTCTGCATTAACTAATGAATTTATAGTTGTCAGCAAAATAGTATGATGTCCACATATGTGAACGGTTCATCTTAATAGCAGATGTGCTAGTACTTGAACTACAATATAAATCTTTTCAGATTACACAAAATTGTAGCGATACATATAATATTCGCGATAAGAATCAAAACTCATTGCATTTGTGCGTCTGGCTTGCTGCTCGCAACACATAAATATTCCAGTTACTTAACGATAGTGAATGACACCGACAGCGAGGTTTGGCTTTTGATCTCACCTGCTCTTCCTGTTGTGCGGGTGACCTCAGTTTCAGGACCCGCATTATGAGTCCCATGTTCGCAAGTTGTCCAGCTCACATTAACTCTAAGTAGCTCCTGCACGGAGAAGGGCAAGCCATTTAATTGTGGAACACCAATTACGTAATTGCCTCGCTGGAGGAGTTATGTCTGTCTTCCACCGGTTTACAACAATCTTACATACTTGTGCACCTTCATATGGTGCTCTGAGAATACCACGGTTGCATTATGATGTATTTACAAAATATAAATGTTTCAGTCCAATGCTTTGTTGCATATTTTTAATCCAAAGGGTACTGACGAGAGAAGGGCTTCTGTGTTGCTATTAGAGTGGCACGTTCCTTAAACAAGGAAGTGAATCTCCTGCAACATGAAAATCTGAAACGTAAGATCAGAACAGTGAATATCGTACACTTTATCAGAGCTTACCACTCTAATGTTCTTTGTGTTAGAAGAACGGATAGGATGACAGGTACAATAATATGGGTCATATTGGAAGTCTTTATTGTTAGGGTCAGTTGATAAAACTCTGTGTTGAGAAACATTCGTCCAGAAGAAAGTCTGTCATAGCTTCTGTTCAGCTTGGTGCAGAATGAAATGATCAAAAAATGGACACGGGTGTACAAAAGAGTGACTGCGGACGGTATACAGCCTCTGACAGAAATGAAACGTCGTTAGGAAACTCAAGTTTTTGTTTCTTCTCCTAGATAGTTAATTCTTTTTCGTGGACTTCTTTCATAAATTTTTTTTGTCTCACTTCTCAGTCTCATAAATGATCATTAAACTGTACTTTGGTGTATACTCTTCTAACTCAAAATTGAAATTTAAGAGCTCAAAACGATTTTATATTGCCTCAAGCCGAGTTTATAATGTGGTGTATGTGGGGCAGGTTAACACATCTAGAACGCCTCGTTTAACTTACACATATCATAGAAGACAATAAAGAGTAAATAAAACACACTAATAAACTTTTCAATATATGTTTTCTTGGCAGTAAACAAAATTACAGGTTGACTTACACCAATTAACACGGTAAACAATGTTTTAGCGAATATCCACCTGTTAACACAATATTACTTGCGTACATGTGTCCGTCTTTTTTAAAGATCTATTATCACCATAAGTTTTGTTGGAATTATTTATACAGACCAAAAATAATGTATTTTATCTGTCACAACCACCATGAGTCCACCGTTTACAATCTAAGGCACTCGTCCCACTCCTGAATTCTTCTTGATTGACTGTGTTGTTTCAAGCGGTAAATGCAAAGCCAGTTTTCATCCTCTTCATCAGAAATAGACCTATCCACATTTTGTTGATTTTGGCAATTTATCTCCCTTTGCAGTTCTTTCTCTTGTGTCCTTCACTCTCTGTGTATTAATTCAAGGAAGAGAAAGGTCTTCTCCCCAATTTTTAAAATTTCTTGAACAATAACGCGTTCCACGCTCATACCGCAACTTCAGTTTGCGGTATCTGTAAATAATACATAAGTGCTGTTACATAAAGGCATCCTTATATACTCCCGTACCTAACTTGCACAGTTTATAAAGTAAATTAAACGAGTAAAATGGATCACTAGATAGGTACCGGTACGCGAGCATATCAAGGATGCCTTTATGTAAAAGCAATTGTATATTATTTATAGATACCGTAATTTGCAAATGCGCTTCGAGCGTGAAACGTGTTACTATTAAATTCATTTTAAAGATTGCAACAGGGACGTTTCTTATTCCTTGAATTGAAAATACTATTGCTTTCCTAGGCCATAGTGTGGAGAAACATGTACTCTCTGCTTAAGATTAGTTTACAAAAAGATTTCTTAGCTTTTTTTTCTTTCATTCTCATGTGTCTTAGGTATTTGTTTGTTTGTTTTATTGAGTGACCTTCAAACTGCAGTTTTCTTAATGTTTCCGCGACCGAGGAGTTAACTATGATTATTCTTTCTCTTTCCCTGATTGTTCTCAAGCCTTTCTCGCACGTCTTGAGACAGTCGTACCTCTATCGCGCATAGCGTCCACCGTAGTGGGTGACTGTTACTGGACATATTTCTTTGCATCTGCGATCCTTTTTGATCTCATGATGCAGGGACTCCATTCCGGGGGACGCTTCGGCTAGCTACTCCATTGTCGGTGTCTCCAGATAAACCATCGAAGGCAGTAGCGTGTCATGTTGGCGAGCGTTAAGTGGCGACGATCGATTTCCAAATGCATTTCACCAATTTCACAAAGAACAGGCAAAGGAAATTTGCACTAGATGCAAGGATTCCTTGCATCCAAATTTCTTCGCAAGTTTCGATAGAGAACGCAAAAACTCACAGAAAGGAATATGGAGGTCTTAAGTGCACAGTATCCACTTCAGTGGACATCACTGTATTTTTCCGAGCAGAGAAATACTTTACGATATTAGATATGGTTCTTTACTATATAAATACTATTTCAAGATTTCGCCTAATTTTTTTAGTAAATCATGCATCACAGTGTTAATTGTTCAGGGCTCGGGTAAACCCCACGAGATGATGTGAAAGACAAAAAGAGAGCATGTTTGACTTTTGGGTTCCGCACGCTTCACCAGTCCTGCAGTAAGTGTGATTGTCGGGAGAAGTTGTATGATTATCAGTCAATAGATTTTATGTTTGGGCAGGTGCACCAGTGACAGGGAATGGCATCAAATCCGAATTTAAAGCAAGTTCATTCAGTGGAAAGATCCCCGTAACTCATGGCAGGGAAGCCGACAGTTAGCGATAGATTTTAATCTCGTCCGCGGAAGAAATTCTTGGGGGAGAGCGCTACTGTAAGACGTCGTAAGCACTGAAACGTTGTCCACCACGCTTTAATCCATTTAAAATGTGAAATTTACAAGGAAATAAAATTAAAGTATTCTTAACAAAGCGTGTTTTGACGTGTAACGTGTTGAAGAAAGAAAGGGAGGAAGATGGGGGTTTACCGTCCCGTCGACGTCGTTGCCATCAGAGTCGGAGCATACGCTCGGATAGTTTTTGGTCAAGGATGGGGAAGGAAATCGGTCGTGCCTTTTGAAAAGAACGAACCCTACATGTGCCTGGAGTGATTTAAAGAGGGAGCAAATCTTATCAGTGCGCTACTCCGGAAGACGAGGTGGCACACGGGGTTAAGTAAGAATGTAAATCCAGCCCGCGGGTCGCGAATGCTTGCCCAAGCCTGCTGTAAATCTAGCAGTTATGTTTGCTGTAATTTCTCCCGATAGGAGGGGGGTTTGATAACAAAATCCGTGAAAAGTAGCCTTCCATAAGAAACGTTATAAATGTATTTTTTCAGAGGAGCACATACATTAGGAACTGTAGGCTATAGTTTGTGGCCGCATTGGTACAGACTAGGTAGAAGCGTCGCCATTGTGTTTAAAACAATCTAACTCTGATGTTGACATGTGTAACTTGCAGCCGGCCGCGGTGGCCGAGGTGACTGAGGCGCTCCAGTCACGGTCTGCACGGCCACTACGGTCGGGGGTTCGAATCCCCCTCGGGCATGGATATTTTTGCCGTCCTAGTTCGTAAGTAGTTCATAAGTAGTTTGTAAGTTTAGGGACTGATGACCCCGAAGTTAAGTCCCATAGACTATACAAACATTTGAACATTTTGTAACTTGCAGTTATCTAATATCAGGAGGCACGGCTTTGAGGTCGAACGCCTCACACGTGAGACCAAGTGTTTGGCGAATTTTAAAAAATCTCAGCACGTCATTTTCCGAATAAAGTTGAAAAAAATGTGCATAAAGACTTCCTCAGGATTCTGCATCCTGTTTTTCGACTTTCCAAATGTTGCCAGGATCTATTTTGAGCCATTTTAAGACGATTGTATACAAAAAATAAATGAATAAATAAATAAATAAAAATAAATAAATGTGGCACGTTCCCACTTTTCAAAATAGTGCATAATCTTAGGTCAAATAGATGGTGTAAACGTGAACCAACGTCCTGTTTGGAACATTATCGCAGCCACAGTAGTGGCTCTTCGACTTTCAAATTGTACAAGTGTACCTTTTAAGTAGAATAATCTCCGGCAAACGAACTATTAGCATATATTCATCTGTTCCCAATTCTTAAAGATAAGCTTCCTTGCAGCATCGATATGTGAGTTTAAAAAATTTCTCACCTTACAGGAAACAGATATATGTTCTTTTTAAGAGGTTCCCTCAACAGGTGCTATGAAGTTTATGAGAGTCGCCTCTACAAGGCAGCACTAATCTTCCATTGTCGGTAGTGTTGTAGAAAAAGTTGTTACAAAGAGAACTGCTCTGTATTAACGACCCCCATACATAAACTTGCCCCATTAAACATACTAAAACGAAAAGGAATTAAAGAAATTAGAAAATTCACATAGAATGTGTTGTAGGGAAGGTGATCAAGATCCAACAGAAGAACTAAAGAGACTGAAGACAACACGGTTACCCATCCTCTTACGGAGTATTAGGGAGCCCGACGTGGATATGATACCGCATTTGGGGTGACAGTCATTAAAACATTAAAACAAAGGTGTTTTAACGTGCATGGAGATCTTTTCACGAAATTTCGAACATAATCTTTCTTCTCTGACGGTGAAAGTATGTCATCTGTTGTGACGCCATCATACAAATGTCTCTTGCTTCAAAGCTATGAATGATGTGCACCAATTGTCCGACGAGTAATGATTTATCAGATCAAGTTTCGAGATCACGTTATCAAGTCCAGTTCAAATGTTCAAATGTTTGTAGAACTTATGGGACTTAACTACGGGGTCATCAGTCCCTAAGCTTACAAACTACTTATGAACTACTTAAGACTAAGGACGGTACAAATATCCATTCCCGAGGGGGGATTCTAACCCCCGACCGTAGTGGCCGTGCAGACCGTGACTGGAGCGCCTCAGTCCCCTCGGCCACCGGGGCCGTCTCAAATGCAGTACAACAAGGAAACCAAATCAGCTTAACATAAACTATACCAAGATACACAGTGATGGAGAAGTAATGTACAATCCACATCTTGCACCAAACGACTATTTCCTCTTCCTGCATTTGAAACGGTGGTTTAGTGTACAACGATTTCTAACCGACGATGAACTCAAATCGAGTATTACCAACTTGTTCAGGTCGCACGCAGTAGACATTTATGCTGGGGGGTTAACGAAGCTGATGCAGCGTTACTGAAAGTGTATACATGTGAACGGCAACTATATGAAAAAGTGTATTAGTTATGTAGTTACATATTACTGTCAATAAAAACTTTCTCTCATGAGCGATGTTTTTATCATGACCAAACGGGCCCTACTTTTGGAATATGCCTCATAAAATGTAAATATTCACGGACGTGGTCGAATTGATTTCTTAGTCAAAACAAACGTTTCGTCCCTATCTGCAGAGATATGGATCGTAGCTTCGTTGAATGTCCTAAGATTCAATTCACCATGGAGAAGCTGGATGTCGGGAGGTAAATTTTATCACTGTCTTTGTATTCAAAAAGGGAGATGGACGTTTGAACCACACACAGATCGTTACCTACACTCACAACAAAACCGAGATATCATAAAGACTTTAGCGAACAAAGCAAGGAACATCTCCGAACAAGAACTATTTGACGCGGAATTGTAACGCCTCACCTATGTATTGCTCAAGAATGGATATTCGTCCACTGATATAAAAAGAGCTCTATGATCGCCACGTAAAACTCATAGCGGTTTACAAGATCTAGTAAAATCAATTGTTTCAATGTTATTCATTAAGCACGAAACGGAACATCGTCCGGAATATACAAGGTCTCCTAAAATTGTCGAAGGATGCTCGTAAAGCGCTGTAAAAGAGAGGAATTTACAAAAGAAGAAGAGATATTAGTGTCTAACGCCCCGTCGACAACGTGGTCATTAGAGACGCAGCTCACACTCGGAATGTTCGCGTATAGATGGAGAAGGAAATCGGTCGTCTCATTTTAAAGGAGGAATCCCGGCATTTTCCTGGAATAATTTACAAAAACCACAGGAAACCTGACTCCTGATGGCCGAAGGTGCATTTAAACCACCATCCTCCTGTATGTGCTAACCACTGCGCCACCTCGCTCGGTAGGAATTTACAGCGCTCCGTGTAGTTGTGGGGACGTGTACGTAGGAACCACAAAACTAACGGGTAAAAACGGCTAAAAGAGGATCCTGCTATTGTAGAAGGGGGATATTGATAGATTACTTGTTGCGGATATTGCTTCGCAGCCAGCAGACTCTTAGAAAATTCAGTTTGATATAACTTAGGTTCTGGCAGCTATAAGCGGGTACCATGAAAGATCCACAATGCGTTCGATACGGATCTACACCGTCGCCTGGTGGACAAAGTGCTAGCATATCCAATATCAGAGCAGCTGTGTTACTGCCAGGAACAGTTGCTAGCTAACTGAACGCAACATATCATTACCAACAAAGAAAAGTTTCAGACGTAGAAATTATATAGTTACTTCTAGGGTCCCCCAGGAGAATCTTGTAGGACCGCTGCTCTTCACAATATATATAAATGACCTTGTTAATAACATCTTATGTTCAATGTGGCTATTTGCGAATGATGTGTAGTATATCGAGAAGTCGTAACACTAGGTGTAGGGAATGACAATTGAGTCTCAAAACATCCAAATAAGGACATAATGATGGAATACGACCATATAAAATTAATCGTGGGTAAAGTAGATGCCAGACTGATATTCATTGGAAGAATGTCATGAAGCGCAGTCCGTCAACAAAGGAAGTAGGTAACAAAACACAATTTCGGCCAACGCTTGAGTATTTCTCAGCCGTGCGGGATCCGTACCAGAAAGGGTTGATAGAAGACAAAGAGTAGATCCAACGTAGTGCTGCTGAGTTCGTTACGGTTAGTAAGCGCCAAAGCCCATCAGTGATGATCGAGAAAAGCCAGTGGCATACGTTGCAACAGAGACGTTTTGTATCTCGGTGCGGTCTTCTGTCAAAGTTCCGAAGGAAGGAAGGAAGAAAGCTTAGTGTTTTACGTCCCGTCGACAGCTTGGTCATTAGATACGGAGCTTACGCTCGGATTTTTGGGGAAGGAATTGGGGAGGAAATCGGCCGTGCCCTTTGAAAGGAACCATCCCGACATTTGCCTGGAGTGATTTAGGGAAATCACGGAAAACCTAAATCTGGATGGCCGAAGGTGGATTTGAACCACCATCCTCCCGAATGCGAGTCCAGTGTGTCAAAGTTCCGAGAGTATACTTTTATCGAGGATTCAACCAATGTATTGCTGCCACCAATGTAAATCTTGCGAAACGACCAGAAGGATGAAAATGTAGCGATTAGAAGCCACACGGGGGCATACCGCAAAGCGCTTTTTCCGCGAACCACACGCATCTCGAATAGTATGAAGACGTGACAATGGTACACAAAGTACCCTCCGCCACGAGAGGGCTTGCGGAGTACGGGTGTAGATGTAGACACCTGGATTCCGCTGTCCACCGAGGGGCGATAGCAACAGCGGACGTCGGCATCTGCACTCGAAAATTCAAAAGATGTGACGTCACACCTCTGTGCGGAAGTACACGGAAGCGGAATTTGGCTGCATTCATTAGCGAGTCAGGGTATAAATTGGACATTCAACGAAAGCAATATATTGGTTGAATCCTCGATAAAAGTTTACTCTCGGAACTTTGACAGAATACTGCACCGAGATACAAAACGTCTGTCTTGCAACGTATGCCACTGGCTTTTCTCGATCATGTCTGATGGGCTTTGGCGCTTACTAACGATCCCCCTGGGAAATGTCAATGGTTTCAATAAGAAATTCAGTCGACCACAGATATTCGACAACGGATGTTAACTTTGAATAAGCTAACAACAGTAAAATACGAGAAAGACGGACGCAGGCTCAATTTGGCGGGTGTGCGTGGAGCGTGGGCCGCGCGCCTCAGACGCGCGGGCGGCGGGTCCTATCTGGCATCTCAATCGTGGATGGAATCGCGCATCGTCATCGCTGGCCACAGATAGCAGCGCTGTTGCGGCAATATCCTGGCAGGAAGCGTGCCCATCATTCAATTGCTTCAACAAAAGTAGGCTCAGGTTACGCGTCCCTCCTCCGCTTCCAATTGCCTCTTCCTCGCTGCTGCATTTAATCAATCCCGTGTTTCTTCTACATCCTTAGCACGTCTGTGCTGCGTGCCGTGTACATTCGACATGACTAATGGTTTCCCAGTAACCTGGGGCCTTTCTCACATTTGTAGGCCGCGCCATTTTGAATAACACTAATGCAGACGTAGCCAGGTGAGCAGCGGCTAGCACGTTGGACTCTCGTTCGGAAGTATGACGGCTTAAACCCACCCCCGGCCATCACGATTTGGGTTTTTCCATGATTTCCCGAAGTCATTCCATGCAAACCCAGGAACGATTCCTTTCAAACGAGCCAACCGATTTCCTTCCCCATTATTAACATAGCAATATCTCAGCTTGTGTTCCGTCTCTAATGACAGGACGTTAAATGCTAATCTACCTTTTTTCCTTTTTTAACACTAATGCTCGAAACACAACACCTCGCAAATGATTAATGTAAAACTCCAATTCATTGTTTTTCATTGATCAATTTGCATAAAATATATCTTCATAGATAAATATCCTGAATATACACACCATTTACACAAAACTTTTGACCCAATAAATCTCTACATATAATAAAAATGCACGTACCTATGTATTGTGTGTCTGTGCGAGTGTGTATATTTATGTTCCACTTATCCTCTTAATTTAAAGCACCGATTTTTAACCATATTTGGTGCAAACAGTCTCTAATGACAGGACGTTAAATGCTAATCTACCTTTTTCCTTTTTTAACACTAATGCTCGAAACACAACACCTCGCAAATGATTAATGTAAAACTCCAATTCATTGTTTTTCATTGATCAATTTGCATAAAATATATCTTCATAGATAAATATCCTGAATATACACACCATTTACACAAAACTTTTGACCCAATAAATCTCTACATATAATAAAAATGCACGTACCTATGTATTGTGTGTCTGTGCGAGTGTGTATATTTATGTTCCACTTATCCTCTTAATTTAAAGCACCGATTTTTAACCATATTTGGTGCAAACATTCCTTACCGAAAGGAAACAATCTCCAAGGGGTTAAATCCACTTACGATACATAATTCAGGACATATAATGTCATAAGCAATGGGGGTTAGAAGAAACTACCCAATCATGCGAAGTAAATTTATTCGTCCATTCCTTTTTTTTCCTTATGAAACTTATTCTCACAGACAACCTCAGCACAATGATGAAAGTAAATGTTTATATTGCTTACTACTTTTCCTGTATTCATCTCGTAAAAACACGGCATTCGGTATGACGATACAATTTATTACCAGTACACTAGTAATTGTATTCGGGAGACGTTTATCATGCAGTATACATAGATACCATTGAATGTACATTCGAAATTATATCTCAGTGCGAAACAAAATTCATGAAATATGAGGTCACAGACAGGGTCACGAAAAACCGACCATCAAGCAGGGGTTTCGATTTATTACGTCTTATTTAATACTCTATCCACGACATATTTTTAGACACTATGCTCATATACCACTACATGTTCCTCCTAAATTATACTACGACACAGTGTAGCTTGAAAAATAATGTAACGCTTGAAAATCCGCCCCATCACGCATTTTTTTACTATAAAATCCATCGCAATGCATTTCTCAGACATTTCCTAATATTCTACTCTACGAAATTGGAATATTATATTATTGTAGGACACATAGTTTAGGAGATACGAATCCATAAGGATCGAGCTGCATGAAAACGAAACTGAAATGGATAGAGTGTAGAGTAGAACCCTTATGGAAAGAGAGGGAGGACGGAGTTGGACTAACATTAAGGAATAATTGGGAACTGACGCCACTAATCTATAATGTAGTGCTTCAAAAACAAATTTAGGAGTAGAGGATGGTTACATTGCACAAGGATATGAACTTGTTGAGTAAATGAATATTTGAGTGAATTTAAGGTCACACTCACTTCTCGACATTTAATTACCTGCTTCGGTGAAAGAGTAATTCATCTTCATACAGTAGGTGGACAAGGTCTTCCGCCGTTGCGTGTTCATCCACGTAAAAACTTGAATCATATATAGAACGACGTCTGCACCTACATCCCACCCCATATGGGTACTTTGTGTGGCAGTGGCAGTTCGTCGTGTTTCTGTTTTAGTCGCGTATGATTCGCGCGATAAACGACTACCGGCAATCCTCCGTGTGTCCTCTGTCTCATGATCTTTTCATGAGATAATTGTAGGAGGCAGCAACATAACGGTTTACCCTTCTAGAAACGTACGCTCTTGGAACTTTGCTGCCCATGTGATGCAGAACGCCTTACCTGAGTCTACCACTGGAGTTTGCCAGTCACCACTGTGACGCTTTCGCCCTTACGAACCCAACATGTACCGAAGCGAGTAGCTCTCCTAAGGATATCCTCTATTAATCCTGTCTGGTATGTAAGCCACACTGACAAATGCAATTCAAATATTGATCGAGCGAGCGTCTTGTAAGCTACTTCCTTTATTGGTGGACTATACTTCCTGAGGATTATTCCAATGAATATCAGTCTGGCATATGGCTTACCCACATTCGATTTTATGTCGTCGTTCCCCTTCAGATTAATCCTTATACTTGTTTTCAGATATCTTAGTGAAGTAATTATTTCCAGTGTTTATTCTTCTATATTGTATTCAAACAGTAAAGGATCAGCCTATGTATTCGCAATAAGTGACATTTATTTAGGTCGAGGCTCGATATTATTTTCCATACCACGCGTCGATACGCTGCAGATTCTCCTGCGTTTCGCTACAACTTCCTAACGTTGCCACTCTTATGTAAACTATAGCGTCATCAGCGAAAAGCCGCATTAAGCGTCCGATCTTATCGACTTAATCATTTAAATATACTGTGAAAAGCAATTATCCAATAACAACCTCGGTAAACGTATTAAAGACGGGATAGGGGGAGAGGTTGCCGTTTCGGATAATTTTTTTTTTTCGATTTCGCATTAAACA
The DNA here is from genome assembly GCA_026315105.1 of Locusta migratoria. NCBI lineage: Eukaryota > Metazoa > Arthropoda > Insecta > Orthoptera > Acrididae > Locusta > Locusta migratoria. The sequence goes on along the minus strand of CM048755.1, from coordinate 25,830,235 downwards.
TTTAATATGCACTATTATATTTTTTACTATAATTACAGTACATATTTTGGAAAATATTCTGAGGTGGAAGAAATTCAAAAATCTCTTTGCAGGTTACGCTTATATTCTTACATGCATTTAAAAATTGCGTTTTTCAGACTACTGTACGCTAATATAAAGTACGCTTTAGTTAATAGTTTGTACAATGTAAATAACTTAGGCCTATTAAAAAAAACTTAGTACTTTACGTTCATTTCAACACAGAGTGACGCACATAATTGTTTAACTAATCTTAGGGCAACCTTTAATAACAGCAACGCACATTTTCTAAATTCTGTGTCATATAGGCTGCACAGATTACTGAAAGACACATTCATAATGCACTCTCATCTCTACTTCTCTAAAACTATCATGAACTGTCTTCTACTTCTGTCTCTTCGACCGCATCAGCATTTGATTTGAACTATTTTTACAATTTCTTTGATCGAGAGTCGTCGCGAATCGAGTCCTACAGTTTATTCAGTCATCTCGCACTGCACGTATTCTCGTCTTCGTATCCGGGATATTTTTAACATGTCTGTCATGTTTTCAAAATGTTCAAACTCGTTTCCTTCAAACCGATCACACATGTTTCTCCAGAGGCTTTGAAGAGTTCCTTCTTTCCTATTACCTCAGTCTTTTACGCATCAATAAATTCCATGTTTCATATTCACCTCAGCACACACGCACCTGGTAGTAGGGTAGTAAAATGTAGTACAGTTTATTTTAATTACATTGGAATTTCAGAGGTGTTTCGAATAACAGGGGTTTCGGTTAAGCCACGTTCTGTTATCCGGAGCGGAGCTTTTTGTGTAAAACAACAACGTAGAACACAGAATGAGAAGCAGGAGCAATTCTTGAAGTAACGACAGCAGTAGTTATCTTCTTCGCTATAAAGCATTAAAAAATTAAAATTGTTTCTGTTAATTGCAGTTATGCTCTACATTGGCTAATATTCTTGCTGAATGCAAAATTGAGAATATCGTTCGTGTTCTAAATAAGTAGATATTGGAAGATGAAAATAAAAACACGTTTGCTATCAGATTTTTAGCTTAGAGTTTCTAACTGATACAAGAATTAAAATATATCGTAGATTCTTTTATCGATTTGATGATTGTTACGATTCAGTTCAAGAAGAGTAATAAACAAAGATTATACTTGTCCTGTGCTATGCAGAAGTTGAATACTTGACAAATGGAATACAGAAAAACTCTAGATTAATTTTAAAATCCAGAACACCTGTAAATTAACAGGAAGGTGAAGTTGTCACCGTCCCTACCATGTGAATGATTGAGTGAAAAACCGATTCCTCACGAGTATGTTTCATGCCCTACTTCGGTGTACAGTTTCAGTTAGTCTGAACGTAAGCAAAGACGTGAACACATGAAAATCGGCAGCCAGTACATTACGCTAAGTTGCAAAAGGAATATCTTAATCTCTCCGTGTTTTTCTCAGTTCATAGTCCGAAGAACAGCAATCAGAAACTAACCCAACTAAAAACCGATCGAGGTAACGCAGTGGTACCACACTGAACTCGCTGTCGGGAGGACGGTGGTTCAAATCTACCTTCGGCCATCCTGATTTGGGTCACTTCAGGCAAATGACTGGACGGTTCATTTGAATGGGCCCGGCCGATTTCCTACCCCATACTTACCCGAAAATCGAAAGTGAGCTCCGTTTACAAAGACCACGCTTTCCTTCCTTCCTAATTCAAATGGCAATGCCCATGAACACCAGAGCCCAAACCAGAACAACATTCAGGAATATACAGCAGCCGAATACAGAATGCTAAAAGCAGAATGCTATGTCCACACTTCAGTGACGCTCAAGGCGTGGCCTCGAGCATTGCAGACAGTGATTTTTTTTTTTAAAAATCACATAAAATTAATGGAATGAATCCTCATAAACAAAACATTCCTGTGATCAATACTAACAGACGGCTGACGTGTACAGAACGACGCCACTGCACAGTGAAAGAATGGAAACGTGTGACTTGGAGCGATGAATAATGTTGTGCTCTTAGCAATCGAATAGTTTCTGACCTGAACCCAGTATCTCCGGGATGAGTCCGAAAGTCAACTTCGTTCCAGATCCCCAAGGTATAACTTCACTACAATTTCTAGATTCGGTTCCTGGGGAACATCGGACTTGCCTGTCCTCCAGAGACATTCACAGACTTTACTGAAAATGTCTTCAGAAGAGTTGGGGCCATCATAAAAGCGAATAGTAGCACACTTCATATTAATAAAAGTGCTGGGAGACTTCGATCAGTCGGTGTATCTTAGGCGTTATCTGACTCAGATTTTGAGTGATAGCTATGAAGGAGATGAAGATGCCGCGTACTCGTGCGAGACAGCATTATCAGCATCTAACAGATGCTCCCATGAACCACAGACATTGCCGAGGTGGGGTGGCTTGCGTGCCTCAACGATACAGATAGCCGTACCGTAGGTGCGACCACAGCGGAGGGGTATCTGTGGAGAGGCCAGACAAACGTGTGGTTCCTGAAGAGAGGCAGCAGCCTCTTCAGTAGTTACAGGGGCAACAGTTTGGATGATTGACTGAGCTGGCCTGGTAACATCAGCTAATGTGGCTTTGCCACACAGCTACTGCGAACGGCTGAAAGCAAGGGGAAACTACAGCCGTTACCTTTCCCGAGGACATGCAGCTCTACTGTATGAACATATGATGATGGCATCCTCTCGGGTAAAATATTCCGGAGGTAAAATAGTCCCCCATTCGGATCTCCGGGCGGGGACTACTCAGGAGGATGTGATCATCAGCAAAGACAATACTGGAATTCTACGGGTCGGAGCGTGGAATGTTAGATCCCCTAATCGAGTAGGAAAATTAGAAAATTTAAAAAGGGAAATGGATAGGTTGAAGTTAGATATAGTGGGGATTAGTGAAGTTCGGTGGCAGGATGAACAGGATTTCTGGTCAGGTGAGTACAGGATTATAAATACAAAATCAATTGGGGATATCACAGGAGTGGGATTGATAATGAATAAGAAAATAGGAATGCTGGTAAACTACTACGACCATCACAGTGATCGCATTGTCATTGTCAAGATAAATACGAAGCCAACACCGACAACAGTAGTACAGGTTTATATGCCAACTAGCTCTGCCGATGATGAGGAAATCGAAGAAATATATGAAGAGCTAAAGGAAATTATTCAGACAATTAAGGGAGAGGAGAATTTAATTGTTATGGGAGAATGGAATTCGGTAGTAGGACAAGGAAGTGAAGGGAAGATAGTAGGTGAATATGGTCTGGGCAAAATGAATGAAAGAGGAAGCCGCCTGGTAGAATTTTGCACGGAACATAATTTAGTTATAACAAACACCTGGTTCAAGAATCACAAAAGAAGGTTGTATACGTGGAAGAGACCAGGAGACACCGGGAGATACCAGATAGATTTTATAATGGTAAGACATAGATTTCGGAACCAGGTTTTAAACTGTAAGACATACCCAGGGGCAGATATAGACTCTGACCATAACTTGTTGGTTATGAACTGTAGGCTGAAACTAAAGAAACTACAAAAAGGTACGAAAATAAGGAGATGGGACCTGGATAAATTGAAGGAACCTGAGGTTCTTAAAAATTTCAGAGGCAACAATTGACAGAAACGGGGGGAAATAAAACAGTAGAGGAGGAATGGGTAAAATTTAGAGATGAAATAGTGAAGGTAGCAGAGGACAAAATAGGTAGAAAGGAAATACCTACAAAAAATCCTTGGATATCAGAGGAGATACTAAATTTAATCGATGAAAGGAGAAAATATAAAAATGCAGTAAATGAAACAGGCAAAATGGAGTACAGACGACTAAGAAATGAGATTGTCAGGAAGTGCAAAATGGCTAAGCAGGGGTGGCTAGAAGGCAAATGCAAGGATGTAGAAGAATGTATAAATAGGGGGGAAATAGATACAGCCTACAGGAAAATAAAAGAAACATTTGGAGATAAGAAAAACAGCTCTATGAATATCAAGGACACTGATGGAAAACCAGTTCTCAGCAAAGAAGGGAAAGCTGAAAGGTGGAAAGAATATATACAGGGGCTCTACAAAGGAAATGAACTTCGATACAATATTGTAGGAAGGGAAGAGGATGTAGATGAAGATGAAATAGGAGATACTGTACTGAGAGAAGAATTTGACAGAGCCCTCAAAGACCTAAGTCGAAACAAGGCCCCTGGAGTAGATGATGTTCCCTCAGAGCTACTGAAGTCTCTGGAAGAACCAGCCATGACAAAATTGTTTCACCTGGTGTGTAAGATGTATGAGACAGGTGAAGTACCCTCAGACTTTAAGAAAAATGTTATAATCCCCATCCCTAAGAAAGCAGGTGGAGACAGGTGTGAAAACTACAGAACCATCAGTTTAATAAGTCATGGCTGCAAAATATTAACGCGAATTATATACAGAAGGATGGAAAAGCTGGTAGAAGCCAACCTCGGGGAAGATCAGTTTGGGTTCAGGAGAAATGTAGGAACACGGGAGGCAATACTCACTTTACGGCTTATCCTAGAAGATAGATTAAGAAAAGGCAAACCTACATTTCTAGCTTTTGTAGATTTGGAGAAGGCTTTTTACAATGTTGATTGGAATAAACTCTTTAAAGTTCTGAAGCAAGCGGGAGTAAAATATAGGGAGCGTAAGGTTATTTACAACTTGTACAAAAACCAGACAGAGGTTGTCAGAGTTGAAGGGCATGAAAGGTATGCAGTGGTTGGAAAGGGAGTAAGACAGGGTTGTAGTCTTTCTCCATTGTTGTTCAATTTGTACATTGAGCAAGCTATAAAGGAAAGCAAGGAGAAATTTGGAGAAGGAATTAAAGTTCAGGGTGAAGAATTAAAAACATTGCGTTTTGCTGACGACATAGTAATTCTGTCAGATACAGCAAAGGACCTGGAAGAGCAATTGAACGGAATGGACAGTGTGCTGAAAGGTGCATATAAGATGAACATTAACAAGAGCAAAACTAAGGTAATGGAGTGCAGTCTACGAAAATCAGGTGATGCTGAAGGAATTAGATTGGGAAACGAAGCAATAAAGAAGGTAGACGAGTTTTGTTACATGGGCAGTAAAATAACAAATGATGGTCGCAGTACAGAGGATATAAAATGCAGAATGGCAATGGGTAGAAAAGCGTTTTTGAAAAAGAGAAATTTGTTAACATCGAATATTGATTTAAACCTAAGAAAGTCCTTTCTGAAGGCATTTGTATGGAGTGTTGCCTTGTATGGGAGTGAGACATGGACGATAAACAGTGCGGACAGGAAGAGGATTGAGGTTTTTGAAATATGGTGCTACAGAAGAATGCTGAAGATTAGGTGGGTGGATCGCGTAACTAATGAGGAGGTACTGAACAGAATTGAGGAGAAAATAAATTTGTGGCATACCTTGACTAAAAGAAGGGATAGATTGGTAGGACACATTCTTAGACATCAAGGAATTGTGAATTTAGCGTTGGAGGGAAGTGTGTGGGGAAAAAATCGCAGGGGAAGACCAAGAGATGGATACAGTAAGCAGATTCAGACAGATGTAGGTTGTCGTTCTTATGTGGAGATGAAGAGGCTTGCTCAGGATAGGGTATTGTGGAGAGCTGCATCAAACCAATCTCCGGACTGAAGACCACAACACACAACAACAGATTTTAGTAAGGTACTTATGTTTGCTCCCCGTTAATCAGCTGGTCCACAGTAGTACCCACAGTTTTGCGGTAAATGGATGTTACAGTGGCCTCATGTTGGACAGCATGGGGACATGAGAGTAAACCAAACCGTCTTCAAACTTCAGGATGACGGACCGATGGGCCGTATTATGCTCCATTCACTTCGTAATCCCTACACATCTGCACCAGCTATCCGAATGCAAATAATGAACCCCCTTTATAGATTGCGTGTCATTTCGCACCATTGATTGGGGACTAGCAGCAGTCGGCTGGTGGCAAATCCAAAACATTGACGGCACACGGTCCGTCAGCGATGTCTGTCATGTGACAGTATTGAGATGCCATTTAACAGGGCAATGCCCGTCCACACATGAGTGTCTACGAAATGCCAAAGCGGTTTCGAGGTACTGCTGTGGCTAAAAGGATCCACGGACAGTGTATACATGCTCATGTGCAGGATCATTTCGGACATCAACGCCGTTCTAGTGTATCATCGATATTACGAACCAGTTAACAGTTGACGCCCATATTAAATGAACAAATTTTCCGTCGATTGTCCGCGTCACTGTCGAGCGATGTTGTAACGGCGTAGCTCGCTATATTCATCAGATGTACCTGAAGCTGGTCGTTGGATGGATCTGGCCCGGTATTTAAGCTTGGATGGTGCTGGGCGTTGCGTTTTCTGTCTGCGCAGCAAAATATTCTCCTATCGTGTCAATCTGTGACTTTTTCCGTGTTCTTCGGATAAAGAAATCATTGTTTTTTGAACCATTATTAGAACTGCGGCGATATGATTTTCGAATTTAACCGTTTCCCGAACAAACAAAATGCTACGCTATTTTGTTTCTGCTTGCTACGGTACTGTGGCACAAGGAATTAAAGGCGTGCCGTAACTGCAGACTCGCGTTTGGAATTTAACAAAAAAATTACTTTTGTAACTTCCTTTTTTTTTGCGACGTCATGATTAATACTTAATGACTGACCCACGTAATTTAGCAGAACTTGCCATATTAAACAGCGCAACTTATGATGTCCAGGAAAGGATGACGGCATGCTGGAAAGTAATGTCTCAATTTTTTTTATTCTGCTCTTAATATCGGTTGAGGTATTTCATACGATGCACATTACTCTGTTTAGCTCACCACTTCGCTGACGCAGGCTGCCACACTTTGCCGATAGAGGTAGCGTACGTCACCATAAAAATATCAACACGTACCTACTTTCAACATATACCCGTCCAGGCAATAGCAGCATCACATGACGAGGAATGATTGGTAGTCAAACGCACGGTGCATGTAGTATTACTGAGCGTGCTGATCGTGTGCAGAATCCGGAAGACACGCGATCTATATGAATTCACCAGGTCCAGATGGGAAAGCAATCCGGTTTTACAAAGAGTACTCAGCGACATTGGCCCCTTACTTAACTTGTATTTATAGCGATTCTTTGATCCATCGTAAAGTTCCAAGCGGCTGAAATGGTACATGTAACTACCGTGTATAAGAAAGGCAAAAGAACGGACCCACAAAATTACAGACCTATATCATTAACATCAGTTTGTTATACAATTCTTGAACATATTCTCAGTTTTAATGTAGTAAATTTTCTTGAGAAGGAAAAGCATCTATCCATGCACCATCGCGGCTTTAGGAAGCATCGATCGTGTGAAACCCAGTTTACCCTTTTCTCTCATGACATCTTGCGTGCTATGGATGAAAGGCAACAGCAGACTACATATTTCTGGATTTTCAGAAGGCGTTTGACACGGTACCGCATTACAGACTGCAAACGAAGGTACGACCTTATGGAATAGGTAACCAGTTATTTGAGTGGCTCGAAGATTACTTAACTAATAGAACCCAGTACGTTGTCTTCGATGGCGAGTGCTCATCAGAGGCTAGGATATCGTCAGTGGTGCCCCAGGAAAGTGTGATAGGACCGCTATTATTTTCTGTCTATATAAATGATCGACGGACAGAGTGAGTTGCCATTTGCGGTTGTTTGCTGATAATGCTGTGGTATACAGGAGGGTAAAATCATTGAATGACGGTAGTAGGATGCAGGGTGGCTTGGGCCAAATTTCTATGCGGTGTGAGGAATGGCAACTAGCGCTAAATGTAGAAAAATGTAAGGTGATGCAGATGAGTAGGAGAAACAATCCCGTAATATTCTAATACAGCATCAGTAGTGTGCTGCTTGACAGAGTCGCGTCAATTAAATATGTAGGCGTAACGCTGCACAGCGGTATGAAATGGAACGAGCTTATAAGGACAGTCGTGCGGAAGGCGAATGGTCGACTTCGGTTTATTGGGAGAATTTTGGGAAGGTGTGATTCGTCTGTAAAAGAGGCCACATGTGAAACGCTTGTACGATCCCGTTTTGAGTATTGCTCAAGTGTTGGGGATCCCACCAGATCGGTTTAAAGGAGGACATTCGGAAGCGTGCGTCTAGATTCGTAACTGGTAGATTCGATCAATGCTTCGGGACCTCAAATGTGAGTTGTTGGAGGGGAGGCGACATTCTTTTCGAGAAATACTGTTGAAGAAATTTAAACGGTCGGAATTTGAGGCGGACTGCAGGAAGATACTACTGCCGCCAACTTACATTTCGCGTAAATACCGCAAAGATAATAAAAAACGCTTTTAAATGTTTGTTAAGCTTGTAGGACTCAACTGCGGGGTTATCAGTCCTTAAACTTACAAACTATTTGTAAACTAACTTATACTAAAGACAGCACAAACATTCATGCCCGAGAGAGAATTCGAACCCCCAACGAGGACCAGCCTCGCGCATCGGAGCCTAGCGCCTCAATGCGCTCGGCCACTCCGCTGCGGAGGGATTAGGACTCATACGGAAGCTTACAAGCTTTCGTTTTCCCTCGTTCTATATGGGGGCGGAACAGGAAAGCAAATAACTAGTAAGGTACTTACTACCCTCCGTCTCGCATCTTTGGGTGGATTGCGGAGTATGAATGTAGATGTAGAGGGCAAATGGAAATGTTGCGGAGCCTTGGCACGAGCATTTAGAAAACAGAACGACTTGTAAGTTGTTTGAAGAGCGCTGTTGTGACGAAATCGAGATGAAACAACTTTCAAATATTGAAGGGTATCGGCGACCACCCTTCATTACAGATATCGAACGTCATAGTCAGTACACAGTGGAAAAATAGAACAGGCGGAGAAATGTCGCGGAACTAAAATCAATCTTTAAAGCAAAGTACACCGAACACTCCTAACCATTGACCTCCGCAGCAGAGACCTATGCATGTGCCAATGTTAACACCATGACATCGCCAACTACGACTAAAATGGGCACCTCACCATCGTCACTGAATGTTGGCGCAGATTAAAGCGTTTGAATGGTCTGACGAATCGTGATACATAGATCATCATGCAGATAGTAATGTATGAATCCGTAGAACACCAGAAAAACACCTCCTTGACGCCGGTAGTGCTAGACGGAGACACGCTTGTGTTGGCTCAAAAAATTCAAATGTTTGTAATTCTATGGGACCAAATTACTGTGGTCATCATCCATAGGCTTACACACTACTAACCTAATGGCCACACATACACCCATACCTGAGGGAGGACTCGAACCTCCGACGGAAGAGGCCCCGTGATACACAACGTGGCGCTTCAGACCACACGGTCACTATCGCGCAGAGGCTCAATTATATCTTGGGAAACATTCACATGGGAATCTAAGGGTTCATTGGAGCTCGTGGAAGGTATCACGACGGCCAATAAGTATCGTACACTGATCGCAGATAATGTACACCCCTTCACGACAATCATTCTCCCGAAGCCAGTGGCAGTTCTCAACAAGATAATGCGCCACGTCACAAGGCTACGACAATGGGGCAGTTCGGAGAACATGGTCGTCAGCTGCAATTGATGAGCTCAGATCTGAGCCCGATCGTAGACATCTTTGATGTGGCTGAACGTGGTGCCAGAGCTCGCCGGCCCTCTCGCAGGAATTTAAGGGATCTGTCTGGCTTGTATGAGCTGGAGTGGTGCCAGCGATGGCCCAACGCATCATTGCTTCATGTCAAGAGGCGTCTCCGCTATTATTCATGGACATACCGGCTGTGAGTTAGGTACTCATAACTTTCTGGCTGATCAGTGTAGTTCGGTTACACACGACCTCGATTCAATTGGAATCCCTTTAGCTACAGAGCGTTATAACTTGAGTCAGCTGAGTGGAAAAGCCGACCGACTAATATATTGGCAGGTCTTATACGAGGATTGTAAATTAAATATTGCCCACACGGCTATGGAGACACTATGCAATGGCATCTGCTGTTGTCACTGACAGCTGACAGCACAAGTTGTTCACATGCCTACAATTCAAATGTTTGTAATAGCTTATGGGACTTAACTACGGGGTCATCAGTCCCTATACTTACAAACTACTTATGAACTACTTAACACTAAGGACGGCACAAATATCCATGCCCGAGGGGGGATTCGAACCCCCGACCGTAGTGGCCGTGCAGACCGTGACTGGAGCGCCTCAGTCCCCTCAGCCACCGCGGCTGGCACATGCCTACCTTACCTCCGAGCAAATGGACTCGCCCGTCCCACGTCACCGACGTGCGCACAATAGAGGGAAAACAGTAACTTGTGAGCGAACGGTCCAACGTAACGGTGTCGCTAGGTTTTTTAAACAGTAACAACAGTGTTGGATCAAGATTGAATGTGTCAGAGGTCGTAGAGCACGACAGTGGCATGAAGGTCTTCAAGAGACGTGCGGGAAATCGGTATTGCCGTACAGAACCGTGGCACTGTACGACTGTAATGGTGTTATCCTAAGACATTACGTTCCTCAACGGCAGACCGTAAATGCAAAGTATTACTGTTCGATTTTGGAGCATCACCTGCGATCAGCTTTGCGAAAGAAGCAGCAACACTTTCTGCAACCCACTCATCATTTTGCACGACAATGCGCGGGCGCGTACAGCACAAGATGCGCCAGCTCTGTTCGGTGGATACGACTGGGAAGTACTGTACCGTCCACCATACTCCCCGGAGGTAAGTCCTTGTCACTTTGATTTGATTCCGAAGATGAAGGAACCACTTCGTGGCATTCGCTTCAGAACTGTTCCAGAGATTTTACAGGCAGTAGACCGCCCCATTCGCGCAAACAGAACAGGCTCTGGCTCTATCAACGGTATACTACGCCTTCCTCATCGCTGGCAACGGGTTTTACTCAACGCTGGTGGCTACTTTGAAGTACATTAACAGGTGCAAACATGCAAAGCTTACGTACCAGTTGTGAATAAATAGTTGCCACTATTTAAGTTCCAACCTCCATATCAACCGATACTGGGTACAGAATCAAATAGTCGAAGGCTTTATTTTTCAGTACGCCAACTAAGATGCTCGAAAACCTATTACCAGTCCCTTTTCATCCAATTCTTATCTCGTGGTCTACGCATTTAGCACCTTATTTATAAACAGTAGTACTATACTCGCTTTAGCCTAAGTTCATGAATAGTTTGTCTACATCACACAAGCACACAAGTTCACAGTTCTTTATCTTTTTCAGTTGGGAAACCTTAAAATGTAAATGTAAAAGCCACGCCAACGAAAAACTGTGTCACGCTGTATATCGAGTGCAAACGTACCAGATTTAAGAGAGAGAGAAAGAATATTTAACGCACTTATTCCGGAACCTAATTAAATCTTTAAGAATATTGCAACCATTTCGTCGTGTTCATTAACAACATCACGATAAAAAAGTAATTGAATTGAGGCAATTTGTATTCTTGTGTTTCAGGGTGGCGGCGAAGAGCCGAGGGGTCGCGAAATCGCCGTGCTGCAGCTAAACAAATTAGGCCACCTTAATAAAATCTGTTTCATCAAACCGCCGCTGCTGCTGCTGCTGCACATAACAATACACAATTATAATCTCCCTCCTTTTTGACGACGGAGGTCCAGGCTGCACAGGGGATTGCTCACTATGCAGACACAAGCATTAGCAAGAACAGGTTCTGCCACTGAACCAGAAACATTTCTCTGCGATTTCTTAACTATATAGAACTGGCAAATATTTCCGCGATACGAATGAAGCAATTTGTCTAAAAACGTGGGGCGAGGAAAATATTTCTTATTTTCTTTTTGTGCTGTAGTTCATTGTCTCAAGTGCTCTATTAAAACTCGTAATACCGTAAGCAGGAATTGCTAAAAAAAACGAGAAAAATAGGTAAGCTCTTTACTAACTCTGTGCGTAACGTGGAGAGACAATTTAATTCTACATTCACGCCTAAGATGCATAGTCTATCTTAGCAATATTGCCCCTCCCTCTCTTTTCAGTGTCATCCGGGGATAGTGCATGGGAGGAAAATAGCAATTCTAAATTTTATGATTTTTTGTGGTTGTCGTTTCGTTGAATCATTGTGGAAAGAAGTAACCTATTGGTGATTCCTTTGTAAACTCGCTTTTGGTCAAAGAATCAGTGGTGAAACGAACTACACTTTGCTGGATTTCCTCTGCCTCTGTTAAAGAATACGGATTACTGAGCAACACTCAAGAGCATGTCTCAGGAGGGTCTTCAATAAACAATGTGTCATACTGTTTTCTCTTAGGGTATTTATTCTTAAGAGTTAGAATCTGACAACATCACTCAACACTACTTTTTCATGTAGTATTTTTCTTCATAGTCCCCTCCACGTTCTATAGCCCTATGCATCCTCGCAGAGCATGTATTACCAAGCTGTGAATGTTATGCACCAGTTGTGTGACGTGTGGTGATAAAACATGTTTCAGGACTACGTTATCACATTTTCAAGTTCTATAGGCGCGGTGGAGTGGCCGAGCGCTCTAAGGCACCTTGCTGCGGAGCGTGTGCTTGATCGCCGTCGACAGTTCGAGTCCTCCTTAGCGTATCCGTGTTTTAAAGGTAGACTAGACCAAAATACACAGTGTACTATAATCTAACTTAAAATCTCCTATGCGTGAGGCACCGTCAATCAGCACACATACATTGTCAGTTACGTGGCGAAGCGCCTCAAGGCCGAACAGCATTTGCTGGACAGTGTAACAGACAGTATGAGGATATTGTACTTCGCGGGTAAATGCTTATTGTAGTCTAATTTTCACGAACTTGACTTTTTGCGCCTTAAGACGTAGAGAGGTTACCAAGTTCAATGAGAAGGCAGGAGCGTCCAAGGATCAGATTTATGCCCACTTCCGTGGTGTCTTTTTGAAGAAAGTCACCAGCTTAGTGTGAGGCAGTACTGCTCTTGACCTGTGCTCATAGCCATGTAGTCACTGCGTGAATTAGGCTTTTATCATCTGCAAAGTGTGTCTTATGTCAGGACTCCTTAAGTGGTCAAAACAGAGAGCGCCAGGTTGGACTGTAGAATGGATGACGCAATGACGTCCAATTCAATTTCGTGATATGCTCCTTGGCTCTGAGGCTTGTTTGTGGGCGTGTGCATCGTACTGTATGAATTTTCGTTTGGTATCTTGTGAGACCAAACACCTCGAAAGCTGTTCTCGCGTTTGTTCCGGGTCTTCAAGCATGCCTCTGAACTATTGTTTGAGACACCCACGACAATGACACTGTCACTACAAGAAAAGACTTGTCTTCATAACTTTGGCAGCAGAGGGAGCTCTTTGAAGTTCATGTTTTTTGACAAGTGCACGTGGTGTCATTTCAGTAACTTAGTTTTGTCTCCTACTTAAGGTGATTCATCCAGGTCCGTCACCTGTAATGATTGTGACGAACAGGCCTCTGCTCGAACACTTCGGATGAAATGGCTTTTCTATTGGTCTTTTGTTAGTAATTCCTGCAACCCGTTTTCAAAACACATTTCAGTATCCAAGAATCTCATTCATTGAAGACTCTCAGAGATAGCCGTAGAGACAAACGTCGAGTTGTGTCACGCTGGTCTGAACGAATAACTGCATGCGTGTGATTCACCATGTCTGTGATGGAACTTTGTTTCTGCACTTCCTGGCGATATAACTCTGCTTAGTCATCGCCCAACAGCAGAGCTGAATCATTACTGCATACAGCAGGCAAACATTTGTGGACTTTCAGCGTAATTTCTTTTTCCGCAGCCTAAAATTGTGACTAACGACTTGCGTGGACGCTATTTCTATGAGTCACTACGGCTCTGCCATCAGCAAGCATATGCGTATTCAAGATAATAAAATTCTGATGCGCCAAAAGGAACGTTCTCCCATATATACGGAATGTTGTAAAATTTGGGAAATTGTTTACCGAACAAACATCACATTACGAAATAACAGGCACCATTTGCGATACTGCAGCTCGTATGCATGAACACACAAAAGAATTTACGACGCTAGCTGCCAGTGGCCATCGAAACAAATCTGCTTCTGCTATAAAACTTTTATGTGATCATTCCTGTTCATGACTATCCGGACTATTATTCCTTTATGTGATAATTTAGGTTCATGAAAATCCGAACTATTACTCCTCACCAATCGTTGATCCTCTGAAACGTCCTCTACTATTAGCTATGTTTTCCAGATGATGAAATTTCGTTATAGGGACATCGTTATCCGTGAACAGCTTCACGGAGCTTCCGATGTTATAAAATATATTGTTTATGTACACTTTCATACGATGATGCTGTTACAAACTTTCCGAGATGATAAGAGTCCGATGAAACCAAAAATTTGATGTCAGGAAACCTACTCAGCAAAAGACCGAATGGAAAGTTTTAACCGAATATCTTTCTGATATCTGTGACAATAGAATACATTGTATACCAATATTATTGTTTCTATGATTGCAGGATAGGTAGGTTCCCGGAATATATCCGACTTGTTAATCGTCAACGGATGTGATTCCAGCATGATAGAGTCCCACAACGCTTTGGACTAAGGTTCAGTGAATACTTAAAATAGACTTAAGCTGAAAGGTGGATAGGAACGAAGGAGTCCTCATTTCTCCTTGTGGCGTACGAAAAACTCACTGGTTGTTACACTGTTCATACGACACCGGGGCTATTGTAATGCGTATAGCAGAACTATGAAACGATCCCATGCCTGCGTTGACGCTGGGATGTACCACAATGAACAACTGTTGTAAATATAACAGCATTTGCCTTTGCTCCAGGTAAATACACTATACTGTACCGCAGACTTACGATCTTCAGTCTTTCTAAAGGCCGGCCGCGGTGGCCGAGGAGACTGAGGCGCTCCAGTCACGGTCTGCACGGCCACTACGGTCGGGGATTCGAATCCCCCTCGGGCATGGATATTTGTGCCGTCCTTAGTATAAGATAGTTTGTAAGTTTAGGGACTGATGACCCCGTAGTTAAGTCCCATAAGCTATACAAACATTTGAACATTTCTTTCTAAAGTCAAGTTAGGAGTCTCATTACTAGTTCATTTACAATGGTAATTATCTGTGATTTTGCCAGTATTCAAAGGGAATTTTACACTTTATGGTCACGGTTATTAGGGTCCATAGCTGGAGCGCTGCGCAAGGCTAAGCGAATTTCTCGTTATACATTTCTAGTCAATCGTGTCCGGACTAGGTTGCAATACTTCAGATCAATCACGAGTAAACCCACCACACATCACTCTCTTCGATGTTACTTCTAAATCTGATGATTTCGACCCATTAATAACGTCGTGTTGAGTTACACCTGGCATGAAATTCTGAATCCAATCACAATTCTGGTCCGATACTCGATAGTCTCGAAGTTCGTTCATTTAATGTCATTGACTCGTTAGTGACCCAGACCCAAGTCTCTCCACCATAAATTAAAGTAATGGTTTAAGATTCACGGCAATAAAACGGCTAGTAGTTCATTAGTAAACAGGTTCTCTCTAGGAAACTGAATTACTGTTAGCCTTGTGTCAGTGTATCCCAGGAAACAGTTCGCCATTATTCATCCTCTGTTCCACAGGAACTCTCCTCTTTTTCCTTACCCTGGCAATCATGCTGCAGAAGTATACCACATTCCAGTTTAACTATAGCCTCAAGAGTAATAGTGAGATGAAACTTATTTCACTTTAAAATACCCTACCGGAAATGAAAATCAGTACACCATCTTAGCGTTTTCCTATTGTCACAAGACATATTGTTGAAATAGTGCAGAGCGAACACACAATGACAGGAATTTTACCATAAGGGTATATTCAAAGTGATCCTACGAAATGACACATAAAGCCATATGGAGGCTCTTGTTCTTTTCTCTCGCTTTATCCCGTATTCACAGGGTCGGTGTGTTGTGACATCTTAACGAGTTACCGGATGCCATTCCCGTTGACATTACCTACCCGGCATATATATATATATATATATATATATATATATATATATATATATATATATATATATATATATACTCTGCAAATCACACTGAAGTGCATGCAGAGGGTTTTACGATATTTCTCTGCCATTCCATTCTCTTATGGCGTGCGGGAAAAAGAAACATCTAAATCTTTCCGTTTCTTATCTGATATGATTTATTATGATGATCATGTTTCCCTATGTAGATGCTGGTGAAAGAAATTTTGCAAATAAATCTCCATGCAACGCATAACGCCTTTCTTTTAATTATTTCCACCCCAACTTGTGCATAATTTTCGTGACACTCTCTCCCATGTATCACGATAGTACAAAATTAGTTGCTCTTCTCTGAACTTTTTATAAATCGTCCGCAGTTCCACTTGGTGAGGATTCCACAATGCCCGGCAATAGTCCTAAAGAGGGCGCACAACTGTAGTGCAGGTAGTATCTTTAGTAGAACTATTGCATATTCTAGGTGTTCTGAAAATGAAAAGTAGCCTTTTGTTCTCATTCCCTACAGTATTTTATGTGTCCGTTCCAATTTAAATTGTTCGTAATTGAAATTCCTGGGTATTTAATTGAATTTACGACCTACCGATCGCTTTTAGTATTCCTGTAGATAACTTCACACTTATAATAATTGAGGGTCAACAGCCAAGTTTTGCAATTTATATAAATCATTTTGCCGTGAATTTTGATCTGGTGACTTTAATAATCAAAACATGACAGCATCATTCGCGAACAGTCTAAGAGAACTGCTCACATTGTCTCATATACCGTTTATAAAGATAACGAACAATAAGAACGCCAGTTATCACTTCTGCTTTACTCGACGACTTTCCGTCAGTTACAACGTACTGTGTCCTTTCTGACAGGAAATTACGAATCCAATCGCACAACGGTGGCGGTATCACGTAAGTGGAGTAGAAAACCCCTGTGAGATACAATGTTAGAGGCCTTTTGGAAATCCAGAGGTACGGAACTGATTTGAGATCTCTTATCGATGGCACTCCTATTGCCTTTCTTGAATATTGGAGTGACCTCTGAAACTTTCCAGTCTTTGGGTACGGGTCTTTCATTGAGCGAGTGGTTGTATATGATGGCTAAATATTGGGCTATTGCATCAGTATACTCTGAAAGTAACCGGATTGGTATACAATCTTGACCTGGACAATTGTTTTTGTTAAGTTATTTAAGTTGCTATAATGTTCCAGGGATATCTCTTCCAAATAACGCATGCTGGCAGCTGCTCTTGAATTCAGGAGATTTTGCTTCGTCTTCTTTGATGAAATATTTTAGGTAAACTGTTATTGGAGGTATTGATTGTATTTTGACGCTAGCATCCTTAATATACGACCAGAATTTCTTAGGATTCTTTACCATGCTACATCATAAGGTTTCGTCGTCGAAACTATTATAGGCTTCTCACATTGAAGTTAGAACTAAATTTCGAGTTCCTGTGGATTTTTTGTCTGTTTAAATTTGGCATACTTTTTTCTTTGCTTTTGCAAGAGTGATTTAACCTGTTTTGCGTACCATGGCGGGTCAGCTCCGTCTTTTACAGTTTGTTTGGTAGAAATCTGTCAATGGCTGTCGATGTTATTTCTTTGAATGAAAGCCACGTATGATCTACACTCACATTGTTAGCTTCTTAAGAGTGGAGAAACTCACTTAATCAAATTTTTATCAGTGATTTAAAAAAAAAAAAAAAAAAAAAAAAAAAAAAAAAAAAAAAAAAAAAAAAAAAAAAACCACTTTCAGTTTAATTTTGTCGATTTAGGAAATCTAATATTCAGTGATATACATGTGAAATTGAGCTAAAGTATTCTAAATTTTCTAATCGTGTAACTGAGGCGGGGCTTAGGTTCCAGGCCGATATTCACTAAATGGGATTTGGAAAACCACTTAAAGGCTGTCCGGCACACCGACCTGGAAAGCAGCGCCTACCACGCGACTAGAAAGGCGGGTTAGGGCGATAAGAAGTCTATGGTGAAGATAACCTAATGTATATACACTGCTGGAAATACAAATGACGACACCCAATTCACTCATTATTTATTCTCGAAGCAGTGGGTATAGAGTACATGAAATAATTACATTTTCGGATCAATAGTGCAATCGGTACTGAGTTATCAGGTGTAGATCCATGTCTAAACAGCCATAATAGTACGTGGTGCAGCCTCCACAGACGACAGTGCAAGCGCAGATTGTGGTATTGCTGGGGTTCCCAGCTTTATGTCAGGATAAGCCGTGATACCTGGTGGAGCGCCAGAGGACGCTAGTAAAACAGTGTTAGAGTTGACAAGTTTATTCGACTGGATACAAGACTCCGTGGTGTAGGCGCCAGCTCTGCAGGAGCAAGATCAGCCGGCGACGTCTGCGGTGTGTTAGCTCGCCATCTCGCATCGTCTACTATGGGCCGGCTGCGGAGGGAGGTGCCCGCGCCTCGGCGTCTGGGGTCGAAGCAGAGACTGCCAGGAGGAGTCCTCAGTACCTCCTGCGGTTTATGCAGCTGCTCGTGGGTCCGACTGGAGTCAGATCTCGTGCTGACAAATGACCTCTCGATACCGCCGGCAGGGTTAGTACCAGAGTGCCAGCTCGTCGACAGGATCATTGGTCTTCAAGAAACCAATCAATGCAGACTGATCTGACCTCTGGCAGCAATCACATTCAGTGTTGGGTAGACGATAGACAGCGGTTCACCATCTTCCCTGGATGATGGTCAATTCGAAGTGTAATAGTTGTCTCTGGACTCTATCTCCTAGCTGCAACTAGTGGCTACTAGTACTACCGTCCTAAGCATCATCGATTCCACAGACCAAGTGACTACATTTTTATAAGTGGCCGTACACACACAGAAATCGGCTCAAGCTGTGACGTATGGTACGGTTCACAAAAGTGAAGGTCATAATCTCCACAAAATACCTAGGAATTACTATTACTTCAGACTTAAACTGGAAAGAACACGTAGATAATGTCGTGGGAAAGGCGAACCAGAGACATCGTTTTATTGGCAGAACCCTTAAAAGATGCAACAGACCTACTAAAGAAACTGTATACACTACGCTTTTCCGTCCTTTTTTGGAGTATTGCTGCCCAGTGTGGGATCCTTATCAGGTGGGTTTAACGGAGGACGTCAAAAGAGTTCAAAGAAGGGCAGCTCGTTTTGTATTGTCACGATACAAGGGTGACAGCGTTACGGAAATGATACACGTTCTGGGATGAGAATCATTACAACAACGGCGCTTATCGCTGCAGCGTGGGCTACTTACGAAACGCCAATCGCGAACATTCTCCTCCGAAAGCAAAAATATATTATTGACTCCCACATACATAGGTAGAAATGATCATCAGAATAAAATACGAGAAATCTGAGTTCGAACGGAGAGATTCAGGTGTTCTTTCTACCCGCGCGCTATTCGAGAATGGAATGGGGAATTAATAGTATTAAGGTGGTTCGATAAACCCTATTCCATGCACTTAAATGTGATTTGCGGAGTATCCCATGAAGATGTAGATGTAGACCGAATGTGTCTTACTTGTGAGTGCAGGGTTCAATGAATGAGTCCTTTAACCACTGACGTATCCTCGACCAAATACTCTTGTGACAGAGTTCGGGGTAGTTATGAAATGTTTACAAGTTGACGAATATACCCTCGCGCTTTCCTTGTCGTCCGTCGCAGTCAAAAGTCCGCTGACTGTGGGCTTTCAACTCGTCAACGCAGCGTCTGCTGTTGTCACGAGGAACTGACGTCGCATTTACGACAGAGTTGCTGACCTACTTCTACCTAGCTTGGCTGGCGATTGCTTGAGTAATTTAAGATTATAGCAAATTTTTCTCGTACAATTTTGTGCTGTAACAGTATGTGTTCGATCATACACAGGAACGTACTGTCTTAGGATACATTATCCCACGCCTGCTTCACCTGTATTCGACGTTCCAAAGGATTGCGGGATGACAAGTCGTAAGTTTCAGTTGTCGTCCTGTCTTACCCCAGCAGCGCTCGACTAGAGCCAAGTCCGGAGATGGTGCTGCACAGGAAAGCTGCTGCGCGCCTTGCAGAACACGTACAGTTTCAAGTGCAGTGTGTGGAAGAGCGTTATCCTGTTTTAAGAACGCAAAGGAATGGGACCTTTTTTTTTTTTTCTAAAGAACCAAACTGCTGAGATCATCAGCCCCTGCCCGTAAACTGACACACTACTTAAACTAACGCTAAGAACAACACACACACACCCATGCCTGAGGGACTACTGGAACCTTCTGCTCTAGCAGCCGTTTAAACAGTGAGATGGCGCCTCAGACTGCGTAGCAATTCTCACATGGTGGGCGACAAAAGGTGAATGGGAATTGACGCTACCCTACTGGCCAAAGTTGCTACACCAAGAAGAAATGCAGATGATAGAAGGATATTCGTTGGACAAATGTATTATACTAGAACTGACATGTGATTACATTTTCACGCAATATGGGTGCATAGATCCTGAGAAATCAGTACCCAGAACAACCATCTCTGGCCGTAATATCGGCCTTGATACGCCTGGGCATTGAGTCAAACAGAGCTTGGATGGCGTGTACAGGTACAGATGCCCATGCAGCTTCAACAGGATACCATAGTTCATCAAAAGTAGTGACTGGCGTATTGTGACGAGCCACTTGCTCGACCACCATTGAACAGACGTTTCCAGTTGGTGAGAGATCTGGAGAATGTGCTGGCCAGGGCGGCAGTCAAACATTTATCCGTATCCAGAAAGGCCCGTACAGGATCTGAAACATGCGGTCGTACATTATCCTGATTAAATGTAGGGTTTCGCAGGGATCGAATGAAGGGTAGAGCCACGAGTCGTAACACATATGAAAAACGGCCACTGTTCAAAACGCCGTCGATGCGAACAAGGGGTGTTCGAGACGTGTAACCAATAGCACCCCATACCATCACGCCGAGTGATACGCCAGTATGGCGATGACGAATACACGCTTCCAATATGCGTTCACCGCCATGTCGCCAAACACGGATGCGAGCATCATGATTCTATAAACAGAACCTGGATTCATCCGAAAAAATGACGTTTTCCCATTCGTGCACCCAGGTTCGTCGTTGCGTACTGCAGCCATGGTCTCCGAGCTGATAGTCCATGCCGCTGCGAACGTCGTCGAACTGTTCGTGCACATGGTTGTCGTCTTGCTTACGTCCCCATCAGTTGACTCAGGGATTGAAACGTGGCTGCACGATCCGTTACAGCCATGCGGATAAGATGCTTGTTAAATTCGACTGCAAGTGATATGAGGCCGTTGGGATCCAGCACGGCGTTCCGTGTTGCCGTCCTGAACCCACCGATTCCATATTCCGCTAAAAGTCATTGGATCGCGACCAACGCGAGCAGCAATGTCGCGATACGATAAACCGCAATCGCGATAGACTACAACCCGACCTTTATAAAAGTCGGAAAGGTGATGGTACACATTTATCCTCCTTATACGTGGCATCACAACGTTTCAGCAGGCAACGCCGGTCAACTGCTGTTTGTATATGAAAATCGGTTGGAAACTTTCCTCATGTCAGCGCATTATAGGTGTCGCCACCGGAGCCAACCTCGTGTGGATGCTCTGAAAAGCTAATCATTTGCATATCACAGCATCTTCTTCCTGTCGGTTAAATTTCGCGTCTGCAGCACGCTATCTTCGTGGTGTAGCAGTTTTAATGGCCAGGAGTGTAATAGCATCATAGACCATAAGCGCCTGGAGTGGGCCAGTGTACACGAATACACTTTACGCGAGAGCCTAAATAATCCTCTGACGGCACCAGTAAGTCTTGCAAGTCGATGTAGGGGCGTGACTAGAAGACGTGTAGAGTTGTGCGTGCCATTAGTCCCACTGCTAGTTACCGATTGGCATCATTTCTTGTTGACGCATATTTTTCTGCATATGTGATTTTTAACTGGATTGGTCTGTCTTCAGCAAAACACTGGTTTTTTTCTTATTGCCCAGACATGTTTCACTCAAGTTGCAGCATCTTAACTGGGCTTTTATTCTATTCAACAACAGAAAATCTTCTTTACAGTCTGTACATATTTATAAATTAGAGAAGATACAAGATTTTCTATAGGCCTTACGAGTACATGTATACCTTGTATTAATTGCTTCTATGTTAAAAAATTGTAAGTATGTATGTGTGTGTGTTTGTTTTACTTACGTAATATGTTTCACTTCTTTCGATGATGTCCGCATTATTTTGTAGTGGAGGACATATCATTATTTAATTTCAACCACCACTGCTCATGAACTGTAAAACCAAGATGGCGGGCAACGGAACATTTTGACTATGTTCTGGGTGACAAGTTTCAATCTTAACACTGTGTGTGTGTGTGTGTGTGTGTGTGTATGTGATTTTTAACTGGATTGGTCTATGTGTGAGTATACAGGTATGTCTGTAACTGTAGGACGGTTATGGCTGTTATTTGCATAATTTTTGTTCATTTAATTATTTCTAACAATGACCACAAGAGATATTTCAAATTCTTTCTCTTTTGCCATGTTACCGCACATGAAAGGTCGGCTTTGTTAAATCCGGATATGGCGTGTTAACATTTAGAGGGTGTCGGATGCCCTTCCTGTCGCCACCCTATGTCCCCAGGAGGAAATGTGTACCCCAGATGACTGCGTATAGTGTTATATGTGTGAAAGTGTAAAGTCTTACGAAATGTTTGCGACTCGTGTAACTGAGGCGGGACTTGGGCGCCAGCCCGGTATGCACCTATAGGAATGTGGAAAACCGCCTAAAGACGACATCCAGGCTGGCCGGCACTCAACCTCCTTCGTTAATCCGCCGGGAGGATTCGAACCGGGACCGGTACGCTTACACGTCTCGGATTAGACCACACGGCTAACCGAGCGGGTAAAAGAGCAATTTCAATATAAATTCGTATAGCATGACTGGCTGGGAGACCCCTAAGGGGAAGTTTATTACCAAACTGGAACGATTTCTCCCATCCTTCGCACCAGAGGTGTTGAAATGTCAGTGTTAAGTGTATGTGACACTAATGGACGTGTGTGAAGTTTATTGTCGTGTTCGTGGAGGAAATGCGGTGCCGGCACACGACCTACTCTTCTTGAATAGCACCAAGCGAGCCTCTGAGCTCAATGTTCCCATCCGACGAACGGATTACAATTAACACTGCCACAACCCCTCATTCCATGAGACACTGCGTAAAGGTTTGAAGTTTAATACAGGACTTTGGTGGGCTGGTGATTAGGGTTTCCACCGACAAGTCTCCTTGTCTCGTCTGTGAAAATTGTCAATAGCACCAGAACGGTCACCCATGAACGTACTGGCCATACACGACGGTGCTGAACTTGGGTGAAATGGAACCGGTGAATCCACCGCTGCACTGCAGTTATGGAGGTGGTCTACAACAGCATCCGAATACAATGTTTATCTTGCTATTGATACTTACCTTCACCCGGATTATTTCACATTCGAAACCGCTGGCCGCAGTGGCCGAGGAGACTGAGGCGCTTCAGTCACGGTCTGCACGGCCACTACGGTCGGGGGTTCGAATCCCCCTCGGGCATGGATATTTGTGCCGTCTTTAGTATAAGATAGTTCATAAGTAGTTAGTAAGTTTAGGGACTGATGACCCCGTAGTTAAGTCCCATAAGCTTAACAAACATTTGAACATTTGAATTTTGAACATTCGAAACCTATAGTAACCACACCAGATATTATCATTTACGATATTGCTTGTCTCTCTTACATCTAGAGGCAACTAGAAGGGTTAGTAAAATATGTAAAGAAGTGTGATGGGGCGGGGCAACGTTCTTCATAGTCGGTCTCCCGTCCTAACCTCGTTTCTGTTTAGGCCATTGTGTGAGGTGCGACTGGGGTGGTGAGCACATAATGCTGGCTGTCCAGTTTGACACAAAGCGTCGCCTCGAGATGTAACTGGCGGCATGAGCCGAGCCACGGGAAACTGCCGGTTGGCCAGCCACTCGACTGGAAAGCTGGACAAGTCAGGGCACACTGCTTACTAACAAACATTCCCATGACATCGTCGAGTCGATTGTAGAGGAAAAGCGGGTACGACGGCAAACTTAACTTTAGCATATTTTCCTGACTTTAATATTTGTTAAAATATTTGTTTTTTCAGACGACTGTCGAATCTAAAGAGATATGTGTTTAAAAGTAATGTTTTGAAGGTTGGGTCTAAAAACTGGGCCGGCCGCGGTGGCCGAGCAGTCTGCGGCGCGCCAGTCACTTTCTGCACAGCCACTACGGTCGGGGTTCGATTGCCCCCTCGGGCGTGGATATTTGTGCCGTCCTTAGTATTAGCTTGTTCATAAGTAGTTTGTAAGTTTAGGTACTAATGACCCCGTAGTTAAGTCCCATAAGCTCTACAAACATTTGAACATTTCTAAAAACTGTTTTAGCTACTACAAAGCTTCTTTCGTTATTTAATCTCAAAGTGCAGATAAGAAGATGGATAGCATAAAATGAAAAAGTTAGCTAATTTTTCTTTTGTTGCGGATTTTCAATGTTGATGTTCCATTAATTTTTCAACTACGCTTAATTTTTGTGACTGTAGAACTATAAATATCTTCGAAAGAATAAAAACTGATTACAAAATTACATCACATTAAAATCTGTTGATATTCAATCAAAAATAGAAATAAAAATAAAAACTCTAGCAGAAACAGCATTTCCACCAAAGCCGGTTAATTTGTTTGGAAATCATATTTAGAAGAAAAGCGATTATAATGCTTTTAAAAGAACGTCCCAGATATCGTTTAGGCGATTTTTTATTTCAGCGGTTGTCAGTTTCCATCATTTAAATAATGAACTTCAGCACAGTAAAACAATAACCCTTCGAAGGATTAAATGATGAGCAGGATCCAATGGAAGACGGATGTCGACTGCTATTGAGGTCAGTAGCACATAATGTCAAAAACCATTTCTTCTTATTCTCTTTCCAAATGCTGTAAGTTTGCAGTGTTGTATTCCTTACGTCTTTTTATTGTTTTTATATTTCGATCTTTTGTAGATTAATTGAATTATTTCTTCCGTTAGCGAGTATTTGATCACAGTTACATTCCTAACTACTACATTCGTCTGAACAGTTTCAATGAATGCTATTTTAGAAGTATTTACTGCTATTACACTGAACTCCCTGCTATGTATTTCACTATTGTATTGTAGAGGGTGATTGATGTTATAAAATTAGAGAGATAATGAAGATGGGTAAATGTATCAATTTGAGATGTGGGTCCAATTTTGCAAACGAGTGATTCGAGAGTTAGAGGCGAAAGTCTACTCAAGTTCAACCTCGGCTTCACACAGTGCTCAAATGAAGGACATCAACTTGCGAACCCCGGTCGTGACGTACAGAATTCTCGTTTAATGCACTCCGGAGACGCTTAGAGCATCTGTTCCAAACAACACTGGTACTTCTACTGCATTGCATGCTTTAAGTTTGGTCTTTATTGACAGATTATTTGATGACATTATCTGCCTCTTACTGTTATATGTTTTATACCCATTCACAATGCATTGGTTAAATTCCTGTTTTTGTTTTTTACAAATCGTAGGTAACAACAAATAATAACTTCTCTTCATGAAACGTGTAATTCCACAGCTAAAATAAATGATGATAGAAGAACTAAACAGAACATGAAACAGATACTGGCAATATCAGGAAAATCTTTTCTTAGAATAGATTTGTTAATACCGAACACAAATTTAAGTGTTGAGATGCATGTTTTGGAAGTACATGAATCCTGTTATACAAGTGAAATATAAATAATCAGTACAGAGCAGAAGAATTTAGAAGCTTTGGAAAGTAACGTTGCAGTGGAACGCTGATATACGGTGGATAGGTGGCACAACCAATAAAGAGATACAGATTCGCATCAGGGAGAGTTCTTAACTAAAGGAAGAAATACATCCTGAGGCATTCAGAAAATGGTCAATTTCGTAATAGAACAAAGTGTAAGGAACAGAAACTGTAGAGGAAGACAACGGCTCGTCTATTTAATGCCAGTTCAAGCGAATTCAAGAATTATATACGTAAAACAAACACCTACTGCAGGCTTAATGACGTTACTAAGAGAAGAGATTGCACGGAACGGACTGTTATGGACAGTTCTGTCAGTCTTCAAACTGACAACCACAACAACAACATTGAGATTTCAACCTTAAAAAGGCGTATTTGGAAGTATTTATCTCACTCTTTGCTTCCTTTCCCTTTTGGGGCTGTATTTTCTATTATTTTTAAGTAGTAAATGCATCACAAGAGCAAAATAAATTCTACGAGATTATATTATTATTATTTACATACAATGAGAACTTTGAAGTAATCGTTAACTTACGGGATCTGGTTATTAATGACTCAGTTGCAAACATACGCGAGTGTCCCATCAAAACAGAAAGATGTTCAAATTAAAATTTTCAAATGTTTGTAGAGTCTATGGGACTTAACTACGGGGTGATCAGTCCCTAAACTTACAAACTACTTATGAACTACTTACAACTAAGGACGTCAGAAATATCCATGCCCGAGGGGGGGATTCAAACCCCCGACTGTAGTGACCGTGCAGACCATGATTGGAGCGCTTCAGTCTCCTCGGCCACCGCGGCCGGCCAGAAAGATGTTCTAAATTTGCTTGAAGTGGCATTTTCTATCAAAAATATGAACCAAAACCTAGTCTCTGTACTGGCTGTAGAGATTTAGTTGCATGTAAAGTCATATTGTGCCAAATATTTACAAATAAATATGTTCATATGTTTCAGTGGTACGACAAGCACATATTATACAGAAAGTAGAAGACAGCCCTACCAAACAAGTTTTTGTTTTTTTTATTTAATTATTTATTTATTTTTCGTTTACTTCGAGGAAGGAAATTATCTGATAGCTTAGCGACGATATCTGTTTTGTTAATGGCACTATCTACCATTCAGCATCTCAACCATATGACGCGTTATTTCGTCTATGTTTTTCATTTATTACATACACACTATTATTCATATAGGAACAAGTCATATTGTATTTAAAAGTCTACATCTTTTGTCAGCCGTTATCATTACATTTCGATGGGGGAAAGGGTCGCTTCCTTAAATACCCAAGTCTTAATCCAGCAATCTGTATTTCAATGCTTAATTTTACCGTACTTTTTATGATTGACACTCATTAGTAAATTTTGTCGGAATAACAATGTTCATGTGTCGTCACCTTTCAGTTACCAAGATAAAAGTTGGCTGCCTCATAACTGTCTGGTCGAGTGTGAAATGCAATTAAAAGTATACTTCGTGCGAAAACAAAATCTGATAATCGTTGCGTTCGTAGCATATTCATGTTGATCATCAGAGTCCTGTATCGGCGAATAAAAGACGGTGATGTATTATAGTAGTTTCTGAGAAGAAATGGTTCATACTCTTATTGCACAAACTAATAGTAAGAAATATATAAAAGCCGGTTTAATAATTGACTCATGCTTCATACCATACGGATGCCGGACACTTGCCACGCCGGACACTTGCCACGCCGGACATTTGCCACACCTGACCCTTCGCCAGGTAGTAGGATTAGCGGCCCCTCAGGCAAGGGACACCCTTCCCCGTACTCCTGCTGTTTGCTTCCAAACCACCTTCTCCTATCTTACTCGATACAGCCCATACAGAAGATTTCTTTTTCTTCGACTTCTCGCCGAAATGTACAACTTCATTCCAATATCCTGAAATCTAAATATTTATAACTATTGGGAAACTAAAGCAATACCGTCGTATATTTCAGTGTATAATTCGTTCTTCCAACCACAACTATGGATTCATTCTTCCTTCGTCTGTACGGTAGCTTTCTTGCACACTTACTGATTGCGATAGAAACAGTCCACGGAAGGAACGACATAAAGATAATTCGAAAGTTCGCTGGTTATTCAAGTTGATCGCTGTATTTGTACATATATTTATTGCTACAACTGGATTAAAAAATAGAGAGCAATGAATAACGATACACTTCATAACATTACTCTCTTGCGGCGAAACATTAGTTAATAAAGTGTATTGGGACAATGTACAAAACAATGACAGAAAATACGTTTAAAAAATAGAGATAAGAGCATCTATGTCTGACAGGTTACCTAAAGTCGACATTCTATTTCAAAATATTCGAAATAAGGAAATGAAGGAATATAGAATGTTATGCTTGTAACGTAGACTGTTTTTCTACTTTGTTTAGCTTTGGTATCTACTGAGTCGCGGAGGAAGCACCCTAGTTTTTAAAGGGGAAAGCCATAATTTCTATGATCAGCGCTATAAAAGAAACAAAAAGCACAAAAGGAAATCGTAATGTAATTTGTATACTAGCTCACAAGCGAAACTGAAGTCGATAGTTTCTGTGAGTTAGTATGAGCAGATGTTGTACTCCACAACCGGCATAAATTAATAACTGACGCCGTTTACCGACCCCCCCCCCCGCACTCTCATGATGCAGCCGCCGAACAGTTCTTAGACAACTTGAGTCTTATTACAAATAGGTACGCTACTCATATAATTACAGTTGGCAGTGACTGAAATCTACCATCCGTATGTTGACAGGACTACATCTTCAGATAGGGTGGCAGATACATCTTCCGAAATTATTCTAAATGTTTTTTAAATTATTTTGAACAATTAGTTCACGAGCCCATTCAAATTGTAAATGGTTTCGAAAACACACTTGAGCTCTTAGTCACAAATACTCCTGAGATCACGACGGATACAGGCATA
This sequence comes from Locusta migratoria, assembly GCA_026315105.1. Classification (NCBI taxonomy): domain Eukaryota; kingdom Metazoa; phylum Arthropoda; class Insecta; order Orthoptera; family Acrididae; genus Locusta; species Locusta migratoria. The sequence continues at coordinate 25,801,499 of CM048755.1, read as the reverse complement.
AGTGAACACAAAGTTGTAGCAAGCTCAAATTCGTAACAAAGATACGTACAAAACTATACGCTAAATACATCTATTAAAAAAACGAAAAAAGATAAATATTCGGTTGGCATCTTACTAGGAGACAGTCTCCAGTTTTTCTAAATTAACTATGTAAGTGAAGACCATATGCGGCTTACATTCAAAGAAATACCTGTCAACAGCACTGGAGGAATTCCTACCAAATAAATTAATAAGAGACTAAACTGGTCCCCCGTGGTACACAACATAGAACAGAAAGCTTTTGCAGAAAATTTAGACGAATGCAAAATCCCCAAATTTGCCGAAGTTTTACTGAAGCTCGAAATTTTGCGCGGCCTTCAATGCGACATCATTTAATAGTTTTCACAACGAAACTCTTTGTAGAAATGTGGCGAAAAGTTCAAAGAGATCCTGTCATATGTTATTTACACCTGCGGAAAGACTAAATGAATGTCTTTATTACATGATACCGACGGTAATATTACTGATGACAGTAAATGCAGCTCCTCGAAATTCTGTCACCAAAGAAGACGAAGTAAATATTCCACAATTCGAAACGAGAACTGCTGCAAGCATAACATATAACTTGGTGATGCAAAGCAAGTAATTCTATCAAATAAGTGATGTTGCAGACGAAATGATCAAATATATTTTCAAAAAGTTTCTAAAGGATAAGAAAAATAGTATAACACTTAGCATTAGAAGTGTTCAAATGTTTGTAAATCTATCGGACCAAACTGCGTAGTCATCAGGCTGAACGTTTTCTCAGATGAAGAGCCTTGCACAGGATAGGGTAGCGTAGAGAGCTGCATCAAACCAGTCTGCGGACTGAAGACAACAACAACAACAACATTTGTTTATGATATTTTTTGTAACAATTTTTTTCAACAGTAAGCTCCTTGCCTTGTTTCAATAGCTTTTACTGGCCTGATTAAAGATAGTCCATAACATGGTGAGAAACTTTAATTTTTAAGGACTACGGCTAAATGTACTTCTTGGGATCTGCATATACTGTATATTTATTTCTATCCTTGTCTAAGTTTGGAGATATGGCAATTATTACAACACTAAAGCTGCCGAACTTGTCAACTTTCGGAGCAGATCTGTTTTAGGGTGTCTCTTTTAGGTGCAAGATTCTTTTTAAAACCTAAAGTGTACCTTATCACTTTAACAAAACTGAGATTTTTGAAAGCTAGTTGCGGCCACGCTAGTGAACCGAACTGAGACCAGTTAGTTTCATCATTAAGTTATTTAAGGTTACTGAGGTCTATACACTCTTTTTATTTTTACAACTAATAAAGTTCGCATCGTGAGGTGGGCCTCACAGATCTTCTCTACGTTCAATACGTCTCCGTTCTTCGAAAGCAGCTTTCCCTTGCAATGATTCTATTTTGTAATAACTTCCATAATGACGGTCACACTATGAAATGCGGAAGCGACCAGTGTGCAGATGTCCGAACGGGTGGTGGTGGAGGAGGGAGGGGGAGGAGGAGGAGGAGGAGGAGGAGACAGGGGCACCGGACCCTTCGGAGAAGGTAAAAGTGTGGCAAATGTCCGGCGTGGCAAGTGTCCGGCGTGGCATGTGTCCGGACACCCTTCATACTATTCTAAAATAAAACTTCTTAGCGCTCCCGCCGTAGGTTCGGTACCTCCCTCGAGCATGGGTGTGTGTGTGTGTGTGTGTGTGTGTGTGTGTGTGTGTGTGTAAAGCTCTGTATAGGAAAAGTATGGCCATCCTTTTCCGCGCAGCTTGCCGCCGTTTGCAGCTCGTGATTGGCTGAAATCGAGTCACGTGGTTCTTTTCGCCATCTTGGTCCTATACGTTGCTTGGCTGCCATGAGAAGTCTTGTGAATATTCGTATGTTTGGGTTTGAATAATGCCACTGTGTTGTACTTTTCGGTGTTCTTAAGAAACGAAGAAGGGAGGAAAACATTATAGTACTTCCATTAGATATCAGAAATGCAGGAAGATGAACAGTCTGACTGATGAAAGTCAGAAGAAAATTCCTTCAATGTCGTGAGGTTAAGTTATTCACGCGTCGTTGGTTTTATCTCCAGGCAGCTGCCGAAAACACCCAAATTTTGGTCATATTTGTGACTGATCTAGATTCTCGTTTAGATATGAAAGTAATATATACTACCCGAAGCGAGCTTTCCTCGATCATTTTCATGTGTTAAGTGTATCATTACAGGAAACAAAGAATTGAAACAAGACAAATATTAGATGTTGAATTGGCGTTGTAAAGGCACCTTTGATTTCTCTTTTTGCTGAAAGTCATGTAGTGGGTATCCCCTTCTCATTTTTCGTAGTTCTTGTAAGGTATAAGGACACAATACGCAAGAAAATACTCATAAATCCATAATCTCAATTGCTCTCTTAATCTTAATGCTCCGATGACGACATGTTCGCGGTCTATTCGAATGTTTGTCTGTGGTACAGGTCAATCTGAATACATAATCTGGAGCCACAACCATACAGTTTTCTTAAAATCGGGCGATAAGTATTTCGTAAAGCCGCCAGGTCCGCATGGACAGAACTACGCGAAGTTCCCGCATCTGTCCGTCGGATACAACACCCTGTATCTCAAGAATGAAAAGAGTTATCGTTCTGCTCTCAGCCTTAAATAAAATTTCGATATCTTACCTACATTTCGTCCGCAGCATTGTATGTGATAAAATCAACCATACGAAAATTCTACGCAATGCGATTTGTCCTCTGCAAACTATTCAAAATTTTGCGCAGTAGTTTACTTAATTTGACATAGCACGGAAACTGTAAGTAATAATGAATAAAACATCAGATCATTATCGAGCGAATATATCACACAATAACATGTAAAAAAATTGAATTTTTTCATTGAATAGTTTTCTCCAAATCGGTTGATAAGTATTGTTAAGCGCTGGTAACGTTGTACCGTTCGATGCGTAAGAAGCAGCGGAATAGGCCCAGCATGGCCGCCGCTGGCAGGCTGGCCATACTTTCCCTATACAGAGCTTTATGTGTGTGGTGTCCTTAACATAATATAGTTTAAGTTAATTTACTTAGTTTGTAAGTCAAGGAACCGATTATCTTTACAGTTTGATCCCTTAGAATTACAAACATTTGAACATTTTTGAACAAAATTGGTATTGGAACGTCAATTGTTGGTAAACTAAAACAAAACTGTGGTGCAAATTAACTCATTGTCATTCTTTTCAACTCGTTCGCCCAAAGTAAGGAGTTCTGTTGTATCTATTTACGTGGTGAGTTTACTTTCTTCTTCTTCTTGTAATATCTTTTGGTCTTCTCGCTGAATTTTCTCTTTCTTTCTTGTGGTGGTTAGTACGATGCCATATGTGATAATAGTTTGCTGAAGGTGTCTTATAGCTTTCAGTAAGCTACCTTTTGGTCATAACTTTTATTGATGAGAGAGACTGAAAATTCGTTAGTTAAGACTTTTATCACTCATTTTGAGAAATAAACTGTAAATATTTACCAGTCCTGTATAAAACCATAAGAAATTTTGCAGTCGATTCTGCTATAATTCCTAAACTTTCCTCTTCTTAGAAAATCCATAGATGCAGACTGGGGTAGTAAATATTTTTACACTTTTTCTTGCTTTCTTTTATGTGTCTTAAAGATGTAGAATACGCGCAGTTATTACGTTTTCCAGTTGCTTATAAAATTCTCACTATAATTACTTTGTATTATCCCTTTAGTTTCGCGTTCTGGATATTAATGTTTTGTCATATCTGTTCTAGTCGATTCAGAAGACATTTTGTAGTTGAGGGATTCGCTCTTTCTTTGATACAGATACACGAATTAATACAAAGTCTTAAACGGTTTCCGCTTCATATTGCATTTAGCTGCGGCAACTGAGTTATTACAAGGAGCCGAAGAGCACCTTCAGTGTACAGATTTCATAGTCGGATCCAGGAGGGGGGGGGGCGAAGGGTCGTGCCCCTCCCCCCCCCCCAGCAGCACGATCCTTTTTTAAAGTGGAAATCGAAGAACTGCACTGCACTGACACTTAAAACTGTGATACTTTTGTTTCATTGGGCGTGGGGTAGAAAGGGGTGACTAGAGTCTTTCTGCTGAGCCAGTGTTCAGCTGATGATGAGAATCTTTCACCGCCCCCCCCCCCCTCCCAGCAGACCGTCCTGTACCCGACCCTCCTGACAGGGTTGTTCAGTTTGGTTAAAACTGCATGATGTTTTTGCAAAAAATTTATTACTTCTATTTAGTTGATGGAGAGAATTAGTAACTATTTGCGAAAGCCGAACACTACAGATGACCTTGAACTATACTTGACGTTGTGTGGTGGACGGTGCTTGGTGCACCAGCTGCTCGTCTCCCTTTTGTTGTTCCAGTCGCGTAGGGTTCGCGGGAAGGATGACAACCGCTAAGCCTCCGTCTGAGCTCTAGTGGTATGCTCTTTTCGGGAGATTTGCATAGGAGGAAGCAATATATTGGTTGATTCTTCATGAAATATGTGCTCTCGGAACTTTGCCAGAAGCCCGTACCGCAATACAGAACGTTTCTCTTGCAGCGTCTGCTACTGGAATTTGTCGATCTCCTCCGTAACGCTTTCATGCTTACTAAATAAAGCTGTAACGAAACGTTCTGCACTCCGCTGGATCTGCTCTATCTTTCCTATCAACCCTATCTGAAACGGACCCCAGGCTGATTAGCAATATCCAAGTATGGGCCGTATGAGTATTTTGAAAGATACTTCTTTTATTGATGTACCATACATCATGAGGATTCTTCCCATTAATATCAGTCATGCACCTGCGTTACCTATGATTATCTTTCTATGGTCGTTCCACTTCGAATAGCTTCTTATACCTGTTCTCAGATATTTTATGGAAGTAATCGCATCCACTGACTTTTCTAACCTCGTGTAATCATACAATAAAGGTATCCGTAACAGGACGCATTTGTTTACGTTGAGGTTCAATTACCACTCCCTGCATCAAGCGTAGATCCGTTCCAGATCCTTCTTCATTTGTCTATAATTCTCAAGAGTTGCGACTTCTACGGTCGGGGGTTCGAATCCCCCCTCGGGCATGGATATTTGTGCCGTCCTTAGTATAAGCTAGTTGGTAAGTATTTTGTATGTTTAGGGACTGATGACCCCGTAGTTAAGTCCCATAGACTTTACAAACATTTGAACATTGTAGTCGCGACTTCTCTGTACACTACAGCAGCTCCCTAGAAGCGCGTCATTTAACTTATACACTAGGTCAGCGCTTTCCAACCTGTAGGACGCGATATCCAGGTGGGCGCGAAGCCTTGTTCGGGGAGTTGCCGTCACAGAAGGAAGTATTTGCACCATAAAACAACCAACCAGGAGCATGTCTGAATACTATGTGTTCCGTAAGGTAAAAACATATGCCTAAGAAAAGTGAAATGTATTTTATATTAAAATTACGCGATTCCTTGTTGATCATCAATTCTCACTTGACTAGAAAAAAGATTGTTTTTTAACAAATACACAGTGTTAACAATGAATAAATGAAAGGACTGAAACTGTTTTCAGATACCAGGCAATAGCCAAATTTACAAAATACAATAAGTAATTTTTGAGAAATTCGATTCTTTATAAATTGACTATCCAGTAGGACCTTGCTCAATGGGCATAATTTGCTCCTGAGTTTTACCTGCAATGAGAAATCTCGATATGCACCCGGTACGGGTGATCAGAAAGTCAGTATGAATTTGATATGCACCCGGTACGGGTGATCAGATAGTCAGTATGAATTTGAAAACTTAGTAAATCACGGAATAATGTAGATAGAGAGGTAAAAGTTGATGCACATGCTTGGAATGACATGGGGTTTTATTACAACCAACAAAAAACAAAAGTTCAAAATATTTCCGAAAGATCTCTTGCGCGCGTCGTTTGGTGATGATCGTGTGTTCAGCCGCCACTTTCGTCATGCTTGGCCTCCCAGGTCCCCAGACGTCAGTCCGTGCGATTATTGGCTTTGGAGTTATTGAAATCGCAAGTGTATCGTTATCGACCGACATCTCTAGGGATGCTGGAAGGCAACATCCGACGCCAATGCCTCACCATAACTCCAGACATGCTTTACAGTGCTGTTCACAACATTATTCCTCGACTACAGCTATTGTTGAGGAATGATGGTGAACATATTGAGCATTTTCTGTAAAGAACGTCATCTTTGCTTTCTCTTAATTTGTTATGCTAATTATTGCTTTTTTGATCAGTTGAAGCGCCATCTGTCGGAAATTTAAATTTGTTGCCTTTGATATTACACACACACAGATGTCTTATGGTTCGGGGGTCGCCAAAATATATTTAGTAGAAAGGGGTCTGGTATTCAAAATGGTTGGGAACACTGTATTAGGTCTTTCATACATATCGTGTTAATTAATGGTTCTATAGCATTGTTTAGGGACACAACAGAAATTACTTCCACGCCGGGAGACTTTTTTTTTTTTTTTGTACTTAACTACGGGTTAAGCTTACAAACTACTTATGAACTAGCTACGACTAAGGACGGCACAAATATCCATGCCAGAGGGGGGATTCTAACCCCCGACCGTAGTGTCCGTGGAGACCGTGACTGGAGCGCCTCAGTCCCCTCAGCCACCGCGGCCGGCGGGAGACTTCTCTTCGTTGAGAAGGTCGTGCTGTGTTCCGTTTGGTTGAACTGTTTAATCCCGCATTTGGCCTGACATTCCGTAAGCTCGTGCTGTATTAGGCGATAGTGCGAAACGGTTCTGAAGCCAAGGAACATACCATCTGCCTAGAAGCGTATAACTAGTGCTTTCTGGTTCTGGTAGACGAATAGAGAGAATTGGGTTTCACACTATCGTTCCATTTGAAACTGATGTTGAATCCTAAAATGGAAATTTTCGGTTTCAGAAGTATCGTAATACACGTGCATAAGATATCTTCCAAAATCCAACTACAGACCGACGTCTGACATATAGGCCTATAATTTTGCGCATCTGTTCGATGACCATTATTGGAAACGGGGATGAGATCATCACTTTTCCAGTCTTTTACAAACACTTCGCCCTCTAGTGGCCTACTGTACTGCTGCTAGAAAGGAGGCACGTTCCTTCTCATATTCTGTGTAAAATCGAAATGGTATCCCGTCAGGTCCAGTATTGTTTCATTTGTTGCGCGATTGTAGTTGTTTTCTCTATCCCTAGGAAGTTTGTGTCGATATATACTATTTTTTGCCTCTCATACGACAATTTATTATTCCTACAGGTGATTCAGGATCTTAAGAATGCTTAATTACTGTAGCGAGGGAGATAAGCGTTTAATGTCCCCTCGGCATGGTCATTAGAGATGTAGCACAAGCTCATGTTGTAATTTTTCAGGAATGGAGAAGGAAGTCGGCCGTGACCTTTGAAAGGAAGTATTCCGCCATTTAGCTGGAGTATTATAGGAAAATCACGAACATACTACATCAGAATGGCCGTAGGTGGGTTTCAACCATCGTCATCCAGAATGCGAATGCAGTGTGTTACCATTGCACCCCCTCGCTCGATTTAATAACAGTAGTTTTTACATCGTAATGGCTTGCCGGCAAAAATCAATGACACAGATAAAACATGCAATACTTTACAAAAGAGGCACGGTTCGTCCTGCGACGAAGTGACGAATCAGGAACTAGCCTATAACGAAAACGACACTGCTGCCCTCAAGCGGACAATTTGTGAGAAAGAAACGTGACGTTTTTCGTGCACGTATTCTTCGGGCATATATTTCAGAGATAAACTAAATACTGCCTTTTTTTTAATTTATTTATTTTTTACCTGTGTCACTTTTATTGCCGGAATACGATATGTGTATCGCACTGCATGCGTCTGTTTGCACTTACAGTGGCTCACTGCATATGACCTAATCTGGAAAAGCTGGTGAGTAGAAGCCATTAAGACAACAATGTGGAGTAGAGCTTTGGTCCCGGACGCCATGCGGGGTGCGACAGCGTGCTCGGGAAGTGGGGCGATGAAAGCGATACTCGTGAATGCGCGGGGTGTGGCCCAAGGCCGCGGCGATAAAGGAAAGGCTCGCTGAATAGCGTGGAAACAGGGAAGAGATGCGGAACAAAGCGGCCCGGCCGATATGGAGCCCGCCGGATCAGGTAAACAGATTGACGTAACATTTAAGCGAGCTGCCGGCCCCCAGATTGAGAGATTTGCTACTGACACTATTGTACAAATTTCAGCGCCGCACAATCGCCGGCTTAAGATCCCGCCTCTTTCAATGCGCCCGCTCTATAAATACGGGCGCACGTCTTAATTGCTTTGTCATGGAGAATGTTTTAACGCGGCAAGAGCACTGCCCGCCCATAGTCGGTGTGCACTCAGCCTGAAGCCCGGTCGCTACATTCGCCGTCAGCTGCTGCTCTACATACCACGCCACTAAGCCTCATGCGATTCACTGCTGCAGTTTCTGAATGAAACTTCAACACTACATCTTTCTTTCAGATGAAAGACTACGTATGTCTGTACGAATTCTCACAGGGTTTCACTTTTTTTTCCTTCAGTAAATTAAAGGTTGTTTTTGGACCAAAGACCACAAAAACACCACAGAAAAGACTCTTAGTGCTTAAACCACAAAGCCCGTTTCGACTTTGCTGTATTCCTAAGTTGTAAGTTTTGTATTGGGGACATTTAAAGCATTTTCTCGAATGTTTTTAATCCTCGTTTCTTCTGCAGTGCGCCGGCCGCGGTGGCCGAGGGGACTGAGGCGCTCCAGTCACGGTTTTCACGGCCACTACGGTCGGGGGTTCGAATCCCCCCTCGAGCATGGATATTTGTGCCGTCCTTAGTTGTAAGTAGTTCATAAGTACTTTGTAAGTTTAGGGACTGATGACCCCGGAGTTAAGTCCCATAGACTCTACAAATATTTGAACATTTCTTCTGCAGTGAAACCACAAAATACTGGCGGCCAGGTCCTACTACTAGGCCACTACAAATGTAAAGACCAGAACAAACAGGAAAACATAAGAAGAATGATGAAATAATTATTACCCTGGTCACAGAGGGCTTCAAATGTTCAAATGTTTGTTAAGCTTAAGGGCCTTAACTGCGGGGTCATCAGTCCCTAAACTTACAAACTACTTATCAACTACCTTATACTAAAGACAACACAAATATCCATGCAGACTGTGACTGGCGCGCCGCAGACCGCTCGGCCACAGAGGGCTTTGTAGAAAGTAAATGCAAAATAATTTACAAGCAACTTTATTCATTGATGTGTTATCTTAATAGCTTTCTTTACAAACATTAACTGAAAAATTCACATAATGTGGTTGTCTGTCGAATTTACATGTTTATTTCAACATCTTAAAATATACCAAGTGCGTAGATAAGCCCTGCGGAACGGCCGCTTGGTCTAGGACGTTATGTTACGGACTGGGCGGCTGTTCCCGGCGGAAATTCGAGTTTTCCCTCGGGCATGTGTGTGTGTACTCCTTAGCGTAAGTAAGTAGTTTATGAGTCTAAGGATTGAAGACCAAACCAGTTTGGTCCAATATGTTTACAAACATTTGAACATTTCATTGAGTAGATATCTTTTTAAACTTGGGGGGCGGGGGGAGCTTAAGTAATGCTCAGATACAAGGTGTTCAATCAAATCAATTTACCAAAAGTCTGAGTACCTAAACTGTCATAAACGGGAAGAAATCTTTTGCAATCTTTCAAAATGTTCAAATGTTTGTTAAGCTTAAGGGACTTAACTGCGGGGTCATCAGTCCCTAAACTTACAAATTGTTTATGAACTACCTTATCCTAAAGACGACACAAACATCCAGGCCCCAGGGAGGATTCGAACCACCGACCGTAGCGGCCGTGCAGACTGTGACTGTCGCGCCGCAGACTACTCGGCCACTGCGGCCGGCTGCAATCTTTCAATGAATCTGATCTCTATAACAATTCGACTTCAGAAATACGGCAAAATGCTTCACTTGTATTTCACTAATGTTTTGCCTGTAAGCTTTAGCCAAAACTAGCACCTAAAATATATGTTTATGATCAACGTTGCTTGAGAAGAATATTAAAGATCAGCACTTGCTACCACATTTCAAATCATAAACTGCTCAGAATTAGTCGGCGCAGTCTGCATAAAGTGGTTTCTGAATGAAGACTGAACAAGCCTGTGATGCATTTTCTACGTATTGTAAGAGAAGGAAGCCCCAGATGAGCAAGTTGCGGGAACAGAACTTACGGTTACAGACGTAGAGGAATGTCTCGTATCTCGCGGAAATAAAGTTTTGCCAAGCATCGTCCATGCATAGACATGAACTGCTAAAAGCCTGACAACAAGTTCAGTTCGTTGAGGGAACTTTTTTGCCCGATATGCTAGAATTGGAAGAATTAAGTACAAGTCAGTCTTCGTCCTTTTTTTCGCAAAAGTAGCTACGCGATATGCTAAAAGCGAAGTCGTCGTCTACCGGCTAAACTCAATTTCATATCCGATACGGAACGTTTATGACGAGTTGAAGAAGTCGTGTACCTTCCACATCATGGCACATTTAAGTTTAAAAATATAAGAAACAGGTTTGCTCGCATAAAATCTTTATTTGACTATTCCAAATCGATTTCGGTCACTGGTTGGCCATCTTCAGTGCTAGAATTGATGCCCCGTGGGCCGACATAGACTAGCGGTTTGCATTTTATCATCAGAGTGAAACAATGTATGCAGTCAATGTCCATCATAGTATGATAGTGTATTATGATTGACATTGACAGTATACAGTTACAATCCGATGTTAAAATGCAAACTGCTACTCCATGTGGGCGCACAGGGCTTCGATTCTAGCACTGAGGATGGCCACTTAGTGACCGAAATTGATTTGCAATAGTCAAATAAAGATTTCATGCGAGCAAACCTGTTTTTTTATATTTTTAATGTTAATTAATGTGGTCGCTCTGCAGGTGGCGTCAGATGGAGTCGTCTGTATCTACATTTAAGTTTTCCAGAATTTAGTTGCGCGGTTGGATTCGTTATTTCCTGTCAGAAAGCACACAGAGTTTAGTAATAGACGGGAAGTCATCGAGTAAAACAGTACTGCTATCTGGCTTTCCCCAGGGAACTGTTATAGGCCATTGCTGTTCCTTGTCCTGAATTAAACGAGTTAGGAGACAATCTCAGCAGTTTTTCTAGATTTTTTGCGGATGGTGCTGTCGTTTATCGGCTAGTAAAGTCAAGAGACGCTCAATGCAATACCAAAACGATTTAGGTAAGATATCTACATGGTGAGAAAATTGGCAGTTGACCGCAAATGATGAAAAGAGTGAAGTCATCCATATGAACCTTAAAAGAAATCCGTTAAACTTCATTTCACGATAAAGTAGGCACATCTACAGGCAGTAAATTCAGTGAAGTACCTAGGAATTACAATTACGAACAAGTTTAATCGGAGAGAACACATAGAAAATATCATATGGAAGGATATGTTTCATTGTTCAAATGTTTGTTAAGCTTATAGGACTTAACTACGGGGTCATCAGTCCCTAAACTTACAAACTACTTACGAACTACCTTATACTAAGGACGGCACAAATATCCATGCCCGAGGGGGGATTCGAACCTCCGACCGTAGTGGCCGTGCAGACCGTGACTGGAGCGCCTCAGTCCCCGCGGCCGGCTATGTTTCATTGGCAGAACACTTAGAGGATGCAACAGTTCTATTAAAGAAAATGCCTACACTACACTTGTTCGTCCTATTTTGGAGTATTGGTGCGCATTTTGGGATTCTCACCAATTGGGACTGACAGCGGATATGGAGAAAGTTTAGAGAAGGGCCGCTCGTTTTGTATTATCGTAATATGGGAGCGAGAGAGAGTCACATAAATGATACGCGAGTTGGGCTGGAAACCATTAAAAGAGTGGCATTATTCGTTGCGGCGGGATCTATTTGCGACAATTCTTTCAAAAACTTTCTCCTCCGAATGCGAACATATTTTGTTAGCACCCAACTACATAGGAAGACATGATCATCGCAATAAAATAAGAGAAACTGAAAGTTTCAGGTGTTCCTTATTCCTTCGCGCTCTTAGAGAATGGAATGGTATAGAGATATTATGAAAGCGGTTCGATGACCCACTATCAGGCACTTGAATGTGATTTGCAGAGTAAATATGCAGACGACCATTAAAAGCAACACGACAATTTCATTTGCCAAATTTTGATACACATCACTTCGGCGTAGTCAATCTATTCTAATATATAAAGCAGAGTGTCCGTATGTTTGTACGTGTTGCATACAAATCTACAGTTTTGTTCCAATCTTTATGAAATTTTGTACTCGTAAGCTTCAATCCATGAGGACGGTCGCCGTAAGAGTAAGAATCACATACGATATATAGTTCACGAGATATGACGTCATAAACAAAGAGATGCGCGAAATCTGCTGCATTTTGCGACAATGCTGCTCATTTTCTCGTAAACCATTGGACCGCTTTCAACCAAATTTGGGACACACATTCCTTACCGTGAGGTAACAATTGCTGCTTGGTTAAGAATCACATACGGCACATGGTTCAAAAGATATTACGTCAGAACGAATAGAAATCGCAAAATATGCCATATAATGCGGCGAGACTTTCGAAATACACTGTATGAGAATGACAGTACTTATCGACTTGCAACAGACTTTAAACATAATTTTAAACCTTTATTAAACTTTTTCTCACTGGCAACCATAGTAAAATGATGAAAGGAAAAAAGTTTCTCGCTTACTATTTTTCCGCTGTTTATGGAGTAAAACTACGACTCTCGGTATGACGTTACAATTTATAATTTGAGCACTACAAATTGTAGCGACAGGAAATTTTACAAACAGTATACACATATATAGTTTAATGTAGCTTCTAAATTGTATCACATTCCGACACGTAGTTCATGAGATATGAGCACATAAACAGTAACGTTCGGCTGTCCATGGACTAAAACTACGGCTTTCGGTAAGACGTTACAATTTATCATTTCTACAGTAGAAATTGTAGCTGCAGTAAAATTTGCAGGCAGTACACACGCATGTAGTTGAGTGTACCTTCTAAATTGTATATCAGTACGACATGTAGTTCATGAGATATGAGCTCCTAAACCGAACGTTCATAGAAAACAGCCCCTTCCTGCACCAAGTTTTAATCCATTACTTCTCTACTACTGACTGTATTCCCAAGAGTTTACAGACTTACAGCCCTTATATAAATGAATATATACCTGAAATATGGCAGAAATAAATAAGTAAATACCCAGGCAACGCCGGATTTTCAGCTAGTTTTTTATAAACCTGACGAAGGATTTTTTTGAAAAGTAATAACAAAAAATTGTTTAACAGACACGGCTCGTTATTAGAGCTGGCAAGAGACAGCTGCTGGCCTGCGGCCTCGAGTCTCAGAACTGTAGCGGGCAGCATGCGCGGCAGCGGGGCCCCCGTGCCCTGCCCCCCCCCCTCTCCCACCGTGCCCTGCCCCCCCCCCCCCCCCGGCACACCAGCCCCTCGCGCGCCTTTGTTGTGCACCCTCCAGTAGCCCGGCTATTCACGTAGGTGTCTATAATACCATCATTACACCGCGGCCCGCTGCGCACCGCCGCGGCCTTAAGACATTTTGAGAGTAATCCGCTTGTGTGTGGCTTCCCTGCCATTCAGACGGCCTTTTAATTGTTTATCTTTCGCTGGGCGAATTCTCAAAACCGAAATGCGGATCACAGCCTCCACCCATGACAGCACGTCAAAGCGATTTAGGAGCGCCAGCTTTCAGCGGCCTACCGGAAACGTGAAACAAAAAGGGGAGGGGGGGAGGTGACACGTATGTAGGGCACGTACAAGCCTCGATGTTGCTTTAAACATTGTTGATGGTAGGGTCGCTATTAGACGATTAGTTTGGTGGATGTTTGATACGCATCATGACACAGGCGCGACTTGTAGCAATAAAGGGCGTCGTTCTTGTGGTTAGTAAATTTACTACACGCTTGTGCAGATATTTGTTTACAGAGTCCGTCTACGAAACTGGAAAATAATTTTTATTTATTTATTTATTTATTTTACCATATGCGTTTCGCCTTTTTTTATTTACAATGCATTTACAGTGGACTGGAATATGTACGTGTTTATGTTAACATTATTTCCTTTTTATGTTCCTTGTAGTTTAGGCTGGAAATAGTTCTGACGCCTATTTCTTGTCTCTGACTTTCATAGACAGAGAAGACGCCAGACGTATGTATAGCCTAAACTGCCAAAAACGTAAAAACTAAATAAGGTAAAACACAAACATGTACATCTTCCAGGCCACAGAATATGTCTTTTAAATAAATAAAGGCGAAAAGCATACGATAAAATATATTAAAAATCAACTTTTTTCCCAGTTACATAGCGAGACCCTATAAACAATTTTCTGTGCATTATCATAATAAACTGAGGAAAAGCAGGACTGCAGAACAACTAACAATGTTAGTTAGCTGTACGTTTCGTGAGCTATATCTGAAGGCATTGGCTCAACAGACCGGCAGTGAGGTTATTAGAGACGAAGAACAATTTCTGATTGCCGACCGCGGTGGCCGAGGGGACTGCGGCGCGTCAGTCACGGTCTGCACGGACACTACGGTCGGGGGTTCGAGTCCCCCTCGGGCATGGATATTTGTGCCGTCCATAGTGTTAGCTAGTTCATAAGTAGTTTGTAAGTTTAGGGACTGATGACCCCGTAGTTAAGTTCCACAAGCTATACAAACATTTGAACATTTGAACAATTTCAGATTATTTTCTTCCGGGTGGGTCGGCGGTACCCTGTTGAAAGGAACCTTTTAATCAGTGGCCTCCATTCATTTAGGGAAATCAAGGAAAACCCAACTCTGGATTGTCGGAGGCGGATTTGAACCGCCGGCCTCCCGAATGCGAGTGCACAATGGTGGAAAAAACAGAAGTGGACATGTTTGATTGCACCAGTGTCTTCAGTTATCATCTCTGGTTGTGATTTGCAACGATCTAGTTTACAATGACAATACACTTCCTCCGTGAAAAATATGGCAACACGCTGATCGTTTACAATACTTTCTTTTTTATTACTTCCAAACTACTTTCTGTACCTAAAGTGCTCAATTTTACACTCCATCCGCCTAAAGGAATGAACTTTCCATTAATTTTACGTTATCTTCAATTTAACAATTACTGAAGGTCAGTCACTTCAAGATATGTATGAAACTTTCCTGTCTAGTTAAATTATTCGCAACCGGTTTCAGTTATAAACCATCTTAACGACAGGGGAAAAAAAATGCTAGATTATGTAGGCTACATTTTCCCTGCGGTGAAATGGGCTTATATATGAAATGGTTACCAATAAAATTAACTGGACGCACCATGTCATGTATTTCTTGAAGTTAATTCATACTGTCGATTTTCACCTAAGCAAAATGTATTTTAGTCTGCAGCCCGTAGTCTATTGGTTAGCGTCGCTGTAGATCAGGCTGTCACGGATTCTGTTACTGTAGCCGGCCGCGGTGGCCGAGGGGACTGAGGCGCTCCAGTCACGGTCTGCACGGCCACTACGGTCGGGGGTTCGAATCCCCCCTAGGGCATGGATATTTGTGCCGTCCTAGTTCGTTAGTAGTTCATAAGTAGTTTGTAAGTTTAGTGACTGATGACCCCCTAGTTAAGTCCCATAAGCTTTACAAACATTTGAACATTTTTTTTTTTTTCTGTTACTGTACGGGTCCGATATGCCCGATAAAACAGTCCGAGACAGGCTTTCCCGGCCAATAACTCTACAACATCAAATATGATTCCGGATTGTATTTCAAATTATTTTTTTTAGTTGTTAGCTAGGAGGGTAAGTAGTGAAATATTTTTATGACTGAATACCTTACTACTTATTATTCCATTCGAACGTTGGGTACATGTGTAGTGTATAGTGGATATATGTAGTATAAAGCATTTATCCTCTTTCTACTGTATTTATTAGTATTATTGCTTTCAGATAGTGATTATCAACAAACAACTTAAGGGAGTAAATTTGTTGCTAAGTTATTTCCAGTAAACCAAACAGTTTAAAGGCACGACATAAAAAAAAAAAAGTGTAGGAAGAAACGAGGATTTGAGTAGCACAAGCTCTGAATAGAAAACAATGGGGAAGGAAAGCAACCGTGCCCTTCTGAAAGGAAGCATCACGGAACTTGCCTAGAAACTTTCACGGAAATCACCGAAAAACTACATACAGACGGTCATCGGGGGATTTGAACCGCTATCCTCCAGAATAGGAGTCCAATGTGTTAACACTGCAGTTGTCCGCTGCGGCACTGGCCGATCATTCTGAAAGGTCCAGACAGACGCAAAGGGTGTGTTTGATAGCGGGAACTCCATGGATAGGCGGCTCACGGAGTCCCTTATGGAAATGAAGGGAAGGTTGGGAAAGAACGCCAGTGTAGTCTGTTTTCTTGCCTGGGTGTCTCATCAGAGGCTCAGCCGGTGATGATACAGAACATTCGGTGCAGCCGACTGCAAATCGTTGTTCATGTCAGCACCAACGACTCCTGGCGCCTGGGTTCACAGGTTATCCTCAGTTCCTTCGGACGGCTGGCTGATTTTGTGGAGTCTTGTACGAGTGGTAAATGCGGAGCTATCACTTTGCAGCATCCTTCCCAGAGACGATCGTGGTCCTTTGGTTTAGAGCCGAGTGGAAAGCTTAAAGCAGAGGCTCAGACGATTATGTGGGGATATTCCTCTCAGGCGCTGAACGCACAGTTGTGCGTTTCTGGTTTTGGTCGCTTTATTTCTCAGTGATTCACGCTAGGAAGTTCAGGTCTGCATCACACAATCGTGGATGGACTATAGTAACGTGCGCTACATTGTTTTGTTCCATATTTCTACACTGGGTGGCACCAGCAGTCGGCAAACTTCCAGTATACTTACAACAGCGGCAAGAAAGACTGATTGACAAGGTGTTGTTGATATCCTTGTTTTGACATGTGAAAATATCAAAATGTTCAAATGTTTGTAAATCTATCGGACCAAACTGCGTGGTCATCAGTCCGTAGCTTACAAACTACTTAAAGTAAGGTAAACTAACCTAAGGACAACACACACACACACACACACACACACACACACACACACACACCATGCCCCAGGGAGGACTCGAAGCTCCGACGGCGAGCAACCGCGCGCTCCACAGCGAGGCGCCTTAGCCCCGATCGACTACTCCACGCCGGTCGCGGTGGCCGAGGGGACTGAGGCGCTCCAGTCACGGTCTGCACGGCCACTACGGTCGGGGGTTCGAATCCCCCCTCGGGCATGGATATTTGTGCCGTCCTAGTTCGTAAGTAGTTCATAAGTAGTTTGCAAGTTTAGGGACTGATGACCCCGTAGTTAAGTCCCATAAGCTTAACAAACATTTGAAACATTTTGGCTACTCCACAGCGGCTGAAGCTATCATATCTGACAGCCACTTGATTTTATATGATCCTGTGATGTTATTATGGCATTTCTGTCTAAAGGCATGTTACTGTAAGATTCTGCAGACCATAAAAAATTTTAGTGAAAGCCCAAACCAGACAATTGTGTGAGTACAAAATTTTTGAAATTTTTTTTTTTTTTTTTTTTTTTTTTTTTTTTTTTTTTTTTTTTTTTTGTAATGAATTACTATGTGTATTTTGTCACTTAAATGTCCCTTTCTATATTAATGTCACACCCTACAACCTTGGGTCTGAAAGGGATATTGGGAGCAAATTTCACGACCTCTGCTGTCTGGTGGAGAAATGTACGACAGGTTAAGAGCGCACTGAACGCAAGAAGCGGATACTAGGGTAGCGGAGTACGTGCGGAGTGCACATGTTGTTTTTTTAGGTTAGAGAAATCCCTCCACATGCCCATTAAGATGCTTACCGATTCCGATCAGGGCGTAACAAGGCACTATAGAACGGAGAAAGGAAAGATTAATATAGCAATAGTTAACTGCAAGAGTGTCTATGGAAAGATACCACAACTGCTCTCAATTTTAGATAGTTACAATGCACTTTATTGTTCGGTAGTAGCACACAGACTGTAGGAAATTGTAGTAATATTTATTTCTCAGTTCTTAAACGTGTTTACCTGATCTGCAGAGCACGTATGTAAAAATGTTTTCTAGTTACGTCTTTTTCTGTAATTAGTGCTTTGTCCACGTGTAGGGGAAATTCACATTTTTTTTCTTTTCTTTTTTGTCGCGACACCGTAAAGACTAAGTCACAAGGACAACAATATTTGCAAGAGAATTCGTAAAAGAAGTTTGTCGCCGTGAGCTGTTGCGCTGTGAAACAGGAGCTAGAGGAGATGGGGGCTCACTTTTAGCGACTGCTGCGAGTAATAACGCAAATGTAAGCGGGCTTCCCGTAACCAGCCTGCTGGCCTTTGAAGCTGGAAGTTGTTTTTGAGGCTGGAGGGGATTTTCGGGCTGTTGGCTGCGACACCTCGGCCCATCTGGCGGCTTAGCCACACGCTGCCCCGCAAGCTGCGACCGGCTGGCCAAACCGCCACCACTCGGTCACCTCGTCTGTCGCCGGATCACTTTTAAAATATCTTACCCATAGAAAAATATCAACGTGTATTCCGAGAGGAAAGTTTTATAATTTACAAACTCTGCACAACATATCTTCTAAACAAAATGTGCGCCGCGGTGGAGTAGCCGAGCGGTCTAAAGCGTCTCGCTGCGGAGGGCGCGGTTACTCGCCGTGGAGGTTCGAGACCTCCCTGGGGCATGGGTGTGTGTGTGTTTGTCCTTAGGTTAGTTTACCTAGGTTTAAGTAGTTTGTAAGCTACGGACTGATGACCACGCAGTTTGGTCCGATAGATTTACAAACATTTGAACATTTGAAGAAGAATGTGCTTCATCAACATCTACATAAATACTCAGGGCGATTCTACATCTACATCTACGTCGATACTCTGCAAATCACATTTAAGTACCTGGCAGATGGTTCATTAACCACTTTCATAACTTTTCTCTGCCGTTCCATTCTCTAATAGCGCGCGGGAAGTAAGAACACCTAAATCGTTCCGTTTTCGATCTGATTTCTCTTATTTTATTGGAATGGTCATGTCTCCCCCTAAGTAGGTGGATGCTAGCAAAATATTTTCACATTCAGAAGTAAAAGTCGGTGATTGAAACTTCGCAAACAGATCACGTCGCAATGAATAACGTCTTTCTTATAATGATTTCCACCCCATTTCCATTTCCGTGACGCTTTCCCCCCGGTAACGTGATAAAACAAAACGAGCTGCCCTTCTCTGATGTTCTCAATATCTTCCGTCAGTCCCACCTGGTGAGGGTCCCACAACGGGCAACACTACTCCAGGAGAGGACGCACAAGTGTGATGTCTTTGGTGGAGCTGGTGCATCTTCGAAGCGTTCTGCCAATGAAACGTAATCTTTGGTTCGCCCTCCCAACAATATTTTCTGTGTGTTCTCTCCAGTCTAAGTTGTTCGTAATTGTAACTTCTAGGTATTTAGCAGAATTTACGACCTTAAGGATTGACTGATTTATCGCGTAATTGAAGTTCAACGTTTTCTTTTAGTGGGCATGTGTATTCCTTCAATATTTTCATTATTTAGTTTTAATGGCCAACTTTCGCATCATGTAGAAATTTTGTCTAAATCGCTTTGCAGTTGCTTTTGATCCTCTGTGGACTTCACTAACCGATAAACAACAGCATCATCCGCGAACAGTCTAAGGGAGCTATTCAGATTGTCTCCTAAATCGTTTATAAACACAAGGAAGAGTAGGGGACCTATAACGCTTCCCTGGGGAACGCCAGATATCATTTCTGTTTTACTCGATGACTTACCGTCAGTTACAACGAACTGTGTCCTATCTGATAGGAAATTGGGAAGATATTCTATAAGCACGCAATTTCATTAGAAGCCGCATGTGGAGTCCAGTGTCAAAAACCTTCCAGAAATCCAGAAATATGCAATCGATTTGAGATCCCTTGTCGATGGCACTTATCACTTCATGTGAATAAAGGGCAAGCTGTGTTTCGCAAGAGCGATACTTTCTGAATCCGTGTTGACTATTGGTCAATAGGTCGTTCTCTTCGAGGTAGTTCATAATGTTCGAACAAAGTATATGTTCCAAAATCCTACTGCAAATCGACGTCAATGAGATTGGCCTGTAATTTTGGGGATCACTATATTGCCTCATGAGAAACCCACAGACCAGAACTTGTGCGTTATTGTGATATGTTAACACTTTGTCCCCTGTAATTTGTGATAAGTGTAGATGAGTAACCTTGAATTGATTTAGACTTTCTCTGACTGTAACCTCGTGGGTTATTTGTTTGTTGTTTAGTGAGTGCAAGCGTGTTTATGGTGTCTGTTTTATTATACAGTATATTTACAATAAATCTGTTTGTAGAGGACAACTTCAGAAAGATAAAATTTTCAGTCTTGAGAGGACTACAAGATGGATTTATCATGTGATTCTTCATTGAAGACTTTCTTTAAACATTCAAGCCTAATTCCTTTTTGCGTCCAAATAAAGGAAACCATTTGCACATGTAATAACTCCAGTTTTATATAACATGTATTTTTTTTAAAATTAGTATTATTTGCTGTGTAGTCGCTGAAGCAGACATATACTGTACTGTATATACACAGGGTGATTCCCCAAGATATTAAAATATTTTAATATGTTATTCTGCATCTAAAACTAAAGAAAAAAGTTCATATAAAAATAGGTTCTCAAATGTTAAGTTACTGCGTTACGTCTAATAAAAGATATTGCGTAATATTTGCCAACCTTGCTACTATGAAGCCATAGCAAAACTATACGCGGTACAGCAAAGCAAGATTTCCATATATTTTGCTGTTATTGATCTGGTGTATCTAATAAAACATGTTCCAGACGTGTATCTGCAATGTATGCCAGAAATTCCAGAGATTACAAAGTAAATTTGTTTACCCTCTATTAAGAATGCTAGCAACCTTTAGCGAGTGGTTGCAGTAGTTTCCTATAATCGTGACGATTTGCTTTCTTGTATTGTTCAGTGCAACTGTCTAGAATTTTTTTTAAAAGTAGATAATAATTTAAAATTTTCCCAAATTATTTCTTCGCTTCTCTAGAATTTCTCAAAAAATACTGCAGATACACGCCTGGGACATTTCTTATCAGATTCACCAGTTCAATAACAACAAAATAAATGGAAATCTTGGTTTACTGTAACCTCGTACTATTTTGTGATAGCTTCATGTAAGCGAGGTTGCTAAATTTCAGGCAAAATCTTTTATTAGCCGTAGCTCCGTATCTAAACATTTGCGGACCTATTTTTATGTGAACCGTTTTCTTTAATTTTACTCGTAGAATAACATATTAATATACCTGCATATCTTGGTGAATCATCCTGAATATACAGGGTGAATCACAGGGCCGAACTCAAATTCCTCACTCATCTGTGAACAGAACCCGGTGCCATTCGTTACAACACCAATCCTGATGTTTCTTCGCTCACTTTCTGCGGGCTAAATGGTATCGTGGTTTTAATGGGACACACACCATAGACCTCCATGCATAGAGGCCACAGTCCCGAAGGCGTTTCCGCACTGTTGGTGTTGATACTGAGCGTACTGTTGCTGCTTGGAGGGTGCATTGCATCTGAGTTGAATGCAGCCTTTTAATTCGAGGGGCTGTTAACCGGAGATAACAGTCACCTCTTGCTCAAACTTCCCGTTGATGATATTCGCTGTGGCTTCGTCTAAAGGTTCCTGTTGTCTGAAATCGCGTCCAGGTCCTCGAAATTACACTTTGGGACACTCCGATAGTTGCAGCCACCTCCCTCTGTGTCTGTCCCGCTTCCAACCTTCCTATGGCTCTTCTGCCACAGCTTCGGATAAGTCACGTTGATGTTGTATTGCACTACCTGCTCACTACACTATCTGAATCAGAGTGCTTGAATAATTCGTTTGGTAGAGTAAACACAAGTCAACACCAACCATCTCTGCTACAGCTTCCTGTTATTACCACTATCTCCGTTGCCATAATATTGTTGTCTCCACTCCGTATAACCGGCACACAGACCGATGACAATTAATTCACAACCTAGATATCTCAACTGATACCCTAATTTTTTTACCAGTGTAGAAAATTAGAAAGAGGTATTATAGATGTTAGTTTAGTAATGAATAAAATAATACGAAAGAATTTGGAATAACAAACACAGACGCATACAGTAACACAGTGGAGTAGAGAAAAAATGGAGTTGACTTTGTTGTCTGACAGACGTAAAGAGTCTAAGAGTAAAGAACTATGAGAGTAGCAACTACAGCAGTGACAGTACAAGTAAAATATATTGCTTATTGTAATAACTAGGAACAAACTGATATATGATGCATTATTGAATAGTATAGAGGTTGCACAGAACTAAAGATACAATTATAGTGATCTGTTACGTAATTTCGGAGAAGGCTGTTTAGCAGCACAGATTAACTGAAAGAGACAAAGTAGTTTCTCTGGCTACCAAAAAATGTCGTTTCATATAGGCTCGTGGCTACAGGAAAACTAACATTGTTAGGTTGCACCATTAGACAATTCTTTTTTTTGTCGAATGGATGAGGAGTACAATTGCTGTCAGGTTTTTCTTATGTAATCAATACCAAAAAAAATGTTCAAATGTTTATAACTCTATCGGACCAAACTGCGTGGTCATCAGTCCGTAGCTTACAAACTACTTAAACTTAGGTAAACTAACCTAAGGACAAACACACACACCCATGCCCCAGGGAGGACTCGAACCTCCACGGCGAGCAACCGCGCGCTCCGCAGCGAGACGCTTTAGACCGCTCGGCTACTCCACCGCGGCAATCAATACCAGGCAGCACCCTCTAAATTTTAAAAATCACACCCTGTAGTCCTTTTGAATTAAAGGTCAGTTAAAGCACAAATTACTTTGCATTATATTTGCATGAAATGGTTAAAAATAAGGAAAACAGAAACAAGATGTGTATACAGAACAATAAGAAATTCTTAATAGCCTTTAGTCGTCTCTCTAGAACAGAAAACTTATGCAGTAAAGTATCAGGACCTTGAGGAAACTCTGAAGGAAAGCAAAGAGACATTTGGGAATGAAATGAAAGTTCAGGGACAAGAAACTTTGCGGTTTGCCGATGACACTATCATTTTGCTAAAGACAGCAAAGAACCTGGAAAAGCAATTGAATGAAATGGGCTGTGTCTTGAAAGGAGGATATGAGCAGCCGAACGCGGTGGCCGAGCGTTCTGCGGCGCGCCAGTCACAGTCTGAACGGCCACTATGGTCGGGGATCGAATCCCCCCCCCCTCGGGCATGGATATTTGTGCTGTCCTTAGTATTAGCTAGTTCATAAGTAGTTTGTAAGTTTAGGGACTGATGACCCCGTAGTTAAGTCCCATAAGTTCTACAAACATTTGAACATTTTAAGATGAGCAAAAAGATGAGCATAACAAGGGTAATAGAATGTAGTCAAAATCAATCATACAGTGCTGAAGGAATCATATTACGAAAACAGGAAATAAACGCTTTAGGTGGGTTATGTTATTTGGGTAGAAAATAACTTACAATGACCGACGCACAGAAGATGCAGAATGGCTATGGGAAGAACAGCATTCCCGAAGAAGAGAAATTTGTTAACATCGTATATTAATTTTAGTGTTTGGACTCTGTCGCGAAAACATTTTCCCTGAATGCAATCTTGTACGGGAGTGAAACGTCGACTATAAACACCTCACATAAAAAGATGATAGAAGCTTCTGAGATTTGGTCCTACAGGAGAATTCTAAAGATAACGTTTGTGGATCGCGGTAACTAATGAGTAGGTACTGAAGTATCTGAACAGAAATTTCTGCCATATCTTGAATAAAAGAAGGGATCGATTGGTAAGGACGCATTCTGAGACATCAAGAAATGGTTAATTTTTTCATTGGAAGGAACCCTGGGGGTTACAAATAACAGAGGGAGACCGAGATTCGAACACAGTAAGTAGGTTCAGAGGGATGTAGGTTGCCGTTCTTATTCAGAGATAAAAAGGCTTACGAAAGGCGGGGTAGCGTGAAGAGCTGTCTTTGGACTGACGTCCACGACTACAACAAAGAAATGAAAAGCTACGTGTCTTAAAGACACTAAGGAAAGGACGGAAAGATATGGGAACACATTAAATTCTTGAAGACGAACACAGAAAGGTAATGTATCATCGTAATTTATAATTTTCCATAACCATAACCAATGAAGTTCATAGAAGGGATATAAAGTTCAGCAGTGCATTTGGAGCTAAAAAGAGTTATCGGTACAATAAATAATCATAAATACCTGATAGTAAAATATGTGTTACGCTAGCAAGTTGTTCTCATCGATAACTTCAACACCATATTCAAGCGAGACAAGTAAATAGAATTACCAAATCTGCATTGAAGCAGTAACAAAATAAATTTAAAGATAACACATTTTGTTGTAGTTATCAGCATTAAATTTATGCACAATGTATACTCAGGAAACGCAAAAATACTAGCATACGTTTCTCGTAAACTTGAGAGTACGCAAATGTTTATTTTTCAACAAACTTTGATACTAAAGATAATGTTTAAAGTATTGTTGGGCATGCAGAGACGATTCGATTCGAAAGCAGCATTACGAACGGCCACCCACGCAGAGGCGCTGTCCGTTTGTTGTTAGTTCCTACTAACACAGTTAGATGCAATCGGGGTTAAGCAAAACACAGGGGAGTGGCTACTGGGGATCGAGTTACGTCGGCCGCCCGCAGCTCTCCGCTCGCTGTTTTAGAGTTTCAGGCAAACCCCCGCAGCAATTCCAGCATATGACTCGCTTATTTTAGGTATGCAACCAATGCCGTATGCTAAATACGGTTCAATGAAGCGTTTAAAGCAATGAAAGTGTACAGGGAAATAATATGGAAGCTCGGCCATTTACTCAGTCTTGTGATATTCGGATTTTGGTGTAAGGATTTTAGCTTTTTCATGTGCAATAAGAATGCCACGTTAAATAAAACACAGTTATCCTAATTTATTTAATTTACTAACGTATGGTAACGGGTCAACAAGATAATATATGTCAAATATAATAGATAATGATGATTAGCTTTGTTGTGCCTAGGCTAATGAATATAAGCATCAGAATAGTTGTTTTCGGTGCACATCCGTATTATTGTGTATAATGATACAGCATTATACCCGTTACTTCAGGTAGCATCCAATATTAGGGTGTTAGTTGTTACATATGATGCTCCTACAGTGATCTAGCTATACAACGTGGGGGGGGGGGGAGGTAAAAAATGTCAGAGTATTTCGGAAGATGGTAGTACTCAGCGAGACGTGGAACTGAAGTCCAATAAAGATGGTTCCAGAAACGCATAATTTCTTATGTAAACACGTATTTACAGGAAATGTTCCATGTGGCGTCCATTAATAGCAATGCATCCCTCTTCTCTTCGGCGTAAGGAATGATGCAGTCTTTGCAGATTAGACGAGGCGCATTATCTGGACTTGCTCATGAATGTATTGTAAACCTTACTGGAGCATGAGCCATGTTAGAATCGATTAAATGACACCTCACGCAGACAATTCAAGAAATTTATCCCCTAGACTTTTGGTTATGGGAACTTTTGGCCTGTGGAACTCCAATTAAAGATGTGCAAACACTACAGGGTTGCGTCTTCAAAAATTATTCAAAAGTTTGTAAAGCTTTTGGGGTATAACTGCGGAGTCATCAGTCCCTAAACTTACAAACTACTTACAATTTAACTTATACTAAAGACGACAGAAACATCCATGCCCGAGGGAGGATTCGAACCTCCGACGCGGGAGGCCGCGCGATCCGCAACGTGGCACTCCAGACCGCTTTATTTATTTATTTTTATTTTTTATTTTATTTTATTATTATTATTATTACTTTTTTGCGTCTTACCACATTTTCTTAAGCAGGAGGAAGGAGTGGTCTTTGGGATTTATGTGGTCGTTAGTTTATTTAATTTTTTTAATTTCATCAAAATAAAACAGCCTCGGCTACTCCCGCGCGACGTCGCGTCTTCAGTGAGTGGCAGCACGTAATGCAGCAACAAGCGCGTGTACTTCACGCCAAAGTGCAGAGCCACGAACTGCCGCCTCGCGGGAACTGCCGTGCGGTCTGGAGCACCTCGTAACTGACTGCGCAGCCGCTCGCGTCGGTGGTTCGAGTCCTTCCTCGGGCATTGTTGTGTGTGTTGTCCATAGTGTAAGTTACTTTAAGTAGTTTGTAAGTCTAGGGGCCTAGTACCTCAGCAGTTTCTTTCCTTAGGTTTACAAACATTTCATCTGGTGCATTGCCATGAATGGACACCACATGAAATACTTCCTATAAACATAAGTTTATATAATAAAGTTTGCGTTTTCGGAATATGTTTATTGGACTTTTATCTCTTCTTTCGATGAGCACTACCGCCTCTCAAAGTATTATTCACCTACTTTGAACACCAAACGTACAAATTTCATTATAATACCGTAGAGTTATTGATGATACAATGGGTTATTTTGTATCACGAGGTGGCCATGAATCCATTCGATTTTTTTTTTTTTTTTAGATTGCTAACTGATGAATAACATGGCGTTGCTCGGGTAATTATATGTTCCAGTAATGAATAAGTCCATCTACTCCTTCCTTCTCTCTCTGTACATCTCCTTCTCGCCCCACTCCACCACATCTTTCTCTTTCACTCACTCACTCACTTTTCATATCCTCTCTCAATTGTATATTACGTATAATGCCAAATTTCATGTTGATATGTCACACGGTGCAAAGTCTGGAGTAAGGTACTTTTGCCATTTCACCGTACGAAATCTTATGCATACAGTGATGTTTCTCTAGTTTTGAGGGTCAGGAGTGTACAATGTCATAAAGATGGGAATAAAAATGTAGATTTCTGTTGTGTGCAGTAAGGTAACTGTAGTTCATACTTTATCTACATTAATGTTACAGGGAAACACAAAAATTTGTTGTCGGTGGTTATATTATGTAGCCAGTGTCGTTCCTTTTGTTTATAAGGTCAATTGTGCGGAATTTTATCGCAGTCGGTTGAACGGTATGGGAGCGTAGAAAATGCGAATACAATTGTGTGGGAGTTTCCAAAGCATCACAGTGTTTATGATGTTATATTTCAAAATGTTCAAATGTTTGTAAAGTCTATGGGACTTAACTTCGAGGTCATCAGTCCCTAAACTTACAAACTACTTATCAACTACTTACGAACTAGGACGGCACAAATATCCATGCCCGAGGGGGGATTCGAACCCCCGACCATAGTAGCCATGCAGACCGTGACTGGAGCGCCTCAATCTCCTCGGCCACCGCGGCCGGCGATGTCATATTTCCAAAGCTATAAGTCATATAACGAAATAATTTTGTAGGTACATTCATTGGCATAAACGGATACGGTGTGTAAAATATTTTGCGAATCAATTAGTAATAAATTTAAACATAATTTACAATGAGACAGTTTTTCACGCATCTCAGTGTTCATGACGTCATATCTCCTGAACTATGAATCGTTCAGTGATGTAATTATGCCCATACATTTTTCAGAAGTGTAATTAATATGTTGACAAAGTTTAGTCGCAATCAGATGAACCGAACAGCAGCGCAAAGAATACGAACAAACATACAAACAAACAAGCAGACAAACATTAATTTGTATATATTAAATTAATGTAATTATAAGCGATGTTATAAATATCTGTTCCAATGCCATAGAGTCCAAAATATGTATACCACACCGTGAACATTGAGGCAATATGTGACCAACGTATCCGGTTAGGATCCCCGTTTGGTAAAACACCGTACTCTGGTGCATGAAGAAGTTCAAAAGTCAAATATTTATAATTAGCCGGCCGCGTTGGCCGAGGGGACTGAGGCGCTCCAGTCTGCACGGCCACTACGGTCGGGGGTTCGAATCACCCGTCGGGCATGGATATTCGTGCCGTCCTTAGTCTTAGCCAGTTCATAAGTAGTTTGTAAGTTTAGGGACTGATGACCCCTTAGTTAAGTCCCATAAGCTATACAAACATTTGAACATTTATAATTAGATGGTGCCAAACTACTCATCGGTCCCTAGGCTTAAAATACTTAAATTAACTTATATGACGACACACACGCCCATACCCGAGGGAGGACTCGAAAGTCCGAAGCCAGTGCACGCGCGATCCGCAACGACACGCTCCCAACCGTGCGGACATTCTCGCGCGGCTAGAAAGTCCGTAGCTGTCTGAGGGACATCCTTGTCCGACAGAGATCGTCGACGCAATAATCGCATGAGATAACATTTCCAGTGACGTCTCGTATCCAATCGCGACCAGCACGAACTTGTTGCACCACTTTACAGCGATGGGATGCAACAAACATACTGTTTCAAATGTTCAAATGTTTGTAGAACTTATGGGACTTAACTACGGGGTCATCAGTCCCTAAGCTTACAAACTACTTATGAACTAGCTAAGAATAAGGACGGCACAAATATCCATGCCCAAGGGGGGATTCGAACCCCCGACCGCAGTGGCCGTGTAGACCGTGACTGAAGCGCCTCAGTGTCCTCGGCCACCGCGGCCGGCCATACTGGTTCATCCACATTTTTTCTCCGGTAACTGTCTGTCGGTGTTTGTTCTTCTGCAGCCAAGAAAAGAATAACAGCACGTCTGTCCTGTGTATCTACATCTGCATCTACATATATACTCCGCGTAGGGTACACTGTACCACTACACTGTACCACTACTAGGCATTTCCTTTCCTATTCCACTCCGAAATAGAACGAGGGAAAAAAGAATGTCTATATGCCTCTGTACAAGCCCTAATTTCTCTTATCTTGTCTTTGTGATGTTTCCGCGAAATGTAAGTAGGCGATAGGAAGATCGTTCTACACTCAGCTTCAAATTCCGGCCCTCGAAATTTCCTCAACAGAATTTCTCGAAAAGATAGTCGTCGATCCCCATTTGAGTTACCGGAGCATTTCTGTGACACTCGTGCATTGGTTGAACCTACCAGTAACGAACCTAGCTTTAAAATGATCTGCTGCGGGTCCCAAACACTTGAGGAATACTCAGTCGTGGTGGTACACGCTTTTTATACGTGGTCTCCTTTACAGATAAAATACATCTTCCCAAAATTCTCCCAATAAACCGAAGTCGGGTGTCCGCCTTACTCACAACTGTCCTTACAGATTCATTCCGTTTCATATCGGCTATATGCGACTGCATCAAGAAGCTCACTACTAATGCTGTATTTGAGAATTATGGGATTGTTTTTCCTACTCATGGGCATCACCTTACATTTTTCTACCTTTAGAGCTAGCTGCTATTCTTCACACGAACTAGAAATTCTGTCATCCTGTATCCTATTACAGTCAATTAAAGACGACAGCTTTGCATACACCACAGCATCATTAGTAAACAGCCGCAAATTACAAGTTATTCTGTCCATCAGATCATTTACGTAGATAGAAAATAATAGCGGACCTATCACACTCCCCTGGGGCACACCTGATGATACACGCGTCTCTGCTGTACACTTGCCGTCGAGAATGACCCACTGCGTTCTATTACTTAGGAAGTCTTCCAGTCACTCACAAATATTTGAACCTATCCATATACTCGTATCTTCGTTAGCAGTCTGCAGTGTGGCACCGCGTCAAATGCCTTTTTGAAATCGAGAAGAACACAATCCGCCTGTTGCCCTTCCTCCATGGTTCGCAAGGCTCCCGTGGCTCTGTGGATGCATTTGTTAATCAATTGACCGTAATTCACGTTGCCATATTAACGAGATTACATTCGAAAATAACGAATTCTACACTAATCTCTTGCCTACGTGTCGGTGCTTCTATATCCACATCGGTGTCACCCAGAGTCACATATTTGCATCACAAATTACACTGACGTGACGAAAGTCATAGCGTAGCGATATGCGCAGATACAGATGACGGCAGTATCGCGTATAAAACGCCGTTAAATTAACAGAGCTGTTATTTGTATTCCAGCCATTCCCGTGAAAAGGTTTCCTTTGTGATTACGGCCGCACGAGGAGAATGAATAGACTTTTTTTTTTTTGCGGAATGGACCCTAGGGAAATTCCAAGTCGGAAGTAGTTTGTGAATTCAATATTCTGAGATCCACAGTGTCAAGAGTGTGCCGAGAATACTAAAAGGCTATGCCTCTCAACGCGGACAATGCAGTGACGTACGGCCCGTACTTAATGACTGAGAGCATCGTCGTTTGCGTAGAGTTGTCAGTGCTAAAAGACAAGCGACACTGCGTGAAATTACCGCAGAAATCAATTTTGAGACGTACGAAGAACGTGTCCGTTAGGACAGGGGGGCGCAGTTTGGTGTTAGCGGGATGTGGCAGCAGACGTTGACTGGAGTACCTTTGATAACTGCACGACACTGCCTGCTGCTCCTCTCCTCGGCTCGTCACCACATTGGCTAAACCCTAGACGAGTGCAAAACCGCGGCGTCGTTAGATGAGTCGCGATTCTAGTTAGTATGAGTTCATGTTAGGGTTTCTTGCGCAGACATAGCGAAGTGCAAAACCGCGGCGTCGTTAGATGAGTCGCGATTCTAGTTAGTATGAGTTGATGTTAGGGTTTCTTGCGCAGACATAGCGAAGTCACGAACCCAAGTTGTCAACAAGGAAATCTGCAAGCTGCTTTTAGCTCCTTAATTGTGTGGGCTGTTTTTACACCTAATATACCGTGTCTTATGGTCCAACTGAACCGAAAATTAGCTGCAAATCTTTATGTTGGAAGACCAATTTACAGCCACTCATGGATTTCATATTTCCAAACAACGAAGGAATATCTGTGAAACACAAAGCGAACGATTTGGCTTCGAGAGTACCCGACGTCAGTCCTATCGAACATTTATGGGACATAATCTAGAGATGCGTTCATGTACGAAATCCTGCACCGGTAACACTTCAACAAACACAGATGGCTATGCAGATAGCATGGCTGTTCCAGGAGGAGACTTCTAACGACCTTCTGAGTCCATGCCACGCAGTGCTGATGCTCTTCGAAAGGAGGTTCGACACGATACTGCAAGCCGCAAGAAGCGCCCTCATACTTTTTTATCCCCCCTGATAATTTTTTTAGTCTTTGTGCTCAGCCTCTGAAGACTGCGATGTCTACTGGATAGCCTGCCATTCTTTAAAACATGTTTTAAAAATTTGTTGACTTATTGGACCAAATTCCTATGATCGTCAGTTCCTAGACTTACAAACTACTTAAACTAAAGGTATTAAACATGGCGCATTAGATCACGCGGCCTTCCGTTCTTTGACAACACATCACTTGTGTACAGCACTGGCAGGAAAATGTAGTCAGTACAACTCTGTTCAAACGATCGGCAACTAGCCACACCTCGGAGCCGCTCTTCTCTTCAAAGGTACAAGGAAACCACGGATGTAGAAGTGATTTACCAATAAATTTGTGTATAAATCTGTATTTTTCTAGAAAACAAACTAAAAGAAAATTAATACTTTTACTAAGGTTATCTCTGCACAAATGAAACAAATAAGCGATAATGCGCAGTACACGTAAAAACAACAAGCTAGTTGGCTCCAGACTGTTGATGCGTTCAACACTAGATGGCAGCACCACACAGATTTTTATATCCCTGTGAACCGAGTGACATAGATAAGTATGTCCCGCTGGTCACCAATGGGTTAAGGTTTTCGTCGTGGCGGCTAGCATGTGATGTCGTGTTTACTTAGTGACTAATTAGTACTTAATGTATGATTGTAGTAAAATTAAAAGTGCCACTGTGCACTTATTTACTTGGTTGTTGTCATCCAATCCTTTCACGGCACAAAGTCTATAGATCATTTCGCCCCCAAATGAAAATGATAAACTTCTTTGTTTAAAATTCAAATGTTCCCTAGACTAACAAACTACTTAAACAAACAAATGCTAAAGAAAACACAAACACACAACCATGCCCGAGGAAGGACTCGAACCTCCGACAAGACCGGCCGAAAAACATGGCGCCTCATACCGCGGAGCCGTACCCGCGCGGCTTTCTTTGTTTAAAATGTTATGAGATGTTCCGTACGGCTTTCTGTAGCTCTCACTGAAGTAGTTCTGTTACAGTATACAAATAATTTTTACCAACGCTGTCGTCAGATAGTTATCACGGAAAAAACGTTGGCAGCTATTATTAATGTGAGAGGAAATAATTTTATCCATATTGCGGCGTAGAATTTCGGTTGAGGGAATGACAGCCAGGCACTTGGATATTGAGCTGCTTGCATAGCTAAGCTCGCACCTCCGAACTACGTTCTGTGCTGCTCGTCCAATCACTACATTTTCCGCGATCGCTACCGATGTCGCCGCGGCGGAGCGCATTGAGGCGCTGTGCTACGATGCGCGAGGTCGTTTCCCGTCGGGGGTTCGAATCCCCCCTCGGGCATGGATGTTTGTGCCGTCTTTAGTATAAGCTAGTTCATAAGTAGTTTGTAAGTTTAGGGACTGATGACTCCTTAGTTAAGTCCTATACGCTCTACAAACATTTGAACATTTGAGCTACCTATGTCCTGTACTTCCCTGCATAATGTTTGATCGCTATCGATATCCTATACTTCCCTGTATAATATTTAATTTGCCTTAATACCAAGTGTTATATACAGTACGTCTCGCTGGTATGATAATACTTTGCCGTTATAACGCAATGTGTGTATTAACGAGACCAAAGTGTTGCTACAAATTGCGACGTGTCTGTACACACATAGAATGCCTGATGTGGGCTTAGTTATTTACCGTGCCAACAGATTTCTTGTGTCTACTTCAAATGCACTTCTGTTTATTGGGTGTTCTAATCTGACACTTGTCATGACGTTACACGAGGCACCTCCCGCTCTCAATGTGCATTGGCTTCCGTTGTCCAGAACTGTTTATCTTCCAAACTGTGCATTTCTGTATCTGTGTTTAATACCAGATACTGCTTTTCTGTGTCCCCTATACAACACTTGCAGCTGTGTAATAGGAATTATGAATGGCCATGCTTAAGGAGACGGTATCAAAAAGTGACTAAAAGTACGAATCAGGAGAAACCAATGAACTACCAATAACTTCAGTCAGAAAGTTGCAGTATAAAATCTTTCATGTGCTTTATGATGTTACAAAATTTATTAAATTTTATGAGTAACCGCATTCTGGTTTTATAAAGTGATACTGTTCTCCGAGCCGGCCGCGGTGGCGGAGCTGTCTGCGGCGCGACAGTCGCGGTCTGCACGGCCACTGCGGTCGGGGGTTCGAATCTCCCCTCGGGCATGGATATTTGTGTTGTCCTTAGTATTAGCTAGTTCATAAGTAGTTTGTAAGTTTAGGGATGATGACCCCATACTTAAGTCCCGTTAGCTTTAAAAACATTTGATTTGACAGTTCTCTGAATTTAAAATTGCGCTCGAAGAGAGACAGAAATATGAGTACGTGGTGGATTTAGTTATTACTTTACACAGTCTCGCTGATTACATGGAACGGAAGGCCCTGCAACTTAAGACCAAGACTAGAATGTTAGTGAAACAACTTTAGTTGTAGACGAAACAAAACTGTTCGCACTCTAAATGGGTTAGTCCACATCAGCTGTTTGGATGGGTGTTCGTGCGATGTCTGCCGACTTCAGGGAATTTATCTCCAAGTCACAAACTTTGGACTGGCCCGGAAGAATCTTTTATCTCACTTTAATAGGTCGCTTTTGTTATAAAGATACTGAAAGGTAAGTAGAGAGAGGACCTGTTTAACTTCCTACATCATGCGATATTTGTCCTTTACACTCACCTTAATAATCATCCGTCCAGTTTCCTTTCCTCGACGATAATACTGATGAGAAACATAATCCTGATTTCCTTTCCATAGTTAGCCGATTAATAACATGAGTGCTCCACTTTGCCTTCTTTTTGGTCCATTTCTCTTTCACCATCAGCTGCCCCCATAATAACCGAGACATTTTTACTACTTCGGTTACCTTCTGTTTTACTGTCAAAGTGTGGACCCTAAATAATGTTCCGCAGTGTTATTATTATTCTTTCTGGTGTTTACTAATAGACAGCGCTGGACTTCTAGTCTTCCGAGCAACTTAAAATATGTCATTTCACAATATCAAAGCATTTTCAATATCCATTACCAACATCATTCCATAGAGTACTCCACTTTTAACTTTACAGTTACTCTGGTTCATATCTTCTGATACTCCACAGGAAAGATTCGAAGTAACTGCTTTTCCTTTTTTAGGAGACATTGTTTTTGCTTCTATTATTATTATTATTATTATTATTATTTTTGCAGAGCTGGGGCCCTTATTTATTTTTGTATATTGCACGGTGTCCATCTGGAGACACATACTATTTAAACATGTGACATACTTCATCTGGAAAGTATTTATTCCTCAAGTGTGATGATGGTTTCCGTCACTTTATTACCTTACATTTAGCTTTATAGATGACTAGCTGAAAACCCGGCGTTGCCCGGGTATTTATTTATTTATTCCTGCCAGTTTTCAGGTGGATATTAATTTGTATAAGGGCTGTATGCCTGTAAAATCTCTTGGGAATTCAATAAGTAGAAAAGAAGTAATTGATTAAAAGTTGGTTCGTGATGGGGCGGATTTCCATGAACGTAACTGTTTATGTGGTCATATCTCTTGAAATACGTGTCGTACTGTGATACAATTTAGAAGGTACATTCAACTATATGTGTGTATACTGTCTGAAGCTTACGTGTACAAAATTTCATAAGGATTGAAACAAAACTGTAGATTTGTATGCAACACGTACAAACATAAGGACACTCTGCTTTATATATTAGAAAGAAAAGATATTCCTATCGTTTTATCACAATGTACAATATTTTAAACAATATTCGTAGAGTTTCGTCATCTTCTGCTGCAAAACCTCCTGTGAACTTCATATTTTTGTGAAAATTGTGATTTATTTAAATGCCTGCTGCTTTTAAATGAGCAGCGTTTAATAAATATGAATCGCAAACCATTGAGAGCAGTCGGTAGGTCTGTTTTGATCTCGACTAACAATCAAAATTCGCTGCATAGCTGGTACAATGTTAACAGTAAATTTCAATGTTCTTACAACGGAGTATCTCAGGTAAATCTAGCAAAAGATTTTCTATTCCTATGAAAGCTACCATTGCGTGCCTATCCCGAGAAACGGTTTAATAACATTTATAAGATTCGAAACTAAGTTTCCTATCCTCAAAGTACAAAAAAATTAGGTTTTTACCCTGTTTTCAGATTGTCACGCATGCGAAGATATTTTTGTCTGGGAAAGCACTTTATGCCCTACAAATAAACTGCACGTTTTTGAAATGCTAAATATTCTGTATCGCAACATCATTATTCATAAACATGAGTCCTTCTTTGCCGAGGGACTAAAGATTTAGCTGCGAAGGATAGATAAGTTTCGCAGCTCTTTGGCAAGTCCTCGTGTTGGGACAGCCTTTGAAATGTCTGCAGAGTAGCGTGAGGGACGAGAAGGGTTCAGCATTTCCAGATAATTGACGACAGGCACAAAGGCGTGGGCGGACGAACGGCTTAGGCGCGCCGAGAGCGCTGAATGGGATATTTGTCACGCGGTTTCCGCCAACTCTTCTCAATGGCCGGACCTGCCCGCCAGCTGTAACCAACACCACCCGAGCCCTCACCTACTGCCACCTACTTTTTCCCTACTTACATTTCAATATCGATACTTCGTACAGTCAGTACTCGAACATTAACATTATAGCCCTATATAAACAACTTACATAGTATTTATGAATTTCGATAAGCGATAAATTTATTGAAAATAATCTGTCTAGATCGCACAGTTTACAATATTTTACTTTTTCGGGTGATCTACATCTTCTGACAACTTGTCTCCGGATACTGCCTCTGAAATACCAACTTCAGAGAGAAGGCTGGAGATTATATTAACCGTAGATAAAAACAGGTCATCATAATAACAAAAATAACTATCGCAGCTTCCGCCCCCAAAACTATGAATGGTTGTAGCTGCCAAACTCAACGTGATGAAAATGTCATTCAAAATTCTTTGTACACAGCTGGTGTCACAAATTCCAGTGCATGGTAGAAACAACCATTGTTCCATTTGAAAAATTATATGTTTGCATAAAAATATACTTTTTATGTATTTTTACAATCTGTTTATTGGCTAACCATACGAGTCCTTGACTACCAATCCATTCTGTGAAAACCGCACATCAATCGCACTTTCCGTTTCCGCAACATTTGTGGTGCAAGTGTTAGGTGATTCACCCTGTATACTGCGAAAAAAAAAAAAAAAAAAAAAAAAAAAAAAAAAAGCACTTAAAATTATTATGCACTACAAGCGACGAAAAGTTCATAGCTGGTCAGCTATATAGTGCTTCCATGATGTACCCGATGCAGTAAATGTCACTATTATGCCTTTCATCTTTGGAGAAAGTAACTCATAATGCAACAGTAGTATGTGATTGACTACTTTTGCTTGGCAAAGGAGGAATACTAAAGTGCCGGCCGCGGTGGCCGAGGGGACTAAGGCGCTCCAGTCACGGTCTGCACGGCCACTACGGTCGGGGGTTCGAATCCCCCCTCGGGCATGGATATTTGTGACGTCTTTAGTATTAGCTAGTTCATAAGTAGTTTGTAAGTTTAGGGACTGATGACCCCGTAGTTAAGTCCCATATGCTATACAAACATTTGAACATATGCTATACAAACATTTGAATACTAAAGTAAACAAACGCACATGTTAGAACTAACTCAATGCAGCTAACTTCGAAATATTTAAACATTGCGACCGTTTCAAGGCATTAAAATAAATCCAATGGCAAAGATGTAAATTTGTGCTGGACCGGGATTCGAACCAGGATTTCCCGCTTTGGGCCAGCGGTCGCTTTAACCTATTAGGCTACCCCGCATGCTTCTTTTTCAACCCAAATTCTCACTTTGTAGTGCCCCTGCCCATTTGATTCCACTTGCTCGCAGCCTATACTGGATTCCCGCAAGGAATCGAGCGTATTAATGCGTCCGCATTGAAATTGTCAGTTGCTTGTTGGGGCAGATGTACAATTATTTGCTATGGTGTCTGTTCTTTTCGGGTAAATCCGAGTTCGAATCCCGGTCCAGCACAAATTTTCATATTTGCCATTGGTTATATTTCAGTGCCCTGAAACCGTGAAACGCTCGAAATGTTTAAATATTTCGAATTCGTAGATTGACAACGTTGCGCTGCTTACGTACTACCGAGACGACACGGATGTGACGTTGAGTGCCTACCTTCACGGCGACACCGGACGATCTTCAAGGACGCCTAGCGCCGTCCGCTAAGGTATGCGGACCAGGCCTTCTATTTCTATGTGGATTTGCTTCTGATGATGCACTCTCTCAGTCCTCCAATGTTCTTCATTTATGTCTGATACCCTGTGTATATTCCATGCCCCACAAATGGAAGCCTTACATCACACTTTGGAGGCATAGTTTCAAACACCTTCTTGGATGACTATCGATGTCTTTTTATATTCTTATTT
Source organism: Locusta migratoria (assembly GCA_026315105.1). NCBI lineage: Eukaryota > Metazoa > Arthropoda > Insecta > Orthoptera > Acrididae > Locusta > Locusta migratoria. The sequence goes on along the minus strand of CM048755.1, from coordinate 25,763,967 downwards.
CTTGGTTCTTCCTCTGCTAAGAATAATTATGTTTTGCCACCTTGCTCGTCTCGTTCCTTTATTATATTTTGTGTCTTCACTATCATGACAGATTAGCGCTTCCCATTATGTGCTTTTCCATCGCTTAGGTGTACTGCTGGTGTCCTGATACTTGTAACCATTGTCATAAAACAACCTGTATACATATTATGAGCTAGAACTGCGCCGAAAATATTTATTAGTTTATTCCGGTACGTAAACTGAGTATTTTGGTGTAATTGATCCGTGGTTTCTACATCTACATAGATACTCCGCAAATCACATTTAAGTGCCTGGCAGAGGGTTCATTAACAACTTTTATAACCTTTCTCTACCGTTCCATTCTCTAATAGCGAGCGGGAAGAAAGAACACATAAATCGTTCCGTTTTCAATCTGATTTCCCTTTTTTTATTTGGATGGTCATGTCTCCATATGTAGGCGGGTGCTATCAAAATATTTTCACATTCAGAAGTAAAAGTTGGTGATTGAAATTTCGCAAATAGATTTCGCCGCAACGAATAACGTCTTTCTTTTAGTGATTTCCACCTCAAATCGTGCAAAATTTCCGTGACGCTTTCCCCCCCGCAACGTGATAAAACAAAACGAGCTGCCCTTCTTTGAACCTTCTCAATGTCTTCCGTCAGTCCCACCTGGTGAGGGTCCCACACTGGGCAACAGTACTCCAGGAGAGGACGCACAAGTGTGATGTTGGCGGTCTCTTTTGTGGAGCTGTTGCATCTTCGAAGCGTTCTGCCAATGAAACTTAACCTTTGGTTTGCCTTCCGATGGTTTTTATAGAGCAATTGTTTTTCAATATATAAAGAAATTAGCTGCCAATGGGGATTGAATTTCATGACTGGGAAAGCCGAAAATCTGCCCAGTTCAGTGTCGGTATTTTTCCTGGTAGTGTTAGTTGAAAGTTACAAATATCACATAACGGCATCGAAGTAACAGAGGAATAGTTCAGCAATATGTATTTAATGTTCAAATGTTTGTAAATTATGGGACGTAACTGCTGTGGTCATCGGTCCATAAACTTACAAACTACTTAAACTAACTTATCCTAAGAACAACACACACGCCCATGGCGGAGGGAGGACTCGAACCTTCACCGGCGAACGGCCGCGCGGCCCGCAGCGAGGCGCCTTAGCGCGCACGGCTATTCCGCCGCGCCATTTATTTCATGTATGGGTCCATTGAATACAATGGTCAAGTGTCATAATGGCGTTATGATGAGTTCTTCTCGTAGCGACAGAAACCGCTTCCAGTAGTTTTACGGCTGTGCGCATTTTTCTGCGTTTTTCGTATTTGCATCTTGGAGACTTCTTAACTGTTGTGAAAGTATTTTTTTTAACAAAACCGAATAAATATAAATGTACTAGCCGGCGTATGTATTTATTCCATTCTTTTCGTACTCTATCTCCTTCTTTCGATCGTCTTCTGTCCTACACTCTGCATCTGCAGCTAATTTCGGCCTGTAGTTTCGTTATCACGCATCTCACTCCTTGTGACGTTATATGTCCTTAATAATGAGTTCTGCAATAATATAATTTTCCGTATATATGTAATGGAATATTAGGAAACTTTCCGTGTAATGTGTTGCAAATAGTGTCCGTAGTAAATAAAATCTCATGCATGATGGGGATTTTGTACGCATCTCTTGTTCATGGGCTCATGTATATACTACGATATAATTTTTGAGGTACATTCAGTGAAGGTAGGAAGAAGGAAGGAAGCTTAGGGTTTAACACCCCGTCGACAGCTTAGTCATTAGAGACGGAGCTAACGCTCGGAGTTGTGGGTAAGGATGAGGAATGAAATCGGCCGTGCCCTTTGAAAGGAACCATACCGGCATTTGCCTGGAGTGACTTAGGGAAATCACGGAAAACCTAAATCTGGATGGCCGGAGGAGGATTTGAACCACCATCCTTCCATTGTGAGTCCAGTGCGTTACCACTGCGCCACCTCGCTCGGTTACATTCAGTGAGATATATGGATACTTACGCAACGACACACGAACAGAATTAATAGTGTAGACGTACTATCGTCTTTTCAAAGCGAATGTCGTAGTTTTACTGCATAAACAGCCGAAACGTAGTAAGCGAGAAATTTCTATCCGTTCATCATTTTGTAGGAGTTGTCAATAGAAAAAGTTTTGTAAAGGTTTGAAAATATGTTCAAAGTTTATTGTAAGTAGCTAAATGCTGTTTTTCTCAGTTAGCGGGTGAATGAAATCCGGTTACACGTGCGTCGCTGGATGTGACGTTTTTTCGTGCATCTCACTGTTAATGATGTAATATCTCCAAACTATGTGTTGTCTGTGATATAAATTTTAAGGTACATTCAGTGGCATATGCGCTCTCTCTGTGAAAAAGAGTCGTGAATAGAGTTAGGAGCACAGACACTATAAATTAAAACAATTTGCCTGCTGCTGTCGTTCTTCGAGCACTTTATTGTTTATAACCTTATCTGCACTGAACTATGAGTCTGTAAAATTTCTCGCGAATATAACTGGTACTGTAGATCTAACAAATGGCCAGAGTTTTACTGCATTAACAGTTGAAAATTAATAAGCGTTACTCTCGGAAAAGTAGTTGGCGATAATGTTTTTTCTTTCATGCTTTTGTGAGGATTGTCAGCGAAAAAAAGTTTTGTATACGTGTGTAAATGTTCTTACAAGACACTGTGAAAGGTAGGTGGTCTTTAACCCACATCGATTGTTGCTTGACAATATGGAGCCTGTTTACCAAATTAGGTTCAAACTGGTCCATTATTTTAGGATATATGGAACACAAAACACACAATCACACATACATTTTCATAATTTGCCCAGTCAGTATCATGACGCCTCAGACCACGTAGCTACTCCCGCGCGGCTGAAAAGTGACTTTTAAGTTTGTTTAGGAATGTCAAATATGTTGTTTCGAGCCAAGTGTTTTGGGGTCAGGAAACGTGAATAACTATATTCAAGAAAAAATGAACTATAGAAAACATACTTCTTCTTATACCTTTCCCTTTAGCCAAAAGTTTCTTTCCTACCTCATTGATCTCTCTCTCTCTCTCTTTCAAAATCTTTCAGGCAGTATTGTTCTTTCCCGCCGGAGGTTCGAGTCCTCCATCGGGCATGGGTATGTGTTATCCTTAGTGTAAATTAGTTTAAGTAGTTTGTAAGTCTAGGGACCGATGACCATAACAGTTTGGTCCAACAGGTTTACAAGCATTTGAACTTACACACTCTTACTTTCTTTAATATGCGTCGATATACATAACTTTTCGGATGTCATTAAATGCTACAGCCTTTTTCTTTCTCTTGGTCCATAGGTTTCTAGAATTAATGTAATAAGTGTCCGAGTTTGATCTTGCAATATGACTCTTCCCTGAATCCGTGTTCGTCTGCATGGCTGAGATCTTTTTGAGAGAACTCATTACTTTTGATCTTCGAACACGTCTCAAGTTTTAAAATTATAGTAACAGCTCGCAATTTAACTTTCTGTTCTACTCCTCACCCACTTTTCTTTGTTTTAAAAGAGAATTTTTCTGAGAACGATCGTGCCCGCGACGATACAGTATCCTGAAAGTTATTTACCCATGTTTTCAATTTTTTGTCTGAACTTCATAGTGTCAAATCAATAAAAACTCGCAATAATTGTTCAAACAACGGAAACAATTTAGTGAGGAACAAAGAGCCACAATAACATTGTCAATCACTATTTTAATTGTTATTCTTGTCACTCTGAAGAAGTTAGCTGTTCCCCGTCAGACGTGTTTGCCACGACTTTTTACTATAGAAATACATTAAGTTTCTAATGCATGAAAATGCAAACATTTGTGGTGCGTGCATCTTCGTACGAATTGTGTGGTTGCTCACGTATCAAAAAATGTTCAAATGTTTGTTAAGCTTATCGGACTTAACTGCGGGGTAATCAGTCCCTAAACTTACAAACTACTTATAAACTAACTTAGGATTCGAACCCTCGACGGGAAGGGCCTCGCGCATCGGAGCATCGGGCCTCAATGCGCTCGGCCACTCCGCTGCGGCATCACTGATCATCAGATGGAAGGTTGACACGACGTACAACATTCCTCCTATTATTGTCATAAATGCTGCACTTAACACCCCCTTCAAACTGGGAAGTAAAATGTGTAAATAAAACTTCATTTTACCACAATTTAATAGGTTATATTGAGATAAAGTACAATAATTCGATGTAAAACTTTATCGGACATGATAATCACATTGTAATAAGAGTAGACCTACAGTCCACCTACACTATAAAAAAATCATTCAAAACATAAACAAAGCATCTGTAACATTGATAATTGATTCCATAAAGTCACATTTATGCTTTTTAACCAAATTTTACACTTCTTGAGGTGCCGAACATGAAGCTGGAGAAACAAGTTCCGAAATTCATCTATATGTAACTCATTCGTAAGCTATAATTCAATATTACAAAACAAAAATTATCTGGTGTATAAACTTCTTCAAGTCCTTTAATTGTGCCCCGAAATAGGACTCGAACCTGGAACCGAGTCTTTTGTGACCAATGCTCTTGCTTGTAAACTGTTCCAGAAGTGTAACAAATTGATTATGTACGCATTGCAGTATTCGGATCAAAGTTCCAGTATTTAAAGATTCTCTGCAGCTGACCGGTGTAAATTGCAAATAATTCCACAAAGTTGTATATCAATACTTTACGTCCTCGGATAACGTCTTATTCACTTGGGGTATTGGGGGCCTCGGGTATTTCTTTGTCCTACGTACTGTAGTTAAGAACAAACTAATTCAAATATTGCAATCAAGACTACAGTAACAGTCGATAGTGGGACTCTAAACAATTGTAACGTAGTAATGTGAAAGTAGTCAGCCTTTAGAAAATCATGTGTTAAAATATCTTATGACCGATCTACAACGTGATGTAGTTTCATCAACAATATTAGAGAAAGTGCTTGTATTAGCAACTTGTTGAGCACCCCACGTCTACATCAATTTAAATACGATACTAGGTAAACCACTGTATGGTACATGTCCCAGGTTCCCTTGTACGGCTACTATTACTTACCTTTCCCGTTCCACTTGAAAATAAATCTAAATATGAAAAAGTGATGGTTTAAATTTTACCGTTTGACTGCTATTTATCTTACCTTCGATAATGGGTCGCACAAGTATTCCATCCGCGGTTTCCTCAACAGACATCGAGCGGAGTGACACCACAGTGGACTCCCATTCTACTGGACGACGGTTCATATCCGCTTCCAAGCATACACGTTTACGTTTTCCGTGATTTCCCTTAATCTTTTAATGATAATTCTAGATGGTATCTGTGAGAAGGTATCACCAAGTTCTTTACCTACCCTTGAAACGATACGAGCTTATACTTCGTCGTTAATGATGTCGATACGACGTTTATCCTATTTTTTTTTTTTTTTCCTTTTCTCTGTAACGGGGCAACATTTCCTAAAATTCTATGCATAAATGAAATTCTGCCATTCACCTTCCCTACTACCTTCATTATGTGTTCATTCCCTTTCAATGTCGCTTTGCAAAGTTAAACGACGTGACTTTGTCCAGCAGCTATCCACTAATACCACATTCGACCTATACTGGACAATTTCTTCCTATTCGTCTCCATTAAATGCATTTTTCTCCATTTAGAGTAAGTTCCCATTCATCACACCAAATATATAACATGCCAAAGTCATGTCATTTTGTATTCTCATACATTCATTTAACATACATTTTCCATTCATATGTGTCATTACCAAAAAGTCGTCTTCTGCTCACCCTGCCCGTCAAATCATTTCAAATGTTCAAATGTTTTTTAGGCTTATGGGACTCAACTGCAAGGTCATCAGTCCCTAAACCTACAAACTACTTATAAACTAACATATACCAAAGACAACACATACATCCATGCTCGAGGGAGGATTCGAACTCCCGACGGGGAATGGCTTCGCTCATCAGAGCATAGGGCATCAATGCGCTCGGCCACTCCACCGCGGCGTTAAATAATTAATTATGGACGTAAAATACAGGAGGAGTCCTGTCAAACTTACATGGAGCTAGCTTGACAATGCCCTCATATCCGATGAACACACGCCGTCAAGAATAACGAACTGCATGGGAAAGTCATCGAGCCTCTTAAATATGTTCGAACCGTCGTTAACAGTTAATGTCTTAATACCATAAGAAATATTTCTTTCCACTACTTATATTGCCTCTCCAAATAACTATCATAAAAATATAATCACTCCAAACAATGTGCAAATATTACAAATAATACAGCAGTTACAGTTGTCTATATAAAAATTTCGTATATCCGTCTAACCTATTACATGACATTTTAGCTTTAGCAAGTCAACTGCACTTTTCTTTTTACTTGCCTTTGCCCCACATACGCAGGGTTACTGTTATATATATATATATATATATATATATATATATATATAAATTTGGTATGTTAGTTAAGGCGTGACTGAATGCCTCACTGGAGCAAATGTGTGCATCCGAATTGTCTGCATATGCACGTGAGAGAGATCTTAAGTTTTCTTAATGTCTGCGGATCGACGTAACTGATGCCGAGCTTGCGTATCAGCCCGGTATTCACATAGTAGAATGTGGGAAACCGCCTAAAAACGACATCCAGGGCCGGCCGGCACACCAACCTACTTCGTTAATCCGATCCGCCTGGTGAATTTGAACCAAGAGGGGGGTGGAAATATTTCCTCATCCCGGAAGGGGCCGCGCGGCTAACCAGAAGGGTAGCAAATTGACTGCACTGTTCCCTATAATTTAAGCGTGTTGAAATTCGAATTTCCTTTCATTTACGACAGACCTATGGTGTCTGCTGATCAGCGGTCTTAAGTTGTGTGTGGTTGATGCTTTCGTTTACCGCCTAGGATATATGTATAACGCGAAAAGTGACAATTGACCCCAAATAAAGAAAAGTGTCAGGTCATCAACATCAGTACTAAAAGAAATCCATTAAATTTCGGTTACACGATAAATCGAACGAATCTCAAGGTTTTCAAGTCAACTAAATATCTAGGAATGCAGTTACAAACATCTTAATTGGAAAGAAATCAGAAAATAACAGCAACCAGTCACCTTTTGTATGTATTTATTTCCACAACCGGTTTCGAACTGCCTGGCAGTTCATCATCAGGCGGTGTACATGGTTTAGATGTTGCTTATAACATTGTGGAATACGTTTGGAGTTTGTTCAGATTTCAAAAAATCACAGACCATCAATCTGAAATCTGAACAAACTCCAAACGTATTCCACTATGTTATAAGCAACATCTAAACCATGTACACCGCCTGATGATGAACTGCCAGGCAGTTCGAAACCGGTTGTGGAAATAAATACATACAAAAGGTGACTGGCTGCTGTTATTTTCTGATTTCTTTAATCAACACAGTCGCAGGTTCCACACTTCCAGAATGGATACAAGTTTAATTAGAAAGACCTTATACATAATATTTTGTGGAAGGCGAACCATAGACCATGGGCTTTGTTTCCAGAACACTAAGGAAACGTAGCAAACCCACTACAGAGACAGCTTTCGTAACGCTTTTCCGTCCTCAGTTGGAATTTTGTAACACTGTATGGGATCCATGTCATATAGCATTGATAGAGGACATCGAAAGGGTATAAAGGACAGCTCGTTTTGCCTTACCACAAAACAGGGGAGAGAGTGTCACGGATATGATACGCGAGCTGGGGTGCAAATCATTCGCACGAAGATGGTATCACTGCGGCCAATTATATGTGCGAAATGTCAATCAGCAGCTTTCTCCTTCTAATGCGAAAATATTTTCTTGAGCAACATCTACATAAGGGAAAAATGATAATGATCATAAAATAAATCAGAGCTCGAAAGGAAAGATTTAGGTGGCGTTCTTCCGCGCCCAGTTCGGAGGAAGAGTTGAGAAATATTCTGAAAATGGTTCGATACACTATCTGCCAGGCAATTCAGTATGATTTTCAGAACAGTCATGTAGATATATACACTTCACGCTGATTTTTCGTCTTCATAACAAATTTAAATGTTTGTAAAGCTTATGGGACTTAACCGCGGGGTCATCAGTCCCTAAACTTACAGATACTTATGAACTACCTTATACTAAAGACGGCACAAACAGCCATGCCCGAGGGGGGATTCGAGCCCCCGGTAGGGAACGGCCTCGCGCATCGTAGCATAGTGCCTCAATGCGCTCGGCAGCTGCGCCGCGGATTTTCTTCTTCATTGTCAATGGTGAAGCTTTAATTTTACAACATAATTGTAAAACATTTCTAAATAATATATCGCAGTCGTTGCTCAACTGTAGAAAAATCTTTAAATATTTCTGTTATAGTGGCGTTATCTGTAAAAAATATCTTGCTTATAAATATATTGACTTGTTTGAGCAGCTTTCAGAGACACCATGTAATAACAACGCCACAATTTAGCAGAGGTGTTACTTAAAAGGAATACAACTTCAGCTTTGAACCTTTTATAGTTATTTCAGAGATGTTTGCACCGAATAAATAGAAATGCAGTACACGACGTACGTCCTAAGAACTGTGGGTTAAGCTCTCCTGTCAGCGTATGCAAATTAATTCGAACTGCTCCACCATACGTTTAATAAGTACGGAAATTGCTCACAGTACTTCGTGTAGATTATGCAGCGATACTTGACAGGAGGTGAAATACATCAATTTTTTACAGTTTCTCCCGTCTTCTGTATATTTTTTAATGTTCAATTTTAACCATTATTTTCCCAGAAATTTTCCTTTTATGAAACGCTTAAGTTAAATTGTGCTTACCATTTACTTTGTCAACATGCTGTTAAAACTCGAGGGAAAATTAAAATACCACGAAATCATCTGAAGCCATTAATACGTTGAGATGTCAAAGGGTGTAATTCGAAATCACCATTATACAGTTATTGTGCATAAAACATAAAATATTGAACAGCCTCTATGAAAACGGTATATTTATCGGAGAAGTTTCCCTGTCGTTTTCATTCTGTTTCCTGGTATATTCCAAATGTTCAATTTCTTGTATACCTATCACTTGGTTCATAAAACCATCCATTCTTGTGGACACCTATTGGACCAAACTGCTGTGGTCTTCAGTCGCTCGACTTACAAAGTACTTAAACTAGCTTACACTAAGGATAACACACACACACACACACACACACACACACCCATGCCCGAGGGAGGACTCGAACCTCTGACGGGAACGGCTGCACTGTCCTAGCATGACGCGTTAGACCACGCGGTCATATTGCGCGACCTTGATATATTTCTATGGATTAGGAACTTCGTTTCAAATATTTTTCTCATCATACGAGAACTGGAAAACGCACATTATGTTATAATTGACATTTATGTGAGGCACTCTGAAGGAATCCAGACAGTAACAGTTACATTTTTATGCCGATGACGTATACAAACTAAATCGTACAAGGGAACTAATATTCGAATATTGTACGTATGCCGCTAGTAAATAACCGACGAAACGATTCTCTACAGAAAATATAACAAGTGAAGAAAAGGTTTATTATTTTATTGAAAATGAAATACTTCTGTAATAAAAATTTATAGCCTGAGTAGAAAGTTATTCTTACTGCAGATTTACACATGATCCGATAATATATTTTCTGGTAGGGCACAGGATTTGGTAAATTGTTGTTCCAAAAATTTTCTTTTAACGCAATTATGCTTAAATTGAGAACATTTTATTATTATTATTTTTATTTTTTTACAGTGACACACACCTCCTCTTAATAAACTGTATATAAGAATCACATTAGAATTTTCTTCAAATGTTTTAGTCGCATAGCAGTTCAGAGTAGCGGAATATGTCCAGCATGTATTGAGAAACATTTAAAAATAATTATAAAGTAGCGTTTAAGATGGTTAGAAACATATACTTTGGTGAGGGATTATGAGAGAAATTATGTAACTTCTTATTTGACTCATGTTCCGACAACTCTCTTTTTACCCGGATTTTAGAGTTGAAAATACGAATGTTATACGGCCTCTAAAGTATTTATCTTACCTTCATCGTGAAGGTAAAATCAGGCAAATATCAGCGTGGACGGAAGTAAAGAAACTACCTTTCATACCACGCTCCACAGATAAACCTTGATACGTAATAAAATAAGAAGTATCCTCTTCGACACAGTTTAGAGTGATCGACAGAGCACAAATTTAAGTGTTCTCCAGAAAGAACGTTCAAATAAAAGATACGACTGTGGCGTTAAAAAAATTACCTATTTCTCTACTTTTGTCGACGTCTTTTGCTTCGGATGTCGTTATTATTGCTCCTGCTACTGTTGTCAGTAAGAGATGGCCCATTAATTCGATCAAAATGCTTACAGTTTAAGAGCCGTACGTTTCTTTTGTTTTCAGTTTATCAGATTTCAATACCGATATCAACAAGCGGAACTTCCGAAGGTGATTATCATCTGAAATACGTAATTTTGAGATTCTAAGAGAGAAGAATTTTTTAAAGGTGTCTAAATTACTTGGTGACTGAGGTGGTCGGCTTGTTCAGGTACAACGATTGGTGGCAGTTTACGACTTGCTAGTTGTCAATGCGCTTCGTGACAGACATTTTCTCTAATACAAAATTTAATCGAATTGCACTTTGGTAACCAACAAGTTTACTTTGTTATGCTTTCCTGGTCAGTAAGCAAACCGTTTTTCGATAACCGCGTTAAACAAATTGACAGTTGCTTTAGGGCACACTCACTCAACACCAGGATGACTTGTGAATGTTGTTTTATACGGGAAGTTACCCTACTAATTATATGTCAAACTGAGTCGCAAAAGACGTTAGAAATTAATATGAAGCCCCCGATATCGTGATGATTTGAACATTCAGGATTTACGCTTGCGTAATTAATTTGTGTGTGCGTGTGTGTGATCCCGAGAAGACAATAAATAACGTCCGACTATTACCTGCACTAATGTATTACATATTGAGCATTCATGAAGTAAATACCCCTCCTCGATTCAGACTCGTGTGGGTAATTCCCTTACGGTACCACTCCTTTTTAATACATGGAATAAATAGAACAAGCGTGGCACAGTGCAGCACCAAAACATGGATCATCCCTGATAGTGAAGGCTTGATCGTAGATATGCGAGATTGACGAGAAATATTTCTTTTCTCGCCCTTTATTAACTGGTGTTAGCAAACAAAATGATATGCAGGAAGGTTTATATCAACGAATTTTCGTAACAAAAATGTTCAAATGTCTGTTAAGCTTAAGTGACTTAACTGCGGGGTCATCAGTCACTAAACTTACAAACTACTTATGAACTACCTTATACTAAAGACGACAAAAACATCCATGCCCGGAAGGGGATTCGAAGCCCCGACGGGGAACGGCCTCGCGCATCTTAGCATAGCGCCTCAATGCGCTCGGCCGCGGCATTTTCGTAAGCTCAATGAATGCCGCCACATGAGTGCACATTGCATGCTAAACTTTAAAACACGTGCACTTTATTTTCGTCACCTTTACAATGACGTTATTACACTGGTAAAAACAATTACGGGATCACTCGAGATATTTTGGTCATAAAGTATTGCCATCGGCAGAATGGACTAAAATGGTTCGACGTCTTTCTGTCGGTTTTATGGAGTGGAGACAACAAAATTAAGGCATCCGAACAGTTGCCGCAGAGGGGGTTGGTGTTGACTTCTGTTTACCAAAAGATTTACACAAGCAGTTGGGCTCAGATAGTGTAGTGAGCGGGTAGCGCAATGCAACAACAATGTGACTTACCAGAACCTATGGCATGGAGAGTCATAGGAAGGTTGGAAGCGGAACAGAAATAGAGGGAAGTGGCTGTAGCTATTGCATTGTCCCAAAGTGTAATTTCCAGGACCTTGATGCGATTTCGGACAACAGGAACCGTTAGAAGAGGGCAAGGTCAAGGTCGTACACAGGTAATATCAGCAAGAGATGACCGTTACCTCCAGTGATCAGCCCGTCGAGACGGGAGGCTGAATGCCAATCAACGGCAACGCACCTTCCAGGCAACAACAGGACGTGCAATATCAACACAAACAGTCAGAAATCGCCTTAGGGAATTTGGCCTCTACGCACGGAGGCCTATGTTGTGTATTCCATTAAAACCACGACACCATTTAGACCATAGAAAAAGGGCGGAGGAATATTAGGATTGGAGTCGTAACGAGTAACACCGGGTTCTGTTAACAGATGAGTCAAGATTTTCTGTTCAGCTGGACAATCGTCGTTTCCTCATCTGGAGAGAACGTGTAAATCCTACTTATTTGCAGGAAACATTACCATATCATGGTGGTGGACGAATGGTGTGAGCAGGATTCAGTACTGGAGGACGTAAGAACCTCTATGTCGTAGAGATTGGCGCTTTGACTACTCAGAGACATAGAAGCGAGTTCCTTCGACTTTTTGTTGTGCCCTACGCTGGTGCCATAGGAGATGGGTTTCTTCTGGTGGACGATAATGCTCGTCTCCACAAATCTGCACAGATAGACAACATTCTTGAAGCTGAGAGAACTGATGAATGGAGTGGCCAGCTTGTTCACCGGACTTAAAACCCGATTGAGCATGTCTGGGATGCACTTGGCAGGCGCATTGCATCCAGAAGAGCACCTCCTACAACGGTTGCAGAACTGGATACTACACTCATGAAAGAATGGCCAAACTTCCCTCAAGATCTGATTGATAACATCATATTGTTCATGCCACGCAGGTGCGAAACTGTACTCGACGTCCGAGGTGATCACACACCGTATTAGAGGGCAACGAGAATGACTTTTTCACTATTATGGTAGCCCCATGGTGCCTCGCTCTAAGCAAACGCCATGTAAACCTGAGGTAAAAAGTCCATACAGCAAAGTATCATAATATATCGCACACAAATTACAATTTTAACCAATATCTGAAAATAATACGTTACCATATGCACATAGCGTATGATATTTCACTGATCCCCTAATTGTTTTCAACAACATATAATGACTCGCCAACTTACATCCATTATTAGAGTTTTATTACTCTACTGCAGACACAAAAACATCATCTCGTTGAAACACTGATTTTCTCGTCCTCAACAGTGACTGCTTTTCCAGTGAGAAATCAGTTAAAACCTGTAGATACTAAATTACATCACATGTTATTCATAAATGCTGTAATCTAAATGTTAATAGCTGTAGACGATCTTGAGATAGACACAAACAGTTGCTACATTCCTTGTAATGACTTTGGATTAGATGATCGTTCTGGATCTTGATAAAACTTTGATAACATCCAATTGCTATTAAGAGCCAAGGAAAATAATATTTTGTCCTCATTTATGAAGTAACGTGAAGTTCAGATGATATCGAGAAAATGAAGGTGAAAATTTTCCTGTTTATATAACTTCTAGAAGGACAGATTTTTTCGGAGTATTAGTAGCTGCACAAACAACCAGGTTTACTTATATTTTCGCCATTTTATTTAAATTATTTGCCCGGCATTTTAAGCATCCTAAATTTATACACATACTGAAAGGAGAGAAGATCAATACTCAGATAATTATGCTTAATTGACAAGACAATTTCTTCTAGGCAATCTTCTGAATTTGCATCATTTTATCATGACGACACAAAGAACTATCATAAACGCACCAGAGCCATGAAGTTACGTAAATGTTTAATATCGGAAACATTTTGTATATGTAAGTTGCTAAAATCCATGGATTAAACAGTATAAATGTTAATAGAAACTATATGGCAATTTGTTAAATAACACTTTTTTATTTGCGTTGTCTAAGTGTTTTGCATGTTGTCGTCTATCTGAAATACTCTGCAATCATCAGTTTTCCTTTTCTGCCACTCCCTGCAATAAGAAACGCGTTGATGCAAGACCTTTGTTTCTCGGCAGCAAATGTTCAAATGTTTGTGAACCTATCGGACCAAACTGCGTGGGCATCAGTCCGTAGCTTACAAACTACTTATACTAAGTTAAACTAACCTAAGGACAAACACATACACCCATGCCCTAGGGAGGACTCGAACCTCCGACGGCGAGTAACGGCGCGCTCCGCAGCGAGGCGCCCTAGACCGCTCGGCTACTCCCCCGCGGCTTCTCGGCAGCATCACAGAAGTTTTCACGGCACACAATTTCACAAAGATGCGACTCCAACGGAACAACTGTCACACAGCTAAGCACACGATGCAGTATACAATGCTTACAAAAATTATAAGAAATGTTTTTAAATTTTTACAGCTCTCTGAGAATGAACCTGTGAAGTTATACGTAGCTGATGTCTGAATAATATGAATAGAATAATTGCCGGTGGCTGGTTACAGCTTTCGTCGCAGTGAAAAAAAAATTTCTGGAGGTCTAATTCTATTTCATAAAGTAGCTTGTAGTTTCTGTTTATGAGCCAAGTCTCCTAACTTTTGAAAATATAATACTTCATGGAATTTGTAGGAGGCGAGGTAAAAATTGACACACATACTTAGAATGACATGTTCTTTTATTGGTACCAAATAATAGCTCAACCGATTGCGCTTCAGATGATACAAAAGAAATAATTGGCACAGTAATTTATTTTTCAGCAAAGCCAGTTCCCTTTATACCAAATGCTCGGCATATCGACAGTCAATCATCAATAATACCTGCATTCAAGGGACAATGTTGTGAAAAGCATTTTACAGTTTATCAATAGGTATGGTAACAATTGTCTTCTAGCATCCCTAATGAGGTCGGACGATCGTGGTAGACGTGCGACGTACGTAACCCAACAACCAATAATCATACTATTAACGTCTTGGAACTTGGGAGGCGACGGATTGAACAATCCTTGCCAGTCGATATGTGTTAGAGATCTCTGATACGTGTACCAGAATATGGGCTGCAGCTCCGTGGTCAAATGACTTGTATAACTCGCTGGCTACGGTAGTTCGGAGGAAGGCTAGCGCAAGGCAACGACATTCTAACTCCAACAGGATCATGCTTAGCAAAGCACTGTGGTGTTCAAGCCTATCTTCGGATTGATGACAGCTCTACTTAACCGTACCAATGTAGAATGCACCGCCAACTTGCACAAAAATCTTACCTTCGCGCAGGTGTTTATCGGTCTAGCTAGAATACAGTGATTATGTGATATAATGACGTTTCTAGAATTTTCGGTAGCCCGAATTCTGCAGTTGTGAGTCGACAAATGTTCGGCGTTCGGAATTTTGTTGCGTAGCGTCATCTTTTGGCCTGCTTCGACTCGTCTGTTTTTGTGAGGAAAAAAAAAGCATTTAAGAATGTTCGTCACTATTTACCTCTCCCCCAACTTCATTCCGTGAGTTAGTGCGTACTCAAATGTTAACGAACTTTTGGATCTCCTTGTACACAAAGACGAAAATTTTGAAATACAGAGTTGCAGTCGTTACAGAAAGGACGTAAAAGAAAAAAGATGTAAGTACAGTGATACTCCATCCAATTCTGCTCCTACCTACGTAGTCAGTAAGCCAAACTGAAATGCTTGACTGAGAGCACTTCTGATATTAACGTCACCTTCCGTGCAAGTCGCATAAGAAGTGCGGAGAGAATAATTGCTTACAAGCGTCTCTGCACCTTATAATTAAGATAATCTTGTCTTCACGCGCGCAATAGAAACGATAATAATCGCCTGAAATATCTTCCTGGAACCTTCACTCATTATTGTTTCTTAAAACTTGTCGGTAGGCTTTCGCGGTAATTAACAAATTTCTTAGAGCATCTATAGTCTTGGATTTTCAACATGCGCGTGACGCTTATCTGTTAATCATACAAATCTGTAAACATTCGTTCTGACTTTCTTTGCATGCGTTTGTCTTATATGTTACGGTAAACATTGCATGACGAGTATTTTCTAACCAGTTTCCTTTGTGGACTAGCTGCTTTTATCTCACCAATGGAAGAAAACACTCTTCCAGGAATTTATTGGCTGACTAAAGTTGTGAATCATCATTAATAATACTTTAATCATATGCTACTGCATTTTATTGCGGTTTGTAAGCAGTACAGTTTTACATTTCTGCTCGTTTAAAAGAAGTTCTAACCTGTGCATCATTCAAAATATTGTTAAGATCTGACTTGATTTAGGTCTGTAATTTTTCGCGGGCGGTACTACATTCTATATCATACACAAAAGTTCTGACGTTACCATTATTATTGTCTGTTAGGTCTTTAATAGACAACATAAATAGCTAGGGTACTAATACGTTCCCCTGTGGCACACGTGAAGTGAGCAAGGGTGGTCAAAAATATTCAAACTTCAAAAACACAACGAATTACTATTCCTCATACGGTATAAGAAAACAGTTGAATTCAAACGGTTAAATACAGGTCCTGTATGATTTCCGGAACAAATAATACGCCATTAGTCCTGCAGAATACTTGTAACAGTTATGCAGGAGGATAGCGACCATGTACGCTTCTGCCAAAGGTAAACCAAAAAAGAAAGAAAAAAAAAACACACACACACACACACACACACATACACACAAACTAGTTATAAGATGCCAGCTTTGTGAACAGGGGCCCACTGATTTTGGTACACAGTAACACCACTTGAGGAAAACATTATACCATGGGATGAACGTGATCTGTCAAAATCGTCGCATAATCTTTGGCAGTAATGCGAGCTTACGGAGTCATCACGATACGACAGTCCACATCGTTACCGAACGCTCCTCACGTTTCATTCTTGGCAACAAGAAGTCTCCATTGTATGCTTGGTACGGCACAGGCCAGGTGTAAGGCAGGGTGATACAAGACTAATCCAACCAATGATTTCCTCCTTCGCACAAAAATCAAGGTTGTATAAGTTAGGTACCACGCTTCCTTGTTCCGGATGTAAGCATTAGCTACGTGTGGTCTTGGAATTTAGTTTGTCCTGCAATTCCCCGGTTACGGGGCTCTGTTCATGTTGTTTTGTTGCTGACTGGCTAACAGAGAGCGATATTCACTTCTGCAGTGACATTTTTCGACTCACTCCTCTTCGGCGACCGTCTGTGATGATCAATCAACAAACACGTTTTTCTGCGTTGTGATTTATAGGATATTGTTTTCCTATTTTCTCTATTATAAATTTTCGGAACTTTGCCACTTCAAACACCTAACACTTCCACTACCTTGGTTACTGACGTTCGCTTACACGGGAATTAACAATTTTCATACACCGTGTGATTAAAAGTATCCGAAAACCCCCAAGAACACAGTTTTTCATATTAGGTGCATTGTACCGCCAGCTACTGCTGGGTATTCCATATCTGGGACCTCAGTAGTCATTAGACATCGTGAGAGAGCAGATTGGGGGTCTCCGTGGAACTCGCGGACGTGGTCAGGTGTCACTTGTGTCAGACGTCTATACACTCCTAAACAGCCACAGTTCCACTGTTTCGCATGTGAAAGACACGTACAGCACAAAAGCGTAAAGGCCGTCCTCATGTGTTGACTGACAGAGACCGCCGACAGTTGAACAGGGTCGTACAGTGTATTAGGCAGGCATCTATCCAGACCATCACACAGGAATTTCAGACTGCATCAGGACCCACTCCAAGGTACTATGACAGGCGGGAGGTGAGAAAACTTGGGTTCCATATACGAGCGGCTGCCCATAAAACACACCGCTCAAGTCAATACCAAACGACGCCTCGCTTAGTATAATGAGCGTAAACATTGGACGATTGAACAGTGTAGAAACGTTGTGTGAAGTGTCGACTCACGGTACACAATGATGGCAGGGTGTGGGTCTGGCGAATGCTCGGTGAACGTCATCTGTCAGCCGGCCGCGGTGGCCGAGGGGACTGAGGCGCTCCAGTCACGGTCTGCACGGCCACTACGGTCGGGGGTTCGAATCCCCCCTCGGGCATGGATATTTGTGCTGTCCTTAGTATTAGCTAGTTCATAAGTAGTTTGTAAGTTTAGGGACTGATGACCCCGTAGTTAAGTCCCATAGACTCTACAAACATTTGAACATTTGTCATCTGTCACCGTGTCTGGTGCCAGCAGTAAATTCGGAGGCGTGGCACTACCACAGCCAGGCCTACATTGATGCTTTAAGTACCTTCTTACTTCCCACTGTTGAAGAGCAATTCGGGGAAGGCGATTGCATCTTTCAACGCTATCCCTTCCCAACCACCGCTTCCCTTTCGTGCCCTTCTACTCATTTATTGCTTTCTGACTAATGTACAAGTTTATAACTTTCCATTTCCTGCTACTTTTAGAATTTTAAAATTTCATTCCAGACAACATTGTCAAAAACTGTTTTTCCAAATTTACAAATGTTATGTACAGGGTGACAGTTACTTAACTACATGAAACAAAACGTAAATTAGTTACAAACTACGGCTGCACACACTTTACTCAACGTGTAAACGTCATGTCATGACATGACATAAATGTTATGACATGTTTGGTACGCCTGCCTTCAGCGGCGATGATGTGACGCAGACGAACAACGAAATTCTGCTTGACCTTCTGAAGTGTAGGAACATCGATGCTGTCGATGACTCCCTGAATGACTGTTCTCAGTTCAGTAATGGTTTTGGGGTCATTGCTGCACATCTTGTCTTTAATACAGTCCTACAAAAATGAGTCTCATGTGTTCGGATCCGGAGAATATGGCGACAAATAGAGGCCTATGCAAGTGGCGACTTAGTACCCCAGAGCCAAAATGCGATCCCCAAACTACTCCTCCAAGACATAAAACACTCTCCCGCTTCGATGGGGTCGGGCTCCGTCTTGAATGCGCCACATATTTTTGAAATCATGGTGAGTTCGGATAATGGAGATGAAATCAATTTACGATACCTTCGCATACCGTTCGGAAGTCAACGTGTCAACAAGGAATATCGCACCGATTATTCAGTGACTGGACATTATACACCAGACAGCCACCCGTTAAGGCTGAAGAGACTTACCGACCGGGAAATGTGGATTCTCCGTCCCCCAAATGAGCCAAGTTTGCTTACTGACGAACCCATTCCAATAAAAGTGGGCTTCGTCACTAAACCAAACCATACTTACATGGGCAAGCTCAAAGTAATTTCCATCTTGCCCCGTGGCTACCCGTTTAATTTGTACGTCATAACGCAAACCGTTGAGATGTTACGATAATTTTCTTTATATATAAAGGAGTGTTTTTTTATTTTTATTTTTTTTTGTCTATGGGACTTAACTACGGGGTCATCAGACCCTAAACTTACAAACTAGCTAATCCTAAGGACGGCACAAATATCCAGGCCCGAGGGGGGGATTCGAACCCCCGACCGTAGTGGTCGTGCAGACCGTGACTGGAGCGCCTCAGTCCCCTCGGCCACAGCGGCCGGCATAAAGGAGTGTGTCCGTGTGTTTGTGCGTACGTATTGCATACAAATCTACAGTTTTGTACCAGTCTTCATGAAATTTAGTACACGTAAGCTTTACTCCATGAGGACGGTCGCCGTAACTGGAGTTGCAAGAAACTGCCACATAATGAGACGAGATTTTATAAATACACTATATGAGAATAACAGTACTTAGCGACTTGCAACAAACTTTAAACATAATTTGAAACCTTTATTAAACTTTTTTCTGGCTTACAACTACATCAAAATAATGAAAGGAAAAAAGTTTATCGCTTACTACTTTTCCGCTGTTCATGGAGCAAAACTACGGTATTCAGCATGACGTTGCAGTTTATAATTTCTGCACTAAAACTTTGTAGTCGCAGAAAATTTTACGGAAGTATACACACATACAGATGAATGTACCTTAGAAATTGTATCATAGTACGACACGTAGTTCATGAGGTATTAGGACAATAACAGTAACGTTCATGGAAAACCGGACCATCACGCATCAGGTTTTAATACATTACATCTTTACAACTAACTCTGTTCGCAACGGATTTTACCGACATACAGCACTTATACAAATGAATATGTAAGTGCAAAATTATACAACTGCACAACATTCTTTTTGTTGTTGTTGTGGTCTTCAGTCCACAGACTGGTTTGATGCAGCTCTCCACGATACCCTGTCCTGTGCAAGTCTCTTCATCAGAGAATACGTTCGGCAACCTACATCCTTTTGAATCTGCTTACTATATTCGTCCCTCGGTCTCCCTCTACGATTTTTACTCCACACGCTTCCTTCTAATGCTAAGTTGACAATTCCTTGATGTCTCAGAATGTGTCCAACCAATCTATCCCTTCTCTTAGTCAGGATATGCCATAAACTCCTTTTCTCCCCGATTCGGTTAAGCACCTCCTCATTAGTTACGTGATCTACCCATCTAATTTTCATCATTCGTTTGTAGCACCACATTTCAAAAGCTTCTATCATCTTTTCATCTGAACTCCTTATCGTCCACGTTCCACTCACATACAATGCTACACTCCAGACAAATGCTTTCAGAAAGGACTTCCTAACATTTAAATTAATATTGGATGTTTACAAGTTTCGCTTCTTTAGAAACGCTTTTCTTCCCATAGCCATTCTGCATTTTATATCTTCTTTACTTCGGCCATCAGAAGTTATCTTGCTACCCAAATAACAAAATTAATTTACTAGTTTTATTGTCTTATTACCTAATCAATTCCTTCAGCATCGCTTGATTTTCTGACATTGCATTCAATTACCTTCGTTTTACTCATGTTAATGTTCATCTTATATGTTCCTTTCAAGACACTGTCCATTCCATTCAATTGCTCTTCCAGATCTTTTGCGGTCTCTGACAGAATTACTATGTAATCGGCAAACCGCAGTGTTTTTATTTCTTTTACCTGCACTTTAATGCCCTCTCCCAATTTCTCCTTCGATTCCTTCACTGCCTGCTCATTGTACAGATTGAACAACATTGGGGAAAGGCTACAACCCTGTCTTACTCCCTTCCCAACCTCTGCGTCCCTTTCTTGCCCTTCGACTCTAATAAACGCTTTCTGGTTTTTGTATACGTTGAATATAACTCTTCGGTCCCTATATTTTACCGTGTTGCACAACATACAATTAAATAAATATGAGATCATATATTCTGCGATGGGTAAAAACCGGTCACATCACGTAATACATATTCCAGTCTGCTTAAAGAAATTCCTGGAAAGCGGACAGCAGTGTTGACAACTTAGAGCTCTGAAGCGCACACGGATGCAGGCGATAGCAATAGAATTCTGGAGAGTTGCAAGGGAAGGAAGAGAATGATACAGAGTACATCCAACGAATACCCATTACTTAGGAAAGATCTAGCTTTTAACTTCAACAGACTGTAGTTTCCAGTGAGCCTTGCATTTTCTTTTAGATTAATAAACCACGGGGCAATCTATCCAATACTGTGGAGTGGATTTGACATGTTTCTCACACGGACAACTTTATGTCACTTGCTCAGGGGTGTCCTCACAACGAAATTATTCATATTAGATGTTGGAGAAGTAACAAGAAATATTATTTATAATTAAGTTGTGAATAAAATGAATGTGTGAATGGTACATATCGTTTTTAATTTGATTACTATATTTCTTTGTTTGGATATTGTTCCTAAAAATTTGTATATTATGCAAGACAGCCTTATTTCTCATATATCTAATATATAAAGCAGAGTGTCCGTATGTTTGTACGTGTTGCATACAAATCTACAGTTTTGTTCCAATCTTTATGAAATTGAACACACATAAGCTTCAATCTATGAGGACGGTCGCCGTAAGTGTAAGAATCACTTACGATACATGGTTCACAAGATATGACATCATAAACAATGACATGCGCGAAAAACTGCTGCATTACGCGACAATGTTGTTCATTTTCGCCTAAACCACTGGACCGATTTCAACCAAATTTGGTACACACATTCCTTACCGTGAGATAACAATTTCTGTAGGGTTAAGAATCACATATGACACATGGTTCAGAAGATATGAGTCATAAACCATAGGTATCGCAGAAAACTGCCACATAATGCGGCGAGACTTTCGAAATACACTGTATGAGAATGACAGTACTTAGCGACTTGCAACAAACTTTAAACATAATTTTAAACCTTTATTAAACTTTTTCTCGCTGGCAACCATAGTAAAATTATGAAAGGAAAAAAGTTTCTCGCTTGCTATGTTTCCGCTGTTTATGGAGTAAAACTACGGCTCTCGGTATGACGTCACAATTTATAATTTGAACACTGAAAATTGTAGCGACAGGAAATTTTACAGACAGTATACACACATATAGCTGAATACACTTTCTAAATTGTATCACATTCCGACACGTATTTCATGAGATATGAGCACATAAACAGTGATGTCCCGCTGTTCATGGACTAAAACTACGGCTTTCGGTATGACGTTACATTGTATAATTTATACACTACTAATTGTAGCCGCTGTAAAATTTACAGACAGTATAAACGCATATAGTGAAGTGTACTTCCTAAATTGTATCACATTACGACACGTAGTTCATGTGATATGAGCACATAAACAGTAACGTTCATAGAAAACCGCCACTTCCCGCACCAAGTTTTAATCTATTACTTTTTTACAACTGTATTCCCAAGAGATTTTACATATAGTCCTTATACAAATGAATATATACCTTAAAATGGCATGAATAAATAAACAAATAAATACCCGGGCAACGCCGGGTTTCAGCTAGTTCTATCATAAATATAACATGTTATTAGAGAAAACGAGATGGGCATAGATAGTAGGGATAGAAGAAGTACTAGCTGAAGGCTCGCATAAATAAATAAATACCCGGGCAACGCCGGGTTTTCAGCTAGTATAGTTGTCACCCTGTATGACGGAACTATTGTCGAATAGCTGTCGACCAGAACCGCTCGACTCAGCCGTCGGTGAACTAGATGCCGCTGTTGTGCCGGCAGCAATTAGAGCGTCCATGTTGGGCGGCAATAGGAGGAAGTGCGGTTTCCGTCGCGGGACGAGTAGGTGCGGCCGCCGCGGTCCCCTGCCCTCCGCCCCACCGCGCCTCCATTTCCTCCTCCAGCCACACCTGCCAGCGCGCGTCTGCGGTCTCATCGCCATAAGCATCATTCCTAGCACACATCTCATTATTCCGTTACAATAAATGTACAAATACAGTCGCAGGTCAAGTGGTTTTCCTATACTGTGTGATGTGTATGGAAACTGCAACAGTACGTTTTAAGGTGGCTTTTTCTTATACGTTTGGCTGTTATCTAACTCTCGAGCCACTGTAGGCTCGCTGAACGGTGGGTTAAAGAAACTTTTTATTTTGTGTATATAATGCATGCAACTAATCATTTCCTTTGTGCCGTCGTCGTGTGATGCCACAACTTACGCGAAAATTGGAAATTGACACTAAATAAAGAAAAGTGTGAAGTAATACACATGACCACTAAAAGAAATCCGCTGAACTTCAGTTACGCAATAAATCAGTCCAACCTTAAGGTCGTAAATTCTACCAAATACCTAGACGTTACAATTACGAACAACGTGGACTGGTGAGAACACACAGAAAATATTGTGGTGAGCCGGCCGCGGTGGCCGAGGGGACTTAGGCG
Source organism: Locusta migratoria (assembly GCA_026315105.1). NCBI lineage: Eukaryota > Metazoa > Arthropoda > Insecta > Orthoptera > Acrididae > Locusta > Locusta migratoria. The sequence goes on along the minus strand of CM048755.1, from coordinate 25,740,426 downwards.
CTCCAGTCACGGTCTGCACGGCCACTACGGTCGGGGGTTCGAATCCCCCCTCGGGCATGGATATTTGTGCAGTCCTTAGGATTAGCTAGTTCATAAGTATTTTGTAAGTTTATGGACTGATGACCCCGTAGTTAAGTCCCATAAGCTATACAAACATTTGAATTTTATTGTGGTGAAGGCGAACCAAAGATTACGTATCATTGGCAGAACGCTTAGACGATGCACCTGCTTCACTAAAGAAACTGCCTACATCACACTTGTGCGTCCTCCCCTGGAGAACTGTTGCCCATTGTGGGACCCTCACCAGGTGGGACTGACGGAACACATTGAGAAGGTTCAGAGAGGGGCAGCTCGTTTTGTTTTATCACGTTACAAGGGGGAAAGCGTCACGGGAATGTTGCACGAATTGGGGTGGAAATCATTAAAAGAAAGACGTTATTCATTGCGGCGAGATCTGTTTGCGAAGTTTCAATCACCGACTTTTACTTCTGAAAGTGAAAATTTTTGCTAGCACCCACCTACTTATGGAGACATGACCATCCCAATGAAATAAGAGGAATCGGATCGAAAATGGAACGATTTAGGTTTTCTTTCTTCCCACGCGCTATTAGAGAATGGAACGGTAGAGAAAAGTTATGAAAGTGGTTAATGAACCCTCTGCCAGGCACTTAAATGTGATTAGCAGAGTATCTATGTAGATGTATATGTAGATGATGACGTTTGAAAGTAGGCCTACAGCTATACACCTGCTTGAAGAAAAAAATGTACATATGATGTTTGTGCCGTCGTCGTGTTATGCCATAAGGTGTGAGGATGACGTTTGAAAGTACAGCTATACCCTGCGTGGGAAGGAAACAAATAAATGTACGTTTGATGTTATGTCCAAGAAAGAGTGTGCCTCTGAAGGTTACATACAGTTCATTCAATATGATCTAACAATCCAAAACATAATTGTGGTATTTAAATGAAATGTATCAATTTTTAGAAGCAGAATTCATCATATAGCCTTCGAATCACTTAATCTCAGAAGAGGGTGCGTATTTACAGGAATTTTGTACTCTAGAGATTGTTCTCACTTCGGTCGTTTACTGGTTCAGTTACGGCGGATTGTCCGTGTGCATTGGGGCGCCGTGGTGCTGTGCGCACGGCCGTTTGCCGTCGGGAGTTCGAGTCCCTCCTCGGGCATGGGTCTCCTTAGGTTAGTTTACCTTAGTTTAAGTAGTTTGTAAGCTTCGGACTAATAACCCAGCAGATGAGTCCGATAGATTTACAAACATTTGATTTTTGAACTTACCTATTTTATTTGCTTTGGAGATGGTTCTCTTGAGGTGCTTACTTTTGGTTTTTTGAGGATAAAATGCTGTTCTCTCATAAGTCTTACTCAATTTTATTTTTGTATAACCTTTATTAAAAAATGTTTGTAGAACTTATGGGACTTAACTACGGGGTCATCAGTCCCTAAGCTTACAAACTACTTATGAACTAGCTAAGACTAAGGACGGCACAAATATCCATGCCCGAGGGGGGATTCGAACCCCAGACCGTAGTGGCCGTGCAGACCGTGACTGGAGCGCCTCAGTCCCCTCGACAACCGCGGCCGGCTAACCTTTATTACTCCATTGCGGCAAAATGTGTCTGTTGCATAAAGAAAGATCCAATTTCTGTAAATCATGCTCATGATGTCATCGTTATTGATCTATATTTGATTCTTTGCCTTGAAACCCATGAAAAGTATATTTGAAAGTAACTCAGAAGTCCTTAAATCGTCTCCACCACTTTTACTGATAATCAGTCTTGTTAGACACTAAAATGCACTACACTTGAGTCTGATTCCTTATGAAGACCGAAAGTTTTCTGTCTGTTCGAAGGCATGATGGAAGCTGAGAATCAGAAATATTTGGTTTTCACGTTCTATGATCGAATTCTTTTGTATTTGACTATAACACAGTGGATTAATAGACGTAAAAGTACTTTTTTTCTTTATCTTTTTATTACAACAGTCTGGTCTTCGAACCCAGCAATAGCTTAAAAGTTAGAGTTGTCCCACGATTTAGAATACTTGTGTTAAAAATAGCTGTGCTCCGTTTAGCTTTTAGTCCTTGGTGATACAATAAGGTCCTCGAGATACTTTCACAGGAAAGATTTATTTTTAAATCAAAGATACGTTGTCATTTCTTTATAGCAACTGATTATTGCATGCTTCCTCATTAAAGTACAGTGTTATTTCTACAAGTATAAAAGTAATGTCAAATTACTCCAGTCAAAACTGAATTTTAGTTAAATCTCGGTAAAAATTCTGCTGCCTCCTCGTAGTCTTTCCACAAATATATATGTAGGAGGAAGTAATATATTGGATGACTTTGCGAGAACTGTACGCTCTCGGACCTTTAACATCAGCCCAAATCGTGATATACAGTGCCTCTCTTGCAGCATCTGCAACTGGAGTTGGCCGATAATCCCCGTGACACTTACTAAATAAGCCTGTATCGAAGCGTCCACTTTTCTCTGGATATTTTCTAACTCCTCTCTCCTTCCCACCTCAATCGAGACCCACACTGTGCGCAAACCACATGTTAACCTCCTCATACCTATACAATCCATCCCAGAACAAGTAATGGACTCCGTCCAAGATTCATTCTCATCTTGCAACACAGGTCGGAGACCTGCAACAGCCAGAGTAGGGAATTACGGTCCCCGTCGTGACCGGGCGCCATGGACTCCTGGCGTGACACTAGGTATGGAGAAGGAAATCGGCGTGCCATTTGAAAGGAACCACCCCGGAATTTGTCTATAGTGAATTAGGAAAAAGACGTAAACGTAAATGAGGATGGCCAGACGCGTGTTTGAGCCTCCTCCTCTCGAATGCAAGTAGAGTGTGTTACCACTGCGATGTTACCACTGCTGTCATGGCGTGGGGAGCCATCGGATACGACTTGAGATCGCGGATGGCAGTAATTGGGAATCTCTGATGGCACAACGGTGTGTCAGGAGCATCCTTCATGTGCTATTATCCATGCGCTAGTGTCGTGGTGCCATTTTTCAGGAGCCTAATATTGGTATGTACGAAGAATGTTTCCTTATGAAATGACCGTGCGTTATCGAGGCACTCTTCTGGCCAGGAAGATCCCAAAACGTGTCTCCGATAGAACAGTTGTGGGACCATCTCGGAACTACATGCCAGTGGTAGAGTCTAGAAGCAAGGTACAGTAGCTGTATGACACCACGACAAACCGAATCAGGGGGATATTCAGACGAGAGCGAATACAACTTGATACTAATACCCTGGGTCGTGATATCGACTTTCTAAATGCTATCGATATTATAATTACTAAAATTACGTCACATTATTATCTGAAGTTTCGTTTTGTTGGTTCTTCCATGCTGGTTGCTATCCCCTCCATCTCTCCTCCCTCCCTCTCTCTCTCCCTCCCTCTCTCTCTCCCTCCCTCCCTCCCCCCCCTCTCTCTCTCTCTCTCTCTCTCTCTCTCTCTCTCTCTCTCTCTCTCTGTGTGTGTGTGTGTGTGTGTGTCTTCTTGTCTTCTTTTCTCTCTTTTCCAAGCAGTCTATATAAAGGACCTAATGGATAAAAATAATAGTGAAACATAAGATGACTTGCAGATGGTCGATACTTCGCGCAGACCGTCAACATAAACAAATGTAATGTATTGTGCATAACTAGGTAGAGCGACCCCATTTATTGTGTGATCAAGTACTCACTAGGAACCCTTACAATCATGATATATCTATCAGTATGCACACGAAGCGTTTTAAAGTGGAACTATCATATAAAACTAACTGCAGGTAATGCTAACTCCAGACTGAAATTCATAAGAATCTTGACGAAGTGTAGTACACCACAAATGTGGCAGCTTACGTAATCATCGTTCCGCCGATACTTCAATATTGCTTGTCACTCTAAGGTCCGTAATAGACAGGATTGATTAATTCAGAGATGTTCCAAAGAAGAGTAGCGCACTTCGTTACAGATTCTATTAGCAATTGTCACTGAGATACTCTGCCAATTTAAGTGGCAGTCGCTGAAGGAGACGTATTCCACATCAAGGTGTAATTTACTGTTAAGGTTCCAAGAATGTACTTTCGTAGAAGAATCAACAAATATATTGCTTCCTTCTAAACATTGGTCACGAAAAGATTACTAGGTAAAATTGAAGATATTCACAACTGGTGCAGGAAAAAGGGTATAGGTAGAGTAGTTGACAAAGCACCCCCGCCACCCTCCATAGAATGGCTTGCGGAGTACAGATGTAGAGCACTGTAAAATGATTCTAAGTGGCTGCTCATATCCATCTTGAAATGCGAATGAAATCTGGTAATCTGAAACGTTAGTGTAAAGACTAGGTGGGCTTTTGTTAAGCATTTCCTAAACTGTTCTATGTTACTGAAGTCCGGGTTATAAATTTTGAAGAAAGATAAGGGGATGCAAAACGTTCAGTCGGAGCTAAAACAAAAACTTATTTTTTCAATATTCTAAGAAATAAGACAGGATTATCAATTAATACTTCCAATTTTGTTCAAAGTTTGCATTTTATGTTGAATAATACAAGGTTCTGCAGTTCTGCCTGCAAAGGGACATTCTTCCGTTTTATAACACCGTCGGGGAATAACCTGAGATGAGCAACTAAATATAGCTTCGAGTAATGGATACAAAGCATTGCTTCCTCGTTGGCATTATCATTCCGCGCACAACGCGCTGGCGGTTATTAGTCGTATAAAGCACGAACCTCCACGTAAAAGAGAGAGAAATAAGGCTTAATGCGTAACAAATGCGCTGAGACAATTCCAGATAAATGCGAGATGTGACATCGTATTAATAATTACATTATTATGTTTGTGAGTATGCGGCTAGAGACGGAAGCGGGCGCTATCTAGATGACGATCAAGCCATCTCGGCGTGGCATTGTTTTTGTGCGCCCCCAGAAAGCCATCCCGCTTCACAATTAATCAAACACCTACGGGTGTTTTTGTGAGACGCTATTTGGCGCGGCCGACGTGTCTACTTGACAAATTACCCTTGCTGGAGATTGATGTGCTACGAAGTTATACTCTCATATCATGTCTCGCGACTGAAATATTCGTTGTCATTGCACAATATTAACAGGATCTAACATCACTCGGATTTCTAAACTACACTCTATCTAGATATTACACTGTTATGCGCGTTCCGATACAAAAAGCTTTCCACTAGGAACATCATTTTCTGCCGTTAAGTAAGCTCCGACAGAGACGGGCGACAAACAGCATGCGATATAGGAAAACATGGACCTAACAAAATTATGCAATATTAGCCTCTGCTTCTACTTCCTCATCTCCAGGTAACTAACAAGGAAAATTTTAAGAATCTGTGCGCAGAAAAGTACGGTATGGCATATCTTCATTGCAACTCAGATGACCCAATTGTCGACTGAAGATTCAAACAAAAGAACATCCCCATATCCAACTTGCGGTAATTCTGAGATTAGTAGGACCATAGCATCTCTTTTGCATAAGATTACTCGTGTAGTTTTCTTTTTTTTATTTAAGTTTTGGTGCTTGTTTTGAAATGCTAACTGCTGATTACACAATAATATACACTATGTGATAAAAGTGTTCGGACATCTCCACAAGCATACGTTTGTCATATTAGGTGCATTATGCTGCCACCTACAGCTGAGTATTCCATATCAGCGACCTCAGTAGTCGTTAAACGTCGTGAGAGAGCGGGCTGGGACTCTCTGCGGAATTCATGGACTTGGAACGTAGTACGCGAGATTTCCACACTCCTAAACATCTCTAGATCCACCGTTTCTTATTTTATAGTGAAGTTGAAACGTGAAGGGACGCGTAAAGCACGAAAAAGTACAGGCCGACCTCGTCTGTTGACGGACAGAGACCGCCGACAGTTGAAGAGGGTCGTACAGTGTAATAGGCAGGCATCCGTACAATAACACAGGAATTCCAAACTGCATCACGATCAACTCCAAGCATTATGACAGTTAGGCGGAAGGTGAGCAACTTGGATTTCATAGTCGAGCGGCTGCGCATAAGCCATATCGCGTGGCCCCCTACGCCGGGGGTTCGAATCCTCCATAGGGTATGGATGTTTGTGTTGTCCTTAGGTAAGTTTAACTTCTTTAAGTAGTTTGTAAGCCTAGGGCCTGATGACCATCGTAGTTTCGTCCTATAAGAATTACAAACATTTGAACATTTCACATTTACAGAATATATGACATCAACTGCGCATGCGCAAAGCTGAAAATGTGTAACCGGCCGGGATTCGAACCCGGGTCTCCCACTTTCCAGGCAGTTGCACTGACCGCTACACCACTGGGGACACAGTCATCACTGCACCTGCAAGGACTACCTAAGCACCCCTCCCGTCAGACATAAATTTCCAGCTCTACCCTGCCCACAGTACTCAAACTCGTAGTCACTATGTACTAATTCCCGTAAAAGTAAGGGCTCCAAATTTGCCCACCCCTCCTCACTAACGAAAGGATCATTGCCCGTCACTGGCATATTATATATATACATGTGGCGTCTATTTCGAAAGAACAGAGGTCACTTCTGATCCTGTAGTTGTTATTCTTTCATATTAACAGAATAGAATAGACGGGACACACACACACACACACAGTGTAACAAAAAGGTACGGCCAAACTTACAGGAAACATTCCTCACACACAAAGAAAGAAAATATGTTATATGGACATGTGTCCGGAAACGCTTAATTTCCATGCTAGAGCTCATTTTATTACTTCTCTTCAAATCACATTAATCATGGAATGGAAACACACAGCAACAGAATGTACCAGCGTGACTTCAAACACTTTGTTACAGGAAATATTCAAAATGTCCTTCGTTAGCGAGGAAACGTGCATCCACCCTCCGTCGCATGGAATCCCTGATGCGCTGATGCAGCCCTGGAGAATGGCGTATTGTATCACAGCCGTCCACAATACCAGCACGAAGAGTCTCTACATTTGGTATCGGGGTTGCGTAGACAAGAGCTTTAAAATGCCCCCACAAATGAAAGTCAAGAGGGTTGAGGTTAGGAGAGCGTGGAGGCCATGGAATTGGTCCGCCTCTACCAATCCATCGGTCACCGAATCTGTTGTTGAGAAGCGTACGAACACGTCGACTGAAATGTGCAGGAGCTCCATCGTGCATGAACCATATGTTGTTTCGTACTTGTAAAGGCACATGTTCTAGCAGCACAGGTAGAGTATCCCGTATGAAATCATGATAACGTTCTCCAGTGAGCGTAGGTGGAAGAACATGAGGCCCAATCAAGACAACACCAACAATTCCTGCCAAAACGTTCACAGAAAATCTGTGTTGCTGACGTGAATCAAGGAAGTACAATACATACTACCGAAACAATTGGGTATTTTGACAATTGCCTGCACGAATTATTTCAATTTACATTTAACGAGAAATACTAAAATGAGCTCTAACATGGAAATTGGGTATTTTGACAATTGTCTGCACGAATTATTTCAATTTACATTTAACGAGAAATACTAAAATGAGCTCTAAGATGGAAATTAAGCGTTTCCGGACACATGTCCACATAACATATTTTCTTTCTTTGTGTGTGAGGAATGTTTCCTGAAAGTTTGGCAGTATCTTTTTGTAACACCCTGTATATAATAGGCCAGTGACGGGCAATGATCCTTTCGTTAGTGAGGAGGGGTGGGCAAATTTGGAGCCCTTACTCTTACGGGCATTAGTACATAGTGACTACGAGTTTGAGTACTGTGGTGGGCAGGGTAGAAATGGAAATTTGAGTCTGACGGGAGTCGTCCTCAGGTAGTCGTTGCAGGTGCGGTGATCACTGTGTCCCCAGTGGTGTAGCGGTCAGCGCAACTGCCTGGAAAGCGGGAGACCCGGGTTCGAATCCCGGCAAGGTACACATTTTCACCTTGCCCATGCGCAGTTGATGTAATATATTCTGTAAATATGAACGAATAACAACTGCAGGATCAGAAATGACGTCTGTTCTTTCGGAATAGACGCCACACCTATGTATTTGAACATTTTTGAACATAAGCCACACACACACACACACACCACGCAAGTCAAACCGAAACAACGCCTCAAAAATGTTCAAATGTTTGTTATGCTTAAGGGACTTAACTGTGGGGTCATCAGTCCCTAAACTTACAAACTACTTATCAACTAGCTTATCCTAAGGACGGCACAAATATCCATGCCCGAGGGGGGATTCGAACTCCCGACCGTAGTGGCCGTGTACAACGCCTCGCTTGGTACAATGAGTGTAAACATTTGACGATTGAACAGTGGAAAAAGTTGTGTGGAGTGACGAATCACGGCACACAATGTGGCGGTGCGTGGGTATCTACATCTACATCTACATGAGATACTCTGCAAATCACATTTAAGTGCCTGACAGAGGGTTCATCGAACCACAATTATACTATTTATCTCCCATTCCATTCTCGAATAGCGCGCGGGAAGAAAGAACACCTGAATCTCTCTGTTCGAGCTCTGATTTCTCTTATTTTATTCTGATGATCATTTCTACCTATGTAAGTGGGAGTCAACAATATATTTTCGCATTCGGAGGAGAATGTTGGCGATTGGAGTTTCGCAAGTAACCCACGCCTCAGCGATAAGCGCCGTTGTTGTAATGATTCCCATCCCAGATCCTGTATCATTTCCGTAACGCTGTCTCCCCTGTATCGTGACAATACGAAACGAGCTGCCCTTCTTTGGACTCTTTCGATGTCCTCCGTCAAACCCACCTGATAAGGATCCCACACTGGGCTGCAATACTCCAAAAATGGACGGACAAGCGCAGTGTATGCAGTTTCTTTAGTAGTTCTGTTGCATCTTTTAAGGATTCTGCCAATAAAACGCAGTCTCTGGTTCGCCTTTCCCACGATATTATCTACGTGTTCTTTCCAGTTTAAGTCTGAAGTAATAGTGATTCCTAGGTATTTTGTGGAGTTTACGGCGTTCACATTTGATTGATTTATGTTGTAAACAAAGTTTAACGGATTTCTTTTCGTACACATGTGGACGACTTCACACTTCTCATTATTTAGAGTCAATTGCCAATTTTTACACCATACTGATATCTTATTCAGATCGTTCTGCAGTTGGTTTTGATCTTCAGATGATTTTACTAGACGGTAAATGACGGCGTCATCTGCAAACAACCTAAGAGAGCTACTTAGATTTTCCCCTAAATCGTTTATGTAAATAAGGAATAGCAGAGGACCAATAACACTACCTTGTGGAACGCCCGATATCACCTCTGTTTTAGTCGATGCCTTACCATCGATTACTACGAACTGTGTCCTCTCTGACAAGAAATCCCCTATCCAATTGCAAATTTGGGGCGATATACCATAACCACGCAATTTGATTAAAAGCCGTTTGTGAGGTACGGTGTCAAAAGCTTTCTGGAAATCAAGAAATACGGAATCGATTTGCGAACCTTTGTCGATAGCACCCATCACTTCGTGTGAATAAAGAGCTAGTTGTGTTTCGCATGAACGGTATTTTTTAAATCCGTGTTGACCTTGGGTCAATAGATCGTTCTGTTCGAGATAATTCATAATATTTGAATACAGGATATGTTCCAAAACCCTGCTGCAAATTGACGTCAATGAAATAGGCCTGTAGTTTAGTGGGTTACTCCTACTGCCTTTCTTGAATATAGGTGTGACCTGTGCAACTTTCCAAGCTTTTGGTACAGATCCTTCTATGAGAGAGCGGTTGTATATGACTGTTAAGTAAGGAGCTATCGCTTCAGCATAATCAGATAGAAGTCTAATGGGTATACAATCCGGACCAGAAGACTTGTTCTTATTAAGTGATTTTAGTTGCTGCACTACTCCGATGATATCTACTTCTATGTTACTCATTACGGCATCTGTTCGTAATTCGAAATCTGGAATATTGGTTTCGTCTTCTTTAGTGAATGAGTTTCTAAAAGCTAAGTTTAGTAACTCTGCTTTAGTAGCGCTGTCATCGGCAGGATCGCCATTACTATCACGTAGTGAAGGTATTGTTTGTGTATGATCAATGCTCGGTGAATGTCGTCTGACAGCGTGTGTAGTGCCAACAGTAAAATTCGGAGACGGTGGTGTCATGAAGTGGTCGTGTTATACATGAGGGAGCTTGCACACTTAGTTGTTTTGCGTGGCACTACCACAGCACAGGCCTACATCGACGTTTCAAGCACCTTCTTGTTTCCCACTGTTGAAGAGCAATTCGGAGATGGCCATTGCACCTCTCAACACGATCGCGCACCTGTTCATAATGCACGCCCTGTATTGTAATGGTTACGCGACAGAAACGAAATGGACTGGCCTGCACGGTCTTGATTTGAATCCTATGGAACATCTTTGGAATGTTTTGGAGCACCAACTTCTTGCCAGGCCTCGCCGACTTACATGGATACCTCTCCTCAGTGCAGTACTCCGTGAAGAATGGCCTGCCATTCCCCAAGAAACATCCCAGCACCTGATTAAACGTATGCCTGCGAGAGAGGAAGCTGTCATCCAGGGTAAGGATGGAGCGTGCCAACACCATGTTGAATTCCAACATTACTGTAGAGGGTGCCAAGAGCTTGTAAGTCATTTTCAGCCAGGTGTCCGGATACTTCTGATCACATAGTGTAAATCATTGAATCAAACGTTAATTTTAAAGTCTACATATACGTTACAAGTAAACTGGACCCGTTAGAACGTACCTAATTGAAGCAATCATCTAAAATCTCTAATAAATAGGATATATATTCACAATTTTATTTTCAGTTTTTCTTTCTCTCTCTAGTATGACTGCAGTACAAATTGTAAGTTACAGAATGTTTCTTTCTTTTTACTTTTAAATAAATGGGTAAATTACAACATCTGTATTTTACGAACATTAGAAGAAAATGATATGTTTATGCGGGCGGAAACAATTCCTAAGTTCCAAGAAATGTGCATTGCAAATAAGACAGCACTTTCCTTCTGTATTATGTATATTAATATGTCTGCCGTAGCATTTATTACATTAGTTGTTGTCACGCAGAGAACTTTACATAACTGATATATCAAAAACATGTTGACGATACACACTATGTCAATCTCCGTAATATATGCATGCCACGCACTTCAATGTGACTTGCAGAGTATTTATATAGACATACATAGTTACTTCATTTACGAAAAATTCTTTTAATTTTCATGTATGACGTTCGATATTGTTCGAAGAAAATCCAATTTCGCTTAATTATAGGCTACGTCTCTGACCAATAACGGCAAGCTGAATTGAATTTTTGAGCTATACCATTTCATAGATCTGACATACTGCTATGTAAATTGTCGTCAGCTACTATAAACAAAGATAAATCTACGATACATGTTAGAAAAACTTACGGGTATGTAGCCAGGTATCAAAATCGACGATGGCCGATATTTCGGCAGCAAACCACCCTGCCATTTTCAAGGTGAAACTGCAGTGAGGAAGCAATGTGCAACGATCTTTAAAACTTCGGTGAGTAAACAGGAAAGACAACACACATCGAGCAAGCACTCATACAGCGCCGACACGACCAAAGACGAAAACGGTCAGGATATCGATAATAAACATCAGTTCTCGACGAATGAGGTCGGATTAATTTTTTCCCTCTATTTATGACCAGTGAGAGAGCAGGATCCCAAGCGGAATTTAAGCAAAAGCCTCCATCCCTATTCATAAGGTTGTCAACTAGTTTTATTTCTATCGCTTCTTTGATAACACAGTCCCAGTAGCTGGAAGTGCACGTCTAAAATTTCCGTTTTGTTGTATTCCATAGAGTGACTTGTGTCAAGACAGTGTTCGGCCACAGCAGATTTGTTTGGCTGTTGTAAACGTGTGAGACGTTTATGCTCAATACAACGGTCCTCAACAGTCCTAACAGTTTGACCAACATATGACATGCCACAGCTTCATGGTATACGATGGACACCCGCCTTGCGCAAACCGAGATCATCCTTAATGGATCCCAACAGTGCCTTAATTTTAGATGGTGGACGAAACACACATTTTACATTGTTTTTACGCAAAATGCGGCCAATCTTGTTGGAAGTGCTGCCAACGTATGCGAGAAAGGCCACTGACGTGGGTGCCGACTCTGTGCTATCATCACTAGCCTGTTGCACATGTGGTCGATAGCGCAACGCTCTTTTAATGTGCCCTTCACTATAGCCATTCTGTTGAAAAGTGACCTCCAGATGGGACAGCTCAGTGGGCAAAATTTTACCGCACAGAAATGACGTGAGCCCTATGCCCTAAGGTTCGAAGCACCCCTTCCCGTTGAGCTGGGTACTGACAACTATCAGCTTGCAGACACAAATCAGTATGAGTGGCTTCCTATAAACGGCATGTCCCAACGTACCATCTGCTTTTCTCCTGACCAACACAGAAATAAAAAGAAGGCAACCATTCTTTTCCACTTCCATTGTGAAACGGATGTTGGGGTGGTCCCCTGCCGAAATATCGGCCGTCGTCGATTTTGATACCTGGCTGCATACCCGTCAGTTTTTCGAAGTTGTTATTCTCCAAGAGAAATTTATGATACGTGGATTGTGAAACGAAGTAATATACCGTCGCAGGTAATGTTTTGAAAATTCTCTGTGCTCGTAACATTACTTTTCCCACATCATTTTTATTAGATTTAGTGTTTTACTAGTTTGGAGAACAGTATATTAATTTCAAATTACGGGAGCTCCTGATTAACCGTACATGGTTCAGAGATATGCGAGGAAGTAGCAAACGAAGTATTAAGTACTGGGTTATAATTATAGATCACGAAAAGACACACGAGTGGTTAAATAACGATGCCTATGAACCAGGATTTGATACATTAAGTGACGCGGCTATAGCGAGCAAAACGTGCTCGGAAGAGGAACAGAGAGAACATAGGACGATCGAAGCATCCGTTATTACAACTAATTTTAGACTGAAAGTTTGATAGAGGTATGCAACCGTCATGATCAAAATTTAAAAATGATTCTAAAATTGATTTTACGTTGTAGGAATAATCTCTTAGTTACTTAAATTAGATTACTTGTTTTAATTACACAATATGTTTCGGGCTTAGCCCATCATCTGGTGACCGATATAATATATACTGAGAAATGAGGCATTTCAATTTGTCATTTAAAAATACCGTTGTTATGCAGTACCATATTATATATTGTACTACAGAACAATGATATTTTTAAATGACACATTTAAATGGAAAGAAGGAAGGAAGGAAGATTTGTAGCAGCCTTTTCTGTAGTTACAAAGGCAACAACAGTCTGAGTGATTGACTGAGCTGGCTTTGTTACATCAGCTAACTTAGTTACTGCCTATGCCTGAAAGCAAGGGGAAACTAAGAGTTGTTATTTTCCCCGAGGACATGCATCTTTACTGTATCAATATATGTTGAGGACGTCATCTTGGGTCAAATATACCAGTGGTCAAATGGTCCCCATTCGAATCTCCGGGCGGTCTACGCAGGAAAATGCCGTCATCAAGAAAAACAAAACAGGCATTCTACATATAGGAGCGTCGAATGTTCTATCCCTTAATCGAGCAGGTAAATTAGAAAATTTAGAAAAAGAAATGGGAAGGCTGAAGTTAGATATGTTGGGGATTAATGAAGTTCGGTGACAGGATGAACAGGATTTCTGTTCAGTTGATTACAGGGTTATAAACACAGAATCATTTGGATGTAACGCTGGAGTAGATCTTATAATGAATAAGAAAATAGGAATGCGGGGAAGTTACTATGAACAGCATAGTGAACGCATTATTGTAGCAAAGGTAGACATGATGCCATCACCGACATGGGAACTAACTCTGTCGATGATCAGGAAATAGAAATAATGTATAAGGAGGTGAAATAAATTATTCAGACAATCGAGGGAGAAGAAAACTCGATTGTGATGGGGGACTGGGACTCGGTAGTAGGGAAAGGAAGATAAGGAAAAGTAGTAGGTGAATATGGACTGGGGTAAATGAATGAAAGAGGAGGTCCCCTGTTAGAATTATGTGCACAGCAACATTTAATCATCACACACACTTCGTTTAATCATCATGAAAGATGGTTCTATGCTTGTAACGGACCAGGTTAATGGTAAGACATAGGTTTAGAAACCAGGTTTTAAACCGCAAGTTTTGTCCCATACTCTACAGCATCATCAGGAAACAGCCACAAATTATAAGTTACTCTATCCATCAGATCATTTATATAGATAGAAAATAATAGCGGTCCTACCACACACCCCTGGGGTACGCCTGACGATACACTCATATCTGATGAACACTCGCCGTCGAGAACAACATACGGCGTTCTAAGTTTTCTAGCCAGTCACAAATCTGTGAACGTATTCCATAATCTCGTATCTTCGTTAGCAGTTTACAGTGTGGCACCACGTCAAACGCCTTTTTGAAACCGACATGTGGGAAAATAATAGAGTAGAAGACGAATTGCTAGCTTTGAGAGATAGAATAGTGGAGGCCGCAGAAGATCGTATAGGTAGAAAAACAGGACCTAATAGAAGTCCCCGAATAACACAGGAGATACTGAATTTATTTGATGAAAGCAGAAAATATAAAAATGCCGTAAATGAAGCAGGCAAAAGGAGGTACAGACAGTTGAAAATGAGGTTAACAGGAAGCGTAAATTGGCTACTTAGGAGTGACTAGAAGACAAATGGAATACCGTAGAAGAATGTGCAGTTAGGAAAAAGATAGGTACCGCGTATAGGAAAACAAAAGAGGCGTTTGGAGACACAAAAAGCAACTGCAAATCTCAAAAGCTCAGATCGAAAACCGGTACTAAGCAAAGTTAAGAAAGCTGAAGGGTGGAAGGAATATATAGAGGACCTATACAAAGAAAATGAACTTGAAGGTAGTGTTATAGCAATGGAAGAGAAAGTAGATGAAAATGCGATATGAGATCCCATACTGCGAGAAGAATTTGGCAGAGAACTGGAAAATTTAATTCGAAACAAGGTCCCTGGAGTAGATGATATTCCGTATGAACTGCTGATATCGTAGGGTGTTATGGTCATGACAAAATTGTTCCACCTCGTATCCAAGATGTATGAGACTGTGGAAATGCCCTCCGACTTCAAAAAGAATATAATAATTTCAATTCCAAAGAAAGCAAGAGCAAACATGTGTAAAACTTACAGAACTATCAGTTTAGTAAGTCAGGTTTGCTAAATACTAACACGGAATAATTTACAGACGAATGGAAATACTGGTGGAGAAGATCAATTTGGATTTAGGATAAATGTAGGAACACGGGAGGCAATACTCACATTACGACTTATCTTAGAAGATTGGTTAAGGAAAGGCAAACCTACGTTTTCAGCAACTGTAGTTCTGCCGAAAGCTTTTTATAATGTTGACTAGAATACATTCTAGCAAATGCCGTAGGTAGTAGAAGTAAAATATAGGGAACTAAAAGTTATATGCGACTTGTACTAAAACCGGACAGCAATCATTATAGTCGAAAAGCATTAAAGGGACGCTTTAGTCGGGAAGGGAGAAACACAGAGTTGTAGCCGTTCCCCAGTATTAATCTGTTCATTGAGCAGGCTGTGAGGGAATGCAAGGAGAAATTTGAAGGAACTAAAGTTAAAAGATAAAAAATAAAAACTTTGCGATTTGCCGATGACATAGTAATTCTGTCAGCAAAGAACCTGAAACAGCACCTGTACGGAGTGGACAATGTCTTCAGTGGAGGGTATAAGATGAACATTAAGAAGCGTAAACAATGGTAATGGAGTGTAGTGTAAGAAAATGAGGAGATGCTGAAGGATTTAGATTTCCTAGTGAGATAATAAAAGTAGTAAATGGGTTTTATTATTTGGATAGCAAAATAATTTCTGATGCCAGATCTAAGAAAGATATAAATGTAGAATGGTTATGGGAAGAAAAGAACATCTGAAGAAGGGAAATTCGTTGACATTCAACCTTTCTAGAAGCATTTTTCCGGAGTGAAGTGTGGACTATAAGGAGTTCAGACAAAAAGATGATAGAGTATTTTAAATGTGTTACTACAGACGTGTGATGAAGATAAGATGGGTAGATCACGTAACTAGTGAGGAGGTGCTTAACAGAACTGAGGAGAAAAGGAATTTCTGACATATCTTGACTAGGGGAAAGGATAGGTTGGTGCGACACATTCTAAAACATCAAGGATTCATCAATTTAGTGTTAGAATGATGTTTGTTGAGTAAAAATTGTAGAGGGAATCCAAGAGACAAATACAGTAAGCAGGTTCAAAAGTATGTACGTTGCCGTTCTTTTAAGGAGATGAAAAGGCTTGCACAAGACAGGGTAGCATGGGGAGCTGCACCAAATCTGTCTACGTACTGACGACACAGCATCAACACAAACGATTATTTATGAACTGTAAACCAATGGTACCATGTACAGTGCATTTTTTCAAACAATTTGTTTTCGTGGAATAACGCGAAACTATGCAATAGGCTTCCAATGTGTCATCCAGCATGCTTTGCGGACACAAAGACCCCAGGAGGCTCGCGGTTCTTTCGTGAGTACGTGCGTGGCAAGCACGGGTCCCAAGCTAATGCAGTCTTTCTTCCTTCTTTCCTCCCTGGACTGTATTTCCTTTCCTTTCCCCTCCTTTCGTATCCTCACTCGTTCCCCTCCCCACCGGGGGACTGATGACCTACGCTTTTTAGTCTCCCTGTCCCAAATCACAAACCAACCAACCGACACAAAAAGTAGCTTTACCAAAACCACGAGTATTTTCGAGCATTTGTGTTTTACGATTTGCAGTTTCGGATCCGCATTATCCTGGGTAATCGAGAGCTTGCTATAATAACTTCAAAACACAAACCAGTAAGTATTTCTATTGGGATTGCACTGTTTTGAATAGCCTGCTGTTCCATACGGAAATTTGTTCTATGATGAATCTTACGTAGGTTGAAAATGATCTACTCAAGCGATTTACCTCTTAAATATTATGCTCAGAACATCAAATCATTTCAGTTTCATCGACAATTCCTTCTAACAAATATGTGGACATAACACTTTCAGTGCGAATTTTCCAGCGTTTATAGAACAAACAGAAACGAAACAAACATTATTATTTCATAGTAAACGCTGTTACTCCCATTCTGTACTGAGTGTATCATTCCTCTTTCGTTTTAAGTATTATGTTTCAAATAAATCAAAATAACATATGACGATTTTGTACTCTTTTGTTTTAACTTCAAAACATCACAAACCACAATCTGGGTTCTTCTTTGAGACATCCTCTGTAAAGTCTAGTATGGCAATTAATAGGCTCTAAAATGTTCAAATGTTTATAAATATATGGGACTTAACTACAACCGCGGCGGAGCGGCCGAGCGCATTGAGGCGCTATGCTACGATGCGCGAGGCCGTTCGCCGGCGGGGGTTCGAATCCCCCTCGGGCATGGATGTTTGTGACGTCTTTAGTATAAGGTAGTTCATAAGTAGTTTGTAAGTTTAGGGACTGATGAGCACGCAGTTAAGTCTCTTAAGCTTAACAAACATTTGAACATTTCGCTGCGTGAGGATCAGAAGAACGTTAACTCCATTTCACCTACTTCATAGGAGAGATGATAGAAGGTATTTTCAGATGAAAAGTCTTGTTTCAGTGACATAAGTTTACATTACGCCACTGAAACAAGAAATTTACATCTTAAAATACCTTTTTTCATCTTTCCTGTGAAGTAGCTGAGTTACATTCTTCTGATCCTCACACAGCGATTTGGACTTAACAACTCTGGTCATCAGTCCCTAGAGTTACAAACTACTTAAACTAACTTATGCTTACGACAACAAATACGCCAATGCCCGAGGGAGGACTCGAACCTCCGACGGCGAGCAGCGGCGTGTTCCGCCATGTAACGCTCGGCTACTCCACCGCGGCACTCTAAAATGTATCGTTAAGTAATTGCAAACCTATTAGATTAGCTTTTATTATACACACAACTGAGTAGTTTTACAAAAAATATTTATATAAATGTATCGTAAAGGGATCAAAATGCCGAATGAATTGTTTTGAAGATATAACGTCACTGACAAGCATATCTTTTCAGATATGTTTTGCTTTTACGTTTCAGCCGTGAAGTGAATTCTTACGTGGCCTTGGTTACCTCCTCTAATTTTCATCGCCTGTAATGACCATACTGTCGACAGGACAAACTCTCATCTTCTTTCATCCTTTCCTAATTGATATGTTGTTACACTTTCGTGTCTTCTGGTAAATTAAACGGTATGGAAATACCGAGAATGATGAGGCAGCTGAGTCGGTGTACTGACACTCAAGAATTTCATGGGTCGGATCGAAGTCCGGCGTTAGCAATATTTAGTTACCAGTGTTTCATTAAGTCATTGTGAATGGATTCTGGGATAGGTCCGGGCACTTCTTAATTCTAAGTATGGATGCAGCTTTGCCCAATCGTAGTTTATGTCATATATTCTATGAAGATGAAAGAATAACAACTGCAGGATCAGAAGCGACGTTTGTTCTTTCGGAACAGACGCTACATGTATATATCGATTAGTGTGTGGTGGAAGGTGCATAATGTACTCGAATCAATTTCATTCCCCACTACTTAATTCATGCATGCTGCATCCGAAAAACGATTGTTAGTAGCTTCTGTACTAGCCTGAGTTCGTCTTAACGTTGCAAATCTGACCTCTGAGGGAAATGTATGTGAAACTACAGAATACTTACCGTTACTTGCCGTTAACGACCAGCTCGACTCTCCGTTGTGCTACTATCTTCCGCGGAGCTGCATGTAACTTTGTGCGATTCTCTCATGCCGACCAAGTAAACCCATGAGGCATTTCAGAATCTCTTGTATAGCAAGCACTCATCCACCGTCGCAGATTGAAGAGTTTGGTAGGAGAGAAGTTTTGTAAATGACTTCGAAGTGAGTGATTACACATTCTTAGGATTAATCCAATGAACCTGTCACTTGTTTTCGCCATACCTATAGATCTCTAGACACTTCCTTTTAAATAAATCTGAAGAGATATACCCACCTATTTGACGGCTGTGACCTGCGTGCTCCAATGAAGTTCATTGTGATGTAGAAAATAAACATCTGAAATCGTACAAAGAGGAAAAAGTGTGTTCCTAAATCACTGACGTACGACCAAGGCTTGAGTAATTCAGTGTTAAGTGTTTCATCTGAACAATTTACTACTTAAACTGAATTCATTTGCTTAAAAGCCTTATTTCTTTGCAAGCCATATGAGTTATTCTTTTTAGCTGTGAATTGCTCATAGAGCGCATGAATATCGGTTCAGCGCCCCAATGTAATGTGCGGTGTCAAACCACCAATTTGAGAGCAAATTTTATATTCCACTGTACAGTAAATAAAGTGTCACAAATTTAATTGATTCACAATTTTTTACCTGTTGAAGATCAGTATCAATGAAATTGTATTAACTAATGTTTCTGTATCTTCCTGAATAATATACCACAATGTGAGTTTGTAATGTCCATATTGAACACCAAAAAATACAAGATCAGTAGCAATGAAATTGTATTAACTAATGTTTCTGTATCTTCCTGAATAGTATAACCACAATGTGAGTTTGCAATGTCCATATTGAGCACAAAAAATACAATCACGGAGAAATAAGTCTTTCTTACTGTAAAAGTAACTTGATTAATGTGTATACGTGTTCATATCATTGCTGTTCATGTGTAAATTGAGGGTTTGATTCTTGCTGCTGTTTTTTCCTTTGTTCTGTGTTTGCTTTCTTTAAATATGTTGCTTTTCCTTTTGCTGGTCCAATCAGGTGTCTTCTGAATGGCATATTGAAACTTTTAGTTTTTAGTTTTTGTATTTTACTTTTTTGTGTGTGTTTCTTGCTTACACTGGGTGTTACACACTGCGAAAATCTTTTTATATTTAAAAAATATATTATAGGAAAGGGTCTTAGAAATAAATAGTTAGAATGTATCAATTGTACATGGAGAGTTTTTACTTCACCATTATCGCATTATTATAATCTCTGATGTAAGTTTACAATAAATGACAATAGTTTTAAATATCTCATAATTACATCCCTAGTTCCAGTTTTGTATGCTTCATTAAAAGCAATCAAAATTGTCACGTAGTATAGAATCTATGAACAAGTGAAGAAAATTCTGGATAAATTATAAAATACTCTAACAGTTCAATTTAGCGTTCATTTACATATAATGCTCACTGCATACTTAACTATTCAAGGTGTATGTTTTTGTAAAGTACAATTTGCAGTAAAGGAATACATATTCTCGGATTTATTTATACTCAATAATAGAGTTATAGACAGAAGTTGGCGTAAGCCAGCTATACAAATTTAACAGAATAGATAGTTGTTTGTCAGACTACACGTCCGTATAAAGAAAAAAGAAGTGGATGGAATATATTATCTCCTCAGAATGGAAAGAGAATCTAACACAAAACAACAATAAAACTATTTGCGGTGAACTGACACGTTTCGTATGCAGTACCTTGGTTTTGCACCTGAAGTAGAAAATTATTACGTCTGCAGATTCTGAGTCTCAACGAACTAAAGCATTTTTAATATTTCTTTATCTACAAAAACTTTTTACGTTAATTTCTGAAGTATTAGTACAAACTTTGGCAAACCATACAGTGTTTAGAGCCCAATACTTTCTTTTGCGATTAACCATGCCTCTATTTTGCTGTACGCACGCTGTACAGAGAGTATCAAACCCATTGTGATTTCATTACAAACTAACAGAAATTATCTAAATATTGCGGAAAGATATGCGCCAGTATTTCAAAGACTGGATTTAATGTTACAGCAAGAATCGCTGTTTCCTTAATTTCCAAGCACATAGCAATACCTATAAGCTATATAGCTATTATCTATAATTCTTATTTACACATGCAGTCCAACCACTCATTGCAAGATTTGATCAGTACAATGATTCGTTTCATGATTGATTAGACAAACTGGTGGAACGTTTGATACACAGTCACACGTACCCGACACACGCCCAGTTAACAGAACCCCTCCCCTGAGTCGGCATGACAGCCCCAGCTACCGACTGACGCGCTATGCCTATTGCACATACTTTTGGGGTTTCTGCCCACATTTTCTGTTTTACTTCCAACATGTTCTACCAAACATGGCTGAAAACCGGATGATGCGTTCGTAATTCTCGATAATCCACACTTGAACAGAAAATTCTACTCTATAATTAAAAATTAGATAGCAAGTCAGTACTCTTCCTTTATTGTTATAGTTTCAGCATCGACGATGTCGTCTTAGTGAGCCCAGGGTGTAGATTTCCTGTATTGTTTGGAAGGTGGAAAGGTATTTAAATGTTAGCTATCCGAGCAGTTTCCATTCTTCCACGTAGGTCTACCGTAAAGACAAGGTGAATGTGACGAAATACAACCGGAGAAATAGGCCCGCAAGGAAATGTTTGCTTCGTATAAAAGAAATGCCATTTGATATTTCGGACTCAAATGGCACCCTTGTTGGTCTACTACTGAAGTTTTTAAAATCGAAATTGACTAGTTCATCTGTCGCATATAAGATCCCGTTTTCATGTATTAATATTACGATTTGGGAAGAAACAATGTCTCCGGCACTGATTATTGAGTATGGATTGTTTTTGTTTCCGGATAGCTTTGTACATCATATTTCCCGTAGGTGATCTCTCAATTCGATGCTTCAGCTTTCCTACGTGCCTGGTAAATGAGAGAAAGGAATTTATATTCGTGTTTGTGGTTCCATTTCTTGTTCCGAGATTCATCTGGTGATAGAATGATTTCTGAGCTGTAGGCCCAATGTCAGAAATTCGGGACTAAATTGAAACAGAAAACTAGCTTGCAATTCCGTACACTTGTAGCGGACGGAGAAGTAACTACGTTCTGGTCTGCTCGACAGAATGTTTGTTTCCGTCAACTTGAAGGAACGATACGATTCGATACGGAAGTGGTGCACTAGGAACCTCACGAGCTCTGGCTGTTCCGAAAAGTGTCGGCAACGAAACAGAAATTAGGTGCTAATGCCAAACATACTGAAAAGAATACCTTCGCGGTATTCGAACCTCAGAAAAGGCTCTCGCGATTTTCAGCTCAGTACGAGACGTAAGATGTCCTCCACTGTGCTGCGGTTCTCAGTCGTCGAAGGCCAAAATTCCGAAAGGAAGTTAGCAGAACGAGCTCGTCCGGTGGGGTATTGACAGTGGTCGGTTTCAAACAACTAACTGGCAGAAATAACGTCGAGTATTGCTCGTCTGATTGCAAGGAATAAAGAGGGGAAAGACCCGAAGAAGTTGTGAGTTTCGTGAAATGTGCAACGGAATCTCGAGCTCGTCTCCACCTGTACCGGGGTCGAGAGGCGGAAGGCCCGCTTTCGCGCGGGCGCTAGGTGGAACTGCTTGTGCTTCCGCCGCCTCCGTAACATCTACCGGGCGGGAAAGGAAAGCCGATCAGCACTCGGGGAAGTGGCGGTGCGGCAGCGGTGGTGGCGGCGGCGGCGGCGGCGGCGGCGGCGGGGGCCGCGCGATCACGCGAGCGGCAGCCGCGGGGGCGGCGGGGGCGGCGGCGAGAAGGGCCGGTGCAGCGGCGGCGGCGGGGGCGGCGAGTGCGTGCCCAGCGAGATGCTCGAGTCGGACGACGTGGAGGCGGCGGCCGGGCTGTCTGCGCGCGCGGGCGGCGCCGGCCGGCGGGCTGCGCCGTGCGAGTGCGCATGCGCGTGCGCGTGCGCATGCGCAGACGACAGCTGCGCCGCCAGCTGCTGCTGCTGCATCCTGCAACACGCACGCCGACTCAGCCGCCACGTCGCTTCGCGGCTCACAACTCGCATTCCTTCGTTGTGAGATTTAACACAAATAAACTGACTCAGTCTAAAAATAAACGTCAAACTCAAAAGCAATATGTATCAAAAGTACTATTTTAATTGAAAGTGGTGCGATTGACTGACCACACAACAAGCAATTAATAATTTAAAATGAATAAAGCTGAAACTTGATATCTGCGGATCATATTTTAGTTCCTGTAGACCTCTTTTGGTCCGCGGACGATAGTCTGGGAACCACTGTTTGACTCTGATAACGCTATTACAAGATAAAATTCAGGACATTATGTAAAATAAGTCACTAACTCCGCTATTTATTTTGTTCTTCGTTTTTACCTCAGGTATTCCTTATGCTAAAATAAATAAATAAAAACAATAAAAATTTAAAAAAGTAATAAAAAGTATTTAAATACGAGTTTTTCTTAACATCCATACCTTATCGCCGGGCTCTTTATGGTTTTCCTATTAAATCAACCGCAATGGGGTAACAACAGTTATTTTGTTCAAATGTCTGTAATTCCTATGCGACCAAACTACGTTGCTCATCAGTCCCTAGACTTAAAAACTACTTAAACTCAGTTAAACTAATCTAAGGACAACAGAAATATTCATGCCCTTGGGGGATTCGAACCCCCGACGCGGGAGGCCGCGTGATCCGAAACGTGGCGCTCCAGACCGCTCGGCTACTCCCGCGCGGCGTTATTTTGTTGCTGGTTGTAATATTCCGATGTAATTTTCGGAATTTTATATCGTATTTCTTACGTTGTTACACACGTGACAACTCGTTTGACAGATAACAGCGAAATTGTAAGGTTCAGCCGCCGTGGTGTAGCCGAGCTGTCTAAGGCGCCCCACTGCGGAGCGCGCGGTTGCTCGCCGTCGGAGGTTCGAGTCCTCCCTGGGGAATCGGTGTGTGTGTGTGTGTGTGTGTGTGTGTGTGTGTGTGTGTGTGTGTTGTCCTTACGTTAGTTTACCTTAGTTTAAGTAGTTTGTAAGCTACGGACTGATGACCACGCAGTTGAGTCCGATAGATTTACAAATTTTGTGAGGTTACAGGCTGTTTTGTTTATTATGTTGATTATGATAATCTTTGCCATGGATAGCGGAAAATTTTGTATGATCATTACCTGTTCTCATACGATGACACAGAATTTGCTGTCACGTGTATAATAACGCAAGAGATACGAAATAAATTTCCGAAACTTAAATCGGAATATCACAGCCAGCTGTTGTTACCCCATTGGGGTTGATTTAATAGGAAAATCATAGACAGACTGGCGATAAGGTAGAGATGTTAAGAAGATGTATGTACGTAATATAACTCGTATTCAATTTTTTTTCTTTTGCATAAGGAGTACGTAAAATGTTATATTTTATAACTTATAGATAACTGATGAAGGAAGTATTTCCGAAATAGGTCTATAGTATAAATAAAGAACCAAATAAATATCAGCGTTTTGGACTTACTTTACATAATGTCATTAAAGGACATTTATAACGCAGCAGGCCCGGAGGACTAAAAATTAAAATTTAGGACGTAGGAATAAGAACGCCTTCAGTCACAAATTATATCGTGTTTCATCTATAGAAACAAATATCAGTTGCTGTGCGCTACTCTTCCTAAAACTCTGCAACGGCTTGACCGCTTTAAATATTATTATTATTTCTTTTATTCCCTTTAATACGGAGGTTGTTTGAAAGGAAAAATGTAAATGAATAGTTGAAAAATAGAAAATATTAATTTTGTATGGGTATCGCTTCTTTGGATTAGGTGAATATTTTATGTGCTGCCATAGGGTAAGGTGGTTCAAATTCAAGATAGGTACAATTCCGATCAACATAAGGTCCGCGCCATTTATCAGTCTCGTAGTATTGGTAGCACTTGCCTTTGTGTGGCGTTGTAGTGTAGCAGGTTTCTGAAATGCACTTTTGTGCAATCGGGAGGGAAAATCGAATAACAGAATACATAACATAAATGTTGGACAATCGTGTATAACCACCTTTCATCAGTAGGATAAGTATACCCATAGAAGTCACAGTAAATGCTTAAAATAAAAATTAAGTTTATAATTTTCCGGAATTTTGATGTAAAATATTTGTAATTCTAAGGGACTAATATGATGGGTCATCGGTCACTAGACATATAAACTTCCTAAACTAACGTATGGTAAGAACAACGCGCACACACACACACACACACACACACACACACACACACACCACACATAAACATACACACACACACTCACACACAGACACACACACATGCCCGATGGAGGGCTCGAAACTCGAACGGGGAGTGGCCGCGCAATCCGTGGCTAGACGTCTACGACTACTTACACACGGTCATACATCAGTCACCACTTCTAAATATACATCTACATAAATACTTTGCAAATCACATTGAAATGCATGGCAGAGGAATCGCCGAACCGCTTCTTTGATATTTTTTTACTGTTCCATTCACTGATAGCGCGCGGGAAAAAGAAACACATAAATCTTTTTGTTTTCGATCTGATTTCTCTCCTTCAATTACGATGATCATGCTCACTATGTGCTAACAAAATATGTTCGCATTCGGAAGAGAAAGTTGGAGAAAGAGATTTCACAAATAAATCTCGCCTTTCTTTTAATCTTTTCCACCCCAACTCGTGCAACATATCCGTGACACTCTCCCCCCTATATCGCGACAATGCAAAACAAGCTGCCCTTCTCTGAACTTTCTCTATATCCTCCGTCAGTCTCGCCTGGTGGGGATCCCACAATGCGCAGCAATACTCCAAAATAGGACGCTCAAGTGTATAGTGTAGGCAGTTTCTTTAGTAGCACAGTTGCATCTTCTACGTGTTATGCCAATGTAATATTTTCATTTAAGTTGTTCGTAATTGTTATTCCTAGTTATTTAGTTGAATTTACGGCTTATAAACTTGACTGATTGATCGTGTAAATGGAGTTAAACGGATTTCTTTTAGTATTCATATGAATGACTTCACACTTATTATTTAGGATCAATTGCCATTTTTTTTGTACCATGCATATATCTTATCTAAATCAATGGTCGAAGAGAATTCGGTGGATAGCTTGTGGATTCTAAACCACTTGACGCATTTAGTAGCTCCATAAAATTTTCTGAAGCATATGGTCGTTTCCCTTGTTCATCACCACGCAGATTTCGCATGCTTCCCAAATGATATCTTATAATAAATACCTTCATTTAAGCATCGTATAACATATTTATTCTTTTGCCGGTTTTCCAGACTTAGAATTTCATCTCACTGCAACATTATTTACGTAAGTAACATTTGTTAAATTCGTTGCTTGTTTATATCAGTTTAGTCCCATATTTCAAGATAGATTCTTTAGAATGGTTAGGCAATGACACCAAAATTTCGGATGTGTGGTGCTCCACAACTTTCGTATTCGCAGTAAATTAATTTTTTTATTATTAGTAAACACTTCCATTCTACGCATATATATTTATCTATCGTATGTTAACTAACAAGCGACATCTTAGATCCTTAACGCTCGCAACCCCACGAAACCATATACAGAATAACAAACCGATCTTCAAAATTATTTTTCACCCAAGTGGTATATTTCTGTTGGTGGTTGCTTACCAAATCTATCCTGCAACCTCTAGAAGACTGTAATAGGAATTGTGAACACTCACTACATTAATATCTTCCTGGTATATGAGATCAATTTCTGAAATAGATTTTGTACTCTACTATATTTTAATAGGCAGAAACAAAGTAATACGATTCAGTAACGTACGAAGGAAAATATACGCAATACAATGACGTCAAGTGCATCGTTACATATCCAATCAACAGCGTTTAAGGTAATCATAATACCGCAAAACACACAAATCCTACACATCTGATAATGCTTCTATTAGTACACAAAGTGTAGATTCGTCATTTAGATGAAGTGGTAAACACAAACTGGAAGAGAGCTTTGTGCACACCACAGTAAAGACACGTTTTTACATTCAAAACCACTTCCGCATTCGAGCAGTACAATAACAAAAGCCATACTATACATTTTAAAATGATGTGGTTACGTAAGTTTCATAAATCGTCTTTCGCAGAGCATTTTTCAACATTGGCATTTTCTCTGGTGCAGAAAGCTGACCGTAAATCATAAAGTGAAGTTTGATGAAGAAATAACGATCGTATATCTTTTCCACTTTTTTTAAACACTTCATCGAAATCCTGCATCTGTACTTTGAGGAATAATATAAGCACTATAATATGTGTAGTATATGTGTGTTTTCCGCTGTTATAATTACTTAAAGCAGATAGTTTTTGGCACTGTTGTATGAAACATATAACATACTTCTTATGGTACTGATATTTTGTTACTTTGTTTCTCTCTATTAAAATGTCACTTGTGGTAGAATGCAACGTTTTACAAGGAAATGACCCCAGAGCTATTGATGTTATCCTCAGAGTGTTTATTTGCAAGCACAAACTCCATTGATTCCGAGATCAGGGATATCTGGATGTACCTGAAGAATCTTGTATGTCTTCATCAAGTCTGCTTTACTATCGCGTCCAGTATTCGTCCGCGTCGTATACCAGGCCTAGTGCAGAAGTCCCTAGAGTTGTCATGGATGATCCTCCTGTGATACCAAGATCTTTTTAATCGAGATTATTCCTTGTCTTCAGCTTAGCAGTAGTTTTTGGGAATTTAAAAGATAGGGTTCTATCTTGCGTTATACCCAGAAAATGTTGGCTCCTTAATGTGTTTAAGGCCTGTGGATTCCTTAGACGATCTTATCAGTCAGTAAATATAAAGGTGACTTTCAAATCCCAGTTTGATTGATACTAACCACTAAAATGAATATAAATTTCCCAGTATCTCATCACTTCTGCGGAGACGAAATTTTAACTCTGCCCATCGTCCATCCCTGAGCATCTTACTGGATCACAACTGAAGTGGCTCATCAATAACTCATCACCAGATGCTAAAAGATACATTTCTCAAACCTAGCCGCGGTGGAATGGCCGATCGCTCTAAGGTGCCTTGTTGATTTCCCTCGGAGGTTCGAGTCATTCCTCAAGCATGGATGTGCGTGTTGTCCTCAGGTTAGTTTAAGTAGTTTTTAAGCCTAGGAACTGATAACCAGAGTAGTTAAGTCCCATAGATTTACAAACCATTTTTTCTCAAACATAACAAATAAATATTTCTAATGTCGTCTAATCAACTGATTTTTAAGTGTAAGTTGTACATTATTTCTAAGAAGCTCAGTATGGCATAGTGTAGCGGAAGACAACTACAACGACCTAGCGGGTAAATATAATTTGTAAATTTGCAAAGCTGTCATTTTGATCGACTTCCTTTGGTATAAACAGTAATGTAAAGTACAGAAAATGAAGACAAATTACACGAACACGTGTTTTCATTATACTTTATGCGCAGCCGATGAGACACGATGGTCACTCAAGCGTATGCATAATATTGAGACATTTCACTGCTCGTTACTAAAAGGATCTGGCGCTTGTCTCGGACGAAAGTGGATCAATTATCGTCTGAAATAAATTAAGTGGGCAGTGATATGTTTTGGAAACGTGAACGAGCCGTGTACAACGAGATCCGCGATAGCAGCTTGACACTTGTCGTTTCCCGGCCCCTTGCATTAACATACGGTGTGTGGTTTGGAGGGTGTCGACTTTACATGTGTCACGTGACGTACTTAACCACGGAAGAGGAACAGAGCAGAAGCAATACAACGACGATGCTTAAGTGCTACCGCGCGCGGCCAAGACGATCCTCGCTATCAGGAGGCCGGGCTGACAGTGCGCCTAAACTTGCTGCCAACTTCTCAGCCCTGTACAGTCGCTGCCAACGCACCGCACACTGCCTCTGCCACACGTCATTCTCTCTAATATTACAATTTCGTTCGTAGAACATATTCGACACGAATTTCATTTTCTGGAGGCGGGCATGATTAGGATGTAAATTTAATATGGCCCCATCGTTTCAATCTCATATCAGTGTTACACAGTCTGTTTCACAATTTCTTTTACAAAACATGGAGGGGTTGCAGGGGGAAATTTGTAGGTAAAGTATTCATAAGGAAACCACGTCTGCAAATGAACCGTTTGGGTATAAAACATGATGTTGAAGATCAGATCACTGTCAAATTGCCGTTTCACGGCATCTACAAACTGAAAACAGGGAGCCGCTGGCAAGCTATCTTGTAGTTATAACCGTGTTCGTCCGATACAACGCCTGCTAGTAACAAGAAAGTTTAGAGAGGTTAATAATGGTGCACAATAACGCGTCCCATTCTCGACTCTGAAGAGCACGTTCTTTGTCAGTTACTGGGAAAACGTTTGTCGAGTTACCGTGATACTGACATTCACAATGGATCTTGTACAGCACGCAGGTAGTAGTACGTTGTCTGTACTGTGTGTGTGTGTGTGTGTGTGTGTGTGTGTGTGTGTGTCTGTATGTGTTTCACGAGAAACAGACAATTTGATCATGATCCGATCTTCAAAATTACTTTTAACCCAAGTGGTATATTTCTGTGGACGGTTGCTTATCAAACCTATTCTGCAACCTCTAGAAGACTGTAATAGGAATTGTGAACACTCACTACGTTAATATTTTCCTGGAATATGAGATCAAGTTCTGAAATGAAAAGATGTTTGATTGCCATACGCAGTTCGGTTCTGTTTTTTGTGAAGCAATCGCACTGTCGAAATGTTCAAATGTTTGTTAAGCTTATGGGACTTAATTGCGGAGTCATCAGTCCCTAAACTTACGAACTACTTAAGAACTACTTTATACTAAATACGACAGAAACATCCATGCCCGACGGGGGATTCGAACCCCAGACCGTAGCTGCCGTGCGAACTATGACTGGCGCGCCGCAGACCGCTCGGCCACTGCGGCCGGCCGCACTGTCGATTTTGTGTGGATCTTCCCTCACACAGGGAACTGTATCTGGCAGTCTCGTGCGAGAAAAGATTCCAACATCTGCTTGCACATTTCACAAAATACGTTTCGCGTTTCCACAAACCGTTATTTATTCTATGCTTTTAAAAGAGCACACAAATTGACGATGCTTCCAAAGGAAAAGAATCAAAGTGCGTATGAAAATCGCACTAACAGCATTTTTCTTAGAGACAGAAATGCACATTATCCATTACAAAGACACTGAGAATCATTTTAGCAACTAATGAACCCATATAAGCTATACGATATGACAACGTTCCGCGCCGCGCGGAAATGGCCGCTTGGTCTAAGGCGCTACGCTATAGATTGCGCGGCCGCTCTCCGTGTGTGTTGTCCGTAGCGTAAGGTAGTTTAAGTACTTCGTAAGTCTAGGGACCGATGGCCGTAGCAGTTTGGTCCCTTAGATTCACAAACATTTAAACATTTGAACAATGTTTCGCATTTTCGACTGGCACCATATTTTGAATAACCGTACAGTAGACTACTTTATTGTGTCTCGTATCCACTTAAGATAGCCTGAATCGGCAATGTGTTAGAAGACGACTGCTATTTTCTTCCACAAATGAAGTAAGGAGTAGGTAATAAGTCCGAACTGCGGTAATAGAACCTCATTACCTCTAAGAACAGAATTACATCCTTTCATTAGCGTAAATTACTACCCTGTAAACCAGTACACAAGGCCGTTGCTGCTCCAGATACAAGTAAATGCACTAGCAGACGCTGCTGCTGTTTTCCGTCACCAGCAGATCAATACCAAGACAATATATCTGTAAGCTGCGAAAAGTGACAATTGATCCTACATAAAGAGAAGTGAGAGGTAGTCCATGTGAGGACTCAAAGAAATCATTTAAATTTAGGATACACGATAAATCACACATATCTCAAGGTTATCCAGTCAACAAAATGCTTAGGCATTACAATTACGAACAACTTTTATTGGAAAGACTTCATAGATGATAATGTGGGGAAGGCGAACCAAAGACTGTGCTTTGTTGATAGAATATAAAGAATATGCAACAAGTCCACTACGCAACGCATGTCCCGACCTTTGCTGAAATACTGTTGAGGTGTATGGGCTCCATAACAGATGGGATTGACAGAGCACATCGAGAAAGTACAAAAGAGGGGCAGCTCCTTCTGTATCATCATGCAGTAGGGGAGAAAGTGTCACGGGTGTAATAGACGAATTGGGGTAGCAATGATTGTTGTCAAAGGCCTGCTTAATTGTAGCGAGATCTATTTACGAAATTTCAGTCACTATCGCTGAACTTGTGATACTTCCACATTTTGTGCGAGGTATGCGAAACTGTAGACCAAGAAAGTCTAAACAGAATTTATCGTTGTCAGTAAAACGATGCCAATTTAAGTTTAAAAAATTACTTGCAAAGCAGATGAAATGAAAACCTCAATCCAAACGTAACTGAGGTCCAGAATCGAACTTTGACTCTACTGCTGTGCCCTGTTTGGAAATTTCCAATCAGACAGGTAAAGCGGGACACGAATCGGTAACGTTGCCTTTCTTCCTGTTAAATTATTGAGTTTTGTTCCGGTGGCGTCTAACAGTGATGTAATGAAGTCGTGCCTTGTGACGACGTCCATACGGAGGTAGATAACAGAACACTGCCGACATTGATTCTGCTTGCTTTTTGTTCTTTTAAAAACATTTACATTCACCATTATTAATGGTCCATTACCTAGATAACTAAATCGATCGTTTTTCATTACATTGTTACAGATTGTATAAGCGACCTATATACTATTATGTACTTTTGATTTTACAATAAGATAAATAATATATACTGATTTAACATAATAAAATTGTACGGAAAAGAAAAATACGAAAAAAAAAAAAAAATAAAAAAAAATGTTCGAATGTTTGTGAGCTATGAGACTAACTTCTTTGGTTATTAGTCCCTAGGCTTACAAACTACTTGAACTAAGTTAAACTAGCCTAAGGACAACAAACACGCCTATGCCCGAGGGAGGAATCGAACCCCCGACAGTGAGGAACCACGTGTTCGGCAGCAAAATGCCTTAGAAACCTCGCCCACTCCACCGCGGCACAAAAAGAAACAATATTTGTTTAAGAAGAATGTTAAAAGAATATAGAACATATGTAGATGGAGAAATTTATATTTACAGTTTAAAATACACCGTTTGCACGTTTATGGTTGGGGTTGGGTTGTTTGATTATAAATCTGTAAACTAACAATCTGATGTTATGAAGATGAAAAATGATCGGAAAGAAGGATAGTAAGAGACGGCATAGAACGTGGTAGTGTACTTATTGTAAATGGCCAGCAAGGTCTTCGTAAAAGATTGAGCCCTTCAGCCCTGGTTCGCCGTTTGACGTAAGAGCTACAAGTTATCTTATCTTGTCCTATGTATTATGCATACAAATTGGGTTATTGTAACAGTCACCATTTACGCATAACCTCTTATTTATGTCAGCCTGATCGCTGAAGCGCGTAACATGGTGTCTTGTACTGGTGTTTCTTTGTGAAGATCTGTATTGAATGTTCGACACGTCATCAGTGATACTATTTATTACATTCCTCATGTCATGTTCTCTGATCATCTGTTAGAAGCTTTTATACGTCGTAGTTGTCTTGAGATCGTGCGAGTATATATGTTATGTACTGACTGCTGTATAATACTGCGTTTTCGGGGAAGCCATATTCCATGTTTATGAAAAGAAGGAAAAAAATCATGAATATGGATATGGATACGAGAAATCAGTTGAGGAGACACTGTGATTTACGGAGTAGTTTGAAAGGTAATGAAGATGATGATGACGGTTACGATGATGATTAGGGGTTTAAGGCACTAAAAGAGATCTTCAGCGTACTGAAATACGACAATTTGGTTGGAATATGGTGAAGATAACAAATGTTACTCCATAGGAATAGACGTAGTTACTGTTATTGTGCGTATATTTTGCGCATATTGGGTTCCAAAGAAAGGAAGATTGAGATTGAACATCCCGTCCACGACGTGGACGGCTGGATTCCTATGACTGGCGTGTGTGGCGCTTCCAGGGCAGGTTGCTGCTCGGCCGGGGGAGGGAAAGTAAAACAAAAGGCTGTGGGCCGCCGTGTTGACGTCTCTAATAGAGCGGGCGGCGGATTTGTACATGGTGCGGTCTGTTACACATGTGCACTCCTTTTGTTGAGGGGGGAGCGCGATTTTCGGGCAAACAGGCGCAGGTAGCGTTCCCACGCGATACTTTTCCACGCCATTGTTTCCTGGTCCGCCACTGTGTACACAGGCCCTCTCCACGCAGGACCACTTTTGGCTCCGGAATCGCCGAACAATGGCGCTCTCCTCCACTCCCGTCATCAGTCGGGGACGGCTGCGTTACTCAAAACCGAAAGCGAGGAGATAACGCCGTATCGGTTACACTGAACGCGATGTCTGCGAAAGATAGAGGTCAGTACAAAAGGCCCTCGTATCGATTGCTAAACGTAGTAAACTTGTTTCTCGGGTAATTCACCGATTCTCCGCTCACAAAATAATTACTGGGTGTCTCCAGTGTTTCGTTTTGAAGACTACAGGATGGACCTCAAACTTTATCGGAAGAACTGAGCATATAAATCATCTATCTTATATATTAAAAGTATCTACGAGGACTAAAGTCAGTCGGCCAGACCAAATTACCCGACCGATTTCCTTCATTTTTTTTAAACGGCCGGCCGCGGTGGCCGAGGGGACTGAGGCGCTTCAGTCACGGTCTGCACGGCCACTACGGTCGGGAGTTCGAATCCCCCCTAGGGCATGGATATTTGTGCTGTCCTAGTTCGTAAGTAGTTCATAAGTAGTTTGTAAGTTTAGGGACTGATGACCCCGTCCGTAGTTAAGTCTCATAAGCTGTACAAACATTTGAACATTTCTTTTAAACGGGTTCATCCACAGATTTGTTATCAAGTATCAGACATTACATAACTCTCGCCTTCCTTTTTCTTCACTCAAACGCGATTTCCTTCTGTATATTTCTTATAGGGATGTCCTTGCTGTAAACTAAAGTGAGTCGGTAAGGCCATTTTTTCCGGCCGATTTCTTTCATTTTTGCTTTAAAGGAAAGGTCTCTCCGTCCTTTATTTTTATTCAAACGCGGCATCCTTCTGTCTTTGCACTGAATATTTTAATCAGTTTGTTTTACGATATCCTCGGTTCTAAGTAAGGTACGTAGTTCTTTTTGAGCTAACAACACTCATTCATTTACGTTTTTAAACACTTGCATTGATTGTTTCTGAAGAAAGCTTATACGTGAACGTTCAACTTTACTTCCATTTTTCCACATTTTTTTGTCATTCTACTAACGGTGAGAAGTATTTGCACGGGTCCTCTAGTAAATATTTGTAAGTTCCTGATTCATGTATTTTTGGGTGTGTACTCAGTTTATAAGGATAGCGCTTTTGAAATAAAAAAAAAAAAAAAAAACCAATTATAAGGCGGGGGGGGGGGGGGGCACACCCTCTTAGCAATAGTGAATGTAAAGAAATTATTCTGGTTTTATTATTATTTTAGAAATCAGGCCAACAATATTATTCTATACCTCTTCTGAAAACACCATAATCAAATATTGATGGAAATACCCAACAACTTTTTCTCTTTATGCATAAGTTTTAAAAGTGATGTAACAAATTTTTGCCGTCCCCCCCCCCCCCCCCCGCCGGAACTATATGCTATATTCACCACTGCACCATCAGCATCTGGTTATTTGTATAATTTTCAAAATCCGTCCTTATGTAGCAGTACCCAAATCGTAAATTTGTAAATGTTGGATACCGATGTTTCTGGACTAGTTTTGGAAGGTGAGCTACATTTCTGTTTCCATACTGTTATAAAGGAAAAAAAATTAAAATTTCAGCGTATAAGTATTTCTGAGTGTGAAGTTAGTTCTGAGACAGAGATTTCCACATAGAAATTTGAGAAATAAATGTATAAATTTGTGGAGCCAGTGATTGACAAAAATGACTGATTGTCATAAATATTTTGTTGCAAAGCGTCAGAGTACGGTGTAAATGGATTCGCTTCTCTTCGGAAGGCTGCACGCAGCGAGTGGGGTTTGTGCGCGCATTTGCCAGCGACGATGCGCGTCGCAGTTCATTTAATCCATTCTGAAGACTAGTTAGCAAATATGCGCGTTAATACAGCAATTTTGTTCTTTAACACTTACCATATTAATTAATTAATTACGGTTTAAACACAACTAGGGATTAGAGAGATGCATATAATTATGGGCGTCGTACTGTGTTTAACGTTCTGTGTATAGAAACGTTATAATGAGCGTCATTTATCATATAAAAGTAAACAATGGTTTAATATGATATTCAAATTATGTGTTTAGATCCGGTTTCACGAATATGCGATAAAACCGGTAAATGAGCAGAAGTTGTTAGAAAAGTGTGTGACTATATTGCCATTCCAACAGCTTAATATGAGTACAAGGGAAATAAATCTACAGCTTCTCTTCGTAAATTACACTAATTTCTAACCTTTCGTATATTTTTGAGGATATTTATCCCATGTTAAGCCTTAACACATTACTAGTCTGTTTCAGGCACATGGGTCAAGCTTTACCAGAAATTTTAAGATGACATAATTTATTTGTTGTTATAGCTGTTGCAGTTCAGTCACTCGCTCGCTGGGTCAGTTATACAATACTCTGTTGAGAGGAATTTTATTTGATTTTCGAAAATTACTCATCCTAACATGTGAATTAAATTCTTCAGCGTGATTCAGAAGCCCTTCGGTCCTTCAGGTCTCTTTTCGGTCACACGTTTATAGAATCAGGCTTTTATGAATGTTTAAATACAGCTAATACATTGGCAACATGTCTAATAACCGAAACGTCAACATAAGGTACTTATTTCGTTTATTAAGACAACCATTTGACACACATATATATCTTGGCATTTGTCGAATATCTACATCTACATGGATACTATGCGAGTCACATTGAATTGCTTGGCATTGGGTTCATCGAACCACTTTCATGATATTTCTCTGTAGTTCCATTCTCTAATAGCTCACGGGAAAAAGGAACACCTAAATCTTCCTGTTTTCGAGCTAATTTTTCTTATTTTATCATGGTGATCATGTTTTTTTTTTATGTATGTGGGTGTAACAATATATGTTCGCATTCTGAAGAGATAATTTATTGAAAGAAATTTCGCAAGCAGATCTCGTAGCAACGAATAATTTCTTTGTTTTAATGATTTCCACCCTAACTCGTGCATCATTTCCGTGACACTCTCTAAATGTTCAAATGTTTGTTAAGCTTATGGGACTTAACTACGCGGTCATCAGTCCCTAAACTTACAAACTACTTATGAACTAGCTAAGACTAAGGACGGCACAAATATCCATACCCGAGGGGGGATTCGAACCCCCGACCGTAGTGGCCGTGTAGACCGTGACTGGAGCGCCTCAGTCCCCTCGGCCACCGCGGCCGGCGTGTGACACTCTCTCCCCTATATCGCGATAATACTAAACCAGGCTGCCCTTCTCTGTACTTACTCTAAATCATCCGTCATTTCCACCAGGTTTGGATCGTACAATGCGCAGCAATATTCCAAAATAGGTCGCACAAGTGTAGTGTAGGCAGTTTCTGTAGTAGAACTGTTGCATCTTCTAAGTGTTCTGCCAATGAAACGTGGTCTTTGGTTCGCCTTCCCTGCAATATTTTCTATGTGTTCTGTCCAATTTACGTTGTTCGTAATTGTTACTCCTAGATATTTAGTAGAATTGACGGACTGTAGGTTTGACTGATTTATCTTGTAACTGAAATTTAACGGATTTCTTTTAGTGGTCATATGGATGACCACACACTTATCATTATTAAGAGTCAATTTCCAATTTTTGCACCATGCTGATATCTTATCTAAATCATTTGCAGTTGCTATTGATTTCTAGTGACTTTATTAACCGATAAATGATAGCATAATCCGTGAACAGTATATTAAATAATAAATCCAGACCACAAAGAAATAAAAACTTTTATTCAGTATTAATTTACAAGACTGCAAGCACAGCAGTAATTCCGTACAATTTAAAACATCGTCTCGAAAGGAAAGAACTAGTAGGAGAAATGAGCGAACGTTCTTAGGAATGTTGCTAAATGTCATTGAGGTCTTATGATAATCACTTTCTATCTAAATTTATGTATATCTCAGAGAACTAAAAATTACACAGCTGCAAATTTTTCCAAGTGAATAATAATTATTCTTCTGTGTCCTCATAGTATGATGTGAACGTCTCAGGCACATAAATATGCTGATATTACCTTCCTAAACGTTTACCGTAACTCGTTCAAGATTATATTTATCTCAAGAAAGAACCTAATTTGGCATATGTGATTGTGCATGGCAGAACACAGTGAAGAACTGCAAATGTGTTAATATCTGAGATAGACGTCGAGTCCCATGAAATACTTTCAGATATTTCAGATGTTAACCCCAACTGTACTTGACATTGGGGGAGCTTACAACTAAGAAAACTTGTAAATAGTTTTTCTTTATTTAAAAAAGTCTTCCGCCGAATTATTGTTGATCATTGCTCAGTATCGTGAAAAAATTTTCACCATCTTCATTAGCATAACAGAAGCCCCCTTTTCAATTCTCTCTCTCTCTCTCTCTCTCTCTCACACACACACACACACACACACTTATGGATCACTGTGTCCACAGTGGTCAACGCGACTGTCTAGTAAGCATCATAACTAGGATTAGAATCCCGGCTCGGCACAAATTTTCAACTGTCCCAAATTATTGATTTCAGTGCCGCCTGGCACCTAACGTCGTAAAGTCCATTGTGTGTTAAAAATTATCTGCTTCCTCCGTAGCAAATTTAGGACGCTGATATACAGCAACATCACTGCATATTTTCTGTATCGATATTGAAAATATCGTAAGATACAAAATGATATTTCTAAAGTATATGCATCAGACATTCGTACACCCTTTTCCTGCACTGGACAACAGATTTCAGGTTCGACAGAGAAAACTGCGACGAAACAACGCAAAATGAGAAAATTATCCGTCGAACTGAGGTGCTGAAGTACCTCTGTCCACCTAGTACTTTGTCGAGTGCTGGAAAGTAATATCCTCGCCAGCACATTCTTGGGTACCGGAATTGTTAATGTGGGAACGGAACGTATCCATAACTTTGTTATCTACGCTTACCGAATTATAACAGTAAGAAAAATAATGGCCGGGCTATAGGGTGACGCGGTGGCGGGCGGTTTTCACGATCGTGTTTCGCGCACGCTTCCCACGTAATTCGTGCAGCAACCCGAGCCGAGGTTTCGTTGCCGCTCGCCGGTACCATTGATGATGGAGCGTGTGTGTCCAGTGCGGCCGCGGTCATCACAAAACGGTGAAACTCTTAAGGACACTCAACCTCATGTTGAAACAGAAGATGCGTGCCGCGATCAGATTACACGTCTGCAGGTATCCTGATGACTTGCTTAGCTAGCAGCCAAACTACCTGGCGAGACAAAGAACCGCACGCCCGAAACGGGAGATGGCCCAGCGCGACCCAGAAAAAATACCGGCTTTTCTTAACGGTGAAATACTAAACACTTGTTAAAATGACAGGAAGGTATAGGTTAACATCTCGACGTCTCGCAATTTCCTCGGTCCAGATAGCAAAACTAGTGTTTCAAGAGCATCTTTCGTGCGGTCTCCGTGCAGATATTATTAACGTTAGAAACTTTGAATCACGAACACACAAAAATATCACGTAAACTTCTATCCATTGCATAATTTCAGACTAAATGACGAAGTTATTGGCGTCAGCAATACATTAGCACGCCCTAAATATACATTCCTTAAAGTTTATAAATCTATCTCATAATAAGTTACAAATGAGTTAGTATGAAATCACGACTAATGGGCAGTTAACAAAAGCTCTTTAATTGTTAAAATAAGAAGAAAGTATAGTTTAATATGACGTACTATCGTCGCTCTATATAGCAAACGAACATCCTTCGCACAGGCAGCATGTGCGAACATGTGAAATGTCAGTTCATTACTTAATTTCACACTAAATTACCAAAACTTCCCGTCAGTAATACGTTAGGAATCTTAGAACGCCCTTATTATTTTTACAGCCTGAATGATTTTAGTTTGAAGCCGAGATATAATATGTAGAAAAGAAGGATAGTCTTTTTATTTGCTTGTCAGTTGAAGTGGAATGAGCACACACGTCTTAGCAAGTAATACGGTATTGTCAGGCCATGCCCTCATGACGGAAAAGGAAGGGAGGAAGATTAGAGTTTAACCTGTAGAAAATTTTTCAGCAATCAGTCGTAAACATTAATTTAATTTATTCATAGATCTAGATTTTGACCACTGTGAGGTCATTAACAGTGCTTAAAACGATTAAAACACGTAAAACATTTCGACCTTATTATTAAAACACGTAAAATATTTCGTCGAATATACTGTTATGAATTTATGTTTACTCTTTTCCGGTTTGTTTGTGTAAGTTAAGTCTGACAATTATTCCATGAACAGTAATAGTGTGACAACTTATGGATAACGAGTTTATTGACGTCCACAAATAGAATCACTAAAAATACGCGAACAACGCAGCTGAAATCTCGAACTCTTTGAACTTATTCACAAAAAAACTAAATGCGGGTGTTAATTTTGCTTTAAATACTGATAATGACCACAGAGTGGTCGGTATCTAGATCTGTGAATAAATTAATAAATTAATATTTAGGATTAACTGCTGAAAATTTTCTAGAAATGTAATAAACAGCCGTTAAGCACAAGTGCCACAATGGAATCAAGCCTGTTACAGTTTAACTTCTCGTCGACCGCGTGGTCATCAGAGACGGAGCACACGCTCGGGTGGTTTTGATAAGAATGGGGAAGAGAATCAGCCGTGTCCTTTTTCTGTAGTCATTATCAGTATTTAAAGCAAAATTATTAAAACACGTAAAATATTTCGACGTAATTAAATTATGTACAATATACAGTGTGTCACTTCCATCATGTTCTGGCGAAGTGTCAACAAAGACATCCGTGTTGTCTTATATGGGCGATGACAGACAGCTACATAGAAGTTGATGATAGTGACATCAGTTGAAACGTCTAGTCATTATGACGGCTCTCCTTGGCGGATACAAGTGAAGTTTATATTATTCATGTATGTTTGGGTCCTGAGTATTAACTGTTGTACACAACAAAAGGTTTTGATTCGGTCGAGGAAAACATTTTCAGTGAAACTTATTGGGCAAAAATCGGAAACTTATCGATTCTCCAAAAATTGTGTCTAACGGCTGTCGGACACAGGAAACTTAGTTGTGAATAGAGTTGTCCGGTTTCTGATGTAGCAACTGATTGCCTACAGACAGAGTAGGGAATAAAAACTTCGTGGGCTGACAAATTTTCATTACTGACGATGCTTCGGATTTATTTTTAAATCGTCCCAACATATTCAGCCGAACCATTGACTGACTGTAGTCTCTGACATGAACCGTTGTTTGACCCTATTTCTCGTACGATGCCAACAATTACGGAAATGTCAGCCTTTATGAAAATTGTTGTGATCGTGTGGAAGATTTGTCCGAACTTGTGTCACCAGCAGATTGCTCTAAACATATCAGGTACAAAGTAATGAACACAAAAACATGGAATGTGTCTGCTATTCCATATCGGAGCCCATTTCTGTCCCTAAGTCTTGTTCTGCTTTCTGAACTGAAAACTAAATCGGTAACTAATTCGTCCACAATGTGTAAAGAAATAGCTTGCCAACATATCATAGTATTACTCGAAAAGATGCAATCACTGCTTTGGGTACATATTTGTATGTTGCCTTTACTCTTTACCTTGCGCGAGCGTAATCGTAAAACCTTCATAAGACATCCTGTCGGAAAATTGAAAGTGAGACAGAACTTGGATATCCAATTACTTGCTTTAATGTTTAATTCGAAACCATTGAAAAGGGGCCCTTTTGTGCTGTTTTGAGGCTGAAGGAAGGAAGGAAAATTAAGGTTTAACGTATCGTCGACAAGGTGATCATTGGAGACTGAAATGATTATGTTGTAAAGTGTATAGTTCTGAAGTGACAGTTTAAGTCTTCCCATCCTTACTGCTGATCAGTTATGAGAAAAAGAAGTTCATACCGAATAGTAAATTAGCCTCAAAGAACTGCACTGGTGATAACTGCGAAAAGAACAGGAACACACGATCCAATGAAGACAACTCTTGCAGCACCGGACATTTCTAAGTCTTATAGACGAAGAGATACGATGGCCACTTAGTGGAATGTGTCCCCTGCATTATCGATCACACACAACCTGTTCCACAGGCTGGGGTCTGTGGTTACGCGGGTGAGAAACGCAACCACCATTACACTCTACTTGCGGTAGCTGCGGTTTTAGTCGATACACTGGAGCTGTTTATTACCCCTGCTGACTTATGTTACGGTAATACGATCTTTGTCAACAATATTTACGAAAATGAGTCTAAATTCACACTTTTTAAACTACTGAAATTCTCATCTCCACCTTGGCTCACTGGTTTGCGTTTATGGCGTTTCTCTAAGTAATTTTAGAGGACTACAAGCACGTTTAATCAAGTGTGGCAATTACAGTTACTTCTCTTTCCGCCGACGCGGTGGCCGAGCGATCTGCGGCGCGCCAGTCACGGTCTGCACGCCGGCCGCGGTGGCCGAGGGGACTGAGGCGCTTCATTCACGGTCTGCACAGCCACTACGGTCGGGGGTTCGAATCCCCCCTCGGGCATGGATATTTGCACTGTCCTAGTTCGTAAGTAGTTCATAAGTAGTTTGTAAGTTTAGGGACTGATGACACCGTAGTTGAGTCCCATAAGCTCTACAAACATTTGAACATTTTTTCTTCTCTTTCCCCACATCTCGTTCGCCAA
This sequence comes from Locusta migratoria, assembly GCA_026315105.1. Classification (NCBI taxonomy): domain Eukaryota; kingdom Metazoa; phylum Arthropoda; class Insecta; order Orthoptera; family Acrididae; genus Locusta; species Locusta migratoria. The sequence continues at coordinate 25,698,718 of CM048755.1, read as the reverse complement.
TAATCACGGATGGACACTGGAACTACGGCGCAGCGTGCTATGGTGGACGAATCACGATTTCAACTGCTCCATGCTGATGGAAGGAACCGAGTGTGGTGCACAACACATAAATGGAGGGATCCTGCCTGACAAGATGTCCAACAAGGCGATTATATCTCTGTTATGGTCTTGGGTGCATTTGCCTGGTGTGTAATGGTCCCCTAGTTAATATGGAAGGGATTTCGATTATTCTGCGGTATGTTGAATTGCTAGGGGACAGTTTCCACTCAGTTTTGGCCTTCCAAACCCCTGACAGGTTTGTAGTGTTTCAAGATAATAACGCGCCGCCACATCGCTCCCATGCCGCCTAGAATAGTTCCAGCAACGTTTAGGGAAGGTCCAGATACTGAAAAAAATGTTCAAATGTTTGTAAAGCTTATGGGACTTAACAGCGTGGGTCATCAGTCCCAACACTTACAAACTACTTATGAACTAACTTATACTAAACACAACAGAAACAGCCATGCCCGAGGGAGGATTCGAACCTCCGACGGGGAATGGCCTCGCGTATCGGAGCATAGCGCCTCAATGCGCTCGGCCACTCCGCCGCGGCCCAGATACTGAGTTAGCCACCCTCGAGCCCATATTTGTACCCCATCTGGGATACCATGGAACACAGGCTCTGAACCGTGGAGGTTGCATCGACGAGATCATAACTGGATGCCTCTCTGAAGACGATTTAGTGCCAGGTGTGTCCAGAGAACTATCAGTTCCTTGTAGACTTACTTCCACATCGCAGAACAGTCTGCAAGTCCAGAAGAGGCCCCACACATTTGCGAAGTCAATGGATATCTTACACAGGGCTGTGTCTCACGGTAATGTCTTTGGCGGCGAAACTCAATGAATGTGTACTGCCTATGAAAATATAACAACGTCAACCTCGTGCTGTCACCCCTTCCCCATCTCCCCCCTGCCCGGTCAGTTACCTGCGCTCCCTCATTGTCCTCCTCTTTCAAACTATCATGCAGCTCACCACTCACACCCAAAACAAAACCAGTCCTCTTTGAACCTTTGGATCCGACTAGTGGTGGGAAGTATGTGGCTCTCCCGGTTATACTGTTATACAGGATCTAGTTAGCAGAAACTGGGTCTTCGACTGCAGTCGACTAGTGTTTGTGGGTCTTCCTATTTTTGCCACCCCCATGATCCAGAGACATTGATGACACGGGGAGGCTTGCGTGCTTCAAAGATACAGATAGCCGTACCGTAGGTGCAACCACAGCGAAGGGGTATCAGTGGAGCGGCCAGACAGTCGTGTGGTTCCTGAAGAGGGGCAGCAGCCTTTTCAATGGTTGCAGGAGGCAACAGTCTGGATGTTTCACTCAGCTGGACTTGTAACATCAGCTAACGAGGCTTTGCCATACAGTTACTGCGAACGGCTGAATGCAAAGGGAAACTACAGTCGTTAATTTTCCCAAGGACATGCAGCTGTACTGTATGAATATATGATGATAGCACCCTCTCAGGTATAATATTCAGGAGGTAAAACAGTCCCCCATTCGGATTCCCGGGGGGGGGGGGGGACTACTCAGGAGGATGTCATCATAAGGAAACAATACTGGCATTCTACTGATCGGCTGATCGGAGCGCAGGGAGATTGCTAGTTGGATGAGTGCAGGATTAGAAATACAAATTCTGTGGGGAGGGGGGGGGGTATTACAGATGTAGGTCTAATAAAGAATAAGAAAATAGGAATGCGTGTAAACTACTACGAACAGCATTATCGTAGCCAAGATACATACGAGGCCAACACCAAATGTATGACGAGGTATAGGAAATTTTGCAGACAGTTAAGGGAGAAGAAAACTTGATCATGATGGGGGACTGGAATTCGATAGACATATACAAAGTAAAACAATACAAAGCAAACGGCAACTCTCCAGAAGCAGTCGCAGTTAATGTAGATAAATATACTAGATACTATCAAGCATGGTCTTCCCGTTGCCAGCGACTTCGCTAGAGAAAGTAAGGAGCAGTTAATTGATCTTTTGGGAGTAGCGAAGCTGAATAAACGTGTGAGAAATCGTGCAGGTCTTTCACCTGTTAGTCTCAAAACATAATGAGCAGTGACCACGTCTCTTCTTCCCAGTTGAGTACGTATCGCAGAAAGACAGCGTTTTATAAAGCAACAATATTTTGTGTACAGGACGCTGTCACTGACAGAAGTCAACAGCGACCACTCTTCAGTCAAATACAATTGTTTGAGGAGTCCCGGAATAGCTTACAGCTGACTCGCACGTAGACGGGGAATTACCACCGACTCGACTAAGAGGAAAGCTCCAAGAAATCGGATCGGATTTCTGGAGCTATGGCCCAGGTGCAAAGGAGAAAGGAACACCTAGTTACAGGCATTCCGTTATTGTGGCCGCAATCTACAGAAAGCGAACCGACTGGTTTCACTTGGGATGTAACCGTTACTACACAGTTCCCAAGACAGCTGGATGACGGTTCACGCAAACAAAACATTACACCTGCGATTTCCTCACCTCCAACGAATATCTTCTGCTCCCTCGTGGCTACGTATGCGAAAGGGTTCCGCGGCGTCCTCTATACGAGTCTGGCAAGGACTCACGGGGGGCGGCGGTCGACTATCGCTCCACGAGGATGTTCGGAGGCAGGGTCTACACAAACAGACACACCGTAAGTGCACACAGCCGCCAACGATGTTTATCAATGGAGAACTCATTGACTATGCTGGCATTAAAACAGTAACACCAGGAAGGATAGAAAAAAGATACATTCTACTTATTGTGTGTAAACAGTACAGAAGGAAGGAAACATTATTAAATTTGTAGGTGATTATTGGGTACATAGGATGTGAAATTTAGTACACTGAGCAGAAATAGTAATCCTAATCAGGCTGAGGATCGCGTCAAACTGTATGTACATCGATGGCAGACGAGAGTGAGTCATTCATTGCCGCATCAACTATTTAGCAGAGTTCAGAAATCTAAGCTGCCGACGAGTAGATGCATTGCAGCCTCTCCACAATCTATGTTTGTAACACGTAAGAGATCTGGAAAATTTGTCGTCCAGGACAACAGTCGAACATTCTCAGCATCGAGGTGGACAAGAGCAGCGGAGGCAATATACGGTCTTGCGCCATCTTGTTGGAAGATAACGTCATAGAGGCCTCGAAGGTGGGCAAATCACCGGTTTTAAAACGTCAGAAGTGAAATGGGAGCTGCACAAATTACGGGCTGCGTAAACTAGAGGTGACCGTGTTGCTCAGGCGATGGCACCTTTCAGACTGCGATTATATGACGAAGACGATTGCATTATCGCAAGGTTAATTCTCCTAGTAGCCTTCGCACTCTTATACATTCATTGTGATGTTGTAAACAGGGGCAGGACAACTCCGAAATATAAAAAAGGAAATCATCTCGAGCTTCTCTTACGTCCACTGTTTTCATCTGGTGCATCAATGTTGGCTACGTGCGGATAATCCCAACAATAGCCGTCCTGCTGGCAATCCCTGGTGCTCAGCCGCAAATTCCGTGTAGAATCTGATAATTACTCAATCGGGCCCAGAGGCCTTATTTAATTTGTGACTTAAGATGCTTGTTAACACCACAGAGGTGGTAAAAGTCTTGAGATAGCGACAGCGATATCCACAGGAGCAGATGGTGTTAATATCACGTACACCGTCTGCCTCTGTAGTCCATTGGACAGCCTGGGAGCCCGGGTTTGATTCCCGGTCGGGTCGCGGATTTTCTCAGCTCGTGGACTGTGTCTTGTGCTGTCCCCATAATCATCCCGTTATTATTGATATGTAAGTCGCCGAAGTGGCGTCACCTAAAAGACTTGCACCAAGAAGGCCGAAGTCTATCGCAGATGGGGTCTAACGTCCAAAAATGCTACAACAATCATCATCGTATAGTAGACAAGGTACATACGGGCGTGGTATAGCCATAGCAGTAATTTACACTCGGAAGATTCGTGTAAAAATGGTTTCCGCCGTGATTATGACCGCACGACGGAAACTAACAGACTTTGAACGCCAAATGGAAGTCGGAGCTAGACGCATGGGACATTCCACTTACAAAATCATTATGGAACTCAATATTGCGAGGTACACAATGTCAAGAGTATACATAGACTTCCAAGTCTCATTTATTAGCTCTCTTTACGATCAACGCGGTGCCCGACGACCTGTTCTTAATGAGCGAGAGTAGCGGCGTTTGTATAGCGTTGTCAGCATGAACAGACTAACAACACTGCGTGAAATTAGTGCGGGACGTATGACGAATGTATCGTTTAGGACAGTGCGGCGCTACTCGGCGTTAATGGGATATGGCAGCAGACGACCGTTTCGGGTACCTTTGCTAATAACACATCTTCTGCAGCGCCTCTGCAGGCATTGTGACCATGTCCATTGGACCCTAAACTACTGGGGAACCATAACTTTGTCAGATGAGTTGGTAAAAGCTAATGTTAGGGTTGGAGTGTGACGTAGATCGCAAGGAATCATGGACCTAAGTTGTCAACAAGGCACTTTGCAAGCTAGTGGTGGCTCCGTAATGGTGAATGCTGATTATACCTGGTATGAACTAGACCATCTAGCCCAACTGAACCTACCGTTGAGTGGAAATGTTTATGTTCGGAAACTTGGAGACCATTTGCAGCCAAACCTGGACCTCATGTTATCAAACAAGGATTTAATGTTTATGGAGAAAACTGCTCCATGTCAGTGAGCCCTCATTGTTGGGGATTGGGTTGGAGAACATCCTAAATCATTGCAATGAATGATTTTGGCACCCATCGAACATTTATGAGAAATAATCTGGTGATCTGCAAATCCTGCACCTACAACACTTTCAGAATGATGGACGGCTGCCGGGGAATTCTAACGACTTGTTGAATTTATGCCACCTGGAATTCTGCACTTGGCTAGGCAAAAGGAAGTGCGACACGATATTTGGAAGTATCCCATGATTTTTGTTACCTGAGTGTAATGCGATCTATGAGAATTGAATAAGTTCAGTACTTCTGGACCTTCTTGTCGAACGAAATTGTTTCATCGTCGAGTGTCACCCCCACTATGAAAGGAACAGTCATCGAAACACTGCTCAACTTCGAGATACTCATCCGGCTGGAAACACGAGAACTCGCGGACGAAAGATTACGAGACAATTCCGTGCACTATGTTTCCCACAGTTTCCCTTTGTCTAGAGTGAGGTGGTCGGAGTTTTCCCTCCGCATCCTCGCCTTACGCTAGCTGATGAGCCCGTAGCAGATGGCGTGTCAAACGTCGTTCGCTTATACCACCTCGAGCGCGTAACGGAGACGGTCCGTCACCCGATACCGTGGCCAGCACTTGCTGCTGCATCTGATTCCATAACCCGTTCGGCCAGTAGGCGTCACCTGAACCGCAGCTTCCAAACCTCAGTCGGCCGCTCGTTTTAGGGCATTCAGTCAGTGTCTCCTGCCTTACTCCTGCCTTTATAGACTTTTTAACACACATACTACACATTACAAGTGTTGTATCCGTTTCCCATTCTTATTACTAATTAATTTCTTTATTTGTATCCATTTCCTAATCTTTGATTTGCGTTTTGCAAACATACGACAGGATAATTTCTTTGTTTCTGTGACATGAAAAGGATGAACAACACAGAATCCAAACCTTGAGTTAGCTGTGGCAATTGAACAGAATATATTTCTCATAAATATGGTACTGAATATTTTACTACTGACTCTTTGGGTGATATATCCAGTTTATTAGAAATTAATGAGAACAAAAAGAAATTGAAAAGTTATTCAGCTCGTGTAAGTGGCACAGATACTGACATTTATAACATCAACAAATAAAATTTTACAAACAGCTTAAAATTGTCATTGATTTATAGAAATAGGAGAAGTCTCCATACAATTGGAAATAAGACTTTATTGACCCTGTACATATAAAGAGAGACAGGACATGAAAAAAAGTGGCTGAGTTGTTAACAAGACTTATAAAATTTGAATAAATGTATTATAGCAAGGATAAAATCGTATACTGAAGTTTCTCTGTATAATACTGAATACCAAACAAACCCACTATTGACAAATACTTTGTAATTTTGTCAGTATAGATATGCGAATTCGCTTTAAATGTATGTATACGTTTCAAAAATTAAAAAGTTTTGAAAGTGTAAATAGCGAATATTTAAGAAAAACTATTGTAACAAAAAACCCTGCAATTTCAGCATAAAATATTAGATAAATATAATAAATGAATTCATTATCTCAAGTTTCATTTACTATTATAATTATGTAAATGTTTGAACCATTCAAATTAATTTAAGCCAAACACAACTTAAAAACGAAACTGATACCTTAGCTCACGCTGACGACATTGGTCTGTTAGCAGAGAACTAAAATATGTTATAACACAATTAAAGGCATGACTTTTCAGATGAGTACAGAAAAAACATGTGTACTTCATCATAATTCATCATGCAGCATATGATGTGGCTCTTGCAAACCCCAATGAATTTAATTATCTTACACGCTTTTAGATTTCAACTCCATAAAACCTGATATCAACTTTAAAATAAATATTACTTTCCAGGAAATTTAAGCTGCATGGTTACAAATCATTACGTCTACCAATTTTATCCCACGGATAGAAAGCCTGGGATTTCAGAAGAGAAGGAATTTGGGCCTACAAAAGGCAGCTATAATAATTATGGAAATACCATATAATGATGACGTATAACATTTGTGCAAAGAATCAGACATGATAGTTAAACCGCCCAAAGGTTACAATAATGGAATATGTCTTAGTGCATCAGGAAAAGGACTATAAGGAGTGACAGGAGACCTGTCCACAGGAAAACGATTTCTAAAACGGCCACGTTGAAGATACGTTAAGAACATTCAAAGTGACAGGGGATAAAAATCGCAAAAAAAATTTTAGGTGCAACTAAAGTGTTAAATCTGCTGGGAAGTGTCTTGGCAACTTGTAATGGTAAATAACAATAATAATAATTTCCTCCTTTCTGAAAGAACAGCTACAACTCACATCGATGAACATAGATGGAAGCAAGCCATGGCCAAACCGTAGGCACAGTGGGTTTGTGAGAATTTCCATCGGAGAGCATGACACTTAAGGAGAAAATAACATGACCCATAAAAATATTTACAGTTCCACTGAAGAAAGGCACATATATCACCGGAGTTATCGAAATACACTGATCAAATCCATAAGAGTATCGGGTGAGATATCATACACAATGTGCATATGGTAACATTTTTTACTAAGATATTGTTTACAATTGTAATCTGCGTGTGATACAGTACAATATTTTGCTGTCCCAACTCTTTAGTTGAGGTTTACTTAGAGCGAGGCACCAGGTGGCAACAATAATAATGAAAAAGCAATTCTCGTTCCCATCTAATATGCACACCTGCATTGCATAGGCAGTATGAAGTCATCAATAAGTTCTTGAGGGATATTTGGTCACTGTTCTATGAGTGCAATATGCAGCTCTGCAACCGTTATGGGAGATGCTGGTCTGGCTATAATGCGTCTACCAAGTGCATTCCGGACTTGCTCAATCGGGTTTAAGTCGGGTGAACAAGTTGGATACTCCACTCGAGCTTCAAGAAAGTTGTCCACCAGTGCAGCTCTGTGGGAACGTTATCGTCCACCAGAAGGATCCCGTCTCTATACTTCTGAGCAGTCAAAGTGCCATTTTGAACGTCCACCAATACTGACTCCTGCCCACACCATTTGTCCACCACCGTGATATGGTGATGTTTCCTGCACGTTAGTAGAATTGTCCCGAGTTCCGCGTAATCTCCAGATGAAAACGGCTGGACATAAGGTCTACTTATCTGTGCACAGAAACCGGTGCCATTCGTTACGACTCTAATCCTGGTGTTCCTCCGGCCAGTTTCTGCGGGCTAAACGGTGTCGTGGTTTCAATGGGACACACAAGATAAGCCTCCGCCTCCGTGCGCAGAGGCCACATTCCCTAAGGCTATTTCGGACTATTTGAGTTGATACTGCGCGTTCCATTGCTGCCTGGAGGTTGCGTTGCAGTTGAGTTGCATTCGGCCTCCTGCCTCGACGGGCTGTTAACCGGAGATAACGACCACATCTTGTTGACATTACCTGGGGAAGAACTTGTTCTTGCCTTCTTCTGAAGGTTCCTGTTGTTTGAAATAGCATCCAAGTCTTGAAAATTACACTTTGGAATACTCCGATACCTGCAGCTACATCCCTCTGTGTTCAAATGTTTGTATAGCTTATAGGACTTAACTACGTGGTCACCAGTCCCTGAACTTACAAACTACTTATGAACTAGCTAATACTAAGGACGGCACAAATATCCTTGCCCGAGGGGGGATTCGAACCCCCGACCGTAGTGGCCGTGCAGACCGTGACTGGAGCGCCTCAGTCCCCTCGGTCACCGCGGCCGGCATCCCTCTGTGTCTATCTGCCTGCAAGCTTCCTGTGGCTCTCCATGCCATAGCTTCAGGAAAGTCAGGTAGTTGTTGCAGTGCACTACCTGCTCATTGCACTATCTGAACCCAACTGCTTGTGTAATTCGTTTGGTAGAGTAAATACAAATCAATACAATCCCCCTCTGCAGAAACTTTCTGTTATTACCTCTATATCGGTTGCCGTATTGTTGTCTCCACTCCGTAGAACCGACAGAAAGATGTCGAACTATTTTAGTTCATTCATCCGAAGACAGTATTTCAGATTTAAATGTCTCAAATGATCCCTTAATTTTTTGGCAAGTGTATTTACAGCACTATTTCGGGTACAGCATTTTTTTCGTGCATTTCATACTCAATCTTTCATTTTTTATGTTGTTGAACAGTCATAAATACAAAATACTGCAAGATTTCTTTTTTTTAATTTCCCGATCTAAGTTGAATGATTCGCACTTCTAGCCTGTGGAAAGTACCAGTCAACACTAAACAAACAATGGTAATCGACAACAAAATTATTAAAAATGTATTCCCAACTGAATCAGCATCAGTTGAACAATTTAACAGTGACACGTGAAAATCTGTTTCGGTCCGAGATTCGAAACCAGATTTCCTGCTTTTCGGGAGTGGTCACGTAACCCAATACGATAACCACGCACGCCCCACTTACCGATCCAAACCTCTATATGTCACACATTACCTGCTACCCATGACGACTCGCACGGTCGGGGGTTTGAATCCCCCCTCGGGCATGGACATTTGTGCCGTCCTTAGTATTAGTATGTAAGTTTAGAGACTGATGAGCCCGTAGTTAAGTCCCATAAGCTCTACAAGCATTTGAACATTTTCGTCTCGCACGTTCCTCAATGTACGTCGCGCATAGTGAGAAAAGTTTGTTAGAATATTGTCGCAAGCCTAGTAGTCGCTCATTAAAACACAATGTGCAGTGTTCGCGTTTCTCGGTGGAACCAAATAATTTCACTTGACAGCTGTAGTTGCTGCATACATGTCTGTAAGACAGTTGCATTTGTTCCATCGATAAACACAGCAACTGGACTTCGCATTGAAATAATTTACGTTTTATCCTGTAGCTAAAGGTGAAGTAAGCACCCGAAAAGCATAACACCCAATATGAAAAATAATAAGGAATTTTTGATTTTAATACGTATAAGCTGAAACGTAAAGAACAAGTAGCCCTTAATGCTGAAATCACAGTGTGACGTTATTTGTAAAGAGTGCTCGGAGTGACGTAGCTGGCAGATCGGCCTGAATTGCAGCAGTCCATTTGAGAGGCCGGCAGACGTTGCTATGGATTTTCTTGCAGCGCGCGAGCGGTACAAGTGGCGCCGCCCCTCTGTCAACTTTCCTTATTGGATTGCTGCTTCACCAACAATTGGATTACCTCTAATCAACCAGAAAATTAACTTCAATAACTCCGCGTTTGTATGCGTCGGGGTAAGAGAAAGAACTGCCCAAAAACTCATTTGTCGTGTTTTCTCTATGGATTGGGTGTCCGGTGGGAGCTGAACGGAGGGTAAGGATGAAATTTCGATGACGGTTTCCGGTGTGTGATAAAACAGCCATAGGGATTAGCTAACCAAATACCTTCGTTAGTGGTTAATTGTAGCACATGTCAGAAACCTGAATATCGAGATTTCTTCCCTCCTCCTCCTCGTTGTCTTCCTCTGGGGAAGTGCAACTGCACGTTTCACAATATGGATCAATTCCTTCTCTTTTTTTCCACAAAGTATGGAACATTGATAGGACTTGTCCTGAAGTACATCAGAGCACTCACTACTATTTCCCTCAGAAGCTTGTCCTTACTGTCCCTGAGCCCAATACTTTGGAATGTTTTGCTGTTTATGTTTAGGCGATTTTCTTTAAGGAAACGTGCTACTAGCGTCGTCATTTACTTAGACAACAAATATATTTTTAGGAGTGTGCCTAGGAAAAAGCAAAAAAAAAAAAATAAATAAATAAAAAAAAAAAAAAATCTTGTTTTCCTCATTTATCTAAATGTGTCTAAGTGATGATTCGCAATCATCCGTACATGCCCCTTTATTATATTGAACAACGTCGAAACATCTATTTTTCAACAACAAAACTGCAGTTAACTAATTAATTGAAAGCATTATTTGTACTGAAGAAAATAATGTGTAATAAAGGAAACCTCACTGGTAATACAGTAAAATGTATGGATAAATACAGAAAAACATGAAGATATAGTTTGCTCAAGAAGGAAAACTTGAAATATGTTTTTAGACATGATACTGTTTACAGGATTCAAATGTTCAAATGTTTGTAAAGACTATGGGACTTAACTACGGGGCTATCAGTCCCTAAACTTACAAACTACTTATGAACTACTTACGAACTAGGACGGCACAAATATCCATGCCCGAGGGGGGATTCGAACCCCCGACCGTAGTGGCCGTGCGGATAGTGACTGGAGCGCCTTAGTCCTCTCGGCCACCGCGGCCGGCTGTTTACAGGAGATATTGTTAATATGAAATGAACACTACAGTGATAGTCGTACACAATTACTCATCATTAATGCTGAAAAAAGTTGAACTCGCACCAATTTCTTTAATAAACTGCAATCAGAATTAGTAGTAGTCTGCAGAATCGGGTAAACAAAACTATATATGTGTGCTAATATTTAAAAGCTGTGTGGTTCAACAGGATTCAGTTTCTCTTATAAACATTAACATATCTAAATCGAATTATGCAGATAAAAGAGCGGCATACTACGCTACAGAGAATACATACCATCGTCGTCAGCCACTTTATATTCGTTGCTAGATAAAGACATTTACTTTAACTTCTCTCTACATTATGCGAGGAGTCCTCAGGTAGACGCGACGGAAAATGTGAACGATGTACAAAACCATAATACACGGTGTACATGCAGTCTGGGAACACTTTCAATTATTAATTGCACAAGAACTAAACATTGTACAGGTGTCATACATATTGCATTTTAGGGGCCGCGGCGGAGTGGCCAAGCAGATTGAGGCGCTATGCTCCGACGCGCGAGGCCGTTCCCCGTCGGGGGTTCGAATCCCTCCTCGGGCATGGATGTTTGTGTCGTCTTTAGTGTAACATAGTTCAGAAGTAGTTCGTAATTTTAGGGACGGATGACCCGGCCGCGATGGAGTAGCCGAAAGGTCTAAAGCACCTAGCTTTGGAGCGCGCGATTGCTCGCCTCGGAGGTTCAAGTCCTCCTTAGGGCATGGGTGTGTGTGTTTGTCCTTAGGTTAGTTTACCTTAGTTTAAGTAGTTTGTAAGCTACGGACTCATGACCACGCAGTTTGGTCCGATAGATCTACAAACATTTGAACATTTTGAACTGATGACCCCGCAGATAAGTCCCTTAAGCTTGACAAACATTTGAACGTTTGATTGCACTTTAAAGAGAAACTCTGAAAGTTTTTTCTTACAAACATTCGATACGTGAACCATGAGCGACCCGGCAGACGTCAATACGGTAATCAAACTCTTGCCATACCCGTCCCAACATGGCATCGTCGACTGTGGCAGTCGCTTCCCGCATTGTCTCCCGGAATGCTGCTACATCACGTGGTAGAGGCGGTACATGCACGAGATCTTTAATGTGTCCCCACAGAAAAAAGTCACACTGAGTGAGATCTGTTGATCGGAGAGGCCATTTCATAAAGCAGCACCTGAACTCGCTATGTTTCTGACAATCGCTGACTACCGGCAAATTACCAAACTACGCTGAGGTGGTATACATTTAAAAAAATCAGGGTTTCTCTTCAAAATGACATATGTATATCTGTACAATGTTTGGCTCTTGTGCAATAAATAATTGAAAGTGTTCCTGGGCTCTCTGGGCACCCTGTAGTTGCGACACTGACCGCTTGCCCAGTACAAGTATTTCTGATAAGGTATCAAGTGAATACAAAACGAAATGCATGGTATCCCAGAAGAATAAATGCTAACAGAACAAGTAACCCTCTTTTCCTTTAATAATCTCGGCGTTATCACCAAGTAAAAACCGTAGAAGAAGTACACTATCTTCACGTAATTACGAAGTATTAGACATACTAATCACACATAGTCAAAATCAGACTCGGGAATATGGTCTGGCTGAGGCATTGTGGAATCCAGCTGTAAGTGGATATGCTGCGTTCGTAAGGGACGGAGGTCTGGTAGGCAGCAACAGGAAGACGCGACGCCACATCCGCTAGCTAAGAAGCTTAAGGAAAACGAATGTCGTCAATCCCCTGTAACACCAGCTCGGTCAGATGAATCATTGGAGGTACAAAATCAATTGACATGCGAGTGATCAGCTTTGCTACGGGATTAGATGCGTGCATAGTAGAACACAGTAGCTCATACGCCAATCCGTAGCCAGTAGCGTTGATAGAAGAATTCAAGGTTTTGAGCGTTCTCAAATATGTGGCGAGGGGAAATTAAATAACATAAAGAAAAAATAATTAATGTTTTCCTTACAAGAATATTTTACCAATTAATCAAATTCCAACCTCTGCTCACTCACATTTAACAGCTCCGAGTAGCCTACAACAACCGCAAACTCTATTCCTACAATCCTATTATGTCTCCTCACCTTTCCAATGCCAGTGGACTACACACCCCACCATTTCTCCACCTGCACACGTTCCACATCCTCTCAACCGTCTCCCTCTCTTCTCAGACTATGAACTACGCCCCGACATATACCAGCTCTGTATCCACCCAATCTTATCCCCCCCCCCAATCTCCCCCAAGGGCTCCCTACACGTACTTTCGTCGTATCACACCTATTCCTTTTCCCTCTCGCCTAACATCCCCCTTCCTTTTCGAACTAATAGGTGCTGTATCCCAGTGCCAGATACGTCCACCTTGTCAACACCCCGTACTGTGGTCCAATCCTCATTTTCACTCTCCCATATACTAACAAAACCACCTTCCTTCTCATAAACATTTTACTATCCCAGGGCAGATCCTTCCAGTTGATACTCAATGTGGAAGCGCTTCGCTCAAAGAGTAGTCTGTCTTCGTTAGTTTATCCAGTGTGTCTCCAGCGTTTTAAAATGTTTTTAACAGCGTTGTCAGTTTCCACTTTTTTATAATGTTTTGTATTAACATATTCATCAAGACAGCATTATATATAGTGGTATCTTCGGCCTGCCACTAAGATTAATATATTTTCCGTGGTTTCTCTAAGCCACATAAGGCGAATGCCGGGATGTGTCTCCAGAAAGGAAACTCCCGATAACCTACCTCCTCCTCGTCCGCTTCAACCTTGTGCTCCGTATTTAATGACATCGTAGTTACAGGACGAAAGCGATAATGTACTTCACAACAGTAGAATCGTTCTGAAGTCAGCTAAATTTCCTCAACAGTTATTACAGTGTATTTGGAAAAAAAGTCGTCTTCCTTCCAGCGATTCCCATTTGAATCCCAGAAGCTTCTCTGTAACACTCGCGGATTAACAGAACTTAGCAGTAACAAATTTTTTCTAAGTATAGAACCATCCCTCACACCAACTAAAATTTTTATCTAACTGATCCTGCGTCGTATTTCAGTCATTCAATGATGACACCTACCAGTACACCAGCAAACAGTCGAAGATAGATACGCACTCTGTCGCCCGTGAGATCTTTTATGTAGACAAAACTCTGCACTGCTCATCTACTGTACCTAGTACAGAATGCAGTAAAACGTTTTCCTATCATTCCCCATGCAGCATTTTCATAAGCACAATAAGGAGACAACACATTAACTTGAAAAAAGTCTCACATACTGCAATACCAATCCCTCTGTACTTCACTGTGGTAGCCCACTGCTTACGATGCTTGCTAATATCCTCCAGTTATTCGCCAAAGCCAAAACTCTTCATCGGTCTGTCACGGGGTAAAACGTGATTCATCATTCCAAAGCACTCATTTCCCGTCATTCAAGTTGGTAAAACATGGACTATTAATAGTGCAGACGAGAAGAGAGTAATAATTTGGAACTGCAGTGCTATAGAAGTATTCTAAATATTTGATGATTAGACCAGACAACTGTTAAAAGGAACAGAATTTATTTGAAGAAAATAATAAATTTAAATCGTAAGTAAAAAGAAAGGCTAGGTGATACGTCACTTGATACAGCATCTACTAATAGTTAATGTGCTCAAGCAGATCAGTAAGCGTGGTAAATATTACGCATTTGAGTAATAGTGGGCAGGCTAAAGTTGAAAATTTATATCTGACAGGAGGCGTAATCCGTGCTGCGGTGATGATCGCTGTGACCCCAGTGGTGTAGAGGACAGCGCACCTGCCTAGATAGCAGGAGACCCGGGTTCGAATCCCTGCTGGATACACATTTTCAACTTTACCTATTCGCAGTTAATGTCATACATTCCGTGAATATGCTCTATTTCGCTTTAATTAAAATAACTGCACTACTTCATCAACAGCTTTTTTCTATTCACCTAACAGTATTGTACAGCTCTTGCCTTTGGAGTGCACACGTTGGATTTCAATGAAGTGGTTAAACCAGAGTGGAACAGAACAGCACACACATCTGATTAAAGCCCGAAGTACAAGCCTAACGTATGTAACAATATTTTTAGCAACATGTAGATATAACACGTGCATCGCCTCATTTCGTTCCAACATTCGGACCCGCTATTTGCGTTGGTGTGGAGCCCTGTTTCTCGGTGTTTATGCTCTTTAGAATGTAGTTTTGTGTGTGGTGCGCGTGTGCGTATGTTTGTGTGTATGGGGGGGGGGGGGGCGATAGTGAGATAGATAGAGAGAGAGAGGGGCGGACCATTTTCACACACAACTAAATATACCCATGATAGGATAAATTTGCAGCTCAATTGATATAATTGCGTTTTCTGGCTCTGAACAGATGGAGAACACTATTAACAATGTAGATTAAACAATGAATTTCAGATGTTTCTTCAACCATTTACACAGAAAGATAAAGTTACTTGCTTAACGTATGACTGTTTCCTTCCGGATGAAAATCTCTGAAATAACTCGATTGCGGCTGAGTTATGGAAGCGGGCTATCCACTGATAACCAGAGGCATGCGGGCTTCACAAGGCTATCCCAACGTAAGCTTTGTTCCAGAAAGCAACAAATAACTGACCAAAGCAAAACTGAGTTCCCAAAGCCGAGATTAGCCGAGTAAACCTTTAACGCCGTTGTATGCGGCGAACCGCAGCGGCTATTTCTTCCGTGAAGCGAGAATGGCCAGACGGAATTATTTAGCGGCCCTTTTGTTGCAGGCCAGCTCTGTGGAAATCTGCCGCGCGGACCACGGACCAGAAATTGTTATTCCTGCGGAGCGCACGGCTCGGATTTTGGCCGCAGCGCTCAGGTATTAAACCATTCATTTAATTATCCGACTACGTGGCAGCATCACTTCCCAACGAATTCGAAGAATTTAAGGAATTAAAGCAGCCCATGTAATGTCCTAACTCACACTCTGGCCACCAGATAACAAAACACTCTCTACATAAATAAGCAATGTTCTTGAAGCGTTATTGCTGCTGTTAAAGTGACTGTCTAAAGATGCCGGTAAAATATAGCACATATCGTACAAAATTAAAGATATAATGCAACAATTTTTACTGAATCTGTTCTCTTCAGAGAATGAATTGAAATATTAATATTGTTAGACTCGACTCTTCTTGTACTAGTTTATGTTTTTCATCACACAGAAATCACTGAACGAATCACGAAGCTACAGTATATGCTTTTCCAAATGGGTTATTACTGCAGTAAATAGCTGATACATTATTAGCAGAGATATATAGCAGCAATCGTTTGAAATCTTCATAATATTTGCCTTTAAATATCTGTATATTCATCGAAATCGTATTTTAATAAGAAATTGATGTAAGTCAGTCCATTTACAACCGAAAATGCCCGTATTTGTTCAAACACACCTAAAGAAACTGAAAAATACACAATCATGGTAAGTGCGTTAGTAAAGTAAGTCAGAGATGAAAATCTCTACGAAGTAAATTAAATCAATTGCGGAATACAATGAGAATCGCCATCTAATTTGTTTAATTATATCCGCCTTCCTAACAAGGTACAAAAAAGGCCATTGAAGCTAACAAAATTACTACACGGTTGAAAGCAAAGAGAAAAAGCGATGCGCTTTTGTAACAGTTAAGGATGCTGACGGGTCACTTTTTGTCACATAACGTGAAATATCTGTGAAACGTAGTTCCTTTTACATACTGGTTTCCGAAATAACAGACGCCACATCAATAGATATATATTGATTTACGCGCTGGGTCTCATTTCTTCACCGCAGATGCGAAAACTCATGCGAGAATCCGAACGGCGAACGTAGAGAAATATAGACCATATAGATAGATGTTACTTCTGTAGCGCGTGACTTGTTAGAATTTTGGGCCGCATGGGAGGCTTGTTCTGGATAGCTGAGAGTTATGGTGGTAGCTGGTGCAAAGCAGGAATCGTGGCTGCTGCCAATCAAGGTCTGTCAACAAATTTCACTGTTTACAATTGAATCATTTAAATTTATATATAAAAACAGTCTAGAGTGCAATGATTTTTATTTAATCGACTAGTTTCGGTCTTTTTTTTTGCCATCTTCAGGATTGTAATTTCATTGATGTCGTAGACCAGGGCACGTGCTTGGAAACCTTCCAGTGCGCCACTAAAAGAGTGCTGTTATCCTTAAAAGTGAAACAAAAATGTTTCCAAAAATATGTGAATCATTTCAATACCCTACTGCAGCCCAAGATAATCCCTCCTTTTCCTATTCCTCCTCTTCTTAGAAGGTAAACATAGTTATGTTGCACTATCAACAAAGTTTTTGACACTGTAAGTGTTTGAGAGCTCGTGTGGGCATGGTTCTTGTCCAAACGCCAACTTCCCTCACTGTACAGTATACCGGATTTTACCGAGCGACTGATTTACAAAATGCACAGAAAGCCTTATTTATATAGTCACTTACATCGCAATAAATAAATACGTATGAGAATTAGTGTAAGACTCGAGTATGCTCGCTCTCAATGTGTTTAAACTTTTAAATAATGGCCTTCCAAGTTTAGACTGCAATTAAATTTTGTTCGCAATTTTGCAACTACCTGTAATTCATCGCGGCGTAAGAGGGATATATAACTGTGTCACGTCTCAGTGTTTAATGGGAGTTTTATTCACTGTGCTGTAGGACTACTATAGACTTTACAAAAGGACTAACGTCGTTTCCTGGTACAATCCTGACGTCATGCGTGTGAGGAAAAAACTGTATTAAATTAGTCGCATAAAGTGACTTACTTGAAACGGAGCATAATGATGTAAGCGCGTGTGTGTATGTGATTCTGTGATTCATAGAGAGAGGAGGAGGAAGACAGAGAGACAAAGAATAAACGGGGAGGGGGGAGGGAGGAGGGTGAGAGAGAGATAAAGAGAGAGAGTTTTGGCACACTATTGCCACGCTTCTCAGCAACATAAGTTACGACTAGACGGGGTCAAAGATGACTTAAAATTAATCAGAAAGTGGCAGGAATACTGCACTTGACGAGACCACTTAGAAGCTTGTTAACAAGCTAATAGGGGTATGTATGCATGAAGTTTTCTGAAGAGCTACATGAGTCAACAAAAGTAGGACATATTACCCTATTTCCAATAGACATACCTTTTATTTGACGTACAAGCTATTACAAATTTTAATATCGATCAATTTCAAATTTACAGGTTCAGTTTTCTGTAATCTCGCTAAGCACCAATTTGAATACAGGGACAATTAAATTAATAATAACATATCAAGCTGTTTCGCAGATTGAGGCTAAAGCTTCTGCCCAGTTTACAATCACCATACTGCCGACAGAACATTTAAGCATCGAGCGTCTGCAGGAGACTCAAACCTTTTACAGTCGGCACAGATTGGACAGGTAACGTGGTAGTAATTAAGTTTGGGTCGGTCCTGGAGTCGTGTTCGGGTAGCCTAGTGGTTAAGGCCACCGCTCGCGAAAAGCGGGAAACCCGGGTTCGAGTGCCGGCCCGGCACAAATTTTCATATGTCACCATTTGGTAGAACATCTATACCTTATAGTGACGCTAAAAGAAATTCGCTATTGCGAGAAAATATTGATAATATTATCATCACTGAAATTCGTCAGCATACACTAATTTAATTATGTAGGTGTCAGACGACTGTTGTGTCTTGTAAATCGCAACGGACGTTGACGTAAAAGTGGGATTCCGTACCTTCTTTATCAGTGTCACGAATAGTCATCATCATGATACATCGCTGCTGGTAGACGTCACATTTGGTGCTTACGAAGATGCAATCACTTTTCCACCTTCTGTGGGCCCCAAAGAGTATTCATACCATCAGATCAGCATATGTATTATAGCTGTATCAACACATGCAGTCGCGTGGCGTAATGAATCGTGGAAATACACACTGACTTAGCAAATAGCACGGGATAATGGGGCACAGATGGCGAATGTGTGTCGTTTGCGTACCACACTTCCCTGTGCCAACTACACTTGTATATCTGACAAGGAAAGTACTTAGGCACGAACAAACATATCTCAATGAACGTTTGGTTACAGGAGCATTACGTACCCGTCAATGTGCTGATGGGTGTCGTTTTTCTACAAAACTTTGCAATCATGCTCTAGATAGCACTGTAGATGTAATTTTAAACGCCATACGCAGTGCAGAAATCTCAACTATAAATGTGACTGGGGAATGTCAATAAAATGCTCCGAGCAGTATGAATGACTGCAAAACGCACAGTGGAGACATGCAAGTTTATCGCATGGCATGTTTCCACATTCTATAATATCACCATATTCTCTAATATAAGTGTTGAACACCACGTCAGTGACACTTCTGTTCGTCATTATCATCGCTATCATCATCATTATGTGTCAGTGTTAAAGAAGTATCTGTTTCTATCTTGTGTTCAGGTTTCTGCACTATAATAGATACCACAAAACATGCGAATGTTTAATCTTGTACACCAATACAACCATCTCGAAGAAGGGTTCTTCGTAACTTCAACCCATCAAATCGCAATACATTAGCAGGATTGATTACCAATGCCGACCAATCTGATGCTTCAGTACACAAATAACATCACAAAACGCAAATTCAGAGTCACACTGCACCGTCCCTACTGGTTTTGCGGATGCGAGAGTATCACTAATGCAAGAAGGAATCTTTACAGTATCTCTCACACGATTTTGGGGAATTTTTGTTGCTTCGAGCCCAAGTATTTTCCTTGTTGTACAAGCAACATGGAATGGCGCCTGTGCTGACTCCGTTCGAACGGGATATGGTGGCCGGTGCCCCAAGGATAGGAATTTCGATTTTGACAGTGGTGAAGTAATTCGGTTTCACACGTCAACCGTGTTCAGGGTGTAACGTGAATAACTGAATCAGGCTCTCCAAATCTTCAAATGTTTGTAAAGACCAACTTTAGTGGTCATCAGTACCTAGACTTAAAAAAATGTTCAAATGTTTGTAAAGCTTATGGGACTTAACTACGGGGTCATCAGTCCCTAAACTTACAAACTACTTATGAACTACTTACGAACTAGGACGGCCAAATATCCATGCTCGAGGGGGGATTTGAACCCCCGACCGTAGTGGCCGTGCAGACCATGACTGAAGCGCCTCAGTCTCCTCGGCCACCGCGGCCGGCACCTAGACTTACAAACTACGTTAACTAACTTATGCCGAGGACAATACACACAGTGTGTGTGCGTGTGTTTGTGAAGCTTAAGGGACTTAACTGCGTGGTCATCAGTCCCTAAACTTACATACTACTTGTAAAATACCTTATACTAAAGACAACACGAACATCCATGCCCGACGGGGGGTTCGAACTCCCGACCGTAGCGGCAGTGCAGACTGTGACTGGCGCGCCACAGACCGTTCGGCCACTGCGGCCGTCCAATAGACACACCCACGCTTGAGGGAGGACTCGAACCTCCAAGGTGGAGCAGCCGCGCACTTCGCAGCAAGGTGCCTTAGAGCGCACGACCACTCTTAGGCGGCATCAGGCTCTTCAATCCACAACGGCAAACTAATAGTCGTCCAGACACCCTCGATGACCGTGACCACCAACATCTGACACGGATCGTCAATAACGACAGAAGGATGACAGTACAAGAAATCACGTCTCAATTCAACACATTGGGTGCTGGTCACATGTTCCAGTGGACAATTGGTACGAACATTAGATGCGGCCACGGTTGCCATTGTTAACTGATCATGGTTTTGACTTGTCGCTAATCACAGGGGATGGAAACTGAAATTGTGGCGGAACGTTACGTGGTCTCACGAATTACGGTGTTAACTGCATCCTACTGATGGAAACTCGGTGTGTGGCGAACACCACATTAATCGATGGATCTCGCCTTCCAAGTGTGTTCCAAAACGGCGTTGACTCTGTTATGGCCTGGAGTGCATTTTCTTGGTATAGAACGGACCCCCTACTTGTTCTGGAAGGTGCTTTAAATGGTCGCGATATGTTGAGCTACTCTGCAGTCACTTTGCCTTCCAGTACCCTGACGGGTCTACTATGTTTCAAGATGATTGGTACCACGCAGTATGCGTCGGTGACCGGGAGAAAAAGAGCTTTGCATGTGGAAGATGACAGTGGTCAAAATTTTACCAGGATGTGATCACAATTGTAGCTTGTGTGGTACATTTGCGATCGATTTTTTTCTCAATTCTATAACTTGTTTTTGTTTATACCAACATTTGTAATTGTCTAATATTTGTGTTACATATTCATTAAATATCCAAGAACAAGTGCCAAAGTTAAAATTACTTCCAGTTACAATAACATTTGTCCGAAATGATCACAATTGTACCAACTTACCCGATAATGAGCTAGGGGGCAATGTGTCAGGATTAGTTGGGAATTTGAGTCTGTCGTGGGAGGCGTGCTGTCGTGGTGAACAACGTGTGCGGGTGGTGACGTGGGCAGCGCAACTATCCACTAAGCAGAAGACCCAGTCTCCAATGTAGGTCCCCCACAAATTTTCAACTTTCCCCATTGGTATTATTCAATTCCGTGCCGCAGTGGATATACCGGTTCACGTCAGATATCGAAGTTAAGCACTGTTGGGTTTGGCTAGCACTTAAATGCGTAGCCTTACCCTGTGAGGCCAATTGAGGAGCTACTTGAATGAGAAGTAGTGGTTACGGTTTGGAAAACCGACAACGGCTGGGAGTGCGGGTGGCTGACCCCGTCACCCTCCATACCGCATCCGGTGACGCCTTTGGTCGGAGGATGACACGGCGGCCGGTCGGTACCATTTGGGCCCGCGAGGCCTGTGTCGAAAAGGGAGAGAGAGAGAGAGAGAGAGAGAGAGAGAGAGAGAGTATTATTCAATGCCTCTGGCATTAAATATCCCTAATTTATTTGTGTCTCGACGCTATTTAGTTGTCTTATGTTTTTCTAAATCGCTTAAAACAACGGATGTGACTGTTCATTCTACCAGACTAGAAGCATCCCCTTTGTTTTGTTTTACCTCTTTTTCCTAACTGAACCGCTTCTGAGGACGGAGCGTTAAATCCGACTAAAAGAAAAGAAAAGGAAAGCTGAGTGACTTCCATCAGCAGAACGTCAGCAGCGAAAGAAAAGCGCCGGTTTCCGCCAGTTGCTCGTGTGTGTACACGCGGAGCTGTTATTCTCAGTTACTGCGGCAATGGCCCGGCGCCTCACTTTGAAGTGTAATCCAATCAGGCCGCCCTCGGGGCACGCGGGAGGAGTTGGTTCTTCGTTAGCTGACTCTGACACGTAATCTCCTGCTGGTCTCCCCACAACACACGCCACGAGGCGTCAGCCCGCCACGTCCGTCGTGCGCCGAGGCGCCCAGCTCACACGTTTACCAGCAGCTCGTAATTGGGACTCTACATCTACATCGCTACTGTTTAAATCGTACCCAAGTGCTTGGCAGACGATTCACCG
Organism: Locusta migratoria; assembly: GCA_026315105.1. Taxonomy (NCBI): domain Eukaryota; kingdom Metazoa; phylum Arthropoda; class Insecta; order Orthoptera; family Acrididae; genus Locusta; species Locusta migratoria. The sequence continues at coordinate 25,676,310 of CM048755.1, read as the reverse complement.
AACCCTTTCGTACTATTTTTTTATTTTATTTTATCCATTGCTTTCAGCGTTTCTTTCGTACTGTTTTACTTTAGGAACTCGTTTTCAAAAACAGTGTTAATAATCGAGCTCAAAAGGCACCTGAAGGTGTGCCCCAAGTGCTCGAAATGCATCGTGTCGTGCGACTGAAGGTTCTTTAGTTTCATTTCGTACTATTCCATTCTCAAATTCCACTCGCGAAAAAATAACACCTAAATCTCTCCGTTCGTTCTCTGATCTCTCTGACTACCATTTCTCCCTATGAAGGCGGGAGTCAATAATATATTTTCGCATTCGGAGGAGAAAGTCGTCCATCGTAATTCCGTAAGTAGATCTCGCCGCACTGATAAACACCATTGCTGCGATTCCCATTGCAACTCGTTTATCATTTCTGTGTCACTCTTTCCCCTGTATAATAATACAAAACAACCTGCCCTTGTTTATAGTTTTTCGATGTCCTCCGAAAATCCCACCGGATGAGGATCAAAATGTTCAAATGTTTGTAGAGCTTATGGGACTTGACTACAGGGTCATCAGTCCCTAAACTTACAAACTACTTATGAACTAACTAATACTAAGGTCGGCACAAATATCCATGCCCGAGGGGGGATTCGAACCCCCGACCGTAGTGGCCGTGCAGACCGTGACTGGAGCGCCTCAGTCCCCTCGGCCACCGGATGAGGATCCCATAGCGCGCGCTGCAGTACTCTAAATTATGATGTAATCCCTTTAGTGATTCTTTTACATCTTCTAATTGCTCTGCCACTAAAACACAACCATTGGTTTCCCTTCTCCACAACATTTTCATTGTGTTCTTTCCAACTTTAGTCAGTCGTAACTGGAGAATTTCTATCGAAATGAGAATACTGTGTGAAAAGCAATAAAACCCCGGAACCGTTTTCCATATGTAACTTGATAATACCTTAATAAAATGGCATGGAAAACACACAGGACTCTTATCCGTGACTGCTACCATGGAAGACGCAGTGATGAGACAACACACTCACATTCGGACGGCGGTTCAGTTCCACATTCCGCTATCCATGTTAGCTTTCCCGTGATTGTCCTAGGTCACTTAAGGCGGATAGGCCCCTACCGTAGTGGTTCCTTTGAAAGGGCACGGCCGAATACAATACTCATCCTTCTACACGAGTTACGGCTCTAATAAGGTCGTGGACAGGACGGTAACCCTTAATCTTGTTTCTTTGGAAAACGCCCGTAAATTGTATACAGCTACCTACCACTTCATGATGCGGAATAGACAGACCAGATGTTTCCTTTCTCGCGAATATTACAACAGAGTTTATTTTACTGTAAACTGGTATCGGCCGCTATAAATTCTATGTTTCGCTACTAACACATACTCTAAAAAGCATCTACATCTCAGATGAGCAAAACCCCCTCTTTCCATAGAAAACAAGAAATGAGAATACACAGCAATGACACGTGCATCGGAGATCATGGACACTGCCTATCGTGACACTGCATTCAAGATTAATAGGCGGTCTCCTTTGCAGTTTGTTACCGAGAGCCGCGGTGGAATAGCCGAGCGGTCTAAAGCGTCTCGCTGCGGAGCGCGCGGTTGCTCGCCGTGGAGGTTCGAGTCCTCCCTGGGGCATGGGTGTTTGTGTTTGTCCTTAGGTTAGTTTACATAGGTTTACGTAGTTTGTAAGCTACGGACTGGTGACCACGCAGTTTGGTCCGATAGATTTACAAACATTTGAACATTTTGTTAGCGAGATGCAGACTTTATTATGTTGGAATATCGCCTGCTGAAGACCGATAGATAATCTGTATTTAGTTTTACGCCTCCTCTTAAAGTAGCGCAATGGTTGCCACCTATGGTAACACATTTGGTTCGCCATCCATTGAGACATTTTTATATGCGTGTTCGCCGATATCTGTAGGAAACGCACACTGCGGCGACTACAGATACCAACAATACGAGTAATGCATTCGCATTTGCGAATGTGAATCAGAATTATCTGTGAAATATCAAAATTTGTGCCGGTCCGGGATTCGAACCTGGATGTCCGGTTTTTCGTGAGCGGTCACGTTAAGCATCACGCTATATGTGCACGCCTTCCGTGTGGACCTTAACTTCTAAATGTCACACACTTGTTATAACCCATGCGTGCAAGTATATTCCACTAAGTAATTTTCGCGCAGGAAGAGACGTATATTTCAAATATCACGTGCGTGTCTGAAGGACATATTCATTGGTTACATCGCTGAACACGGACACAGCACATCGTTTCTGTGCCAAGGCAACGCATGCGACATTTGTAATAAATCTGTTTCCCTGTTATGTAATGAAGAGCATTCATGAGTAGTAGACAGCGTGTGGCATACGAGAGTTTGGGTCGGTCTGGAAGGCGTGCACAGGTAGCGTAATGGTTAAGCCGACCGCTCACGAACAGCACCACATCCGGGTTCGAATTCTGTTCCGGCAAAAATTATTATACGTCACCAATAAACTGTACAGATTATGCTGAATCATATTGGTAATTGCGAATACACATTTTTATGATTAACAAGGAAGTTATGCCGTTGAAGCCGCATACATTAAGATTGTATTGAAATTAATATATGTTTAGATTAGAAAACTAATCGTCGACATTTTAGATATATGTGGGTTTGTTTTACTGCCAGCCCAAGAAAACTAACCTGTCCTCTTACCGATTGTGTGGCATTTACTACCCATGTTGTCCCTATATTCAAAAGGGAACAACTGAATAGTATTGTGACAAAGCAAAAGTTTGTTTTTATATATCAGCTGAAAAGAAACACAAAAAGCGACGCGTGTAAAAAAGCCGTTATTGGGGATTACGATAATGAAATATTAATTCCAAATAATTAATGAATTCATCAACATCCATAAAGGCTTTTTTTTAACGACCGGTTTCGGTATTACACTTATGACATATTATTTGTATAGAGCCGCAGGTGGAGAATTTCTAAAATTCACGTGGACACGCTTGTCAATTTATCGTGACAATGGGCTTCACTGACACCCCGTTCCTAGTAATGCGTGGAAAGGCATGTCGAGCCCCTTCACGAAAAAGGGAAAAGGTATGGTCTACTGATATCATATCTTTAACCATGACGAAACGAAAGTAAGCTCTGCTCTTCCCACTATTGCATCGATGTAGTTCCATGTTATATTGGAATTGGGCCTGCGGCTGGTCTAGTATTAATTACAAATTATTAATGTATTCACCAACAGCTGTAAAGTTCGTGTTGTTTTATTCAACGACCGGTTTCGGTATTACACTAAACCCATCTTCAGGCCCTATACAAATACAGTTACAGATCAGTGTTGTATCTATAACATTATATTATTTGTAGAGCCTGAAGATGGTATTCTTGTAATACCGAAACCGGTCGTTCAATAAAACAACATATACTTTACGGTTGTCGGTGAATACATTAATTTTGCTTTATAGGTAAGGTTCGCCTTGAGCAAACACATTTTTTTTTTTTTTTAATTTCTCCCATACATGTTTCGCTGACGTTGCAGCATCATCAGTGGGATGTTTAATTCATATTGTCTTAATACCACATGTAATTGTGTTTGTGGTTCTTCCAGTCACAAAACATCACTGAGAATTTTTTGTTTTGACAGTTTGTCATTTTGGTGAAGTTGCGCTGTTTTCGTGTTGAGACTGGAAGAACCACAAACACAATTACATGTGGTATTAAGACAATATGAATTAAACATCCCACTGATGATGCTGCAACGCCAGCGAAACATATATGGGAAAAGTTAAAAAAAAAAGTGTTTGCCCAAGGCGGACCTTACCTATAAAGCAAATTTATATCGTAAGCAAACACGGAGATTGAAGAGCTTTTCAAGCCTCAAGATGAATACATTAATTATTTGGAATTAAAACTAGACTATCCGCAGTCCCCATTCCAGTATAACATGGAACCACATCGATGAAATATTAGGACAGAAGTGCAGAGCATACTCGTAAATACCGTATCATACCTCCATTACTTTCGTTGCCGGCCGCGGTGGCCGAGGGGACTGAGGCGCTTCAGTCACGGTCTGCACGGCCACTACGGTCGGGGGTTCGAATCCCCCCTCGGGCATGGATATTTGTGCCATCCTTAGTGTTAGCTAGTTCATAAGTAGTTTGTAAGTTTAGGGACTGACGACCCCGTAGTTAAGTCCCATAAGCTATACAAACATTTGAACATTTGAACTACTTTCGTTTCGTCATGGATAAAGGTATGCTGTCAGTAGACCATATTTTTCCCTTTATCGTGAAGGGGTTCGACAGCCTTTTGACACAGTACTAGGAATGGGCTGTCAGTGAAGCGTGTCCAAGTGAATTTCAGAAACTCTCCACCTGCGGCGGTAGGGTGCAACTAATCACTTATACAGTTCCGAATCACGAGGCGATACTTTTAACTTCATTATAATAGAACGGCACAAAATTAAGCCCACGCTTAAATGGATCTGGGCGCTGCTTGCCTTGGGGATCACGTTGAGAGATGTGTATCCAGAACCCGACGCCGGTCGGTTTCGAACGGGTAACTCGAATTTGCGACAATCACCGTTACGTCACGTCACTTTGGAGCTATTATTTAATTTGGACGGCGGCCTGATTTGCACATAAATGCCACGCGGCGAGCTGGCCGCACGCTCGACCGCCGCCGATAGAAAGTGAATCTCCCGCGGGCTTTGGGGCGTGTTTATGTAATAACGCCCCGCTGCGCCCCGCCGGGTAATCATAACTGACAGCAGAGGTCACTACTGCGAGGGTTCGTCTTAAGCAACCCCTGTTTTGCTGAAAGCATTTGCACTGCTAAACGGATGGTGCTCTAAACCATTGTGAGAGGGAGCGCTCGCCGTTCGCTGCGCGGGGGTGATCAGTCTGGTAACTCTGTTAGCGGATGGCCAGGCTGTGGCAGCAGGTAGGGAAGCTAGTGTCGGAACCATGCTTACAACAACACGCGATTACTAATGAAAACATGCAAAACTTTGCTTACGGAAGTAACATTTTAATAGAGAGAAATAAAGTAACGAGACATCAATACCATAGCAGGAAAAATATGTGTACTTCAATGACGTTAGTATATCATTATAGTTTCAATTATCAGTGCAAATGTTCAAATGTTTGAATAGCTTATGGGAATCTAAACTTACAAACTACTTATGAACTAGCTATCACTAAGGACGGCACAAATATCCATGCCCGAGGGGGGATTCGAACCCCCGACCCGAGTGGCCGTGCAGACCGTGACTGCCGTGCCGCAGTCCCCCCGGCCACCGCGGCCGGCTATTGTCAGTACAAAAAACCAAGCTTAAAGTAATTGCAATAACGCAAAACACAAATTCCTCACACCTGATAGCGTTTATATCACTTCTCAAAATACAGGTGCGTTATTTCGAAGAAATAGTTCCAACAAAGTAAGGAGTTATATATTACCGTTATATCATCATACTTTACTATTAGATTTACGATCAATTTACTGCACCAAAGGTTATGTTGCAGTATCCTTGGAGAAAGATACGTTATGACTATATCCACATCATTATTTGAAAATGTAATTAGTTTGGCTTTTAATATTGGACTGTTTGATTGCAGCATCATTTTCAATGGAAAAAAATTTGCTCTAGTGAGGTTTGCACAGTTTTCTCTTCCACTTTGTTTTAACCACTCCATTAAAATCCCTCGTCTACAATTTGTGGACTAATATTTTCACTACCGTGTATGTAGAATGTGTGTTTTGCGCTATTATAATTACTTTAAGCAGACGATTTTTGGCACTGTTGACAAAAAATGTAATGATATGCTGACGTAACTGAATAATGTATAATTTTCGTCCTATGATATTGTTATCTTGGTACTTTGGTTCTATATATTAAAATGTCACTTGTGGTACAATGCAACGTTCTGAATTAAAATTAAACAGATCAAATTTTTTTGTATGATCGAGTGTTACTTCAACCGTGGTTTCGTGTGGTTCCAAGATCAAAGGTGTCACTTATCAGAAAAATTTTTCTTTAAGTTGACATCCAATCTCTCTTCTTTATTTCTTCGTTAGATTTAACTGATTTATCATATAAATGATGTTTAATGGATTCTTTTGAATCCACATATGAGTGATTTCACACTTTTCATTATTTACGATCAATTGACAATTTTCGCACGATGTAGCTATCTTATCCAGATAGTTCTGCAGTTGCTTGTGATTTTCTGTTGACTTCAGTAACCGATAAATGGCTGCAGCATCCGCGAACAGTGGAAGAGCGCTGCTCAGATTGGCTCCTAATTCGTTAATAGAGACAAGGAACAGTAGGAGCTTATAACACTTCTCTGGGGAACGCCAGGAAATAACTTCTGTTTTACTCGATGACTTGCCGTCACTAACTACAAACTTCTTTCACGACTGATACTGCACAACGGAGACGATATTCAAATAAGCACATAGTTTAATTAGAAGTCGCTCTTGAGTTATAGTGTCAAAAGCCATCCACAAATCTAAAACCACGGAATCGATTTGAGAGCCCTTGTTCATAGCACTCTTCACATCATGCCAGTAAAGAGCCAGTTGTGTTACACTGGAGCAGTGTTTACCAACCTTTTCGAATATGCGACCCCCTCCCAGTAAAAACATTCTGGCGACCCCCTTCCAAATAAAAACATCGTCACGAACTATAACAAAACTATGTTATCTCAAAGGAAACAAATTTACTCTTCTTTCTTTTGGTACAGCTTTCTTTTGAGTTGTATTTTTCGGAATGGAGCATTTCTACACGATTTCCGGCAGAAAAATATATTTTGCTTAACCAGTGTTTCGCATTTCAGGCAAGACTCAGAACCGAATTATGCTCAACAAGAAAGGTCCCACTGTACACACAATTTGTAAATATGTAGATTTTTTTCGAATTTTTCAGATTTACTGTTTGTATCATGTTTATTTACCTATCAATTGGTTCCTGGGAATAGTTTTCAGACTTTCCGCTTATTCGTCATCAACGGACTGTATTATAAAACAATTTATGATCTATGCAATTCATAATTAATTTGACACAAGGAACTCCGTAATTTTAACAATAGATAACTTTAACTTAGGCATACGTTTTTATATTACTGAACCCCTACTTATTTTATGGTGCAAGACTTCCTGCTGTGACGGCGACCCCCCAAATAAGACTTTGCGACCCCCGGGGTGTCGCGATCCACAGGATTTAACGTACCGTCGACAGCTTGGTCATTAGAGACGGAACTAACGCTTTGAGTTTTGGATAAGAATGGGGAAGGAAATCGGCCGTGCCCTTAGAAAGGAAACATCTCGCTATTTGCCTGGATTGATTTAGGGAAATAACGGAAAACCTAAATCTGGATAGCCGGAGGTGGATTTGAACCACCGTCCTAGAGCGATACTTTCTGAATTCGTGTTGACCATTGAACAAAACATCGTTTACTTCGATGTAATTCATAATGTTCGAATGTAGTATATCTTCCTTAATTCTGCGACAAATGTACGTCAGTAATATGGGCTTGTAATCTTGTGGAGCCACGCCGGAATAGCCGAGAGCATCAAGGCTCCATACAGCGGCGCGCGCGGCCGTTCCCCGTCGGAGGTTCCGAGCCCTCCCTCGGGCTTGGGTGTATTTGTCGTCGTTAGTTGTAGTTAGGTTAAGTAGTTTGTAAGTGTAGAGACTGATAACCTAAGTCGTCGAGTCCCACAGGATTACCAACATTTGAATTTGAACATTTTGAATCTTGCGTATTAATGCCGTCGTCTTTCTCGAATATTGGAGTAACCTGTGCGACTGGCGCCTTTGTGTACGGATGTCCCGCTCTCGAGAAGGAAAGCGAGCCGCAGCACGCGGGTAGGTGGGAGGTGTGCTGCGTGGGCGTATTTTGGGCGGCGCCGGCAGCCGGCAGCCGGAGTGACAGCAGAAAGGCGCGGCAAGTGAGCATCTGCGCGGCAGGTACTCCGCGGAAAACTCGCCTAACGAGGCGCCGTGGGCGGGGCGCGCGATCGAAGCGCACACTTTGATTAGCGCTCTGCCTCCTGCGGCCAAGTGTTTGTGGCGCCTGCTGTTATTACGCCGTAATGGACGGAACGGCAGCTGATCGCGGGAACAATTAGGTGCCCTCGGCCCATTATTGAGCGCGGTTTCACAAAGGGATTAATTGAGTCGAGCTAATGTTAGGAAAATACGAGAAGGGCGAGGAGAAGGGGAGTGAAACTGGAGCCCGTGGAAACCCGAGCCTCTTCCAGTCGGCTGCAGGTACGACGTGATTCGTGGCGGGCAGCTGCTGCGGCCGCCTCCCCGCCGCCGCCGCTGCCACCGCTGCGCTAATCCCGACACCGAGACCACGCTCCAAAACCTGCGCACACTACCCGCCTTTTTCCTACACTTTCAGACTCTCGATTCACCGCGAAATGTCTTACCAGTTCTCGTGTCTTTCACCTTTTATTGTATTCCACTCGCTGTAAGTAATGAGAATATTCACAAATTTTCCGAACACAGACAAAGGACAGGTTCAATGGGAGGTGACATTGAGTAATAATTTGTCTTGTCATTCGCCCGAAACGACTAGGGTGTGATTCGTAGCTCAGTGACAGTTTGCGCAAATAGTTTTATGTGCTTACAAAATTTACTATGATTGGTTGGAAGGTTAATACGTAGCCTTCGTTCATTGCGCTCTAGTAGTAGCATCGAGAAGTGTTTGAACACAACTCACACCAGAGCGATTTCTCTGTAAGTGTTCGGATCTTCTTTCCGGCCTTTGCCTTTGTATAGAACGGTTACAAGTGGTTCGTACTTTTAATCACGATTTTGCATTTTGACAGTTTACAGCCACGAGTTTGGATGTTACATTCTTTGTAAACATCATACGTTTACATTCTTTGTAAACATACGACTACGTGGCTGTAAATTGTCAAAATACAAAATCAAAATTAAAAGTACCAACCAAATTTGGCAGTCTATATACAGACGCCTAGATGTCCTACGTATGTCAGGCCATCTAGACATAACCGTCACATAAAAATGGCAATGTAAGCCGAAACGAGACCTTCGTGGTCAAATAAATATTATGAAATTGTAGCGTTTTGGTTAATTATTATTATTATTATGTCACTTGTGGGTCACAACTGTCTTCCTCCATTGTCGAGGGATTGAATTGTTCTTCAGACATTCATTGAAGAGATAAGCTAAAGGTTCTGCGAGGTCTTGGATTGTGGATTTAACGTGTTCCATATATATCCCATCTGGTCTAGCGGCCTTATTATTCTTTCCACTCCTTATAAGTTGGGTGACAAACTTCTTATGTGTGTAGATGACATAGTTATACTCTCGAGGAACTTCTGCAAACAGCCATGCACGCGATCAGAAATTGGGCTCTAGAAAACTCAATTGAAATAAACAGCAAAAAAAAAGAAAGCAATGAAGTTCAGAAGAGGAGGGAGGATATCTAAGACAGATCATCTGACGTGTGGCGGAATAACGGTAGAATTGGTGTCAATTTCAAATACTTGGGAGTGACACTACAAACCACTGGAACTACGTTTTCCCTGCGTATACAAGAACGAGCGGCAGCCGCAACAAAAGCCACTTATGATATCCAAAAATTACAAAACCTATCCCTGCCAACAGCGATAAAGCTCTTCAAGATGAAGGTTATGCCTGCGACTACATATGGCATTCAGGTAATATGACCCTACTTTGACGGAGAATGTAAAAGCCAGATTCCTGAAAGGAGCCTTATCACTTTCGAAGTTTACGAAAAACAGCTACACATACGTATTAGCACAGGAACGGTACTTCCTACAAGATATCAAGTAATGCTTCAATCTTACAGAGACGCAAGCTTACAAATGCGTCATCGAGGGGAGAGAAAACAAAGCAAGGGAGTTACCGAAGGAACTTATGGAAATAGAAGCGATGAAATCAGATTTATGGAAAGGTCCGAATTGCCAACTCCGGCACCTCTACACGCGTTTTGCTGTCCATGGTTTCCACGGGAAGATATGCCAGAACGGAACATATCATGACCCCCCCAAGAAGGACTGCATCAGCAAATTGTATAACGAGAGATGCTCCAAATACCATCTAGAATAGTGAAATTTTAGTTTACATTCCGATTTTTCATGGTATATAGTATGAAAATAATAAATGATCCATTACATGTGGTTAATCTATTGAGTCATGGTAAATCTTTTGTTGCAATTATGTTGTACAGTAATAGAAAACTACCAAAAGTGGGAAAAAAGTACAATTTCTCCTGTGTGGTATATTACACATATTATGTAGCTTACAGTTTAGAAGATACTCGCGAAGGCTGAAATTATTACTGAAATTTACTATGGAATAACATGCTGCTTCGATGGATGGAATATACTGGAATGGATGGAATATAATGACATCGTTGATCATCTAACAATCCAAAATTTGTCTGCATTGTTTCTCACGACAACTTTTTGTTATACTTTTCATATAAACATGCAGCTCGAATAACTGTTTAAATGTCAATAATGCAGTGTTTAGTATATTAAGAAGTAAATGATGTAGCATGCGGTTCGTGCAAAGATAGAAAAGATACCCATCGATAATAAAGCTCTCACAGAAATGCATTCACTCAGCAATGGAGACCAATCTTAATGGTCAATCAATTCTACCAAAAGATGAACACGTCTTTGAATTCGTGATTAGACGTTTCTATGAGGTATATAACAAATTTGGATAATAAAAGAGTGTAACAAAACCTGAATATTTGGTAGTGCATAGTGACAATACATTTAAAATAGACATCAATGACAGAACAATTAGTTAGGTGACAGGCAGAATAGTTCAAATGTCTAGGGGCATATATTGACAGATGACGTGAGTAATACACAATACAAATAAAGAAAAAAAGCAGTAAAGTAAAAAGGCGAATGACTTATTTTTGGTGAGAAACCAGCATTTCTAAAGACACTAAGTAAAGAGTGGATTGATTTTTGAATCTGTCCGTTTCTATGAATTAGATCTGTGTATTTTTAAATGTTAACCTCAAACGAAGACAAATAGGTGAGGAAATTAATTATGTACAAAGAAGTACCAGACTACCAAGACCCGGGAAGAAAATTAATGATGATGTAAGAGCTAGAATGGGGGTAAAAGAAATAATGATAGATAGCATTGGAAGAAAATCGTGGAAGTGACATGGACATATGTTAAGAATGCCAGCTCATCGGAGGCCAGAGACAACATTTGAATGAAAAGCATCTGGCAGACGTTAACGCGACAGAGCACCTAGTTCGTGGAGCGATCACATAAACGAAATAAAGGAAGATGGTGGTAATCCCAAGGAGCAATCACTGAACAGAGAAGCTTGATAGGACACAGCTTGACGAACACAGCAAAATGATATTATTAATCGATGTTTCTACCAGTTAATCCCGCTCTAATAATAATAATTAGTTACGTTTTTAGTAGCAGAGTGTGTAAGCACTCTTGGAATTAGTTTTGTTTTGTTTTGTTACAGAGCTTAAATATAATAACAGAGGCAACTGAAGGGCGTAGTAATAGGAAATCGGAGTTAATGAACGCGACGACGTAATGTTTTTTAGTTAAGAAGCGGAGGCCGCGCGCTGTTGTATATGTGTAGGTGGACGGCGAGCGGGATTTGTTTGGCTGATCGGCTTGTGGGGTCAGGAAGTGCGGGGCTCCATTAGCCGGCCGTAAATGCTGCGCTAATCCCAGCCGTGCGCTGTAATGCGCCGCATTCCTTCTTAAGCCTAGCCGATCACCCCCACCCCTCCCTATATTATTGTTCTCCCGCACTTTGTATTACAGCTTGTTCCACTCGAAAGTCAGTAGCACCCCACTTCATCATTTTTAATTTCTTAAAATATGAATATTTCGCGTAAATAATAATATAAATATAGCGGAATACCACTAGGTGAATGACAACATAGCCTTCTTAGATTGGTATAGCAATTGATCGTGTGCTAAGTGATTTGGTTCGTTGCTTAGCTTGAAAAAATTCTTACGGAAACACACAAAATGTTGATACAAGCTTTTGGAGTCAGCGATTTGGTCATACGTAGAATAATGACTGGTATAACCGTTTCAGAAGCGGGCAAATATCGATTGATAACTATGACCGGTTAGGTCGACAGTCAACTGAAAATTGTTCAAATGTTTGTAACCCTAAAGGGCCAAACGTCTGTGGTCCCCATACCTTAAGAACATCAGCTACAGCCCTTTGCTATTCAGCCGCAGAATATTCTTGCCTTGTGGTGCATATGTAGTCACGCCAAAGGATGTCTGAGATCCACATCACTTGATAAAGTTTACTGTTTAGCAGGTATTCCGCCTCCAGATATCCGTCGTGAATGCGTATCCAGCGTGTAGAAAACTAAAACACCAAACATTGGGACGTGCGGGAGTAGCCGAGCGGTCTGGAGCGCCACGTTGCGGATCGCGCGACCTCCAGCGTCGGAGGTTCGAATCCTCCCTCAGGCATGGAAGTTTGTGTTGTCTTTAGTATAAGTAAGTTTAGGGACTGATGACCCCGCAGTTACATCCAATAAGCTTAAACATTTGAACTAAACCTTGCGACCCATACTCTACAGATACCAACATGCACACCAGCGGCTCATGTCAAGGAAAAAGCTTTCTTCATTCAACAGAAAGCCTCAATGAACCACTATCAAACTTCAGAGTGAACTCATGGCGCTCTTGATCTAGCCCCCTCGCAGGATGGATGGTGCCCTCAGAAAGCCCCCCCCCCCCCCCCCCCCATGTCACGAGGAAAGTTGGTCAACGTGGAAGACGCTTAACAGACTGAATGCACTCAGAAGCTGGATGAACGAAGACCAACATGAGAAGATGGGGATTTCCTTGCGAATTGACCGCATGTGAATGGGGCGAAGAAAAGACACTGAGCCATCTTCTGAAATTCAAACGGTGTCCAACTAGATGCCCTCCCCAAATGTGATTAACGCTATCAAGGGGGCAAGTGAAGTGGTTGCATATTGGTCGCGGCACATTTAATTACACTTGTGTTAGCTATAATTATCCCCAGAAATGATAATGCTTTTTATTTTATTTTGCACTTTTACTGCCTTGTTTACTTGTTGCATAGAACTCCGAAAATATGTATATTTCTGACACGATTAAATAAATAAATCTGTCCCTAGACTTAATAACTACTTAAACTAACTTATGCTAAGGACAACACACAATCTCATACCCGACGGAGGACTCGAACCTCCGATCCGATTCTTGCATTCGCCCAAATTTAAAGAGCTATAATGCTTAGACACAATGGACATATCGTCTCCGTCCAAACCTCAACCAACGACTCGATCAACAGTAAAAAATACTGTCAGCAAACAATCTCATAATACGTATCTCACTGAAAACATCAGCGACACTTTTATGTATTCTTCGAGGGTAAGATATTAGTTTACATTAGCCCAAAATTCGTCTAAGGTGGGAAGATTAGTTTTTTTAATTCCCGGTGACGACACGATGTTAACCACCGAACTCACGACACGGGTTACTTGTGCGGCACCTCGCTCGGTTAAAATCTTGGAGCTAATCATAGATTTGTGAAGATTTTTCGTATTGTGGTGCACTACCAGACTCCTTCAGGAAAGCTATGTTGAAGAAATCTGCCTGTTCACCTCTATCTCCTGGTTTTCTTATATCGTGTATGAATAACGGGGGTTATGTTTCTGAAAAACCTTTACCAAAAGTACCAAAAGTATGCGAAGGCGGTATTCATGTTGAACTTTCCGTTCCACGCTGTGCAGCAGATGTTGAATGTAAAGGGAACCGAAACAAAAGGCAGGAGAGAAATGCCATAGCAATATTCACGCCGCATTTCACTCATATGTGTGGTTTTGTTGCCGCTGCATCTGCCACGCCACAATGGTTATACTTTTGAAAGTTTTCTTACGTAGAAAACAGAAGTAGGAGGGCGAAATGGCGTGCTTTAGAGCAGATGCTCCCCACGTCGGGCTGGGTTAGAGTGACGAACCGTTCATCCGTCCGGGTAATTGAGACGAGATGAATGACGATAGGGGATTGATCTGACATGCACCCGGGAACACGAAACCTAACCATTGTTCCCGCTAAATTGCCTCTGATGACGGCCATTCATCTCTAGAATAACGTGGGCACATCGCATGAAGACGCTCTCCTCTCTACGTGTTTTCCCCCCTCCCCGCAATCCTAGCGTGAAGAGGTTCATAAGAACAAACCGATTGCATTGCTTTGTCCTCATCAAATACTGTAGAGTACTATGGATTAACTATCGTTAAATTCTGCCTTTTAGGTGCATATGTGCTGTACTGAGTAGCTACCATTTGAAATCTCTTATATTAACCATTACCTCCTTCCATAAACTAAGACTATTACGTTTCGATGTAAAATGTACACGTATTTTCATTTGCTACAAGTAGCTTTAAATCGTTATTTCCATTGCTTCCTTGAGACAGAAAAAAGGTCAGCCTTGACTTTTGAATTAACATAAAAACGAATTAACATTATCGCTGATATCATACTCAAAGGAATTAGAACTCAATGGCAAAAAATTTAATGAAATATGAGCACAAACAACGAAGAAAATTATCAACATTCGACATAGTCGAGTATGGGGAGCGATTTGTAAATGTTATATAGACTTCTATGAGAAGTCTATATAACGAGGAAAATATTACAAAACGCTTTCAAATGTTCAAATTTTGGGAAATCTAAGGGACCGAACTGCTGAGGTCATAGGTCCCTAGACTTAAAAACTACTTAAACTAACTAATGATAAGGACAACATTCACACCCATGCCCGAGGGAAGGCGCGAATCTCTGATGGGAGTGGCCGCGGGATCCGTGACATGACGCTTAAGACCGCGTGGATATTCCCGCGCAGTGCGAAAAGCTTTCTTCTCATTAATATTTCACTCAGATAAGTCGAGTTACACAAGATGCAGTAAATACTTAGAAGAAAATACCTAATCACAGAGATTTTAAACATGTCCCCATTTAAAAATGCCAAACAATTTACAAACGTTTATGGGGATCATATAGCTGGAAATTGCGTAAATAAAAATTTGTTAGAAATATTCCGTATTCGAAGATCCTAGTGTAAGTAAAACCATTTTTGCTTTAAAAGAAAATCTTGTTCATACTTCTCAAGATGCAGGCTAAAAACTACATTTCATTTCTCATAAAGATACTTAGATTAAATGAAATATGAGTTCAGTAAATATTAAAATGGATCTTTCGAAGATTATTTACACTATTCTGTTGTTACATCATTACTACAAAACCACAACTTTAGATGGCTATCTCCAACTTCAGATTTTACACCTAATATGGTTTTTACCATTGGAAATATTGTATCAAGCAGCATATGTTGTTTAGATTCAACGTTGGGCTGCAAATCCCCCAACTCGTATAATTCACTGGCTGAGCTGCTGTTCAGAACAACGTAAGTCAACATGTAGTATTTGCCTGGCATGTAAATATATTTAAATATAGTAATTATAAAGATCATGAAAACCTATAAGTTATCGGAAATTACAACGGTTTTATCTCAGAAGTAATCTTGTTCCAGTACCAGGTTTCTTTCTGAAACAAATAGTTAATTTATAAATCAGTGACGAGCTCTTGAAATTTGCTTTCGATTTCAGTACCCAACCCTCGGGTAGCTCTGAAGAGACTTAAAAAATGAGTTCCGCAATAGCATTTCAGATTCCCCATCTGGAAGAACGATCCGTGTCTAAAGACCACGCTTTTGACAGGACCGTAATCTTCATTCTTCTGGTTTGCAATGTGTATCCTAGAGATACAATTTTACAAAGAGAAAGAAACACTGAATTTTCAAAAGGAATCTTAACCGCGAGATGGAATACTATTGTAGAAAATATTTAATTCACAGATATATATAAAGTGATTATTTTTGCTTATTTTATTTGGATTTACTAGACAAGGAAAACTGCTAAATTTGAACCGTAGTAAGTCATCGGTGAGAGTAAGGAGAATTTCTATGGATGAAGATTGGGCGAATGTGGAACTCTCTTGTTAGCAAGCTCGATGTAACATTTTACAGCTACAGCGTTGATACCTAATGCAGGTAGAACGTGAATGAACGTACTGCTTAGGGCAGTTTTTTTAATTTTATTTTATAAATTGACGAAGTATATTACGAGATGGTAACAGTGATTGTTTCAAGTTTATAAGTTCTGAAGTTACTGATTTTGTAAATGTAAATGTTTGTAACTCTATTGAGACTTAACTGCGGAGTTATTAGTCCCTAGCATACAAACTACTTAAACTAAGTTAAACTAACCTAAGGACAACACACATATCCATGCCCGAGGGAGGATTCGAACTTCCGACGCGGGAGGCCTCGCGATCCGCGACGTGGCGCTCCAGACCGCTCTGCTACTCCCGCGCGGCTACTGATTTAGTATAATGCCAAACTTTCATGAACCTTACAATTGTCAGTCCAAACCTGATTGTGTAAAAATAATTTTATTCCGCAACTCGAAGCGTCAATATGACTTTTTACGAATATTTACGGACTCTCCTCTTGATAATACATTGAGAAGTGACTTGCCTTGTAGATGATGTTTAAAACGATTTTCTGTCTGGCGAACCCACGTATGGAGGAGGTGGAGAGATAGCGCCTGTTACACACAAATCTTTAACGACTTGGTAGTTTGAAGTGCAGCCGGGTGGCTGCAGATTAGATTTGATCGGCTAACGGGATCGTTTGGTGACGAATTGTGTCAGCGCCTGCTGTCGGGGTGTCGCTATAAGCGCGGATTTGTCACTCGCATGCGTCTCTCCCCTTCGTAAACGCCACCCAGCAACGGACGGGCCGCTGTGTATACGTCGCGGCCACCATTCTGTATGTTCGATGTCGTGAGACATCGGTAGCCAAGACAAAAGCAGCAAGTTTCTATTCTCGCTTGCTGGCTACATAAAGGCGAGCAATCACTGATCCGTTGGTCCTGTACACGAACATTCACAATTATGTGAAATATGTCATCTGGGAAGCAAACACAAGACTATTTAAAAATGAAGGAACAGATTTAAAACATTTACATCTTCCAGACTACAAAATCATAGATCCATAATTCCAAAGTTCCTGAACACGCACCAATGTAAAGTTAAACAATGCGTCTATATGTTCCAATCACTGACGCATTGGTGCTGTTCCTCGTCATGAACGGCCACAGTGGCGATGTTGGTTGTCATGTTGATAGCAAGATTACAGTGTAACTCACCATCGACAGCGTGGTCATTAGATGCGAGCTAAGGCTCGGATTGTAGGTCGTGTCCTTTCAAATGAACAAACCATGCGCTTGCCTGCAGTGATTTAGGGAAATCACGGAAAATCTAAATATGGATAGCCGGAGGTGGATTTGAACCACAGTCCTCCCGAATTCGAGTCGAGTGTTTTACCACTGCGCCAAGTCGCTCGATGTCAAGTTGATGTCTATAGTGGGAACAATGGCAACACAAGAGGAAAAAGCACGTTGTGAGTTGCAATTAGAAATGTTGTGGACCGTATTGGAGTTCAACGTGCTTTTCGTTGTCAATTTAATAAACAGCCGCTTCGGCATATGCAGATTTATCGCTGGCATCGTAAGTTCGTAGCAGATGGTTGCTTCTGCAAGGCCGGCCGCGGTGGCCGCGGGGACTAAGGCGCTCCAGTCACGGTCTGCACGGCCACTACGGTAATAATCGCTATTTTTCTTTACTTAAATACACAGAATCATGCTCACTCTAATATTTATACTTTTATTTCACATTAGAAAATATCACTCTGTCCATATGTGCCTAAAATTCTTAACAAGAAAACACACTCTGACAAGCCAAGAACGCTTCAAAAACGGTTGCGTTTACATGGGCATGAAAATCGATTGTGTAACTGGAAAACCGCTTTACGGAAGTGGATTTCCAGAATCGATTTTGGAGTGTTTACATGACAAACCAAAAGCGGAATTGGGAAATCGGTTTACGAAATCCGGTTTTGGGAGCCCATGTAAACGGGGTGCTTGAAAACCACAGCGGACATGTATCGATCCGTTCCGAGATGACTGTAAACAGTTGTGAATGTCATTGGCTTTCCTACTCCGTGTTGCTGTGTTTGTGGTGTTTACGTATTTCAATCCACCTCCATTCTCCCGCCAACGTTTCCTTTGCGAGGCTTTATTTCCAGGAAAGCTTTTGCGTTTACTTATGACCGTGTCAGCTTTCGCTGTTAATTATGATACGCCTCGTTCGGCGGTAATGCAGCACCCAATGCTCGTCGGCTCAGGAGCTAAAAGTTCTTTCAGAAGATACGATGCTAAGTGAATTATTAAGAGGGTGTCTCGATCAATAAAGGAGCAGCGCGTTAAACATCGCCGGCTGATGAAAATGTAAGCCTAAAATCCGCGAGTTTCTTTAAAGACGGGCCGTGCAAGTGACTCGGGTGGAGCGCCGCTCACGCCTATAATCCAGCCACGTCCCCCGTGGATTCCCATTTCCGGGGAACCTTTTGATCTGCACCTCGAGTAATAAAGGCAGTGGCACTGCAAGTGTGGAGTGGAATTGCTTCCTCTTCCTTACCCTTACCCACTTTGCGCCTGCTGCGGGATACACTCCGGCGAGCATATTGAGGTATTCTCGACAGTCGCTCCCGCTAAAAGCTGGCCGCCGCCCGTGAAATGCGGAAATCCGTTTCATTCCCGCCGCATTTCGTCAAACTTCATAGCCTTGTCTGTTTGATAGAATTAGTCGCAAAACTGGAGTGCTACTGGCGACTTCGTGAGCGCAAGAAATTAGGAAATTAGCTGGCGGTTTTGTAGACGACTGTCAGTCACTTAAAACGCAACTCTTTTAATGCCCTGCTCCCTTATATTCGACGCAAAAACCTCGTTTCTCATTACTACGCAAATGTGTTATTGTAGGTCGAGATAGCGCGCTATTACTATGACATTCCTGGGGCACAGTTGAACACATTAAAAAATTCTGCCTTGTAACACCGAACATAAAAACCTAGCAGCCTGGCGTAAGAATTTTTAGTATCCCGTATCCTCTCAAGTGTCAATGTGAAGAGCAATTATTCCGCTTTTACAGTAAGTTAAGGAAAATATTTAAAGTGCATAATAATTTTATAAGAAAAGTTACCTACAGGAAACATTGAAACTTCCAGTGTCGATAAAAGCTGTAACTTAATTTCCATAACACTATTCTTCAGAACCTTTTACTTCTCGCAGTACTCCCAGTCTTTTACTTAAAACATAATTAAGTGATAACATTATTACAGCTTAATGTCATTACAACATCGGGACGACTTCTCGTGTAAATTGTTATAATTCTCTATATAAGAGACAACAACTGTTTCAATCGTAAGATCGCTATCTGTATCAAAAAGATAAATTTGAGAATCTCTTTGAAAAATCGTTTCACAGTTTTACCAGACAAAATATTTTTTATGTATCTATAACCTGTCTTGTATCTACGTCTACATATTTACACCGCAAATCACAACATAGCGCTTTCAAAATATTTATCTGTCGTTCCATTTTCTTAAAGTGCGAAGGAGAAAGGAATACCTAAATCTTTTCGTGTGCGATTTGATTTCTGTTATTTTGTTTTGCTAATCATGTCTCCGTATGTAAGTGGTTCCTAAAAAAAAATATGTTCTCATTGATAGGAGACAGTTGGTGAAAGAAATTTCGCAAGTAGATGTCATCGCAACAAATAATATCTTTCTTTTAATGATTTCAACCCCAACTCGTGTATCATTTCCATGACACTCTCATCCCCTACATTGTGATCCTCTGAACTTTTCTTGTCCTCCGTCAATCCCACGTGATGACTATCTCACACTGCGTAATAATACTCCAAAATAGGACGGACAAGTGTAGTGTAGGCACTTCCTTTAGTAGAACTGTTGCATTTATTAACTGTTTTACTAATGAACGAAGCCTTTGGTACGTCTTCTCCACGATTTTTTCACACACTTCTTACATACCAGTAAATACCTTAGGATGTAATTCGTTTATTCCAGATATTGCAGCTATTTGGATGAAACATTTTCAAACTTGGCAAGAGTTGTCATGTGATTGGATTATATTTTAATTGACAACAGATGTGGAAAGAGGATCAGGATTCCGTGCCTATGGTACCCGCAGTAGAAGCAAAATAAGTATCTTTAAGATGTTATTAAGTGTGCTCGGCTGAGTTTTGTAAAATAAATAAATATTAGTTTGATGAGATAGTTGCCTATAGCAAGATGTTTACGTTGATTATAAACTCGTCTGATACCCTACACCTGCAAAGGTTGGAAAGTTGTTAGAAACTGAAGTACAAGTTTATTAAGATTGATTTGAAGTAGTTTTAAATACTCTATACTCTTAACAAATTGCGGAAAAACTTTGGCTTGGATGTTCTACATACGTATGAGCTGGCACATAGGCTAATCCTATTGAAGAGATTATTCAAGATACAATCATTAACATTCAGTCATTTAATAGCTTTTGTCTTAATATACTCAAATTAAGACACCATTTTTATGAATAAACCCGTAGTTAGTAATTTTATTTAGTATGGTTTTGCCTTTTCTCCCATAACAGTCTTTTTATTATAGATCTTTCAGGCCTTCCTGTCACTACCTGATATTTAAGAATACTTTTCTGATGGAAATTTTCCTGGAGCGTCTACTTTTCCATTTACATCAATTTCAAATCGGCCTTCTTGTGATATTTTCCCTATATTTATAACGTAAAATCATTGATAAAGTAATTATTTGGATTATTACAATTTTAGTGGAGATCTGTAATCACTTTCATGACAGTTTCCAGGAACTGTCACCTTCAATCAGAACTAAGGGAAACACCATGTCTTGCAGTATTTCCAGATAGCTTTAGGCATTTAGGTCCTGGGTAATGAAAAAGGATCTAAATTCACGGGCACCGGATACTCCACACCACACGATAGCCTTTACAGCACCAACGAGTTCCATCCAGTACGGATTCTTGTTTCGCCAGTGGCTGTGGTTGTGACGGTTGACTTCACCGCTAACAAACAAATTGCCTCATCACCGAACAAGATACATCGTGCAAAAGAGGGATCTTGTTTCAATTTTTGAACCATAACTTCTATGTTGTATCTGTTTACTGGAATGAATTTGTCAGAAAATGCTGATATTTCATATATCATACGACCCCATTTCTATTTAAACAGATTGGCAGAATGAAAATGGAAGATTTCAAGACGACTCCCGAATAAGGTGCATTCATAAGGTAGAACATATTACACATATTTCACTGGAATATTAAGGTTTGCCTGTTCCTGCAGAATTTTTTGAATAAAAGGATTAATTCGACTTTTCAAAAATGTTAAAATGTTTGTAAATGTAAGGGACTTAACTACGTTGGTCATCAGTCCCTAGGCTTACAAACTACTTAAACTTACTTAAAGTAACTTATGCTAAGGACAACACAAACACCGTGCCAGAGGCAGGACTCGAACCACCGACGGCGAGAAACCGCTCGCTCCGCAGCAAGACGCATTAGAACGCTCGGCCACTCCACTGCGGCACTTCGACTTTTGACTTACCCTGTATACTGAACCAGTAGAATATAAATCTTCAATTTTTTCATTTAAAAATTAGGACATTTAGCGTCCTGATTTACTCTCTTTGGGACACTGGGACAAAGAATGAAAATCGGGACATTCCAGATTAATCGGGACGTATTGGAAACCTACTCGTAGGTAAATATTTGTGTCTGCGCGGAAGTGCATCGAAGGCTTTCACTTACTGGACGCCATTATCATCTCTATCATGGTTGATATACGTGGCGAGAGCCACGATTGGGAGTGCGTATAAGAAAAAAGTGCGGCGCGGTAGCGAGCAGCCGTGAGCGGGCGGACGGCCCATTGTGCGTGGGAGGGAGAGGGCGTCGAGTGTTTGCCCGCTCATCTCTCACTCCTCTGACAGCTAACAATGGGGAAGACTCGACAACTTCATTGTTGCTAATAACACGGCCCTTTGTCGCGCCTGTATGTCTCAGCGTGATGGGCCGGCCGTCTCCAAACACGCCCCCGTGTTGGCCGTCATCTCGTGGGAGGCCCCCCAACTCTCGGCTGCCTGGCGCGTACAATTAGTGGTCTACCTGTCGATACCACTATCACTACTTGAAAGAAACCCAGCTATCTCATATTCGAGACACAAAGCAGTGGGCACTAAGTTACATCAACGGGAAAGTTCAAAATTTGTGCTCGATCGAAATTCGTATCCCAGCCTCTTACTCACTAAACAGGCGCGCTGGCCACTACGCCATCCGAACACAACTGTGCGGACTACCCGAGCACGCCTCTCGCCAGACCACATTCTCAACATTCGCACACACTACTCACCTAGTGCTCCTGCCCGTAATGCTCACTATTCGCGGCGTCTCACCGATTACCATAAACGTTCGAGCGCGGCTTGCATTTACACGAAAGCTAACATCCTGTCATCGCCTTGATTACATGTGGTGTCTTATTTCGGACACGCTCGCATGAAGATACCTCATAATGATCTCGTTTTACATGATAATCGACTGTAAGCGGTGCATATGTGCACGGCTTTGTTTTTAAACCAACCATGAGTCTTGGCCACTGCTTTTTGGAAGAGCCTCATTTCCTGTTATAATGAAAATCTGTGTAAGCTGACGATCCAAGATCCCTTTTTTCCCCTACATGAACTAATTTTATTGCGATCGTTTTCGGCAAGTGTCTTTATCTTCAGATCTCTTTAATGCTTCAGTACTACATAGTAATATTTCATCACTTAACAATTACAGTTGGGATTTGGAAATGAATATGTCAAAAAGAAAACAACATTTATGTCTAAGGTAAAACATGCGGCACCCGTTTAACAAACCCATTATTTTTACAAGAAGGTTATTTTAATTTTGACATACTCAATGTCCACGCCCACACTGTAATTATAAGGTGGCAAAATATTACTACGTAATACTGATTTATTAAGAGATCTGAAAAGGGGCAACAGAGCCTGGCGAGGGCGCGAGTGGCCGTGCGCTCTAAGGCGCCTTGCTGCGGAGTGCGCGGCTGCTCCCTCGGGCATGGGCGTGTATGTGTTGTATGTATCCGTTAGTTTAAGTAATTTGTAAGTCCAGGGACAGACATCCGCAGTCTGGTCCAATAGCTTTACAGACATTTGTGTTGAGTTCTGCTTACACAGATTGTCTCCCTGGTTTGCAGAATGTCAAGAAGATTTTCTCAGCAGATATTTCAACTGTGAACCATTCAGACATCTTTCAGGTGAGTCGATGACTGACTGTTATCAACTCTCACGTATGGTGTACGAACCGCGCAACGGCCAGTCTTTTCATTAACTTAACGACCCATCAGGAGGCGACAGTTGTCACGCGATGCTGCTCAGAAGGCCCTGGCCATTCGCGACACACCTCACAAAAGTGCGACAAACGGCGTGAGCAGTGGGAAAAGGTTTATAATAATCCGTGTGTGAAATTGTGTTTCCTACTCATATGTGATACGGAACTGATCATTGGTCGTCACGAGAAACGACGGAGGAGTACTGAGTTATCACTAGAGAAATACTAACTGCTGAACAGGTCGATCAGAAAAGTTTTGTGGCTTCGAACGTAGACTACTCACTGAATGCCGTTTACGACAGAGTATCAAAAACAAGACCCGGGTCGAATCAACAGCACTGGTCTGGGATAGTGGCCAATCTAGGTGTCGTTTTTAGGTTTCCCACTGTCGTTTAACCCTTCGTTGGACTAGGCCCCAATCTCCGCCTCCTAAAATGCTGCACAGAAACAGTTAAAATACGGACAGGGCTTACACGATTAACAGACAGATGGAGCATAGAATTTCCCTCCCTTTCGTTACTTGACGAGTGTGGTGACAGGAAAGGCAACGTGGCACAAAGTTAAAAGGAAATAAATTTATTAAGTCATGAAAATAGCGGACACCGTAAGAGAGGATAAACGTAACGAAAGACAGACAGCAAGAAAGAAAAAGAAAGAAAGAGAGGGACGAAGGGGGAAAGAGAGAGAGAGAATGAGTGAATCCTTACTGCCAATATTTCTTCAATCATTGAGAACGTCCGGTTCAAATATCCCAATACAAGACTCCAGTTAAAGGTGAAAAAAGTGGGAAGTTATTTTACCCATATTAGATTTAGTGAACGCCGCGGCCGTAAAACCAGCCAAAAATAATTACCGGTTTCGGGCATACGTGCCAATCTTCGGATGGCTAACGTTTCCAATTTACACACATCTCATGATCAGCTGCATATTGTCAGCACCAGCATTACACAATAAAATCTGAATACTTAGGGCCACTTAATATGCTGTTTCAATGCTAAAAGTATGCTATTGTGCCTGAATTTATTTAGTTATACGGTGAAACAGACGAATACAACTACATCTATTCTTTCGTCTTGACATAGGCCCTATCTTCTTCACAAGCAATGGACAAAACATTGTGGTCTAAACGACACTAGTTTTAAAGAAATAATCCTAGCACACAAAACACACCTCAAAATATGCATCACACGAGAGTGCGCTTCACACAGGCGCTTTACACCAGTTGTTTACAACTACAAGGCAAAGAACATCCACGACGCAAAGATATAATTTTCTTATTAAGTAAGGACTACCCACACCAGCTAAACAGAGAGAGAGGAAGAAACTATTCGCAATTGCGACCGTTGAAGTGTTGAAAATCCTCCGAAGAAAAGGCGGTTGTTATCTTTCAGAACAGTAGGAGATACACCAAACATGTTCAAACATAATTTCAACTTCCAACTTAGATCTGACTACTGCGACTTTGGGATGTAACTTTATCGTATACTAGCTTAAACCCGCAGCTCCGCTCGCGTATTTGTTGATTATGATAGATAAGCCACCTTTCAGTAGTGTCCTATTTATTTATTCTTTTATTTCCTTATTCGTATGATTATCCTTACAGAGAAAGAGCTGAAGACATTGTAGGACGCATAGATTAAAGATATGGTCTGGGGCATTACGTTTCGCAGTATGTAACCTCTTTGCTATAGAGTCGCAAACGTCATCGCTGGCCTTCAGCCCGAATTTTTTATAATTTGACGACTTTCAACAACCATATCTTCCAAACCGTTATAGCTATCGGCATGGAACTACTAACGGGAGACTTAAGTTCCCAGTATACTCCACCCTTTTATCATTAACAGCCCTCAAGCAATAATGCAACCAATAAAACCATTTCAAAGAGTAATTATTGTTCCGCATTTCGCGTTATAGTCTTCAAATTACTAAATATCTATCAGATCGCTATAAAACCGTGTCTAAAACCTTCCTCAGATATAAATTAGTAACTGTACAAATATTTAAGACTCTGCGTCTTGTCGTTCGGACGTGATAAGCGTACACCGAACACATTAATATATATAGATAAACAGATATCCGATCGCCATAAAACCGTGCCTAAAGCCTTCCCCGGGTAGACATTAGTAACTGTACAAATTTTTAGCTCTTTATCTTATGTGGTTCAGACGTGATAAACGTACACCGAACAGACATTCACAT
This sequence comes from Locusta migratoria, assembly GCA_026315105.1. Lineage (NCBI taxonomy): Eukaryota > Metazoa > Arthropoda > Insecta > Orthoptera > Acrididae > Locusta > Locusta migratoria. The sequence goes on along the minus strand of CM048755.1, from coordinate 25,650,726 downwards.
TTATAGATATAGATGGTTGAATGTGCTGTTAAGTAATATACTAATAGATTAAATACACAAAATTTTTAGCGTTTCAAACATTGTGAGGTGAGGGGAGGATTTCAAAATATATCAGGATGTTTAAAGATGTGAAGTATATAGCAACCATGGAAATTATGTTCCAACATTGTTGTTGTATCTCCTACTGTTTGGACGATATCTGCTCAGAAAGATAAAAGCCGCGTTTTCTTCGCGAGGGATTTCACCGGCTCAACGGCCGTATAGACAGTTATAAAGAAATACGTGTCTCATATTTTAACCGGGGTATCCAAATAGGCTAGTGGCACTTGGGTAGTGTTACGTGTAGTCAGTTGAAGGGGCGGGAGGAAGCTGCCCATATGCCCGCGCCTATAGCGAGACACTGGCGTGGTGAGACCGACCTGGGTGTAGAGCAGAGCGTGGGTGTTTGTGGGGGAAGTGGGCAGTCCTGGCGGTGAAGCTGTCGCTGCGGCTAATTGCGGCTGCGGCCGCGTCAGTGTCGGCGACACGCCGCTCTTCGCACCTCCCCCTCCCCCCCCCCCCCATCCACCCACAGCCACCCGCACGCCTACCTGACCGCCGACAAGCAAACATATTGCTCTCCCATATTGCCCTCCCGATGGCCGCAATCGATTTCGGGTGACACTAAAACCGTTGCAGCTGTCCGGAAGATTAAAGACGTGGCAACCGGAAGTGCGGCGAGTTCTGAGGGGAAGAGGCGGCTCGACAGTGCGATCGCTTATTCCTTCGCTGTCGTCGCGAACCTTAACGTAATCTGCCACTCACTTCTCTCTTCCGTCTTCTCTGACTGCGGAACCAGAAACGTACGCTACAAGTCAGTCCCTTTTCACGACGCAAAAATCGTATGATATTCGCACGTTTCGCAGGTTCGCCTCTTTTCTTCCAATCCTTAACTGTACGAAACCTTTGAACACAATGTATAGACATCTAATTGAGCGTCGCTCGACTTTGACTTGAATGTGCCACAAGGAAGTTAACTATACTCCGCCATCAACACTGCCTACGCTGTAGACTAGGAAGAAGCAAATGCAATCTCTAAATATATGGCCATTTTCCGTAGCTACCATCACGGAGAAACGCGAACTACTGACTACCTGCTCTATTGCCTATTCCGTCACTTGTTCTGCAACCAGGAAGATCTTTTGGCATCTCCAGATACCCTTCATTTGCCCATTTTCAGTCATCCGTGATATAATCTTGCGTGAACCTAGCCTCAGAGATGTTTGCTCTTTGCTACTTGCATATGTTTTGTTTTGTTTCTTTGTTTTTACGGTTCTGACATTTTCGATGTTACTAAAACACGATAGACAATCAGTAATATCATTTCTCAAAGTACCGCATATGATTTTAGCATACATCTCCCACAGCACTTCGTAATGTTCTGTCGTTTGTTTTTTATATGTTAAGAACATGTATGCCAAGATCGCTTGTTGAGAATTTTATATTGTTTTAGATGAGCGGTTTCTAAAATCTTAGGAGACATCTTCAGATTTGTAATTTTTTTTACAAAATATCACCTCATATGACATAGTGCTCGATATCAAAGGTATGTAAGTCACATACATATTTTAAATGTACTTTGTTAAGTACATATAAACAAGATGCGTCAATATGAAATTATATGTCACAGATCCTCACTTAAAAAAAGAAAAAAAAAATTCTTTCACACTGTTTTATACAGTTCTCTGAAATAAAAAAAACTTTAATAGCGAATTCCGTTTCTCTCGATCTCAGCCGTTTTTTGCATAATAGCACCCGTACACGGTACAATAGTATGACTCATTAATATTTTTAATGCTGGGCAGTCTCCTTCACTATACTGGGTATTTCGAGAATAATCAGAAATATATTGCAATAAAATTCCCATTTAACACATGTCCAATTTTTACTGAATACGGAGATACATTCTGTTAGTATGTAACCCAAAAAAACTTAAATCAAAGGCAAATGAGAACATTTCCACTGATTCCTCCGTCGTTGGCAGAACAGCATCATACTGAATGAAAAGCGCAAATTGGTGTATGTTATATCTTAGTTTACTGATTTTCGTCTTATAAATCCATCGTCAGACTTTTAAAATCGTCAGTTTGTTTGGGTTGTATTCTAACAGCTGTATCAACAGCTGTACTAAATAAAAATTAGACACTTGTTATACGGCAAGTTTTATTACAAATCATCATTACTACCACCCCGTAAAATATTCAATACTCCTGAAACACCCTGCACTCCACAAACCATCAATGCTGCTTTCGACTGTCAATATTACTGTGCAGAAATGAGTACTCGCAGCACACACTGAGTTTCTAAAGGCCCCTTTACACATAGTCACGATCAAATATTAATTAAGCTGGTAAGTTGTATAAGAATTGGTATAATAAAATTTTTGGGAAATTTGCTGTATAAGTAGATGCAACTCAAGATGGTACTGGTTCCACCCGAAATTAATCATGCGTACAAGAAATTATAGCTATCCTTGCAGCCTGAGTCTCTTTTCTTTACAATTTCCAATCATATACGACTGCGTTTTCACCATTTCAAATCAAATGTTTGTAAATCTATCGGACCAAACTGCATGGTCATCAGTCCGTAGCTTACAAACTACTTAAACCTAGGTAAACTAGCCTAAGGACAAACACACACACCCATGCCCCAGGGAGGACTCGAACCTCCACGGCGAGCAACCGCGCGCTCCGCAGCGAGTCGCTTTAGACCGCTCGGCTACTCCACCGCGGCTTTTCACCATTTATTATAATTTATAGTAAAGATATATATTTCATTTTCGAGTCTGACCCAGTAACCTTTAGTAATTGACAATATAACTAATTGCTGGCATGTTTCATTCCGGGAAAGGGGGATCAGGAAGATGGGAATAGGCCTTCTTCATCACTAATCACCGTTGTATCTCGATGATTTTGTGGATAGGTATAACAAAGATGTGACGAGAAAACTGACTTGGGTATTATTTCAAAAGACCGCAACCCGATCTATAGCTTTAGACGGGCCGCAAGCAGCACCCACGCATCGTAGGCGTGCAACCTCTCGCATTCTCCACCGGAGAAGCTGTCAAGAACAATGGAAGAGTTATCGTCTCTTTCCGATTGTGAGGCCAGAGTAATTTATTATCCCACATCGCGTCTTAGCTAACGGCCGCCCAAGATAGGAAAAAAAAAAACCTGACAAGTGTCGCCGAAAATGACGTCAGGAAACGTCATCTAATGTGGGCGCGCGAGTATCCGTAATATCAGGCGCGCAGAGATCGGACTCCGGGAATTGAAAGTGTCTGCGATCCGCCGGCCGGCGGTCGGCAGGTGAGAAGCCGCCGCTGGAAAACGTATTTTGGGCCGCGCGCGGGGGTGCGCTGCGGTTTTGGTGTGGCGTAATGAGGTGAGACAATAGGCCGGCTAATAGCCTCCCAGCTAAGCGACGCCGTTGATGGCTCAATATGTCACCTTCAGCAGCGCCATCGCCAAAAAGAAAAACACGCCCGCTTGAAACAAAAGGGGACGGCAAATTGCCCTGGCAGCTCCCCCTCCCTTAAACATGCGCCACGAAAGCCGACTCCCATTGATTGGAGGCAGCCCTGCCGACTGACAATGCGCTGTCTCTCAGGATGACAGCCGGCCCCTGTTAGAAGGCGACACTCGCGTCTCATTTCTGCCCACGCCTTGCACCGGCTTTCAATGTACAACGAGCCGCTTATTAAGGCAGTTAACGGGTAAAATACCGGGCACCAAAGGTTATCTGCAGCTCGTTCAGACACCGGGGCCAACTCTGGAGGGCCGAAAGATGAAACGATTCAGGAGACAATCTGGGTAGATTATTCGCGGGATGATGCTGTCATTTATCGGTTAGTAAAGTCACCAGAAGATCAAAAGCAACTGCAAAATGATTTAGGTAACATATCAGCTTGGTGTAAAAATTGGCAATTGACCCTTAATAATAAGTGTGAGGTCATCCATATCACCACTAAAAGAAATCCGTTAAACTTCAGATACACGATAAAACAGTTAAACATTGAGGCTGTAAATTCAAATAAATACCTAGGAGTAACAATCACGAACAATTAATATTGGAAAGTACACATAGAAAACATTGTAGGGAAGGCGAACCGAAGACTACGTTTCAGTTGAACTTTGACACTTAGGACATGCTACAGTTTTACTAAAGAAACTGCCTACACTACACTAGTGCGTCCTATTTTGGAGTATTGCTGCGCATTGTGAGATCCACACCAGGTGGGACTGACGGACGATTTAGAGAAAATTCAGAGAAGGGCAGCTCGTTTTGTATTATCGCGATATAGGGGAGACAGTGTCACGCAAACGATGCACGAGTTGGGGTGGAAATCATGAAAAGAAAGGCTTTATTTGTTGCGGCGAGATATATTTGCGAAATTTCTTTCACCAACTTTCTCTTCAGAACGCGAACACATATTGTCAGCACCTACCTGCATAGGGAGACATGACCATCATAATACAATATGATACATCAGACCGAAAACAGAAATATTTAGGTGTTCCTTTTTTCCGCGAGCTATTAGATAGTTGAACTATACAGAAATATCAAAAAAGTGGTTCGATGAACCCTCTGCCATGCACATCATTGTGATTTGCAGAATACCCATGTAGATGTAGATCGGCCAGCGTGGTCGATTTTAGGGGATGCAAAATTTAACATTTTAATGTGCTTCATAACTTCAGCATTGGTCGCAATTTTTGCAGTTTATTTATATTTGTAAATCGATGACCTCAGCAGCCATCTTCCGTGCATGTAAAAACCCTTACGACCTACCTAAGCACAATCGAAAAATACAGGGCTATTCAAAATGAAGGAACGGATTCCAAAAATTTATTGCTTTCAATGTATGAAAGATGGACACACAATCTCCTGTAAAGAAAAAATGTCAAATTGCCATACATTCAATATGAGCACCATGTGTTACATGGCAAATATTGCAACAGTGGCTCATTTCTTGCCACTCATAAAGCAACGGATTTCTCGTTAACAAATTCACAGTCTCATCAATTTGATGTAGCAGACTTCCAAAGGTGTCAGGCAACAGTGGGATTAGAAACAGTCTCTTTTACGTAACCCCACAGATAAAACTCACAAGGTGTGAGGTCTGAAAACGTGGGAGGCAATGGTTGATGAAGTTGATCTTGTACTGCTCCTCATCCAATCAATGTCTTGCGTGTAACTTTGGGTGTTGTTAGAGAAACTAGGCAGACAACCATCTTGCATGAATATGTATCCATCAGAATCCTCTTCATGTTGAGGAAATAACAAATTTTGAACCATTTTTTGATTGGTTGGTCCTGTCAAAGTTTTCTCCATGAACAGGAAAGGCCCATAAACTTTGTTAAGAGATATGGCACAGCAGACGTAAGTCTTCAGGGAATCTGTTTCATGTACAAACTTTACATTGTTGTTTGTCAGGAACACTGGAATTATGGTTCTATCTTTTGCAGTTTGTAAGATATAAATCTTTGAAACATGTTTCTTCTATTTGAATAGCCCTGTAGAAGACAATAGTTACACACTTTGTTACACAACTCATATGAAAATGTTCTTGCACCAAAACAATTAACAGCTATCAGGATTATTACTGATATGAAACAAGAGCGAAGAAAGATGTTTAAAGTTTCAAGATGCAAGAACTTTTTCATTTCAGTTGTACAAAGTGTCTGACTATTCGTTCCTTTTTTTGCAAGTGTGTTGAAGTCGGCCTTACTAATTTGTAAATATAAACAGGTAAAATTACGACCAGTGTTGACGTTTGTTGAGTTATCAAGCATATTGATGTAGTCACCGAACAGTCTTCATTCAACAAATTTTAATATGGTTCCACAAAGACGAAGTAACAAGTCAATGTGACTTTTTCGTTTAGGAGGCCACATTCTTCCTGGAAATGTTCATATGACCCAGTTTATACATGAAGTTGAAGTTATTATATGTGCAAATGGCGACGTAAACAATATCAAAGGAAGAAGCTACATTCTGTGGAGTAATAATTTTTTAAAATTCAAATTAAACGGTAAACTCAATTAAATTTGTGATATTGTTTAGGCGTTAATTATACTTCCCATACTTCTTTAAAACTCCTCATTTGTAGGTATAAATTACTTTCTGCGCAAAGTTAGTTTCTATTGGTCTTTTAAATAACAACAGACGTAAATACCATTAATTCCTTCAACGTTTTAAGCACAAGCACTTGATACTACCCTTTATTTTGACCCAAACCGGAATTCGGCTTGAGTCTTTAAAGAAAATTTTAAAGGAATAAGCACATGATAGTTTCTTCAGTTAGTCTTCAATATATTCTAATATGTGTAGATTTTTACCGGTTTAGGTCTACAAATGGATTTTTTACCGTTAACAATTTATCGCCCAACGGTATTGTGAAACAGATGACAAATTAAGCGCTCAATTTGGGTACGTCTCTGAAAATAGCTAAACTTGCTAGCAACAATTGTGGTCAACCCAGTTTCTACCGTACCCATACAAAGCCCCTGAAAAATAACTATGTAAGCTAGAAAGCCCCTACATAAGCGATTTTTTTATAATAAAGATAAATATGGAGTGCAGGAAGTTGCTAGAGCAATAAGAAACAAAGTAAAATCGGTTCAGACTTGGTCCCATGCAAAAAGAGGTATACGTTGGCTGCCTAGTCTTTCAGGATGGCTTTCCCATTTTTGCTAACGACATAGATTTAGCAGCCAATTAAATCAATAAGCTGTCAGAAATTGCTGTAAAATGTAGAACTGAAGATTTATATTCAGAAAACTATACGATAACATCTGCCATGGACCTGAATGGATGATCACTGATCTATGAAAAATCGCTCGAGTCAAGAATTTAAGATATGTCGGTGAGATATCTGAATGGATTAGAAGAGGGAGCAATTAACGTCACGACGAAGAAGCTAGACAAGGCTTACCAAGTGACAAATAATATCTATAACAAAAAGTCTATGAGTGTAGAGGCTACGTTCCGAGACTACAATACCTGAGGGTTGTATGCGTCTGAAACCTTGACCATGAAGCAGACCAGCTGGAAAAAGCACAGGATGTTAAGAAAAATCCTAGGTAATATATGGATTGCTGGACACTGGTGAATGAAATCAGATGAAGACCCGTGCAGCAAGATAGAACCTATCACAGCATTAATTAAGAAGAGAACTGCTACTATTTTACGGTCGCCTCTTGAGGTTGTCTGATGATCTATTGACGAAAAGAATGTGTTTCATTAAATCTAAGGCAACAAGGCAGAAATGGTTCCATGAATGCGAAAACGATAACAATTCCTGTACCTACAGGAGAAGTATCGCATAGACTGTTAGCCATAGACGACGAAGGACTCAGAATATTTGTTGAACAGTATGGACAGTGTCGTGAAATGAAGTTTCAAGATAGACATCTCTATAATTATAAGACGCATTTGTTATCTGCCTGTCTGTTCTCTTATAACTCAAGCTCCAGATAACCAAATAACGTGAAATTTGGTACACGTACACAAAATTACATGGGGAAGGTTCTTAAACAGGTTTCGTTCCATTTTTTTGGAAAACCAACCGGAAAATTTGAGAAAAAGTAAAAGTGCGTTTTCAATGTGTCCGTGTAAATCTATATCTTTGCACTGATCTGGATGAAATTTAGCACAATTGACCTTCAAAACAAGAGGAAGGGCACTGTGTACATAAAATTTCGTTCAGTGCATGGTGGAGGGTACTTATGGATTTCGCCAAAATCCACAGTTTTGCTCCGATCTTGAAGAAATTTTGTACACTTGACCTTGAAAACAAGATGAATGTTACTGTTTACATAAAATTTCGTTCGATGCAGGGGAAGAGTACTTTACTTACAGACCTCGATTGCAATCTCTATACATATAAGACGCATTTGTTGTCTGTTTGTCTGTTCCCTTATAACTCAACAACATCCAGACAACCAAATAACTTGCAATTTGGTACACGTACACAAAATTACATGGGGAAGGTTCTGAAATAGGTTTCGCTCCATCCCAATCTTACTCTGACCATGTGCCTGTTCTAAGCCGTGTGATAATGAAACACCCCCCCCTCCAAAAAAAAAAAAAAAAAAAAAAAAAGGAAAATCATGCACGTAGGTTATTGAGAGTGATTTTGAATGTTTTTGTGGTGATGATGAGGATGTAAGTTAAAGTGATGGTCATACATGTGTAGGGTGGTACGGGGGGGGGGAGTAGACGGTGGTAGGACGCCCCTCCTCCCTCCAGACCCATGTTTGTAGGATGGACCTCACTTCGAGCAGTCATCTTACTTGGGGAAGGTTCTCAAACAGGTTTCATTCCACCCCAACCGCACTCTGGCTTCCTCTAGACAAAAGCAATGCTCCATCTACCTGTTCTGAGCTTTAACATGAATGTACCCTTTTATTACATGCAAATAAACGGTTTTGTACGCTTCTACAGAACACCTTCTTTTAAACCTGGGCAAGTCGGGTACTTGCAGCTAGTCATAAATAAGTAAGAAGTGCGTAATGGAGTGTAGCCGAATTACTCCTGGTGATACTGAGGGATATAGAACTACAAATGAGACGCTAAATGTAACTTAATAATTTTTATATTTTAATACTAAAATAACCGATGATGAAAAAGATAAATCGATATAAAGAGTAGATAAAATAACTAGAAACATTTTTTTTCGAAATTCAAGTTTTAGAGTCAAATATAAATTAAAAATACATAAATATTTTCTGATAGCATATTTTTCTTGTTTGTAACCTGAAATGGGCCATTTCACACCAGGAAGTAACAGAAATTTTTGAACTGCAGTACTAGATAAGTATGCTGGTAAAATGAGAAGCTGGTGTAACTGATCGAAGAAAATAGAAATGTATGCCACAACTTGACGATAAGAAAGGATAAGTCGACACTCGCGGTGGAACGGCCCAGAGCTCTAAGGCACCTTGCTGCAGAGCACGCGGTTGCTCCCCGTCGGAAGTTCGAGTCCTCCGTCGGGCATGGGTGTGTGTGTGTGTGTGTGTGTGTGTGTGTGTGTGTGTGTGTGTGTGTGTGTGTGTGTATTGTCCTTAGATAAGTTTAAGTAATTTGAAAGCGTAGGGATTGATAACCGTAGTAGTTAAGTCCCACAGGTTTACAAATATTTGAACATTTTGTTAAGTTGACAGGACACTTCCTCTGATACGAGTAATAGTTAAGACAGAGACATTGACGGTGGAGGGACAATGACAAAGGCTGGACTAATTCAAGCCGGTTCAAGTGAATAAGAGGGGGGGGGGGATCTTCCCAGAGGGTACAGCTTTCTTTTAGACATCATTTTGAATATACTTTCCTAGGAATCACAAGGAATATTTTCAGTTTTACGTTTTCTAGAGCGTTAACCTATTTATGACGAATTACCCGTGCCTACGAGAATTCATAGGATTCTCTAAATATTTTTGTGTGCCCTTCCATTCTACCCTCATCCTCCATCACCCCACTCCCACCCCTACAACAGTCCTCCTACTGTACCATCAGCACTAGCTTCATCGAGGGCAAATTGTTAATAGATTATTGACATGGAAACTTTCCGAATTTCCAACAACGAAGTTATGAGCTTATAATTCAGTTTACCGGCCGCGGTGGTCAAGCGGTCTGCGGCGCGCCAGTCACGGTCTGCACGGCCACTATGGTCGGGGGTTCGAATCCCCCCTCGGGCATGAATATTTGTGCTGTCTTTAGTATAAGGGAGTTCATAAGTAGTTTGTAAGTTTAGTGACTGATGACCCCGTAGTTAAGTCCTATAAGCTCTACAAACATTTGACATTTAACTCCGTTTAAATCCAAAAATCAGCAACATCTTACTGCTGATAACACAACTATGATATTACGTTTACCTCTTTGTTATCTTCGTGTTTAAATGGCTGGTCTCATTTGCTTCACTGTTTTCCTCGTCACGCTCTTATCACCCTCTTTGTTGAGCACCTTGCCCTCCGTTCGGAAGTCTCGAATTTCAAATGTCACTGAAAGAAACTGTTTTATGTTTGGTGGCGTAGTTCAAGACATCCATTCCCTTTATCAGACAGAAAACTAATTTGGTTCAAGAAAGATTGCGATACGGGTAGATAATAATCTTGCCCAGACGGCTGTTCCAAAGTGCGCTTGTATTTAAGGAAAGAACGGAAAACTAGAAACAGTAAAAATGTGCTAAGCTTTGTAAAGGTATGGGATTTAACTAGTGTCGTTATCAGCTCCTAGGCTTACAAACTACTTAAACTAACTTATGCTAACCTAAGGACAACACACACAAAACCATACCCGAGACGGGACTTGAACCTCTGGCGGGGATCAACCGTACGCTCCGCAACAAGGCGCCTTAGACCGCACGGCCATTCCACCGTGGCAAGAAACAGAAATAGGCTACTGAATCTCATCCCAAATGTCAGGCAATAAAGTTAATCACAGTATTAATTCATTATACTCAAAGAACAAACTGTTATTTGATTTTAATTTTGCCTTCGGCTAGTACTATCAACCGGTGATTCGTTTCATGACGATTTAACTAAGTCTAGATAATGAGAAATCCATAAGTGATAGAGTGCGAGGCAGCGTGTAGCAGAAGGGTCTGGAACAAAGGTGTTCGCCAGTTACACGGATCGGCCTGGCTCCTTGGCGCTGTTTGACAAGTGCGTCGGCGAGGATCAGATGTCGGCCCCAGAAATTACGCTGTGCAGTCACCCTGTAAAACGAGAAAGAGCAAAACGTGGAGCTCTCATATTTATACAGAGAGCACACGAGGTCTTAAGTGGGAGTTGTGGACAATGGGAGATGCCCTCTCCATATAGGCCTGTGGGATGTAATTAGAGTTTTTGCGGTGGCTTGTTTGACGTATTAATGGAGATCATTTATAGGAGCGGCCGGGCGGCTTTTTGCTGCGGCCGGCATTGCACCTGCGCTGTTTCCCTATCGACACCCAGCGGCGACCATAATCGAGAATCGACCCCGCGCGCGACCCTCGTTCATTACCGCATTACTTTCACCGCCACAATGAATTTACTAGCCACGACACCACTCCGCCCCTAGTCCACCCCACCTCGCTTATTGCTTTCGTTACAACTTCATAACACAACACTCTTGCCTAGAATTTCTTTCATCCCCGCAATGAGTACCACTGTTAAAGACACAATTTCTACAGCAACGAATATCTACTGCTTAAATTCGTCAAGTCAAACGTCAAATACGTTACAGTTTAAACTATATGGTTTAACACGCTTTTCAAGTTTCAAACACCTGTGATGAATCATATATACAGCGTCGTATAACTATCTGTGCCAAGGCCGGGTCTCTGGTCACAAGGCAGTAACGCTAACCACTCCGCCACCCTGACGCAGCGGCTACATCTACATGGATACTCTGAAAGTCACACTGAAGTGCATGGCAGAGGGTTCATCGAACCACTTCTATGATATTTCGTGTAGTTCCATTCTCTAATATCTCGCGGGGAAAAAGGAATACCTAAATCTGTTTTCGATATGATTTCTCTTATTTTATTATGATGATGATGTCTCCCTATGTAGGTGGGTCATTTGTTCCGTTCATAAAAAGTAACACATACCTTGTCGAATGTTAATCTCTGTATGTTAATATCTCTATGTTGGAAGTTTTGTCTAGTAGTGAATACATTTTTACGAAATGTGGCCGTGAACTGACTAACGTGGCACAACAATAGGATATAAATATTGCTGTCGTACGATGGCAGCTTTATTTCCTTTATGTAGATGTAATATAGTGTTTTGTATTTATATTTTTAATATAAGAAACACTCTCATATTTTTTATTTCTTATTACTTTGTGTCACTCTTTTAAAATGTCACTTGCGGTAGAATGCAATGTTTTAAATGGAAGTGACAATGACCTCTTTTTTTCTTTATTGCTGAGTGTGATTCTAAGCGATATGTTTCCGAGCTTTAGAAGTCAAAGGTATCTCTTGTTAATCTTAGATTGTTGTGTGTCAGTCTTGAGACTACGGTCTGCTTCTGCAGTTATCACTCTCGAACGCGAACTGCACGAGATGCGACGAGGAAGTGTGATCGCTAAGCGGTCCAGCATCTTTGGAATCTAATGACCCCTGTCGGTTCCGGGCAGCGAAAGATACGCTTTGGCCGGCGATTAGCGGGTAACTGTCCAGTGTGGCGTGGGCTGATAGGCTATTTAGGGGCGGCGGTTATTCCATTTAACTCTGCTCAAAGGCTTTAATCGGTTGCGGTGATACGGGGCGGCCCCCACTGCTAAGGATTCGGCGGAGAACAGCTGAACAGCTCGCGCCGCTCGGGTTTCACGCGGCCGTTGTGCCCACTCGACGGGAAAGCGTCGCTCCCGCGTGTCACCATACATCTTCATTCAAACCTGCTCCTCCCCACCAGCTCATCCGTTCCGGTTTTGCTGCTCCTTTTTGGCCTTTTTCCCCAGCACAGCTTCCTTCTCGCGTTACTGCTAGTGCCTGCCCCGGCTCGGAACTCACCATCTCGCCAATTCTCGCCACTGCTGCGGTAGTCAGTATCGTCCCTGAGTCGCTGCCAGCGAGTCAGTCATTATCGCATCCGGAAACGCAGGCAGTCCCACCTCATACCTCGGGCAGCAGATCATTCCGTCCAATGAAGGAATAGCCATTCCCTTAAATTTTATTCACAAGGAAAAGGACGTCATTCACGGTCAACCAGTTCGGTTCACTTTTGACAGGTCGCTTGTGCACCAGGTGCATCCAGACCGTAAGTTTTCCTAACAGACACGGCAATGTTTCAGCTATTTTTGTACATAGTCACCAAAACAAGTGAGATATTTGTCATATTGTGGAAGCAACGTTTGTGTTTCTGTGCGGTACAAGTCTGTTGCGTGTTAATGGAACCAGCGTATGACAGTCCTGTTCAGCTCTTTGACTTCGCCAAAATCTGGTCGGAGGACAGGAATTACTTGAGGTGCAACAAACTATGGAAATCATGGGAGTAAAACCAGGACTGTATGCTGGACAATCAAACAGATAGAAAAAATTGCAGAAGTTCGTCTGGGAGCCGTTTTATTATCCAGCATACTGTCCTGATCATGCGGCCGGCGATTTCGATCTTTTCTACTTCTACATCTTCATGGATACTCTGCAGCCGGCCGCGGTGGCCGAGGGGACTGAGGCGCTCCAGTCACGGTCTGCACGGCCACTACGGTCGGGGGTTCGAATCCCCCCGCGAGCATGGATATTTGTGCCGTCCTTAGTCTTAGCTAGTTTATAAGTAGTTTGTAAGCTTAGGGACTGATGACCCCGTAGTTAAGTCCCATAAATTCTACAAACATTTGAACATTATTTTTTTTTTTTTTTTTTTTTTTTGATACTCTGCAAGTCATATTGAAGTGCATGGCAGAGGGTTCATCGAACCACTTTTATATATCTCTACAATTCCATTCTCTAATGGCTCGCGGGAAAAAGGAACACTTAAATGTGTCTGTTTTCGATCTGATTTCTCATACTTCATTTTTATGATCATGTCTCCCTATGTAGGTGGGTGCTAACAAAATATGTACGCATTCTGAAGAGAAAGTTGGTGAAAGAATTTCACAAATAGATCTCGCCGCAACAAATAATGCCTTTCTTTTAATAATTTCCACCCCAACTCGTGCATCATTTCCTTGACATTCCACCCCCCCCCCCCCCATATCGCGATAAAACAAAACGAGCTGCCCTTCTCTGAATGTTCTCTAAATCGTCCGTCAGTCCCACGTGATGTGGATCCCACAATGCGCAGCGATACAACAAAATAGGACGCACAATGTACAAGTTTACCTCAGGAAATTCCTGTCCATCAAATGTCCTAATGTTTGTAAACCTGTTGGAACAAACTGCCACGGTCATCAGTCCCTAGACTTACAAACTACTTATACTAACTTAAACTAACCTAAGGACAACACACTCGCCCAAGCCTCATGGAGGACTCGAACCCCTGACGGTGAGCAACCGCGCACTCCCCAACAATGTGCCTTAGAACGCTCGGCCACTCCATGGCAGCTCCTGCCCTTCAACCAGCGTTTTGACCACGCCGAAGAGCTAAGCACGACTGTTACACGCAGATTCCAGTCACAGGCTACAGACTACCACAATACAGAAATACAAACGTTGATCTCACGATATAACAAATATCTCATTTCTTTTGGTGAATACGTCCAAAATAGCTCAAAAATTTCTGTACCTGTTGCCAATAAAGTTTTTCATATAACTCTGTTTTATTTGTTTAAAAATATAGGGTAAAGTTACTTTCTGTATGCGCCCCATATGAACAAAAACTATGCACTGTTTAGATGTTTTGGCTCACAAGGGTAAGTGTACCAGTAATCGGCACTGTCCTGTCGGCACTTAAACTGTACATTTAAAATACGCATTTAATCGCTAAGTAGAGCCGTCACCCATTGGCGATAAATAGTACGATTGAGTGCCGATAACAGAATCTCGTCAAATTTTGCACTGCCGATCACTGGTATCAAAGGTTCATCTTATAAATGCAATTAGTTTAATTTGAACTAGTTGTTTTACAAGATCTTGTACATATCCACACAAAACCAGATGGATTTATGTGGCTTTCCTTTATAGCTTGCTCAATGTACAAATTGAATAACATTGGAGAAAGGCTACAACCTTGACTTACTCCCTTCCCACCACTGCACCCCTTTCATGCCCTTCAACTCTGACAACCGCTATCTGGTTTTTGTACAAGTTGCAAATAACCTTACGCTCCGTATATTTTACTTCTGCTTGCTTCAGAACTTGAAGAGTTTATTCCAATCAACATTGTCAAAAGCCTTCTCCAAATCTACAAAAGCTGAAATCTAGGTTTGCCTTCCTTAATCTATCTTCTAGGATAAGCCGTAAAGTGAGTATTGCCTCCCGTGTTCCTACATTTCTCCTGAACCCAAATTGATCTTCCCCGAGGTCGGTTTCTACCAGCTTTTCCATCCTTCTGTAAATAATTCGTGTTAATATTTTGCAACCATGATTGATTAAACTGATAGTTCTGTAGTTTCCACACCTGTCTGCGCCTGCTTTCTTTGGAATGGGGATTATTACATTTTTCTTAAAGTCTGAGGGTACTTCGCCTGTCTCATTCATCTTACACACTAGGTGAAACGGTTTTGTCATGGCTGGTTCTCCCAGAGACTTCAGTAGCTCTGAGGGAATGTCATCTATTCCAGGGGCCTTGTTTCGACTTAGGTCTTTCAGTGCTCTATCAAATTCATCTCTCAGTATAGTATCGCCTATTTCATCCTCATCTTCTTCTCCTCCCCTTCCTAAAATATTGCCTCTAAGTTCATTTCCTTCATAGAGCCTCTCTATATACTCTTTCCACCTTTCAGCTTTCCCTTCTTTGCTGAGAACTGGTTTTCCAACTGTGTTCTTGATATTCATACAGCTGCTTTTCTTATCTCCAAATATCTCTTATTTTCCTGTATTCTGTATCTATTTCCCCCCTATTTATACATTCTTCTACATCCTTGTATCTGTCTTCTAGCCACTCCTCCTTAGCCATTTTGCACTTCCTGTCAATCTCATTTCTTAGTCGTCTGTACTCCATTTTGCCTGTTTCGTTTACTGCATTTTTATATTTTCTCATTTCATCGATTAAATTTAGTATGTCCTGTGAAATCCACGGATTGTCCTCTGCTGCCTTCACTATTTCATCTCTCAGTGCTACCAATTCCTCCCCTACTGTTTTATTTTCTCCCGTTTCTGTCAATTGTTGCCTAAAGCTCCCTCTGAAATTCTCAAGAACTTCAGGCTCCTTCAGTTTATCCAGATCCCATCTCCTTATTTTCCCACATTTCTGCAGTTTTTTTCAGTTTCAGCCTACAATTCATTACAAATAACTTTTGGTCAGAGTTTATATCTGCCCCTGGATATGTCTTACAGTTTAATACCTGGTTCCGAAATCTATGTCTTACCATTATAAAATCTATCTGGTATCTCCCGATGTCTCCTGGTCTCTTCCACGTATACAACCTTCTTTCGTGATTCTTAAACCAAGTGTTTGTTATAACTAAATTATGTTCCGTGCAAAATTCTACCAGGTGGCTTCCTCTTTCATTCCTTTTGCCGAGACCATATTCACCTACTATCTTCCCTTCCCTTCCTTGTCCTGCTACCGAATTCCAGTCTCCCATAACAATTAAGTTTTCCTCTCCTTTAATCGTCTGAATAATTTCCTTTAGCTCTTCAGATATTTCTTCGATCTCCTCAGCATCGGCAGAGCTAGTTGGCATATAAACCTTTACTACTGTGGTTGGTGTTGGCTTCGTATCTATCTTGACTACGAGAATGCGATCACTGTGTTGCTCATAGTAGTTTACCCGCATTCCTATTTTCTTATTTATTTTCAGACCTACTACAGTAACACCCCTAACTGTCCTGTACTCACTTGACCAGAAATCCTGTTCCTCTTTCCACCGAACTTCATTAATCCCCAATATATCTAACTTCAACTTATCCATTTCTCTTCTTAAATTTTCTAACTTCCCTACCCGATTAAAGGATCTAACATTGCACGATCCGATCCGTAGAATGCCAGTGTTGTCTTTCCTGATGATCACATCCTCCTGAGTAGTCCCCACCCGGAGATCCGAATAGGGGACTATTTTCCCTCCGAAATATTTTACCCGAGAGGATGCTATCATCATATGTTCATACAGTAGAGCTGCATGTCCTCGGGAAAAGTAACGGCTGTAGTTTCCCCTTGCTTTCAGCCGTTCGTAGTAACTGTGTGGCAAAGCCACATTAGCCGACGTTACAAGGCCAGCTCAGACAATCATCCAGACTGTTGCCCCTTTAACTACTGAAAAGGCTGCTGCCCCTCTTCAGGAACCACACGTTTGTCTGGCCTCCCCACAGATACCCCTCCGTTGCGGTTGCACCTACTGTACTGCTATCTGTATCGTTGAGGCACGCAAGCCACCCCACTTCGGCAATGTCTGTGGTTCATAGGAGTCGACGACAGTCGTAAGACTTTCTATTCTTTATTTCCCAGAAGAAAACGTGTTCTCTAACAGCATACATTGTGATAAAAAATGCTTTGTTTACAATTATCTAACGATCCAGTTGGTTTTCAGTTAATTTAGTGACATGAACTTTACGGGCGGTTTTCTGAAAATCTATTAGATAGTATGCCAAAACATCTTACAGACCTTCAATGTGTTCATACATAAGCACCCTTTCAAAAAGATAGTTATATCGTTTAATTATCTAGCTGTACATTTAAATTTGCATTATGGAACAGTTTTGTGTGTAATACTGCTCTGCCATCAAGTGATAGATTGGGACAAAGGCTGCAGTGCGTTCCAAGGTCTTCTCAGCATTATAAGCAAACAGCAGTAGGTGGTAATAAAATATTCAAATGTTTGTATAGTCTATGGGACTTAACTACGGGGTCATCAGTCCCTAAACTTACAAACTACTTATGAACTACTTACGAACTAGGACGGCACAAATATCCATGCCCGAGGGGGGATTCGAACCCCCGACCGTAGTGGCCGTGTAGACCGTGACTGGAGCGCCTTAGTCTCCTCGGCCACCGCGGCCGGCTAGGTGGTAATAAAATCACTTTATAGGATTAATATACGCAACAATTGTAGTCCGATAGTCTAGCGGGAGAACTTCATTGTTCTACTCTTACAACGGTAACTCCCCATCGCAACGCTCAGATTTAGTGAAAAAGAAGCCCAGTAGGTAGACGAAAACAGGAAGAAGATGTGTTATAATGATTTTAAAGCTACGGGGAAACTGCAGTGGTAATCAGTCCCTAGACTTACAAACTACTTAAACTAACCAATTCTAAGAAAAACAAATACGTCTATTTCCGATGGAGGACTCGAATCTCCTACAGGGAGCAGCCGCGCACTCCGCAACAACGCGCCTTAGAGCGCACGGCCATACCCGCGCGGCAGGTGTGTCCTCGGAGTGTTTCTCAGTAAAATTCTTCAATAAAACTTTCTCGGTATTTAAGCCGCGGCACGTCAGATAAAATTCTCAACGTCTCGATGGCAAACTCCGACAGTCAGCCATTTTACTCCTGATGACGATAGCAGAGTTTACCGTTGAAAACGGGAGAATTTCATTCTATACCGCGGTTTTATTGAGGAAGAAGGTGTACTGAATTGTGAAAAAAGAAGCAAAATTGAAACAGTGAATTATCCATGCTCAAGATGTGAAGCATGGAGCGAATTGGTGCAGTCAAAGCTATGTGGTCAAGGTAATGAACTGCAAAGGATTAATGCAAATGTTATTGTGGTAATACTTTTGCGCCATAACAGTAGATACGTATTGGATAAATTCAGTGATATCACTCTTCTTTAATGTAACGTTATGGAGTAGAGTATAATCTTTATTTGGATTATTGTTCTGTTGTTGCTCCCTTTTGACTGCCACACCGTCTATACGTTCACTAGTCTTTTTGAGGAAAATTTGCGACTTTGAGACAAGCGATACGTGATGTATTCATCACTGTTGACTTTTACCAGGATGTGGTTACGCAGCATTCAAACAATCGCAGGACTAACACAAAAATATTTAACGTACTACAGTAGCTACAATGCTGAAATTGTCTCTCAGAGATCTGCTTCTCTACATCTGTATGTCTACTTCGCATTCACTGTTAAGTTCCTGGCCTATTTAAATCTTTATGTCCGAGCTCTGAACTCTTAATTTAGTTATTACGATGATCATTTCTCTGTATATAGATGGGTGTTAACTAAAGACTTTCGCATTCGGAGAAGTTGTTTCAGTTATTGCCACTTCAACACGCGTATCATAACCGTGACACATTCTCCCCTATTTTGCGGTCACACAAAACGATCTCCTCTTTCATTTTGCAGTTGGTTTTGATCTTACGGTGTGTTAAATAAACGGTAATGACGTCATATATACAGTCGTAGATGGCTACTCACATTGTGTCTTAAAATCATTTATGAAGAAAGGCACAGAATAGGGTTTACTTGAGCGAACCTAGATATCACACTTGTTTTACACGACGTGTTGCTGTCAAATGTGACGTATCGGACATGAATTAGCAACTTCTTTTCATTATGGCATTCAACTGATTATCGATAGGGTAAACGGATAGCACTTTAGGAACCAATCAACTTTTATATCAACCATTTTCTTCGCGCACAAAATAAACATACATTTTGTAGATAAAAAGATAGATGCGATAAGATCTATAAGCTACATGGACAATGGGACTCTACACCAGAGCAGGTGACATGTATGAAGACAGATTCCAGTACGGAACCATCATTAATTACTTCATCACACCGTGACAGGGCGGAGGCTCGCAACAGTCTATAAATCTAACACAAGACTCAGACTCAGCCAAGAGGCAACGGATGGCAACTGCAGTAAAGCCTCTTCGACAATCCTGCGAGTTTCCCTAGATTTCTGCGCAATGGCACAAGCTTCCTCGTCATGGCAAGAGAATATATGATACCAACATGCCCGTAAGCAGAAAACGTTATGAAATTTATCCGTCGAAAGAAGTAAAATCTACAGCGAAATTTCGCTGCCCTTAACATTCTCTGTAGTAGAAAAAGTGAGCACGTTTTCTTTTACTTATTTTGATCCCATTCTTCAGATAAGTGGAAAATCTTCATTTGTTCCTACTTACGCGTATAGGCATACGTTCGATGCGGTTCTCCACGAGTTTGTTAAAGCGTTAGAATCCCGAGGCTCTTCATATCTTCATTGTACACGAATTCTTGATAGGATGAAAGTTCCACACTAGTATACAGGTTTACGTCGAGCGAGCTGTGAGGATGGGTGGGAGAGTAGCTCGGGTTCACATTTACAAATACAATCTGTTATAGTGAGGAAGTATTTGTAGGGTACAGACTTCCTTGACAGGAACATGTTCAAAAAATGTTCAAATGTTTGTAATTCTAAGGGACTTAACTGCTTGGTTATTAGTCCCTAGCTTACAAACTACTTAAATTAATTTAAACTAACCTAAGGACAACACACACATCCATGCCTGAGGGAGGATTCGAACCTCCGACGCGGAAGGCCTAGCGATCCGAAACGTGGCGCTCCAGACCGCTCGGTTACTCCCGCGCGGCACAGGAAGATGCTGCAAACCAGTATGAAGGTTTATGTCCGATAGTACCTTACATCATCCCGTCTTAGGCAATTAGGAAGACGCAGAACAGCGTTTATACGATTCACAGACAAGTGGGATTCTTCTTTGCACATGTTATCAAGAAAGGTGTGAATTGCATCTCATCATCAGTATTATGAAAATTTGTGTAGACAGGAACAAAATAAATAAGCGAAGGAAGGTAAAGCTCTACCTGTGGAACAATCAAGAAAGAAATTTGCGATTCTCTTTGAAACAAACTATACTGACATTAGTCTTGAGTGATTTAAAGCAATCATCAATAAATAGCCGACAGCTTAGCAGAAATGACCCGTGAAAATAATTTAATTAATGAAAAACCTTTGCGAGAAAACTTTGTTGTAAATTATGAAATACTGTAGGGACTTAAGTCAGCGCTGCAGTAGTCAATGAAAGGATGAGCTCGAACGAATTCAAATATGCCTCTCCAGAATCAAAACCGCTTGTAGAAGGTAACTAGCAGCTCACCAGCGATTCAGCGTGGTTAGAAAACGTTAATCTGGAATGATTTCAAGTAGTTTTTAGTGTTTGGAATAGCTGCAAAGTCTGGCAAATCATGTACAGTGAAACAAGTCAAAGACGTGCTCCTAGATTTTAGAATATTTATGTTACTTAGCGGCAGTGCATCACACGATGCATCCTACTCGAAAAATTGTGGAAGGAATGCTGAGTAAGTACGCGATGCCGTTCTAAAACAATTACGTATTCTAGAACAAATCGCTCCCACAAAGGAATTGTGGAGGAAAATTGCTATCTGCGGTTCCCCCCAATGTAAATAAGCTATAACTGTCGCTGACCACGGATGGATAAATGGTGTAGGAAATGTCAACCGAATCTAAATTGCAGGCATTATGGAAACCTTGTCCACCTTTCTCTATCCGGTCAAGACTCACTGCAGCCAGATCTCCTTTCACACGACTAACGGGACTTCCCACGTTAGCAGCGCAGGCCTGCTGGGCAAAAAGTTGACTTTTACGCAGCGGTCAGATTCATCAACAAGCGGCAGTGCTCCCGGCTGCCTAACAACGGTACATCAGTGTGCACTAATGACCATTCGGGATGCAACTCTTATACTTTGTCACTTGTATTTCAAGGAGTAGGAACCCCGTATATTTTTAGGTCCAGTGGGGAAAGCCTAATTAAACGATTAAAGAGGGTCGAACTTATCTTTACTAAAATGTTTTTCGACCAAAAATTTAACACAAAAAGATTAATAAAATATGCTTCCTATGCAGTAGTTTTGATGTACTCGAATCCCGTCTTCTTTCTTCTGATAACTGAAAAATTAAAAAATACACATTCTGGAAAATAGAAAAATTTCCGAGGATACGATATTTTGAACGTCATCATTCTCTCAGTATAGACGCGCTAAACTAAACCAAAGGATTTAAAGAAACCAATAGTGTTGGCCACTGTCTTGATTAAAATATAATTTTGGAAATCGTCTTGAATGGAGTGTAGTAACAACCTAAAACTCAGACTCGCTTCCTTATAATATTTTTGGAAATATTCGCTGAATGTCTTTCACTTCCTCTCTATAGAAAGTGAAAAACTAAAGAGTATCCGGTACCAGTATTAGTGGTGAATATATGGAACACGAATAAATATTAAGTGTATTACTAACAACCGATATAAAATGGGAGAAACATGTAAAATCTATAGTAGAGAAAGAGAATGAAAGGCGTGGAATTCTTCATAGGGTTCTGAGAAAGGCAGTGCGTCAAGAAAGGAAGTCGCATAGTGTCCTAGAAAATATCACAGTGTTTAGTTCAAATGTTTGTACAGCGGGGTCGGCAGTACCTAAACTTACAAACTACTTGTGAACTAACTTATACTAAAGACAACACAAACATCCCTGCCCGAGAAGGGATTCGAACCCCCGACGGGGAACGGCCTCGTATTTCGAACATAGTGCCTCAATGCGCTCGGCCGCTCCGCCGCGGCCCAGTGTCAATAAACATCGAATTAATTCAGAACGGCGCTCCTGATATTGTAACAGGTCGGTAGAGCAGCGGCATTCGAGGAAAAATGTGTTACAGATCTGCTGTCATTATCTCAGTCATTTGTTAGATAAGAGAGATCGGGATTGTTATAGTGGGATATAAGTTGTAACTTAAACTAGACAGCTAATGACTACAATTTTCATTCCGCTACACACCGCACAGCGCCTTTTGGTATAAATGTGTACATGAAGGCTTCTTACTACAGTCAGCAAGTTCTTTTCAAATTCTTGTTATGTAATATGAATTTTACGTTATCTTCCCTAGCTTAAATGTCTGAGGATTATTTTTTGCTACAGCAGTGGTTGGTAGACGTGTTTTCGCTGGAGTTCCACATAACGTTTACCTAATCTGCGACAGTTTCTTGACACTAATGTTACTCCCGAGTTATTTCGCATGTAACTGTTGGCTGCCTGTCAGATGCTATTCAGATTCAGGTACTAATCTGCGCGAAAGCTATAATGTCCTCGTAGAAAGGATATTATTCGCTACCGATGTTGGTATATGCAAGTAATGACATATTTATAATAAACTGCATCACCTTGTAGTACCTAAAATCTTAAAACGAGAACTGGAACTAAATCCGAAACGTATTGTACCACATGTCTATTTGACATAACCTCTCTAAAAAAAGAAGGTGGAAAATAGCGTTTGTGGCCGACTGAAGGAGCCCCGCATTCTTCCCTTTCGGAACCCGCCGGCCCTTATAGGTCCTTTATCGGCAAATTGAGTCAATGTGGATTACCACTGTAACTCGGGGAACGAAATGGTTGAAGGGTGCGGGATGGGCCGCCAAGGGCGAACCGCTGCTTGCCTGATATTCAGATTCTCGCAGTGTAACAAACTCTTCTGACAGAGGGGAAAGCTTGATTTCCGACAGATGGCAGTTATTTTTGCTGTGCACATGTGAAAAATGGTCTGGACCTCAACGGATGTAGCTTTTTGACGAAACAGAAACGTGCGGGTTTTCGATGTTTTTGGAACTATTTTAATGGAATGCTCACCGTAACTCTTACCATGTCCAGTTATTACTATTATTATCAGCGAACACTTCCCACAAATGGAAAATAAAGTAACGTGATCGGCTTTTTCTTGTTGTTCCAATAGATCGTAATTCCTTTCGAGAAATCTAGTTCTGCCAACCACATTGGCTTGTAATGTTTTTGTTTTGATTACCCTTATGGAGCTTCCCATTTGTGTACTTTGTGCCTAAAGGTGTCTCTTCCAAAAATATCAGTTGATCTTGTTTTAGAGGTCCTTCCGAATTTCGCCTTGCTAACGTATGGAATTCTCAAGTGTGGCTGCATAATTTTATTCTTTTCTTTAATCGATTTTCTTGTAATCTCTTGGGATAACCAAAGAATTTCATCTGCCTTTTACTAGTAACAATTTCGATATTTGCAAACCTTCCTGTTCTTTTCATTGATTGTTGCCTGTAGCCATCTACTGATCTTTCCCTCTTTTATTATTATTATTTCTTCTAGCTCATGTTTACTGATACCACGTGTTTCGATTACGTAGGAGGTTGTTGGTTTTATGATTGTTTTGGAAACCATGTTGCTGTGAGACTTTTTCAAGTCCCCCCACGGCACCCTATCCTTACGATATCGTCTTTTTAACGTCGCAGTTTCTGTTCTTTCTTTCCTTTTTCTATACAGAATTAATTTTTGTCAAATTATTATTCTTTGTCTTGGTACCGTATTCACAATGTGTCGGCATGTTAAGAACTGGATGTGTCATTGTTAACGATGTTGCCTCCCACTCATCTGTTTACTTGAAGTGTTTATCTACGTGAATTTGGTGAACGTTTTCTACAAGTTTGTCGAGCGTGTAACAGACGGGACGTGGGTACCAGCCCGGTATTGACATAGTGGGATATGGAAAACCACATCCAGGCTGCCCGGTACACCGAACCTTCATCGTGAATCCGTCGGGCAGATTAGATCCGGAAGCGGTGGCTTACACCGAATGGCTGGCTGGGTGAGTCCTTATTATGTACCTCTTTACAGGCTATGAAGGATCTTTGCTGCGGAATACTTGAGCTGCTTCCCTGTGTCCTCGCTGATAACTCCCCAGTCTCTATATTAATGTTTCCAAATCAATACGAATATTCTAAGGATATTTTGTTATTTGTGTAGAATCTGCCTTGAATACGCACTATAACTATATCAGTCCTCTAACATATAAAAAAAGAGGAAAACCACTACAAGTGTTAGGAAATATATACGTTCTTAAAAATTCAAATTCATTTATATACAGATCGCAAAGACAAATTTTGTGTTGTTTAATAGAAAGGAAATAAAAGGCCACTGGTATTGTTGAAACTTCAGCAGAACATAAGAAAATTGTTGTTCTACTCATGGCAAATCCTATCGAAGTAATATGTTATTCCTTAAAGAAACACGGACAGAAGAGCTTTAACCTCAAGAAGATTGTCAAGGTGTTTTTTATCTGGGCATCAAAGAGTTCGTCTTCCAGTGGAAAGCTCTCCTATCATTGTCTATATTTTCCAGTTTTTGGCTGCTACAATGTTAAGCCTGGCTTTCACGTTTTTTTTCCGTGTAAGTTATAATCTGCTTAGCTGCGTGGTGTACTTCAATAATTATTATAACTGGCTGTTAAGATCTTAACTTTGTCTTGCGTTCAAATACCCTTAATCTTCTTCTTTTTTTAAATTGCAGGTATCAAATGCTTAGAGCAAAATAGGTATTAATGAGGATTTGTATTTCAGTCTTTAGTATATATGAGGCTACTGTCTAATGCTGCATATATTCTTTTTTTGACTACAAAAAGACTACTTTTCTGTACATCTCACACTACCCCTAAAAGCTACTAATACGGGAAAAGTGTACTTATTACAGTATAATTTTGTGTACACTCACCGAATACTTTTGTTTCATTTCTCGTAACACTCTTTCTCGAAATGTGGGAGACCTTGAGGCATGGCACTTTTAAATCCAGATAGCAGCAGTGCTTGGCACGAACACCATGTCCCATCTGGCAGTGAATCAAACATCTTCTCAATGATTTAACGGTTGGAACAAGCCTATGGATGTGCAAGAGAGTACCGCCAACACAACAGCACTTATTAGCGTTTTCGAGGGGAAAAATAGCGCTTAGTTCGTTTAACATGTTCAGTCTTGCTTTTTACTGGTCTATTAGGTTGTTGTTGGGTGTTGACGAAAATATGGTAACATTTCGAATTGTATGTTAAAGCAGAAA
This sequence comes from Locusta migratoria, assembly GCA_026315105.1. Taxonomy (NCBI): domain Eukaryota; kingdom Metazoa; phylum Arthropoda; class Insecta; order Orthoptera; family Acrididae; genus Locusta; species Locusta migratoria. The sequence goes on along the minus strand of CM048755.1, from coordinate 25,625,297 downwards.
ATCAGACGCTATCCAAGCCTGCATGTGACGCTTCTGTATTAACCACGATTTGGGTCTGTGCAATATCCTCAATACCCGGTCGTTGTTAATTACGTTAAGAGGCGCCCGTGAGTGTTCATAGCCCACGGAACCCATGTACTGTACCTACGAATTGTCCATTGGTAGAAGTGTCTGGCACGCCCTATGTTCAAGTGGGCACTATTGCACTATTGCCGTTCTGTAACTATTGACGATCCGCCTCTATGTCACCACTGACAGTCATTGTGTGTGTCTGGACGGTCATTAGTTCGTACGTTGTGGACTGTGAGAGCATCGTTCAGCCATTCACGATACACCCTGGAACCGGTTGAATGTGTGAACCCGAATTACTGCACCACTACCAAAATCGAAATTCCCATCCTTAGGGTAGCGACTACGGTAGCAAGTGACTAGTACAGCCACGTCTCAGGTCTCCTACACAACTGCAGGTGACACAGGTGGACTGCGGTGTGCAAACAACACACCAGCGCCATCTATCTCACGAAATCTGCTACGTTAGTGTAATTCGTCCAAATACCCCGTTGTCGATATATCTTTTACTTTTACGAAAATAATCAGAGGTATAAGCATAGGCGTAGCCAGGATTTGATTCCTGGAGGAGTTTTCAGAAAATGAACATCGGGGGAAAAAAAGATCATGGGATGGAAACGTACATTCCTGGTTCCGCAAAGTAAACGAAAACCTTTTACTTTACGGGAATTTTCCAATCTGTCTTGTTTTCATTTTACTGTCTGCCCTGTATTGCCCAGTTCGATTTATAGAACAATACTAGAACATATTCGTTTTCAATCACAAAGTCGTGCCTGGAACAAAATAACCTCGGTGGAAGCCAAATTAATGCGATGCTGTTGTCCAAATCAAAGAGGATATCCTTAGCACAATCATCTCTCATTGCTTGTTATCGCCGAAACAGTCTGCCGCTGCCACAATTGTGTGGATTTCTCTTTAACCATGTGGGAGTAAATTCTGTTTGCAACTCGTCAATGGAATTCGTATGGTTTCCGCATCTTGCAGCTACCGCCATCCTGCTTACAAATGAATCAACTGTTTTCTTTGCTGCTTCCCTCAGACTTCCTCGAAACGTAAAGAAATAGTTCCGTTTCGTAATGTGATGAACATCATTACATTTCTAGGATATCAGGATGCATCCATAGTGGACTCTGTGAGGGAACACTGGTTTTTAATTTCAATAATGACATTTGAACAAACAGGAAACCCTTGAGTATAAAGAAAACAGTCATAAATAATAATAAAAATATACTGAAGGATATAGGCTATCTCCCAAGAGAATTATTAAAAGACGATGAGAGGAAAAAATCGGATCATCACATTGCGTACATTTGCTGTTCCTTGCAGCTTATACCGTTGTAATTTGACATAAACACTACACTGTACTATATTTTAAGACTATTTCCATCCCTTTTTTGTAACCTTTGACAAAAGCTACGCCACGGCGGAGTAGACGATCGGTCTAAGGCGTCTCGCTGCGGAGCGCGCGGTTGCTCGCCGTCGGAGGTTCGAGTCCTCCCTGGGGCGTGGGTGTGTGTTTTTGTCCTTAGGATAGTTTACCTTAGTTTAAGTAGTTTGTAAGCTACGGACTGACGACCACGCAGTTCGGTCCGATAGATTTACAAATATTTGAACAAAAGTTACGGGAGGGGTTTGAACCCTTAAAAACCCCATCTGTTTGCGCCCATGGGTACAAGTATTATGAACAAATAAAAATATAGTGTATACATTTATTCTGCATTGCCGTATTCAGTTTCGTCTTTGTTGGGGTGGTGTAAAAGTTGTGTGCGACTCGCGTAGGACGGGGCAGCTGCGGATGAAGGCAGATGTGGGGCGTGAGTGATGAGGTGGCGCGCCATCCATCTCCCCGGCCGCGCCCCGATAATTACACCGGCCAAATCCGCAACGTCTGTTTGGGGAATTTTATTACTGAATTATGTACGCCGCTAACTAGCAGCCGCCGCCTCACAAACACCTGTTTTACGCATTTTCTCCAAAAGAAGCTTTAACTTTGCTCTTCTCATACAATTAAGCCAAACAAAATACTTTTTTATAGTACTTAGAAAGATATCTCCCACGAAAAATGAGCTGTTCTTCCACCTTGCACGCTGGATGTGGCTCCACGTGAGAGATTATTACGGTAGATAATCGCTCGTAAACCGGAAGGCATTCACCTACATCTACATCTGTATCTACAATTGTACTTCACGAGCCGTCTTGCAGTGTGTGGCGGAGGGTAATTTGTGTATCTGTGTCAATTCCCCCTTTCCCTCTTCCAGTCGCATATGGCTTCCGGGTAGAAAGATTACTGCTAAGCTTTCGTGTAGGCTGGAATACCTCTAATTTTATCTTTGTGACCTTTTCGCAAGATATACGCAGGAGGAAGCTACATATTGATTGACTCTTCGACGAACTCACGCTTTCGGAGCTTTGACAGTAAACCAGATCGTGCCGCAGAAAGACTCTGTGGGTGTTTCTGTATGTATAGGCCAGCTTATGTTGGAGGTCAATTGTCACTCCCTTGCATCAAACGTCGATTGTTTTCAGGTCTTCCTGCATATCTCTACCATTGGCTAGCGTTGCGACTTCTCTATTTACCACACCAGCATTTGCGAATAGCGTCATGGAACCTCCGACGTTAGCTAATATGCCGCGGCGGAATAGCCGAGCGCACTGAGGCGCCGTGCTGCGATACGCGCGCCCGTTCGCTGTCGGAGGTTCGAGTCCTTCCTCGGGCATGGGTGTATGTGTTGTCGCTAGGTTAGTTTAACTTAGTTTAAGTAGTTTGTAAGCTAAAGGCTAATAACCAAACAGTTAAGTCCCATATATTTAAAAACATTTGAACATTTAGCTAATATGTTTTATATACACTGTGAAACGTAATGATCCTATACGATCTGCCATGGATACGACCGAAGCCCGGAAGACTTCTCATTTTTGAGAATGGCATGTTGTGACCTATTTGCTAGAAGCTGTTCAGTCCAAGTATACATCTAGTCTGTTATGCCATATTCATGTATTTTGATGAATTATTGGAAAATTATCTGGAAAATTTTTTCTTGACTATTTTAGGTAGAAAAGCTGTCGTTCAAAAATCTCAACCAGCAAATAGTGGAGATTAAAAATCGATCAACTGACTATGTATGCAGACATCGAAGTCCAGCCATACGATCTGGATTGCCAGTGATCATCGTCAAAACTCGACGAGTACTGGACTTACAGAGCTCAAATTCATTGTCAACGCTCTCTCTAAGGCATGCCAGCCATTTTCCCGATACACAAGGTTCTGTACTATAATGGGTCTTCATAAAACATTCCAGAACGACTTTTGGACTCTCGAAAACGTCCTAAATGAATGATTTTATGAAGACTGTGCGAATAAAATTAAGATATAGCTTTCAAACGTAATCTGCTGAGAGATATTCCCTCATGTTCATCTTCGTGACGAGTAAGAACATAACAAGCTGGTCTGTTAAATGTCCTGCACGGTACTAGGATCCGTCTTGGAGCTTTGTTACCATAAACGTGGAACCAGAATGCTCCGTGTGTTCAGCAGAGCTGTCAATCTGGAAGTTTAGTCCACGTTTTGGATAGTAAGAAATAAAATTCAGAAAACCAAAGCATACCGCCCCATGGGAAGATGCTGCCAGCATTAACAGTTGGCTTCATTAAGCTCTAATTGTTCTTGACTTCTCAGTATTTACACAGTATCTTCAACAAGATCTGGGATTGCCTGAAAATAAAACACAAAATCATGTTAATAATTTAATTATCGCATTAGTATTCAACAAACAGGCCTTCCGTCGCCACACAATCATAGCGCTGATGGTAGAGATTGTAGACTAATTTCAGCTAGAATAAAGTTCAGAATCAACTTCATTTTCAGTTTTATCGTTTCAACAAGAATGATAGAAAGCATTGAAACTTGAATCGTTATAGGTACCGGTACAGAAATCTGGCTAAATCCAGAGAAAAGTTCTGCCGAAATTTTTACGAACGTCCTAATGGTTTTCAGGAGGGATAAACTAAACAGAGGTGGTGCTGACGTGTTTATGGCTGTTAGTAGCAATTTTTTGTTGTACTGAAACTGAAGTAGACAGTTTTAGTAATTTTTTAATAGTAGGAGCTATACTCAGCCACCAAAATAAAATGGATTATTGGCTCCTTTTACCTTTTAGTCAGATGGTATAGTTTCCGAACGTTTCAAAGGAAACTTGACTCAATTTATTACTTGTCGCACTTCTACAGTTACAGCTGGTGGCAAAATCAGCCTATCCTAGAAGTGTTGACGAACATACATGTTCAAAGCGGGTGGTAGGTCTTAATCATCTTCCGAAATCGTACTAAATGCGTTCTTCGAGAATTATTCATGAGCTCACCCGAATTGTAAACGGCTGTAAAAATACACTTGGCCCCCTAGCTATAAATAATGCTGAGGAAATACAGAGCATCGTGGCAGATAGGAGCATCAGGGAACACAATGTCGTCGTAGCGGTGCTCAATACCGCAGCAACAAACTTGTCAAAAACAACGCCAAATATATCTGTTTAGAAAAGCAGATAAAAATACGCTTGACGCTCTCCGAAGAGACAGTCCCTATTCCATCCAGACTAACTACGTATATGTTCACCAGAAAGTGGTACCGGCAGCAACTGAAACATTCATTTCGCTAAAGTTAATAAACGCCTGAACTGATCTCCCTAGCCACAAAAGCAGGTCAGAACACTGTTGTACAGGTAAGATAAAAGCATGCCAAATTTAGGAGAAGGAAAAATCTCCCAGACGGATTAAATTTCAAAGAAGTTTGAAATTTAACGCAGACTTAATTGTGAGATACTGATAACAATTGCCAAAACGAAACACTGCATCGAAATATGTTAGAAAATGCAAAAAGAATCGTGTAATACGTAATGTACATCAGCAGTAAAATTCATTCAGTGCTTTCACTATCAGTTTAATAAGTCACGGTTGCAAAATACTAACACGAATCATTTACAGACGAATAGAAAAACTTGTACACTCCGACCTCGGGGAAGATCAGTTTGGATTTAGGAGAAAAGTAGGCACACGGGAGGCAATACTCACATCTTAGAAAATAGGTTAAGGAAAGGCAAACCAACGGTTTTAGCGTTTGTAGATTTGGAGAAATCTTTTGACAATGTCAGCTGGAATACACTCTTTCAAATTCTGAAGGAAGCAGGGGTAAAGTATAGGGAGCGAAGAGTTATATTCAACCCATACAAAAACCAGAGAGTGTTTATTAGAGTCGAAGGGCAAGGAAGGGACGCAGAGGTTGGGAAGGGAGTAAGACAGGGTTGTAGCCTTTCCCCAATGTTGTTCAATCTGTACATTGAACAAGCAGTTAAGGAATGCAAGGAGAAATTTGGAGAGGGAATTAAAGTTCAAGGAGAAGAACTAAACACTTTGCGGTTTGCCGATGACACAGTAATTCTGTCAGAGACTGAAAAAGATCTGGAAGATCAATTGAATGGAATGGACTGTGTCTTGAAAGGAAGATACAAGATGAATGTTAACAAGAGTAAAACGAGGGTAATGGAATGTAATGTCAGAAAATCAGACGATGCTGGAGGAATTAGATTAGATAATGAGACAATAAAATTAGTAGATGAGTTTTGTTATTTGGTTAGCAAGATAACTTCTGATGACCGAAGTAAAGAAAAGAAATTTGCTGACATCCAATATTAGTTTAAATGTTAGGAAGTCCTTTCTGAAACCATTTGTCTGGAATGTAGCATTGTATGGAAGTGAGACATGGACGATAAGGAGTTCAGACAAAAAGATGATAGAAGCTTCCGAAATGTGGTGTTAGGTGCTCAACAGAATTGGGGAGAAAAGGAGTTTCTGGCATATACTAAGAGAAGGGACAGGTTGGTGGGACACATTCTGAGACATCAAGGAATCGTCAACTTAGCATTAGAAGGGAGTGTGTGGGGTAAAAATCGTAGAGGGAGACCGGGAGACGAATACAGTAAGCAGATTCAAATCGATGTTGGGTGCCGTTCGTATTCTCAGATGAAGATCCTTGCACAGGACAGGGTAGCGTGGAGAGCTGCATCAAACCAGTCTGCTGACTGAAGACCACAACAACAACAACAACCTTCACTGCACGATTGCGATGGAAATTTGAATGATGACAGTGGCATCAAAGCGGAGTTATCCATATATTTAACCGCAATTCCTTCACCAAATAAGATAATGAACGTATTTTAGAATTCGAAAGAAGAACGGCTGTCAACATGCGTAACGTAGGAGTAGATGTCTTAGGTGTTGCGAAGTAACTCAGTCCTCTGGTCCTGTTTGTACACTATTTACATTCCTTCCAGAGAATATTGGTATAAAGCTATATATTTAGCAGTGAGGAACTACCGCTCGCCTAAAGATTTGAAAGTTGTATAGGTCACTCCAATACCAAAGAAACAGGTGTAATCCACTGGATTAAAATGATGAAATGTTTGTAAACGTATTGGACCAAACTGTTTTGGTCATCAGTCCCTAACTTATGAACTACTTAAACTAACTTACACTTAGGACAACTCATACATCCATGCCTGAACGAGGACTTGAACTTCCGGCGGGATGCCTTAGACCACGCGGCTAATCCCGCGGTTTGCAAACCTACATCACTGCTGTCCATTTACAGTAGAAGTTGGGAACATGTTCCGTATTCGAACATTCACCCCGCTTACATGGGCTCCCAACACCTAATTTCGTAAACCGATTTCCCAAATCTGCTTTTGGTTGGTCATGTAAACACTCCAAAATCGATTCTGGAAATACACTTCCCTAAAGCGGTTTTCCAGTTACACAATCGATTTTCATGCCCATGTAAACGCAACCGTTTTTGAAGTGTTCTTGGTTTGTCAGATTGTGTTATCTTGTTAAGAATTTTCGGCATATGGACAGAGTGATATTTTATAATGTGAAATAAAAGTATAAATATTAGAGTGCGCATGATTCTGTGTATTTAAGTAAAGAAAAAAAGCGATTGTGCTAACTAAATCAGGAACTTAATCATCTGTTTTTCAGCCGCTATATTGAGTGGGTTAGGAAATCCGATTCAGGCTATACCATGTAACACGACAGGGAAAAACGGTTTACGAAATTCGGTTTTCGTCTTCCGGAAGATGTGTTGCATGTAAACGTAGTGATTATAAATCTTGCTAAAGAAAACGATCTACTGATATATAACAATGGGTCTTGTGCAACAGAAGTAGTTGTTTATTCTCATGAAGTAATGGGTGCTATCGACAAGGGCTCTCACAATTGATTCTGTATTTGCAGAAGATTTTTTATACCTTTAGAGAAATGCGTGCCTGTGAACTGTCGTCTCAGCTGTGCCACTATACTCGCGATTCCTGTCTGAAAGGTCATTCATGGCGGTTCCTAAACAAATGTCAGAGGTCCTCTACTCTTCCTCATATATAATCTTAATCTATACAAAAGATGTGAGCAGCCTTCTTAGGTTTTTACAGCTGAAATTGTCAACTAGCATCTAGTGAAGTCAACTGAAGATCAATACCAATTGTAAAATGATCTAGACAAGATATCTGTATGCTGCTAAAAGTGTCAGTTGGTCCTAAATAAAGAAAAGTGTGAAGTCATCCACATGAGTACTAAAAGATATCCACTAAATTTAGGTTCCGTCATAAATCGCACAAATCTCTAGTCTGTCAATTCAGCTAAATACGCAGGAATTATAATCATGGAAAACTTTAATTGGAAAGACCCAATTGACAATATTGTGCCGAAGGAAAATAAAAAATCGCGCTTTTTTGGCAGCTCACATAGAAGATACGAAAATTCCACTGAAGACACAGGCTTCTCTACGCAGTATTCGGCCTCTTCTGAAATATTACTGCGCGGTATGGTTTCCTTACTAGATAAGATTGACGAAGGGCATCTAAAAAGTGCGACGGAATACGGCTCGTTTTATATTATCACGCAATATATGAGATAGGGTCACGAATGTGATACTCAAGCTGTAGTAGCAATCATTAAATCGAAGCGGTTCCTTGAGATCTATTTACGAAATTTCAATCACCAACTTCCTCTCAGAATGCAAAAATATTCTGTGGGTGACACTTATATAGGGAGAAATGATCAGCGTCATAAATTAAGGGAAATTAGAGTTATAACGTAAAGAGTAAGCTGTTCGTTTCACCCACATGCTATTCGAGACTGGAACGATGGAGAAATAGTATGAAAATGGTTAGATGGACTATCAGTAGGCACTAGAGTGTGAATTGTAAAGTAGGCATGTGGATGCAGAATAAAATCCCCACTCCCCCAACTCCATTTTGGAGGCAGTTTGAGTTTGGGGAAGTGCGTGGAGTATTTTTTTTTTTTTTTTTGTTCTGTAGCAGGAATACAAATACCAACGCGAACTTCATGTATTCGAAAAGAACTGCTGCAAATACAAAAAGGAAACATCGTCACTACATCGTCTTTGTAGTTCTATATTTACGGAGTAATAACGCCACTAGTTTCTCGTCAGTCCTAAAAGTTATTGAACCTAATGGATACTACCGAGCGACACAGGATAGTCTTGAATTCGTCAGAGACTTAGTTTAAACTAAATGCTGTAGAGGTTTCGGCTGCACAGAGGTCTACACGCATATGAGGTGTATTTATCTAACAAACGTGGATCTGACGCTTATCATGAAAAAAAAATTCTATAAATGTAAAGTGAATAGAAGCTAAGTAGTGTGATATGAAATTCTCGCACTACCTCAAAGCTAGCAGTTCGTGTGTACTTATTTAAAGCAATCGGAAGCTGTCCTGCAGGGTAGGAAAACGTCTAAATTGATATGTGCCGCACTCTATCAATGTTGAACGCCAGCCAAGTGTGGGGAATATAAGAGATTTCATTTCCCTCCCCTCGCAACCCACAGCTGTTGACGCCTCTTTAACAGTATGTGGCGACGCGAAGATACAAGCGATCGATAACGATGCCGTTTCCGCTCGGAAAGGCGATTACACGTTGAGTCGTTCCACGAGCTGCGTACAAGGCAAGCCGCCCGCCGCGTACTCACAGGGGAGCGTGAAACAACAAGAGCAGTTAGCTGCGTACACCAACGTCGCCTGAATACACCAACACTGGCAAAAGATTCGCTGGCAGTCACCAGCAATCACAGATCGATAGCAGATTATACTGACGGGAGTGAGTTATCGGTTCGTTCATTCTTGTATATCTGTTCCACTAATACGATATTTTTTTTTTTTTTGTTCAAAGCCATTACACTTAATACATACGTGTCATTACTGTTAACGACTGGAATAGGAAATGTACGATACAAACCCCTGTTTAGACAACAACAAGAAAAAAGATACCATAGCTTGTTGGAATTCGTTTCGACTATATCAGATAATTCTTATAAGAGTTATAGCTAATATCATACCTGTGTTTTGCAACGACTGTATCAAATTGTGTTATAAAGCAGAAGGCTCACAATCAATTGATGACGTAAATATAACTGAAAATAGAATAAAGAGGTCCTATCAACTTTTCATATTTCGAGATAAGAACCGGAATTCTGGACATTATACGGGGCTTGTACGTCTTTTTATTTATATGTCAGTTTTCACACTCCACGGAAAACTAAATGAGCTTTAAAAAAACAACCATCGAGGTGTCACAAGGGCTGTAATACTGAACTGGGATTCAAGAGTCAGTTCATTTCCCTGTGTGGTTACTGAGATCTCGGCTTTGCGTGGCTTCTATGCATTATTTCTGGCTTGCTAGATGCATCTAGAGTACCGTCGGCTTCAGTCACCATTTTCATTGATGTGTGCTGCATCAGTTTGTCGCATACTTCATGTTCATGCATTGAATTTTTACGAGTTAATACTACATTTAATAAAGAGACAAACTTTTATTGAAATGTATGAGGTCAGATAATGGCAATATAGTTTTACCTAAACCCGTTATTCTAAAAAATAACAAATAGCGAGTATATTTTTTTGAAGTGTACCTCTGTGTTCGTAATACTTTTGATCGCCCCTAAACTTGAAGACGAGAAACATATACGACTTCATTTTAACATTAATAGGTGTCAGGACACTTTTGATCAGATGATGCAATTGCTGTTCAGAGATAAAATGGTAAAATCTAGGTAAATGTAGTTACAGCAATAGTCGATTGAAGTAGGAATGCCGCGCGGGAATAGCCGAGCGGTCTGGAGCGCCACGATACGGATCACGCGGCCTCCCGCGTCTGGGGTTCGAATCCCCCTTTGGGCATGGATGTGTGTGTTGTCCTTAGTTTCGTTTAACTTAGTTTAAGTAGTTTGTAAGTCTATGGACTGATGAGAAATGTAGTTTGGTCCCATAAGATTTAAAAACATTTGAACATTTTGAAGTAGGAATAAATTATACATTAACGGTAAGTACGTCCATGCTCTATTATATGATTCATTCGGCCAGTTAAGTAAAATGCTTAATGAAAAAAAAGTGAATTAATGGCGTACGAAAAGTTAAGCCGAAGCGCGTGAAACGTTCTTATGAACATAGCCTGGAAGTTACTTCAGCACATTAAGCAGCACAAAGGAAATGAGTAACACAGCATAGACTCCTTAAGACTACCATTTTAACAGAGCAAATGAAGTGAACATTGGAATTGCATTATTACAGAAGAAAGTGCATTTTTTAGATATTACGGAACTGGAGCTAAAATGATTTTAATCACTTCGTAAGTATACGATTTTGCACAAATGTGGTATCGAATGAAATTTGCTCTCGAGAGAGAAGTACCACCTGAAGCATTTAAGCCATTCGAGTTTAGACTACTAAGAGCACCTTGTCTCTCACCGGCACGTTCTCAATTGGAGCACTTCACAGTATTGGCTGGCCGTTTCTCGTCCTCGCATACCACAGGTTTTGTGTTATCAACCGCCGTTTGGTAATTAAAAGACAGCTGAGCTGTTCGCTTTGTGACAGCGCTAAACGAATCGCAGCGCAGGGCTTTGTGTGGGGCGCGCCGCCGCCGCCCCCGCCACTGCCAGCTCACGCCACGCATGCACGCACCACCCCGCATCCCGCAGAGATAACAAATTTGATTTCGTGATACAGTCCCGGTCCACAGTCATTTTCCTTTCGACGAGAAGGGTAAGGGGCGCTCAGCTCGGAGAGCCCGCCACACGAAACAAAGAAAACCTCACAATCTGCCCGCAGTGTTTTCTTAGGGGAAACGGCGAGCCGCAGATGGCATAAATGCTATAAATCCAATACGCCAGCGGTGCTCTCCGCCATTATTTCACTTCCACAGTCTCATTCCGTCGCTCCGTATCACGAAATAACCGCCAACTGAGCTAAGATACAGTTGCAGAGTTATTACTTTTCGGGTGGAACTGATTCCGAAAGGCCTGTTGAAATCTGCAGCAGTAAATACCGTAATATGAATGTCAGCGGCAGAAAAATACAAATTCGTTCATTTAAATCTGAGAGCAACTGGAAGTATGTGATAAAAATAAGCAAGAAAATTGTGAGTTGTCCACTTGTAGTGCAGAACGAGTTCTGTGTACATTTAATCTTCTCTGAGGTCTTAGGACAGGATGTTATAATTAAAGATATGAAACTGTATTTATGGTTTAGGTAAACTGTTTTCTCTAAATGTCATTGGACTTGAAAAAATACGTGAAATTATCCTCGAGAAATTAAAAAAGTAGATTAAAGTTAAACCTCCCGTCGATATCGTGGTCATTAGAGACGGAGCACGGGCTCGGATAGTGTTTTCAAGGATGGGGAAGGAAATCGCCCATGTCCTTTGAAAGGAACCATCCCAGAATTTGCCTGAAGCAATACAGGAAAATCACGGAACATGTAAATGTGGAAGGCCGGAGGCGGGTTTGAACCGCCATCCTCTCGAATGCGATTCCAGTGCGTTACAACTGTGCCACTTAAATTGGTCGCAAAATTGAAGTGATTCATACCTTATTGTGGGTAGTTTAGAGGACTTCCTATATGCTTTACACACGATGACGTACACTTAGAAACGACCTACCAAACAGCAACAGCATCCTAAATCGTATGTCATAATTACTATATTTTCCACACACATGAATACTGTCTTATCTTGTCTGGGAATTATCATCTCCAACAGAACATTTTGTGTCAAGACATTTCATTTATTAATGCATCACTATTCAGACAGAAACTTTGTGTATAAAGTTACATGGAGTGAGTTTAAACGTGCACGCACGTTTTTATCGAATAATAAGTTGTAAAAGAGTTGGTTTATCTTTCATAACAGATTCGATAGTCACTTCATATTTTCTGTAGCCAGTAAAGTGCAAGTGATTGAAGTAAAATTGTCTGTCTGAAAAATGAGACGGGGAAGAAAGTTCTTTCCTTTGTCGACGATGAGGTCGCCAAATATGGAATACTGATTCAAAATAATGTTAAGCAGATAAAAATATCGACTGCTCGAATTATTACTCACCACTTATATGATATTCGCGTAAGTCGAACGCTTTAATTGATGCCAATTCCCTTTCGCCGCGGCGGAGCGGCCGAGCGCATTGAGGCGCTATTCTATGATGCACGAGGCCGTTCCCCGTCGGGGGTTCGAATCCCCCCTCGGGCATGGATGTTCGTGCTGTCTTTAATGTAGTTTGTAAGTTTAGCGGCTGATGACCCCGCAGTTAAGTCCCATAAGCTTAATAAACAATTCAGTTCAATTCCTTTCACTGACGACAGATTTGCGCTTTTAATATTACTGACAATACTTTTAGACAAAACAGTTCACATACATTACTACAAACTATACTCAGTAAATCGTAAATCTACAACGATGGTAATGATTTGGATGAATAGCCAGTGTATGACTTTTATGGTTTTAACGTTTACAAATTTTCGTATCTTACTGGCCTGCTCTGCAACTTAAATCGACGAAACACATAAATGTTTGATTTGTAAATCTGATTTGTACTACTTTGCCTGAACAGCCTATAAACGATGAAAGAGTGTGAACTACTTACTCCAGTGTCGTTTCCATGAAATCTGTGGAATCTTCAGGCTGACATCACAATTTTGTGAAAACTGGTGAGTATATATACTAGGGAACAGTTACTTGTAATGATGCTGATTCTTTTTGCGCTGACACATGTGAGGGCATAATTATAAGCTATTTACGATATATGAACAGCAGGAACAGATGCATGTGTGAAACATTCTAACAACAAGGTAAAAAATGCTTTAGGTGCATAAAAAATTAATCTCAAACAACGACAACTGAAATTACTGCGCAAGAGAGAAGTTACCCAAAATGTGACTAGTGCGTAAAGCTTGGGCAGCGGAAATTATGAAGTGTGACATACATGTATCATGAGAGAAGTCGCTTGATGATACGCCAATAAAAATTGGCCAACGAATAAAAACATTAGACATCGCGGAGAATGTCTAACACAAATGTAGGCCGCGGTGGAGTAGCCGAGCGGTCTAAGGCGTCCCGCTGCGAAGCGCGCGGTTGCTCGCCGTGGAGGTTCGAGTCCTCCCTGGGGCATGGGTGTGTGTGTTTGTCGTTAGGTTAGTTTACCCAGGTTTAAGTAGTTTGTAGGCTACGGACTGATGACCAAGCAGTTTGGTCCGATAGATTTACAAACATTTGAACATTTGAAACAAATGTAGCATTACCAAAGTAAGAAATTTGTTATTAATTTACATGGATTTGGATAATTTCCAATAGAAGCGAGCATTACGCATTCTTTGATATATGAATTCAAGAAAGGCTAGCGGAAACAAGTTCAAAGAATTGGTTGTACGAACTACAGTTTCGCGGTACGATAATTTCTATCTAGATGAAATTTTCTTAAGTCACACTTATTAAATATCAACAGTTCATTTCATTAAATTAATATCAGGAATAAGAAAAACCTTCATAAAGTCTTCAAGTCACTCACTTGTCTATAGATTTCATTATTCACGAACACACATTTTCAGTTACTTTCCATCACCAAAAATACGTTAGCAACTAAAAACGAACTAGATGATTTGTTGGTAGCGAATTATTTTTATTTTTATTAGTAATTTCTGAGCTGAATCAGGTGATGTAACAATTGTTAAATGAATCATATAACACGAATGTATTCAATATTTGACTGAATTACAGCTTCAGTGTAGTAATACGATCTGCATAAGTCTCACATGCTATTATTATTCTACTATTCTTGTATACAATACCCTGGAAGCCATCCGCTTTAATTGTGTACATCAATTCTTTTGTAAATACATTTTACGTATTTTTGTTTTTCTGAATCTACTCAATGTATACTATGGAACTAACAGTGCAACTAAACTCATCTCAACGATCACTGTTGCAATGATATCTGCAATACAAATACTGAAATTACTTATTTTAAAAAGTACAGCCTGTGTGTTATACATTAGTCCGCATGTGGATACACGTACACATTACTAGCATGTAAGTACGAAATGAACATATATCCTCTGTTGTCAGAACTGCAGTTAATAGAATTTACGAGCCAAAATTTTATTTTAATAAAATAAAATGGAGACTACCACAATTACTCATTAAATATCTCTCCTCCCGCTTTTAGTTCATTGTCCTTATTAGGTTTTAGGCTTGTATGACACCGCGATCAAAATGTTAAGTAAATACCTGACCGCAGCACGGCGGTTGCACACAACGCACTACAGAGGCTAAGTACTAACACAAACAGACATCATTGCGACGATGGCAGGCAACACTGAAAACTATTATTTTAAAGTTCCCGTACGAGACCCGTATTCTTTAATCTCTTTAAGGTCTGCTATTCCACTGGCGAATGTTATTAGTACCTTGCTACTGAACCAGCCAAATGTATTAACACGTTTGATGGCTGATGTGTATTACACAGCCCTTTCCGAGAGAATGTAATCAATTCTCAGACTTTATTCGCCCTTCCTTAAGAATGAATATTCTAGAAAGTATTCAAGAATGCAACTTGTAACTAGCCATGTCCTCAATGCTTCAAATTCTCATAATAACCTCCAGTTGTTCTAATCTTGGTCTGACCGAATGATTTTAAATTTAATGGCGGTACAGTGGTCAGTATGAGATGTCCTCTAGTCATAAATAATATTAACGTCATTATCATAGAAAGCGGTCGTCAGCAAAGCACAGTATTAGATGAGGGGTAGAATCGAATTTGCTGTCACGTTAAAAAATAATAATATGGCCTAATTCTAGGTTTAGAAAAGCAGGTTCAATCAAAAAATTTGATTTTTTTAATCTTATGGGACTTAACTGCGGGGTCATCAGTCCCTAAACTTACAAACTACTTATGAAGTAACTTATTCTAAAGACAACACGAACATCCATGCCCGAGGGGGGATTCGAACCTCCGATGGTGAATGGCCTCGCGATCGGAGCATAGCGTCTCAATGCGCTTGGCTACTCCGGCACGGCAAATTTTAATTATTGTACTACATCACAAATCTCTACGTAGCACATTGTTAGTACTCAGTTGAATATTACGTTGAAAGGTGATACGAGAAATATTTGTATCTTTATCGATAATACAAAAAACTTAGTCACTGGAGGTGTAGCGCTTAAAATCCGCAGATTGTTTCCTAAATATCTGTAACTTTTGTTTTGAAACAGTCTGCTGATTCACCATAATTGTTCACTGTCCTTAAAACATGAAATTATTTTCAGTCACCAGAAATTTCTGCTCATACGCACTGCGATCCAGAAAATTACATTTTATAGTGAAACTATAATACAAACTGCTATATAATACATAATCAGTAGCTGTTAATATCGACTGCACTAAATTTCAGTGACTTGTGATTCTGGTAAAAAAAAAAAAAAAATTAATATTCCTTCTGATACTTTATTACACTCTGAGGGGCACATGGGAAAATTACAAGTTGTTGCAGGAAAATTCAGATTTGTAGCTTTAATGCCGTTGATCATGTCTTCGTTCCGTGAAGCGATCAGATTTACAAGGATTGTTTTTAAACCGAAAGTCTTTGTTAGACTTGTTGATGGATCGTTATTATAATAAAGCGATATCGCCTTTGCCTTTTCTTCATTTTGATAATAACTTTTTCTATAACCATAAGGAAAACACGAGACTCTTTATGTGTACTACAACTATTATTACATCATGTTCGTCTTTTTCTTCTGCATACTACAGCGAAAGTTTATCCGTCAGGTCATCCGCAATAGGGGAATTCAAAAGTCTTTACAATGAAATTTAGTTCCTGTTTATTTCTACCCGTTTAGCAACTGTTCCTTCAAACTACTTTTCAGAGTAAAATAAAAGAGAGAAATGTACTCTGTTTTGAACCGCCAGCTGATATTTCTGGATTTTTAGATGACGCCATTCATAGGAAGATATTGTTAAGTCAGAAAAGAATAAACGAAAGTGTCCTGCTCTCTTTATACTTCCGGTACTCAAAGAATTTATCGAACGCACAATAGCAATAACGTTATAGACGTACTGCCAGATCAAAACATTTCTACGTTGCCTAATTACCAACGATTCGACGAAAGAAACAGTTCAATACGTTGGTGGGTTTACTAAAGACTACTGGAAGAATATTTAGTGTTAAATTAGCAGACTTTTATGTTAACTTGAAATCTCCGTGCTATGTTTTATTTATTTGCAGAAAGAGCGCACATGTTATAACTCACAGATTCCAGATAGCCGGATTGCAACGGCGATGGTACGAACTCTTTCGCGGGCGCACAAAAACTTGTACAGCTGCACAAATCTGAAAAATTACTGACAGCGATGACAACTTTTCCTATTTTAAATTTATTAAAGTGACTAATCCATTATCTTCACCTACATATTTCCGTTGATCTAGGTCGTTACAAAACGTGTAATATTTAGCGCAATAGCTTTTAGTATAAACAAGCATTTATATAACACACGATAGACCCAGTAACACATTAAATTTTCTAGAGTATATGATTTTCGTGCACACTAGAGGCGTTTTGTTTCTCCTCACCCATTTAGCCGAATTCTATTCAGTTCCCTTGGCTGCCAACTTTTACGTGATTAGGCAAGCATACTGAATTCTTGTTCTACACTAAAAAAGTCAGAAACCAATTATTTCTGTACTCAAAGGTTTAGCAAAACGCCTTGAGCCAGGTTTTGATGTTTATAAAAACATCTTCTTCAAAATGATAGATAGCCACTCAAACTTTCTGTAGAATATGTTGCAGCGGTGGGGTGACCGAGCGGTCTAAAGCGCCTTGCTGCGGAGCGTTGCTCGCCGTCGGAGGTTCGAGTCCTCCCTCGGGCATGGGTGTGTGCGTCGTCCTTAGCGTAAGCTAATTCAAGTAGTTTGTAAGCCCAGAGACTGTTGACCACAGTAGTTAAGTCCCATAGATTTATAAACAAGAATATGTTTTTATAAACATGGAAACATAGGCCAAGGAGTTTTCAAAAATGTTCAAATGTTTGTAAATCTATCGGACCAAACTGCGTGTTCATCAATCCGTAGCTTACAAACTACTTAAACCTTGGTAAACTAACCTAAGTACAAACAGACACACCCATGCCCCAGGGAGGACTCGAACCTCCACGGCGAGCAATCGCGCGCTCCGCAGCGAGACGCTTTAGACCGCTCAGCTACTCCACCGCGGCCAAGGAGTTTTAATAAGACTTTAAATACGCAACTGATTGGCTGTATTTTACTTTCAACATGAAGATTCCATATTTACAGTTGCTGCTACTAGCCATGTTTAACATATTAGATTTTTTTTTATATTTTTATTTCAAGTATTCGTGTTTTTTCTTACACTATGTATGATGTCATTACTCACTGAATGTGAAAATAAGAAAATTTAACTTGGTTCTAAAGACAACAGGATGAAATGTATGCTAAACCTCATAAAATGGCTACCGTTGACTTTCGTGTAAATTATGCTGACCTTCCAGCAGAGTCGAACTCAAACGGCAGCTGTGTTATACAGAGAAGTTTCCTGTGGTAGCTGAAGGTATGTGCTTAGGTGCAGAAGTGTACGGCAGTAGCCCCGAAAGCTCAGAGTAGAAGAATTTTATCTGATCTTTTACCACTGACAATTACTTGATACTGTAAAAAAAGCTAAGTGCAGCGCGGTTCGACGTTCTCGTGTCCCCCTATAACTGGCTAGGTAAGTCTGCTTAATGGTCGGAGGAAGGAAGGGGCATACCACTTGCAACACGTTCTTGCCTAGTAGCTCCTGCGCGGACTTCATGTCCAGGACTGACTTATCTGCGCGTAAGACACTAATAAAATTCACATCACCTGCACGCGGTTGTCTTAGCTGAGTACCATTGTCATTATCACATGGGCAGTCGCGTAAGCTTCAATGTTGTATGCGCTATTACTGCATTTCGACTATTAGTTACACTTATACACCATGGGTAACTACGCAACGAAGTAATGATTTGCCTTCTACTATTAAGGTAGGGCCTACAACATTTACTCAATCGATAAATACTTGGAATACGGCTGCCGGAAGTCTAGATAAATCGAAATACTTTTAATTATTCATTATTCACTAAATATTATCGTCCTATAGATCTCCATGACTGGCACAATCCTGTTCAGGGAACATCTAAATTTCTAAAACTTCGACTGTGGAACACGTCGCACCCATTTTTCCTTATTTAAGAAGCATGCTTCTCTTTCATCGTCAACTGAAGGCGCAGGAACAAAACAGGTAGAAATGTAAAGGAAGCAATAGTCAAATGCAGCTTGTAATTCTCTTTCCCATCGAGACCTGCTACGGATTAATTGACGAATTAACATTCTCATTGATATGCAAAATAATAGAGGACCAAGGAGCCAAAGCAACTCATATGAAGTATCTTGAGATTTCAATAAGGTAAACAGAAAAATTATTTTTGAAGTTAATATACATAATCTGAAATAGATATAAGTAGCCTTAATGTAAGGGTGAACCATAAAACATTTATCTTCTTGTAACGGATCAAGTATGGTTATCAGATGCGGACCTTACATCCCTGCGGGAGTGCCATGCGATCTGAGATTAATGATCCGCATCTACATCGTTCTGCGGTAAAACCGACTACCGCTAAATCCACGTCTGGGCTCTAATAGGGCCGCGGCGGAATAGCCGTGCGCACTGAGGCGCCGTGCTGAGGTGAGCGCGGCCGGTCGCCGTCGGGTGTTCGATTCCCCCCTCGGGCATGGGTGTATGTGTTGTCCTTAGGTTAGTTTAACTTCGTTTAAGAAGTTTGTAAGCTAGGGACTAATAACCGAGCAGTTAAGTCCCATAGATTTAAAAACATTTAAACATTTGGCTCTAATCTCTCAAATTTTATCCACATGGATTTTTCGCGAGATATGTGTAGAAAGAAGTAATATCGCGAAACGTATGCTGTCACAACTTTGACAGTAGCCGATATGGCGACACGAAACGCCTCTCTTACAGTTTCTTGCCACTTCAGTTGGTCGATCACCTCCGTGACGCTTTCACACTTACTAAATAAACCTGTAACGAAGCGCTGTTCTTATCTGGATCTTCTCTAACTCCTCTATCATTCACACCTTGACGAACAATATTGAAGTATTGGTGTGTGTGTGTGAGAGAGAGAGGGGGGGGGAGGGGTTACGACTACAGGGCATAGATAAGTATTGTCTGAATGTTTCACCTTCATAAAATCAAATGTTTCAAATTTTTGTATAGCTTATGGGACTTAACTACGGGGTCATCAGTCCCTAAACTTACAAACTAGTTATGAACTACTTACGAACTAGGACGGCACAAATATCCATGCCCGAGGGGGGATTCGAACCCCCGACCGTAGTGGCCGTGCAGACCGTGACTGAAGCGCCTCAGTCCCCTCGGCCACCGCGGCCGGCGTTTCACCTTCATCAAATCAAATGTTTCAAATGTTTGTATAGCTTATGGGACTTAACTACGGGGTTATCAGTCCCTAAACTTACAAACTACTTATGGACTAACTATTACTAAGGACGGCCCTAATATCCACGCCCGACCGTAGTGACCGTGCAGACCGTGACTGGAGCGCCTCAGTCCCCTCGGCCACCGCGGCCGGCTCACCTTCATCAGAATTAGTGCTAAATACGTATTTTTTACGTCTAAATCTACATTCTTATCCCACAAACCACTGTGAAGTGCACGGCAGAGGGTACCTCCGATTGTACTGCGTATTCAGTCAGGCGTACCAATTTGTATCGGTTGATGAATATGGAGGTGGCGAGTTTAAAATTGGAAGTGTGCGCAGCGCGGGTATTCCAGATAAATAGGCGGTGGGATTCTGCCATTTGTTGCTCTGGCTGAGACAAGAGACGCGCAGAAGAGGGTTTTGTCGGCGGGAATTGAAAAGCGACCGCGGGCCTGGCGCCGTAATTTGATTGTTAGATAGCCCTCGAGTTAGGACAATGGCGCTGCTCAGCCCCCGGCGCGCACCCTCTCACCTATTATTCACGCGTCGCAGCTACAAATATTTGTCGCCCGCGCACTTTTCACGGCGGCCGAGTGGCTGGCGCTGCGTCAGCACATAGGCGCGTTGCAAAGCTTGCTTAGTCGCGAAGGAAAATAGTGTATCCGCTACCTCCACACAAGAGAGCCTCTTAGCTGTTTCGAATACAGTCTCACACTACGGACAAGTCTTCGTACTTACTTCCTTGTTAATACAGTATGCTGCAAAATGGAAAGTACCGTAACGTCAGGATTTTTTTCCTTATTTTAATTAAGATTACGCGTAAACTATCAGTCTTTAAGGTACGGAAAAGCACTTATATAATTACTAGGGAACGTTTAAATACTAACCGTGCAAAAAGTCTTCTGAATATTTACTTATTCATTAGTAGCAGGCCACGGTGGAATAGCCGTGCGCACTAAGGCGCCCAGCTGCGGTGCGCACGGCAGTTCGCCGTCTGGGTTTCGAGCCTCCTTCGGGCATAGGTGTGTGTGTTGTCCTTAGCTTAGTTTAACTTAGTTTAAGTAGTTTGTAAGCTTAGGGACTAATAACCAAGCAGCTAAGTCGCATAGATTTACAAACATTTGAGTATTTTTGAACATTAGTAGCAGGACGAAGACTAAACCGGACAATATTTACCTTTGGAAAATATGGTTCCTAATTTCTGGTTATCAGGTTTCCTAGTTACGGATTGGAAATGAACACTAACCATTAATGAATTAGTAACATTAGTCACATTAGTAACATTAGTTACATCAAATATTTTCTTGAAAGCTATATAATTGTACATAGAAATTCGAAGAATACATTTATCTTAGCCATGATACAAAAATAGCTGCGGAGAAAGACACTTTGTCAGCGGCGTTATCGAACTCACAAAGGCATATCAGAATGAGCTTCGCTAATGGTTGTCGGGACGAGTTACAGAGTACAGAACGAAGAAAGCCTGAGATTCAGCTACTCGGAATTATACATCCGCGCGAAATACGGGTAGTTTACTCTCATAAAACCCTCATTAATTACTGAACAAACAGTTACGAAAACTAAATCCGCATTGAATGCATATTTACTAATAATTTTACTCTAAGGAATGAAATTGAAAATAAATAAACCTAAGGAGATTAAACGGAGATCCAAAGAAATCTTATTTAACCCAAAATTTCAAGCATTACGTTTTATATAGTCAATTTTTAGAGAGCAGTGCTTAGGTAAGAGATGTAACACCAGATCATAATAATAATAATAATAATAATAATAATAATAATAATAACAAAATTACTGTCATGTAGCAACAGTGCCATGGTGGAGTGGCCTAGCGTTCCAAGGCGCCTAGCTGCGGCGCGCGCCACTGCTCGCCGTCGGAGGTTCGAGTCCTCCCACGGGTATGGGTGCATTTATTGCCCTTAGCATAAGTTAGTTTAAGTAGTTTGTAAGCCTAGGGACTGATGACCAGACTAGTTAAGTCCCATAGATTTACAAACATTTGAACAATTTTTGTAACAACATTATTTGGCATTACAATATTTATTCTAGAAAAATTTCTACAATGGATAACAGAAACATTTTCTTTCCAGTTTCCTGAGATTAATGTAGCATTCATTACACGTAAGAAGATAAGTTAGATTTCAAGGCTCCTAAAGAGATGTTACGACGCACTAAATGTGAACTAAACATAATCATCGTGCTCCTGATGTGTGTATGGCGTGTGTATGATGTCCACCGATTGGTGCAGATAAAATAATGAACAGTGCAGCGCTGGCTTTTTACAGTCTGTAGTAATTAATCTGCAAGACAGTATAAACAAAACAGCGTCACTCATTATGAATAAACCGGATAAAGTTGCGTCGATTTAAGCGCATTTGCATTGTATTCGGAAGAATTGAGAAGTATTTAAATGCCTGTATATATGAATTGTGTTCTTCATAAGCAGTGTAATGAAATGCCGTTATTATCCTTGTAAAAGCGACACATTGTTGAATGAAACTTTATCACTGTTCCTATTAAAACGAAAAATTAGTGTCGTGCATCAGTGAGACGTAAGTTGCATTCACAAATGCTGGTACTGTTACGTTAGGCACACAAACTTAAGAATGTGTACCCAACAGTTACATGCATTTGACAGTTAATTCCCACGCGCCTGCAACACCTACGGAGAAGAGACAATATTTGAAAACTATAGAAATACTGAAAATACTGTGATTACATTTTTTCCTCTTCTCTGTGTTATCTTGAAGCTTGCTTCTACTATAGACTTATCAATTCTGAACACAGGTGTGACTATAAAATCTATTATCGTACACTTTTACTTAAAAGTGTTTTCTATCCTTCTCTGTAACTACTAGAAACATGTTTTCGCTATACGCGATCGTTTTAGTGGAGAAACACATCGTCGAGGGTCTTCATCAATTACAATAACAATTGCATTTGATTTTAGACGTGAATTCGGTCCGTTTAATAAGATATTGTACTTGGTAACTCGACTTACGAATAGTACATAAAGAGAACTGCTTTCGGATCTATAATAAATCCAAACTTGTTAATACACTTCGCACCAGGACGTTATTGATGATTTAATAGGAGATGTAAAAATGCTTACCGTAAAATAAATACGCACTTTTGAAGTTGGACACATGGATTTTTGAATAACTGTATAAAATTATGAAGATATTACAGATACAATGACTATACAAATGAAGACGTGCCTTTCAGTTCTCCGATAGACCGTGAATATAAACGGTGTCTATGGAAGAGATCTGTATATTACAATTTTCCTTGTGAAAACTTATGCGCATGGCTATAGTGATCACATAAGCAGGTGAAGGAGTTTACCATGTGATCAAACCGTCATGATACGAGTATACCAGCGACTGTGACTTGTGACCGAGACTTTAAAGTGACCTTTCATTGTGCTGATTTATATTTTTTATTTTATTTATTATTGTTTTATTTACCTAGTATGGACAATTCTTATCATATACTATACACGTCTCACATTATTCATTGTTTCCTTGATGAGGTAATTCTTGAGAATCGGCAGTAGTCTTTTGAACATTGCTTATGGAGTAATATACAGAGGAAAACAGTTCCTGATTTACTGAGGTATACCTCTTCATACTAGAAATAACTGAGTTTAGTTATATAGCTACGTCTTTTTTCAATGCCTGTTTTCACTTATTACGCATTGGCTTTATTAGCAGCATGTTTTACTGCATGATAAATAATTATTTGAGAGTTAAAACAACTTTAAAAAATCGCCGTGTTTACTTGGAAGGATCTAAAGTATACTTTCATAATTATTTGGTCGTTAAAAATCACATTTTTATTGGAATCGATGTACTTAGTTGGAAAAAACCGAAAGTATACGCTAATTGCAATAATTATTGATAACATGCAGGAAAGGGTTAATGCTGAATACATACGCAAATGAATTCCGGTTTTTGGCAAACATGTCCGATACGTTTTTGCATTAAACAGTAAGTGAATAATTATGAAGTCCTCTCAACTGGAAGACAAAAACGATGTATGTGAAATGAAACACTGCGTACTATTTGACGGTCAAGCAATCCTTTAAATAAAATATTACGCAATACAACGAGAATTTCCGGCTCAAAACCAGGATTATACGTAAGTAGGTATTGAGCACTAATTTCTCCTGACAGCGGTCAACATATTTTGTAAGGAGGGTCTACATTTCGTCCTTTTAACTAAACATATCATTTCAGTTTAAACAAACGTAACGGTATGACAAAATAATTATTTATTGCACAGTAGCATAACAAGTAATGCTTCATTAGCGGAAGGCGATATAGAAAGATAGGCTTAAATAATTTTTCGAATGTCTGTGAATCTAAGGAAACAAACTGCTAGAGGCATCGATCCGTAGACCTACAACCTACTTGAACTATAAAACACACACACACACACACACACACACACACACACACACACACATGCCCGAAGAAGGACTCGAAAGTCAGACGGGGAGCGGGCACGCAATCCATTGCATAGCGCCTAAGACCGCGCGGCCATTCCCGTGCGGTGAATAACTTTTATGAAATAGTGGCTACTGGCTTTTAATTTTTTCTCCAGTACTGTAATACATAAACACATAAAGTCAAATTTATGTACAAGATTATGAACATAAAAAACAGCTGAGTCACAGGTAGATGGGAGTATGTAGCAGAGCGAAATGCCATATGTCGCACTGAAATGGGTTTGAAATTGCAGAAAGAGGGTGCTACGGCGAGCTGTGTTCAGATCGAAAGCTGCTCCGCGCCCTGCGGATCTGTTCTTCTGTTTCCCCCCTACACATTATTTTTCTTTCTAGGCAAAACAGTTGATCCGGAATAGCGACTGCAATAGTAATCTCCAGCAAAGAGGCTTTGTACGGCCAACACACGCGACATGGAAAAATTCTTCGGAAAAACGCGCACACAGAGAACCAGAGGTGACGGCAGCGAGAAATTTAATGTATCTTTTCTTTATTCATGGCGCAAATCGCGCCGAGGGGAGAGTGGCGCTAATCTTTATTTGCGAACAGCGTGGGTTAATGCGGAGCGAAGGAGGGCGGCGGGCAAATATTGGTGCACGGCTTCATGTGGCCAAATGTTTGAGCGCTACAAACACCACTGTTACTGATTTCAAACAAACCTCACTTCTTCCAGCACCATGTTGCCTTACATTACATTCAAATGAAGCCACCTCCTTTCGACCAGCAATTAAATCGTCCTTTCGTCTTCCCGGAAACGGCGGGTCTCATTCCTAGCTGATAGTATTTTTTTCGTGCGGTACAAAAGTGTTGTCAGTGGCAGTTGATGCATGTTACGGCGGACTGTAATGCGGACGAACTACAGGTACCACTAAAGGGTGATTCTGTGATGACGTTTAAAACTGCCAACGATAATGGGGGAGGGTTAATGTAGCAATTCGGGGTGACACACCCTGGTCTAGAACGACCAAGTCGAAAGTTATAAGGACAATCGCTCTGACAGCTCTAACGGTGGAATATGTATAGCAGTTTATTAGAGACATATTATATAAGTTTATGGAACATTTCCCAATTTTTTTTCATCAGTGAACTAGAGAACCCGTGCAAATACTTCGCACCAATAGAGGAATGACAAAAAAGTTGGGAAAAAATGAAAGTAAATTTGAATGTTCATGCATAGCTTTCTTCAGAATCAATCAGTGCGAGTGTTTAAAAGCTCAAATGAAAGAGCTTGATCCGCTGAGTGTTGTTAGGTCAAAAAGAACTGCGTACCTTAATTAGAACCGAAGATATCGTAAAACCGATTAAAATATTCAATGCAAGGACAGAAGGATACGGCGTTTGAATAAAAATAAAGGATGGAGAGATTTAAGTTAATTCTGATACTTGATGACAAATCTGCGAATCAGTACCTTTCGGTTAAAGCGGTCTGACCGACTGACATTAGTTTCCAGCAAGGACATCCCCGTAAGAAATGTACAGAAGGAAATCGCGTTTACTTATAGAAAAAAAAGGCGAGAGTTATGTAAATTCTGATACTTGATGACAGATCTGTGGATGAATATCTTTCGTTTAAAAGAAAAATTAAGGAAATACGCCGGGTAGTTTGGTCTGGCCGACTGACTTTCTTTTAATATATAACATTAGGGGCAAACATGGTATAACAAGATCCACACTTGATTTCTTCTTGTGAAACCGTGTGAGAAGTCTTTTGTGCGAGACGCCTAAAGAGGATCTCCTGGCAAGAATTCGCGTTGGCTGCTGCTACATGTTAAAAAGACACCAGGGATTTCAGAACGGCTGAGGCGATGCCATGTCTACATTGACGCTCGGGGACTGAACAAACGTTGTGAATGTAGCTGCTTGTAAAATCTGTACACGTCAATGGAATTCATAATAACTGCACCGTGGACGTGGGGTTTTCAGCCTCTCTGACGTCAAGTTACGTGCGCCTTTATTAGGCCGTCAACAGCGGAAATTATCTGAGGCTATTGGGAAATATTCAACGGGAATTCTGCGCATCAGTATGAGGAGTTGGCATTTGAGACTGCTTAAATTAACTTATACAGGAGGACAACACGTACACCCGTGATCGAGGGAGTACTGGAACCTCCGGCTCATATTAATAAATTTACCCTTCTTCATCATCCCTCAAAGTTTGTGACGTCGTCGTGGAATCAGCCTGTATACTGCGCAGAACCAGTTGACGGGTACTTGGTGCGCACCTATCACTTCTGCCCATGTCGGATCCAGCTGCAGATGTTGTGCGGGGACAACGCGTTCCTAATACACCACCATATGAGGTCGAATTTCACTAATTTTACGTTCACCTTTTTGCGAGATGTATGTAGGACGAAACAATATGTTGGTTGACTCTTCTAGTAACGAGTTCTCTATGACTTCTACCATCGAGCCACATCGTGGTAAACTACGCACGTCTCTGTCACTGGAGCCGGATGGCCAACTACACGCCAAAACACGCTGCTCTTCTTTTAAATCTCTATATTCCCTCTTTCAGTCCTACCTGGTTATGGGCGCAAACCAGAGTAGCAGACCTACTCAAGTAACGTTCAACTCTTTCATTTGTGGATTAAATTTCCTGAGAATTCTTCCGGTAAATATTTGTCATGAGTCTATCTTTCCTACCCTTAGTTCCATGCGGGGCTGAGAATTGACGTATCTCGACATAAAGTCAACCTGAAGAATCTCACTGGACGAGCTACATGCGTGTGGTAGGTCTCAAGATTGTCAGTAGTCACTCAGTTATAGGAAATTCTGAACTTAGGTGTGTGTGTGTGTGTGTGTGTGTGTGTGTGTGTGTGTGCTGTGTTCCGAGCACGTATATATAAAATAAAAGCTCCATTTGGTGGTTCCATTTTAAATCGTTCGGCAAACATACACTCTGATATTTAATGGATGCGACTGTTATGTGTGTTTCCTCGGAGGCGTATAATCAGACAATAACGGTTTTTCCGCCCATTTATGCGCAATACGTACTTTTTTATTTATTATTATTATTTTTTTACACTGAGTGTCAACTGCTAATCCCTGATATAAATGTTGACCCGTTGCGTGTCTGCCTGCATTTTATTTTATAATTTATGGATTTGTGCACTTCACATATACAAAAGTAACATCCGCCGAAGGCCTTAATGGGTCATTTACAAATGTCTTTTGTGACTGTAATATATCAATCCGGTTTCAACACAATATTCTTAAGTTACAGTAGCCTAGCAATAAATACACAGAATGGCTATGAAGTCTTTCGCGACGGATTCCTTCCATAGAAAAATTTTAGTTTCCCTGGTGCGTCAAATTCGGATAAAAATAAATAAAATTCTTTACCAATACCCAGTCATATTGTGAACAGTTCTCAGCTTAGCGTAAGGAGCAATAATAACTATAAAAATCAGTAACTGTGCTATCTTCACTATAATAAAATATAGAACTATTGACTGCTGTAATTTGTCGCACTTTGTAGAAGGATCATGTGGTTTCTGTTGTAAATAAGTGGGTTGCAGTTTTAGAAACTACAGTGTATATACATTAGAGGTTTGCATCACAACACTGGTCGAACGTGTAGACTTTCACTAAATGTTGGTAACAGAAGATATCTTACGTCAACAGTTACGCGTAGCATATCCCTTCTTCGTTCGAGCCACTTTAAAGCGTCACAGACATGTTGATGAAACCGAACAGGCGCTATAAGCAATTCGCACATCGTCTTTAAAATTTGAATGAACAAATTCGAATATTTGAATAGCAATAAATGTATCGTGCAGTGCATCCCACACTGCTCCCGTAGGAATCTCTTGGATACGTGCCGCAAATGCGTACTAATATTTATTCTTCTCTCTCCGCCTGCAAATGGAGTCGAGCAAAAACTAAATTCATAGTAGGATAGAAAATAAAGCGCTATTTTCTATGAAATATATAGAATCGTGTTTGCTTTAGCGGTAAATGTATAGACCAATAGTGTTCAAACCAGGGACAAATATTGAAATATGAGCACCAGGATAAGAGAATCTGTAATTTTTTAGCAGAGAAACTATTCCCACCACTTTAGAGAGCAGAAGAGAAAGTCTATTTACCGTAGACCGGGAATCATATTCAAATGTTCAAATGTTTGTAAATCTATCGGACCAAATTGCGTGGTCATCAGTCCGTAGCTTACAAACTACTTAAACCTATGTAAACTAACCTAAGGACAACACACACACCCATGCCCCAGGGAGGACTCGAACCTCCACGGCGAGCAACCTCGCGCTCCGCAGCGAGACGCTTTAGACCACTCGGCTACTCCACCGCGGCCAGGGAATCATAAATTTCAAAAACATGGTCTTCGTTACACAAATGAGAGAACAACTGAAGGACAGTATATAAAATTAGGCGCTAACAAAGTAAAAGATTAATTTATCCCTTTGCGACGTGAGTAGGAATGACGGCGTAACAGTCCTGTTTCAGGTATGAGCGCATTTGTTTAGTTGGTTTGGTGCCGCTAAATTTGGCGCAGTGGAAGGCGGCTGGCGCTGCTTTTAAGGAAAGCGAGGGTTCTGGGGGCGTTCCGCAGCCCGCCAATTGCAGCCGGGTGCATACTGATGCGCTACAAGCACTGCACAAAAAACGCAAGGCTCACAAAGCCAGCACACGACTTCAGGCGCGCCTCGTCCACCAAACTTCAGTGTATCTGGCTGAGTGTTGTCGACGCACGCGGTTACATATAAAAGAGACGCAAATAGCAGCGAAAAATACACCAACTTTAATCGTCAATAAGTAGCGCACAACAGTTTCTTCATCCGATGGATAATGAGCAGACATTCCTGCTGCAGAATAATTTATAACCAAATAATCCTAAATATAAAAGCGTCAAAACGTTTAACAAACCTTCCGTCGTATAAAAAGTTTACTTACACGGTAAATGTATTCATGTAATTGTTTTAATAAAGTGAAACTAATACCAGTAACAATGAATGAGGAAGTGAAGAGGTATAATCTTTCAATCTCAACAGACAGCTTTCGGCTCACTAACACGACACAGATAAATTATATCTCATTATCGGCAAATATGCATTATGTGTGGCTCATATTTATTTAAATTCCTGGCATTTTACCTTTTTGTTCAGTTCCTTACAAGAATATTGAAACCGTGTTTCTTCTTCAGCGCACATATTCAATGCTAAAGGAGAATGTATTGGAGGAGAAAAGTGACTGTAATTTAACGTTGGGAGGTGGGGCATTCCCGTAGTTTCGGACTAAAGAACATTCTTACAAGCAGTAGGTATCGAGAAGTCGCTAACGCATCAGTTCCTTTCGCACCAAATGCAACAGTATTTCGAAATCACGATTTTGTCAAGAATTATGATCTGATGCTGTATGTAGCAACATAGTCTTAACGTAAAACACATCCCCTGGATAAAAAATGTTTTAAAGTCGAAGAACGATTTAGTACTCGCTATTGTCCTTCTAGATATATTTATAACTTACGGTATATTTTTATGTCGCATTCAAACAATCGCTCTGCGACACAGTGAATCACCTCAGTTTCCTGTTCTGAAGGCGATATCACCTGATAATGACAACAAGAAACTAAATTAACGTCCTGTAAATATAATGGGCTTCTTCTGCAAAGGAGAGTTACCATTTTCGTATGTACGAATCGCCAATATACTTACCGCTAAGGACAAATGAGACAAACAGACGAATATGAATTACTCTCAGCGTCAATCAACATTACGTCTTTCTCCTTCTGTTGAAGTTTTCTAAGTTGATGTTAATTTTATCAGTAGACCGTCTTGAATAAAAGTGCTTGCTGAACATATACACACTTCCATTGGGTCTGTAAAATAAGACAATTCACGAGGAATAAAACAGGCGCTTTGAAATGC
The DNA here is from genome assembly GCA_026315105.1 of Locusta migratoria. Lineage (NCBI taxonomy): Eukaryota > Metazoa > Arthropoda > Insecta > Orthoptera > Acrididae > Locusta > Locusta migratoria. The sequence goes on along the minus strand of CM048755.1, from coordinate 25,594,947 downwards.
TCAATAATGGCGTTCACGGTCGTCATCGGATGTGTGCAGCCACACTGATGAATGATGCTCTCAACAGTAACCGCAGCGTCGGTAGTTTTATCACATATGCCACGGTTGCACAGCAAGAGAAATTTATTGAAACAAATTATATGGAGATGTCCGCACTTGTAACGATGTTGCTGATAATCCTGTTATTTTAAAATGCTTTTCGTACTCTTTCCGCCCAAATGCAACATTCTGTAACGACAAGAGACGAATGGGGACCTTATACAAGAGCAAGGGTCTGTCATAGTACCGTAAGTCATATGTTGCTCTCAGTTCTGTAGTGACTGATGACATAAATGGAACAAAGAATACGACTAGCAAGTTCTGGCATCCTTCAAACGAAACCAGGCAGTGTATGAGAATGCCATAAATCGTGAGAATAGCGTTTAGCTTTTGTCATATTGATAGTATCTAAAATGAAAGTAATTATTCCCTTCAAATGTCATCCAACAGGAGTCTGCGCATGTCTCTTAACCAACACCTCCTCCACCACCATGTAATTTACCTATAGTAGAACTAAGACCTTGAATCCATATTTTCAGAAAGTAAAGCACGGATACGTAACTTTTGTGCGTACAGTATCTTAACAGCATCCTTCAGGATTTCTGGTAGGCAGTTAGTATCTCGAGCGAAGCGAAGGTCTATGCGGTTCAGTAAAAAAAGTAAACCAAAAACGTATTGAATTATGAGTGTAACGTAACAACAAGAACAAAATCGCAGACATTGATGAGTCACAATTCGTACTTGTATCAGATGCGATGTTAATTTTTTAAGATATTTCTTATTTATCTGGGGATATAATAAATGACAGTTATTTAATAACGATAGTGTTAATGTCCCATTCATCATGAAATAAAACAGCAAACTAGAAACCTCTAGCGTAACTAAGATACACGTGTAGTATACAATAGGCAGTAGATACTGAAATTTTGTAGAACTTGTGACAAAGTAGATTACCAGGATCGGAGGTTACAGACAAGCTGTAAAATTCACTAAAACTAACTTATTCACCGGATCCCTATTACACAGAAATATAATATCGCACAGCTCGATAATTTGGATGAATATGGATAGTTGGAACATGTAGACTTACAAGCCACAAATATTTATTTCTCAGCATTATCACTAGTATTCTCATCGTAAGAAGTTGACAATAGTTCATACGCACCTTTGAAAAATAGAAGAAAGATTATGGTTTAACGTTCCGTCCATACGAGTTGATCTGATGTAGACACAGGTTCGGATTGAGAGGAAGGAAATCAGCCGTGTCCTTTTCAAGGGAACCTTCCCAGAATTTGACTTATGCGCGTAAGGGAAACCGCAGAAAACCTGTATCTGGATCTGGACAGGGCATTTCAACCGCTGTCTTTCCTAATACCGCTGCACCCGCTTGCTCGGTAGTAGCTCCGGGTACAAATTTATTTTCTAGCAATCGCGATATTCGATGACGTTTCCTGTCTTTGTTAACCATCTGAAGAATTGTTTCTTACTAGGATAACTGTTTCAAATCACATCAAACGAACAAACGTACTAGCAAGATATGTTGAAGCTAGAGACCATACTACATCTCCAGCTGTCAGTTATTATAATTTTAAACAACTTACTCAACTGATCATACTTCTCTCATTTTAATGAGCAAACAAAGTCTTCCACATCACGGCCAAGGTAGTAAAATTACGTGTGAAACCCTATGACGGAGTAGTAAGATCGTAAACACTACCAAGACTCATACCAAAAAGAATAGAGCAATTTTTTTATGCCGACGTCACTAGTCCTTTTGTAATGTAATAATTTATGTCATCGAGTGCGACATAACCCTTAGCTACACAGACGAGTTACTGACTCCGTTCCGCGACTGTATCCGTCCGCGAAATAAAATTTTAACGTTGTATTGGACCACGGGAAGAAGGATATCTTCTGTGTCGTTTTCAAGGGAACCTGCCCAGAATTTTCCTTATGCGCATAAGGGAAACCACAGAAAACCTATATCTAGATAAGGGATTTTAAACGCTTTCCTTATATTCGTGTTTCTCCAAGAGCACTACACGGAATATTTAATATTCTTTGGTAAAATATTTCCAGTAAATAAGCGCCGAAAGTAATCTTTATTTATTTCAATCATCAAGTAACGATGGGGGAAAACAAACGCAAAGATCGAGTGTTTGCAAACCGTATAAAGCCGGAGAAACGCCGTCAGCGTACTAAGGCGCCACGCTGCGGTGCGCGCGGCCGTTTGCCGTCGGGGGTTCGAGCCCTCCCTCGAGCATGGGTGTTTGTGTTGTCCTTAGCATAAGTTACTTTAAGTTAGCGTAAGTAGTTTGTAAGCGTAGGGACTGATAACCAAGGAAGTCAAGTCCCTTAGATTTACAAACATTTGAACATTTGAACATTTGAAATGCCGTCATTTTTATTCTAAATATCAACTGTATTATATAGCGATTTCAGATATTGGTGCAAGCAGTTAAAATAAAATGACACATCATTTATTAATAGAATATAGGGAATAATTAATTTTACTAAGATCGCAACAGTATTTTTCTTGTAATACTTCAACTAAAATCACTATAGCAGGTGCGTTTACCGGTAGCTCATAGGATCTGACATTTTAATAACGATAACTAACGCAGTTAAGGCTATCTTTTAGGATCATTTATCATTTACATAATAAAATTTAAATTATTTGTAATGGATTGCTTTGATTTTATTATCTCCAAAATATTTTAAATGTTGAAAATTAATTAAAAATTTGAATATAAAATATACGGTAGCAGTGAGCAATTCAGTTAGAATGTTTATATACGTTCCGTAGGCATCAAAAATGGACAGTATAAAGAACAGAAAAAGAAACATACGACAACGGACAGCAATTTAACGTAAGGTAAAGGAAACATTACTCTGTTACAGAGTACGGCAAAACAATGCACGCGGCAATGAAGAGAGAACAGCCCGAAGCTCTCTCCGAGGAAATTGAAGAACTTTTCCTGGAATGTTTCATGCGCAAATAAAATTACAGTCTAGACATATCTCCGTAATTTCAATATCCTATGTAATGTTTAACGTGATTATTACTTCAGTCGACACCTGTAAAGTGTAAGGAAATCGAGAGAGAATATTTACGCCCGTGCGTTTGTCGGTATGTACCGAAACCGGGAAAGCGACGCCAAATTTGTTCTAAATAGTCTGTGAATTATACAGTTAATTCAAGTAAATTTCATAGATTTTCTTCACGTACTGGCTTCCCCATTTTCTCACTATCGCTGGACTTCAAGATTTTAAGTTAAAAAGTCTCCGACAATTTTAACACGATAACTAGAAACGAAACAGAAACAGTTTCTTAGATAACGTCGTTACATTTAGTTAAAATCAAGTGACCAAGAGAGCCGAACACGTAGACGCTGTCACTAATCCATTATAACGCGTACAATGTGTTAAGGGTTTGCACAGAAAAACTGTTCGATACAAAAATTTCTTATTGAGACAGCAAACTGAAATGATTTCGTAAGAAGGGTGTCCATGCTCATTTAAACACCTGGTTTCTTTTACATTTTTATAAAACTGAATGTCGCACTTTCAAGTTTCTAGAGACTACGATGTATTTCAATAAATGCAGTGTAACAGATGATATCTAAATACATCAGACTAATTCGGAGTGTTAACCTTCAATATATCTATCGAGAATAAAAAACCGCGCAACGGTGTAACAACCTTTGCCGATCTAATCGTTTTAACGCAACCGCTGTTCATAGAAGAGTACCTGCCAGACAGGATAGTAAATCATTCAGCAGACACAAGAGAACCGCAGCTACTAAACGAAACAGGGTTCTTGGGCAACAAGTCTGTGGTTTCCGAACAACGCAAAGCGACCGCAAAACCGTTCAGCGTGCTATCGGCTACCTGATAGCTGCGAGGAAACCGCAGTACATTGCCGCCCGTGTTACTCGTCAATGGACGTGAAGTAAGTCTTGCAATAACGTGCTTACGAACGACCCAGAAGAAAATTTAAGACAAATTATGCAGTCCAATGCGATTTTTGACCTCATAAGAAATACCAGTACAAAATAAAACACTGAAACTGTATATAACCTTATGTTCTAATATTTTCTCGTACTTTCTTACACGGGCATTACAACTGTGAGCGACAGCGGAATTAGAACCCGAAACATTGCCCATCACGGGCAATGTTCTTACCAACTGAGCTATATTTATTCTTATTTATACTCCACTGTTTTTTTAATTATTATTATTATTATTATTATTTTAATCGCGACGAAATATTCGTCCTCATAACTTCACTTATTATGCCATTAGCCCTTCTACTTTCCAAACTGTTGTAAAGTGGGTGATTCATTTTATGGAATATTTGTGTATACGGTTCCGTCGACGGCGGAGTCATTAGAGACGGATTGCGGTGTTTTGACGTCGGTCATGTTAGTGACAAACGGACCACATACGTTAAGCGAATCTCGGAAATCACGACAGCCTTATTCTGACTGACCTGGCTGTCATTAGAAACCAACCCTCCTAAATGCGAGTTCAGTTCCTTGGCATTGTGCAGCTTGGCTCGGATGTAATTTCGTATCGCCATGGTTGTCATTATCGTAGAGAATGTCAGTATGCAGTAATTATGGAGGATCATTCTGTGACGTATTAACACTTTATGTTCGCTTCGTATAACAGAGAAACTACAAAAAGAATTTAATAATATCACTACTTTATATTCTCTTAGAGGGCCAATCAATAAACAAAGTATGAACTGTAAATGTACAAACAGTTTACTTCTTTTAACAGCATAAAGGCTATTCGAAAATCACGATGTTTATCGATCCAGAGTTGTGAGTGCTAACCAAGCAACGAGCGCGTAAAATATAATTCTTTTGGCAATTCGTACACAAATAATACTCACAGCAGGCATAAAGTTCGTCTATATATTCAAATACGCTTACCAAATCTGCTTTAAGTAACTAGCCAGATCGTTTTTGAACAAACTCAAAAAATGTTCAAATACTTGTTAATCTAAGGGACTTAACCAAGTTGGTCAGCAGTTCCTAGGCTTACCAACTGTTTAAACTAAGTTAAAGTAACTTTTACTAAGGACAACACAAATACCCATGCCCGAGGGAAGACTCGAACCTCTGACGGCGAGCCACCGCGCGCTCCGCAGAGAGTCGCCTTACAACGCCTGGCAACTCCACCGCGACTTGAACAAACTACCACATATTATTAACGGACAACACCATCTTGACTAGTTTAAATTTCAAAGAAAGCAAATGTTAGCCTTTACAGGTCTATTACAATTGTTTCTATTTCTTCACATTTATTAACTACAAATTTAATGCCTGGAAGTGTCATCAACAGTTACGTAACGAAAATAGTTTTTGACATTTAACGTTGTTTATCCTCAGTGTCTACTTCCGTTAAAGCCAACTGTTTCAAAATATTGTAAGGCCACAATCCTCAACATAGATCAACATAAGCGAGCTCTCGAAAGAAACCGGAAAAGTACTTTAATGGCTACAAAAAACGTAAAATCAACCTTCTTTACAGGCTCTATTAAATAAAAGGTTACGCACTGAAAATTTGTGTAATACCAGCTGGTTAAATATCCCTGAAATAACATAAGTTGAATCTGCGCGTCAGAAAATTGAATTAAAATTGTAATAGACTACTGATATAATCTGAAAGGATAACGTAAATTTTAAACAAACGGTTTCAAAATATATGCAAGCGAAATAAAATTTCATAGGTTGAGAAAAATTTCATAATTTTTATAAAAAAACGACTTGATAAAATTGGTTTTGAATTGAAATTAATATTCGACTTTTAAGTTCAAGAAGAAATTCTTAATTGTGCAGGGATGTTTTCACAATTTTTTCACAAATTCCCAACGACAGTAACTTCAAACCTTTAAGAGCTACTTTTAAAGGACTATATCAAATTATGCAATATTAAATATATACTACTGGCAAGATATGCGTCATTCTTTTTATCAGATATTTTTGTTTAATCGCTTTTATATAAGTATGATACGGAAAAGCCACAAACCGTTTAATGTACGACATACATAATCATTTATTATTAGTCTCCGTTACAGATTTCAAACAGAACAGACGTCTTCCAGATCTGCGCAATATATTAATGAGAACAAAATCGCATCATATGTTGTGGTCTATTTTTTTATACCATGGCGCACTACAGTGAAAAATGCTTTCAAACGTTAGTAACTGGAAATTTAACTGACTATCTAACCTCCGGGCTACAACTACATGTTAGTTTGTAACATACGGACTTAAAAAAAGTCAATTTTTTCCTGGAAAATTTTGCCTTCCCAAGATTAAATCTGTCATCAAGCTAGAAGCTTCTTAATAACACATATCATCATGCGGCCGTGATACTGTTAACATGCCGTCTAATAACAAGGTATTTTCACGTGATCTTTAAATTAAATGAAACCGAATGATTATTTTTGTATGTTTGTTCCGAGGAAGGAATAGAAAACCTCAAATAAACGCCTGGCTGCTAGCGCACGTCAGTCGTGTGCGTAGTTCTACTTGCAAAATGAGACAGCAAGGCGAAATAAGGGAAAAATTAACTAGTTTAGGAGGATACACCGTCGCAAGTACATTCGCATTCACCGTAAAATCTGATTACCTTAAAACTGACACGATTCGGAATGGCAAGTGTCAGATGCAGACAGTAAAAATTGCAACATCTCTTGGAATAAAAATTAAAAATCTGTTTATGTATAAAAATTGAGGCTGACTTATTTTCTATTATTTCCTTGACCGTCCTTCTGTACGTCACAATCGTCATCGGAACTCTAAAGTGTTTTGCACCGTGCAGCGTACTTGTTAAGTAGCACAGCTTGGTCTCAAAATATTTTAATGTTAAATCGAGAAAATTCGTATTTTCAGGAATACTTGGCCTATAGTAGTTTTTTTTCCCAACTATGTGCTTTTTCAGACACGGATATATTTTGTGTGAATAACTTTTGACCACGGATGCCGCAAAGCTCGACATAACGTGTTGTGACGACTGAGCCTGTCGCTGATAAGATGACTGCCAAATGTAGTGAACGAAGACATCGTAGTTAAACATTTTTATTTTTTGTGTATGGGTTTATCCGTAGACTGACAATTATTATGATGGGGAGTTTTTCAAGGTAGTACCTTGCCCATAAAAAAACGCGTCAGTATTCATGCGTTCAGTTTTTAAGGTGATTAATATCATCACTTTAGCTGAGCCGAAATATTCTATTTGTTAAATTGCAGCCCGGCCTCGCTTACCGCTAAGTATTAACAAAATTAAAAAAAATATTTTAAAAAATTGTTGTAGCGTAAATGAAAGTGATATTAAACAGTTGCGGATGTACTGGGCCGCTGTGGTTGCGCGCTTAGGATTTTAAAGCGAGAAGCGGCGGATGAAAGTTGCGCGGCCAAGCGGCTAGCGCGGTGCCCACAGCGGCTACCGGCGCGCCGGCCGCCGCCTGCCGCGTAGCGCTGCGCCGCCAGCTCCTCGAGTTCTCACCACCGCTCATTTGTCTTCGCCTGTGTGTTTCGGTCGTTGCCCTTTTTTCCGCTGGTACAATGTAAAGCGTTCACCCGCGACTTAATTTGTTCATCGGTAATGGGCCGTTTTGCGCTAACGGCTCAGCGACCAATTACGCCGCAGCGGCGTTGTCTAAAACGGCCAATATGTAAGAAATAGCAATGTAAATAATAACGCCTCTTGCGCTACAAAGCGTTTGCGCACTATATCGAATAAAGGATACGTCCCGTCGATAACCTAGTTTTTTGAGACGTACCAAACGCTCGAACTGTTTCTGCTAAGAATCGAGAAGAAAATCGGACGTGCCCTTTTAAAAGAGCCATTCTGTCATTTACCTAGACCGATTTAGAAAAATCACGGAAAACCTAAATCCGAATGCACGAAGGCGGGTTTGAACCGCCGTCCTCCCGAATTTATGTTCAGTGTGCTGTGTCACAAAACTAGATTCGAAGACCATATCTACATGACTACCATTTTTAATGGCGTAAACTCTGAAAAATTGTTCGCAAATATCCATCGAACCATAGTAGGACTTGGAATTGGTACAATGATTGGTCACTAGCTTCTACCTTGAAAACTACAATTACTTAAGAAGCGAAATAACAATGAGCCACAGCTGTACTGAGTTAAGGCATACAGACTGCTGGCCGTAAGCATTTGTGGGGATATGTAGTGTAATAACCACATTGGTTCTATCGTGAATATGATACTGGGGAAAAAATCAAAGAAGTGAGGAAGAAAGAGTAGCGTTTAACGTCCAGTAGTAGCGTGGTTATTAGATACAGAGCACAAAAGCGGATTGTTTTTGTTAAGGATGTGAAAGGAAATTTTCCGTGCTCTATGAAAGGAACCATCGCGGTATTTTCCTCGATTGCTTTAGAGGAATCACGGATAGCTGGAGGCGCGTTTGAACCGCCGCGCCGTCCTCCCTCGGTGTGCTAAACACTGCACAGTGCAAAAGTCTGTCTACAAAAATGTCACGGCTGGCAAAGGCGTCAATTTTCACGGTATAACCTAGTTACGAGGCCCAAGGAATAATTATTTACTGAAGATCCTCGGAGTGAACTGCGCATCGCTCCCGCGCGGATAATGTTGGACTGATAACCAGCGAGCACATAAACATTTAATTAGGACTGTAATCAACGCTTGTCACGCGAATGAATTGGGTCGAAATTCTAATATGTGACAAAACGCTTACAAGCGTTTGCCGTACACTTCACAGAGGTTTTCAGAAAATGGATTTTAATTTGTCCGATGGTGCAAAGCAAACCTCTGCTGGCAGTCTTGTTGCATATAGTCCGTCTCGCATTAACGGATGACTAAATCATAGTTTGCAGTACTGAATGAACTGCTCAATAGGTACGAAAACTGTATAAGTAACTAGACCATAGCAGAGCTTTCGCATGCGGTGCCGAGAAATTCGATTCCAAGCATTCGTTCTTTCTAAATATGAACTGTTATTTATATTTGTGTAACGATAATTACTTGCGACTACCTACGTGTATGCGCCGAGTGTCTCAGCTTTTCGCCATTAGAATGGCAAAAATTTCAATTACTTAGTAGTACCGTATGGTACGTAAATGGCCAATATTTCTGAACGCTAAATAAAGAATGGTTAAAAATTCTACCCTTAGGAAGAATAGGAAATTTATTAAAAAATAAACTAGACTGTGGGATGCTTAATTGGGTGGAGAAGATATTGTAGAATCTTGAAAATTCTAATCGAATTTTGCTACTTCCACTCTCATGTCAATCGACGACAAAATCGCATTTCTTGTTTCTCAGTTTGCGTTACCTGGTAAACAATGCTAAGCGGGAAGCTAATTGGTTGTTCCTTGTGACATTCTTTTCTGCTTGAAAGTGAGCATTAGTAATTTGTTTCTTAAAAATCTATGTAACGTGTCAGAATTCGTCAAGAGAATTAAGAAATTGTCAGTATGTAAAAGTTACTGGCATTAGTGCACGAGGCAAAACAATTCTCAGAATCAGAGATTCTTTTTCCATTTCCGTGAGGTTTGATGGCGTCTCCAAAGGGTATGAGATGCCACTACAGTATACGTAAAGCACACCAAATTTAATGCTGTTACACATATCTCAGACTCACGGAGAAATTGCCTGGACAGCATAGCCTGACAATAACTACATGACACGGAAAAAAGGCTAGAAGCTACTTTTTAAAGTAACATAAATACTTTCTATATAAAAGCATCTGTCGATAAGTCATACATAACTAGGAGTTCATTATATCCAGCTGTAGGGACTGTAAGTTTGCGGAAATAAAGTTCCAATTCAAAGGAGTGTTTGCGGCCGCAAGGGGAACCGAACCTCGCTCTTCCTGATAAACAAAGCAGCTTTTTAGCGCCACGCTGACTGCGATGTGGGAGAAAGAAACAGCGCTACCAATGCGCTGGCCGTGTCGTAGTGTTCATAGCCTTAAGTGAGATACTATTCAGCACAATAAGCCATTAAAAAGTTATGTTAGGTCATCGAAGTCGTCGAGTGGGTTATTTTAATGCACGTATATTTATTTTAATTTTACAGTTTTGACTATATATATCGCCATTTAGGTTACTAGATGTTTAATCGGAAACAGATACGTTACTAAAAAAAGTTCTGTGATAGTGATAAATTAAACATAGCAATACCTTCTCGGACTGAGTTGCATATGAAATTGGAATACTACCAGTAACGGGCAAACCCCTTAAAAATTAACTGACAAAATTCCTCGACCATTCTTCCTTATTTATTTATTTATTTTTGCATAGATATTTGGAATGCTTCCAGTAACGGGCAATATAGTTCAAAATTAAATGAAAAAAATCCTCTAGCATTCCCCCTTATTTATTTACTTCTGTCGTCGGTAAGTGTAAGCTGATGAAACACTATACTTCACTAACGATTCATACAACACATTTCATAAAAAAATGTCTGTTTAAGAAAAAAATGCTGGATCTAAATCAAAACGAACAAGAATTCTCCTGTTCGTAAGTTCAGATTATTTATTGCGGCAAAAATAAATGACCATTTCCTTTTATTATGATCTTTATGACGAATCAGGCGTATTTTTTATTTTCATTAATTGCAATCAGTTTAACAGCATAAAGGGCTTCATCCGCTGGCACATTACCTATTAATCGATGTGTTATATATTCGTAAATGCCTTTTAATCGGTGTGTATATATGTGGAAATATATCGATATCCATAAAGCCGCATTTATAAATCTCAGGGTTTGCTTACACCGTTTCATCACAACTAGACAGCGCTATGAATCCAACAGCAAGTATATATCTTGGTAAATAACACTGTAAATGATTTTATTTTGGTGTTGCGCTAAACTAAAATTTTAAGTTTGTTTGATTTGGAATAAAACAAACAACAAGCGCATGTAAATTGGAAAGATACTCTCATTATAATAGAGAACGTACAAAAAGTACGACTTGTTTTAAAATATAGGTAAATGGCTTTTAATTACGCTATGAACAAAATAAAATAAAAAATGCTCGTTTTCTAGGGTCTACCAAATGCGATTCTGCGTAAGCCGAAATGTCCAGAAAAGACTGCGGCATAAGCTTTCTTTCTGAATACTAGGTAAATCTGTGAGTTATTTAAAATATTAAATTGTCGTGTTGAAGCTATTAGAGGCCACGACCCCGGTAGTCTCGGACACATCGAGTGTTTGTCGCGGGGCGCACATCAGCGTACCGGAGCTTCGGTTCCGGAAAAAGACGCTTCTGCTTTCGTCGACAGCTAAACCTGTCACTGCCAACCTAAGTATTCGTACAGCCGATGCTACACTTACGATGTGTTAGACATCGAACATTCATTTTTATTATCAAATACAGAAAAGTCTATACGAACGCACCGTACTGGAGAAATAGAACGAGAAAGTGAGGATAATATTTATACACCGTAGTGGTGCGAAAATTCCTGTCTGGAAATATATATATATATATATATATATATATATATATATATATATATATATATATATATATATATATATATATATAACAACAGCGCTACTACGCGTCAAATATCGCCGGAGACGCCAAGTTGGTCGATGACCTATTATTCCTTATTTAATTTCCAGTGCCGTATTAATTTCGAGTGGTTGTGAATTGTTTTCTATACAAGTTCCTGCTGAATTTGTAGGAGACATTAGAACTCAGTTCACGAGTCATTTGTTAAACTTGTTATCAGAGTATCTGCAGCGCTAAAGATACATCGGAAGGTCTCAAAATTATCTTAGCGCAACTCACTTTTATATTGGAATTCAGTCCAAAACAATCGTTCTTGCTGCGTAACGTTAAATGCAGTTTCTTAATTCATCTAAAGAAACAGATATTTAAGTTGCCCATCAGTCGTATACCGGCTAGCCTTTTGTTGTCAACTACTTTAAATATTCGCCATTCAACTCAAAATATAAACATAACAAAATAACTGGAATAGTTTTCACACTGCAAAATGTAAATAATTATAGTTTGGTATTCGTCTTGTACAAACAAAAAAAATTACGTACTGGACTATAGAAAATAAAAGTAAGGGGCGTTGAATATTGTTAGTATCACTAAAAATGGAACAGATACGTATATACAATAAGGTTCCTGTATAATAATTTTCTTCAGGAAATAAAATTAGTGGGCTGGGCTGTCCACACAAGTTATCAGCCTCAGCAACCACAGCTACTCTACAAACCAGATTTATTGGCAAAGCTTCTCCAAACGTTTTGTGTCATTAAACAATCAAATAAGCTTCTCGTGTCTATAATTAACTCTGTCAATCGTCATTTAGTCTGTAAAGGCGTTGGGAGAACAAGTCGTGTGTTTTCTGTCTACAGTATTCGATAATATTCATGTCCATGAACTTATTACATACAAAAAATACGAGGATGATGTTTCTTAAATCTCGTATTTTACGTATGTCACGATTACGGCTTTGTTTTTCAAATAACACCAAATTAAAGAACTTCTTAATTTATTAGTACATTAATACAACTCAGAAACTGGCTGGTGGTGGTTATACATGAAACACCTGGATTAATAATTAGATTCCTTTCGGAAAAGGCTGTAGTGCTCTTACTGGTTCACTTTTTAAGATAGTAGTAATTCTGAAGTCTAGTTCCTACATGTTGCGTTTATAATACAATTGTCATATAAATTAGAACTCATTTTAATCTGATTTTGAATCATTTTTAGTTAATATTACCACATATAGATGTAATTTAATGTTTGATATTTACAATATTTTCAGTTATAGTTCGGACAAATAAACAGCTGAAGGCAATTACACATGTTTACGTTATGTGTGGTCAACACAGTAGTCCAACCAAATTGATTAAAGTAAGCTGACTTATATGAAACTTCTCTCGGAGGGACGGGAATAGGAGAAAAAAATGTACTCAGTGTTTTCTTTTCAGTAATTTTCGTGTAAAAATCATAAGTTTTGGAAACGGTTTCGTATTGGAAATATGTTTTCTCTGCCCGCATTGTACAGCGAAAAAAAAGTTGTATACACGCTAAGGTATTTTTTTAATGTAGGCATTCAACCTATATCGAAACTTTCTTTGTTTGGTGGCATAGGAATACTTGGTTTTCATTTTAATTATTTTTTTTATTTTCTTCTGGAATATATTCAAGTAGGCATCACGGACGAGATGACTACTCGTTATTTGAACGGGGATGGAATGTCATCGCTGTGGAGCGTAGTGTTTTTATTTGAGTAAATATTCTTCCCCTGTACGGTATGCGCACGCGGGCACAAACGCCGGCTGCGTGACGGGAGGATGAAGCTTATTCAGAGGCGCGACAATGGCCACTGACAATATTTACTCGGCCTTATTAATAATGACGCGTGAAACGGCGCAGCCGGCCATGCATCATTGTTGTGGGGGCGTGACAACGCTTCGTTAGCGGCGGATTAGGCGCCGCAACAGATGCGCCACCTACGCCGCCCGCCGATAATCACGTTTTTCACGGCTGTGTCCCGTCTTCGCCAGGGGGCCGCCAGCTCTGCAAAGCGAAAACATCGTCACAATTAATCCAGTCTCTGTAGGCGAAATATCATCAGCGCGTATTACTACTCTATTGTGTGCTGCCGAGAGCATCGGAAGCTTTAGCAGTGATTGGAGGAGTTTGATAGCATTCACCAAGTTTTGTATCCTCTCGCGAGAGATTTACAGTAAGCGAATAAAATAATTTCATTATCATGGTAGTCTGAGATGGAACGATGTAGCTATTTCGTACTGGCTTCAGAATTTCGTTTGATTGAAATCGCAATAGTTGATGTTACGTAAATGGTTTCCACATTCCTGTGAGGCGATTCTATGCTCAGCTGTCATTGTGGAGTTTGGCAGCGGTGGATTGCAGAGATCTGCAGCGCATGACTTTACTGCCCCACCTTAGTTATTTCGAGTGGCATCTGTTGTCAAGTGTGTTTCACCAAAATTTTCAAGTATTTGTCTAGAAAGGAGAGAAATCGAACGTCATTAGTGTCTAAAAATCTTGATACGTCGCGTGAGGCAAAGAATTTGCATTAATGATATCATAATGTTCGAAAATTCTAGTTCGGAAAGCCGAGATCGTATATTTATCTCTATTTATTCATCGAATCTTGGATTTCTAATCTAGAATTTTCGAAGATACTGTTATCGGTAATGCAAGTCCATTGCTCACGTGGTATATCTAGAGTATTTCTCGACCCAACACACTCGAAAATTCTGTTTGAAAGCTAAAATGGTATTTTTACTTATTCGCTGAATGTTGGTTTTCAAACCTAGAATCTTTGAAGGTTAACCATAACAGTCTGAGATCCCACCCCAGTTTTGACAATGTCGGGCAACTTTAAGTTGTATTCAAGACGAAACAACTTTGCCCGTACGAAATTTGTGACTTTTGGGCGTTTCTTAAAATAGGCTCTCAAATGGATATCTGATTTTGTGTCACTTCTGGAAACGGTCTACTATTTCACAATGTCGTGAGTGCTTTCGAGCCGGCTGTGTGTACTGGAAATCAGCTGACACGCTTTAATGTCCAGATTACACGCGATAGCGGGCGTCGAAAACAGCTTACGCCGCCACGAACTGCCTCTAATAGTGTTTTCGTGTGGAATGTACAGAGTGGAGGCGGGAGAGGAGAGGCAGGGCCGGAAGAGTGTTTACCTGTTCTTGGCGGCGGCGGCGCGGTCCCTCTGCCGGCGGTTCTTGAACCAGTTGCCGACTTGCGTGGGCGTGAGTCCGGTGGCCTGCGCCAGCTCGCGCTTCTTGGTGGGGTTGGGGTACGGGTCCTGCAGGTACCACTCGCGCAGCAGGCTCCGCGTGCGCTCCTTGAAGCAGTGCGTCTTCTGCTCGCCGTCCCAGATGGTCCTGGGCAGCGGGAACTTCTTGCGCACGCGGTACTTGTCGACGGGCCCGAGCGGCCGGCCGCGCAGCTTCTCCGCCTCCTGGTAGTGCGCCTCCAGCCACATGGCCTGCAGCTTGCCGTGCGACTCCCTGGCGAACTTGTGCTGCTCCAGGATGGCGTACAGGTCTCGGAAGTTGCCCGCGTGGAAGGAGACGATGGCGCGGGCGCGCAGCACGGCCTCGGAGCGGTTGAGCGCGCCCATGTCGGGGTGCGCGACGGGCAGCGACCACAGGAAGCGCGCCAGCCGCTCGATGTCGCCCGACTCCTCCAGCGTCTCGCAGACGGCCGCCACCTGCGACACGGTGAAGTTGAGCGTGGGCAGCGCGAACAGCGGGCTGGGCACCAGCGGGGGCGGCGGCGGCGGCGGCGGGGGCGGCGGGGGCGGCACGGTGGGCCCCGGGGGCGGCGGCGGCGGCGGAGCGGCGAGCGGGTGGTGCTGCGCGGCGGCGGCGGCGGCTGCGGCGGCGGCGGCCGCGCTCAGTCCGCCCAGTCCCAGCGCCATGTCGCTACTGCCGACACGCGCCGCCGCCGCCGCCGCCCCGCGCCGCCTCCGCCCCGCGCGACGCCCGTTGGCCGTCGCCATGGCGACCGCCGGCCAATCGCGAGCCGACCAGAATAATGGTGGGATCGCCGTCCGCCGGCCAACGAGCCGGTGGCTGAGCCGGCGCCGGCGGCGGAGTGGGGGAAGCGGCCGCATCCGTTACCTCTCCAGTGCGCGGCGCGCTGTCACTAGGCGTCGCTATGCGGAAGTCGCCGCGCTAAACACTCCGAGGGCGGGGCTCTAACATGGCGCCAGCGTCAAATAAAACTCACTCCAAATTACGGCCGCCATTTCTGCTGCTGCTACCGGTATCGTCGACCTCCTTTCTTATTCCGACCGCGCCTCGTACACTGGCAATAGGTGCCCCTCCGTACGACTCGAATTCCAGAGATTACGATGACAAGCGAAATGAGGCGATCAGAAAATTTATATACACTCCGACGAAGATAAGCGTATATATTATCCTTAATTTCACCGAGTCGAATTCCATATATAATCGACGTGCTCAGCGACTATTGTAATATATATACAGTGAACAGTTGTAAGTCGAAAATATGTCTTTATTGTCGCAAATCTACATTTCTTTCACTGTGTGACCGACATCTTCAACGAGAAGACTGAAGAAAGAAAGGCTGTATATTTTAAACTACATTTTAAGCATTGATAATGACCACACACTGACCGAAAATTATATTTGCGACAATAAAGAAGTGTTTCCGACTGATTGCTTTTCATCGTCTACATAGGACTCCTTATGTTTAGTTATTTTACCTATCTTTCTCAGTTGCGTAATATTATATCGATTATTATTGTATCTGTCCGCCTGTTGCAACTGAATTAAACCAATAACTTTGTTTGCAAGAAACATTGGTGTATCAAAGACGCTGGTATATGAAGAAATTATTTATTAATTAATTACGACAGTCCTGTTTCAGCACAATTTCCATCTTCAGTTTTCTGTGAAGATAAATATAGAAAACATAGGAATAATTTGCAATTTTAAACGTGATATCATAGACTAATAACATAGGTAGCGTCGTTGTCTTATTTTCTGTCATGATAATTTGACTATTTTATTGCTGTTAATTCGGTTGCACAGTGGTAGAGTGCCAGACTACAAATCCAAAGGTCGCGGGTTCGATCCCCGCCAGGTCCTAGGATTTTTATCTGTCACTTTCCACTTCTTTCACCTCTGGCAGTATTGCTCATGTGAAAATTACCGAGTAGCACCGTGGTTCGGAACCCACGTTAAACTGTAGGTCCCCCTGGCTGGGTAAGTCAGTTCGAAGGTCGGAGGAAGGCAACGGCATACCACCTCCAAACAGGACCATGCTTAGTAAAGCACTGTGGTGTTCAAACCAATCTTCGGATTGTGGACTGCTTTACCTTTTACCTTTTTTAATTGTGAATACATTCAGTATCGTTCTTATATAGCAGTCAAATTCCGAATTTAATTTTTTTTAAATCTTTCGTGTTTTGACAGCTATGTCAACAACTCAGTCAGCGATGTTACATGATTACCAATGAAATAGAAACGATTGTAACCATGTAACATCGCTCACTGAGCTGTCGACATAGCTGTCAAAACACGAAAGATTTAAAAAAAAATTAAATTCGGAATTTGACTGATATATAAGAACGATACTAAATTTGTTCACTATTAACAGAAATAAAATAGTCAAATCATCATGACAGCAAATAAGATAACGACGTTAGAAGGAAGTAAAGATTACTGTACGTAAACTTATTGTACCTATGTTATTATTCTATATTATCACGTTCAAAATTGCAATATCATTCCTATGTAATGTATATCATCTTCACAAAAACCTGAAAATGGCAATTGTGCTGAAACAGGCCTGACGTAATTAATTAATAAATAATATCTTCATATAGCAGCGTCTTTGTTACAGCAAAGTTTCTTACAATGTCGTTATATGACATATATGACGCAGTGGCCTCAGATGAACAAAAAATTTTATTTGCGTTTCTCTTCTATTGGAGAGCGGTTCGGTTGCACTGTGGTTGAGTGCCTGACTAGAAATCCAAAGGTTGCGGGTTCGTTCCCCGCCAGGTCCTAGGATTTTATCTGTCACTTTTCACTTCTTTCACCTCTGGAAGTGTTGCTGATGTGAAAAATATCGAGTAGCACCGTGATTCGGAAACCACGTTAAATTGCAGGTCCCCCAGTAACTGGCTGGGTAAGTCAGTTCGAAGGTCGGAGGAAGGCAATGGCATACCACCTCCAAACAGGTCCATGCCTAGTAAAGCACTGTGATGTTCAAACCAATCTTAGGATTGTTGACTGCTTTACCTCTACCTTCTATTGGAGGCATCTTCCGTGCTGTGAAATACACATATAATTTCTTTATATAGCCTACGATTTTTTTTACATTGTTTTATATAGCGGACAGAAACCGTTATGGCTGTTACTAGCACACTCGGAGGTTGGCAACAAAACAAAAGCATAACATCAAAATAAACAGCTATTACTAGTGTAGAAACTAAGAAATTTCGAGCAGGATAAACCTATAACAGCAAAACTGAGAAAATGCACTACTTGTAGCACCCATGTAGATCTCTATTTAAAAATTAAAATAAAAAAATTGTAAGTGATTTTATATTGCACTACACCAAAGCAAAATAGAATGTATCAGAACGTTTTCTTACCTGCATACAAAGCAATGTAAAGAAAATTGTATTTGTTATACAGAAATTAACGTATATTTTAGGCCACTGCAGATGCCTTCCATACAATAAAAGGCGAGGCGCATATGGTAAACAAAACATTGGTTTATTTCAGTTGCAAAAGTCTGAGAAATGCAATGATGATACCGATACCGATAGTACACAAAGTATTACAGTGAATAAAAATGACAAAGTTTCAATAAGTGTAATCCACCCACCTTCAAACATTTTGGGCACTACGACGTACATTGTTGAGCACATCTCTCACAAGCTACATTAACAAAGAATCTCACCGGTACTGAAATAATATTAATTACAATGGAAAAGGTGTAATCAATAATTACTGCACCAAGTGTAGCTGCCCTTAGCAAGTGTATAGATAGTGGTGTAATAATGATACACAGCTACCAGTATAACATTATTACTATACTTATTTACTCTTTCAATTCAGCTGTATGTACCTATTATGAAGCATGTTACGAGCATCAAAAGCAGCAGCAGGATATGTAGCTTGCAGCATGCTTGAACATGATGTTGAATATGGGTGCCCTGAACTGATTATGGAAGAGTGCCTGAAGGTTTACGTTAGCGTTGCGACTGTGCAGCTCAGTATCAATTTGTCGAGTAAAACTTGTTCACAAAATTCTTTAGCGATTTTTTTTTCCACTGGCGAAGGAAATATAGATCCAAATGTTGCACAAAGCACTTTGCGCCATTGTTATATTTATGTGATTATCTGCAACTTGCACTTGGTGAGTGGAGGAGAAAACAGTCTACCTTCCACTGACATATATTTCTGTAGCACTACGCAGGCAGTAAGGTACTGCCGCGGCGGACCGGCCGAGCGCATTGAGCCGCTATGCCGCGTTGCGCGAGGCCGTTCCCCGTCGGGGATTCGAATCCCCCCCTCAGGCATGGATGTTTGTGCTGTCTTCAGTATAAGGTAGTTCATAAGTAGTTTGTAAGTTTAGGGACTGATGACCCCGCAGTTAAGTCCCTTAAGCTTAACAAACATTTACTACATTTAGTACGGTACTGCGCCCACGTATTACCTGCAACTGAGGCCTGTTGCTCAGCTGTTAGCATGCGCAGGTAACATGTGCTTTACTGCCATCCAGTGCAGTGTTTTCAACCTGTGGCTCGCGGCCCCCAGGGGGTCCAAAATCTTGTTCGGGGGGAGGATATACTTAAGCCATAAAACAACCAGACCAGAGTACTAGGGGTTAGGTACTACAAAAACATATCCCTAAGAAAAGTGAAATGTATTTTAAATTAAAATTACGCGATTCCTTGTTGATCATCAATTCTGAATTGAATAGAACAAAGATTGTTTTACAATAAATACACAGTGTTAACAGTGAATAAACGTAAGGCCTGTCAACTGCTTTCAAGTACCAGGCGAGAGCTAAATTTACAAGATACAATAAGTAATTTTGAGAAATTCGATTGTTTACAAATTGGCTATACAGTGGGACCTTACTCAACGAGCTTCATTCCTCACTGAAGTGTACCTGCAATACAAAACCTCGTAATACAACGTATATTTTTCTATCGGAATTCATGTAAAATAGGATGTGTTCCATTCATAAAAGTGGACTGAAATTTATCCTATAATGTACAGTACTGTATTTTTATTGAATATAAAGATCTCGGGTTTCCGTCCGCGTCAAGTGGTTAAAACCCTACGAGCTTTCCGCCAAGCACTCCTTGGGTATTGTCAAGTGATTTTTTTTTCTTCAATTTCTGTCAACAGAAGAAATTTAAATTCTTCGCCTTTGAAATTAGACGCAAAGTTGTATTATGGTTTGGGGAAGGGGTGGGGGGTCGCCAAGATATTTTTAGTTGGAATGGGGTCACGTATACAAAAAGAGCTAGTGGATCGGTTATGCCTAAGTATCATACATGGGGTCCCTGGCCGTGAACTCTACGCTGACGTACTCTCAGAGTACCTGCAGGAATTGCGTCTGGTTTCTATTACTGGCTAGTTACAGGTCACGTGCTGCAGCTGCTTTCCTCCAATCTGAGTGCTGAACGTCACACCTAAAGCGTTTCCCTTGCCAAACTGCTGCAACAATTGGTCAATTCAAGTCCATTCCCTTACCTGGCTCTCTTCGTCATTTGCTATGTTGCCGATTCATAGGTCTGCCCATATTATCTCGCACTCAATGATAACCGTACAAAAAACAAGACACGGACGATGGTGTCAACGAAAGACGTACTCATACACAGCACTAACGCTACTGAATCCCTTAGTGTAAGTCGTGATTTATTGTCACATATACAAGTATTATATCACAGATATCAGCTTACATTTAGCGAAGCTTCATGACGTGGAAACGAGCTAAATGTTCAAGTGTTTGTAAGTCTTATGGGACTTAACTGCGGGGCCATCAGTCCCTAAACTCATAAACTACTTATGAATTACCTTATACTAAAGACGACACAAACATGCATGCCCCAGGGGGGGATTCGAACCCCTAACCGTAGCGGCCGTGCAGACTGTGACTGGCGCGCCGCAGACCGCTCGGCCACTGCGGCCGGCGAAAACGAAAGGTTACATTTAGGGTTGTTACCGGGTGTGTATTGTGACTGAGAAGAGACTGAAAACGTGACTACGTAGTGCAGTGGTATAGTCATAGCTTCCCTTACTGAAGTTCGTGTGTTCGCGCCCTGTCGGAAGCGATTGTTTTGCTTTATAAATCAAAATTACTTTATTCTTTTTCTTATTAACTTAATTGAATTTTCTAAGTTCAAATACCTTGTTACATGTTTCATAATAGTATTGACTTTTATACTCGCTCTTATTTATCATCCTATGACTCTTTATTCGATTGGAATCTATTCGTGTCGTTAATCTCTTGGAATTAACACTAGAATGGTCGCCTTCGATCTCACAGATCCGTATTTCCGGACTAGGCAACCCGCGCGACAGCGGACATGAACAACCTATTGTTAATGTTCTTAAAATAAATGTTCAGTTTCTACTGATGTAATACTTACATGTTTTTCCTTCATTTTGTTTACTCATTACATATGATGTTAATTACAGGTAACGGTGCAATGTTGACCCTGTATCTCACAGATACAACGCGACCACCAACGTTCCTCGTAGTGACGCGACCCTTGCAGTGTTAAATGCCAAGCAGGAGTGCTGTTTGGTTCATAACACGACATCTCGTGGAACCACTAGCCAGTGTGAGGCTATTTTTAGGTAGGCTAACAAATGATAGCGAGAAATTACAGTTTACTTTTAGCGAGGTAAATGAAAATTGTCTGTGAGTTTGCTCATAGAGGTAAACTTTCATCCGCGTGGTGGAGAAAACGGTCTACCTTCCACTGACATATTTTTATAGCACTACGCAGGCAGTAAGGTACTGCCGCGGCGGAGCGGCCGAGCGCATTGAGGCGCTATGCTGCGATACGTGAGGCCGTTCTGCTCAAGATGGTTGAACGCATCACGTGTGATCAGGTTACAACATAGGATTCAATCGAAAAGTACAAAACGCGTCTTCCGCTACAGTTCAGTCACTGATCTTCTAACCCTTTCGGGCGCGAGATTTTTTTCTGAAAAAATATTATGGCTTTGCTGTCCAATTCTTCGAATAAAATTATGATTTTTCAGATGTATAAAATATTTCGAGGTGACCCCAAGGGGGTATACAACGCGTCCCCAAATAAGGACATTGTATTCAAGTCGGTGCCATATAAGTCGAAAAGTCAAAGTATTTTATTCGATTTTATTCCATCCAAATACACACATTACACAAAGATTACTTAATGATTACATACATACACTATGGTTTTACACTTGTGAAGAATGATAATAAAAAATTTCTATCCAGACACATATAAATGTTATATTTTACACACAAAAAATCACTTTTGCCTTTCTAGCCGCGTTTCTTGCACCTGTCAAATGATTTTATGTCACTGACCACTGGAAGATGCCCAACGTTGTCCAAACGAACTTCAGCTTGTGGGCGAACTTCTGCATTGACTTGTTTTAAAGTACTTGGAGATGGCATTGGACTCTCACAAGTGGACGCTCCCTTCTCCTGGCAGCTGGCTTATTTCTGGGCACACTTGCCCTACATTGAAGCCAATCAAGGGTCTTATTTTTAGAAACAGCCTACTTTGATGCGTTTGACTTCTATTCAATCCGTGCATTTACACGTGCAATATCAGTTGCATGAGCAATCTGATGAGCGATCTAATGAATGCGCGATTGTAATCAGTTTTTGTCACCGCGCAAAACAACATCCAAAATCGCCTCTGTGAAAGTCATTCGTTCGATATCTATCGCTCGCAGTGAGAGCGATACATATCGCTCCAGCTTCGATTCCCAAGGATTCTCGGAAATTACCTACTTGTTAAAGGGAAAAATATGCGTCTTGATTCATTATGCATTCTGAAATTGCGTGAGTAATTCTCTCTGTCGCGCACTACCTCCTTCTTCAGAACTTCTGTGACAGTCATGTAAAACGAAAACGCCTTTATGACTCTTATGATTCTCCACCATCGACGAATTTCATCGTCTATCCTGGCAACGCGTACCCGTCGTCATAAGGTAGATCAGAAACCGCGAACGTAATGGTAACAGGCAGTATCTATTACCATCTAAAAGACCCCTGTTTAGTCCTATTCCTTCAGTGCCGGTGTATGACGACGATTTCAACAGTAAATATTTTTGCTTTTAAGCACACACTAATTTTCCACTGAGTTGCGCTAGTGGTTTGCTTTATTTTCAGTGAATTTGGAATTCTTTTATGCCTTCCTCTTCAGGCACATGGGCACATTTATGGAAGAGTAAATAAACATTATTCGTTTCCTATTATAAACCAATGAAATGATTTGCAAAAATTTGAGAAATTTGCAGTATTACTCCGAATTTCTATCCTATCCAATTGGGACCTGGAGGCAGCAATTATAAACTTTTTAAAACAGATTGTATACATCCGGAATGATATTTTGACTTTGCAGTAAAATGCGCGCTGATGTGAAACTTCCTGGTATATTAATAAAACTGTGTGCCGGAACCAAGGACCTTTGTCTTTCGTGGGCAAGCGCGACTTTTTTTTCCAAGCCCTAGACCACTTTTATTTATTTTGGTTTTTTTATTAGTAAATAAATGAAAGAAAACAAAATTTATTAGAATTCACAATCGTCACATTTTTTTTTGTTTGAATTCCTTTGCGATAGAGGCGATAGGAAAAACAAAAAGGCCTGTGTTAGTTATTATGTTCCTAGTTCTACTGATTTATTTCAAGAATTAAAAGAAAAAGAATTAAAAAAGTGTCTGAAGTTAAAGAATGCATGTAAGGAGGCTTTCTGCACTGTCTGAAGCCTTGGCTGTCTTCAAAAATGTTCAAATGTTTGTACAGCTTATGGGACTTAACTACGGGCTCATCAGTCCCTAAACTTACAAACTACTTATGAACTACTTACGAACTAGGACGGCACAAATATCCATGCCCGAGGGGGGATTCGAACCCCCGACCGTAGTGGCCGTGCAGACCGTGACTGGAGCGCCTCAGTCCCCTCGGCCACCGCGGCCGGCTGGCTGTCTTCTGGTGGTGATTCTATTACCGGTAAAATCGGTAACACTTTTTTAAATTAACCAATTTACTTTTATTATTATGCTCAATATGTGCTCATGCTTGACTTCAACTGACCACCAAGAAGTCACCAAACACCTTCAGGAGAAAGTTTACATAATTTCTCCGGTATTTTGCGGTTATCTTAATTTTCGAATGTTGACTCCGTATTAGAGTTCTATAATCACCGGAGTGGTGTTGCAATGTGCACTGTAATTCCCTTCAGCCATTTTACTGCATTTCTCTTCGTATTCGGGCATGGAATGCCATCAGAATGGAGTAAGATGGTCACTGCAATAGCGTGAGGCGCAGTGCGTTGAACGGCGCCAGAGCATTTGTTTTAAAATCTTTATTGATATTATTATACATAATAACCCATCACCTAAGATTAAATGGGTCCTAATATTAATACATGTCATTAACAATGACATATTATTTTGAAACTACCGGTGAACCTGTTATTTTTTACTATTACTATACATACTACCTACATGCTACCCTATTGACTACTTCTGCAGTGTTATAGCTGTGCCAGTTGGTGACGAACCTACTGTGTAGATCTTCTGGCCGGCTCATCGAGCTAACCCCGATGAGCGTGCCCCTGGCACTGGGCAGGCCTCTTCTTCATATCACTGCAGCCCCCGCAAGAATTAATCCCCCAAAAAATGCCAGAGCAGTTGCCACACTTCCGTTGCCGTTCTGCCGATTAGTCGGCGTGAGTCCGTGTAATGCATGTGCGACGTCTGGCACAATGATGTCGCCGCGCATTGGATGTTGTGTCGACGTGACTGCGGTGGGTGTTTTCCGGTCACATAGTAGTACCATGCAGTCCGTGACAGTGTAGGCAAGTTAGGGGAGTGTACGTCACACCAGACTGCATTCCAGATGATCGTTGGGTGTTTGCTTACGACAGTGTTCTTTGGCTGTCTCATCATGAGGGTTCCGTACACCTTACGGACAGCAGGTAGGTCATCTATGCCTAGTGTCCGTCTGAGGTAACTGTATTCCAGTAAAAATGTCCGGCAGTGGGACATTACCACGGGTATATGATAGAGATCTATCGGTTGGTCCAGATTGGGAGGTACAATTTCCAAAAGAGGTCGCGCGATCAGATTGCTGGGGTTCTTTCTCCATTGCCGCAGTGTTAGCCCCACATACACACTGGTAAGTTTTAGTCCGCCGCCCAGCACCGGCAGTGGGAGCGTTGAGTAGCTCACTTTGAAAAGATGTCCCTGGTTCACGAAATGTCTGAAGGCCGCTCGGATTCTGTCCGCAGACATTTTTGATTGTGTATTAATTCTAATTACGTCGCGAAAACTATGTCTCATTTAATTATATAACTATAAAAGAGCTCTAGACTCTTTTAATATACAACAACTGTTAGTTGTGTGTAAATTTAACTACTGCCCATTAACATTGCTACACCGAGAAGAAATGCATACGATGAACGGGTGCCGCGGTGGAGTAACCCAGCGGCCTAAAGTGCCTCGCTGCGGAGCGCGCGGTTGCTCGCCGTCGGAGGTTCGAGTCCTCCCGTGGGCATGGGTGTGTGTGTTTGTCCTTAGGTTAGTTTACCATTGTTTAAGTACTTTGTAAGCTACGGACTGATGACCACGCAGTTTGGCCCCGATAGATTTACAAACATTTGAACATTTTGATAAACTGGTATTCATTGGACAAATATATTATACTAGAACTGACATGTGATTACATTTTCACTCATTTTGGGTGCAAAGATCCTGAAAATCAGTACTCAGAAAAACCACCTCTGGCCGTAATAACGGCCTTGATACGCCTGGGCATTGAGTCAAACAGAGCTTGGACGGCGTTTACAGGTACAGATGCCCATGCAGCTTCAACACGATACCACAGCTCAAGAGTAGTGACGAGCCAGTTGCTCGGCCACCATCGACCAAACGTTTTCAATTGGTGAGAGATCTGGAGAATGTGCTAGCCATGGCAGCAGTCGAACATTTTCCGTATCCAGAAAGGCCCGTGCAGGACCTGCAACATGCGTTAGTGCATTATCCTGCTGAAATGTAGGGTTTCGCAGGGATCGAATGAAGGGTAAAACCACGGGTCGTAAGACATTTGATATGTAACGGCCACTGTTCAAAGTGCCATCGATACGAACAAGAGGTGACGAGACGCCGGGTGATACGCCAGTATGGCGATGACGAATACGCGCTTCCAATGTGCGTTCACCGCGATGTCGCCAAATAGGGATGCGACCATCATGATGCTGTAACCAGAACCTGGATTCATCCGAAAAATGACCTTTTGCCATTCGTGCACCCAGCTTCGTCGTTGCGTACACCCATGCAGCGTCAAGGGTAACCGCAGCCATGGTCTCCGAGCTGATAGTCCATGCTGCTGCAAACATCGTCGAACTGTTCGTGCAGATGGTAGTTGTCTTGCAAACTTCCCCATCTGTTGACTCAGGGATCGAGGCGTGGCTGCACGATCCGTTACAGCTATGCGGATAAGATGCCTGTCATCTCGACTGCTAGTGATACGAGGGCGTTGGGATCCGGCACGGCGTTCCGTATTGCCCTCCTGAACCCACCGATTCCATATTCTGCTAACAGTAATTGGATCGCGACCAACACGAGCAGCAATGTCGCGATACGATAAACCGCAATCGCGATAGGCTACAATCCGGGAACGTGGTGGTACGCATTTCTCCTCCTTACCTCCTCACACGAGGCATCACACCAACGTTTCACCAGGCAACGCTGGTCAATTGCCGTTTGTGTATGAGAAATCGGTTGGAAAGTTTCCTCATATCAGCACGTTGTAAGTGTCGCCACCGGCGCCAACCTTGTGTGAATGCTCTGAAAAGCTAATCATTTGCATATCACCGCATCTTCTTTCTGTCGGTTAAATTTCGCGTCTGTAGCACATCATCTTCGTGGTGTAGCAATTTTAATGGCCAGGAGTGTATTTCACATACAATGCAGAAATCGGCCGTTAGTGCTTCTTCTACCTAATTCAATCTAATTATAACATTTAGTTTTTTAGTGCAAGAATTGAACGGAATTTATATTCAGACAAAATATTTTGGCACTTTCTGAGTTTGTTTCGCAGTGCTGAAACTTTTGGGCAGAAATTAATTTCGGAAGAAATTGAGGCCATTATGGCTACGTTAAGTAACCGTGACTGTGGACTGTGTCAAATAATAAATATTCACAATTTATGCTAGCGGTGACTTGATTTCTTTACGTTTACTCTTAAAAAATTTTTTAAAAGAAAAGCTACGTGTTTCGAGCATGTTCTGTTCATTATCAGGCGTTGTTTGCATACAGAAGTCACTAGATTACTTTATATTTATTATAGTCCGTTTTTTATTGTGATATTTGGGGGAGGGGTATGGGAGGGCAGTGAATGGCCATAACCTGAAGGGCAGAGATGTCTTCTGCTGGTTCTGGTGTCACCACCAATACTGTCTGTATACAAGAAGTAAGAAGGCGCTCTGTCAACATGACACAATGGAGAATGTGTTTTAAATATTTTAACCGTTTTATGTGTGACGTACCATTTGTCAAAGTTAATTGTTTTATGATTGACGTACCATTTTAATGTCATACGCCTTCACAAAACGATAACATGGGTCACAAGTGACCAGATAATGAAAACAAAAAGTTCAAATGTTTGCATAGTCAATGGGACTTAACTATGGGGTCATCAGTCCCTAAACTTACAAACTACTTATGAACTACTTACGAACTAGGACGGCACAAATATCCATGCCCGAGGGGGATTCGAACCCCCGACCCCAGATGATGATACCTTAAGTATATCGAAACCGGTTGTCAAGAAAAATAAATCAGTATTTGCGATCTTGGTATTTTAATACTTCATTTACATCAGCATTGCAAGTCAAAATAGTCCCATGGAAACAGGACACCCCTATCTGACAGATCATTGAGTATTGATTGGTCCCGTCAGGTAACCACTCCCAAGTATCAGCGGCTTCGTCCCATGCAGAAGCCGCATTTCTGTCGCTATGAATGGTATTGGTATATTCATCACTGCCATTATGGCTGTAGGAAGTCGTGGCTGACGGCTTCAAACTCAACAGCCGACATCGTGCCTTGGATTCTGCAGGCTTCCGCGATTGCTATCAAATCACTATAGTCACAAAGCGCCTTGTGGATTGTACGATCGTTACCGACACCGACACCGACACCGTGAGGGCTGGTTTTAAGCCTAGTACTAAAAGCAGTAGAAAATTTTATATTCGCTGTTGAGGAGCGTCAGTGCCCGTAATTGTTGCACCGATTGTCCTGAGGATGTCTTTGGGACGAGGATAATCAAATCTTGCGCAAATTTCCTAGATATAGTTGTATCGGCTAGCAATAACTCCTGGAACATCTGCGCCAAGTCGGTGTTAATATATCTTGAAATTCCATGTAGAATTCTACGGGTAGTCCAGAGAGACCTATGGATTTGTCTGGGCGACCTTTCGACAGGGCCGCCTTCACCTCTTCCTCGGTCACCTCTGCTTACATCTCTACCGCCGTTTCGTGGTACAGTTTCCGCGACACTGCCGCAAACAAGTCGGCCAGATCCACCTCATATGACATCTTCTATGAGTACAGACGAGCGTAGTAATCCACAAAACCTTTCCGAATTCCTGCCTGACTTACTAAAATTTGGTCGTCCTCTGTCCGATGTGCAGTGACGCGATTCCTCTTGGACCGCATCTTTTAACATCCTATGTGGTGCATGGAGGGTGATTCATGCGCGACCCTGTAGTCCTGTCGAGCTCTAATGACTGAACCTTTCATCTTCTGGCGCATGAGTTGTAACCGTTTGGCTTTTACGCGGTTGATTTCTACTAGACGAAGCTGTTGCTGTATTGAACAGTTGTATAGATTACGGAGGACGCTGAAATAAAATTCCATCGTATCGTAATTCAAATGTTTGTTAAGCTTAAGGGACTGAACTGCGGGGTCATCAGTCCGTAAACTTACAAACTACTTATGAACTACCTTATACTAAAGACGACGCAAACATCCATGCCCGAGGGGAGATTCGAACCCCCGACCGTAGCGGCCGTGCAGACTGTGACTGGCGCGCCGCAGACCGCTCGGCCACTGCGGCCGGCCGTATCGTAGTACCATCGTATTCTTTCTCTGGAGTAGCTCATCAGCATTCTTCTAAAAGCCGGTATGGCACACTGCAGCCACCACGTCAGCACTGTCGGATAGGCCTTGTACGTCGTGAACATTTTGTCCAGGTTTCAGTAACAATCTTGGTCCGTCGGAAGAACTACATTCAGCTTCCATAGCTCCTTGTCACGATAGGCTGTCTGACGCGCCAGGTTAACTGTGCAGATGTAAATCAAATGGTCAGAGAAAACAGTCCTCCAGAGTTCCAATTGCTGAAGATTTCCACGAAGCTCGCGCCAAACGTATATGCGGTCGAGACGGCTCACTGTCGTTGCCTTGAAGTATCTGAATCCAGGCGCGTCCCCGAGTAAACAGTTCCAAGTGTCCAACAGGGCCATTACACGCACCACTGCGGAGAGCTGTTGGCACGTTTTTAAGGGTTGTAATTTGGCGTCTGGTCGCGTGACGACAATACGCAATTAAAGTCCCCTCCAAAATCGACGTGGTTCTATCTGCCCGCGAAAGGGGGCATTATATCTGTCCTGCAGAAGTCGGAGCGGGCGCGTCTATTTCCGGAACCGGATGGAGCGTATACATTGATGATCCGGACGTCGATGACCGTAAACGCCGTTGCTTTCGCCGATGGCAAGTATTCTACGTCCCTAACTGGGATTTCTTCATTACTACTGCTCCACGTGTACCTTCCTGTGTTACGCTTGTCTTAACACCTTGGCTGACGCATTCCACTTCTGTAGGTTTTTCCATAATTTATACGTCTTCATTGAACTGGTTAACACACTCTGTTTAGTCGCCAATACTGTGGTCAGGAGCGAAATTGTTGATGTGGATCTCCACATTATTCAGGCTGCTACTCTGAGACTCGTCATGTCCTCCACATACCCGCTGACTGCCTGTCTCTTGATGTATACAGGGTGTACATAAAGTAAAAATATTTGTATAGCTTATGGGACTTAACTACGGGGTCATCAGTCCCTAAACTTACAAACTACTTATGAACTAAGACTAAGGACGGCACAAATATCCATGCCCGAGGGGGGATTCGAACCCCCGACCGTAATGGCCGTGCAGACCGTGACTGGAGCGCCTCAGTCCCCTCGGCCACCGCGGCCGGCCACTTTTTACACTAATGAGGAAGTGAGCAGGCATAATTGTCGAATGTGCGCAACATAGCATCCACACGAATGCAATGAATTTGAGCGTGATTCCCCAAAGGTAAATGTTTTCTGTGCCTTGTCACGGCGACAACTGTACGGGCCATTCTTCTTCGCCGAGAGCGCTGTCGCTGGATATTCCTACTTGGACAGGTTGCAGCCTGTTGAGTGTGTTTCCCGGTACACCACCGTGCCGTGAGTGCTGCCTGTGGACAGGGGCCGCTCCTTGGCCGTTATAGCACCTGAATTCGACCAGCGCTATCAGCAAATAAACAAACTACGCTGCAGCGGTATACACAGAAAAAAATATTTCCGGGTTTCTCTACAAAATGACATATGTATGATATCTGTACAATGTTCGGTTCTTGTGCAGTAAGTAATTGAAAGTGTTCCTGGACTTTTTATGCACACCGTGCATATTCCCTGATCTTTGGTACTGCCCATCTCCAGCGAACTTGGCAACGTTCGATGAATTTCTTGAGCGTTTTCGCGGTGTGAGCCAACTGCCTCGTCGACGTCAGGCGGCGCAATTCATTGTTTCTTGCGTTTCCTGTTGCGCCGTCGTGGGGTGCGTCCTTCCTCCGTATCGGAAACTTGAGACTGTCCCATATTTGTAGTTCCGGATTCCTCTCCTTCATCGTGCAACTTGTTGGTATTTCCGTACCATCAGGGCTCACATCATCTTTTCTCACCGTGACAGCATTGATTGTGGTCTCTTCCTCCGTTCGCGGTGCTTCTGTAGCAGCTGGTCCCTCTTGCTGCGTCGCGACCTCTGCTATTTCATTGGGAGGCACTTTTTCATTAGCGGGTGGTGACACGTTTTCTAGCGCTGCCTGAACATATGTGAGGGCAGAGTTTGGGAATGTTATGGTAATTGGCTTTCACCCGTCGTCAATTGCGCGATTCGTCGTTGTAAGCATTCTGATCGCACGTGGCCTCCCTCACCACAACCAGAGCACGTGGGTGGTTGACTGTCATAGATAATAATGGCACGGCACCCAAAAATGTAAACATAAGAGGGGACGTGTTTCTTGAGGTCTATCCGTATCTGTCGAACACAACTGAGAACATAATACGTCTCAAAATTCGTCCACTTTTTTTCTGTATGGGCGAAGACTGTCCCGTATTGCTTGAGTGCCATAGTTACCTGTTGTGCCGTCACCTCAGATGGCAGTCCGAAGAAACGTATCTTCGAATTCCGAGGCTCGCTGGCTAGACCACGACGCCACCACGACGTTTCCTACATTGCCGTCGGAGTGAAGGAACTGAATGTTTCTATCGCAACAGCGTCGTTGATTAATGTGACATTTACAACACTCGCTACGATTGAAAATTGAATACCAAGCAATTCGTGATGATGGGATTTGACCACTTCTCGTAAAAAACATTCGACTTCAAGGCCTTTTCGTCTGGAAAAACGATTCTCAAATGTGAACTTGGCGGTCGATTTCCGTAGGAGTGAGCCATGTGAGCGCCATTGGCATACAGTACGCGCAGCGCTGCTCAACCTCGCACTCGCTGCTAGCTACGGCTTGGACATCACACAAGACGTCCTCGCGCCGTGGTCGCTCTGGCCAGACTGCTTCCTGCGCTATCTCAGCACGCTTCAAGGCGGTCCTCACAACCTTACTTCCGACAGTGCCTTGCCTTCTACTTTACAAACTTCACAGAAGTTCTGTTCGAATCCCGGTTCTGGCACGCAGTTTTAATCTGCCAGGAAGTTTCAGATTATATGTAGCTTTCAAACATGAAACTTCAATAATGTTTTCATAACATCATCATTTTATGAATGCCTATTACAATGATCACAGGGGAAATTGATCGTATGACATTTAGTCACGGGATATCCCCTTCGGGGTTCTGGCGCCGACAATGATAATAAAGGGAATGATTAGGACAAGATCTCAACACCATTCCCCTGCCGGGAATGGAATATCAAACCGGGCTCCTTGCATGGCGGCCAGCGAAGCTGTCACTTTTTTTACTCTTCGGATAATTCGCTTGTATCTGAACGTGGAATCTCATCTGTCCTATGTAGATCGTTGAGTTCTTTAATTCTTTGCTCAGATCTATTATTAGTAAAGTCGGTTAGCCCTCTCACCAAACGCCCTGAGCTACGGAAGCTGACAGGGTTCTGGTCATATATAAGGGAGCATTAGAAATTTAATATGTAAAAGACATAGCTTACTGATAGTTTACACAAAAATTACAGTCTTATTAGGTAGATATCACTTCTATCAACACTGATGATGAATTTAAAGAAAAACCCGTACATGGTGACAATTTTACTTCTGATGATAGGGGAGACTGGGGAACGTTGGCCATAGGGCAGGATGGCCCAGTCGAGTTAGTTAATACAGTAGACGCTAGATCGTCTTAGGGATCAATCAAAAAGTAGGTAGTACTGTCCCTCTCCTTACACAGGGCCAATATCGCAGGCGGCGAAGTTTTGGACAAGCTGCAGTCCTTAATTGTTTTTGTGCGTGTTTCAGTAAAATTCTACTCGTCGGTTAATGTGTGTTATTTAACTTATGCTTGCTTTAGGCGCAACGAGGTGAGTCGTATAAGAAATGGTCGTACTTTAAGCATTATTTCTATATGGCATACAGACTTAATTGCCTCAGTGAGTTTTTTAAAGAATATAATTTATTGTAAAGATGGTGATGGGGCAGGTTGGCTCAGAGAGGACGGGGCACGATGGCCAGCCGAGACAACCTGTCACGTCCTATACGAGCTGTACTTCTTTAAACTCGATGAAAGGCTTGTCACTTTTAATGATAACAACGTTTATAATACTTCGAGTTTATTAAATTATTAACATAATTGTCGAAGTTAAACATATTTTGATACGTTTCAGAGGTCAAAAGATCGTCATATTCACAAGATAAAAAGCGTTGAATTAACGCCACCCAGGAAATTTTATTTTGATCTTAAACAGTGATCTGAGAAGTCAGAATCTCGTTCATCTCCTTGTTTTCAAAACATGAGTTACGGCACTGGTTCAAATCTTTGATCCGAAATTATAAAAGATAGAAAGTGGAATGATTTCTGAAGATACGATGCTGAGAGCAGTTTTAGAAGTGAAAGAAAAGGAAAGTTCTGTGAGGACTGTTAGCGAAGACTTTGGGATTCCAAGAAAATCGTACTGGAGGTACTGTACTAAGTACAGACAGACCTCATGTCAGTTTGCATAAATAATTGAAACTCAGCAGACAGAAATTGAATTTCAACCCTTCCCATTGGACCAAAGCATTGGAAAGAAATACTGAAGAAAAATTAGATCACAGGCTAGAAACGCCCGTTTTCAAAAAAGGAAAGGTGGTGATAATGATGACGATGAGGAAGAGTCACAGTGCATTTTTGGAAACGTCACTGGAGAACAAGGAATTCAGTTCACGAACTGTAAGCGTTGGGCTCATCAGAGATGCGTGAAAAATGAAATCTGTGGACAATTTTATAAGTGTTAAAACTTTGCTGATCCTTTGAAGCTGGACATTGATTAAAGTTGACTGGTTTGTATTAAGACACAATAAATCGTAATAAGTTTAACCTCTCCTGTTGTCATAGTCCTCAATATTAAGCATTTAAGTCAATATTCAACTTGATATTATGTACATTAAAGTATATTTCTTGTTAGTTTTATTTTGATTTCTTAGTTATACCTACCAAAGGACAACGTGCCCCAGCCTCTTGGCCAACTTACCCCGAGGTAGGGGCAGATTGGCCCACTTGACGTATGTCCAGTAATTAATTTTTTTCTAATACTTTAACTGATATTTTCAAGTTTAATAACTGCCATCCAGATTCAGTAAAGACCTATCTAATATTTAACAATAATGTCATAAATTTAAATTTGTGAAATAAATTAATATTACAAAAATAAAAATAAAATATGGCTAACGTGTCCCGGTCTCCCCTACAGTCGAAGGCCATGAAATGAAAGCATTGGTTGGGAAGCGAGTAAGACAGGATTTTAGCCTTTCTCTAATGTTATTAATTTTGTACATTGAGCAAGCTGTGAAAGAAAGCAAGGAGAAACTTGGAAAAACCATAAAAACTCAATGTGAAGAATTGAGAACATTTTTATATCTACACTATGTGATCAATTTCAATATAGTGTTAGCCCACACATAGCCTTGATGACAGTTTCCACTCTCGCAGGCATACGTTCGATCAGGCACTGGAAGTTTCTTGGGGAATGGCAGGCCATTCTTCACGGAGTGCTGCACTGAGGAGAGGTATCCATGTAGGCCGGTGAGGCCTGGCACGAAGTCGGCGTTCCAATATATCCCAAAGGTATTCTATAGGATCCAAGTCAGGACTCTCTGCAGGCCAGTCCATTACAGGGATGTTGTTGTCGTGTAACCACTTCACCACGGCCCGTGCATTATGAACAGGTGCTCGATCGTGTTGATAGATGCAATCAGCATCCCCGAATTTCTCTTCAACTGTGGGAAGAAGCAAGGTGCTAGAAGGTGCTTAAAACATCAATGTATATCTGTCCTGTGATAGTGCCGCGCAAAACAATAAGTGGTGCAAGTCCCCTCCATGAAAAACACGAACTTAAAACACCACCGTCCCCGAATTATACTGTTGGCATTACACATGTTGACAGATGACGTTCACCGGTCTAAAGCACCTCGCTGCGGAGCGCGCGGTTGCTCGCCGTGGAGGTTCGAGTCCTCCCTGGGGCATGGGTGTGTGTGTTTGGCCGTAAGTTAGTTTACCTAGGTTTAAGTAGTTTGTAAGCTACGGACTGATGACCACGCAGTTTGGTCCGATAGATTTACAGACATTTGAACATTTGAACGTTCACCGGGCATTCGCCATACCCACAATCTGACATCGGATCGCCTAGTTGTGTAGCGTGATTCGTTACTCCACACAACGCATTTTCATTGTTCAAACGTTTAATATTTACTCTCCTCACACCAAGCGAGGCGTCGTTTGGCGATGACCTGCGTGATGCGTGGCTTATGAAATCCAAATTTTATCACCTCCGGCCTGTCGGAATACTCGGAGTGGATCCTGATGCTGTTTTGAATTCCAGTGCGATGGCCTGGATAGACGCCTGCCTATTACGCTGTACGACCCTCTTCATTTGTCGGCGGTCTCTGTCAGGAAACGAAGTCGGCCTGTACGCTTCCATGCTGTACGTATCTCTTCACGTTTCGCTTGACTATCATATCAGAAACAGGGGACTTAGGGATTTTCATGAGTGTGGAAATTTCGCAACAGATTTCTGAGACAAGTGATACCCAGTCACCTGACCACGTTCGAAGACCGTGAGTTTAGCGGAGCGCCCCATTCCGCTCTGTCACGATGTCTGATGACTACTGAGGCCGCTGATATGGAATACTTGGCAGTCGGTGGCAGCGCAATGCACCGAATATGAAAAATGTATGTTCTGCGCGTGTCCGGATGCTTTTGATCACATAGTGTACGTGCCATCTACTGTCTCACACAAGAGTATGGCGTATTAGTACCACGGCCGTGACAACTGTTGCAACCAGATCCGTATGAGTATCGATCGTTGTCTCATAAACTCGAATCTTCTTGTGCCTCTAGAAGAAGTTTGGGTAGGGATGATGGCAACAAAGCTAAACCACCACGACTAATCCACTGTTGTAAATTAATTTCTAAGGAGCCACCGAAAACCTCGTGCCCATTTACGAAAAAGCCCAGAAAAAATGCATGACCCCCACCCCAACACACCAGACCAAAGTTCTGGCTTCGTCACTGGCAAAATCCAATTACAGATTTTTTTAAAAAAAAATCGTGACATGTCTGTTAGTAAAAAAATGCCGAATCAACAGCAATAAACAAATCACATAGGTAAATCAAAACTTCAGTGTTTTCTCTAAATGTCATTTCAAACTTTTTTCTATTCCATTTTCGTATTACAGCTTTGTTACAATGCGGAACCTAATGACAAAGAAACAGTGTAAATGCATTTCCGGTGCTTAAATAGGGTATAACGGCAGCGAACAAATGAGCGAGCTGCAAATGATACAAAAGCTTAAATCTAACTTGTTGGGTTTCCGCTTCCATTGGTACTCGGTTAGAAAAAAAAATACAGCTCTTCTGAGATTTGTTGGTTTGTTAAAGTGGGTATAATGTAATATTGACTTTAGGCGACACACTCTGAAACACAGACAAAAACTGACAAGAGGACTATCAGAGTTAAATAACGGATTCTAATGGCTCTCGGATATGTTGTAGAGGGACATACACTGAGTATCACGATATCCGCTTTTTTAGTGACAGGCCTTGGATTTCGAGAAAATTGATGTTGAAGTTCACTGCGCGATGTAAGACGCGTAACGTAAGCCACGTTCCAACCAGGTGAGAGTGGAGCGGTTAAGGTCGCCACCTACCAGCCTGGAGGTACCGTGTTTTTGCTTTTTCTTTCTTTTTTTTTTTTTTTCTTTTTTAAATTAGACTATTCCGACATTTTTCCATTTTGTTTTACAGAAGATCAACAAACAGTGTACACTGTGTGAAATTAGTAAGAAATATTCAATTTTGTCGTATTAAGATAATTTTAACGTCATAATTAAAAAATCTTAATCCCTATCGACTGCATCGTTTGCTGTGCTACAACAGAAATCCGAATGTCGTTAAACGCATTCATTAATTTTACATCAATTCAGCGAAGTTGATTTTTCGAAGATGATCAAATACGCCTGCAAGACAGTAACTTTTATAAAATGTTCTCGGTGCTGTAAGCCATTTTGTTACGTTTGATTTTACGATAAATATCATCCGGATTTCTGTTGTGGTATTACAAGCGATGCAGGCGATTGCGAGTAAGATTTTGTAATAATGACGTTAAGATTAAGTTACTACGGTAGAGTTGAATATTTCTTACGAATTTCACACTATGTACACTGTTTGTCGACATTCAAAAATAAAAAAAAAGAAAGAAAGAAAAGAAAAGAAACACGGAGAATACCCGAACACGGTAGCTCTATCGAGACAGCTGTCGACTTTAACCGCTGCGCTACGCCTCCTTGGTCGGAACTTGACTACGTCACGCGTCGTACATCGCGCAGTGAACTTCAACATCAATTTTCTCGAAAACCAAGGCCCGCCGCTAAAAAAGCGGACAGCCTCATAATCAGGCTATGTCTCTCTACAACATATCCGAAACCGATCAAATTCGTTATTTATACTTATGATGGTCCCCTTGTGAGTGATATAAGATGCACAGGCGTTTAAACTCGATTTTCACGACATACAAGTTCAAAATTTTGAAATACAGTGTAGCCTGACTTAGTAACAAACACAGGAAAAAAAGAGTACAGCATCTCTTAATACTAAATATTTCAAGAAATGGTGGTGAGATTCCTTTCGCTTGTTGGCTGTTCAATACACTACTGGCCATTAAAATAGCTACACCAAGAAGAAATGCAGATGATAAACGGGTATTCATTAGACAAATATATTACACTAAAACTGACATTTGATTACATTTTCACGCAGTTTGGGAGAAATCAGTACCCAGAACAACCACCTTTGGCCGTAATAACGGTCTAGATACGCCTGGGCATTCAGTCAAACAGAGCTTGGATGCCGTGTACTGTACAGAGGCCCATGCAGCTTCAACACGATACCACAGTTCATCAGGAGTGACAGGCGTATTGTGACGAGCCAGTTGCTCGACCACCATTGACCAGACGTTTTCAATTGGTGAGAGATCTGGAGAATGTGCTGGCCAGGGCAGCATTCGAACATTTTCCGTATCCAGAAAGGCCCATACAGGACCTGCAACATGCGGTCGTGCATTATCCTACTGAAATGTAGAGTTTTGCAGGGATCGAATGATGCCATGGGTCATAACAACTCTGAAATGTAACGGCCACTGTTCGAAGTGCCGTCGATGCGAACAAGAGGTGACCGAGACGTGTAACCAATGGCACCCCATACTATCACGCCTCGTGATACGCCAGTATGGCGATAACGAATACACGCTTCCAATGTGCGTTTACCGCGATGTCAATAAACACGGATGCGACCATCATGATGCTGTAAACAGAACCTGGATTCATGCGAAAAAATAACGTTTTGCCATTCGTGCACCCAGGTTCATCATTGCGTACACCATCGCAGGCGCTCCTGTCTGTGTGATGCAGCGTCAAGGGTAACCGCAGCCGTGGTCTCCGAGCTGATAGTCCATGCTGCTGCAAGCGTCGTCGAACTGTTGGTGCAGATGTTTGTTGTATTGCAAACGTCTCCATCTGTTGACTCAGGGATCGAGACGTGGCTGCACGATCCGTTACAGCCATGCGGATAAGATGCCTGTCATCTCGACTGCTAGTGATACGAGGCCGTTGGGATCCAGCACGGCGTTCTGTATTGCCCTCCTGAACCCACAGATTCCATATTCTGCTAATAGTCATTGGATCGCGACCAACGCGAGCAGCAATGTCGCGATACGATAAACCGCAATCGCGATAGGCTACAATCCGACCTTTATCAAAGTCGGAAACGTGATGGTACGCATTTCTCCACCTTATACGAGGCATCACAACAACTTTTCGCCAGGCAACGCCGGTCAACTGTTGTTTATGTATGAGAAATCGGTTGGGAAGTGCCCTAATGTCAGCACGTTGTAGGTGTCGCCATCGGCGCCAACCTTGTGTGAATGCACTGAAAGGCTAATCATTTGCATATCACAGCATCTTCTTCCTATCGGTTAAATTTCGCGTCTGTTGCACGTAATCTTCGTGGTGTAGCAATTTTAATGGCCAGGAGTGTACCTAGTCAGAGAAAGCTCGCTACCTCCGTGAGCGTTAAGTCGGCTCGGAGGCTTCGGTGTTTCCCCTTCTGGAGGAAAGCGCCGCCTCCCCATCTCACTGAGCTCTGCTCCTACCCCTCGCCGCGAGCTGCAGAGCCGTTGTGTTGAGGCATCACTGTGCCGTTGAAATAATACGATCGACACTCAGAGTGGCGAACGGCTGAGTGAAGTCAGTGGAAATGACTAGCAGGAAGAATGTAAGGAGACCGAGCTAGCAACGTTGTATTGAAACAAGCTTTGTCTACTATTCCATATGCTATCTGTATATCACGGGATATGCGCATCCTACGTAGCCACACTTACAAAGACTTGCATAAATGGGCATAACACCTCTTCCACACAAGGTTAACGCTACGAAACAGCCGCACTTCCGAAGAATTGCAAACCTGTGCAAAACATTCAATCCCCACAATGTTAAATGCTACAGAATAGAAATTATCATTCTAAATCTGGATTAATGGAAAATAGTAGGATAAGTGTTTTCATTAATGTATTTTATTCACTTCACAAATTATGAACAAAAATTGTATTTCGAAAGAGTAGAAATGTTGTAGATTAAGTGCCTCTTAGAATTAAGTTATAGGGTTAGTACTACAATGCTAGAGAGTTAAAACAGAAGCAGTTCAACCCACGCGGGGTTGCCGTTTAAAAATTCTACAAGTCAAATTTTCCAAGATATTTATTTGAAAAATGTATTTAATATTCGTTTCAATACATACTATAAGGAGAAAAATGAGCAACTCCTGTAAGTTTCCAGTGATAATTGTACTACTGTACCGTAAAACAGAGCATCTGTAGTACCGCAAGCGGCCAATAGGTCGATGTCTCTTGGCCATCCTCACCAAGAACGGAGGAGCAGTTCACTTGAAACCAAGATCGCATACAGTGAGCGTCAGCCGAGAGATGCTGTAATTTCGAATCGATATTTTATTTCGCGTTGCCGCCCGTAGACATCCGCCTGGCGAGAATCTTCTCCACTTTGGAAACGAGCATTTTTAACTGTAGCTGCATAATAATCGGGACAGTAAAGCTAATTATTACTTGGTAGTTCGTGTGGAAAATGTACCTCACATGTTTGGAGTGCCGTATGAGTACGTATAATTTAGTGAAATGTTAAACAAGTCTGGTCTTCTGGGAAAAATACGCTGAGTTATTAAAAAACCGTAGAAATTAATTTTCGTTGTAGTTCAGAAGCCGTTTGCAATTAATAGAGAATACGAAAGTACTATTTTAGATTCGACGTTCTGAAGTGTGGACTAAAGATTAAGAGCAGTATCTTGTTCATCGTTTTCTGGCCGCTCATAGCAGTAACGGTCAGGCTCTAGAAAAGGCAGCCGTAGATAAAACTCACAAAAATAGCCAAAATTAGTTACAGTAACAAATTCTAGAATGAAAATAACTACCTGTCACCCCACAAGTTCACTTGATGTTTGACCATAAACTATTTAAAAAATACACATAACGAAAGAGACATAATGGAGATCAACGGGAGTACGGGTGCGGTAGTATTGTTTTATAGATAACAAACAAACCCGACAACGACTCGCAGTAGTTAATGTGTGTGGGATATATACCCTAATCTCTTCTATACCCTAAACTCTTCTCTTCTTTTCCCCGTGTCTATCCCTTGCTCCATACTCTATTTCCCCAACGCCTTCTTTCCCCTTCCTTTGTCCATCTCCTCCTCCCATC
This sequence comes from Locusta migratoria, assembly GCA_026315105.1. Lineage (NCBI taxonomy): Eukaryota > Metazoa > Arthropoda > Insecta > Orthoptera > Acrididae > Locusta > Locusta migratoria. The sequence continues at coordinate 25,554,367 of CM048755.1, read as the reverse complement.
TTCACCCCACTTCCTCTTATTCCACACCATATTCAACTCATTCTCCCTCCTCTCTGCGTCTATATCATCCCCTCTTTTCAAATCAATTTCATTCCCCCCATTCTCTATCTCCTCCTCCCCCTCTCACTGATCTTATTTATTGTTATTTGCAATCGTGACCCTGATTGGGAATAGAAGTCAAAATGGATGGGTAAATCAATTGGAAACGATTTATTAGAGAGATATTTCGAACTGATCTATCTGTGACTTTAGTAGCTTTAATGGCCGTACTTTTAATCGTTTTGTTGTACGAACAGGTATGGTTATAAATTTAGGGGTAACAACAACTTTCATGTTTTATGTTAAAAATGACTGGGAAAAGGAAAATAATACCGCACATAGCCTATTTACGGGGCAGCTTAGCATGTTTCTCTCGCAGCGAGCAGAATAGAAATGCTTTTTATAACATGTTTACATCTTCTTGAGAGTTTCTGAATTTAAAACAAAATAATTGTAGTATGATCTACCTCCAAGCGCGGTGTACGATCATCATCAGTCTCCATGACTCTACGGTCATGTAATAGGATTGCGTTGTGCGTAAGCCGACTGATATTACGACGCCGCAATAGAGGCATTAAAAAATAAACCACGATATGTACTCAATATGTTTGCAACACTCAAAAGTACCAGGAAATGATACCATTTCTTCTTTGTAACGCTCCAAAGATGTGATCAGCATCGATGACACCATGGGGGTAATAATAATACGGACGGGCTTCTAAAGAGCCGCGGTAGAGTAGCCAAGCGGTCTAAGGTACATAGCTGCGGAGCGCGAGGTTGCTCGCCGTCGGAGGTTCGAGTCCTCCCTGGGGCATGGGTGTGTGTTTTTTCCTTAGGTTAGTTTGCCTTAGTTTAAGTAGTTTGTAAGCTACGGACTGATGACCACCCAGTTTGGTCCGATAGATTTACAAACATTTGAATATTTTGCTTCTGAAGAAATAACGTTTCATGTTAAATTTGTCTGGCTGCTTTAACCATGTGTGCATAGGCTTGTTTCTAGTTTTAGGAAGGAGTTTGGACTATAATGGTGAAGGGTCGTGTTTTACAACGCGATTCCACCCGTCCGGAAACGTACTTTGTTTTTCTCAAATTCTGATATTTTCTGGTACATTTTCCAGTTGCTCCCTGGCTTCAAGCAATAGCTGTTCTCAGCATAGATAACGTCATCTCCCTTTATTCTAACCTCGTTAGCTTATTTGTTCGCTTCGTTGCAGTGTATGTGCTTGCTAGGCGAGTAGCGAATGAAAAAGCTGATTGTTGGAGAATCTAGGAAATGATCCGAGTTTCAAACTCGGATCATTTTCTAGATTCTCCAATAATTTTTTCGTTTTTTTTTTCAAATTCTGATATTTTCCGGTATATTTTCCAAAAGTTTCTTGCATACAAACCTTGAGCTAAGAATTATGAACAGAACAAAGAAAAGATCAGCCAAATGAGTGAAGTCATTCTAAAGTGATGCGCTTTCATACATGTCGCAATTCATTTTTATTAATATAGATGGTGAACATTTTGAGCCAGTCACATCGTTTAAATGCCGAATGGCAACAGTAAAATGTGATATGAAATGGAACAACCATCTTAAATTTGGACTCAGGAAACAAATGGAAAACTTCCATTTGGTCGCAAAATTCTAGGCTGGTTCACTGCGTATATTGAGAAGAGGCATGCAATATTCTAGTGCGATCTAGTCTATAAAAAGGAAGGAAAATTAGAACTCACCGTTCTGTCGAGATTCTGGAGTACTCTCAGAGTGTCAGGTCTTCATCGTAGGAAGGCGTCGAAGAAATTCAAAACCGCAATGCTTTGGTCGTAACAGATTATGTAGTCTATGCAGAAGTGTGAGAGAAATACTGAAATAACTTATAACCGAAACTTTCTCAGGGACGGTGGCGTTGTTGTACTGCGTCAGAGTAGCGGAAATCGATGTATAATGAGAAACAGGTGTGTTATGACATATTGTGCTTATGGGGGCCTGTAATCAGTCAATTTCCCATACTTGATCGGCGATGGGAAGCAAGCAACATTTATAAATAGAACTCTTCTTTTATTATCAATCTAGAGGCACGTGGAGAATTCAGTATGAGACGAAAAACTTCCTTAGTTTCGCGAATGGTTCAACATCACGAAACAAAGTATACCGAAAATAGTAGTATGCAGAAGGGCACACAATTCTGTTGCGTGGCTAATACCTTTAACTCTTGTATGTTGCGAGATACTGAAATAATCATTTTTTAAATGTAATGATACCTGAAAACCTTGGCTGTAAGCACTGTACTCGACAGTTTGGTTGTTTCGAGAAATAGTGAAGTAAAGGTTCAATAAATTGTGATAAGTAATAAAATATTGCTTGTGAATCAAATGTAGTTCTTTATGCATACGTCATTCTTTTCACATATATTTTGCTGGGGAATACCACAAGCCAGTATGGGAAACCAGCGCTCACACAACAAAGATTGATCTCCAGCGTAATGAATCCACGAGAATTATCACTGACACTGTTCGATCTACAACCATTCAGTTGTTAACTGTCCTGGCTAATATTGCTCCGTAAGATCTAAGAAGGAAAGCAACAAACGTAAAGTTGGTCAGAAACATCACCGTTCATAACAACTGTCCCTTGTATGGTGCGCTACAGAATCTCCCAGCACGTCGTCTCAAATCACGGAAACCGCCCTGCTGTGATGTAGAAAGTATCACGTCCTTCGAAATGACCTCCAAGTGACAAGAACGCTGGAATGAACATCCACCGCACAACAACCAAATGGTTCAAGATCCATCAAAGAAGGTTGATGGACTCCATCTACCATGCCCAACCTGGCCGAGGTTGAACCACATTAGGTATGATTAAGGTAGGTCTGCTTACAACACGAAAAAGTGGATTTCCTTCCATCTTCTGATTGTGACTGAAGAGCGGAGGAGCAAACCATACAACACATTGTCAAAGAGTGTCCGCTGGGAGCATTTATCGATGATTTTGCAAATTTGCATCAAGTGGCTCCAATCACTATGAACTGCTTGCCAAATTTGGATATTTCTATTTAATTGTAGATTCTATTGTGTACTTGTAAAATATATCTACATATATACTCTGCAAATCACATTTAAGTGCCTGGTAGATGGTTCATTAACCACTTTCATAACCTTTCTCTACCGAATCCATTCTCTAATAGCGCGCGGGAAGAAAGAACACCTAAATCGTTGCGTTTTCGATCTGATTCCTCTTATTTTATTAGGGTGACCATGTCTCCCTATGTAGGTGGGTGCTAACAAAATATTTTCACATTCAGAAGTAAAAGTCAGTGATTGAAATTTCGCAAACAGATCTCGCCGCAACGAATAACGTCATTCTTTTAATGATTTCCACCTCAAATCGTGCAACATTTCCGTGATGCTTTCTCCCCTGCAACGTGATAAAACAAAACGAGCTGTCTTTCTCTGAATCTTCTCAATGTCTTCCGTCAGTCTCACCTGGTGAGGGTTCCACACTGGGCAACAGTACTCCAGGAGAGGACGCACAAGTTTGATGTAGGCAGTCTCTTTGGTGGAGCTGTTGTATCTTTGAAGCGTTCTGCCAATGAAACGTAACCTTCGGCTCGCCTTCCCCATAATGTTTTCTATGTGTCTCTCCAGTCTATTGTAACCCCTAGGTATTTAGTAGAATATACGACCTTAAGGTTAGACTGATTTATCGTGTAATTGAAGTTCAGCGGATTTATTTTAGTGGTCATGTGTATTACTTCTCATTTTTCTTTATGTAGTGTCAATTGCCAATTGCCGGTCGCAGTGATCGAGCGTTCTGCGGCACGCCAGTCACAGTCTGCATGGCCGCTACGGTCGGGGGTTCGAATCCCCCCCGGGCATGGATGTTTGTGTCGCCTTTCAAAAAATCAAATGTTTGTATAGCTTATGGGGCTTAACTACGGGGTCATCAGTCCCTAAACTTACAAACTACTTATCAACTAGCTTATCCTAAGGACGTCACAAATATCCATGCCAGAGGGGGGATTCGAACCCCCGACCGCAGTGGCCGTGCAGACCGTGACTGGAGCGCCTCAGTCCCCTCGGCCACCGCGGCCGGCTGTGTCGCTTTTAGTTTAAGATAGTTCATAAGTAGTTTGTAAGTTTAGGGACTGATGACCCCGCAGTTAAGTCCCTTAAGCTTAACAAACGTTTGAAATTTTTTTTGAATTGCCAATTTTTGCACCATGAAGAAATTTTGTCTAAATCGCTTTGCAGTTGCTTTTGATCGTCTGTTGACTTCACTAACCGATGAACGACAGCAACATCCATGAACAGTCTAAGAGAGCGATTCAGATTGTGACCTAAATCTTTTATAAACACAAGTAAGAGTAGGGAACCTATAAAGTAAAATCATAACGTCATATTTTTAAATGTTAAATTACACCTAAATTCCTAGACTTAAAAAATTCATCATTAAGTACTTCCCATTGTTGACTTGTAAAACGAGTGCACTTAGTATCTGTTACAGTACAATTATAACTGTTTGGTTGTTGAGCGATTTAACGCAATATTTGAAAGGATCTTCTTACGACGAATTTTTTTTTCACTGGACAGAACATTGTAGTTACGCATTTTGCTTATTATAGCAACTTCATTGCCAAAAATACTTGAATATGTGTTGCTTGCCTTTCTTGTCTTATAAACTGGAAAAACGTTTTAGAATGTTTTTCTGAATACCTCCATGGTTTTCCTGTCCGCTCTGTCAGCTGCGCTGATCAGCTTCACCAACTATATCTGCTCCCAGAATGTCATGACCTGGTGTAGCTACGGAAGGACGCATTTCTGACTAGTGTTAGTATGTACTTGTTAACACCGTGGTTGATGTGGCAAATAAAAATATACATCTAACACAGGCGTTATTGGATATATAAATGAAGTAATATTATGCGTAAGCAAGTAAATACACAATTGAAAAATTTTAATAAGGAATTTTTAAGTATGTATAATGCTGAAGATAAAGCTTTTATAAGGAATAAATGCAAACACAATACTACAGCAGGATAAGGACGTTGTTTATGTCGCGTCACATTGTCAGGTAAATGCACGAAAAATCATCATCTATACTAGACAAAGCATCTAACGGTTTGCGGCGGAGGGTACTCTGAGTACCGTTGTCACTTACTCGTTTTTCTGTTGCAGTCGCTTATGGCTAGCGGGAAAAATAACAGCACCGTGCGGGAATGGCTCACGGTCTGGGGCATCACGTTGTGTATCGCATGGCCGCTCGCGTCCGAGATTCGGATCATACCCCGGAAATGTGTATGTGTGTTGTCTTTAGTATAAGTTAGTTTATGTTATTTGTAAATCTAAGGACCGATTACCAGAGTGAAAGGCAGGTACTGTACATCGACAGCTACAGGTACATACATACTCCGCAATCCACCCAAAAGTGCATTGCGGAGGGCACTCAGTACCACTACTAGTTACTTGCTTTCCTGTTTCACACCCATATAGAAAGAAGGAAGAACGAATACTTGTATGCATCCGCACGAGTCCTAATCTCTCTAATCTTATCGTTGTGGTCTTTACGCGCGGCATGGAAAATATTGTGCTCAGATAGTTTTAGGCACCGAAAGCTGGCTAAATCATCATGTGGCAAGTTCAGAAATATTTAGCGAGGCGTGGAATGTATATCGGAGAGACAGATAGGATACAACTGGAGGGGGAGCGTTCATCGCCTTGGACAAAGATATCGTTTCTACTAAGGTCGAGGTTAAGAGTAACTGTGAAATTATCTGGGCACGTAAACAGGTCTAAGAGAAGTAAAGTTAATATTTGGGTGTTTTTAGCCCCCCCCCCCCCCCAGTGCTGCTGTAGCAGTTGTAGAGTCATTCAAAGAAAGTCTACGCCACGTAGAGCGTAGGTATCCTGGCCATGCAATATTAGTCGGAGGAGACCTCAACGTTAATAGTATAGATTAGGACCTCTCTAGTTACATTTCAGGAAGTGCAGACAAGCAGTCTTGCGAGCTTCTCTTGAACACATTCTTCGAAAACTGTCTTGAGCAGTTAAACCGGGAACTCACACGCAATGGAAATATTTCACATATAATAGATACGGCTCCGTAGCACAGTGTTAGCGTGTCAGACTACAAATCCAAATTTCGAGGGTTCAATCCCCGCCAGGTTCTAGGATTTTTTATCTGTCACTTTCCTCTTCTTTCACCTCTGGTAGTGTTGCTAATGTGAAAAATACTGAGTGGCACCGTGGTTCGGAATCCACATTAAACTGTAGGTCCCACTATTACTGGCTGGGTAAGTCAGTTCGGAGGAAGGTAACGGCATACCACCTCCAAACAGGACCATGCCTAGTAAAGCACTGTGGTGCTCAAACCAATCTTCGGATTGTTGACTGCTTTACCTTTTTAGCTACGAATAGGCCTTACCTCATTAACGATGTCAGTGTAGAGACAGGAGTTAGTGATCATGATATCGTGATAGCGTCAGTGGTGACCGAATTTCATAAGCCAATCAAGAAAGCTAGGAGCTAGCGGCGGCGGAGCGGCCGACCGCATTGAAGCGCTACGCTACGATGTGCGAGGCCGTTCGAAACCCCCCTCGGGTATGGCTGTTTGTGTCGTCTTTAGTATAAGGTAGCTCATAAGTACTTTGTAAGTTTAGGGACTGATGACCCGCAGTTAAGTCCCTTAAGCTTGACAAACATTTGAACATTCGCTAAGAGCGTGTTTTGTTTAGAAGAGCCGACAAGCAATTGTTAGGATCGCACTTAGAAAATGAATGAACATCGTTTAGTTCCGGTACAATGGATGTAGAGGAATTGTGTACTAAATTTAAGTGCATTGTACATAAAGGGTTAGAGAAATATGTGCCTGTAAAGTCGATTAAGGATGGTAAAGATAATAATTATGTTAGAAAGCTACTGAGAAAGCAAAGACTGTTGCACTCTCGGTTCAAAAAAGAACACGAAAAATGACAGGTAAAAGTTAGTAGAGATTCGTGCGTCTATAAAGAGATTGATGATCGTTGCGCGAAGCATACAATAATTACCACAGCCATACCTTAGCAAAAGATCTTCCGGGAATCCGAAAAAATTCTGGTCCTATGTAAAATCGATAAGTAGATCAAAGCACTCTATCCAGTCACTCTATCATTCCGGGGCAGTAATAAAAGAAAGCAAACGGAAAGCTGAAATTCTAAACTTATCCTTTAAGAAATCTTTCACGCAGGAGGACCGCACAAATATACCATCATTTGATCAACGTACTAATTCCGAAATGGAGGACATAGTAATAGCTATTTCCGGTGTAGAGAAGCAGCTGAGAGAGCTAAATAGAAAAAAAGGTCTCCTGGATCGGATGGAATATCAGATCGGTTTTACAAAGAATATTCTGCGACATAGCCCCCTTACTTAGCTTGCATTTATCGCGAATCCTTAATTCAGCGCAAAGTTCCTAGTGGTTGGAAAAAAGTGCAGGTGACTCCCGTTTATAAGAAAGGTAAAAGAACTGACCCACAAAATTACAGGCCTATATCGTTGGAATCAGTTTCCTGTAGAATTTTTGAGTATATTCTCAGTTCGAATATAGTAATTTCCTTGAGACGTAAAAGCTTCTTTCTGTGAATCAGCACGGTTTTAGGAAACATCGTTCATGTGAAACTCAGCTTGCCCTTTTCTCACATGACATCTTGCGAGCCATGGATGAAGGGCAACAGGCAGATTGTGTTTTTATCGATTTCAAAAAGGTGTTCGACGCGGTGCCACACTGCAGACTGCTAACGAAGATACGAGCTTATGGAATAGGTTCACAGATTTGTAACTGGCTGGAAGACTTCCTAAGTAATAGAACGCAGTACGTTGTTCTCGAAGGCGAGTGTTCATCAGAGACGAGAGTACCGTCAGACGTGTCCCAGGGGAGTGTGATAGGACGGATATTATTTTCTATCTATGTAAATGATCTAATGGATAGAGTAACTTGTAATTTGCGGCTGTTTTCTGATGATGCTGTGGTGTATGGGAGGATTTCGTCTGTGATTGACTACAATAGCATACAGGACGACTTAGACAAAATTTCTAATTGGTGCAAGGAATGGCAGCTAGCTCTCAATGTAGAAAAATGTAAGGTGATGCGCATGAGTAGGAAAAGCAAGCCCATAATGTTAGAATATAGTATTAGTAGTGAGTTTCTTGATGCAGTCGCCTTGTTCAAATGTCTACCCGTAATATTGCAGAGCGATATGAAATGGAACGTTGTGAGTAAGGCGGCCTTCGGTTTCTTGGGAGAATTTTGAGAATATGTACTTCATCTGTATAAAACTCTTGTACTACCAGGTCTTGAGTATTGCTCAAGTGTTTGGGACCCGCAGCAGATCAGTTTAAAGGAAGACATAGAAGCAGTCAGCTTGCTACCTACAACAGTCATTTAATGACGATACCCTCTTGTACACCACAGCATCATCAACAAACAGCAGCAGATCGCAACTCACTCTGTCGTCTGATCATTTACACAGAAAATAACAACGGTCCTATCACACTTACCTGGGGAAGCCCTGACGATACCCTAGTCTCTGAGGAACAGTCGCCATCGAGGACAAAGTACTGGATTCTATTACTTAAGTAGTCTTCGAGCCACTCACATATTTGGGTGCCTATTCCATAAGCTCTTATCTTCGTTAGCAGTTTGTAATGCGGTACCGTGTCAAACGCCTTTCGAAAATCGCGAAATACGCGATCTGCCTGTTGCCCTTCATCCCTATCACGAAAGATGTCACGAGATAAAAGTACAAGCGAGGTTTCACACAATCGAAGCTTTCTAAAGCCGTGCTGATGCGTTGACAGAAGCTTTTCCGTCTCAAGGAAATTTACTGTATTAGAACTGAGAATATGTTCAAGAATTCTACAGCAAACTGGTGTTAATGATATAGATCTGCAATTTCGTGGGTACGTTCTTTTGCGTTTCTTATACACGGGAATTACCTGTGCCTTTTTCCAGTCACTTGGTACTTTGCGCTGGATCGAAGATTCGCCCCTAAGTTAGGGGCGAATTGGTATTTGACCCTAAATAATGAAAAATATGAAGTCATCCAAATGAGCACCAAAATAAATCCGCTAAAATTCATTTTCACCATAAATCAGTCAAATCTAGATGGCGTAAATTCAGTAAATACCTAGGAATAACAATTACGAACTACTTAAATTGGAAAGAACACACAGAAAATATTGCGGGAAAGCACAAGGACTATCTCTGCTGATAACGTGACAGCTTGACTACGCCCATTTTTCACAGTATATATGGCGCTCTCAGACACCCGACTCATCAGTCGGCAAGAGTCAACGCAAGTAAGAAGAACTCTGAAGATGTCCGCACACTTCCCACCTTCAACAGAACAGGCTCTGCTAACGGCATACTACGCTATAAGGTGCCTTGCTACGGAGTGCGCTGTTACTCCCCGCCGGAGGTTCGAATCCTTCCTCGGGCATGAGTGTGTGTGTTGTTCTTAGCGTAAATTATTGTAAGTAGCGTGTAAGTCTCGGGACTGGTGATCACTGCAGTTTTGTCCCATAGCTTTACAAACATTTTAACATTTTTATATAAATCCTCTCGTTGGTTACGAAGCCAATCGAGGACTGGATATTAACGTTCTCGTCGTCGGACTACTGTGAATCAATCCCTCGATGGTCCAGACGCTGTCGTATTTGGCCGATGTCGATTACCTTCCGTCCCATTCAGCGTCATCCACGTCCTTGTGGCCTTGGTCATCTGGATGCAACTTCGGTAAAATTTGGTCCATGTACCGCCACAATTTCACGATGAATTTTTGTGGAGTTTAGACATGTTTAGAAACGAGAGAGAGAGAGATAAAACTAGGATGTCACACGAGATGTGTGTAAAATTATGTTATAATACTACTGTACCGCGTACTTCAGCTGTGGAGTATGTTTGCAGTTGCCGAGCCATTTCACTCTCACACTGTGATACAGCGGTTAACAGTACCGCAGCAGAAGTACAGAACAAAATAATATCCCTAAGTCTTATTACAAACAACAGCGTACATGCTAACACTGCGACGCGACCGAAGTGTGCAACTGACGTCCCAAGTCTTGGACGTTACCTTGCAGTATATTATACTTTTTATTCTGCGACTTTCAACAGAAATGATGAGTAGAACGTCCGATCTCTCAGACTTCCAAAGAGATTAACTGATGCGTTGTTAGTGGGGGCGTCCGTGGCAACACACGATGCACTGTCTAACGTTTCACAACCGACACTATCCTCCAGCGTACACGAAAAAAGGGAAACGTCACTGGCGAAAAGCAATAGCCGACGAAACCTGAAGTTGACTGATAACGACCGGCGGACATTAAGAAAGCAAAAGGGTACTAACGCAAGAATGACTTCAAAACTGAAAACTCACTTGAATAATATCGTTTAGGTAAAACAGTATGGCTGGAGTTTAACATCCATGGAGGGGGTGCAGTTGCTAAACCCCTAGTAAGTAATGAAAGTCATCGTAAAGCTGCGAAGTAATTCGTGCCACGATCATAAAACTTGGACACTTGATGACTGGAAGTATGTGGTATGGTCCGATGAAACATCGTTTACATTGCTTCCTACAAACAACCGGGTTTATGTATCGAAAACACCAACATAAGCTTACGTTACAGCATGCCTGCTTTCTTCAGGCAGCCAAAGTTGCATGATTAGGGGGTCTACAGGGTGTTACAAAAAGTACGGCCAATCTTTCAGGAAACATTCCTCACACACAAAGAAAGAAAATATGTTATGGGGAGGACATGTGTCCGGAAATGCTTAATTTCCATGTTAGAGCTCATTTTAGTATTTACGGATGAGGCTTCATTCCAACGTGATCAAATTGTAAATTTTCACAATCAACATGTGTAGACCGACGAGAATCCGCACGCAATTGTGCAATCACGTCATAAACACAGATTTTCTGTGCACGTTTAGTTCAATTCAATTGTTTGTAAATCTATCGGACCGAACTGCGTGGTCATCAGTCCGTAGCTTACAAATTACTTAAACCTAGATAAACTAACCTAAGGACAGCACACACACCCATGCCCCAGGGAGGACTCGAACCTCCACGGCGAGCAACCGCGCGCTCCGCAGCGAGACACTTTAGACCGCTCGGCTACTCCAGCGCGGCACGATGGAGCTCCTGCACATTTCAGTCGACGTGTTCGTACGCTTCTCAACAACAGATTCGGTGACCGATGGATTGGTAGAGGCGGACCAATTCCATGGCCTCCACGCTCTCCTGACCTCAACCCTCTTCACTTTCATTTATGGGGGCATTTGAAAGCTCTTGTCTACGCAACCCTGGTACCAAATGTAGAGACTCTTCGTGCTCGTATTGAGGACGGCTGTGATACAATACGCCATTCTCCAGGGCTGCATCAGCGCATCAGGGATTCCGTGCGACGGAGGGCGGATGCATGTATCTTCGCTAACGGAGGACATTTTGAACATTTCCTGTAACAAAGTGTTTGAAGTCACGCTGGTACGTCTGTTGCTGTGTGTTTCCATTCCACGATTAATATGATTTGAAGAGAAGTAATAAAATGAGCTCTAACATGGAAATTAAGCGTTTCCGGACACATGTCCACATAACATATTTTCTTTCTTTGTGTGTGAGGAATGTTTCTGAAAGTTTGGCCGTACCTTTTTGTAACACCCTGTATATCATAGTTTGCAATTGTTTCTATCATTCCTCCCAGTGATCGGATAACTTTGAATGAATATCTGACCAAGCTCGACAGAAAACTCCATACTATGACTGACACTCTGCTAAAAATACTACCATATTCAAAACCGATAACGCGCCCACACATAAAGCCATAAAGGTTCAGGCGTGCTAACTACAGCAAAAATAAATAAATAAAAGGTCTAATATCTCCGCTGGTCTGCAAAATCACCATATCTCAACATAACTGAACCGCTATGGGGAGTTTTAGTACAGAAAGTGTGGACCAAATTTACAGCTACAACACAATAGCGTTGGGAGAACACATGTAACTTATTTTTAAAGTACTATCGTATCTCCAGATAACAGTGAAACGAATTTCTAAATTACCACTTTAACCTTACGGCCAGCATACAATATACGTGCAGACATAACGTTTTCAATTTATGTGTTATGGTGTAGAACTGCTAATCTCCGTTTCCTGAACCTTACAGAGTGAGAATTGACCAGCGGTGAAGACTGTACTTACGGAGGTCAAATTCACTATTTAGCTTTGCCATAAATTTCTAGACGCCGATATTGTCCATTCTTACCTTCTGTTCCCCTCAAATGTCCCTGACCTCAAAAAAAAAAAAAAAAAAAAAAAAAAAAAAAAAAAAAAAAAAAAAAAAAAAAATGTTCAAATGTTTGTTAAGCTTATGGGACTTAACTACGGGGTCATCATTCCCTAAACTTACAAACTACTTATGAACTACTTACGAACTAGGACGGCACAAATATCCATGCCCAAGGGGGGATTCGAACCCCCGACCGTAGTGGCCGTGCTGACCGTGACTGGAGCGCCTCAGTCACCTCGGCCACCGCGGCCAGCATCCCTGAACTCGGTCAAAATTTAATACGCACTCTTGTTTACTCGTTACTCGAAGTTTTACGTAGATTCTCCTAAACCAATTTGCTTGTGTGTTCACCTAAGACGCCGCGCCGCAGTATGATGACAAAGCCGCAGAAGGTGCTCACCCAGGCATCGATCTGCCGTCGCCTCCTACCTACCTACTCTGCTCCTCCACGCGCAGATAAGAAAAGTAATGTGGCGTCCTGGTTTAGACGGATGGATGTTTGTAAAGCTTATGGGACTTAACTACGGGGTCATCAGTCCCTAAACTTACAAACTACTTATCAACTAGATTATCCTAAGGACGACACAAATATCCATGCCCGAGGGGGGATTCGAACCCCCGACCGTAGGGGCAGTGCAGACCGTGACTGGAGCGCCTCAGTCCCCTCGGCCACCGCGGCCGGCCTGGTTTAGACGAGTGGACTGTTTGTTTCTGTTTCTGATCGGAGCTCATCATAACTGCGTCGTAATTTCTCCAGAAACATGGCGTTCCTTGTCTGGAAATGGTTAAATTCCTACCCTAATGAATTCGTATTCTCTCTAGTTTCACACAGATTCAGATTAAGAAACTAAGCAACGTATGGAGACTAGCCAGCACTTCCTTTATGCCAACTGGATCTGTAATAGGCAGAATATTTCTGAGGCCATGCCGTCGTTAGTGCTAACATCATCAAGAAGGAAGGATGATTAGGCTTTAACGTCCCGTCGACAACGTGGTCATTACCGACGGTAACACCAACCACATTTGTTCTGGCGTGTGGCACAGCACTTTCAATCTTCTAGACACTTCACAGGAGCTCAGTCCCTTAGAAAAAGAGAATTCTGCAATAGATTATTTGTAATTTATACACTGATCCATGGTAGCTACAATGATGTTAATTAACTTGTAGCCGGCCGCGGTGGCCGAGGAGACTAAGGCGCTCCAGTCACGGTCTGCACGGCCACTACGGTCGGGGGTTCGAATCCCCCCTCGGGCATGGATATTTGTGCCGTCCTAGTTCGTAAGTAGTTCATAAGTAGTTTGTAAGTTTAGGGACTGATGACCCCGTAGTTAAGTCCCATAGACTTTACAAACATTTGAACATTTGATTAACTTGTAATCTGTAGCAATTTGAAACAACTATAGGTACGTACAATCTGAAATACCTAGAAGAATTTTACCGAGAGAGGTGGCGCAGTGGTAGCACACTGCACCAACATCCCAGAGGACGGTGGTTCAAATCCACCTCCAAACACCCAGATTTAGATTTTCAGTGATTCCCCTAAATCTCTCCAGACAAATTCGGGGATGGTTCCATTGAAATGGAAAGGCCGATTTCCTTCCCCAACCTTATACAAAAATCTGAGCCTGAAAAAAAAAGTTCAAATGTTTGTGTTATTAGTCCGTAGCTTACAAACTGCTTAAAGTAAGGTAAACTAACCTAAGGACAGCACAAACACCCATGGCCGAGGGGGGACTCGAACCCCCGACGGCGAACGGCCGCGCGCATCGCAGCACGGCGCCCCAATGCGCATGGCTAATCCATCACGGCTCTGAGCCTGAGCTCTATCTCTATTGACCATATCGTCGATGGGCCGTTAAATCCTAATCTTCCATCCATCTGTCCTTGCTTCCTAGAGGAATTGTTACTCGTCCATTTGGCCTGCGGCACTGAAACTCAAAACCTAACTGCATGACACATGAGCTTCAGTGTTAGTCCATGATATTAAGTAACAATAATTAAAGCATTTATTTTAACCTAGTCGTGGCGTCGCAGGCTTCCACCGCGATTTAAGTAGTAAAAAATTGTCGGATTGTAGCGAATGTCTCTACGCATATCACTAAAGCCCCCATGTGTGTTCGGCAGTGATTAGAAGCGCGACACTGGTGTCGAATTCGATAAAATTTATTATTCTTGCCTGCTGTGTCTACCCTCATGAAACAAAGACATTGCCCACGTGGGGTGGCTTGCTTGCCTCAACATTCAGATTGTCGGACCGTAGATGCAACCACAGCGGAGAGGTATCTGTGGAGAGGCTAGACAAACGTGTTGTTCCTGAAGAGGGCCAGCAGCCTTTTTCAGAAGTCACCAAACGAGGTGGCGCAGTGATAAGACACTGGACTCGCATTCGGGAGGATGGTGGGTCAAATCCACCTCCGGCCATCCAGATTTAGGTTTTCCGTGATTTCCCTAAATCACTTCAGGCAAATGCCGGGATGGTTCCTTTCAATTGGCACGGCCGATTGCCTCCCACATCCTTCCCCGAAAATCCGAGCTGTCGACGGGACGTTAAACCCTAAGCTTCTTTTTCAGAAGTTACAGGGGCCACAGTTTGGATGATGGACTGGCCGAGCCTTACAACATCAGCTTAAGGGACTTTGCCATACAGTTATTGCGAACGGATGAAAGCAAGGGGAATCTACAGTCGTTATTTATCACGAGGACATGTAGCTCTACTGCATACAGTGTGTATCAAGAAGAATGGCGCCAACTTTCACGGTTAAAAGCAAAAGTCAATAGAAGTAAAAATGTCCCAGTAAACATAGGTCCGTATACTTGCCGATTACGAGATAATTACGAATGTATGGTTCCAAGCCGCTACGGACATGGTAAACATCGTCTTAGTTAGTACACGTTACTTTGAGATTTACACTTTACTATTAAGATTTACATCGCATTTAGTTCAGATTTCACGTATAGGTTACCTGTTGAAGCAAGTGTTCGAAATGTCTTTCTTGCATCTGGATGCAATACTGTGGTCTTCTCTGCTATGAATTTCGAATTATTTCAAAACCCCTGGATCATTTCGGAATTCTTGACAAGCGTGTACTACTCTACGCTCCAGTTCTTCAACCATTTTAACAGGTGTGCTGTAGACGTCGCTTCTGAGGTGTCCCCAGACACAAAAATCCAAAGGATTTAGATCAGGTGATCTTGGAGGCGAAGGTACAGGTCCGCCTCGACCTCTCCATCTTTGGCCGTCTCTGCGCGTTACAAGCAGCAGCAAAATGTGCCGCAGCTCCATCTAATTAACCACACCTATATTTACAGTAAAGTCAGGGAAATGTGAACTAAAAACCATTTGAATCTTAATAGTAAAGTCTAAATTTCAAATTAATGTGTGCTAACGAAGTCGATGTTTACAATTACTTAAGTGGCGGCTTGGAATCATACATTCGTAATTATCTTGCAAACTGCTCGTTTTCGGAGCCATTGTGTACTGGGATGTTTTTGCGTCTATTATCGTGTACTTTCAACATCGTAAGTTTGCGCTATCCTTTTTCATATCCTGTATATGATGATAGCGTCCTCTCGGGTAAAACATTCCTAAGGTAAAATAGTCCCCCATTCGGATCTTCCGGCGGGGATTACTCAGGAGGATGTCGTCATCAGCAAAGACAACACTGGCATTCTACGGATCGGAGCGTGGAATGTTAGATCTCTTAATCAGGTAGTGAGGTTAGAAAATTTAAAAAGGGAAATGGTTATGTTCAAGTTAGATATAGTGGGGATTAATGAAGTTCGGTGGAAAGAGAAACAGTATTTCTGGTCAGGTGAGTACAGGCTTATAAATACAAAATCTGTTGGGGGTATTACAGAAGTGTAATAATGAATAAGAAATACGAAGCTGGGTAAACTGCTATGAGCAGCGCTGTGATCTCATTGTCATAGTCAAGATGAAAACGAAGCCAACACCGACCACAGTAGTACAAGTTTATATGACAACAAGATCTGCCGATGATCAGGAGATCGAAGAATTATATGAGGAAGTATAGAAATTATCCAGACAGTTACGGAAGAGGAAACGTAATTGTGATGGAGAAGTGGAATTCGATAGTAGAAAAAGCAAGGGAAAGAAAAATAGTAGGTCAAAATGGAGTAGGGAAAAGGAATGAAAGAGGAAGTCTTCTGGTAGAATTTTGCACAGAACATAATTTAATCACATCAAACACTTGGTTAAAGACTCATGAAAGAAGGTTATATACGTGGAAGAGACCAGGAGACACCGGAAGATACCAGATAGATTTTATAATGGTAAGACATAGATTACGGAACAAGATTTTGAACTGTAAGAAATATCCTGGAACAGATATACACTTTGACCGTATCTTACTGGTTATGAATTGTAGACTAAAATTGAAGAAACTGCAGATAGGTAGGAAAATAATCAGATGGGACCTGGATAAATTGAAGGAACCTGAAATACTTGAGAATTTCAGAGGGAGCCTTAAGCATCAGTTGACAAGAATAGTGGAATATAAAACAGTAGAAGAGGAATGGGTAGTAAAATGGGGTAAAGACGAATAAGAAATTAGACTGACAGGAAGTGTAAAATGGCTAATCAGAAGTGTCCAGAGGTCAAATGCAACTAGGTAGAGGAATGTATAATTAAGGAAAAGATAGATACCGCCTCCAAAGAAATAAGAGACATTTGGAGACAGAAAAAGCAGCTGTATGAGTATTAAGAACTCAGATGGAAACCCAGTTTTGAACAAAGAATGGAAAGCTGAAAGGTGGAAAAACCTTATAGAGGGGCTTTACAAAGGAATTGAAATTAGAGACAAAATTGTATGAAGGGAGGATGAAGTAAATAAAGATGAAATAGGAGATACTATACTGAGAGAAGAATTTGACAGAGCAAATTTAGTTGAAACATGGCCCCTGGAGTAGAAGACATTCCCTCAGAGCTACTGCAATCTCTGGGAGAGACAGCCATGACAAAACTATTTCACCTGGTGCGTAAGGACAGACAATATCCGCTCAGACTTTAAAACAAAGGTAATAGAATGCAGTCTAAGAAAATCAGGTGATGCTGAAGGAATTAGATTAGGTGATGAAAAAATAAAGGTTGTATATGAGTTTTGTTATTTGGGCAGTAAAATAACATTTGTTGGTCGCAGAACACATTATATAAAATGCAAAATGGCAGTGGGATGAAAAGGGATTTTGAAACAGAGGAATTTGTTAACCGAATATTAATTTAATTGTGTGGAGTGTTGCGTTGTACGGGAGTGAATCATGGGCGATAAATAGCTCAGAAACGAAAAGGATAGAGGCTTTCGAAATGTCGTGCCACAGGAGAATACGGACCATTAGGTGAGTAGATCGCGTAACTAATGAGGAGATAACCCTTTCATTCCCAGTGTAGTTAAAGCTGATTTATACCGTATTTTGTGTATCAGTCTTTAAAGTAGCATGGTTGTTGATGAACAACATGCTTTTAGTATAACATTTCGCCGCTTGGTACGGTTTGTAGCTACTTCTGAGACATTAATTTAACCGTCTTGGAGGCTGTGTTACGTTGCCGTCTGTATGTGGTTGTAAGTGTGAGCGTGAGTGTGGTTCATGTTATTTTATTTCAGTAGTGAATTGTCTTGTCTTTAATGCTGTGGCGACGATTATGCTAGCATTATTGATCTGGCAGTGTTATCTATAAAAAAATATAGTTTTTAGTAATCAAATACCTCGATACAAACGTATGTTTTGCACATGGGATGCATGACATAAAAAAATAGATAAAAAATTAAGCCGTTGGGGAATGGCTGAGCGCATTGAGGTGCTATGTTCCGATGCGTGAGGCCGTTCCCCGTCGGGGGTTCAAATGTTTGTAATTCTATGGGACTTAATGTTTGGTTATTAGTGACTAGCTTAGAAACTACTTTAACTAAGTTAAACTAACCTAAGGACAACACACACATCCATACCCGAGGATGGATTCGAACCCCCGACGCGGGAGGCCACGCAATCCGTAACGTGGCACTCGAGACCGCTCGGATACTCCCGCGCGGCGTCGGTGCTTCGAATCCCCCATTGGGCATGGATGTATGTGTTGTCTCTAGTTTAAGGTAGTTTATAAGTAGTTGTAAATTTAGGGACTGATGACCCCGCAGTTAAGTCCCATAACCTTAACAAACATTTGAACATTTTGTTTTCTCTGTTGCCATTTGCAAAGTGATTACCGTAAAAAATTCACACCACATGGGTATTATCTTTGTCACAAACGTGTTGACTGCTAACTTTTTAGCGTAATTTAGATGATATGCTTGTGTATAATTATGGGATGTTAGTTTACGTCATCTAATATATGGTGTCTTTTCATTTTATTTTGTTTAGAGTAACACGTGTAACTATGTTTTCTCGCCTCCGCGAGAGAGATTTGTGTAGTTTATGTTTACAGGAACCAATCCGGAACTTGCACCGTGAGGAATCAGGCTACCAGTCGCACCCAAGTGATTCGCGCCTCGCGCAGTAGTTAGAGCAAGTTGCGCCCGGGTATATTTTGATGTTTAGTGCGCTGTATTCCAGAAAACACTGTATTTTCATTTTTCCAAAGCTGAATTTATAATGTGGGACTGAAAGGGTTAACAAAATTGGTGAGATAAAGAATTCCTGGCATACCTTGACTAAAAGAATAGATCCATTGGTAGTATACAATATTAGACATAACGGAATTGTAGATCATTGGAGGTAAGGAGTTAAAATCGCAGAGGGAGACAGGGACGAATACAGTAGGCAGATTCAGACGGACGTGATTTGCAGTTCTTATGAGGAGATGAAAAGACTTGGTCAGGATAGAGAAGGGCGGAGATGTGCATGAAACCAGTGTCTGGACTGAAGACCGCAACAACAACAACAGCGGCAGCCGCATGGTGATCGGCGGGCCTGGTGGCCATTGTTGCCTTTCCGCTGGCCGAGTGCGTGTCGGCTTGGCGAGTGAGCCCCTCGCAGCGGCTGGCGTCGCATTTCCTGCAGCCACCACCTCCCGTTACTTCCCGCCCCAACATGGTTCGGCGACGTCAACAGCGGCGCCCGTCACCTGTCATCCATCATGCCGACTGCGGGACAAAACACGAAAAAATGTTCAAATGTTTGTTAAGCTTATGGGACTTAACTACAGGGTCATCAGTCCCTGAACTTACAAACTACTTACGAACTGGACAACACGAGCTGGCAGTCTTGAATCTTCGACGACGACAAAAGTGTTCAAATGTTTGTAACGTTATGGTACCTAACTGCAGTGGTCATCGGTGCGTAAAATTACAAACTACTTTAACTTACCCGAAGAACAACACACACACACACATATATAAATGCGAAAGTTTGTATGTTTGTTACCGCATCACGCTAAAACTGCAGCACTAATTTAGATGAAATTTCATATAGAGAGATTTCTTAGGTCTTGGATTAGGACATAGGCTACTTTTCAAAATGTTTTTCTGGGATACTGCCAAAACGGCTTAACTGACATATAATTATATACACAAGAAATCTGAATGTTGGCGTTTATGCCACATTCATTTTCATTTGTTGTAACAAATGAAGGAAGTATGTATATAAATTGAAGACTTTAAATAAAATATGTTCTAAGCACCTTGGCAAGAAAAAACATTGACGTTTTGTGTAGAATGGGATCTACCAAGCCCTATTTTGTGTACAAAGCGCGAACTGACACCTATAAATAGCGAACGTAAACTGCAACGAAAGTAGTAGGAAAGCCACTCAACAGATGGCAGGCGGTACGCTGCAGTTAACATATGGAACGTTGTATGTTCCGGCCAACTGCAACGAAAGTAGTAGCAAATGCACTCAACAGATGGCAGGCAGTATAACACTCATGAAAATATTTCTCAGGACGTATAACGTGTATTCAATTGTGATATTATCCAGGATCTTAAATATTGTTTTCTCCTTGGTTTTCGATTACGTGTATTGGACTGTCACCTTCAACTATAGATGTTCGAACATTGTGATGTTATCGTAATTCTTTAAAAGTGTATTCTCTTTGGATTTCAAAGAATAATAGTTTCTTTGGTGATTTCGATTATTTATAGCATTCGAACGTTTGCTTTTAGTGCTGGTGACTTTGCTGGTTAGATTTCACTGATTCAATCTTTCTCTGGTTTCTTTCCCTGTTATACTTATTGTTTCTTTTATTCGTTTAGTTCGTATTTATAGGATCAGGACAGTTTCTTTATTCGTTACATTTGTTGTTTCTTTTCTTGGTACGCTTTGCATTTGTAGGATCTCAACAGTTCGTTTCTCCGTTGGAATTCTTTTTTTATTTCGTTACTTTTCTCCGTTAGAGCTGTCAGGGGTGCCATCCCACAAGTTGGAGCTGAAGGTGGGTGTGCCTGTTTTATAGATGCGTAACTTGGAAGCATCACGATTATGCAATGGCACCAGGTTACGCATCACGGACCTGAGAAGGCATGTCGTGCAAGCCACCATCATCACCGGTGGAGCCAAGGGAGAGACTGCATCAATACCACGAATTCCCATCATCCCAACAAACTTTCCATTCCAGTTTAAACGGTTACAGTTCCCACTGAAAGTGGCCTTCTCGATTACTATAAACAAGAGTCAAGGACAAACATTAAAAGTGGTAGGTATTCATCTGGCCACCCCATGTTTCTCGCAGCCTACGTTGGCTGCTCCCGAGTATCGAGAGCTAGAAATCTCTACGTATTCTCGGAGAGCAAGAAGTCTCGAAACGTCATTTACAGGGACGTATTGCAATAGATTTTTGGCTCTCCATCCGTTCCAAGACAATCATATATTCCGTGCTAACAATGTCGCAAACAGTCATTTATGCCCTTTCTTGGAACTTTAATGTGTGACTATTGATCCGCGGGAAACACCGTGGGGAGCAGCTAGTATATATATATATATATATATATATATATATATATATATATATACACTCACACGCACACACACACACGCACGCACGCACACACATGCCTGAGGGAGGCGCGTGGCTCGACGACGAAAAAACAGCGACAACACCACACCGGTGGTTGCAGGCAGGCGGAAGAATGGGGTATGTTATGTTGCAGTCTGCTGCCTACAGACTCCAGCAAGACGTGGATCAAGGCAAGAAGGAAATCCTGCCCATGACTTCAGCCAGAAGACAGCGGTCGAATGCCAAATCCTGTCTGAAATGGGGCCAGAACTAAATATCAGGCAAATTCCGACAGGCATTCTTTTCTCTTTCTTTTTTTTCTTAAAATTGTGGGACTTACCTACTTGATTATCAGTCCCTAGGCCTACAAATTACTTAAACTAAATTCAACTAACCTAGGGAAAAACACAAACACCCATGCACCAGGGAGGACTCGAACCTCCGACGGCGAACAACCGCGCGCTCCGCAAGGTGCCTTAGAACGTTCGTCCACTCCACCGCGGCTCAGACATTTTCAAAAAAATGTTCAAGTGTTTGTATAGCTTATGGGACTTAACTACGGTGTCATCAGTCCCTAAACTTACAAACTGCTTATGAACTAGCTTACGCTAAGAACGGCACAAATATCCATGCCCGAGGGGGCATTCGAACCCCCGACCGTAGTGGCCGTGCAGTCCCCTCTGCCACCGCGGCCGGCTCAGACATTTTAATCAGTATTAAACAAAATTTTAACGTTAGCCTTCCACCGTACTACAGCAGAGGCACAGCTTGAATACGCACAGACCGAAAATAAGAGACTTTGGGAAGAATTGCGAAGCTCAACTGATCCTGTGAAAGACTTCCATACACCTAAATGAATAAATTGCCAAACTCGAACAGGAGAACACTGAACTTCCGAATACCAGCCAGGAAGTGGCAAATTCGAACCAAGAGTTACAGCATCAAATTAAGGAGCTAAGACTCAAAGCAGTCGAGCTATCTCAGTCTCAGGCTAACACCATAATACAGTACATGCAGGACGAATTGTTGCGTCACCTTGAACAGTAGAAGTCCATCGAACTGAGCTGGCAAAAAACAAAGAGGCAACAACTCTATTACGTTTACTACGAGTCAGGATGCAAAAACTGTAAGACAGACAATAACACAGCACACAAACCCCAGAAAATACGATCTTAAAAGAAAATTGATCCGAACGACTCAGTTATCAGTAGCCAAGTAAACGTAAGCCACTACTGATAGTGTACAGAGCACAAGATATATTAACAAGGGGACCTTCAGGTCTCGGAAATTCCCTTCTGGACTAAACTTTGCAGGTTAGTCGCATACTTCAAGGGTGTCTACTCACGGAAATCTTAAGGCGCAATATCCAGAACTGTCCGAGAAAAGGGCCTAAAGTTTTAAACGAAGTTAATCTAGATGTCTTATTCAATTCAAAGTAGGCGGTACGAAAGGTCGGCGAAATAGCTTAAGGCTGTAGCGTCCTTGCCTGTCATGCGGTCGACTCGGGTTCTTTTATACAGGCAGTTAGTTTTTAAATGTTTCAACATTATAACTACTTCATAAAGTTAATGGCCTAAAGTACCATCGATTAAATAATAAATAATTTTAGTTTTTTTTAATGAAATGTCTGTCACAGCCACTTAAAATGTGAATTACACTCAAGTCAATATTTTCTTTTTAGAAAGTTGAATAATTCTAAATGTATTTTAATGGATTTAATTAATTACTACTGCAACACATTTCTGGGTGGAGTGTCTATTATATAAAATAAATGTAAACTGTCATGCACATTTGTCACTTTAGTATTTTATTCGCAAGCACCATAATATTAATTGGCATAAAAACATTGAAAAACAAAAAAAATATTTTGCGCAATTTATAAAAGACGATTGTTTACAGGAACTACTTTTTTAAAAGGCTCTATTGGAAAACATACTTCCTTGACATTCCTGAAAACTTCTCTTTCATCCGAAAGCCTGGAAGCATACCAGGCAAATCATATCATTTCCGTAAATATTGGGGATGTCAGCTGATGATGGGCTGTTGATTGTATTTTTATACAGTTTTCATGAGAATTTATTTCTCTGTTATTTTCAATGATATAAGTGCCGTTTTGTATACGCTTCATCAGCTTTTTACTTGTCTATCAAAATAGACATCGCACAGTACAATAAGTGGAGTACATTTCGGAGGAATCACTTTGATGGTAAATGTTGGTGATTTCTCGTCATCCTGAAAGATTTCTTCGTATATTTTAGGCTTTGCTTGTTTACCCCAAGAGTCAATAATCAACAGAAACCGTTCTTGTCGCACATGAGACTTCAAACAAAGGTTTAAAAATCAGTATATAGCTTCCCTGATTTGGATGACGTTATTACAACTTTTATATAAGTTTGCTTGCATTGTCTTACTGTCTTCTGAAGTCGAGGAGCAAAGCTGCCGGTTGACTCTTGTAAACAAACCCTTGACGTTACCAGACCGAGGCCAGCGAGAAAGACAGGCCGTGGCGCGCACGTCACGACGTGATCGCTAGCTGACTGGCTGGCCGCTGGGGCATGGCTCACTGTCTCATAGCGGCAAGCCAGCGACGTACCTATCCCGACGGCTCAAGCCTTCTCTACCGACCTGTCGTGACGTATGCGCCACCACCTGTCTTTCTCGTTGGCTTCGTTTCCAGGCAGAGTGACAGCATATTGAGCGGTGCAAGTATGTATAATTTTATTCATATCTTGTCTTCTGACGAAGGCAGTTTTGCTGCCTTCGGCAGCTACAGTCCTATTTTACACCGACTGATACTGCGACATTAATAACTTTAATTTTGTAATGCAGAGGAGCATTTTCTTTTTCTAATGTGTTCCCTATAAGTAGACAGTCACAAAACATCATCTGAAAAAAATTATAAGTCTTAATTTTCTTCTGACAGCCATTTTAGAATGGTGGTTTGGAACATTTTCATGGAAAACGTGGTTTGTGCAAAGTTTAATTGCCAAGTTATTTTAATAGCTATCAGAATAATTAAAAAACCAGTGTATCGGGAGGAAATGAAATCAATATATACATTTTTTAACTTTTTTATTGTGCTAGGGAGTCAGTCAAAATCTCTCTGTAAAGACTCGAAAAAAAT
Source organism: Locusta migratoria (assembly GCA_026315105.1). NCBI lineage: Eukaryota > Metazoa > Arthropoda > Insecta > Orthoptera > Acrididae > Locusta > Locusta migratoria. Next base: position 25,529,961 of record CM048755.1, on the reverse strand, counting down.
TTAAAATTGTTAATTTTTAAGACGATAAATTGTTATGAAGGAAAAGAGACTCACTAATAATATATTGTTTCTGTGTTGTATACTTACATAAGTACAATTTTAGTCCTGAGAATGTACCCCTGTATCTTCTAGGGCTTTTCAAAACTGCCCACAAGCCTTTTAACGTCAGTATCTAAAAAGAGACTGAATGAAAATAAATGAAAATTTTACAGAATATTCTCTATATCAACAGGAATGTCCCACAAAATAATTATGACTGAGACTCAACTACATTGAGGATTATATGGTAGTGAATTTCCGCAAAAACACTACCATATTACAGCCTCACGTGGTGTCAAATTAGCAATCAAGGGCTTGAAATGATTATAAGAGGCACTGGTTGAATAATGTTTAAATGATTCCTACAATAAATGATCGAAATATTTCTTTTTGTAAATACAATGGGTAGTGTGAACTATAGATAAGAGTTCTAATTCTTAATCTCAACTTACCAATACATTTGTTATACTACACTTGCATACAGAATACGCATCATTCCTTACAGGAATCCAGTTCAGGCTGCTAGCAAGAGGAATCAATGGGCAGTGAGCTAAAGGTTGAGAATATGGGTTGGAAGGGAAGCGTGCCTGGCTAGCGTAATTGGTGCCGGGCGCCGTGGCTCAGCCCGTCCGGTCAGGGGGCTAAACGCACTCTGTAACAAAAGTTATGCCAAGAACAAATGGAACAGCAACCAACAAACACGATCAATGACCACAAAGGACAGAACTACCCATAGAGCAAAAAATAAATAAATAAATAAAATAAAGAAAAAGTTGTTTAAGGCAACCGCAGATCCAAAGCGAAAAATCCGAGATCGCATTCCGGTCCAGCAAAAATTTTCAACTTCTTCGATGAATTTATTTCAACACTCTGAAACGATCGAAATCTTCAAATATTTCGAATTCGTAATATTACGACCGTTACTGTCAACTAATGGTGTTTGTTTTTTCAGACATGTCCGAAAAGAACAGACAGCCTATCAATAATATAATAATGTTTCTCCATTTATTTAAATTTAATTACTTGCCAGCTGCAAATTTTATTAGAGAGTGACAGCGTATTTCATTGTTGTGTGTTCTACCAGACATTGTGAGTTCGAATGAAGCAACTTTTTGTTCCATTTTCTTTTAAAGCATCCCAGTCAGTGAGAGTTTTGCTGCAAGTGTAGACTTTGTCGTCCATCTGCAACTGTTTTCAAGAATAAGACATTCTTCAAGTGTTAATGATGAATTGATTTTTGGGTGAACTAATAAGGAAACAGTGCCATAAACAACACTACAAGAAAGAAGTGTCCCAATAATTAATAAGCGTGACTGACGTAATGGGTGAAGAACAATATTTGCTGAAGTTAAGAATTTTGAGATAAAAACTAATATTTGCCATTATCACAACTATAAATATTTGCAAAAATACAACCATATTTTTGGGAAAAAAGTTGTGAGCCATTTGGTAACCACAAAAAAGTTAAAAATGGTTTGCGTAAAATACTAGCTGATCACCTTTCCAAGAATAAAAATGTGAATATCAGACTCTAGACAAGCTCTGTGTCAAACTTCTGCGCCAAGAATATTTGCTGAAAAATCAGTTGAAGAAGCATCAAATAGTGTTGAAAATGACCCTGAATTTCTACCAGGGCCATTTGCATTAGTTGAGGATAACTCTTCGCACAAAGCAGAATCCATCTGTGAAACTTTGTAATTATCTCCTTTATGTAAAGTAACAAAGCTTAACAAAGAACAGCGACTGTCAGCTTTACAAAGGAAAACTGATGAAATTACAAGAGCAGTCAAGCCAAAATTGGTAGAATCTTCCCATACAGACATAGAAACTCAGAATCAAAATACTACAGAAAATGGTGAAAGTGAATATGATGTAGGCCTACTTACTACCAAAATGAAAGAAAAATTCCAAGTTTCAAAATGACAAAATAAAGATAATTAGCCTGTTACCAAGCTCCTGGTCAAAGAAAAAAATAATCAAGGAATTTGGTGCATCTGAACACATGTTGAAGCTAACTAGCCAGTTAGTTAAGGATCAAGGTATCTTACCACATTTTTAAAAAGGACAGGGTACCAACAAAAAAGTGAGGTCGTTATTGTGTTAAAGAATTTTACGAGGATGATGAAAATAGTAGCTTATGTCCTGGTAAAAAAGTGTGTTTCAACTAGGATTAACAATGTTAAGGTGCAGAATCAGCAAATGTTAATTCTTCTCTCACTAAATGAGCTCTACAATCTGTAAACAGAAATACACAGATACAAAATTGGCCGGACTGTATTTTGTGTTCTACGACCGAAGTGGTGCGTTCTTCCAGGTTCATCAAGAACTCATAGCGTATAATACATTATCAAAACATAAAGCTTATGATAGAAGGAACTAAATTTAATGCAAAATATAAAGACCTAATAGCTTTCATGATATGTGATGCTGATCATGAAAAATGTATCCTTGACACCTGTCCAGAATGTCCTGGCACAGATACCCCACTTGATACCTTAAAAATGAACTTTACAGCTTGCCTAAGGAAGTAATTTTCAAACAAAGGGCACAAACTAATAGAGCTTAGCTCATTAGACAGGTAATATCCAGTGAGGAACTTTTACATTCTTCTGTTGATAAGCTGGTGTTTTTAAAATCCCATCACTTTATCTCAAAAGCTCAAGCTCAATATTTCAAGGAAACAAAAGAGAACTTGAAAGAAACACACTTTTTAGTGATTGATGACAATACATTTTCAGTACAGGATGAAGTTCAAAGTTTTCACTAGACTAATACACAAACAACACTACATCCGTTAGTAATCTACTTAAATACTTTAGACAGAATATTACTGGAGTTAAATATATATTTGTTTTTTTCATCCGAAATTGACCAAATCGAAACAAATCTAACTGAGAGATTTGATTGTTGTTTATTATTTCCAAAGGCACAGAATTTGAAAATCATTAAACTTCAATACTTTTTACAAACATATCATCTTTAACAAATAATGACTCAGTTGAATTTTTACATGATGAGAAATGGTGGCTTGGGAAAATTGAGGAAAAAAGTGAAGATAACAATGACATTTTGGTGCATTTTTTTCACCTTTCTGGACTGAAAACTGCCTTTCAACTTTCCAAAAATGACACTACTTGGGTTCCCGCAAGGAAAATAGTGCGAAAAGTGAGTCCATTGGAACTCACAACAGTGTCTAGTAGAACACACAACATAACTGATAAACTATGGAATGAAATATCATGTTCGTTTAACTCTCTAATGAAAATTTCAGCTGGCAAGTACCTAGAATTGAAGGTTTAAATATAAAGAATAGTATTATGTGTATACTGTATGCGAGTGTAGTATAACAAATGTAAATTACGTTTAAGCATCTGAACTCTTACCTTTTGTAATCATTGCCTACTGTTATTTAAAAGCAGAATTATTTGATCATTTATCGTATGTAATTATTACAACATCATTCAACCAATGTCAGTTGCAACAATTTCAAGAACTATTTTGCTAACTTAGCACTACTTGAAGTTTTAGAATGATAGCGTTTTTATGAAAATTCACTGCTGCATTACTCTAAACGTAGTTGAGTCTCAGTCATAATTTTTACGAGATATTCCTATGGGTGTAAAGAACATTCTGTAAAATTTTCACTTGTCTTCAGTCAGTCCCTTTATAGATATTAACCTGCAAAATTGACGTTAAAAGGCTTTCGGTCATTTTTGGAAATCTCTAGAATATACAGGAGTGCATTCTCAGGACTAAAACGTATACAGCCTGTAGTTATGTAAGTATTCAACACAGAAACAACATATTATTAGTGAGTCTCTCTTCCTTCATATAAATGTATGGTATTCAATAGTAACAATTTTAAATTTCTTTCGAGCCTCTAGAGAGCGATTTTGATTGACTCCCTATCACAATAAAAAGTTTTTAAAAAGTTCATTTCTTCCTAAACACACTAGTTTTGATTATTCTGATATCTTTTCAAATAACTTGTTAATTAAACTTTCCCCAAACCAAGTTTTGCATAAAAATGTTCTTAACCGCCGTTTTCTAGAATATACAGGAGTGCATTCTCAGGACTAAAACGTATACAGCCTGTAGTTATGTAAGTATTCAACACAGAAACAACATATTATTAGTGAGTCTCTCTTCCTTCATATAAATTTATGGTATTCAATAGTAACAATTTTAAATTTTTTCGAGCCTCTAGAGAGCGATTTTGACTGACTCCCTATCACAATAAAAAGTTTTAAAAAAGTTCATTTCTTCCTAAACACACTATTTTTGATTATTCTGATATCTTTTCAAATAACTTGTTAATTAAACTTTCCCCAAACCAAGTTTTGCATAAAAATGTTCTTAACCGCTGTTTTAAAATGGCTGCTAGATAAAAGAACTACGGCCTATAAAAATTTTTCAAACAGTGTTTTGTGACTGTCCAACTATAAGGAACTTAAGATAAGAAATGTACGAAAATAGAAAATGTTGAGAAACAAATTTCATTAATATTGGATGATTTGAAATGAATTGACCCGAAACCATTTCTACACTCATAAGTTCTTGTGTGAAAACAGAAGCTCTTGTCAGATGCACTTGTGTTCGCTTGTTCTCGCCAAATTTAGAGTCCCGAGAAGCGATAGTTCGCTGCACAATCTTAACACCCTCCCGATCGAATCACTCCTGTCACACAGGAGTGTCTTCATTCTGCCACAGTAGTCATGGACTTCTATTTCCGCGCACCCCTCGCTCGCCTCCTCTCTATCACACACTCCCCCCCACATCTGTCCACTGGCCGCTTCCTCATTGGCCGATCGCCATCCCCTCCAAAATAGGATACCTCTTAATATGAAATATTTCTGTAAGTAAAAACTGACCATCTAAAACAACTTCTTTTGTAAAATAAAATTATTTAAATACACAAATTATTAATGTTCAGTCCACAGAACTATTAATTAGGACTACATAAAGTCTGAAATGAATAAAAAAAAACTACCTTGACAGCTCATGTCACACAATATTTATGTAAAATCCCGGAAAATTGTACAATAAATCGACACACTAAATTAAATGTTTGTTAAACTTACGGGACTTAACTGCGGGGTCATCAGTCCATAAACTTACAAACTACTTATAAACTACCTTATTCTAAAGACTACACAAACATCCATGCCCGAGGAGGGATTCGAACCCCCGACGGGAAACCGCGTTGCGCGTCGGAGCATAGCGACTCAATGCGCTCGGACACTCCGCCGCGGCTAAATTAAATATACGAGAGGTAAATCATGCTACTTACATTTTCAGTATTGCTGAGGAAAGTATGATGATCTGTTTATATTTCCATCAGAAATTTATATAATTTGAAATCAGTAATAAAATAAATATATACAAATGTGACGCATTTAGATGATGCCGTGAGACAATAAGCTATCATCTAAACCAGAGTTTGTTGAAATTGTATTATGCATCCAAAAGTTGGTTATTTTAAGCTTGATTTTTCTATATTTAGTCATATTATATATATAGTAGTTATTAACATATGTAATTTTTGAGATATTGAAATTATTTTTAGAATCTTCTACATCTACATCTACATGGGATACTCTGCAAATCACATTTAAGTGCCTGGCAGAGGGTTCATCGAACAACAGTTATACTATTTGTCTCCCATTCCATTCTCGAATAGCGCGGGAAGAAAGAACATCTGAATCTCTCCGTTCGAGCTCTGATTTCTCGTATTTTATTCTGATGATCATTTCTACCTATGTAAGTGGGAGTTAACAATATATTTTCGCATTCGGAGGAGAATGTTGGCGATTATAGTTTCGTAAGTAGCCCACGCCGCACCGATAAGCGCCGTTGTTGTAGTGATTCCCATCCCATATCCTGTATCATTTCCGTAACGCTGTCTCCCTTGTATTGTGACAGTACGGAACGCGCTGTTCTTCTTTGGACTTTTTCGATGTCCTCCGTCAAACCCACCTGATAAGGATCCCACACTGGGCATCAATACTACAAAAATGGGCGGACAAGCGTAGGGTATTCAGTCTCTTTAGTAGTTCTGTTGCATCTTTTAAGGGTCCTGCCAATAAAACGCAGTCTTTGGTTCGCCTTTCCCACGATATTATCTACATGTTCTTTCCAGTTTAAGTCTGAAGTAATAGTAATTCCTAGGTATTCTGTGGAGTTTACGGCCTTCACGTTTGATTGATTTATCTTGTAAACAAAGTTTAACGGATTTCTTTTCGTACTTATGTGGACGACTTCACACTTCCCATTATTTAGAGTCAATTTCCAATTCTTACACCGTAGTGATATCTTACTCAGATCGCTCTGCAGTTGGTTTTGATCTTCAGTTGATTTTACTAGACGGTAAATGACGGCGTCATCTGCAAACAACCTAAGAGAGCGACTTATTTTTTCCCCTAAATCGTTTATGACGGCGTCATCTGCAAACAACCTAAGAGAGCTACTTAGTTTTTCCCCTAAATCGTTTATGTAAATAAGGAAGAGCAGAGGACAAATAACACTACCCTGTGGAACCCCGATATCACCTCTGTTTTAGTCGATGTCTTACCATCGATTACTACGAACTGTGTCCTCTCTGACAGGAAATCCCCTTCCAGTCACAAAATTGGAGCGATATACCATAACCACGCAATTTGATTAAAAGCCGTTTGTGAGGTACGGTGTCAAAAGCCTTCTGGAAATCGAGAAATACGGAATCGATTTGTGAACCCTTGTCGACAGCACCCATCACTTCGTGTGAGTAAAGAGCTAGTTGTATTTCGCATGAACGATATTTTCTAAATCCGTGTTGACCTTGGGTCAATAGATCATTGTGTTCTAGATGTCTTGATATGTACATAATTATTATGACATTGTAGATGTCTTAAATGTTGACCATAAATAATTTTATAGATTATTTTCTTTTACTCTGAATTTCTGGAGTGTGGAACTCACAGACGTCCTTCAGATACATCCATAAGAAGCGCTCAGCTGACAGCCGTCATTAGTTTAGAGTACAAAGCATGGGTCTTTCCCAGATCTCCGCCAGTTTACACATGACGCCGACCAGCTGCTCGCGTAACCCGCTACCTCCCCACATGAGCTGTCTGTCAGCTGATCCAGCCGCTCGCCGCAGTCCACTGTCGGCCAGTCCTTCATCTTCACAAACAATACCATTACTTACAACAACTGTGCGAGTCTGCGAACATTACTTCGTAAAGTCACATTACTTCCACTTTCTGTGTCAATTTGCTGGTCAATTTTGTACAGTACATAGCATCCTGTTCATACGGTTAACATAATAAAATTTGCAGTCCCGTCACATGCTGATAGCGCGACTAACTTCAGTACAGATCCTAAAACATGTACCAATGGGCAGTTCACTCATCAACAGTGTTGTAGTGTGGGAACTGTTGAAAATACAGTCGTGGCGTGTTGTTGCTGTGGTGTTCAGTCCACAGACTGCTTTGATGTAGCTCTCCACGCTGCCCCGTCCTGTGCAAGTCTCTTCATCTGAGAATAAGAACGGCAAGCGGCATCCTTTTGAATCTCCTTACTGAATTCGTCCCTCGGTCTCTCTCTACGATTTTTACCCCACACATCTCCATCTAATGCTAAGTTAACAACTCCTTGACGTCTCAGAATATGTCTCTCCAATCTCTCCCTTCTCTTAGTCAGGATATCCTAGAAACTCCTTTTCTCTCCACTTCTGTCGAGCACCTCCTCATTAGTTACGTAATCTACCCATCTAATATTCATCATTCGTCTGTAGCACCACATTTAAAAAGGTTCTATCATATTTTTGTCTGGACTCCTTATCATTCACGTTTCACTCCCATACAATGGTATATTCCAGACAAATGCTTTCAGAAAGGATTTCCTAACATCTAAACTAATATTGGATGTCAACAGATTTCGCTTCTTCAGAAACGCTTTTCTTCACATAGACAATATGCATTTTACATCTTCTTTACTTCGGCCATCAGAAGTTATTGTGATAGCCAAATAACAAAACTCATCTAGTACTTTTATTGTCTCATTACCTAATCTAATTTCTTTAGCATCGCCGGATTTTCTTACACTATATTTCATTACCCTTGTTTTACTCTCCTTAATGTTTATCTTATATCTTCCTTTCAGGACACTGCCTTACTCCTGTAAGCTAAGTCGTAACGTGAGTATTGTCTCACGTCTTCCTACATTTCTCCTAAATCCTAACTGATCGTTCCCAAGGATGGTTTCCACTGGTTTTTCCACTCTTCCGTAAATAATTCGTGTTGTATTTGGCAACCATGACTTATTAAACGTATAGTTCTGAAATTTTCACATTTGTCTGCACTTGCTTTCTTTGTAATTGGAATTATTATATTCTTCTTGAAGTCGGAGGGTATTTCTCATAAATTTTGCGTACCAGGTGGAATATTCCTTCATGATTGTCTCTCCCAATTATATCAGTAGTTCAGATGGAATATGATCTACTCCAGGGAGCTTGTTTCGACTCAAATTATTTCAATGTTCTGTCAAACTCTTCTCGCAGTGTTGCATCTCCTATCTCATCTTCCTCTACTTCAACTTCCACTTCAAATATAATTTGAAAATTAGTGCTTTCCTGGCGGACGGTAAGTCCTTCGAGATTTTGCTGTTACCAGTCCCATCACAAGCGTCCATAATTCATTCCTGTTGGGAATGCGATAATGTCTGTAAGATTCAAGTACAGTATTGTACCTGAAGAACAGTGTATACAGGAGTACATTCCGTTTCCAGTCTGGTGTTTCAACATGGTGATTGATTTTATTATCACACAGAAGAATGTGCACTACAAATTGGCATAAGCAGTTAACAGCACTTTCTACCATTTTTTACAATAACTGTCAAAAGACACTATCACAAAAATAAAATTCAGTCAAAACGTACGGCTCTTGATATAAAAGTGTCTGAATCACGAGTTAAAAAAATGTTTCTACAATTTTTATCACTATCTTCTATTTCAAAATGTTTTTTATCTTGTAGGTTGTTTCTAACAATCCTACTTAATTTGATTTCAATAACTGATTATGGGTGTGAGATAGCATAATAATGTAGCACGTAGACCGTTAAATACAGAACTGACAACATTTCATCGAGCCTCGAGTGAAACACTTTAAAATGAGAATGGAATATTTGTTATTAGGCACATGACTATTTTCTATCTGCCAACAATTTTTTCTCTTTATTATTTTTTTTTTCTTTTTTTTCAGAAGAAGACTGCAGTACCCGCGTAAAATTAATGCTACTACTAAAAATTGAACATTAAAATACGTTACCCTGCAGTTACAGGGGCTAAAGTGTGAAAAGTATTTTGATGGAACATCTCTGTCCCCTCGTTTATATGTTAGCTTTTCCCCGGCCACTGGACGAGGAGAGGAATGCCGACCTGAACAATCAGGGAGCGGGCACTGGAGGTCGGAACCTGCCCGTCACCGCGGCGGGCAGGCGCAGCTTCTCCTACGCAAACAGCGCGGAAAAGCTCTTATAAAACTTATATAATCAACGACTCACTCATTATCTGCCTCCGGTCAGTTTTCCAAAATTCTTAAAACATGCAACACGCCTCACGAAGCAATCTTCCTAACTAATTTGATAATGCAACGGCGAGTAAACCAATCAAACTTTCTGGCTAACACTGAAGACTGTAAATTAATTTTCCTCTATAAGAGCAGGAAAAAGTAGTCTTATAGGACAAAGTTCATTTCACTAGCGGTGCTGAAGATTAAGGCATTGAACCTTATTTACGAGGTTGAGCGTGCAGTTCTCGTAAGTGATGCACTCAGTGGTAATACTTTGTGTGCTATTCATCTGCAGTAAACAATATTGTCTCTTTGTGAATCCTACGTAACTTTTGAAGCTGTTGGAATGATGATTCTCCCGCAGTCTTTTTAAATTAAGGTTTCGAAAGGAAAAAGACACGAAGGAGCACCATCGAGACTGTCTACATCTACTGTAATTTAATATCAAATAAATTCATTTTTCACAGACAGATGTAGTCTCAACATATCAAAGATATTCATTAAAAGGTTAGGCACTGAATTGAAATGTGTGGTAAGGATGCGATTCTAATACGGATCTCCTGCTTACTTGGCTGAATAGATAAAGCGACTGTAGTAACGCTAGACACCTTGTAACATGGAATTGAATCTGTGGCTCAAGCAAAGAAATCATGCATTATAGATTTCTCTCTGTTGTTGATATCATGAATTTTGTCATTCTAGTTTTAGACGAATAAAGAGTTGGTTTCTCCAGCTCATCTTTCGTTACTTTTGTTTGATTAGCTGCATTAGACTATCAACACGACTGCCTAGTAAACAGGAGATGTGGGTTCGAATTCCGGCCTAGGTACAAATTTCAATTAAGAGCCTAGCTTTAAAATAATACTGTAATTTATGTAATCTAGAAAATATAATTATTTTACTTCAAATGTACAGTGGTGTGCAAAACGTATTGACGCAACTAACGTTTGCACGGTATATCAACGCCAAATAACAAAGATTAACCTGGGACCATGCTAACTGCTACATCGTAGTTGAGAATACAACTGAAAATGAGACAAACAAAAACAAAACTATTATTCAAAGAAGCAAGTTATACTGAAGTCACCGGATTTATTATTGCCGCTAGGGCAGTACAAATGATGCGAAATGTTCTTATTAGGGTACATCATCATCACGGCTAGAAATGCATTCGATGGGATTTAAGTCATCAGAAGGGCAGATTTCGTCCGTTATATACACACTTCGCATCACGTAATACACGCAGGAACATTCTTGCCGTTATACGAACTGATGACCACGCCGTTTGGTCCGATAGATTTACAAACATTTGAACATTTGCCGTTATTATATTCTTGGGAATAAAGACGTGTACAGGGCATAATCCTCTGCCTGACGTTTCTTCTTCCGCTACTGAAGACATCTTCAGAGGTTGTGTAGACACAAAACGGTGGTTCACTTCTGGCGTCATGGACCGAGCGTTGCAGACTACACATAAGCAGTTCGACTTACTTAGCTGACTTCAGTGTAAACTAAAGTTTTGTTTCTGGAAAGCCTCCAAAGATGTCTTTATATAGAATACGAAGCGTGAGACACATGATTATGCCCTGTACCACAGCCTTATTCCCAAGAATCTAATCTTGGGCCGCGGCGGAGCGGCCGAGCGCATTGAGGCGCTGTGCTACGTTACCCGTCTGGGGTTCGAATCCCCCCTCTGGCATGCATGTTTTTGCCGTCTTTAGTATAAGGTAGTTCATAAGTAGTTTGTAAGTTTAGGGTCTCATGGCCCCGCAGTTAAATCCCATAAGCTTAACAAACATTTGAACATTTCTAATATTGGCAATAATGCAACAACCGCCCGTGAAATCCTACATTCATTGCACGATCATTGTCAAATATAATTGTTGTGGTCCTGGTAAAAATCACAATGTAGCATGGACACTCCGACCTCTAACTCCCTGAACACGCCACAATCAGCAACGTTTTGTGACACAGTACTCCTTCCCCATGCGCGTCTTTTCAGGATGTATTTAGCATTAACTCTATTTTTATGGACGACACCGCGCAATAGCATCGAACATAACTGGTGGAGGAGCTACATCTACATCAGTATGGGTACTCTGTGATTCACACTAAAGTGCCTGGTAGAGGGTTCATCGAACCGCCTTCAGACTGTTTCTCTACTGTTCCACTCTGAAAGAGCTTTCGGGAAAAGAAACACCTAAATACTTCCGTTCAGTTTTTATTGTTATTAAACGTCTGGAGACTTCTCTCGTTTGAGAATGACACGCTGAAATCTTTTAGTTGGAAACGTGGCAATCCTGTCACAGAGTTGATCTGATATTCGATATGCTCGCACTTTGTTCATCAGGTGACGGTGCGGAAAGATACCGAACGCCTTGCGGTAGTCAAGACACACGGCGCTACCTGGGACCCTGTATCAACTGCGCTCTGGATACCGTGGATGAATAGCGCGAGATGTGTTTCATATGAGCGTTGCTTTCGGAAACCATGTTGATTCCTACAAAGGCGATTACCGGTCTCCAGAAATTATATAGTATTCGAACATAAAATGTGTTCCAAAATTCTGCAACTGACCGATGTCAATGATATAGGCCTATAGGTTTTCGCATCTGATTGATGACCGTTCCTGTAAACGAAAATGACCTGCACCCTCTTCCAATCATTGGGAACACTGCGTTCCTCTAGAGACCTTCGGTACTCCGCTGCTAGAGAGGGGGCAAGTTCCATCGCATATCCCATCAGGTCCAGCGGCCTTTCCTGTGTTGAGTAATTTCAGTTGCTTTTGTAACCATCTAACACTTATTTCAATATCCGCCATTTTATCATTCGTGCGATGGTTTAGAGGAGCTACTATAATGCAATCTTCCTCTGTAAAACAGCTTTGGAAAAAGACATTTAGTATTTCGGCTTTTTTGTGCCATCCTCTGTTTCAATGGCAGTGCAGTATTTAAGAGCTCCGAGCGGCAGCAATATAGTTATCAGAAGAATAGTGGGGGTACTGTCATTCCAAGTGCTAGAAGTAAACTTTTACGCACATGTTGATCAATATCTTGAACTTACCGCTACCAAACTTCACAGGATTACCCTCTGGGCTAATCTGAAGATCTCCTGAAGATTTCATCAGGCTTCTTTGAGTCTATAGGGAACACACATCTGTTTTAATAGAAGATTCGGATAAACAGGCAGATGTGTTTCGCTATGGAGGCTCTGAGAATGAAAACAGAAATGACGCTCTGGCTATAATACGACGACCTGACTAGAGACAGTGTACAAGATGATTGTGTAGCACAAAACAGATCTTACCTATTCAGAGGAACTGCCTCATCGTTTGTTTCAGTTGAAGTAGGGATCATCTGAATCTGAAAAGCGCGACGGAGATTTGAATCTCGCTAGTTCCGGACACAAACCTAATACTAACTGCTCGTTTCTCTCAGGTTTTTGGGCTTCTTTAAATCTGTCATCACGTTTCATAGCGAACGTTCATCTCAAGCAGATACTCCAAGCTCTGCTGATCCTTCTCAGATAAGAAAACGAGAGTAGAAGCTCTTCAAAAGTGGTAGTACAAGATCAGATGTGTGCATCCCAAAACTAACCTCTTCGTTACGCATGTAGGCCACATCGCACTTTCAGATATTTATTTATTTATTTATTATTTGGTATCTCAAGTAATTAAACTTCCTGCGACTGGTTGTAGTGTATGCTTTCCACCGTGTGGTTTCTGTATATGATCAATTTCCGTTTCTGCAAGCTCTCACTAGGTTTCAGCATCTGATTGAAAAACTTTTATCGAAATTTCAGCCTGGCCCTTTTTAAAGTAATTTTGAACTAGATTGAGTTTTGAATATTCTGCATTACGGTTGCATACTTGCGGTATGGGATAAGTGATTCTTCATTTCCTCACAGATATACGGTGATGCGTTTTATTCGACGTAGCACATGGTCTATATTCGGTAACGGCTTGTACTTCCACATTAAAAGAGATAAACGAGAGCCTTTGGGAAAGTAAGTTCGGATATTTTTTCAAAAAACACTTTACTGCGGTGACATTTTAGCATTCCAGTGAACAGTATGCCTCTCAGCTACTTTTCAACATAATTTCAATACACATTCACGCGCTTAGAAATTTCTTGCGCGGAAAATTCTACTGTCTGTGAATGGTGACACCCATTGGCGCTCTCCTAGCTTTCTAAGTTCAGAAGTCGCGGCGGATACGTCGTGGGCACTGGGGCGCCGTGCTGCGGTGCGCGCGGCCGTACGCCGTCGGGGGTTCGAATCCCCCTTGGGCATGGGTGTTTGTGTTGTCCTTAGGTTAGTTTACCTTAGTTTAAGTAAGTTTTTCAAATGTTTAAATGTTTGTAAATCTATCGGATCAAACTGCGTGGTCATCAGTCCGTAGCTTACAAACTACTTAAGCCTAGGTAAACTAACCTAAGGACAACACACATACCCATGCCCCAGGGAGGACTCGAACCTCCGACGGCGAGCAACCGCGCGCTCCGCAGCGAGGCGCCTTAGACCGCTCGGCTACTCCACCGCGGCGTACGTTATTTGTAAGCTACGGACTAATAATGAACCAGTTGAGTCCGATAGATTTACAAACATTAAGTTCAGAAATAGTGAATCAGAGAATCTGCCTGACACTTCATCCTAGTGCTCACGTTGATCATTCAAAACTAAAGATCATCCACTTCGTTCTTTATGATGGGTGAAAATGCGTCAGTCACGAAATGCACGATATCAGCATTGAACACCACAGTCACTCACAATGTCATCACGATAGACTGCTGTTGGTGTCATTTGTGTTCACCAATGAAATCGTATTACTCCACGTATCTAACACTTCGCAGGTTTCTCTTTATTGCACACATTTAAAACACGCGTTTTGACGAGAGAAATGGCTGAAAACAACCTCACATTGCAGGGTGCGTAATGAGGCAAGCTACACAACGGAACAGAGTTAACGATCTAGCGTCACTCATTTGCGTGACGTAGGAGACCTTTTCGAATAGTCTTCGAACAGGGAAATGAAGAAGGGGGTGAAAAGTAGGCTGATGTACGTGATGACATCTGACGGAGAGGGTACCACTTCTGCACACCAGTTACGTAATTCCCATAAATCCCGGAAAGGGAGCGATAAGCTGTGACGGCACGTTCAGGCACATCCCACGTGTGTTGTGGCGAGTTAGGGAGCCAACATATCAATTGATACTACCTACTGTGTCCATCCAACCACTCCACCAGATGCCTGGCCTGCTGAAATGGCACATTATCTTGATGAAAAATGTCACTGCCGTTGGGAAATATGGTCATGAAGGGGTGTATATGGTCTTCAACTAGCGTACCATACTTCTTGGCAGTCATAGTGTCGCGCATAGGCTCTACGTGAATGTTACCCACACCATACCTGAACTGCCACGAGCTTGTCTCCTTCCGCATGACAGCTGTCAAGTAGCTGTTCACCTGGAAGACGGCGGATTCGCACCATCCAGTCAGCATGAAGAACTATGGTATCAGGATTCATCAGACCATGCAACACTCCGCCACTGCGGCAATGTCCAGTGACGGTGGTCAGACGCTCTTTTTAGTCGTAATTGTCGATGTGGTGGTGTTAACATTGACACAGGCATGGGCCGTCATCTGCGGCGGCCCATCATTAGGAGTGTTGGGTGCACCGGCTATTCAGACACACTTGTACTTTGCCCAGAAGTCTGATGTCAATTACGCCACAGTTCACTGCCTTTACGACGTCCGACCCCTCGACGATAGGACATGGTTTCACTCTGGTTTTTACACTCACAAGGAAAGTACTTGGGCTCAAACAAACACATATACAGCAAAATCGTATGAGAGATAATGTAAAGATCCCTTATTGCACTAGTGATACTCCCGCATCTGCAAAACTCTGCAGTCGTCCGTTAGAGGCCTCTGCGTGTGCCATGCCGCACTGCACTTTGACCTGTCGGTTTGCCAGTAGGGACGGTGCAGTGTGCCTCCGAAGTGGCGTTTTGTGATGTTATTTGTGTGGTGAAGCGTCAGATGGGGCGGCGATTGCTAATCAATCCTGCTAATGTATTGCGATTAGTTGAGATGAAGTTACGAAGAACCCTTGTTCCTGAAGATGGTATTAGTGTAGAAGATGAGTCATTTGCATGCTTTCTCGTATCTGTTATGGTACGGAAATATGAGCATAAGTTAGATACTGTTGTTGCAAACTCATAATAATGATAATAGGGATGTTCAAAAAATGTTCAAATGTTTGTTAAGCTTAAGGGACTTAACTACGGGGTCATCAGTCCCTAAACTTACAAACTACTTATGACCTAGCTACAACTAAGGACGGCACAAATATCCATGCCCGAGGGGGGATTCGAACCCCCGACCGTAGTGGCCGTGCAGACCGTGACTGAAGCGCCTCAGTCCCCTCGGCCACCGCGGCCGGCAATAGGGATGATAATGACGAACAACTCATTGCAAGCGGTAGTGCTATGGTAAGTGCTGGAAGAGGCGATGGAAGCAGTGGCAGTGAATACCAACAATCTTTCGAGAATAAGGCTTTTGATGACAATTCGCTAGAGAACATGTAAGATAATTATTACATAACTTATAGTTAAGATATCTGCATTACGTATGGCGTCTACAATTACATCTACAGTGCTATCTAGAGCATGGTTGCAGAGTTTTGCAGAAAAACGACCCCCACCAGCACATTGAGGTGTACGTAGAGATCTTGTAATCAAACGTTCATACATATATGTTTGTTCGAGCCCATGTACTTTCCTTGTTAGTAAAGACTACAGCCACAGCAATTCTCGAACACCCGACAAGTCGTGCCGTTACCGAAATACTCGTACCGAGCCTCCGGGGCCATCGTAGTCTGTCTCTGATCAAACTCAAATTCCCTATTCTCCACAGGGACAGCACACTCACTGACAATACATGCACCGTGCGCGTGTCTGACTACAAGTCCTCGTCAGGTGGGGCTGTTATCATCTGTACGAGTGTATATCGACGGTAGGCAAGTGATCATAAAGGTCTGTACTTGGTTTGTCTAAAAAATTCGCTGAATGCTATCAGACAACAAACAAAAGATACAAACAAGTGTTCTTTATTGCCCTTCAAAATAGTCGCAACCTGCTACAACAGACTTTAGATAATGTTCGTACAGCTTCTGGAATCTAGCAGCAAAGGCCTCTGGTGGAATCTATGGCAGAATGGCTGTCACACGATCTTTGATGGCATTCACGTTCACAAAACGTTCACGTTCCATGGCCGCCTTCAAGTTGGGAAACAGGAAGAACTCCGCAGGAGCCGATCAGGGGAGTGCGGAGGGTGTTGAAGAACAGTTGCCATCTTTTGCGCCAAGATTGGCGCAGTGTACAGGGGCATTCTCATGGAGCAGCACCCATTTTGCAGTCCTATGCAACTCTGGCCAAACCCTCCGGATACGCTGTAACAATCGGTTCAAAACGGACTGGTAAAATGCAGCATCCTGGAGTACTGTTGCCCAGTGTGGGACCCTCACCAGGTTGGACTGACGGAGAAGGGCAGTTCGTTTTGTTTTATCACGTTATAGGGGGGAAAGCGTCACGGATATGTTGCACGATTTCAGGTGGAAATCATTTTAAAAACGACATTATTCGTTGCGGCGAGATCTACTTGCGAAATTTCAATCACCAACTTTTACTTCTGAATGTGAAAATATTTTGCTAGCACCAACGTACATAGGGAGACATGACCATCACAATAAAATAAGAGAAATCAGATCGAAATCGGAACGATTTAGATGTTCTTTCTTCCCCCGCGCTATTAGAGAATGTAACAGTAGAGAAAGGTTATAAAAGTGATTAATGAACCCTCTGCCAGGCACTTAAATGTGATTTTCAGAGTATCTATGTAGATGTAGGAACAAATTCCTTGTGGATGATGCAGTTGTTGTTGAGGAAAGCAATCAACAGTATTTTGGCTCTGTCTATAGACCGCCCCTGACAATCAGACTCCACGCAAAACACGCCTGCATGCCTGACACCATACCTGCAGGCATCACCTATTGAAAAATACACTGACAAGAAAACAAACGGAACCTTCGAGAGACTAATGCGAACCTTTTCTTGCGGAGGTCGCTGTTCCTCCACAACAGGTAACGTTCCTGCGCCGGGCTATATGGGACGCACTCGGTGAGGACACCAGTAGTTATTCCGAGGCAAGGAAGCGGCCGTTATTTGAAGATCGCCGTATCCGTGGACTACGAACAACACCGTCGTCTGCCGCAGGACGAAGCCTCAATCTGGCCCTACTCCTCGACGGTTCACTTCAACTTTTACATACAGTTTGTGTGTAGTACATTGTATTTTAGTTACAACAAATTATTGTGGATGGATAATTCACTTGGATGTTTGAGGCGGCTTTTTGTTTCTTCGCAGGGAAGACGGCAAACACAGTGACATCGATTGCCGTTTTGATGTCAGTTCTCATCTCCAGTAACGATGGTGTTGCTCCATCGCTCCGTGACACTTTCTCTCACACTACGTTCAACTGGTCGCAGTCTGTTTACACTGCCAATCACATGCAGTGCATGCTGCGTATGGATTCTGCTCAAGTCTCTGAAGACCCATGCGCACGCACGCACCCATGCGCCAAGTTGCCGTCCAGATATGACCCCATTCACCGAACTTCTTAGACACACGACGTATGCCTATCTATGCAATGGCGGCGTATGCTTCATTTCTGGACCACAGATGCGGTAAACATCGTTTTGCGGGAATCCAAATAGCGAGGGTAATGATACGAACGCTCCTTCCGTGGTGCGTGATTTGTGTGAATTTGTGGCGGACGCAAGGCGTGTCCGATTGCCAAGTAGTACTGAAAAAGGCTAAAGTGACCGCTGGCTTGAAGCGGGATACCAAGGATCAAATCGCAGTCAGAGACAAATTTTCACTACTTGCCATTGAATTATTTCGGTGGCCTAACGCAGCCATAGATAATCCTTTCCATTATTTTTTCTTCCCACACGACGTACTAACCATAGTTCGGAGAAAGGCGTAGCACTGAACTGCTAATATGTAGACGAGGAGTAGCACCGTTATCACATTTCATAGCTGAAGCTTGATTTTCTTTTTCCTTTTCTACATCTACATCGATAATCTACAATTCATACTGAAGTGCATGGCAGAGGGTCCATCGAACCGCTTTTATGATATTTCTCTATAGTTCCATTCTCTAAAAGCTCGCGGGAAAAAGGCTTTCTATTTTCAATGTGATTTCTCTTATTTCATTATGATGATCATGTCTCCCTATGTAGGTGTGTGCTAACAATATATGCTCGCATTCTGAAAGGAAAGCTGGTGAAAGAAATTTCACAAATAGATCTCGCAACAACAAATAACGCCTTTCTTTTAATGATTTCCACCCCAACTCATGTATCATTTCCGTGACACTCGCTCTCCCATATCGCGATAATACAAAACGAGATGCCCTTCTCTGAAATTTCTCTAAATCGTCCGGCAGTCCTTTTTAGTAGGAGGGACCATCACAACCTTTCCGTTTAAAGGCCGTGCAGTCCAGAATCGCTATACCAACCAGGCAAGATCACTGTGACCATTAAGCAATCATCTCACCGTTGCACCATATAGTGCTTCGTGAAGAAGTCCATACCTACCTATACACAGCCTACTTTGACATGAATCGACGACGTTTCACGACTTTTAATGGGACTGAAGCGTGATACTTGGATACGACCAATGCTCAAGTGTCATCCATTTGAGTTGGCGTGATGGATAAGGCTGTCCTCCCACATCGACCGGCGTCTCGGGTCGAATCGCGACCAACACGCTCCTTAAGACACAATTCCATAAATGTAGCTCTAGAAAGATATTGTTTATCGTCCTGTTGATGTCTGCCTGTACTTATACTTCGACTTCGAGGGAAACAATAAGAGCACGTAGGTACTCTTTGGAGAAATTGACAATAACGTCGTCATAGTTCACGTTTCTGTGTTTATCGAACGCACGTCAGAATGACACGAATGGCACACTAATCCCTAGCCTGAAACTTCCTCTTTACTCTGCCTTCTTTCAGCATGAACGCAGGGCCGGTATGCTACTATAGTTTTAACATTTATAGTTTTAACAAAGGAAGGAAGATCACGGTATCACGTCCCGACAACATCGTGGTCATTATTTATAGAGCACACGCTTGGGTTTGTTTTTGCTAAGGATTAGGAAGGAAATCGGCCGTACCATTTGAAAGCAACTATCCCGACATTTGCCCAGAGTAATTTAGGGAAGTCACGGGAAACCTAAATTAGGATTGCCGGAGTCGGATTTAAACCGCCGTCCACCCGAGTGTGTGTCCAGTGTGTTATCACCTCCCTCGGTTATTTTTAACGGGTGGCCGAATGTCGTTTCCGCCGCCGCTCCATTACCCAGGGGAGAAAACATCTGCTCCCATTTGTCTGACTAAATGTTTGCAAAGCGTGCAACTTAAGAAACAGCCCAGTATTCACCTAGTGGGGTATGGGAGACCGCATAAAAGTTACATCCAGACTGGCCTGCGGATCGGCCCTGTAGATCGGATCTGTGGATCCACAGGGCGTATTTGAACTGGAACCGTCGCACCTCTCCGTTTCGGGAACCGGCACTTTAGCATGTTCGGATATCCTAAAGGGTCTAACTAACACTACCGAAAGAGAAGGCAGCGGTGATTTTGTGGTGATCGCGTAGCTGAGTGCTAGCCGCTGGGGCCTAATGGGTTGTGCCATAGCGGCTAGCCAGTCACGGCCTAATCTGAGTAGAGTCAAACGAGTATTCCGTGCCTTCTCTTTCGGTGGTGACGGTCTATTTCCTATCCTACATGTCGATGCTTATATGCCCGTAACCGAGTAGTCACATATAGCCTGCAGCAACTTTCTCTAACGGAAACAGTTTGATCGCCCCTTTTAAATTTATAGTTGTTCATCATAGTATGCAGTAGTTACGCAGAGTTGAAAAGGCTTCCATATGATATATTAGCGTGGGGAGCCTCGAGGTAAAGAACACAACGACAAAATTCTTCAGCTCCACTTCCGAAATCACACAGGTAGAAATGGGCGTATTTCAGTAATTTGTCGAACGTTATGAAAAGAAATTACGGCTCGAAAATATCGCTCCTGGAGTCGCGGAAGTGTAAAGTTTAAAACGAGAATATTTCGCGAAAAAAGTTTGCGAGGTTTTTATATTATTCGAATGTTCCGAGAAAGCGGCCATTGTTAGAGTCGCGAAGCCGCGTAGCGGTTTATTGGCCCGTAAATCGGTAATCACACGCGGCTGGCTGTTTTGCAGCAAACTTCACGCGCCGCAGCCCGCAGCCCGCGACGCCAGTTCTTGACCGACGGCGCGCTTTTTATGGGGCTTTTTTGGGCGCGGACAATCCGGATTTTAATGGGGGCGGCGCGGGATCACCGGCGGCGAATCGATGCAGGGCGCCAGCGGCGGCGGGGTTTGCGGCCGCGTAATCGCCCAGAGCCGGCGCCAGCGCTGCTCAATATTTCAGGCAGCTCCGCCACCGCGCCACTGTGGGATTGCCGCCTCTTCTTAACCACCACCCACTGATTCAGGCGCTGCGGTCGATTTGATGAGCACGCCTAGCGATACACTTCACTACCGCCACGTTCTGTTCTAGGGTCTACAGTCCAGGAATAGGCAACCGCAAAGTCGTGGCGATCTACTATTGCATACCATTGTATCAGAGTGATCTAATTTCTTTTAGCCGCGGTGGAGTAGCCGAGCGGTCTAAAGCGCCTTGCTGCGGAGCGCGCGGTTGCTCGCCGTCGGAGGTTCGAGTCCTCCCTGGGCATGGGTGTGTGTGTTTGTCCTTAGATTAGTTTACCTTAGTTTAAGTAGTTTGTAAGCTACGGACTGATGACCACGCAGTTTGGTCCGATAGATTTACAAACATTTGAAAATTTTTAATTTATTTTAATAATACAGTAATTCCTCATTTTTTAATATGTAAGTACTGCAGAACAACTACGTTCTACAATAAGCGCCGTGACAGAATAGCCGTGCGCACTAAGGCGCCTAGATGCGGTGCGCGCTACCGTTCGCCGCCGGAGATTCGAGTCCTCCCTCGGGCAGGGGTGTTTGTGTTGCCCTCAGCAAAAGTTACTTTAAGTTAGTGTAAGTACACTATTGGCCATTAAAATTGCTACACCAAGAAGAAATGCAGATGATAAATGGGTATTCATTGGACAAATATACTAGAACTGACATGTGATTACATTTTCACGCAGTTTGGGTGCATAGATCCTGAGAAATCAGTACCCAGAATAACCACCTCTGCCCGTAATAACGGCCTTGCCGGCCGCGGGACTGCGGCGCGTCAGTCACGGTCAGCACGGCCAAATGTTTAAAAATGTTTGTATAGCTTATGGGACTTAACTACGGCGTCATCAGTCCCTAAGCTTACAAACTACTTATGAACTAACTAATACTACGGACGGCACAAATATCCATGCGCGAGGGGGGATTCGAAACCCCGACCGTAGTGGCCGTGCAGACAGCGACTGGAGCGCCTCAGTCCCCTCGGCCACCGCGGCCAGCAGGCACGGCCAATACGTTCGGGGGTTCGAATCCCCACTCGGGCATGGATGTTTGTGCCGTCTTTAGGATAAGCTAGTTCATAAGTAGTTTGTAAGTTTAGGGACTGATGACCCCGTAGTTAAGTCCCATAAGCTCTACAAACATTTGAACATTTTTGAAGACAGCCAAGGCTTCAGACAGTGCAGAAAGCCTCCTTACATGCATTCTTTAACTTCAGACACTTTTTTAATTCTTTTTCTTTTAATTCTTGAAATAAATCAGTAGAACTAGGAACATAATAGCTAACACAGGCCTTTTTGTTTTTCCTATCGCCTCTATCGCTTGGATGGCGTGTACAGGTACAGATGCCCATGCAGCTTCAACACGATACCACAGTTCATCAAGAGTAGTGACTAGCGTATTATAACGACCCAGTTGCTCGACCACCATTGACCAGACGTTTTCAATTGGTGAGATCTGGAGTATGTGGTGACCAGGGCAGCAGTCGAATATTTTCCGTATCCAGAAAGGCCCGTACAGGACCTGCAACATGCGGTCGTGCATTATCCTGCTGAAATGTAGGGTTTCGGTTGTGTTGATGTTAAGCTTATGGGACTTAACTACGGGGTCATCAGTCCCTTAACTTACAAACAACTTATCAACTACCTTATACTAAAGACGGCACAAATATCCATGCCGGAGGGGGGATTCGAACACCCGACCGTAGTGGCCGTGTAGGGTTTCGCAGGGATCGAATGAAGGTTAGAGCCATGGGTCGTAACACATCTGAAATGTAACGGCCACTGTTCAAAGTGCCGTCTATGCGAACAAAAGGTGACCGAGACGGGCAATCAATGGCACCCCATACCATCACGCCGGGTGATACGCCAGTATGGCGATGACGAATACACGCTTTCAATGTGCGTTCATCGCGATGTCGCCAAGCACGGATGCGACCAACATGTTGCTGTACACAGAATCTGCATTCATCCGAAAAAATTACGTTTTGCGATTCGTGCACCCAGGTTCGTCGTTGCGTACACCATCGCAGGCGTTCCTGTCTGTGATGCAGCGTTAAGGGTAACCGCAGCCATGGTCTCCGAGCTGATAGTCCATGCTGCTGGAAACGTAGTCGAACTGTTCGTGCAGATGGTTGTTGTCTTGCAAACGTCTCCATCTGTTGATTCAGGGATCGAAACGTGACTGCACGAAAGGTTACAGCCATGCGGATAAGATGCCTGTCATCTCGACTGCTAGTGATACGAGGGTGTTGGGATCCAGCACGGCGTTCCGTATTGCCCTCCTGAACCTACTGATTCCATATGCTGCTAACAGTCATTGGAACGCGACCAACGCGAGCAGCAATGTCGCGATACGATAAACCGCAATCGCGATAGGCTACAATCCGACCTTTATCAAAGTCGGAAACGTGATGGTACGCATATCTCCACCTTACACGAGGCATCACAACAATGTTACACCAGGACACGCCGGTCAACTGCTGTTTGTGAATGAGAAATTGGTTGTAAACTTTCCTCATGTCAGCACGTTGTAGGTGTTGCCACCGGCGCCAACCTTGTGTGAATGCTCCTGTCGATTAAATTCCGCGTCTGTAACATGTCATCTTCGTGGTGTAGCAATTTTAATGGTCATAAGTTTGTAATTTGTAGCCTAGGGACTGACGACCAACTTAGCTAAGTTCCTTAGACTTAGAAACATTTGAACCACAATAGAAAGGAAGGAAGTTTAGGATTTAACGTCCCGTCGACAGCGTGGTCATTAGAGAGGAGCTCACGCTCAGGTTTTTTGGGGAAGGATGGGGAAGGAAATCGTACTTGCCCTTTCAAAGTGCCCGACATTTGCCTGGAGCGATTTAGGAAATCACGGAAAACCTTAATCTGGATGGCCGGAGGTGGAGTTGAACCACCGTCCTCCGAAATGCGAGTCCAGTGTTTTACCACTGCGCCACCTCGCTCGGTTGATGGTTTCAACATCGTCAGCCAACAGATAATTAGTGACACAGCTGCCAGAGCGCCATCTGTATGTACCCATCAATAAGGAATGTTTATAGGCGTAAGATTCAGAGTAATATTAACGTGTGAAGCAAACATGCGCCCTACCACAGAGACGCACTCCTGCTTCCCTCACCCAAATGAGCGAATGCGTAAGGAATTAAATTATGGCCTTACCAATTGCGGGATTGGCCTTTCAGAGGATTTCCACACACGTTACACGACCAGCGTCAGTTGTGAAACGATACTAGTTGTAGTGGTTACTGAACATCCTCACACGAGGTTCTGGATGTCCAGCAGTACAGACGTAACCGAAGATCGGACCCAGTGGGGACTACAACTGCCAAGTATACATGAAATGCATTCGCAATTGCGAATATGAACCAGCATTAACCAGGATTCGAGCGAGGGTTACCCGATTTCGCGAGCGCTCGCGTTAATCATTACGCTATCTGTGCACGCCTTCCAAACCGGTCCAAGCTTTCATCATTTAGTAGCCATGAGTGCTCTTACATTATGTAATTCCAGCACAGGGAGATACGTATAATATAAATGGAGCATGTCTTACTTCGGCTTAAAGTCGATGTGTAATGTCGGTGTTTAATGATGCGAACAATGTATATGTTCTTTATACACGCATGCACGTTTAAAGGAAAGAACGCTGAACATCATATTCAAGTGGAAGTGAGGCATGCGACATTTGTAATACACATGTCTCCCTGCGCGGGAATTACATAATGGAATGTCTGAGCACTCCTTCTGTGACACTTTGAAGTTTGTCTAGGACTTCGAGGCGTGGACGGATAGCGCATGTTTAACGCGACCGCTCGCAAAAGCTGAAATTTATATTTCAGAATTTTTTATCGCCAGAAGCGGAAGCAAAGTAACACCTCAGTACCTTGCATTTGGGCTAAAAGAAAAACAAACAATTATGAGGCTAATAAGTATAATGTGGGAGGAAATTTTAATATGTTTTGTTTATTTTTAAGTTGAAGTATTCTGTTGTGTATCAATTGTTTTCTTTCTTTTTACTTGTCCGCGGTGTTCCTTTGGGCTTCGTGCGGCGGCGCGGACGTCTGACGTCAAACGGGGTGTTGCAAGGAGACTGCAGTTCCGTACGGAGTTTTGGGGAACGCCAACGAGTTGAAAAAGAATAAATAAGACGGTAAAAAAGCTTGGAAAGGAGAGTGAATGTAATTATTCGGTACCTGGATACAGAACCAAGAGCATCTGAAGGGCCGCGCGGGAGTAGCCGAGCGGTCTGGAGCGCCATGTTACGGATCGCACGGCCTCCCGCGTCGGAGGTTCGAATCCCCCCTCGGGCATGGATGTGTGTGTTGTCCTTAGGTTAGTTTAACTTAGTTTAAGTAGTTTGTAAGTGTAGGGACTGATCACCAACGTAATTTGTTCCCATAAGAACTACAAACATCTTAAGGTATTTTACGTATACCACAACTGATTAATAAATAGTTTCGAAGATATCTGTCGGCGTTTCCAGTTAGTTTACATCATTTGATGGAATTTTGATAAAGTTGTAAAATACGTTCAATTGCGAGACTCTGCGACACGCATGGGGCTTACAAGAAGAACAGAAGAAATGTGTTCTATACTATTCAATATTTGGTCGTGCGGACACCTCGCAAAATCTGGATCCGGAACAAATTTCCATATGCCATCAATATGAGGGCTGTTCAAATGAAAAGGTACGAAACATCTTAACAATCAAACCGGTGGAAACTTGAATATGCCGCTTTGGGTAGTGTCGTCACCTCCCCCTAAAAAATTCAAGGTTGTGCCCTCAACAGGCAAGGTGAGGCTCGCCGTCTTTTTCGATGTTCGAGGTCCGATACTCATCGAATTCATCGAGCACGGAAAAACTATTAACAGTGACGTGTACTGTGAGACACTCCGTAGCCTGCGCAAGTCCATCAAGAGCAAACGGCTTGGGTTGCTCACGGAGGGAGTGATTCTGCTCCATGATAACGCGCGTCCACACGTCTCCAGGGTCCCATAAAGTGTAGTGGCTAAGTTCAAGTGGGAGCATCCGCCCTACAGCCCAGACATTTCACCCTGTGACTGCCATCTGTCTGTTTGGTCCGCTAAAAAATCTCAGATGGAAGCGCTTCAACTCGAAAGACGAACTGAAGGACACAGCACAGGAATTCTGGGAACAGGGAATCCTTTGTTAAACAGTGGGATAGTTGTACTCAGGCCTCTGGTTATTATATTTCAATAAAGACTTAAATTATACCCACAGTGTCGTTTCGTACCTTTTCATTTGAACACCCCTCGTAAATTGCACAGTTGATGATGATTCATACCCGAAATTGCGAATGCATTTATTGCATTCCTTTCTTGTAGGGTTTGACACAACTATCTTAGCATTGTCCCAACCTTAAAAGCTCCAGTATCAAGAGAACGATGGTATTGAAAGCTACTCGTTTCGTAGCCGGATTATATTTCCTAGTTGCTCTCCCAGTAAATCTGTCTACCTTCTATAATTCCAATAGTTTTATAACTTCGTTGACCTTTCGATCATTCTATATTCACTCTCATAAATACACTCCTGGAAAATGAGAAAAGAACACCATAAATTAGTCGACCCAGCAGAGGGAAATTTTATTGAGACATTCTTGAGGTTGTATACAACACACGATCACACA
The DNA here is from genome assembly GCA_026315105.1 of Locusta migratoria. Taxonomy (NCBI): domain Eukaryota; kingdom Metazoa; phylum Arthropoda; class Insecta; order Orthoptera; family Acrididae; genus Locusta; species Locusta migratoria. Next base: position 25,503,142 of record CM048755.1, on the reverse strand, counting down.
GGCAGAGCCGCACGCACGTGAGTACAGTCATCAGAGCGTCCGCAATGTTGGCCTTAGTACCGTATATACCCTCCTTTTGCAGCAAAGCAAGCTGTAATTCTTTCATGGAAACGACCTTAGAGGTTCCGAATGTGGTTATGTGGAATGGCCTGCCATGAATTTCCACCTGGTGCCTCAGTTGGGCCAGATTTCTTGCCACTTATGCAGACCGCCCAACATGACGTTTCATGCAGTCCCAAATATGCTCAATGGGGGACATATCTGGTAATCGTGATGGCCAGGGTAGTTGACGTACACCTTGAACGACACTTTGGGTGATGCGGGATACATGTGGCTCTGCATTGTCCTGTTGTAAAAGCATGTCACCTTGTTGGTGCATGAGTGGTAGCAAGACGGGTTAAATGATGGTTTCAGTGTACCGTGCACTGTTCAATGTGCTCTAGACGATCACTAGAGGAGAATGGCGAGTGTATACTATCGCTCCCCTCACAATGATGCACGATCATGTTTGCCGTTAGAGTGTCCTCCGCTCACGCCCCAACATCGTTCAGCCCACCTCCAATGGTGTCATGGTAGGCGCTTATGAAGAGACGAATGGATTCGTGTCGTCTTGAGTGATGAGAGTCGTCGCTGCCTCGGTGCCAATGATGGTCGTACGCTTGTGAGGTGTGGTGCAGGGGAGCGCGAAAATCTGGAGTGTACGCGACAGAGGCAAAGGGGGCCGACACCAGGCATCACGGTGTGGGGAGTCATATCCTACACTGGCCGTTCTCCTCTGGTGTAAGTTGTGGGAAAATTGAACAGTACATGGTACATTGAAACCATCATTCAACCCGTCTTGGAACCGTTCATACACCAACAAGGTAATATGCTTTTCCAACAGGACAATGCACGTGCACCCGTATCCCATACAACCCAACGTGCTCTTCTAGGTGTATGTTAACTATCCTGCCTATCATTATGCCCAGATCTGTCCCCCATTGAGCACGTCTGGGGCCGGATAAAACGTCATCTTGGCGCGGTATACACGACCGGCGGGAGATCTGGTCAAAACGAGGCGTCCGATGGAAATTGCATGGCAGGCCATACCGTAAGACTTCATTCGGCACCTCTACAATCGTCTTCATGAAAAAGTTACACCCTGCATTGCTGCAAAAGGAGGGTATACATGATACTATCGTCGACATTGTGCACGCTCTGGTGACTATACTCACGTGCGTATGGTTCTTACTGCGTGATCGTGTGTTGTATACATCCTCAAGAATGTGTCAATAAAATTTCACTTTGCTGGGTTGACGGATTCATGGTGTTCTTTTTCCATTTTCCAGGACTGTATTTAGTGGATACGACTGTTTCTCAGAATATGATTGACCTACCTACCTGTAGAGCTTGTCGAGTTGCATTCCTGACAATTGCATTGGCACCTCTGTCTCCATAATCTATTACAATTATCATCAGGCGCCAGGGAAACGCCATACTCACAACTGAATAGAGTGCGACACCACTCATACAGTTTCTGTTTCAGATATTCCCTTGTATGCCTCATCCGAGGACGGTAGTGTCGGGGATTTGTGACCTTGCTCAGAATGGACACCTTCTTATTCATATGGAGATGTATCCCAGCTGTCTGGATCAACACAAGCCTCACAGATTTTTACAAGGGTGCGTACTTCTGTGGCTCTATGATTGGAGTATCTAAGAACCATAATTTGTGTGCAGCGGTCTTCGGTTGGCATTGTTGACCCGCTACGAGCAACATAGTCGTTATAATGTGGCACACGATAGTGCTTCAATGCTGGTGGTGTGTCGCTGTGGTGTACGCTAATTCGACCGACCAGCACCCGTGTTGCCAATTCGTCTTATCATATTCTGCCAATGCTCATAAATTACTTTCCGGGGCATTTTGAGAGACCGGATAGTGAACGCAAGCTGTCTTATCCCTTCTTACCGCTGGAGACACAGCACATTCCACTGAAACATAATGTCGGCCATCCAAAATGCAACACAAAGGAGGACAGGACATATGACAGCAAAATTGATTTGGGACAACCCGGCGTTGCCTGCCTACTATTTATTCTATACTCTCGCAGGCCATCTCCACTCCAATCCTCTCTCTCCCTCTTTCCATCTCTTCCATCTTTCTGCGTATCTCTTCCTTCCCCTCTCTCGTCTTATCTCTTCCACCTCCACTTCCATCTCCATGCCTTTCTCTACTCTTTTCGCCTCTTCAGTTCATCTCCTCCGGCCGCGGAGACTGAGTTACTTCAGTCACGGTCTGCACGGCCACTACGGTCGGGGGTTCGAATCCCCCCTCGGGCATGGATATTTGTGCCGTCTTTAGTATAAGGTAGTTCATAAGTAGTTTGTAAGTTTAGGAACTGATGACCCCGTAGTTAAGTCCCACAAGCTTCACAAACATTTGAACTTTTTTTTTCCTCCGCCCCCTATCTATGACAGATCACATACTCCGTCAACTTTCGTGGTGATCAGCGAAAGTCCAAAGTTTTTTTGCAAAATACCCTTTGCCATGTACCGTATAAAAACCCTCTTCATAAAAACATTTATTCATGAGTGAAATTTCTAATAATTGGTAAAACGGGCTCAAAGTCTGTTGTAAGATCCCTGTAGATTTGATGGTCAGGTGTGCAAAATTTCCTCAAGACCAGTATAAAACCGTATATTTGTATCAATTGCAAACAAACAAACAAACAAACACATAAAGGGACACTTTTCTTCATATACAATATACATACGTTTTTGTGTTCACATATTATTTGTGTTCACATATTATTATTATGTATTAAAGGTGTAGCAGTTGCCCCTTTTTCTTCCTACAGCTGCAGCTGCCAAACAGTTGTGTATGGCAGGTTGCCTGTTGAGGGGATATAAGGCGTCGGATTGCAGATTTTTTCGCTTTTTAAAATGTTCCTTTGGGTTCCCGTATTATTATTTTTTACCACCCTTGTATTAATGCAACTAAGACAAATAAAAAATTATGCTACTCGGCAAGCTACTAGTTTTTCAAAGATCATATGATTGAAAATACAGCCCCATTATGTGTGTGTGTGTGTGTGTGTGTGTGTGTGTGTGTGTGTGTGTGTGTGTGACTAGTGCAAAACTGGTTTACGACAAAGCATTATAAATGAAAAGTTCAACGGAATGGAATGACATATGGTTACGTATTTCTAAAAATAAATACTTATAAAAATCCACAAAATTAAACTGTAATAGAACCTGGATACCTTAATGAAAGTGAAAACTCAAAACTGAATTTGAAGGCAGACAAGTAGGGAAGTTTACAAATAAGAGTTATGAAGAAAATATTAGGCGTCTATTACCGTTGCAGATGTTGTAACGTACACATTGTAGTGCTCTAAAGCTATTATAATCCAGCGACAATATTCTTACAAGTTGAGAATGAAAATAAGTCAACCAACATCCGATATTGTCAGATACGTCTTATTGAGCGGTAACTTTACGTGTAAAAGACGTGGTCTATGAGTTTGGGATACATTATTCTCATTTTTTATTGCCACAATTGCAAAAATGAAATTATAATGCTAGTGTTCAAAGCCAATATAAGACGTATTAATTGTTATGTGTACTTATCTAAGTGTGTGCTTTCCGTGGATGGGTGTGAAAAGCTCCGGAGTCCCTAAATGAAACTGAAATAAATTTGATAAGGTAAACAGCGACTGGATGCTCTAATTCTATCCGCAGCAATGCATCAAGTAATCACTGTTTACCTTTATCCATGAGGGAAAAACAGCGTCATAAGGCTTGCAATCAACAAAAATCACCTGTTACTTGAAAAATGATAAAATACACCAGAAAGTAGAAAAAATAATAAAACTGGTAAGGTAAGAATTAGTTTATTTTTATTTCAGGATAATATATGGCACTGGGTTATTTGAAAATTTTCAAGTACAGATGTAACATGAATTTATCAACTAGCTGTAACTAAGAAGTTAGCAAAAAATGAACAACATATAGATGTATGTCAGAATTTACTATTACAAATACAAGTATTTGTAAGACACTCTGTATCAGAGAACAGAATGGAAGCCGTCGAAATATAATGAAAAACGCAAGAAGACATTGGAACAGAATAAACGACACTTTATCAGTTTTCCTTAACCCTTTCGTTCCCAGTGTTGTACCTCAACAACAACGTATGAAAAACTGATTTATACTGTATTTTGTGTATCAGTCCGTAAAGTCTCATTGTTGTTGATGAACAACATGCTTTTAGTGCGACATTTTGTCGTTTGGCGCGGCGTGTAGCCACTTCCGAGGCATTAATTTATCCGTCTTGGAGGTTGTGTTACGCTGCCGCCTGTTCAAATGTTTGTAAATCTATCGGACTCAACTGCGTGATAATCAGTCCGTAGCTTATAAACTACTTAAACTAAGATAAACTAACCTACGGACAACACAGATACCCATACCCGATGGGGACTCGAACCCCCGACGGCGAACGGCCGCGCGCACCGCAGCACGGCGCCCCAGTGCGTTCGGCCAAGCTGCGGCGGCTTGCCGCCTGTACTTGGCCGTGACTGTGAGCGTGAGAGAGGTTCGTGTTATTTTATTTCAGCAGTGAATTGTCTCGTATTTGGTGCTGTGGCGAAGATTAGGCCAGCACTATTGTTGTGACAATGATAAATATCAACAAAATAACGTCCCAAGTAAAAAAAAAAATACCTCGATACAAACGTTTGTGTTGTGCATGAAATACATGACACAAAAGAATAATAGTTCGATCAAAAATTCTAAAACACGTATTTTGATGTCGGTAAAGCGCTTGCCAGCCGGCCGCGGTGGCCGAGGGGACTGAGGCGCTCCAGTCACGGTCTGCACGGCCACTACGGTCGGGGATTTGAATCCCCCCTCGGGCATGGATATTTGTGCCGTCCTAGTTCGTAAATAGTTCATAAGTAGTTTGTAAGTTTAGGGACTGATGACCCCGTAGTTAAGTCCCATAGACTATACAAACATTTGAACATTTGAAAGCGCTTGCCCGCGAAAGGCAAAGGTCCTAGGGTCGAGTCCCGGTTCCGGCACACAATTTTAATCTGCCAGGAAGTTTCATATCAACGCACACTCCTCTGCAGAGTGAAAGTTTCATTCTGGAAACATCCCTTAGGCTGTGGCTAAGCCATGTCTCCACCATATCCTTTCTTCCAAGAGTGCTAGTCTTGCATGTTTTGCAGGAGAGCTTCTGTGAAGTTTGGAAAGTAGGAGGCGAGGTACTGGCGGAAGTAAAGTTGTGAGGCGGCATCGTGACTCGTGTCGGGATAGCTCAGTCGGTAAAGCGCTTGCCCGCGAAAGGCAAAGGTCCTAGGTTCGAGTCCCGGTTCCGACACACAATTTTAATCTGCCAGTAAGTTTCATTTCAGCTGCAGAGTGAAAGTTTCATTCTGGACGTATTTTGAGGCTTTGTACACTGTATTAATACAGAAACCACTGAATTTTAATTTTTCCAAAGCTGAAATCTTAATGTGGGACTGAAAGGGTTAATGAAGAGGGAGAAAATAATTTTTGAAGTATCTGTCGACATGAATGTTCCCGTCGGTTAGGCGCAGATTACGGCACCGCTATTCGGGACTGGCGGGCCGCGTTCAGACATGCGGGAACCGCGCGGTTTGAACCGCAAAAGACGGCCTGTGTGTTCAGACAGGCGCTGTCCGGCCGCGGTTAGCAAGCGGCTGTCGCTCGCAGTGTGTGGCGGGAACTGACAGTGGCAAAATGGAAGTCGAAGAAGAAATATTGTGGTTGCTTAAAAGAAAGAGAGCGAGAGAAAGAAAAAGGCAGCACTGGGTGCATCCTATTCTAAATGATCGGCTCGTACGTGGCCAATTCGTAACGTTGTACCCTACATTAAGAAGGTATGGAGAAAAAATCTTTGTCTATTTCAAAATGTCAATGAATTCTTTTGACGAGTTACTTCAGTTAGTCGGGAAAGATATTTCAAGTTCTGAAACACAAATGAGAGAAAAATATGATTATATGTAGATTCATTTTTGTTCAATAAACGCATACTTACCAAAAATATTCTTTTTTCCAACGTCTCTTCATCATTTCCAAATATATCCACCAACTCTTACCAAGCTTGGCTTTTGGCAGCTTTATTAAAATATCCATCGCTCTGCAGGTCGTTTCTCAACTTCATCAATAAATAATTCAGTGTCGAAACGATCCATTGCAAGCTTATGGCACTGAGACGTCCGAACCGCGCGGTACTCGCAACCAAACTAAACGCTGCTATAGGATTCCACAGAAGTAGTACCGCGCGTGCGCCGCGCGATTGTATTTTATGGCGTTTGAAATGCGGCTACCGCGCGATTGGACTAGCCGCGCGGTTACGTCTGAACAGTTACGACGATATACATGGAAATAAAACCCGCGCGGGCACCGCGCGATTATCGCCGTGTCTGAATACGGCGTCAGGTATTCCGGCCTCAGTTCAAACATAGCGCGGTGTGCCGGTCGTCCTCGATGCGGTCGTTAGTCGGTTTGCCACATCCCGCAACCGTTCCGCCTCAGTTACTCGATTCAAAAACAATTAGCAAAATCCTGACACACTTTCTTATATATAATACTACACAGAAACATTTGGGGTATATTTATTTCGTAGCGCGGAATGGCCGCGTGGTCTAAGGCGTAATGCTACGGACTAGGCGGCCGTTCCCGCCGGAGGTTCAAGTCCTCCCTCGGCCATTGGAGTGTGTGTTTTCCTTAGTGTAAGTTAGGTTAAGTAGTTTATAAATACAGGGGCCGATGACCGTAACAGTTTGCTGCAGTAGGTTTACAAACATTTTATATATTTTCCCCCTCGGAGAGGGTGGCGTGTAGTGGGGCGGCGACAGAAAGGGCAACTGGCCACCCCATACAATGAACCATTCCTAATCCCGCGAGAGCGGGAAAATGGCGCAACAAACTGCACAGTTATAATATGAAAGAACTTGTACCGGCTTAACTGCGAAACATTTTCAGCTTCTCAGAACACGCACCAAATGGAGAAGCGAGAAAAGAATTAGAAATATGACGTGTAACGGTAAATTTTATGGGAAAACACTTGAGTTGGTGATAAAAAGTCGGCGCGACCGTTGGTTCCCACAGAGACGACAAAGTAGAGGCTTCCCGTCCCACGATTACATCGTAACGAGCTGTCCTCTGGCGAACCGCAGGCGCCGGTGTGAAGTTCCACGCGTTATCTCCACACACCGCACGCCCGCCCAGATGCTATCTCGGCCGACGCCCGCCTTGTATTTATAAAAAGAACACAAGACGCGATATTCATCTCTGTGCTGGCGCTTCCGCTGCAGCTAGTGTGGGCCACACTCTCTCCTGTTATCGGGCGCCGTAGTGTATTATACAAATGCGAATCATCGCCCATATATAGACGGTATTCTCATTCTGTGGAAAAAAGAGCAGTTAGCCAACGGCATTAAGCGTAGGAAATAGCATTGTTGGTTCTCCATAGCCGGCCGCAGTGGCCGAGCGGTCTGCGGCGCGCCATTCGGGGTCTGCACGGCCACTATGGTCGGGGGTTCGAATGCCCCCTCGGGCATGGATATTTGTGCCGTCCTTAGTATTAGCTAGTTCATACGTAGTTTGTAAGTTTGGGGACTGATAACCCCATAGTTTAGTCCCATAAGCTCTACAAACATTTGAAAATTTGGTTCTCCATATGGTTGATATGCGTCGCTATCATTTTATTAAATGTCGACTTACCAAGGTCTGACTGAATGGAATCTGCTTCGACAGTAGTTTCATTTTCACCGCTTTCTTCATATTTCTCTTGTTATCAGTTTCTGCTAAGAAGTCACTGAGTCAGAAATAATTATTCATTTTACTGTCCGAATAAGAGTATATTTCGTATAGTGGAACAGATCAGAATCTTCTAGTTGGAGTTTAGTATTTGTTATGCTGTGTACGTTGTTACTGCTGGTGTCTTTAGTCAGAAAACTGGTTTGACGCTGCTCTCCATGTCATTCCATCTTCGTCTCTGCAATACACCCACTTTAAGCTGCTCGTATTATTCGATCCTAGGTGTTTTTCTGTACTTCCTAGTCTTGGCCCTATAACTCCTTATATTTTGACCAGCTGTTTGGGATTATGGCCCACTGTGCGGCGACCCCACGAACAAGACTTCGCGATCCACAGGCTGAAAATCACTGCCGTAAGGCATCCGTAAGTATCCGTGGCACTCATTCCATGTTGTCTGGGATTGTACATATTGATATGAACGCTGATCACTTTTGACAGCGTTCTTCCCGTATTTAAACACTTAAAGCACACCAATACCCACTTACTACTCACTGCTTCAACACAGCACGCTTGCACCAACATTCGATGAGTCCCCGTCACCATTTTGCGTTACGTTGGTATTAATAGGGTGCACCTTTTTTCGCTTCGTTTTGTAATGACTGGAGTGCGATGCATGATTGACAATGATAATCTCTGTCTTTGAGAATGAGAGTAGTATTGGAGATAAGCTAAGTCATTGTAAGCACTACTTATAACGGACATACATAATGCTTTTAGATTTCCAACAACCCATGACCACGACGCTTCGATCAATACCACAAGAAGCTTTCGCGGACAGTGTGCAAAGTTATAGAGATGTCAGAAGCATGCCGTAGCTATTGCTAAAGGTCAGCAAAAGGTACGTTTTGTAAAACATGTTTCCTTTATTTTCTGAGACAATGCACCCAAATTTTCAGACCCGCCTTGTATAACGTTTCTAGTACTGGTATATTGAGAAGAAGAACTCAGACGTAATAAAGTAATAACCAGAGACATTGTTACCATCACAAGTTACTCTTTGAAAACTATAAAAACTATAGCTTTTCTTTATTTTTTTTTATTTTATTTATTATTATTTTTTTTTATTTTTTTTTTTTTTTTTGAGATGCATACCTTCCCCAATCATTTTCCCACAAACATCACCAAATAAGATTGTTGTTGTTGTGGTCTTCAGTCCGAAGACTGATTTGATGCAGCTATCCACGCTACCCTGTCCTGTGCAAGTCTCTTCATCTGAAAATATGTTCGGCAACCTATATCCTTTTGAATCTGCTTACTATATTCGTCCCTCGGTCTCCCTCTACCATTTTTACCCCACACGCTTCCTTCTAATGCTAAGTTGACAATTCCTTGATGTCTCAGAATGTGTCCCACCAATCTATCCCTCCTCTTAGTCAGGATATGCCAGAAACTCCTTTTCTCCCCGATTAGGTTGACCACCTCCTCATTAGTTACGTTATCTACCCATCTAATTTTCATCATTCGCCTGTAGCACCACATTTCAAAAGCTTCTATCATTTTTTTATCTGAACTCCTTATCGTCCACGTTTCACTCCCATACAATGCTACACTCCAGACAAATGCTTTCAGAAAGGACTTCCTAACATTTAAATTAATATTAGATGTTAACAAGTTTCGCTTCTTCAGAAACGCTTTTCTTCTCATAGCCATTCTGCATTTTATATCTTCTTTACTTCGGCCATCAGAAGTTATCTTGCTTCCCAAATAACAAAATTCATCTAATACTTTTATTGTTTCATTACCTAATCTAATTCCTTCAGCATCGCCTGATTTTCTGACATTGCATTCCATTACCTTCGTTTTACTCTTGTTAATGTTCATCTTATATCTTACCTTCAAGACACTGTCCATCTCATTCAATTGCTCTTCCAGATCTTTTGCGTTCTGTGACAGAATTACTATGTCATCAGCAAACCGCAATGTTTTTATTTCTTCTCCCTGCACTTTAATGCCATCTCCAAATTTCTCCTTCCATTCTTTCACTGCCTGCTTAATGTACAGATTGAACAACCCTGTCTTACTCCCTTCCCAACCTCTGCGTCCCTTTCTTGCTCTTCGACTCTAATAATCGCTGTCTGGTTTTTGTATAGGTTGAATATAACTCTTCGCTCCCTATATTTTACCCCTGATACCTTCAGAATTTGGAGGAGTGTATTCCAGTCGACATTGTCAAAAGCTTTCTCCAAATCGACAAACGCTAAAAACGTAGGTTTGCCTAATTTAAATAAAGTCACAAAAAGGTCAAATATAATTTTACAAAATGCATATGAAATTCGAGAAACAAAATATGTTTTCAAAAACCCTTAAAATTTTAATACTAAGTAAGATCAATTAACCGTTTTCTGACCGAATTAATAAAAAAAAGTTCATATTACTATAACAACTGGTTTCTTGCTTTTGGAATGGGTACCGAGTCAGGCCATGTTTCTATTTTTCCGTTGTTATTTATAGTTTCACAATTATTTTATGTTTAACGTATATGGCCCACTGCTCCCGAGGAGGAATAAATTTACGGAACTAATACCTCTAAGCAGGATTAGCATATGTACAAATGAGAATGTCAGAAACATTATTACGTAAAACGTGCTGATTTATTCAGAACGTAGCATGTTTTGTGAAATTTTTTATCAGGTTGCTGGAAACATAGAGGTACTTTGCAGTAGCTACATATGAAATTTGTCCATGTCGCTTGCTTCCTTGTTGGAAAAAATTTTCGAATTGCGCGTAAGTGCACATCATCAGCGCACACTCCGCTGCAGAGTGAAAGTTTCATTCTGGAAACACCCCTTAGGCTGTGGCTAAGCCATGTCTCCACCATATCCTTTCTTCCAGGAGTGCTAGTCTTGCAAGATTCGCAGGAGAACTTCTGTGAAGCTTGGAAAGTAGAAGGCGAGGTACTGGAAAAATTGAAGTTGTGAGGACGGACCTTGAGTCGTGTCGGGATAGCTCAGTAGTAGAGCGCTTGCCCGCGAAAGTCAAAGGTTCCCGGTTCGAGTCACGTTTCCGGTATACAATTTTAATCTGCCAGGAAGTTCCTGATTGTTGCCAGCTCGTTAATTAGCGTTGTAGGCAAAATATTCTCAGGTATTGTTGAAAGAAGAGTGCGAGTATTAATTGAGGACAAGTTAGACGAAAATCAGTGTGGTTTTAGGCCTCTTAGAGGCTGTCAGGAGTTCAGGACCAGATCTTTAGCCTACGGCAGGTAATGGAAAATTGCTATGAGTGGAACAGGGAATTGTATTTATGTTTCATAGATCTAGAAAAGGCTTATGACCGTGTTCCTAGGAGGAAGCTACTGTCAGTTCTTCAAGATTATGGTATAGGAGGCAAACTTCTGCAGGCAGTCAAAGGGCTTTACGTAGACTGTCCGGCAGCAATTAGAGTAGATGCCAAATTAAGCTCATGGTTCAGGGTAGTTTCAGGGGTAATACAAGGCTGTAACCTGTCACCACTGTTGTTCATACTATTCATGGATCATATGTTGAAAACAGTAGACTGGCAGGGCGGGATTAAAGTAGGTGAAAACTAAATAAGCAGTCTCGCATATGCGGATGACTTAGTTGTAATGGCCGATTCGATTGAAAGGTTGCAAACTAATATTTCAGAGCTCGATCAGAGGTGCAAGGATTATGATATGAAGATCAGCATCTCCAAAACGAAAGTAATGTCTGTGGGAAAGAGATTTAAACAGATTGAGTGCCAAATAGGAGGTACGAAGTTAGAAAGGGTAGACAGTTTCAAGTACCTGGGATGTATTTTCTCACAGGATGGCAACATAGTGAAAGAAATGGAATCGAGGTGCTGCAAAGCTAATGCAGTGAGTGCTCAGCTAAGATCTACTCTCTTCTGCAAGAAGGAAGTAAGTACCAAGACTATCTTTCGACCAACTTTGTTGTATGGGAATGAAAGTTGGGTGGATACAGGTTACCTTATTCATAAGGTAGAGGTTACAGATATGAAAGTAGCAAGAATGATTGCAGGCACTAATAGATGGGAACAATGGCAGGAGGAAATCAAGGAAAAACTGGGAATGAACACCATAGATGAAGCAGTTAGAGCGAACAGACTGAGATGGTGGGGTCATGTTACACGCATGGGAGAAGCAAGGTTACCTAAGAGACTCATGAGCTCGGCAGCGGAGGGAAAGAGGAGTCGAGTTAGACCAAGAAGAAAGTACTTAGATTCGGTGCAGAATGATTTTGAAGTAAAAGGCATAACATCAGACGAGGCTTCAATGTTAGCTTTGAATAGGGGATCATGAAGGAATTTTATTAGAGGTACTATGCTCCAGACTGAACGCTGAAAGGCATAATTAGTCTCTAATGATGATTATGATGATGCTGATAATGCAGATGATAAATATAATGCTTTTCTGAACACATTTATTATGCTGTTTGAAAGTTGCTTTCCGCTAGAACGCTCAAAACAGGGTACTTTCAGTAACAGACAGCCAGGATGTCTGACAAAGGGGATAAGAGTATCATGTAGAACTAAGCGGGAGTTGTATCAAAATGTTAGAAGCAGTCAGAATGAAGATGCAGTAACTCATTACAAACAGTACTGTAAGGTTCTGAAAAAAGTCATTAAGAATGCAAAAAGTATGTGGTATGCAAAAAGAATAGCAAACTCTCGGGATAAAATTAAAACTATCTGGTCAGTCGTCAAGGAAGTGTCTGGTCAGGAGCAGCAGGTAGAAGATATAACGTCAGTGCGTAGTAGGAATGTTTCTGTTACTGACAAGTTAGATATATGTGCAATATTCAATAATCACTTTCTGAATATAGTAGAGGAACTAAACAAAACTCTAGTTTCTACAGGTAATCATATAACGTTTTTAGAAAATGCGTTTCCGAGGCTGTTACCTGAAATGATCCTTCATGATACTTCCATAGGTGAGATTGAGTCAATAATTAAATCACTAAAGACTAAGGACTCTTGTGGATATGATGGGGTATCTAGCAGAATTCTAAAGTACTGTTCTCCATATGTTAGCCCAGTACTAAGCCATATTTGTAATTTTTCCTTTCAGAATGGTCAGTTTCCTAACAGATTAAAGTACTCAGTAGTGAAACCGCTTTATAAAAAAGGAGAAAGGGATAATGTAGACAACTATAGACCTGTTTCTATGCCATCGGTTTTTTCCAAAGTTATTGAAAAGGCTGTATATTCAAGATTAATTGATCATTTCAGTTCACATAATTTCCTGTCAAACGTACAGTTTGGTTTTAGAAGTGGTTTAACGACTGAAAACGCTATATTTTCGTTTCTCTGTGAGGCACTTGATGGGTTAAATAAGAGGCTACGGACATTAGGCGTCTTCTTTGATTTAACAAAAGCGTTTGATTGTGTTGATCACAAAATATTGTTGCAGAAGTTGGAACATTATGGATTACGGGGAGTAGCCCACAACTGGTTCACCTCTTACTTTAATAATAGACAACAGAAGGTAATTCTCCGCAGTGTAGAAAATGGCTATGACGTGCAATCCCAATGGGGCACAATTAAGTATGGGGTGCCCCAGGGGTCTGTTTTGGGACCATTGCTGTTTCTTATTTATGTAAATGATATGCCTTCGAGTATAACAGGTGATTGTAAAATATTTTTGTTTGCTGATGATACCAGCTTGGTAGTGAAGGATGTTGCTCGTAATATTGACACAGTATCAAATAATGCAGTTTAAGAGATAAGTTCATGGCTAATAGAAAACAAGTTGATGTTAAATCACAGTAAAACTCAGTTTTTACAATTTCTAACACATAATTTGACGAAATCTGACATTATGATTACACATAATGGGCATGTGATAAATGAGACTGAACAGTTCAAATTTCTAGGTGTTCATATAGACAGTAAGCTGGCATGGAAAGCCCATGTTCAGGATCTTGTTCCAAAACTAAATTCTGCTATATTTACCATTAGAACAATATCTGAGATAAGTGATTTTTCAACACGAAAAGTAGTCTATTTCGCTTACTTTCACTCACTTATGACGTACGGCATTGTTTTTTGGGGTAACTCGCCTGATGCAAAAAGGATATTTCTGGCTCAAAAACGGGCGGTTCGAGCAATATCTGGTGTAAGTTCGCGAACGTCATGTAGACCCCTTTTCAGTTGTCTGGGAATTTTGACTCTGGCGTCACAATACGTTTTTTCTTTAATGTCTTTTGTTGTTAATAATATCAGCTTATTCCCACGAGTTAGTAGCTTTCACTCGGTGAATACTAGACAGATGTCTAATCTACATTTGCACCACACCACCTTAACACTTGTGCAGAAAGGGGTGCAGTATTCTGCGGCATCCATTTTCAATAAGCTGCCACAAGAACTAAAGAATCTTAGCACTAATCCACATGCTTTCAAATTTAAATTGAAGAGTTACCTCGTGGCTCACTCCTTTTATTCTGTCGAGGAGCTCCTAGAAAAGTTAAACAATTAAGCTAATTCATTTTTTCTTTATTGATTCTTTTCACTTTGTCTTAAGATTGTCGTGTGCAAAGGACTACTTAAAATTTTTCTATTACCATGTATTGACTTGTTCCATGACCATGGAGTCTTACTCCTCAAGTGGGTCCTATGGAACAGAAAAAACAAATAAAAACAAATAAATAAATAAATAAAAGGAAGTTCCTGTTTGTTTTTTGTGGTGAATGCGTCCCCCTTCTCTTTATAGTTCCCGCTGTCATTTAAAAGTACTCCTGTCACACATGTGAGTTATCAGGTGCTACAGGTTATTCTGCTGCCTGTTCAGCACACTCATCTTCAGACAGAACATCATGGGGAAGCTAAATCAAGTAGTCCAAAATTTCCTCTTTTTTCAATCTCGACATTTCTAGAAACTGGAAATGACCAGATATTACTAAAATTTTCATAATGTTTTCTCATTGTGTGCTGTGGTAATGTCAGATTGGTAAAACTGGAGTGTCCGTTGCCCATGTTATTAGCATGGCGCTTATGTTGGCAACTTTTCCGCGAGCGACTATGGGAAAACAATAATTTAAGTGATTTTGAACCGGAGATTCGGGCGCTACGCGCTCTCACATACTACAGAAAAACTTGTTGTTTAATCTATACATAACCTAACTTTCAGTTAAAATGATCACTGTTTCGCACATATAAAAAAAAAATAAAACATGCTATAACTGCCCTATGGTTGACTGCTGTGGTGTATACATAGAGATTCTGTAGTGTCGCCAACATTTGCAGCACGTAGGCAACAGACCCTGCAGTTTAGCCGTTAGATTCAATTTACCTTCTTAGTTTCCAACGAAACAGCTGAATACAGTGTCGTGCCTTTCAGTATGTAATAGTAACAAGCATCCACCTACAATACGACGTTTCTCCCGTTCCATATCAAATTAAGAGAAATCAGACAAGTTAATAGTATCGAATAAAAATATAAATCTAAACATTTTGACAAAAATATGAACAAAAGGCACAATATAAATACTGTACATACACTGGCCATTTTGAGATACATGACTTTGAACACGGATATATTTTGATACATTGATGAATTATAGCAAGTTTACAGGATGGTAGCAGAGTATGTAAACACCGAAGCCTGGACCTAATTCTTAATATACTAAACAGACAGTTGTTTGGCAAAAGACCAGATCCACAGGCACTTTCTCCACTACTCATGTGTCGTTAAACCACGGGATAAATTCTTCGCTGCCTGATTTGTTGCCCACTTTGAATTGAGATTATGCCAAATGCAGTGCTTTCTGAACTCTATCTGCATCATTTTGTGTGTATAACACAAAACGTTGTACCACTATACCAAGAACCAAGGGTCGTGCTCTTTAACATTAGGAACAGTGGAATGTTAAACTTGAAGATTTCTTCGCGATTTTTCGGTGTCGGTAAAAGTGGTCTTCACAAAAATGGCTCTAGTACGTAAACCAAGTTACAGGTGAGCCCAAAACTTTGCATACGTTTCATTAACATTGAAGTTGATCGAGCTGGGAACCTTTGGACACTTCACGTAGAATGACCCCATGCCAACTCACAGGAACTATCTCCTTCAATTTCGCAACAAGATAAATCGCTTGTGACAGCGAATAATACGCCACCAGCTGTTTTATTCAATCTATCCTTTCTCAACATCATTTTTGCCGTGGCGCGCTCCACTGCGAAGCGAAGCCGCGACCACGCACTCGACACCACAGCGCTGTACACCGGCCATCCACGGGCGCGCAACCAACTTGGGCGACAACAAGCCGCCACGATTGTTGTTGTTATGGTCTTCAGTCCGGAGACTGGTTTGATGCAGCTCTCCACCCTACTCTATCCTGAGCAAGCCTTTTCATCTCCTCATAAGAACGGCAACCCACATCCACTTGAATCTGCTAACTATACGCGTCTCTTGGTCTCCCTCTGCGATTTTTACCCCACACACTTCCCTCCAATGCTAAATTTACGATTCCCCGATGTCTAAGAATGTGCCTACCAAGCGATCCCTTCTTTTAGTCAGGGTATGCCAAAAATTCCTTTTCTCACCAATTCTGTTCAGTACCTCTTCATTAGTTATGCGATCTACCCATCTAATCTTCAGCATTCTTCTGTAGCACCACATTTCAAAAGCCTCTATTCTCTTCCTGTCTGCACTGCTTATCGTCCATGTTTCACTCCCGTACAAGGCAACACTCCACACAAATGCCTTCAGAAAAGATTTCCTTATCCTTAAATTAATATTCGATGTTAGCAAATTTCTCTTTTTCAAAAACGCTTTTCTTCCCATTGCCATTCTGCATTTTATATCCTCTGTACTGCGACCATCACACGTTATTTTACTACCCAAGTAACAAAACTCATCTACCACTTTCATTGTTTCGTTACCTAATCTAATTCCTTCAGCATCGCCCGAATTTCTAAGACCGCATTCCATTATTTTTGTTTTACTCTTGTTAATGTTCATTTTATACGCTCTCTTCAACACACTGTCCATTCCATTCAACTGCTCTTCCAGGTCCTTTGCTGTCTCTGACAGAATTACAATGTCATCAGCAAAACGCAAAGTTTTTATTTCTTCCCCCTGAACTTTAATCCCTGTTCCAAATTTTTCCTTGCTTTCCTTCACCGCCTGCTCGATGTAAAAATTGAATAACATCGGAGAAAGGCTACAACCCTGTCTTACTCCCTTCCCAACTGATGCTTCCCTTTCATGCCCTTCGAGCCGCCACGATATGCGCGCACTAAGATGACGGCAGCTCATTGCGCACGCATACCAACCTATTTGCGTGCGCAGAGGCCGTCGCGCACCGCGGAAGGGTGAGGTGTGCAGCTCACCGCCGGCCAGTAAGAAGGTGCGCGTGACCAGACCCGCGGGCCAATACCGGGACGGATACCAGCCACCGGCGGCGGTAAATAGGACAACGCCACGGCGAATCCTCGTCTTCGACCACCAGTAGCGGGACATCGCAGAACGACGGACCACGCAGCAGCCTCAGCCACCACGTCATTGCCACGCTGCCTGACTGACCTCTGCCCTGGCACATCCGGAACTGCGCCGACTATCGGCCACTAGCGAAGACATAGGAGAAGGACCTTAATCTTCACTTACAGCAACTTACATATTCCATCGCACATATCATTCATTCAGAAGTTCTTTTTAGTTTGTTTAATCCCGAAGTAATAACCTAATATTTTGGAGTAACCTCAGAAGGAGGATTTTTTTTTTCTTTTTTTTTTTTTTTTTTTTTTTTTTTTTTTTTTTTTTTTTTTAACCAAATGTATTGTAAATGTAGTGGCCTTGCTCCACAATAAAGTTTGTGTAACACTCAACGAGTTGTGCTTGAATACAGTAATTTTCCCCTTTGTAAAGATTTCAGCTGAACTTATATCCGGCTTTAGCCAGCGTTCGGTACCTATAATGATTTGAGATTCAGTACTTTCTATTCGTGCTTGGGGCTCTGGCGCTTTCCCCACACACCTACAACAATTTACAAATGTTAAACCATTGGTTTTAGATCTGTGTTCATCGTATTGTGACCTGTACCCTTTGAGATATAAAACATTTCTGTGTGTTCCCGAGGACCTCTAACCGAAAACACCGCCCAGACCACGCCACACAGCCCCCGCTATCCGTGTAGCCGCATCCTGCGTGTGGTGGACCCCTGAGCTATTCAGCGCAGCCCCGAACCCCACCACCCTATGGCGCAAGTCAAGTAATCGCCTATACGGTCGCAAGAAACGTCTAAGCCGCTGATTCAGACCCTCCACTCGGCTCTTTACCAGAGGTCCCCAGACGGTCCTGTCAACTATGCTGCAGATGCTGAGCTCTGCTTTCACCTTGCAAGCGAGGCTGGCAGTCTTTACCACTTCAGACAGCCGCAGGAAACCGGAGAGAATCTCTTCCGATCCAAAGCGATACAAATCGTCGCTACCGACGTGAGGCACCACATGAAGTTGTCTGCACCGCTTGTTCTTCATGACATCCGGAAGAATCCGTTCCGCATCTCGAATGACTCCACCACGGTAGGCCCACGGAGTGCACATTGGCCTTCTTCCCCTGCCTAGCAGCCATATACCTAAGGGGCTCCATTACTTTACCAACACTGGAGCTTCCAACTACAAGCAAATCCATCCTATGATGTACCCCGAATCTTGCAGGCTGGATAGGTGACCTCAGAATAAGAGACACCATCCGGCTCAGGAACATTGTCTGGCACCGATAGCGCCAGAACCTGTTGGTTAGACGAACCGGGGGAGGCCTCACTCTCAGTCTTTCACTGCCCGACACCACAGAGTAACGTCTGTGCCGACACGTACAGGGCGACCTCCCACGCGACCACACGGGTGGGGTGTCTGCCTCATTGTGAGCAGTGACGGGGGTCATCGGAGCCGCGCGCCGATCGGTGGACACGTCAGACGCGACAGACGTGGTTTCGGTTCCATCGGCCGATTAATAGCAACGGCGCCCCTCGACTGCAGCCTCCAGCTGTGCAACCGAGGTTAATATAGCTCGAAGCATGAAGCGAAGTGTCACCAAACTCAACACGCAGTCACAGTGTTTATCCATGACTACAGTAACCAGAAAAACTAACTACTAAAAAGGCTCGGTGGAGACTCTACAGCAGTGTTTTTCATCCTGTGGGTCACAAAGACTTGCCTGGGAGGGGGTGGGTCGCGTCCTGGAGGAATTACTTGCACCACAGAATAACCAGACCATCCCATTTCTGAACATTACAAGGCCTGATAAAACTGAAATTTACTTTTGCTAAAATTATGTAAATCCTTGCTTAGCATTAATTCTGAATTAGTACAACGCAGATTTTTTTTATATATTACAGTGTGTTGAAAGGGAATAATTGCAAGCCGAAACCTTTCAGGGACCACTAGATACGTAAATGAACATGACAAAACTTAAATCTAACAAATTAAAAAAACATATATTTCTTTAAAAATTGTCTATACTGTGGAACCTTTGTTAATTTATAATACAAATTATATATTTGTAACCCTGTATACTTTATTGTTAGCTATAGTTCCAGTATTACTTTATTTCTGCTAAGAAGCCCTCTTCAGGTGTTTCGTCACATTCTGGCAAGCCGTTTATTTTGATCTTATTGTGACGAAATGTTTTTATTCTTTATAATAGCTCGTAACTTATCTTACATATAAAACGTAATATTATAAGTTACGAGACATTATTAAGTATAAAAAACCATTTCGTCACAATAAGATCAAAATGAACAGCTTTCCAGAATGTGGCGAAATACCTGAAGACGGCGGCTTAGCCGAAATAAGATTATAGTGGAACTATATCTAAAATTAAAGTATGCAGTGTTATAAATATATAATTTATATTATTAAAATGGCGCATGACGTCACTAACGCTGTGGGCCCTACAGATGATAAGTTTGTTAACTCAGTTCTGAATCTTGCCTAAAGTGAAACACTCGTTATGAAAAACATATATGTCTGCCGGAAACCACGTAAAAATAGAATGATGTCATTAATTCTATAACATTCACATTAGAAACAACGCCCAACAATATACAAGAAAGCTGTATCAACAGAAAGAACATTACATTCGTTGTTTTTGACATAACAAACATGGTTTTGTTAGACTTTGTTATGAGTGGAAGGGGTGCAGGGGGTCGCCGAAATATTTTTGGTTGGAAAGTGGGTCGCATATTCTAAAAGGTTGAAAAACACTGCTCTACAGTAATGCGGTCAAGTGCAGGCACTACTGCAAGCAAACGACGGGCGCGAGAAGGGAGACGCAATACACAAAATTTTGTCGTCTACAAATTAATTTATTCCATTCTCATTTAAATTACAAGTTGTCAAAAGGCGATCGCAAAGGCCCACTTTTGTTGTTACTACCTAACTTAAAGTAGGCCAAAAAAGTGTATACACGAACACACACACACAAACAAACACACACACTGACCATCACACCATGTTGGTCCTACGTTGCCACGTACACTAGTATCCGAACAGCACCAAACTATAGTCACATTGTGATTTAATAAACATGTACATTTTTAAATCTCCGGTGATGACTTCCTCTACTGAGTTCCAAAAAATACAAAAATATACGAGGCGCGTCCAGAAGGTAAGTTCCGTTTGGTAATAAAATGAAATTGTGCACAGATACAGAAGTATTTTTATTGCACAAAATTCTACAACTCTTAAACTACTTTTCCACATAACTGCCGAAATTTTGTAGGCACTTGTCATAGCGTGCCACAAGTTTTTGCGTGTATCCTTCACAGAAGGTTGCCGCCTGTATATTCAACCATGTGGTAACAGCTCTTTGCCATCGTTGAAGTGTTGACCACCAAGGACAGATTTTAGGTGTAAGAAGAGATGAAAGTCGCTAGGATAGAGGTCCGAGCTGTATGGAGGATGATCAAACAGGTCCCATTGAAATTTCCGTAAGAATTGTTTGGTTACATTCGGTGTGTGAGGTCAGGCATTATCGTGAAAAAAATCTTATGACAGTAATCCTCTTCTTACACCTAGAATCTGTCCTTGTTGGACTACACTCCAACGTTGATGACGAGCTGAAAGAACATGTTACCACATGGTTGAATACACAAGCGGAAACATTCTATGAAAAAGGCACACAAAACCTAGTGCCATGCTATGACAATTGCCTACAAAATTTCGGAAGCTATGTAGAAAAGTAGTTTAACTGTTGTAGATTTTTGTACAATCAATATCTTTTCTGTATCTGTACCCCTTCGTGTTATATAACCAAACGGAACTTCTTTCTGGGCGCGCCTCGTATTTTAAAATATCTTTGGAAGATGCCGTTCCGGTCGAAAGTAAGGCGTGGGCTCGCCTACGCCTTGAGGACTGGCAAGTGGGAGCAGTAGGCGGTGGTCGCTACGCTCCTCTCCCAGAGTGAAAAATCTAGCAGGAGCGAGCGGCGAACGGGACGCGACGGAAGCGGCGGCAATTTGCCAACGTGTTTACGCGCTGTGACTGCCACCCGCTGGCTGCGCTTCCTGCTCACCCGTGCTCCCCTGCCAGAACGCGGTTCACAAACATTTACTCCAAATCTTCATCCAATTTTCCCACTCTGCTGGTTTACCGTACTTCTGGAATTTCATCAACGACTTGCAGTAGCCTGTCGAACCCCTATGGAGACGTTCCGGCCACGAAGAGCTATACGATCTTTATATATTTTTTTATTTATTTAGTTTTATCAGCATCCGTTCTTCTAGCTGAAGGTCCGAAGTTACCTCCTTCCTCCCTTTTTTTTTTTTTTTTTTTTTTTTTTTTTTTTTTTTTTTTTTTTTTTTTTGCTTCTACTTCCGTAGCTGATGTCACTCACACACAGTCGAGGGCGCTAGACGCAGAGGCAGAAAAATGTTAATTAATGGAGATGAGAAGGAAAGACCGCAGTATTAGTGCTGCGAGTTACATTTCAATAATAAAATATTCAGTCGATGCTCGTGCTTCATATTCCTTTGCTGGAGATCCAACGACAAAGACTTACTCTAAAATTACAGATATGGCGTCTGTTCTATAATAGTATGCATGCAGATGACAATTTTTGCGCGGGAGCATAAATACACCCGAACCTTTTCGGGATAGAGCTGCGAGCAAGACGTGGTAATAGTCAGGGAGCATTACAGTCTAGTATGCGATTAGTTGACGATTTGGGAAAAATAAGAAGTCTGATTGGAAGCCAGCGAGGCGACTCAGTGCGTCCAGTGAAAGCATTGTATACTCTCCCTAATCAAACACAGAGGCAACAACTGCGTACAGCAGTGGTTTTCAACCTTTTCGAATATCCACCCCCATCCAAGTACAAACTGTCTGGCGTCCGTCTTCCAAATAAAAATTTTCTGAAGACCCCCCCCCCCCTCACCCCCAATTTCTAAGGAAATATAACAAAACTGTGTTATTAAAAAACTTGAATTCGTAGTATTTTTGTTCCACAATATTATTTATTGGCTTGTTATTAGCAGCTTTCGGCTTCTTAGGCCATTGTCAGATAACTTCATACTAAACAGATAGTCCACACGTAACACTGAGGTTCCATATACAAAGACATATACCATCTTTGTATATGTAATCTCAATGTTACGTGTGGTCTATCTTTTTAGTATGAAGTTATCTGACGATGGCCTAAGAAGCCGAAAGCTTCTAATAACAAACCAATAAATAATATTGTGGAACAAAAATACTACTAATTTGAGTTTTTAATATGACTTTGTTCCTCCAAGCACCGACGGAATATTCCATAAACATAAAACTATGTTATCTCAAAGGAAACAAAACTTCTTTCTTTTGCTTCAACTTTACTTTAAGATGTCGAACGAAGTTTTGTGTGTGTATTTTTCAGAATGGAACACCTTATCTCATTTTTACATGATTTCCGACAGAAATATATAGCTTACTTAAGTATTGTTTCGCACTTCAAACAAGACTCAGAAGCGAATTTGCTCATTAAGAGAAGTCTCAGTGTACAGACAGTTTGGAAAGAAGGAAAATTTTTTTTTTCGAATTTTTCAGAATAACTATACATATCCTGAAAACAGTATTCAGACATTGTACATATTCATCATTAACGCACTGTAGGGTAAATCGATTTGTGATCAGTTCATAATGAGTTACGCAAGGCACACTGAAATTTTAACATTACATAAATTTCACTTAGGCATCTGTTTTTGTATTAATGAACCCCTGGTTATTTTGTGGTACAAGTACTTCGAACTGTGACGGCGACTCCCGGGGCATGGCGTTGCGACCCCCCCCCCCCCCCCCCTTTAGAGGTTCCGACGTACAGATTGAAAAACACTGACGCAGAGCAACCATTATACCACGTCCACAAGTAACCGATGTACCCGAGGAACAAACAGGGGAAAAAAGGTTAAGGCAATCTCTGGCACGAAGCGTAAGGAGGAAAACCGGGTTCGAATGCCGATTCACCACAAATTTTCAACTTTACCATTGAACTTTCTTCAGTGGCCTGCAAGAGCCGAGACGTTTGAATATTTCGAACTTATTCTAGAGCTTCCTCCAATTGTTTCACTCAGCTGGCCTGGAATTTACCAACATCGTACCTCAATCGTTACTCAAGTTACTCACTTTCATATTTATTTTAGGAAGGAAAAACAATACATTGCTTCACAACAGAGAACACGATGCCGCCAGGAGTGCCCCGGGGAAGTGCGATACTAGCGCTGATATTTTCTATCTACATACATGATCCGCAGAAAAGGTGAGTAGCAATCTGTGGTTGTGTGATGATGATGCTGTGGTGTAGAGGACGGGGTCGTCGTCCAGTACTTGTAGTTGGATACATGATAACTTGGACAAAATTTCTAGTTGGTATATTGACTGACAAGTAGCTCTAATTGCAGAAAAAATATGTGATCATGCGGATGAGTTGCAAAAACAGTCCCATAATGTTTGAATACAGTATTAATACTTTGTTGCTTGACACAGTCAACATGAAACAGAACAAGCGTGGAAGGACAGCTGTAGGGAAGGCGGCTGATCCACTTGGATTTATTGGAAGAAATTGGGAATGTGTCTGGCATAAATGAAGGAGACGGCGTAGCTACAGAGCACTACTACGAACCATTATTGAATACTGCTTAAGTGTTTGAGGTCCCCACAAGATCGGTTTAAAGAAAAGCCTTCAACCGATTCAGCGGCATACAGCTAGATGTTTTACTGGTAGATTCGATTATCACGCATAGTTCGAGAACTTAAATGGAAATTCCTGGAAGGAAAATTTAGAGGGCCGGCATTTCTGCATCTACATAAATACTCTGCAAATCACACTGAAGTGCATGGCAGAGGATTCATGTAACCACTTTTATGATAGCTCTCTACCGTTACATTCTCTAATAGCGCGCGGGATAAAGGAACGGATTCCGAGCGCTCTAAGGCGCCTTGCTGAGGAATGCGCTTCTGCGCCCCGTCGGAGGTTCGAGGCCTCCCTCGAGCACGAGTGCGTGGGTGCTGTCCTTAGCATAACTTAGTGTAAGTAGTTTGTAAGTGTAGGGACTGATGAACACTGCAGTTTGGTCCCAGAGGTTTACAAACATTTTTGAAAAAGGAACACCTAAGTCTTTCCTTTATCGGTCTGGTTTCTCTTATTTTATAATGATCATCATGTCTCCTTTTTACGTAGATGAGTGCCAAAAAATATGTTCACACTTGAAAGACAGAGTTGATGTAAGAAATTTGGCAAATAAATCTCGCCTTTCCTTTTATGATTTCCACCCCAACTCGGGCATCATATCCGTGACACTCTCTCCCCTATATCATGACAATAACAAACGAGCTGTCGTTCTCTGAACTTTCTTTACATCGTCCGTCAGCTGACTGCAGAGCAATTCTACTGGCGCCAACATACATGTCGTGTACTCGGGCCACAAAGTTGAGATAAGTATATTTAGAAGTGGGGCAGAAATGGCTAGTAGTGATACGTGGTAAGACTCTGCCACACACTATATGCTGGGTTGTGGAGTATGTATGTAGATGTAGACGGTGTCAGTGGTGTGTAGCGTCAAGCCTTGTATGTTGTATGTTTGTATAGCTTATGGGACTTAACTACGGGGTCATCAGTCCCTAAACTTACAAACTACTTATGAACTAGCTAATTCTAAGGACGGCACAAATATCCACGCCCGAGGGGAGATTCGAACCCCCGACCGTCGTGGCCGTGCAGAACGTGCCTGGCGCGCCGCAGACCGCTCGGCCACTGTGGCCGGCTCTGTTTAAAAGATGACATTGAATCCATTCAAATAATAGTTGCCGCGCGGCAGTAGCCGAGCGGTAGCCGGGCGCCGTGGCTCAGCGCGCCCGGTCAGCGGACTAAACGCCTTCTGTAATAAAAAAGCTGAGCCAAACATTCAACGAACGACCGCAAAGCCTATATCCACATGAAAAAAAAAAGTCTGGAGCGCCACGTTACGGATCGCGCGGCCTCCCTCATCGGAGGTTCGAATCCTACCTCGGTCATGGATGTGTGTGTTGTCCTTAGGTTATTTTAACTTAGTTTAAGTATGAAAGGAGTACGTAATATAATTTTCACTTAATTTTACTTGTCATTCAGCCTTGAGCATATTTTGTTATAGAAACTTGAGCTATAATTCTGTAGAAAACAAATTTATGTAATGTTTTGTATAATTTTATTAATCGATATAATATCCCGAAGTCATTTGCATATCTCTGTCGTAAACCAAAGACTATGTTGTATCTTTGGAGCAACGAGCTTAAATTTCATAGTGGCGATAGTTCCGCCATGTTTGAGGCACATTGAACTGGCGTCCGCCTGTTATTTGGGGTATCGGCTGACAACTGGTATGCCACACCCACTCGGGAATTTAACCTATTTACAGTTCCACGTTTTAAATAAAGATTGACTATTGAATACCGATGTGCATCAACTTCTGTCAGACTTTTTCGAAGCCGCGAATTGACGAGCCTGGTAGTAAATTTCCTAAAAATGCGGTAATGAAATATCACTAACTTGTCAGTATTACAGTTACATTTCATAGCAGCCGCGATGGAGTAGCCGAGCGGTCTAAGGCGCCTCGCGAGGAACGCGCGGTTGCTCGCCGTGGGAGGTTCGAGTCCTCCCTGGGGCATGGGTGTGTGTGTTTTCCTTAGGTTAGTTTAACTTAGTTTAAGCAGTTCGTAAGCTACGGACTGATGACCACGCAGTTTGGTCCGATAGATTTACAAACATTTGAACATTTCGTAGTATAACAGTTAACTGAGGTTTGCAATAAGAACGAAAGTGCCGCTGCGAAAATAACTGTGTTGATTTTAATGCAATTACATAGAGTGAACAGTAATTGTTATGACGGACAATCATGACCATGGATCTTCATCTGCTGTTAATGTGTTGTAACAACTACTTTAATAAAGTCTACTATACACTTATCTTGTATTTACTATACCGAATTAAGTTTACAAACTGGTAAAATTGCTTGTTAAAGGGTTTGATTGTAAACTTTGGAAGACGAGATTTGAGTGCAAAGACGAAGGTGACAACAAAATACTGCAGTTAAAAATGCGCGTGTCGTTAATAACTTTCTTTGTTGCCATGCTGAAACAAGTAACGTTTGGAACGTGAAATTTAAGTACAAAGACGAAAGTGACAACAGAACACTGCGATAAAATTGCGCCCGGGTGAGCTGGCACAAAAGCATTCCACGCCTAAATAACGTATCATCAATTACCTTCGTCGTTGCCACGCCGAAAGAAGTATATATTTGTTGCAAAGAACGCCGACATACACAATGAAAAAATTCTGGCTGTCACTACTGCTTCAACACTTTACACTGGTTGCATGTCAACCATGCTCGTTCAGGTATTGTCAACAACAAATGAAAAGATTTTTAAGGAATGTGTAGAAACCCAAAAGTGTCGTTTCATCAACCACAGGAGCGAGACAAGAAGAACTATCTCAAAACCACACCAACACTAGGTTGAAAACCTATGGTGTGTACTTCAAGAGGATTGCAGGATATGTCATCTGAAGATTCACTCTTGGGGCATCTAAATGCCATTACTCAGGAATTTTGTTTGAATATACACAGACATAGATCAAACAAGGCACGGAGTAGTTGTCGTTTTATCATTTCGATTTTTGCATTTAAATGCTGAACACACTTCAGGCATATTTCAGCAGCAAAAATGTACAGGCAATACACACTAAATACAATATATACGAAATACAACACTTCAAGCTCAACAACAACATATGATAGACAGACTGCTCTCACGTCTACTGCCCACCAAAAATGTGGCTGCTGAGTTTACGCAGGTTGCCGCAAAAAGCGCTGTAGCTCGTGTGTTAGCCACTCTATGAAAGTTAAGCTCGTTGCTTTGGAGTGTCTTGCACTCGTAGTTGTGGCGTTAAAAGAGTCGTTGTGTGACTGTCGTAGAGTTCAATCGATGAGTAGAAGTCGTTGAGGAACTGTCGAGTAAGTCAGTCGGTGTGTAAGAGTCGAGGAGTAAAAATCGGGAAGTTTAAGTCTTTAGACGTTTTGAAGAGTCGCAGCCAAGTCTGCAGATTGAAATTTTTTGTAAGGAAGCTGATGTTAATGAATACTGTTACTAATAAGGTAAACTTGTACATTTATATTGTTATGAATGGTAGCTTGTACCTGAAATATTGTAGTTGGTGATTGACTTTTGCTAATGAATACTGTTAAGTGCTTGCTTTTATAATTTAACCCTGAATCATTTTACCAATTCCTCTTTCCTTTCATCAATTTGAAAGCAAATTTGCAATCCGATCTGATCATTGAAATCATTGTTTCTTGTGATAGTGTTGCATAAGAATAGTGTTATTAAATTTATAAGGGTTAACTAGAACAGTTCAGTGTAGGCATTTTGACATGATCCAATGGTATATTAATGAGAGCAGGAAGTACTTTGTTCATAAATTCACTGAAGTTCATAGTTAGAGATTTTCTCAGTGTTAATGAAAGTTCACATTATTAGGTCACTTAATGTTAGTAACAGTTAATGTGATTTGTCTGATGAGAAGAGAAACAGATCACATAATGAAAAAAAGAAATATTTGCAGTGTGTGAATTATTGACATTTTATATCATTGAATCAGTATGGTAATTGTAGTACAAATAAGCACATTATCAAGTGCAGTGATTTTGGTATCCCATTAATATTAAATGTCTTTATTTGAAATCATCTTTATTCAAGTGACAAAGTATTACAGTAGTAGTACGTTGATTTGTGGGCTCTTGCAGTCGAACAGTCTGGCAAATAGTATATGATGCTCGCTAACAAATCTGAACATTTCATTTGCTTACATTGCTTCTAACACACGAAATTAATGTCTCGACAAATTACGAGTTTAATTACAGTTCATTTATTAACTATTGAACAATTTAAAGTGTTACCTGTTGCGCATAAAACAAAACCACATACACGTAAGTTGACTGCATTCCATGTCAGTTGTAATTTATTGTAACAGGGCAAAGGAAGGTACTCAGTCTCACTGCTTAGTCAAGTTATTTTGTAGTCAAAGTCACAACAGAAAATTTATTTGTAATTTTTTTCGGGCATTTCACTTAACATAAATAGTGACACGTTTGTTCTGACACATACATTACTTTTATCTTCTAAACACACACACCTCTTTTAAGTAGTTTGTAAGACTAGGGACTGATGACCAACGTAGTTTGGTCCCATACGATTACAAACAAATAAAACAAAAGATAATTGCCAAATTTGTCCCGTTAGGTTCGATCAACTTGCGAATATTGCGATGATGATTCCTGAATTCATACGACAATTTCTGTAAGGAAGACGCCATTCTTCTCGCGAAACACTATCGAGTAAATTGAGAGAACTGCCATTTGCGGCTGATTGCAGAAAAATTCTACTGACAAACATTATTATTTTTCGTGAGGACAGCGAAGATGACTACCAATACAGCTCGTGCGGAGGCTCCATTTGAGAGTGGAGCAGGAAAGGGAATGATAAATAGAAGGACAAAGCACCCCACGTCATAAACCTTGTGGCGGCGCATGGAGTGTACAGGGTGAATCACCTAACACTTGCACCGCAAATATTGCAGAAATGGAAAGTGCGTTTGATGTGCGGTTTTCACAGAATGGATTGGCAGTCAAGGACTTGTATTGTTAGCCAATAAACAGATTGTAAAAAATACCTAGAATGTGTATTTTTTATGAAAACGTACAATTTTTCAAATGGAACAATCTTTCTATCATGCGCTGGAATTTTTGACACCAGCTGTGTACAAAGAATTTCGAATGACATTTTTATCACGTTCAGTTTGGCAGCTACAACCATTCATAGTTTTGGGGGCGGATGCTACGACAGCGTAGCTCACTGGCTGGCGGTCATGAGACAGTGGTCCGTGCCCCAGGGGATGGGGCTAGCCACTCGGCCAGACAGCTACGCTATCGCAGTCTCCGCAACCGAAACTTTGAACGGTTGTAGCTGCCAAACTAAACGTGATAAAAATGTCATTCAAAATTCTTTGTACACAACTGGTGTCGAAAATTCCAGCGCATGATAGAAACAACCATTGTTCCATTTAAAAACTGTATGTTTGCTTAAAAATACACTTTCTAAGTAATATTGCAATCTGCTTGTTGGCTAAAAATACGAGCCCCTGACTACCAATCCATTCGGTGAAAATTGCACATCAATCGCACTTTCCGTGCGGTTAGTAATCCACGTTAAACTGTAGGTCCTCCAACAAAAAACTGGGAAAGTCAGCTGAAAGGTTGAAGGAAGGCAACGGCACACTACCTCCAAACAGAACCATGCCTAGTGAAGCACTGTGGTATTCAAACCAATCTTCGCATTGCTGCTTAGTATGGCTTAACTTCATTTCCCCAACAGGTGGGCTAGTAACAGTACATGGACTTTATCAGCCATACAGATTTTTATAAAATGGCTAGCCATTTATAGGCCTTTCTTGGTTAATTATGTAGGACTGTTTAGTTTATTTACTTTGTCAACATTCAGGGCCGTCAGGCATTCTACAAACTTTGAATATTTACATAAAAACCAACTCGTAATAAAAAATACAAATTTGACTCGACATGTAGTCACATATCCGTGACGTTTCATTTCGTATCCTGTTCTTCTAGATTTTTTTTTCTTTTTTTTTTTCCTTTTTTTTTCAGTCGGTGTATGCGCCGAGTTTATTCCTGTCAAACACTGAAGCAAATGCTACCGTATTTTCCGTGCTATGCTTCATTTTGTTTAAGTTCCTCGATCTGTCATGCCATGTTTTGTGCCCCTCTGTGTTAATAGTGTTTCTATCACACTCTCTTCCTCCCTCTCTTAACCCTTCTCTCAAGACCGTTGCTTTCCGTGTAAGCAGTTTAAATCTTTCTTTTCGTGTACTAATATAAACTGTTATTTCGTGCTAAAGCTAGAGCTGTTTCCAATATTTATGTTATGGTTACGTCTTTCCAATATCCTGAGACCCACAGTGTGCCAAGAATACACAATATTAGGCATTACCTCTCGCCATGGACAATGCACTGGCCGGCGGCCAACATTTAATGACCTACAGTAGAAGCGTTTGAGTCGAATAGTCAGACAAGCAGTACTGCGGGAAATAACAGTAGAAATGAATGAGTTAATTTCTACGAGGCCGTGGCGGATAAAACGCGCCTACTGGAGCGCCTTGATGCGGTGCGCGCGGCCGTCCGCCGTCGGGGGTTCGAATCCCCCCTCGGGCGTGGAAGTTTGTGTCGTCTTTAGTATAAGGTATTTCATAAGTAGTTCGTAAGTTTATAGACTGATGACCCCGCAGTTAAGTCCCTTAAGCTCTACAAACATTTGATTTGCACATTTCGTTCTACGAGCGATCCATTCGGAAAGTGCGTTGCAGTTTGGCGTTAATGGAGTGCAGACGACCACCTCGAGTGCCTTTGTTAGCAGTACGACATCGCCTGCAGAGTCTGCTGGGCTCGTGACCATATCGGACTGATCCTGCATGTCTGGGAAACCGCGGCTTAGATGACTTGGTAAGAGTCGGTGGTAGAGCTGGAGTATGGTGGAGTCCACACGAACCTATGGATCCAAGTTGTCAACAGGCACTGTACAAGCTGGTGGGGGCATCACAATGGTGTGGCCCGTTTGACATAAAACTGACTGGGTCCTCAGGTCCAACTGAACCGATTATTGACAGAAGTGGTTACCTGCGGCTACTTAGAGACCACTTGAAGCCAACCATGTACTTCATGTTCCCAAACAACGATGGAACTTTTATGGGTGACAATGCACCATTTCAATGGTACACATTGATTCGCGATTGGTCTGAAGTACATTCTGGACCATTCCAGTAAATTATTTGGAAACTTAGATCGCCCAGTAAGATTTCGATGGAACATTTATAGGACAGAATCGAGAAGTCAGTTCGTGCACAAAATCCTGCACCGACAACACTTTCGCAGCTACGAACGGTTATAGAGGCATACGGCGGGACAAAAGACAAAAATATAGGGGAAATGTCTTTAACCCAGCAGTTGAGTCCCCTATAAAAAAAGTCTTTAAAGTTCGAGAAAGTTAATTATCTAAAAGTGAATACGTAAGTTTGTAGCTTTTTCCATTCTTCTTACCCTCCGTCCTGTTACCAAGACACTTCGTGCCAATGTTTCTATTTGTGACAGAAAAAAGCACTGCACGTATGGGGTCGTATGCTTCGTGCCTCGTCAGGGTATGAAGACGAGAGTTTCTTTTCGGTAACCTGATATCCCACTCCCATGAACCACAGACATTGCCCAGGTGGGGTGGCTTGCGTGCCTCAACGATACAGATAGCAGTACCGTAAGTGCAACCACAGCAGAGGGGTATCTGTGGAGAGGCCAGACAAATGTGTGGTTCCTGAAGAGGGGCAGCAGCCTTTTCAGTAGTTACAGGGGCAACAGTCTGGATGATTGACTGAGCTGGCCTTGTAACAACAGCTAATGTGGCTTTGTCACACAGCTACTGCGAACGGCTGAAAGCAAGGGGAAACTACAGCCGTTACCTTTCCCGAGGACATGCAGCTCTACTGTATGAACGTATGATGATGGCATCCTCTCGGGCCGGCCGCGATGGCCGAGGGTACTGAGGCGCTTCAGTCACGGTCTGCACGGCCACTACGGTCGGGGGTTCGAATCCCCCCTCGGGCATGGATATTTGTGCCGTCCTAGTTCGTAAGTAGTTCATAAGTAGTTTGTAAGTTTAGGGACTGATGACATCGTAGTTAAGTCCCATAAGCTTTACAAACATTTGAACATCCTCTCGGGTAAAATATTCCGGAGGTAAAATAGTCCCCCACTCGGATCTCCGGGCGGGGACTACTCAGGAGGATGTGATCATCAGGAAAGACAATACTGGCATTCCACGGATCGGAGCGTGGAATGTTAGATCCCTTAATCGAGTAGGAAAATTAGAAAATTTAAAAATGGAAATGCATAGGTTGAAGTTAGATATAGTGGGGATTAGTGAAGTCCGGTGGCAGGATGAACAGGATTTCTGGTCAGGTGAGTACAGGATTATAAATACAAAATCAATTGGGGGTATCACAGGAGTAGGATTGATAATGAATAAGAAAATAGGAATGCGGGTAAACTACTATGACCAGCACAGTGATCGCATTATCATTGTCAAGATAGATACGAAGCCAACACCGACAACAGTAGTACAGGTTTATATGCCAACTAGCTCTGCCGATGATGAGGAAATCGAAGAACTATATGAGGAGCTAAAGGAAATTATTGAGACAATTAAGAGAGAAGAAAACGTAATTGTTATGGGAGACTGGAATTCGGTAGTAGGACAAGGAAGGGAAGGGAAGATAGTAGGTGAATATGGTCTGGGCAAAAGGAATGAAAGAGGAAGCCGCCTGGTAGAATTTTGCACAGAACATAATTTAGTTATTACAAACACCTGGTCCAAGAATCACAAAAGAAGGTTGTATACGTGGAACAGACCAGAAGACGCCGGGAGATACCAGATAGATTTTATAATGGTAAGACATAGATTTAGGAACCAGGTTTTACAGTGTAAGACATACCCAGGGGCAGATATAGACTATGACCATAACTTGTTGGTTATGAACTGTAGGCTGAAACTAAAGAAACTACAAAAAGGTAGGAAAATAAGGAGATGGGACCTGGATAAATTGAAGGAACCTGAGGTTCTTAAGAATTTCAGACGGAGCTTTAGGCAACAGTTGACAGAAACAGGGGAAAATAAAACAGTAGAGGAGGAATGGGTAAAATTGAGAGATAAAACAGTGAAGGTAGCAGAGGACAAAATAGGTAGGAAGGCAAGACCTACAAAAAATCCTTGGATATCACAGGAGATACTAAATTTAACCGATGAAAGGAGAAAATATAAAAGTGCAGTAAATGAAACAGGCAAAATGGAGTACAGACGACTAAGAAATGAGATTGGCAGGAAGTGCAAAATGGCTAAGCAGGAGTGGCTAGAAGGCAAATGCAAGGATGTAGAAGAATGTATAAATAGGAGAAAAATAGATACAGCCTACAGGAAAATAAAAGAAACATTTGGAGATAAGAAAAACAGCTCTATGAATATCAAGGACACTGATGGAAAACCAGTTCTCAGCAAAGAAGGGAAAGCTGAAAGGTGGAAAGAGTATATAGAGGGGCTCTACAAAGGAAATGAACTTCGAGACAATATTGTAGGAAGGGAAAAGGATGTAGATGAAGATGAATGAGGAGATACTGTACTGAGAGAATAATTTGACAGAGCCCTGAAAGACCTAAGTCGAAACAAGGCCCCTGGAGTAGATGATATTCCCTCAGAGTTACTGAAGTCTCTGGAAGAACCAGCCATGACAAACCTGTTTCACCTGGTGCGTAAAATGTATGAGACAGGAGAAGTACCCTCAGACTTTAGGAAAAATGTTATAATCCCCATTCCAAAGAAAGCAAGTGCAGACAGGTGCGAAAACTACAGAACCATCAGTTTAATAAGTCATGATTGCAAAATATTAACACGAATTATATACAGAAGGATGGAAAAGCTGATAGAAGTCGACCTCGGGGAAAATCAGTTTGGGTTCAGGAGAAATGTAGGAACACGGGAGGCAATACTCACTTTACGGCTTATCCTAGAAGATAGATTAAGAAAAGGCAAACGTACAATTCTAGCTTTTGTAGATTTGGAGAAGGCTTTTGACAATGTTGATTGGAATAAACTTTTTCTAGTATTGAAGCAAGCAGGAGTAAAATATAGGGAGCGTAAGGTTATTTACAACTTGTACAAAAACCAGACAGCGGTTGTCAGAGTTGAAGGGCATGAAAGGGATGCAGTGGTTGGAAAGGGAGTAAGACAGGGTTGTAGTCTTTCTCCATTGTTATTCAATTTGTACATTGAGCAAGCTATAAAGGAAAGCAAGGGAAATTTGGAGAAGGAATTAAAGTTCAGGGTGAAGAATTAAAAACATTGCGTTTTGCCGACGACATAGTAATTTTGTCAGATACAGCAAAGGACCTGGAAGAGCAATTGAACGGAATGGACAGTGTGCTTAAAGGTGCATATAAGATGAACATTAACAAGAGCAAAACTAGGGTAATCGAGTGCAGTGTAAGAAAATCAGGTGATGCTGAAGGAATTAGATTGGGAAACGAAGCACTAAAGGAGGTAGATGAGTTTTGTTACTTGGGCAGTAAAATAACAAATGATTGTCGCAGTACAGAGGATCTAAAATGCAGACTGGCAATGGGTAGAAAAGCGTTCTTGTAAAAGAGAAATTTGTTCACATCGAATATTGATTTAAGCCTAAGGAAGTCCTTTCTGAAGGCATTTGTATGGAGTGTTGCCTTGTATGGGAGTGAGACATGGTCGATAAGCAGTGCGGACAGGAAGAGGATTGAGGCTTTTGAAATATGGTGCTACAGAAGAATGCTGAAGATTAGGTGTGTGGATCGCGTAACTAATGAGGAGGTACTGAACAGAACGGGGGGGAGGGGGAAGAAATTTCTGGCATACCTTGACTAAAAAAGGGATAGATTGGTAGGACACATTCTTAGACATCAAGGAATTGTGAATTTAGCGTTGGAGGGAAGTATGTGGGGAAAAAATCGCAGAGGAAGACCAAGAGATGGATACAGTAAGCAGATTCAGACAGATGTAGGTTGCCGTTCTTATGTGGAGATGAAGAGGCTTGCTCAGGATAGGGTATTGTTGTGAGGTGCATCAAACCAGTCTCCGGACTGAAGACCACAACACAACCTGATATCTTCTTTCGCTGTTGTTGTCATCTGTACAGTAGTAGCACTCAGGTCGTAGATTCGTTGTTTCTTGATGCGCGGCTGAAATAGTAGTGTATGTGGCTAGGTTTTAAAATTTTGTAATTTCGGGATACCAGTCTATTTTCTTCTTTAATTAAAGTTCACTGTTCCTATACAGAAAGCCACAACTGTATAACAGAAATTCATAAACATTTAACAGTCTTATAAAACATTTTGCACAATACCCGCACTCGACTGACATTGGAATTATCCGTGTGAGGCACTAGGCTGGACTGACTGCGGCAGAAGTAACACTCTGCGCCAGTGGCTACATTTTGGCGCCAACGGATCATTCTAGAATGTTACGCCTGTCATCTTTCTATTCAACTAACATTTAAGTAACTTCTTTAAACAACAGTAATATAGTTTAACACAATATAATTACATAAGACAAACAGTCATCTTAAAATTAATTGCAGTATTTAAATATTAATAAAAGTGCTGAAGGGTTTTGGCGAACTGAGACTACCTGTAAGAGCCAATCAGATTTTAGAAGGAAATATGCGCGCAGTTTTCCCACGGGATACTTGTTTACCGGACCATATGATCTTTACTTTACTCACACCAATTATTATGCAACACTCTTCCCAACATAGTAAAGGTATCTTACAGAATAAAAATGTGAATGAGCAAGTAAATGGCTACAGATCAGCCCCGTCATAGGCAGCGTGGTTCAGATTTCTGCGTGGTACTTCCAGCGACTTGTTGAGTGCTTCCCACATCGTTTTCCAACACTTGGCCGCGCCAGAGGAAGTCTGATGCAGTATTAGGAGGAACAATGATTACTTCCGAGAATATTTCGGGTGACCATATTTTCGTTATTGGTTGTAGGATTCGGTAGTGTCGAACGACTTGTAGAAGTGTAGGAAGATGTGCTCTACCTCTTCAGCTTCCCCTATGGAACGACCATGTAATAACAGTTGTGGGGAATACTGATGGCCAACTTCACTTTATTGGGAGATTTTTGGGAAGTAAGGTTCATCTGTGTAGGATAGTGCGTGTAAAAACAGTAGCGCGACCCAACCTTGATTTCTATTCGAGTGCTTGCGATCTCCACCAAGTCGAATCAAATAAAAAACATAGACATTGATTCAGAGGTGGGGTGCTAGCTATTTTGCTGATAGGTTTGATCAGCACTGGATCATTTCGGAGATTCTTTGCGAACTCAAATGGCAGTCCGTGGAGGGAAGGCGACGTTCGTTTCTAGGAATACTACTCAGGAAATTTATAGGATTCCATTTCAAAGGGATCATCACGGCATTTTCTTGAAGTGGTTTCCATCACTGCACACTTCACTCACAGCTAATAATGTATCATTTGATGGAAGTATTATCTTCGATACCGATGTAAATAATTTAAATCTTTGTGCTTCAAATATTATGTATGCATTCGTCCTTTGTAGCCTCTCAGCAGGAAGATGTATAATGAACTCGAATCTTGTTTAGTAAAACTGTAAAATAGAAGATACTTTTTGATGGAATTAACGTCTCAAGAGAGCGAATAGAATGTTGAATGTTGCCAATCTGGTATCTGAAGAGCTGAAAATACTAAATGTAAAAGTATTTATGTATTGATTTATTTAGGAGTTGTGATTCATACAACCGATATGCTTCTGTAATCAATGGAAAATTGAAAATTACAGAACTATCAGTTTAATAAGTCATTGTTGCAAAATACTGAAACGAATTATTTACAGACGAATGGAAAAACTAGTGAAATCCGACCTTGGGGAAGAAAAGTTTGGATTTAGGAGAAATGTAGGAACACTCGAGCAATACTCACATTACGACTTATCTTAGAAGATAGGTTAAGGAAAGGCAAACCGACGTTTTTAGCATTTGTGGATCTGGGCTAAGCTTTTGACAATGTTGACTGGAATACACTCTTTCAAATTCTGAAGGTATCAGGGGTAAAATATAGGGAGCGAAGAGATATATTCAACTTGTACAAAAACCAGACAGCAATTATTAGAGTCGAAGGGCATGAAAGGGTTGTAGTCGTTGGGAAAGGAGTAAGACAGGGTTGTTGCCTTTCCCAAATATTGTTTAGTCTGTACATTGAGCAAGCTGTGAAGGAATACAAGGAGAAGTTTGGAGAGGGAATTAGAGTACAGGGAGAGGGAATAAAACTTTGCGGTTTGCTGATGACATAGTAATTCTGTCAGAGACAACAAAGGACCTGGAAGAGCAATTAAACGGAATGGATAATGTCTTGAAAGGAAGGTAACAAGAGTAAAACGAGGGTAATGGAATGTAGTGTAAGAAAATCAGGCGATGCTGAAGTAATTAGATTAGGTAATAGTGCGATAAAAGTAGCAGATGAGTTTTGTTATTTGGGTAGCAAGATAATTTCTGATGGCTGAAGTAAAGAAGATATAAAATGCAAAATGGCTATGGGAAGAAAAGCCTTTCTGAAGAAGCGAAATTTGTTGACATCCAACATTAGTTTAAATGTTAGGAAGTCCTTGCTGAAAGCATTTGTCT
Organism: Locusta migratoria; assembly: GCA_026315105.1. Taxonomy (NCBI): domain Eukaryota; kingdom Metazoa; phylum Arthropoda; class Insecta; order Orthoptera; family Acrididae; genus Locusta; species Locusta migratoria. Next base: position 25,465,578 of record CM048755.1, on the reverse strand, counting down.
GGAATAAACCTGTAAAAATTTTGTATGGGAGTGAAACGTGGACGATAAGAACTTACGACAAAAAGATAATTGAAGCCTTCGAAATTTGGTGCTATAGACGAATGCTGAAGTTTGGATGGGAAGATCGCGTACCTAATGAAGAAAAGCTGAACAGAACTGTTGAGAAAAGGAGTTTCGGGCATATCCTGACTAAGAGAAGGGATAGGTTGATGGGACACATTCTGAGACATCAAGGAATGGTCAACTTAGCATTAGAAGGAAGTGTGTAGGGTAAAAATTGTAGAGGGAGACCGAGGGACGAATACAGTAAGCAGATTCAAAAGGATGTAGGTTGACGTTCATATTTTCAGATGAAAAGGCTTGCACAAGATAGGGCAGCGTGGAGTGCTGCATCAAACGAGTCTGCGGACTGAAGAGCGCAACGACAACAATCAGTGGATATTCTTCGCACAATGAAAGCCTGAGGAGATGGTCATACCCAGAAACTCAGATGATTCCAACTTCAACAGACTCAGATAAGTAAAAAAGGCATTTTTTAGATATATGAACGTTTCCTTTAGTGACATTTCCCTCGAAATAGTTACAAAACACCGTTCAGAGAGTAAAGCGTTGTTATTGAAGTCGCGTGTTACACTAGAAAAGTAAGTTAAATACCCATACTTCAGAGCTGTGGTTATCTACGAAATATTCCTTAATTTAACGTTTACTACCATCCCCAGACATTAGAATCAGACTATTCTCCTCCTCCGTGTATATGAAGTAATTTTTTTGCTCTTAATCTATAATACAATGACATAAAATTGATTCACAAATGAGTTAATTACAAATTCCGCATGTTCAACTAATCGAGAACCCAAAAAAGATCCAAGCAGACGGTTGGAAAGTGAACTGTCTAACTACGAACGCCTTGAGTTCGAGATCGTAAGTCTCTAATAAGGATCATTTGAAAGTGTTGTGTTAACAATTGTTCCATGAAAAGTATTAGCTACTGATGACTCATCATGAGTATCAGAAGAACGACGGAAAATTATTGTCCGGGTTATTTTAGTTTTTGTATTGCAAACGATGTACTTAAAGGCAACTGACATGTCTAATTAATGAAAAAGTTGGCAATGGATACGTATCTGAATACGATAAATAAAACAAAAGCAATGGCATTTTATGTGTAAATAAAGGAATGCAGCTGTCCACATTCAAATGGGCACATTGGTGTTCATCAACTAATTAGCTCCCCCTTTCTAAAATTTTATAAACTAAGTTAACTAGTGAGTGTGACTTTAAATGAGAGTTTGATTTAAAGAGAACATTAGCTTTAGAGCATCATCAATGTAAAGTAGGACTGAACAAAAGTCTTTAACATGAAGTTGTACTGCGATAAACCTATAAATGGCAAAGTGGATAAATGAGGGTGACGCGTTGCGTCGAGCAACTTGCTGTACCAAGTTATGAGAGATGTTCTTACAGTATACTGGTTTCAGTATGCATTTGTCTGGTATAAGGCGACGAACCGTGGTCGACAGATTGTCTGATACTTCAGCAAGGTAGCTTGTCATCGCCTCAGCGGCACGTCGTCGCGGCTGCTATCGTGCGTTCGTCTCGTGCCATGAGCAAATCACTGTAACATAGCTTCGACCTTGTAGCACAATTAATTCGACATCTGGCATATAAAATACTGAATCAACTTAAAAAGTCTCTCTTAAATTTTAATAACAGTGTAGCTTTTTGTTTACATGTCAACTCAGTAAGAAAGGCTTGTGTCATGGATAGGTCAAACACTGTTTTAACTTATGTTATTCATGTGTTATGCTCACATATTCATTTAAAGTAACGAATAATACCAAGAAATTTGTTACAAACATCTTTCTCAAGGTTAGAATACGATTAATCTATATCTATAAATGTGAATGTCTGTTCGGTGTACGTTTATCACGTCTGAACCACAAGACACAGAGAGCTAAAAGTTGTACAGTTACTAATGTCTACCAGGGGAAGGCTTTAGGCACGGTTTTATGGCGATCGGATAGCTATTTATCTATATATATTAATGTGAATGTCTGTTCGGTGTACGCTTACCACGTCCGAACGACAAGACGCAGTGACTTAAATATTTGTACAGTTACTAATTTAAATCGGAGGAAGTTTTTAGGCACGGTTTTATAGCGATCTGATAGATATTTAGTAATTTGAAGAATATAACGCGAAATGAGAAACAATAAATCTTCTTTGAAAATTATATTTACTCTTTGAAAATGGTTATTTTGGTTGCATTGTTGCCTGAATGTTGATAATGATAAAAGGGTGGAGTATATTGGGATAGAAAGTTATCGGTGTCTATAAAATTCTATGTGTGTGTGTTAATATTTCACTCTGCAGCGAAAACTACAGAACGCAGACGAATAATCTGTGTGTAATTGTTGTTCGAAGTCTCCCGTTGTGCACCATAGCAGTTCCATGCCGACAGCTATAAGGGGGTGGAAGATATTGTGGTTGAAAGTCGTCATATTATAAAAAAAAATAGGACTGAAGGCCAGCGATGACGTTTGCGACTCTATAGCAAGGAGGTTACATACAGCGAAACGTGATGCCACAGACCATACTTTGGTCTATGCGTGCTACAATGTCTTCAGCTCTTTCTCTGTAAGGATAGGCATACGAATAAGGAAATATAAGAATAAATAAATAAAGCAGTAAAAAATAAATTTCTTTTAATATATCTCTTTAAAAATTCGATTTGACGTTTCGCGCATTACATCAAGTGATCGATCTGGGATATTATTAGAATCATTATTGTTGAATTTCCTGATTGGATTCTTCGAAACTAGTGCATTTTTACGTGTGATTTGATCTACACTACTTACTTTCCTGATGAACGGTAAGTACATAGACTTCTGCAACCTGATAGGAATATTTTTCAGTTCCTTCAAAACCAGTTTCATAGCACACTACTGAAAGATAGCTTATCTATCATAATCAAGCAACACGCGAGCGGAACCGCAAGTTTAAGCTAGTAGGTAATAAAAGTATAACTGGGCTTTTTCACAGCATTTTCAGTGTTTCGATCTCTTTCGAAATGTTATCATCTAGCGTACTTAGGTCGATATGGGTTTATTGTCAGAGTAAAGAATAGAAATAGAAATTTTGTGGCAATAGAAAAATATGCTTGTAGAAGTAATTCTAGGGCCCTTGCGTATGCCACACGCATGATGCAGATAGAATATGCACCCCCCTGAGGGTAACTTTTCCTGCAACACCACAGGTTTGTATCACTTGTAAAATTCTTCCTAAGGATGTTCATTTATACATATGGATATTGAATGGTGTAATATAGAACTGATCATGGGTTATGAACTTTAAATTATAAAGAAATTTTATGTCCTGCATATTCTTTCATCAAGTATGTTCTCCAACAAAACTTGTCAATCTACTATTCTCACCATTTGCACCTTTAATCTGAACCCCAACAATAGGAAATTCAACGCCGGCCGCGGTGGCCGAGGAGACTAAGGCGCTCCAGTCACGGTCTTCACGGCCACTGCGGTCGGGGGTTCGAATCCCCCCTCGGGCATTGATATTTGTGCCGTCCTAGTCCGTAAGTAGTTCATAAGTAGTTTGTAAGTTTAGGGACTGATGACCCCGTAGTTAAGTCCCATAGACTTTACAACCACTTGAACTAGGAAATTCAACATAATACACCCCATCTTTTATTTTGTCCTTTAACCTTTTAGAAATCCCACAGATAGGACTGTCAGTATACACCAGATAATTGCTTTTGCTATTGTCAGTCTGAATTGATACATATGGACTTCCTGTTTACTCAAATTTTCATTTTTAAACAACACATCATCCTCCACACCTTTGAAACCTGATGACTTAAATGTTTCTGTCGACAGTTTCACAAGGTACTCCCTACTCTGGATGTAAGTTTTGGCAAATCTCTTTAAATGAACTTTGGACTTTCTTCCAGATCATGTTTGTTTATATAATCACAAGTATCTTTAAATGTTGTCTCACAAATTAATTCCCCACACTTAATGATACCCTCAGAATCACAATTTAGCTCACTAATGTCAATGGATATAAGTAAATCATCATGTTATCCTCAAAATATTTAAAATCCTTAATCTCCACTTAAATCATGTCACCCAAGATTTCAACTACATCATCATCAACAACAACAACAGCAATATTATCGTTAATATCGTAATCAAGTTTCACAAAATTCCCCTTAAAACTTTCACTGAAAATATCACCACTTTAGCATATCATCATCAAGTACATAATCTCAGTCTCCACCACATTAATGTCCGTGCTCTCCTATTTCTCCACCCCTTCTAAAGATACACCAAACTCACTGCCTCTACTGGCTTTATAAAATAGGTTTGTCAATATTACATCCTCTATTTCAAATTTACATTTATTATGAATTTCCTCTTGCACTAGTTTAGTTACAACTTTGGAATTGATGAAATAGGATTCCATAACATCTACTGCGAAAACAGTGTCTCTTTTAGCCTCAATGTCACCAATTTCAGACTTGCGGCCCCGCGTATAGAGGTTAATTTTGTCTGTTTTCTTTTCTATTTTATCAAGTTTAGTTTAGAATTTAGCATTTCGCTCAACTAGCCTATCTCTTATGTCATCCAGCATATCATTCAGCTTATCATTTTGCTCCTTATAACTTTTCGTGAACCTATCTATTTTATCGACAAGTTTCTCCTCGAAAGATGTTGAATACTTTATTATTATTATCGGCGTCCTCATCCCTGTGTTTTGAACTCATGTTGATTCTACATCTACATCTACATACATACTCCGCAATTCACCGTAAGGTGCGTGGCGGAGGGTACACTGTAACACTACTAGGCATTTCCTTTCCTATTCCACTCCCAAATTGAACGAGGAAAGAAAGAATGCCTATATGCCTCCGTACGAACCCTAATTTCTCTTATCTTGTCTTTGTGATCTTTACGTGAAATGTAAGTAGGCGGCAGCAAGATCGTACTACACTCAGCTTCAAATTCCGGCCCTCTAAATTTACTTAACAGAAATTCACGAAAAGAACGTCGTCTTTCTTCCAGCGATCCCCAATTGAGTTGCCGGAGCATTTCCGTGACACTCGCGCATTGGTCGAACCTACCGGTAACAAATCTAGCTGCTCGCCTCTGAACCGCCTCTATGTCTTCCTTCAAACCGATCTGCTGCGGGTCCCAAATACTTGAGCAATACTCAAGACGTGGTCGTACAAGCGTTTTATACGCGGTCTCCTTTACAGGTGAAGTACATCTTCCCAAAATTCTCCCAATAAACCGAAGTCGGCTGTCCGCCTTACTCACAACTGTCCTTACATGCTCGTTCCATTTCATATCACTCTGCAATGTTACGCCTAGATATTTGAACGACGCGACAGTATCAAGAAGCTCACTAGTAATGCTGTATTCGAACATTATGGGATTGTTTTTTCTACTCATGCGCATCACCTTACATTTTTCTACATTGAGAGCTAGCTGCTATTCTTCGCACCAACTAGAAATTTTGTCTAAGTCAACCTGTATGCTATTACAGTCAGTTACAGACGACACCCTCCCATACACCACAGCATCATCAGCAAACAACCGCAAATTACAACTTACTCTGTCCATCAGATCATTTATATAGATAGAAAATAATAGCGGTCCTATCACACTCCCCTGGGGCACGCCTGACGATACACTCGTCTCTGATGAACACTCGCCGTCGAGAACAACGTACTGCGTTCTGTTACTTAGGAAGTCTTCCAGCCAGTCACAAATCTGTGAACCTATTCCATAAGCTCGTATCTTCGTTATCAGTCTGCAGTGTGGCACCGCGTCGAACGCCTTTTTGAAGTCGAGAGAAACACAATCCGCCTGTTGCCCTTTGTCCATGGCTCGCAAGATTTCATGTGAGAAAAGGGCAAGCTGAGTTTTACATGAACGATGTTTCCTAAACCCGTGCTGATTCATGGAAAGAAGCTTTTCCGTTTCAAGGAAATTTACTATATTCGAACTGAGAATATGCTCCAAAATTCTACATGAAACCGATGTCAACGATATTGGCCTGTAATTGTATGGGTCAGTTCTCTTTCCTTTCTTATAAACGGGAGTCACCTGCGCTTTTTTCCAATCACTAGGAACTTTGCGCTGAATTAAAGATTCGCTATAAATGCAAGCTAAGTAGGGGGTCAACGCCGCAGAATAGTCTTTGTAAAACCGAACTGGTATTCCATCCGGACCAGCAAACTTTTTCGTATTTAGCTCTCTCAGCTGTTTCTCTACACCGGAAATACCTATTACTATGTCCCCCATTTCGGAATTAGTACATTGATCAAAGAAGTTATACTTTGAAAATAAGACAAAGTTAACTCCCCACCAAAATTTTAACAGTTAATGCAGAAATGTTATAGACAGTCACTTTCCTAAACAAAAAGCCCTTCACACGACCTAACTACCTGCACTGTCTTGGAAAAAGAAATTAAAAGTTGAAATTTCGTTACATTTTGTGATGATGTTGGCGATGTACATCTCTTGTAGTCTGACGTTCAGGATCTATGATGTACTGTTTTCTTCCCCAAACAAAACATTGTGATGTTTCCATTGAAAAATATTTGTATTGCAATTTCGTCCGTACTTCTCCTGGTGTTTTGATTGTTGTTCGAGTTAAATAGCGTAAGCACATTGCACCGGATTATTTCGAATCCCTGTTCCTACACTAATTGTGACGAAACCATCTCACTAATTGTGACGTAACCGCTCGAATTGGATTAGGCCACAAACGTTTAAAGTCCTCCACAAAGTTCTGTAAAGCGCTACCCTGTTATCTCGGGGTTTGGTATAACTTCTTGTAACTCAGCATCTGGAATCTCAATACTGCAGCAACCTGGATCACGGTGAATACGAGAAGCTGGACTCAGTTAATGTGTACGCCATTGGTTTGAAATTATGAAGAGTAACACCAGGTAAGTTTCAATCGGTAGTTCAGTCCAACACTTTACATAAACTGGCATATGCACGATGATTACTTCAACAATGAAAAGGTTAACGTACTGACGGGCATAGTGACTGCTTCGAAATCTGTGCTTCTATGGCCTCTGCGGGCCTCCTATATATATATAAAATTCTCAATAGGGGCCTGCATTGTTAGAGTTGCTACAAACATGAAATTAGTTAATTTACAATCAGTTATCGTGATCTTAGTGACAGTTGATAAAATAAGCACAACTATGTCTACATCTTTTAATAACATTTAAACCTTCGCGAAAATACACTTAAATATGGAAAGTAACGATGAATGTTATGTTTTTCGTAATAACTTGAAAAATATTAAGCGGAAACTCTTCCTAACATTTACGTAGCTATGATACACGAGCATTTTCAATTTTGTAATTAGATTGTTTGGAAAGAATAATGCATACTCTTAGTTTACCTAAGCAGTGGTTTAGACATTTATGACTTAATTCGTTACTCTGTCAAAATTTAATTTAAAATTATTATTAAAAGCTTATATGCTCACATATGATCTTATGTACATATCATTACTTTATACTGATATTTGAGCTGGAATTCATGGCGTCTATTTGGTAGCCATGTGCTTTTCTCTATTTGCAGATTTAGATTAAACTATTTCGTAATTTATGTTCTTACTTATTTGGTAGCCATGTGCTTTTCTCTATTTGCAGATTTAGATTAAACTATTTCGTAATTTATGTTCTTACCAATTTACAGGATATTTTATACTGTTTATTTACTTTTGAGTTAGATAATCCACTGTTTAATCAAATATGTCTCGTGGACTTTTGTTGATATTTTCACTAGTGTATCAAAAATATTACAGTTTCAATTTAGTCTGCTTAGTTCAGAAAATGTGGTGATAACTGTGTTTAAATATTGCTATAGTTCTTGTCTGTTACGTGTCACTTGAGAGAATAAATTGATGATTCCGTGACGTGGCCCGACAACCTAGAAGATTTTGTGTTCATTGATGACGGCCGCGAAAGCCTACAGGCTTTCATACCAATGCTTGTAAACAAAAACATCGCGGCTGGTGGCGCACGGATTTAGAGCATTGTTTGAGTATATGAACCCCCTTTACCCCTGCCTTTCAGCTGTCGACATGCGAGAGGAGTCAGTGGTAAGCTTTCGCTTTAAGCCGGCCGGCGCAGAGGGTTACCTAGCGAGTGGTAGAGGGCTGCAGTAATTCTAGCGGCTCTGGGGGCGGCCACGTCAGCGCAGATAATCACGAGGGGCGTCCCAGCAGCCTGAGCCTAAGATGTTCGCACTCACAGCACGGAGGAATAACTCTGCCAAATGTTAGCTGATCAAAAGTGTTCAGCCTCGCCCTCGCGACCGCCGGGACAAACAAAGCGCTACACCAAGTATGAGGAAATCTCACTGACAGGTGGCGTGCCAAGTAGTTCCTCCCTATAACAGTGTATGATAGCAAAGTCAGACCAAATGTGGCCGAGTGCATTGATGCGCTATACTCCGACGCGCGAGGCCGTTCCCCGTCGGGAGTTCGAATCCTCCCTCGGGCATGGATGTTTGTGTTGTCGTTATATAAGTTAGTCTATTAGCAGTTTGTAAGTTTAGGGATTCATGAGCCCGCAGCTGAGTCCCATAAGCTTGACAGGCATTTGGACATTTAGACCAAATAAAACACGAACGTCACAGTGAATGGTGCCCAAGCAGTCGCTTCATTACACCGTGTAGCCACTCTGGCAGTAAAGCATGCAAACCGTCCGAAACAAGCGGAATGATCTACACCTATATCTGCTGCTGTTGTTGTTGTTGTTGTGGTTGTGGTCTACCCCACGCGCTTCCCTCCAATGCTAAATTCACGATTCCTTGATGTCTAAGAATGTTTCCTACCAATCGATCCCTTCTTTTAGTCAAGATACGCCAGAAATTCCTTTCCTCCCCAATTCTGTTCAGTACCTCCTCATTAGTTATGCGATCCACCCACCTAATCTTCAGCATTATTCGGAAGCACCACATTTCAAAAGCCTCTATCCTCTTCCTGTCCGCACTGTTTATCGTCCATGTTTAACTCCCATACAAGGCAGCACTCCACACAAATGCCTTCCGAAAGGACCTCCTTAGGCTTAAATCAATATTCGAGGTTAACAAATTTCTCTTTTTCAAGAACGCTTTTCTACCCATTGCCATTCTGCATTTTATATCCTCTGTACTGTGACCATCATTTGTTATGTTACTGCCCAAGTAACAAAACTCATCTACCTCCTTTATTGTTTCGTTACCTAATCTAATTCCTTCAGCATCACCTGATTTTCTTAGACTGCACTCCATTACCCTAGTTTTGCTCTTGTTAATGTTCATCTTATATGCACCTTTCAGCACACTGTCCATTCCGTTCAACTGCTCTTCCAGGTCCTTTGCTATATCTATCTACATAAATTATCTGCAAGCCACAATGAAGTGCGTGGTAGAGCGTTAATCGAACCGCTTTTACGTTGTTTCTCTACAGTTCCATCCTCTAATAGCGCGCGGGAAAAAGGAACACTTAAATCTTTCCGTTTTCCATCTGATTTCTCTTATTTTATTTTCATGATCATCTCTTTGTATGTATGTGGGTGCTAACAAAATATGTTCGCATTCAGAAGAGAAAGATGGTGAAAGAAATTTCACAAATAGACCCCGGCGCAACAAATAACGCCTTTCGTTTAATGATTTCCACCCAAACTCGTGCATCATTTCTGTGACACTCTCTCCCCTATATCGCGATAGTACGAAACGAGCTGCCCTTCTCTGAACTTGCTCTAAATAGTCCGTTAGTCCCACTTGGTAGCAATACTCCAAAACAGGACTCACAAGTGTAGTGTAGGCAGTTTCTTTATTAAAGTGTTGCATCTTCTACGTGTTCTGTGAACGAAACGTAATCTTTGGTTCGCTTTCCCTACAATATTTTCTATGAATTTTTTCTAATTTAAGTTGTTTGTAACTGTTACTCCTATGTATTTAGTTGAATTTCCGGCCTGTAGTTTTGACTGATTTATCGTGTAAATGAAGTTTAACGGGCTTCTTTTAGTGGTTATATGGATGACTTCACACTTCCCATGATTAACCGTCAATTGTCATTTTTTTGCGCCATGCAGATATCTAAATTATTTTGCAGTTGCTTTGATCTTCTGCTGACTTTACTAACCGATAAGTCACAGCATCATCCGCGAACAACCTCAGAAAAGTACTCAGATTGTCTCCTAAATAGTTTATAAAAATAAGGAACTGTAGAGGCCCTATAACGACTCCCTGAGGAACGCCAGATGTTACTTCTGTTCTATTCGATGACTTTCCGTCAATTACATCATACTGTGTCCTGTCTGACAGAAAATCACGAAACCAACCGCACAATTGTGACGGTATTCCATAAGAACGCAGTTTGATTAGAAGACGCTTGTGAGGTACACTGTCAAAAGCCTTCCGGAAACCTAGAAATACGGAATCTATTTGACATCCCTTTTCTACAGCACTAATCACATCATGTGAGTAAAGAGATAGCTGAGTTTCACAAGAATGATACTTTCTGAATCCGTGTTAACTATGGTTCAATAGGTCGTTCTCTTTGAGGTAGTTCATAATATTTGAGGAAAGTATACGTTCTAAAATCCTGCGATAGATTCTCCCGAGCATCCTGCGCCTCCTACTGAATTACGCAATGATTCTTGCAGGCCCTGGAGAATGACTATTGAATTGGCGAGAGATCGCTTCTCAGGTTATGGTATACCATGAAGAGCGAGTTGCGTCGGCACAGACGTGGCTGTCGATGTGTACTGTCTTTGTGCGCTGCGAAACCTTTGTCTTCCAGGGGAACAGCTACCTGACAACTCCACTGCAGATCTGAGTCAAGCTGGCGGCGGCACAGTTATGCCATTGGGAACATTCATGTGGGCATCCATGGGTCCAGTGAAGATCGTGGAAAGCACCGTGATGGCAGAAATCTCGCTCGCTGTTTGTAAAACCAAGTGCACCCTTTCATGATGATCATGTTTCCCATTTTTCAACAAGTTAATGCGCCTTGTCAAAATATTAGGTGAGTGATAGAGTGGTTCGAGGAAGACACTGCACAGTGGCGAATTACAAGTATGTGGCGTCCCCGCCCCCCTACAACTCGCCAGGATTGAACCAGATACAACATACGTGGGACTTGATTGAACGACGCTTCGTCGCCGTAATTTGCGGGAATTAGGTATGTTGTATGTGCAAATATGATGCTAACCCCTTCCAGAGACCTCCAAGACGCGTTGCCGCTATTATTCGTGTTAAAGATGAATCTTCGGGCAAATTGGATTAGGTTGGTGATCATAATGTTCCAGCTGATCAGTGTGTGCAGGCAGAACCTACTCTCTTCACTCAAGACAACGAAGTACCATTTCACTTCCCAATCAACACTTTCAGCCATGATTGGCACTGTCTTGACGTCAATTGTAGTTTGACCAGATTCACATGTGTTTTTCATCCTTACACAAGTAAACGCTCCCAGTGGTCTCTCGTGCGATAGTAGATGGGACGTTTGGCAAAGTGTCGTCCCTAGATTATGTCTGACAGTCGCCGTTGGTCACACAAAACGCTTATCTGTGGAAACCAACTGTTCAAGACTGTCACAGGACGCCGTTTCTGTGCCTTTAAACTCACTCTACTCATTCCCAGAAAACCATAAGACGCAAATAAAAAAATACAAATAAGAGCTGATGAATATAGAAAACCAAAAGCCGGCCGCGGTGGCCGAGGGGATTGAGGCGCTCCAGTCACGGTCCGCACGGCCACTACGGTCGGGGGTTCGAATCCCCCCTCGGGCATGGATATTTGTGCCGTCCTTAGTTGTAAGTAGTTATAAGTAGTTTGTACGTTTAGGGACTGATGACCCCGTAGTTAAGTCCCATAGACTTTACAAACATTTGAACATTTTTTTTGAAAACCAAAAGATGAATCTAAATGAGAAAATTGAGTCAAAAGTAGAGACACGAGATAAGAGTTACACTTTGTACTTATTTTTCTGTTCATCATACAGCAAGTATATCCTGAAACTCACTTTAGAGGTCGGGTTGAAATACAGCAGAATCTATATGAAGAATTGCAACAGTATTCAGCGTCTTCCAGCTGCACACTCTTTCTTGCCTTGCTATAGATCTGAACCTTCAACCTAAAAGCCTCGTTTTAAATCCCCAAGCATACAGAAACTTTGATAATTTCAGTTAAATATGGCTACAATCATTATTATTATCTACCACCTATATTCAAATTTTTAAATAAGTCGCCAATTGTACATTTGTGAAAGTAAAAAATGTTTCGTAAACTATATAATGTGTCATTACCCGATGGTGACAATAGGTTTACTCTTCATCAGTAACAGTCTTTGTGAAATTTCTGTTTTGGTTCTGTAATATACTTGAATCAGACGACACTACGTAATCAAAAGCCTCTGTACTCATTCTGAAGTAGCCCAAAATTTAACTTCGTCTTTTTTCAGCTCACTGTACAAATTATGTAAATTCTCCAACAGCAACACTTTATGATTCCTTAATTTCTCCCGGCGTTTGCGTATTCAAAAAACGTACGGATATGCATCCAGGTATGAAAGTCAGCATCGACCGATATTTCGGCAGGAACACACTCTGCCACTCTCAAGGCACTATTGCAGCCAGGGAACAATTTTCAACTATGTTTAAAACCACAGCTTTCAATGACAACAGAAAGATAACACACACCGAGCAAGCAAGCACACAGAGCCTGTGGTGTCGCCAAGTCTGAAGTGCGCGCCACGTACTTTCGCCGCGCGCCGCCATGCAAGCACGGCGCGGCGTTCTTAAGACGTCAGCCACGAGCGCCCTCTGCTGCAACCCCGTTCGTGGCCACCACTGAACTGTATCGGTCACTTGGCAATAGGACAGGCACTAGAACAGACTCTCATCACTAGGCAGGCTTCTACCTCGTTAAACTATGTATCAGCATGAAGTTATGAAACTTGTAAAAGTTAAATATTACAATATTTCTATATATATATATATATATATATATATATATATATATATATATATATATATATATCTTGTTCTAATCTAGCTTAGTGTTTCTAGTTTCTGCTGTCCCACTGGCTGGTCACCTCAGACTCCGTACCCGCACACGCGTGCATCCTATTTCCCTGTGTCGGTTTCTCTCCTCTCGGCCACCGACACCTACGTCAATCGGCGGCAACGAGACACGAAAGAGCCATCACACGAACAAAGTTGAAAATCAAGAGCAATATCGATAATAAAATCAGTTTACAGCGGGTGAGGAGGGTATTAATTTTGTCACTCTGTTTTTGGGCATATGAGAGATCAGGATTCCATGCAGAATTCAAACAAAAATTGTGTTATCATGGAAACGATTGGAATAAAACTAGCGGATTACCTGAATAGCTCACAAGCTTGATAGCTAAAATGACCATTGCCTTGGGTGCCACCTCTGTGCTACATCTCTAGCCCAGTGCACATTTGATTGATAGCGCAACACTCTTTTAATCTGCCCTTCACTACAAACATTATGGCGAAAAGTGACCTCCAGATGGGACAACTTGGTCTATTTCAGATTCATTTATCATTGGCATAAAATAAAGTTAGAAAAATCAAATTGCCGTCTGGCGTCCTCGTGAGGGATCAGTATCGATTATAACAGCGCCCAAACAACTCCACAGCAGCTCTCTTCCCGTCCATTACATTCGTACTGTTGTCTGTATTGGACGGGATGAGAGCTGATGTGGAGTTGTTTGCGCGCTGTTATAATCGATACTGATCCCTCACGAGGACGCCACACGGCAATTTGACTTTTCTAACTTTATTTTATGTCAATGATAAATGAATCTAAAATCGACCGAGTTGTCCCATCTGGAGGTCACTTTTCGCCATAACGATTGTAGCGAAGCACAGATTAAAAGAGCGTTGCGCTATCAACAAATGTTAAAATGTTCAAATGTTTGTAGAGATTGCTACAAATCAGCCAATGAGTAAACATCTATAAGAAGTTAACATGAGGACAAATATTTATTTTAAAATTTTGCAATTTTCTATCATGATATGTTAAGCTATTGCCTAAATTCAGCTAGCGCTTGAAAATGGTACACCAACCGAAACCGGTAGCATTGAGTTAATAAACAGCTATGTTCAACATGTCATTTCGCAATTGCCGCGGTGGAGTAGCCGAGCGGTCTAAAGCGTCTCGCTGCGGAGCGCGCGGTTGCTCGCCGTGGAGGTTCGAGTCCTCCCTGGGGCATGGGTGTGTCTGTGTTTGTCCTTAGGTTAGTTTACCTAGGTTTAAGTAGTTTGTAAGCTACGGACTGATGACCACGCAGTTTGGTCCGATAGATTTACAGACATTTGAACATTTGATTTGATTCACTTCGCAATTATCTTAGAGCTGTTAAACCCCACCTGTTCACCTTTCTAAACAATGGACGCCATTTATACTGGAACAGAATATTGTAGCCCAGTGGTTCCCGATTTTTTTTTTTTTTTTTTTTTTTTTTTTTTTTGCAATGCGATCCCTGGAAAAAAATTCTTAAAGCCAGTATGTAATATATATATATATATATATATATATATCCAAAAGGCGACGTTTTGTCCAATAAGCAATTTATTTTATTCAAATTGAATGGTAAGCTGAGAGATTTGAGAGATTCGGCACGCGTGGTATTAATAATTATTTCACTTTTCATATGTAGATTGAAGCTTTTTGGCTATAGGCGTAAATCGTTTTCTGTACAGTTTGTTCTTATATTATTTTTTAAATGTGTAGGAAATACATGTTTGCATAGGTAAGTAGTTATATAAACCCATTCATTCCGTAAAAGCAATATTTGCAAGCTTTCGATATTGTGGATTTACTTATTTAAAATGAGGATATGCTTGAGTCTTTAACGAAAGTATTCAAAGATGAATAACATAATTCCATTACGGAGTCTGCCTCAAATTAGCGTTTTACGGTTGTTCTCCAGAAACGGATTTGTTATCCGCAATAACTTATAAATTCTTGGAAAGCAACTGCCAAAGCAAAACTAGTTTTCAGTAGTAAGCCTACTCCTAGAATAACAAACATGTTTCATTGGCCCTAACGTGAAATTATTAGTTCTAAAGCATTAGTTCATAACCATTAGTATTTTAAATAAAGAAGTGGTGAAATTTGTTACTTTTCCTTGTGGGGTGAAAAATAATATCAAGAAAGTAGAGAACTGAGACGCAGATTACACATGGAAAAGAAAGCGTTTGAGAGAGTAAAAGATTTACTAACAGCCAGGGGCATCCCCATTAATGCAAGGAAGAGTTGCGCCAAATGTTTCTTGTGGAGGATGGTGTCTTGTGATTCTGAATCGTGGACAGTCAGACAGAAGTAACAAAAACATTTAGAAAGTTTTAAAATATACAAGAGAGTGGAGAAAGTGAAATGGACCGACAGAATGACAATTATTGAGGTGTTGAGCAGGGTAAAAATGAGAAGGATGATACAAAAGAGAAAAACATATTGAGTGGAACACACATCACGCAGGAACTGACTACTGTAGAGAATAGCGGAGGTAAAGGTAGAAGGAAAACGAGATAGGGGAAGAAGTAGATTTTGTATGTTAACAGACGTGAAGAAAGGAAGAAGCTACAAGCAAAAAAGGAGAGATGTTCAGGACAAAAGGTCATGGATTATGTCCAATCCTTGCTACGTAGGGCGCGGTTGCTCGCCGTCGGATGTTCGATTTCTCCCTCGGGCATGAGTGTTTTTGTTGTCCTTAGCATAATTTAACTTCAGCTAGTTGAAGTCGTATATAAGCCTAGGGACTGATAACCTTAGATTTACAAACATTTGATGTCCATTATTGATACCTGTCTGGAGGTAGATTTATGGAAGAAGACTTTTTTGAGTCCGTAAAGTATTTTATTTTGATAATTTAAAGTTGTCTGGCGACGCACGGTTTACGAACCACTGCTCTAGCAATGGTCCTGTCATGTAAGCAGTACTTCGCCGATGTATTTGGCTTTCACGGTGGTACTGTTCGGATAAACAGCGTAAACATTTTCCTCGCCGATAACGTGGTATTTGCTGCGTCGACGTAATAGCACTCTTCATGCACTCAATGATCTTAGGAGAGAAGCCATCAACGAAGGAAACTAGGATGAGTGGCGGCTTCCCCGCCTTGTGGGCACTATGCCAAGTTAGACACAAAAATGTTGCTTTTATTATGTTTCCGATTTTTCTTTCAGGTCTGAATATCTTTTTTTCACACAAAGCTTAGTATTTTTTCTCATGTCTCCATAAACCGTAAATCTAATATCACGGTCTGTCGCTGAATACAGCTTGTGAAAAAAAATTCTGAAGTGTTTGTTTGCCTTTCTGTGTCGAATTTACCTACAGGTGTAAATTTATGTCCAATTAAGACTTGCACTCAACCAACATTTATAAATGTTCAAATGTCAGTAAACCTATTGGACTAAACTGCTATGGTCATCAGTCCCTAGACTTACAAACTACTTAACCTAACTTATGCGAAAGACAACACACGCCCATGCCCGATGGAGGACTCGAACCTCCGACGGGGAGCAACCACGCACTCCGCAGCGAGGCACTTCAGAGCGCTCGGTGACTCCTGAGCGGCAACGTTTAGAACCCCTCATCAGTTCTTATAGTAGCGGACACTCCCTAGGTTACTGTAGTTGTAGTGATCGCCAGTCCGAAAACATTTGATGCAGTTCTCCACGCTGCTCCGTCCTGCGAAAGCCTTTACATCTCCGAATAACAAAGGCAACGCACATACATTTGTACCTGCAACTGTAATCATCTCTTGGTCTCCGTAAACGATTTACACCTCCCACACTTCTCTCGAATACTTAATTGCTTATTCCTTTGATGTCTCAGAATTTGTCATCAATCCATCCTTCTTGCCCATTACTTCCAACTAATTCTATTATAACTCAGTTCTCACTTCACGAGAAGTCTTGTTCTCTCTGTTACCGAGCTTTACTAATTTCGACTATGTCTAAATTCAACGTAACCATTTCCGTTTTCAAATTTTCTAGCCTACCTACCCGTTTAAGAGATCTAACATTCCACGCTCCAATCCGAAAAAGCGTTTTGTTTTTCCTAATAACAACATCCTCCTGAAAGTCTCGGCTTTTAATCAAACTGCGTGGTTACAGTATATCGCCCCAAATTTGCGACTGGATAGGGGATTTCCTGTCAGAGAGGATACAGTACGTAGTAATCGATGGTAAGGCATCGACTAAAACAGAGGTGATATCGGACGTTCCACAGGGTAGTGTTATTGGTCCTCTGCTGTTTCTTATTTACATAAACGATTTAGGGGAAAATCTAAGTAGCTCTCTGATGTTGTTTGCAGATGACGCCGTCATTTACCATCTAGTAAAATCATCGGAAGATCAAAACCAACTGCAGATCGATTTGAATAAGATATCAGTATGGTGTAAAAATTGGCAGTTGAATCTAAATAATGAGAAGTATGACGTCGTCCACATGAGTGCGAAAAGAAATCCGTTAAACTTTGTTTACATGATAAATCAATCAAATGTGGAGGCCGTAAACTCCACAAAATACCTAGGAGTTACTATTACGTCTGACTTAAATTGGAAAGAACACGTAGATAATGTCGTGGGAAAGGAGAACCAGAGACTGCGTTTTATTGGCAGAAACCTTAAAAGATGCAACAGAACTACTAAAGAAACTGCATACACTACGCTTGTCCGTTCTTTTATGGAGTATTGCTGCCCAGTGTGGGATCCGTATCAGGTGGGTTTGAAAGAGTCCAAAAAAGAGCAGCTCGTTTCATATTGTCACGATACAGGTGAGACAGCGTTACGGAAATGATACAGGATCTGGGATGGGAATCATTACAACAACGGCGCTTATCGCTGCGGCGTCGGCTATTTACGAAACTACAATCGCCAACATTCTCCTCCGAATGCGAAAATATATTGTTGACTCCCACTTACATAGGTAGAAATGATCATCAGAATAAAATACGAGAAATCAAAGCCAGAACGGAGAGATTCAGGTGTTCATTCTTCCCGCGCGCTATTCGAGAATGGAATGGGAGATAAAATAGTATATCGGTGGTTTGATGAACCCTCTGCCAGGCACTTAAATGTGATTTGCAGAGCATCGCATGTAGATATCTGCGCCAGGAGATCCAAATGGGGACTATTTCAGTTCCAGAGTATTTTACATAAATGTACGTTATCATCAGTATCCATACAGTAAGGCTGCATGTACTCGGGGATAACAACGACTATTGGTTACTGCGATAGGGTTTATTATTCGCCGTTGATTCATGTTTCGCACATTATCGCCTCGAGTCCAGATAAATCTTTCATTCTGAAGGTAATGTGCACTTTTTAGAAATTACAGGCCGATAGAAACTCCGTAGCAGGCTGGGACTCGAAACCTGAAAGTAGTTTTTTTCTGGGAATGTTTTTACTGACTTCGTCTTGCTTTTCTTTCGATTTTTTCTTATTTATATGTTGTTCTATTACATGCATACTACGGTGCGTGGCAGAGGGTATTTTGTACCACTATTAGTCATTCTCTTACCCGTTCCGCTCTACAAAAGAATAAGAAAAAAATGCATTTTAAATACATCCATACGAGTCCTAATTGCTCTTAGTGTCTGTTCGTGGTCTTTACGCGAAATGTGGGTGTGTTGAACGAACTTACGGGTTTTGAATCTAGCATCAAGGTCCTGAATTGCATCGATATCTTTCTTTAAGCCAATCTGATAGCGATCCCAAACAGCTGAAGGGCCAAGCACTCGTCACACTAGCGTTACACACGCATTCCCCTAAAATCTACATCTAAAAAGAAGCCGACCTTTCATCTTAAGTGCTATTCCGCTGCAAGACCGTTCTTCCTGCTCATCTGCACCAACTTACAATTTTCTATATTTATAGGAAGTTGCTATTCATCAAGCCAAACAGAAATTCTGTCTAAGTCATCCTGTGTCCTTTTACAGTGACTTTCTCGTATACTACTGCGTCATCAGCAAACGGCTACAAATTGCTTCACACATTATCCATCAAATAACTTATGTATGCAGCGGTGGAATGGCCGAGCGCTCTAAGGCGCCTCGCTGCGGAGCGCGCGGTTGTTCCCCGTTGGATGTTCTCGTCCTTCCTCGGGCATGGATGTGTGTGTTGTCCTTAAGTTAGTTTAAGTGGGTTGTGAGCCTAGGGGCTGAAAACCAGTGCAGTTAAGTCCCATAGATTTACAAACATTAGAACATTTTTTTAAATTTTTTATCTTATGTTACAGAAAACAAGGAAAGCCCTATCACACTTTCACTGCACTAGTGACGACGCTGTTCTTGATGACGAACACCCGCCGTCGAGGACAAGGTATTATTAGACCTACTTAAGAAGCTTTCCAACAGCTCACATCTCTTGGAATCTTCTCCACATGCTCAGAAATTCGTCAACAGTCTGCGTTGGGGCACTATGTCAAACGCTTTCCGGAAATCGAAGTTTATGAGACCTGCCTATTTCCCTTAAACGATGGTTTGTAGGTTTTCATGTGAGAAAGAGGCAAGTTGAATTAAAATTGGGTGATGCCCTTTAAATCCTTGGTGGTTTGTAGCTAGAATTTTTCTGTCTCAGGGACATTTATTATATTCGAATCTACAAAATTCTTAGCAAATGCAAGGTAATGTGTGATATAAAAGATTTTCGTTGTAAGTCCTGTTTAGAATTTGTTACATGGTAAGTCTCAAGAAACATAGACGTTCATTTCGTTTCCTTTATTGGTTACGTAGCGTGTACAGGATGCCACGTAAGTCGTAACACTGCTTTTATTTCGTGAATGGTTCCAGGTATCAAAGCAACGTTTCCGTCAAATGATAGTGCCCCAAGAGGCACGTATTGTGGTATGCGATCGAGGTACTGAAGCAGATATGTTCTTCTTTTAAAAAACTAAAAATTGTCAATTAGAAAGCTTTTTTACAAGTCAAAAGCTAATCCCGGTCACATTGTTTTCCAATTTTAGTGCTTTATGAAGCACTATGAAAAGGATACTGCTCCGTAAAAAACACTTTTTTCAAATCTTGGACGAAAAAGAGGTGCTACCTCTTACGTGACTCACCCTCACTATAAGCCAATAGTGCACATTGTTTTAAGTTCTATATTGGTAAGGCTTCTCCGGGAAAAATATCTTCTAGGTTTAATGCGTTCTTCACATTTCCTGATATGTTAACAAGTTTCTGTCATATTACTATCACATATGTCTGATTTTTCTAAGCTGATTGTGAAACAGTGTGTATAAAACTGCATCGTATACATTCTAGCGTCGAACAGAGTTCAAATGTTTCAAATGTTTGCAATTCTAAGGGACCAAACTACTCTGTTCATCGGTCCTTGCCGGCCGCGGTGGCCGAGGGGACTGAAGCGCTCCAGTCACGGTCTGCACGGCCACTACGGTCGGGGGTTCGAATCCCCCCTCGGGCATGGATATTTGTGCCGTCCTTAGCCTTAGGTAGTTCGTAAGTAGTTTGTAAGCTTAGGGACTAATGACCCCGTAGTTAAGTCCCATAAGTTCTACAAACATTTGAATTTTTTGAATAACGCCTTCATTTTAATGATTCCCACCCCAATTCGTACATCAGTTCTGTGGCACTCCCTCCCCTATATCGCGATAATACAAAACTAGCTGCCTTTCTCTGAACTTTCTCTATATCGTTGGTCAGTCCCACTTGGTGGAGAGCCCACAATGGACAGCAATACTCCAAAATAAGACTCACAAGTGTAGTGTTGGCAGATTCTTTAGTAGACCTGATTCATGCTCTAAGTGTTCTGGTAAGGAAACGTAGCCTCTGGTTCGCCTTCCCTAAAATATTCTCTATGGATTCTTTACAACTTAAGTTCTTCGTAATTGTAATTCCTAGGTATTTAGTTGAATTTACGACCTTTTGATTGGACTAATTCACCGTGTAAATGAAGTTTAACGGATTTCTTTTAGTGCTCATATGGATAATTTACAATTTTCATTGTTTAGGGTTAATATCTAAGACCGCACGGCCATTCCTGCGCGGCGACGGGCACAGCCCTGCAGTGCGTAGTTTTCTATTTGTTGTAATGATATGATTCTTTGCCTTGAGCTATGAAAACTCCAATTTTAGGCTGATTCATTGGGTTTGCACATTTGATCACAATTTCTTCAAATTGTCTAGTTCAATGATGAAGCAAACTTTTTTTCAGCAGTGAAGTCAACCGTCAAAACCACGAATACTGGAGTGACCAGAATCCACTCTGGACGAAACCTTCAAAGGTAGTTGGTGACGTACAGGTATGATGTGGTGTGTAATATGGAATACCCGTGTAGTTGGAACCATTTTCATTGAGCCGAACCTAATTACTCAAAGCTACTTGGAAAGGCTGCAAGAAGTAGTGTTTCTCTTACAAGAGGAATACCAAGTATGGCACAAACGAATTTTGATGGGTCATAGGTATGTTGTGCGGGAACTTCTCCAGACCAGCAAGTTAAAAGGATTTGTTACAATGCACCTTGGTTTCCACGAAAATCGAGATCAAAGTCCAACGCGTTTCAGCTATACCTGTAACAAGTCGCTGGTGGTGCGTGAGTCAGCGTGGTGTAATTAGCTGCGTCCGGTCAGGGGACTAAACTCCCTCTGAGCCAAATATCCAACGAACAATCGAGAACGAACTGAACCAACGACCGCAAACCATAGATCTACCAGAAGGGAAAAAAAGGCAAGGCGCTCAACTGTCACCCAGACGACCCAAGTTCAAGTCCTGCTTGGAGGTTTTTTTTTCACTTGTCCAACTATTGATTGCGTCTAATTATATTCCTTTCTCCCACTTCATCAATTCTTATTGCAAAGATAAAGTTATATCAGACAATTACAGTTACATGGAAGTTCTTGTACAATTAAACAACAAACAACAAAACACATTTGTATCAAAATTACACATTCCTTCATTGTTTATGCGGCATTATACTCTTGTTTTTCATTTTCCATTGAATATCAAATTATATGTTTTCATAGCCATTTTTATGTTGACACTGGAGTAAATGATCAGGATAACAACATATTAACACAGCAGACACTCATTTTTTTCATTTGTTGCGCAATTTTATTTATTCACTGTCGCAATCGTCACTAGCTTCAACAGATGTACAAAATTTTGGGTGATAAGTATCACAGAAACACCGAAAGCACAGAACATTGCAGCACCACACACATCTAGTAAGCGCTACTGCTCAGCAAGCGCACGGTGTTTTCATCAGCGATACTGGAAAACACTGGCCCTTTACTGTAATTACCTGATATAGCTTTATCTTTGCAATAAGAATTGATTAAGTGTCAAAAAGAAATGTAATTATACACAATCAATCGTCGGACAATTGTAAAAAAAAATCTGAGCAGGATTTGAACTCGGGTCGTCTTGTCTATGTGAGAGCCGAGTGCCTTGCTAATTACACGACGCTGACTCACGTACCACTGGTGATTTTGTACACGTAGAGCTGTTACGCGTTGGACTTTTCTATCTATTTTCGTGGAATCCAAGGCGCAATGGAATAAATCCGTATAGCTTGGTGATCTCGAGAGGGTTCCCGCACAACATAACTGCAACTCATCAAAATTCGTTTGTACCATACTTGGTGTTCCCCTTGTTAGTTCTAAATGAATATCGCAGCTCGTCAGTGGTTAGATGGTCAATCTCATGGTTACTAGATTAATCGACTTGTTCCGTGGAATGCGCGCCCAGATCACCTCAGCTCACACCACTTGACTTTTATCTGTGGTGCCATTTACAGCAAATCGTATGTGCAGAGAAAACAATAAGCAGACACCATCTCGAGCGACGCATTGGAGGTATGGAAGAAGCGCGTGCCAGCATTTCTGTGGAATTCCATCTGCGAGTGCAAGTCGATTGAATTCAGTGCCTTCAGTTGTGCGTTGACCAGGAGTAACAGCATGTTGAACACAGTAAACAACAGTTCTTTATAGAGAACAGTCCAATTTCCAAAGAAAATGTTTTGCAATTTTTGAACCATATCTACAACGTCGAATCCGTTTACAGTAATTAACTTGTCATAAAATGCCAATGTCATTTCATATATCACACGATCCCTTTTCGATTAAAACTAAATAAATAAATATTGTGATTCAAGATGGCGATCATTTTCAGTAATATCCTAAACGATAGACCACCTCACGCATACCTTACTGGAATATTCAGGTTTCCCAGTTCCTGCAGTTTTTGAAATAAAAGGTTGTATTGCGACCTTTGACTCAGCCTGTCCTTATCAGTTACTGACTCACACACAAAAATTATCGTTAAAATACTGTAGAAGATCATTGTTACGATTTCGACGTCAATGGAATGTTAAAACCTAATATTGCGTCATTAATCCCCTATGTATGAGGAGCAAAATTAGAAAGGTCTGCTTGGTTTTAAGCAATTACTGTACGTGTATTTGAACGGGACAGGATTAAACATGACACTAAAAAAGCCATTTCATATACTGACGAACAAGGTAAAGAAAAACGGAAAGAAATGAATCCCGCGACAAAGGCTGTTTACGAAACAACGTGCAGCACTTGTCATCCATGACACGCGGTTCGAGTGGCCGATCGCTCTAAAGCGCCTAGCTGCGGAAGTTGAGGAACGCGCGGTTGCTGACCGTCGGAGGTTCGAATCCTCCCTCGGGCACGGCTGTGTGTGTTGTCCTTAGGTTAGTTTAAGTTACAGTAGTTTGTTTGCCTAGGAACTGATAACCACAGTAGTTGGAAGGATGCTTAGGGTTTAACGTCCCGTCGACAGCTTGGTCATTAGAGACGGAGCTCACGCTCGGATTTTTGGGTAAGGATGGGGGAAGGAAATCGGCCGTGTCATTTGAACGGAACCATCCCGGAATTTGCCTGGAGTGATTTAGGGAAATCACGGAAAACCAAAATCTGGATTTGAACCACCATCCTTCCGAATACGAGTCCAGTGTGTTACCACTGCGCCACCTCGCTCGGTAACCACCACAGTAGTTAAGTCCCATAGATTTACAAACATTTGAACATTTGAACTCTTGCCAGTCCGGGCCCAAATACATTATAGACGCAGACGTTACAAGCCCATGTGTTTGTAAGTCATAAAAGGTGTGTGAATTGAGAAAAACGTCTGGTGCCACCATTAACCTTGCAGATACCGCATACAGTGTCGCAACCGCAGGTTTCGCGGGGATACGTGTTAGCCCTGAGTCGCCTCACTTTCTGTATATAGGAATTCCCAGGTTAGCTCTACCCCCGAGTACTGCAGTTGTTTGTTTACTGTTTACTTGTATTACCCGTTCACTTCACAACTGCAGACAGAAGAACGTGCAACTAAGCTTTGTTTACGCTCCGATGGGGCCGACAATACTCGTCAGTACACGATCGACGCACGTGTCACGAGCGTTGTACAGGCACGTTATTGTCGTAGTTCGACAGTACTCTTAGCGGCTGCTGAAATGGACAAAAAATTTCAAATGTTTGTGACGCTTAAGGAACTTAACTGCGGGGTCATCAGTATCTAAACTTACAAACTACTTATGAACTATCTTATACTAAAGACGGCACAAACACCCATGCCCGAGGGAGGATTCGAGCCCCCGACGGGGAACGGCCTCGCGCATCGTGGCATAGCGCCCCAATGCGCTCGGCCACTCCGCCGCTGCTGAAATGGACAGGCATCGCGAAAATACACGCTATCAAAGAGGTATATAAACAACATAGAGAGGCTATAGGCAAGCTACAGCGCTCTTGGTGGCAACACTAAGCAACATTGGGCGCCATATTTGAGAACGTCAGTTTGAAGCAGCAGCGTGTCTAGACGCTTCTGTTTGTAATGTAAACTAACGTGTAAGCGCTATTATTAGTGGTAAATCAAGCCCAGTGTATGTTCGGCGTACAATTGCAGCAACCGCAGTGATAAAAGCGTTGGAATATCATACATGTATGTAATTATATAGGTCGTTGTGTATCAGCGTGTATTTGTCTATAAACGTTCATTATACTTAACTTTCGCAATTACCAAGTTTCAAAATTATGTTTACTTCACGACCATCAAAAAACTAGGCTGAGGACGGATGTATTTCGTGTGGTTTAATGTAATGACAGTTGTACAAAAGCGTATTCACCATTGGGCAAGTAGCCTAAGTATATGAACTGGAATTAAACTATTCTTTATACAGATTTCCTTTGAAAAACAATGAGTTGCTAACCCAATGGGTAACCAGTATGAGTGTCATTTTGAAGGAAAGTTTTGGATGAGACCACCGATCGAAAACGGCTACTTGCAAATGCCATTCCAACACTATTTTCGTTTCCTGAGCACCTACAGAAACCAAAAGCTATAAGGCGAGTACCAAGGAAACGTCAAATTGTGGAGAGCTTGATACATACGTAATGAACTTCAAAGCATGAAACATCATTTGAACCACAGGCAGAATGAAGGTAATTAAAGACTTTCAAGAAATTCGCCTGTATTTAAAGGGAAGATATGTCGGCAAATACAAACGATTATTGACATTATAGTAACATCAAATAATGCAGCAGTTCGACGATTGTAAATATTACACTTAGGATGCAGTAGTAAACGAGAAATGCTATTCGTAGTGGGAATTCTTTTCGAAATGCGTCGCCCAGAAATTAAGGAAAAATCAAGAGTGTCAATGATTAATATAAAACCTATGACTCAGCGTTAGCAGACTCCCAGTAACACCTGGCGAGACACTGACATTCTCAAAGATGGCGGCAACCTTTGCAATTGGCTTCAACTATGGAGACGCTATGGCCAGTCTATGTTGTTTATATAGGTCTTTGCACGCTATCAAAGAGAGCTTTCCGATGGTAAAGTGCTAATAAATAATGTTGTTCAGTTGTGTAAAGAAGAAAATCGAAGAGGCTCGCTCAAACCGTTGAAAAGAGCTATGGAGGGAGCAGCAGCAGCGGTAGGAAAAAGCGTAAGAACAGTGCATTGTGAGCGATGTTAAGAAGGCCAGGCAGAGTGGTCAGAAAATTGTAACACCGAGGAAGAAAACCAAGTGTCTTTGAAGAGCTAGGTGTTTAGCCGTTACATATGGATTGAAGTTTTGTGCCTGTTGTTATGCAGCATCTCGCCACATAATACTTTATATGTTAACTATGGGATTAAGGCAGGCCTCTCCAACTCGGGTGCTTGGCAAGCACCGTCGGGCACCGGGAAAAGCACCGGGGCTCTGCTGCGGCGCCGGTGGTGTGTAGTGGGGCACGTGAGGCAGGCACAGCGCAGGGGTAGCAGGGGGCGTGTTGTCGCAGCGCTTAGCCAACCGAGACTCATGTGCTTGTTTTTCAATTATTCAAACTAATAATAATAATAATAATGCCAATTTTTGTGTATGGACAAAAATAATATTTTTATTGTGCTCCTTATATTGTACGAATTTTCAACACTGTTGATATTTGGTAGCACTTTGAAGCCACTAATTTTCTCATATTAGGCACAATAGTTTTGGCAGTTGCAATTGGATATACAGCTTGCAGCGATGCATTAACTTGAGCTTGTTTTTGTTTCGTTGATATTCGTAACTGAAAACATTTGTTTACAAATGAATATTGTTCAGAACATGGCAACGCATTTATGGACGAGGGCATGAAGCCTCGAGAATTCTTCTTGATCAACGCCTTTATAAAAAGAAATTGACAGCACTGTTGTAATTGTGGTAGCGGTCCGTCAAAATTGAATTGTACAGTAGTTTTATCAGTTCAATTTGGAGACATGATGGGACATCCTCTAGGTGCACCAAAAAAGGCATCATAAAAACTTTTGAATGTACGTTTAGTTATTTTATTTCTTCAAACCTATCTTCATACTTTTTATGCAATGAATATAACGCTTTGGTGTACTCCCTAATGTGGACATAAGTACTTAATTTAAACGCCGGCCGCGGTGGCCGAGGTGACTGAGGCGCTCCAGTCACGGTCAGCACGGCCACTACGGTCGGGGGTACGAATCCCCCCTCGGGCATGGATATTTGTGCCGTCCTAGTTCGCAAGTAGTTCATAAGTAGTTTGTAAGTTTAGGGACTGATGACCCCGTAGTTAAGTCCCATAAGCTTAACAAACATTTGAACATTTTGAACTTAATTTAAACCATTCTGAGAGGGAAAATTTTCTTCTGTAAGCTGACTTTAGAAAGCAAAACCTGCAAATTGGAACTTCCAATACGATCACACATAGTACCGATTAATTTATTTTTACCCTACAAAATTTATTTAAGTCATGTAAATAACCTGTGGTGTCTTTCTTGAAAGCGAGGTCAGTGATCTAAATGTTCAAATGTTTGTAAACCTAAGGGACAAAACTTCTTGCCGTCATCGGTCCCTAGACTTAACAAAGACCCTAAGCTAATTTATACTAAGGGCAACACACACACACACACACACACACACACACGCCTGATGAAGAATTCGAACCTTCAACTCGAGGGGCCGCACGATCCGTAATAAGTACGATTTTTTTAATGTATGTTTTTGTTTTCCTTTTGGAGTAAAGCCTTAAAGAATTTTCCCATTGAGCAATAAAAATGGCACACACACACATCTGAACCTTTTGTGCTCATGATAAACGTCCACAGATCAACAGTGCCCTGTTTGATAAGATTCAGAATGGATATTCAGAGCATCCAAGAAAACGTGATAGCGAGCGCTGTCTCTGTTACACGCGTGCTGCGGCACTGAGGCAGGAGTGGTGGGAGGAAAGCACCAGGGCCGCACAAGACCGAGTGCTCAAGTTGGAGAGGCCTGGATTAAGGTAAAGGTAAAGCAGTCACAATCCGAAGATTGGTTTGAACACCACAGTGCTTTACTAGGCGTGGTCCTATTTGCAGGTGGTATGCCGTTGCCTTCCTCCGACTTTCGAACTGACTTACCTAGACAGTTATAGGGGAACCTACAATTTAACGTCGATTTCGAACCACGGTGCTGCTCTGTATCTTTCACATCAGCAACACTGCCAGAGGTGAAAGAAGTGAAAAGTGACAGATAAAAATCCTAGAACCTGACGGGGATCGAACCCGCGAGCTTCGGATTCATAGTCTGGCACTCTACCACTGTGCTATCAATGGGATTATAAAAGATGTTTTACTACCACACACAGGCTGGTGTAATGGTGTATTATTAGCAAATGCAGTTTTGCGTTTATTTTGTCATATTATAATCTGCTTTTTGAAGCCCCACATTCGGTGGTTGACCATTCACTTGAGTAGGACTTCGATCGCGAGTAATCCATGAAAAAAGTTACAGTTTTGGCCAAGATTCTGTATCTTTACAACATAACGTCTGTTGTAGCAGGCACAACGCAGTCGATATCCCGTCTGCCTAATTTGCGAGAGGTGCAGATCTTAATATGTGATTTACTGTTCTTTTATTTTCATGTCTTTATCGAAATGACTTTGATGACAATTTTTCGATTGATTGCTTTAAATATTATTTTTTATTCATTATTGAAAAACCTTTTTGTGGTAAATTTTAGAATTGCCCATACATTTCGAAATGAAAACATTTTGAGGTAGGTGGAGGGATCAAGATGCAGACACGCTATCCACAACTCTATTTTTTAATAATTTACAAATATGTACGGATAATATAATTTTGCAAACGTGTCACCCAGTTCCGATCACGGTCTGTAATGAGAGACTGTACTGCACGCGGTGTTCAGAGGGTTAAGAAACTTTATGGAGCGAAATGTATTTGTAAACATTTTACTGCCGTCACGAAAGAAACACAATTCTGGGACTATTTCCTGGAAACCAATCATACTTGCTCTACAGTCCATTCGAATCGAAAAACAAAAAAAATTATCACCAGAATGATGAATGTGTAAAACACGATGTTGACTGTCATATTAATTTACTCGAAATAAAAACACATAGGGCCTTAAAGCATATTGCTGTACTGTCCAAATGAATAATGATAAATACATCTGTAGCACTCTAATTCAATATAAACGCCCTCCATTTGAACTGTTTATCGATAAAGCGTAGCGTTCTTCTTTGTTTGCAAAAGAAAATGACTGGTAATTAAGGAAACGTCGATGTATTAACGTCTTCCGGTTTTTAATTTACCTACTTCTCTTTAAAGAGACAACAGTAGCTTGACTCGTGGTACTTTTGTACTGAAATTATTGGAGCTTTAATGGCAAACAGATGCCATACATAGAACTACGGTAGGAAAAGAAGCGTCTAGCTTGCTGATGATATATCAGTATTGTTCTGACTAAGTCACTGGAGCCCTTCGCTGTCTCCGTTTACTATAATATCGGCAGAGATCATTTACTAAGTTTCATAACTGCCATATACTGTTTCAACAAACTCACTATTAAACACTTTATTGTTTCATATATTATTGATCCATATCTACATTGATAACGACAAAAAACGCATTAATAACGGAACACATAGCCGAATGTGATCATCAGTAAGAAATACATAGCCTAGCTTCGCAGTCAGACTTTATGTTCTTTTTATAAAAATTATTTTATCGTAAAAATATTCTTTAATTACATGAAACTTCATTCTATGCCAGTCGTTCTCAAAGTTTTCCCTCGCCGCCCCCTTCAATAGCAAAACTACTTCCAGGCCCCCAGCCTATTTTATTAATAAAGGAAGTCCGATTTTATATTTTGTCCTCATAATATTTATTAAACTCAATTTAAATGGATTTTACGCATCAGAAGAGAAAAGTAGCATGACTTATTATGTCGAACATACGGAACAAATTTTTTATATTTATCACGTTTTCATTTATTGAAAAAAACTGAAATGATCATTATTTACTATTCAACAAACAAGCATTTCAAGAGGAATAAAAATTTAAATTAAAGCGTGCACTGTGATCGATGAGCATGTTTTTGAGAAGAAATTTTCTCAAGACGTGGAAAAATAGGAGAAAGACCCACTCGAAGTTCTTTGCTTTGAAAGAACCACCGCTATTTGTAAAATTAATTCCAGATGAAAGGAGCCAGTTAAAATCTTACTTTAAACATATAACTCTGGCCGTAAAAACCAGCTAAAACATTCGCGTGACCTACTAACTACTACCTGCAACATAATCATGTTCCCTGGCCCAGAATTTAGAACTGACTCAAAATATACTTTAGCAGCTGGAAGACTAAGTGAGGGTGCCCAACACACATCGTAGATCACGAGAATTACACACAATCATTAACATACAAGCCACTCCGAACTAAACCATTTCATGAAGATGGCTGTGAGAACATTTATGGCGCAACGGAATTAAAAATATGATAATATGCATCTGACTTTGTTCTCAGCACTGGTGAAAAATAACATTAAATAAAAGGGGAAGGTATTCATTAACAAATATTCGCAAGTAGGATAGAATTTTACTGATAATAACTTATTTATTCCGTCCAAACATGAGCAAATGGGGGAACAAATTTTGTTAAAGAATAAAAATGCATCCCATTGAATGTTAAGTTAAAGTAATCTGAACTGAACATCGTCGGGGGAAGGGATTTACAATCAACAAGCATTCATCCACTCAGACGCGCGAAGCAAAGCGAAACTCACCCAACTCAGCGTGCTGATACGAAGCAGAATCAGGCCCTGCTACCGTAGCCGAAATTCAGCGAACCAGGATGTACCACACAACACAAGGAAAATAAACTTCTTAGGTGGCTCTGGTCTGTCTTTCTTTACTTTAGATGGTACGCGATAATAGCGAGATTAATTTTCATTTAACTCAAACCGTGAGCATGCAGACTTACTGAGACATACGGCACGTGTCTGCTACATTACATATTCGCACCCCACTGAAGGCGAAGTGCTCAAAGATCGTATTCATTTCAACAAAAATGAACGGAATCATAGATTACGAAGCAATAATACACAATAGTAAGGCACTGGTATGCGAGCTGTGGCGAGAACTCAAGTGACTAGCTATAAGCCCTTGAAGTCGGAGTTCGGAGCCACGTGGTTCCGAAAACCAGTAAAATTACAAAAATTCAATTTCTGAAAAATAAATAAAAATAGCTACGGCATGCAACCCTTATAAATGCGTCGGATATCACAAGGAAGCTAAAGAAATACAGTTAGACGTGATTGGATGGGTTTACACGGATGGACGAAGTCCAGTCTTCAAAAATCAGAAAAAATGAAATAAATTTAAAGTCGGAGTAAATCAACTACGAAATATGGCATGCAGCGCCTAGAAATACATAGTATTTCATAAGCAAGCTAATAAAGGTGGTTGTACAAGGCTAGAGGAGAATTTACTGGGGGAGTCTGAATGCAAAGTACAAGTTTGGAAACGAAACAACAATTTAAAAATAAATGGAGAGGAGATCGCGAGGTACTAATGGAAATCAGAAAGATACATGCATAATTTCTTGCCTGAAGGGCATAGAAACAGACACAGGGATAGCTGAAGGCTTTGTTCTAAGAACACACCACGTGGAGTAAATATCACTCACGGAAGGAGAAAACGGAAAAGAATATTTCATATGCACTACACAGAATAAAAATATCCCCACAGATTAGTTGCACCCCACAAAGCTAGAAAGGAATTAAACCGAGTTCGTACACCGCCACCTAGTCACACAAAGGTTACCGATTCTCAGCTGTTATCAAACTGAATTAGTTACATATTCACTGCACTCACCTATGCAAAATCACCAAAATGAAATTGAATACACTTCCATACATGATCGAAGAAACTTATTCCGAAAAATGAACCTAAGATCTGAGGTCCAACATGAACACCAGACAAAGAATCGCTACCATCTCCAGGGAGGAAAGAAAATCAGAACGTCTTACCAGCTCGAAGCGCAGCCACAGAGTGAAGAATCTGCCCGCGAGACCCCCGCCACCCATCGGAAATCCATAAAAACCCAAGAAAAACGAGGTGGTTGAGAGAGCTTAGATTCGCGCGTCCTACCGAGGCTCGCTACCGGAAATTGCCAACCCAACTTGTAACCAAAGGGTGGAGGAATCTCTTTGGTAACATCAAAAGCAGAGGTTGGTAACGAGTATCTATCGGCACGAAGCCAGAGATGCAAAGCGCGCAGCCAGCAGCCGACGACGAAAATTCTCATACATACACTCAGACTGCCAGCTAGAAGATACTCATACATGCACATACAGAATAAAGCAAGTACACATTCTAACAGGGACAGTGGCGTCATGGAGAAACCGTTCATATTGCCACATTCATAAACAGAATGATAAATTATTATCATAATAAAATCCCAGAAAGATTAACACAGTATTACAGAAACTAACATTTAAAAACATGAAATGAAATGCTATTCCTCATGCCTCCGAACGAAAGGGGTTCTCGTTAAGCAAAAAAAGCCCATCTAGTGAACTCAGATAAATTACAAAGTTAAAAACCTAGGGAAGACGGCAGACAGCCGTCTTTCAGCTTACATTTTATCTTTAATGCTAGTTGGAATTCATAGTTGCCAATGCTATAAATTCAGTCTCGCACAACTATGTTGTTGCAAAAGAAATCATTATCTCCATCGCATTTTGGCATTGCATTTTAGCATTCGAAAGTCCTTGCTAATATGAATCCAAATCTCCAACAAAGACACTTCAACAGATTTATTCTTCAGTGAAGTACCACAAGTGAGTTCAATAAGTTGTCCTTGCTCTTTTCTATTCAAAAATGATGGTCCAGTTACATTTATGAATGGATTTTTAATCCATTTAAATTTATCGAAATATTCTCTCAAATACTTCTTGAAATGAACTTTTAGTGTTGCTAGATGATGAGAAAGGCAAGCTTTTATCAATGGTGGAAGTATCAGATTATCTTTATCCTCTAACAGCGACACATTGTCAACGGACGCCTCTAGTATCTCACTCTCCATTCGGGTTTAGCACAGCTCTAATTTCTCTATGAACCCCTTCACCTTTTCATTCCTAGATAGTACAGTTTCCTTATAAGCTTAAAGTGATGCGTTAAGAACATTGATTTTCTAAAGAAAATGACAGTGAGGTAAGCCTTTTGAAATTTAAAAAATCCTCGTTGTTGAAGCAGTCTGTCAAAGATTGACTCTCGATGTATAATGCAGTGAGATCATAAAGGCAGGAAGGAAGCACAGGGTCCCTCCTCCGGAACGTTTGAATTTACACTAAATGTAATGGATTTTTCTACTTCTACTGCAAATATAATATCTTAATAATGTCTACTATTTATTATGACTGAACGTCAAGTGCAGAAATTGGAAAACAGTAGAAGAAGATTCATGTAACTATTATGAAGCTTCAACTCTAGTAAAGCAGATTAGATGGTGAACAGTTTCATAACATTTCCTAATCTGAACTATAAACATTTCCGCGTAGTCTCTACATATGTACTCTGGAAATCATACTTAAGTGCCTGGCAGACGGTTTAGCGCGCTACTTCCATAATATTTATCTACCGTTCCATTTTCTATTACACAGAAAAAACATATCGAATAATCGTAGCAGGAATGGAGTGAAGTAGGCACAGGACCTGTTGAAAGGTTTCACAAGGCCCACAGCTGCTGGGGGCACCGATCTTGAGAAGGGCTCCCAAGTTAACCCTTTGAGCCAGGAATTATTTTATTGTTTCAAACTGAATTTAATTATGTTTTTCTAAGAGCATTACATCAAGGTGACTGGAATATAGCGATTGTTTACAATTTTTATTTTTCATTATGGCATTAAGTGGTGGTTTCTGTGTGAAACCACGGCAGCGATACCAATTTAAAGAGACCTACAAATGAAACTGTCACATTTTCATTTTATTTCTATGACAAAAGTACATTTTAATTAAATCAGTACTGTGTTTAAATGAAATATGATCACAAGCCGCGGTGCAGTAGCTGAGTGGTCAGTCTTCTTTCCGCCTTGGGCAGCATGGACGTTGTTTACCTCCAGGCTGCGCGCGCTCGCGTGCGTGGTAGTGTTTACTAAATGTTCAAATGTTTGTAGAGCTTATGGGACATAACTACGGGGTCATCAGTCCCTAAACTTACAAACTACTTACGAACTAGTCTATACTAAAGACGGCACAAACAACCATGCCTAAGGGGGGATTCGAACCCCCGACAGCAGCGGCCGTGGAGACCGTGACAGGGATGCCGCAGACCGCTCGGCCACTGCGGCCGGCTAGTGTTTACTGTAGGCGGTCTCGCGTGTGTTAACACTCTTTCAGAAAAACGACGCTCAAATTCACGTTCACGTTCTCCAGC
Source organism: Locusta migratoria (assembly GCA_026315105.1). NCBI lineage: Eukaryota > Metazoa > Arthropoda > Insecta > Orthoptera > Acrididae > Locusta > Locusta migratoria. Next base: position 25,431,312 of record CM048755.1, on the reverse strand, counting down.
GAGTACCCGAGATCTAAATCCCTAGAAATCGTACGTTTTTTAAGGGAAGAAGTACGCATTGACTACAACGAACTTATTGGAATCCATTTATCGATAGTGAGCAGTGTCGTATACGTCAAACTAGTAAACGATGCAGCATGTGAAAAAATACTGAATGGCGTAAAACAAGGACTTAAATTTTGACACTCGGACAGACACATAGGTGAAGTGTTAGCCGATCATGCAGGTTTAGGTATCCGCAACATACGGATCTTTGAACTGCCATTTAAGGTACCGGAACAAATGGTAACAGATGCATTACGACCATAGGGCACATTGATCAGCCATATTGCATAAAAATGGACGAGCTTCACAACCTATCGAGTCCTCAATGGCGTGCGACTGGTGCGAATTGAGCTAACGAAACATGTGCCGTCGTATTTGTATATCGGTGGCTGCAGAGCTATCGTGATGTACGACCGACAGCCCATAACTTGCTCAGGATGCGGTAGTGAGGGCCACGTTCGATCGGAATGCCTCCAAAGAAGAATAACACAGTTGCCCAGAGGCGAACCACAAGCCACGGATTTGACAAATTTACCGATTACATATACTCAGCGGTACTCCGAGAAACGCCGACACCGATCCCGAACCAATTGGCTGAAGTTACACCTAATGAGGTAGTTAAACTGCCGGAACACAATGTGCGAAAAAAAAAAAACAAAAAAAAAAACAAAAAAACAAAAAAACAGAAAAGGTGCCGCAAACACCACCGCCAATTCCAGTGGCGGCGGCGGGAAAATCCGAAGAAAAAGTTGATGTAGAAATGAAGGAGACGATGCGAGTTGCAATGGAGGGCTCGCAACAAGATAGTTCCGCCCCCTCGAACGCTGAAGCACGCATGCGTAAGCAGCGTTCGCCGAAGCGCCATAAGAAACGACGACTCCACCGAGAGGAAGAACACTCCCTGCCGTCTGATAGCGTGGATGATTCCGACGACTTGGAACACGTCTCACGTGAGCAACAACAACACGACGACAGCAGCCGAATGGACACAGAAAGTGACGGGACACAGCAAGCTTCTGATCAATCATCACACATTAATCAGAAAACCTCACTTAGAGCACAGCAAGACGCGACACAGGAGACCAAGCACGGCATTCCAGGTCGGGATACGAACATCAAACATAACAATGGCGTCTGGTCCGAAGATAAGGAAGACACTGAAGGAGGTACCACAGAAAACGTGGAGGACGCGGTAATGGCGTCCGCCCACTCGGACTGATGATAATGGACCACTACAGAGAGGTGCATCCGCCGAGGAGGTCGAGGGAGCCGACGACGCGAATATGCCCAATATTTCACAAGCGCATAGGATAAACATCACGAAGCAAGCATACAAATTCGGGACGGCAATATATATACCATTAGATCGCAGGTGAAATTACAACTATTTCGAGATATGATATATGCATCTGATATCGCTGTCCTATTGGTGCAAGAAGCTTGGTTCGATTCGCCCCTCGAGATCTATGGATATACAACACACAAATCACCTTACTCGACAAAGAACAGAGGCACGGCAGTTGTAATAAAGGAAGGGATACCGACATCAGAGCCATATTTCTTACCATCTGGACAAGGCATGGCGATCACAACACAAGGGACTCGCGTCATAAACATCTATGCTCCTTCGGGTACAGATAAGCGACGAGAAAGAACGAAATTCTTCTCTGAAGAAATAGTGCCCCTACTTGCCGACAGCTGCGACCAGTTTATTCTCGGCGGGGACTTCAACTGTGTCTTGGTTCCGAAGGACCAGACTCCAAACTTCACTACCTGCAAAGAACTACACGTGATATATATGCAGACATGTTCAAATGTTTGTATAGCTTATGGGACTTAACTACGGGGTCATCAGTCCCTAAACTTGCAAACTACTTATGAACTAGCTAATACTAAGGATGGCACAAATATCCATGCCCGAGGGGGGATTCGAACCCCCGACCGTAGTGGCCGTGCAGACCGTGACTGGGGCGCCTCAGTCCCCTCGTCCATATACAGACATGATATTATGTGATAAATGGGAACGGATCCACGGGATTAAGGAAGGCTTTACATTCTTCACTGGCCACTCAGCAAGCCGCATTGACCGTATTTATGTATCAGAAGGCCTACAGGATGCGACAATTGCGGCTAAAATATGGCCGACAGCTTTCACCGAGCATGAGGCATATCTGTGTACAATCGACCTGCCATGGCACAGCGTATGGCGCCGTCGAGGGACTTGGAAATTAAATGCTTCATTGCTTTCGGACAGTGAATGTCAAGAACGGATGAAGGAAACTTGGAAAATATGCGAGCGGCAAATACCAGCTTACACATCGGTGTTACAGTGGTGGTTGGAATGTGCAAAACCGACTCTGCGACGTGCGCTTATGACACACGGCAGAGAGAAAATGCAGTGGCACAGGGACACGATGGAATATTACTATATAATGCTCCGTGAGATGTCCCTGCAAGCCGCGCCTCCAGACCGTCGGATTGAAGTCAACCGCATCAAAGCGCGAAGAATACAACTGACTCGCCAAAAGTTAGAAGGAATATCCGTATGGGCTAGGTGCTCGGATAGCATTAACTCGAAACCACCATCAATGCACCGCGAAAAACGACGATGCCGCCGAAAGTTGATTGATTTCCTTTATAATGAGGATGGTCAGCAGCTAACATCACAAAAGGACATAGCTTTAGAATTTCTAGACAGATTCCGACGATTATTTCATGGTACTCAAGGAGATCTCTCCCTTGACGCACACACAACTGACCCGGACAGATGAGGAAATCCTTTTGGAAGAGATAACACCAGACGAAGTATCCGAGACGCTCAAAAAAGGAGTGCTCCACAAGTCTCCAGGACCGGACGGCTTACCTATCGAATTTTACAGAGCCTTCAAAGACCTGATGATGCCACGTTATGTTGAATAACAATGTACAAAGATATTATGTCACCCATCATGAGTGTACCGCCGTCCTTCGTTGAAGGCTTCCTCATCCCCATATCAAACAAACGCAGGGAGCCAAAGTGTGGATCAATATAGACCGCTCACAATGCTCAACAATTACTATAAGATCTTTGCACGACTGATGTCGACCCGACTAAAAGTGGTACTATCACACCTTATTTCCCCTGACCAAAAATATCTCGGTACACGGAGTACCATTCAAGCAGCGCTCAGTGATTACAGAGATGTAATTGCATTAGCCAACGCTTGCTGGATCAGAGCAGCTTTGATATCTGTCGATTTTAAACAAGCATTCGACAGAATCAATCATGACTACTTAACGTCGGTATTGAGTCTCATGAAGTTTCCTCCAGTCTACAAACAGATTGTCATGCGACTCTTAAGAGGTGCCATCTCCAGTGTGATAGGAATGGCCGAGATGCAGGCCCTGTACCGACAGTGAATTCAGTTAGACAGGTTTGCCCATTATCAATGATACTCAAAATATCCACGGGTGTACTGCCGGTCTATAGTGTCCAACGGGCACAATATTTCGGCGATCATACATGTCACCATCATCAGGTGAACTGACGGACTGAGCTCCTGGACACGCGCCGGCACGGAGATCCGCACGCTACGGCTGCTCGAAGGGAACTGGGTTCTAGACCGGTAGCGACCGCGGAGCGGCCCGCGGAGCGACCCGTCCGCGCCCCGCGCCGCGGCCGCGCAGTGGAACCGATTGCGACGGTGTCTGAGATGACGTCGGTGTGAGGGCTCTGTCCGCCGTGGTCGTCACTTCGTTACGTTTGCTAGATTTACTCTTAATTAACCCAATCGCTGGTTCCCAAGCTTTGCTAAGATTATAGCCACAGTCACGGTTTATGAGGTCGTCACTTGTGCGAATTTCAATGGCCTCTCTAACGACGCAGTCCCAGTATCACGACGTCTGTACCAGAATCCTAGTGCGTTCATACTCCATCGCATGATTCTCCGACAAACAATGTTCAGCGACCGCCGACTTGCTCGGATACATCAATCGTGTGTGCCTCTGGTGTTCAACGCATCGATCCTCGACGGTACGCATCGTCTGTCCAATATAGGACTTTCCACACTGACACGGAATCTGGTACACGCCGGCCTTCCTCAAACCGAGATCATCTTTGGCGCTCCCCACCAGTGCACGAATTTTATTCGGCGGACAAAAAACAGTTCCAACCTGGTGTTTTTTCAAAATGCGGGCGACCTTCCCCGAGAGTGCGCCGGTATTTGGAAGGAACGCAGTGCCTACATCCTCCCTCGTGTTTTCATCCGTTTCCACAGGTTGTGATGTAGTGGTTGGGCGGAGAGCCCGCTGAATCTGCCACTCTGAGTACCCATTTTTTCGAAATACAGTTCTCAGGTGTTCCAATTCCTGGGGTAGACTCTCTGCGTCGGAGATAGTGCGCGCCCTATGTACTAGAATTTTAAGTACTCCATTCCTCTGTGAAGGGTGGTGACAGCTGTCTGCGTGTAAATACAGATCAGTGTGTGTTGTCTTCCGATATACACTATGACCCAGGGTGCCATCAGCTTTTCTCTTGACCAAGACGTCAAGGAACGGCAATTTACCCTCCGTTGCAGTCTCCATAGTGAATTTGATGTTGGGGTTTATGGAGTTCAGATGTGTAAGGAAGTCAAGGAGTTTATCCATACCATGTGGCCAGATGACGAAAGTGTCGTCCACGTAACGGAAAAAGCAAGTAGTTTCCATTCAGATGATTCCAGGGCTTCCTCCTCGAAATTCTCCATGTACAAATTTGCGACCACAGGGGAGAGTGGGCTACCCATAGCGACTCCCTCCGTTTGTTCGTAGTATTCGCCATTGAAAAGAAAATACGTGGAGGTCAAGACATGCCTAAAAAGTTCGGTGGTCTTCTCGTCAAACTTCTGACCAATCAAATCTAGTGACTCTCGAAGGGGTACCCTCGTAAACAACGAAACGACGTCAAAACTCACCATGATATCTGACTCATCCAGCCTGAAGCTATTAAGGCGTTTAACAAAATCCACGGAATTACGGATGTGATGAGGGCATTTACCCACATAAGGACTTAATATTCCCGTCAAGTATTTGGCCAACAAATATGTAGGTGCCCTGATGTTACTGACAATGTGACGTAACGGCACCCCATCTTTGTGAACCTTAGGGAGTCCATAAAGTCTTGGCGGTACCGGACCTTGAGGTAGCAGTTTCTTGGCGACACCCTCCGGTAAATCCGCATCCTTGAGAAGCGCCCTCGTCTTGTTTTCCACCTTCTTTGTGGGGTCAACGCTGATCTTCCGGTAGGAATCGTCATTTAGCAGGCTCTGCATCTTTTCAGTGTAGTCCTTATGGGAGACAACAACCGTTGCATTGCCTTTGTCAGCCGGTAAGACAACAATTTCAGGGCGCTCACTCAGGTCACGAATGGCCGCCCTCTCTTTACTAGTGATGTTCGACTTCATGGGCTTGGATTTCGTTAGCGCACGACAAGTTTCACGACATATTTCCTCAACTGATTCAGGCGGAAGTCGAGCTGCAACCTGTTCAACTGCACTAATAATTTCTGCGACCGGTGTGAACTTGGGGGTAGGAGCAAAGTTGAGTCCTTTCTCCAAAACTGAGACCGCATCATCACTCAACTCCGCGGGCCGAGGGTATTTAAATCGCCCGCTACCAGGCTAGAACCCAGTTCCCTTCGAGCAGCCGTAGCGTGCGGATCTCCATGCCGGCGCGTTTCCAGGAGTTCACCTGATGATGGCGACATGTACGATCGCCGAAATATTGTGCCCGTTGGACACTATAGACCGGCAGTACACCCGTGGATATTTTGATTATCAAATACGCCGGGAGAAACTGAAGAATGACATCAATGATACTATTTGCGATAGCACTTGAACCTCTCATGAATGGGCTGAGGAGTATATGCTCAGTGGCATGGAACTAAGGGGTAACACATTCATCTGTTGAGCATATGCAGATGACCTCTTATACCCGGTGCGAACACCTGAGGAAATGCGAAAATCTCTCGACTGGATCCAACAATATGGTCAAGTTTCAGGTAGTGTCATGAACATGACCAAAATCTGGAACACTTCCCATTGGAAGAGGACTGGATGGAGAGTTTGACCCACTGCAAAGAGTGGAAACATTGCGGTGCCTGGGAATCCCTTTCACCCAAGACATCAGACGAACAGCTGCAGCGAGCCACCAGCAGTTATTACAGAGAATACGTCCTAAAGCACAAGACAACTCCATACGAGCACTGGACATGATACAGCGTGTGCAATATGCCAACATATATATTGTTTTGCGGTTGTCACACATCGCACAGATATTCCCAATACCGGAAGGAATTGCGGATCGCCTTATGGCAGCCCTAGGATATTTTGTAAGCAATGGGATAACTGAAGGTACGATATACCACTCTCACGCTCTGCACAAGAGATGGTGGCCTTGGTCTAACAAACGTATGTCTTAAAGGATTAGACCTGTTTCTGAGAACCATGTTTCGAATATGACAACATCAGACACATAGAATTACATCTGCACTAATTGATGAACTAACCCCCCCATTCCTTCTAGCTACCTATTCCACTGGGCAACATTTCTCACTCTTTGGCTCATATTGTAACATTTTATGTAGAATATAGTTATGTCCGTCATGGACTGACAACGTTTAGAGACCCTACAGTAAGAGACATTTGCCGTCAGGACAGGAATGTGATGGAGAGACGACACCCGAGGAAAAACTGGCCCGTTATCTGGCGTTCGGTGCATCCACCGTACTTACCTACTGCGGCTAGATCCACGTGGTAGGTGTTAGTTAATCAGAAATACATGACGCAGGGAAGATTACACGCCATAAACATGGCTGAGACGCCACTTTGCGCGAGCTGCGACCTGACAGATACAGATGCACACCGTCTAGGGTGCGGGAAAGCAACGGAAGTGTGGACTTTGTACCGCCGAATAATAGCCTTTCTGCGACGAACTACACATACGGAGATAACACCGGCAGTGCTACTTTTCCCGGATATGACTTACTTCCCCCAACAAAAAAACCAGTGCAATCAACTGGATAGCAGGGATCACAGCAAGTTACATATTTGACAATAATGACATGGAAGTGATGCTCTACTGGATACACTTGAACAACACGAGAAAATACAACGGCTCAAAAAATATCAAAACACATTACGCCAATTTTTTAATAATAGTATTCACGGATCCTTCAAACAGCTGGGGTGTAACAGCTCTGAGAAGAAATAATGTATAATTATAATAAAACGGAACTTACAATGAACCATTAGACACGGTATTAAAGAACTCGAGAACCCGCCTGAACCCCCATTGTAAGAGAGTTGATGCTGTGAATTCCTTTTGTTTTCAGTTCAACGCGGGAGTGCGTCCTTGTTTAATGGGAGGACCAAGAAAAAAATCGGCAGAACAAACTGGTACACACCTTCACTTATACATTAAACGCGAAGAAGCGAGCAGCTATACTCCCACATGGATATATCGTGGTTGAAACTGACGACGAACCTGCCGATGTTTTCTTTCACTTGTTTTTCTTTATGCTTTGTAATTACATTATACTCTAAATAAGCATCCCAGCCAAATGAAATTAAACAAAAAATTGCAAATAAAGAAAAATTATAATAAAACACTTATATTAAAAACACCCAAAAAAAAGTGGTCTAAGGCGCCTCGCTGCGGAGCGCGCGGTTGCTCGCCGTCGGAGGTTCGAGTCCTCCCTGGGGCATAGGTGTGTGTGTTTGTCCTTAGGTTAGTTTACCTTAGTTTAAGTAGCTTGTAAGCTAAGGACTGATGACCACGCAGTTTGGTCCGATAGACTTACAAACACTTGAACATTTTTTTATGATCACAAAATTAACAAAACTTTACTTGTCATCTATCAGTGGTGTAGCATATATTTTCTTGGGGGGGGGGGGGGGGGGGGGAAGTAATGTATCTCCAACTGTTAGCTGAAAAGGAAACGATTGTATGTCCCGATCCATGCAAAATTCAGATACCGCACTAATTTTTTTTCTTTATATTCATTATTTCGGGTAAGGGGGGGAGGCTGGACCTTCCCCCCCCCCACTCTCTTATATGCGCCACTAGCACGTATGCCTGGCTAAATGAGTAGTATAAGATTGTTTTAAAATACCGGTCCATCAATAATAGAAACAACTGCACATGAATGTCTATAACATCTGGAACATTTGATGGATGAAAAAGCTGATTCGTCAGAATGGAAATAATTATGATTGTTGGTCCATATGTAAATGCGGTCAAGACCAGGAGTGAAACTACTTAGTTGTTCGTCATCTTCAGATTCTCAGTCTGATATCACATCAACAGACTCTTTACATCCAATGAGCGTTGACACTAATTCTTCCTCTGAGTAAGAAGTGAAACCTTATAGAGAATCTTCTGACTAGTAGCCAAGGCAAAGTTCGTCTTCCATCATAGCCCCAAGGACAGAGTGGAGTTTCGTGCAGTGAAGGAAAAATATTAGACTGAGCGTGAAGTTCTATAAAAATCAAATGTTTGTAAATCTATGGGACTTAACTGCTTGGTTATTAGTCTCTAGCTTACAAACTACTTAAACTAAGTTAAACTAACCTAAGGACAAACACACACATCCATTCCCGAGGGAGGATTCGAACCTCCGACGCGATTCGCAACATGGCGCTCCAGACCGCACGGCTACTCCCGCGCGGCGAAGTTGTATAGCTGTAATACTTAACTGAATGGGAACAGCCATTGTGCTGACTAAATCAGAGATCCGAGCAGCTAATTTCCAGATGCCATTTTCAGTCGATCTAATATTACCGTTTCTGGCCCTTACATGTACACAGGATAGGGAAAAACGGTTACCGAATTTCAGCTTTCGTCTTTCGGAAGTTGGGTCGCTTGTAGAAGTATCAAGTATTACCGTATGGGTTAGGCATTGTTGTCTGCTATCTTACTCTATTGTACATCACTGCATTTCTTAATGTTTCCTTTTCTGGTAGTAAAATGTAGGCTTCCACGGCCGGAAATGTCATATCCATTAAAATTATTCGGGCTGTTATGCCGTTGTCGGTTGAATCTGTCGTCGAAAGCCAACGTTTCTTCCCCGTCAGCGGAGAACTTCTTCAGAGAGTCTGTAGGCAACACACACACTGGCTGGCTACTGTCTGCCGGTAATTCGGTGTCGGCGCGTTCCCACGCACACGCATGACGTCATGTGTTTTGAAGACGTCAGTGCAACTGGCCGTCGCCCGCTGCTGCCGATCGCCGTTGCCATCACCCTGTAGTGGGCGGGTGGTACATCTCTTCTTCAGCACCGGCATCCATAAACCGTTTAGTTTCGTGCCCTCTTCCTTACGATTGAAATTATTCGGATGTTTGGCGATTGCAATTGCTTATTGTATTGGTGTGGTGTCTGTTCTTTCGGACGTTCTTTCGACCTGCTTCATAGCCAAATAGCATTTGCTAATGATTGTGAAAGGAAGGGAAGGAAGAAGGATAGGAAAGATAGGATAGACAGTGGTCGCATTTGGGCATTGATATTAAGCAAGTGGTGTGGTGTGGTGTCTGTTCTTTCGGACGTCCGAAAGAACAGACACCACACCAATACAATAAGTAATTACTCGCGACGACGGCGTTAGCTTCAGTTATTTCACCGCAGATGCGGTCATACGTCCGACCTCAAACGGGAATCCGTAATGGCGAGTGTAAGAGGGCATGGACAATAGGGGCGCTACAAACATAGCGTGCGACTTGTGCGAATTTGAGACGGACGGGTGGCGAGCATGGGTGGCCAAGTGGTGAAGGCGACCGCTGGCCCGAAGCGGCAGACCCGGGTTCGATTCCCGGTCCGTATGAAATTTTCACTTGTCGCCAATGCTTAATATCAATGCCCAAATGCGGCCACTGTCCATCCTTTCTTTCTTATCCTTCTTCCTTCCCTTCCTTTAACTATCATTTGCGATTGCAATTGCCTTCCTGTAGAGCCTTTCATAGTGTCCGACCACGGCATAACGGCCCGGATAATTTTAATGGACATGACGTTTCCTTTTCTTCCACTTGTACGTAATTGCAGCGGTCACGGTCTTTATTAAATATGTCAATGCGTAAAAGTATTTCATCTTCGTCAGCTAAATACACTGACTTTTTTTTTATTTCTGTGCATCCTGCTTTCTAGAAGCACGAAGCGCAGTTTAAGGTGCCAGCCCTGCAGGAGGTGGGCGTGGCCTTCTCCCCCACACAGCTACTCACTCCGTGCTGGTCAATTTGGAGGTCGGGCTTTACTCTCCTTCCCCTCCCTCTCCCCCCTCCCTCCGCTGGAACCATCTCGAGTCGACCAAACTAACCAAGGAAACTTACTTTTTGGAAACGCCTAGTATAGTCAATTACACTATATGATCAAAAGTATCTGGACATCGCTACTGAATGCGTAATTCGTTACTGTATATCACGAAAGGCGGACCCGCTTGCAGTGTTGTGCTGCCAGAAGAGTGTCAGTAACCACAGAATGGATCGGCCAAGAGAGCACAGTAACTTTTAACGTGAACTAGTCATCGGATTCTCACCTCAGTAATAAATCCATTATAGACATTTCAACTCTTTTCGAGTTACGCAAATCCACTGTTGGTGACGTGTTGTGTACTGAAAACATGTAGGGAGAATCAAAGCCAAATCTAGACACTATAGACTTCATGTACTAGCGCATATGGATTGTCGACCATTGCGAAAAGTAGCTGTTAGAAACCGCATGAAGTAGGCGAAAGGAATCATTAATGATCAAGCATCCGGCCAGCACACAGGCAGTTAACAAGAATGGAGTGCAGCGGTAGGGCAGCTCCTCATGAACCACTCATTTCTATCGTTCGTGCTAACCGACACTTAAGGTGGTGAAAATGGCGACGCTGAATGACTGGAAAAGAGGGATTGTTCATGCTTTGCCCTGTATAGATAGAAGGGTTGAGGTTTGTTGAAAAACTGTAAAACGTCGCCTGGCAACAGCGAATAGCGCAGGGGGTAGTATTACGGCATCGCGGTGTTTTCTGTTGTTGTTTTAGTGTACAAAAGAATATTCTCCATTCTTCTACACAACATTCGCCAATTACTTCAACGTCATTGGAGCTGCAAATTTGGTCCTCCTCTGCACTCTAAACCTCCCTATATCGGTCAGTTATGTTGAGAAATGGCGATTTTGTGTACAGTGAGATGTTTGACCATTTTCTCATACTTATAAAGTACGCCTGAAACATTTTGGCCTTACATGAGGGCGCATTATCATTTTGGAACACGGCAGTGTTTGTTAGGAATATGTTAGACATAGTAAGCAGTTTGCTGTAGAGGATGGTGAGGTATTCATATCCGACCAGTGAGTGTAACGATAGAAACATTAGAATACTTAATTATATCCATAATGGATGTGAGATCGCGGTAGTATTACTTAATTATTTTGTTAAGTAGACTCAACCACAGAAATCGTGTAAAAACACTAAAATATGACGCGTTTCAAGGGTCAAGCACTCATCATCAGATATTCTGAACAAGAATCTTAAAACCTGAGATAATAAAAATCTAAAACGTAATAAAAGAAAACGTTGTTACTTCCCTTGCAACCGTGTCTGCGCAGAAAAGTCCTCAGCATACTGTGCTTCGTCAGGATTCAAATCAGACCCCAGCACTGGCGGCGCATAACACTACCGCAATGCACGGATCAACAACACGTTTTCTTTTATTACGTTTTAGATTTTTATTGTCTCCGGTTTTAAGATTCTTGTACAGATTATCTGATTATGAGGGTTGATCCTTGAAACGCGTCATATTTTAGTGTTTTTACACGATTTCTGTGGTTGAGCCTATTTGACAAAATAAGTAACATTAGAATACCACTGCATGGATACCCAAATCATGACGGAACTTCCTCCATGCTTAACTGAAGGAAATAGGCATCCCGTATCGTGAGCTTCTTTTGGGGTTTTCGATACATAAACCCAGTTGTTTGTAGGAAGCAATGTAGACAATGATTAATGGAGCCATACCACAAGCTTCCAGTGAGGAATGATCATGGAATCACTTTCTTCGCAGCTTTGCCACCATTATTAACGGCTTACTAACTGCAACTCTTCCATGACTGTTAAGCTCAGATGTACAGTTTATAACTAAACATTATTACTCGAGCGAGTGTTAACTTTTGCAGTCGCTTTTGACGTGGTAGCGTTATGATGTCTGGCCACAGTAGTTCTAAATGTTGTCGGTCCTTAACTTCGGGTTTCGCCCATCGTACCTCTTCGCCTATGATGTTTCACCTTGTTTTGCGTACGGTACGCTGTCTTTACCGAGGATGTGGTTGGTAGTGAAACTTTACACAGTGCAGCAGTTTTGGTCACAGATGCTGCCAGTAACTGCGCAACATCGAGTTGGCCTCTTTGCAAGTCTCAGAGATCACACTTTCAACGGCCATTTGTGTTGACTGTCGCAGAACAAAACGTACACTCGACGAGCTTAGAATCTCTGGAGATACCCGAACACAAAAAGTGAAGCGAACAAACTGAACACTCCGGCATTTGTTTGTGCCCAAAAAATTTATATAGTAGTTCTAGTCGTTGACATTACGTCGTACGTAAGTAAATACTCCGATGTGACTCTCAATTTACGTAAAGAAGGCAATATTCAGACAGGGTTTAAGTGAGGAATCTTTGTTTTGGGCACAAAAGCATGGCCCTTCTGACCTCAACCAATCATGTTCTCAGCATAGATAACGGCACCTCCCTTTATTCTAACCTTCTTGCGTACACTACAATGCAAGGCAACGTTCAAGACTTGGTAGGTTAATTGTGCGCTGTGGTCGCATCTCAGTGTTAATAGGCGTATTTACTCGTGGGTGCCGGCCGCGGTGGCCGAGCGGTCTGCGGCATGTCAGTCACGGTCTGCACGGCCGCTGCGGTCGGGAGCTCGAATCCCGCCTCGGGCATGGATGTTTGTGCCGTCTGTAGTATAAGGTAGTTCGTAAGTAGTTTGTAAGTTTAGGGACTGATGACGCCGGCCGCGGTGGTCGAGGGGACTGAGGCGCTTCAGTCACGGTCTGCACGGCCACTACGGTCGGGGGTTCGAATCCCCCCTCGGGCATGGATATTTGTGCCGTCCTAGTTCGTAAGTAGTTCATAAGTAGTTTGTACGTTTAGGGACTGATGACCACGCAGTTAAGTCCCATAAGCTTTACAAACATTTGAACATTTGGACTGATGACCCCGTAGTTAAGTCCCATAAGCTCTACAAACATTTGAACATTTTACTAATGGGTGCAAACTTGCAATAGCCGTGGCGGAGTGGCCGAGCGTATTGAGGCGCTATGCTACTATATGCGAGGCCGTTCCCCATCGGGGGTTCGAATGCCCCCTCGGACATGGATGTTTGTGCCGTGTTCAGTATAAGGTAGTTCATAAGTAGGTTGTAAGTTTAGGGCCAGCCGCGGTGGCCGAGGGGAAGTTGGGCTTCGGCCGTGCACCGGCTAGGGCGTTGTTTACGTCCCGGCCACAAGCGCAGCGCGTGAGTTGTTTACGCGGAGTGCGTAGCGGTGTAATTTAGTAGTGCACAGATCGAACTATGGCTTTTTCATACCGTAAATCGACACTGCGATTCACTTTCAATAACGACTTTGCACGACCAAAGGCCTACGAAATAGAACGCTTTCTACGAGATGAGGTAAAAATCGAGCCGGAAGTTCTGGTAGGAATACACTTGTCCATAGTCAGTAGCGTCGTTTACTGCAAGCTCATTGATGAAGCGGCATGTGATAGAATATTACAACGACACCAACAGGGTCTCCGTTTTTGCCATTCAGACGGAAATGTCGGAACGGTTACAGTGGATCACGCCGGAATGGGATTAAGAACAATCCGCGTCTTCGAGCTACCGTTCGAATTGCCTGAAAAACTGGTGACAGAGGCTTTGAGCCCGTACGGCACGGTCATCACACATGAAGCCGAGAAATGGGCGACTTTTGAAACATATCGTGTCCTGAACGGCGTAAGACAGGTAAAGATTGAATTACGCAAACACGTTCCGTCATACCTGTATATCGGTGGCTGTAGAGCAATCGTCATCTACGACGGACAACCGAGAACTTGCTCGGGGTGTGGAAAGGAGGGACACGTGAGGTCTGAGTGTACGCAAAGGAGGCTATTACAACTGCCACGTGATGATCCACAACAACAGCAGCATGCGACGGTGCTCCCCTTGACGTATGCTGCGGCCTTTCGCGGTGATACGAGAACCACACCAGAACCGAACCAGCGTGTAATGTCGGAAGACCAATCTAACGAATCAAAGCCAGAAGAGGCGGAGATGGATCATGAACGGCGGTCGCAGGACGTTATGACTTCGCCACAGCCCTTGCAGGACGCGGCGGAAATCGAAGTTGACAGTGCGAAGGAGCAGGAAGTGGACTTGAAAAACGACGATCAGGAGGCTGTACTGACCTCAGATTCGGAGGTCAGACAACGGAAGCAGCGAGTGCCAAAACGGCGGAGGAAACGACGCCTTTCGTCCGACAAAGACAGCAAGGAATCAGAGACGAATGACGAGGTGACCCACAGCAAGGAGCAACAAACAACGGCCGCGGAAGAAATACCGAGCGAAGAGAGAAGTGGGGCGGCGACCTGTGTTCAGAGGAACGACGTGACACAAGACGAGGTGGAAGCAGATAAAGGATCTTTGACTGTTGAGAACGTCAACCGGGCAACAGAACATGGCGCCGAAAGAACGCATTTGGACTGGGCAACAGAGGCGACTCAGTACGCAGACGAGAACGAAGGAGTAGCAGACCAGCACCCCGGCGGAATGAGTCCGGGCGGTCATTTCGACTAACGTATGACAGCAAGTGAGGGCGATGGGGGACTGGAATGGGGCACAAGGAGGATAGGAGGTGTTAACTGTCAGACTGTGACTCCCCTATGATACATGCTATGCAACAGGCGTACCGGATAGGGTCCATTAACATCAGTGGCATAAAAACGCCCGTCAAGATGAAGATGCTCAGCGACATGCTCAAGGCGGCGGATATAGACATAGCGCTGCTGCAGGAAGTACGAGTCCTTCACAGCCAGGACTTCTATGGATACGACATTTACAGCCCACCGTGCGACGAGAGAGGAATCGGCACGGCAATATTACTCAAAGAAGGGATACGTGCTGTCGACATAGAGTATCTGCCCACAGCACGCGGAACAGCCGTCACCATAGGAGGCGTACGACTGATAAATATTTATGCACCATCAGGCAGCGATAAGAGGAGGGAACGCCAGGAATTTTACGCCCAAGAGGTGACCCCATTGTTCAGGGGCCAATACGAGGCTTGTATCATAGGGGGAGACTTCAACTGTGTACTAGACAGGAAGGACCAACATCCTAACTACACGACATGTCAAGAACTCAGAGCGCTGGTCAACGGGATGCAATTAATTGATACGTGGGACCTCAAACATCCTGGACAACAGGGATACACGTACATCACCAGCCACTCGGCGAGCAGATTGGATAGGATTTATCTTTCACGAAGACTGATGACGTCGACAGTGGATGCGGAAATTTGGCCTACAGCGTTCACCGACCACGAGGCATATATCTGTACAGTCACCCTCGCCCGGCAAAAGGTATGGAGGCGAAGAAGTAATTGGAAGTTGAATGTTTCTCATCTTCACGACGCAGAATGTCGACGTATGGTAGAGGAAACATGGCAAAATTGCCTAAGGCGCAGAAATGCATATGGTTCTGTTCTCCATTGGTGGGTCACGTGCGTGAAACCAGCCTTAAGAAGAACATTTATTTTTTATGGGAAGGAGGCTTCTCGTTGGCAGCGCATGACCTCTGAATTTTATTATACGACCCTCCGGGAACTCTATTCCCAACCTCCGTCACCAGAACGCCAAACAGCCGTACACCATGTCAAGGCAAAACTCATACAACTCACAACATCCAGAATGGCAGGTACAATGATACGTGCGAGGGTGCAGGATGGACTCCACAATGAACAGCCCTCCATGCACTATGTCATACGGGAGAGACAATGTAGACGTCGGGGATTAATTCACGAGGTTGAACACGACGACGGCCGGAAATATACAGCACAGAAAGACATAGCCCAGGCGTTCCAGGACCATTTCACCAGATTTTATGGGGCCGACGAGGTGGAACAGGAGGCAATGGAGAGCGTCCTTAATGAGATCCCAGACATGACATACGCGAACTCGGAAGCAGACATCCTACAAGCAATAACGGAAGAGGAGATGGTGGAGGCCATCCAACGAGGAGCTCCGAACAAATCCCCGGGTCCAGACGGTTTCCCATTGGAATTCTATCGCACGTTTGTCACTATTATGGCACCGATGTGGTTAAGTATGTTTAACGAGATAATAGCGCAGGAGTTACCAGTCCCCACTGAATTCACAGAAGGGTTGGTGATTCCAATTCGGAAACCACAGGGAGGCAAGCGACCATGCGATTATCGGCCTTTGACCCTCCTAAATAGCGACTACAAGATCCTTATGCGTATAATAGGATGTCGCTTAAAAACATTGCTAAAGGAGCGAATCTACAGGGATCAGACATGTCTCGGAGGTACAAGCAATATTCATACGGCCTTGGGAGACTATCGTGATGTTATCTGCCTTGCCAAGGCGTGTCGTCTACGTGGAGCATTGATAGGCATCGATTTTGACCATGCCTTCGATAGAGTGGATCACACCTACCTCAAGGCAGTGATGCTCAGGATGGGAGTTCCGCCTACTTTTACCACTATGGTGATGAAGTTGTTGCATGGTGCCCGGTCAGCGGTGTTGATTAATGGAGGGAGAACAGAACATTTCCAGATTTTACGATCAGTCAGACAGGGGTGTCCGTTGTCCATCATCTTGTATGCCATCGCACTAGAGCCATGTCTTGCAGGATTGCGCCAACGACTCACAGGTATCACTCTACGGAATCAGTCCTTCAAATGTAGAGCATATGCTGATGATGTAGTGCTTCTAGTGAAGACAGCAGAGGAGACACGCACAGCAATGGATTGGCTACAGAAATACGGGGAGGCAGCTGGTAGCGTGGTTAACTTTCGCAAATCACAATTCATGAATGTAGGCCGAGGACTCGAACCAGGAACTGAAGGACCCTTACCTGTGGTGCAAACCCTACGTTGTTTGGGTATCACTTTCCATACGGAGACGGCACGAACAACAGCAGACAATACCGCAAGCTGTTGTGTCAACTACGCGCATCAGTACGACTCAACGCCCTGCGCTCGATGGATATGCTGCAGAGAGTAACACTGGTCAACCTCCACCTCGCACCCAAGATGTGCCACGTGGCACACCTTCTCCCTTTGCCACGTACGATGGCCACGAGGATACAAGCAGCCTTTGGATACTACGTGAGCATGGGACAGCTCTTTAAGGTGCAATACGAGTCGCTCACGCTCCCGACGCGGGAAGGTGGTGTTGGCCTAGTCAATGTCTACGAAAAGGCTCGGGCAATGTATATTAACACCATGTGCAAACTGTGGCGTAACAGGAACTACTCCCTAACGGGTGCGATAATCGAAGAACTAGCACCACCATCGCTTCTTCCACCGGTTAGTGTTGGGCATATTACGCCTCCATTATCACACATCCGAAAATTCTTCGTGGAACACAGTTATGTGCGTGCAGATTTACCAACTACCCGATCACCGACATCCAAAGATGTGTATAGACTGCTTGTAAGACGCATGGAACGGAATAAGATGGAACGGAGGTACCCTGCGATTAACTGGAATGTTGTGTGGCGCACAGTGCACCACCCCCACCTCCCTACATCGGCCAGGTCAACGTGGTACATGATGGTTAACCGGAAGTACCCGACGAAGGAGAGACAGTATGCTATCCACATGACAGACAAGCCCATATGCCTACGATGCGACACGCTCGACACGGACGAACATCGGTTGGTCTGCGGCACAGCGCTGGGAGTGTGGAATCTGGCAAGGAAGATCATAGCGTTCATGATACGCACAGTACAGTCAGAAATCTCAACGGACATAGTATTTTTCCCAGATAAAACATATTTCCCACGTCAGAAGACGAATGCGGTGGCGTGGGTAACGGGCATGACGGTAAATTACATATATCATTATGCAAACACGAACAAACTGGACTATTGGCACTATTTACAGGATGGACACACGAAGCTACGACGACTTGGTAAATACAAGGAAAGTTACGCAAATTTTTTAGAGGTAGTGTTTACTGACCCGCCACCTGGCTGGGGTGTACTGGGTACGAGAAGATGATAGTGACAGTTTAACGAAGATACCGACCAATTGAACGGATCAGACCTAGTAAGTTCGAGAAGATCACCCAAGAACACCGACCGGATGGTGCTACACTAACAGAGGAGGCCCCAGTTTATTTTACGTTATATTCCTTTAAGTTCGAAAATGTCACGAATGATGCAGCATGACGGAAGGGGCATCATTTATACAGTTATTTTTCCATTATGTATTAGTTGACAAATTTCTTCCAGATAGGGCACTGGACTTCATTTGATTTCATGATTATAATAAAGGCTTCAGTTTGTAAATAAAAATAAAAAAAAAAAAATAAAAAAAAAGTGGTCTGCGAAAAAAAAAAAAAAAAAAAAGAAAAAAAAAAGGGATAGCGTCACTGACTGCCTTGCTGAAGGTCGCCGGTTTAATCCCGTCCACCGGCAAAAATTTATTTCTTTGCAATTAACATTTCCAGACTGTTCCACGGTTTCTTTCGTTCACTTGTAATTTCTACTTCTTTCTTATTTTAAATATTCTTCTAATTTAAAAAAAAAAAAAAAAAAAAAAAAAAAAAAAAAAAAAAAAAAGGGGACTGAGGCGCGCCAGTCACGGTCTGCACGGCCACTACGGTCGGGGGTTCGAATCCCCCCTCGGGCATGAATATTTGTGCCGTCCTTAGTATTAGCTATTTCATAAGTAGTTTGTAAGTTTAGACTGATAACCCCGTAGTTAAGTTACATAAGCTCTACAAAAATTTGAACATTTTGTAAGTTTATTGACTGATGAACCCGCAGTTAACTCCCACAAGCTTTACAAACATTTGAACATCTTTTTGAAACTTGCAACAAGATGTAGTATACCGCACGGTGTTAATATTATTATGTCGACCCCCTAGACATTTATATGCGTCAATGAAGTGTTACCTGCAAAGTTCGGGTAATCATGAAGGTCCATATTAATGCCTATTAATAGAATACTTTGGATCGTATAGTGTATTTACTGTTGAAGTAAACATCGTTTTGCACTCAACATTTCAATAACGCCAAATCGAAGTGTCCAAAAGGTGTGACCTTCCATAAAAAGGCGTACCTTCAGGACAGAGAGATAGATCTATGTTAATTGGCACATTTCTCATCTTAACGACGGCTGGCTCTCTCGGAGTAACGCGAAACGGCGGTCGCGAGAGGCAAAACAAGCGACGACACGGCGATCGCGTATCGCGCCGTGGAAAGCCGGTGCCGCTTTTTGTTCTTTTGCAGACGGAGGAGAAATGAAGCGAGACGTTTTCTTTGGGCTGAGTGCAGGGGCTTATCTGGCGGGACAACTGTTTTCTCGCCCGTGGCTTATCTCCTCGATCTCTGCAGCTGCCGCGCCGGTGCTGCCGCCCGCGGCCGTTTCAACAAATATCTGCGGATGAAATGCTGACAGCCCCTGGCGCTCCCCTCGCAGCTGCTACCCGCAGTCGCGCCTCAAAATAAACACTACATTCTCTGCACACCACACCATCACGCTTGCACTTCTCCCGCCGGGTAGAATATTTCCTCGTTTTACAGGCATGCATAAGGGACACCAATAATTCCTCTAGCCATATTTCGGCATCGAAACGTACACCCGCATTCAATTCACACACACACATATATATATATATATAAGCCATCTTTCAGTAGTGTACTATGAGACTGGTTTTGAAGGATGAAATGAAATACAATACCTTCTTTAGAAACAAACATTTTAATCAACATTCAAATAAAAAAATAATATTCTGTGAAGTGCTTAATGATTTACAATAAATAATACATACATTATTCCTTATAGCCTTTGTTGCAATATCTCAACACGTATGGTGAGAGTAATTTCCAAATTCATTTTAGGGCATTCTGGTAAACAAAGTCACTTGTAGTATTGTTTGGAGCGTAAATGTAGACATTTTTTGGCTTGCCCACCCTTGAGCTGATAAAGCGGAACTGAAAAATATTCCTATCAGATTGCAGAAGTCTATGCACTTACCGTTTATCAGAAAAGTAAGTAGTGTAGATCAAATCAAACGTAAAAATGCACTCGTTTCTAAGAATCCAATGACGAAATTCAACAATAATGATTATAATAATATCACAGATAGATCACTTGATGTAATGCGCTAAACGTCAAATCGATTTTTTTAATGAGTTGTATTAAAAGAAATTTCTTTTTTACTGCTTTATTTATTTATTCTTATATTTCCTTACTCGTATGCTTATCCTTACAGAGAAAGAGCTGAAGACATTGTAGCACGCATAGACCAAAGATCACGTGGCATCACGTTTCGCTGTATGCAACGTCCTTGCTATAGAGTCAAAACGTCATCACTGGCCTTCAGTTTGAATGTTTTTTATAATTTGACGACTTTCAACACCATATCTTCCAACCCTTATAGTTATCGGCATGGAACTGCTATGGTATACAACGGGAGACGTCGGACAACAATTACACACACACCATTCGTTTGCGTTCTGTAGTTTTCGCTGCAGAGCGAAATATTAACACACACCCACACGTAGAATTTTATATACACCGATAACTTTTCATCCCAATATATTCCACCCTTTTATCATTATCAACCCACAAGCAACAATGCAACCAATAAAACCATTTTCAAAGAGCAAATATAATTTTCAGAGGGTAATTGTTGTTCCGCATTTCGCGTTACATTATTAAAATTACTAAATATCTATCAGATCGCTATAAAACCGTGCCCAAAACCTTCTTGATGTTGTTGTTGTGGTCTTCAGTCCGGAGACTGGTTTGATGCAGCTCTCCACAGTACCCTATCCTCAGCAAGCCTCTTCATCTCCACATAAGAACGGCAACCTACATCTCTCTGAATCTGCTTACTGTATCCATCTCTTGGTCTTCCTCTGCGGTTTTTACCCCACACACTTCCCTCCAACGCTAAATTCACAATTCCTTGATGTCTAAGAATGTGTCCTACCAATCTATCCCTTCTTTTAGTCAAGGTATGCCAGAATTTTCTTTTCTCCCCAATTCTATTCAGTACCTCCTCATTAGTTACGCGATCCACCCACCTAATCTTCAGCATTCTTCTGTAGCACCATATTTCAAAAGCCTCAATCCTCTTCCTGTCCGCACTGTTTATCGTCCATGTTTCACTCCCATATAAGGCTACACTCCATACAAATGCCTTCAGAAAGCACTTCCTTAGGCTTAAATCAATATTCGATGTTAACAAATTTCTCTTTTTCAAGAACGCTTTTCTACCCATTGCCATTCTGCATTTTATATCCTCCGTACTGTAACCATCATTTGTTCTTTTACTGCCCAAGTAACAAAACGCATCTACCTCCTTTATTGCTTGGTTGCCTAATCTAATTCCTTCAGCATCACCTGATTTTCTTAGACTGCACTCCATTACCCTAGTTTTGCTCTTGTTGATGTTCATCTCATATGCACCTTTCAGCACTCTGTCCATTCCGTTCAATTGCTCTTCCAAGTCATTTGCTGTATCTGACAGAATTACTATGTCGTCGGCAAAACGCAATGTTTTTAATTCTTCACCCTGAACTTTAATTCCTTCTCCAAATTTCTCCTAGCTTACCTTTATAGCTTGCTCAATGTACAAATTGAATAACATTGGAGAAAGGCTACAACCCTGTCTTACTCCCTTTCCAACCACTGCCTCCCTTTCATGCCTTTCAACTCTGACAACCACTGTCTGGTTTTTGTACAAGTTGTAAATAACCTTACGTTTCCTATATTTTACTCCTGCTTGCTTCAGAACTTGAAAGAGTTTATTCCAATCAACATTGTCAAAAGCCTTCTCCAAATCTACAAAAGCTAGATATGTAGGTTTGTCTTTTCTTAGTCTATCTTCTAGGATAAGCCGTAAAGTGAGTATTGCCTTCCGTGTTCCTACATTTCTCCTGAACCCAAACTGATCTTCCCCGAGGTTGGCTTCTACCAGCTTTTCCATCCTTCTGTAAATAATTCGTGTTAATATTTTGCAACAATGACTTATTAAACTGATGGTTCTGTAGTTTTCACACCTGTCTGCACCTGCTATCTTTGGAATGGGGATTATAACATTTTTCTTAAAGTCTGAGGGTACTTCACCTGTCTCATACATCCTACACACCAGTTCAAATAGTCTTGTCATGGCTGGTTCTCCCAGATACTTAAGTAGCTCTGAGGGAATATCATCTACTCCAGGGGCCTTGTTTCGACTTAGGTCTTTCAGTGCTCTGTCAAATTCATCTCTCAGTATAGTATCTCCTATTTCATCCTCATCTGCTTCTTCTCCCCTTTCTACAATATTGTCGCTAAGTTCATTTCCTTCATAGAGCCTCTCTATATACTCTTTCCACCTTTCAGCTTTCCCTTCTTTGCTGAGAACTGGTTTTCCATCAGTGTCCTTGATATTCATAGAGCTGTTTTTTTTTATCTCCAAATGTTTCTTTTATTTTCCTGTAGGCTGTATCTATTTTTCCCCTATTTATACATTCTTGTACATCCGTGCATTTGCCTTCTAGCCATTCCTGGTTAGCCATTTTGCACTTCCTGTCAATCTCATTTCTTAGTCGTCTGTACTCCATTTTGCCTGTTTCATTTACTGCATTTTTATATTTTCTCCTTTCATCGATTAAATTTAGTATCTCCTGTGATATCCAAGGATTTTTGTAGGTCTTGCCTTTCTACCTATTTTGTCCTCTGCTGCCTTCACTATTTCATCTCTCAATGCTACCAATTCCTCCTCTATTGTTTTATTTTTCCCCATTTCTGTCGATTGTTGCCTAAAGCTCCCTCTGAAATTCTTAAGAACTTCAGGTTCCTTCAATTTACCCAGGTCCCATCTCCTTATTTTCCTACCTTTCTGTAGTTTCTTCAGTTTCAGCCTACAGTTCATAACCAACAAGTTATGGTCAGAGTCTATATCTGCCCCTGGGTATGTTTTACAGTTTAAAACCTGATTCCGAAATCTATGTCTTACCAGTATAAAATCTATCTGGTATCTCCCGGTGTCTCCTGGTCTCTTCCACGTATACAACCTTCTTTTGTGATTCTTAAACCACGTGTTTGTTATAACTAAATTACGTTCCGTGCAAAATTCTACCAGGCGGGTTCCTCTTTCATTCCTTTTGCCCAGACTATATTCACCAACTATCTTCCCTTCCCTTCCTTGTCCTACTACCGAATTCCAGTCTCCCATAACAATTAAGTTTTCCTCTCCCTTAACTGTCTGAATAATTTCCTTTAGCTCCTCATATATTTCTTCAATCTCCTCATTATCGGCAGAGCTAGTTGGCATATAAGCCTGTACTACTGTTGTCGGTGTTGGCTTCGTATCTATCTTGACAATGATAATGCGATCACTATGTTGCTCATAGCAGTTTGCCCGCATTCCTATTTTCTTATTCATTATCAGACCTACTCCTGTAATACCCCCAACTGATTTTGTATTTATAATCCTGTACTCGCCTGACCAGAAATACTGTTCCTCTTTCCACCGAACTTCACTAATCCCCACTATATCTAACTTCAACCTATCCATTTCTCTCTTTAAATTTTCTAGCTTCCCTGCCCGATTAAGGGATCTAACTTTCCACGCTCCGATCCGTAGAATGCCAGTGTTGTCTTTACTGATGATCACATCCTCCTGAGCAGTCCCCGCCCGGAGATCCGAATGGGAGACTATTTTACCTCCGGAATATTTTACCCAAGAGGATGCCATCATCATATGTTCATACAGTAGAGCTGCATGTCCTCGGGAAAAGTAACAACTGTAGTTTCCCCTTGCTTTCAGCCGTTCGCAGTAACTGTGTGGCAAAGTCACATTAGCTGATGTTACAAGGCCAGCTCAGTCAATCATCCAGACTGTTGCCCCTGTAACTACTGAAAAGGCTGCTGCACCTCTTCAGGAACCACACGTTTGTCTGGCCTCTCCACAGACACCCCTCCGCTGTGGTTGCACCTACGGTACGGCTATTGTATCGTTGAGGCACGCAAGCCACCCCACCTCGGCAATGTCTGTGGTTCATGGGAGTGGTAAGTTTGATATGAGTAACATATTCCTAACAAATTCTGCTATTTTCCAAAATGATAAGGCCAAAATGTTTCAGGCGTATTTTATACACTATCAGAAAATTATCAAACATTCACTGTACACAAAATCATGTTTTGACACTACATTAGTGTCATGTTCTACATCTAAATCTACGTTTATACTTCTCATGGTGGATGGTATTTTCTTTTCCATTTCCTGTTCCAGTCGCGTAAGATTCACAGGGAAAGAGACTGCATGCGTGCCTCTGTGTGTTCTCTAATTTTTTTCACTTGGTGTTCTCACAAAACATACCAAGGAAGAGCCGGCCGCGGTGGCCGAAGGGACTGAGGCGCTCCAGTCACGGTCTGCACGGCCACTACGGTCGGGGGGTTCGAATCCCCCCTCGGGCATGGATATTTGTGCCGTCCTTAGTATTAGTTAGTTCATAAGTAGTTTGTAAGTTTGGGGACTGATGACCCCGCAGTTAAGTCCCATAAGCTCTACAAACATTTGAACCAAGGAAGAAGCTATATATTGGTCGACTCCTGAGCTCATAACGAGCATCAAAACGGATACAGGTATTAGTGAACACAGAGCTGTCGTAGCGAAATTGAATATCGAAAGTCCCAAAGTTACCAAAAATAAACGCAAAGTATATTTGTTCAGGAAAGCAGATAGAAACAATATACATTGCTTCTTGAAAGACAGCTTCCACTCGTTTCTAACACTAAACGTAGGTGTAGACCAGATGTGGCTCAAATTCAAAGAAGTGGTATCAACAGCAATTGAAAGTTTTATACGTAATAAATTAATAAAAGAAGGAGGCGAACCCCATTGGAACACAAAACAGGTCAGGACACTGTTGCAAAAGCAAAGGAAAAGGCATACTAAATTTAAACGAACACGAAATCCCCAGGATTTGCGATCGTACTCAGAAGCTCGAAATTTAGCGAGGATTTCAATGCGAGATGCCTACAATATTTATCACAACGAAACTCTTTCTCGTAATTTGACTGAAAACCCAAAGAGATTTTGGTCATATGTTAAATATATTCGAGGCAAGTCACAAACAATACCTTCACTACGTGATAGTAATGGCGATCCTGCCGATGACAGCGCTACTATAGCAGAGTTACTAAACTTAGCTTTTAGAAACTCATTCACCAAAGAAGACGAAACCAATATTCCAGATTTCGAATTACGAACAGATGCCGTAATGAGTAACATTAAACTTTGTTTACAACATAAATGAATCAAATGTGAAGGCCGTAAACTCCACAAAATACCTAGGAATTACTATTACTTCACACTTAAATTGGAAAGAACACGTAGATAATATCGTGGGAAAGGCGAACCAGAGACTGCGTTTTATTGGCAGAACACTTAAAAGATGCAACACAACTACTAAAGAAACTGCATACACTGCGCTTGTCTGTCCATTTTTGGAGTATTGCAGCCCAGTGTGGGATCCTTATCAGGTGGGTTTGACGGAGGACATCGAAAGAGTCCAAAGAAGGGCAGCTCGTTTCGTATTGTCACGATACAGGGGAGACAGCGTTACGGAAATGATACAGGATCTGGGATGGGAATCATTACAACAACGGCGCTTATCGCTGCGGCGTGAGCTACTTGCGAAACTCCAATCGCCAACATTCTCCTCCGAATGCGAAAATATATTGTTGACTCCCACTTACATAGGTAGAAATGATCATCAGAATAAAATAAGAGAAATCAGAGCTCGAACAGAGAGATTCAGGTGTTCTTTCTTCCCGCGCGCTATTCGAGAATGGAATGGGAGATAAATAGTATAATTGTGGTTCGATGAACCCTCTGCCAGGCACTTAAATGTGATTTGCAGAGTATCCCATGTAGATGTAGATGTAGGCTCTTCGAGAATTGTCAGTGGGAGTGGTGTCATTAATTTTGTCCCCCTGTTTTTGGAAAAGTGAGACAGCAGGATTCCATGCCGAATTCAAAGAAAAACCTTCATTCCTAATTAGCAGCTTATCCGCTAGTTTTATTTCAGTCGCTTCCTATATAACACAATCCCAGTAGTTGGAAGTGCATGTAAAAAATTCTGTTCTGTTGTATTCCATCGGGTGTCCAAGCAGTGTTCGGTCGTACCCATTGTTGACTGCAATGGATTTTTCACACTTAGTTCATTTTCTTGGTTGGCAGGTGACAAAGGGGTGGTTACCATACGGTGTATAGCAGAATGGAAAAACGATAGTTTTTGGACTTCTCGATGCGTTGAGTCAGCATGGATAATGTTGCATGAGTAGGTTTCTTTGCGGAATATGTTGAAATTGAATGAATTGTTTACTATCGAAATGGTTTGCTAGATCGCATTTTGAGGAAGAAAATCACTCCTAAATACTCGGCATTGCTCGACATTTCTTCAAGTGACAGCAAAAATACTAAGAAATTCATATCCATTCCTTTCTTGGGAAATATTTCCTACAGAATCAAGGGTTTTCTAATGAAAAAATTCAACTGTAATATTTCTTTTTCTACAGACAATACACTAAAGAGAAAATTGTTGCACACAGAAAAATACAGGTGATTGGGTTTCTAATTCAGGAGTCTATAAATTAATATGTGATAACTGTCCATGTTAGTACATTGGCCAAACAGGAAGAGACGTGAAGACAAGATACAAAGAGCACTTATTAGGAAAGAAATGACCGAACATACATAACTCTTCGTTTGCAGAACACTTACTGATTGTCAACCACATTCCGAAAAAGTTAGAAGACACTATCATTTTACACAGAGAAGTTAAAGAGCGAAAGCTTGATCTTTTGGGAAGAACTTGAGATCTTTAAACATCTAGAACTCAAGGATGGCAATTTATTAAACGATCAGTTAAATCTCGCGTGTAGACAATATATTGAAGGCTTCAAACCCTACTGCTCACGAAATCTTACAGGTACCGGTAGCCTTTGCGATTTGTTCATTTCCTCAAAAATCTAAAACCTGCATTTGTAATTCTCCATTGTAATTGACATGACAGCCATTTATCTCATTTGAGTCACCATACTATATGCTACGTACTAATCCAGTTTACTTTTATTCATCTGATAGGTATTCTTTGATATTATTATTGTTCGCTTATGCAATGTATTTCAACAGTATTTATTAGTCAGCAGATTTTGACAATTGACCTTTCTAATATTTCTTTCCACAGCTTCCCTCAACCTTCTCACCCTCTTTTTCAAATGTTCAAATGTTTGTAAATCTTATGGGACTTAACTACGGGGTCATCAGTCCCTAAACTTACAAACTACTTATAAACTACTTACGAACTAGGACGGCACAAATATCCATGCTCGAGGGGGGATTCGAACCCCCGACCGTAGTGGCCAAGCAGACCTTGACTGAAGCGCCTCAGTCCCCTCGGCCACCGCGGCCGGCACCCTCTTTTTATCCAAATATTCCATTTACTGGCATCGTTATAAATTCGACGTACATTCTGCCAATAGCTACTGAAGCCACTGAAAGTTTCACGGCGCATGCGCCACCGGTCCTGATATGCACGCTCCTTGTTTCAAATCAATAAGCGTGAACACTGCAAATGCATTGACGCATCTTTCAGTCTAAATCACAATCCCTAGATCATAGTGATGTCCAATTCCTGTGATATGCAAGTATAGTAAGTAACAGTTTTATTCTGATTTGTATTTCAGAATGTTTTAGACAATAGACTTGGTATGACGCATATTTCAGGCAAAACGATTATGAATTTGTAATTTATGATGTCACATTGTTATAGGTATACATGATTTTTCTGAAGAAGACGGGTTTATATCCGTCGAAATCGTGGTCAGCTTTATTAAACAACTATTGCAACTGGTTGGCTGATTATTAATTTGCTATCCTGTAACCGTTGCTGAGACACAGTCATGTTTAAAATATTGTTTAAAAATAACTATACAACCACGTTCAAATTGAAAACTTGTGTTATTTCAACATTTTGAACTTTTCCGCCAAATTATTTGCTTCAAATATTCGTTTTATTGTATACTGAGCATTGTTTGCTTGTGAGAAATCAGATTGTGAAGACTACATTAATTGAACAGGAACGAGAGATTAATTCACGAGAAGATTGTATTAAAATTTACTCGATCGTTCACCACCATTTATCATCTCCTGTTTTTCTCAATATGATCCAATACGCCTGGTTCGCATCGAAACTTACAGCGGAAAGACACATCTTCAGAAATGTTAACGAGGTCTCCTTTTCGACAGGTGTCCTCTAAACCCCTGCTCGTGTACAAAATCCACATTTATTCGATGCGCATATTGTTTAAATATCTTTTGTTTCGAATGTTTTTATGGCAAATATTATTCTGGCTCTTGTGCTATATCGGAAACTATGGAATAAAGATATCGTTATTCATATTTTTCTCAATCTATTATTCTTCCATACACACAATATTCAGCATAAAATACGAACCAATATTTGAAGGAAACAATCTGGACTGAACAATTCAAAATGTTGAAATAACAGAAGTATTCAGTTTGAACGAAGTTGTATAGTTATTTTTCAATAAAGAAAAGAAAATGCGAAGCACGAATTGTTAATAATATTGCATATATATTTATTATTATACATATTCACGGAATGTATGATATTAACTGCGAATGGGTAAAGTTGAAAATGTGTACTCAGCCGAGACTCGAACTCGGATCTCCTGCTTTCTAGGCAGTTGCGCTGACCGCTACACCACTGCCTAGAAAGCAGGAGATCCGGCTTCGAGTCCCGGCTGGGTACACATTTTCAACTTTACCCATTCGCAGTTAATGTCATACATTCCGTGAATATGAATAGATAATATCTTCAGGATCAAAAGTGACCTCGGCGCGGTGGAGTAACCGAGCGGTCTAAGGCGCCTCGTTGCGGGGCGCGCGGTTGTTCGTCGTCCGAGGTTCGAGTCCTCCATGGTGCGTGTGTGTGTGTGTGTGTGTGTGTGTGTGTGTGTGTGCGTGTGTGTGTGTTGTTCTTAGGTTAGTTTACCTTAGTTTAAGTAGTTTGTAAGGTACGGACTGGTGACCACGCAGTTTGGTCCGACACCTCGTTAAAAAAAACTTTGTTTCAGCTGGTAGCCTGGGTGATAGCACCTTGTGAGAGTCCCTTGCTAGGGATGCGGTCAATACCTCAATGGCAGTAAACGCGGAGACGAAGATCATCGGTACGGCGGAACTGGCGAAAGAGGCAACCTGAGGGGTGGCGCAGCTGTACTGCTAGTGAAGTGAGTGGGCACCGGTATCGAATTGATGCACAGAGCAAATGATGCTTCAGATGGATCTAGATCGAAGACTCATGGACGAAACCAATCATTGTCTGGTTCTTCGGCCTTCACACTGTGACGTGGAAAGGAAATGGAAACACTACCAACGGACGTCGGAAGACGGAGAATAATGATGGCATTTCCTGAAGTAAAAATTTCCGGAGCTAAATTACTCCCCGTTCGGGTCTCAGGGTGGGGAGTACCTCACGAGGAGTCTCCAAAAGAGATGAAAATTTCAATTTCAGGATAGGCACCTGGAACGTAAGAACACTTCGAAAAGCAGGAAAACTAGAAAATCTGAAGAGATGGGCAAATGCGAAGTGAACATAATGGGTTTAAGTGAAGTGAGGTGGACAGACTGGTAAAATAGTGTCAGGTAATTACACCATGTTTTATTCCAGTAGAAAAACTTTTGAACGTGGTGTAGTAATAGTAACCGGAAATGAACTAGTACAAAGTGTTACTAAAGTGGTGTGCCATAGTGACCGTTTAATGTTTGAGAAAATAAGTGCAAAACCAGTGGACTTTGTAATTGAACCAAGTGTACATGCCAACATCAGACCATGACGATGAAGATGTGGAGAAAATGCATGATGAAGTAGAAAACATCCACTCTGAAGGTAAAGGAAAAGTAAATACCATAATCATGGGTGACTGTAATAGTGTGATTGGACAAGGTAGAGAACCAATATGGATTAGGGAAAAGAAACAACAGAGGGGGCATAATATTTGACTTACTCGTCAAACAGAGGTTTAGCGGCAGTGTCAAAGACGTCAAGAATCTGACAGCTGCCGATATCCACTTGGTTGCAGACATCAGTACAAACTTGAAGAGAATCAAACAGCATGGGAAGAGAAAGCAGAGGTGGAATGTGGAAAAACTAAGAGAGAACAGTTAGGCAGTAAGAGATTCTTTGCAACAAAAAACTTTAATGAAATTAAAAATGAAAATACAAGAGCAAGCGTGGAAGTACAGTAGCAAAATGTTAAATTGGTTTTGTTAAATATTTTGAAGAGTGAGGTAGGGAGGGAAGCAAAGAAAGCGAGAAAACCCTGGATCACCAATGAGGTGCTAGAGAAGATGGTGGAAAGGAGGAAGTATAAAAATGTTAATGAATAAGAATACGGAAGACTTAACAATGCCCTCAGGAGAGAAATAGTCAAAGCGAAGGAAAACTACGTGGAAGAAATATGTGAGGAAATAGAGGAACTACAATGGAAAGGAAGGTACGACCTCATTTATCAGAAAACGAAGGAGCTGGAACAGAGGGAGAACAAAAGATTAAGGACCTTCGAAATAGAAGACTGTAGAGGAAAAATGGTTACTGAACAATTGGAAGTGCTGAAAATATGGGAAGAATACGTAAAGGAACTCTACGATAAGGAACATCGAAATAGAAACGGAGGAGATCATTGATGAAGACGAAAAAGGACCCAGCATACTGTCAATGATAGTAGAGAAGGCGATAAAGGACATGAAGCGAAGGAAAGCTAGAGGAAATGATGATATACCAGTAGACGTGCTGAAATAAATCGGAAATGAAGGTTTGAAAGCGCTGACGCAACTCTGCAATAAAATCTATGAAACTGGACGTCACAATGGCTGTTCTCGAGAAGAAACAGCTATCACAGAAATGTAGTGATTACAGAACAATTAGTCTTATTTCATATGTGGGAAAGATCATTGTAAGAATACTCACCAGACGGCTAGAACACAAAATTGAAGAACCAATGGGGGATGACAAGTTTGGATTTAGAAAAGGAAAAGGTTCCGGCGGTGTCATCGGCATGTTGAGTATATTGTCGGAGGGAGTTTTGTCTGTTAACGAAGAAGTTTGTGCTTGTTTTATAGACTGGCAGAAGGCCTTCGACAGAGTCAACTGGACAAAATTGATGAACATCCTTAAGGAGATAGGAAACAACTCAATAGCCTGGGACTACGTCTGAACTTTTACCCGGGACAAAGGGTAAAGTTGTGACTGAACTACGGATAAACAAGCAGCATGGAAATACGTTGGGAAGTCAGGCAAGGATGTTGTCTATCACCAAGTCTCTTCAGCCTGTAAGGTGAATGGCAGGCGAGAGAACCGTGGAAAGGGTGTGGAAACTTCCGGATAGGAGGGTGCCTCATCAACACGATCAAGTATGCAGACGACCTGGTAGTGCTTGCAAACATCAAAGGCAGCTGTAACATATGATTAATCGGCTGGTGGAAACTGGTACCAAATATGGCACAAATTACTTTTGGAGTCGGTCTCAGCCAAGGAAACCTCCGATTCGACTTCGGTCTCCATATTCTCGTATTATTTTTGCTAGGTATTTTGTAGTGTTTCCTTGGCTGACACCGACTCCAAAAATAACAATAACTGTAACTACATCATATTACCGTAATAATTTGATTGACTTTTAAGTAGTCTAATATTTTTCATTTCATCTTTGTTTTTACATTTTTAGATGAAACTCAACTCTCTGGAGACTTGTACTTGTCTGTGTGCAATTATTAATGGTAGGCTTTATCAGTACGATATTGGTAATAACCAGCAGTGTCCAAAATCCACAGTTTCGACACAGACAATGTGGTTGAAGCAGAAGAAATAAAGACACAAGATTTCTTCGCCAATTATTTCGATTCCCACCAGTAAATTCCAATGTTATAATAAAAAAAGATATATTCTGTTGAAGATGTAGTTGTTGTATCGGCGGGCTCGCCCAATAGGACATAGAAAGAGTGATTATTGAGATGGAATCAAGCTCGCGCCGCGGTGGAGTAGCCGGGCGGTCTAAAGCGTCTCGCTGCGGAGCGCGCGGTTGCTCGCCGTGGAGGTTCGAGTCCTCCCTGGGGCATGGGTGTGTGTGTTGTCCTTAGGTTAGTTTACCTAGGTTTAAGTAGTTTGTAAGCTACGGACTGATGACCATGCAGTTTGGTCCGATAGATTTACAAACATTTGAACATTTTTTAATCGAGCTCGCAGACTTGTGGATGTGGCAGCCGCTGAAGCATATCTGTGAGCCAAAGCGCCGAGGGCTGCGTGTCTGTGGTGCTCTATAGTGGCCGCCGGCTGTAGCATACACGTCTGTACACAGTGCGTGGCTGGTGACGTCAACTTGAACATTCACAGGATTTTCACCTGGGGGCTCACAGATCGAGTGCATTTGTTTCAATTTGTAATTAACATTATAAGTAATAGTGCAATTAAATATATATACCTATGGATTTGGCATGAATTTATGACCCATATATATGTGCATGTTATTTTGTATACAATATGACTTGTAATTAAGGTTAAGTGTTTTCCGTTACCTAAAGTGATTTTACTGAGTTGAAGTATACAGTGTTGCCAAGAGAGTAAGTCACATACCTAACCCTCAATGACTGTCCCATCTGGCTCAGCCCTACATTCAAGTATCTAAATCTTGCCATTAACAGCAGCCATTCCTGGAATCCACACCTCAAATCCATCTACAAAAGTCCCACAACCACCTCCATCTCCTGAAACTCCTTTCTGGCTGAGCCTGGAGACTGCTCCCCTCAATCATACATACCTATAAATCCTCATCCACCCCGTCCTTTTCTCTGCCAGCCCTGCTTGGAAATTTGCCTCCCCCACACTTCTACAAATCCCTCAAAATCTTAGAACGCCATGCACTACAATTCACCTTCCGTATCCACCTACCCTGCCCTATGCGGATCCTATATGATCCAATCCTCTTCTCCCACCTCTTCCTCTTCCTTGAACATACATCTCCAGCACATCTCCCATTACTTGGATCCTCCCAGTCCCATTGTTCAAACGCTCCTCTTTGACCCTGGCCTGCTACCACACCTCCACCACTCTATCCCCCCACCCTCCACCTTCCCACTCTCTGTATCCTGTCCCAGGGCAACTTCCAACGTTTTCCCCTCTCAGATGATGTCCTATACCGTGATATCTATCCCTCCTATCAACTTTGATCCCTCTACCTTCCTGCCTCATCCCCGAGCTTCCCATCACTGTCCCTTTCCAACAATTGTCCCAAAGGAGAGTCCTTCTGGTCTCCCTCTCCTTCCCTTATTTATTTCCTCCCATCCTTATAAGTGTTCATGGACTCCACCTTCCCTTTCTCCCTCCTCTTCCCCTGTCACCCAACCAACCTGTCCTGCAGGCTGTCTGCCATCACACTTCACTGTGAGCATCAGCTATTAATTTTCTCCAAGTATAAAGTGCGTCAGATGGTGTTCAGTGTTCTTTCTCAGCAAAAACTGCGAACGTCTAACCTGCAGACGACGCCTGTTTCTTTTAACTCTCTGTGTTCAGTCAGCATATCAGCACCCATCCTCTGTATATGCCATGTTATGTTCTCATCCTGGTCTCTACGTTTTATGTAAAGTTCACCCATGTCGTTCTTCCTTGTTTAATATTTTGTAAATACTTCAATATGAATCTCTCTTTTTAAAACTATTTTTTTTATATTTTACTGTCACAGGGCTTAAGAGTGGCATGACTTTTCCCCTGCCAGCCCTCCTGCACTTTTGTGCTGGAATTGAAAGCACAATAAAAAAACGAAACTGTTCCAAAAACGGAACAGTTTTGGACAGAGTTAATACACACATAGTTCCCCCATAATGTGATATCAGTGATAATTGTTTAAACAAACAATTTAGGACGATTTTTATCGATCCCTTCATGAGTATCAAAATGGTAACATCTAGTGGTGAAAATAATAAGTTATTTTACAGCCGAAAAATGTTCTGTGTTGCCCAATAGCATGCGGGTAAAATTCAAAACTTGAAAGTATATTTTTGAATCTTCCACTAAAGTGAGGTTGGTGGTAGAGGTGGTATTCTCCCAAGTGAAGGGTGTTGGAGGTGTGGTTGTCTGGAGGACTGGTAGTGGAGTCATGTGCTTAATTATGCAAAGCGATCACTAAAAATGGTGTGCCCAGGTGGTCAAAGTGGTATGCTGTCTGGGGGGGGGGGCACGGCGACAGCGGTGACGGCGGTGGGGGGGGGGGGGCAGGGGGAAGCAGTAGTTTCCCAAATGAGAGGTGTCAGCAGCATTTGCAGCTGACATGTCAGCTTTCACCTGTACTTAAGTGGGTGTTGGGAAGTTAAGTGCGATGTATTGTACCAGAGATTGGCTGGTAATGTGGAATGTCATATTAGATGTTAATTATCTATGTTAGCTGTCAGTCACCCAGGCCATATCCTTTGTTGGGAGTAGAGTGCCAGTTGCCCGAGACGCCATCTTGGGGGTGGGGGTGAGGGAGTCATTGACTGGTGACTCCATAAGGGGAGAGGATGGTGGGGTCAATGACCGAGGAAATGTCTCTGGAACACCATTGCTATACTATTGTCACACTATTCACTTAATGAGAGTAATGTGTGAGTGGCAGAAAGAGAGAGAGGGAGTGGGAGCAAGTGAGTGCAAATGTTGGAGAATGGTGTGGCCTATTTATCATATTGTAGATAGGTGTGTGTGTGTGTGTGTGTGTGTGTGTGTGTGTGTGTGTGTGCTGTCACATGTGTGTGCCAAACACAATACCCACAAGCTATGAATAAACAGATGTAAATATTTAGCTTGCTTGTAATGGGAAAAAAAGTATCCAACACCATGTGGAGGGGTATACACAGGGTGGGCAAAATAATATGAACTCCTAACACAGACACAATATTTATTTCTTAGTAAGAAGTTGGTCCACCACTGACATTTAGAACAGCTGAAACGCGTCGAGGAACAATTCGTGTCGTGTCTTTATAATTTGTAACAGAATGGAATCAGTTATTGTACAAAAGCATCCGCCAATTACTTCAACGATATTGGAGCTGTAAAACCGATCCTCACTCTCTGTTCTGAAACTCCCCATAATGGTTCAATTATATTCCGACATGGCAGTTATCCTGTGGAGGAAAGATGCTTGGTAGTTTTCTGATGCTATACAAAGCGCGCTGTACGTGTAGGCGCATTATCATTTGGGAATGTGGCAGTGTTTTTCAGCAACTGTTAGGCATAGTGAGCAGTCTGTGTATGAGACATTCATTCACAGTTTTCCGACCAGTGAGAGTAATGACAGAAATGTTGAACACCACGATACTTGTTGCCCAAATCATGACAGAACCACCCCATGATTGACTGTATAAAGTGGGGATGCAGTATTGTAAGCTTCGTTTGGGGTTTTCGATACATAAACCTGGTTGTTTGTTGGAATCAATGTGAAGGATGAGTCATCGGTCCATACCAGATACTTCTAGTCATCAAGTGTCCACGATTTATGATCGTGGCACCACTTTCTTCGCAGCATTGAGTTGACTTCCTTTACTAAGGGTTTACCAGCTGAAGCCCTTCAATTGAATGTTAAGCTTCAACCGTACTGTTTTTATCGGAACAGTATTAATCAAGTGAATGTTGAGTTTTGCAGTAACTTTGCCTTGGTACCTGCATGTGTGGTAACATCGTTGTTAATGCACATAGGTTCTTTTCAATTAATTTCGGGTTTCGCCCACTATTCGTTTTCGCCACTGACGCTTTATCTTGTTTTGTAAACACTGTCGCTGCCGAAGATACTGTCGCTAGTGAAACTTTAAACAGTGCAACCGTTTCCGCCACGTATGCCCCCACTAACTGCGCACCATCTTCGAAAGTCTGAGATACCACACATTTCACCAATCATTTGTGTTCACCGTTGCAGAATAAGACGTATAATATGCTACAAGTTAACGTTCAAGTCTGCGTGCGTTAATTGTGCACAGTCGTAGCGTCCCGGAGTTAAGATGTATTCACTAGCGGCAACTTGCAACGAGATGTAATATACTGTACGGTGTTCACATTATTTTGCGCACCCTGTGTACTTGTAAATATTTTATCTGCACGTCATGTGTATATATGTACATTTTTAAATACATTAGTTTTTAACTTGCCTTTAACCATCCAAGAGTGATTAGTTTATCAGTCCACTGAGAATATCGTTTGTGATGAAACCAGTGCCACTGTCAATTTTCTTTTCCTTGAGTCTTAGTACAAAAAGAAGTACCTGAATTGAAACTTACATAAGAGATATCAGGAAATTATTTTAAGAAAAAATACATACACCATTTATAGTGACATTTATAGAATGATACTTTCACTCTGCAGCGGACTGTGCGTTGATATGAAACTTCCTGGCAGATTAAAATTGTGTGCCGGAACCGGGACTCGAACCGGGGACCTTTGCCTTTCGCGGGAAAGCGCTCTACCGACTTTTTTTTTTTTTTTTTTTTTTTTTTTTTTTTTTTTTTTTTTTTTTTTTTTGCTGTAAGCTTGTTTTTGTTTTAAGTGAAGTTTCTGGAACGGAAATGAAACTTGTGTTCAGATTAACTCAGACGTTCTCCTAACGATCGTTGTAACAAAATTAAATTTCTTCTCCAAAACTTAAGAACTTGTTGTTAAAATTATTCTATGATGAACCGATTCCTATGTAAGTAATGTCGACAAAAATAATTCTCTTTGTGTAAATTCATCAGTAATGAACTGATTGGCCGTTTAGTTCTTTAATGTGAAATTATTTCCACGTTTAAACTAAAATGTCTTCATGTATACATTATATGTATATTCTTTCAAAGTAAGAAACTAAAGCGTAAGTACAAGTGATTGAATATATAGACATAAAATTGACGTTGATATGTGTCTCATTGCACCCAAATGATGGTCTGTGAGCAGCCGACGAGCAACGGTCGCAGAATTGCGTCTTCTTTCAGAGCAGAAGTTCTAACCTATCCCTGTCTTTTTAAAGATTATCTTAAGTGCGTTCTCAAACTTCTTCTTATGGTCCCCGTAATTCCATGTTCTCGCATACTCCGTTTCCATATATGTCATAAACTCTATAAGGTTGTCACTACCGATTTTATTAACGACGTAACTGGTATAATGCCCAAGTAGCCACATCACAGTATTGTTTTTCCATTGCGGATAGTATTTTTTGTCTGGTCTATACAATAGTTTTGTTTCTATATATTCCGGTGAGGTCCTAGTTACAAGCGCTATCTGTCGCCTAATCCACTTCCAGTGATGGTCGCGGTTTCCGCACGTGAATCTGTGTGCAATAGTGTCCACTAGATTACAGGTGAGGCATCGTTCTGTGTCACTCAGTCCAATTGCATAAAGCCTCTCATTGGTGCTTACGATGTTGTTTATCGTTTTGTATAGCGCTGACTTAACGTTCGAAGGAAGTACGCAGCTGTTAATATTCTGCCACACTGCTTCCCAGTTGACTCCAATGTACTTCGATTCTATTTTATTCCTTCCTTCGTGTTTTCTTCTGTATTCCAAAATGTCTCTTGCAGTTAAGTTCTTGTAATTTTTTAGTCGTTCGCTCAGATAACTTCTCTCAAGATAGTACTCCCGGATATGTTTTAACTGAAAATTTATTGTTTGGACATTTATCGGTGAATCTGTACTTTCTGGTTTGACTGCTTCGAACAGCTTCGTAGTAAGGCTGTCAGGGTTGCTGTATATGTGGTTAGTCATTCGTTTAATATATAGCGCAGTTGCTTTATTTCTTATATTAGTCAAACCCAGTCCGCCGTGTGTGGGGTCTAGCGTTACAGTCGTAGAGTCTACTCTGAATAGTTCACCCTTCCATATAAATGATGTCGTCTTTGACGTTATTGTCTTCGCTACCAGTTTAGGGATTGGAAATAACTGTGCTATGTAATATGCTTTTGACAGGATGTACGTATTTACATACTTAACCCTCTGGTACTGATCCAAACTTCGGTAGTTATTTTCAAGCAGTCCTCCCTTGATTTTTTGCGCTACATCCCTCCAATTTTTTGCCATCATCTGTAAGGGGACGGTTGTCAGAATAGTTCCAAGAGCTTTATGTTCCACGACGTTTTTAGCCCAGTCGAGCCTGATGTCTTGCAATCCTCGTATACTTAAAAGTTTACTTTTATTTTCGTTCATTTTTGCTCCTGATGCTAGACAATATTTATTTAGTTGTCTCTCTAGAGCCATCACGTCTTCTCTGTTCCTTACTATTATCCCTACATCATCAGCGTAGGCGCCAACCACTATTTTCCTTTCGTAGATTGTAAGACCTGTCAGTTTAGCTTGCAGTTGCCTTAATAATGGTTCCAGTGACATTACAAAAAGTAACATCGATAGAGGACTTCCCTGAGGTACTCCTCGTTTAATTTGTATCTGTTTCGTCAGTTGGCCGTTAACAGAAACTTTAGCCGAGATCCCCAGTGCGGCATTTTTGACGATGTTTATAGTTCCTGGAAGAAATCCCATTCGTTTCATGGTTTCCAGAAGATACTTGTGTTCGACCTGGTCGAAAGCTTTATAAAAACCGACGAAGAGGAGACCGCAGTGAATATTGCTAACAGATGTTAAAGCAATAATGTCCCTATATTGCGCAGCAGTTTGGAGTATCGTCCTTCCATAGGCACAAGTCTGATAATGACAGATAATTTTCTCAGTTAGTGGTACGATACGTTTATTTACTGCCCTTGCAATAATCTTATAGTCAGAATTCAGTAGGGAAATTGGTCGAAGATTGTTGATTTTCTTGCATCCTTTGTTTTTTTGGGATCAGAACAATTTTACATTCTTTCAATTCTGAGGGGACACATTTACCCTGAAACACTTCATTCACAATTTCTGTCATCTTATCTCCTATCAAATCCCAGTATCTTTTATAAAACTCGATGGGTAAACCATCGGGTCCTGGTGACTTCTTAGTGGGAGAACTGCGTATAATTTCCAGTACTTCTTGATTAGTAAAGGCTGAAGACAACTGTTCATTGTCTTCTCTAGTTATTTTAGAAGTCACGTTTTCAAACAGTTCATCGTAATAGTCTTCATTAGAGTCACATGATTCATATATATCTCTGTAGTACCGATGTATTTCACGAATTATTTCATTTTGTTTGGTGATGATAGTACCATCTACCAGCTTGAGCTCATCCATGAAAGTCCTTCGGCGGTTTTTGTTGTGTTTTATTAAGTGATACAAAGCCGCAGATTCGTCCTCACTGACTGATTTTGCTTTAGATTTAAGCTTAAGTCCTTCTAATTGTTGTCTCTTCAATGCTATTAACTTTGCTTTTATCTTTTTAATATCTTGCAGTCGAGTCGTAATTCCGTCTACCTGATCATATAACCCTCTTAATACACTGTAATAGAATTCCATTGACTTTTTGATTTCCCGAGAGCGCTCTATGCTATAACAAATAATTACTTTACGTAACTTTGGCTTCGCTCTAGTGGTCCACCACTCTAAAACACCATTATAGCTGTTAGCTGAGCGTAGACACAGTTCCCATGCACGATTAAGTTCTTCTTCTAATTCATTGTCCATTAAAACAGCAGCGTTCAAACACCATTGGCCCCTGTACCAACGTGTTGGTTGTTGATCTAAATTGATACAGGTAGAAATGCTGCTGTGATCTGAAAAGCTTGCAGGAATTGTTTCCGCTTTAAGTACATTGGTCGCTAGGTTTTCCGACACATAGATCCTATCAATTCTACTGGAGGATGTACTGGTAATATAGGTGAACTGGACCAGTGTCGGATACTTAATTTCCCAAACGTCCTTCAGTTTCAGTTCTCTGACAAGACGGTTCAGCCGACTGAGCTATCGCGACACGACTCACGATGCTGCCTCACAACTTTATTTCCGCCAGTACCTCAACTCATTGCTTGAGGTATTACTGTTCGGTGGACTATGGAATTTTTCCCTTCTAGATATAGTTCTTTTTAGTAACTTGTATTTGTGTATAAAAAAGAAAGTACCTCTTCATTCAGATTTATCAATGATAAAGGGTATAAAATTTTGTTGAAAAGAATTGTACCACTGAAATCTATATAAAATAATTTCATTTAAAAGACTAAAAGAAATGTACAATTGAAATGATTTGTGCTTGAAAAGAGCCGTAGACGTAGCATATGTATATCATAAGTAACGAAATGAGATCAGGGTGAAAAAGTCACACACAGATAAATTATAAGAAAATCAATTATTATTTTTAATCCAACTAAAAATAATTTTACATTTTTATAAGCATACGCAACACTATCTTGTTCGTATATAGACGTGTGCTTGAGTCGATGAACTGCAGAGCAGTCATAGAATTCTAAATGTTAAGTAACAACATACTTGTTGATTCCACACACCCATGTGATCTCCTCGCGACATAAATTACTGCAACCACGTAGTCCAATAAACTAGGTGATCCACGATATCTTGGTAGTGTACACAAAATCATCCCAGTGAATTCCATGGAAGAAACACATCAACTACATTGCACTCGTCCATGTTTTAGAGCGCTTCACGCCGCGGTGGAGTAGCCGAGCGGTCTAACGCGCCTTGCTGCGGAGCGCGCGGTTGCTCGCCGTCGGAGGTTCGAGTCTTCCCTGGAGCATGGGTGTGTGTGTTGTCCTTAGGTTAGTTTACCTTAGTTTAAGTAGTTTGTAAGCTACGGGCTGATGACCACGCAGTTTGGTCCGATAGAGTTACAAACATTTGAACATTTTGAGCGCACTTCGCATCCTTGAAAAGCGTCTCCGATGCATTTGTTGTTGAGAATTTCTCTATTACACCGGTATCTTCTGTGGATGCTATAAGCGCAGTATCTTCAAACACACTGGTCAACACAATGAGGGGATCAGTCGAGATTTCAAGGTTCCGAAGTATTGTCATCAGCAGAAGGATTAGTTCCTTTCGACGTCTTTCTATTGGTTTAAAGGAGTGGAGATAAAAACATTACGGCGACCGAGATAGTGGTAATAACAGAATGTTTCTGCAGAGGGGGGCGGTGTGGACTTGTGTTAACGCTACCAAGCGAATTAACAAGCAGTTGGGTTCAAATGTTGAAATGTCTGTAAATCTATCGGACCAAACTGCGTGGTCATCAGTCCGTAGCTTACAAACTACTTAAACCTAGGTAAACTAACCTACGGACAAACACACACACACACACACACACACACACACACACACACACACACATGCCCCAGGGAGGACTCGAACCTCCACGGCGAGCAACCGCGCGCTCCGCAGCGAGGTGCTTTAGACCGCTCGGCTACTTCACCGCGGCGTATTGGGTTCAGATAGTGTAACAAGAAGGTAGTGCAATGCAAAAACAACTTCACTTACGTGAAGTTTGACGGATTTCTTTTAGTGGTCGTATGTATGACTTCATACTTAATATTAAGGGTCCATTGTCAATTTTTGCAATATGCAGATAGCTTTTCCGAATCATTTTGAAGTTGCTTTTAATCTTCTGGTGACTTTATTAACCGATAATTGACAGTGTCATCCACCAACAGTCTAAGAGAGCCACTCAGATTGTCACCTAAGTCGTTTATAAAGATAAGAAACAGTAGGGGTCTTAAAACACTTACCTGGGGAACGCCGGATATCGCTTCTGTTTTACTCGATGACTTTCCGTCAGTTAATATGTACTGCGTCCTTTCTGACAGTAAATCGCGAATCCAACGCACAACTGTGGCGCAATTTCATACGCACGAAATTTGAGGTACAATGTCATAAGCCTTCCGGAAATCTAGAAATATGGAATCTATTTGACATCCCGTACCGATAGCACTCATCACTTCATGTGAGTAAAGACCTAGATGTGTTTCACCAGAATGATTCTTTCTGAATCCGTATTGACAATGGGACAACGGTAGTTCATCATGTTCGAGGAAAAGATATGCTCTAAAATCCTGCTGCTAACCGACGTCAATGATACAGACCTATAATTTTCTGGATCATTCATACTGCTTACTTGAATATTGGAGTGACCTGTGCAACTTTCCAGTCTTTCGGTAGGGATCTTTTGCTGAGGGAGAGCTTGTGAATGATAGCTAGGTATGGAGCTATTGCATCAGCATAGGCTACTCTGAAAGGAACCTAACTGGTGTACAATCTGGACCGGGAGACACTTTCGGTGAGTGATTTACATTGCTTTAATACTCCAGATATATCTCCTACTAAATTACGCAGGCTGGCAGCTATTCTTCATTCGAATTCTTGCGTATTTTCTTCATTTTCTTTGGTGAAGGAATTTCGAAAAGCTGTGTTTATCAATTCTGCTTTAGCAGAGCTGTCATCAGTAACATCACCATTGCTATGTTGTAGTGAAGGTATTGACTGTGTTTTGCCGCTAATATACTTTACATACGACCAGAATTTCTTTGGATTTTCTACAAAATTATGTGCAGGGTTTCGTTGCGGCTCAGTGGTAAACGCAGCGATGGACGCCTTGCGAACAGTCCATGCTACTGCAAAAGAAGTCAAAATGTACGCAGGACGCGGCTTGTTGCACGACAGACCTAATTTTTTGTACGGTGCCCAGACGTCCCCCCCTTTTTTTTTTTTTTTTTTTTTTTTTTACGGGATCGTCCCTTATTTAACCTCAGTGTCCCGTTGTCCCGACAAAATAAATACGAGACGTATATTGCTTCGTATTTTACTAACCGTCCCATAGATTTTGAAATAACGTGATTTTAAATACTGTACAGCGTAACCAAATGGAGAACAAATGTGGTTGTTGTTATGGTCTTCAGTCCGGAGACTGGTTTGATGCAGCTCTCCACCCTACTCTATCCTGAGCAAGCCTTTTCATCTCCTCATAAGAACGGCAACCCACATCCACTTGAATCTGCTTACTATACGCGTCTCTTGGTCTCCCTCTGCGATTTTTACCCCACACACTTCCCTCCAATGCTAAATTTACGATTCCCCGATGTCTAAGAATGTGTCCTACCAAGCGATCCCTTCTTTTAGCCAGGGTATGCCAAAAATGCCTTTTCTCACCAATTCTGTTCAGTACTTCTTCATTGGTTATGCGATCTACCCACCTAATCTTCAGCATTCTTCTGTAACACCACATTTCAAAAGCCTCAATCCTCTTCCTGTCCGCACTGCTTATCGTCCATGTTTCACTCCCGTACAAGGCAACACTCCACACAAATGCCTTCAGAAAAGACTTCCTTACACTTAAAGTAATATTCGATGTTAGCAAATTTCTCTTTTTCAAAAATGCTTTTCTTCCCATTGCCATTCTGCATTTTATATCATCTGTACTGCGACCATCACATGTTATTTTACTACCCTAGTAACACAACTCATCTACCACCTTCATTGTTTCGTTACCTAATCTAATTCCTTCAGCATCGCCTGATTTTCTAAGACCGCATTCCATTATTTTTGTTTTGCTCTTGTTAATGTTCATTTTATACGCTCTCTTCAACACACTCTCCATTCCATTCTACTGCTCTTCCAGGTCCTTTGCTGTCTCTGCCAGAATTACAATGTCATCAGCAAAACGCAATGTTTTTATTTCTTCCCCCTGTGCTTTAATCCCTATTCCAAATTTTTCCTTGCTTTCCTTCACCGCCTGCTCGATGTACAAATTGAATAACATCGGAGAAAGGCTACAACCCTGTCTTACTCCCTTCCCAACTGATGCTTCCCTTTCATGCCCTTCGAGTCTAATAACAGCGGTCTGGCTTTTGTACAAGTTATAAATAACTCTCCTTTCCCTATATTTTACCCATGCTGACTGCAGAATTTGAAAGAGTGTATTCCAGTCAACATTGTCAAATGCTTTCTCCAAATCTACAAAAGCCAAAAATGTAGGTTTGCCTTTTCTTAATCTATCTTCTAAGATAAGACGTAAAGTGAGTATTGCCTCCCGGGTTCCTACGTTCCTCCTGAATCCAAACTGATCTTCCTCGAGGTCAGCTTCTACCAGCTTTTCCATTCTCCTGTAGATAATTCGTGTTAAAATTTTGCAACCATGACTTATTAAACTGATGGTTCTGTAATTTTCACACCTGTCTGCGCCTGATTTCTTTGGAATGGGGATTATTACATTTTTCTTAAAGTCTGAGGGTATTTCGCCTGTCTCATAAATCCTACACACCAGTTCAAATAGTCTTGTCATGGCTGGCTCTCCCAGAGACTTTAGTAGCTCTGAGGGTATGTCATCTACTCCTGGGGCCTTGTTTCGACCTAGGTCTTTCAAGGCTCTGTCAAATTCATCTCTCAGTATAGCATCTCCTATTTCATCTTGATCTACTTCCTCTTCCCTTGCTACAACATCGTCTCTAAGTTCATTTCCTTTGTAGAGCTGTTCTATGTATTCTTTCCACCTTTCAGCTTTCCCTTCTTTGCTGAGAACTGGTTTCCCATCTGAGTTCTTGATATTCGTAGATTTGCTTTTCTTATCCCCAAATGTCTCTTTTATTTTCCTGTAGGCGGTATCTACTTTTCCACTTTTTATACATTCTTCTACAGATTTGCATTTGGCTTCTAGCCACTCCTGCTTAGCC
Organism: Locusta migratoria; assembly: GCA_026315105.1. Classification (NCBI taxonomy): domain Eukaryota; kingdom Metazoa; phylum Arthropoda; class Insecta; order Orthoptera; family Acrididae; genus Locusta; species Locusta migratoria. The sequence goes on along the minus strand of CM048755.1, from coordinate 25,386,384 downwards.
ATTTTGCACTTCCTGTCAATCTCATTTTTTAGTCGTCTGTACTCCATTTTGCGTGTTTCATTTACTGCATTTTTAGATTTTCTCCTTTCATCAATTAAATCTAGTATTTCCTGTGATATCCAAGGATTTTTTGTAGGTCTTGCCTTTCTACCTATTTTGTCCTCTGCTGCCTTCACTATTTCATCTCTCAATGCTACTCATTCCTCTTCTACTGTTTTATTTCCCCCTGTTTCTGTCAATTGTTGCCTAAATTACCCTCTGAAATTCTCCAGAACTTCACTTTCCTTCAATTTATCTAAGTCCCATCTCCTTATTTTCCTACCTTTCTGCAGTTTTTTCAGTTTCAGCCTACAGTTCATGACTAATAAGTTATGGTCAGAGTCTATATCTGCCCCTGGGTACGTCTTGCAGTTTATAACCTGGTTCCGGAATCTATGTCTTACCATTATAAAATCTATCTGATATCTTCCGGTGTCTCCTGGTCTCTTCCATGTTTACAACCTTTTTTCGTGATTCTTAAACCAGGTGTTTGTTACGATTAAATCATGTTCCGTGCAAAATTCTACCAGGCGACTTCCTCTTTCATTCCTCCTGCCCAGTCCATATTCACCTACTATTTTTCCTTCTCTTCCTTTTCCTACTACCGAAATCCAGTCCCCCATCACGATTAAGTTTTCCTCTCCCTTAACTGTCTGAATAATTTCCTTTAGCTCCTCATATATTTCTTCGATCTCCTCATCATCAGCAGAGCTAGTTGGCATATAAACCTGTACTACTGTTGTCGGTGTTGGCGTCGTATCTATCTTTACAATGATAATGCGATCACTGTGCTGCTCATAGTAGTTTACCCGCATTCCTATTTTCTTATTCATTATCAGTCCTACTCCTGTGATACCCCCAACTGATTTTGTATTTATAATCCTGTACTCGCCTGACCAGAAATCCTGTTCATCCTGTCACCGAACTTCACTAATCCCCACTATATCTAACTTTAACCTATCCATTTCCCATTTCAAATTTTCTAATTTTCATACTTTATTAAGGGATCTAACATTCCACGCTCCGATCCGTAGAATGCCAGTATTGTCTTTCCTGATGACAACATCCTTCTGAGTAGTCCCCGCCCGGAGATCCGAATGGGGGACTATTTTACCTCCGGAATATTTTACCCGAGAGGATGCCATCATCATATGTTCATACAGTAGAGCTGCATGTCCTCGGGAAAAGTAACGGCTGTAGTTTCCCCTTGCTTTCAGCCGTTCGCAGTAGCTGTGTGGCAAAGCCACATTAGCTGATGTTACAAGGCCAGCTCAGTCAATCATCCAGACTGTTGCCCCTATAACTACTGAAAAGGCTGCTGCCCTCTTCAGGAACCACACGTTTGTCTGGCCTCTCCACAGATACCCCTCCGCTGTGGTTGCACCTACGGTACGGCTATCTGCATCGTTGAGGCACGCAAGCCACCCCACCTCGGCAATGTCTGTGGTTCATGTGGTTATAAGAAAAAATAAAGAAAAAAAAACTTTAGTTCAAAGTGAATAAGGCGAGATTGCTTAAGTTCTTCGTTTAGTACAGCCACGTTGGTGAGGCCACAGGTAAAGCCAACAATTTGTTCGCAATATTCGGTACTAACTTGTGTCCCGTATTTTGATTTTGGAAATCTGGTCACCCTAGGCAGAGCGATTCATCACTGCCATGCGCACAATACGCCCGACATCACGTTTATTGGTGCATCGAGGTACGAGCTATCGGTCCTGTCTTTCGGTCGTTCCCTCCTGCATTTAGCTGCTGGGTAACTTCAGAACCCAGATCACATAAGTCTGGGGTCGAAATGGTCACTGGCTTCTTTTAAGGATAATCCGCAGCACATAATGCAACCATCCACCTTCGGTCGAGCTCCGAGACGTACTCGAAAGACGCTCTCTATCTTCTACGATGCACACTGAAGCTGGTTACGTTACGGATCGCGCGGCCTCCCGCGTCGTAGGTTCGAATCCTCCCTCGGGCATGGATGTGTGTGTTGTCCTTAGGTTAGTTTAACTTAGTTTAAGTAGTTTGTAAGTCTAGGGACTGAAGACCGACGTAGTTTGGTCCCATGGAATTACAAACATTTGAACATTTGAAGCTGGTTCCACAAAACAACGACAGTTGTAGTGCGTCGACCGTGCTGCCTGGCGCCTGCAGGAGAGGCCACTGGTGGCCGAGACGTGCGCCTGCGCTAATCACTACTCAGGTGCATCTGTTATCCCCCTAGATGGTTGCTGCAAATTTCATCTGATTTTGGTGCTTATATCATGGTATTGAAGTGTTCGTGACCAACAGTGTACGTGCTGGTGTACGCATAGTTTCTCTGATTCTGTCTTGCATCATGTTTCCGATGTCCGTCTCATTACACCCACAATTTCACGATACATTTGTCCAAAATCGTTAATCTGCAGCGCGGTATATTCTTTAGCGAATTTATAGTTGCTTAATTGTTACCGGAGTTGTTCGGCATTTTCCTGCATTTAAGGTTGCATTGATACATGCCGATTGTTTACTGACGTAATGTGGCGTCACATTTTCTGTAGAAATCCACAGAACACGTGTACGCGGCTGTTATAAACGTACTGAATCGAATTACGATGACTGAGTGCCTACAGAGACTAAGATCATCAGTCTCCTGTTCACCCCCCAGGACGGAGACAATGTATCCAATATGTCTGTGCGCTCAGCAATTCCTATGTATAAGCGGGAAAAGGATTCTAAATGTTAGTGCAGTGCGTATCTGGTATGGGACATGGGAACCTCCCTATATGATGTAGTAAACCGCCTAAAAGCTACGCCCAAGCAAGCCTGCTCACCGACAAACCACGGGGCGAATTCGATCCAAGTATGTCCCGGAAGCAGTTGCGTTAACATGCTAGGTTATTAATGTTATAAATTTCCGCAGTCGTTATACATAGTTATATACTTCTCGCGATTCTAACTCTGATGTTTCACTAACAGAAATTTGACACCTCTTTTATATTATTGTCCTCTCAAACGAATTTTGCCATGTTCCCGCTCTGTCTGCCCCCCCCCCCCCCCACCCTCTCTCTCTCTCTCTCTCTCTCTCTCTCTCTCTCTCTCTCTCTCTCTCTCTCTCTCACACACACACACACACACACACATTGTCCTCCTCTTTTCTCAATTTTGACTTTTCCTATATTCAGTGTACCATTTAAGTATGTAATGAATCAAATGGACCAATAAAAATTAAATGAATAAGGGTAATGCGTGGAAAAGCTGAATTTCAAACGTTGTATTTATAATATTTGGCACCAAAATCGCCTTTAACAGCACTAAAGTCTCAGGTGGACAACCGATGAACTTGAATTTTAAATTATGTAAGGCTTTCTGAATAATACTGTCGCTAAATCCGAAGGCGTTCATTTTCATGAACACACAGTTCAAAAACGAATGTAGTTTAATTCCATAGATTGCTTCCGAAACCAATCTCACTGTCTTAAAAGGCTATTCGTGTGTTTCATATGATTTGATCAAAAGTAAACTTTTCGTATTTTCTCTATCCATAGCGTTAGTTGTCGTTTTCTTGCCTGCAGGAAGACTGACGCAGCTGAGCACAGCAGACATCTCGCAAAGCAGACGTAGGACCTATGATGCTGCCATATGCTTGCTTACTTCATCACTGCACTAGACTAGCGCACTTTGCTGAAAGTCCGCTCTCAGCAGAAGCTCCTTAACAATATGATTATCCGAACTCGATTCGAACTGCGAGTAAGATTTTCATTGGCAGTAGTGTTTCTATCTAAATTCGAAATCTAAAACATAGCCAATAATAGAATAGTGATCCACTATGTGCAGAGTAAATAGTTTTTTCGACTGTCAGGTGCTGTCAGCGATGGCCATCTTCTGATCTTCAGCAAAACATGGGAAACGAAATACAACTAACGCACAATCTACATCTAAATTAATGTAACATGTCTAAAAGATAATATGACTTCATGCAGGTAGAAAATATCCGCTTAAAATATGATAAACCATAATTGTTTGAATCGTGTAGTAATATAATGAACCCAAAGGGGTATCACCACAAAAGCAGCATATCATCACCAAATAATTTCACATTCAGAAGTAAAAGTCGGTAATTGAAACTTCGCAAACAGATCACGCCGCAATGAATAACGTCTTTCTTTTAACGATTTCCACCCCAAGTCGTGCAACATTTCCGTGACGCTATCCCCCCCGGTAGCGTGATAAAACAAAACGAGCTGCACTTCTCTGAACCTTCTCAATATCTTCCGTCAGTCCCACCTGGTGAGGGTTCCACAATGGGCAACAGTACTCCAGGAGAGGACGCACAAGTGTGATGTAGGCAGTCTCTTTGGTGGAGCTGGTGCATCTTCTGCCAATGAAACGTAATCTTTGGTTCGCCTTCCCCACAATATTTTCTATGTGTTCTCTCCAGTCTAAGTTGTTCCCTCCACCTCCTCACTCTCCATCTCCTTTCTGAGTGTAACTTCCATCACCTTCCCCTCCCAGATGACGCCCTCTATCCCGACATCTATCCCTACTACCAGCCCTAATCCTTCCCCGTGTATGATTCGCCTCCTCTCTCCCTCCCCCCCCCCCCCCTGAGTCCTTAAGTTCCATCCTCCGCACTTCTCCACCTCTCCCTCCCCTGCCCCCCCCCCCCTGCAACCTCTCTCACTGCTCCCATCCCTTCCCTGTCCCCTACGAGGTCTTTGTGCGGTGTTTTACCTCGTTGCCGTTGTTTTAGTTCCATTGTTTGTGGTTATCGTCGCATTTTAAAACTTCAGCAACCGTCGCACCGGCAAAACAAAGTATTTTCATGTGTTTTAATCCGTGCTCCCGCCTCGTCGCCTTGTGATCAGACATCAGCGTGTTTTAGCCACCGTGGCAATTTTAACTCAGAATATGTGTATGTTTCAGTCTGCTTTTAATGTCATTTTAATTCATCATTTCTCACAGGCCTGCTGAAAAGCCGCTGCCAGCCTGCCCCTGCAAGAGGTTTTAAAATAACTAATAAAGAGAAAAAAGTGCTTGAGTTTGACTCCATCCTCTCCCAGCGCTTTCGCCTGCTTCCTGTTAGCTATGTCGCTTCCGCTCCTCCTCTACCGACGAACAGCTCCTACCCCTCTGCCATCTCCTGATCCTACAGTTCAACACTCATCAATCTTCAGTCTGTATCTCTCTTAACCTAAAGAAACCATAGTTTCTGAGTGGACATTATTGCATTATAGCCTTTTCTCGTGCGAGGAACGGTTGTTATAGTTACTTTAGAACTACGAACGACGGCGGCCGAGTTCAGGCTTGATCTGTGCATCTACGTCTGACATTCGTCGTTCAGTATTGTTCTGATCTGTCCGCTGCGACTGTCGTAGGCATTGCCAAAATTAAACTTGATTGTAGCGAGTTATTCTATGGATTTTATTTTGTTGCAAATGGTACTGGCACGTAACAAATTCTATTTACGTAAGCGAGAGCCATTATTTGCGGGCTATAAGGTTTCTTCAAGTGCAAAGCACGTTTATGTTCGTACTTAAACCGCGGCTTTAAACTAGCAAAAACGCTTTTATCTAGACATGCGCGACCCGCCATCATTCGAGTTTGTGACACTTGCGGGGAAAGGGAATGTGTAGACACTTGCGGGGAGACCCGGACGCTGCAGATAGTGAACAGGGTGTTCCAGAAGTAGGGATACACCACCCCTACTCCTCACCCTCCAGCCGCTACCTGTGCCGTATTCAGGGAAAGGCCCACCGGACCGGCCGCGCAATTTGTGACATAAATTACATGTTTGATAATATCAATTTAATGCATAGAAGTATGAAATCACGTCAAGACTAAAAAAAATGTTCAAATGTTTGTAGATCTATCGGACCAAACTGCGTGGTCATCAGTCCGAAGCTTACAAACTACTTAAACCTAGGTAAACTAACCTAAGGACAAACACACACACCCATGCCCCAGGGAGGACTCGAACCTCCACGGCGAGCAACCGCGCGCTCCGCAGCGAGACGCTTTAGACCGCTCGGCTACTCGACCGCGGCCACGTCAAGACTACTTCCTGCAAAAAATTCGACAAAAAAAGTTGGCACTGAGTTTAGAAAAACAAAATTCTGGTATATTGGATTTTAACATTTTATCAAAAAATGAGATACAGCCATTCAAATTTACGGCCACCAGAACGTTTTCCCTTCCTGAGTAAATGAGCTCCTTCTTGTAGTTTCAACACCTTTTTCTTGAATGTTCTGAATATAAATCTTCACACAGACTTCTTGAGGAGGAGAGTGATACGGATATCTGATTGTAAACCACTGCCTATTACGTTAGACCTTTTTGACTGTACTGGAGTTCCGCGTATTCCGTAATTTATATTTATACAGTTAACAGGCAGTGTAATTTATAACCAACTATTGGCTTCCAATTTCGCTTCAATTTTTCCTGGAAGTCTTGCAACTTGTTTCTCCCTGTTGGTTTATGCCAAGTTCGGAGTAAAAATGGTTCTATATGACGGTGATATAAATTAGAATTTATTTTTAGCATTTTTCGGTGTGTGACATTCCCTTACACATTTCGTATTTCATACATTTCTTAGATTCCGTATTTCATACATTTCTTAGATGGATTTGTAATTCGTTTTGGGGTCTATGAATAAACGCTTCAAGTATGTAAAATACTCATTGACTTATTATTAACGTTTTTTTTTAATTGAAGGTTTAAGGTTGCGTGTCCTATTAAAAAGCATAGTAGCTATTTTAAAGAGATGGAAGTTATAGTGGGGTTAACTACATAACGGTCAATTACATCAACGTATATGTGCAGGATGCCTAATATATTTATTGCTTGCGCAGGTGTCTTGATATGCTTAGTGTTCTGAATAATACGCTTTTAGGAGGTATGACTGTGGAAAGTCATCGTCTTGTAGTAACAGAAAATGTCAATAACTTTCCAAACATTAACACTATTAAAATACCTTTTTGTTTTCAGGAGGAACAGTCAACGTATTTAATATGTAGTTAGAAGAAGTTACTATATTGCTCTTCAGCTTGCAAAGGTTTGTGCAATTTCACTGAGTTTCGTGTTATGTTGACAGTATGGAAACTTGACAAAAGCAGTGCTAGACTTCTTGGTGTGTCTGTACCCAGGAAACCGCCCCAAGGGCCCAGGGTTCCCCGCAAGTGTCACTCCCCGCAAGTGTTCCAACCCCCCATCATTCAACTACAGTGAACATTACGTGCAATTTCGGAACAATTTGTCGCCACACAGGTACTATTGGATGATCGACGAACCACCGAGTGGTTCATTAAGATGGTGGCAGACCACATCCCACGGACAGATATTTCGATTTCTTGATGAATACTTCGGAAATAGTCATTGCATTGGATTATTACAAATTTACAGGCGCAGGGATGGATTGGCCTCCATTTGTGCCTGATATGACTCCATGTGACTACTTTTAGTGGGGCACATTGCCAGACACTGTCAACCGGAACCATCCCATGACACTGAACGAGCTTGAATCGGTGATCTGGGAGGCATCCGACTTTATTTCCGTTGAGGCACTACAGGATTTGATGGCAAATTTTATTGTTTATTTGTTACATCTCCGTATTGCGGGCGGCGTGCATTTCGAAAAGATTGCGATGACGTCGTTCGACGGGCGAGTTTCACTATACACGCTGATACTGTACGAGCAGCGCTGCGTACTGCGCCATCTGTTATCAGCTTTTTTTTTAACTATTTCGAACATTTTGTGAACTTCTATAGAACATTCCTAAACTCATCACGTAAAAAAATGCTTTTTTGATGTACTCGTATATCGATCTTCATTTTCGAGATATTTAATTTGGAAATCCGGCAGTATTTTGCTGGACATCCTGCATGTCACGGTTAACAAAATCAATTCCCGTCCCTCCAAACACGCTGAGGAAGTGCCCCAAAGCTCCGTTCTCTCTACTCTCCTTTCTGTCGTCTAAAATGCTGATATGTCCAGACCACCTCGTGCAGTTCAAATGTTTGTTAAGCTTATGGGACTTAACTGCGGGGTCATCAGTCCCTAAACTTACAAACTACTTATAAACTAACGTACACTAAAGACAACCCAAACATCCATGCCCGAGGGAGGATTCAAACCTCCCACGGGGAACGGCCTCGCTCATGGGAGCATAGTGCCTCAATGCGCTCGGCAACTCCGCCGCGGCCCTGCTGTAGTCCACCACCTTCAGTATGCTGCTAACAGCGCCTTCCTCGCCCTCTATCTTACACTACAGAATCCCAACATTCCCTCTAAGTTCACCTTAATTACTTTACCTCCTGATATAACCAGTAGCTCCTCAAGAGTTACGCAATAATTATAGGCCTCACTATTCGCATCTTCCTTCTCCATTACTACAACCTCTCGATTTACTAATGTCTTTTCAAGCTAACTAACACACTAAAATACCTTGGACTAGCCTCTGACAAGCAACTAATGTCGAATAATCACCTAATAATCATCTAACAGAAAGCCTACTCTAGACTGAAACTACTAAATGGACGAACGTAGGGACTCTTTCTTCTCACACATAAATCCCTGGCCAGCCTCATCTCTGCTATTCAAATGTTCCATAAATATCAGCCACATGCAAGTTCTGTAAGACCTTCCAGAACGTTGAACCGTATGCACTCTGCATCGTATTCCACATTCGCTAACCAACCCCTGTAAGAATAATTCTCGCACACATTGAACATTTCCAAGAATCCACAATACAGGGATAACATCCTTCAACCATGGTTGATCCACTTCATGAGAATTTCACAGAAGACTTCAATTTTAAGGATGAAAACAACCGAGCCACTATGCAGGCATCGTCAAAGATATTAATAGTGCAGATACTGCACCATTGGATTCCCTGTATGTTTCCCCGATATTCATCCAATTAAAGATGCTTGGAATGAATTGAAGCCACGACGGAGTGGCCGCGTGGTCTAAGGCGCGTCACGTTATGGACAGGGCGGCCGTTCCCGTCGGACTTTCGAGTCCTCCCACGGGCATGGGTGTGTTTATTGTCCTTAGTGTAAGTTAATTTAAATAGTTTGTAATGCTAGGGACTGATGACCATAGCAGTTTGGTCCAATATGTTTACAAACATTCGATTTGATAATTTGAAAAGAGCTTTTCAAGCACATAATAACCAACCACTAAAATCTACGGGAGTGAATAATCATTGACACTTATGAATGAGATAAATTAGATAATCAGTGGAAACAACTATCCCCCTTCAATCAGCAGTGTACCGATGATCTATAGAAGAGCGAAGTGTTCCTAATAACTGGAAAAAAGCGCAGGTCATTTCAGTTTACAAGAAGGGTCGCCCATCAGATGAGCCTATAAGCCTTCATCTCTGACATCACCCAGGTGCAGAATTTTGCAACACATTTTATGTTCAAATATTATGTCATTTCTGGAGACCGGAAATCTCCTTTTTAGGAATCAACATGGTTTTCGAACGCAATGATCTTGTGAAACACAACTCCCGCTATTCATTCACGAGATCCAGAGGGCAGTAGGTACATGATCCCAGTTAGGTACAATGTTTCTTGACTTCTGCAAGGCGTTCTATACCATTCCGCACCGTCGCACAGTGCGAGCATATGGAATATCAGACCAAATGTGTAAATGGATCCAGGCGTTTCTAACAGAACGCAGCATGTTATTCTAAACGGAGTGAAGTCTTCAGACGTTAATGTGATGTCAGACGTGCCACAGGGAAGTGTTATAGAACCGTTAGTTTTCACAATATATATCAGTGACTTCAATGAGGCATTTTGCGCATGATGCTGTAATTTATCGAGAAATCGCAAACTACAAAATGGTAACGGAATACAGGATGGTATGCAGCGTATCGACGCTTGGTGCTGCGAATGGTAACTGAGCCTCATAAACGAATGTAAAGAGTTGCGTTTACATAGAAAGAAATATCACTGGAAGCAGTTAGTTCCATAAAATATCTGGGAGTAGACATAAGAGGCGCTATGAGATGGAACGTCGTGGGTAAGGCAGATGCCATACTGAGATTCATTGGCAGACTCCTGAGGAGGTGTAGTCCGTCTATAAAGGGAGTAAGTTACAAAACTCTCGTTCGGCTAGCGACTGAGTAGTCCTCATCACTGTGGGATCCGTGCCAGATAGGATTAATAGAAGATATAGAGAAGATCCAACGGAGAGCAACACGCTACGTTACGGGCTCGTTTAGTACGTTCGAAAGCGTCACGGAGATGATTAGGAAACTCCAGCGGTACACACTGCAAGAGAGACATCCTGTATCGCGGTACGGGATTCTGTTAAAGTTCCGGGAGTGTAGGTGTCATGAAGAGTCAACCAATATATCTGCCTCCTACGTACATCTTCCGAAGCGACCACAAGGATCAAATTAGAGAGATTTGGGCTCATACGGAAGCATACAGGAAGCCATTTTTTTCCGCGAAACATATGTGACTAGGACAGGAGAAAGTGACTATACTACGTAAAATACGCCCCGCTACACACCGTGAGGTGGATAGTTGCGGGCGCCGTGGCTCAGCGCGCCCGGTCAGGGGGCTCAACGACCTATGTAATAAAAAAGATGAGCCAAAAACACTTCGAAACTTCGAACATCAACGAACAAATACGAACAGCGTCCGCAATGAACAGAACTACACATAGAGCAAAAAAAAAAAAAAAAAACAGGTGGAGTATGGATGTAGTGTAGATGTAGAAACATACATATATACAGAAAAGAAACAATGAACTTTGCAAGGTAACATAAGTTTTATAACTGGATGTCCAGTCCTTGACTCCAACGCACAGCTTCTGGGGTTGCCAGTAGGAAACGTTCTTCTCTTCTACTAAATATTCGAAGCATACAGTCCCTGACAATATGATGTATTGCCTGTCGTGGAACTCTGTTGTCACAATCTGCATTATACAGCTTGTTCCATTTATGAAGTGCATCGTTTCACCAGCCATGGCCCGTTCTAATTCTATTCAGTACTGTCAGGATATTGCGTGGTAGTTGATAGTTAAGCGCCTGAGAAGATGTTATGCAGGTTTTCATCTGTTGCCGCTTGCAACCGACTCTTCCATTCTTCGAGAGGTTCAAAATCTCTAGTAACCATGTCAGCAGCATCACGCAGAGTTGGATAACGTGAGCGTAGTCTGTTAACAGTTTTGATTGCTAGGTCCCTATGTACAGGTAAATTAGATTTCTTGGAGATTCTTTGGAATTCCCTTATAAGAGCCGCAGATCTGTACAAATCAAGTGGCATTATAAGTGTTAGCAGCAGAAGCCAGTAAATCGGAGTGGATCTGATTGTGCCAGATCTGATTGTAAACGGAAATGACCTGCGCTTCTTTCCAGTCCTTAGGAACACTTCGCTCTTCTAAAGATCATCGGTACACTGCTGCTTGAAGGGGGGCAGTTGTTTCGACTGATTGTATAATTTATCTCATTCATAAGTGTCAATGATTTTTCACTCCCGTAGATTTCGGTGGTTGGTCATTATGCACATGGTAGCATTCAGTTGGGTGCCAACAAGCTTTGTATGGTGGCTGTTCATCCATACAGGTGCACAATACTCAGCAGTTGAGTACAACAAATCCAAGGCTGAAGAGCGCAAGGTGGTTGCTGAAGATCCTCAGGTAGTTCCACATAATTTATGCAGTATGTTGTTAAGAGTTTTCTGTTTCTCGGCTAGGTTTAAAAGGTGCTGCTTGAAGGTCAATGTTCAGTCCAGAGTGACACCTAGGTATTTTGGGTACCAACTGTGGCGAAGAACTCTGCCTCTGAAAGTTACATTCAGCTTCACGTTCGCTAAATGATTGTTCAAGTGAAAGCAAGATACCTCTGTTTTGTTCGCGCTGGGTTGAAGTGTCCAGATTCTGAAATAAGTCTCCAATATAGGCAAGTCTTTGGTAAGTATTTCTTCCGTTTTCTCCAGTTCTTTGTGTTGTGCGGCTATGGCCGGATCGTCGGCGTAGCAAAATTTTCTAGACAAAGTGTCAGGAAAGTCGGATAGATATAAGTTAAAAAATAATGGCGAAAGAACGTAACCTTGGCGGTAATCCGTTGCTAAGCTTCCTCTCCTTACTTATCTCGCTTCCAGTGATTACCTGGAATATCAAGTCACTTAACACGTTGTTGACAAGACGTGCCATCATTCTGCAGCGTATGATTCGAAGAAATTTGTAGATCAGTCCTTCACTCCAAACAGTGTCGAAGGCAGCAGTGAGATCGAAAGATATGACAAGTGTTTTCAGATTCATTTGATATCCAGGCTCTATGAATGACGTAAGAGAGTAGAAATAGAAAATAAGTGATTTGTTGGGTTTTGTTTATCAATAAATAAGAAGGTATATGACTTTATAAATACCACTTCGCCATACCATAGAATAACACAGAACTTTTAAGTTAGAGATTAGATTAGCTTTTCCTTCTGTAGATCCGCATTCCGGATATATACTACAAATGATAATTCTATACCATTCAGAAATTCGTCAATGGAGTAGGAGTTAGCCACATGTACGTCTTTCAGGCTCCTCTTAAACTGATCTTTATTTGTAGCTAAAATTTTTATGGTTCCTGGCAAATTATTGAAAATGTGTATTCCTGAGTATTGGACCCCTTTTTTTATTAAAGTAAGTCTTTTAAATCCTTGAGTACATCGTTTTTGTTCCTAGTATCGTATGTATGAACTGAGTTGTTTGTTGGAAAAAGGGATGTATTTACAAAAAATTTCATTATGGAATAAATATACTGAGAGGCAGAAGTAAGTATTCTCAGCTCTTTGAAGAGGCTTCTACTCGATGTCCGTGAACTTAGTCCACAAATAACACGTATTACACGCTTTTGGACTATGAAAACTTCTTTATGTGACTTGAAGAGTTATCCCAAAATATTATACAATATGACATTACTGGATGAAAGTAAACATAGTATGCAAGCTTCTTTATTTTTGTTACCAACGACTAATAACACTCAAATTGCAAATACAGATTTGTTAAGGAGTTTCTGCACTTCTGTAGTGTGCTCCGCCCAACTGAATTGATTATCAAGTTGAAATCGCAGGCATTTAATACTGCTAACCTCTTCTATCTGCTCTTCTTTATACTTCATACATATACTGGATGGAAATCTCTTGCATGCTCTGAACTGCATGTACTGAGTCTTTTCAAAGTTTAATGCCAATGAGTTGGCTTTCAACTATTTGTTAATATCCATGAAAATGACATTAGCGCACCTTTCTAGAATTATGCTTGGTGTGGTATTTTATGCAATACTTGTAACATCTGCAAACGAAACGCACTCTGATCCTAGCAGTTAACTGATAAGAGGTCATTAATATACACAAGAAAAAATCAAAAGTCCTAAGATGGATCCTTGTGGACACTATATGTAATTTCTTCCTAATCTTCCTAATCCACTGTGGTGGATGTCCTGCACGTTACAGAGCCATGTAGTCACATATCAGAGGTATGTATGTGTACCGAAATAGGATCATATTGGACCGTTTCTTCTGGGTGCATAAGGTTGTAGTCAGGCAGTATATAAAATGATACCCTACCAAAATTTAGATAGGCCTGTATCCTGGAAGGCACTGTGCACTGCCGGTCATTTCGTGCTCTATACAGTGCGACTCAGCTTCTCCTGTCCATTTCGTTTTATACAAGCATGCTAGGCGCCACACTGCAATGCTGGGTACACGCTTTTATTATGAACAGACCAGAGTACATCCTCCATATGTTCGGTATTTAATCCGTTATTTAATGCACTGTAATCTGTACAAAATATACTGTACTGAACTTTAGTCTGGCTGAAAATTGCAGAATTGAGCATTGCGCAGAGGTCTTGAGTGAGGTGCAACATTCGAATCCGGGGGGAAGATATGTTTTTAGTTTTTAATGCGCTTAATATACGTGTAACATCCTTATTTTACATAAATTATTTGTGAATGGAAGTATTTATTGCCCTAAGAAAGGCCGGGCATGGGTGTATGTGTGTTGTCCTTAGTGTAAGTTAGTTTAAGTTCAAATGTTCAAATGTTTGTATAGCTTAACTACGGGGTTATCAGTCCCTAAACTTGCAAACTACTTATGAACTACCTAATAATGACGACACAAATATCCATGCCCGAGGGGGATTCGAACCCCCGACTGTAGTGGCCCTGCAAACCGTGACTGGAGCGCCTCAGTCCCCTCGGCCACCGCGGCCGGCTAGTTTAAGTAGTTTGTAAGTCTAGGGACCGATGACCAGAGTACTTTGCTCCCCCCGCCTTAAAAACATTTACATTTATTTACAAAAAACTGCAGATAATTTAGCACACACTTAACAAGTGGTATAGTTCGTTCGCGAAGCATAATTACTTTAAATCATTTATCTATGTCCTGCTACCATTTAACAATATTAATATCCGTGGCTAGAGCAGGGTGTAACAAAAAGTGAAATTATAACTTAAAACCAGGTAACAGATAAATAAATAATGCATTAAGCATCGCAGTAAGTATTTACCTTAATACACTTGTAATACAAGAATGTACCACGCAGCGTATCGTGGGTTTTCCGTGGTTCCACAAAATGACGGAGATTGAGAGAACTGAGTCACACCGTATACTCATATTCATAAACGGTTTTTCAATTCACCATTGTTGATAAATCGAAAGAAAGCTTAATGCGCATTACAGCAGAATTTTACAAAATCCTTTTCTGCATCTATCGTCTCCTCAAAAAGACGTAGAAAATGTACTGCTTGGGTGATAGTCAAGAGATAACTGACATGATGCAACCAACACATGGCATCAATATTTCCAAGGATCGATGTAGTTATTTACTAGACTTGCTACAGAATCCATAATCTTAAACTACACCCAACTTCCGAAAATGTTCAAACGTTTGTAATCGAAATGGGACAAACTGCTAAGGTCATTGGTTCGTGGATTTACAAACTACTTATACTAACTTACACACACCGATGCCCGATAGAAGACTTGAACCTCCGACGGAAGCGGCCATGCAATCTGTAACACGGCGCCCGAGACCTCGCAGCAATTTTCACGCGGGACAATTCCTCAACCTTAACCTTTTCTAGAAGACGATATGTAACAACTGGAGGAGGAGTGTTCATCGCTGTGGACAAAGATATTGTTTCTACTGCGATCGAGGTTGAAAGTAACTGTGAAGTTATCTGGGCACGTATAACAGGTCTAAAAGAAGTAAAGTTAATAGTTGAGTGTTTTTACCGGCCCCCCAGTGCTGCTGTAGCAGTTTTAGAATCATTCAAGGAAAGTCTACACCAGGTAGTGCAAAGGTATCCGGGCCACGTAATAATAGTCGGAGGTGACTTCAACCTTAAGAGTATAGATTGGGACCTCGCTAGTTACATTTCAGGCGGTACAGACAAGCAGTCTTGCGAGCTACATTTGGACACATTCTCCGAAAACTGTCTTGAGCAGTTAAACCGGCAACCCACGCGCAATGGAAATATTCTAGACCTTATAGCCACAAACAGGCCTGACCTTATTAACGATGTCTGTGTAGAGACAGGAATTAGTAATCATGATATCGTCATAGCGTCGATGGTGACCAAATTTCATAAACCAATCAAGAAGGCTAGGATCGTGTTTTTGTTGCGAAGAGCCGATAAGCAAATGTTACGATCGCACTTAGAAAATGAATGGGCATCGTTTAATTCTGGGACTATGGATGTAGAGGAATTGTGGACTAAATTTAAGTGCATTGTTAATAAAGGGTTAGAGAAATATGTGCCAGTAAAGACGATTAAGGATGGAAAAGATCCACCTTGGTATAATAATAATGTTAGAAAGCTGCTGAGAAAGCAAAGGCTGTTGCACTCTCGATTAAAAAAAGAACACGCAAATGATGACAGGCAAAAGTTAGTAGAGATTCGTGCGTCTATAAAAAGATCGATGCGTGAAGCATACAATAATTATCACAGCCATACCTTAGCAAAAGATCTTTCCGAGAACCCGAAAAAATTCTGGTCCTATGTAAAATCGATAAGCGGGTCAAAGCCCACTGTCCAGTCACTAGTTGATCATTCCGGGGCAGTAATAGAAGAAAGCAAACGGAAAGCTGAAGTTCTAAATTTAACCTTTAAGAAATCTTTCACGCAGGAGGACCGCACAAATATACCATCATTTGATCAACGTACTAATTCCGAAATGGAGGACATGGTAATAGGTATATACGGTGTAGAGAAGCAGCTGAGAGAGCTAAATACGAAAAAGTCTGCTGGTCCGGATGGAATACCAGTTCGGTTTTACAAAGACTATTCTGCGGCATTGGCCCCCTACTTAGCTTGCATTTATAGCGAATCTTTAATTCAGCGCAAAGTTCCTAGTGATTGGAAAAAAGCGCAGGTGACTCCCGTTTATAAGAAAGGAAAGAGAACTGACCCATACAATTACAGGCCAATATCGTTGACATCGGTTTCTTGTAGAATTTTAGAGCATATACTCAGTTCGAATATAGTAAATTTCCTTGAAACGGAAAAGCTTCTTTCCATGAATCAGCACGGGTTTAGGAAATATCGTTCATGTGAAACTCAGCTTGCCCTTTTCTCACATGACATCTTGCGAGCCATGGACGAAGGGCAACAGGCGGATTGTGTTTTTCTCGACTTCAAAAAGGCGTTCGACGCGGTGCCACACTGCAGACTGCTAACGAAGATACGAGCTTATGGAGTAGGTTCACAGATTTGTGACTGGCTGGAAGACTTCCTAAGTAATAGAACGCAGTACGTTGTTCTCGACGGCGAGTGTTCATTAGAGACGAGTGTATCGTCAGGCGTGCCCCAGGGGAGTGTGATAGGACCGCTATTATTTTCTATCTATATAAATGATCTGATGGACAGAGTAAGTTGTAATTTGCGGCTGTTTGCTGATGATGCTGTGGTGTATGGGAGGGTGTCGTCTGTAACTGACTGTAATAGCATACAGGTTGACTTAGACAAAATTTCTAGTTGGTGCGAAGAATGGCAGCTAGCTCTCAATATAGAAAAATGTAAGGTGATGCGCATGAGTAGAAAAAACAACCCCATAATGTTCGAATACAGCATTAGTAGTGAGTTTCTTGATGTTGTCGCGTCGTTCAAATATCTAGGCGTAACATTGCAGAGCGATATGAAATGGAACGAGCATATAAGGACAGTTGTGAGTAAGGCAGACAGCCGACTTCGGTTTATTGGGAGAATTTTGGGAAGATGTACTTCACCTGTAAAGGAGACAGCGTATAAAACGCTTGTACGACCACGTCTTGAGTATTGCTCAAGTATTTGGGACCCGCAGCAGATCGGTTTGAAGGAAGACATAGAGGCGGTTCAGAGGCGAGCAGCTAGATTTGTTACCGGTAGGTTCGACCAATGCGCGAGTGTCACGGAAATGCTCCGGCAACTCAATTGGGGATCGCTGGAAGAAAGACGACGTTCTTTTCGTGAATTTCTGTTAAGTAAATTTAGAGGGCCGGAATTTGAAGCTGAGTGTAGTACGATCTTGCTGCCGCCTACTTACATTTCGCGTAAAGATCACAAAGACAAGATAAGAGAAATTATGGCTCGTACGGAGGCATATAGGCATTCTTTCTTTCCTCGTTCAATTTGGGAGTGGAATAGGAAAGGAAATGCCTAGTAGTGGTACAGTGTACCCTCCGCCACGCACCTTACGGTGAATTGCGGAGTATGTATGTAAATGTAGATGTAACGCACCTATGGTGAAGTAAAAGGGTAGATAGGAAACCAAAGACAGAAAGAAAATGAAAAAAAAGTGTAGTTGACACAGCTATTTGCGGAAAGCAGAGAATCCGAATACAAGTCCCGCTGTGGCTTAAACAGCCATTTCTCACGACATATTTGATATTACAAGGATGACATGTCCTTATTTATCTTATCTTTGTGGTTATTACAGAAAATGTAAGATGGTGACAGTATAATCGTTCTGCAGCCAGCTTCAAATCATGGCCCTCTAATTTTCCTCAATAGTTTTTCTCGAAAATAACGTCGTTTACCCAACATGGATTCCCATTTGAGTTCTCGAGCGGCATGTTACGCGTCTGGTTACGGATCGCGTGATCGCTCGCTTCGGAGGTTCGATCCCTTCCTGAGGCATGGGTTTGTGTGTTTGTTTGAGTAGTTTTCAAGTCTAAGGACCGGTGACCTCATCAGTTGGGTCCCTTAGGTTTACAAACATTTGAATTTGAACACACACCCTGTCCAACAATTAATTTAAATAAACAGAAAATCACAGGGGTCCTACAACATTTCCCTGGGACTGTCCTGATGACAAACCCCTCTTCGATGAACACTCGCCTTCGATGAGGACATACTGGGTTCTATTACGTAAGAAGTCTCGGAGACACATATCTGGATGCCTATTCCAGATGATCCTACCTTGTTAGCAGTCTGCAGTGCGGCACGATGTCAAATGCCTTTGGGAAATCATGGAATGCGCTGTCGCCCTTCGGACACGTGCGAAATAAAAGACGCCGCTATTCTTAAACTAAAAAAAAAATCTTGTATCCATATAACTTTCTCTTTCACTTTCACTTGAGCCATGGAGTGTCGGCTTTGTTAATCGGCTTTGGCGTGTTAATAGTTACGGGATGGCTAGATGGGCGCAGGATCCATTCCTCCCGCGGTCAGAAAAATAGGACTGAATCCTCCCGAGCCTGCAAGGGCGTGGAAAAGGACGGGACTGAATCCTCCCGTAACCTGTTTAAGCAGGTACAGTAGTTGGTGGCGGCACGAGGCCAGAGTGTGTGGCCAGACCTTTGTGAATATTCCAGGCAAGCAAAGCTATCTAGCATATGTTCCAGTGTATGTTCCTACATTTTACAGTAAAACAAGAGTGAGAATTAAGCCCCAGTTAACTTTAGAGTCAGAGTAAACTTTGGTTCTTACAATCTAAAGATTACGTTTTACTCGCAATTGATAAATCTATGCAACATTTTCAGCAGTTGGTATACAGGTTTATTTGATATAGCGTCGAATTATAAACAGAGGACAAGGCAGGCTAATTTTTTCCTAAGGAAGAAGAAATTCTGCTTTCAACGGGAGGGTGGGACATGAGTCTTATTGAAGTGCCTTGACTTAACGTGAACAGAAGCAAGTTATGAACATATGTAGTTTCTAATACAACTTGTCTTAATAGGAAGTCGAAAGGTAATAAGTAGAAAAAGGTAACACGAGAAAAAAAATCAATTAATCAACGCCGAAACATGGAAGAGATATAAGGAAGCATGAGGCTGTTGTAAACAAGTACAACGAAAACATAACAACAATGGAGAATGACAGTTGTATTACACAGAAATTTGTTTATTGCTGGTGGTACCTGGGTAAAAAGCTTCAAACGTAAACATTACATAAGGCAACAACAACAAAAACTCACCAAATTTGTCAGCACGAATGATGTTGCAACTTTGGAAGAAACGGTAGGAGCAGTAGAGAACTTACGCATGGAGACGAGATGTATAATGCCAAACTTCAACACTTGTTATGTAATCAACACTGATCATACCGGATGACAGTATGAATCAACGCTGAATACTGGTTGCTATACAAGGATGCGGAGACCTTTTGCCAATCTTGCAATTAGCACTGCTTATTGTTTATACTAGTGGAAGATTAATTGTTAGCGTCCCATCGAGATCGTCGTCATTAGAGACGGAGCTCACGCTCGGATAGGGTAGATCTCATAACTAATGAGGAGGTACTGAACAGAATTGGGGAGAAAGGAAGTCTTTGGCATATGTTGACAAAAAGAAGGGATAGATTGGTCGGACAAATTTTGAGAGATGAAGGTATCGTGAAACTAGCATAAGAGGTTAGCACAGGATAGGGTAGCGTGGAGAGCTGCATCAAACCAGTCTACGGACTGAAGACCACAACAACAACATTTCATGCTAAATTTAATCACATCCAATACCAGACAGCGGTTGTCAGAGTTGAAGGGCATGAAAGGGATGCAGTGGTTGGGAAGGGAGTAAGACAGGGTTGTAGCCTTTCTCCAATGTTATTCAATTTGTACATTGAGCAAGCTATAAAGGAAAGCAAGGAGAAATTTGGAGAAGGAATTAAAGTTCAGGGTGAAGAATTAAAAACTTTGCGTTTTGCCGACGACATAGTAATTCTGTCAGAGACAGCAAAGGACCTGGAAGAGCAGTTAAACGGAATGGACAGTGTGTTGAAAGGTGCATATAAGATGAAGATTAACAAGAGTAAAACTAGGGTAATGGAGTGCAGTGTAAGAAAATCAGGTGATGCTGAAGGAATTAGATTGGATAACGAAGCAATAAAGGATGTAGATGAATTTTGCTACTTGGGCAGTAAAATAACATGCGATGGTCGCAGTACAGAGGATGTAAAATGCAGAGTGGCAATGGGTAGAAAAGCGTTCTTGAAAAAGAGAAATTTGTTAACATCGAATATTGATTTAAGCCTAAGGAAGTCCTTTCTGAAGGCATTTGTATGGAGTGTGGCCTTGTATGGGAGTGAGACATGGACGATAAACAGTGCGGACAGGAAGAGGATTGAGGCTTTTGAAATATGGTGCTACAGAAGAATGCTGAAGATTAGGTGGGTGGATCGCGTAACTAATGAGGAGGTAATGAACAGAATTGGGGAGAAAAGAAATTTCTGGCATACCTTGACTAAAAGAAGGGATCGATTGGTAGGACACATTCTTAGACATCAAGCAATTGTGAATTTAGCGTTGGAGGGAAGTGTGTGGGGTAAAAACCGCAGAGGAAGACCAAGAGATGGATACATTAAGCAGATTCAGACAGATGTAGGTTGCCGTTCTTATGTGGAGATGAAGAGGCTTGCTCAGGATAGGGTATTGTGGAGAGCTGCATCAAACCAGTCTCCGGACTGAAGACCACAACAACCATAGAGTAAGTAAACTGTTGGTTTTGTTAGAAGTGACACGTCAGGCCGGAAACGGCTTGGGGCGGGGGTGGGGGCTGGGGTCTGGTTCCTGCAGGAGGCGCCACTGTGCTAGTTGGGGAGGATTCAGTCCTGTCCCCTGTTCGCCTACCTGTCGTTGGGAGGATTCCGTCCTGCGCCCGGCTAGATGCCCTTCCTGTCGCCACCCTATGCCCCCCACCTCCCGGGAGGAAATGTGTATCCCAAATGTTTGCGTATAATGTTATGTATGTGAAAGTGCAAAGCGTTACGAAATGTTTGCGAATAGCGTAACTGATGCGGTACTTGGGGACCAGCCCGGTATTCACGTAGAACGGGGGGGGGGGGGGGGGGGGGTGGAAAACCGCCTAAAAACCACATCCAGGCTGGCCAGAATTCCGACCCCCTTCGTTAATCCGCCGGGCGGATTCGAACCGGGGCCGGTATGCCTCCCCGTCTCGGAAAGCGGTGTGTTAGGCCACACGGGTTGTATCCATATCATGTAGCCAAATCAAATGTTTCAAATGTTTGTATAGTCTATGGGACTTAACTACGGGGTCATCAGTCCCTAAACTTACAAACTATTATGAACTACTTACCAACTAGGACGGCACAAATATCCATGCCCGAGGGGGGATTCGAACCCCCGACCGTAGTGGCCGTGCAGACCGTGACTGGAGCGCCTCAGTCTCCTCGGCCACCGCGGCCGGCATCACGTAGCCATCTTATTGCAATTTTATTCAAATTACTTTGAACCGAATAGTTATATCACTTCAAATGTTTGTAAAGTTTTGGGACCTAACTACAGTGGTCATCGGTCCCTAAATTTACAAACTACTTAAACTAACTTAGCCTAAGAACAACCAACACACCCATGCCAGAGGGAGGACTCGAACCTCCGGCGGCGAACGGCCGCGCGCACTGCAGTAAGGCGTCTTAGGGCGCACGGCTATTCCGCCGCAGCGGTATATCACTCACAAGCGGAACATTAAGAAGATGCAAAACAACTAAAACTGAGAAACAATGGCAGCTGATCTCAGTTAATTTGTCGCGATTCATTTAATATTTTGACAACCTGGAGTTGCCTGTGGAGAGGATGGGAGAACTATCGACAATGTATAATCGATACTACACTATGTTGAATGTTGAAGGTTTTTTTCCCATTCTGTACGCAAATTTTTAGCTTAATGTTAGAGCGGAGGGTGTGGCTTATGCCCCAACGTGCCCAATCGTGGGTACAACAATGGGGTCGAAACATTAATATCACGTGTATTATTAGTATAATATAGTGGCAGGTGTTGAAAACTGCTGCACTGTTGTTTATATCTGCCTAACG
The DNA here is from genome assembly GCA_026315105.1 of Locusta migratoria. Classification (NCBI taxonomy): domain Eukaryota; kingdom Metazoa; phylum Arthropoda; class Insecta; order Orthoptera; family Acrididae; genus Locusta; species Locusta migratoria. The sequence goes on along the minus strand of CM048755.1, from coordinate 25,364,111 downwards.
TTTACGAACAGTCTCTTGGGTCTATATTGCTTACACGCCGTGTTTATATCCTCTCTAATTTTTGCGCGGTCTATAACTATCTAAGGTCGAAGGGGGGGGGGGGGGGGGTTGTAAGTGAGTGGTCCTAACAACATCTCGTCGGTCTTCCCGGCCGTAGTGGAGCGAGCAGCGACGGTGGCTGTCCGAGGGATTTTCCAGCGTGTCGCTTTCACACAAACAGAGGATAGGAGGTGTTTCACAAGCGGATGCGCCGCCGTGTTGTAAGCGGGGAAACTCGCCCATTTCGGTGTTGTCGCCGGCGGCGAGAAAGCGGCAGACAGCGCGGCGCCAGAGGCTGCGGCAGCGCGTAAACACCTCAGCCAGCCGCTCTCCTGTGTGTACAAACACACAGCTGCTCGCCGCAGCCAGGCCTTCCATGTTTTTGCCCATTTTAGGGCAAGTTTATTGGATATCAAAGCATGTTTGAGACGCTTATATTGAATGTTGAATAGTTTTAGTGGTTATATTACAATACATTGCGTGATATCACCTTTTATTAATTTTCTGACAATAAGATGTAATAATAACAATGTCAATAATTTGATACCCTCAACTAAAAAGGTGTGTGTCAAATTTATGGATGTATCAGTTTTAATGTTCTCAACCTATAAAAACATAACAGTCATTTTAGGAGGATGGAAGGAAGCTTAGGCTTTAAAGTCCCGTCGACAGCGTGGTCATTAGAGACGGTGCTGCCGGCCGCGGTGGCCGAGTAGACTAAGGCGCTTCAGTCACGGTCTGCACGACCACTACGGTAGGGGGTTCGAATCCCCCCTCGGGCATGGATATTTGTGCCGTCCTAGTTCGTAAGTAGTTTGTAGGTTTAGGGACTGATGACCCCGTAGTTAAGTCCCATAGACTATACAAACATTTGAACATTTGAGAGACGGTGCTTACGCTCGGATTTTCGGGGAAGGATGGGGGAGGAAATCGGCCGTGCCCTTTGAAAGGAACCATCCCGGCATTTGCCTGGAGTGATTTAGGGAAATCGCGGAAAACCTAAATCTGGATGGCCGGAGGTGGATATGAACCACCATCCTTCCGATTGCGAGTCCAGTGTGTTACCACTGCGACACTTCGCTCGGTCAGTCATTTTAGAATGATGCATTGTTTTGTAAAGGTACTTTCAACAGCCCCTGCGCGTGTAACTGCGTGTGCGTCTACGTGAATTACACTACCCCCTCAGGCCATCCTTACTAGGTAGGGTACTTGGTTGAAGGTTGCAATGTTCAAAAACTTTCAAATGGTTGTTAAGCTTAAGGGGCTTAACTGCGGGGTCATCAGTCCCTAAACTACAAACTACTTATGAACTAACTTATTCTAAAGACAGCACAAACATCCATGCCCGAGGGAGGATTCGAACCTCCGACGCGGGAGGCCGCGCGATCCGTAACGTTACGCTCCAGACCACGCGGCTACTCCCACGCGGCAAGTTGCAATGTTTTAAACGGACAATTTCGGTAGTGTTAAATCGGCATGAAATAAATTTGTTACGTACTTAACTGTAAAATAAATACTGTAATATCTTATTCTAAAATAAATATTTATTGCATTTTAGGTAATAATTTTTTTTCCAGCCAGATGATGCCGTATGCATCAGAGATGCACAAACACCATTTAAATGCAATAATGTGCAGCATGACTTAATTTACATCAAAACAAATTTCTCTAAATTTCCCTCTACGATCACAAAATTAGAGGGTACATCCCTACCAATTGTAGACTCAATTTCAATTATTGAGGAATTCCAGGAACACCTCAGTCGTAGCCAACTAAAAATCGCAGTAGCTGCAAAGAATAAACCAGACATTCTTGTTAAAAGAAACCAAGACTTTTTATGTTCTGCGAAGTAAGTATTTTGTGGTGGAACCCTGAGTGAAAATTCTTACCTGTCATTGTCTCAAATATGTTCACTGAAATTTGCGTCTATTACATCTTGTCATGTAGTGAGATTATTTTCTGTCTACAAAAATATTTTGACAGATAAATTCAGCAACTTAACGGAAAAAGAATTTAGAAATGTTTTAGTTGTTAACTGTGCAAACATGGAATTGAAAAAATAAATTCAGAGTAGATACGACAATGCATATTTTAATGATTATTTCTGCTGATTGTGCATATTTTGTAGTTTTATAAGACTCCTTGTAAATGCTATCCTGACAATAAAATGTTAATTTGTAGTTAAAGCCTGCCATCCTAACAATAGAGCAATGCATTTACAGTTGTTAAGTTTTCAATATTTAGCAAAGCGGTAGGGTTACTTCATTAGATGACAAAAGCTTCTTCATTTGATAATAGAAAGCGCCTTCATTTGATGTCAGAAGTGTGTCCCTTAGCTTTTTCATTTACAACGACATGTACAACACAGCGGGTCGGTTTTTCCACAGTTGTTCTCTTAGCCGCCACACTGGCTGTCCAGACATTAGCGTAACAGTTAAATTAATTAATTTTTGTAAATCTTGTTTAATTGAATATTACTAACTTAAATTTCATGTGTAGTTGGTGGACGAGTGTGCCGTTGCCCGTGTGCAATGACATGGAGTTGAGCACTTAATGTGGAAAATCGCCAGTAATGTCCATTTCGGCAGCTTTTATTAACTTTTGAAATAAAAATAATTTACAAGTTTTACACAATGATAACTAATAATTATACAAGTAAAATTTATATTAGTGTTAAAATAGGGGAATGGATGTTTGTGTTGTCTTTATTATAAATTAGTTTATAAGTAGTTTGTAAGTTTAGGGACTGATGACACCGCAGTTAAGTCCCATAAGCTTAACAAACATTTGAACGTAGGATCTTTATCGTTGGCTGGTATTCGGCCTAAACACAACATCTCGTTTAGTAGTTAGGAAGGATTTAATTTGAGGGGTAATTTGATGGAGCACTTCAGCATATATTCCATCTGGGCCTGGCGCATTCTTTTTCCTAAGTCCTGCTATGGCATTTGCTACCTCTTCTTCCGCAAATGGATAAGCTACCATTTCTGTCATGTAGTCGAGTTCAAGCTCAGAACGTTTTTCAATATGTATTTTATCGTCATTTATTGGGTTACCTTCTGGTAGGAGTTTATTAAGTATTCCACACTACTTATCCATCTATTTGTTATTGTTCCATTATCTTGTCTGAGTGTGGACAAAACCTGTGGTGTTTTAACTTTTTCTGTTATGATTTTGTAGGGAGCGCCCCATAGATTGTCTTGTAGCTCTTGTTTCACAAAGTTATCCCAATGTGTTTTTTTAATTGCAGTTTTGTAGTTTTTTATATTTGCTGTCTTAATTGTCTTACACTTAATTTGTTTACGTTTGGATAGTGCTTCCAATTATATATATATATATATATATATATATATATATATATATATATATATATATATATATATATATATATAATTTTTTTGTTAGATTAGCGATCTTTTGTGTTCATGGGATCTTTAGTCGTTGCTTTGAATTTATGTTTATACTGGAATCGCCATTAGTTCTGCATCCTGTATTACATCTGTAAATTTATGTATTTCGTTCAAAAATGTTCAAATGTTTGTAAATCTATCGGACCAAACTGCGTGGTCATCAGTCCGTAGCTTACAAACTACTTAAACCTAGGTAAACTAACCTAAGGACAAACACACACAACCATGCCCCAGGGAGGACTCGAACCTCCACGGCGAGCAACCGCGCGCTCCGCAGCGAGACTCTTTTGACCGCTCGGCTACTCCACCGCGGCTATGTATTTCGTAATCCCGCTTTCTATGATCTCAGTTAGTGGGTGAACTACTACTATTTGTCTGAAATATTCCCAGCTTGCTTTACCCAAGATAAACCGGTCGTTGTTAGTTTTTTCTCTTCATAAGTAATCTGTGCATTTATTAAAACTACATTATGGCAACTTTGCGTGTGGTGTTCGTAGACTGTTCAGTCTTTAATTTTTTGCAATGCGTTATTGTTTGCAAGGTTATGTCAATGTTACTATGTTTCCCTGTGTTCGTTTGTAATGTAGGTGGCTGTTCAAATGTTCAAATGTTTGTAATTCTTATGGGACCAAACTACGTTGGTCATCAGTCCCTAGACTTACAAACTACTTAAACTAACCTAAGGACACCACACACATCCATGCTCGAGGGAGGATTCGAGCCTCCGACGTGGGAGGCCGCGCGATCCGTAACGTGGCGCTCCAATGTGTTGTACATACGGTTGATTGTTATCAGAATATTGAGTGTACATCGATACGACTGCCCAAGTTTTATTTCCTAGTGTTAGTTCTATTGTTACAATATGCTTAGTCCATAATTGACTTATTTCAGTTGTAACTACTTTTCTGTTCAGTACAATGCTTCTGCCATTCGGTGTTGATCAACGCCGGCCGCGGTGGCCGAGGGGACTGAGGCGCTCCAGTCACGGTCTGCACGGCCACTACGGTCGGCGGTTCGAGTCCCCCCTCGGGCATGGCTATTTGTGCCGTCCTTAGTGTTAGCTAGTTCGTAAGTAGTTTGTAAGTTTAGGGACTGATAACCCCGTAGTTAAGTCCCATAAGCTATACAAACATTTGAACATTTGTTGATCACCCATTACTGTTATCGCATCAGGAGGAAAGTTGCTTAGTATGGTTCTTGAACACATATTAGGTCCACACCGTATTCCACTGCTACTTTCGTTAATTCGGCGCTGACAAGCATGCTTCTGTCGGCGTTTATCTGCATTATTTTCTGTCAAAGTCAACTTTCTGTACTTGGCGGGCGTGGAGTAGTTTGCACGTTGGACAGTCTGTACTTCCTACTTCATCACATACCCAATTTCTTATTTTACATGGAATGCAACCAACTTTCTGCTCTTTTTTCCTGCAGTCTCTTTTCCAGTAACATTTTTGTCCACAATTCAGACAAACCGTCTGACTTTCTGGAAAGAATCTGGTTGGCTGTCCTAGGCCATAGCAATTAAAACACTTTGCTACGTTGGTATAATCTTATACTCTAAGAGCATGGAACCTTATATACTTACGCTCTTGTCGTAAAAATAGATTGGACTCACCTTAATGATGTAGTTTAGCTTGTTTTTCCCTTTAGCTCCGGTTTTAAATCGCAGTTTGATTTCGTTGTTGAAATACTCCTCAGGTAGGTGTAATAGTAATTTCGTGTGCCTCAGCGGCCTAGAGCAAGTCTCAACTGGACGCCACTTCGGCACTTTGCATGTTCCTAACCTGCCCCAGTTATCAAACTGGGGAAAGGGGACCAACAGTTTAATGTACAATCCGAACCACGTGTCGTTTCTGGCGACTCTTCAGGCCGTTGGAAGGTTAAAAACGCAGAGTGAAAAAACTCCAGAAGCTCAGCTTTCGCTCTGCAGGCCAAATACTTTACCACTAGGCCAAACCTGCAGTTGAAAGACACAACCATATATTTATACTTACCAAACATCGATATCAACCTTTAATTTGTTATACAAAATATTGAAGTCATTAATCGAGATAAAAACTATTCCTCTCTTTTAATTTGGATCAGAACACACACGCTATGCAAATTTCATTAAGGTCAGTTGAGTAGTTTCGGAGCCGCCGTGGAGTGGCCGAGCGCTCTAAGACGCCTTGCTGAGGAGCGCGGTTGCTCGCCATCGGAGGTTCGACTCCTCCCTCGGGCATGAGTGTGTGTGTTGTCCTTAGGTTAGTTTAACTTAGTTTAAGTTGTTTGTAAGCCTAGGGTCTAATAACCAAAGAAGTTAAGCACCATATATTTACAAACATTTGAACATTTTTTTGTAGTTTCGAGGAGCTTATCGCGGACACACACATTATATATATATAGGGGTCCATTGATAGTGACCGGGCCAAATATCTCACGGAATAAGCATCAAACGAAAAGCTACAAAGAACAAAACTAAGCTTTTATAATTTGAAAGGGGAAAACAGATGGCGCTATGGTCGGCCCGCAAGATGGCGCTGCCAAAGGTCAAACGGATATCAAGTGCATTTTTCTAGTTCGTCTAGTACGTAAATAAATATAAATCTTTTATGTGCAACACTTTTTCACTTTGTGATTGATGGCGCTTTAATAGTCACAAATGTAACACAAATGTGTTACGTGGTATCGGGTAACATTTCACCAGTGCGGACGGTATTTGCTTCGTGATACATTACTCGTATCAAAATGGACCGTTTACCAATTGCAGAAAAGGTCGATATGGTATTTATGTATGGCTATTGTGATCAAAATGCCCAACGGGCTTGTGCTATGTATGTTGATCGTTATCCTGGATTTCGTCGGGTAGTTACGTTATTTAAAGAGACAGAAAGTGTTCACCCACAAGTACAACGTCAACCACGACCTGCAACAAATGATGATGCTCAAGTAAGCTGCAATTGCGGCTAATCCGCACATCAGTAGCAGACAAAATGAGCGAGAATCGGGAATCTCAAAAACGTCAGTGTTGAGAATTCTACATCAACGCAAAATTCACCCGTACCATATTTCCTATGCACCAGGATTGGCATATCAAAGACTTTGAATGTCGTGTGCAGTTTGCCGCTGGACACAAAATAAATTACGGGACAATAACAATTTTTTTCACTCGTTCTGGTTAGTGACGAAGCGTCATTCACAAACAGAGATAACGTAAACCGGCATAATATGCACTACTGGGCAACGGAAAATCCACGATGGCTGCGACAAGTGGAACATCAGCGAGCTTGGCATTATGGGATGAAGGATAAAATGCTTAGATGTTGTAAAGCTTATGGGACTTAACTGCGGGGTCATCAGTCACTAAACTCACATGAACTAACTTATAGTAAAGACAGCACAAACATCCATGCCCGAGGGAGGATTCGAACCTCTGACGCGGGAGGCCGCGCTATCCGCAGCGTGGCGTTCCAGAGCGCTCGGCTACTCCCGCGTGGCGAGGAACGATGATTGGCACCTATTTTATCAATGGCAATCTAAATCGTGCAATGTATGCTGATTTGTTTGGTAAAGTTCTACCGATTTTACTACAAGATGTTTCACTGTATGACAGAATGGCGATGTACTTTCAACATAATGGATGTCCGCCACATGGCTCACGTGCAGTTGAAGCGGTGTTAAATGGAATATTTAATGAAAGGTGGATTGGTCGTAGAAGCACCATACCACGGTCCGCACGTTCACCGGATTTCGGTCTGCGGGGAAAATTGAAGGATATTTGTTGTCGTGATTCACCGAATGAAACATGTCCACTGAATGTGTTGGCGTGTTCCAGTTTGATTTATTCATTAACGTAAAGTGTTTCTGCACCATTAATGTTATTTATTTGTGTCTTAATTATTTTATTCTTTTTATTATTGATCAGTGCCCCCATGTTTATACAGGGTGTTACAAAAAGGTACAGCCAAACTTTCACGAAACATTCCTAACACACAAAGAAAGAAAATATGTTATGTGGACATGTGTCCGGAAACACTTAATTTCCATGTTAGATCACATTTTAGTATTTCTCTTTAAATGTAAATTTCATTCCAACGTGATCAAATTGTAAATTTTCACAATCAACATGTGTGGGCTGACGAGAATCCGCACGCAATTGTGCAATCACGTCATCAACACAGATTTTTTGTGAACGTTTGGGCAAGAATTGTTGGATTATGTCTTGATTGAGCCTCATGTTCTTCCACCTACGCTCACTGGAGAACTTTATCATGATTTCATACGGGATACTCTACCTGTGCTGCTAGAACATGTGACTTTACAAGTACGACACAACATGTGGTTCATGCACGATGGAGCTCCTGCACATTTCAGTCGACGTGTTCGTTCGCTTCTCAACAACAGATTCGATGACCGATGGATTGGTCGAGGCGGACCAATTCCATGGCTTCCACGCTCTCCTGACCTCAACCCTGTTGACTTTCATTTATGGGGGCATTTGAAAGCTCTTGTCAACGCAACCCTGGTACCAAATGTAGAGACTCTTCGTGCTCGTATTGAGGACGGCTGTGATACAATACGCCATTCTCCAGGGCTGCATCAGCGCATCAGGGATTCCATGCGACGTAGGGTGGATGCACGTATCCTCACTAACGGAGGACATTTTGAACATTTCCTGTAACAAAGTGTTTGAAGTCACGCTGGTACGTTCTATTGCTGTATGTTTCCATTCCATGATTAATGTGAGGTGAAGAGAAGTAATAAAATGAGCTCTAACATGGAAAGTAAGCGTTTTCGGACACATGTCCACTTAACATATTTTCTTCCTTTGTGTGTGAGGAATGTTTCCTGAAAGTTTGGCCGTACCTGTTTGTAACACCCTGTATATGTTTGCACCCATGTGATTGAACTTGTGTGTTCGTATGAATGTGGAAGGTTGCTTTCAGTGTTGACTGACTGCCATACAATAGCTTACAGTCGCCGCCTTGCGCTCTAGGCCTCGTTTTGCTGTGGTTAAGAATGCATGGCTTCGTTTGTCGTCTGCGCTGGCGTCTGCTGGCGGGCCAGAGACAAGCTTACTTGGCAAGATGGCGAGGTGACCGTGTTATTAGTGTCGTACCAACCTTATCTTGGACGAAAGAGGTGACAGGAGACCTCTCTGGGAGCGGATGTGGAGGGAATTGTCTTCGCCAGGTAGCAAGGGTTGGTAGACAGGAGACTCTTAACGCATTCAGCGTCGTTTTTAGCGAGCTCTACATTCGGCATGTGGTGGGGGAAGGTTTTTCCCGTGGCCTCAGAGCGACACTCTTGCTGCGACCGTGGAAGTAAGTACTTCGTCGAATCATGCGGAAGGGAAGGCATGCTGTTAGAACTTTGCTTTCTTTATGATCAGGCAGTCTTGCTTTTTCAGTGATAGTTTTCTTGAGTAATTCCTTCGCTATGCGAGGCGAAGTGTTTTTTAACTTACAGAACTCGAGCAATACAGTGTGAATTTAGTATTTTCATTTTCATTCCGGTGATGATTTTGTGTTAGGATTTTCTGAAGTTAGAATACACATGTATGGCCTACAGCCTTTGTGTAAACTTAATATGTTTAAATTTCCTTGCTTTTATTAACTAACTTTTCATGTCGCATCTGTAACCGCGAGTGTGCTAAATATTTCACAGATTTTCTAGTTTGATTCCATCTTTCCTGTCTTGTATGACCGATTGCACCACGGGCTTTCGTAATGGTCGTCACTTCGGCCTTCAGCCATGCTTTTATTAACACTAGCTTTCTTCTATACGAATTCTCCCGTGTGCTTTACTTGCTTATTCTAAATTAAATTATGTTTGTAAATGCTATGAAATTCGGCGTGATCGCACGCCACGTGGTACTTAAGAATACTAAGCCGCTGCCTCGCCGAACCTGAGTTCCTTTGGTGTAAAACTTGTGATCAAGACACCCGCCATCTGGCCAAAACGCCGCTTACGCTTCGTTTCGCCGCTGTTCTCAAGTGTTGCCGTATTGTAACGTACCACAAGCATTATATGCGTGTCTGTGAAGAAATGAATGTGCTTGTGTATTTGCAAATTTCCTCCCATATTCATAAACTGCAGAAGCCATTTTTATTACCGGCAGTAAATTTATGATTTAATTTACTTTTGTACAAGGTGTGTCCTTAATTTCGTCTCCCCACATTTATTTGCTTGTTAATTTTACTGAATAAATTATGATTTTAAAGTATCAAACCTCTGCTTTATGATTTCATGCTCCTTGTCCCATGTTTAATCATCTATTCATTTATTTGTTAACATTAATTTTGTGTTTGTTGAAATGTTGACTGCTCCCTTAAGGAGTGAGCAGTTAGATAAATTTCCGTTGGCAAGTACTGTGGCCACTCATAAAGCAATTTAGAGCAGCAGCGAGATAAAACATAACAAGCTAATTTCACGACAACACCTGAAAACATGCATCAGCACATTCTCAATGCATGTGAGAACATTACTGAAGGAAAACTACTCGCTGTTGAGAGGAATTTCGTTATGCGTATTGCCAAATGCATTGAAGTTGAAGGACGTCATTTTGAGCATTTATTGAAGTCATGAGGTAATTACAGGTAATCACATAGTAAAGCATGTGTTCTCATAATGTATGATAATTTCACAAAATTACATGTATCACATTGGAACAACCGAAATGAAGTTCAAACGTACCTACGTTCTGTGTTTTAATTTAAAAAACCTACCTGTTACCCACTGTTGTCTAAAATTGTGAGCAATATGTTTGTGACTATTACAGCGCCATCTATCACAAAGCGAAAAAAGTGTTCCAAATAAAACATTCATATTTATTTACGTTCTAGACAAATATGTAATAAAATGTGGGTACCTATTTTAAAAAAAATGCAGTTGGCATCCGTTTGACCTATGGCAGCACCATCTAGCGGGCCAAACATAGCGCCATCTGTTTTCCTCCTTCAAGCTAGAAAAGTTTTGTTCTTTAAAGTTTTTTCATTTGATTCTTATTTCGTGAAATATTTGGTCCGGTCACTATGAATGGACCATATATATGTCTGTGTGTGTATGCGTGTGTGTGGGTGTGTGTGCGCGAGCGCGCGACTCGGTACAATCCGTTAATCACCTTTATTTTGCCACTTCGAGAGAGTAATATTAGAGGCAGAACAGTCGTAATGTACTCTCTGGCAAACGACGTTTATTTACGCCCCTTCAGTAGTGTATCGAGTGTATCACAGATAGACCAACTTCTTTCCATCGAGAATACCTACTTAATGCTAGTAAATATTTCTGTAAAAATATCATGCTGATCGAATCCGCCACTAAGACATCTGGATGTCTTCCTTTAATTTCGATCTGCTGGTAATCCCGAACACTGGAGCACTACTCAAAAATAGGTTGTACAAGTCTACTATACCTCTAATATTGCTGGGCTTGAATACACTGAAGGACCAATGTACTTTGCATTAATGCCTACTATCTCAGCTAAGGGGTTTTCGGCAGTGGCGGCTGGTGACCAGAAAAGATGGTAGTGCACTTTTTTTCACCAAATAAAAGTTCGGCCTCTCCATTGTGGCAGCTCAACGCATTCGGAAAAAAAGTGCTATTACGCCAAGATATCATAGATGTATATGGATCAGAAACAATCACACGACCGCAGAGACAATATCTACCCGAGGAATTAAAAACATTTTGGAAGCTCAGTGCCGTTAGTATCATTTCAAACGGAGGAGGTTCTGTTAGCTCGTTTTATTTATTTTTTGTAATAAAAAAAAGGTGGCGGTCACTTGTACAGGAACACCATTCTTCTTTCCTTCGTATGAGCTAATTTTTCAGTCACTCTCTGATTGAAGTCAGGAATTCCTAAAACGAGGTCTCGTTCAACACAGCCATTCATATTTGCTGTACAGTTCGGAGTTAAATTTCCTGTTGAATTGACGACTTTTTGTTTTAACTGTCTGTGAAATTGTCAAAGTGGGAATCGGTCTACCTAGCCTCTTGATTTCTAATGTCTCTTCAAACCTGCGTAAACTGGTGGGTTCAGAAAGCAAGGAAATTACCTGATTCATTATTTCACCTGTTCACTTGAGCCTCGAGATTCACTAACAACGAACACAACGCACAGTTACTTCGCTCGCAGCTACACGTGAACTGGTAAGAAGGCGCGAAAAGCCCGACACCGGTTGTCTTCGGGAGAGTTCGGTCTCTGTTTCTGCGGCTGACAGGGTGGCTCGGCCGCGATGTGTATTCACTCAAGGCGCCTATAGGGAAACACTGTTGCCAAGCGTTGCCCCCGCGCCCCGCACACCCCCTGAGACACCATAGTCGGCGTTTGCAGGCCAACTGCAAACCCAGCCGCTGTCGGCGACGTTCGGTCCATTCGGGAGCGGTCGGTGCGTAACAGCCCGGGCGTTTCAAAAGAGATAGATGGACCGCTACTTCTCCCATTTCATAGAATCTTTAACAGTAAATGGAGTTTAACAACATTATTATTCCTGGGGGTAGCGCAAAGCTGCAAACGTATGCAGGAGCCGCCCCTGGTTTTCGGTAATTTGACCTGTGATTGGTGACAGACAATTGGCAATAGACCAACATATTGACGATGCGAGGCTTCGTAATTTAGTCGCGCATGACGGTTCCACACTTACCTGCCAGGTTAGCCGCCTTTTCCCTGGGTGGTGGGTGAGGCAGATTCGAATCCGCCGGCAGATTAACGACGGGAGTTCGGTGTGCCGGCCAACCTGGATCTGCTTTTTAGGCGATTTTCCACATTCCACTAGTAGAATACCTGTCTGAACCCGAGGTGTGCCTCAGTTACACGATTCACAAACATACAGGAAAACTTTCACACACCTTCACATGTATGATACGAGCTTTGCACAGATAGTTGTGGTACACATATTTCCTCCCGCATGAGATAGTGGGTTGGTGATAGGAAGGTCATCCGGCCAACCCTTAAACTAACCATACCAAATCAGTAACCAACTACATGATCCAGCACAAGTGGGAAAAGCGTTAGATGAAGAAGATACTTCTTCGTCTGCATTCCTCGTGTGGGCTTCAGTCCCTTGAGTCCTTGACGAATCTTCACTTTCCTTCCGCGAGATTGGACACTTCATCAGTATCATATGACACATCAGTCTTCGTAACTTGATGTGAAAGTAGCAAATCTTCTACTATAGCGCATAGTCATGAATGACTTCTGCAAGAGATTATTGTAATTGCAGAAAGACCTGTTCTTGCATTAAGCCTAGTAAATAGAGTCCTGTAAAAGACGCTGTTCTGTCAAATTAAATTGTGTCAGTAACTGTGAGATTTAACAGTCCTCTGCTTAAGATCTAGGAAGATGTCGGGAACTTTCGAACCTTGTAGGAGAGCTTCTCTCTAAGTGCGGAATTCTTATGTGACCTTCACTTCGGCCCACATTTTAAGAAATTGTTTTGGAACAGGGATTTTCATCGTAGGGCAGTATTAGTCGCCTGTACATACAGACTCGTCGTGCAGCTCTTGAACCGTGTCAGCAACGCTACAAGGCACACCACATTCACATTTTGGCAACATGCCACACCTTTAACAGTGAAGTAAAACTAATTGTCAATGCATTTTTCAAAGTGCACGGCCAATGTAATTGGGGAGGGAGATTCTTTTCGTGATCTACATCTACACACATACTCCGCAATCCACCGTAAGGTGCGTGGCGGAGGGTACACTGTGCCACTACCAGGCATTTCCTTTCCTATTCCACTCCCCAACAGAACGAGGAAAACAAGAATGCCTATATGCCTCCGTACGAGCCCTAATTTCTCTTATCTTGTCTTTGTAATCTTTACGCGAAATGTAAGTAGGCGGCAGCTTCAAATTCCGGCCCTCTAAATTTACTTAACAGAAATTCACGAAAAGAACGTCGTCTTTCCTCCAGCGATCCCCAATTGAGTTGCCCAAGCATTTCCGTGACACTCGCGCATTGGTCGAACCTACCAGTAATAAATCTAGCCTCTCGCCTCTGAACTGCTTCTATGTCTTCCTTTAAAGTGATCTGCTAGCGGGTCCCAAACACTTGGGGCAATACTCAAGACGTGGTCGTACAAGCGTTTTATACGCAGTCTCCTTTACAGATGAAGTACATCGTCACAAAATTCTCCCAATAAACCGAAGTCGGCTGTCCGCCTTACAACTGTCCTTACATTGTCGTTCCATTTCATATCGCTCTGCAATGTTACGCCTAGATATTTGAACGACGCGACTGCATCAAGAAGCTCACTACTAATGCTGTATTTGAACATTATGGTATTGTTTTTCCTACTCATGCGCATCACCTTACAGTTTTCTACATTGAGAGCTAACTGCCATTCTTCGCACCAACTAGAAATTTTGTCAAAGTCATCCTGTATGCTATTACAGTCAGTTAAAGACGACACGCTCCCATACACCACAGCATCATCAGCAAACAGCCGCAAATTACAACTTACTCTGTCCATCAAATCATTTATATAGATAGAAAATAGTAGCGATCCTATCACACTCCCCTGGGGTTCGCCTGACGATACACTCGTCTCTGATGAACACTCGCCGTCGAGAACAACGTACTGCGTTCTACTACTTAGGAAGTCTTCCAGCCAGTCACAAATCTGTGAACCTATTCCATAAGCTTGTATCTTCGTTAGCAGTCTGCAATGTGGCACCGCGTCAAACGCCTTTTTGAAATCGAGAAAAACACAATCTGTCTGTTGCCCTTTTCGTCCATGGCTCTCAAGATGTCATGTGAGAAAAGGGCAAGCTGAGTTTCGCATGAACGATGTTTCCTAAACCCGTGCTGATTCATAGAAAGAAGTTTTTCCGTCTCAAGGAAATTTACTATATTCGAACTGAGATTATGCTCCAAACTTCTACAGGAAACTTATGTCTACGATATTGGCCTGTAATTGTGTGGGTCAGATCTCTTTCCTTTCTTATAAACGGCAGTCACGTGCGCTTTTTTCCAATCACTAGGAACTTTGCGCTCAATTAAAGATTCGCGATAAATGCAAGATAAGTAAGGGGCCAATGCCGCAGAATACTCTTTGTAAAACCGAACTGGTATTCCATCCGGACCAGCAGATTTTGTCGTATTTAGGTCTCTTCAGCTGCTTCTCCACACCGTATATACCTATTACTATGTCCTCCATTTCGAAATTAGTACGTTGATCAAATGATGGTACATTTGTCTATTACTGCCCCGGAATGATCAACGAGTTACTGGTTAGTGGACTTTGACCCGCTTATCGATTTTACATAGGACCAAAATTTTTTCGGGTCCTCGGAAAGATCTTTTGTTAAGGTATGGCTGTGGTAATTATTGTATGCTTCGCGCATCGATCTTTTTATAGACGCACGAATCTCTACTAACTTTTGCCTGTCATCATTTGCGTGTACTTTTTTGAACCGAGAGTGCAACAGTCTTTGCTTTCTCAGTAGCTTTCTAACATTATTCTTATACCACGGTGGATCTTTTCCATCTTTAATAGACTTCACAGGCACATATTTCTCTAACCCTTTATGTACAATGCACTTAAATTTAGTCCACAATTCCTCTACATCCATAGTACCAGAACTAAATGATGCCAATTCATTTTCTAAGTGCGATCCTAACAATTGCTTATCGACTCTTCCCAACAGAAACATGCTCCTAGCCTTCTTGATTGGTTCATGAACTTTGGTCACCATTGACGCTATGACGATATCATAAGCACTAATTCCTGCCTCTACACAGACTTCGTCTATAAGGTCAGGCCTGTTCGTAGCTATGAGGTCTACAATATTTCCATTACGCGTGGGTTGCCGTTTTAACTGCTCAAGACAGTTTTCGGAGAATGTGTACAAAAGTAACTCGCAAGACTGCTTGTCAGTACCGCCAGAAATGTAACTAGCGAGGTCGCAATCTATTCTCTTAAGGTTGATGTCTCCCCCGACTAATATTACACGGCCCGGATACCTACGCACTACCTAGTGTAAACTTTCTTTGATTGACTCTAAAACGACAGAAAGATAAACAAAGTGCTATTTTAAATCATATGTCAGGTATATAATAACGTTCACTTTAATCTGTTAAATGTGGATATAAATTTTAATATGTTGTTACAGCATGTCTTAGATTTTTTGGTTGCGAATAAATGAAAATAAATCATAATAATATTGTAGTAAATATGTACTGCAGCCAGCCACAAGATTTTTATGAATCGATTTATTTCACCGTTACTAATTTCGGGCTTGAGCCCATGATCAGACGGTAGTGTTTATTTACTGGCTTTCATAGGTGTCTTCAGAGGAAGTTATTCTTAATACATTATAGGAGAGAGATGTGTGTGTTTGTATCGCTCCATGTTGATCTATGAGGTACACACAGATCAACAAACACAGATATTTCTCTCAAATTTTCAAAATGTTAAAATGTTTATAAATGGTTGGTTGATAGGTGAATGGGACCAAACTTTCTTTTTTTCTTTTTTTTTTTTTTTAATCTATCGGACCAAACAGCGTGGTCATCAGTCCGTAGCTTACAAACTACTTAAACCTAGGTAAACTAACCTTAGGACAAACACACACACCCATGCCCCAGGATGGACTCGAACCTCCACGGCGAGCAACCGCGCGCTCCGCAGCGAGACGCTTTAGACCAGGGCCGCTCAAGGTGCATGCACCGGCGCATCGCACAGTGCAGAGTGCAGAAGACGGCTGCGCTGTGTTGACGACGGTGCAAACCCCCCACTCCTCGGCTTTGCGCCGCTTCTCCCTTTCCTTACGCCGCCTGTCTCGACCTTTTCAAAACTTTTACCCTGTTTTCTTCTTCATTGCCAAATACCTATGTACTCTAGGCGGAGAGCTTAGTCTGGTGGAACACGATTACCGGTATAAAATAGATTTAAATAATATTAATAACTGTAATGATAACAATTTTAAATTTGGTTTCAACACAAATTTATCTCTTCTATGTTCTCTTTTTTTTTTTTTTTTTTTTTTTTTTTTCAATTATACTACTAAGATCTGGAACAAGAGATCGGCTGACAGCATTTTTGAAATTACTATTAGAAATACTTGCACGCAATCTAGTTTTCGTACAAGACAAAACAGAAAAAAAACCTTTCACATACACATGTAGAGCCAACCATAGAAATAATCTTCGCTGCTTCTCTGTGTAACTTGGGAAATTCTTCCTTCCAGAAATTCTGGTAGAACTGGAGCACACCTTTTGTGTTGTAAAACAAATCCTTTCGGTGAACATCGGTTTGCAAATCAATCAGTTCGAAATGTAAATCTCGTTTGTAGATACAGAATTCTCTTCTGCAAGAGTTTTCACCTTCCGCAGTTCTTCCTCTCTGGCACCCCTGTGATATCACTATACTTTTCTGAATTGCAATTTGCTGTAGTGTCTTTCAATAGACGATTTTCTGACACATGTAATTAGTCTACCGCAGATTAGACATATGGCTTTATCGTCACAACGAACAAAAAAAAGTAAGAGAGTTCATATTCCGGTTTAAATTGACTTACAAGAATTTTGGTTTTTTTTTTTTTTTTTTTTTTTTTTTTTTTTTTTTTTTTTTTTTTTTTTTTTTTTTTGAGCAGGTGGTTCCATTATTGTAGTAATTGTCTTGCGCTTACTTAATCCAATGTTGACTAAGCCGTCTGGCAGCGCATTCGGCAGCGTACAGCGACGGCCTCACCCAGCAAGCCGAGTTGAGGCGAAGTATGCTGAGTTGAACCGATGCACTGTGCAAACACTCTCTGCACCGCGCTTTGCACGCGTGCGGTTTTCCGTGTTTGTGCGGCCCTGCTTTAGACCGCTCGGCTACTCCACCGCGGCTGGGGCCAAACATCTAGGTCATCAGTCTCGTGACCTCTGTATGAAATGCAATCAAGGGTGTGGTCGGCTAAGACAGTACCGAGAGTACAATAGAGGAACTACAAGGGGGTTAAAATCAAGTAGAACAGGACTAAAACCAACGGAAAAAAGCGGAATTCTGCGAGGAACGTCGCGACAGATCTAGAATCCCCGTTTATTGACGACAAGCAGATACAGGAGAACAGTGTATGCTCCTAGATCAGAAGCTTAAAAATGTAAAAAGAGAAACAACGTGAATTAAAACCAAGTTAAAAGGAGAAATGGAAGTCGTCAGGGGGTGTTTATGAAGCTTATGGGTCTTAACTGCGGGGTCATCAGTCTCTAGACTTACAAACTACTTATGAACTACCTTATACTAAAGACAGCACAAACATCCATGCCCGAGGGGGGGATTCGAACCCCCAACGGAAAACGGCCTCGCGCATCGCAGCATAGCGCTTTAATGCGCTCGGCCGTTCCAGCGCGGTTATTTCTCCCATTGCGTATGAAGAATAACTTTCTGTGAAGACACCAGTGTAAACCTGAAATCAACACTACCGTCTGATAATGGGCTCAGGCCCGAAACTAGTAAAGGTGAAATAAATTTATTTATAAAAATTTTGTGGCTGGTTGCATAATTTAATTACTACAGTATTATTATGGAAACAGCTGCGGTGTTCTCTAACAAAAAAATGTATAAAATAATGAACATAATCCAGATTCACATATTACATTTAGTTATTTAGTTCCATTTATCATTTTAATAATTCTCAGACTATGAAAACATTGAATGTATTTTCACCCAAAGTAAATTGCAGTTAGTTTGGAAAAAGATTAGATTACTTGTTTTATAAACATTATTTTTATGTCAAAATTCTCCACCTTAGGTTAAATTTTACAGGACGAACTTATTTCTTGTATTGTACCTACAAAAAATGTACGCTGCTTGTTCTTTCCCAAACATGTCACTTGGTGTGGTGTTTCACATATATGCACATGGTTCTAGCAGATGTTATTCACGAAACTGGTCAGTTAAAGCGACTGTATTCTCTAGGAATTCTTGCAACCTTTACTACTAATCGCGCCAAACAGAATTTATGTCACTATCGTCCTGATCAGTCCGATACTCTCTCGTCGACACAAAATGTTCAAATGTTTGTAAAGCTTATGGGACTTAACTACGGGGTCATCAGTCCCTAAACTTACAAACTACTTATGAACTACTTACGAACTAGGACGGCACAAATATCCATGCCCGAGGGGGGATTCGAACCCCCGACCGTAGTTGCCGTGCAGACCATGACTGAAGCGCCTCAGTCCCCCTTTTTTTTTTTTTTTTTTTTTTTTTGCTCTATGGGTAGTTCTGTTCATTGCGGACGCTGATCGTATTTGTTCGTTGATGTTCGAAGTGTTCTTGGCTCAGCTTTTTTTATTACAGTGGGCGTTGAGCCCCCTGACCGGGCGCGCTGAGCCACGGCGCCCGGCACCGCGGCCGGCTCGTCGACACACTTTCCCGTAAATACCAAATTGACAGTTCCTATATTCTTCAGAATGTGCCCAACCGATCCCATCTTTTCAACAAGTTGTACTGATTATTATCCACGATTCACTTCCGTCAAAGGTAACACTAAAGAGAAACATCTTCAAAAAAATCGCAGCTACAATTAAAGTGATATTCGATGAGAACAAATACCATTTTTTCAGAATTTTTTTCTCGCTATAGCCAGTCTGCTTATTATATCCGCCGGCCGCGGTGGCCGAGGTGACTGAGGCGCTCCAGTCACGGTCAGCACGGCCACTACGGTCGGGGGTTCGAATCCCCCCTCGGGCATGGATATTTGTGCCGTCTTAGTTCGAAAGTAGTTCATAAGTAGTTTGTAAGTTTAGGGACTGATGACCCCGTAGTTAAGTCCCATAAGCTTAACAAACATTTGAACATTTTTTTATTATATCCTATCTACTTCGGTAGTCGGTTATTTTGATAATCAACTAGCAAAATTTATTGACAACTTTTAGTGCCTCATTTCCTAGTCTAATATCCTCTGCATCCCATGATTTAATTATATTATGTTTAGTTACCCTTGTTTTACATTTGTTGGTCTTGTAACCTCTTTTCAAGACATCCATTCCGTTCGACAACGTTTTCAAAATCGTTTACTGTGTTCAACACAATTATAATGTCATCGGCAAATGTCGAAATTCCTATTTTACTCTAATTTTTTTACTGCTTGCTCAATGTACAGGCTGAATAACATCTAGGATAGGCTACAACACTGCCTCAATTCGTTCTCCACTAGTGTTTCCCAGTCATGTTCATTGCCTCTTGTAATAGCAATCTCGCTCCTGAATATGCTGCAGGCTGTATACCCCTTCGCCCTCAGTACCTTGGCTGTGCTAACTTGAGAATGACAGTAATATATTACAGTCGACATTGTAAAAAGCTGTCTCCAACCCTACATATGCTTAACATACTTTGCCTTTTGTTTAACCTGCCTTCTAAGATACGTCATAGGGTCAAACACGATTGTAAGCATCGAATGTATGTAAAAAAAAAAAAAAAAAAAAAAAAAAAAAAAAAAAAAAAAAAAAAAAAAAAAAAAAAAAAAATAATTTAAACAGACTGCCACAGAAATGCAGGTTTGGAAGAAAAGTTTTGTGTTACTATTACAAAGAGGCGAAGAAAAAAGAAAAATCTGAGTGGAGTAAGCAATTGTAGAGGGAATGCAAAGACTTCACTTTAAATGGTTCGGTTACGTCATCAACTTGAAGACAATCAACGGGCGAAGTAGATTTGACGCAGATTTAGGAGAGTATCTGAAATAGTGAAAGAAATATACAGTACGAATATGCAGAAATACAAGTATGATAAATAGCGCTGTCACGAACGGCAGAAGAAGAAAAATTTTCGAAATAGATTTATGATAACACAGTTGGAATTTATAATTTGTGAAGAAAATACGAAGAGTGGGTGACATATGTCGGTTAAAAATGACACACTAACAGTGTGTGACGTATTTCCACGTGCTAAGATAAGTCTGCGTAAGCTACACGGAAAGCACCTAAACCAGGAAACGCAGTTTTCTCTTTTCTTACAAATCACACTTTCATTGGCAGAAAGCATCAGCGACTGCGGTGGCTGTTCTAGTATCGAATGATTTGTCATTAAAAATAGCTCATAAATACTGATTAGCTGATGGCTGTCTCATGAGAACCTCTATCAGGAGCTTCGCGGAAAAGTTGACTCCTCAAACGTACGGACGTAGCCATCGACCAAGTAGTGTTTATCAGCTGCTGATAATGACTAATCAGTGTAAACTGGTTTAGTCATTAAGGGATTTACGCAAGCATTTGACAGAAATAAACTTTATTGTCTTTCCTTCTGAGGTTCAGTGATAGCTGTCAAATTCCTGAAGAATGATAAATTTGAATATCCACAATTTATTACCATTGTGAGCTTCTGTTTCTCTAATCGTAGCTTTCATGTCTTAATCCAGTATTCTTAGTTTCCGCAAGTATTCAACAAATAGTTACAATTCATGAACTCAGTGTCATAAAGAGTAAGTGATGATACAGAAGCTAAGGATGCATCATCTTTTAAATTAAAAAGAAAAAAAAAAAAAAACAAGCTTTATTGTCTTCATGCCGGTACTCGAGGGAAGAATTACAATGACCGTATGATAAAACATTTCCCATATATGATACTGAAATCTTAACTCCTCGAATCATACAAGAATACTTCGCCTCCACGATTGGTGTATCAGTGATGTGTATCTGTGGACCTCGTTTTTAATAGTGGACTACAATGGTTACCAAGCATAGAGCAAATTCAGCTTATAATTGTGAGGATATTAGTTCGAATTACTTCCATTCTGTTTCTCTATAGTTTATCAATATTACAGGTGCCTGCAAATTCTGTAAATATATCGCGCTCGAGCTTACTGAATTCTTTAAAAATGGACAAAGAACTGTCGATCAATATTTATTGTTATTGAAACAGTAGTGGTAATTTTCACTGAAAGTGCCACAATCATTTCTGTTTCCGTGTAGGATTAGTGTGAAAACAGAACTCTCTCCTCCGATATCATTCTTTTATTATCCTTCTAAAAAACGAGACTGATAGAAATTACAGCTGTAATATACACTCTGAAAGATTTAAAATAGCGCAACCATGGGGAAGAAAGGTACAAACGTGAAACTAAACAAATACGTGCAGCGGGATACGATATGGAAACGAGCCGGCCGCGGTGGCCGAGGGGACTGAGGCGCTCCAGTCACGGTCTACACGGCCAATACGGTCGGGGGTTCGAATCCCACTCGGGCATGGATATTTGTGCCGTCCTTAGTATAAGGTAGTTGATATGTAGTTTGTAAGTTTAGGGACTGATGACCCCGTAGTTAAGTCCCATAAGCTTAATAAACATTTGAACATTTTATGGAAACGATTCAGAATTTGTGCCAATGCGCAAGCGCATAGATCCTGCAGAGACGCTTCCATCGGGTAGGGATCGTATTTAACACTTGCAGTGCCATGTCCGTTATATTACGTTCTGTCGGCGGTGCGAAAAATGTCAAACCCGTAATATAAGGTCGGTTGCGTCTTAGCGAGTAATGCCGGGCCCGTAATATTGGGAACCGCGTCGCTCGGCTCGTGGCTTCTGCGTGTAATATTACCGTCGGGCAGTTCTCATGAGCGAGACACAAACTTGTAGAACACATTTCTGGCTCCTTGGACGCGCCATAAAGCAAGTGGATTTGCTTTTAGTATACTATTCAACACATAACTATTTGAAATAAAAGATAATATGAAGAAATTTAACATTCCTGATCGCTATATGTAAATACATAATCTCTGTCTTTTTATGAAAAAATAATGTCTAACACGCAAAATCAGTTTTTTCATACCCGAAAACAACGAATTTAGTTTTGATTGTGACGATGAAAGGATACACAGGAAGGCATCATAAGTGACATGTATTTGGAGAGGAAATAATAAGCTCCATTCCTGTCAAAGAAAAAGTATTCATGACTATTCATGCACCTCTGCCAAAGAGACAGAGTACTGTATAAATGGCCGGCATTCACAAGTAAACCTACGGAAGTGCCACTCTCCAAGTTTTCTGAAATTTGTATATGTTGTAATACATGAAAAACTAAGAAACACGTATATTTTTTTTGCGATAAAACATATTTAAGGGGTGAAAAGGTCGCTCCAAAATGGGGGTTAAAAAGGAAAAACTGCGATAACTTAGAGATTAGTGAAGCGAGTTTAATGATTTTTGTTATGAAAGTATCTTTTGATAAAAGACGAAGCTCGACCTATAGGTATATTTAAGGGGGAGTGATAATTAGGGGACCAACTACCCCGAAAGAAACAAATATATATATTACGAGTAACAACTATTATATTGCCGCGCTTGTTTGATGCACCTCATGAAATCTACTTTTGAAATAATAGCGAAAAACTTGTGGAATCCGACCTGGGGGTAGATCAGTTTGTTTGTTTGTAATTCTATCGGACCAAACTGCGTGGTCATCAGTCATTAGCTTACAAACTACTTAAACCTAGGTAAACTAACCTAAGGACAAACACACACAGCCATGCCCCAAGGAGGACTCAAACCTCCACGGCGAGCAACCGCACGCTCCGCAGCGAGACGCTTTAGACCGCTCGGCTACTCCACCGCGGCAGATCAGTTTGGATTTAGAAGAAATGTAGCAACAGGGGAGGTAATACTCACATTACGTCTTATCTTAGAAGATAGGCTAAGGAAAGGGAAACCTACGTTTTTAGCGTTTGTCGATTTGGAGAAAGCTCTTGACAATGTCGACTGGAATACACTCTTCCTAATTATGAAGGTATCAGGTGTAAAATAAAGGGTTGTAGCCTTTCCCCAATGTTGTTCAATCTGTACATTGAGCAGGCAGTGAAGGAATGGAAGAAGAAATTTGGAGCGGGCATTAAAGTGCAGGGAGAAGAAATAAAAACTTTGCGGTTTGCCGATGACATAGTAATTCTGTCACAGACAGCAAAAGATCTGGAAGAGCAATTGAATGGAATGGAAAGTGTCTTAAAAGGAATATATAAGATGAACATTAACAAGAGTAAAACGAAGGTGATGGAATGCAATGTCAGAATATCAGGCAATGCTGAAGGAATTAGATTAGGCAATGAGACGATAAAAGTAGTCGATGAATTTTGTTATTTGGGTAGCAAGATAACTTCTGATGGCCGAAGTACAGAAGATATAAAATGCAGAATGGCTATGGGGAGAAAAGCGTTTCTAAAAAAGCGAAACTTGTTAACGTCCAATATTAATTTAAATGTTAGGAATTCCTATCTGAAAGCATTTGTCTGGAGTGTAGCATTGTATGGGAGTGAAACGTGGACGATAAGGGGTTCAGATAAAAAGATGATAGAAGCTTTTGAAATGTGGTGCTACAGACGAATGATGAAAATTAGATGGGTAGATCACATAAATAATGAGGAGGTGCTTAACCGAATCGGGGAGAAAAGGAGTTTCTGGCGTATCCTAAGAGAAGGGATAGATTGGTTGGACACATTCTGAGACATCAAGGAATTGTCAGCTTAGCATTAGAAGGAAGCGTGTGGGGTAAAAATCGTAGAGGGAGACCGCGGGACGAATATAGTAAGCAGATTGAAAAGGATGTAGGTTGCCGAACGTATTCTCAGATGAAAAGACTTGCACAGGACAGGGTAGCGTGGAGAGCTGCATCAAACCAGTCTGCGGACTGAAGACCACAACAACAACAACAGCGAATAAAAGTGAATAAAACATGTTACAAATGGCTATTGATTGGCCGGCGTTAGTGATGTCCATGATGTAGCCCGTGGAGGTCTCACGGCCAGATTTACATGAGCAGTGTCAAGCGGCAATCGAAGTGTTGTTTATCCCTATATATATATATATGCGTATGTTTTAATTAGCCTTCCATTTGAAGTTTTAATTGATTCTACTTCCATTTTTAAAGAAAACCTAATTTTTGTAGCAAAAAAAATGCTCTCTTTCGGGGTACTTGGTCCCCTAATTTTCACTCCTCCTCCAATATACCTAGGCCGACTTTCGTCTTTTATCAAAAGATACTTTCATAACAAAAATCATTAAAATCGCTGCACTAATCTCTAAGTAATCGATAATTTTCTTTTTTAGTCTCCATTTTGGAGGGACCGTTTCACTCCATATATATGTTTTATCGCCGATAAAAAATGAACGTGTTCCTCAGTTTTTCATGTACATAAAATCAGAGATTGGCAATTCCGTAGGTTTACTTGTGAGTGGCGGAGACTGACAAAATCGGCAGCTATTGGGGTAAGTAGATTTGCGTGTGTGGCTGGTACTGAAAGTGTTAAACGCCGCATAGAGGATGAGTCATGCACGTGACGATCGAGGAGGCGCAGAGTACCAGGCAGATGTATTAGACGACATTTTCCACAGTTGTGTCAGTTTGAGAGGGGCCTGATCATCCAGATGAAAAGCGCAGGTCGGTTGGCCTCCCAGGTGGAGCGTTGCAATTGTTCGGTCAGACGTTCCTGGAGCGACCAGCGACCAGGAAGACGACGAGGTGGGTGATCGAAAGATCGTACTGCAAGCAATCAGGTTCTCCAAAGTGCCTCGCTCCACGATACAAACAGATGTACAGCTGCCACAAATTATTCCCAGGAGACTTGCGGATGCGACATGGCAATCCAAGCGCCCTTGTGAACTGCGCCGTTACATCGACGCATCCGACATTCCGTCCTACAGTGTGCTAAGCCAGAGCGTCGTGCACTGCCACAAATTGGCAAACCCTGGTGGTTCATGATGAATCTTGATTAATTTTGGAGACTGAGGATAGGTTCATAGGAACGCCAAGGCAGCTGGTGAACAGCACAGTTCCACCCAAGCTACACCGCCCCCACTTCTTGCGCGGTGTACTGAGGAGCCATAGCCTACGATATCCAGTCTCCTCTGTGTTATGTGGAACCTTAATGTTCAACACCAGAAGGGACCTATCCTTCTTGGTCTACCAGGGCACTTCTCCTGCAAAATAGTGCTCATCCGCATTCAGCTCGAATGGCCCAAAACATAGTGTTCCAACTGTGGCCTGCTCCCCAAACTTGCCTACTATAGAGTGTGTGTAGGACCAGCTAAAACGCTAGATGTTGCATGTCAGTGTGCACATGATTTGGATGAGGCTGTTCGTGATTTGTGATCTGCCCCAGGACATCAGACATCTAATCTACTCTACGACAGATCGTGTTGTGGCATTTATTGCAGCAAAAGGTGGGTAACGCATAATTGATGTTATACTGTATTTGTCTGCATGTACTCACAGTATTTGTTTAGTTGTCTTGGGTTTGGGATCAAGTGACTGTCTCATCTGTATCACTGTATCACTGTCTCACCCACTAGGTGCATTGTTGTGAAAGTTCATGAGCATAGTTCAAAGTATTTCTAAAGAATACTTGCCGGTTACAGGTTATATTTTGCATCTTAATTTTTTTTAAAGCATGCCCACATTGTACTTACAAATTTTCGTTATTAATCAACTAGGATATTAGCAGTGGCGTAATTTACTAAGAGAAGGATATTAAGTTTAAAAGTTTAGACCTGACAATACACACTTAAGAAAGTCATAATTAGCACGTGTGGATAACGAAATTTTACTCATCCACTATTTGAGAGTGAGAGCACTTAGCAACTTGGAAACAAACTTTACACATCTTTTCAAGCCTTTAGGAAACTATTTCCTGCTGACAACCCAAGAAAAATGATAAAAAGAAAAAATTACGGCTTGCTACTTTCCCGCTGTTCATGCAGTAAAATTATGGCAAGGAGCATTGACCACAGTCCACCGCGTGCCGCTCACTGTCGCCGCGGGCGTTAACTATACACTATCAACTGTCAGCGATGTCCACTTATTCGATATGCGAGTGCTCTAGTTGCAGGAGGCGCATACAAATGAAACACTAATGGCTCTTACACAGGGCCGTTATTCGTACAAGAGCGAATCATCACCGGGACACAGCTGCCTGAAAAAGAGGTCTTCCTATCGTCTACATCTACATCTATATGGGATACTCTGCAAATCACATTTAAGTGCCAGCCAGAGGGTTCATCGAACCACCTTTATACTATTTATCTACCATTCCATTCTCGAATAGCGCGCGGGAAGAAAGAAAACCTGAACCTGACTACACTGTTTGTTAAAACGCGGATTTGAATCTAATATTCACGAGAGCACAGTATAAATTTACAAACTGAAATGAGAACGCGCAGACGAAAATCAAAATCCTATATGTCGCTTCTAATCAGAAAATAAAGACAATACTCCAAAAATGGACGGACAAGCGTAGTGTATTGATAGACGACCGTCTGTCGTCTTCCGTATATTTTTATATAGTTCTGTAAAGTTATAATTTATTTAATGTCGTTAGATTATCATTTTGTTAAAACTTGAACCCCACTCTTTTCAAGGCTTGAGGAACAGCATCTTTATTTCATGTGTTAAAATATTAGTTAATATTGCTAGGTTTTTCTTATTTTGTTATGTTAATATGTTATTATTATATTAATTAATGTGGCATAAATGTGGTTTCTCCGCTACGCCACTGTCCCTGTGAGAATGTGTACTTGTCTTACTTTTAAGTGGATGTGCGAGAATCTATGACTGTCTGAATGTGGGGAGTGATAGCTCACTTTGCATCGTTCTCTCTGGCTCAGAGTCGATAGCTGATGAGGCTACCAAAGAGGTATCTACACCCTTTGGTTACAGTCCAGTCAGCGAGCCTTCTCTAGGGCGAGTCTCTCCGTCCTCACCACCACTGATCTGGGATTTTCTGGCTTCCAGTGGCTTCCCGCGGCTGGTGGCCGCTCGGTTTGGTCATTTTGGGCTGGTCGTCTGGTGAGCTAAGGTTGGTTCTGCTCTTGTTTCTGGAGATGGTAGCGTTTCATTCACTAGCACGTTTAACTTAGATTCGTGAACTTAGAATCAGTTTTTTGTAATATTTTATCTGATCGTGTGTGGAAATGTATTCTCATTTTTCAATTCAGTGATTTCCAATAGATAAACGTGTTGTGTGTGATTCTAGTTGCAGTTTGATAACGGCCTGGTATGTTAATACCTTTTGCGATCATGTGGCTGTGTATGAACTCTGTGTAAATACTTTCTAGCTTTGTGGGGCCTGATTTCTAATAGGTGATACGTTCATTTTTGTACAGTGCATGTAAAAAAATCTTCTCGTCGTTTCCTTCCGTGAGTGAGGTGTTCCACGTGGTCAGTTCTTAGTACAAAGCCTTCAGCTTCCACTCTCGTTTGTTCCATGCCCATCAGGCAAGTAACTATGCGGGTATCCTTCTGATTTCCACTAATATTTCGCGATCTTCTCTCCCCGCCTATTTTAATTTTGGCATTTCTTCTCCGACTTTTAGTACGTACTCTGTCTTTGTCTGTAATTCTCTCTGAGCCTTGTACAACCTCCTTCAATAGCTTCCTTATGTAATTCCAAACATTTCTATAGGTTGCATGCTGTAATTCTTAAATTTATTTTTCCGACTTTGAAATTATTTCATTTTTGTGGTTTTTCTGAGACAGCACCTCATCCGTCTCTGTAATCGCCCCCTAACGCGTGTAGCTGTATTTCATTCGCTTCCTTATATAATTCTAAGCATTTTTATGAGTTACATGCTGTAGTTAATTTTCTTCATTTTTCTGAAACTGAATTTATTCAATTTTATCGGTTTTCGGAACCAAGTGGGTCCGAGTTCCGACTTCCGGGGTTTGCAGCTAGTCGCCTGAATTCAAGCCACTTCTTATATAAAACCAGTACCTAGATCGATTTCTAACGGACTGCAACTTAAGAATCCACCGTGATTTTGTATAATGAATCCGATTTTCAAACAATTCACCTTCAGTGGAGTACGTTCAGGTAACCTAGCCATGTGTCGCCGTTAGTGTGTTTGCTCACGGTCCAATTCAGATGTAATTTAATTTGGCTATACGCATGCACCATCTCAAAACAGTCACGACAGACCACAGCCAGCTTCAAAGTGTTTTTGTATATTGTGTTTTGTGCTACCTCCGACTTGCTGAATTACGATAGCGGCGCTTGCTTCCGCCTCGTCTCAGCACGCTGATTTTGCTGAGTTTCGCTGTGGCATTGCGTGTGTGTGTGAGAATGAGTGTTGTTTGTGAATCCTTCCCCCCCAGTAGCGTTAAATCATGTATAATTTAGGCTGGTCACCGTCCGCATTAATCCATGTAAGAAATGCATTTTTATTGTATTAACAAAATTTGTTCCCCATTTTGCTTGTTTTCTATCTGAATAAACAAGTCTAAGTTCAGGATAATCCGTAAGTTGCCTATAAATTGTAGTTTTAGATCACCTACCCTCCTTTATTTAAAATTGTTCTTCACAACTGCTGAGAACTAGCTCAGATGCAAGTTTTATGTTTAAATTCCGTTGCGCCATAAGAGTTTTCTTAGCCACCTATCTAAGATATCTTTAATTGTGGTGGCTTGCTTATTAATGTCTGTGTGTAATAACGTGTGAGCTGCTATGTATATTGACCACTGTAGTATCCTGTTATTGAAGTAATTTTAAACGAGTCAGTTCTCAGTTTGGTCAGGGAACAAGGCTTTCAAATGTTTGTATAGTCTATGGGACTTAACTACGGGGTCATCAGTCCCTAAACTTACAAACTACTTATGAACTACTTACGAACTAGGACGGCACAAATATCCATGCCCGAGGGGGGATTCGAACCCCCGACCGTAGTGGCCGTGCAGACCGTGACTGGAGCGCCTCAGTCCTCTCGGCCACCGCGGCCGGCCATCTTTTAGCGTTCCCACTTACCCGCCAGTGCTCGATCATCCACTGCTCCAGCAGCCAGTCAAAGAAGCTGTAAGAAATTCTGATGTTACCGAGCTTCATCACACCCAATAAAATAAATCATTTTATAAATGCTATGGTAGCATTAAAAGTGGAGTCAGTTGCTGTAAAAAGAGGTGAGGGTGGAATTCACATATGTCCAACATCTACGGTGCGCATCTGTGGGTCGTTAAAAGGTCATTATATCCTCGTAGCTGCCCACCTGCCTAATAGTGTTGCTAAAAGGTCCCCTTTCCATCATCAATTATCCTTCGACGCGTTATACATTCTCTCTTTCCAAATCAGCTCCCAGGTGTGTCACCCGGCCTTGCCTTAGGCAGTATTTTTAGACTGGGGAGGGAAGCATTAATGTGGTTGTTTCCTGCCAGCCTCTTACGCAAGTTGCGTATAAATCACATTTGAATCATATATTTTTAAATGGGCATCAATCAGTAATTTGGTGATTTTTAGTTTACCATTGATTCAGATACTTCGTATATAGCTGCACCAACTGTCATTAAAAGGGCTACAGTACACCAGTTGATATTTTATTTAATGAAATACTGAAAAACAGTGTTATTTTTAGCATCAGTCAATGACTCCTGCCCTAAAAAAAAAAAAAAAAAAAAAAAAAAAAAAAAAAAAAAAAAAAGACGAACCTGAGTTTTGACTCCTCTCCCTTTGATAATGGAACATAGGTGGCAGCACAAACCGATGTTGCGTATTTGTAATGCTTTCTAACCATACCACTAGATGGCATTACTATCGGCGTTGTGAATCAAACAATATGCCGTAGTGGAGTGGCCGAACGGCCTAAGGTTCCTTCCTGCGAAGTGCGCGGTTGCTCGCCGTCGGAGGTTCGATCCTCCCTCAAAAATGTTCAAATGTTTGTTAAGCTTAAGGGACTTAACTGCGGGGTCATCAGTCCCTAAACTTATGAACTAGCTTATACTAAAGACGACACAAACATCCATGCCCGAGGGGGAATTCGAACCCCCGACCGTAGCGGCCGTGCAGACTGTGACTGGCGCGCCGCAGACTGCTCGGCCACTGCGTCCGGCTTAAATATTACGATAATTTGAATAAAAAGGAGTATATGGTCTCAGAAAGTTCTCAAGGCTTTTTTAAAATTAATTTTTAACGATTAATTACACTATTTTAATATTACATTTATAAATCCTGTCTTTTGTCAAAAAATCTCATGTGTATCACCTAATATGTAAAAATTAATGTTTGTTTGTTCGTTTGTCTTTTTGTTCGCATTTTATGCACGGCTATACCGTACATCCGATTTCGATTAAATTTTGTCAACTCATTCCTTGCACTCGCGCGAAAGTTATAGGCATAGCAAAATTAACTTCGTATGGTGCACGGCGGAGGGTGCTTTACAATTAGTTAATTCGTTTTTTACGCCGTCACGCTGAGGATATGAATGAAATTTGTAGCAGAGGTAAGTTATACCCCGATTAATACATGGGCTACCTTTCGTAAGCAAAATGTTCAAATGTTTGTATAGTCTATGGGGCTTAACTACGGGGTCATCAGTCCCTAAACCTACAAACTACTTATCAACTACTTACGAACTAGGACGGCACAAATATCCATGCCCGAGGGGGGGATTCGAACCCCCGACCGCAGTGGCCGTGTAGACCGTGACTGAAGCGCCTCAGTCCCCGCGGCCACCGCGGCCGGCCTTTCGTAAGCCACCGTATGGTGCGTGGCGGCGGGTACCTTACAGTGGTTTAATACGTTTGTTTCTCTTCACGCTGAAACAGCTGGTCGCATTTGAATAAAATTTTGAATGCAGATATCTTATACCCTGAATCAAAGCATTAACCACCTTTAGGAAGACACCGTACGGTGCATGGCGGAGGGTACCTTAAGGTTAGCATGGTTGTTACTCTTCACGCTGAAATGGCTGGACGGAATTGAATGAAATGTGTAATGAAGACAGCATATACCGCAATTTAATACATGGGCTACCTTTCGTAAGCCCCCGTAGTTGCATGGCAGAGGGTACGTTACAACAATCATCCAAATTGTTCGACTGGTCACCATGAAAGTCAGCAGATAAATTTCAAACGTTATTTGCACAATTATATTTTCTGCTTCAGCAGCGCGCCGGGTTCCACTAGTATTAAATAAAAATACGAAGAAATATGCAAATAAGTAGTACTTTTAATATTTAAACCGTTTTTTTCGATTTCCCACATGTGTGTGTCAGGTTACTTAAGTCCGTTTAAAAATATGCGATTCAATTATTCCTTCAATTTCAGTAATTACTGTGCTTAGTTATCGTCTCAAATATAATGTGAGGTATCAAATTAATCGGGAAAAGGCGAGCTTCCCGGTGAAATACTTATAAATGGGATGTTAGGACCTCGATATTGCTTAACGCCTTACAAGCGATTGATATAGTCTTTTCCCAGCCTGAATCAAGGTTCGTGGTGAGCGACACAGAGTTGACGTCCTAATGCTGTGACTTAGAACTGCTTTACGTTAGTAAATCTAGAGTTTTTCGAGGATTGTGTGCGCTTGCTTACATCCTTGATGTAGTCGCCCTGGCAATCTCACTGATAGTTAACAGGCCTTGGGCTCTCCACCTCCATGATGCAACTGGACAACCACATTTTAGTCCCGTCTCGTCTCCTTCCCTCGAAGTGGGACTGTTAATGGCCTATACAATAAGTCCTTTCGTAGCAACAACGTTCAGCTGAAAGCTAAAAGTCACTGCTCTTCCTATAATGGCTAACAAAAGCAGTGTTCTAAGTCACATCGTTCCGTCCTGAGAGCTCTTGTGAGTGAGAACGACCGTATAAGTATTTTAGTCATTTCCCATCTCATTCTAACCCACTCATGTTGGTGTTATCACGAGCTAGTATCAAGCTTATTACGTATGCTAGGCTTTGTCAGTTTGCGACCCAGTTGTACCGTGGTACCTCACAACAGCGTCTAGAACATAGTGGCCCGTGAATGGTTATAATCTGGCCACGAAAAAAATTCGTCAGATATAGAGAGAGCTAATGTAAAACGTTTTCAGTAACCTTCAACTGTGGAGGTGAGCATTCATAACATAACAAGAGTGTAATAAGAAGAATGACCTGGAAGTCTTACTCGGTTCTTTCAATTTGACATCTGTTATTGATTTTCCTACTCGGGTAGTAAAGAACAGCAGCACATTGATAGACAATTTTTTATAGACCAAGATAGGTTAAAAAACATTTGTGCATGTCCTGTTGAGAATGGTCTTTCTGATCATGGTGCACAGCTAGTTACATTATATGATATAGCTCCTTTCAGTAATTTTAATCAGTCCTCCAAAGTTGTTCTTACAATTAATGATTCGACAATTAGAAATTTCACGGAAAGTCTTCAACAGTTAGATTGGGATGAAGAGTACAAGGAACCTGATGCTAATTTAAAATACAACTTATTTCATGATACTTTTGTAAGGGTATATGATAACTGTTTCCCCAAGAAATTAGTTAAATTTAATTGTAAGGAACCAAGCAAAAACCCATGGCTCACCCAAGGTATAAAAATATCTTGTAATCGGAAAAGGGAACTGTATCTGACAGCAAGAAAGAGTAGTGACCCAGAAATATTCAACTATTATAAAAACTACTGTTCTGTATTAAGGAAAGTTATTAAAAAATCCAAAAGCATGTGCATCATGTCTGAGATTAGTACATCCAATAATAAAATTAAAACAATCTGGAATATTATAACAAGGGAGACAGGGCAACCAAGAACACAGGAAGACAGCCTTACCATCAAAGTGAATGAAAAAATTACAAACAAAAAGTCAGAAGTTGAAAACACTTTTAATAATTATTTTTTAAATGTTGTGGAGAATATAGGATCCACATGTTCATTAGAAGAATCTAGGCAGTTAATGGAACCGGGCGTACCTAGACAGTTTGATACAATGGAAATCCCACCCACCTCCCAATCTGAAATTAGGAAATTAATAAACTCTCTCAAGAGTAAAAGCTCTCATGGCATTGGTGGCGTATCCAGCAGGGTATTAAAAGCTTGTTCCCAAGAAACATGTAGGATTCTTAGCCACATTT
The DNA here is from genome assembly GCA_026315105.1 of Locusta migratoria. Classification (NCBI taxonomy): domain Eukaryota; kingdom Metazoa; phylum Arthropoda; class Insecta; order Orthoptera; family Acrididae; genus Locusta; species Locusta migratoria. The sequence goes on along the minus strand of CM048755.1, from coordinate 25,330,886 downwards.
GTAATAGTTCACTGGAGCAGGGTATTTTCCCTGATAGACTGAAATATGCTATTGTCAAACCACTGCATAAAAAAGGTGATACGTTGGATGTCAACAACTACCGCCCAATCTCACTTCTGACCACTCTATCAAAAATTTTTGAAAAAGTAATGTATTCCAGAGTAGCTTCATATATTAATAAAAATAAAGTTCTAACAAAATGTCAGTTTGGTTTCCAGAAAGGTTTTTCAACAGAAAATGCAATACATATTTTCACTAATGAAATATTAAATGCTCTGGATAACCGTAAATCACCCGTTGGGATTTTTTGTGATTTATCAAAGGCCTTTGATTGTGTTAACCATGGAATTCTTCTAGATAAGCTTAAGTACTGTGGTATGAGTGGGAAAGTGCACAAATGGCTTAAATCATACCTAACTGGAAGAGTTCAGAAAGTCGATATAAGTAATTCACATAATATGCAAAAAACAGCCGAGTGCTCAAACTGGGGAACTATCAAGCATGGGGTGCCACAGGGTTCGGTACTGGGACCTTTGCTGTTCTTAATATATATTAATGATTTGCCTTTCTATATTCATAAAGATGCCAAGCAAGTTCTCTTTGCTGATGATAAAAGTATCGCTATCACACCCGAATCACAGGAATTAACTGATGAAATTGTCAATGAAGTATTTCAGAGAATTATTAGGTGGTTCTCTGTAAATTTTGAAAAAACACAGTATATTCAGTTTCACACAATAAATAGCATCACACCATTAATTAATATTGACTTCAACCAGAAATTTATAGCTCAGGTAGAATGTTCAAAATTTTTTGGTTTATGCATTGATGAATTAGAAGAAACACATTTAAGATCTGCTGAAACGTTTGAGCTCAGCTACTTATGCTATTAGGGCGATTGCAAACTTTGGTGATGTACAACTCAGTAAACTAGCATACTATGCCTACTTTCATTCTCTGCTTTCTGATGGCATCATATTCTGGGGAAATTCATCATTTAGTAAGAAAGTATTTATTGCCCAAAAGCGGGTCATCAGAATAATTGCTGGAGCCCACCCAAGATCATCCTGCAGACATTTATTTAAGGATCTAGGAATCTTCACAGTAGTTTCACAATATATATATATTCACTTATGAAATTTGTTATTAACAATCCAACTGAATTCAAATGCAATAGCAGTGTGCATAGCTACAACACTAGGAGAAAGGGTGACCTACACTATTCACGGTTAAATTTAGCTATGTCACAGAGAGGGGTTAATTATTCTACCACAAAAGTCTTTGGTCACTTACCAAGTAGTATCAAAATTCTGACAGATAGCCAACTAGCATTTAAAAATAAATTAAGAGAATTTCTGAATGGCAATTCCTTCTACACATTAGATGAATTTCTAGATAAAAGTTAGTACTTTAGGAAAAAATTAAAAATAAAATAAAAATAAAAAATAAAATAAAAAATTCAAATATTGAGTGTCATGTAATATTATGTATAGACACATTTCATTTAACTGACACGTTCCACGTCATTACGAAGTGTCGTATTCATGATCTATGGAACAAGTATTAATCTAATCTAACTTGGGACGTTGGGTGTTCACAGTACCCTACATATGTACGATACTGAGATTCACATTTTTTTCTTAAATTATTTACAGGGTGTCCAGAAAAGGGCTCCATGATCTCAAAATTAAATATCTCGAAAACAAAGATCGACAGAGGAATGCAGTAAACGGTATGTTTATTGTGGAAGCTGTAAGAAGTTTATACAGCAGTTTGAAATAATAGTTACAAAAGCTGCTAACAGATGGCGCTGTACGCTGTACTGCTCATATCAGCATACATAAGTGAAATAATCGTATGAAAACACTCTTTGCAAACAATCACATCACTTTTTTTTTCTCAAAATGTTCACCATTGGCACTACAGAGGTGGCGCAAAGGAAGAATGAGATTCGCCATCAAATTTCGTAGTGTCTCAACCGAAATAGATTCACATGCCACAGAGATCGCCGATTCAAGCTCGTCCAGCGTGGCGGGATGCTTCGGGTAGACCATGTCTTTCACTGTGCCCTATAAAAAAAAGTCAAAGGGAGTCAAATCCGTGAATATGGAGCCCAATCCATGCCTGAACCAGTAAATTTGGGATATTCCAAACCAATGACTCGATTCCCGAAGTATTCCTCAAGAAAGCGAAACACTTGTTCGGTCCGATGCGGTCGGGCTCCATCTTGCATAAACCATTCAGTACCTGGTCGATCCTCTAACGCTTGCTGTGTGGCGACAAATTGTTCCAAATTGCAACGTAATGTGCACCAATGACCGTTTCTCGAATGAAAAAAGGGCCAATAATGCCTCTGTTGCATACTGCAGCTCACACAGTAACTTTAGGAGAATACAGGGGCTTCGCTTCACACCAATATGGCTTTACGGAACCCCAAAATCGACAGTTCTGCTTATTCACGTATCTATTTAGGTGGAAGTGTGCTTCATCTGTAAACCAGATGCAGCCAACATCAAATCCTTCACTATCAATCATTGTGAGCATCCGATTAGCAAAGGCAACCCTTTGTTGCATAGCTCGTACGGGTATGGCCTGGTGCGTTTGAATTTTGAATGGAAACATGTGTAGGCTCTTTCTCAGTATTTTCTGCGTGCTGGTACGCTTCAAACCAGTCTCAGATGCAATTCTACGGACGGATGACACTGGATTTCGCGGAATAATTCCAGAAAATGTGGCGATATTTTCAGGCGTAACTGCGGTTTGCTAGCGGCCAACGTGCCCCACTAGATCGTCAGTTACGCTGCCTGTTCGTTGAAATTTTGCAAAGAGCGTACGAATGGTTTTGGAACATTAAATCGTGCTTGAAAACTTCGCCTTGTTGCCGTAGGACTCTCTTCTAACCTGTGGTACTCTAGCACCAGAAAAACGTATTGTTCAATGGAGTACATGGTTTAATCTCTTCCTTCGGTACGCTAACCTCCTTTCACGTTTCAATAGTGGAACTGATCGCTCTGGGTTTCGGATCACTATTTATACTAGACATTACTTATGGCGATTACTGCGCCATCTGTTAGCAGCTTTTGTATCTATTATTTCAAACTGCTGTATAAACTTCCTACAGCTTTCACAATAAACATACCGTTTACTGCATTCCTCTATCGATCTTTGTTTTCGAGATATTTAATTTTGAAATCAGGGAGTCCTTTTCTGGACACCGTGTATTATACAATAAACATTGCATTTAGTCTTTTATTAATGCATTTACGTACAATTTTGATTACTAAGGTACTTGAATAACTATATGTAACTGATGAATCAATAACATGTGTGAAATGGTTTCAAATGTTGGTATACATACAATTTTTTTAATTAATCAAATAAATTATGGAGAGATGTTAACAGAAAAAGCAACAAACATATTTATATAACTTAAAACAGTCATTTATGTCAAAAGTCTAGAGAAAAATCACATTTCAACACTAATATTTCCATCGTCACTGGACGAAGATTCTGAATTGATACGTTTACTTGCAGATGTTTTTCATATGATTTAAACACATAAATTGGTTACACTTGCAACAGAAGAACTTGGTTTTTGTCAGCATTTCTAGGAAAACTATGCATCTTCTTGATTTGCGTTTATTACTTTGAACTGCTGTAATAAACTCTTACGTATTTGAGATCTTAGCTGCCTTCAGCCGGATGGATCTTGGTACAGCCGAGTTGGAAGCTCTTTTTACAACCTGAGGATGCACAAGCCCCTGCCCCAGCTGTCTTATAAATTGCCTTTTTTCCACAGAATAACTGGGGATGTTGCTCTTCATTATAACTTGAGCATTAATGCAAGCAATATCTACCATCCGAAAGATCACCACTAATGGCCATCGTTTTGTTCTTCTTGCTACGGTGTATGTTGCACGCAAATTGTCAACTGTGTCAACTCCGCATTTTGTAAGGTTATAGAAGGTAATGATCTCAGGTTTCTTTCCATTACCTGTTGTAGCGTTAATACTCTTGGAATTTGGATGCATTCTTGACAGCAGTATAACATTTTTACCTTTTTTAGGTACATATGAAAGGCAAGTGGACTCCCCTTTGTAAGCAAAAATAGTACTTGCAGTTTCTCTCCCTTTTATGGCAGTCAGTTCAGTAGGAAGCTGAGGCATATTTTTCCTCATTGTGCCAACAAGTGTTAGCCACTTCTTCAGTAATTGTTCAGCAAACAAGATACTAGTGTACTAGTTATCTAATGTTATATTTCGTCCAGTCCCTTGAATCCCCTCTGTAAGTCTCAAAACGACGTCTTTACCTGAATTAGAAACTTGGAAAGACCCTTCAGGCTGTTTTCCCGCATACACTTCCATTTGAGATGTATACCAAGTCCTTGCATCACATAATGTCTGTATTTTTATTCCGTACTTAGCAGGTTTGCTAGGAATATAAACTAAAAAGGGACATTACCTCTGAAGCGAACCAGTTGTTCATCAATTGTGGTATAACTCCCAAGGCTATATGCATTTCTGCAGTTTTCGTTGAACAAGGTGAATACTTCCCGTATTGCAGCCATTTTATACAGTTCCTTACGTTTCCCCCTATCATGAATATTATCAAATCTCAAACACCGCATGTTGTTTTTGTTGTGGTCTTCAGTCCGGAGACTGGTTTGATGCAGCTCTCCACAATATCCTATCCTGAGCAAGCCTCTTCAACTCCACATAAGAACGGCAACCTACATCTGTCTGAATCTGCTTACTGTATCCATCTCTTGGTCTTCCTCAGCGATATTTTCCCCTCAGACTTCCCTCCAACGCTAAATTCACAATTCTTTGATGTCTAAAAATGTGTCCTACCAATCGAGCCCTTCTTTTAGTCAAGGTATGCCAGAAATTCCTTTTCTCACCAGTTCTGTTCAGTACCTCCTCATTAGTTACGCGATCCACCCACCTGATCTTCAGCATTCTTCTGTAGCACCACATTTCAAAAGCCTCAATCCTCTTCCTGTCCGCACTGTTGATCGTCCATGTTTCACTCCCATACAAGGCCACAATCCACTCAATTGCCTTCAGAAAGGACTTCGATGTTAACAAATTTCTCTTCTTCAAGAATTCTTTTCTACCCATTGCCATTCTGCATTTTATATTCTCTGCACTGTGACCATCATTTGTTATTTTAGTGCCCAAGTAACAAAACTCATCTATCATCTTTATTGTTTCGTTACCTAATCTAATTCCTTCAGCATCGTCTGATTTTCTTAGACTGCACTTCATTACCTCAGTTTTACTCTTGTTAATGTTCATCTTTTATGCATCTTTTAGCACATTGTCCATTCCGTTCAACTGCTCTTCCAGATCCTTTGCTGTCTCTGACAGAATTACTACGTCGTCGGCAAAACGCAATGTTTTTAATTCTTCACTCTAAATTTAAATTCCTTCTCCAAATTTCTCCTTTCTTTCCTTTATAGCCCGCTCAATGTACAAATTGAATAACATTGGAGAAAGGCTACAACCCTGTCTTACTCCCTTTCCAACCACTGCATCCCTTTCATGCCCTTCAACTCTGACAACCACTGTCTGGTTTTTGTACAGGTTGTAAACAACCTTACGCTCCCTATATTTTACTCCCGCTTGCTTCAGAACTTGAAAGAGTTTATTCCAATCAACAATGTCAAAAGCCTTCTCCAAATCTACAAAAGCTAGATATGTATGTTTGCCTTTTCTTAATCTATCTTCTAGGATAAGTCGTAAAGTGAGTATTGCCTCCCGTATTCCTACATTTCTCCTGAACCCAAACTGATCTTCCCCGAGGTCGGCTTCTACCAACTTTTCCATCCTTCTGTAAATAATTCGTGTTAATATTTTGCAACCATGGCTTATTAAGCTGATGGTTCTGTGGTTTTCACACCTGTCTGCGCCTGATTTCTTTGGAATGGAGATTATAATATTTTTCTTAAAGTCTGAGGGTACTTCGCCTGTCTCATATATCTTACACACCAGGTGAAACAGTTTTGTCATGGCTGGTTCTCCCAGATACTTCAGTATCTCTGATGGAATTTCATCTACTCCAGGGACCTTGTTTTGACTTAGGTCTTTCAGTGCTCTGTCAAGGAACAAAAATCTGTCCAGTGACATAGTAGTGTGAAATATTTCTACTCCGAGTGCCTGTGAAGAAAACAAATCTTGTAAATTCATTTTAGCTGCTCTATAAGAACCAGCAATAATAAGTAGTCCAATGAAATATCGTATTTCTATTACATCTGTTTTCCGTCATCTATTTTTGTTCTTGTAGAAGGCCTCAATGCGTTCAATATAAAGGTTGGCGCAGTCCACTACTAAGCGAATTGTTTGCTCATTTATGAACATATCAAAGGATTCTACAGCAGTCGTGCAATCTTCAGCAACTAGTTTGGTACCAGGAAGCTGAGTTACTATATTTTGCTTCCTAGTTCTGATATTATTAGGCTTAGGTGTAGTCATCCGTTTAGTTACTTTATCCTTACCAAGCATAAAGGAATGGAGGAAACGGTATCTTCACTAACATCGTCATCAGATTGATCACTTGGAGTTGCATGATCGCTTTCTTCACATTGTTCTTCTTCATTGTCGTGTGAATCTTCAAACTCTGGAAGCTCACAGTCTTCATCTTCATTAAAGACTTCCTCCAACAGCCTTCTAACACGTTTTTTGACATCATGATGTACACTGTTCAACACAGAAAGTCTCACTACTAGGTAGGTGGGGTGCTATCAGCATCCCAGCGCTTACAACGTGTTGTGTATTTTTAAAAACACGAATAATGGTTTCGCAACAATTTGCCTCCCTTTGAACGAAGGTAACAAGCCGCTCAACAGTGTGACCAACATGCTTCACTAAATACCAGTAAAGTTTTACACCTGACGTGCTGTGAACACCCCACATCCCCAGTAAAAGGTAAAGAAATACAATTCAAGACATACAAATGAAGGTCGGCTTATGAAATTGGATGAACATAAAATTAAAGTGCTCGGAAAAATGCGTGTTTTATGGTATAATTTGTTAACGTGTCATTACTGTATTTATATTGGCGCATTACTCCGTAAGAAAAGGTGGGCCAGAAGATTAAGTAAGCATGTATATCCAGCCCACGAATCGTGAAACGTGATCTAAGGTTGGTCTGAAGCTGCTGTATGAAGATGCTAGTACTCTGTACCGAAACTTCTGCCCTAAGACAGCCGCAAACGATGTTTGCAATTTAGATGTGTCTCCCATTACTATCTGTTTCATGCAACCTAAACGCCACCAGTTTTGTCTGATCCTCAGATTTTCTTTCTAGTTACCTGTCTTGGGCAGCATCCATTGACTTCACACAGTTTCAAGCTTAACCACACCACACCATACTTAATTTGTAGTTAATACACGACATCAGTACACTGTATTTATACACTAACTGGTAGTCTGTAAGATGCACAGTATCACAAAATTATTGTACATTATTAACGGCTGTCAACTGTGCCAATTCTTAGTTATATGCTGATCAAAACCTAAATCTTAATGTATTGAAGACTAAATCCCCACTTGTTTGAACACAATTACCCTCTGCCAAACTCTTCATTGTGACTTGCAGAGTATTTATATAGACGTAGTGTGAAAGAAAGAATGACCTGTTTTACATGGTGCAGAATAGTTTTCTAACACGGGCATCACCTAACAAAGGTGGTGTACGCAGATATACGGCAAACCCTGGTGTCGGCAGATGGCTGTTGCCTCGGACCTCAACATTCAGCACACACTGTTGGAGTTGTGACGCCACAGCTCGCTCTCATGATGACCCAATGACGTAGTCGTCTATGACAGCAGTATGCATTGTGTTATCGAGAATGGCCGTGGATCAATGGAACATGTAATCTTTTTGGATGATTCAGGTTTTTTGTCACATCAGGTTGATGGTCGTTTGCGGATACATAATCTAGATGAACGGCTTCCTGAAACCTGCACAGCATTATCGACGCAGGCTGGTGGAGATAGTATTTGGTTGTGACGGACATTCATTTGGGCTTCCACGGGGCCAAAGGTGCCAAATGAGCTGTCCACTTGGTGAACATCACTGCGGACCATCTGCATCCCTTTGTGATTATCCTCTTCGCTTTCCGCGCATCGCATACGACACACAATACTAGTGAGTTTTGTCTAGATGTAGACCCATGTAACGCTCATCGCCTTTTGGAATTGTATCCAATAATTTCTTAAAACAATTACATTTTTAGCCTTGTTGGTCAGGTAATGACCTGTTCTAGAAAAAATAGCTCGAAAAAAATTCTGGAATTGTTACTGAAGGGGTTAAGCGTCTTCTCTTAGAACAGCAGTATTTTCCAGCAGGACAACAGCGAACACCACAAGGCTGTAATAATGTTAAATTGGTTACAGACGCAACTCTTGCTGATGTCTTGGTAACCTCATTAGTCTGATCTGGACCCAATTGAACGTGTCTGGGACACTATCGAGCACTATCTCCATGATGTCGGTAATTTAGAGGAATTCCGTAGTCTGTGCATAGATATCTTTGGGACTCTACCAAAGACTTGTCTTTTTAGGCTGCTGTACAATGCAGAGATAATGTTGTAAATATTTTTATAAGGATGGACTTAATGTTGATTATGTAGAATACTGGTGCTTGTGTTTTGAACATGGTATTAGTTACCTGCAGGTGGATGGCTATTGCTATTTTGTGTCTTATTATTACTTTTTTCTTAGTACTGAGATGCTATTAATATTACTTGTTTCTTAGTACTGCCATGTGTTCTTTGAATGTCGTATCAAAGAAATGTTCAAATGTTTGTAAACATTTGGGACCAAACTGCTATGGTTATCAGTCCCTAGAGTTACAAATTACTTTAACTTACACTAAGGAGAACACACACACCCATGCCCGAGGGACGAGCGGAACTTCCAACGACGAGCAACCGTGCGCTCCGGCGCAAGGCGCCTTAGAACGCTCGACCACTGCACCGCGGCAGTTAAATTTAAAATACTTGTGTAAAAGTATCAACTCTAATTGTTCCGTAATTTAATGTATGTTTATCGGATCATTTTGTGTGTTTCTAGATTATAGTTTATCGTTTGTAGTGAAGAATCTATTAGCTTTTGAGTATTAATGAGGCATGTGTGGTCCCATTGGAATTTTTATATATTTTACTAGTTTTGTCAACACTGGTGCGTTTTTGAGTGTTTTTTTTTTTTTTTTAATTTCTAGATATGTAAGTAGCGCCACTCGCTATGGAAGATTCTTGAAAATCGGGCATACTCACCAGGCATGAGTCTCTGTGATTACGATCTCTTTGCAAAGTGGAAGAACTACTGTAAAGAATCCGGTACAACACAAGAGAAATGCTTTCCATACCATAGGGCGGTCAGTACGGTAAATCAGCATAAATAGACGCACTATGGTACACAACGCCTTCCGAAGATTTGGTGAAGGTCATAAATAACGACGGAGATTATATTGAAGGTGTTTAAATATAAGTTCCTCTGTGAATGTACTCATTTGTTGAGAAATATTAGTCCAATTACTTTTTATCCAGTACTTGTATATCTTATCTCTTTTTTCAGTCTGGCTTTAGAATGCTAAGCAATTTTTTGTTGTTAACATATGCTCAGTATAGCGTAAGACGTTAGCTTAGTATCAATAATTTGGAATGACAGACACACACACACACACACACACACACACACACACACACACACACACACAGAGAGAGAGAGAGAGAGAGAGAGAGAGAGAAAGAAAGAGAGAGAGAGACAGAGACAGAGAGATGTGGACTAAATGGAATAATAATAATTGGAAACCTCACATAACATTTCTTACAGTCGTCAGAATTATGTTATTTGCACTTCATAGCTACTAATGCCACATTTTTATTTACTTCACACTATAGGAATTGGAATCTATGTAAATACACGTGGAAAAGAAGCCCTTGACCACTGAAAGTAATTCAAAATAATATTATTTTTACATATGCGAGAAAACCTTACACATATGGTGCACACAAAAGGTCGTACACACAAATCGTCCCTGGATTATTAATTTACGTAAGTCCACCTGATGATGGAGGTACAGGTAATACAGGAACTATTAAATGTATCTCGTTACAGTAATTTGCATTTCAAACTCTAGGTGCTCTTAACTGTTTTAGTTGTGGGAATATCCTGAAAACAGCAGTGTCAGCGTTTCTAATTCGTTAGTTCAAAAATGTTCAAATGTTTGTTAAGCTAATGGGTCTTAACTGCGGGATCATCAATCACTAAACTTACAAACTACTTATAAACTAAAGACAACACACAAATCCATACCCGAGGGAGGATTCTAACCCCTGACGGGGAACGGCCTCGCGCGTCGGGGCATAGCGCCTCAATGCGCTCGGCCATTCCACCGCAGGGTGGTGTACTCTCTGTGAGCCATAACGTCTCGTCTCACACTATTTCAAATTTCATAGGCACGGAGGACTAAAACAATATATGACGCCGATACATATATGAAACGACGCACAAGATTATCTGAAACCCCACGCCGTGTTCGGATCTACCTGAACACGTAGCGTTACACGTGGACGATAATAGGATACTCACGTCGTTATAGCGCTATCAAAGTTTCTAGCCATTAGCGAAAGAAGCGAAATGTGGTTACAATCGGTTTAAACCGCTCAAGCATTATTTTCCTCTCTCTAATGACCCAGATATAGATGGTAAAACCCAACATAGATCGCCCTTGTACGTTACACGTCGGACAACTCTGGTAAACAATAACCCTGGAATATTCCAAAAGGCATGTTTAATGCACCAGTCTTGGGTTCTGTAGCAGTTAGCCTACCATGTAACACACAGAAACTACAAATTTTGACATATGTAAGACGAGTATCCTGCCACTCACATTACAATCAAGCAGTCATCAACTGCAAGACTCGTTACGACGTCAGTGTTTTACTCAGCGCAAATTAATTCTTGAAAAACATTAAATGGGCACTAAAAAACTAAAGAAAATCTCCTACAAAATCAACTGAGATTCAGTCTCGAATGTTTTGACTGTATTCGCATTTTAGCTCCCAAAATGTCAGACGTTAAAAAGTAATGCCATTTTTCGGACTTCGTAACCTTCTAATACTTTTACAGGTAATCTTCTAGTGTGAGTTTTCAAAGTTAAAAAATCATTTTAGCTAAATACATTGACATTATAATTACAAAGAACTTAAATATCACACAGATAATGGAGTGGAGGGCCGGCACAAGCCTAATTGCCTTCCCCGTCATTAAAAAAAGAAACTACTCTAATGTTGAAATCAGCCCATTTTTTGTATGACAGTTCTGATGTCATCTGTTTTTGAACAAACATACGTTTGACAGTTATAGAAAAAACATATTTTGGGAGGAGATATCAATGACCGAAAAAAGGAAAAAAATCTATTAAACACGGACTTTACAATGAATACCATAAGAGACATGAGCACTTGACCAGTAGCAGAGACATGTAAAAATTAGACAATCGAATATGAAGACGCGCTCAAAACTTAAGGCATGCATTTTAGAGCCCGTGTATACTAGACATTTTGTTTCCCGTTTTTGTCCATTTTACTTCTTTTTAAAATATGAAAAGCAAAGAGCTTGTGGTAGTACAGATTTATTTCACAGTGTCAAAAGTAAAGAAATGCTCATAGCGTCAATAATAACATTCGCGGACTTAAGTTCCTTATCAAATTATAATGTTTTCATTCTCCTGTGCAAATGCTCAAAGACTGTAACGGGGGTTTCCGAACACTCTGTATATAAGGGAAGAGTAGTTACCACAAATCTGGAAACAGAGATGGTGAAGGAGGTTATTCACAATGAGGTGAAGGGTTTATTAGCCGCTACACGTCCGTTATTGGTTCAGTGCCTGGAGACGTCTTTTCCCAATTCATACACTCATCGGCATTTCGTTATTAAGGTTGAGTTCTGCTGCTAAAAATGGCACTGATTTGAAGTGATTACGTATACTTGTGACTGCTATATATATTAGTCATCACTCTGTGATATGATTTTTTGCCTAGCCTTTCGAGGTCAGTCCATATTCTGCCCACTATCCACAAGTCGCTGCAAGGTATAATAGACACATCCCAAGGACATACATTCTTGACGTGCTATTTGTAGCATAGTAAGACAAGCTACACTTATGGCAGATCGTTTTACTCTTGAATGCTCCTTTCTTCGTCCCAATGTCATTGTTTACATTGAGCACTCTCTGAAATTGCTATCTTGTGCATAACCGCGTACCCCTTTCTCACCTGTAACCGTTTTTACAAATTTGTTGGCGTCCTAGGAACGCATCTAGTGAGGAAACATATTATGCGTGCAAAATACAATTTTGACGGTATGCAATGCTTGTAACGTGAACATCATAACAATCGAAAGTTATGTTTTAAACGATTTCATTTAAAAAAATCATGGAACACTACTCTTAAACGTTATATTGAACATGACACTGAGGAAATAATATCGCTAATTCGTATTTGAATCTGATAACTGCCTTTTTCATCTTACTTTCACGGCCGTCGAAAACATTTGTGATAGGTTCAAATGTATGTAAATCTATCGGACCAAACTGCGTGCTCATCAGTCCGTAGCTTACAAACTACTTAAACTAAGGTAAACTAACTTACGGACAACACACACACCCATGCCCCAGGGAGGACTCAAACCTCCGACGGCGAGCAACCGTGCGCTCCGCAGCGAGGCGCCTTACACCGGTTTTCTCCCTCTCTCTTTTTTTTCCGAGTAGTTCTGTCCCTTGCGGTCGCTAATCGTGTTTGTTCATTGTTGTTCGATGTGTTGTTGGCTCAGCTTTTTTATTACAGGGGGCGTTCAGCCCTCTGACCGGGCGCGCTGAGCCACAGCCCGCTCGGCTACTCCACAGCGGCTTTTGTGCTAGGTGGAAGGCCAACACTGCTGATGATTCTTTCTTCAGTGCGGCTGCACACCAGGCTCGAACTCTTACGGAAATCAGTGAAATGCAATGAGTACCGAGAGATAATGGGTAGGGATATTACGTCAGTAGTCTGTGGATAAGTTGGAAATTTTGTTCTGGCAGGAGATATGCTAGGATTAGTCGGTAAAATTGGAGTAGTGTTCAGGAAACGTAGCAGAGCACAAATTTTCATGTTTCTCCAGTTTTTTTAATAATTTATTTAATTCAAAGCCCAGTGGCAGCTAAAGTCAAATATTCCTTTGTGTCTTGCTTTAATAACTGTCGAGTTGGTAATTATGTTGAAACGTGATGTAAATTGTTTGAATTTCAAATCTTTTCTTAATACAATTATAGGATCGAAATTGGCTGGTTCTGTAAAATACCATACAAATATGAGTGGAAACGTAGAAATTAACTGCAACTTAATTATGTGCCAGTAGTGTTATCACTTTGTGTAGAAGCTAGATCCAAAAAGTAAAAAGTCACATTTTATCTATAATATTAATTTCTATTGACAGCAATTCGAAAATCCCGACATTCTGAATTTTATTCCACATATTTAACTCTTCCAATATTGCAATACTTGTTGTACTGGACAAGAAAAACACATCCCTATTATATCAATGTAAATTATAGACTATAATCGTGAGTTACAACCAACTGTGGCCCGTCTCTTTTCCCGAGATAGGAAATGCAATAAAATTGTGTCTGATCGGTCTTGACTTCTTCGGCTAACTGCGAATACGAATTCTGTATCTTTCATTCGTAAAGAATGCAACAACCGCGGGTGTGCAACTGCACTGGCCGTCCGAGGCGATCACACACCAAAAATCAAATGTTTGTAAATCTATCGGACCAAACTGCGTGTCATCAGTCCGTAGCTTACAAACTACTTAAACCTAGGTAAACTAACCTAAGGACAAACACACACACCCATGCCCCAGGGAGGACTCGAACCTCTACGCCGAGCAACCGCGCGCTCCGCAACGATCAGACACCATTTTAGAATTTTAGAGGACAACGAGAATTAAGAAAGGGAAGTTGACAGCTGTATTAAGTCTGAAGCGAAATGTTTCTTTCTACTTGGCTTCACATTGTTTAGTAACCCATAATTTATACTGCATACACTGTACCATCTCTTAGCTTCTAACATAAAACACAGAACCACCTTGAAACGGCAACATTGTCGTATCGGTATGTCTTCGGTTGTATGGAAAATAAAGCAGCCTTAGCGGATTTCTGCTCCTGTATTTGACCCTTCGATCGGTCTAATTATTGCTAGTGATTACAGTCGCATTCTGCGATTTTCCTTGATCTTGAAAAGTAGGCTTCTTGTATGGGTTTCGAAAGGCTGAGAAAATTTTCTTGAAACTTTTGCTGATGTCGTGTATTCATCACTTTAAATTTCTTCCGAAAACGATTCCTCCCTACCTATTGAAGTGGACTTCTCTATAAATTACCATAAACTGTCACGAAAACTGGTGTGAAAAATGATGATCTTAATATATATTCCATTCACAGTACAAAATCCTGCAGAGCGAAACGCACTATCTGCTGTTCAGTTAAGGCTGCTCGGCCATTTTCATGCAACCATCTGTTGTGGGGTTGAATGAAATACGTATCAAGATGTTCAACAAACGAAACATTAAAGGGGTGGGTAGTGTACCCATGATAATAAAATTATTAGCTTCGTACTGCGTGCATCTGTACTGCTAACTAGCACCTCCTTCATAGATGGATTAAAGTATCCGGCCATCCTGGCAGCAAATGACTTAATCCCCCAGCTCCTTGCTTGTGATAGAACCCACTTAGTGTTGACCTTTTTGCACGTTGGCTTTTTGTTGTCTCTTTTGAACAATTAATATAATTATAACAATTAATAACACGAATTATTTATAGAAGAATGGAGAACTGGTAGAATCAGACCTAGGGCAAAATAAGTTTAGACTTAGGGGAAATATAGCAACACGTGAAACAATACGACTTATCGTAGAAGACAGGATTAGAGAAGACAAAACTAAGTTTATAGCTTTTGCAGATCTGGAAAAACATTTTGTCATTGTTTACTACAACACACTCTTTAAAAACGTCAGTTGGGTTGTATATCAATCTTCTCTACCTCCTCTGTTAACCCTGGTGAGCAATATTGAAGTAATGATCGAACGAGTGTGTCGTAAGCTGCTATCTTTGTTGATGCATTATACTTTCTAAGGATCCATCCAATGATCTGAATCTGACATCCTTAACATTCTCCCAGACATTTTGTGGAGTAACTGATTTCAGTGATTGTTCTCCAATCATGTAATCACAGAGTAAATAATGTTTCTTTCTACGTTTTCGCAACGCGTTCCATTTGTTTACGTTGATGAACAATTGACATCATGCGTCAATACGCTGCAGATCCTCTTGCATTTAGCTACAATTTTCCAGAGTCGCGACTTATCTATAAACTACAGCATCGTCCCTCATTGAACTACCGACGTTATCTACTAATTCATTTATAGTGTAAAGGTGCTATAACAGTCCCTTGTTTTTTCCTTTATTGTCTTTCACTCCCCTGGTGGGGCGGCCTGGCAGCGCTTGAGCGCTCTGCAGCCGACAGTATACAACAGAAGACACAAATACCGGGTGATCAGAAAGTCGGTATAAATTTGAAAACTTAATAAATCACGGAATAATGTAGATGGAGAGGTAAAAATTGACACACATTCTTGGAATGACATGGGGTTTTATAAGAACAAAAAGGTCAGAAAAGCAATAATTAGCATAACAATTAAGACCAAGCAAAGATGATGGTCTTTACAGGAAATTCTCACTTGTTCACCATCATTCCTCAACAATAGCTGTAGTCGAGGAATAATGTTGTGAACAGCACTGTAAAGCATGTCCGGAGTTATGGTGAGGCATTGGCGTCGGATGTTGTCTTTCAGCATTCCTAGAAATGTCGGTCGATCACGATACACTTGCGACTTCAGGTAACCCCAAAGCCAATAATCGCACGGACTGAGGTCTGGGGATCTGGAAGGCCAAGCATGATGAAAAATGGCGGCTGAGAACACGATCATCACCGAACGACGCGCACAAGACATCTTTTTCTGAAGTTTGATTTTTCTTCTAATAAAACCCCATGTCATTCCAAGCATGTGTGTCAATTTTTACCTCTCTATCTACATTATTCCGTGATTTATTAAGTTTTCAAATTTATACTGACTTTTTGATCACCCGGTATAATGGAGAACAAAACAGGAGAATACAAAACATAGACAAGGCGAAAATTGAAGAAAACATTATGTGAAAATGGAGTAAAAAAGTGAAGTTCTTATATACACACAAGGCGACGAAACATTGTAAACGCAACACTGCGAACAATTATAAAAAACAGGCGTCGGCTGCGGGATGGCCGTTCGCAGTTTGGATAAAAATTCACTGATAAGTGTCACTCCCACAGAACAAAGACAAGTCACACGCATATGTGAAATGATTATAATGAATGTGGATGGGGAAGGAGCAAGGAGAAGGGTGACAGAGGGTTGGTGAGGGGGGGGGGAGTTGGGTGTGGGAGGGAATCCATTGTGGCACGCCAGTCATAAATTTCACGTCCTGAGAATTGTCTCCAGCGAGCATCAACTGTTTTCTCTTTTCTAGAAACTTTTCAATCCATTCACACAGACTGAAATTCCGTACACTGGAATTTTATTGATTATGCGGAAAAAAGGAATGAAGATTACATTAGGCGACAGTGCAAGCCGTATGTAACGCCACCTGCAAGTCAAGGAACACGCCACCTACCTGCGAGCCTGGAACAACTGCTTTCTGAGATTCGTCGACGAATCAGAGACGTTGTAAAAACAACTAGTCTCCCTAACGGCGCTTCTGTTACGGAATAATCTGCACCTTCGGCCGGCCGCCATGATAGTAGAAAGAGATAAATACGAGTGTTGTTAGGTGATAATTCGTGTATTATATGTCTACTGCGGTATATATACTCAGTTGGTAATCACGTCTGTATTGTTTGACTATTGCAGTATAAGTACATGAAGCACGATGGTGAAGAACTGCACAGCTTTAATCGATTTAAGAAAGGAATAAAAAGAACGAATACTGCTTCCCATTTATATGTCTCAGGAATACAAGTACTCTACTACTTGTGTTCAGAGACAGTTACTCTTTCTTAACAGGCTCTTCGTCGAGACAATATAGGATTGAATGAAATAAACATCAGGCTTTAAAATACTGGCAACTCTTAAAATCGAGCTGCTTTAGGCAGTACTGGTGGAAAGGAAGTTCAAAAAGTTTAATTTTATGATTGTGTAGAATAACTATTGGAGGCACGAGATCAGTTGCCTCACTGCAGTTCGAATTTTTGTTTACGAAATTAATATTAGCAACTTCTAACACAGAATTGCTCTACATATAGGTATAACAACTGAAAGTGTGTATAGTTCCATATATGAATGACACATAGCCACATTAGATGCACATTGTGAAGTTGAACCCTGTGATGATAGTTACTGACTTTTGAGCAGTTCACGCTACTGTAAGGTATTTGGCTTACAGCATTAAAATGCTAATATTTGTGCTAGATACGCTAATGCTAATGTTAAATGCACTTAGTTAAGAAAAAGTTATGGCATACTTCGTGTTCTTAAAAGAATGTGGTTGTGGCTGGTTGCTGTATTCACAAGGTAAAAAGCTATTTTGCAGTTTTGTATCTGATGGGACATTTCATTTTCACAGAGGCTGTTTCAGGCAACACTGTTTCATTTTTTGGTGCTATAAAGTATCTAAATATAAGAGAATACAGCAGGCACTCAAGCAAAGACGTAAAGTGTTGTGAAACTCTTCCGAAATTAATGTTTGTACAAAAGTTTCAGCATCGTGGAATATATTGAGAATGTGCCAAAAAAATCGTTTGGTGTCTAACGGTACATTTCGTTAAAATACTGCACTTAGAGCGCTAAAAAACTAAATATAATTCGGTATAGTTAGGATGAAAAAATGCTAATGGCCGATTTCTACATCGTATATGTAGTATTGGTGCGCTTCGGTTGCACAGTGGTAGAGTGCCAGACTATAGGTCGCAGGTTCGATCCCCGCCAGGTCCTAGGATTTTTATCTGTCACTTTCCACTTCTTTCACCTCTGGCAGTATTGCTCATATGAAAAGTACCGAATAGCACCGTGGTTCGGAACCCACCTTAAACCGCTATAACTGGCAGGGTAAGTCAGGTCGGAGGAAGGCAACAGCATACCACCTCCAAACAGGACTATGCCTAGTAAAGCATTGTGCTGTTCAAACCAATCTTCGGATTGTTGACTGCTTTACCTATATGTAATATATTTACACACAAGTCACAACCAATAGTTGCTGTATATTCAAAGAGTTTGAAGCTGTTTTGTGGTTATATATTTAAATGAGACATAGTTTTCGCGTCTTAGCTCGAATGAATACACACTTTAATCAAAATAGTCTTATGCACATTTAAAGTTTGCCACCATAATGGCCGCCTAGGCGCTCTTCAATTTGCTCGCTGTTCGCAGTCGGCCGCTGTGGGGGCAAACTGGGTTTCAGACTATCGTTGCTTACTTAATAATACAGATAGAAATAAAACTAGGTGACAACCTTATGAATAGGGATGGAAGGTTCTGCTTAAATTCCGCTTGGGATCCTACTCTCTCACTTGTCATAAAACAGAGGTACAAAATCAACCCGACTTCATCCGTCGAGAACTGATGTTTATTATCGATATTCTGACCGGTTTCATCTTTGGTCGTGTCGGCGCTGTGTGCCTGCTTGCTCGGTGTGTGTGATCTTTCCTGTTTACTCATTGAAAACCGAGGTTTTAAAGATCGTTGCACATTGCTTCCTTACTGTAGTTTCGCCTTGAAAATGGCAGGGTGGTCTCCTGCCGGAATATCAGCCGTCGTCGATTTTGATACCTGGCAGCATACCCGTAAGTTTTTCGAAGTTGTTATTCGCCAGGAGAAATCAAAGAATCATAAAAAGAAAATTGTTGCACACAGTGAAAGATACAGGTTATTGGTTTTCTAATTCAGGAGTCTATAAATTAATATGCGATAACTATCCGTGTTACTACAATGGTCAAACAAGCAGAGCTGTGAAGACAAGATACAAAGAGCTCTTATTAGGAAAGAAAGCAGTGAACATACATAAATATACGTTTGCAGAACACTTCCTGATTCCCAACCACACTCCGATAAAGTTAGATGACACAATTACTTTACACAGAGAAGTTAAATGGCGAAAGCTTGATCTTTGGGAAGAACTTGAGATCTTTAAACATCTAGAACTCAATGATGGCAATTTACTAAATGACCAGTTAAATCTCGCCTGTAGACAATATTTTGAAGGCTTCAAACCCATACTGCTTACGAAATTTTCTTACGGCTGCCAGTGGCCTTTGCAATTTGTTCATTTCCTCAAAAATCTAAAAATCTGCTTACATTTGTAATTCTCCATTATAACTGACATGGCATTTATTATCCAATTTACCTCATTTCGTCACCATACTATAAGCTATGTACTAATCCAGTTTACTTGTGTTCATCTGAAAGGTACCGTACTCTCTTATATTATTATTGTTCGTTTACGCAATTGTATTTCAACGGTATCTGTTAGTTAACATATTTTTTTACAATTGAGCAATGTAATATTTGTTTCCATAGTTTCCCTCATCCCTCTCACCCTCTTTCTATCCAAATATTCCATTTATTTAACATCATTGTACGTTCTCCCAACGGCTACTTAAGCCACCGATCCTGGTACGCACGCTCTCTGCTTCCCATCCGTAGCCGTGAATGACTCCAAATGCTATCTTAGTCTTAAACCACATTCCTTAGATCATAGGGATGTTCAACCACTACGATATGCAACTATAGTAAGTAACAGTTTTATTCTCATTATGTAGGATGTTTCAGAAAATAGGCTTGGTATGACGCATATACCAGACATAATGATTACAAATTTATAATTTGTGATGTCACGTTGTCTATAGATATCATATGTATTTCTGAAAATGTTCGTAAAGCTTATGGGACTTAACTACGGGGTCATCAGTCCCTAAACTTACAAACTACTTATGAACTACTTACGAACTAGGACGGTGTGATGTCACGTTGTCTATAGATATCATATGTATTTCTGAAAATGTTCGTAAAGCTTATGGGACTTAACTACGGGGTCATCAGTCCCTAAACTTACAAACTACTTATGAACTACTTACGAACTAGGACGGCACAAATATCCATGCCCGAGTGGGGATTCGAACCCCCGACCATAGAGGCCGTGTAGACCGTGACTGAAGCGCCTCAGTCCCCTCGGCCACCGCGGCCGGCAATGTATTTCTGAAGAAGACGGGTTTATATCCGTCGAAACCGTAGTCAAGTCCGTTAAACTACTATTATTTCAAGTGGTTGGCTGATTACTAATTTGCTAGAGTAAAATACGTTCCAAAAATGACCGGCGTTAGAGATATAGGCCTACAATTTTGTGCATCAACGACCCTTTTTGAAGACGAAAATGACCTGTGCTCTTTTCCAATCATAAGGACGTCTTAGTTCATCTAACCTGCGGTATAAAGCTGCTAAAAGGGGGTAGTTGCCATCTATGCCATAAGCTTCGCCTGGATATTCAGCCAACTTCAATGACAGACGCATTACCACTGACGTAAGGCAGCAGTTTACTCTTATACATCGTCTTCACTATTTCCCCTATAGTTGTTCAAAAGGGGCGTAAATAAAGTTCATCAACTGATTGGTTGTAGGAAATGGACACAAGGTTAAACGCTTTCAGTTCATTGTAATAATCGTAGATAGATTTTCCTTGGCCCATCTTAAATCATATTGTGAATTTCCACTCGTTTTAAACAACTATAGGGTTAATAGTGTAGACAGTTTATATGCGTTGAATTTTTCGATGCCTCAGCAGCATCACATATCCGATGAATGCCACTTGCAGTTTTACGACATGATCGGGTCCTTCGCCTAGATGAATGTCATTGATAAATAATATTTGCTGCACTAAGCACCCTGGGTGGTCCTCGGAACTGCCTTTCTCGTGTTCGCCCGAGATCGTGTAAGACGATGTTTGCCTCAAGAGTATCAGTGAAAGTAGATCAAACGGTGTCACCTGTGTTATTGAAATCGAGCGAACGCAAACAGGTGTGAGATATTACAGGCACTTTGATGCCGCTCCCTGTGTGCCCAGTGCAGTAACGGCACTTCCAACTGGCCGCTGGCGAGCTGACAGCTCAGCTCAGTCGCAGAGATTTATCAAACACCTTTACGAAACAGATCTAGTCTCAAATATGATAATTACAAGGAGAGGCAGGCATTCGAACCCGGATCAATCAGCTGATACGAATTACATAGGGGAACATGGAGGCAGAACTGGAGCTTGTGTTGTGGAGGGATATTCTGTGCATTCGCGTTATCCATCTAGAGACAGAGAGAAATTCAAATACCTGGAAAAATAAGTGACAAAAGATCAAGAAGTTGGCTGGAGGGTGCATATGAAGCATTGTCTGATACTTTGAGACATGAAATTACAGATGGTTTAGGAAATATCAGAAACCTTGTGCTGCTGAAGGGGAGAGGAAACTAACGGTTGTATTTCTTATAAAACAGCATTAGCTGCAGCTACTGACGACATTCTTTACTTATGTTCTACATATCGTGTTCCGGGAAATACTTCCGATTATGAAGTGCGACTTTCGTGCATTATGCATTTATAGGCGTGCTGTTTGTGAAGTATGAGCTGTTGCATACTATGAGATCTTGTTACACTGTCATCTAGAAACTCACACAAGTTATACATTAATTACACAGTAGACAGTTCGAAATACAGTTTTACAGACTCAAACTTTCAGTAAAAGTAAAGAAAAAAATGTATAATATTCGTAAATAGACGGGTAACTCAGACATCGTTTGCTTAAGTTGAAGAATAATCGCTCAAATGTTGTTCAAATGTTTGTATAGCTTATGGGACTTAACTATGGGGTCATCAGTCCCTAAACTTACAAACTACTTATGAACTAGCTAACACTAAGGACGGCACAAATATCCATGCCCGAGGGGGGATTCGAACCCCCGATCGTAATGGCCGTGCAGACCGTGACTGACGCGCCGCAGTCCTCTCGGCCACCGCGGCCGGCAATAATCGCTGGATCGGTCATTGGTATCATTGTCACCCTTTAACTGTCTAGTAGTTTCTGTCCAAGATGATTTAAGGTGTAACGACCCCATAAAACTAGCTGTCTGGAAGGCAGATGCCAGTCTCGGATATTCCAGAAAAATGCACTCAGAAAAGGCATACAGGGGATGGAGAAAATAATATCATGCAGCATACTACAGCTTCCCTGTATTTTGGCGCCTCTGCGCACTGTGGGCGCGATCGCAGTGAATTACGAAACCTTGTACGTCACCTTGCAGCATATTATACGTTATGTTCTGCTACGGTCGACCACATGATCAGTGAAAACGCGTCATCTCTCAGACTTGCAATGAGGCTAACTCTATGGTGCGCAGTTAGTGGCAGTACCTTTGACAAAAAGACTGTAATAATTAAAGTTGCACTAACGACAGTAAAAAGCGTACACAAAAAACGTGAAACACCATTGGAGCAGAGTAATAGTGGGCGCAATCCGAAATTAACCGGGAACGACCAAAGCGCGTTAAGAACTATTCTGACCAGACAACAGCAATCTAACACGGCAAAGGCGACTTCACAACTCAACACACACTTCAGTAATACTGTTCCGGTGATTATGATGATCCGTGTGGCATTTTGGCCGTTAGAACCCAGCTGGGATCGTGTTCGGCCTGCCTGGTGCAAGTTTTTAGATGACGCCACTGGGCGACTTGCGCGTCGATGATGATGAAATGATGATGAGGACAACACAACACCCAGCCCCCGAGTGGAGAAAACCTCCCACCCGACCGGGAATCGAACCCAGGACAATGTACCACACTGCCCACTAGACTACGAAGGCAGACAGTGTTCCGATAAGAACAGCACTACTTGAGCTTAATATGCAGGGAAAGGCTGCAGCCGATAAGCCTTCCATAACGGAGGACAACGCAAAGCTGCAAGGACAGTGGTCCCACAATCCTAAAACCTGGACGCTCTATGACTGCAAGTAGATGGTGTTGTCCTTGTCCAATGAATCACCGAAGTATATAAAACGGGTTTACTCTAACGAAAATCACAGAAGATGCTTACGTTACAGCATGCCTGTTTCTTTTTCTTTTTTTTTTTTTATGGGACTTAACTACGTGGTCATCAGTCCCTAAACTTACAAACTACTTATGAACTACTTACGAACTAGGACGGCACAAGTATCCATGCCCGAGGGAGGATTCGAACCCCCGACCGCAGTGGCCGTGCAGACCGCGACTGGAGCGCCTCAGTCCCCTCGGCCACCGCGGCCGGCACCTGTTTCCTACAGTCAAGCATGGCGGAGGTTGCGACGATATTTGTGCATCTGTATAGTGGTAATCAACTGTTTTCATAATTATCCTCATTGGCAAAATGACTGTGAATCTTTCACTAACCTCGATAACAGACTGCTTACTATGACTAACATATTGCTGACAAGTGATGTCACATCCCAGCATGATAATAGGCCCGCATACACAGCGAAAAAGATTCAGGTGGCCTTTGGCAAGCATCATAAAATTATCGTACATCTCCCCTCTACAGCAGAATATCTAAGTCTCCAAATAAATTAATCATTTTGTGAAGTTTTAGAGCAGGAAGTGAGGAGCAAACAACAGCTCCAAAATTGTTAACTGACGGATGTCGTAGTACAACAATGGATAACATTCTGTTGGAAACTAGAAAGACACTTTGCTGATCTGTTCGTCGATGATTTTCAGCTGTTCTCAAAGCCAGTGGTAGGATAACTCCTTACTTAGCTAAGGAAACCTGCTTATTTCTTTTATTGTTATTTCAATTCCCCACGAAGAGGAAAGACTACGGATCCAAACATAATTTACCCAAAGGCTTGACCTATTAAACAAAGATTTAATTATAGAAAACTGATGATATAATTATATATTTAATTTTCAATGACGTAATTTTTAAAAAAAAGTTATATTATTTCACACGACAGTTCAAACAAAAATTATGGTGATAGTGCAATTTTAAACATAGTTCAATAACAGATTTAAAAAAATATGTAACACAGCCGACCGGTTGCGTAAATTTTATAACTCTTGGCCAGGTTTCGTTACAACTAAGGGTAACTTCATCAGAAGATAAATATGTTTACCTAAAATGATAACAACAGAATAAATATCTTACGCAGAAAAGTTTTTCACAGGAGGAAAGGAGAGTGAAACAACCAGTACTTGCATGACGTACATAATGTCTGAATTATATATTACGAGTAGGGCTCCTCAGGTTAAATGATGTAAAATATAACCTGATGTCCTTTAAAAATGTAAAACAATAAAAATTAAAACCGCCAGTGTGGTATGAGGGGCACGAAGGCAATGGTCATGCGACACGTAAACGTGCACGTAAAATTTCAAAAAATGCTCCTGTAGTAGAAGTGGCGATCGAAAAGTTTCCATTGGAATGCACTGTTGGAGCCTACGATAAGCGGTGGGAGGCGGCGACGATATAGTAGTCTTATCCATCCCCTAAGAGCCTGCCAGTTACTGCAAACGTGATTCTCACCCTGTTCTTTGATTACCGCAGCCAGCTGCTTATTGAATCCAGCGGCCTGCTGTCCCCATCACTGGGAAATTATTCTGCTCAAAGCTGGAAGAATTATTAAGGTAAAACGTCCAGAGAAACTGTCACGAGAGTTACAGTTGTTTCATGACAGCGAACATTGCAAATGCCGTCACACACAAGTTGAATTGTGCAACTTCAGTGGGAGACACTCGGGCACCCGTCACACAGGCCTGATTCTCTTCCCAGGCGATCATCACGCCATCTGCCCCTTTTACACGATCGTCTTTCTTGTCTAAACTGATTACTCGAGACGAATGTCTCTCCTTCAACATCCCTGCCGTCTTATTCCCACACCGCGTATCGCCCGTATCGAGAGGTCATTTTCGATAGACGTTTGCACCAAAACATTAGAGCAGCCAGCTATGCATTTTCGCACCTGAGCGCTAAAGTAAGGTTATGACGACACTTTTTACGTAGGAGCAAGCAATTATGACAGTTCATTAATGACCGAAGGAAAATACATAATTAATTATCTTACCAAATGTTCTGTGGTAAATTCTCTACACTATTAAGAAATGACAAATGGGAAACGTGTCGTCTAACACGCTTCAAAACAAATACACGTATTTTTTAAACTAGTTTCCTCGAAAATTATTATTCTCGTCTAGTAATTCTGACATTTTTATTGCTGAAACAATTTTCATTAAAATATGTTTATCTATTTACTTTCGTATTTATGCACAGTGTATGCTTTTTGTCGTAAAAAAATAATTGTTGAGCTTATGGGACTTAACTGCGGGGTCATCAGTCCCTAAACTTACAAACTACTTATAAACTACCTTATACTACAGACAACAGAAACATCCATGCCCGAGGGAGGATTCGAACCCCCGGGGGGAACGATCTCGCGCATCGGAGCATAGTGCCTCAATGCGCTCGGCTACTCGGTCGTGCCTTTTTGTCCGTAAAATGGAAATGCGATGGGTGTTCAAATGAAAAGGTACGAAACGTCTTAACAACCAAATCGGTTGAAATTTGGATATGCCGCTTTGGGATACTGTAAAGGGTCATCTGGGGACTCTAAGCATGCGTCGTCACCTCCCCCTAAAATATTCAAGGTTGTGCTCTCAGCTGGCAAGGTGGTGCGCACCGTCTTTTTCGAGATCCGGGGTCCGATACTCATCGAATTCCTCAAGCACGGAAAAACCATTAACAGTGGCATGTACTGTGATAGCCTACGCAAGTCCATCAAGTGCAAACTGCCTGGGTTGTTCATGGAGAGAGTGATCCTGCCCCACGATAGCGCGCGTCCACACGTCTCCAGGGTGACACAAAACGTATTTGTCACGATCAAGTGGGAGCAGCTTGAGGATCCGCCTTACAGCCCAGACATGTCGCCCTGTGACATCCATCTGCTTGGGCAGCTAAAGAAACACCTCAAGGGAAAGCGCTTCAACTCGGACGACGAACTGAAGGACATAGTTGAGGACTAGCTCTTGTCACAGTCACAGAAACTCTGGGAAAAGGGAATCGTTCGGCTCGTTAAACAGTGGGATAGTTGTGGTCAGGTTTTTGGTGATTACTTCTGAATAAACACTTCAATTATAGCCACAGTGTAGATACGTACCTTTTCATTTGAACGCCACTTGTACCTTTCTGCTTGCAGATACTTCGTTCCTTTTATAGAAGAATCTCAGTAGAAAAAAGAAATTGGGCACTGGTGAAACTTTTTCAGTGTGAGAAGAAAATAAAGCAAACACCAGAACAAAGTTTAATGTGCTGAAGCATTTCTACAACAGGAATGATGTCTTCCAGTGTATTCTTGAATAACAGAACGTCGTGATTGCAAATAATTTTTATTACAATGACGCGTTTCGCCCGGTTAGGGCATCTTCAGATATCTTGTGTGATGTCCCTGTACCTTAGGTCGTCAACATATTAATACGACTTGCGTCGGTAGAGGTACAAGTACTTGTACGTTCTGTTATTCAAGAATTCAACTGAACACGGTTGCTGTACCACATCACGTAAAAATGGAATGGGAAGATTCCTTCCAGTGTATGTTAACCTCTGATACTTGCAGATGCCCCTACAGTCTCTTTTCTGCACATGCACACTCCCACCCTCAGCACAATCTATAGAGGGCTGACGTCATACACGCACTCGTGATGGGGTTGGCTGCTGATTTACTCGCAGGCACGAAATGCGCACACTTTCGAGTAGTCGATTTTAAAAAGAAAAACGCTCGTGTAAAACGGGCTTAAAAGGCCTCATGGGTCGACGATTCCTGTCGGATGAGGATGTGTTGCAGGACACGGTGTTTTATCAAACTGCTCTTCTCAACCTGGTGCATCGGTGTGATAATTCTCAACGCTCACGGTGATTTCTCCTGATTGACATATCAATTCCGGACTGTACGACATTAGAACGGAAACTTTTTGATCACCCTTTGTAAGTAAGGATGCAGGTAATGAGTTCAAATTCAAATGTCTGTAGAGCTTATGGGACTTAACTACGGGGTCATCAGTCCCTAAACTTACAAACTACTTATGAACTACCTTATACTGAAGACGGTATAAACATTCATGCCCGAGGGAGGATTCGAACCCCCAACGGTGAACTGCCGCCCGCACAGCAACACGGCGCTCCAGTACGCAAGGCTAATCCGCCGCGTCAGGTAATGAATGAAATGGTGGTGATGGTGGTGGAGCGGGGAGTAATACAATTGGGCTCTGTGGAACTGTAGGAAGCAACTAACAGTTATCGAAGGCAGGATGACGGAGGAAGGAAACTAAAGAGTTACTTGAGGTAGAATTTTGTTGACTAGCTCTGGAAGCATAGCATATCTCGCGACGGTTTCATTGTTTGGTAGAAGACTTAATTGAAGATGCGGCGGGA
Source organism: Locusta migratoria (assembly GCA_026315105.1). NCBI lineage: Eukaryota > Metazoa > Arthropoda > Insecta > Orthoptera > Acrididae > Locusta > Locusta migratoria. The sequence goes on along the minus strand of CM048755.1, from coordinate 25,303,322 downwards.
TGAGATGGATAAGGCATTGGAGGTGCACCGAACATGGCGAATGCATTGGCTTACGCGAGTATCTGAATTGATCATTAGCGCATAGGATAATGGCCTGGGCTGGGCTTAACGAGGTTCCACTGTGCTCGAAGAAGGAAAAAGTGTATATCACTGGATTTGTAAAATTTAAGAGCGGCAGATATTCAGAATATAATAGCAAGCAGGTAAAGGTTTCATAAGTAGAGGTAATGGTGGGAGGAGCAGCGCGCTTTCAAAACCGAGGTTGGACCATTTATTAAGTATGTCTCGTCAATCTGGGAAACATACGTGACCGGCTCAGCTGAATCACTCTGAATGTGCCACACACTTTTGAGAAAGTTCTGCGGGGAGGAGGAAACGCGGAGTTTTGCTGAATTGTGATTGTCTCCCGCTAGCGCGGCGGAGTAATCATTGCGGTATTCACGCGAGGCGGCGCGGGAAGAGGAGCGGAAGCCCGCGCTGCTCGCCCACCGCGGATGACGGCTGTCTCCTGCAAACACCGCTGTCTTTGTGGCGACAATTCTGAGTACCGTCTCACTTCCTGCTCCCGTTGCGTACACAACCACGCCAGCTGGAAAAAAGCCGCGTTACGGGGTCCAGATCCAACTGCGACGACATGCTGTTGAAAAAAGGAAGGAAACTTTGGGTTTAACGTCTCGTCCACATTGTGGTCATTAGAGAATGATCTCACGCTCGGATTTTTGGGTGAGGATGGGGTGGAAAATCGACCTCTCAAAGGAATCGTCCCAGCATTATTTTGGAGTGATTTAGAGTGATCACGGAAAAACTGAATCTGGATGGGCGAAGGCGGATTTGAATGACCGTCCTCCCGGAATGCAAGTGCAGTGTGTCAGCACCGCGCCACCTCGCTTTGGGACAGACTGTCCCGTCTGAAAAATACATTGATTACTATCTCAACCATAGTTACCACATAGCTACCACAACCCTCTCCCACTACAATTTTACGTTCATATTCCGTCACTCTCTACCGTCCATAAACAGTTACTCCACGATGTCTCAGTACATGTCCTATCAACCTACCACGTCTTTTAGCCAATGTGTGCCAAAAAATTTCATTCCTCCTCGATCCGATTTGGCACCTCTTCGTTAGTTACCTGACCTTCCTGCCTAATCTTCAGTTCGCTTCACCTCTGTACATTGCTACACTACAGACAAGTTCTTCCAGAAAAGGCTTCCCTACACTTAAACTTACCCTGAGGTGACAAACGTCATTGGATACCTCCTAATATCGTGTCCGGCCAAGTTCGGCCACTCGAGTGGCGTAGTCTCAAATCGTTGGAAATCCCCTGCAGGAGTATTGAGCTATGCTGTCCCTATAGCCCTTCATAATTACGGAAGTGATGGGCTCCAGGATTTTGTGCGCGAACGTTAGGAAGCAACGATCGTGCGAAACCCAGCTTGTCCTTTTCTCTCATGACATCTTGCGTGCAATGGATGAAGGGCAACAGGCAGACTGCATATTTTCGAAAGGCATTTGACACGGTGCCGCTCTACAAACTGCTAACGAAGGTACGAGCTTATGGAATAGGTACCGAAATATGTGAGTGGCTCGAACATTACTTAAGTAATAGAATCCAGTACGGTGTCCTCGATGGCGAGTGTTCACCAGAGACCAGGGTATCGTCAGGGCTGCCCCAGGAAAGTGTGATAGGACCGTTGTTATTTTCTATGTAAATGATCTGACGACAGAGTGAGTTGGAATCTGCAGCTGTTTGCTGATGATACTGTGGTGTACAGGACGGTGTCGGCATTGAATGACTGTAGTACGAGTCAGGATGTATTGTACCAAATTTCTAGGTGGTTTGAGGAATGGCAACTAGCGCTAAATGTAAAAAAAGTGTAATGTGATGCAGATGAGTAGGAGAAACAATCCCGTAATGTTAGAATACAGCATTAGTAGTGTACTGCTTGATAGATTCGTGTCCATTAAATATCTAGGCGTAATGCTGCACAGCGAAATGAAGCTCATCGAGCATATAAGGACAGTTGTGGGGAAGGCAAATGGTCGATTTCGGTTTATAGGGAAAATTTCAGAAACGTGTGATTCGTCTGTAAAGGAGACCTCATATAAAACGCTTGTACGACCCCGTCTTGAGTATTGGTCAAGTTTTTGGGATCCGCACGATCGGTTTAAATGAGAACATAGCGGCAGTTCAGAGGCGGGCGGCGAGGTTTGTAACTGGTAGATTCGATCAATGCGCGAGGGTTACCGAAATGCTTCGGCAAATCAACTGGGAGTCACTGGAGGAGAGGCGACGTACTTATCGAGAAACACTGTTGAAGAAATTTAGAGGGCCGGAATTTGAGGCGGACTGCAGAACGATTCTACTGCCGCCAACCTACATGTCGCGTAAATACCACAAGGATAAGATTAGAGAATTGGGACTCGTACGGATGTAGGACAAGGAAGGGAAGATAGTAGGTGAATATGGTCTGGGCAAAATGAATGAAAGAGGAAGCCGCCTGGTAGAATTTTGCACGGAACATAATTTAGTTATAACAAACACCTGGTTTAAGAATCACAAAAGAAGGTTGTATACGTGGAAGAGACCAGGAGACACCGAGAGATACCAGATAGATGTTATAATGGTAAGACATAGAACCAGGTTTTAAACTGTAAGACATACCCAGGGGCAGATATAGACTCTGACCATAACTATTTGGTTATGAACTGTAGGCTGAAACTGAAGAAACTACAAAAAGATAGGAAAATAAGGAGATGGGACCTGGATAAATTGAAGGAACCAGAAGTTCTTAAGAATTTCAGAGGTAGTTTTAGGCAACAATTGACAGAAACGGGGGATAATAAAACAGTAGAGGAGGAATGGGTAACATTGAGAGATGAAATAGTGAAGGCAGCAGAGGACAAAATAAGTAGGAAGGCAAGACCCACAAAAAATCCTTGGATATCACAGGAGATACTAAATTTAATCGATGAAAGGAGAAAATATAAAAATGCAGTAAATGAAACAGACAACATGGAGTACAGACGACTCAGAAATGAGATTGACAGGAAGTGCAAAATGGCTAAGCAGGAGTGGCTAGAAGGCAAATGCAGGGATGTAGAAGAATGTATAAATAGGGGAAAAATAGATACAGCCTACAGGAAAATAAAAGAAACATTTGGAGATAAGAAAAACAGCTCTATGAATATCAAGGACACGGATGGAAAACCAGTTCTCAGCAAAGAAGGGAAAGCTGAAAGGTGGAAAGAGTATATAGAGGGGCTCTACAAAGGAAGTGAACTTCGAGACAATATTGTAGGAAGGGAAGAGGATGTAGATGAAGATGAAATAGGAGATACTGTACTGAGAGAAGAATTTGACAGAGCCCTGAAAGACCAAAGTCGAAACAAGGCCCCTGGAGTAGATGATATTCCCTCAGAGCTACTGAAGTCTCTGGGAGAACCAGCCATGACAAACCTGTTTCACCTGGTGCGTAAGATGTATGAGACAGGCGAAGTACCCTCAGACTTGAAGAAAAATGTTATAATCCCCATTCCAAAGAAAGCAGGTGCAGACAGGTGTGAAAACTACAGAACCATCAGTTTAATAAGTCATGGTTGCAAAATATCAACAGGAATTATATACAGAAGGATGGAAAAGCTGGTAGAAGCCGACCTCGGGGAAGATAAGTTTCGGTTCAGGAGAAATGTAGGAACACGGGAGGCAATACTCACTTTACGGCTTATCCTAGAAGACAGATTAAGAAAAGGCAAACCTACATTTCTAGCTTTTGTAGATTTGGAGAAGGCTTTTGACAATGTTGATTGGAATAAACTCTTTCAAGTTCTGAAGCAAGCAGGAGTAAAATATAGGGAGCGTAAGGTTATTTACAACTTGTACAAGAACCAGACAGCGGTTGTCAGAGTTGAAGGGCATGAAAGGGATGCAGTGGTTGGAAAGGGAGTAAGACAGGGTTGTAGCCTTTCTCCGTTGTTGTTAAATTTGTACATTGAGCAAGCTATAAAGGAAAGCAAGGAGAAATTTGGAGAAGGAATTAAAGTTCAGGGTGAAGAATTAAAAACATTGCGTTTTGCCAACGACATAGTAATTCTGTCAGATACAGCAAAGGACCTGGAAGAGCAATTGAACGGAATGGACATTGTGCTGAAAGATGCATATAAGATGAACATTAACAAGAGTAAAACTAGGGTAATGGAGTGCAGTGTAAGAAAATCAGATGATGCTGAAGGAATTAGATTGGGAAACGAAACAATAAAGGAGGTAGATGAGTTTTGTGACTTGGGCAGTAAAATAACAAATGATGGTCGCAGTACAGAAGATTTAAAATGCAGAATGGCAATGTGTAGAAAAGTGTTCTTGAAAAAGAGAAATTTGTTAACATCGAATATTGATTTAAGCCTAAGGAAGTCCTTTCTGAAGGCATTTGTATGGAGTGTTGCCTTGTATGGGAGTGAAACATGGATGATAAACAGTGCGGACAGGAAGAGGATTGAGGCTTTTGAAATGTGGTGCTACAGAAGAATGCTGAAGATTAGGTGGGTACTGGGTACTGAACAGAATTGGGGAGAAAAGAAATTTCTGGCATACCTTGACTAAAAGAAGGGATAGATTGATAGGACACATTCTTAGACATCAAGGTAGCGTTGGAGGGAAGTGTGTGGGGTAAAAACCGCCGAGGAAGACCAAGAGATGGATACAGTAAGCAGATTCCGACAAATATAGTTTGCCGTTCTTATCTGGAGGTGAAGAGGCTTGCTCAGTATAGGGTGTTGTGGAGAGCTGCATCAAACCAGTCCTCGGACAACAACAACGGATGCATTCAGGTATTCGTTTTACCCTCAGTGGAACAGGAAAGCAAGTGACTAGTAGTGGTACCGAATACCCTCCGCCACGCACCTTTAGGTGAATTACGGAGTATGTATGTAGATGAAGATGTAGAACTAGCCTCTCGCTCCTGTCCCGTAAATATTAGATTCAGTTCAGGCGATCTGGATGGGCAAATCATTCGCTTGAACCGTTCAAAATGTTCATCAAACTTGTTGCGCACATTTGCGGTCCTCTGACATGGCGCATTCCCATAATTCCATTGTTGTGGAACATGAAGTCCACGAATGGCTGCAAATGGCCCGCTAGTAAGCGGGCATAGCCAAGTCCAGTCAGTGATCCGTTTAGTTATGCCAGAGCAACCAGTTCAACGACCCACAGCATTACGGAGCCACCGTCAGCTAGCACAGTGCCTGGTTGACAACTTCGGCCCATCGCTTCGTGGGGTCTGCGCCACACAAGGAAACTGCAAACCGCATTTACCACCTGAATTCTGGACTCATCTGACCATGGCACGGTGTTACAGTCGTCTGTGTCCAACCGATACGATCATGAGCCCAGGAGAGGCGCACAAGCGATCTCGTGCTGTTAGCCGAGGCACTCGTCTGCTGCCATAGTCCATTAATGCCAGACTGCCCCACACCGTCCTAACAGACTTCTTTTCGTACATTCCACATTGATTTATGGGTAGTTTCACGCAGCGCTGTTTCTCTGGTATCAACGACAAGTCTACTCAAACGACGTTGCTCTCAGTTAAGTGCAATCCTTCGGCAACTGCGATATCCGTGGTGAGAGGAAAAGCATGAAAATTGGTGTTTTCGGCACACTCTTGCCATTACGAATCTCTTAATATTGAATTTCCTATAGCTTTCCAATATTTAACATCCTGTGCTTGTAACTCCAACTACCATTCCTCGTTCAGAGTCTGTTAATTCCTGACGTGCGAACATAATCGCATCGGAAACCTTTTCGCGTGGATCACCGGAGTCATGCATCGGTCATCTATAGCTTGCATCCGCGATACCAGCGCCATCTGTATCTGACTTTTGTCGCCTCATTGTATGTTACATCAGCGACCTGCCTCGGCTATTCACGCGTTGCACCTAACGACGAGAACTTCTAAAGTACATCAATCCGATTTCCCAGGATCTTAGAGGGGTCAAAACAAGCGAAAACATGTCTCGGGGAATCCGAAGATACCGTTTCTGAGAAAATGATGCTCAAAGTTTCTGAGGATCTCGAAGTGCCTTAATGTGCCCTTTACCGCGTACCAGGTTGAACAGAAGCGATTAATCCTTTCAGACCCTCTGGCTACAATTGTGTACATAATATTTACAGTGTCTAAGATAGATCAGAAACATTTTTACTCAACTGAAACAACATGTATATGACTGTGAGTGTTCAACCTTTTCATCGTGCACAGTTACTGTCAACTGCGGAAGATCACTATAAAAATAGCAAGTAATCAGTGTTGCACTGCGCACCAGGAACACGCAGGTTGTGGATTACTTGTATTCCACTCTACAACTGGAAAGTAGTAGTAATTATTTTGCATGGCAACTACTGAATGATCACTTTATGTAGTACAAAAGTTAGTTCTACAAAATTAATTATTTTAGTCCATAAAAAGGAGCCTTGCTTTTCAGCATATGCAATTTTGTAGTATGTAAATGGATGCATACAACATCGTAAATCTTGCATCTAAAATCATTAAAAAACTAAATTAACTAAATTAAGAGGAATACAGCAAAAAGAATAATTTACTTCCGCCAGAAAAAATCAAGTTTGAAAGGGTTAAACAACCGCTAGTGTCACGGCTTCGCGATTTTGTGCCCCGTGTTAAAAATCCCATTACTGTTTTCTCTCTCTCTCTCTCTCTCTCTCTCTCTCTCTCTCTCTCTCTCTGTTTTTTTTTTTTTTTTTTTTTTTTTCTGTACACGCTCCTCTACTTCATACCCTAGTTCAGTAGCAGTTTTTTTCTTCATTTTTTTTCAATTCAAGGAATAAACAATCTCTCTATTGCATTCATTGAATTATTATTATTATTATTTTAATTTTTAATTTGTCTACCTATGACCGTAGAATATTGCTACACGAATGTTTCTGCTTCAGTGATCGAAATACAGGGGCGTTGTTGCAGTTGTAAAATTACAACAGGGCTTCACAATAAGTGTACTATACTGGTTGCATAATATAAGTGTATATATCTTGAGGAAGTACAATTTTCATATTGTCGTATTTCAAACATGATTTCTTATTTTAATGCTTGTATTCGTTCGTATAAAGTGTCCAGAACACCCTGACAAACGCTGCATTCCTTACAACAAAACAAGGAAAACATGACCAAAAATCCTGATTTCTAACGTGCATACATTAAAAACTATCAGCACTTGTTCACCTTCGCTACTGCGAAACACATCTGCGCCGAGGAGACTGAGGCGCTCCAGTCACGGTCTGCACGGCCACTACGGTCAAGGGTTCGACTCCCCCTTCGGGCATGGATATTTGTGCCGTCCTAGTTCGTAAGTAGTTCATAAGTAGTTTGTAAGTTTAGGGACTGATGACCCCGTAGTTAAGTCCCATAGACTTTACAAACATTTGAACATTGAAACACATCTGCCTTGTTGAATCTTACATGTAGCGTGTGCATTGATTGGTTGTATGTCAACAGCGACCGAATATTCCGCTTCGGCTTCGGCCAAAATATTTGTTTGGGCCGCAGTTTCGGGTACGGCCAGAAATCTTCGGCTCGGCCGACACCAGCTTACGTGTGAAGTCGGGTCGCGTTAGTGATGGATTCAGCGCACGGAAAAATTGTGTCTTGTGTTAATCACAATATAACACAATCGTATCTTATTGTGATATTCTTATACTGTGTTTGTAACAATTTAACTGATTCTGCTGTTCCTTATTTACATAAACGATTTAGGGGGAAATCTAAGTAGCTCTCTTAGGTTGTTTGCAGATGACGCCGTCATTTACCGTCTAGTAAAATCATCTGAAGATCAAAACCAACTGCAGAACGATTTGAATAAGATATCAGTATGGTGTAAAAATTGGCAGTTGACTCTAAATAATGAGAAGTGTGAAGTCGTCCACATGAGTACGAAAAGAAATCCGTTAAACTTTGTTTACATGATAAATCAATCAAATGAGAAGGCCGTAAACTCCACAAAATACCTAGGAATTACAATTACTTCTGACTTAAATTGGAAAGAACACGTAGATAATGTCGTGGGAAAGGCGAACCAGAGACTGCGTTTTATTGGCAGAATCCTTAAAAGATGCAACAGAAGTACAAAAGAAACTGCATACACTACAATTGTCCGTCCTTTTATGGAGTATTGCTGCCCAGTGTGGGATCATTATCAGGTGGGTTTGACGGAGGACATCCAAAGAGTTCAAACAAGGGCAGCTCGTTTCGTATTGTCACGATACAGGGGAGACAGCGTTACGGAAATGATACTGGATCTGGGATGGGAATCATTACAACGGCGCTTATCGCTGCGGCGTGGGCTACTTACGAAACTACAATTGCCAACATTCTCCTCCGAATGCAAAAATATATTGTTGACTCCCACTTACATAGGTAGAAATTATCATCAGAATAAAATACGAGAAATCAGAGCCCGAACGGAGAGATTCAGGTGTTCATTCTTCCCGCGCACTATTCGAGAATGGAATGGGAGATAAAATAGTATAATGGTGGACGATGAACCCTCTGCCAGGCACTTAAATGTGATTTGCAGAGTATCCCATGTAGATGTAGATTTAGATTTAGAATGTATGCTGAATTTTTTTTTATTTCGTTTGCTTGAAAGCGAGGGGCTTTTCTAATAATCAATATGGGTTTAGGCAATATTGATCGCGTGGTAAACAGCTTTTCCTGTTGCGTTTGCGTGAATTTACGCTGACCACAATCATACTGTTAGCCGGAACTGTGACGTTGTTTTTAGAAATACTTTATGTAGCACTGATTGACGATGATTAACTGACAGGAACGAAGCCTAAAAATCATCAGCACTAGGCATATATGCAACAACTTTACTTCGCTTAAATCTAATTTACTAATTTTAACGAAGAAAAAACACCCAACGAAAGTTTACAAAGTATATAAGAGGTCTAGCTGCGTGCGAGTCAAGTCTTGGCGACAGGACTTAATCTGAAACTGTCATGCAGTGACCATGCTCCACAATTTTACTTACGTATCAGTGCTATGCTACTGGTAAAATGTAAATATTTTTTCCGTATTACAGCGTCGTCAGCAGTAAACGTATCGTAATTGAGATCCCGTACTTTATTTTGAGGAGAATACCTACTCGCAACAACTTAGTATATTTTCAGCTATTCTGTTTTGCAGTTTGTTTAGAAATGCAAAGCGCTGCGAGAACTACGAATAGAAACGAGACAGCTTTACCAATAACAGGTACGAGTTATTCGCACTGTTGGATGAAAAGTTTAGGCCAGTAAATCAGTTCGCCTTCTATGTTATCTTCTTCAGTCTCCTGATTAGCCTTACACACACTCGAGAAGAAGTACAGGGGGGAGGGGTCTTAAAAAGGGACTAAAACCAGTGATTTGCGGTATAACGTAAATTTACCGAAATTTTAACTACATTACGTAATTTTCGGTTTAGGTTTCGGCCGAAAGTAGAAGTGGAGCCGAATATTCGGCAAATCATGTTTCGGTCGGACTCTAGTTTTATGAAATGAATTATCAGTGTAGGTCTAGCTTTTTACACCATAAAATAACTTCCTTACAATAATGTATAAATTAAACAGGGTTCTAAACTAGATATGCAGCGAACGAGGTTACGTTGCTTTTAATAACACGAGCTCTTATCAGGGAGGACATAACGCAATCTTGATTTATGTTTTCTGTTGTTAACCTAAGCTACTTGTCGTAAATGCTATGATTGTTCCTAACTTCCTATCCTACTATAAGGCCACAACTAACAATCTGTTCATTTTTTTTTGACTCGTAAGTATGTAAATTTCTGTATACCCAATTTTCAGCCACGTCGGAGCGGCCGAGTGCATTGAGGCGCTATGCTCCGATGCGCGTGACCGTTCCCCGTCGAGGGTTCGAATTCCCCTTCGGGCATGAATATTTGTGCTGTCTTTAGTATAAGGTAGTTCGTAAGTAGTTTGTAGCTTTAGGGACTGATGACCCCGTAGTTAAGTTCCTTAAGCTTTACAAACATTTGAATATTTGAACCTAATTTTCATATTCAATCTGCAAAAATATTCACGTCCAATATCCTAGTAACATTGAAAACAGAAAAATAAAATTTTTACTACCACTACTACTACTACTATCATGACATGAAGGTACTCGAATCTTAGCAGTGATGTTCAGATTTACTTGTTTCCAGCAGAGGCAGCAGGAACACTATTTGATCAATAACCGTGAAAGTTGCAGAGAAGTAAGGTTTTATTATTGGTGGCCGGTTTCGGACATTTTGTTGTTTATTTTTATATCAACCAGTAAATCCTAAGACACAACAATTGGCTACGTGGTTTTACGTGTATGTTGACACGCCTCTATACTTGACCGAGTATACTAAAAGCTGACCTGGTAGGTTTTTGTATCTTTTACCGTATAGAAGCCTCTCAATCCACACGTAAAAACTATGTGGTCAACGATTGTGTTGTAGGATCTACTGGTTGATCTGAAAAAATATGTCCGAATCCGGTCATCAACAATATAAGACTTACTTCTGTGGAACGTTGATGGTTATTTATAAATTTTAAAAAAATATTCAGATTGCTGACGATAGAAAGCTGGAATGATACCCTTGTACATGTGTCGCATAATAATGAGATTCATTTCCGATCGCCCTTGTTCACATGCACTTCACTGATGAGAGGAAATTTATTCTCTATAAAATTTGGTTTTTATACTTGTATCATGATAATGTTAAACCACAATTTTCGGGCCAGGTCGATATTCAGATTAGATTAGATTAGATTAGTTGGTTCGTTCCATAGATCCGTGTTGAGGAGATCCCCGTGGATGTGGGACATGTCAAGAATTGCACAAGTTGTTAATATAATAATACTAATACAGGTACATGCATTTTTTACAAGCTGATAATATAATAATAGTATGAATACAGATACATGCATGATTTGGTTCTATCTAAGAATTCGTCAGTTGAGTAGAAGGAGTTGGCCACTAGAAAATCTCTTAAACTGGTGTTTACTTGTAGCAAAATTTTTTATGGTTATTGGTAAATTATTGAAAATATGTGTTCCCTTTGAACAAAAGTAAGTGCTTTTAAGTCCTTGTGTAGATCATTTTTGTTCCTAGTATTGTAGTTATGAACTGAGCTCTTTGTTGGGAAAAGGGATATATTATTTATGACACATTTCATTAAGAAATAAATATACTGAGATGCAGTGGTTAATGTACCTAGTTCTTTGAAGAGGCTTCTGCAGGATGTCTGTGAATTTACACCACAAATAATACGTATTACACGCTTTTGGACTCTGAAAACTTCTGCTTGACTTGAAGAGTTACAGCAAAATATTATACCATATGACATTATGGAATGAAAGTAAGCAAAGTATAGAAGCTTTTTTGTCTCCTATGTCTGATACCACTCGTATTGCAAATACAGATTTGTTAAGTCGTTTCTGCAGTTCTGTGGTGTGCTCCTCACAACTGAATTTATTATTAAGCTGTAATCCCAAAACCTTTACACTGTCAACCTCTTCTATCTGCTCTTCTTCATATTTTATGCATATACAAGATGGGAATCTCGTACATGTTCTGAACCACATGTAGTGAGTCTTTACAAAGTTTAATGTTAATGAGTTGGCTTTGTACCATTTGTTAATGTTCGTGAAAATATCATTAGCAGACTTTTCTAAAACTATGCTCGACATGCTATTTATTGCAACACTTGTATCATCTGGAAGCAAAACGAACTCTGCTTCTGGCAGTGTATCTGATGAGAGGTCATTAATGTACACAAGAAAAAGCAATGGCCCTAAGGTGGGTCCTTGTCGGACACCACATGTAATTTCTTCCCAATCTGATGACTGTTGGCTTAATACACTAGTCCCTTGCACTGACACCCTTTGTTTCCTGTTAGCGAGGTACGACTTGAACCATTTTGCAGAAATTCCCGTGATACCATAGAATTCTAATTTACTTAAAAGGATGTTATGATTCACACAATCAAATGCCTTTGATAAATCACAGAAAATACCTGCTGCTTGTAATTTATTATCTAATGAATTTAATTCATTCTCACTATAGGTGTAAATAGCCTTCTCGATATCGGAACCTTTCAGAAATCCAAACTGTGTACTAAACAATATGTCATTTTAAGGTTAGGTGGCTGAGAAGCTGCTTGTACATTACCTTTTCTAAAATTTTTGAGCAGAACTCGATTTCCAGCCACTGTTTTAGACTATCATTAAATCTAGTGGCCTCAAGATGTCTTAATTGTTTCTAGCAGTGGGAGTGCGTGGTATTGTTGCAGTGTCGCACAACTCCCAACTTTTTAAAACTATGTATGTACCCTTTTCTTATATATTTTTTCATAAATACCCGTATCATGAAATACATTATAATCAGCTACTTTTGGTTGTACAACGTCTTGTTGCCCCATAACAAACTGAAAACCGCTGTCGGCCTCGTGACCAGCTTAGGGGGTTTGCACCCCTGTTGCAACTTCATGGCGGACAACTCGGCCCATTATACCTGCGGCATTTTACTAGCGATTATAGGAAAAACCAACTCAAACCCAGTCCTTCAAAAACTCAAACCTGTGCTTTCCATCTAAATAACAAGGAGGCGTCAAGGCCCCTACAGATAAACTGGGAAGGTATTTCACTAAAACACAACGCCACCCCTAAATATCTGGGTGTGACTCTTGACAGAACGCTTACCTACAAAGAGCACTGCATGAACACCAAATGCAAAGTAGCTGCTAGAAATAATTTTGTTCGCAAGCTCGCAGGCTCAAACTGGGGTGCACAGCCCAATACATTAAGAACCACAGCCCTGTCCCTGTGATGCTCAGCTGCAGAATACGTGTGCCCAGTATTCTCCAAAATCGCAAAAGAAGTTACGGGGCCATGTCCTCCAGCGTTTTCCCAGAATCATCAAGCAAACAAATTGCTCCCAATACGATTACGTAAATGTTTCGATTAACTTTTTTATGTTTTTGCACAGAAATAATTCTGTGAAAAGGGGACTATGTAGCATTTAATTTCCTATCCTGACGATCCGATTATTCGGATACGTAATAATCCAATATGAATTTTAACTGTAGCAAGTATTTCAAGCTGACTAGACGATAGCTGTGAGTTCCAGGTTTCCAGCAACGACAGCTCGAGAGGTGACGTAACACTGTGACGTCACGATCACGAGGGAGGGCAGTTGGATTGCTTTCTCCACCAATATCAGGACCATTAACGACTAATGTGACGAGATAAAGCGCCCGGTTCACCAACTTAGTGGGTCTTAAAACGTCCGGCAAACGTCCTGGGTCGTTTAGACAACGAATTCAGAAAGATATGAAAGCCAATTGAAAATCCCTCTCCCATGAAATACATTCTGTGATACAGGTTTTAATGACCAAAAAAAATCTGAAATCTGTTCACATTCGACGCGAAATTGGTGCTGTAGACCGACCAAATGCCACGATATAAGATGATGTACTTCAATTCTATCGTTTGTTCAAGGGTGTAAGTACGAACTCTCGTGATGATTATATAAGTCGCCGATCATCTGTATAGTCATCAACTAACTGCTGTAGAAATCTGAGAAAAGAATTCGGGGAAACCGCTGTTCCTAGACACGTCAGCTGTCGGACAGTTTTTCGTAAATTTTTTTGTTGTGTTTACTGTATGACTGTGACTAAACGTTTAGAATACTTTCGGTTTTGTGCTCACAGGTTTCCCAACCATGTTTCTCATAATCATTAAAATAAACGGATGAGTGCTTCTGTGGGCGTTACAGGTTACTAGGCATGGTTTTCCTGTGCAGTAGCAAAGAAAAAGCCTTATTCCTTCACGTGCTGTTAGTGAGTTTGCATTTACCCTTGAAGAGGACACATGTCCAACGATTGTATTTGAAATGGGGAACAAATGGCGTATGTGAACAACATAAAGTGTAGACTTTGAAAATCACGCGTAAGGCGTAAAGAATAAAACTATGGTCAAGACATGAAATTGTGTTCTCAAATGCATACAATGGACGGTCCGTCTCACAAAGCTTTAATGCAAACAACAGCTAATAAAGGCTGTGGGTAATATTTTCGTTTTCAGTCATGTTTAACACGTACACTTTATGTACAATGAAGTAAGCAAATATTACATATTAGCTAATACGTCGTCTTTCCTTAATCGAGTAAATTCTGTTATAATTGTTGAGAGAGTTACTGGAAGGAAGATGAGTTGTAGTAAATACAGACTGAATTCCGTCGAATTGCAACGCTACCGGTTTGTGGTCGGTATTATGTCCTATTGTTCATTTTAAACACGACCCTCAACGGAAGCCGTTCACACACACAACCTGTAGTTTATTGGCACGTATTGCAGTCTAGGGTCTGGTTGTGTGGCGTTGCCTTAAACGGAAAGCCTATACCAGGTTCCATTTGTGCATTTACGAATAAATAATCAGCAAATTTATCAATATACATAGATATTTATTTTGATTCACTAAATCTCATAATTCGATGGCCGATCAAATGGCATTAAAACTAGACCTTCTTTAGTTCATCAGAAGTTAAAAAAATTGTATCACATGATTACAAGCGGCTGCTGGCCGTACAGATCCTTCTTCTTCCAGCGCTGCAGACAAAAAGACCCCTGTTCCGTTCATGCCGTCCCTCCAAAACTTAGTAATGTTACCATTGCTCAATTCAAATTCACAACGTAATTCTCGGCCACCAATATTACATAAGTACAATGGTAAAGTTGTATTTTTTTACATTAAATAATTTTAAAGAACAATTCTTTAGTCCTTCTTTTGATAAAAAGAAGGATTTATAATAAATGAATTCCACTTTGGATACCTACCTTCATCATTATTATTACTATTAAATATTCTTAAATTTGATCTTATGGAGTCTCAAAGAAAACCTTAACTTAGTAGGCCATTCAGTCTTTTCTGTGTGGCATCAACTGCATAATTCGTAATGCCACAGAATGTTGCAGGATCTTTTTCAACAAGACCCAGTAATCCGTTTAACAATTCGTCGTATTTATCAAAAATTTGCGAAAAACTGTGACAGAACCCGACATCTGCGATATTCAAGGTCGGTAATATCAGAAACGAACATTGCTATCATACAGAGTCAGTCAGACGAGATTCCTCAATCGGCTGTGAGACGTACGAAGTCTGTTCAAAATATTCCGGAACATTCGTAATTTCGTCCCAATGGTGTGTTGGAACGAAATGCCGTTACATCCCTACACATGACTGTATCGCATTTGTAACTGCCGGAAGTTTCATTCTTGTATGTCTGTTAGTCATTGTTCACTGGTGTATTGAGTAGAACTTTGTGACCCACAGTTTGCGAATTTCGAGATGGCAGAGTTAGAAGCAACGTGTCTGCATTAAATTTCCCGTGAAACTCAGCGAAACCTTTACAGAGTATTTAATCTGTACTGGGTATTAGGAATAGTTCAGAGGCTTAAAAATGGCAGGACGGATATTAAGGATTACCCTCGTTCAAGATGCTCTTCGACGTGCACCAAATGTACCATGTCAGAAACGTCAACGAAATTGTGCTTGCCAATCCAATACTGACTGTTCTAGACATTGCAATAGAATGTATTTTGTGTTAGACCATGTGATGGATCCCTAACACAGCAGAGCATCGTATTGCCGCCAAGTTCGTCCCATGGCTCATGAGCCAATACCAGAAATCTGTGAAGAGACTTTGGATCGCACAAATGAAGACGAGATGTTTCTTAAGAGAATCATAACTGGCGATAAGACACGTGTCTACAGTTATGATTGTAAGGCCAAGGTTCGGTCTTCACAATATGTCAGGAAACGTTCTTCAAAACCAAGAAAAGTTTGACAGGTCGGATCAAATGTCAAAGCCATGCTCATGGTTTTCTTTGAATCAGAAGGATTCGTTCATCATTAATCCATGCCACAGGGACAAACTGCTAATCGATTGTACTATTGGGATGCGAAAAAAATTAGAAAGAAACGGCCTGAAATGAGGCGAGATAATTCATGGCGAGATAATTCACGTACCCGCACATTCTACACATTCATCCCTGCTGGTTGCGTGTTTATTATACGAGGGTTGGAACTGAAATAATGGCAACTATTTATTCACAGTCAATACAAAACCGTTACATGTTGCACCTGCTACTGTCCTTCAAAGTAGTCAACAAAGTTGTGTAGAACCCGTTGACAGCGATATGGAAGGCGCAGTATTCCGTTAGCAGAGCCTGTTCTGTTGACGGTGTGAATGGAGCGGTCTACTGCCTGTCGAATCTCTGGAACAGTTCTGAAGTGGATGTCACGTAGTTGTTCCTTCATCTTCGGAATCAAATCAAAGTCACAAGGACTTAGGTCCAGGGAATATGGTGAATGGCAGAGTACTTCTCAGTCCCATCGACTGAAGAGAACAGCCACATCTTGCGCTGTATGCGCCAATGCATTGTCGTGAAAAATAATGGGTGGGTTGCGCGGAAAGTGTTGTCTCTTTTGCAAAGATGAAGTCCTTGCCACTATTTAAGTTCCAATCCTCGTACAAGAAAACGAAATCACTGTGCTGCCTCATCCTCCCTAGTCTCCAGATCTGGCCCGTACGGACGTTTTACTTCCAAAGTTGAAAACCCGTTGAAAGGACGAAGTTATGCAACGTTAGACTAGATAAAAGAAAATTCACAGTCGCTGCTTCTCACGAACCAACATGAGGCGTCCAACACTGCTTTCAGAAGTGGAAACGGAAGCTGTGTATCAGTTGTCGAGGAGACTATTTCAAAGGAGACGACGAGCAATAAGTAGGCCAAGTCCGGGTTAGACAGACCACCGGTATAGATGGACCAGTCCAGTATTTCGCAGGCCTGTCACAACAGCGCTGCAGTCTGTGCTTGGCGTTGTTCTTCTTGAGAAGACGGATACACGTTTGGTTTTGCTCGTGAGTTTCGTGTTTATTTTAAAAGAGAACTTCGTTTATTTCTTTTGGTGAGTTGAAAAAGTTGTGGTATATTTTTAAGTTAGTTTAATGATTTCGACGTAATATCAGCGCTATTGGGAACGATCTTAACCTAAAGTTGCGTACCTGTATCCTGAGCAGGGAGCTGGTCAAACTTCCCTGACAATTGGGATTGATGGTCCCACTTAAAAAGATCTGGTATAGTTCAAGAAATGATGTCGTTGTTGCTGCTCCTAATAGCTCAAGAAATGATAGTAATGCAGGTACTTCAAGAAGCTATAAAGATGTTCCTGTTTCTGGATCCTCTGAACAATACGAGAATATATATGAAAATATATCCCCCTCGAAGTTATTGGACAAAATCCAACCATTGCTTTGTATGAATAACGTTCAGGCTCTGAAAAGACAAGTTCAAACGATATCAACAGTTCTAAGATCCCCAGAAAACATAATTGTAATTTAAAAAAAATTAAAAAGATGAAAAAAAATCAAAGATGAAATAGAAGAAAGCCGCGGCGGATTAGTCGTGCGGACTGGGGCGCCGTGCTGCTGTGCGCGCGACCGTTCGTTGTCGGGGGTTCGAGTCCTCCCTCGGCCATGGGTGTTTGTGTTGTCCTTAGGTTAGTTTACCTTAGTTTAAGTAGTTTGCAAGCTACGGACTAATGACCACGCAGTTGAGTCCAATAGATTACAAACATTTGAACATTTTTGATTTGATAGAAGATAAGAAGAAAGAGAGGGGAGAAAGGCAGAATGACAGGGGGAGGGGGGGGGGGGGGGGGAAGGAGGAAAAGAAAAGAAGGATAAAAAGAAGTTATGAGGATAAAGTGAGAATAAGAAGCAAACAACCATTAACAGAAGAAGAGAACGCAAAATAAGAAAGAAAATCATCCTCAGTATCTGACGATATTAATAAAATTTGCTGCGATATTCTTTACAAAAGTGACTGGAACGAAGATTGTTGTGTATGGTGTAAAAAGAACTACAGTGAAACAAAACGAGATGACGATTGGATTAAGTGTGTGTCATCCTCTCGCTGGACACATGAAGACTGCACAAGATTAAAAATTAAATTCGATTACTGTAGAAAGCGAGACACTCGAAAGAAAATTACTTAGTCTGAACCATGTGAAAAAAATTAGATAACCTATATTTGCTAATTATATTGACTATCAGTGGCGGCGCTAGGCGTCGGCGACGTCGGCCACCGCCGACGGCCTCGCGCCTGTGGGGGCCTCGCAAAACATTGTTAAATTTTAGTTTTTCGTTGTTGTTTTTTTTTAATATTTGATGTTTAACGACGCTTTCCAACTGCTAGGTTATGTAGCGACGACCTACATCTAATTTACACTAGCTTAACCCATGGACGAACATTCGTACCCAAGGATGGGATTCGACCCCCGGCGAGAGCGATCTCGCTCACCGTGGTATGATCCTTAGTGCGCTCGGCCATTCCCGGCCGGCACCTATTTAGTTGTCCGTATTTATTTCCGTATGAGTGCGGCAGTGATGCAATTCTTAGTTAAATACTTACAAAACAATATCTTCACTATATTTTAGATAAAGATTTGGAAGAAGTATATCCAAATGTTTATATAACAATCAGAATTATCCTCAGTTCCAGTCAGTACAGCTTCGGCCGAGAGAAGCTTCACAAAGGTAAAATTGATTAAGACCAACTTGAAAAGCACAATGATCCAAGAGAGACTATCTGCGTTGTCAGTACTATCAACTGAAGCCGAAATAGCGGCTAGTATTAAGATGTGGTCTTAAAAAATTCAGTGAGACGAAAAGGTGGCTCCTCTAATTTTTTTGTTTATTGTAATTTTTGTCATTGCAATAATACTCATATATTATACTAATAGAATTTTATTATAATGATTATTGATGTATAATTTAGCTCATTTAACATTTTCTTCACTAATGAAAAAATGAAAGGGGCCTCGCAAAGACGAGTTCGCCGACGCCCAGTTTTCGCCTAGTGCCGCCACTGTTGACTATCAAATTTACTTATCCTTTCTAAAAGTTTTTATAACTCTATACATATCACTTTTCGAGCAGTTTATAACTTTGGAGTTGAAAATAAACAATATGTATACCTTTGATGACCTGTATTTCTTGTTCTCCACCTTGATAAAGTAACATATACCAGAGGTCCACCAAACCCTTGGAGGAGATCCATCTAACCCGAGTACCCCCTGGATAGAGGAACCGCAGAGTAAAAAACTATAAATAATAATAATAATAATAATAATAATAATAATAATAATAATAATAATAATAAAGAGAGAGAGAGAACACCATACTTTCAAGTATAATCAGTGAAACACCTGGTACATACAATTGTTGTTCGAGGTCATATAATACACCTTAGACAAATGTATAGCAGATCCTGAAACAGAAGTGTAGAAAACGTTTGTGGACGAAGCTCCGATAATTTTTGAACAGACCTCGTATCGTAAAATGCGACCTTGCCATGCTATCATGCCACATTAAAAACCTCCAATCTCTAACTATGGAATAAAAAAGGTTTTGTACTAAATGATGAAAGATTTTAACTAAACTAACGGGTATTCGTAACGGCGTTTGGAAGGTAATGGTATTCAGTGACAATGTGTGTGTGTGTGTGTGTGTGTGTGTGTGTGTGTGTGTGTGTGTTTTACACAAATCGATTTGTTAATCATAAAACATAATTTTCTGGGGCAGTGAAAGTCCCAATGAAACTCTTGTGTTCGGCATCCTGTCACCGCTATTGCAGTAATAAGGCACTTGGCTTCCATCTTTGATATCAAAAATGTTCAAATGTTTCTAAACCTATTGCACCAAAATGCTATGGTCATCAGTCCCTAGACTAACAATCTACTTAAACTAACCTAAGGACAACACACACGCACCCATGCCCAAGGTAGGACTCTAGCCTCCGATGACGAGCAACCGCGTGCTCCGCAGCAAGGCTCCTTAGAGCGCTCGGCCACTCCACCGCGGCATTTTGATATCGCTACAGTGAATGCAGGCGTGTATTTAACGATGTTCCAAGGGTATGCTGTTGAAATTCCGCCAGAAATCCCATGTGTAGGTTTCTCCAAACAAGATGGAGCATCACCGAGTCATGCGCTCGCGGCTTGTGCGTTTCTAGCCACCGGCCGATTAGCAGCAGACGCCCCCTTCTGTAAGTGAAACCGGCTTCTGATTAGCAGCGACATATAGTATTTTGATTTTTGTCTGCGCGTTTCCGTTTCAGTTTGTAAATTTATACTGTGCTCTCGTGCATATTATATTCAAATCCGCGTTTTAACAAACAGTGTAGTCTTCCTTTGAACGCATCGCGACTGTAGCTTTTGTTCTCTCGGTACTGTAATCATGAATATGGACTGTGACTGCTGTGTGCGGATGCAGTCTGAGCTGGTGACACTTCGCTCCCAGCTTGAAGCTGTGTCAACGTCGGTTGCACAGCTGGAGGCTGCGATCGAGACGCGTCGTCGTTGTTGGTCGGTAGTGGGGACCGAACGGACTCCCGTCGTCTCCACCGATCGGCCTGCGCCAGCGACATGCCCTGATACTGCTAGCAGTGAGGCAGACTCCCCACCCGTGGTTGTGTGGGAGGTTGCTCCAGTGCGTGGCAGGAGGCGCAAGACATTCCGGGGGACCGAGCGTGAAGCCTTCCCGGTTCGTCTTGTGAACAGGTTTGAGGCGTTGTCTGTTCAGGACAACGTTCCTGACTCCGATAATGTGTCTCATCCTGAGGTCACCACCCAGCCTGCAAGATCCGGGCTTTCACAGAGTGTGGGTTTGCTTATAGTTTGGAGCTCCAACGTTAGGCTGGTTATGGAGCCCCTTAGAGAGATGGCATAAGGCCAACGTGCACTCTGTGTGCATACCAGGTGGAGTCATTCCAGATGTGGAACGAGTCCTTCCGGATGCCATGAATGGTGCGGGGTGCAGCCAACTGCAGGTGGTGGCTCGTGTCGGTACCAATGACGTGTGTCGCTTCGGATCTGGAGAGATTCTCTCAGGTTTTGAGCGGCTATCTGAAGTGATAAAAGACTGCCAGTCTTGCTTGCAAGATGAAAGCAGAGCTCACCATGTGCAGCGTAGTTGACAGGACCAACTGTGGACCTCTGGTACAGAACCGAGTGGAGGGTCTGAATCAGAGGCTCAGACGGTTCCGCGACCGTGTAGGCTGCATATTCCTTGACTTGCGCCATTGGGTGGTGGGTTTCCGGGTTCTGCTGAATAGGTCAGGAGTCCACTATAAGCAGGAAGCGGCTACACGGGTAGCGGGGGCTGTGTGGCGTGGACTGGGCGGTTTTTTAGGATAGAGGGCTTCGGGGAAAAACAAAATGGGCAATCTCAAAGCAAAGGGTGTAGATGGATCAAAGGAGAAATGTAGATCTAGGAACTATCGGTATAACAGTTGTAAATTGACGTAGCTGTGCCGGGAAAGTACCAGAACTCCAAGCGTAAAAGAAAGCACCGAAACACACATCATTGCAGGCAGTGAAAGTTGGCTCAAGCCGGAAATAAGTTGAGCAGAAGTATTTGCAAAAGATCTAACTGTGTTCATAAAGGATAGATTACACAAAATAGGTGGAGGCGTGTTTCTCGCCGTCAAAAGTCGTCTTTCGTGTAGCTAAGTTAAAGCTGATAGTTCCTGTGAGCTATTATGGGTAGAGGTTGTACCTGAAAATCGTAAGAAGTTAATAATTTGTTCCTTTTATCGGCCTCCCGACTATGACGATACAATAGCAGAAAGGTTCAAAGAAAACCTGAGTCTAATTACAAAAACGTACCCGACTCACACGATAATAGTAGGCGGTGATTTTAATTTACCCTCAGTCAGCTGGCGAAATTATTTTATTTCAAATCAGGAGGTACGCATAAAACATTCTGTGAAATTGTACTCAACGCATTCTTTGACAATTACTTCGAACAATTAGATCATGAGCCAACTATAATTGTAAATGGAAACCGTGTCTTGCCGCTCCGAAGTTTGAATGGGGAGAGAAAGCGACTGCCCCTCCTGCCTCCCCGCTTGATACGCTGTTGGTTGAGACCAACGTAAACGTAAATTTTTTACTACAGCAACTTTCAATTAAATACAAATTACATGGAAAGGTGAGTATCTCCCTCTGCCCCTTTTTCCACATTATTCAAATAGTACACAAACAAGAGGCGGAGGAAACCAAAGAAATGTTTGAAAAAGTAATAAAACTTCAGAGAAAATAAATGAAACATTTACAATATTCCAAAGACATTGTAATTCTGTTACAGACAGTAAAGAATTTGGAAAACCAGTTAAACAGTGAATATAAAGACATGAAACTCTGCCATAGCCAGTACCAAGCCCAGTTGAGAAAGGAGGAGGGGGAGGAGTAACACCCTTGTCAGGGTATGACGAAGACCTCAATGGTAGCAGCAGTGGAAGAGATGGACTCGGATATGGTGGAGCTGGCAGAAGAGGCAACCTTACCTACTATGGGAAGGAAGTTAAATCTAGAAGCGTCTGTTTTATACTGAGTAGCTACCTGGTAAGGGTCTGTTCATCATATGAGGTGCAGCCATTGCCTATACATCTTACCTTCAAAAGTAAGAGGTGAACTCAATTAGCACAGAGTAATCATCAAAACTGTAATCAATATGGATAAGAAGGCTTTATGTAATCAGAATACCCAAGAGGGCAATCCTCCATCATACCCACTAGCAAGGTGTCAAGTGGTCATTCAGGTTCTGGAGGACCAAACATAAAGTTTTGGGTGATTTGGAGCACCCTGAAGATGATACAAAATTAAATCCAAGCAAATAAACTATGCAGCAACATTAAATACCCAGTCTCTCATTAAACTTGAAAAACTAAAAGCAATAACAGATTTCTTAAATAAAAAGAGCATAATGATTACAGCTGTACAAGAAAACAGTTACAAACCTTTTGAATCAAATGGATAGAGAATTTATAAGAGCAAGTCCAGCAGCAAGATAATGAAAGGTGCACCCATTTTCAGCAGTGGTTTCGTTATCTCTAATAAACTAACTGAGTCAACAGTAAGTTTTGACCCAATTGATGATAGAACATCCTCTCTAACATTTAAATCCATGAACAAACTGTACACAGTTCTAAATGTCCATGTCACCACTAATGATAAAAAATAGAAGAAAACTAAACATAATGTAGATGAATACTGGAATACTGAAAAATAGGAAAACTGTTGGTAAATATTCCGCTCACAAGTGTACAAACAAAAACAGAGAAAGACTAATAAAACTATGTAATAATCACAACATAGTCAAAAAGTCTATGTCCTTTGAAAGCAATCCTCAAAGCTAATGACATGGGTGTCAACAAACCCAATATGTGAGGAAAAATAGCTAGGTCACATAGCAATACACAGAAAGTCATCTAAGGAAATAATTAATGTCAGAGTAATAAAATCCGCAAAAATCAAATTGGATCACTACATCTCTGTAGCTAAATTTAGGATTAAGCCTAAAGTATGCAGAAAACACTACAGACAAACTGTTGTTGTTGTTGTGTCAGTCCGGAGACTGGTTTGATGCAGCTCTCCACAATACCCTATCCTGAGCAAGCCTCTTCATCTCCACATAAGAATGGCAACCTACATCTGTCTGAATCTGCTTACTGTATCCATCTCTTGGTCTTCCTCTGCGATTTTTACCCCACACACGTCCCTCCAACGCTAAATTCACAATTCCTTGATGTCTAAGAATGTGCCCTACCAATCTATCCCTACTTTTAGTCAAGGTATGCCAGAAATTTCTTTTCTCCCCAATTCTGTTCAGTACCTCCTCATTAGTTACGTGATCCACCCACCTAATCATCAGCATTCTTCTGTAGCACCACATTTCAAAAGCCTCAATCCTCTTCCTGTCCACACTGTTTATCGTCCATGTTTCACTCCCATACAAGGCAACACTCCATACAAATGCCTTCAGAAAGGCCTTCCTTAGCCTCAAATCAATATTCGATGTTAGCAAATTTCTCTTTTTCAAGAACGCTTTTCTAGCCATTGCCATTCTGCATTTTATATCCTCTGTACTGCGACCATCATTTGTTATTTTACTGCCCAAGTAACAAAACTCATCTACCTCCTTTATTGTTTCGTTACCTAATCTAATTCCTTCAGCAACACTGATTTTCTTAGACTGCACTCCATTACCCTAGTTTTGCTCTTATTAATGTTCATCTTGTATGCACCTTTCAGCACACTGTCCATTCCGTTCAATTGCTCTTCCATGTCCTTTGCTGTATCTGACAGAATTACTATGTTGTCGGCAAAACGCAATGTTTTTAATTCTTCCCCCTGAACTTTAATTCCTTCGCCAAATTTCTCCTTGCTTTCATTTACAGCTTGCTTAATGTACAAATAGAATAACATTGGAGAAAGGCTACAACCCTTTCCAACCACTGCATCCCTTTCATGCCCTTCAACTCTGACAACCACTGTCTGGTTTTTGTACAAGTTGTAAATAACCTTACGCTCCCTATATTTTACTCCCGCTTGCTTCAGAACTTGAAAGAGTTTATTCCAATCAACATTGTCAAAAGCCTTCACCAAATCTACAATAGCTAGAAATGTAGGTTTGATTTTTCTTAATCTATCTTCTAGGATAAGCCGTAAAGTGAGTATTGCCTCCTGAGTTCCTACATTTCTCCTGAACCCAAACTGATCTCCGAGGTCAGCTTCTATCAGCTTTTCCATCCTTCTGTAAATAATCCGTGTTAATATTTTGCAACAATGACGTATTAAACTGATGGTTCTGTAGTTTTCACACGTGACTGCACCTGCTTTCTTTGGAATGGGGATTATAAGATTTTTCTTAAAGTCTGAGCGTACTTCACCTGCCTCATACATCTTACACACCAGGTGAAACAATTTTGTCATGGCTGGTTCTCCCAGAGACTTCAGTAGCTCCGAGGGAATATCATCTACTCCAGGGTCCTTGTTTCGACTTAGGTCTTTCAGTGTTCTGTCAAATTCATCTCTCAGTATAGTATCTCCTATTTCATCCTCATCTACTTCTTCTCCCCTTTCTACAATATTGTCGCTAAGTTCATTTCCTTCATAGAGCCTCTCTATATACTCTTTCTACCTTTCAGCTTTCCCTTCTTTGCTGAGAACTGGTTTCCCATCAGAGTCCTTGATATTCATAGAGCTGTTTTTCTTATCTCCAAATGTTTCTTTTATTTTCCTGTAGGCTGTATCTATTTTCCCCTATTTATACATTCTTCTACATCCCTGCATTTGCCTTCTAGCCACTCCTGCTTAGCCATTTTGCACTTCCTGTCAATCTTATTTCTTAGTCGTCTGTATTCCATTTTGCCTGTTTCATTTACTGCATTTTTATATTTTCTCCTTTCATCGATTAAATTTAGTATCTCCTGTGATATCCAAGGATTTTTTGTAGGTCTTGCCTTCCTACCTATTTTGTCCTCTGCTGCCTTCACTATTTCATCTCTCAATGCTACACATTCCTCCTCTATTGGTGTATTTTCCCCCGTTTCTGTCAATTGTTGCCTAAAGCTCCCTTTGAAATTCTTAAGACTTCAGGTTCCTTCAATTTCTCCAGGTCCCATCTCTTTATTTTCCTACCTTTTTGTAGTTTCTTCAGTTTCAGCCTACAGTTTTAACCAACAAGTTATGGTCAGAATCTATATTTGCCCCTGGGTATGTCTTACAGTTTAAAACCTGGTTCCGAAATCTATGTCTTACCGTTATAAAATCTATCTGGTATCTCCCGGTGTCTCCTGGTCTCTTCCACGTATACAACCTTCTTTTGTGATTCTTAAACCAGGTGTTTGTTATAACTAAATTATGTTCCGTGCAAAATTCTACCAGGCGGCTTCCTCTTTCATTCATTTTTCCCAGACCATAATCGCCTACTATCTTTCCTTCCCTTGCTTGTCCTACTACCGAATTCCAGTCTCCCATAACAATTAAGTTTTCCTCTCCCTTAATTGTCTGAATAATTTCCTTTAGCTCCTCATATATATATCTTCAAACTCCTCATCATTGGCAGAGCTAGTTGGCATATAAACCTGTACTACTGTGGTCGGTGTTGGCTTCGTATCTATCTTGATTACGGTAATGTGATCACTGTGTTGCTCATAGTAGTTTACCCGCATTCCTATTTTCTTATTCATTATCAGACCTACTCCTGTAATACCCCCAACTGATTTTGTATTTATAATACTGTATTCGCCTGACCAGAAATCCTGTTCCTCTTTCCACCGAACTTCACTAACCCGCACTATATCTAACTTCAACATATCCATTTCCCTTTTTAAATTTTCTAGCTTCCTACCCGATTAAGGGATCTAACATTCCACACTCCGATCCGTAGAATGCCAGTGTTGGCTTTCCTGATAATCACATCCTCCTGAGTAGTCCCCGCCCGGAGATCCGAATGGGGGACTATTTTACCTCCAGAATATTTTACCCGAGAGGATGCCATCATCATATGTTCATACAGTAGAGCTGCATGTCCATGGGAAAATTAACGGCTGTAGTTTCCCCTTGCTTTCAGCCGTTCGCAGTAACTGTGTGGCAAAACCACATTAGCTGATGTTACAAGGCCAGCTAAGTCAATCATCCAGACTGTTGCCCCTGTAACTACTGAAAAGGCTGCTGCCCCTCTTCTGGAACCACACGTTTGTCTGGCCTCTCCACAGATACCCCTCCGCTGTGCTTGCACCTACGGTACGGCTATCTGTATCGTTGAGGCACGCAAGCCACGCCACCTCGGCAATGTCTGTGGTTCATGGATTCCAAAATATGACCATGATAAACTGCAACTGGGAAAATTAAAGGCAGAACTTCAAAACCAGGACTTTCAAACATGGAATGACCTCTAAAATGGCATCATTACAGCAGCAATCAGAACTGCACCACCTGTCAAATGTAAAAAAAAAGATACGGTGCAATGATCAATGTGACAAGGCTCTCCAAGAATAACAGAAAGCTTAGGAAAAATGGAATGCAAACAAAAGTCAGGAAAATAGAGAACCTCCTAAAAAAGAGAAGAGAAGCCACTAGAATTTTTAAGAAAGAGAGGAAGCTGTTCGTCATGAATGAGGTACATCAAATCAATGAAGATGAGAAATTATTAACAATTGTTTAAGAAACAACTAACCAAATTAATACCACCAACATACAAGTAGTGAGTCCAAAAACTAACCAAATGGCCCACTCTAAACAGGATAACTGACACAATGGCAAAATATTTTGAAGATTTACACAATTGTCATAAGCCTGAAACCAAATTCACATTCAGTGAAAATTATACTCAAAATAACCATTTGATGGTCCCAGATTTAAAAGAACTTAAAGAAACCATATATGCCTTAAAAAAACAATAAGGCATCTGGAGAGAATGAAATTAAGCTGGAGTTGTGGAAAGATAGAGTTTATAACTAATGTAAAAAATTACCCAGAAAAACTACTCAGAACTCAAAACAGAATCAAAGAAAGCTAATTTTTTCAAATATTTAGGTGAGTGGCTATTCATAAACAATAATGAGAAAGAAAGTCTAGAAGAAAGAGCAAAAAAGATGAACATAGCATTCCAGACCACAAGAAATATATACAAGAAGAAGACACGGGACACCAAAATTAAATAATACAGCACAGTGGTGAAAACAGAGGCTCTGTGTGGTGGTGAAACACTAAAGCTAGTCAAAAAAGAGGGATAAATAAACTAATGAACATGGAAATGAGACATGAGAAGCATACTTGGCCAAAGGACAACAGGAACAGAATACAACATATCACGACCCAACAAAGAAATCTATGAACACATAGAGAGCATAATCCATACCATGCAGAAAAGAAGAATTTCTTTCTTTGCACATTTCACGATAATAGAAAATGACTGGCTGGTAAAACAAATCTTTAATAAAATAATGAAGCTTAAAAGACAACCAGTGTGGTTTACACAGACATTAAATGACCTCAAAGAAGCAAACGTCATCATAACTGACAGAAACTTATACAGAAATAAAATCCAGAAAGTGATCTTCAGGGAAAAAGAATAGAGAAGAAGAAAGCAGTCTCACAATATCAAGGAGCTCTGAAGACAGAGATCAGAATGCATTAAATTAATGTTGGCAGAAAGGAAGAAGAAGTAAGAAAAAAAAAAAGACATGAAAATAAGATATAAGGTGAACCAAAATAAAAGTAGTACAATGGTAATGGAGTATAATTAAATCAAATTATGGTTTAAAAATTAGTTCTGGCTTTGGATTGTGGACTAGGGGGTAGTTCCTGAAGACACGCAGTTGATCCTTTATTAACAAATATTACAACAGGTTAGGCTGGCCTACGTAGATTCTTCTTTCTCTATATAATATTCCCCTAGTTGACTGAGACTGTGGCTGGTTCAGAGGTGTGGCATATCCAGTGACTCAAAGTGTGGCATCAGGCATCTGGAGAATGTACCAGTCAGCCCCAGCTGGCTAGCAGTCACATAACCCATCAGTGTTGCATATCATGAGCCACCAGCCTTGCCTGGCTAGCAGCACGCCCACCCAGACACGGTTTCTAAGTTGGAGAATGGTCATCACTCACCATAGAGTGCAGCTTCTGCAGATAATATGTGGACCAGAGCAGTTCTGATGGCTCTCAATATCAGCAGAAGGGTTGACTGCCAAGTCCCGGGTTTTCCGATTCAGGACCTAGTCACGACCTGAGAACCTTGATGACAACAGATGGTATACACTGTTTAGCTGCATCCATTGGTGGGTAATTGATGTTGACAATGAGTGAAGCAAATTGTGTGCACCTTTGCTGCCCAATTGCACTCTCTTCGACAAGCTTGGTAGTGGTCTCTAAATACTCTGTTTCCCTGCTGTTTCTGCTGATTGTGTAGGATGTCATACTATGTTCATTGTTTAACCTTTTATTTTAGCAGTCATTCATATTTTTTCCAGTTAATCTCCACTTAAACCGTATCTATTACTACATCCCTACCTCCTATGAAAAAGAATTTGCTAATATTAAAACACTGTATCCTCTACTTTCACTTATAAATCACTCGGGAGTTTTAACTCACATTCAGGAGTTTGTTCTACTCATTATTACCATTTACATCCCTTTCTTTTCTCAACTCTTGTAGCAGCTATGTTATGTAGTAACAGGAATGGTGGTACATAGGAAGGTATCTATTTACAAGTCACATACTACATTTGCATCTCTGGTTACTTACACTTTTTACAAAACTAGGAGAAAATCCTCAACTCTCACATTAACTGTACCTTATCACTGTAAGTCAAGTTGATCTGTACTATTTTCTTAACCAGGTCCTTGTTGTCCTAACAACAAATAAATTGAAACTTCCTGGCAGATTAAAATTATGTGCCAGAAACGAGACTCGAACCTGAGACTTATGCCTTTGCGGGCAAGTGCTCTACCACTGAGCTATCCTGACACGAGAGTCCCGGTCCCAGCAGACAGTTTTAATCTGCCAGGAAGTTTCATATCAGTGCACACTTCACTGCAGAATGAAAGTTTCATTCAAGGAACAAATAAATTTGTTTACAATCTTAAACTAATATCTTGCTATCTACTATTTATGCCAAATCGCCGGCCGCGGTGGCCAAGCGGTCTGTGGCGTGCCAGTCACGGTCTGCATGCCCACTTCAGTCAGAGGTTCGAATCCCCCTCAGGCATGGACATTTGTGCCATCCTTAGTATTAGCTAGTTCATAAGTAGTTTTTAAGTTTAGGGACAGATGACCCCGTAGTTAAGTCCCATAAGGTATACAAACATTTTTTTATGGCAAATCCTGATGTAACCTATATGGAACATAACTGAGCAAAGCTGACTATAATACAGGGTCTCTCATGAAAGACGCCTGCCAGGTGTCCACGGATCGCACGGTACAGCTCCCAGCCACTGCCACCTCATCTGCTGGACACAGCAGCGCCCGATTTTCGGACTCTATTGTGCCGCAGGCACATACACTGAGTTAAAGTCTAAAAAACATTGCCATCTGAGTAACTAAGCTTACCTTTATTTACAGTAGATGTTCAAAATGATGTCCCTCTATGGTAAGAGCAGCCTGACATCTCTTGAACACACTTGCAAACACTCGACAAATTTCAGCTGCTGAAATCTGGGAAATTACAAGTCGAATCTTTTTTTGTGAAACAATAAATTCTGACAGGTATGTGAAGAATATCCTGCATTCATTTTTCAAGAACTTTCAACAAACAAAAAGCTGTATGGTTATTTCATGAAGGACACTGCAAGACCACACATTGCCAATGCTTCTATGGCAGCAATACGAAGTGTTTTTGATGATAGGATACTTGACTGGCCTCCTTGTTCTCCAGATCTAAATCCCTGTGACTTTTATCTTTGGGGAACGTTAAATGACAAGTTGCATGCAAGCAATCCCCATACACTCAAAGAGTTAGAAGACAGGATTCGACTAGTCATTTCTCAGATTTCGGCAGCCGAAATTCATAAAGTGTCCACTAGTGTGTTCAAGAGATTTCAGGCCGCTCTTTCCATAGAGGTACATCATTTTGAACATCTAATGTAAATAAAGGTAAGTTTAAGTTACTCAGATGCCAATGTTTTTTAGACTTTAACTCAGTGTATGCGCCCGTAGCACAATAGAATCCGGGAATCGGGCACTGCCGTGGCCAGGGGATGCACTAGTGGTGGCCTGGAGCCGTACCACATGATCCACAGATGCCTTGCAGGCATCTTTAATGGACACCCTGTAGTTTGAGCACTGCCCTGTTATTTATTAACACCGGGCTATGCAAACTTCTATGTCGGCCTACGTAGATATTACCTACAACAGCAAAACTACTTAAAATACATCCACGGTAATGTTGTTCAGGTTGCACTACAAGACTTGTGACCTGTGAATCTACCTCAGTTACATCAACTTCTTTCACTATTCTACTCCTTACTAACTTTTTGAAATCTTCCTTTCAACAAAGTTTTGATCTAGTGACCTCACTTCATAAGCTCACCATAACCACTGATCCTGGCAACAGGTGCTATCTGCAGCTCACCAGCTGTCCAGCCACAGGCATAATCCTAGTCTACCTGTGTTAATAACAATAATATTTCCCTTAGCTACAGGCACTAGCACAGCCTACCTGTGCTGTACAAAATAACATTATATCCTCTAGCAACAGGCACAATCCTTGCCTCCCTTAATTTTAACAACAATTCTTCACTATATGCACTACACAAGGTCTATCTGAGTCATATAATAATAAATAATAATATAAATAATAAAACTCTTCATATATCCCTTCTTTTCTCATAATTGTTAAGTTTTCCTGTTTTGACACTTTATACTTGCACAGCAGTTGTTGGTTGTTCTACTGCAATCATAAGCATTGTGTCCTGAGTGACCTGGAGTGGTGTAATTGGTGTCTGGGCACTTCTTGACCACCTTGCATCCATAAAGGTACCCCAGCTTTTTCACTGTATTGAGTAAAATGCCACATGGTGAAAAGACAATACAACCTACCCAAGCAAACCATTGCGACTCTCATATGTTGATGCCACTGTTCCATGCCTTAACCCTAACCTAATGAACTACATAATAACTCTTCTTCCAGACCCCTTGTCTTAATGTCATTTTCAAATACTACATTACTCTGATTTCCTATTACTATGTAATATGCTATTTCTGTCTACTTTTCTTGATCCTAAACATCTGTTCTGTGCTATTTCTATCTACTTAACTTGACCCTAAACATGTGTTCTGTACAGCTGCTATTTACAACATGGAATCTTATGCCTCATTAGCCTTCTTTCTACACTCTTCTCTCTTTATTACATCTCAGTCAGGTACACTCCCTGCACTGTCAAGCAGTGTCCACTTTTGTGGCAAACCCAACAAACAACGAGATAGGAATTGAAGCATAGTGCTGAATGAGCAGATAATTTGCACTGGATACAATATAGTTAGTTAATACCTCATTTGTCATACCTCTACTGGGAACTATCATATTCTCTACACCTGACAGGGCCCAAAAGTGAGAAAAGGACAAATCACAGGATAATAGGTAGCACAGAATTTAACTTAGTTTGTTTTCCTTGAATCTTCACCAACATTATCTTCCACCAAACACCCTTTGCCACTAGAAAAGGAATCACTACCATGAATCAGCTATTGTTTTCTTCAGGTTAGCCGTCATCATCTCCATCAGTGTAAAAATTCATTCTGGTTTTGGGTTGTGGGCTAGGTTCTGCTGCTGAGAGATGGTCCCTAAAGCCAAAGAGTTGCTACTGAAGACACACAATTGATCCTTTATTAACAAACATTACAACAACAGATCAGGTCAGCCTATACTGTTTGTTCAATCTCTGGATAATATTCATGTAGTTGGCTGAGGCTGTGAATGATTCAAAGACATGGAAAATCCAAAGACTCAGAGCAACGCGTCAGATGTCCAGAGAATGGGCCAGTCAGTCCCAGCTGACTAGCACTCATGTAACCCTTCTGCATTGCCACCAGCTCTAGTTGGCTAGCAGCGTACCCAGACACAGCCTTCCAAGGTGGCACTGTTCCAAGTGATGTCAGTGGTGAGCAGACATCACTCACACTCACATAATTTAAATATACATTAATTAAGGTTGTGACAAGCTACAGCCTTGTTTAAGTCCCTTCTTGGTAGTGATTTCTTCAGTTTTCTAATATTCTATTATTATTTTGAGTCCATGTACCTGTATATGATTTTATTAGCTTAGGGAAGAAATCTGGGACATCCAGCTTTAGTAATTATTTCACATAGTTTTTTTCTGCTAACACTTTCAAAAGTTTTTGTAGAGTCATAAGTTATATGTGCATCTAAACTAAAATCTCATTGTTTCTTTATAATTCTTTTTATAGTAAATATATTATCAGTGCTTGAACACACTTTCTGGACTCCACTTTGTTTTTATAGTAGGAAAGACTCTTTTATAGTTTTTAAATGATTATTCATTATTTTTGCAAATATTTTGTAGGCTGTGTTTAGTAGGCCAGTTCCTCTTTAATTTTCACAGTTGTTTCTTTGCCCCTTTACTTAAAAATTGATACCACTTCTCATATTTTTCAAGAGTTTACACCAGTTACAACATTTATTAAATAAATCTAATAGTTGAAAATCACCAAAGGTACCACCATATTTTAAAAAATTACTATATTAATACCATCTGACAGAGGCAGCTTTCTCTTTTCCATACTATTAGAAACGTCTATTGTGACTGAATCCACAGTGCTATTACATAATGTGTTCCCGTACTCTTCCTTCAATTCTGGGTCTTCTGTTTGTCATAACCTTTTTTAATAAAATTATTTCCATTGAGTATTGCTAATAATTGTCAGTTCTTTGCTGTCCTCCTTTTCCTCAATTGCTTATAATAATGTCCAGATGTTAGCTTGGACCCATCTACATTCTATGCCTTGTGAATAAAGGAAGATGAAATGTATATGGCATGAAGAATTTTTTTCAATTGCACAGACAGATCTAAGATAACAAATATTTGCACATTATTTCTATTATACTTCACATTGCAATATATTTCTCTGCTATACTTAAATCTTTCATTACTTGATATGCCATATTATGGTAGGCTGCAAAACCATAGGCAATACTCCAGGGATACATCAGCACATCTAGATTCACTTCAAAGTTGGCTTGATGGACATACACTCCTCGAAAATTAAAAAAGAACACCATAACTTTGTCGACCCAGCAGAGTATCAATTTTATTGACACATTCTTTAGGATGTATACAATACATAATCACACAGACAGACATGAGTACAGTCACCAGATCATGTGCAATATCGGTGCTAGTACTGTGTATACCATCCTTTTGCAGTGATAAAAGTTGCAATTCTCCCATGGAGATGATTGTAGAGGTGCTGAATGTATTCGTCGTTTCATAAGCACCTATTACAATACCACTGGAGTTGGGCTGAACAATGTTGAGCCCAAGTGGAAGAATGTTGTAACAGGATGCATAATCATGCTTCATGGTGTGGTCAGCCATATCCTAAAATGAGCATTCACTTCTGGTGATAATCAAGGGAACTTTGAACAATGCACAGTAGGATGTGCCTACGGATATCAGAAAAAATAAATAAATAAATAAATAAATAAATAAATAAACTCGAACAACTTATATACAGTTTATTTGAGTTAATCCACAATGCCAGTCCAGTGTCTTACGTAACCAAAATTAAATCCTGGGCTTCACCAGACAATAAAACTAAACACAAATCTGTAAAAAAGTCTGTAGTATCCTTAACAGAGTTATTGCTGGTGGTAAACCACAGCCTATGCATAGAAAGTTTCTGTCACCACTCGTGTACTGGAGCTGTCAGCGGTGCGGCGTCGTACTTCCTCAGCCTTGGCCGGCATGGTAGACGCTGGTGGTTCTGGGTGGCAAGACAGTGGAGGGTTTACAATTGTCTGGTGCTGCAGGAGTCCTAGAGACAGCTCGGCGGTGACTGCCTGTTGGCCACGGTGCCGTTCTATTTAAGAGTATGCGCCAGATTACTGGTTGGACCTATTTCCTCATCACGTGGTTTGCGAAGGCACAATAGGTCCCTGTGTGCAGTGACCACTGTTGGCGCCAGCGCTGCTGCCTGGTGTAAGTCAATGTGTGATTGTTTCCTTTGCCGACCGGGCTGGCTGACCCCTACTCAGTCTGGGCCCCACCATATGGTCTTGCCATTGTAGTGGCCAATATGGTAGGCTCCCAGGCTAGCCACATTATTCATTCCCCCCCCCCCCCCCACGAGAGAGGAGAGGGCATAGCCCATCTCGACGTCCAGTGGGTTCTCCCTGCTGCCATCAGTGGTCGGAGCTTCTGGTGTGGCAGGGTCCACTTCCATAGGAGTCAGTGTCAGGAGAGGCTGTGGCTGGTTGATGGTGGGCATCCTACCAGCGCTTCCCAGTTCAGGAAACATTGGTAACCCCTGGGCAGGTTGACCATCAGCATCTGCTAAAAGAGAAAGACAAACATGAGTCAGAAACCAAGACTCCTCGCATCGTGGCCGCAATTGCTTAATATGCCTGTAACAGACAGGGTTCGCAAACAATGTGACTTTGGCCATGGAATGTCCTAATAGCCAGGAGACAATACTGGGTGCCCATTGTGGGCAGCCTTTTAAATAAAGCAGATACAAACAGTTTCCTGTTAAGTGAACTGGTGAGTGATGCCCGCCACTTTGAAGAGACTGCTGGGGAAGGATGCACAAGAGACAATAGTGAGAGATGGGGAGATGCTTTGAACAGGAACAGTGCAATCTCCAGCAGATTGTGGTGAGTCAGTTTGGACAATTGGGTTTTGAATGTACGTACAAACCGTTCTGCATGACCATTCAATGCCTGATGGAAGGGAGCTTTGTGGAGCAGGTCAATGCCATTGTCTGAGCTGAATGTTGTGAATTCTGCAGAAGAGAACTGGGGTCCACTGTCCATGACCATGGTCTCTGGAAACCCTTCTATTCTGAAAATGCAGGCGAGAGCATATATTGTGTGGCTGGCAGAAGTGCTAGACATTTGTGAGACATATCCACTATCAGTCAACTGTGTCCTAAGAAGGGCGCAGTGAAGTCCAGGTGTAGGCGGCAACATGGTGTCATGGCCGCAGGCAAAGGAAAAAACTTACGGGGGGGGGGGGGCTGATTGCTTACCTTGACATGTAGGACATAAGGCCACCATGTTAGTAATATCCTTGTCCATTCCCCACCAGTAGACATGGTGACGACCCAATCTCTTGGTGAGCACCACCCCCCCCCCCCCCAATGGCCCTCACGGAGGAGCGTGAGGATGCACTGCTGGAGGGCAGAGGGGATGAGGACCCTGATCTGGTCATTGTCGCCCTGGAGGAGGAGGACCCCTGCAGAGAGGACAGCTCATTCCAGTGGTACCAGTAGGCCTGGAGCTCCAGTTGCTGTAGCTGACATCAGTTTGCCGGCCACCCCACCTGAGTGTCATGAAGAACCTCTCGCAGAACTGGGTCTGCGGCTGTGTGCTGGGTGATAAGCTTGGCATCCAGGGGCAGGTTGGCTACTGCTTCCGCAGCTGCCCTGTCTATGGGGAAACACATGTCCAGGTCTTCGTCAAACTTGTGATTCTGTCCCAACGGTACAGAAGAGAAGTCAGCATTAGAATGGCATGATGTGGAATGATATTGTATATCATAGGAATAACTGGACAGGAATAAGACCCACCACTGAAGGCGATGGGCAGTTTTTGTAGGAGTAGAAGTGGAGCTGTTAAAGATTTGAAGCAAGGGCTTGTGATCAGTGAGTAAAGTGAACCTGCGGCCACAAACATATTTGTGAAACTTTTTGATGCCAAAAATAGCTGCTAATACCTCTTCTTCAATTTGGCTATAGTTTAGTTGTGCACTTTACAATGACTTGGACACAAATGCAATGGGACGTTCCACGCCATCCACTACTTGGGACAGTACAGCCCCCAACCTGTAGTCGGAAGTGTCCCCGTTAAAATCAGAGGTTGAGAAGGGTTGTATGCTACCAGACACATAGGGCCTAGGAGGGCCTGCTTCAGCACCTGAAAAGTCTTTTCGCATTCATCGGACCAATGCCATTTCGCCTGTTTGCGAAGCAATCTGTGTAACGGTTTAGCAGTGGTAGCCGGTTGAGGGATGAATTTATGATAATAATTCAGCTGACTGAGGACAGATTTTAACTGGGTGGTATTGGTTGGAGGGAGAAGCTCTTGAATTGCCATCAAATGTTGGAGTATGGGCCTGATCCCTGATGAACTGAACACACGTCCAAGATATTCCACCTGATTCACAAAAAAGAAACACTTGTCTTTGTTACACATGAGTTTGGCCTGCTGGAGTACTGTGAACAGCGAATGCAGATTGTTAGCCACATCATGGGCATCTCTTGTTGGCCACCAGGATGTCATCTAAATCATGCCTGCCCAGGAGGTGGCTAGATGATCACAAGCGCTCGCGCTCGCTCGCTGACTGGGCCATGAGCGCTCATGGCTGAATGGGGGTGCCCAGGCGCCGTGACGTACTGCAGGGCAGGGAAGGTGTAAACGGACGTTGTCTTCACACGACTGAGAACAACATCGTTCCGGCTAAGCTACAGATGTGAGCGCGTGTGCCCACCACGCAGTACATAATGTACAGAGCACCTCTTTTCACATTGAAGAAATTTAGTGTGATAGCTTCAAAGCGAAAAGCAGACACATCAACGTCAATGTACAACACCTCAGTACAAGAGGTATGAAAATGCTTAGCATGCTTCAAAATCTTTAATTAATAAATTTAATTTACAACGGTATTACAATATCCTCCATGGGAGAGATGCAAGATGAAGAGTGGAAAGCGGAGGTTCAAAGATTAAAGAACATACCACTAACATGGAGAGGGTTTGACATTTGGGTCACTGATTTTGATAGAATTTTGCATAGGTGTACCATATTGCATATAAAAGGACACGTGTTTCAGCTTTTTGCTAGACAGTAGTTTTTGAAAAATCAAGGTCAAATTTGATGATGGAAAATTGTGTTTTGAATCATATATATCAAAAGATCATCTAAACATGAGTATTTTTTTACTAATATATGTGGGGCCAAAAGTTAATAACTTTCAGACAATAAACATTTTTTTCTGTGTTCACGCTGCAGCTATTAACATTCAATTGAGTGTATTATCTGTTTTTGACTGTTTCATTTGTGATACAGAATAAAAAAAAATGATAAAAATAAGAAACATATAGAATTTTACTTTCATCCATCAGAAATCTCTTTCATTCATAAGAAATAAATTGTATTTCCTATTTCATACATCAGTTTCATACAATCAATTTGTCACAGAATAGATTATTCGACCAGCGACAAGCGTTACATCTTCATATAACATATCAGTGGCCGTAAAATTGGACTGACCAACAATTCTCCATTGCGAAGTTACTTTATTGGGATTCTTGCCTCCCTCACTGCCCCTCACAACTCTTTTCCATTACCATTAGCCACTGCGAGCCAGCCGACAGCTCACTGCTGTGGCGCGAGCATGAGCCAGCTCGCTCGAGCAGATTGCTGAGCAGACCTGATCTAAATAATTGGCTGTGCCTGGGACATCGCAGGTGAGGGTTTCAAGAAACCGCTGAAAATTGGCATGCGCACTGGCTATCCCAAAGGGCAACCTATTATATTAAAACAATCCAAATGGTGTATTGATCATGAGAACTTTCTGGGAGGCAGCATCCAAAGGGATCTGGAAGTAGGTATTCTTAAGGTCTATTTTTACAAATATGCGACTGCCAGACAGCCGGGAGCGAATGTCATCAACTGTGGGGATGGGGTATGTGTCAATGACAAACTGGGGATTGACTGAATGTTTAAAATCCCCACAAATGCACAGAGCCCCATTCAGTTTCTCCACAAGAACTATTGGTGATGCCCATTGGCTGTGGGGCATCAGCGTAAGGATATTCTCATCCTGAAGTCTTTGCAGCTCCTGTTGAAGTGCATCTCTGAGGGCAAAGGGGACTTTGGATGCCTTGAAAAATTTTGGCGTTGCAGAAGGAAGGAGGGCCACATGAGTCTCAAAACCTACAATGCCTTTAGCAGGCTGTTCAAAATGGCAGAAAACTTGGACAATAACTTCTCCAAATAGGAGTTATCTGCGACCCACCAAACTGCTGTGAAATCGTGGATTTCCAAACCAAATGCGTTGAATACATTCATTCCAAGGAGATTGTTGGCCCTGGGAGAGTTTAGTACAAGAATCCGGGCTGTCATGGCTGTAGAATGATACTGGATGGCTGCTGAGAACTGTCCACGTATCTGAATGAGGTCATTGCTGTAGCTGTGAAGAGGTCTGTCGAAGGAGTGGAGGGGTGGGCAGCCTCATTTGACATACAATGTACAATCAATGATGGAGACAGTGGTACATTTAGCATGCCAGTGAGGGCATTACGGTCGT
This sequence comes from Locusta migratoria, assembly GCA_026315105.1. Classification (NCBI taxonomy): domain Eukaryota; kingdom Metazoa; phylum Arthropoda; class Insecta; order Orthoptera; family Acrididae; genus Locusta; species Locusta migratoria. The sequence goes on along the minus strand of CM048755.1, from coordinate 25,264,395 downwards.
GGGTGCTGAACAAAACAAAGTCGACACAAAGGCAAACTGCGCAGCCGTCGAGCACCCGGACCATTCTACCCAAAAAAGATGTGTCCATTTGACTAGAGAAGCGAAGTGTTGGCTGCAGCCGGCGCATCGGCCATGTGGCATACACAGGAGACGGGTCCTGGACAGACGTGGTTGAACGCAAGGATTGCTCGAACGCTGCTGGGTGTCCCCAGAGATGCTGTGGGCCATGAAATGCTGCTCCATTCATGCCACGTAGCTGGGCCAAGACTCCACTTCTGTCAAATTGTTGGAACGGTGGGTGGGCCGTCCAGAAGTTCTTGACTAAGGTGTCAATCCTGGCGAGATGCTGGGAGAGTTCCGAGGGTGTGCCCGACATCGTCTTCAGCTGCTCAATGATAAGTTGGTTGGTCTGCTGTTACTGCTTCATCAAGATTAACATCTTATTGAACACCTTCATTTGTTTCATCATGCTGGGAGCAACTGCAACAGTCAATCACTATGCTATACACATGGCTGCACACTTGAGCAGATTCGAAAAGTCCCTTGTCACCAAACTACCTGATGTGTCTTTGGATTGCAGACAAAAAAACAACTCGAACATCTTATATGGAGTTTATTTGAGTTAATCCACAATGCTAGTCCAGTATCTTAAGTAACCAAAATTAAATCCTGGGCTTCACCAGAGAAAAAAACTAAACACAATTCTGTCAAAAAAAACTGACTGTAGTATCCTTAAGAGAGAGTTATTGCTGGTGGTAAACCATGGCCTATGAATAGAAAGTTTCCATCACCACTTGTGCACTGGAGCTGTCAGCAGTGCATCATCGTACTTCCTCAGCCTCAGCCAGTGCAGCAGATGCTGGTGGTTCTGGGCGTTGAGACGGCAGAGGGCTTACGATGGTCCATTGCTGCAGGAGTCCTAGAGACGGATCGGCAGTCACTGTCGATTGGCCGCAGTGCCATTCTATTTAAGGCTACGTGCCAGGTTACTTGTTGGACCTATTTCCTTGTCATGTGGTTTGCAGAGGCACAATAGGACCCTGTGTGCAGCGAACCCTTTTGGTGCTGGTGCTGCCACCTGGTGTAAATCAATGTGTGATTGTTTCCCTAGCAGACCGGTCCAGCTGAGCCCTACTTGGTCCGGGGCCCACCTTACGGTCCTGCCATGGTGGTGGCCGATGTGGTAGGCGCTCGGGCTAGCCACATTATAGTACACTGAAACCACCATTGAACCTGTCTTGCTACTGTTCATGCACCGACAAGGTGATATGCTTTTCCAGCAGGACAGTGCATGTCCACATGTATCTCATTCCACAGTTTTGGTTCTGTTTCCTTACTTTCTTCATGTGTGTAGACTCATATACTGATCAAAATATCCTCTGTCAGTTTTAAATGTACATGTGATAATTCTTTCATTAATAAAGAAATATTCTATAATTTTCCTTTTACCAGTAGATGTTTATTAGGATTGTCATCCCACATATCACTCCATTGTTTTTAGATGTTATTTATTTATGTGTTGCATTAATGCAGTTTATTATGGTTAAATTTGGGACATTAGGCAGTTAGTTAGAAGTGAACAAACATGGAAAAACCTGAATTCAAGTGCAATGATGTGTAAGTGCCAAATCTGAGGTGCTTTTGTTTGGCAAATATTTGGATGTTACAAAACAAATGCAACTGCAGAATGCTTTCATCAATGAAACTAGTTACAATAGGAGTAGCATGCAAGAGTTTTTTATTTATTTATTTTCTTTTTGAAGCATAATTATAAATGTTACCAATCTTTGACAGACTGTAGGCTGCACTAACAGAAATTGACTTTAAAAAGATGGCTGGTGGAACATTTACAGCATGATCTAGTGTGCAACCCCACAAAAACAAGTGAATTCTTTCTAAGATTTATAGAATGGATGGATTATGCCATATATTACTGTAGCAAGGGCACAGGTGGTCAAAGAAATTCTGGAAATGGTAGGGGGATAGAGTGTGTCCTGACATATGAGGGCTGAAAAGGAGCACCACCAGCGCAGTGGTAATCACGAATCAGGAGAGTTCACATAATCATGGTTATTAGTTTAATAGGGACAGATCATATAATAACAGATGAGGCACTAATAAAAATCAAACTCCGAATCAGCAGTAGCAGCAGACAGGAAACTATATTTTCTCTGAACTGTGATCCAAGAAGGGAGAGGGATGCAATTTACTGACAGTTATAGGATCAAAGATGGTCATGTAAATTGTTACTTGAGTGTTAATGATTTTAGAGAAGCTGGAATGTTCAGTATGGATGATGTCCTGGGAAATTATCAGTTGTGTAGTTGTGGAGAGGCTGGAGGCCTAAACCTGAATAACAAAGACAGTAGTTATGAGATAATCAATGTAATAACTGACAAAGTTAAAGAATTAAATAGCAGAACTGAACAGCTCCCATGACAAAAGTTCCAAAATGACAATGGAATATGCAGGTCCAAAATGTTTGGCACTATTTCATGTGAAAGTCACAGTTACATGAAAGAAACCCTTGCAAGAACAGATCAGTATATTATGCCTAAGAAAACATTTAAAGCTATGAAAAGAGCTGAGAATGACTCTCCATTAACCACCACAACAAAAAACAGGTTTGAAGTGCTTCAAAAAGGTGAAAATAAAGAACAAAATAGTAAGGAAAATCGGCCACAGTTAAAGAATCCAAACGAACAGTAAGACATATTCACCCGGCAGGTTAGCAACATCAGCAATTTGTCTCAACGCAAAAAATAACAACAGTGTTTGCAGACAGTTATGTGTAGTCAATTGCGGCTAACTTAATGTACCAAAGTCAAAATAATTATGTAATACAAGGAAATGTTATCCCAGGTGCACCATTAACTGCAGTGTTAGAAAAATGCAATATTCTACATAACTTCACAGAAAATGATACAGCTGTCATCTGGGAGATATAAATGATGTGGCCAAAAATGAGGCTAATAAGGCTTTAAATGCCTTAACATCAACATTAATGCACCTCTGACACACAAATGTAATTTTAGTTGGGATACCCCTCAGATATGATCTTGAAAGCAGCTTCTGTGTGACTGAAGAAACCAGGAGAACAAATAAGAAAATAGCTAAAATAGTGAAATCTTTTCAAAATACCCAATTCATAAGAGCCCCTGAGAATACAGAGTGGTACACGTCTCATGGACTGCACCTAAATGCCAAAGGAAAAGAGGAAGTTGCAAGAATATTACTTACAACCATCTCTGAAAAGAGAAAACCAAAGCCTGAAATAACACTTAAATGGAAGACTTCAGTTGAAAATGACCATGTGCCAAAGAACCAACCAGCAGCAGCACTAGAAACTAATAACAATGATTTATTGAGGGCAGGGATGAGCAATGAAGTAAAAACGTCACTATGCAGCAACAATATATACGATAATCCAACCACAAGTGCTCTGAGTAGTTCCACAAGACCAAAAACATCAAGAATACAGAGTGACTTTTTTGTGTGACACAGCAAATCAAAATAGAAACTCCCAAGATCACCTATCAGCAGACTGTCATGTCAGTCAGTGAGAACAACAGATATCTGAACATCAGCAACTTCAAAAACTGCAGCAACACTGACCCAATCAACTGGCAGAGAGTTCACAGCTTCAGCTTCTCCAACAACAACCAGTTCTGAAATTTCTCTACCTCTGTGAAGAAGGAAGACACCTGAGCATCTTCTATAACTACTAGACAGACAGATGCCGAGTGAGGAAGCAGCTCCAGAAATGCAACATGGTCAGGGAACAGGTAGAAACTTTCCCTTAGCTCCTAGACCCAGTACCTATATAAATGATCCAATTAAGTGCTCAACAGAGGAAGATAATCAAAGTCAACAATCAGAAACACCTCTAAAACTTGTGCACCTAAATATACAGTACCTTAGAAATAAGCTTAATATATTACAACTTTTTGTAAATGAACATACACCTCATATATTAGAGCTAACTGAGCATGTATTAAAATCAGATGAAATAATTTATTGTAAACTAGAGGATTACATCCTAGCAAATAGTTATTGTAGACAACAACAACAGGGTGTTGGAGTAGCAGTTTATATCAGTGATAATTCGGAGTATAAGAAAATGAACTATTTAGAGCAGTACAGTAAAGAAGGATTGATTGAAGTGTCAGGCATTGAACTACACACCAATGGATACAAAAAACTTTTGAGAAAGCATACAATTATTGGTATTTATCATCCACCATAGGCTGAGGTAGGGAGTTTCCTTGACATAATGAGTAAAATAGTGGGATGTTCAGGTCCCAGTGAACTCACTATCCTTGTGATCTGAATATTGAGGCAAAAGCATGCAATATTACTAACATGAGGTTAATAGATACGCTTAACTCACATAATCTTATGAATGTAGTCAGCTGTGATACCAGAATAACAAAGTCCTCATCTAGCAGAAAAGATTATGTTAAAGACAATATTACATGCAGAAATAAGGATTTCCACTATTCCAACCACAAATGTCAGCTTGTTGAGTATGAAAATACAAGCATCCCAAATGTAACAAAACATATAAAAAATAGACAAATTCTAAAAGAGTGTAACATCATGACCTAAAAAATAAACTAGTCATTGAGGATTGGTAACAAGTTTATCAGACGAAATGGTCAGAATACAAATGGACCACATGCTACAATATTATACTGAGGAATTTTGACTTTTGCTGCCCTGTGAGGAAAATACAGAGAGTACTACCCATGGCCAAGATAGAAAAAACACTAAATTGACACCCCCAGCAAATATGATCAAACTTAGGCAAAAGATCCATGACCTGTATGTGTTACACAAGTCACAAAGCTGCAGATTCAAAGATAAGTACAAAGAAACCAAGAAAACCTTTCAGAAAGAGCTCTCAAACCTCAGAAAACAGATGTACAGTAGCCAAATAGTGAAGTCATCCAATATAGCCAAGGAGCCATGGAAAATAATAGACAAATTCCGAAAAGCCATCTCTGAGCAAGAAATTATAGAGAGCCACAAATGGAATACATTCAAAATAAAACTGAAATCATTCCTAATTGAAAAGTGCCTATAATCCTTAAATGAATATTAACATGAAACAAATTAATACCTGTATTTTTTCTTAACTTCTTAATATATATAATAATTGTTTATTTTTGGGTAACTTCTGAATATATGTAATATTTATTAAGAAACGCCATTTGTGTTGTATTAACATATTGAGAATACTGCTATCTGTATCATCTACATGTAATCATTCACGCTCATTTTTTGTATCAATTTTCTGTCTGTAAAAATATTATGACATTTGCAAAAGTCACCAGTTGGTGGCTCCATGCAAAAAAATACAATAAACAGTAAATAAAAAAAACATATTTGTAGGCATAAGTTTAAGCGTTGAGTGCGTAATGCTCCCACGGATGTTAATTAAAATTATTTCCTTAATAAGCTGATGATGAAGGATTTGTTGGTTTGGTGGCATTTCAGCTTAGTAATCAAAATTTAATATCATGTTCAATATCAGATGGTGAAGACAATGCAAGTATTAATTTGTCTGATGGAGATTCATACATGCACACAATGAGCCTTGTGTTTTCAGACAGTTCATCAAATGAGCAGCATAAAGTTGCTGTAATTTCTTATACAGACCCACTGAGTGACACACTGGGGCCTTTCTGATATGTAAGGAATTCAAATATTGCAGATTGCTTGGACAAAGTAATAATATTCTTTGTTGTTGATGATGAGCATCCATTTACAAACTGTTTCTTTTCTTTCGGGCCTACAGCAATAAATATGTCAGGGAAATACATTTTCATTTAATAATTCATCCAGAAGCTGCTATAAATATTTATTGATAATGTCCTACAGCTGTTTCGGCATTTATAGCCATTGTCAATTGTTATTTCATTGTTATTTCCAGGTACCTGACAATGGCTATAAAAGCAAAACAGCTGTAGTACATTATCAATAAATATTTATAGCAGCAAACTGGATGAATTATTAAATTAAAATTTACAAACTGATTTGTTCATTAAGAAAGAGTGTGGATATGAACCAAATGATTATGTTGTGAAGGTCTAAATTGTTTGTTTGTTGACTTTACAAATTTTGTCAGCAGAGAAATTAATATTTCAAGAAAGTTATGTAGTTTGAGTGAAGACGGCCTACATTCCTCACTGCTTTTGATGAAATATTTTGGAATGATGTGGAAGTTGAACTGCCTAATGTGACTTATGTCTATACTTTGTGTGACAGTAGTTTTAAAGAAACTGATAGGGACTTGTTAGTTGAAACTGAGCTACAAAAGAAACATGTGGAGAAAGTTCAATCATTTTACCTGATTAGGGCATAACAGCTAGAAACTGGTTTGTAAAAACAATAAATTAGCAGAATATTACACATTTATCTCATGTGTTTCATTTAAAATGAATAAAATATTCTGTCAAGAACAGATGGAACAGTCAGTGAATTTAGTTTATAAATGTAATAATTAATGATGTAGCAGTTGATTTTTCGTTGATTCTGGAAGTGATATATGGTTTGTTTCAGAACTGTTCCTTAATAGTGTGCAGAATGACACACTGTGACATATTCTGTGTCCAGTGCAAAGATTAAATTGACTACTGGAAGCTACAGTAAACCAATTAAAAATGAAGTAATTTTTTTAATTAAAATTTGTGGAATAATATATAAACATAGTGTTTTCATTGTGCTAAATTTGCATACAAATATTTTGGTGGAAAAAGAATTATTACCCAGATATACATGCAAAATTGGCTATGAACAATGGTTCATTGAAATTAGTTCTCATGCTAATAGATGTTGGGGAGAAAATGTAAAATTTATATATCATTATAAAATAATAATTTAAAGCTACACCACCACACCAGCCAGGATCGTGGTCTGGTAAGGGGGAGGTGGAAGGGGGAGGGGCTCCACCTTTACACATACTGGGAGGATTGATCTCTTTCTTTTCTCTAGGGTAGGCTGCAGTCCAACAGCCTCCCCCCCCCCCCCCCCCCCCCCCCCCCCCATACACCACTGCCACCACATTATATATCAGTGTCAGCTAGCAATTTGAAGAAGTATTATGGAGATAGACAGTGACAGAAATGCCAAACTGAAGAAAAATTAGGATGTAGAGTGTAGTTCCAAGGAGAAGCTACAAGATTTTACTTATAAGACATCTTTGGACAGTATAAAAGTAGTCAGTGCTAAGATGGAGGAGGAGGAGGTTGCACATATTATGAAGTGGGTTTCTGAGGACATTAACCAAGCAGTTCTGCCAAAGGAAGTTTTGAGAGTGCAAGACTTCATAAAATGGTGCCAGTAAACTGAAATGATGAATAAAAAAGAATCGGATGGAATAATTTTTAACAAGTTCTGAAGATTGTATCGATGTCTGTGATGGTCGAAGAAACTGACCCTCCAGACATCATTCACCAGGTAGTGATACAGGTAGTTCAAAAGGTACTGGGAGTGCACATTGAACTCAATTCTGAGACACAAAGAATGAAGTGGAACCCCAGATCATGCAAGAAACAGATTGACCATCTGGCAGGCAACCTTTAAAACATCTGACTGCTGTCTTACTTCTACAACCAATTATTAGATGACACTTAATTTGGCAAAACTTGTGGCAATTTCATCTGGCCACAGCAGCACTGGCCTCTGAGACTGAGGTGCAGTTTCACACTCCCTGGGGTATTCTTGGGAGCTCTCAGCTCAGAGGCAGTTGTTGTTGAGATCAGATGACGTCAATGCAGAGCAGCAGTGCAGGTCAGGAACAATTTTGTATCCTCCTTTTTCTCTCTCTCTTTTTTAAATATTTATATGTATATATATCCACAACTCATTTTGCGAGGATAAGTTTATGCGGTACACACAGAACAGAGAAATGGGGAGCAGTTTGTAGGATCAGTGGAGTAGGAGAACAATGCACACACACTGTCCATTTTTCCACACTCAGATAATAAAATCACCACACCACCAGTTAGGGAATGTTAGACTTCCATGGGACACTTGAAAAAGGGTTCATATTTAGGCTGCAGTTTTAGAGACAAACAGTAGCAAACAGGAACACATGTTTCATTATATCTAAAATGTGTTAGGTTGCCATACAAAAAGCACAGCATGGCATCATTTCTTAATATACAGACATGCTGCATGATCCATTCAGCACGTATAAACTCATGAGAAGTTTTATTTCTGTGCCATACTAGTTCCACAGGCAAAATATATTTTTCTGGTATTGCAAATTCCTGATAGTATGCAAATTTTATTTTCACCTCATAAGAGACATTTATTGAACAATTTGTACCACATCAACATTTATTATCAAAAGACAATCACATAGAATATTACATAATTCTACAATAGAGTGTGTATTTCTTGGTAGGGAGAAGGCAGCATGTTTATATTCACAGGGAAGCCTTGTCATGAGTAGAAGTAACTTTAGGTGTAGTAAAAAAAATGTTTTTTATTTTCTGTTTTTATGATCAGGAGGAAAACATTATTATAATAATCTTAGACTTTCTGGAGGTTATGCATTTATCTATAATATAAAACAATCGAAATTCCAGGAAGGATTCAACAATATTTTTGAGAAGGATAGGTTGCTTATTCACCACAGAGATGTCCAGTGAGCCGCAGAAGGGCACAAATACTAGAATACAACATTAGAGTGTATATTCTAATTCATTTCTTTACTTAATTTCCATTCCTTTTCTTCTTTCCTTGTTTTAGTACCCTTCTAAAACACAAATGCTCTAATGTTGTATTCTAGTATTTGTGTCTTTTTGCAGCCCATCGATCATCTCTGTGGTGAGTGAGCAACATGTTCATATTTATAATATAACATATCCAATCATATATCAACATGGACCAGTGGTAGATTGGATAAATGCATAATGTCATAAATTTTGTTATGAATTATATGTACCATCATTTATATAAGAAAGAGGGGAGGAGAAAATGGATAGAAAGAGAGTTGGATGGATTGAGGGGGGGGAGGAGGAGGAGTATGGGGAGAAGGAGGAGGAGGAGACAAAGAGAGGAGGAGGAGAAGGTTATGGACATAGGGAGGGGTGAAGGACATAGAGAGGAAGAGCAGGACAGAGAGATAAGCATAAAGATGAGATACGAGGTGATGGACTAACAGAAGACTGCAACAAATAAATACCCAACAAAGCCAGGTTTTCTGCTAATAGCCTTTATATTGTTGAGTTGAAACCTGCAGGTGGAATTCAAAGGCTGGTCATTAATATGGTACAACACTTCACACTTAGAACAGGTTTATTGCTAACACAAGCATACACTCAGTACAGACTGCCTCCTGTTTGGAGTGCTCCACAATTTATAGATAGAAAGAATTTTCTGGAACTTACAAGTACATCAAACATTTGAAACATGTAGAACATTCTAGAAATAGTAAATAGAAAGAAATATTTTTTTTTCTGCCAGTGGCGAGATTGATCCAGGGACCACCAGCACAGTGATCTGTGAGACTAACCACTGCACCACGCATTTGGTCAGAAGACTTGCAGCATTGCTCCCTTCCTGAAAGAACAGCGACCTGCAGTTAGGTTCCCTTTGGAGCCAGCTGCAGTGTCCTGGATCTTGTCATGGTTCATCTGTATGGCAGTTCCAAAGAATTCTTCCATTCTGCCTGCATTCCTTCCTTATGGTGACGATTCCATTCTGCCTGCATGCCTTCCTTATGGTGACGATGACCGGCGCAAGACCCTTCTGTCGTGGCTTCATCATTATCATAATGGTCTTCAGAGTCCTTGAATAAAAAGCCATTTCTATCTATCAGTTCTTTGGGACTATGGTAAGTCTTCATACAAAGGATGTGAACAATGTCTCTTTGTTTTTGTCATTTTGAGGATGACTCATAATTCTTGACTTCATATGTGATGTCCGACAGGCAGCATATGACACGATACTGACCAAAGTATTACTTCAGTAACTTTTCCGATAGCCCAACTTTCTGTACAGGGCAAAAATCCATACCAGATCTCCTGGGCTATACACAACAGATCAGTGCTTGTCATTATACCACTGACAGTCCTTCTCCTGGGTGTCCAGTGACCGTATGCCAGCTGTCTTGCTTCTTTGACCCTGGTGACGAGCTGTTTCACATAGTCATCCTGAGTGTCATCCAATTGGAACAAAAACAGCATATCCATTATCATCTCAGCTGCATGAAGTCTGTGGTGTCTTGCCTTGCTGTATTATAAGAAAATGCCAGACTAACAGTATTGTGTACCAATCCTTCTGCTCAACAGCGACGTACCTCAACAGCATATCTGCTAACGTCTTGTTAAAACAGTCTGTAAGACCATTTGTCTGAGGATGGTAGGCAGCTGTCATTCTGTGGACAATGTCACAACACGTCATTACCTCTGATACTAGTTTTTACAGGAATATATTTCCTTGATCAGATATCATCACACATGGTGCACCTCACTCGAAAATAATGTCTTCTACTAGGAATTTTTTTGATTTATGGAGCTTCTGCACTCAGTATAGGTTTGGTGACACTGTAGTGGGTGAGGTAGTTAGTGCAGACTATTCTCCATTATCTAATCCAGTGGAATGGAGTTGTTGCAGGTGGAATTGGTAACAGATGTCCTGGAGATAATTGTGGAACATGCTTCCGTCTCTGACATTCCTTACAGTGGCTTGCATAGTGCTTGACAGATTGGTAGAGAAGTTGCCAGTAATACCTGTGTCTGATTCTGTTTAGAGTCTTCATAAATCCCAGATGACTGGATATTGGAGAATCATTGAAGTACTCTGGTCGGAGATGAGCTGGAACAATCAGTAGCCATTTGGGGTGAAACTCTCCTTTGGTCAGTTCTCCTTTCTACAAGGCTTCTATGGTTTAGAATAATGCTGGATCTTCCCTTTTTTCAGCTGTAATGTCACATAACTCAGTGAGGGCTAAAATTTCATCCATGCTGTTGTGTTCAGCTAATGTATTCCTTGAAAGGCAGTCGGCATCCTTGTGTTTGTGCCCATTTTTTGAATACCACTGTGAAATTGTACTCTTTCAGGCATAGTGTCCATCTTGCTAGTCAACCTAATGGATCCTTCAAACTGGTCAGCCAATGTAAAGAATGGTGGTCTGTCATGATGGTGGCAGGAACTTGTTGCTAGCCCAGGAAACAGCAAGACATTCCTTCTCAGTTGTAGAGTAGTTTATCTCAGACTTTGAGAGAACTCTTCATGCATACACTATCACCTTTTTAGCATCTTCCTGAATTTGTACAAGCACTGCATCAATCCCATAACTGATAGTGTCTCTTTGAAGTTCAGTTTCTGTATTCTTGTCAGATAAGGCTAGAATTGGTGCAGAAGTTAGAGCCTTCTTAAGTGCCAGAAAAGCTCTTTCTTTTATCTCATCCCAGTAAAACTTGATGTCTCCCAGCAGAAATTCTTGCAATAGACATGCCTTGTTACATAAACCTTTTATGAAATGAGGGAAGTATGAGCACAGCCCAAGAAAACTTCTCATATCATGGATTTACTGAGTCAGAAATTCTGTGACTGCCTCAGGACGGACACCATCTCTGCTCACTAGGTGCCCCAGAATTTATATCTCTTTGATGACAAAGAGGCACTTCTTTGGGTTGACAGGCAGCTTAGATGTTCCACAAATGTCCTTAAGAAAACGACAATGTCATCTAGATAACAAAGACATGTCATCCTTTTAAGATGTCAAAATAAGTTTTCTTGTGTTTGAATGTGACCAGGGCATTATGTAGTCCAAATGGCAAGACTTTGAATTCATAGAGGCTGTCAATTGTAATAAAAACAGTCTTCCCCCTGTCAGCTTTGTCAATCTCGATTTGCCAGTAACCTGTCTGCATGTCCACAGTTGAGAAGTATGTAGCTCCTTTCAAGCAGTTTAAGGTGTCATCAATATTTGGCAATGGGTAGACATCTTTCTTTGTGATTTTGTTCAGCTGCTGATAGTCAACACAGAAATGCTACATGCCATCATTCTTCTTCATGAGAATCACCAGGGACTCTCTCAATGTTGAATAATGTCATCGTACAACACGTTCGTCCTGAATTATCTATCTTTCAGCTGGTGACATTCTGTACAGACACTGACTAATTGATAGGTGATCCCTAGTATTGATAAGGTGTTTCATCATGGGTCATTTCATCTGGCTCTTTTCCTATCTGGCCCAGAATACACCTGAAAATTTTGTGATATGGTTAACGCCAGCCGATGTTGTTCCTGTCTCAGACCGGGCCCTATATGCAATTCCATAGTAGTTTCCTTTAGTGCATTGTCAGCAGTAACAGCAGAGCAAGAGACTTCATTGATGACATTGAGATCACAGTCCCAGACTGGTTCAGCTGTTCCAATACACAGTCCTTTAGGAATGAGTTGTGATTGCTCATGAAAATTAGTGATCCAAAGTTCTCCTCGAGCACATGTAATACTTATGATAGCCACTGGTATGTATATTTCCTTTGTTATACTGATTAGCTTTTCGCAATTGACAAGCACTTCACAATTTAGCTGGTCATCTCGGCTGCTGTCTCAAACTCTTCTCATTTTTAACAGTGGGATCTCAACATTCTTGACAGCAAACAACAGATTATGTGCTATGTGTACTCAGCGTAGCAGCATCTCAATTTGTAGCTCAGATCTTCCACAGTCAATGACAGCCTGGGGTGGCTAGTGAGCAGAGATGGTGTTATTGGCTATATTCTGTTAAAATGACAAATTTAAATAACTGTGTCCTGTTGTTAATAGTTACTCTTGCAACATATGTTACTGACGGCCGGACGTATTTTCCATTTGCGACCTTGAGCACAGTTGCTCTTGTATCACAGAACATTATCATCTTTAGTTTGCAGCATTAGTCATTCAACAATACAGAGAAGAAAGATCCTGAATCAACTAGTGCCGGGATAGCTGTCAATGATGACATCAATGAGATTTCCCAACATCTTAGTGACTGTCGTCCATGGATGATTTTCATTGTGGCAACCTTACCTCAGTTAATGGTTGCCTCACCTATTTTTCCTAAACACAGCAGTTAGGTGAGTGCCTAGTATCTCTACAAGGTGATGGCGAATTGCAGCAGAATGTTGGAGAGTGACCACATCCAGGATACAGTGACAGTAATCATCTGCAGTTGACTGCCACTGAAAAAACTGCTCCGATGGTTGGCATCTTGTGGCATAATAATTGTCAAACACTCATCTTCTATCCTTACAATATCAATAGACATCTCCAGGAAGCCCACAGTGAAAACACAATGGTGTGTTGCCTTCTGTCCTCCTGCGAGGCATCATAGTTGCCAGAGGAGTTGGTTGTGGCCACATTGGTCGGTTCCTACACTGCCGTTTGGTGGCTGTGGTGTACATCACAGTAGGGTAGGGTCATTCTTCACATTGGGTGCGACTGGTGGGGTTAACAGGTGCTAATGTCTTCCTCAACAGTGTCAGATCACTCATGCTGTTCAGGACTGAATAATCTGGTGCTCACTTGGTCCAACAGTCCCAGCAGCATAAACTTTAGTAATTCTTCTCTCACAATTTGTCATATGAGAGAAGCAAAGTCATGCTGGTCTTCCAAAATGGTCATAGGGACTACATTTGGGAGTCTGTCATACTTCTGTCATACAGCCCTACTCTGTTCCATGTCTTCAATTTTCTGGCACTATTGGATAAACTCTTGTGTCGTCAAAACATCTTTTAACAGAAGAGCTTCATACATGTTGTCCGCAATGCCCTTTATTAGGTGTGAAATTTTATCAGCCTCCATCGTATCCAGGTTAACTATGTGACATAGGTCCAAAACACTCTGTATATATGACAGTGTTGAGTCACCATTGCACTGGGCTATGTTCTTCAATTGGTCTTCTGATAAAAGGACTTGCCACTGGTGGTCTCCAAACATCTTCTTAAGTTCCATCTGAGATTTTCCCAGCTATTGAGCTTGTCCTCATTGTTTTCAATCCACTGCTGGGCTGTCCCATCCAAGTGGAAATATACGTTTGCCAAGCACATCGTATAATTTGTAATGTCCCATCTAGTGTTACGCAGTTAAAGATTCTGAAATGTTGTTATTTTTAGCCCTTTCATTGCCTATCACGTTATAACAGATTGTAAGTCTACATCTACATCTACATACATACTCCACAATCCACCGTAGGGTTCGTGGTGGAGGGTACACTGTACCAATACTAGGCATTTCCTTTCCTATTCCACTCCCAAATAGAATGAGGAAAACAAGAATGCCAATATGCCTCTGTACGAGCCCTAATTTCAATTACCTTGTCTTTGTGATCACTACATGAAATATAAGTAGGCGGCAGCAAGATCGTACTACACTCAGCTTCAAATTCCGGCCCTCTCCTCTAACTTTCCTCAACAGAAATTCATGAAAAGAATTTCCCCCCCCCCCCCCCCCCTCCAGCGATCCCCAATTCCCAATTTCTGTGACGCTCGTGCATTGGTCAAACCTACCAGTAACAAACCTAGCTACTCGCCTCTGAACTGTTTCTATGTCTTCCTTTAAACTGATCTGCTGCAGGTCCCAAACACTTGAGCAATAGTCAAGATGTGGTCGTACCAGCATTATATATGCAGTCTCCTTTACAGATGAAGTACATCTTACCAAAATTCTCCCAATAAACCAAAGTCAGCTGTCCGCCTTACTCACAACTGTCCTTACATGTTCGTTCAATTTCATATCACTCTGCAATGCTACACCTTGATATTTGAATGATGCGACAGCATCAAGAAGCTCACTACCAACGCTGTATTCAAACGTTATAGGATTGTTTTTCCTACTCATGCGCATCACCTTACATTTTCTACATTGAGAGCTAGCTGCCATTTTTCACACCAACTAGAAATTTTGTCTAAGTCATCCTGTATACTGTTACAGTCAGTTAAAGATGACACCCTCCCATACACCACAGCATCATCAGCAAACAGCCACAAATTACAAGTTACTCTGTACATCAGATCATTTATATATATATAGAAAATAATGACAGTCCTATCACACTCCCCTGGGGCACGCCTGACGATACATTCATCTCTGATGAACACTCGCCATCCAGAACAATGTACTGCCTTCTATTACTTGGAAGTCTTCCAGCCAGTCACAAATCTGTGAAACTATTCCATAAGCTCGTATCTTCATTAGCAGTCTGCAGTGTGGCACCACATCCAATGCCTTTTTGAAGTCGAGAAAAACACAATCCGCCTGTTTCCCTTCATCCATGGCTTGCAAGATGTCATGTGAGAAAAGGGCAAGCTGAGTTTCACATGAATGATGTTTCCTCAAGCTGTGCTTCATAGAAAGAAGCTTTTCCGTTTGAAGGAAATTTACTATATTCGAACTGAGAATATGCTCCAAAATTCTACATGAAACTGATGTAAACTATATTGGTCTGTAATTGTATGGGTCAGTTCTCTTTCCTTTCTTATAAACAGGAGTCACCTGTTATTTTTCCAATCACTAGGAACTTTGTGCTGAATTAAAGATTTGCGATAAATGCAAGCTAAGTAGGGGGCCAACACTGCAGAAAACTCTTTGTAAAACTGAACTGGTATTCCATTCGGACCAGCAGACTTTTTCATATTTAGCTCTCTCAGCTTTCTTTGAATGACTCTAAAACTGCTACAGCAGCACTGTGGGGCCAGTAAAAACACCCAACTATTAACTTTACTTCTTTTAGACCTGTTATACGTGCCCAGATAACTTCACAGTTACTTTCAACCTCGATCTCAGTAGAAACAATATCTTTGTCCACAGCGATGAACACTCCTCCACCTCCAGTTGTGTCTGATCTATCTTTCCAATATAAATTCCACACCTCGCTAAATATTTCTGAACTTGGCACATCATGATTTAGCCGGCTTTCGGTGCCTAAAACTATCTGATAACAATAATTTCCATGCAGTGCGGCAAATTCGGGAACTGTGTTATTAATACTTTGAAAGTTCACAGCTAATAATTTGACAGTCGAATTTTTGAACAGAAAATGGTCTGAATTCGCTTTCTGAATGTTGACAGAGCTCATCAGAGTTAGCGCCTAGCCTAAAAAAAACCATGTGCACTCCACAAGTACTCTGCTACCCGAGTAGCCGCTTCCTTAGTGCAGTGCACCCGTGATCTATCTAGGGGCATCCCACAAGTCCCCACCCGATAACGCAGATCCAGAAATCTGCAGCCATGACTGTCACAGAGTCGGCGAAGACTCTGGTTCAGACCCTACACTTGGCTCCAAACCAAAGGACCCCGATCAACCCTGGGAACAATGCTACAAATCGACAGCTCTGCTTGCACCCAACATGTGAGGGCAACAGCCTTCACCTATTCTGTCAGCCACCTGTAGGAACTGAGGATGTCGTCAGAACCCAAGCGACAAGCATCGTTGGTGCTGACATTAGCCATGACTTGCAGTCAGCTGCACCCTGCACCCTCGATAGCCGCTGGCAAGGCCGCCTCCACATCTTGGATGAGGCCCCCGGCAGACACACCGACTGCACGTTGGACTTCTTTCTGGATCTCGATGCTATCTGCCTAAGGGGCACCATCACGCACCTAACATTGGAGCTCCCAATAACTAACAATTCCCCCCCCCCCCTTGCACCAGCTCGGACCCTGCTGAAGGAGTGGCCACATGTCCACACACAGGACAAATGGGCGTGGACCAATGGCCAGCATCCACACTGGCCTTCTGTCTCAAGTGACACAAACACTATTCGACCCACCACTCCCCTTGTGGAGAGGGCGGCTCGACCACGTCCGGTACACCTGAAGGTGCTTCGGTAGCAGGGACAGAGGGTGAAGCATGAGACACCTGAGGTGTCCCACTCGATGCACCAGACTCCCCACCACCATTGCACCCCAAGACAGCAGCCTGAAGATGGCTGACTGTAGCCAACAGCACGCTCAGCTGTTCCCAAACTGCAGCCAACTCCTCCTGTGTCTGCACACAGGAGGCACACATCCTATTCATCCTATTGATACTATTAACTGTAGAAAGAAGAAAACTAAATAATCAACTTTTAACTAGCCCAGTACTTTAACAAAGGCGGCTGGCAGCTGTCTGAACTGTGGTTAATGGTGGGAAACTGAGTCCAGCAGTTTTCAAAATAAAACAAGAAATTCTATGGAATACACTGTTATCAAATGCATGGGAATATAAGCTTTCTTAAAGCAGAACGCGAAACAAGGAAGTGACAATAAGATACTTAAATCACGTAGCTTGCAGCAGACGAAAACTATACACACGGTATTTATCAAAATATGCAAAAATAAAATCTTAAAACAGTAGCACAAACGAATCTGCCAAGTAGGTGAGAAGAAACCTCTTAAAAACAGAAGCACTAATGAAAATTAAGAAATTAACTGGCAACGAAATTTCATGCAATTAAATTATGATACTTAAAAGCTCTGGGTGATGAGGCAGCGACAACAGCTGGCACTGGACTGTTACAGTATACGGTATTGACGTAATATATTTAACGCATCTGACTATGAATAGCTTAAGAAAAATTCCCTTGCCGCGGTGGAGTAGCCGAGCGGTCTAAAGCGTCTCGCTGCGAGGCGCGCGGTTGCTCGCCATGGAGGTTCGAGTCCTCCCTGGGGCGTGGGTGTGTGTGTTTGTCCTTAGGTTAGTTTACCTAGGTTTAAGTAGTTTGTAAGCTACGGACTGATGATCACGCAGTTTGGTCTGATAGATTTACAAACATTTGATTTGATTTTTGAGAAAAGTTCCTAATAAGGTTCTAGAGTAAATTAAATACTGTTCAGGATGAATATACACCTTCGACATGTACACCAGTATAGCATCAATTAAATACGTTGCCACTACAATGCATACGAGGGCGACGCCATAAGTAAAATTTAGTCACCTATGTAAATGCTGTCTGTAACTAATGATTACAAAACAACTATCTGTAAATTGTATATTCCTATTATATGTAAAAAACCAAAGTACTTAACTTCATAATACAAAAAAAAAAAAAATAAATAAATAAATAAATAAATAAATAAATAAAAAAAAATAAAAATAAAAAAAAAAAATTAAGAGTACCCTTCATATTTATTACAAACCTTTAATCTATAATATGCTCTCTATCTAAATATTTCATTGAAAGAGACTTCTCAACAAGCTTATTTTAAAAAAATATTAGCAAAGACACTCCAAAATAAAATTTTATTTGTCAGTGATAATATTCATAACAGTCCCAACCAATTCCTTTACTAAAATTCAATTTTTCCTTTATGTCAAACTAACAACTTTTCATTTTAACTATTCTTGGAGACATGGTTGACTTTGTACTATATTTATCTCCAAAGAACAAATGTATATTTATTTTTTATTGTTCCCTTGACCAAAGATATTAATCTCCTTTTAGATATTTTCAGATTACGATAGTAGTTATGATTTACTACTTCTCTCTTTTTCTTTTCCTTGCTTTAAAAAACTCTGTTTTAAACCAGATAATATAGAAATAAACTATTTTTTTTTATTATGCCTCCAGGCTTATTTCTGTTTTATTAATGGCTTTTATGTATGCCACATACAGATCTTAGTTAGCAGTCACTTTATGTGACTGCTAACTAACTGTTCCCTCTGACTAACTTTTTAAGTATGTTCAAAAAATACAAAATAAAGAAAAATAACTCCTATAGTGCCACCACCACTTACAGCTTCGTATTTACATTTAATTAATCTGAAAGCAAGCTTGGAGCCTACTTCAGGTGTTGGCATCGAATGTAGTAATGACAACTTTCCCCACCGAACTTAAGTCACTCTAAGCTGGTAGATGGTAACTTTCAATATCTCCAAATAGTTTTATTGGTCCCAAGACAAAATTATTAACATTCTATCCATCACTGTCAAAATTTTCAGTTAAGTATTGGAAGGTAAGTTGGTCTGTTTTATTTTGTGTAACTCACAGAACCCAATTTCACACAATCTGTAACCAGAGCCAATCAAATCATACCAATAAAGCTCATGACGCATGCGTGGCTCAATGAACTCCCACAGGATTAAAAAAAAACACAATTAGGCTGCTCTTGTTCAAATTACATCATCAACTCCACTTGGGACTGACTACCAACCACACCACAAACCAATCTTCAATAGATATGTTCCATAGACGAGTTACTTTGCCATTTTATAACCAACTCATACTTCCCACAAACTGTCACTACCCTGATCTGAAAAAAATCTCTTTAGGCTTCACTATTATCAGAATTGCTTCAGTCCCTACTATCCACACAAATCTATCCACTCTGGTAAATTCCTTCCTGTTTCAAGAGGGATCTAAACTTACGTAACCATAAACATGTTATTCTGCCTCTCAAAGCAGTCAGATCAGTAACTCTCAAGCACCTAACTATGAACAATCTTAGGAACCAATAAGTCATTGGGAGATCTTCATCTTTCACCGTACAATAATCATTAATATTCTCTTTTAAATGGAAGTACTATTTTTTTTTTAATTTTATCTTCTTTGGCATACTGGAATTATCTTGAATGGCTCATATGCAGTTAAAATATATCTATGAGCTCTCTCCTGGAGACATCTATGGTGTTTCACTGATGTAAAATATAGAACACACATCAAACAAATACATTGTAATTTTACCAATATTTTATATTTTAATGGAAAATTTCAGAAAAAAAATCATTAATATAAAATAGTTCCATAATAAATTGAAAGGAAACCATTTGAGAACTCCGTAACAAACCAGAAAAATATTTAATCCTGTCACAGAGCCCTCCCCTTGTTTCAATTTATTCCGATATTAATACTACAATGTTACTATTTTATCAGGATATGGGAACATTAAAATATTTTTATTTATATTTTTATTTATTATTTTTTTATTGTTTTTTTCTGTTCCATAGGACCCAATTGAGGAGTGAGACTCCATGGTCATGGAACAAGTCAATACATTAATTGTTACACAAGAATGGTAATAGAAAATTTTTAAGTAGTCCTTTGCACACAACAATCTTAAGACAAAGTGAAAAGAATCAATAAAGAAAAAAATGAATTAGCTTAATTGTTTAACTTTTCTAGGAGTTCCTCGACAGAATAAAAGGAGTGAACCATGAGGTAACTCTTCAATTTAGATTTGAAAGCGTGTGGATTAGTGCTAAGATTCTTTAGTTCTTGTGGCAGCTTATTGAAAATGGATGCCGCAGAATATTGTACCCCATTCTGCACAAGTGTTAAGGTGGTGTGATGCAAATGCAGATTCGACTTCTGTCTAGTATTCACCGAGTGAAAGCCACTAACTCGTGGGAATAAGCTGATATTATTAACAACAAAAGACATTAAAGAAAAAACGTATTGTGACGCCAGAGTCAAAATTCCCAGACTACTGAAAAGGGGTCGACATGACGTTCGCGAACTTACACCACATATTGCTCGAACCGTCCATTTTTGAGCCAGAAATATCCTTTTTGCATCAGGCGAGTTACCCCAAAAAATAATGCCGTACGTCATAAGTGAGTGAAAGGAAGCGTAATAGACTACTTTTCGTGTTGAAAAATCACTTATCTCAGATATTGTTCTAATGGTAAATATAGCAGAATTTAGTTTTGGAACAAGATTCTGAACATGGGCTTTCCATGACAGCTTACTGTCTATATGAACACCTAGAAATTTGAACTGTTCAGTCTCACTTATCACATGCCCATTATGTGTAATCAGAATGTCAGATTTCTTCAAATTATGTGTTAGAAATTGTAAAAACTGAGGTTTACTGTGATTTAACATCAACTTGTTTTCTACAAGCCATGAACTTATCTCTTGAACTGCATTATTTGTTATTGTGTCAATATTACGAGCAACATCCTTCACTACCAAGCTGGTATCATCAGCAAACAAAAATATTTTACAGTCACCTGTTATACTCGAAGGCATATCATTTATATAAATAAGAAACAGCAATGGTCCCAAAACAGACCCCTGGGGCACCCCATACTTAATTGTGCCCCATTGGGATTGCACGTCATAGCTATTTTCTACACTGCGGAGAATTACCTTCTGTTGTCTGTTATTGAAGTAAGAGGTGAACCAGTTGTGGGCTACTCCCCGTATTCCATAATGTTCCAACTTCTGCAACAATATTTTGTGATCAACACAATCAAACGCTTTTGTTAAATCAAAGAAGATGCCTAATGTCCGTAGCCTCTTATTTAACCCATCAAGTGTCTCACAGAGAAACGAAAATATAGCATTTTCAGTCGTTAAACCACTTCTAAATCCAAACTGCACGTTTGACAATAAATTATGTGAACTGAAATGATCAATTAATCTTGAAAATACAGCCTTTTCAATAACTTTAGAAAAAACCGATGGCATAGAAATAGGTCTATAGTTGTCTACATTATCCCTTTCTCATTTTTTATAAAGTGGTTTCACTACTGAGTACTTTAATCTGTTAGGAAACTGACCATTCTGAAAGGAAAAATTACAAATATGGCTTAGTACTGGGCTAACATATGGAGAACAGTACTTTAGAATTCTGCTAGATACCCCATCATATCCACAAGAGTCCTTAGTCTTTAGTGATTTAATTATTGACTCAATCTCACCTATGGAAGTAGCATGAAAGACCATTTCAGGTAACAGCCTCGGAAAGGCGTTATATGATTACCTGTAGAAACTAGAGTTTTGTTTAGTTCCCCTACTATATTCAGAAAGTGATTATTGAATATTGCACATATATCTAACTTGTCAGTAACAGAAACATTCCTACTACGCACTGACGTTATATCTTCTACCTGCTGCTGCTGACCTGACACTTCCTTCACGATTGACCAGATAGTTTTAATTTTATCCCAAGAGTTTGCTATTCTTTTGGCATACCACATACTTTTTGCATTCTTAATGACATTTTTCAGAACCTTACAGTACTGTTTGTAATGAGCTACTGCATCTTCATTCTGACTGCTTCTAACATTTTGATACAACTCCCGCTTAGTTCTACATGATACTCTTATCCCCTTTGTCAGCCACCCTGGCTGTCTGTTATTGGAAGTACCCTGTTTTGATTGTTCCAGCGGAAAGCAACTTTCAAACAGCATAAGAAATGTGTTCAGAAAAGCATTATATTTATCATCTGCATTATCGGCAGTATAAACATCGTGCCATTCTTGTTCCTTAATTAAGCTTAAAAAGGTCTCAACTGCAACTGGATTAACTTTTCTGAGTAGTTGATATTTATGTTTAACATTTGTTTGAGAACAAATACTTTTTAGAATTAAAAGTTGGGCATCGTGGTCTGATAGGCCATTTACTATTCTGCTGACAGAGTGCCCCTCTAATAATGAAGAATGAACAAAAATATTGTCAATGGTAGAACTACTATTTCCTTGCACTCTCGTTGGAAAAATACTGTTTGCATAATGTTATAGGAATTAAATAGATCTAATAGCTGACTTTTCCTTGAGTTATCACCTACACAATTAATGTTGAAATCTCCATACACAATTAAATTTCTATACTTCCTATACAGTGAACCCAGAACCAATTCCAGCTTAGGCAGAAACATTTTAAAATCTGAGTCAGGTGATCTATAAATAACAACTATTACTAGTTTAGTTCCATTAACATTAACAACTCCTGCACAACATTCAAATATCTGTTCTGTGCAGTGTTTAGAAAAATCGATTGACTCCTATGAAAAATCGTTTTTTACATACATGGCCACTCCCCCACACTGCAAGGAACTCCTAGAGTAGAAGGCAGCTAACCTGTATCCTGGCAAAGGAAGTCTCTGAATTGTCACACCACTTAAAAAGTGCTCTGAAATACCAATAATGTCAGAATCAGTATCAATAAGCAGTTCATTAACTTTATCTCTGATATAACTCAGTTATAATATTTAAAGAACCTAAATTAAGATATGCATCTCCATAGCTTTTTGTTAAGGAAACATCCAATAACCACCATCTAAAATCATATAGAGGCTGTTTATGTCTATTGAAGATTTTATGCCGGCCGCGGTAGCTGAGGGGACTGAGGCGCTCCAGTCACGGTCTGCATGGCCACTACGGTCGGGGGTTCGAATCCCCCCTCGGGCATGGATATTTGTGCCGTCCTTAGTATAAGGTAGTTGATATGTAGTTTGTAAGTTTAGGGACTGATGACCCCGTAGTTAAGTCCCATAAGCTTAACAAACATTTGAACATTTTGAAGATTTTATGTGGGAATATGATATACCTGTAACAATAAATCATCAATGGAAATAACCATACAACTACATGACCTTTAAATAAAAGTCAGGCAATATTACTGGTCATCACCTTTAGAAGATAGTCAGGACAGAATGAATAAGGATCAGGTAGCTTCAATATAATTCCTTACTGAAAGGCTGATATTTCCAGCACCATAGCTCTGAGGAGACTAGCACAATGCCATTGTGCATTATGGACAGTGGGAAAGATGAGTCTGGACCCTAAAGAGAGTAAGAAAGAAAGGAAAAATAAGAACAGAGTATTCAGAGCTGAAGAAGGAAAGATGACAGACCCCAAAGACAGGAAACCCATACCATCCCCCACCCCAGGAACCCCTGTCCATTCAGTGGTCACTTATCACACTGGAGCATTCGTAATGTCTCACTAGATGTTCGTGGACCCACTACAGAACAGATGTGATAGGGCCACCTGCAGGACCCCCAAAATGTAACTCTGATTACCCACTATTGAAATAATCCACTACCTGCCCATCCTACCAAACTTCAATGGTAATTCCTCACACTCAATAGCATCTCATTAACTAAGATAATTCCCATTTTGATATTACTGTTAATAGAACCTTCTAAATCATGAGCAAGCAGCATGTCAAACAATGCAGAATATTAAATTATTAGGAAAAATTCATAAGCGTTTTAAGAAAAACTTACAAAAATACAAAATCTTAACCTACATTTTAACAGTATTTACTTGACAGTTATCCATTGTCAAATTGTGTAACTTTCCCATCACTAATCTTAGAAGATAACTCATAACATTTACACAAGTTTGAAGACACTAAAATCATTTGCCTATCAGTTTCCTCTATTACGAGTAGGGTTGTGTCCGAGTGGTTCGGCCGAATCCATTATTCGCTGAATCTAGCACACTGGCTTCGGATTCGAGATTCGGCGCATAATGGCCGAATACTACCGAATCCAGAATCCAAAGTGTTATATGGGAACCTTCAGTTACGAATGTACATTACGCCATGTAATCTTCCGTGTTAGCTGTTACCATATTTATATTCCGTCCGCCTAACAAACCAGAAAGACAACGGCAAACGCGGAAGAGTATACGTATCACGTTAATGTTTACATTTGCATTATTCTTATGCTGAATGGGAATAGTTAGAAATGAAGAACGGCAAGTGACTTCTAGTAGTGATTTTTAAATCTTGTACGAATAAAAATTCTGTGCAGACTAGTTACGTGATCTTAAATGTTTGGAAGAATAAATAAATCTGCAAAATACTCTTGCTTAACCCTCTGGAATGCACAATCTTTTCACAGTTCTGAAATGTCATCGTGGCAATAATAAGTACACACATGTCGAATAAACGCGGTTTTCTATGTGTCTGAATGTTCTGTCCGTCACTCACGAAATGCCTAATATGTCAGTATAAAAGTATTTAACATTTACACATCATAATTTTTAAGAATCTATTATTTAACTTCCAAAATATCTACTCATATTTTCAGGTTTTATTTTTGAGTCTTCCCCTTTGAAAAAAGAAAATCAATTCGTAATCCTTTCCTTTCATTATTTTTTTATTTCAAAATGAAACATTTTGTAATAGAGTTAAGACAGTTTCTTATAATCTTTTAGACCATCTCAACAACATATATATCGAAATGTCTCATACAAATTTCTTTTAAGGGTAAGAGGCATAAAAAATCTTTAAGATTTAAAATAAAAATCTAAATGAAATTTTAATTTCTTAAATTTTACTGTTAATATTGTCATTTGGGGTTCACCCCAGAAGGCTTTATCTTCATCACTGGCTGTGATAGAGTAGTAATTCTTTTTAAATACATGTACTTAGGTTGACAGATTATTTGGGTTCGAGATTCGGAAGATTCGATTCGGGTTCGGTATTCGGCACGTGTTTTATTTAAGATTCGGTATTCGGATTCGATTTGGTAAAATTAGGGTTCGACCCATCCCTAATTACGAGAGACAATTTTGTTCATGATTTTTATCATTATCAGTGTTATAACTGTCCTTGTAATTCCAAGAGTCATTTTCAATATTATTCATTATTTTATTCTCCTTCCATAACCAATCAGTGTTAGTCACTTCATTATTTTGATCTAGGTTACAAATAGCAACATTAGCCATGTAATACCATTTGGCATCTTTCAAATGGTATTTCCCTATAACCTTATCAGAATCTAACTCCTTCACCATCACTGTAGCAGGATGATTGATTTCTTTTACTACACATGGACCTTCATACAAATAAAAGAATTTTTTAGTATGTTTCCCTTCTTTATTACTTATAATGTGATTTTTCAGCAGTATCTTTTCACTAACATTGAAACTACAGATATCCTTTCCTTTAACATGTTTATTTATTCTTTCTAGAGCCTTTCTTTTTAAATTATCTTTCACATATTTAAACAAACTATCTTTCCAATTAAAGACGTTAGGTGGAGGCACAACATTGTATAATCTATCTCCTATTATTTTTCTTTCAGTTAGTTCCCTAGGAGCTACCACAACACTGTTATGTGGCAAATCATTTAATATTATTTCAAATTCTGCCAATTATCTTGGCCGTCCTGAATGTCTTTTATGGCAATAATTTCGACCCAGTCCACCAATTTCCCTCATCATTCTCTCGGAAAAATTAGCTTGGGTATTATAGAAAGCTGTCTTTAACTGTTGAATTTGATTAGCATTAAGAAAATCCTTCAATTTTCTTGAAACAAATATCAGTAATTAATTGCTTGGGTTTCCAATTTTAGGCAGCTAATCATTCTCCAAAATTTTAATAATAACTTTAATATTGGCTATTTTGACTGGATATAATTTTACATACTTTGACCATAATTCAAATATTACTACGATATAAACTATACCTCCTGCTCCTCGTGGTAAAGGTCCCATTATATCCATTTCACAAATATCCCATAAACCCACTGGAATTATAGGATATAATTGAGGTTTAATCCCATAGTTAATTGGTTTAATTTGCTAACACACCTCACAATTTTTAATTCACATTTAATTCATTTAGATATCCACTTTGAAAAGTAGAAGTTGCTAATATGTGTAAGACATTTCCTAGCACCAAAATAATTGGAATATGTCATGAACTGACCAAATAACTTTATCTACATATTTACTTGGAATGCTAGTTTGCTATGAGCTCTCTCCTTGAGACATCTTTGGTGTTTCCTTGATGTAAAATCTAGAACACACATCATACAAATACATTGTAATTTTACCAATATTAAATACAGTTATATTGTAATGGAAATTTTCAGAAAAAATCATTCACACACTCATTCCTTGGTGCTACTGCCCATGTAGGGCCTTGGCCTCCTGGTCAATCTTCACCCACTCTTCTCTGTTGGCTGCCTTGGCTCTCCATCTTCTAACTCCCATCCTACTCAGATCCTCTTTCACATAGTTTAGCCATCTGGTCCTTGATCTACGCCCCATACGGTGTCCACCTGGCTTTCCTTTGAAAACTTTCTTGACTGTACTATTCTCTGCCATTCTTTCTAAGTGTCCCAACCAACATAGTCTATTACTCTTTATTTCTGACACAATATCTGGTTTGTTGTACAACTCTGTGATCTCCTCATTGTTTCTAATTTGCCAAACACCCCTATCATTCACTGGTCCATAGATGTTTCTATGCACTTTCCTTTCCAATCTCAGTAACAACTCCTCGTCATTTTGCATCATAGTCCAAGTCTCTGAACCGAACATCGCCACAGGTCTCACTACTGTATGGTACACAATCAGCTTCAGTTTCCTACTAAGGCTTCTTGCTTTGAATACTTTAATCAGTGCATAGTAACTCCAATTACAGCTGCAACCGTTGCAAGTATTTCCTCTCTAGTCATTACTCTGTTACCAGAGACCCAAGGTATTTAAAGCTCTCACAGCGTTCATATTCTTTCCCATTCAAAGCAATGCTTCTTTCTCCTTCACCATACCTCTTCCTAGATGTTAAAATGTACTTGGTCTTTGACTGATTAATTGTCAGACTCATCTCCAATCCATATCTTTCTAATTTTTCAAGTTTTTCCTCCAGGTCCTGTTTCCTCCTCAATAACAAATCAATATCATCTGCATAGGCAAGCTCCTGCATCACTCTATTAAACAGTGTTCCCCCAGGGTTGTTGCTTTGAGTCTTTCACATTGCCCTCTCTAAGGTGGCATTAAATAGAATAGTGGAGAGCACATCACCCTGCCGCAATCCTTGATTAACTTCAAATGCCTTCGATAAAGTGCCCTCAACCTCTACTTTGCACACTGTTCTTCTCAAAGTCATTTGTAACAACAGTCTTTTCAATTTGGTGGGAATTTCTGCCTCTTGCATTGCCTTCCACAGTTGGTACCTTTTGATGCTGTCACTAGCTTGCTTGAAATCTATGAACAGCTGGTGGACATCAATGTTAGACACATAACTTTTTCAAGGATCTGTCTGATGGTGAAGATCTGATCTGTAGTGGATCTATTACCTCTTACACACCCAGCCATGATTTTACCTAATACTTTATATACTATACAGAGCAGTTCAATTCCTCTATAAATCCCACAGTCAGCTTTGTCATGTTTCTTACGTATAGGGCAGATTATTGCTGTATTCCATTGTTCCGGCATACTTTCTTACTCCCATATTCCCGCTATTATCTCGTGTAAAGCCTTTATTAGTGTTTTTCCACCACATTTGATCATTTCTGCTGTAATATGATCTTCTCCTGGAGCTTTATTGTTTTTAAGCGTTTTAATACTAGCTTTAACTTCTTCCATTGTAGGTTCCATGATCAATTCCTGCTGCTGCTGTTGTTGTTGTTGTTGATGATGTTCTTCTTCTTCTTCTTCTTCTTCTTCTTCTTCTCCTCTTCTATTTTCTTTCTGCTCGATGACTTCTGCCATACCAGCCTCAATCCCACATTCATTATCTGATTCTTTATTCAGTAGTTTGCTAAAATACTCCACCCATCTGTCTAAAATCTGATCTTTCCCTTCAATAAGGTTTCCATCCTTATATTTACAGAAAACTGCTCTGGGTTAATACCCTTTCTTTATATCTTTAACTCTCATATAGAATTTCCTTGTTTCCTGAGCAGTCTTTCTCTCTTCTAACTCCTCAATCCACTGTCTTTCAAAGTCTCTCTCTTTTTCCCTACATTCCTTATTTGTTTCCCTTCTCTTCTCCTGGTATTCCTCTACAGTAATTCTTCTTCTCATCTGCAGCATTATTTTCTTTGCCTCATTCCTTTCTTCTGTCTTCCTCCTAGAATCTTCATCAAACCAAACCTGTGTTCTCGCTGCCTCCTACCTACCCAGTACATTTTCAGCTGTTTCATGTATTATTCCTTTGACCATTTCCCATTTTTCTTCAATACCCTCTCCTGCCTGATCTTCACCCTCATTAAGTCTCTTTGTCAAAATTGTTTTGTATTGTTGCACTATATTTTCATCATTTCTTAACTTCCCATCATCAAACGTTGGCACAATTGTTTTCTTAGTCTGCCTGTAATTGGCTATCCTCTGTCTATGTTTGATTCTAACTAGATAGTGATCACTATCTCCATCTGCAACACAACAGCTACCCATCTCTAATATATCTTAAGCATGTCGTTTATCTATGAGTATGTGGTCAATCTGATTTTTTGTGATCCCATCTGGGGAGCACTATGTAACTTTCCTTATATCCTTCCTTAACATCCATGTGCTTTAAATAATCATGTTATTAGAACCATTGTCATTAGAAACTTCATGCAAGCTATCCTTACCAGCTGTTTGTTAAGCTTATGGGACTTAACTACGGGGTCATCAGTCATCCTTACCAACTGTTTTCCTGTATGCAATCTCTCTTCCTACTTGAGCATTGAAGTCCCTATGTTTTACTGTCCTTGATATTTCCTGTTCTAGTTGCTCATAGAATGTATCTTTCTTCAATGATTCTGCATCTTCCATTGGTGCATATGTACATATGAAGGATATATTGAAGAAGTGGGCTTTCTTTCGTAGTATGCAGAATCTTTCATTAACAGGTTTAAAATTCAATATGGCTGCCTTATGAGCATTATCAACCAGAAAACCTCTGCCTCCATATCCTCTGTTTCCACAGCTGTAAAACAATGTGTGTGTTACAGATGTTAAAATTCCACTTCCTTTCCATTTCACTTCTTGTACTGCCACCACCGTCACCTTATCTTTCTTTATTTCATTTTTCAAATTCTGTAGTCCTCCAGACTTGTTCAGTGTTCTCACATTCCATGTCACTATATACCAATTCGTATGCCATTTCCATTGCCAAGGCCATTTATCCATTCCATCCGTCCGGCTTTCTTTGTCCTTTGGTTCCGTAACAAGTATTTTTCGGAGGTAGGGTTTTTAGCTCGATGCCCAACCCCCATCTTGGAGGACCTGTACTTTCTTTCTAGCATTTACTCCCCTAGGTGGGTTGGCTTCCCTCCGCCTATAGAGCCCCTCCCCCCCTGCCCTATGTTGTGGCACACACTTCGTCTGTCTCCTCCATCAAGACCTACCACCGGCACAGCTCTTGACTTCAATAGAGAGTGCAAGTCCTACTGCCCGGCACTGAAGGTGCCTACTACAAGGCAACATTCCCTGGTAGGGATAAAAATCATTAATATAAAATATTTCCACAATAAATTGAAAGGAAACTGTTTGAGAACTCTGTAATGAACCAGAAATATTTTGTCCCATTACAAATTCCATACTTGGCAACTCAACTGAATCCCTTCAGCCATTTCTTGGGTCCTGTCCAGTGTCTCCCGAGATCACCGATGGGTGTCTGATGTGCAGTTGGCTTATTTCTGTTTTTGTATCCATCGGCCTGTCAGACCTTTGGAGGGAGGTAGTGAATATGCTCTTTGTATTCCGATTCTCGTCCATGTAGACTACAGATCTTACACTGCCTAATTGGAGCCACAGTGATGTACGTGTTTTGCACAATACCCAGTACCTCCACCAAAAAGTGTCACATTGAAAACAGCAGGTGGTCTGGAATTCGAAGGTTGGTCATTAATACAGCACAACACTTTACAATTAGAACAGGTTTATTGCTAACACAAGCATATACTCTGCACAGACTGACTCCTGCTTGTAGTGCTCCACTATTTATACATAGAAAGAATTTTCTGAAACTGACAAGTACATCAAACATAAGAAACATGTAGAACATTCTAGAAATAGTAAATACAAAGAAATTTTTTTTTTCTGCCAGTGGCGGGATTTGAAGCAGGGACTGCCAGCACAGCGATTTGCGATGCCAACCACTGCATGAGTTCCATCGGAAGACTTGCAGCAATATTATAAATACTGTGTCTTGGTGTTAGTCCACAATAAAATCCAAACTACTGATCTTAACGAAATTTTGCATACTGTGTGTGACATGGTCCATCTTAAAAGATAGAGTAGTTTTTATATTGATTAATTGTCTCACTCTTCTTTTATTACAAATTAAATTTTGTTATCCTGGTTGGGCAAACATCTAATGTATGTTACCATGTTTCCATTTCAAAAGTTTTCTTGACACAACAGTTTATTTCACTTTAAATGTGTCTTCCAAATTTACAAACAGAACATCTGTGCTTTTTAAGTTTTTCATGTATTTCATTTCATACTAATTGTGACATGTATTATTTTTAGTAAAATGTGTCAAAAAATTTTAATCTTGACAATGCATGTAGCAAAGAGATATGATGCAAACGTGTTGAAAGAACTGTGTGTATTTCTCTGAACTACTCCTAAACTGCTGGACTGATTTTGATGAATTTTTTATTGTGTGTGTGAGAGAGAGAGAGATAGAGAGAGAGGGAGAAAAAGGGGTGGGGTGGTAGAAATAGATTGTAATAAAATTTGGCACACTTGACCTTCAAAAAAAGAGAAGAGACAATGTCGACATAGATATACACAATAATATGTTCTGTCAAAATGATTATCATTTGAACCATGTCAGCCTGTAGATTCCAGGGCAACATCGATATTGCAGTGCAACACCACCTACTGGTACAATGTGCTTGCAGCTCATGTTGTCACTATAAGCCAAAGTTAACATATCAATGTGACAAGCAGACATATACATTGCCTAGCACACATATGCGTGAATTGTACTGTTAAATCAGTGAGTTTGAAAGTGGGTGCATTATTGGCATCAGGTAATGAGAAGCACGTATCTGAGAAATTGCTGCTCCTGTGTGACAAAATGTTTCAGCAGTGCAAAGGGCGTGTGCAAAATAGTTCACCAAAGGCCATAGAACACGACGAGATGGGTCAAGTCACACCATCCATACCACCCTTTGAGAAGATCGACACCTCATCCAGGTGGCATTGCAGGACAGATCTGCATCCTACTTGGCTCTGGTGCAACAGTGGAAGAGTGTAACACATCACACACTATCAGAGATGACAGTCCGTTGTCGTTTATTATGGTATGAGTTATGTGCACGTCATCCACTTCTCTGTCTTCCTTTTAATAATAATCAGAAACATGCTAGACAGCAGTGGTGTATGGAATGACATCACAGGGGACAGGAATGGCATCAGATAATGTTTTCAGATGACTGAAAGTTCTATTTGTAAATGATGTCCGAATTGTGGCTTGCTGCAGACAGTGGGAGCAGCATCATAGTGAATACATTTGCACAAGACATACAGCACCAATTCTAGGCCTTACAGTGTGGGGTGCTATTGGGAACAACCACAGTATATATGTATACTGAGTGTGGTTTCTGTTCTTTCAGACCACAATGACTTTACTTGAAACATTTAAGATGCTGTAAGTGTTGTACGCATAGACAGTGTTGTAGTCGAGCAACCTTAACATGATCAATGTTGAATGGTAATAGAACATTGTCCTCACAAGAAAAATTTCATCATCTGTAGCTTGACAAGTTAGCATGAAATATTTGTAAATCATGTAAAAAATTCTTCATTGCAAATCACTGTACCTATAACTGAAAACCAAATCAAAATTCCAACAGTACTTTTTGAGATTTTTGACAAATTATTACTGCAATGTGAGTATCCAAAGTCATAAAATATTTTTAAGTGATATAGTTCAAAATCATTTTACTTATAGTGTGAAACCTGGTTTGCTGTAAAAGTTTATTATTTTGATATACACAACTGTGTCTTCTGTTTTTATTCATGAAGGATCTTAAATTTTTTTATGCTGCCAAGCAGTCATAGTATGTAAGAATTTTCAACTTGATACCATTTATTACCAGGTCTGTGTCATTCACCAGCCATGGTTTGACAGACTGTATCAAAATTACAATCTAAATACATTAATTTACAGAGTTATATCTGATTTACAATTTATACAGTATAATGCAATTATCACTGATTCCATTCACTTCACTTCACTTCATTCACTTAGACAATACAGGGTGAATCACCTAACACCTACACCGCAAATATTGAGGAAACGGAAAGTGCGAGTGACGTGCGGTTTTCACAGAACAGGCGAGGTACTGGCGGAAGTAAAGTTGTGAGGCGGCATCGTGAGTCGTGTCGGGGTAGCTCAGTCGGTAGAGCGCTTGCCCGCGAAAGGCAAAGGTCCCAGGTTCGAGTCCCGGTTCCGGCACACAATTTTAATCTGCCAGGAAGCTTCACAGAATGGATTGATTGTCAAGGACTCGTATTGTTAGCAGATAAACAAATTGTAAAACTACCCAGTAAGTTTATTTTTTTATGCAAACATACAATTTTTCAAATGGAACAATGGTTGTTTCTATCATGTACTGGAATTTTTGACACCAGATGTGTACAAAGAATTTTGAATGACATTTTTAGCAGCTACAACCATTCAAAGTTTTGAGGGCGGAGGCTATGACAGTAAAGCTAACTGGCTGGTGGGCATGAGACAGTGGGCCATGCCCCAGGGGCTAGCCACTCAGCCAGTCAGCTACGCTATCGCAGCCTACGCCCCCAGAAACTTTGAACGGTTGTAACTGCCAAACTAAACATGATAAAAATGTCATTCAAAATTATTTGTACATAGCTGGTGTCAAAAATTCCAGTTCATGATAGAAACAACCATTGTTCCATTAAAAAAAAAACTATATGTTTGCATAAAAAATACACTTTCTAAGTAGTATTACAGTCTGTTTGTTGGCTAAAAATACGAGCCCCTGACTACCAATCCATTCTGTGAAAACCACACACCAATCGCACTTTCCATTTCCGCAATATTTGCAGTGCAAGTGTTAGGTGATTCACCCTGTATATACAGGATAATGTAAATACATGCCGTGGTGGAGTAGCTGAGCGGTCTAAAGCATCTCGCTGCAGAGTGCGCGGTTGCTCGCCGTGGAGG
Organism: Locusta migratoria; assembly: GCA_026315105.1. NCBI lineage: Eukaryota > Metazoa > Arthropoda > Insecta > Orthoptera > Acrididae > Locusta > Locusta migratoria. The sequence continues at coordinate 25,230,807 of CM048755.1, read as the reverse complement.
TTCAAGTCCTCCCTGGGGCATGGGTGTGTGTGTGTTGTCCTTAGGTTAGTTTACCTAGGTTTAAGTAGTTTGTAAGCTACGGACTGATAACCACGCAGTTTGGTCTGATAGATTTACAAACATTTGAACTTTTTTTTTTTTTTTTTTTTTTTTTTTTTTTTTTTTTTTTTTTTTTTTTTTTGTAAATACATTTTGTAATTATCACTGAGTACATTCACTTGCCTCACTCTCAAAGAACTCTTGGCTTGAGTATAGTGGATATTGTTTAAGGGCATTTATCATTTGCTTCCTGAACTTCTCCAGTCGAAGGGTCTGCAGTTCTATGGGTAGTGTGTTGAACATTCTTACAGCAATTGCTGGGAAACTGTCTCTTGATTTGCATAGTCAACGTGTTGGTAAATTTATGTCATCTTTCTTTTGGGTGTTATGCTTGTGGATGTCACTCTTGTTGTAAGCGTCAAAGTTTTTCCTTACTTGGTTGAGACACTGTAATATGTAATGACTATAAACAGTCATTATTCCCAATTTTGCAAATAACAGTCTGCAGTGTTTCTGTCTTCTGCTGGATGTAATAATTCTTTTTGCCTTCTTTTGCAGCAGGAGCACATCCTTGCAGCTTGCTGAATGACCCCATAGTGGTAGCCCATAAGTAATGTGGCTATGGAACAAATCATGATAAACAGTTATCGTATACTGGTCTGTTATGACTTTCTTTAACCTTCTTAGGAGGTGTATCACATAAGAACATTTCTTGACTACTTGTTCAGTGTGTTGATTCCATGAGAGTTTGTGTTCTATTGTAAAGCCTAACACTTTTGCGTTTCTATACGGTCCAAGTGCATGTTTTTGCTGAGGCTGCATACCATACACTTAGTTTTTTTCCTCATTTATTTTCATTTTATTGGTAATGAGCCATCCTTTAGCATTTCTGAATAGTGTATCAGACTTTCGTACTGCTTGGACTGAATTTTCCCCCTTGGCAATGACAGTGGTGTCATCTGAAAAATATAGTGTGCAACCAACTTGGCTTAAATCATTTACAAAAATGAGAAAGAGGAGCGGGGCTATGACAGAACCTTGTGGCACAGCGTGTTCCACCTCCTGTTCTTGAGATGTTGCTCCCTGAACTGATACAATAGGTCTTCTGTCTTCCAGGTAATATTGAACTGTAGCTAGGACTGAAGCTCCCACCCCATAGTGTTTCAATTTTTTTTTAGCAAAATCTTGTGGGAGATACAGTCAAATGCTTTGCGTAGATCACACAGTGTGAGTGCCACAGACTCTTTCTCTCCTCGAATGATTGCTTTACTTTTGTTAATAAGTCCAATGCAGCAGTAGTACAAGACTTCCCCTTCCAGAAACCACGTTGTGCATCATGGAAGTGATTATTTCTTCAAAATAGGTTAAGATCTGGTTTTTCATTATGGTTTCAATTACTTTTTCTAGTACAGGAATGATTGATATTGGTCTTTCAACCTGATCCTGAGAAAAAATTGTCCTACAAGATGTGCAGCCATTCTATAATTGTTCTGTTTTTACTGATTAGTCTACGGCACCCAAGAAATACAGTAAGTAGAACAGTATCTCTGAAGATCATAAGTGTTTCTTACATTTGGATAAATGTAACATCTGATAAGCAGCAATCAGATTTTTTAACAACATTTATTTACAATGATCACATTAATGCACAAGATTAGTACTAAAGTCAGATTAGACACAATATTCACATTTGTGAATATCATATACAATAACAAATATTGACCACTTCTGCTAAGAAATTCATCATTGGAGTAGAAGGAGATGGCCACCAAACAATCCTTTAGATGCTTTACAAACCTAACTTTATTGAGAGGGTTTTTTTCTGCTGGTATGTTATTGAAAATGTGTATTGGTGTATTGCTGAATACTGGACACCTTTCTGAGCCAGAGTATGTGACTTTAAATCTTTGTGAAAGCTATTCTTGTTTCTAGTATTGATACCATGAACTGAGCTATTGGTTAAAAAAGAAAACAAAAGACAATATATTTTAAAGACAAATTTACAGAATAAATGTATTGGGAAGCAGTAGTTAGTATCCCCAGTTCCCTAAATAGCTCTCTGCAGAATTTTCTTGATTTGACACCATAAATGATTTGTATCACACATTTTTTGACTCTGATAACTTTAGCTTGGCCTGATGAGTTGCTCCAGAAAACAATCCCGTATGACATTATGGTGTGAAAGTATGCATAACACACTAGCTTTTTCATTTTTATATCTCCTATGTCTGACAACATTCACATAGCAAACAGGCACTTCAGCAGTTCTGTGGTATGCTCCTCCCAGTTAAATTTGATATCAAACCGTAGTCCCAAGAACTTGACACATCAACTTCTATCTCCCTTGTTGTCATACTTTAGGCATATACTGACAGGTTAAACCTTTACAAGTCCTAAACTGCATGTAGTGTGTTTTTTCGAGGTTTAGTGACAGATAATTGGCTAGAAACAATTTATGAATGTCCATGAAAATTTCATTAGCCAGCCTTTCTAAGGCTATATTTGATTTATTATTTATTTCAATGTTTGTGTCATCTTCAAATAAAACAAACATGTCATATGGTGATGTTGCCGATGGAAGGACATTGATATATACAACAGCAAACAAGGGCCATAAGATGGAATCTTAGTTCCCAATTGGATGAGGGCTGATCATTCAGTATACATCTCTTTCCTATTGACAATTTGAACTGTCATTTAGATAACGTTATAGTATTATCTGAAACTTATTATGATCACATAAAAAGAGTGAAACCTGTTCTTAAGTGCCTCGGCCTCTCGTGTCCCACCACACCTTCCCTCCCAGCACCTCTTCGTCCCGTCACAATAAATAATGAATGCGCATGTGAACAAAGGCTTCCTGCCATCCCCCATGGTGTTGTAGTAGTCATAAATGGTACAGTTCATAAACTCCATCTCCAGCAAACTGCACCGTCTTTGCCCGAAGAAATTGGTAGCCGTTAAAGAACAAATCTAAAACTTTTGGAATCAGGCATCATTAAGCCTTTGTCCAGCAACTGGTCTTTGCCCATTCACTTACTATCCAAGCAGGATGGCCCTTGTCACACGTGTGGGGATTACCGCAGGCTCAATGATTGCTCCCTTATGAACAATTATCCTATTCTAAACAGTGCAGATTTTACTCGAACTCTGGCGGGTGCTAAAGTTTTCTCTGTTGTGGACTGCAAGCATGCCTATCACCAGATTTCTATGGCTCCTGAAGACATTGAAAGACTGCCATTACCACTTCTATAGCCTTGTTTCACTACCGGTTTATGCCATTTGATCTTAAAAGTGTGACACAAACTTGGCAAAGCCTCATTAACAAGATACTTTTCCCTTTAAAATTCTGCTTTGCTTACTTTGACAATATTCTGTCAAGGAGACATGTACAGATCCTCCTTGAGACTTTGGCTGTGGCATCAAACTCAATGACAGCAAATGCTGTCCCCATCTCCAGCAAACTGCACCGCCTTTGCCCGAAGAAATTGGTAGCCGTTAAAGAACAAATCTAAAACTTTTGGAATCAGGCATCATTAAGCCTTTGTCCAGCAACTGGTCTTTGCCCATTCACTTACTATCCAAGCAGGATGGCCCTTGTCACATGTGTGGGGATTACCGCAGGCTCAATGATTGCTCCCTTATGAACAATTGTCCTATTCTAAACAGGGCAGATTTTACTCGAACTCTGGCGGGTGCTAAAGTTTTCTCTGTTGTGGACTGCAAGCATGCCTATCACCAGATTTCTATGGCTCCTGAAGACATTGAAAGACTGCCATTACCACTTCTATAGCCTTGTTTCACTACCGGTTTATGCCATTTGATCTTAAAAGTGTGACACAAACTTGGCAAAGCCTCATTAACAAGATACTTTTCCCTTTAAAATTCTGCTTTGCTTACTTTGACAATATTCTGTCAAGGAGACATGTACAGAGCCTCCTTGAGACTTTGGCTGTGGCATCAAACTCAATGACAGCAAATGAAAGTTACACCAACACTTGGTCCTTATCCTTGTTTTTACGGTTTCTGCCGATAGGATAACCCCCCCCCCCCCCCCACACACACACACACACACAAGAGAAGATTGACCACATCAGAAACCTACTGCTTCCCTTGACTTTTAAAGAGCTACACTGCTTTCCTGGAACCATTGTCTATTATCAACGTCATTTACCCAGTGTGGCCGAGCTTCAAGTCCCACTTACAGATGCTTTAGCCAGCAAGCACACCGCTGGTAATCAGCCTGTTCCTTGAGCAGACACAGTGACTTCTGCATTCTCTATACTTAAAGATCTCCTTGCTCGAGCTGTCCAGATGCTGAGCTTTTCGTTACCATAGACCCAAGTGACACTGGCATAGGCATTGTTCCTAGCCAAACCCTCGATGGTGTCACGTCTCTCTTACTGTTTCTTTTGAAGAAACTTAACAAAGCCCAAAAGAAGTACTCTGCCTTTGATTGAGAACTCTTGGCAATCTATGTATCCATTAAACACTTTCATTCTGCCATTGACAGTTCTCTTTCTACATCCTCACCAATCAAAAGCCTCTTGCTGCTGCTACCAACAACCCTCCAGCAGACCCCTTCATCGCAGGTTCCGTTATTTTACTACATCTCTCAGTTCACCACCAACATCCATTACATCAAGGGTGTGGACAATGTTGTTGCCAATTTTGTATCATGCACTGATGCGATCTCATCTCTTCTAGATCTATCTACTCTCATCACTCTTCAGGCTGTGACGAGGACACAATGCAACTCGTTCATGACACTAAATCTTTTCTGCAACCCATCCACACCACCTTCCACAGTTTCTCAGGTGAATTTTAGTGTGATTACTCGACAGGCACGCCCCACCCCTACATTCCTTGCTACCTCAGATGAGAAATATTTAATAAACTCCACAATCTGATCATACCATCAGCTGGGCAGAAACCACACCCTTCCCTAACATCACTGCCAAGACTGTCGCTTGCACATTCGTGCACTCATGGATTTCCTGCTCTGGCTGCTCAGTTGTTATCACCAACAACCAGGGCCAGCAGTTTGAATCAGCTCTCTTTCAGAATTTATGTCACATTTTTGGAATTAGGAACATTCATACGACAGCTTACCACCCTCAAGGTAATGAATTAACTGAACGATAGCACACACTCAAGGAGGCTCTTATGTGCCATGATTTGCTATGGCTTCAGGCTCTCCCCTGGTCCTTCTAGGTCTCCAATCCACGTACAAACGTGACCTGAAGGGCACCGTTGTGGAGTTTGTCTATGGGCAAAAGTTGTCTCTTCCAAGCTCGTCCAGCCTTTTTATCCCCACCTCCCTCTGACCTTCCATCCTTCATTGACAGTATCAGACTGCTTCTCCAAACTCCCTCCCCCCTCTCCGTCCAGCCACTCCCCTCCCTATCCTCATGTCCCAAAGTCCCTGCAGAGATGTTCTTATATATTTCTCCGGAACAACTGCATCCACCCCCCCCCCTTTAGCCCACTTATTCTGGCCCTCACAGGGTCATTAAGTGGGGTACCAACACCTCCACCTTATTTATAAATAATTCACCTAGCACTGTTTCGGTGCATCACATCAAACCGGCTCACATTGACCCCGTCCCTCCTCAGCCTCAGCCACACTCCGCTGATCCCCCCTCGCCTTCCCTCACCTCTCCCTCCTCTCCTTCAACAACTCCTGTCTTGCCTTCTGTTTCCTCTCTCCCTCCTCTACACTATCCCCTCCCTCTCCTTCTACATCCTTCCAAGGTTTCTTGCTCTCTTCCTTCCTTACTCCCTGGCCCTCGAATTTGTGGCTCCTCTCCCCCCTCCTCTTGGCACTGATCTCTCTGTCATCCTCCATTTTCATTCTGTGCTCATCTTCGACTGCCCCCTCTCTTCCTTTGTGTGTCAAGTGGCAGCTTTTGAGACACAACCCCCTTCCCACCAAGGTCATCATGGCAGTCGTTCGAGCCTTTCTCCTGCCTCCCTCCGAGGTGCTCATCTACGCCCCGCTGGGTCCTGCCCGGGAGTCATCATGTCTGTCCTGTGCCATCTGCCACCCACAACGCCTGGACAATTTCATCACGGACATGCCACCGACTTGCCACTGCCCTCCCGTGCCACTGCCTCCGGACACTGTTGAAATGACAGTTACACACATGCCAAGGCAGGTGCCGCTCAACGCCTTGGTCTCTTCGCCTCCTCCTCCTCCTCCTCCTCCTCCTCCTCCTCCTCCCCCCCCCACCCACTCAAGATGTACTCCGTACTGCAGAGGGGGTGGGGGCTGGGGGCAGTTTGGCGACTGATCAACCAACACATTGATTGTAGAGGTCATGAAATCTTAAAATGTTATATATCTTTGCAACTGACCTCTTTGGGAAGACAGCTTTCCTGTTCTCCTCCAGCCATCTTGTGTTCAGTTGTGTGTAATCTGAAGTGTGCACAATAAAGATTGTTAGTTCAAATACATGTGGTCTCATTGGGGCTAAAACCCCACTTGATTCCCCAGAATTGAAACTAACAAGGGAACATCATTAACTCGGCCTCATATTTTCTTGAGAAAAATACATGAGCTAGATATCAACCCCAGAAATCGATATCACGTGAAAATTTGGGCCATTATTCAGATACTATGCAGTTACGGCCTCCGCAAAGTACAGCTTTTAAACATTCGCGCACTCGGGTTGTTCCTCACTCAGCCCGCTTCACTGCTGCCGCTTAATGCTGAACGTTTAGTACTGTGAGCAGATTCTAGTAAGAGGTTTGTATTTGCGATGACAATTAACCCACAGGCTTTCGTGCAACACCTCCAGGAGCAGTATTGAATAATGACTAATCTGCAACGATTAACTGTCAAAGAATTAAGCTCTTTAAAGTCGTCACTGCTAAGCTTAATCATTTGCAGTTATTAGATGTACTATACACGGTAAAAGAAGATACATGGAACTTTCTTTATGCTTTTTCTTATATCTTTCAACTGCATTGCAGATGTAAGCAATTGCACTGATAAAGACTTGCTGGATATAAAATAAAATAGTGGGTTGACATTCGGTGCAGATTTACAAGAGGATGAAGTCGACGATAACGATGCCATCATTTCACCACCATCAGATTCGTCAACCACTTTCATTGCTTCAACGAGGCTTGGGCATGGAATTGAGTTTGTCAGTGATGGTAAAAGTTGCTTTGATGATTTTAAATTGCCCAAAAGCACTTTGTCCATCTCCATAACATAAGAATATATGCAACGAGCCGTTGTGTTTTGGAAAAGTGGAAAAAAAGGGGAATCAATCTTTCAACACCATCAAGATGAACTTTAAATTATTAAAACAGTAAAGGGATATGCACATTTGGAACAAATACATTGAAAACTGTGGTACACACCATCAAAAGCTTGCAAAAGTAAATTTAATCTTTTTTGATAAATTTAATAGTGCATACTGCAGTAAGTTGCCGATCCACGGCATTGACGTACAGCAGTGGGGTGTTCAAGCCGCAGTGGAGGTGGGCCTAAAAATTTAAAGGCATCTTCTGGGTGGGTTTACAGTTTCAAGAACAAATATGGTATTGTGTCACTGTGAACATACTGTGAAATACTGTTTTGACGCTGGCAGAGTGCTATGTTCATTATATCAAAATGCGCGATTACTAATGTGTAGCTTGTGTCGAAGGTCTCTTTGCTCTGAACATTTTCATACAAGGCTTTACAACTGCAGTGGGAACGAATGAGATGGTTTTTCAACAAGCAGGGTAACGTAATTTAATTTTTAGTACCTTTTATGCACATCATTTTGTTATATGTAAAACTGAAACTATTGAAGTGGAGTAAACTTGAAAGAGTTACAGTACATATGTTTCATTTTGTAATATTATTTCCTCCTCAATTTCCTAAGTTCTTCAAATTTCACATTTCGGGGGACTCGCTGTTGTCCCGTCATTACACAGAACTTTGTGTTCAGGTACTAAGTGGCCGCAGTGAAGTGGACGGAGAGAGGAACAACCCGAGCGTGCAAATATTTAAAAACTATACTGTGAGGAGGCCGTAACTGTGTAGTATCTGAATAATGACCCAAGTTTTCACTTGATACGATTTCTAGGGTTGATATCTAGCTCATGTATTTTTTTCTCCAGAAAATATGAGGTCAATTTGACCTATTTGGAGAAAATATGGGCACCAGCACCAGTTATTACTAAATATATGCACTTACATGTTCTATAGAAATACCATAACTCACCTGAGGCTCATTATTAAGGAATAATTAACATACAACATGATCTGTAATAGATTTCTCAGATTAGACTATTTAAAAGTTTTGATAACTATGTGTTGCTTTGTCTAGAGTGACACAGAAGATGATAGTTCTTCAGAAACCACATGGATGACATATACCACCAGTGGAAATGTCTTTCCTATCTTACAGGATTGACCTTCTAGGATGATTTATGACTTTTACTTGTAGCAATAAGTGGATTATTATTTGTACTAATTATCTCACCTGATAATCCATCACAAAAGTTTTGACAACAGCTGAAGCCTCTAAAGTAGCCAAATTCATAATGACAGATATTGTATTGAAACACAGAGCCCCAGGATCAGTAATCAAGGATCATAGAAGAGTTTTCCATTTGATACTTTCTGCAGAGATAAATTGTCAGTGCAACATTATTAATCACACAATTACTGCTTGCTATCCTCAAACTAATGGACTTACTGACTGGCTTATTAAAACATTATCTGACATGCTTTGAATACTATACAGTATAGAATTATTAGCAAATCAGGCAAAGTCCCCATGGGCACTGACCCAATCATCCTACTGATACATCAGGTTGAAGATAACTGTTTGGCAAAATACTGTAGTCTGCTGCATGAAGAAATCCATAACTGCCTGTTGCACATCCTCATCCAACAGGAATCATCGACCTTTCAAGGCATTTCTTAAGGGATATGATAAGCACATGAGAAAACATCAGCACTATAGGGCTTAGGTATCTCCCACTTTATTTCACATAACTACTGCAGTACAGCATTTCGAATAGGGAGACATGTGTTTTCATGAAGCAGCACCACCCTTGTCACAATTTTCATAAACACGTACATATTCTCTACAGTCATTCCTCATTCTCCCATGGATGTCTGCCAGTGTTTGTTCTACAGCAGCCAAGGCAAGAATAATAGCATATGGTTCCTGTTTGGTTGCAAAAACATTGCCATAATTCATGTTTCCCCATTTAATCCATGAATTTCAGAAAGGCGCAAATACCACTCTACTCCTTTGGCTACATGTCAGTGCTTCTATACTCATATCAGTGTCATGCTACATTACATATATGGTGCAACTAGAAAAAAAGAAACTATTTGTTTGCCACTTATACATCAATACCAAGCAGAGCAAATGGGATGAAGTGTTACCATTCATGATATTCTCCTAGAACAAAACAAGAGACCACAGAATTTAAACCATTCTTCTAGGTACATGGTCATGAAGCAACAGTGATATAGACCTGTATTGCTACTTCATTTTGATAATGTGGATAACAATACCATCAGCCAGTTATTAACCAGGACTGAAAAATGTCAGCAATTAGTAAAGCTACAAGTGCTGCCAATTCGAGAAAAGGATTGTCAAAAATATGATGTAAGTCATCATCCTTTTTTTGTACCAACTTGGTAACCTGTAAACAGAAGGCTGATCTATCAGAGAAATTTTCAGACATTAATTTGGACCAGACAGGGTCATAAGACAGTTACCCGATGTTACTTACCAGAGTGAAGAGTCCAACCTTCAGTGGTACTGCAGTTGGCGTTGTAATTTCATGACAATGTAGCTTCATGTTTGCACTATAGGGGATATTTTTTCATGTGCAGCTCCAGTGAGAGAATCCTGAACTAAGGAGAAAAATAGCTTGCATGTTACTGTTATCAACTCTCGAAGAGCAGTGGCATGAAGTTCAATATTTGTGGGCCAAAGAGCATAAACCAATGAAGTTCACAGGAACATTGATACAATGTATGTGGAGGATTGTATGGATCATAGCAATGTCTCCAGATGGTGAACATTCTTCGATGAGTAGTGTATAAGCTTTAATGATTTGTCACACTCCAGGCCAGCTGGTAACATGTAACCCCACAGATTGTTAGAGCCATTGAAACACCATATTTAACAACTGTCATCTGCAACTATGACCTTAGCCAAGCAGTTCAACTTGTCATGAACAATATTGTACACTGTACCATAAGAAATGTTGAACTACTGCCTGGGGCAGGGTGAAGCTTTAAGGTTCATATGTCCCTGTTGGACGAATGTCTTCCCCCTCCTCACCCCCCCCCCTCCACCTCCACTGAAGATTAGATTTGATTAGTTTTCTGTTCCATAGATCTATGTTGAGGAGAACCTCGTGGATGTGGAACATGTCAAGAAACAAAATTTACAAGCTGAATAATAGATAATATTAATAAAATGAATATAGATTAATACTAATATAGTATGAGTACCGGTACACACATCATTTGGTACAATTTAGAAATTCACTAATTGAGTAGAAGGAGTTGGCCACTAGAAAGTCTTTTAGGTTTCTTTTAAACTGATCTTTATTTGTAGCAAAAAAATTTTATACTTGATGGTAAATTTTTATTCCTAGTATTGTATGTATGAACTGAGCAGTTTGTTGGGAAAAGGGATATATTATTTATGACAAATTTCATGAAGGAATAAATATACTGAGAGGCAGTAGTTAATATACCCAGTTCTTTGAAGAGGCTTCTACAGAACGTCCGTGAATTTACTCCGCAAATAATATGTATTACACACTTTTGGACGCTGAAGACTTTTGACTGACTTGAAGAGTTACCCCAAAATATTATGCCATATGAGATTATGGAATGAAAGTAAGCAAAGTATGCAAGCTTTGTTATTTTTATGTTTTCTATGTCTGATAACATTCATATTGAAAATACAGATTTGTTGAGTCGTTTCTGCAGTTCTGTGGTGTGCTCCTCGCAACTAAATTTATTATCAAGCTGTAATCCCAGGAATTTAATACTGTCAACCTCTTCTATCTGCTCTTCTTCATACTTAATGCATATGCTGGCGGGAAATCTCTTACATGTTCTGAACTGCATGTAGTGAGTCTTTTCAATGACAATGAGTTGGCTTTAAACCATTTATTAATGTTCATGAAAATATCATTGTCAGATCTTTCTATAACTATGCTTGACATACTTTTTATTGCAATACTTGTATCATCTGCAAACAAAACGAACTCTGCTTCTGGTTGTGTAACTGATGAGAGGTCATTAATGTACACAAGAAAAAGCAATGGCCCTAAGATGGATCCTTGTGGAACACCACATGTAATTTCTTTCCAATCCGATGACGACTGTTGCCTTAATTCACTAGTCACTTGCACTGACACCCTTTGTTTCCTGTTAGTGAGGTACAACGTGAACCATTTTGCAGCATTTCCTGTGACGCCATAGAATTCTAATTTACTTAAAAGGATGTTATGATTCACACAATCAAATGATTGTGCACATGAAACTATTGCTATAGTCCCCATACAAGTCATGCATGTTACTGTGAATGTCACTCAGTTTATGCCCCTTGGCCCTCACATTTTGAACTACACTCTGCAACTCTTTACAAGTTGATGACAGTACCATGCTAACAATTTTCCATTTGGATCTTGTGTTTTTCTCTCTCTAGTGCTGCACATGAAACCACAATAACCTATGTAGTGCAAATTTCAAACTATATTGTCATGAGATTTTGATGTTCCAGCTGCAGTACCAGGGAAAACTAACTTCCTGTTCATTACTTTCTGACCCTCCGTCATAGTACTAGCATGCATCAACATGGAATAAATGGAATCAGTGCAACATATTTTTCAATGAATCAAACCAAAAGACCCATCCAGAGTAGTTCCTTTTTATAAAAAAAATGGCAATGGAATGATTATGTTCAGATTGTCAAAGTGTTGGATGGGCAGATAAGCATTTTGGAGTCATAAAAGCAGAACTATTCTTCATTACAGATAAATTGGGAAACAAGTCAATGAATCAGAGTTAAAAGGAAACAGTGGGTGCCATGAAGAAAGGCATATAACAGTGACAGCCTAGATAAGATGCAAGGTGGTAGGCAAGAGATATTATTAGGATATGGTGGTAAGAATAGCAAGAACCTGGTACTGGTGAAACAATGTAGTAAAATAGTAGCAAATAAGAGCAATATATTACCATTAGTATGTACTCAAGTCAATGAGGAGCCTGTTTGTGCATTACATGACTCAGTGAGTTACACTTTTATATTGTGTGCCCAAAGGTATAGTGTGAATGTGGGTATAAGTGACCTGCCAAAGTTATGTAAAGTTGGAGTGAGATGTAGGGCATCAGGTGGTTCTTAATTAAAAATAATGAAATAGATTTTAGTAAAAATTAGTATACAGGGGTGATCCTGGAAAAGCGAGTTACTAGCTGGGTATAGTGATGACCTAATAGAGGAATTGGGGGTGACTAATAGAATTAGACCAGCAAAACCCATGTCTTCATAAAGAATCAAATTGCCATGGATGTAACTGCTTCAAACACCTGATTACCTTACAAATCAGTTAATGTGCAAAGCATTTCACATTGAACACAAAACACTTAGAAATTTTTTGTAACTGTGTCTAAGGCTTGTTGTAAGTCACTAAGTGTTGTCATTACAAAATGCTTTGTTTTAGGCAAAGCTAGTTTTTCACGCATTTCAATATTTATAATGTCAAATCTCCTTAACTATGTGACATACAATGATATCATTTTGCAGGTTGACTCAGTGATGTATGCAGATAATATCTGCAAACTTACAAAGAAGTAATTAAAATGTCACGCCTGACACTGAAGTTTTATTACACACCAATTTAATCAATAAGTAGTTTTTTACACATATAAGTGTCTGTCACATCATATCCCCTGAACTATGTGCCAAACAGTGATAAAATTTTGCACGAGCATTCATTGATACATATAAATATTGTCTGCAAAGTGTGTTTTAAATACAGTAAGTAGTTAAAAAGTAATATATTGAAATGTCATGCTGAAGCTGAAGTTTGACCACTTTAACAAGGAAATTTCCTTTCTCCATTTGATAATAGAGCAGTAGAGGAGGAATGAGTAGTATTGAGAGATGAAATATTGAAGGCAGCAGAGCACAAAATAGGTAGGAAGACAAGACCTACAAAAAATCCTTGGATATCACAGGACATTTTAAATTTAATTGATGAACGGAAAACATATAAAAATGTAGTAAATGAAACAGGAAAAAATGAAGTACAGACGACTAAGAAATGAGATTGACAGGAAGTGCAAAATGGCTAAGCAGGAGTGGCTAGAAGGAAAATGCAAAGATGTAAACGAATATATAAATAGGGGGAAAATAGATACAGCCTACAGGAAAATAAAAGAGATATTTGGAGATAAGAAAAACAGCTCTATGAATATCAGTAACAGATGGGAAACCAGTTCTCAGCAAAGAAGGGAAAGCTGAAAGGTGGAAAGAGTATGTAGAGAGGTTCTACAAAGGAAATGAACTTAGAGGCAATATTGTAGGAAGGGAAGGAGAAGTGGATGAGGATGAAATAGAAGATACTGTATGAGAGATAAATTTGACAGAGCACTGAAAGACCTAAATCGAAGCAAGGCCCCTGGAGTAGATGACATTCCCTCAGAGCTACTGAAGTATCTGGGAGAACAAGCCATGACAAAACTGTTTCACCTGGTGTGTAAGATGTATGAGACAGGCAAAGTACCCTCAGACTTTAAGAAAAATGTTATAATTGCCATTCCAAAGAAAGCAAGTGCAGACAGGTGTGAAAACTACAGAACCATCAGTTTAGTAAGTCATGCTTGCAAAATATTAACACGAATTATTTACAGAAGGATGGAAAAGCTGGTAGAAGCTGACCTCAGGAAAGATCAGTTTGGGTTTAGGAGAAATGTAGGAACACGGAAGGCAATACTCACTTTACAGCTTATCCTAGAAGATAGGTTAAGGAAAGGGAAACCTACATTTCTAGCTTTTGTAGATTTGAAGAAAGCTTTTGACAATGTTGATTGGAATACACTCTTTCAAATTCTGAAATCAGCAGGAGTAAAATATAAGGAACGAAAGGTTATTTACAACTTGTACAAAAACCAGACAGTAGTTATCAGAGTTGAAGAACATGAAAGGGATGAGAGGTTGGGAAGGCAGTAAGACAGGGTTCTAGCCTTTCTCCAGTGATATTAAATTTGTACAATGAGCAAGCTGTAAGGACAAATTTGGAGAAAGAATTGAAGTTCAGGGTGAAGAAATAAGTAACACTGCAGTTTTCCGCCAACATAGTAATTCTGCCAGAGACAGCAAAGGACGTGGAAAAGCAGTTGAATGGAATGGCCAGTGTGCTGAAAGGTGCGTATAAGATGAACATCAACAAGAATGAAACTAGGGTAATGGAGTGCAGTCTAAGAAAATCAGGTGATGCTGAAGGAATTAGATTATGTACCGAAATAATAAAGGAGGTAGATCAGTTTTGTTACTTGAGCAGTAAAATAACAAATGGTTGTCACAGTACAGAGGATATAAAATGCAGAATGGCAATAGGTAGAAAAGTGTTATTGAAAAAGAGAAATTTGTTAACATCGAATATTGATTTAAACCTAAGGAAGTCCTTTCTGACGGCATTTGTGTAGAGTGTTGTCTTGTATGGGTGTGAAACATGGATGATAAACAGTGCGGACAGGAAAAGGATAGAGGCTTTTGAAATGAGGTGCTACAGAAGAATGCTGAAGATTAGGAGGGTGGATCACATAACTAATGAGGAGGTACTGAACAGAACTGGGGAGAAAGGGAATTTCTGCCATACCTTGACTAAAAGAAGGGATCAATTGTTAGGACACATTCTTAGACATCAAGGAACTGTGAAGTTAGCATTGTAGGGAATTGTGTGGGGTAAAAACTGCAGAGGAAGACCAAGAGATAGATACAGTAAGCAGATTCAGACAGATGTAGGTTGCCGTTCTTATGTGGAGTTGAAGAGGCTTGCTCAGGATAGGGTATTGTGGAGAGCTGCATCAAACCAGTCTCTGGACTGAAGACCACAACAACATTTGATAAATATCAATGTAAATACAAATATACAATCCCTGAGATAGATTTTCATCTCAAATATGTCAAAGATATTAATGATAAATCTGAAGCATTGAATTAAAATTTGTGATGCGACTGGGAATCGAACCCGGACCTCAATGCTTACTAGGCAGATGTCTTACCGCTAGACCACCACATCACTAGTGATTAAGGTGCCTCAGAATAGTCTAAGCATGATT
Source organism: Locusta migratoria (assembly GCA_026315105.1). NCBI lineage: Eukaryota > Metazoa > Arthropoda > Insecta > Orthoptera > Acrididae > Locusta > Locusta migratoria. The sequence continues at coordinate 25,215,437 of CM048755.1, read as the reverse complement.
TCCTTCATCTCACAAACTTTAATTCATTTTCTGTGTTCCACAGAACATTGCCACTACTCCCAAGGCTCTCCATGCAGCGTAACAGCACCTCGGCAATGGACATATTGGAACATTCCTGTTTAAGGTGATATAAATATCAATGTAAATACAAATATATAATCCCTGAGATGGATTGCCGACATGATATTCCGCTGCATGGAGAGCCTTAGCAGTAGTGGCAATGTTCTATGAAACACAGAAGCTGAATTAAAGTTTCTGACGTTAAGGAAATCATGCTTAGACTATTCCAAGGCGCCTTAATCACTAGTGATGTGGTGGTCTAGCAGTAAGATGTTTGCCTAGTAAGCATGGAGGTCCAGATTTGATTCCTGGTCGCATCACAAATTTTAATTCAATGCTTCAGATTTATCATTAACATTTGATAATTTCGGGGGGGTGGGAGGGGGCGGCTGCCAGCAAGAAAAAGTTTCACATGGATCTGAAATTATATGTGAAGTTGGTTGGGAGTAGCTAAGTGTTACCATTTTCAAGTAATGGATGAACAAATTCCCCCCCCCCCCCCCCCCCCAGGGGGCTGTGGCGAGCACAGGCCCTGCGCTAGTGCAGTCTTTCTCCCTCCTTTCCTCCCTGGACTGCATTTCCTTTCCCTTCCCCTCCTTTCCTATCCTCACTCTGTCCCAACTCCACTGGGGGACTGATGATCTAGGTAGTTTGGTCCCCCTGTCCCAAACCACAAAGTTGGCATATATGATTGCTGTCAGCTTCAAGACAAACCCACAGTTTTTCTGTCTAATTGTGTTATCTTTATACCACATAATGTGTAGAATATGAAAGTGGTGTTTCTTTTTCCTCAAATTGGTTGATAATTGAGTGAATGATTGAAAATTAAATTTTCTTCATTTTGGAAGTTGTTAGATGGGTGTCAGGCAACAGGTTAGGACTGTATCCTAGGATATCCTTTTAGTAATAGAGATATCAATAGGAAAAATAAAGTCTAACACTCCACCAATATTATGGTCACTAGAGGCATAGGGAGATCAATAAAAGCCACAAATAACAAACTGGCCAAACAAATGTCATATCAGTTGTCTCCTATGAAAATACAAGAATTGAAAAATATTGTGTAGCAGTTATTACAGCATAATTATAATTGGTTGGACCAGAATACTGTAATACATTTTTATTTATTTCTTCACTAGATATATCTTTCAGCAAAACTACCATCATCAGTTTTGCCAACAGATATATCTAGTGAAGAAATAAATAAATAAATAAAACCTATTACAGTGTTCTAGTCCAACCAATTATAATTATGCCAAACTATGGCATCTGTAACACTGGAGGCCCAAGATAGAACAAGTAACAAAGGCAATGAGTAATTTTGACCTTCTAATTCCTATTATGCAGCACCCATGTTTTTAACCCTTTCACACAGTGTCCACTTCAGTTGACGGCAAATTTTCTGTTTTGTACACCCCTGGTTTTGATGCCTCTGAGATCTCAGTTGCTTACAGTCCACTGGGGTGGATGTTAGCTATGCAGTGGTGCTACCTAGCAGCCACTGAGTCTATTACTTGGGTTATTATTGATCTGAGAACAGGTACATGTCGGCAAGATGGAGCTTGCGAAGAAAGGTCTCGCACATCTGTCCACAATTAATACAAATTAATTCTATGGAAGGTGTTTAAAAGCAGTAATAAAAATATATTTATATTTACAATATATCTGCCTAATACAGTAATAATCGATTAATGATGAAAATTCTCCTCAGAGATAATAAATATTGTTGAAACGAGATAGAATGGCTGGCCAGTACTTACCATTGTGCTGTACCGCCGATAGTAACACAAAATGAAAAAACAGAAAAAAGGGGACAAAGGGACAAGCTTTCGGAACAGAGTTCCTTCGTCAGGTGGGAGAGAAGGGAAGAATAAAGGATGGGAACAGAAGGGAAAGGTGGTTCACGACCTAGGTCATGAAGGTGGTGTTTCAGGAGTGTGGACGTCAGAGATACTGCATGTATGTACTGAGCCAAGCCAGAGAGGATAAATATAACTAAAGAGGAAAGATCAAGTAGTAAAGAGAAGAGAAGAGAGTGAAATTAATGATGCTGAAGGGTGAAGGAGGGGCGGGGGGGGGGGGTGTCTAAAACATTTTTCATAAACAGGGAAATATGGATGGACACACACACATACACACACACACACACACACACATGGAGAGAGATAGAGAGAATGACAGAGAGAGAGAGAGAGAGAGAGAGAGAGAGAGAGAGAGAGAGAGAGAGAGAGAGAGAGAGAGGTAAGGAACGGATAATGAATAGGTGAGCTGAGGATGGAGGAAGGGGAGGGGTTAGCATAGATTTAGGCCAGGGGGGTGGCGGGAAGAGAGGATATGTTGGAGGGCAAGTTCCCACCTCCGTAGCTCTGAGGGACTGGTGTTGGTTGGTACTATCCAAATGGCACGTGTGGTGTAACACGTGCCCAGGTCCCTGGAGTTATGCTGGAGGGCATGTTCTGCCACAGGATATTGGGTGTCCCCCAGGCGAACAGTCCGTCTATGCCCATTCATCCGCTCAGCCAATTTGTTGGTAGTCATACCAACATAAAAGGCTGAACAGTGGACACATGTCAGCTGGTATATGACGTGTTGTCTCACATGTGGCCCTGCCTTGAATTGGGTAGGTTTTTCCTGTGGTGGGGCTGGAGTATGTGGTAGTGGGAGGATGCATTGGACAGGTTTTGCAGCGGGATCGGTTGCAGGGGTAGGAACCATTAGGTAGGGAGGGTGGTTTTGGGATGTTGTAAGGTTGGACAAGGATGTTGCGGAGGTTGGGAGGACGGCGGAAGGCTACTCTGGGTGGTGTGGGAAGAACAGTTTGGAGTGATGGTCTCATTTCAGGGCATGACTTGAGAAAGTCATAGCCCTGTTTGAGGAATTTGTTGAGGCATTCCAGGCCAGGATGGTACTGGGTGACTAAGGGAGTGCTTCTGGGTGGTCTGGGGTTAGGAACATTGTTTTCTGAGGGAGAGGAATGGACAGCTTGGGAGATCTGTTTGTGGAAAAAAAACAATGTTCCTAACCCCAGACCACCCAGTATGAGTGACAACGTGATGCTCAGACAGGTATAGTACATCTATTACATTATTAGTTTCTAAATCTTCTAAACAAATCAAAAGCTCATCAACTTTATTCTTTAATCCCCCAATATTTTGATGAAATATACAGACATTGTTTTTCACTTTACTTTTGTGAGTACCTTGAAATTTTTTAACTTCTTTAGTACCTGCCAGACTAAGTTTCTCACTGGACACTGATCTTAACCTAAAAAAAAAGAGTTTCTACCATGAGTTGTAGTTTCTCCCCCCCCCCTTTAAATTTCCTGCTATAAGTCCAGCCAATTTACCCTTCCCTTTCCTGTTGATGTGGAGGCCATGCCTAGTATAATCCCACCTAGAGAGAGAATCAACAGGAATCACACCAATGTGAGACCCCGCACCAGATCCAAGCACCCTTTCCAGCTCAAAATTAACAACTCTCCTGACAGAAAAGTTCAAGTGAGGCTGGTCATGGCGTTCCAGAACCATCAAACCTATTTTGAACATTAATAACGAAGCTGTCCGAAGAAGTTCTTGGCCTGTTCCTAGAGCATGTTGCCACTTCCCTCCCGTTTACCCTTCTCCCCCCTTAACATATCCAGTTCACACCTAGCTTCATCTAACTCGGCCTGAAGGGCAACAATTTTCCCCTCCTGTTACACAATCTTCCTACCTCTACTACACAGTCCACAAAATCACTCTTGAGACTTGATCACATGCCCGATTCCTGTGCCACTACACACCCAACGAAAAAAGTTACTACATCCATCACACCAGACCCCAGAGCTAGCAATTCTACGGCATGTCAGGCAGACTGGCATTCTGCAGACTGGAGCATGGAATGTTAGATACCTTAATTGGATAGGAAATTGGTAGTTTGGAGTTAGATATAGTGGGGATCAGCTAAGTTTGGTGACAGAATAAAGAGGGATCTAGTCAGGGGAGAATTTGTTTGTAAATACAAAAACAGTTGGGGTCATGCAGGAAGAGGTATAATAATGTTGTTGTTGTTTAGAGGGGACTAAACTGCTAGGTCATCTGTCCCGTATAATAATGAATACAAAAATAGGAGTGCAGGAAGCTACTATGAACAGCATAGTGAACATATTATCATAGCCAAGTGTAACACAAAGCCAACTATCACCACATTAGAACAGGTTTATATGCCAACTAGTTCTGCTGATGATGGAGAGATTGAAAAAATGAAAAATATATGATGAGATAAAACAGTTTATTCAGAAAGTTATGGGATAAGAAAATTTGATTGTGATGGGGACTGGAATTTGGTACTAGGAAAAGGAAGAGAAGAAAAAAAGGTATGTGCATATGGACTTGGTAAAAGGTATGAAAGAAGAAGATAGCTGGTAGAATTTTGTACAGCACATAGTGTAATCATCACAAAGACTTGGTGTAGACCTATGAAAGAAGAGTGTAAACAAGAAAAGGAACTGGAGGTATTAGAAGCTTTATTAGAAATATTTGGATACCTGAGAAGATACTTAACATAATTGATGAAAGCAGAAAATATAAAAATGTAGCCAATGAAGCAGGCATAAGAGAATACAGACATTTAAAACTGAGATTGACTAAAACTGCAAAGTGACTAAGCAGGAATGGCTAGAAAACAAATGCAAGTCTGCAGAAGAATGTATAAGTAGAGGAAAGATAGATACCATCTACAGGAAAATTAAAGATATGTTTGGGGAAACAAAAAGTAATTGTCTGAATATGAAGAGCACAGATGGTAAAACTTGTACTAAGCAAAAACAGGATGTCTGAAAGTTGGGAGGAGGGATATGAAGTTGAAGGCAATATTGTAGAAAGGGAAGAAGAAGTAGATGAAGATGAGATGGTAGATACTATACTGCAAAAAGAATCTGATAGACCTCTGAAAGACCTATTAAACAAAAATCATCTGTAGTAGGCAATACTTCCTCAAAGCAACTGATATCACTAAGAGAGTTAGCCATGATTAAATACTCCACATGGTGTGCAAGATATATGAAACAGCCAAAATATCCTTAGACTTCAAGCAGAATGTAATAATTCTAATTGCAAAGTAAGCAGGTCCAGAGAAATGTGAATAAATATTACAGAACTATCAGTTTAACAAGTCATGGTTGCAAAATACTAAGAAGAATTTTTAGTCTAATTTATCTATACAAATTACGTACAAAGAATGTAATGACTACCACCATCATATCTTAGCAAAAGTTATCTCTGAGGTCCCAAAAAATTCTGGTCACATGTAAAATCAATAAGTGGTTCAAAGGTCACTTATTGATCATTCTGGGATGGCAATAGAAGATAGCAAAAGGAAAGCTGAAGTTTAATATTTAAGAAATTGTTCCCAACAGAGGATCATACAAACAAACCATTGTTTAAACATCATATAGACTTTTGAATGGAGGACACAATAATAGGCATTTCTGGTGATAAAAGCAGCTGAAAGAGGAGAAAGCATATGGGATACCAGGTCCCAGTTTGGTTTTACAAAGAGTTCTCTATGGAATTTGCCACTAACTTAGCTTGGATTTATCATAAATCTTTGACGCAGTCCAAAGTCCCAAGTGCATGGAAAAATGCGCAGATGACTCTTGTTTAGAAGGAATGTAAAATAACAGACCTACATAATTACAGATCAGTATCATCAATATCAGTTTGCTGTTGAACATATTTTAACAAATAATAAATGTCCTTGAGATGGGCAAGTTGCTGTCCATGTACCAGTATGGCTTTGGAAAGCATCACTCATGTGAAACTCACCTTCCCCTTTACAAACATGATGTCTTGCAAGCCATGGATGAAGGACAACAGGCAGAATTTATATTTCTTGATTTCTGAAAAGTGTTTGACGTGCTGCCATACATTACCAATTGGCCTTAGTGAGCAATACAGTTTGTGTTGCCTGTGTACATGCATTGATCATGTCAATGTTGTCCTGTACTGATATGAAGCAGTGTCTAGTTGAAGGAGTTCCACTAGATCATTTAGTTACACAAACCTACTGTTGACAGAATCTACATATTTCTTATTCTATACATTTAAGAAATTAGATATTCCCACTGCATTTTCTGTCTGTATGTTACAGTTAATCTCAGAAACTACTGTGGGGATTCTGCTACTCATGCTGGACTGGCATTGATGTCTGAATGTTCTCAGAATGTATAAATGTTATCTATTCCATATTTGATATGTTGACTGCTGCACAATGATTGATGTTCCACCACCAGACTATGCATACAGCATCAGGCCTGATGGTCTGCTATAGCCACCAACAGCTACAAAGTGTCAGGTGTGCAGTTATAGCATAGCTTCCTCCCTTCATAATGCAGTCTTAATTCATGTTTGCTAGGGACTGATGACCAGAGTAGTTAAGTCCCATTGATTTGCAAACATTTGAAATTCATATTTGGAATCACACTTGATGGCAATTATAGAACCTGTAAGCTGCTATATTGTTGAAACAGTGGGAGCAGGATCCAGAGGTAATTCGCAGATAGTAAGCAGATCATAAGCAGGTAAAAGGTAAAGCAGTCTCCATTCCAGAAATTGAATTGAACACTGCAGTGCTTTACTGTGCATGGTCCTGATGAAGATGGTATGCCTTTGCCTTCCTCCAACCTTTTCATTGAGTTACCCACCCCATTATACAGGGACCTACAGTTTAACATGGATTTCATGATACAACTTGGCATTTTTCACATGAACATCAATACCATTGGTGAAAAGAGCTAAAAGTGGCAGATAAAAAATCCTAGAATTAACTGGTGATCAGACCAATGACCATTGTATTGTAAATCTATATCCACATACACAATGAAAGCCACCTCACAATGTGTGGTGGAAGGTAATTTGTGTACCATTGTTACTTCCTCCTCTTCCTAATTGTTGCTTATGGTTCCCAGAAAAAAATGACTGCCAGTGTGCCTCGGTGTGTACTCTCACCACACTAATTTATCATTATGGTCTTTTCATGAGATACATGTAGGAGGAATCATGTATTGGTTGACTATTCAAGAAATATATGCTCTGGAAATTTTGACAGAAGCCCATACTGTGATACAGAACATCAATCTTACAGTGCCTGCCATTGGAGTTTGCTGATCACTTCTGTTACACTTTTACACTTCTAAATGAACCTGAAATGAAGGATGCTGTTTTCTGTAGGTTCTTCTGTATCTCTTTTATCAATCGTATCTAGTACAAATTCCATACTAATGAGCAACACTCAGGCATCAGCTTAACAACTGTTTTGTAAGCTACTGCCTTCCTGAGGATTCTCCAATGAACCTCAGTTTGACATCAGCCTTATTCACAATTACTTTTATGTGGCTCTTCTATTTCAGATTGCTCCTTATGTCTACTATCAGATACTTTTGGAAGTAATTGCCTCCAGTTATTGCTCTGCTATTGTGCAATATATATATTCTGGTATTCAAACAAGTGTCACATACTTTGAGAATTGCTAGTAGACATTGACACAAGGAAAATAAGTCTAATAAATATAGGCCCATAAATGCATACTTTTTAGATAAATGTGTATTTATATATGTTGCGCATGGTGTCCAAAATGAAAAATGTTCAAATGATTGTAAATCTATTGGATTCAACTGCTTGGTTATTAGTCCATATCTTACAAACTACTTAAACTAAGGTAAACTAACCTAAGGGCAACACAAACACCCATGCCCGGGGTGGGGGGATTCAAACCCACAACAGTGAATGGCCTCACGCACTGCAGCATGGCACCCCAGTGCGCAACATTGTGTCCATTCATGATAATGCATCCCTCTGCCATTTGGCATAAGGAATTACCTGCCTTTGGAGAATACCTGGTTGTTGTTCTGCTTTCTGGCACACATTGATAACATGACCCTGTAGTGTTTGCATATCATTGACTGGAGTTGCATAGACACTTCCTTCACATGTCCCCACAACAAAATGTCTAAGGGATTGAGGCTTTGGGAATAAGAAGGCCAAGGAGTGGGGCCTCCTTGATCAATCTGGCAGTCCAGAGAAGTCCACATCAGATTCTACATTGTCATCTACATTCATACTCCGAAATCCAACTCATGGTGTGTGGCGGAAGGTACTTTGCGTACCATTGTCACTTCTCCCTATTCAAGTGGTGTATGGTTTGCAGGGAAAATGATTGCCTGTATGCGTCTGTATGGGCCCTAATCCCTGTCTTGCAGCATCCACCACTGGAGTTTCTTAATCATCTCTGTGGCACTTTCATGTTTACTAAATGAGCTTTTAACAAAGTGTGCTGCTTTCCATTGGACCTTCTCTATGTCTGGTATTGATCCCATACTGATGGCCAATGCTCAAGCGATGGCTGAATGAGAGTTTTGCTGGGGCCGAGCGGTGTGTTCCCAGCTTTAGGTCAGGATGAGGCATGGAACCTGGTGGAGCACCAAGGGACGCTAGTGAAACAGAATTGTAGTTGACACATTTTATTCCGTAACATACATAGGTTTGATGAAGGCACTAGCTTCACAGTAGCTAGAGCAGTAGATGGCGTCGCCTTCGAGCTGCAACCTTGGTGTTTTGTATGATGGTAGTGCCCGCGCTGTGGGTATGAACAACAATGTGTATTTCTAACTTAGCCAGTGCCAGTCTGAGGCCTGGACCAAAAGGAGAGTGGGAAATATTATGGTTTCTTTCTGTTTGCTCTGATTTCACACATCGGTCCCGTTCCGTGTACAGTGCAGCTCACCTGCATGGACAACTCCATACCACATGAGGCCATGTGTGGCTATTTTCAGCATTAAAGGGTTAAATAAGATCCTTAAAGGAAAACATTTGACATCTTAGAAAATTCGCAGATTCACGGTAATAGGTAAAAAAAGATCCCAATAGGTTACTAAATGATCAGGTCGCATCTAATCAAATGATATGTTTTAATATTTTTGATGATTTTGTTTATGAATGTAGTGGACTTATAGGTTTTGAGGTAATGTGTATAATTTAGGGTATCCGTTGGAGACATTAAATCATAACTATACTTGGATTTTTATCTATCAATGGATAATTATATTTGTGTAATTGTTAGTGAGGTTTTATTACTTTTGGAAATTCTATACATAGTATATTTTATACATAGACATTGGGTAGCATGTTTGTTTTATAATGGTATAAGTTGGTAATTATGATATATATATTATTTATACATTGCAAGACCATTGGTAGCTATTGTTGGTCTAACATATACCACTTAGACATTGTGCATACTTTCTTCATACACATGAAGTGACCTGTAATGGATTTTGTAATTATATCTAGACTATAGGCTATGTGCATGTGCTTCCAACATGATGTGGCTTCATAGTAAAGTCCCTGCTCCTTACTTTTTATTGATAGATTCATTTGCTGTTAAAGGGTCTTTGATAACAATTGTTGTTTTGTCTACATGAACTGGCCCAGATTTTATACTATGTATCTTATATATAGACATAAGGCTATGATACTCATGTTTTCATGCCTTACTTATTTCACACTGGTATTATATATAAATTTACATTACTAGTTTTTCTGAAGTTTTAAGGTTTTTAAATGAGGTTCTTCATGTATGACACATGAAATAGCTCTTGGTGTGTTCTTAACTTATCATCCTCTGTGCTTCAGTACAGATTTAAACATAGAAAACCATAACAAATTTGTAATAAGAATTGATTTCAGATCTCTTATGCAATAGTTTCTTCAGATATTGGAAATGTTGTGTAATGATTTGAATTTACATCACTTTATTCACACGAACCGACCTAGCAGTAGGCACTATGTATCACTACTTAGATATTTGACTATGAGTTAAAAGGCTATATACCATGTGCTTGTCAAGATATTGTTTCTGAAATTAATACTTTGTACCAGCTGTTCATAATAATAATTCATCATTTTGTTACACATGAATTGTCCTAGATAGGGTATTGATGTAATTATACTTAGAAATGGCACTACAATGAAGTTAATAATTGAGAATTACCCATGGTATATATAATAAGTTCAAAAAGTTAGTTCTGGACCATCATGGTCTTGATCTGATCATCCTTTTTGTATACAATTCAATAGCCCACACATTGGAAACTATGCATCTGAATGTGGATATTGGGTTATGTTGTAGAATTTTTATATGCATTTTAATACTGTAATAATTTTCATTACATATTCAGTTGAATTTAATTTATGGTTTAATTCATGATGCTTGGACACTTGAATTGGTTTACATATTGGCTACTATTGATACTTAGACATTTAGTTACTAAGCACATTTTTATGCATAATAGATCCTAAATAAATTGTAATTAGGTCAATACCACAATAATTATTGGATTATTTTGTCATATTAATTGATTTGTATACATTACATCATCATATTTTTGTACAATTCAATTAGCCAAGATTTTATACTACGGATCCATACCTAGACGTTAGGTTACAATACGGGTTGTTCATAACCAACCATTTTCACAATTACATCCTGTCTGTACCTCAATTTTGTCTGAAATGTCTCATATTATTTTAATTTTGTTTCCTCACACTATGTGTGTATTAGGCTGTGATGGTTTTTAGAGCATCATGTTTTATAATTTTAAGTGGATGATCTGTATAAAATGTCAGTTAACATACCATTAAAAATTATCGGTAAATTAATGATACATTGAGACAAATATTGATTATCAGTGTCAATAATTTTAATTGTAATTTTGTTTCATGAATACAAGATTGCTGTTCTTGACATCAGAAAATGTGTAATGCCTCAATGTTTATCTGAAGCACCATCTGGTACCATGTTGTGATGTGGACAGCTAATTTAGTCAGTTTTGTTTTAACTTTACTATGACCACATCACACTAAAGCATGATGTGTTTGATGTTTTATTTGTACTGAATAGGGGAGAGTGGGGCTGTTGTGGTCTTCAGTCCGGAGACTGGTTTGACGCAGCTCTCCATCCTACTCTATCCTGAGCAAGCCTTTTCATCTCCTCATAAGAACGGCAACCCACATCCACTTGAATCTGCTTACTATACGCATCTCTTGGTCTCCCTCTGCGATTTTTACCCCACACACTTCCCTCCAATGTTAAATTTACGATTTCCCGATGTCTAAGAATGTGTCCTACCAAGCAATCCCTTCTTTTAGCCAGGGTATGCCAAAAATTCCTTTTCTTACCAATTCTGTTCAATACTTCTTCATTGGTTATGCGATCTACCCACCTAATCTTCAGCATTCTTCTGTAACACCACATTTCAAAAGCCTCTATTCTCTTCCTGTCCGCACTGCTCATTGTCCATGTTTCACTCCCATACAAGGCAACACTCCACACAAATGCCTTCAGAAAAGACTTCCTTACACTTAAATTAATATTCAGTGTTAGCAAATTTCTCTTTTTCAAAAATGCTTTTCTTCCCATTGCCATTCTGCATTTTATATCCTCTGTACTATGACCATCACATGTTATTTTACTCCCCAAGTAACAAAACTCATCTACCACCTTCATTGTTTCGTTACCTAATCTAATTCCTTCAGCATCGCCTGATTTTCTAAGACCACATTCCATTATTTTTGTTTTGCTCTTGTTAATGTTCATTTTATATGCTCTCTTCAACACACTGTCCATTCCAATCAACTGCTCTTCCAGGTCCTTTGCTGTCTCTGACAGAATTACAATGTCATCAGCAAAACGCAATGTTTTTATTTCTTCTAGGGGCTAGTGTGGACAATTTTTATGTTCATGTTTTATCTTGAACATATTTGATGCAGGTTTTTGATATTAACTATTTTAGTATTAAACAGATTCTATCCTAAAAGAATCAGTGAAGTAATTCTTTGTATCTTCAATATTCTGACCACCAAATCATAAAAACAAGATGTCTGCAATCTGTCCACATGTACCCCATGGTGGGGTAAGTGTGACCATTGTTTGAAATTCGATGGGGTTAAAGTGGACAGTTTGTTATTTTGTATAAATGAGGCCATATTTCCCAAAAAAGTTGTATTTACACCTTAATGAATGTTATTCAAATCAAAATTAACATAAAGATTTTTTGTTGGTTTTTCTTTAACAAATATTGTACATTTCAAAATTGACATTGAACTGGAACATCCTTCCTTGTCTTTGGGTCCCAGTTGTTTTCGCAGAAGGGAAAGACAAATAATGTCAGACCTCTCCACTACTGACTCATCTGGGACAACAGGAAACACAAATCCAGATCCTTTTTTCCTCAAAAATGAAACAAACACTTCCGATTTCCCATCTGTACTTTTATCTTGGCCTACATAATGTTTAAAAGTCTTCTTTGTGGCGAAATGAACCAAAACAAAATCACCAGACCTTAGTTCTTCATCATATGTTAACTTCTGTAAGATTTGGGCTTCGTCATCTTCTGTTTCACAGCATCCTTCGTCCTCAGATTCCAGCACACTTGATGGAAGGCTTTCTGATTCAGTGTCTGTATCGACATAGATTTTATTTTCTCCAGGCATCTTCAGTTCCCTCTTGTCCTGGAATAATGTTTTCTTTAAAGAGGGTTTCATTTTAGCCATTGCTGGTGCTTCCAGCTCATCTTTGACTGGAGTGCTTGTATAAACTGCTGATTTGTTTTGCCTTGATTCTGATTCTCGCCTCGCAGCTTTTGGAAAGGGTCTACATTCTTCAGGAGTTGGTATTTCAGTTAGGACTGCACCTGAAGTGGAAGGTGAAGCATCACACATAGTTGCAGGTTCTCCAGGTGAATGTGTATCACAACTTGATGTAGAGGCTGCTGGCTGCTCAGTTACCTCTGATGGCCTAAAATCTTTGCTGTATTCCAATATATTAAGTGGCCACACTCCAGCCACCTTGAAGCCAGATGTGATATCTTTTTTTGTAAAGGAAAGTGGAAATGCTATTCCAGAAAACATAGCAATCTCCGAATAGTGACTGGGCAACCAGGATGCATTCTCATCCAGTCAGCCATTGCTGCTTTTAGGTATCCCTTAAATGCTCCAAACACTGTGATATCTAGTAGTTGCATCCTGTGGGAACAATGTGGTGGGAATGTCAGTAGACTGATTCCAGCATCCCTTGCCATATTAATAGCATCAATGCTGATGTGACTTGCATGGTTGTCCAAAAGTATGAGTAGGCGATTATATTTTGAACAAGACATATACTTTGCTACATGCTTCAAAACTTCGAAGAACAATTCACTTGTCATATATCCAGATTTGTAGGCCAATCCAATACTTCCATTTGGTGCACCATCCAGAAATTTGTCCTTCATATGGACTCGTGGAAAAATGAAAACTGGTGGTATGGCCATCCCTGAGGCTGAGCAGAAAGCACACATGGTGACATTTCCCCCCCCCCCCCCTCCCCGCCCCTTTCTTGTGACGCTACCATTCCTACTTGCTTCTTGCCACATTCCGCAATAACTTTAGGAGGCTGCATTATGGTAGGAATGCCACACTCATCCAGTTTCATTATCCTGTCTGACGTGAACTTAAATTTGTCCAAAATATGCAAAAGGTTGTCAAAGAAAAGGTTAATATTTACTTGATTAAATGCTGCATTCCTTGCCAAGCTTGTAGTTTCAGGTCTATGAAAGGATAGATTCATTTCCTCTGCAAAAATACATACATCCAGTCCTTTCCTGCCATGTGACATTCATCCCAGCTCCTTGGGTAGTTCTTTTTGTTTAGTTTTTTAGCTTACAGGTATGCCAGTTCATGTCCTTTGTTATATGTGAGTCCATAATGTAAATTGGAGGCCTTCATGAAGTATTGAGCTAATAATTCCTATTCATGATCTGTAAAGACCTTTCCAACTTTGCATTTGGATTCTGTTGTATTCGGTGTCTGGATTTCTTCTTCGTCTGAATTTCCAGAATCACTTCCATCAAATGGATCTGGAAAAAGTAACTGGGTGCTGTATAACGAAATCAGGACAAGTGAGAAAACAGGATTTTTTAACTGTACAAATATAACTTATTTGGCTAAGATAATTTATTTGTGAAAACAATAATATTGTGGTAACTAGACATTTGGAAACTTATGTTGACAGATCTGAATGCTGTCAGCTCTATATTTCTTTGCTGTAGCAACGCGTTTCTGCAGCATAGACTTCTTCAATCCATATTTCTCTGCAGTTCGTCAAATACTCCCCTTTTTGAACAGAACTTCTTTTACAGCACTTTCCTTCATCAATATTAGCTCTGTCGGTTTTGCGTATGTATTTCCTCACCATCTATAGTATAGATAATGCTCTAAAATGGTAAAAACACAAGGCTGACAGGTGACCTTTGGTCCACTCATAAGTGGGGTAAGAGTGGACACTGTCCACTTTGAACCCACTTCATCTGTCCACAGTTACCCCAAGGGGCCATTTTGGATATGAAACCAAACTTTAGCGAAAATATTTTATTTAAATGAAATATTATACAAGAAAAAGATTGGCAACTTTTCATATAATCATATACCACAACTTTTAATGTTCTCAGTACTAACATTTTGTACTTATCTGGAAATTTGTTTATCACAAAAATCGAATACAAAAGTACTGAAATCTTATTTTCACTTCTGTTGCCTGCAACAATCACCAGACTGGCACCAAATTTTGCTTAATTGTTTAGTACATTCTGTGGTACTACCAACATGAAAATAAAGAAAATCCAAAGATTATATCATTGAAATAATTGTATGTCCACTCTTACCCCATGTCCACTCTAGCCCCATTCTCCTCCTGTTGATGAACAATTTTGTTTTTAAAAGCTTTCTTTTGTGTTGTGGTGCACAACATGAAATGTTGGTTTTAGAGGTGGATGTATTTAAGGATATATATTTCTCTGACTTTTTATTATAGCTTGTTGAGTATGATTTTACATGTATGCTTGCCAAAATTGTCATCTTAATAAAGATAATTTGTGACCTTGGCTGTTTTACATAGTACAATAATATATAGTGAGTTTAATACAGATCCAGAATGTGAAATAATCTGGGTGAAGATCAGGGTTGAAAGTGGATGAAAGAGGGTTATGGGATGCTTTTATCAACCTTGTGCCTCAGTAGCAATAGTAGTGGTGCATCTGAGGGGAAATTTTGACAATATTTTGTGTAAATTTCCTAAAAATGTCATATTATCAGGAGGAGATATTAACTTAGGAATGTAGACCAAGAGTTTTAAAGACAGGATGTCTCAGTTAGCCCATATCAATGAATCAGTAATCATAAGGCCATTATAGAATTTCTGAATACAGCTGTAAAATAGGCTTATCAAGAAAAGGTAGACAGATTTCAGATTAGTGGACAGTTCAATGCCAAAATTTGTTCTCTGTGAATGACAATGTTGAGCATCACTGGACAAAGCTCATGACAATAATAAAATACATTTTAGACAAGTATGTACTGAATAAAATTGTAAGGTATGGGAAAGTTACAATTCAGTTTGATAACCAAGTTAGAAAGCTATTAGGAAAGCAAGAAGTTTTTTCACTCCAAATTTATATGTAGCTTTGCAGAGGATATAAATTGAAACGATGCCTAAATTGGTGTTAAGCAGGTCATGTGTGGATGTGTTCAATGACTTTGAAAGTAAAGTTCTATGTACCAATGTGACAGAAAAAAAACTATGAAGTTTTGCTGGATTGATAGGAAAATCTATAAGGGGGGACACTGCAACTCTTGGGAGTACCTCTTTTTTAGGATAAGTTCAGTGTCCAATGAGAAGCCCAGCAAGGCAGGTAATAAAGCTGTTAAAATATCACAAGATTCTAACAATAGTAAATTAAAAAACAATGTTTGTATTTTTCATCAAAATATTGGGGGTTTAAATAATAAAGTAGATGAGCTCCTGATTTGTTTAGAAACTATAGAAGCTGACAATGTAATAGATATACTATGCCTGTCTGAGCATCACATTATCACTGATATGAATAAAGTTAATATTAGTGGGTATAAACTAGCAGCACATGTAAGTAGAGAAAAGAAGGTGTGGGGAGGAGTTGCCATTTATGTCAAAAATTGTCACAGTGTAAAAAATTTAGAAACAAAAAAATTTTGTATAGAGCAACACATAGAAGCATGTGCCTGTGAGCTTAAACTGAAGGGCGGTTCTTTTATAATTGTCACAGTGTATAGGCCCCCCTCAGGAAACTTTCATTTATTCCTGGAATACTTGGATGCTTTGTTGTGCTATCTGTCAGATAGGGGGAAGCAAATTATTATCTGTGGGGATTTCAATGTTGATTCACTGCAAGAGTGTAATAAGAAGAATGACCTGGAAGTCTTACTCGGTTCTTTCAATTTGACATCTGTTATTGATTTTCCTACTCGGGTAGTAAAGAACAGCAGCACACTGATAGACAATTTTTTTATAGACCAAGATAGGTTTAACAACATTAGTGCATCTCCTGTTGAGAATGGTCTTTCTGATCATGGTGCACAGCTAGTTACATTATATGATATAGCTCCTTTCTGTAATTTGAATCAGTCCTCCAAAGTTGTTCGTACAATTAATGAATCGACAATTAGAAATTTCACGGAAAGTCTTCAGCAGTTAGATTGGGATGAAGTCTACAAGGAACCTGATACTAATTTAAAATACAATTTATTTCATGATACTTTTGTAAGGGTATTTGATAACTGTTTCCCCAAGAAATTAGTCAAATTTAATTGTAAGGAACCAAGCAAAAAACCATGGCTCACCAAAGGTATAAAAATATCTTGTAACCGGAAAAGGGAACTGTATCTGACAGCAACAGAGAGTAGTGACCCAGAAATACTCAACTATTATAAAAACTACTGTTCTGTATTAAGGAAAGTTATTAAAAAATCCAAAAGCATGTGCATCATGTCTGAGATTAGTACATCAAATAATACAATTAAAACAATCTGGAATATTATAACAAGGGAGACAGGGCAACCAAGAACACAGGAAGACAGCATTACCATCAAAGTGAATGAAAAAATTACAAACAAAAAGTCAGAAGTTGAAAACACTTTTAATAATTATTTTTTAAATGTTGTGGAGAATATAGGATCCAAATGTTCATTAGAAGAAGCTAGGCAGTTAATGGAACAGGGCATACCTAGACAGTATGATACAATGGAAATCCCACCCACCTCTCAAACTGAAATTAAGAAATTAATAAACTCTCTCAAGAGTAAAAGCTCTCATGGCATTGATGGCATATCCAGCAGGGTATTAAAAGCTTGTTCCCAAGAAATATGTAGGATTCTTAGCCACATTTGTAATAGCTCACTGGAACAGGGTATTTTCCCCGATAGACTGAAATATGCTATTGTCAAACCACTTCATAAAAAAGGTCATACATTGGATGTCAACAACTACCGCCCAATCTCACTTCTGATTGCTCTATCAAAAATTCTTGAAAAAGTAATGTATTCCAGAGTAACTTCATATATTAATAAAAATAAAGTTCTAACAAAATGTCAGTTTGGTTTCCAGAAAGGTTTCTCAACAGAAAATGCAATACACATTTTCACTAATGAAATATTAAATGCTCTGGATAACTGTAAATCACCCGTTGGGATTTTTTGTGATCTATCAAAGGCCTTTGATTGTGTTAACCATGGAATTCTTCTAGATAAGCTTAAGTACTGTGGTATGAGTGGGAAAGTGCACAAATGGTTTAAATCATACCTAACTGGAAGAGTTCAGAAAGTTGATATAAGTAATTCACATAATATACAAAAAACAGCCGAGTCCTCAAACTGGGGAACTATCAAGCATGGGGTGCCACAGGGTTCGGTACTGGGACCTTTGCTGTTCTTAATATATATTAATCATTTGCCTTTCTATATTCATAAAGATGCCAAGCTAGTTCTCTTTGCTGATGATACAAGTATCGCTATCACACCCGAATCACAGGAATTAACTGATGAAATCGTCAATGAAGTATTTCAGAGAATTATTAGGTGGTTCTCTGTAAATGGACTCTCCTTAAATTTAGAAAAAACACAGTATATTCAGTTTCACACAATAAATGGCATCACACCATTAATTAATATTGACTTCAACCAGAAATCTATAGCTAAGGTAGAATATTCAAAATTTGTAGGTTTATGCATTGATGAGGGGTTGAATTGGAAGAAACACATTGAAGATCTGCTGAAACGTTTGAGCTCAGCTACTTATGCTATTAGGGTGATTGCAAACTTTGGGGATGTACAACTCAGTAAACTAGCGTACTATGCCTATTTTCATTCTCTGCTTTCTTATGGCATCATATTCTGGGGCAATTCATCATTTAGTAAGAAAGTATTCATTGCCCAAAAGTGGGTCATCAGAATAATTGCTGGAGTCCACCCAAGATCATCCTGCAGACATTTGTTTAAGGATCTAGGAATCTTTACAGTAGCTTCACAATATATATATTCACTTATGAAATTTGTTATTAACAATCCAACTGAATTCAAATGTAACAGCAGTGTGCATAGCTACAACACTAGGAGAAAGGGTGACATACACTATTCAAGGTTAAATTTAGCTCTGTCACAGAAAGGGGTTAATTATTCTGCCACAAAAGTCTTTGGTCACTTACCTAGTAGTATCAAAATTCTGACAGATAGTCAACTAGCATTTAAAAATAAATTAAGAGAATTTCTGAATGGCAATTCCTTCTAGATGAATTTCTAGATAAAAGTTAGAACTTTAGGAAAAACTTAAAAAATATAAAAAAATATAAAAAAAAAAAAAAAAAAAAAAATTCAAATATTGAGTGTCATGTAATATTATGTATAGACACACTTCATTTAACTGACACGTTCCACATCATTACGAAGTGTCATATTCATGATCTATGGAACAAGTATTAATCTAATCTAATCTAATCTGCTCTTAAGTAAAACCAGTAAATGTACTGAAACCATATCTACAGGCAGTCTGTGACCATAATGACACTGAAACATTGGATGATGCACACAAGGCTGAAACATTAAACTTGTTATTGCACTGTAGCTGTTTCTCTAAATTATTACACAAACTACAAACTGGCAGATATCAAAATAAATGACCCAGAAATAGAAAAGGAACTGAAATCTCTCAACAGTGGAAAGTCCACTGAACCTGATGGAGTACCAGTTTTATTCTGCTCAGAGTATGCAAAGTAGCATGCCATTCATTCTAGCAGCAGTCTACCATAGGTTTCTAGAGGAGTGGTAGCACAAGTCATTTCCATTTTATCAAGGGTCATCAAACAGATGCATATAACTATAGGTGTGTATCTCAGGTTGGCATGTTGTAGAATTTTGCAACATGTTTTACACTTGAGTACTATGGCATTCCCCAAGACTGGAAATCTCCTCTGTAAGAATTAAAATGGATTCTGAAAGCAATGATCATGTGAAACGTGGCTCACTCCATGTTTGTCTATGAGAGGCAAAAAGCAATAGCTTCAGGCGCCCATGCAGATGCCGTGTTGCTTGACTTGTGGAAGGTACTGTTGCACACTGTCACACAAAATATGAGCATAGGAAATATCAGACCAAGTGTGGAAACAGAATTAAAGAATTTCTGGTTTAAGAGTCATTCAATATATTGTTTTCTTGTAGATATATGTCATGAGAAAAAGCATATTCTCAATGGAGAGAAATCTTCTATTTCTGACAAATCCATTGGAATATGACATTACTCTTTGCAATACATCTATAAATGATCTAACAGAGAACATTGGAAGTTCCACAAGGCTTTTTAGTGGATGATGCTGTAGAATACTAAAAAGTTTCAACTCTGGTAAATTGTAGCAGAATGCAGGACTATCTACAGGAAATCAGCTTTTGGTGCAGATAATGGCAGTTGTTCCTGAATATAAAAAATGTAACATATTGTCAATATATAAAAAGGAGGAGCCTTTAATACCTTATTATGCAATTGCAGATCAGTCACTGGAAGTCATTACTTCAATAAAATATTTGGGGGTATATGTATGGAATGATTTGAAATGAAGCAAGCATATTATATATGTCTCCACCATATCCTTTCTTCCTGGAGTGCTAGTCCTGCAAGTTTCGCAGGAGAACTTCTGTAAAGTTTGGAAAGTAGGAGGTGAGGTACTGTCAGAAGTAAAGTTGTGGGATGGACCATGAAGTGTGCTGGGATAGCTTAGTTGGTAGAGAACTTGCCTGTGAAAGGCAAAGGTCCCGTATTCGAGTCCCAATTCCGGCACACAATTTTAATGTGCCAGGAAGTTTTGCACCTCAAACTCCACTGCAGAGTGAAAGTGAATTGTGGAAACATTCCTTAGGCTGTGGCTAAGCTATGTCTCCACCACATCCTTTCTTCCAGGAGTGCTAGTCCTGCATGTTTTGCAGGAGAACTTCTGTGAAGTTTGGAAAGTAGGAGGCGAGGTACTGGCAGAAGTATAGTTGTGAGGATGAGTTGTGAAGCATGCCGGGGTAGCTCAGTCAGTAGAGCACTTGCGCATGAGAGGCGAAGGTTCCAGATTCAAGTCCCACTTTTGGCACACAATTTTAATCTGCCAGGAAGTTTAACACTGGTACATTGTGTATTATTATTATTTTTTTATGCACTTAAACAAGAATTAGGTTTTTGTCCAATAGTTAACTCCACAGATATAAAAGGAGATGTATTGTATACTGTCAGTGGACACTTATATCAAAGCACCAGAAACACATCACATTCCAATGTGTAATATGGTATAGGAAAACCAATGGCATTCAATACAGTTTCTAGTCATCTCAAAATGGATAAATACAGATCCTGGGTGGTTTTCATGGGAATTTTGTATTGTTCTTTCTGCAAAATATTGGTACTTAGATTGATGATGATGGATAAAGATTGCACAGCTTTCTCTCCAAAGTATATCACAAAGGCCCAAATATTTTGATCTAGTGACTGGTAACCAGGGAAGATGCAACAATTCACACTTGTGTTCACAAAACCAGTACCGAACAATGTGACAAGGGCCCTGTTGTTTTAGAACATGGCATCATCATTGGGAACACAAATATTGTACCATTATATGTACCTGGACAGTCAAATTGGTGTCACAATCCTTGGTACGAATGCAGCCTTACAGCGTAATCAGGGGGCCAAGGCTGCTAAATAATCACTGAAGCCCTTTCATATTTCATTCTCAGCAGCAAGTAGTCTGAATCATAGACTCGGAATGATGTATGCCAGAAGAAAACTCAGTAGAAGTTGGAATTAGTGTGAAGCAACATCATTTGATGAAATTATCTTCTTCTATTTCTACACATCCAACATTTTATGGCTTCTGATCATTTCCCTAATATGGAGATTCATATCACTGATTTAAGATTCTGAAAATGCAGCTTTCTTTGCAATTCCCATATAATTGAGTTCTCCTTCGTGTTGTTTTGGTGCTGACATGGTCGTTGAGTGTTAAATTAAGTTCTGAAGTCAGTTTTGCAGCTGTCATCATCATCTTGTTTTTCATCACAATCCTCTTCATTGATAGTCTGTCATCATAACTTAGTGTTCCTGTAACCTTTTGTTCACATTGTGACTTGCAGGATGATTTTTCTGCTTTTGCCGTAATTGGTATAAATCTTTCATATGGTTCCTCTTTCCGAGCACTTCAGTTACCTTTGTTATGGAGGGACCCATCATATGAGTATCAACAATTTTCCCATGTTCAAATTCAGAACACTGTTTTGACTGAGATTACCATGGACAATGAGTGATTGGGTTGGGTTGTTTGATTGGGATAGGGGGACTAAACTGCTTAGGTTATTAGTGAGGATAGGAAAGGAGGGGAAGGGGAAGGAAATGCAGTCCGGGAAGTAAAGAAGGAAGGTAGACTGCATTAGCTCGGGGCTCCGTGCTCACCACACACGTACTCACAAAAGAACCGTGAGCTCCCTGGAGGGCATGGAAAATGAGCTGTGGGCATTGCACTGGTGCTGTCTGCAGTCAAATACAAAAGTCTTGGCTAACACCTGCACTTATATTGAAGCTTGCAATGTTTTCATATTGCTGTTCAACCCTGCACATAGCTAAAAGGTATTTGAACATTACTGATCAGGAATCTACATTTACATTCATACTCGGCAAACCACCTCACAGTATGTGGCAGAGGGTACTTTGCATACCGTTGCCCCTTCCTCCTATTCTAGTCGTGTAAGGTTCATGGGAAAAATGATTGCCTGTATGTGTCTGTGTGGTCCCTAATCTCTGATCTTATCCTTGTGGTCACTTCGTGAGATATACATAGGAGGAAGCAATATGTTGGTTGACTCTTCGTGAAATGTTTTGTCTCCGAACTTTGACAAAAGTGCATACTGTGATACAGAATGCCTCACTTGCAGCATCTGCTGCTGGAGTTTATTAATCATCTCTGTGACAGTTTCATGATTACTAAATGAGCTTGTAACAAAGTGTGCTCTCTCTGTTGGATTTTCTCTGTGTCTTCTATTACCCTTACCTGGTACCAATTCCACACTAATGATCAATATTCAAGTCTTTTTTATTATGTAACTATGCAATAGCAGGACACCCACTAGAAGCAGTTACTTCTATAAAATATCTGGGAGTAGACAGAAGGGACGATCTGAGTATAACAACCATACAAAATAAGTCAAGGGTAACACATATGCCAGACTGAGATTCATTGGAAGAATCCACAGCAAGTGTAGTCCTTTAACATAGGAAGTGGGTTACAAAACTGTTACGCCACAAACATTGTGACAGGAAAATGTGTTAAGATTTTGGTTTGCTCAGTTTAGCAAGACGGAATAAGGTCAGCAGCTGGTAGCAGAAAATGCTCACCCTCCTTGCGTGATGATGGCAGCCACTGCGACGGCAAGTTGGAAAGCCTACCATCAGCGAACTGTGTGTGAGTGAAATGGCTGTCAGACAGAGACGCAGCTAGTAACCATTTCATAACTACATGTAACTCTGTCACAAGAGTGAATAAGATCATGGATGCATCAGCAGTAAAGACACATCAGGCAAACACTGCATTTTCAAAGGGAACACATTCAAACCATTTCATACAACATAGCTTCAGCCTATTTTGTGTATAAGTACTCCCTCATTTAGAAGTAGCAGTCACTTGGTCTTCTGAACCGACGATGCCCAGGAGGTAGTCGTCAATTCACTGGCCTAATCATTGTGCTCAGTCTGTGTCACAGATAGCAGTACATACGAGTAGCTGCTAGAGGCAGCTAAGAGATGGAGTCTGGTCGAGGCCATACTTCACACTAAACATCATCTGGGAAGATGGTGATCCGCTGTGCTGACGACTTCACACCTCTATGGTGCCTGCCTGAGGCCAGCGCAGTCTTTAGTGGTTGGTTACTAAAGGCCAATGATTACATTCTTCTTGAAATATGAGAGTATTTCACCTGTCTTATACATCTTGCACACCAGGTTGAATAATTTTTGTCATGGCTAGCTCACCCAAGAACATCAATAGCTCTATCGGATCCTCATCTCTTACTCCATAGGACTTGTTTTGACATCAGTCTTTCACAGCTTAGTCAAATTCTTCCTGCAGTATCGTATTTGCTTGCTTACTTTTTTTCTTTCTATAATATTGCCTTCAAGTTTATTTTCCTTTATATATTGCTTCCACCCTCGAACCTTCTTTTCTTTGCTTAGAACTGGTTGTTCATTTGAGGTCATGATATTCATGCAGCAGCTTTTCATTTCGCCAAATATCTCTCTTATTTTTCATGTACATTTTTTTATATTTTCTCCTTTCATCTACCTATTTGAAATTTCTTCAGTTTTAATTTCCATTCCATAACCAATAAGTTATGGTCAGTCTATATCTGTTCCTGGATATGTCTTACAGTTTACAGCCTGATTCCGAGATCTCTATCTTACTAGGATGACATTAATCTCAAATGTTTCAGTGTTTCCCAATTTCATTCCTTTTCCCCAGTCCATATTTATCTATTTTACATTAGCCTCCTTTTCTTATAATCAAATCACAATCAAGTTTTCTCCTTCCATAACTGTCAATAAATTCTTTCATCTGAAACTACATTTCTCCTTAGCAGAAGAGCTAGTTTATATACAAATTTGTACTATGGTTTGGACACGATAACTTGACGATTTGCACAGTGGCTGCCGGGAGCTCCAGGAGGCATTTCTTGCACATTTATTATGGCTGCTGCGGGGAGTGGAGGATGAGGGGAAGGTAGCTCGCTGCGGTGCTGGAAACATTACTCTAACAATGTGTACAGTAATATTTTGTGTCAAGGAGCATTGTAACATTGGCAGCACTTGTAAATAAATGAATATCTTTCAACTAGTGCCGACATTTGCCGCTTGTGGCAGAACCAGTAAAATCATCTAGTTATTGTGGCCAAATAGTACAGTGGTGGGTGTTAGTTTTTTGTATACCTTGGCTACAATAATGCATTCAGTATGCTGTTCATGTACATTTCCCTTGAGATTTTCTGACCTACCAACCCAGTACACACTACAATACATAGAATGCCAGTTTTCTTTTTCCTGACTACATCCTCCTAAATCGTCCTGAGTAGTATGGGCGACTATTTTACTTCCAGAATGTGTCACCCAAGAGGATGCCATCATGTATCCATAAGCTGTAATGTGTCCATGCAGTAGATCTGCATGTCCTTGTAGAAAGTAGAGGCTTTAAAATGCATCATAAAACCATCAGCTGTTTATTAAATCCTTAAAAATTTACTAGTTTCAGCCATAGATCATCATTGTGGATAAAAAGGTATTAAAACATCTTAGGAAATACATTAAATAAAATTAAATCTGGCTGATAAGAGGATTAGGCCTAAGTCAATATCACTAAAACCACCAAACTGTATCATATTTAACTATCCTACCAGTCAAGCATACATGCTCCTCCATTAGGCATGCTTGACTGATAGGGGTTGGATAGGTGTGAAACAGCGGTTCTCAACCTGCAACCTGCTGAACCTTTTTGAATGGCCCAGCTAAGTAGTTGTCCAGTATTCAGAATTTCGCAATAAAAATCTCTAATGACTAGCTGATGAACTTGGACGAGATGCGTTCAGCGAAATCGACGAAGCCAGTGCCCTGAATTTAAGTAGCATGTTCTCCACAATGCATGCCTTTTGTTGTGAAGCAGGCCCCTGTGCCTGGAGCACTCGAGTGTTTGTGCGCCCCGGTGCTTTCCCCCTCCCTGACTCCCCTGGTGGTGCCTGTGGTAGCCCGGACAGCGCTCGCAATCGCGCCTTTTTCGGTGCGCTGAAGTATCCGTTCAGAATCCTATCAAGTGTGATACTGTTAATATGTCTTGTGAGCGTTCAGCATGAGCAAAATAGGTTTGGATATAAGTGTGCCATTTCTTCTGCTTACTGGGAAGATTTGCATTTGTTTGTAAAGTGTGTTGGTAAAGCACTGTGCTTAATATGCAACTCAACCCTAAATATCAAAGCACCGCCAGTGCACTGTCACTAAGAAAATAAACACTGCATAACAGCATAACACAAGAGGGGCAAGGTAAAAATAAGTTAATCGGTACTATGTGTTACTGTGTTGAAAATTCCAAATTGCAGCCTTTGCTTTTTAAAAGTCAGCATCAATAAAGACATTTGGACAATTTTCTCTTTCTAAAATCATCGATTTTACGTCATTTACAGACACTGCAGAAAGAATTTGAATATGGGTTAAAAAATAAAACAAGTAAAACCTCCACTCAGAGTTTTTATGACGCATTTTTCGGTGCGCCCACTGGATGGTTCATCAAGAGTCCAATTTTAGTTGACAATAATACCATGTGATTCAGATGAGACAAACTGCTATTACATTACATTGGAGATTTGATTTTATTTTATAAAGACAGTACTGTATCTGTAAAAAAAGTTATACTTGAAAACGTAAAAAGTGTTTTACGAACTCTTGATTTTTCTGTAACATCTCTCTGATCTTCATTCCTTGTAGTTTGGTTGAACCAGTGTCACCTAGATGGCAGTGGCCTGAGTCCCTTGACACTGATGGGCGGAGCCAGAGTCCGGTGGGTTGGGATTAAGTGGATGATATTCCCAGGATTTAAGCTCATTTGTAGACAAGTCAGTACGTTGTTTTGGTTGTGTCATGCGGGTGCTGTGAGAGTGAAGACTGAAGAGTGAGAAAATAATTATTTGCCATCTCAGGAGTGGCTTCTAAAAAACAAAGGAAAACTATCTGTTGAAAGAAGACTGTTTTGTAGTGTTTTGATAGCGTGAATATTGTAACACACAAATCACGGAATCTTTGCTCACTTTGTTTATATATGGTAACCAACTTCAATATCCCCAAACGGCACTGAATTTTCAAGTCAGAATTTCATAATAAGTGACAATTCTGAATTCAGTGCCTAAAACCTCTTTTAAATTAACCATGGAGCATGTCTCAGAGAGCTATAATTTGTTTTTCTCTTGTGATAATTGCTACATCATTGTAAACTGACATGGGTTGTCCCTATTGGATGTGGTACACTGATGCCAGAACTATAGGACTGATAACACACTGTTTCGTCTTATTAACCACCATTGCAAACAGAGGAGTGTTGTAAGTCAGTGGTATTGTAGACCCTATTTGAAAGAAGAGCTTTTTTTTCTTTAAACTACATTCCATGAAATGTCTGTTCAGCCATTTAATTTCAGCAGCCAAGTTAGATAAGAACATTTACCGGCAGCGTTCTCTCTTGATATATTCTACTTAATGCAAAACAGTTACATCAAGTTAGGCAGTACCAGGTTGTACAGTTCTAAATAAAATCCAGCTGTTAACATCCATAGTAGAAGATTAAAAAGTGAAATCAAATTTAATAAAAAAAACCTCTCAAACACTATCATTTATTTACTTTTGAAACATGAGCCGTTGAGTGACAAAAGCTGTGTGAAGTTACTTAAGCAAGATTTTGACTAATTTTTGATACTTGAGTGTATCTTACACAGTAGCTGTGAATGTATGTATGTTTTATGTTATATTTGCTATATTAAGATTTGGTGCCTGTTAATCATTTCCTTGTAAGCTTCAGTAAAGTATAACAATCACAGGGCATTGTTGCATTCTGAGTAGTGAGCAGTTACAAAATTGGTCCCACCTTTGCAAATATGATCACCTTAACAAAGAATTATTAGAAGGGAAAAAAAGTAAAAGTCAGAGGAATACATATATGCCAGTTTGCCTACCGAAAATACCATTTCTGCTAAAACACTCTTTCACACAATGAACATTAATTGTAAATACTTATTGGTGTGATGTCTTTCTAAAGAACAGACATCACACCAATATATAAGTAGACAACTGGCCATTAAAATTGATACACCAAGAAGAAATGCAGATGATAAACGGGTATTCATTGGACAAATATATTATACTAGGCCTGACATGTGATTACATTTTCACACAATTTAGGTGCATAGATCCTGAGAAATCAATACCCAGAACTACCACCTCTGGCCGTAATAACAGCTGTGATACACCTGGACATTGAGTCAATCAGAGGTTGGATGGCGTTTACAGGTACAGATGCCCATGCAGCTTCAACACAGTTCATCAAGAGTAATGACTGGCGTACTGTGACGAGACAGTTGCTCAGCTACCATTGACCAGATGTTTTCAATTGGTGAGAGGTCTGGAGATGTGCTGGCCAGGACAGCAGTCGAACATTTTCCGTAGCCAGAAAGGCCCGTACAGGACATGCGGTCGTGAATTATCCTGCTGAAAGGTAGGGTTTCGCAGGGATCGAATGAAGGGTAGAGCCACGGGTCGTACCACATCTGAAATGTAACAGCCACTGTTCAAAGTGCCATCGATGCGAACAAGAGGTGACCAAGACGTGTAACCAGTGGCACCCCATAGCATCATGCCAGGTGATATGCCAGTATGGCGATGATGAATAAATGCTTCCACTGTGCGTCCACCGCAGTGTCACCAAACATGGATGCAACCATCATGATGCTGTAAACAAAACCTGGATTCATTAAAAAAAAATGACGTTTTGCCATTCGTGCACCCAAGTTCGTCTTTGCATAAACCGTCACAGGCGCTCCTGTCTGTGATACAGCGTCAAGAGTAACCACAGCCATGGTCTCCGAGCTGATAGTCCATGCTGCTGGAAACATCCTCAAACTGTTCGTGCAGATGGTTGTTGTCTTGCAAACATCCCCATTTGTTGACTCATGGATCGAGACGTGTCTGCAAGATCCGTTACAGTCATGCAGATAAGATGCCTGTCATCTCAGCTGCTAGTGATACAAGGTCATTGGGATCCAGCACGGTGTTCTGTATTGTCCTTCTGAACCCACCGACTCCATATTCTGCAAACAGTTTAATCGTTCCAGTTCAGGGTAATATTGGGTAATGAAAGGAGCTCTCTTTTGTGGCTGGTTATTGGTGGTGGAGGGAGGATTTGTGGTGTGCGGGATATGACATGGAAAATTCTACAACCATTGTTATAAAAAGTTTGCCCACACATTTCCCTCCAAAACAAAATTGACAATTCCTTGATGACTCAGAATGCGTCCTGCCAATTGATCCCTTCTTTTAGTCGCGATATGCCAGAAATTTCTTCTCCCCCCTATTCTGTTCAGTGCCTCCTCACTGGTTATGCAATCAGCCCATTTTATAATCATCGTTCGTCCGTAACACCACATTTCAACAACTTCACTCTTCCTCTTGCCTGAACTACTTATTGTTCCCAGTTCACTCACATACAAGACTACACTCCATACACATGCCTTCAGAAAAGTGTTCCCAATACTTCAATTAACATTTGATATTAACAAATTTATCTTTTTCAGAAATTTGCTTTTCTTCCCATAGCCATTCTGCATTTTTTAACATCTGTACTGTGACCATCATACACCATTTTACTGCCAAAGTAACAAAACTCATTTGCCATCTTCATTGTCTTGTTTCCTAATCTAATTCCCTAAAGCACAGCCTGATTTAATTCAAGTACATTCCATTTTGTTCTTGTTAATGTCAATCTTATGCCTTCCTTTCACACTATGCATCACATTCAATTGCTCTTTCAGATCCTTTGCTGTAAATGACAAAATTACAAAGACATTGGCAAAACGTGAAATTTTTATTTCTTCACCCTGAAATTTAATTCATTCTACAAATTTCTTTTTGCTTTCCTTCAGAGCTTGCGCAGTGTACAAATTGAATAACACGGGGGAAAGTCTACATACTTATCTTACTCCCTTTCCAACCAATGCTTCCCTTTCACGCCCTTCGACTCTTTACAACTGCTGTCTGGTTTCTATACAAGTTGTAAATAACGTTCCGTTCCCTATATTTTACCTGTGTTGACTTCAGAATTTGAAACAGTATATTTCAATCAACATTGTCAAGAATCTAGAAATGTACATTTGCATTCCTTGATCTATTTTCTGAGATAAGTTATAAGGTGAGTATTGCCTCCCATGTCCCAACATTTCTCCTAAATCCAAACTGATCTTCAGTGCTCTATCAAGTTTTTCTCTCAGTACAATATCTTGTATCTCATCTACTTCCTATTCCTTTTCGACAATATTGTCTCCAAGTTCATTTCCCTAGTTGAACCCCACTTTCCACTTATTCCGTCTTTGCTTAGTACCGTTTTCCACCTGAACTCTGTCGTGCAGCTCCTTTTGTTTTCTCCAGGTGTCTCTCTTCTTTTCCTGTATCTTTCCCCCGAGTTATACATTATTCTACAAATTTTCATTTGTCCTCTAACCACTCACATTCAGCCATTTTGAACTTTCTGTCAGTCTCATTTTTTAGTCACATGTAATCCATTTTACCTGCTTCATTTACTACATTTTTATATTTTCTCCTTACATCAATTAAATTAAATATTTCCTAGTACTTTTTTTTTCTTTGATCTCGTCTTTCTACTTATTTTGTCCTCTGCTGTCTTTAATAGTTTATCTTTCAAAGCTAACCATTCTTCTACATTGTTAACCCCCTCCCATTTCTGCCAATAGTTGCCTAAAGCTCCCTCTGAAGCTCAAGAACCTCAGGTTCCTTCAATTTATCCAGGTCCCATCTCATTTTTCCTCCCTTTCTACAGTTTCTTCAATTTCATTCTGCAGTTCATTACTAATAGGTGAAACCTTGTCCTGAAATTGTGTCTTGCTATTATAAAACCAATACCTCCTATGTATACAACCTTTTTTCACACTTATTAAAGTGTTTATTACGATTAAATTATGCTTTGTGGAAAATTCTACCAGGCAGAATTCTCTTTCATTAGTTTTCCCCAGCCCATAATGACCTGATATGTTCCTTCTTTCTTTTCCTACTACTGAATTCCAGTCCCACATCACAATCAACTGTCTGAAGAATCTATCTCCTCATACCTTTCCTCAGATGCCCTTAATATATGAAGAAAGTCAGCCGTGACAGAGCGGCTGAGTGCATTGAGGCACTATGCTGCGATGCGCGAGGCTGTTCCACGTCGGGGGTTTGAATCCCCCCTCGGGCATGGATGTTTGTGCCGTCTTTAGTATAAGGTAGTTCATAAGTAGTTTGTAAGTTTAGGGACTGATGACCCCGCAGTTAAGTCCCTTAAACTTAACGAACATTTGAAGAAAGTCAAACTTACTCTGGGGATTTTTATATTTTATTAACATTGAAAGCTTTTATGTATTTTTATTGCATACGACACAAAAGTGTAAGCCCCTACCTGAGAATATTCTGTTATAGCTGGGAATGTTTGTATGCTCGTGTATTCTCGCCACTAAGAATGGGTCTAACAACCCAGTCAATCAAGGAGGAAAAAATAAATAAAATGGCTATTAGAGGGAAAAATTTATGTAGTAGCAAATTTTTGTGTATTGGTACAGGGGTGTTATGAACAACAAACTAAATATCCTCAACTACAGGGTGGGTGTGTTGGAATGAGAAGTGATGTGGGAAGCGGGGGGGGGGGGGGGGGGGGAGTTTAAGGATAACTGTTTTTAGGTTTTTATTGAATTTTATTGAATATCTCTAAATCCATGGCTTCTAGAGAAAATGTTTTCCACTACGAAACGAAAGTACATTAAATTTCCTGAAAAAGGTTCTACTCATTTTTGTCTAGGGCTAATAGTTCACAAGCTACTAGGAGTATAAAAATCTCAATCTTTTTTACAAACATTGTTTTAATGGTTAAAAATTACTGATTATTGCCAAATAAAGTGGATTAAGATAAAATGTTGATGGATACACTGTATTTAAGTATAGCAGAACAGTACCAAGGAATAAAATTTGTTTTTGGGGATGTGGTGGTGGTGGTGGTGGTGGTGGTGGTGGTGGTGGCAGTAGTAGTAGTAGTAGTAGTAGTAGGAGGAGGAGGAGGAGGAGGAGGTGGGGTGGGGTGGGGATACAGGATAAAAGATGATGGAAGGCATGTTGCTGGAATCATGTCGGGCACTTCCCCTATTTGTACGTCTGCAGAATGAAGAGTAAGCTAATGAGTCCCCACTGTCAACCCCATTATGTCACTGCAGGGTGTTTCACCAACTCTTCCACAGTCCACCAAATAAATGACAGTGCCCGCACACACCTGGAGAATGTTAATTTTTCACAAACTGTGTTGTGTGAGGATACATTTAAGAAATGTTTACTCTCTACAAATGCATGAACATTAGAATGAATACAGATATTATTTACTAATAGAATGATGTATGTGAACAGAATCTAACAAGGAAAGTACATGGGCTCGAACAAACATATTTGTATGAACGTTTGCTTACAGGATCTCTACGTACACCTCAATGTGCTGGTTGGTTTCGTTTTTCTGCAAAACTCTGCAACCATGCTCTAGATAGCACTGTAGATGTAATTTTAGACGCCATACGTAATGCAGATATCTTAACTATAACTTACGAAATAATCATCGTACATGTTCTCTTGCGAATTGTCATCAAAAGCCGTGATGATAGTTGCAACTTTAACCTTCTTCCCGAAATACTGTTGGTATTCACTGCCACTGCTTCCATCGCCTCTTCCTGCACTTACCGTAGCACCGCCGCTTGCAATGAGTTGTTCGTCATTATCATCCCTATTATCATTATTATGAGTTTGTACAACAATATCTAACTTATGCTCATATTTCTGTACCATAACAGATACGAGAAAGCACACAAATGATTCATCTTCTACACTAATAGCATCTTCACGAAGAAGGGTTCTTCGTAACTTCATCTCAACTAATCGCAATATATTAGCAGGATTGATTAGCAATCGCCGCCCCATCTGACGCTTCACCACACAAATAACATCACAAAACGCAACTTTGGAGGCACACTGCACCGTCTCTACTGGCAAACCGACAGGTCAAAGTGCAATTCGGCATGGCACACGCAGAGGCCTCTAACAGACGACTGCAGAGTTTTGCAGATGCGGGAGTATCACTAGTGCAATAAGGGATCTTTACATTATCTCTCATACGAATTTGGTGTGTGTGTGTGTGTGTGTGTGTGTGTGTGTGTTTGAGC
The DNA here is from genome assembly GCA_026315105.1 of Locusta migratoria. Taxonomy (NCBI): domain Eukaryota; kingdom Metazoa; phylum Arthropoda; class Insecta; order Orthoptera; family Acrididae; genus Locusta; species Locusta migratoria. Next base: position 25,182,942 of record CM048755.1, on the reverse strand, counting down.
CCAAGTACTTTCCTTGTAAGTACTTCCCAGTAGGGATGGACTACGAGCGTGCTCGAGAAACAACGCTAAGGCAAAATTCTCACGAAGTTGACGACAGTCCTGCACTCTCTGGAGGCTGAGCGAAACTACTCTACAAGGAAGCATTTAGTCAGAACAGTCGTAACCATTGCCTTCCATATCTGTAAGGAAGAATTTGTACTTTATACATTGGCATCAAGTACATGGCTTTCTTTGATTTGTACCAAATTAGTAGTAGTAGTAGTAGTAGTAGTAGTAGTCGTAGAATGTAGGACTATTATTAATTAGAACACATATTCGACATGAAATAAAAACTTCATTCTTACCTAAAACAACTATGCATGCCACATCTATTTATACTTAAATGAGAGAGAAACTGTGAGGCGCCCCTCAGCTCAGTGTTTTATCATTGTCAGTGGCAGTACTTCATGTTTGTCTAGTGTTTTGTCAGTACATGTTTTTAAATTGTTGCAACTGCTGCCCCAGTAGAGTAAGTGTTACCAGAGTCTTTTAACTTGTCTCTCCGCTGTTGTCCATGTCAAGTGTGTCTTTTACACGTGTATTACTGCCACTGTGGTCTTTTTAATTTCTGAACATTGTTTTAAAATCTATTTCTTGTTTTTAAACTTCTCCATTTGTCTCCATGTTTATTTTCACATTTTCTCATTTCATATCAATGTCTGTATTATGACTACTTGTTCACTGCAAAAATCGACCGAAGAGCAGAGTACCAAGCAGCTGCCTGCTTAGCCCCATGTGGGGCTTGAAAAGTACAACAAAAAAAAAATGTTGAAACAAATTACACCCAATAAGTCCTTACATAACCTTCATTTACTTTTTGTAGAAAAAAATTCAGCATTGCATGGAGTATCTTTGGTTTTAGCCAGATTTAAGTACCTACAGACATTTCGGCTTCCGTGCTTTATGATTTCAGTTTAAAGCTCTGGTACTTTCTCAACACGGCTACCATAATTTACAACTATAATACTGACTGTTGCTTCCTCTATCCTCAGTCTTGAAAAGTTTGCATAGTATTAATTGTGATGTTTGTGGTATGTTACCAGAGTAAAAATAATTTGAATGGATAACATACATACACTTGGGTATTTTGTCTGACTTGCATTAAAAGAACACTACACTTCTGTATCCATGGACACATTGTATTTGATTGCTAGATATACAGTAGAACCCCGTTTTTACACTCTTCAAGGCACTTCAATGAAAATTATGTAAAATGCGGAAAAACGTTTTAAACAGTAAAATACGCTTACTGGATCGCCCTTGCAGTTTTGTAATTTGTGATGGATGTACATAATGGCCATCAAAATACTCGCCATGAAATTTATTATGTAATAAAGGTTACCTGAATTTTATGCTATTTTAAGCACCATGCAGAACTGGAACTTTATAGGAAGTACAAATTTTTGACGTAATATGAATCATCATGACTCATTTTGTTAGCAAGCCTTTAACTGGCATTCATTATTTACATTGTGAAACCGCACAAATTCCATACTTTTTGAATTTTTGCATAATGCCATTCGTGACTATTAGAGTTCTTGAGTGCAAATATATGCGTAAGTATTTTTGTGACTTTTGCACAGGGTCGGTATCTCACACTACAATCACGTTTTTGAGGTTATACCGTGCCCCCTTCAATGTGCAGAAAAACCCACACAAGCAAAACAACAGTTTCACAGTTTATAAAAGTGTCACAAAAATACTTAGATAAATATTTGCATTTCACAATAAGAATAGATTCTCAAAAAGCATCATGCAAACCCGATTCCCATCAACAACCACATTGCACAACTAGGCGCGTACTGCAAACAACAAAACGCGAAATGTGTGTGACTAAACGCAGCATCAAGAAACTTGAATAACATTTATAAACACTATACTTTTAGGTGAAGTCATGCCAGCATCAATGTATATAAATTACATCATTTTTTCTTCACGAGCATAGTTTGAAAAAGTGTAAAACACGGGAAAAGTGTAAATATTAACAGAAAAATGAGGGTGAATTAACATTGTGAACATAAGAAACTTGATGGGACCAACAAAAAAATGTGTAAATGGTAGGAAAACTTAAAATACAGGAACATAAAAGTGGGTTTTTACTGTAGTGTGTAATTTTAAAATACTTTACATGCCTATTGTATTTTTTGCTACATTAAGGAGATTTTTAAGACCTATATTGCAACAATTTAATAAGTACTGCCAGCTCAACAACATTTGTTTTCGTGTATCTATATTTGAATCACAATCACAGCGCGCTTTGAGCGTTGCCCATCAGCGAACAGTTTAGATAACAGAGTATGTGATGCCCTAGTCAACTGGTACCCAGCAACACGCGCCACAGCACAGCTTCGAGAACTGCTTGAGCGCTGGCAGCTCGAGAAATTCTCAGTGAGCTCGAGTCACCATGCCTCACAGTCTCATCCCTACTTCCCAGTACGTTGCTTTGCTCTGGAAAATTGATTGTTCAGCAAACTGTATATTGATTTTGGCTCTCCCCCCCCCCCCCTTTCCCTGGGGAAGGCCTTTTCCCCACCACAAGAGCTGCTGGTTTTTAAGTTTATTTGACTATACTGTCCCCAACATTTTCTGGTCAGATATGGTAGCAGTAAAAACTACCCACCCTCAAGTCTTCAAGGCTTTTGCAGATACAGGTTACTTCACCTTAAATTGAACTACTACGCCTTGAGCAGGAATTTGGTAATACATTATGATAGAACAGACTAATGTGCTGGTAGTCAAAGCTGAGGTGGCCTGAGAAGGAGAAACATGAATTACCATTCTAGCAAAGTGAGTTGAAGGATCTACTGTATCTCATCAGTAGTTTACAGGAGTGACTTTTTTTAGTGGGGAGAAACATGTTAATTTCAGGGTATCATGGAAAAAAAGTGATGAGCAAGACTGGGTAAAGATCCATGAGTGACTCGATGACCAACCCCTTTTCCAAAAATCAATTCTCTTGTCTCTGTCAACAGCGATATACGAAACTCAAAAATAAATAGTTACCAAACCCTAGAATTTGGTACCATAACCATATTGACTTTAATTTTGGTGACAAAACAGTCTAAGAAGAATGTGATATTGCCTTTGGCTAGTATGAACAATACCATAAAACTGCATGATAAAAGAGTAACTGACCATTTTCCAAAGAACAGCCATTACCTATTCATGAAACACACACCCGGCGAAAATCTAGAGAACCAATATGGGTAAGCACTTGCCAACCCACCCCAGACAGCTGTTACCTAAGAAACAAATTGAGAAACCAGTCGACGTCCTTCCATAGACAAGAATTTAGACAATATAGACCTAACCATCCAACTTCCGGGTGCGACCAACCGAGACAGGATCAGAACAGGGCACACTGACCAAAGCAACACAACGCAAGTGTTGAATTACCGATGATCAATGCGACTGCCTAAAAAGAAAATTCATTGGTACCTGGAAAGACTTTGTAGACGGAACACCTGTAGCAATTAACTGGTTGGAAGATATCGATATCCAACTACAATACGAAATGGATCCCCGAACTTAATCTACTGCTGCTCTCCAGTTCTCTTTATTAATTTTATGTACTTCTGCACGTTATCTCCTTGTAATGGTGCACATTTTTATATTACTGTATACACTCAAATACATAATTCTGTAAGCCATACACTAAATAAATAAACAAGTCTTTGCAGAAAGGAGTGGTGATGTTGCAAAGCTTATGGAACATTAATTATCTCTATTCCCATTGTCTCTCTTGAATGAAGGCTGGATGAGAGGGGGAGGGAGTCATCTTCCTACAAAGCTTTTCCAGAGGAAAATTACGTAACTCTTGACCTAAGAAAGATCAATGTAGGAGATGGAGCTTCCTTCTCCACTGTGTAAAGTGGAATATGGGCAGTAGAATTTCTGTACTTTAGAATTAATACGTAGTATATGTGCTCAAGACATTATGGTCAGAAATGTACTGCTGTTTATGATGGTTCTCATGACGACAATACAAAAACAACAAGAGAAAGGTCCTCTCAAAAATTTCGATTTGACATCAACTTTAATTAAAGCACGGCTGCCACTGTTTCAAAGAAGCACTTTCTCGCAAACGAAAGGAACAAAATCGGGGATAGAAACTTGTTACTATAGGGTATGCTCACAGTACAACAGCCAGATGTTCTTTATAAAAAGTTGCCCTGCACCCTACTGAAGGGGAGGATGTCAACTTGGTTGTGTTATTCATTGCTACTTATGGCGAGGCACTAAAATATACCTCTAAGATTGGTAGGCGCGAGACTGAATCGACAGACTTCGGTAACTTCCTTTTGCTGAAACTATACTCCTCCATGCCTTTATTAGGTGGGACACACAATACAAATTATTAAGCTGTTCAATAACATATCAAGGCAATGAAGGCAATCTCCAACATCTTCACTAATCCCTCGACACCAGTAGAGAAGGGTGCTGAGGCTGGTGAGATGTTTCTAGAAATATACCAAGCGAATGATCAAGAAACCGTGTTATGATGCATCCTTAAAGGTATGAATGAAGTAAATACCAGATCTCACCTTACTACCACCAATCATAGGCACTGCACACCAACAATTCTTTACAGGTAAATAATTTTATTGTCTTTACACAATGCTTTTTATGAAATCATTTCTGTTACAGGTGGTTGGTTGTTTATTTACAGATACAACAGTGGCTTAATAATCCCTTACTGCCGACAGAGTGGGGATGGAACTGAGGGAAGATGAGACACTGGCTGTATCCAGAGTTCAGAGTGCGCAATTCATTGATGTGCAATGTTTTGTTTACCAGGCAGGAAAACATTACACAACAATGTAGACTATTTTCTTTCTGCAATTCAGTGCCTGGATCACTACTAAATTCAGTAGGATTGTTTTATGAGGTAACATTTTCAGATGTGGAATTACTTTGAGAAGTAAAAACTACTGAATACATACCAGCCAACCTTCAAAGCGACAAAACTGGAGATCCAGTTTAAAAAATCTGAAGATTCCTTAAAAATTCTGGAGATATGTTCTATGAAAAATTGCAAAGCATGTTAGTATAAACTTTAAGATAACCGATTTTAGCCTTTTCCTATCATCTCCCTATGCTATGTAATGACCACATAAAAAAAACACACTTGCTTTAATCCAAACATTGATTAAATCTTTATTTGTAGCCAGTCCAGGTAAAGTGAGCTTTTGATTAAACAAAAGTGTTCACAGCTTTATTTTAGTGATATACTGCTACCTATGAAGATTTTATGGACTAAGTGACCGACAGTTATTGAATTTAATTGGTAAATCATACTCTAAACAATGCAAATAAGCACTCTACTTGTAGCACACGATCACTTGCACTTTTACCAGCAATTTCAAATGTTTGTGAAGCTTAAGGGACCTAAACTCAAATACTACTTATGAACTACCTTATACTAAAGGCAGCACAAACATCCATGCCCAAGGAGGGGATTTGAACCCCCAACGGGAAATAGCCTCCCGCATCGCAGCATAGCGCCTCAATGCGCTCGGCCACTCCGCCGCACAACAATTTCAAAAAAATGTTCAAATGTTTGTAAATCTATCGGACCAAACTGCGTGGTCATCAGTCCGTAGCTTACAAACTACTTAAACCTAGGTAAACTAACCTAAGGACAACACACACACCCATGCCCTAGGGAGGACTTGAACCTCCACGGTGAGCAACCACGCGCTCCGCAGCGAGACGCTTTAGAAACAATTTCAGTTTGTTATTGTTACTCACACACACACACATTTCATTTTCTCTGTGTTTCTTTGTCTGTAGACAAAATTACACGAAATGAAATGTAGTGTGAGAAGGGCTACGCGAGAGTCAATCAACGAATTCTAAAGTAAAGTTCTATGTACTGACTTGACTGAAAATCCTAAGAAATTTTGGTCTTATGTCAAAGCAGTACGTGGATCAAAACAAAACGTCGAGACACACTGTGACGAAAATGGTACTGAAACAGGATGACACTAAAGACAAATGCTAAATGACTTTTTCCACAGCTGTTTCACAGAGGAAGACTGTACTGCAGTTCCTTCTTTACATTGTCGCACAGATGACAAAATGGCAGATATCGAAATAATTGACAGAGGGATAGAAAAACAATTGAAATCGCTCAAAAGAGTTAAGGTTGCAGGACCTGATGGGATACCAGTTCGATTGTATACAGAGTATGTGAAGGAACTTGCACCCCTTCTTGCAGTTGTGTACCGTAGGTCTCTAGAAGAGCGTACAAAAGAAAATACAAAGAAAAAGATCCTTTATCATTTAGCTACACTACAGCAAGTCAGCAACTGGAAGCAGTTAATTACATAAATTATCTGGGAGTAAGCATTAGGAGTGATTTAAAATGGAACGACCATATAAAATTAATCGTTGGTAAAGCAGATGCCAGACAGTCATTGGAAAAATTCTAAAGCCGTCCTCACACAGGACGTGTTGTCCCAACGTGGCGCAGGACAGATGTGCTGTCTACCTAGCTACAGCACAACACGCTACATCCCACGGAACATGCTATTCATTGTGATTTGCAACTGCAGTGCTCTCCAGAACCAGTTGCAGGCTGGGGCGTAGATCATTGTTTTTACAAAGATGGATGTGCGTAAAATTACATAGTATCTGTTAGCGAATGCCGGAAAAAAAGGCTTAATACTGTAGCTTTCTTGTGCTTGCATGTTGCATGCAATACCCTTCCAGAAATTGTAATTTTTTCCTTCAAGAAACAAAGACTGTACATTAACTGAAAGCGTTTGATGACAAAATGTACGAGCAAATCACTTTTGGCAAAATATCATAAAAAAAACTAAATTGTGAAATCCATCATCTGCACCAGCTCCACTTGTCTTGCTCTTATATTCCTATTTTTCACAATGTAGATATTCTGCATATCCAATGTTTACAATGGCATTCCTTCGAAGATTTCAAGTTCTGCCTGGTACATTCTACTTGTTCTTACACGTGGGACAACGCCTCAGTTCGACAATGTTCGTTGTGATAATTTTTGCTTTTAGTATTGTACGTAAGCACTTTTGCTCCTTTATTTTATCTGCTTCCATAACCACACTCTCTCTGCACTGTGAAACTGAACTACTCCAACACTGTACTGAACTGCAACAGAATTCGAACACCAGGGCGAAAACCGAATGATGTAGGATACTGTCACGAAATTTATTGGTACCTGTTGCCCTTGCACGTAATACTCAAGTTATCTCATGGGCATAGTTCGTTCATGTTTATCGTAAATAACATAGAATACTGGTGACTAATTGTATTAAATTAACAAATAAATTACATAAACCATAATTAAACAAAATCATTAAAAAATATCTCCGAGAGTGTAGATGCAAACCTGTTATTTACATCTCTTTTCCTATATAGCTCTTAAGGCTGATCACCACGCTAATCCATCATCTTAAAAAGAAGTAACGACAAATATCCGATATCGCACTTAAATTAATAAGAAAGAACCAGAAACATTAAGGAAACAAAAAAGGAAAAAATAAAGTTTTTTTAGAAGTAAGGGGGCCGCGAACCGGAATTACTCAACTTCTACTCCGCAGCTCACCGCACTACCAACTACACTATTTCTCCTCGGGAGACTGTGCACTGTATTTGTGATATACTATGCACCTCAAACATGTAATATTTATCTATGACAAAGTTTCATAAAGACGCTCCTTTGATAGAATGGCGTTGAACCGTAGCATAGGAACGATATTCTTTCACTGTATACAAATTATAACACTGAGTAATGCTAAATATGATATCCTTTAAAGCTATGAATATATAGTTCCCAGTAATTTATTGTAACAATTCATACCTAAAATGACGAGTTTTCAGAAGTACTTCAATCTACTGGCACTTTAAAAAGATTATATATATACAATGTATGCTGAAACAAAAGAAGGCACGAAATACGGAGTTCCGTTTGCAATGTGGCAGATCAAAGTTCTGCTTGTCACATGAAAACCAGGTCGCTTTTCATTGGCCACGTTCCACTCCATGAAGCAAAAATCTAACATGCCAGATCCTTCATTCAACATTTCACAGGGCAGTGGAACGTGGAATTCCGCACTGCAATGGCACCACATCCTCCTCCACGTGCGTTTCCACGGCCCGTGAGAGGATGACATAAGGAAATGCAGTCGGAAAACAAAGTAAGGAGGTTACAGTACACTTTTTTGCCCTCTGCTTGAATACTACTCACTGGTGTGGGATCTGTACTAGGTGGGGTTGATAGAGGAAGTAGAGAAGATCCAATGGAGAGCAGTGCGCTTCGTTACAGGAGCATTTAGTAATCCTGAAAGCGTTACAGAGATGACAAACTCCAGTAGAAGACTCAGCAGAAGAGACACTGTTGCTCGGTACAGGTTTTTGTCGAAGTTTCAAGAACATACTTTTACCGAGGAGTCTAGCAGTATATTGTTCCCTGCTACGTATATCTCACAAAGAGATCATGAGGATAATATCAGAGAGACTAGAGCCCACATAGAGGCATACCAACAATCTTTCTTTCCACGAACAATACGTAACTGGAATGGGAGGGAGAACCAATAGCGGTACTCAAGGTTCCCTCCGTCACACACAGTTGGATGGCTTGCACAGTGTAGGTGTAGATGTATTCTGGTACATTGCTTTTACCAGCAGGTGATGTGGAAATATCACACTAAAAGAATACAAAATACAAATGATGTTCTGAAAACTGCTTAAAAACGATTACGTTTTTGCCATACTATAACACATACCACTGAAACAAAATCCCATAATTGTGTACAATAGCTGTTGACAAGACAGTTGCTTTTCTGCAATTTGGGTATGAAATTAAAGCTCTTATAACTACCTACTTAAAAGGTTTCCACCGGTTAAAAAGCCTCTGAAGCGATTTCAAGAGCAGAAATAAAATACATGTGCGACTCCTAATTCCTATGTATTTCAATACACATTTAGACTGATAAATGAGCAAAGGACTTTCGACCATTGACCAAAAAATGAATCTCTGTTTTCAGCATAAAAGCTAAAAATCTGGGGAAATAATGGCAAAATCAGGAGGCGGGAGAAAAAGAAAAATCAGGAGACTCCCACCTAAATAAGGAAAGTTGGCAGGTATGTGAATTTCTCAATGTTATTTAAGGGAAGGTTTTGCAGTAAGTGGAGCTCTTGCACTTTCCTAAGTTTCAGGCATTTGATGAGAATGTAATTGTTTACACAATGTCACAGACACAGTCAGTTAGCTCCAGTGCCAAATGCTGCTGGAGGAATGTTCTGCATCAGGGTATGGGCTTTTGTCATAGTTTAGAGATATTATGTTTATGGAACAGTCAATATAGTGCAAGCTCCTACATATATCTCATGAATAAACAGTAAGCATAAAATTCAAGGCATTAGATACCACACAGAGGCTCACCTGCATTATTTTTACTCGTGAACCATACATAATTGGAATAGGGAAAGGAGAAAGTGGCAGTGCTGCACAAAGTATCCTGAGGTGATTTGAGGATCATTAACATCCAAATGCTTGAACAAATCAAAAATATTCCTAATTTAATAATTTCCTATCCATTAATGCTTGTATACCATATGTCAATAGAACCAGTCCAATTGACAGTCCTTAGGGATATACCAACTGCTACTAGGAAGGTTTCACCTATTCGGTTTTACTTGTTCTATTGTATGTTTTCCATTCAGAATTTTTTTACATTGAGTTAGATTTTTTATTTTTTACAACCTCCTCCTCTTATCTTTTTGATGTACGATCTGATATAGCATATAAGTGTCTGGAAGTACCAAAATGCCAATGCTTATAATTATCACAATGAAGTACATATTGCAGGTCTCAGATGAGCAACACATGATGCTCACTAAACTGATTTTGGAATTGTTTTCTTAAAAACTTACCCATAAAGGATGTGTTTGGATGTCAATTACTAGAAATGTATGTAGCACTTATTTCCTCTTCTATGAAACATTGTATGTAAATTTATTAAGAGCATTGTGTTATACACTAAGCTTTTTAAAAACATGTTGCTAAAATCTTTTGTACACTGCATGCAGCTAAACCAAATTTTTTGTCTACGATATTAAAAATAAAATGCACTTCCTCAGCTTAAATCTATTTCCTGCAAGTATTTCAGTCATTAATAGCTATGTAAAATATTCATGCTACAGAGCAAATTAACATCTTTACCACATTCCAAAATTATAAAAACTTTTCTCTGCAAAAAATTAAGAGCAGTCAGATTTAATTTTTTGTGGGATAGGTTATGGAGCTTGCAAAATTAAAATCACATACAACTTTTTAATTAACATTTAATGTGTAAACAAAGTACATAACACAAAAAGTATCAAATCTTAACATAACAGCTAAACTTAAAGAGATTGAAGATAAAAATAACCACATTCACTGAATCAATTGATGGCAGACAGCAAATGATATCTTAAATCTGTGTTTTATACTGATACTGCAAGTTAAAGGTATTGTAGCACCATTTTGATACTATTGTTAAGAGAATAAATTAACACAGATTTAATAAAAAAGGCAGCATAAAAAAATCAACTAAATTTTACAGAGATTTCTGTAAGCTAATTCACAACATTAACAAAATTTCATCTCAATGGAGCTGTGCATGTTGCACAATACCCATTTAAGTTGCATTAAAACATGTTCAGATAAATGCTTTGGCTTGCTATTTGCCAACAAGAACACCACCAGCACGATGTTTTGGGCCATCCATCATCTCGGTGTTATGATCTTGTTCCTTTAGGTCACCACTGAACTGCTGTCTATAGGCTTTGATTTCTTTATCCTTTTCCTTCACATCATAGGTGACATCCTCAATAAATTTCACCAACTATTAAAAACAAGAAGAAAATGCAATTATGTTCCCTGCACACAAAGGAGTGTCTGCAAGAAAATGTTTCTATCACAAAATTCTCACTTTAAGTAACTACTCTACTGAATAAAATTTCTATTTCAGCAATATATTACATCACGGAACAATATTATACAAGGAAACTTCAATTACAGTCATATTTTAGGTGATATTGCAGCTAGGTAGCCACAGCACTAGCAATATGGGTAAATGATTTGTTTTCTGTATATTTCTTTTAGCACTATATGTTTTAGAGCTTTAGTGGTATTTGTACTAGCTGGCCATACATTTCTGAAGATGACTTTTACACAGGTTGAAACCAAAGAGAATATTTATTGTGATCTTGATTGCTATTTTATTCAATACAATTCATCACAGATGGCTGCTGCTCCTATGGACAATGCTGTCCAAATTTATTTACTTTTGTTACTTCTTTATAAGACCAATACTTCAGCAACTAGTTATCATTCATATACTGTGACATATTGAAATTATGTTCTCCCACTATGCTGTGGAATCCCCTAATGTCTCATTTAAGTATGTTAAAAGTTAGATTATCTGTGGTTCCTGCAAGTAGCACACCACTTCAAAGCAATTTATTTTTTAATATGGGAACTGACCTTGTCAAATGGTTCTACTGTTTTAATCATACAAACAGATATCCTCCCTATGTTTCCCACAATGGTATACTACCACCCACCAAGCCTACACAATATCCCTGTCCATCCATACCCTACCCCATTCCCAACCACTCTCATAGCTCAAATTGCTGCAACATTCCTGAATGCAAGAACTGTCCTATATCCTCCCACTACCATCTGCTCCAGTCCAGTCACGGCCATCTATTTTGGACAGGGTCACATGTGACAGCAGCCATGTTATCAATTAAGCTGCAACCACATGGGCATGGCGACTATCAAGCTATCCATTCAATTAATTTTTTGGGTTTGCATATGGTAAATGCATTCTTTACACTAGTTGCCATTGAACAGAGAAATGAACCTGGATCTCCTGCTTGCTGGGCATCTGCACACTCCATTATGTCATGCAGACACAGTAGTAAGAGAACACACTACCCTAGTATGCCTCATTTTAGACCCAAACTTCCAACTTATGCACAAACAACTGACATATTGAGCCAACCAATTTAACTTATTACTCTCAGCTTTTCACAGATTTCTGAAAAGTTCAAACACGGTGTGCGCATGCACTGAAGGAAACAAGCCAATATCAACTTACAAATTTAAGTTGAGGTGCGAATCCTCCCTCAGGTATGGATGTTTGTGTTGTCTTTAGTATAAGTTCATAAGTAGTTTAGGGACTGATAACATCACAGTTAAGTCCCAAAAGCTTAAACATTTGAGCATTTTCATAAGTTGAGGGGTAACAGCTTTAATATATTTTAAGAAATGCATTTCTAAACCACAAGCTGCTTTTTACAGTTATCTGACTGGTTTAAGTTCTAAACCATTTTCAGAAAAGTAAACAAAATAGACTAAGTTGATACATTATCTGATTACCTTATCCATGCTGAAATGCAAGTCAATCAAGAAAAAATTCATAACATGTCACTCAACATCAAGTCTTGAGGACAAGACTTGACAAGTGACTTGTTATGAATTTATTGACTGACATGAATGTCAGCATAGATAAGGTAGCAGATAATGTATCAGCTTAATCAGTCTTTATTTTCTGAAGATGGTTTAGAATAGAAACCAGTTAAGTTATAGCTTTAACAAACAGCTGATTGTTGAGAATATGCATTTCTTAAAATATCAACTTAGATACCTTCAATTCCTGTTTTGATATTTCAGCTGACAGCCTTTCAGCCATAGTGAAGGCTTTATCACTGGGATGATGATACTATCCCGCCATTGGGGCGGGTAAACATCCACAACCCAGAGACGATTGAGCAGGGTGAGAAGTTGGTGCTCAGAGTTCGCTGATAGGTGTCTGAGGAACTGACTGAATGCAGTCGGGTCTGGAAGACGTATCAGGGCATGTAGCAAGGACACTTTCAGAATCCCACTCAATAAAAGGGGTGATATATGTTGTTGTTGTTGTTGTTGTTGTTGTTGTCGTCTTCAGTCCGGAGACTGGTTTGATGCAGCTCTCCACAATACCCTATCCTGAGCAAGCCTCTTCATCTCAACATAAGAACGGCAACCTACATCTGTCTGAATCTGCTTACTGTACCCATCTCTTTGTCTTCCTCTGAGATTTTTATCCCACACACTTCCCTCCAACGCTAAATTCAGAATTCCTTGATGTCTAAGAATGTGTCCTACCAATCTATCCCTTCTTTTAGTCAAGGTATGCCAGAAATTTCTCCCCAATTCTGTTCAGTACCACCTCATTAGTTACGCGATCCACCCACCTAATCTTCAGCATTCTTCTGTAGCGCCATATTTCAAAAGCCTCAATCCTCTTCCTGTCCGCACTGTTTATCGTCCATGTCTCACTCCCATACAAGGCCACACTCCATACAAATGCCTTCAGAAAGGACTTCCTTAGGCTTAAATAAATATTCGATGTTAACAAATTTCTCTTTTTCAAAAACGCCTTTCTACCCATTGCCATTCTGCATTTTATATCCTCTGTACTGCGACCATCATTTGTTATTTTACTGCCCAATTAACAAAAGGCATCTTCCTCCTTTATTGCTTCGTTACCTAATCTAATTCCCTCAGCATCACCTGATTTTCTTACACTGCACTCAATTACCCTAGTTTTGCTCTTGTTAAGGTTCATCTTATATGCACCTCTCAGCACACTGTCCATTCCGTTCAATTGCTCTTCCAGGTCCTTTGCTGTATCTGACATAATTACTATGTCGTCGGCAAAACGCAATGTTTTTAATTCTTCACCCTGAACTTTAATTCCTTCTCCAAATTTCTCCTTGCTTTCCTTTATAGCTTGCTCAATGTACAAATTGAATAACAATGGAGAAAGGCTACAACCCTGTCTTACTCCCTTTCCAACCACTGCATCCCTTTCATGCCCTTCTACTCTGACAACCGCTGTCTGGTTTTTGTACAAGTTGTAAAGAACCTTACGCTCCCTATATTATACTCCTGCTTGCTTCAGAACTTGAAAGAGTTTATTCCAATCAACATTGTCAAAAGCCTTCTCCAAATCTACAAAAGCTAGAAATGTAGGTTTGCCTTTTCTTAATCTATCTTCCAGGATAAGCCTTAAAGTGAGTTTTGCCTCCCGTGTTCCTACATTTCTCCTGAACCCAAACTGATCTTCCCCGAGGTCGGCTTCTACCAGCTTTTCCATCCTTCTGTATATAATTCATGTTAATATTTTGCAACCATGACTTATTAAACTGATGGTTCTGTAGTTTTCACACCTGTCTGCACCTGCTTTCTTTGAAATGGGGATTAAAGTCTGCGGGTACTTCGCCTGTCTCATACATCTTACACACCAGGTGAAACAGGTTTGTCATGGCTGGTTCTCCCAGAGACTTCAGTAGCTCTGAGGGAATATCATCTACTCCAGGGGCCTTGTTTCGACTTAGGGCCTTCAGTGCTCTGTCAAATTCTTCTCTCAGTACAGTATCTCCTATTTCATCTTCATCTACATCCTCTTCCCTTCCTACAATATGGTCTCCAAGTTCATTTCCTTTATAGAGCCCCTCTATATACTCTTTCCACTTATCAGCTTTCCCTTCTTTGCTGAGAACTGGTTTTCCATCAGTGTCCTTGATATTCATAGAGCTATTTTTCTTATCTCCAAATGTTTCTTTTATTTTCCTGTAGGCTGTATCTATTTTTCCCCTATTTATACATTCTTCTACATCCTTGAATTTGCCTTCTAGCCACTCCTGCTTAGCCATTTTGCACTTCCTGTCAATCTCATTTCTTAGTCGTCTGTACTCAATTTTGCCTGTTTCATTTACTGCATTTTTATATTTTCTCCTTTCATCGATTAAATTTAGTATCTCCTGTGATATCCAAGGATTTTTTGTAGGTCTTGCCTTCCTACCTATTTTGTCCTGTGCTACCTTAACTATTTCATCTCTCAATTTTACCCATTCCTCCTCTACTGTTTTATTTTCCCCTGTTTCAGTCAATTGTTGCCTAAAGCTCCCTCTGAAATTCTTAAGAACCTCAGGTTCATTTAATTTATCCAGGTCCCATCTCTTTATTTTCCTACCTTTTTGTAGTTTCTTCAGTTTCAGCCTACAGTTCATAACCAACAAGTTATGGTCAGAGTCTATATCTGCCCCTGGGTATGTCTTACACTGTAAAACCTGGTTCCGAAATCTATGCCTTACCATTATAAAATCTATCTGGTATCTCCCGGTGTCTACTGGTCTCTTCCATGTATACAACCTTCTTTTGTGATTCTTGAACCAGGTGTTTGTTATAACTAAATTATGTTCTGTGCAAAATTCTACCAGGCGGCTTCCTCTTTCATTCCTTTAGCCCAGATCATATTCACCTACTATCTTCCCTTCCCTTCCTTGTCCTACTACCAAATTCCTATTTTCTTATTCATTATCAATCCTACTCCTGTGAAACCCCCCAATTGATTTTGTATTTATAATCCTGTACTCACCTGACCAGAAATCCTGTTCATCCTGCCACCGAACTTCACTAATCCCCACTATAACTTCAACCTATCCATTTCCCTTTTTAAATTTTCTAATTTTCCTACTCGATTAAGGGATCTAACACTCCATGCTCCGACCGGTAGAATGCCAGTATTGTCTTTCCTGATGATCACATCCTCCCGAGTAGTCCCCGCCTGGAGATCCGAATGGGGGACTATTTTACCTCCGGAATATTTTACCCGAGAGGATGCCATCATCATATGTTCATACAGTAGAGCTGCATGTCCTCGGGAAAAGTAACGGCTGTAGTTTCCCCTTGCTTTCAGCTGTTCGCAGTAGCTGTGTGGCAAAGCCACATTAGCTGATGTTACAAGGCCAGCTCAGTCAATCATCCAGACTGTTGCCCCTATAACTACTGAAAAGGCTGCTACCCCTCTTCAGGAACCACACGTTTGTCTGGCCTCTCCACAGATACCCCTCTGCTGTGGTTGCACCTACGGTACGGCTACCTGCGTCGTTGAGGCACGCAAGCCACCCCACCTCGGCAATGTCTGTCTGTTTCCATTAAGAGCGCAGAATTCTGGCCAGTTGGCTGCAGTTGCAGAAAGGCGCACATATGTTCAGCGATAGCGTTAGGGTCAGTGCATAGCAATCCTGAATATGGAGACGGGATTCCTACTGCTGGGCGGTATCTAAAGAGGCACCAAAACTGCGACCAAACCCAAGAAGGGGAGGCACGATAACCAATTCTGGCTACGTACCTCACCCAGGAAGCCTGCTTACTTTGTGTTATAAGATGCCGCACTCAGGCCAGGAGATGTTTGATGCAAGGGTGGTGACGGTGGCATTTGAGCGCCCATCAATGGTCCCGGATTGCCTCAGCAATCTCCTGTGTCCACCAAGGCGCAGACTTGTGCTAAGGTGATCCAGTGATGGGTCGGAACAGCAGACTCGGCGGCAGAAACTATGGAAGCAGTCACCTGTTGGACTGCGATATCAACGTCAGCCAGAAGCGGAGTGGAAATCACAGCATTCGAGGTGTAAGTTGGCCTGACAGCCCTATGGAGGGACCACTGAGGCAGGCTGTCAGCCAGGGGACACTGTGGGAGCGACACAAAGACAGGGAAACGGTCACTGCCGCACAGGTCGTCGTGGATCTTCCAAGCTAGATGTGAAAGAAAGCTCAGGCTACAGACAGGTCAATGGCTGAAAAAGTTCCGCGTGCCACGCTAAAGTGTGTAGGGTCGCCCATGTTAAGGAGGCAAATGTCTTGCTGTGACAATAAGGTTTCAACGTCCCTACCACGGTGGGTTGTCTCCGTTCCACCTCACAAAGGATGATGGGCATCGAAGTCCCCCAGAAGCAAAAATAGTTGGGGGAAGGAGTGCCATCAGGGCAGCAAGGTCAGTAAGTGAGATTGAATCATCCAGAGGTAGGCAGATGGAACATATCACCCATTCCTGCAGTGCCTGTATTGTAACAGCCACTGTCTCTAGAGTCGTGTGGAGAGGCACAGCAACACAGAACAGTGACAAGGACGTAGATGCATACACCTCTGAAGACCCTGTCATACAATGGATGATTTTTGTAGTAGGTCCGATGGCCACAAAGGGCAGGGGGTCCTCTGCACAGGAAACAAGTTTCCAGCAGGGATACACAAAAGGCTTGGAAGCAGCACAACTGCTGCAGCTCTGACAAATGGCGGAAAAAACTGTCACAGGATCATAGTGTCTCCTAGTCGTCGAGACATCCTGATTTCGAAGGTACAGTGGGGTTCACAGAACCGTCTGCTATCGATTGCCGAGGCAAAGCCTCGACGTCCATGGCTTCTGAACACTCAGCAATTGCAAAGTCCTCAGGGGACAGAGGATCTCTACCTCATCCTCAGAAGCAGAAGTGTGAGTGTGTTGTGACTCTATAGCCACTGTGGATTCTTTCTTCTTGGGTTCTCTCATGGTTCCTTAGGTTTCTCTTGCTGGGAGGACTTTTTTTTTTTTTTTTTTTTTTTTTTTTTTTTTTTTTTTTTTTTTTTGTGGTTTTAGGGCGCACAACTTCTATGGTCATTAGCGCCCAGCTAAGAACATTGAATCGCTATGATCTAAAAAAAAATGGTGACTGTCAGAACATCAGCGAGAGGCTAAAAACGAAAGATAAAAGACAATTAAAAGGGTTAAATATCCTTGGATAGGTTGGCCAAGTTGATAAAACGCAAAACTCGAGCAGCTGCTCGTGTGTCATCAGCTAAAATTTCCTCCAGAGTAGACGGAAAGTGAAGGGCTACACGGAGGTGATTAAAATTAACACAAGTCAGTAAAACATGTCGCACTGTCAACAGTTCACCGCAGGAGCATAGCGGTGCAGGTTCGGCGGACAGCAAGTGACGGTGGCTGAAACGGCAATGACCGATCCGCAACCGAGCCAGGATGACCTCCTCCCGCCGAGAGGGGCGTGAGGATGTCCTCCAAGCGGTCGGGATCGGTTTGACAGTTCGCAATTTATTATTGTACAGTGAAAGCCACACACTGTGCCATTGCGACACGATACTCCGGCGAAGAGCCCGTTGAACATCGTCCGATGGGACGCAAAAGGTAGCCATGCGAGGCAAAAGAGCTGCTGCCTTGGCTGCTGTGTCGGCGGCCTCATTCCCGGGCACACCCACATGGCCAGGGACCCACAGGAAAGAAACGTGACAGCTGTCATCAGCCAGCAACTGGAGGGAGCGTTGGATCCGATACACGAGAGGATGGTTCGAGAAAGGGTCCTTAAGACTCTGCAGGGCACTTAGGGAGTCAGAGCATATGGCATAGAAAGGGTGGCGGTGGCGGCAGGTATACAAAACGGCCTGGTGGAGGGCGAAAAGCTCAGCCGTGAAGTTTGAGCACCGGTCAGGGAGCTTGTATTGGAAACGGTTGTCCCCGACGACGAAGGCAGATCCGACACCGGCAGTGCTCTTGGAACCATCAGTGTAAATAAATACGGCATTATCGAACCGCGAACGGAGTTCGACAAGCCTCGAGCGGAATACCAAATCCGGAGTGCTCTCCTTGGGGAGCGAACTAAGTTCGAGGTGTGTGTGAACCTGGGCCTGATGCCACGGTGGCAATGGGCTTTCGCTCAACCGAAGGGTGGACGGAAGGGTAAAATCGAGCCGCTGTAGCAGGCGGCGAAACCGAACTCCCGGTGGAAGCAAGGCAATCGCAGACAACTGATATTGGCGATCGAGTGAGTCGTCAAAAAATAATCTGTAAGATGGATGGTTGGGCATCGACCGTAGGCGGCATGCGTACCGACACAAGAGTATGTCACGTCGATTGGTCAAGGGTAATACAGCAGCCTCGGCATACAGACTTTCAACAGGGCTGGTATAAAATGCACCGGTCGCCAAACGTAATCCACGATGGTGGATAGAGTTGAGACGGCGGAGAATCGACGGCCGTGCTGAAGAGTATACAAGGCTTCCATAGTCGAGCTTCGACTGAACAATGGCCTGGTAAAGGTGAAGCAGGACGGTACGATCCGCTCCCCATGACGTGCCACTGAGGACACGAAGAACGTTAAGGGATCGGGCACAACGGGCAGCCAGGTAGGACACGTGTGTGGACCAGCAAAGTTTCCGATCCAACATAAGTCCCAAGAATTTAGTAGTCTCCACGAAAGGGAGAGCAACAGGGCCGAGACGTAGAGAAGGTGGAAGAAATTCCTTGTATCTCCAGAAATTGATACACACAGTTTTCTCAGTGGAGAATCGGAAGCCGTTTGCGATGCTCCAGGAATACAGACGGTCAAGACAGCGTTGGAGAGAACGCTCCAAGAGACACGTCCGCTGGGCGCTACAATAAATTGCGAAATCGTCAACAAAGAGAGATCCGGAGACGTCGGCTGAAAGGCAGTCCACGATCGGATTGATTGCAATGGCAAAGAGCGCCACACTCAAGACGGAGCCCTGTGGTACCCCATTCTCCTGGCAAAAGGTATCTGACAAAACAGAGCCCACCCGCACCCGGAACTTGCGATCCGCCAAAAACGCTTGAATGAAAAGAGGAAGGCGGCCCCGAAGGCCCCATGTGTGCAACGTGCGGAGAATGCCCGCTCTCCAACAGGTATCGTATGCCTTCTCCAAGTCGAAGAACACGGCTACTGTTTGACGCTTCTTCAGAAAGTTGTTCATAATGAAGGTCGACAACGTAACGAGGTGGTCAGCAGCAGAGCGGTGTCGACGAAAACCGCATTGGATATTAGTCAGGAGGCGGCGAGATTCGAGGAGCCAGACCAACCGAGCGTTAACCATGCGTTCCATCACCTTACAGACGCAGCTCGTCAGAGAAATAGGACGATAACTGGAAGGAAGGTGTTTGTCCTTCCCTGGTTTGGGGATGGGGACAACAATGGCTTCACGCCAACTTGTGGGAACATGACCTTCAGTCCATATGCGATTGTAGGTACTAAGAAGAAAGCACTTGCTCGCAGGAGAGAGGTTCTTCAGCATTTCAATGTGAATGGAATCGGGCCCGGGAGCAGAAGACCGGGACAGGGCGAGAGCACGATCTAGCTCCTGCATGGTGAAGGCGACGTTATAATTTTCCCGATTAAAGGAACGGAAAGAAGGCGGCCGTGCCTCCTCTACCTGTTTGCGAGGGAGAAAGGCAGGGTGGTAATGGGCAGAGCTCGAAACCTCCGCAAAGAAACGACCCAATGCGTTTGAAACATCAGCTGGGTCCACGAGGACCGCATTCTCCACGGTCAGGCCAGGAATCGGGGAGTGGACCTTGATGCCGGACAAACGGCGTAGGCCACCCCAGACAACCGTGGAGGGAGTAAAACGGTTAAAAGAACTAGTAAAAGCTGTCCAGCAAGCTTTCTTGCTGTCGTTTATGATACGACGACACTGCGCTCTCATACGTTTGTAATTGATGCAATTCTCCAAAGTTGGGTGGCGGCGGAAGGTGCGTAAAGCACGGCGCCGGGCTCGAAGCGCGTCGCGGCAGGCTGCAGTCCACCAAGGGACCTGGACACGACGTGGAGAAGAGGATGTACGAGGTATGGAACGTTCAGCAGCAGTGAGGATAACCTCTGTGAGGTATTCGACCTGACTGTCACAGTTGGGAAAATTCTGATTGTGAAAAACAGCCATGGAAGAATAAAGCCCCCAGTCGGCTTTAGAAATGTTCCAACTGGTGGGACGTGGAGATGGGGAATGATGTAGGAAGTGGATGATACAAGGGAAATGGTCACTCGAGTACGTGTCAGAAAGTGCATACCACTCAAACCGACCGGCAAGCTGAGGAGTGCATATTGCGAGGTCTATATGGGAATAAGTGTGTGTTGTGTCAGAAAGGAAGGTCGGTGCACCGGTGTTGAGGCAGACAAGATCGAGGTGGTGGAGAATGTCCACCAAAAGGGAGCCTCTCTGACAAGGTGCCGGAGAGCCCCATAGGGGGTGGTGGGCATTAAAGTCGCCTACCAACACGAAAGGTGAAGGGAGCTGGTCAACAAGGTTTAGCAAATCTGCCCTAGTAAGGGCAGATGACGATGGCGAATATATATTACAGAGGGAGAAGGTAAATGTGGATAAGGTGATGCGGACGGCAACTGCCTGTAGGTGAGTGTGCAAGGAAATGGGATGGAAATAGACGTCGTCTCGAAGGAGCATCAGAACCCCTCCATGGGCTGGGACACCTTCCACAGGTGGCAGGTCGAACCGCACAGAGGTGTAGTGTGGAAAGTCTGCACGATCACGTGGACGCAACTTAGTTTCCTGGAGGCAGACTAGAAGCGGGCAGTGCAATCGAAGGAGTAATTTTAACTCCTCCCGATTAGAACGAATGCCGCGAATGTTCCATTGAAGGAGCGCCATGATAAAAATGAGAGAAGAAATAAGGATAAAAACCAAGTAGCGAGCGGGGTCACCTCGACGGCCGCTGAGGACCGGATTTCGAGGGAGCACTGCTATCGCTGTCCAGGGGCAAAGGGTCGTGGTCCATAGGTTCGACCGACGCGCCTGCCACCTCCCTGAGTTGATCAGGAGGGGCAGTTTCCACCGCCGGTAAAGGGCCGGGCGCCCGGCAAACGGAGCGTCCCGGTGAAACAGAAGACGGCCGAGGCCGGCAACTGTTGGACGGCGCGACAGATGGGTCACGCCTCGGCGGGGAAGGAGAGGAACTCTTTTTCTTGTCAGCTCTTCTGGAAGAGTGACGGCGGGAAGAGGCAGTTGACGGTTGGGAAGCCTGAGAACGCAGAAAATCCTCGCGGACGGGTTCCTTTTTCAAGGTCCGGGCATCTTGTTTAGGTGCCCGCGGTTTACTAGATGTTGACGAAGACTGTACCTTAGAAGCAGCAGGAGGAAGCGGGGACGTGGAACGGGCAATCTTCGGGCTGGCGGATCGCACAACTGTGTCAGCGAAAGTGAAATCACATGTCTGGGTACTGGAATCTTTGGTAGGTCGAGGTGAGGTGAGTACCTTACTGTATGTACCCGCTGGGAGGACAGTGGGCCTTCGACTCGCCAACAACTTACGAGCGGCAGATGTTGATACCTTCTCCGTAACCCGGATTTGCTGGATTACCTTCTCATCCTTGTATACAGGACAGTCGCGAGAGGAAGCCGCATGGTCACCGTTGCAGTTTAGGCAGTGAGGGGACGGAGGTGGGCAATCCCCCTCATGGGCGTCCCTACCACAAGTGACACACTTTGCTGCATTTGGGCAATGTTCACGGGTATGATTGTACCTGTGGCATTGAAAACAGCGCGTTGGGTTAGGCACATAAGGTCGGACAGAGATGACTTCATACCCTGCTTTGACCTTCGACGGGAGGTCAACTCTGTCGAACGTCAAAAACACAGTACGAGTCGGTGTCAATTGGGTATCGACCTTTTTCATCACCCTGTGGACGGCTGTCACACCCTGATCGGACATATACGATTGGATGTCTTCATCAGACAGCCCGTCAAGGGATCTCGTAAAAACTACCCCCCTTGACGAGTTGAGTGTGCGGTGTGCTTCTACCTTAACGGGAAACGTGTGCAACAACGTAGTACGTATAAGTTTTTGGGCTTGGAAGGCACTGTCCACTTCCAGCAACAATGTGCCATTGCGCTGACGTGAACAGGTTTTAACAGGGCCAGCAATTGCATCTACACCTTTCTGTATAACGAAAGGATTGACAGAATTGAAATCCTTTCCGTCGGTGCGAGAGACAACCAGAAATTTAGGCACATTAGGCAGAGTCTTTTTAGGCTGAGGCGAGTCCAACTTACGTTTGTGAGTCAACGTCACGAAAGAAGATAAGGAAGTCATCGCGGAAGTGTCCCCCGTGATTACCGGCGTCTCCGATGGCGCGCTCCTTCCTAGTGGGGGCCCTCTCCGAGGGCTTACCCGCCTTAGGTGATTGTTCACACCTCAGGTCACACCTCCCGAGAACTGACGGAGGGACCAATCGGCACGTTCGGAAGGTACCAGCTCGGGTAATCACCCCTCCCTGGGCCTGGCCTTTACCAGGGGGTACGTACGTGCCCTACTTGTCTACCCGGGGCGGGGAATTACGCGTTACCCCGTCACCTGCTACGCACGATAATGCGTGGGTCGGCCTTCAGACACGCACAGGGAGGAAAGAAGAAGAGGATAGGAAATGAAGAGAAAGAAGGAAGAAGTGTCTCAAACGCCGAAGCGGAGACTAATGAGGAGAAGAAAGCCAGGAGAGTACAAGGAGAGAAAGACAGAAAACAAAGGGTAAGAAGGGAAGGAACGAAGGAAGAAAAACCACAACAAGAACCACAGTAGCTCACGAAATATGCCCGTCTCCGGGCGAAGGCATAAACCGGGAGGGACAGTGAAGCAGCCTGGGGCAGAAGAAAGGCTGCTCCGGCTCGGGGCCCCGTGCGCGCCACACACGTACCCACAAAAGAACTGTGGGCCCCCTGGGGGGTGGGAGGACTTTGCAGCTGAGGACACCCTTGAGGCCCAGCGACCAGCAGTTGGTGGCTCTTTCAGCCAATCACTGGTATCCACTGTACCAGTGGGAGAAACCTTTGAAGGAAGGGTTCCAAGGGAGTCGTTCCTTGCGAGAGGAGCCCGAGATAGCTGTTGTTTCTTTGGCTCAGGGGGTGGGGACTGATGTCCCCTGTGTTTGTGGGGTTATTGCTCCCGAAGTAGTCACCTTGGGGGCAACAGAAGAGGATGCACCCCCAAACACCAAGGAGGCAGGTGTTAATGGTTGGGCCAGGGACCAAAAGAAGATGAAACAGAAGGCAGTGCTGACAGGGATGGCAATGCTGATGGAGCTGCAGCTGTGGCATAAGAGTTTATTGCTCACAGGGTGGAGCCTTAAATACTACTTCTTGGCCTCCAAACATGATAGCCTGTCCAGGGTCTTCTATTGCATTTGAAGGACTGTGCAGTCAGGTCAGTAGGGAGACTTGTGTAGGCAGCAGTTAACACAGACAGGAGGAGGAGTACATGGGCCATCTGGGTGTGACGCACATCCACATTCCCGACAGGTGGACTTGGCATCAAAGCGGGAGGAACTATGAGCAAACCTCCAGCACTTTAAGCAGCTCATAGGGGGAGGAACGTAGGGCTTGACGTCACACTGGTAGACCATCACCTTGACTTTCTCAAGCAGTGAATTGCCCTCAAAAGCCAAGATGAAGGCACCTGTGACAACCCTGTTGTCCTTCAGACTCCTATACACGCACTGAATAAATTGTACTCATCGCCTCTCAAAGTTCTTACGCAGTTCATCATCCGACTGCAATAAAAGGTCCCTATGAAACATAATCCCTGCACCATATTCAGGATCTTGTGTGGAGTTATACTAACAGGAACATAACCCAGCTTATCACAGGCGAGCAACACCCGTGACGGGCTGGGGATGACATCACGAGGATAGAACCAGATCTCATCTCTGACATTCCCTCCACCTCACCGAACTTTTCCTCTATGCTCTCAACAAAAAACAGGGGCTTAGTCAACATAAATGATTCACCATCTGCTCTTCTGCAGACCAGGTACTGGGGAGCAATGCCTCACCTTGTTGACGAGCCCCTGTGTTCTTCCCATGGTGTGGGCATGGAAGGAAAAGCTTGGGGCTCATACATTGCAGCATTAAATTTGGTTCGGCCACACTTAGGTATACCGGTTTTACGTCTGGAAACACTATGATTTGCTCATTTCATCGTGGTCTCACGAGCAGCTAAGAAACTGTACATCTGCCCAGGCAGAGCCCCGCTTGCCTGGGTAAGCCTTATACAACTGAGGTAAGGCAGGTTCCCTAAAGGTTGCCTGCTAGTGACTGCTCAGCCTCAACAACCAATGCATCTCCTCGGTACATAGCACACCTTGAGATTGAGGTTTTTTTTAATAGAAGTTTGTACCGTCCTCGCAATCTGGGTGATTAAGCCATGATCCCCAGGCACTGAAACTTGCAACGTTACACCGTCGCTGCCAAACGATGGTCGTTGAAGTACACAGAGAGCTTATGGTGTGGCGAACTGTTTGCGCAACACAGTCCACAACTTGGGACCCCAGGTTTACCACGCCCATACTCAGAAAATTAATGGGGAGCCCCTGAGGGGGTTAGTGTAGATGAAGATACTATTGGCAAGCTGGGAGCAGAGAGTGCAAGAAACTCATTGCAGTAGACTGGGCCAGGCGTAGTGTGCTTAGCAAAGTTGACGTGTGCCTCCAGACAAAGCCAGGGCAAGGAAGAGCTGACACCCGTTGGGAACATGGTAGGGAGTGGAAAGTATAGCTGCTGAAGCAGCTTCAGCGTAGACAGCGAAGGAGAGTTGACTGTTCCACACTCCATGAAGTTCCACACAGTACTCTAAAAAGATTACATGAGCAAATACACTGAGCTGCCAAAGGGCAGATGTGGGAGGACCAACGAAGTTTCCTTCTCAAGAAGTTTTTTGTCTCAACAACTGCAAGAACATCTGGACCAAGATGGAGAGTCGGTGGGAGAATCTGTACACTGCCAGCAGTTCATACAAGCTGTTATGTCTGTAGAAAAGTGGAACCCATTGTTGGTGTTCCACGAGTCGAGATGGTCAAGACTCGGCTGAAGTTGCCGCTCAAGCACTTTCATTGGGAGCTACAGTAGATGGCAATGTCATCTACAGAAAGAAGGGCTGAATCGCCTGGTGGGAGACAACCCACAACAGTGTTAATTGCAATTGCAAAGAGGACAATGCTCAGCACTAAATCTTGTGGTACAGTGTTCTCCTGAATAAAAGTGTCAACAGGGTGAAACGATACTTACCTTAAATATGGAATCTTAAAAATTCCTGAATAAGAATAGGCATACAACCCTGGAGTCCCCAAACATGCGAAGTATTGCGGATGCCTGTCCTCCCAACAGGTGTCATTTGCCTTCTCAGAGTCAAAGAACATGGCCACAATTTGATGCTTCCATAAAAGAAAAGAAAAAAATTGTTCAAAATATGACTTGATAGGATGACAAGATGACTGACAGCAGAGCAGTGCTTACGAAATCCACATCGAGTTTCTGAAGAGATCCGAGCCGCCATACCAACCGACCATTAATCATATGTTCCATCACCTTGCATACGCTACTGCCGAGTGACATTGGACGGTAGCTGGAAGGGAGATATTTGTCCTTGCCAGGCTTCGGTATAGGAATGACTATGGGTTCACGCCAGCAACTAGGGAACGTACCATCGCTCCGGACATGGTTCTATGATCGGAAAACAAAATGCAAGCCCTCTGGAGACAGGTGTTCTAACTTCTGTATATGAATGCCGTCCGGTCCTGGAGAGGACAAGGAAAATCAGAGTGCATGTTGAAGCTCCCTCACAGTAAACTGGACATCCTTTCTTCTGCTGCCCTTTTGAGTGTTGGAGATGGCAATGGGGTCCATAATATTATTCACAACAGTTAGGCCAGGGATTGCGGAATGAGAAGAGGTCCAGAGAGGCAACAGAGGTTGCCCCCAAATAACAGAAGAGAGGGTGAAACTGTTTAAAGACCTGATGAATGAGATCCAGATTGCTCATTTACTATCACTAATGATGTGGCGACATTGCCCACGCAATTGTTTGTACTGAATACAATTCTCCAACAAGGAGGGAGGGGGGGGGGGAGAAGGGACAGGGATCTCTGTAGTGGATAGGCAGGGAGTTCTTCCTCTAATGGCACACACACTCTTTAACAGAAATTTTGTAATTGAGGTTAAGGCCCCAAAGGGGACCAAACTGGACCAAAAAACAGAGGGAAACAGCAGGAAGAGCAGTATCAAGATGACCGTCACAACCGCTGGAACAGCCAGGTCGTCAGAGCGAAATACCTAGAGAGTCGCAAGAGAGGAGAAGTGGTGAGGTAGGATGGGAAGGAGGGGGATTAGAGAGTGAATGCAGCCTGAAAATAGAAAGAAAGGCTGCAAAGGTTCAGGGACCCATGCATGCCATACACGTACCCACGAAATAATTGTGGAAGCCCCTGAGGGGAAAATGTTTCTTATGATAGCTGGCATCATAAGGCGCTTTCGTGCCTAGAGGTGGAGCATTAGGGGAAGCATGCAGGGGAGGATCTACAGCCGAGTGCCAACAGTTGCGCCTGCGGGAGAAACATTGCGTAACTCCCAGCCAGCGACACACCTGCAGAATGAACATTGCGGTAATGGAGGGTAATGCGCAGAACGGCTGAAAACTGGGCAGCCTTTATAGGTGACACCGACTTATAGCTGGCCTGAAAATCCAAACCATCATATCTTATATGCAGACTCAATACATCTCTTTTTCATATAAATTGTCTTATGTCTCTTATGCTTTAACTGTTATTAACTCTACCCATTTATCTTCTTTACTGATATTGTGTCTCTCCCAGCAAGACTGCTGCTCTTTGTCTCCTCTCTCTGCACTTCTTCAGCAGGAGAGAAAAAAGCAAAATTCCAAAATTCTGGGTGAGGATGGGAGAATGAGGACTGAGGCAGCTGGTTTCCCACTTTTCTGTCAGTCTTTTTAAACAAAATATGTTTGTCATTTTGTGTTTGAGAGGAACATTTTTCAACTGGTTTTCTTCTTTTTGTTGCTACAGCAGAGTATCTACACACGTAAGACGAATTACATAGACCACTAAGGATTTGACAGCAGTTTCACTGCTTCAGAAGATTTATATACACAGTATGACAAATAACAAAACATCAATTTATTGTGAGGAGGTATCAAACGGTACAATGTCCAATTTAAAAAAAAAAATTACAATAGTTTCTTAAAATGGAGTGACAATTATTTCCTGACAGCTGCCAAGTCCCTCTGGACAGAAATGGTCAAACATTGGGGTTTCTCCCGCCGGATTGAAACCAGTATATTGAGAATATTGTCCTCCAAAGTTGAAATAAAATTTTGGTATTTCCTTTGAATTTCATACACTGTTGTGTAAACTATAAATGAACTGTAAACAAAGTTTATGCAATGTGTTTTTACCTCTGCTCTTCATTGAGCAAAAATTCCAAACAAGATATACAAAAATCTAAATTTTTCAGAGTATATTTCTTCAAACAGGTAAATTTCAGAGTGGCCTGAATGCAGTCTCATCACAATTCGCACTTTAGTTTATCAGGTATATCTGCAGAACAAATAAACATTTTTGAAAACCAGACTATGTTTCTAGATAAATATCTTAAGGGTTTATTACTGAAATCTGAACAATTTGCTGCTGTTTGTTTAATATTTGCAATTCACTGTGCAAAAACCCTATTTTTATAATTTTATGTGTAGGTTTGATGACTTAGAACCTTCGGATTTTAGTAAACTATAAAGATATCAAAATAATTTAAAATGTTCTATGATAATAGTTTTAAGAACATTATGTTAAAATTTTTGATGATTTGCAAAAAAATCTTTCATATGTTGTCAAGCTTAAGGGACTTAACTGCGGGGTCATCAGTCCCTAAACTTACAAACTAATTATTAAATACCTTATACTAAAGATGACACAAACATCCATGTCCATGGCCTCGCACATCATAGCATAGTGCCTCAATGCGCTTGGCCACTCAACCGCAGCGATGATTTGCAATGAATAAAAAATATGGAAGTGGCGATCCCCATAATTAGTAGGTTTTGTACCAAAAAAAATATCCCAGTGTTTCGTGGATTGCTAAGAAACAATGCACGAACAAATTGTGCTTTTATAAGCCATAGAAAGCTCACCGTGGACCCACAAAATGTGCAAATATCAACCAATTTGCTCTATCAGGATGGGCTCCAGGAAGTGTGTGGTATTAAAATTTCGACCCTGTACTGTAGGATAGCTGCAGTAGCTTCTCTGTTTAAATACACAGATAAATGATCACTAAGCCAACAGCTATCTTGAACATTTCACCCCTTACCTTTGTGGTCATTAGAACCCAATATATGGGTTTCTGAAGAATCAATTTCACACGTGGCATTTTCAAACTATTTCGTCATGCACATTATGATTAATAATGGTCAATCTACAACTACATAAATACTCTGCAAATTACCGGGTGATCAAAAAGTCAGTATAAATTTGAAAACTTAATAAATCACGGAATAATGTCGATGGAGGTAAAAATTGACACACATGCTTGGAATCACATGGGGTTTTACTAGAACAAAAAATAAATTAAAAAAGGAAGTTCAAAACATTTCCGACAGATGGCGCTGGACTGCAAAAGTTAGTGACTGCACATGAAAATTGCATATACAAGGAGCTGTAATGAGAGAGAGCATCAGATGCACCAGCAGTCGCAGCATGTTGATGTTACCTGAAAAGGCTCTTTTAGTGAAGCTGTATTATCAGAATGGGGAATGTGCTAGTTTAGCGTTTACGATCCTGTCGCCATAGCCAGGAAGGGGATTCAAACGGGTAAAGATCCATTGAAAAATGCAGCTGTGGCAAGAATGGTTTCGAAGTTTGAAGCCACAGGTTGTTTAGATGATAGAGCCCATAGTGGCCGACCGAGCACAAGGCGTAATGCTGCTGAGACAGTTTAGGAAGAAATGGAGACTGTAGCGAGTTCATCTATGCATGGGGAAGTCAGCACTCCTGCAGTCGTACCGGCATTCCATACACTACTGTTTGGTTGGCACTGAGGCGTACCCTCCAATGCTATCCTTACAAAAGTCATCAGCATCATTGACTGTTACCTGGCCATTTAGTGAAGTGGAGGGCATTTGCCGTGTGGGCGTTTCAAAAGACGGCAGAAGATGACAATTGGTTGAGTAATGTGTTGTGGACCAACGAAGGTCTTTTCATGCTCCGAGGGTCTGTCAACGCCAGCAACTACAGAATTTGGGCTACCGAAAATCTTAGAACTGTCGTGGAAACTCCATTGCAGGACAAGAAAGTCACGGTATGGGTTGGATTTACCACAGCTACCGTTATCGGACCTTTTTTCTTCGAGGAACTGCATGATTCTGGTTTTGTAACTGCTACTGTGACGGGTTAGAGGTATGCCGGTATGTTACAGAATTGCATCATCCTCAAGCGTGGTTAACAACCACCTGATGATTTTTATACAGAATGGCGCTCCACCCCATACTACTAGACGCACGGAAGATCTCTTGCGCACGTCGTTTGGTGGTGATCGTGTGCTCAGCCACCACTTTCGTCATGCTTGGCCTCCCAGGTCCCCAGACCTCAGTCCGTGCAATTATTGGCTTTGGGGTTACCTGAAGTCTAAAGTGTATTGTAATGCCTCATCTTTGCTTTGTCTTAATTTGTTATGCTGATTATTGCTTTTCTGATCAGATGAAGTGCCATCTGTCGGACATTTTTTGAACTTTTTTTTGTTCTAATAAAGCCCCATGTCACTCCAAGCATATGTGCTTTTTACCTCTCTATCTACATGGTATTACAAAAAGGTATGGCCAAACTTTCAGGAAACATTCCTCACACACAAAGAAAGAAAACATGCTATGTGGACATATGTCCGGAAATGGTTAATTTCCATGTTAGAGCTCATTTTAGTATTTACGGATGTGGCTTCATTCCAATGTGATCAAATTGTAAAATTTCACAATCAACATGTGTGGGCTGACGAGAATCCGCACGCAATTGTGCAATCACATCATCAACACAGATTTTCTATGAACATTTGGGCAGGAATTTTTGGTGATGTCTTGATTGGGCCTCATGTTCTTCCACCTATGCTCACTGGAGCATGTTATGATTTCATACAGGATACTTTACCTGTGCTGCTAGAATATGTGCCATTACAAGTATGACACAACGTGTGGTTCATGCACGATGGAGCTCCTGCACATTTCAGTCTACGTGTTTGTACACTTCTCAACAACAGATTCGGTGACCGATGGATTGGTAGAGGTGGACCAATTCCATGGCCTCCACACTGTCGTGACCTCAACCCTCTTGACTCATTTATGGGGGCATTTGAAAGCTCTTGTCTACGCAACCCCAATACCACATGTAGAGATTCTTCGTGCTTGTTTTGTGGACGGCTGTGATGCAATACGCCATTCTCCAGGGCTGCATCAGCGCATCAGATAGTCCATGTGACGAAGAGTGGATGCATGTATCCTCCGCTAACGGAGGACATTTTGAACATTTCCTGTAACGAAGTGTTTGAAGTCACGCTGGTACGTTCTGTTGCTGGGTGTTTCCATTCCATGATACTGTGATTTGAAGTAATAAAATGAGCTCTAACAAGGAAGTTAAGCATTTCCGGACACATGTCCATGTGACATTTTCTTTCTTTGTGTGTGAGGAATGTTTCCTGAAAGTTTGGCTGTACCTTTTTTTAACACCCTGTATATTATTCTGTGATTGAAAACTTAATAAAATTTATATTGACTTTTTGATCACCCGGTACATTGAAGTGCATGGCAGAAGGTACATCAGACCACTTTTATAATACTTCTCCACCACTCCTTTCTCTAATAGCATGCAAGAAAAACGAATACCTAAATCTTTCCACTTTCAGTCTGATTTCTCTTATTGTGATTATCATACCACCCTAAGTAGGTGGGTGCGAACAAAGTTTGTGTTTGCATTCTGAAGTGAAAGTTGGTGAAAAATTTCACAACTAAATCTCACTACAGCAAATAACACCTTTCTTTTAACGATTTCTACCCCAACTCACGCATCATTTCTGTGAGACTCCCTCCCATATACAATGACAATACAAATTGAGCAGCCCTTCTCTGAACTTTCCCAATACCCTCCATCATTCTCACTTTGTGGCAGTCCCCAAATGCACAGAAATTGTTCCCAATCTAAGACACTCAAGATGGGCAGAACTGTTGCATCTTTTAAGTGATGGCCAATTTTACATAGCCTTTTGTTTGCCTTCCCTACAACATTTTCTGCATGTTCTTTCCAATTTAAGTGGTCCGTAATGGTTAATCAGAGGCATTTTGTTGAATTTATGGGCTGTAGATTTGACATTCATAGGGCAAAGGAAGTTTCATGGATTTCTTGTAATGCTCATATGGATGACTTCACACTTATTTAGGATTAATTGTCAATTTTTTGCACTATGCAGATATCTAAATAATTTTGCAGTTGATTTTGATCTTCTGAATAACCAATAACTGAAAGCATCATCTGCGAATGATCTAAGGGCTGCTCTCCTAAATCATTTATAAAGGAACAGTAGGGGTCCTCTAATACTTCCATGGGGAATACCAAGTATTACTCGTTTTACTTTATGACTTTCTGTCAATTACAATGTACTGTGTCCTTTCTGACAGGAAATCTCAAATCCAATCACAGAAGTGTGGCAATATTCCATTAAGCATGCACAATTTGTAGATGCTTATGTGGCACAAGTGTAAAAAACCTTCCAGAAATCGAGAAATGTGGAATTAATCTGTTGTTGATAACACTCATCACGTCATGTGAGTAAAGAGGTAGCTGTGTTTAACAAGAAGAATTCTTTCTGAATCTATACTGACAATGGGTCAATAGGTTGTTTCCTTTGGGGAGGTAGTTCATAATGTGAGAAAAGTATGTGTTCTAAAATCCTGCTGCTAACCGACAATGATATTTGCCTGTAATTTTGTGGATCACTCATTGGCTTTCCTAAATATCTGAGTGACCTATGTAACTTTCCAGTCTTTAGTGTCTTTTGGCAAGTCATTTGTTTTACAGCTCCAAGGGTACCTACTAAATTACACATGCTGGCAGCTGTACTTAGATTCAAAAACTGGAGTAGTATATTGCTGCGAGAGACCACAAACACCAACTGCCGGCGTGGCGCAGGGGATAGCGTCACGGACTGCGGTACTGAAGATTGCCATTCAATCCTGGCCACTGGCAAAAATTTATTTCTTTGTAATTAACAATTTCAGAAGGTTCTACATCTTTCTTATGTTCACTTGTAAATTCTACTTGTTTCTTATGTTAACTGTTCTGATTTCTGGTAAATTCTGTCCTGACAACAATATAACATGTGTTTAGTAGCAATCTTTAATGCAGTGTTACATGTTCTCTGCACAGTTTAGTAATACACAAGTATAAAATACAAAATCCACAAAATATAGCATGGCAGCTTCGAAAGTATGAAAAGAAGGTTGCACTATGTGATGCTTTTTCTTCGCCAGTGGGTACTGGTAGAAGACATGTGAAGTAATCATCTAACCATGTCTTCACACTTTCAATGCGCAAACACGAACAATGGAAAACACTGAACATGACACACAAATATCCTGAAGTGATATACAATGACACACGAGTGTATCGTCAGGCGTGCCCCAGGGGAGTGTGATAGGACCGCTATTATTTTCTATGTATATAAATGATCTGATGGACACAGTAAGTTGTAATTTGCGGCTGTTTGCTGATGATGCTGTGGTGTATGGGAGGGTGTCGTCTGTAACTGACTGTAATAGCATACAGGTAGACTTAGACAAAATTTCTAGTTGGTGCGAAGAATGGCAGCTAGCTCTCAATGTAGAAAAATGTAAGGTGATGCGCATGAGTAGAAAAAACAATCCTATAATGTTCGAATACAGCATCAGTAGTGAGCTTCTTGATGCGGTCGCGTCGTTCAAATATCTAGGCGTAACATTGCAGAGCGATATGAAATGGAACGAGCATGTAAGGACAGTTGTGAGTAAGGCGGACAACCGACTTCGGTTTATTGGGAGAATTTTGGGAAGATGTACTTCACCTGTAAAGGAGACCGCGTATAAAACGCTTGTACGACCACGTCTTGAGTATTGCTCAAGTATTTGGGACCCGCAGCAGATCGGTTTGAAGGAAGACATAGAGGCGGTTCAGAGGCGAGCAGCTAGATTTGTTACCGGTAGGTTCAACCAATGCGCGAGTGTCATGGAAATGCTCCGGCAACTCAATTGGGGATCGCTGGAAGAAAGACGACATTCTTTTCGTGAATTTCTGTTAAGTAAATTTAGAGGGCCGGAATTTCAAGCTGAGTGTAGTACGATCTTGCTGCCGCCTACTTACATTTAGCGTAAAGATCACAAAGACAAGATAAGAGAAATTAGGGCTTGTACGGAGGCATATAGGCATTCTTTTTTTCCTCGTTCAATTTGGGAGTGGAATAGGAAAGGAAATGCCTAGTAGTGGTACAGTGTACCCTCCGCCACGCACCTTACGGTGAATTGCGGAGTATGGATGTAGATGTAGAATGTGTAATCACACACAAAGTCATCACATTACATATCTTGAATTGCCAAGGACAGAGAAAGGCACCAGTTTTCTTTAAATGCATGGACCAGTAGTGACTAGTATTACTTACAACATTCTTCCAAAGAATTTTTACATTACCGTTCTGTCAGGTGGATAATGCTTTCCTGCCTCAACAAAACAATGCCACATTTTGGGAAAAAATGCAACAAAATACGAGTTTATGACAGTATATAAAAAACTTTGCTTCACCAAACCAATTCCAAATGATTACAGTGACTTTTTTAAAAATCTAATCATGGGCTTCGGTAGGCAAATCGGATAATTTAAGTGGATGAGTTTAGACTGCGTATTTATCACTATATTTTTTGCATATTAATTTATGTGCATGCAACAAAAAAGTTGATTATAACTATCAGGCAAACCACATGCTTCAACTACTGTAATGCACATCCTAAGCTACATTTCACACTTTCCGAAGCCAGTGTACCATACTCAATGAATTTCATGTTTATTATTGTGTATTACTGAACAATGCCATTTGAATTAAACACCACATTAAAACGTTAGGGAAACTGACAAACTGGGATGAAAATTTTATCATCTTACACTACATGACAGCACAAAAATGTGTGTTATCTCAAGAAAATATAGCTGGAGATACATATCCAAAGTTTACAAAAACTGAGGGGTGGGGGCAGCACACAACTGAAAGCTACAAAATGGGATCTCCAGAAGTACTGAATTGGTGTTCACAAAGCTTTACCTATGTTTACAGCAGTCCTGTACAAAATTTCATGGAAATCTACGATAGCCAAGTGGTGAGCTGTGGATAACTGTGCCGAATAATCCAAATGAAAACTGATCACACTAGTATTTCTGGATTAAAATACATACAGCTGTAAAAGGCCAGGTCCCTCTTATCATAATGTGTAAGTAAACTTAGCAATACTTACATTTAAATAGCTGAAAATTTAGACCACAACAATTACTTTTCACAGTTCTTCGTCTTTTCTATATGCTCTATTTGGTACAACTAACTCTGAATTGTTGGGCTAGTAAACACATCTAATCCAGAAGCAAAGTTCTTCCAGTATTTATTTATTTTGAAAAATACAAAAATTCCTAGAGTTTGCCTCGAGATTTCCAGAACAAAGAAAATATCTGCAGTTTTCCCAGTTTTCCAGGACACTGGACACACCGATACCCACATATGTCCACCTATTTGATGCAATAGGAAGCAAGACTCATCACACAAGCCAACATGTTTCCAGTCATAATCAGTCCGATGTTGGTGGTGGTGAGGCCACGCGAGGCTTAAAGCTATGTGTCATGCAGTCAGCGAGGGTACAGAAGTGGGCTTTTGCCTCCGATAGCCCATATCGGTGATGTTTCGTTTGAATTGTTCACAACAAAAAACTTGTTGATGGCCCAGCATTTAAATTCACAGCAATTTACAGAAGGGTTGCATTCGTGTTAAGTAGGACAATTCTCTTCAGTTGATGTTGGTGGTAGTCTTGCAGGATCTTTTCAGCCGAACTAATGTTGGAGATGTATGTTTTACCAAATTCTCAATATTCTCATTGCACTCATGAAATGATCATATGGGAAAATCCACACCACATCGCTACTTGAGAGATGCTGTGTCCCTGCTCGTAAGCCAACTATAACACCAGGTTAAAACACGCATAAATCATGGGAAACTGTGAATGTAGCAGCAGAAACCATCCATTGCATGTGTCAGACACCTGTTTTATACTGGCATTGCCTACTGCAGTGCCAATCTGAGTGTGAACATATATTTGTTTTTGCATACATGTGTCTATACCAGTTTCTTTGGCTCCTCAGTGTACTAATTGTATGCCTGATGATTGAATTGAATACAAAAAGCTAGACACATGAAATGAAATTATTTTCAGTGATATTGCTGTTGTGTGTCTAGTTAACAATATTATTGTGAGAGATTCATGCTGTTTCTTTCCCAAGAAAAGTTGTATAAAAATACAACTGTGGCAAAATCACCCTTCATGTAATGCTCATGGTGTTCAGAATTTCTGTATTTTGTATGTGTCAATAGTCTGCAACATCCATGACAAATGTACAGTCTTCCTGAAGAATAAACATAAAATATAAGAATCCGTACAAATAAAATAATAATCCCTGTAGGAAAGAAACATAGGAATGATACTTTTAAAATATAGAAATCAATCTTTCCTTTATCATAAATGGATTCTTCCATCGCTTCTTGGTAGAATGCTTCCATATTTAAGGTTGAAAACAAAACAAACTGTTTTTGTTCTACTAAATTTTGTTTATTTACTAACTAGTTTTCGGCTTATTAGGCCATCGTCAGGTAAACTGTTGACATGCGTCGACAAAGACACTCAGAATTATGTTCCCATAATCAGTGGCCTCCTTAACATTTTTACACTTTAATTTGAGAGTGAACAGGGTGAAACACATTACATTTCAAATATTGTTGAATGAAAAACTATATTAACATTATTGATACTGTAGCATATGTTGGGATCATCACTTAAGGTGTACATTAAATTCGTTTTCTACATTGATTTTACTTTTTACTTACATGACAGCATTTGGCAAGATTCACATATTTAAATTACTGTACATTACATATTACTGTGCAGTTTATTATATATTGTTGTATTTTAAAGTCTAAATGTAAACATGGTAGGAAAGGGTACTCTACTTGTGACATTAAGTTGGACTGTGGTAGGTAGCTGTTTTGTTTACATCATGTGAAGCTTAACAGTGGGGATGTGTTAAACTGTACCTGGTCATTTAGCACTAGCTGGGGCTTTTTGGCTAAATGTTTGTTTATTTCCAGTGCTTCTAATAGGTTTAGTTTTCTGCCTTTGTTGGCTACGTGAAGCACTTCTGTGTGGACCTGGTAGTTGTGTCCTCCTTTTAGAACGTGATCAGCAAAGGTGGAGTCTGTTTTCTGTAATATCCAGCTATGTTCATGTTCACTCAGTCTAATTTGAATTGCCCTGCCTGTCTGACCTATATACAGTTTGCTGCAGTCATTGCATGTTATTTTATAAACCCCACTGTTACTTAATGCATCCCTTGTGCCTTTGCTGTTAAATAGGATGTTAGCTGCAGTGCCTCATACATAAAATGATGTTCTGTATTTACATGATTTGAGAATTCTGGCAATTTTGGTAGATAATTTTCCTAAGTATGGTATGGTACACCAGTTGGTCTTAGTAATTACTGTTTCTGAAGTGGGGGAATAGAGGAGGGGTAGGACTTACTTTGTTTTCTTTCTAAAATGTTATCTATTAGTTGAGGCCTATAACCATTGTTGCATGCAATATATTTAATGGTATTTAATTCTGTTTGGAAATCTTGTTTTGATGGTGGTATGGATGTCAGGCGATGTACCATGGAGTGGAAGGCAGCATGTTTGTGTGCTATTGGATGTTGTGAACAAGATGGTATTACAGTATCAGTTGTTGTGGGTTTTCTGTAGATTTTGAAAATGTGTGTGTTTGTGGTAATATCTATGTTTAGGTCCAAGAAATTGATGGATTTTTCCCCAAGCTCCATAGTGAAATGTATCTTTTGGTGATTAGAGTTGAGATGTTCAAGGAAAGTGTTGAGTTGTCTATTGGTGCCAGTCCACAAGCACAGTACATCGTCCACGTATCTGTACCAATATTTTATCAAATCAAATGGTCAAATGTTTGTATAGTCTATGGGACTTAACTACGGGGTCATCAGTCCCTAAACTTACAAACTACTTATGAACTACTTACGAACTAGGACGGCACAAATATCCATGCCCATGGGGGGATTCGAACCCCCGACCGTAGTGGCCGTGCAGACCCTGACTGAAGCGCCTTAGTCCCCTCGGCCACCGCAGCCGGAAATATTTTATCCCCTATCTTGATAACATTCGTGTAACTATACTCCACACAGATATATGAGAAGATAAAACCAAAAGCAATAATAGGGTTTTGAACATGGGGAGACAAACATGTCAAGACATGATGCTAGTTGCCATGCAACAGCTTCAGTTGAATTTTCATGCACTAGAAGGTAACTGAAGCATGCTAATCTGACCATTTCTCAAAAGCAGTCAGGTATCTACTGATAACCTCTCAAACTGAGCATAGTTTCTTGCATATAAGGATAAGGTGCTCTTGCTTTTTGTAACAGTGAAATAAAGGAAGTGAGGTCAAATTAACAGAGCTTATGACGTGCTTATTACATATGGAATATTTTGGAATGCCAGACAATTAGAGTTTCTAACAGTACTTTGTTTTAAGTGGTGAAATCTGATTTGTTTAGCTTTAAATCATTTCAGTGCAACAGGTTGTCTGCTAATGTCATCACAGCTTCTCTGCCCACTGAATCAAAACAGAATAAGGCTATGATTCTTAACTTTCCCATATTCTACAGAATGGCCAGCACAAATAAAATACAACCACTACAGATTGAATAGATTTGATAATAGGTCAGGTGCTGATCTGATGTACACTTGAGTACCATCTCTAGGAATTTCATACTACCCACATCTTGAAAAGCAGGTTATCCTGAGGAGATGCCAGAAACGGTGACACCTTGGCCAGTAGAATGAAGGCCATATCCACGTTATGCTTCCTTAACCTTGCAATTTTTATAGAAATTTTTCACATCTAGAAGAAAGACCAAATACTTTACATATCTTTCTTCTGTTGATGGTCTCTTACTTTAGCTTTTGCAGCTCTTAATTTGATGTTCCATATATCAATTTTTATCAAGTATTGCTTCTAGGTGGACCAGCTCACTCTGGACATTGAGCGACTGACACTACATGACCATATTTACTAAAATTTTGAGAAGACTTCGTAACAGATGTTGGCAGCTAGATGCCTTCAAGTATACTTATGTTCTATACGACCAAATTGAGGAGTAAGTCTCCATGGTCATGGAACGAGTCATTACATCAAATTGTAACAAAAGAGTAGCAGTAGATAAAGTGGAACACACAGCAATCCCATGCACATGACAGGTCTAAGCATAAGTAAAAAGAACCTACACTGTAACATACAAATTAGCATTATTTATTAATTTTTCCAGGACTTCGACAGAATAGAAACAGTGAGCCATGAGGAAACTTTTCCGTGTAGCCTTTAAAGTCCGATTACTACTACTAAGCAGTTCGAGTTCTTCTGACAGTTTATTAAAAGTGGGTGTAGCAGAATAGTGGACACCTTTCTCTAAAAGGGTCAGGAAGTGTGATCCAAAAACAAATTCGATTTCAGTCTAGTATTAACTGAATGAACGCTATTAACTCTTGGGAATAACTTTAATATTAAGAAAAAATAACACTAATATTTATTGAGATTCAAATTTCAGAATTCCCAGGCTACTTAACAGGAGTTGACAAGCAGTACGCAGGCTTACCCTGAATATTGCTTGAGCCACCCATTTCTGTGCAATAAATGTGTCTAGTATTCAGTTTTTTTTATTTAGTCTGGTTTTGGAAGTGGTGGCACTTGACAAACAATATATTTGACACCAAATTATGGGAACTGAAATGATAAATTAACCTTGAATAAACAGCCTTTCCAGTAACTTTAGCAAAAACTGATAGCATAGAAATAGGTCTAAAGTCATCTACATTATCTCTTTTTATAAAGTGGTTTCCTCTACTGAGTACTTCAATCTGCAGGAAACTGTCTATTCTGAACGGAAAAATTACAAATACGGTTAAGCACTCAAGTATATCAATATGAGTCCTTAGTCTTTAGCAATTTAATTACTGACTCAATCCCTCCATCAGTATCACAGAGGACTGCTTCAGGTAACAGTCTCTTAATGCTATTTTCTAAGACTTGTATGATTACCCAAAGGAGCTATGGTTTCATTTAATTCACCTGCTATATACAGAGCATGATTTTTAAATACTGTACATACATACGACATATTGTTAACAGAACAGTTTCCATTATGCACTGACATATCCTCAACTCTGTGCTACTGA
Source organism: Locusta migratoria (assembly GCA_026315105.1). Lineage (NCBI taxonomy): Eukaryota > Metazoa > Arthropoda > Insecta > Orthoptera > Acrididae > Locusta > Locusta migratoria. Next base: position 25,142,868 of record CM048755.1, on the reverse strand, counting down.
CCAGATACTTCCTTCTTGACTGACCATATGGTTTTAATTTTATCCTGAGAATTTGGGATTCCTTTTGCCTCCTCCATGATGTTTTTCAAAACCTTATAATACTGATTGTAATGGGCTACTGTAACCCTTTTTGGACTGGGCACCTAACATTTTAATACAATACTCACTTTCCAGAATGAAACTTTCACTCTGCAGCGGAGTGTGCGCTGATATGAAACTTCCTGGCAGATTAAAATTGTGTCCTGCAGAGTGAAAGTTTCATTCTGGAAACATCCCTTAGGATGTGGCTAAGCCATGTCTCCACCATATCCTTTCTTCTAAGAGTGCTAGTCTTGCAAGGTTCACAGGAGTGCTTCTGTGCAGTTTGGAAAGTAGGAGGTGAGGTACTGGCCGAAGTAAAGTTGTGAGGCGGCATCGTGAGTTGTGTCGGGAAAGATCACTCGGTAGAGCTTTTACCCACGAAAGGCAAAGGTCCCAGGTTCCGGGATACAATTTTAATCTGCCAGGAAGTTTCAGTTCCCACTTTTACACGATATTCTTATCCCCTTTGTCAGCCACCCAGGCTGCCTGTTAGTGGTAGTCCTCATTTTATTCTAAGTGAAGGTTAGGCATACTTAAACAATGGTATTTAGATTATGTCTTCAAACTAGCTGCTGATGAACGATAGGGAGTCAAAGTCAATACAAGGCCCATCTACATTTACATCCCTACTCAACAGGGTACCTTATGGTGTGTGACAGAAGGTACTTTGTGTACTACTCACATCCTCCCCATATTCCAGTCGCATACTAGCTTGCAGAAAATTAACAATCTTAAAATCCCACCCCCGACAACAGCCCCCCCTCCAACCATAAACCAACATGTGGCCCACCCTCCCAAATACAAGAATCATCAATTCCAATTATTCCAGGAACCCCAATTTCCTCTTATAATTTACAAATTCTGAAGAAATGTCCCTACAAAAACAATAGCAATCCACAATCCTTTTTAGACTCACTCCTTTCTCATGCACACAAAATGCCCCAGCAAAATGATAACAAATATAATAGCACAACAACAAACAATGCCCACTTCAATTTCTCGAACCAGGTAGGCCTATCTGTACGGATCAAGTGCCAGCAACTGTCACACCTGCAACACCACAAAGGTCCCTGGTCCGAGATGCTGCAACTCAACAGCATCAACTCATAGGTGAACCACTTTACATACACTGCGATTAGCCCCAATCTCTTCAGAAACTTTGTAATATTGAGCAGCCCCTCAAACATTACTAAACACAACAAAAGTGGATTTCTCTAGCATATCTACACCTAAAAGAAACGAATATTTGCACAATAAAAAATATCCATTCCTTAAACAACCACTCCAGTACTAAAATAAGTCACGCAAACGACAAAACGTTATTCACGGGACTTTTACAGAATGCCCGTCACTCAACGGATGCCACTGTGATGGCCTGGATCCAAGACCTGCAGTGCAGATGGAGCTGCAGAATCATACACCACACTGCTATAATCCAGGCATGACTGAATAAGTGCCTTCTACAGTTAAGAGTAGAGTGGGGTGAACAGCTCCCAACCAGTGTGGCCGAGGCAGCGGAGGACATTTAAGTGTCGCCAGCAATTTTGTTTCAGCTGGCGAAGATATGGCACCCAAGTCAGCCAGGCATCGAAGAGCATGTCTAGGAAGCGGTGTCTCCTTGACACAAAGGTGTTCGTCATTCAGGTATAATTCAGCATCTGGTTGAGCTACCTGATGGCTACGAACATGCATTACGCTGGTTTTCTGTGCCGAAAATTGGAAACCATGCACAGAGGCCCAAGACTGGGTCTTTCAGATAGCTCCCTGCAGCCGCCATTCAGTGATGCCAATGCTGCCTGAGCGAAAGTACAGGCAACAGTCATCAGCAAACAAGGACGAAGAGACAGACATTCCTACTGCCGTGGCTACACCATTAATAGAAATTAAGAATATCAGTAAACTCAATAGATCCCTGTGGGATGCCTTTCTTTAAACTATGAGGGGAGCCAAGAGAGGTGCAAACCCGAACCTGAAAAGAGCGGAGTGAGAGGAAGTTCTGTATGAATGTTGGGAGGGGACCACGTAAGCCCCACTCGTAAAGTGTTGCAAGAATATGATTACGCCAGGTTGTATCACATGCCTTGAGGAGATAAAAAAGACCGCGCCAAGATGTTCTTGGCGAGTAAAAGCTTTATGTATAGCTGATTCCAGTGACACGAAATTGTTGATAATAGAACGGCAGTGACGGAAGGCTCCCTGTTGTTGGGCCAGGAGACCCCAATCCTCCTGTATCCACATAAGCCAGTGACTCACCATATGTTTGAGGATCTTTCACAGAACATTGGTGAGGCTGACGGGGTGGTAGCTCTCAGCATCCAGTGGATCTGCACCTGGTTTCATCACTGGGATGATAGTACTTCCCACCATTGTGACGCGAAAAGACCTTCTGTCCAGAGTCAATTGTAAAGGGCAAGTATCTGGCGCTTTAAGTTCACTGAGACGTGACGGACGAACTGGCTGTGAATACGGTCTGGTCCTGGAGACATTGATGAAATGCCATATCAATGTTACCAGGTAACGGAGTAGTAGCAACAGCTGTAGAGGTATAGCCTTGCCTGTCAGTCCTACGGAGGGACCACTGAGGCAGGCGGTCGGCGGGGTGAAATTGTGAGAGGGACGAAACGATACGAAAATGGTCGTTCCCACAAAGGTCGTCATGTCATGGACCCTCCAAGATAAATGCGGAAGTAGACTCGGGCTGCAAATGGACAAATTGATGACAGAGAAAGAGCCCCGTGCCACGCTAAAATGCATGGGCCCCATTGTTCAGAATGCAACTGTTCAGCTGTGCTAAAAGGTTCTCAATGTCTTTACCATGGCCCGTGGTCTCAGTTCCACCCCACAAAGGATGGCGGGCAATGAAGTCACCCAAGAGGAGAAACAGTTGGGGTAATTGGGTGACCAATGTAGTGAGGTCAGCAGGAGAGAGAACATCCATGGGAAGGTAAAGGGAACACAATGTAAATTCCTCTATTGCCCAGAAGCGAATGGCCACTGCCTCCAAGGTCGTGTTGAGATGCACAGCAACACTGAGGATCGTTGCGAGAACGTAGACACAAACTCCACCAGATACCCTGTCACAGACAGAACGATTGTTGTAATAGCCCTGATATCCACTAAGGGCTGGGGTCCTCTGTGCAGGAAACCAAGTTTCAGCCTGAACATGAATCCTCATAGGCTGCCTTCACCTCCACTCATGTATCGCGCCACTGCTAATTTCTACACTCCAAGTGCCAGTCACGTAGGAATAAACTGCACTTTAATGGTAAAACTGCAGTCTGTTGCCCATGTTATTAGCATGGTGCATATGTTGGCAACTTTGCCACTAGCGACTATGGGAAAGCAATAATTTGAGTTTTCCTGAACCGGACAGTTGGGCACTACATGCCCCCACATACTAAAAAAACATACTGTTTAACCTACACTTAAACCTTTCACTTAAAATGATCACAGTTTCATACAGATCATAAATAAAACCTGCTATACCTGCTCTATGGTTGACTGCTGTGGTGTATAGATAGATATTCTGTAGTGTTGCCAACATTTGCAGCACATGGGCAACAGACTCTTCAGTTTAGCCCACTTTAACCTAATATTTCTAAGCACTAGACAATTTCTTATAACACAGATGTTGCCTGCATTGTTTGATCAAGTTTGACAATGGGCATAACTGTAGACTGGGATACAACCCATCTGCGTTGACCCATGACATCAAGTTGTTGGAAAACCAGTATACGGTATATCTAAATACTTCTTTATTGTAGATACAAATAATCTATAGTTATTATAGATAACAATGTACCATCGATTATAGGTCTTAGCCCTAAAATTCACACCTTTGGCGCTCACATACGAAAAAAACTCTCAGTTAACCTACACCTAACCATCAGAGAGAAGCTACAGATCACTATTTAAAAACAAAATATTAATCTATTTCGTTTGTAAACAAACTATCATCTTTAACTCAACCACCACATAACCACTCACGCCTTCTACAAACACGCACCCACCTCAAAACTACCACTCCGTGATGACGTCATGGGCCGTATGAATAAAATGGAGTATCTACTTTATACTCTGGATTCCAGAGAACATACTCAGATTCGCATGAATAAAGTGAGTCGGAGAATATACTTCAGCCGAGTATGTTCTCAGCGTGAGTAACGGGGTGGGAGAAGTTACTCAAAACAGAGAACATTCTCCAATTCCATATGAATAAAACTGCAGAAGTTTCTCAAGACGGGAGAACATTCTCAGATTTCTGGAGTGAGCTCTATGGCATACTCCGTGCTGAGTAACTTCTATTAAGGTTACGTTTTACTGAGGTTTATAATAAAAATTACAACAATTTTCTTACTTAGAAGGCAAAAGCAAGTTCCTTTATATGTAGCCTTTAAGAAATACAAGGCAATCTATAAAGTTAATACAAATAAAAACATTTTGTTGACGAGTATCTTCCTTCGGAAAAATCGTGTTACACTTCCAGCATTTTATACAGTGACGAGAGTGATGTAAGAGGTGTTTTCATTACCGACATAAAAATGAAACACAAATGGATTCAGCTGCGTGTTTACTCATTTGTTTGGCGTGTATATTTACAGTTGTAAACAGTCACATAGCAAAATAATATTGTTTTAAAATAGGATCTATTAGTAAGATCTTATGCTGTTAGTTCCAAATAAAGTGTATCCCAGGATTTCACAGTTTCTATCACAAAATAAATGTTGCTGCAATACCAGATAGGCCTACTGAAGTAGCTACTGTTTCTATCCAAACCGGTTGGCTATTTATGATGCGTTTTCTGACTTCGTAATCTTAACTTCTGTCATGTTAGAAGTAAGTAATCACGACAGGAAAATTAATAACTGATTAATTACATACCTAGCAGCGTGTTTCTTGTTCAAAATCGCATGGCCTAACTCTTATGAGCAAACCATTGGGTGTCATATTTAACAAGGCGTATCTCATGTTAGAACACTCCTACAGCATTCCACGTTGTGACAGATGAATATGTGATGCATTCTTATTATATCGTTCGCAAATTGTGCTAACCCTATTTCATTAACAAACGAGTTTCTCGCGTGACGAAAATTTTGTATCGCCAGCAGAAACATTTTCGTAAAAAGTGCATATTTAGTCTTTATAATATGCTCCTTCACAACAAACTAATATCTAAACACAGTCCAGTTCTTTCTCAACATGTCGATGCCTACTCCATATTTGTACACTTAATAATTTGCCTGATTGGGCTAGTTTAAAGAAATACACGATTGGACAGCTGATCTGTGGCGGACATGACACGCGGAGAACTTACTCAAGTAGGAGGGGAGGTAGTGAGAATGTACTACCTGCTCAGAGCATATGCTTTGAAGTTTTTATTCATACGAATTTGAGAACTTACTCAGAGAACGTTCTTTTGCTCTGAGCATCTTCTCTGAAGCATATGCTCAGTTTTATTCATACGTCCCCATGGGTCAAAGCTGACAGGCGGTATCCTTGTCTACAGGTGAGCCTGACAATGCACCAAAACTAATTCATGCTACTTTCTCCACTCTAATGCACGATTTATGGAACTACCTAAATGTTGCCATTTCCATGACAAAATTTCGTATTAGATAGCACTATTATTCATGAGACATGCTCGTACGGACTCACTTCTTACAATTAAGCCCCCCCCCCTCCTATTAAACTTTGATCCTGCACCGAAACAGTGAGTGGAACAGTACTCACTGTCCACCTCGTCCATACCCTTAGCCTATTCTGCAAGTATAGTTAGATTAGAAAAACAGAATATGATGATTAACATGAATATAACAAAAAAGAAAAAAAATAATACTGCTTGTATACATTCTTAAGGTACATTTACACTGGGATTTGTGTCGGTACATGTATGACCTGACCAATACCAGTAGCGACCTCATATGTATGACAGGGGGTTTATACCTGTCTATTTGTATCTGAGTCAATTCGCGATGGATTCCCACGACAATGCATAAGATTCTACATTTTTGTGTGCGTTTGTATGCTTGCTCTTTTGAATGTTGAAAGGAAAGAAAGGCCGAGGAAGGGTAGACAGTGGCAACAAGAATTGCTTAGCAACATTCTTTTCACAGAGCTGACGCAATGTTTGTTCAATAATTAACTCTTGAAAATGAAGCATATTTCAGAAATTATGTCAGAATGAGTACGGAAGATTTCTTTAGTTTGCTTGGAGGATCTGTTGGCAGTGACCTCAGGTCTTCGACCACTGGGGATTCCTTTTCCACTTTAATGTATTTGCATAGAATAACAAAATGCTCAATATGCAATATTATTCTTCAGGATTGCAAGGTCATTGTTTAAGTTTTATCCTAAGAAGTGAAGGTAGAATGAATTTGTAATATATAATTTACCATATAATTGTTTTTCTGATTAACTGTTAGCAAGCTGGTACTATACCTTAAAATAAAAAATAAAATAAAAATGGGATACTTTTCAGTGCTTTGGAACAACTGGATGAAATCAGAAAGAATCAACTAATTTATTTTGTTTCTACCAAAAAGTCATTTTTATTTAATGGAAAAAAAAATCAGGTTGGATAGCACAGTATACCGATCAACAAAGCAATAGACACCAAGAAAGTTTTACTGTGCATGCACAGCTGCTACTTGTCAAAATAAGCGACATGATGAGAAAAGCTGGTACTTCGTGTGCGCAACAACTGTGACATGTCGCGTATATGCCAAAAAAGCTGTACACTGTACAAAATTTGCATGTGTGAAGGTCAACATACAAGTTCGGTGATTAACACGACTTGTCAATATGACAAGTCACTCATACAAGTTGCGATACATGTCCCCAGTGTAAACGCAGCTATAGGCCTACTGTAAATTGTCAAAAGAAGAAACATTTACATTTACCATGATGTGTATGTAAGTTCATGGAGATAATTTAAGTATTTCACATGGCAATAAACACAAAGATTCTAGAATTTAATAAAAATTAAGTTATAAGTAATGGTACTAGTACAGCATGATGACAGTTATCACAAAATACTGAAAGTTTGATCCTGAAACATTGAAACTACTAAACAATAAAATGCATATGCCACTGTTAGCTGCCTGTTGCAAAGTGTCAATATTGGAGTTCTCCGCTGTCACTTTCTATGATCTTTGTTTCAAATTGTGCCAAGTTTCCATAAAGAAACTCATCCGCAGGCACGTGCGTTTTGCACAAACTTCACTTAAGGACAAAATGGGAATATTGAAATATTTACACATTAATGAATTACGTTTTTCAATCTGTGCACAATACAGTAACAAACTGCATATTTTATTACAGAAGACTGACTAATGGAACCCCATAACTCCTCCAAGTCTTAGCAAAGCAAACAGAGTCCACTTAATAATTTAGTTATGAATTCGAAGATATTAATTGGCCTCTATGACCTCATACCCTCATTGGGACTATATCTGAACAAGATTTCACTTAGCATGAATTATTAAAGTGACAGCATTACTTGTCAGTAAAGTATATCGCACAGAATTAGAAAATACAATCATCAACCATGGGGTTGCATCGTTTCAACAAGTAAAGCATAATAAAAAGTAAACATGTATGTACCTGCTCAGCGTTGGTGGCAAGAATAGGCAACACATCTTTAACAGTTAACTGGCACAGTATTCCTCCAACCATTCTGTAACATTTTCTTGAATTATCTACTCCCTTTAGTGCCTCAGTAACCAGCCTGGAAAGAAGTTTGTTTACAGGAGACAACTGTAAAGTTGCTTATGGTAACTCTTTGTCAACAATGAAGTACATATTTACCGGTGTTCCTCTAAATCCATTTCCATTTCAGCTAGTTTCGCTCCTAAATAACGCCGCTCTGCAATCATGTCACGATACTTCTCGATGACATCACTTTCTTTCGGTTTCCTCCTTTCCTCTGCCATTGAAAACTTTGAACTCTGAGCAAATGTTCACATGCACCTAATGGCAACAAATCTACCGCATAACTCCCCACCATCTTGCAGATATTTTAAACAATTGCTTATTTTCAGCACCGTACAAGTCCACCAAATACGGCAACTTCCTGCAAATACACTACATTCCACAGACACGTTTCACTTTCAAATTTGCGGTAGCAGAACACTTCGGCTATCTAATCACATGATCGATACATCAAATACACTCGCAGAATTTTGAACAAATTAGAAGCTGAGCTTTCGACATAGTTTTTGATGAAAAGAAACTTGCAACCATAATTATTGCTGGAAATATTTTTGGTAATACATTTTTTGACAGACAAAAATATTGTGACCGGAATACGTCTGGTGCATAAAAACACGGTTTATTATCTCGTGACCTCTCCGTTAATACACAAATGAAGCGGTTGTAACTCGTTACATTGGTAATAGCCCTACAGGTTACTTCCTAAGGGCAGTTTGCAAATATTTCTGGACTTTCTGTACGATCACACATTTGCTTCGATGGCAAAGTGTTGATTACAAACCTAAACGTCCAGGGCTCGGATCATTGGCACCAATATGTCAAAGGATTTATTCTCAGACTTAAACTTTATCGGTAATTATCTGTAGCAATGATTTATTTGTGTGATTAGATTAAATTAAAAATATTTAAATTTCTATAGACCTAATAAAGGCCAATTCACACTGTCCGTCACGTCGCGTCACGTCACCGTCCGTCAGAACATTGGCGATGTATTTCTAATGGCGGCATTCACACTGTCCGTCACCGGACCGTCACGTCACGTCAACGTCCGTCAAGCTTTCTCGAGAAGAATGTTTTGACGGAACGGCCGTCTGCTAACATCGGAAGTTTACCTATTTTCGTCACGCGAATTACGTGTTGCAGTCGACGATTGCACTGTTTATATGCAAATGTGTCTTATTCATCTTTGTGTTGTTGTTGTACCTCGTTTTAGGAGTAAATCTCATATGTTTCATGACGACTTAAAGGCCAATTCACACTGTCCGTCACGTCACGTCACGTCACCGTCCGTCAGAACATTCCGCAATGTATTTCTAATGGCGGCATTCACACTGTCCGTCACCGGACCGTCACGTCACGTCAACGTCCGTCAAGCTTTCTCGAGAAGAATGTTTTGACGGAACGGCTGTCTGCTAACATCGGAAGTTAACCTATTTTCGTCACGCGAATTACGTGTTGCAGTCGACGACTGCACTGTTTATATGCAAATGTGTCTTATTCATCTTTGTGTTGTTGTTGTACGTCGTTTTAGGAGTAAATCTCAAATGTTTCATGACGACTTAAATATTTTTGTCAATTGAGTGTCCCCCTAAAATCGTGGTCGGATATCTGAAACCAAAAAATGGTTCATGTTACGTAACATTGTAACAGAAATGACTGAAGCAAACTGTTTATTTGAATAAGATTGTAATTTGATTACGCATTTTTCATTAAATAACACTTTAAATGAAAATGTCAGTTCTAATGAAAGACAACAATTCAGTTGTTTACGATGGTATTAACAATGTCAGCGAGCAAATCGTAATGGTTAAAGTATACAGGCGCTATTTATGCTCTTACAAGTATGGTTTGATGTCTTCATATGTTTATTTTCTCGCTTGAAAATAGATGTCGATGTTTTGAAATGTTGTTTCAGTTCCCAGTAAGTTGGCCAAAAACATACACTGTAAAGTTTTCTTTGGCCGTAAATAACATTTAGCGTTGTTGTTCCCCCTTTATAATATTAAACTATGACTTTCTACATAACAGATTGCCACTCATAACCTCACTTTCAACATCGCGTATTGAGATGGACGAATTGACGTGACGGACACGGACGGACAGTGTGAATACAACTTGACGTGACGGTTCCGTGACGTGACGTTGACGTGACGGACAGTGTGAATTGGCCCTAAATATTTTTGTCAATTGAGTGTCCCCTAAAATCGAGGTCAGATATCTGAAACAAAAAAAAAAAAAAAACAAAAAAAAAAAAAATGGTTTATGTTACGTAACATTGTAACAGAAACGACTGAAGCAAACTGTTCATTTGAATAAGATTGTAATATGATTACTCATTTTTCATTAAATAACACTTTAAAGGCCAATTCACACTGTCCGTCACGTCAACGTCACGTCACGGAACCGTCACGTCAAGTTGTATTCACACTGTCCGTCCGGGTCCGTCACGTCAATTCGTCCATCTCAATACGCGATGTTGAAAGTGAGGTTATGAATGGCGATTTGTTATGTAGAAAGTCATAGTTTAACACTAGAATCGACGAAACAACCATGCTAAATGTTATTGACGGCCAAAGAAAACTTTACGACGTATGTTTTTGGCCAACTTACTGGGAACTGAAACAACATTTCAAAACATCGACATCTATTTTCAAGCGAAAAAATAAACATACGAAAACATCAAACAATACTTATAAGAGCATGGATAGCGCCTGATTACATTGTCCATTACGATTTGTCCGCTGACATTGTTAGTACCATCGTAAACAACTGAATTGTTGTCTTTCATTAGAACTGAATTTTTCATTTAAAATGTTATTTAATGAAAAATGCGTAATCAAATTACAATCTTATTCAAATAAACAGTTTGCTTTAGTCTTTTCTGTTACAATGTCACATGACATAAACCATTTTTTGGTTTCATATATCAGACTTCGATTTTAGGGGGACACTCAATTGACAAAAATATTTAAGTCGCCATGAAACATTTGAGATTTGCCCCTAAAACGAAGTATAACAACGAAATAAAGATTAATAAGACACATTTGCATATAAACAGTGCACTCGTAGTCTGCAACATGTAATTCGCGTGTCGAAAATAGGTTAACTTCCGATGTTAGCAGACGGCCGTTCCGTCAAAACATTCTTCTCGAGAAAGCTTGACGGACGGTGACGTGACGTGACGGTCCGCTGACGGACAGTGTGAATGCCGCCATTAGAAATACATTGCGGAATGTTCTGATGGACGGTGACGTGACGTGACGTGACGTGACGGACTGTGTGAATTGGCCTTAAATGAAAATGTCAGTTCTAATGAAAGAAAAAAATTCAGTTGTTTATGACGGTATTAACAATGTCAGCGAGCAAATCATAATGGTTAAAGTATACAGGAGCTATTTATGCTCTTACAAGTATGGTTTGATGTCTTCATAGTTTTTATTTTTTCGCTTGAAAATAGATGTCGATGTTTTGAAATGTTGTTTCAGTTTCCAGTAAGTTTGCCAAAAACATACACTATAAAATTTTATTTGGCTGCCAATAACTTTTAGCGTTGTTGTTCCTTCAATTCTAGTATTAAACTCGGACTTTCTACATAAGAGATCGCTACTCATAATCTCACTTTCAACATCGCGTATTGAGGTCGGCGAATTGACGTGACGGACACTGACGGACAGTGTGAATACAACTTGACGTGACGGTGCCGTGACGTGACGTTGACGTGACAGACAGTGTGAATTGGCCTTGAATCAAACTACGATGGTCATCAGGTCCTAGACTTACAAACTTCTTAAACTAACTTCATTCTAAGGACAACACACACACTCATATCCGAGGGGGGAGGACTGGGAGTCGCCGCCCAATCCATAATATGACGCCTAAAGCAGGATTCTCCAAGATGGAAAACATGTTAGAAAATAAGAATAGGCTACCCAGTATATAGGCCTACTTCCAAAAGAAGATATGCAAATCTACTTTCTAAAGAGACAAATAAAAGGATCCTTATGAATATGGAATAAAGGAAAAAGCTTTAAATTATAAAACTAATACAAATATTCTCACAAAACATGTACAGCACAGTAAGCGAATGTGATAATTCTTAGCCTATTTTAGTAATATATCATCGATTAAAAACTATTTCAAAATCCATATTTACAATTATCACATTACTACACTGAATTTGTAAAGAAGTTAAACTGTACACTGTGTTGTGGTCTTCAGTCATGAGATTTGTTCGATGCACCTCTCCACACTACCCTGTCCTGTGCAGCCTCTGGGATTTCTACACATACTGCCCTCCAATGTTGTTCTTTCGGACATGTACTTTGTTACTTAGAACAGACACCACACCAATATAATAAGTATTTGAACGTGAAGATGGCATTAGCTACACATACTTCACCGCAGATGCGGTCATATGTTCGATGTCGCACTGGAATCCGTAATGGCGAGTGTAAGAGGGCATGAACGGTAGGGGCGCTACAGCCATACAGTGTGACATGTGGAAGTTTGACATTGATGGGAGGCGAGCACGGATAAGTGGTTAAGGTAACCACTGGCCTGAAGTGGGAGACCTGGGTTCAATACCCGCTCTGGCTCACATTTTCACTTGTTGCCATTGTTTAATTTCAATGACCTAATACAGCCACTGTCAATCCTTTCCTTCCTAATCATTCTTCCTTCCCCTCCTTTATCAATAATTTGTTACGTCACTTTCTTTCCCCACCGCCAAATATCGACATTCGACTAACATCTTGCAGGGTATAGGCCAATTCACACTGTCCGTCACGTCAACATCACGTCACGGAACCGTCACATCAAGTTGTATTCACACTGTCCGTCCGTGTCCGTCACGTCAATTCGTCCATCTCAATACGCGATGTTGAAAGCGAGGTTGTGAGTGGCGATCTGTTATGTAGAAAGTCATAGTATAATATTAGAAAGGGGGAACAACAACGCTAAATGTTATTAACGGCCAAAGAAAACTTTACAGTGTATGTTTTTGGCCAACTTACTGGGAACTGAAACAACATTTCAAAACATCGACATCTATTTTCAAGCGAAAAAATAAAAACTATGAAGACATCAAACCATACTTGTAAGAGCATAAATAGCGCCTGTATACTTTAACCATTACGATTTGCTCGCTGACATTGTTAATTCCGTCGTAAACAACTGAATTTTTGTCTTTCATTAGAACTGACATTTTCATTTAAAGTGTTATTTAATGAAAAATGCGTAATCAAATTACAACCTTATTCAAATAAACAGTTTGATTCAGTCGTTTCTGTTGCAATGTTACGTAACATAAACCATTTTTTTGTTTCAGATATCCGACCTCAATTTTAGGGGACACTCAATTGACAAAAATATTTAAGTCGTCATGAAACATATGAGATTTACCCCTAAAACGAGGTACAACAACAACACAAAGATGAATAAGACACATTTGCATATAAACAGTGCAATCGTCGACTGCAAGACGGTCCGGTGACGGACAGTGTGAATGCCGCCATTAGAAATACATCGCCAATGTTCTGACGGACGGTGACGTGACGCGACGTGACGGACAGTGTGAATTGGCCTTATTTCGAACCATTTTTCTTCGCATCAGTGTGTTTGCTTTCGATGTTTACGTTTTGGCGTCTTTTTTGCGGCTAAAATGTTGAATAAATGAAAAAAAAAAACATTTGTGTGTTTGCGGAACAAAGCGTAACAGTCGTTTGGCCGCGAATGAAATGTGCCGTGAAAATCGTGATCAGCTGAGACTGCGGACGCCATATTGCAAACTGCACAACTAAGTAGTATTTTGGAAGTTCTGTGTGAATGATAGCAAACAGTGCAACTGCAGAAAGACACGAGTTGTCTCAGTTTAGTAGTTTGTGTGAACCCACTTTACGCTACATTCCATTACAATTTGTTTTGCTCTTGTTAACGTTCACCTCATAATCACTTTACAAGACACTATCTACTCCCTTCAATTGATCTTCAAGGTGCAAGCCGCAAAGTTATTATTTCTTCTCCCTGAACTTTAAGTCCTTCTCGAAATTTCTCCTTACATTCCTTCACAGCTTGCACAATGTATATAACTTGTCATTGTCTACATTTTATCTCTGTTACATTCATAATTTGAAAGAGTGTATCCCAGTCAACATTGTCAAATCCTTTCTCCAAATCTAGAAAAGCTAAAAACGTAGGGTTGTCTTATCTTATAGTCTAAGGTAATTCATAAAGTATTGTCTGGCATGTTCTTACATTTCTCCCAAATCCAAACTCATCTTCCTTGAGATCGAATTCTACAAGTTAACTTCCATTTATCTATAAATAAATTGTGTTACTATTTTGGAACCATGACTTATTAAACTGATAGTTCTGTAAGTTTCATATCCGTTTGCACTTGCTTTCTTTTGAGTTGGAATTATTATGTTCTTCTTGAAGTCTGAGTGTATTTCTCCTGTATCATACATTTTGCACTCAAGGTGGAATAGTTTCTTCATGACTGGCTCTCCGAACGATGTCAGCAATTCAGAGGGAAAATCATCTACTCCTGGGAACTTGTTTCGACTCAGATCTTTTACTGTTCTGTCTAAAATATTTCTTGCAGTATCACATCTCCTATCTCATCTTCATCTACTTCTGCAGCTACAGCACAGGGTCAAAATTTAGACAATATATAATTCCTGCACACCAGACAAATTTAACAAATCGGTTCTCGTTTTACATTGCATGTGGCATAGGGTGGGCTTATAAGGCTTATAAAATTACCATTTGTTTATGAGTCGTTCCTGACAAAACCATTAAAAACATGATCTTTGGGTAGCACAACGACGAATTGTGAGGATGTCCACTTCTATAATTTTGTCGAATGCAAATCCTGGGATTTTCTATTGTTTGCTCTTAAGATGATATTCTAAAACTATTTTTAAAAGCTTGTTACCGAGATCCAGAGACTCAAAGTCATCATTATAAAATTACAAACTTGGTTTTCAGTCGTTTTCACAAGGGGGACTGCCAATATCCAAAAACCCAATACCAACTGGCTCAATATTGAACTATACATTCGATAGGCATTTATCAAAAGGTGACTTTTCCTATTTCTAAAAATCTTTTCCATTATGCAGATACACAAGAAAACCATAACATTTGCATGCTAGATATGCTAACTGTAGGCTACTGAGAGATGGTATTTGGCCAATGTGAAACATGTTAAGAAACCTACTTGGCGAAAATTTCTTATCTTATGGTATGATATTTTCACTCCATAAAGCTTGGAGTTTTCTTTCATTATTCGTCACAGTTAAAGTGCAGCATTAAATTAAGGAAAGTATTGCAGCGTAGTCTGAAGTGTCTGCAGAGGTAAGAACTCACTGTTTAGTAAATTTTGTTTCTTGACATGTTCCACATCCACGAGGATCTCCTCCACATGGATCTACGAAATGAAAAACTAATCTAATCTAATCTGTGTATTGTTTATTTTAACCCACTCACAGCAGTGTGTGAAATGGAAAGAGCACAACAGTACTTCATTGCCTTCTAGAGATATTTGGAACATATGTGACAGAGAAATCCACATGGTGTGCCAGTTTCTGTCCAAGTGGACTTGGTGGCTATTACGAAATACTTATTCTGTTATAAACAAGATATTAAGGTAAAGCAGTCAACAATCCGAAGATTGGTTTGAATACCACAGTGGTTTACTAGGCATGGAGGTGGTATGCCATTGCCTTCCTCCGACCTTCGAACTGACTTACCCAGTCAGTTATAGGGGGACCTACAGTTTAACGTGGGTTCCGAACCACGGTGCTACTCCATATTTTTCACATCAGCAACGCCGCCAGAGATGAAAGAAGTGGAAAGTGACAGATAAAAATCCTAGGACCTGGCAGGGATCGAATCCAGGACCTTTGGATTTGTAGTCTGGCACTCTACCACTGTGCTACGGAGCATATTATGTGACAAAAATTTGAATTTGGACATAGTACAGTTTTATATCATCCCTTGATAAATGATTCAATTTCTTTTTTTAAATTTTTTATTCCACATATTCTGTCTAAAAATGTGTTGATGTACCAAACGAAACTGTGAAATCTTGACTGATCTACAAAATTAGTCTTATACAGCGACTTCTAAAATTACCATTACAATTTCCATGGACTGATAGTGGAGAATTAGTATGTAATGTTTTAATAAGGAAACCATGCCCATAAATGTGATGCAGTCTCTTCTACTGCCATCTCTTTGTTTTCCATAGAGTAGATTAGATGTACTTTTAGCTGTATTTAATTGATAGTGAGGAGATCCTCTTGGATGTAGAACATGTCAAACAATAAGAATATACAAAGAAATTCTTACAAAATATGAAATATGTGGTACTGTGAGTTCCATAGATCGCAAATAAAATTGACCTTGTTGATTTTCATTTGAAAGGACACAAAACGTTTTACTATTGACTGTACTTAGATGCGTGTGACATTTCGTAGGGTATTGGAGTCCTGCACAATCACTTAAAACTAAAAATTAAGACATTTTACTATACTTAATTACAATGATTGCCTTTCTGAACAAGATTTGTTACACAACCGCAAGTGGTGAAAAACTTTTCTGTGTACTTCTGCGAACGATTTTCGGACTTTGTACTTTTTTATTATTATTACTGTGTGTCTTTTCCATAGTTTTATTGTGTCATGTGATTTTTCTTTTATGTGTCTGTGCCTTTCATTAGATGATGCAAACATGAAAGACGCCACTGCCTACAAGACCGTACCCCCAGAAGCCACCTTCACCATGTGCCGACACCCCAGTCCAGCCACGCCAATGGACACCGGCCTGCATCACCTAGTGCAGCATCTGACCACCCAGGTGGAAGCGCTCTCCACACAAGTGGATCGGTTGGCATGCTCAAGGTGAGAGGGCAGCACTCACTGCAGTGGCAGCAGTTTGTGCCTCAGGCCCTGTGGCTTATACAGCCGGCAATGTAGGTGCAGCATCAGCTGCTCTAACGGTACAACACTGATTCAGAGCAGGCTCACTTCTGCTGGTAGTATGCACACTTCAGAAGCGAAGCTATGAAGTTATGTGCCCACTGCTCGCACCCAAACGCCCAGATACACCCAGATGCAGTATAATATCTAGGCATCAGTTCATGGCAGAGAAGGGTACGGTCGTGAGTTACCTAGTGGATACTGGTTTAGACTTGTTGATGCTTCCCAGGTCCCTACTGCGTGACAAAAGGTAGGCCAAAACTCTGTACCACACGGCGGCTAATAACGCGTCCATAAAAATGTCCGGCACGCACCATCATGATGGGGACCATGGACTCTGCTGCACATTTGTGTGGAGGTTCACCATTGCTGATGTTAACAAGCCAATCTTAGACACAGATTTTTTAGCACATTATAAGTTGCTTTCTGACATAGCCCATGGACAATTGATAGACTCCAAAACTAGATTGAAAATTGGAGGGGCAACAACGACAGTCCGCCTTCTGTAGTGCCAAACCTGTTGCACGCTCTGGGCCATTTACGGACATACTGGAAAAATTTCCCGAGTTTAACTCGCCTGTGTGGTGCACCAAAGGAGTTAAAACATTCGACCCTGAATCACATGGTCACTAACCCCTACTCTCCTGACTCATGCTGCCCACGTCATCTCGACTCTGAATGATTTGCGGTCGTGAAAGTCGAAATTGAGGCAATGTTGCACCAGGGCATCGTCCGCCCATCGTGTAGCCCATGGTCGTTCGCATTGCATTTAGTGTCAAAAAAGGACAATTCGAGGCGCACATACAGTGACTATCATGCACTAAATGCAAGGACAGTGCTGCATCACTAGCTCTTCAATTACTCCTTGGCAGGTGAGACTGTCTTCAGCAATGCAGATTGCACAAAAGGCATTCACGCAGATTCCCGTGGCACCCAAGGACATCGAGAAGACGACCATCAACTACCCATTTGGGCTCTTAGAATGTTCATGAAGTTCCTGCAGAATGCTGCCCAAATCTGGCAGCGGTTCCTGGATGGCGTCCTATGAGGATTGCCATGCTGATTCGCCTACCTGTACGACATCATCATGCTCTCGAAGAAGCCTGAAATCCGCCACAGCCACCAGACTACGATCGTCTAGCACTTCAGCAATGTGGGAAATGTCATCAACCAGCAGAAATGGGTATTTGGAGTTTGTGACATTGAATTCCTGGGGCACCTGTTCACGACTACTGGATCAATGCCTCTGTTGGACAACGTTGACACAGTCATGACAATACCACGCCTTGAGACACACAAGGGCTTGCAGCGTTATCTCGGTATGATTAAATTTCACCGGCGCCATTTGCGTAACGTTGCTGCAGTGCACCCACTCCTTACTGCATCGAACATGGTCCCAAGGCAAAAGGGAAGGCCCCTGTTACGTGAACTGATGAGCTTTGGGGAGCACAGCTTTGGGACTCTAAATGCTGCCTTGCTGAAGCGCCGCTGCTCGCCCACCCCATACACGACACCGAGATTGCTATTGTGGTGGAAGCCAGCCAGACCAATAAACGTGTAGCATTGCATCAACACGTTGACAGGAGCTGGCAACCACTAGGTTTCTTCTTGAAGCTATCAGCATCACAGCGCTCCTGCTTGGAGGTGACTCTGCTTCTGTCTGCCGTTTCTTAGCACGGCTGTGAAACAGATCACAGATCTGTAACCACTGTTCCCTACAGTCAAGCTCCTGCACAGCATGGCACATCTCTTGTAGCATGCTGCATTAGGACATCACCTCCGCCGTGCGGGAGTAGCCGGGTGGTCTGGAGCACCACGTTGTGGATCGCACTGCCTCCTGTGTCAGGGGTTCGAATCCTTGCTCGGGCATGGATGTGTGTGTTGTCCTTAGGTTAGTTTAATTAATTTAAGTAGTTTGTAAGCTACAGACTAATAACCACGCAACTGAGTTAGATTTAAAAACATTTGAACATCACCTCCTACACTCCCACATTTGCAAGTCCATGCCTCTGCTGCGAACCCCACTGGTTCCTGGATGCGCATCCCCGTCAAACTCTGAACATCACCCAACACGCTTCCTTGTTCAGACATGCCCACCCTGGCCCCCACCAGCCTTGTGCCACCAGCTGCAAGCAGTGGTGTCACTGCCTACCGCGCAGTCACCGAGCCTGGACCGCACCCATGCCCCCATGCTGACGCCACCTGAGCAGCGCAAGGCGCAAACACACAGTCTGCAAGTTCATTGCCAGAGCTTTCTAGCGGCTCCAGGGTTCCTCTCTCCAAGGTGGGGTGTGTCCAGCAGCCGCGCCGATAAACGGCAGGCAGAAGCAGTGCCACCTCCATGCTTTTTCAGGAACTCTTCGGCCCAACCAAAATTCCTGTGACGCGGGATTTTGTCAATGGCTTAGAAACGCTCACTCTCGCAAGAGAGACAAAGTGGGAAGCCAGTGCACACTGTAGGCCTAAGCAAAACGGACGTCTCCTGGCCACCTCTTTCCTATTTGCCACGGACCACATGGATCGAGAAAAACACGAGCTCCCCAAATGCACGTGAATATTAATGCGACACTGTCTGATAGCTGTCTCATATTCGAGACACGCGGTATTGTTCATGGTGTTGATCGTCTCTTGTGCTCACATGATTGGACAATTAGCTCTATCACGGGGAGTGTGCACATCCGATAGCAGTGATCGAGCACTAAAACATTTGCTTGTTGTGTAAAAACACACGAAAATAAATTCCTCCTTAGTACAGTAAATGTTTTTTATTGCTCCCATCACTACGGCCTACAAAAAACAATAGTTATAAACGCACCCACTTCAAACTAAAATTATTCAATGTCTTTCTGTCAGTTCTACTAAGTGGAGATAACAACATTACTTCAACTGAGATAGTGGTAATAACAGAAAGTTGTTGCACAGGGGGTTGGTATTAACTTGTGTTTACTCTACCAAACGAATTACACAAGTAGTTAGGTTCAGATAGTGTAGTGAGCAGGTAGTGCAATGCAACAACAATGTGATTTATCTGAAGCTATGGCATGGAGAACCATAGGAACGTTGGAAGTGGGACAGACACAGATGGGGGTACTGGACGTTAAATCCTGAGCTTTATTTGCGAGGGTCACAGTCACAGATGGTAGTCACAAATATGTCCTCCTACCACTACGTGTCAGGTGTAACGAATTCATGATAGAGGGCCTATACATGTTTTCTACTTCATGACAAGAAAAATAATTGCAGTGCACACTTAGACAAAAAAATTGATCGCCGGCCGGCCGACGCAGAGGCAAAGTCCGAGTCGGTCGCGCAGTTTGGACAATAAAATCGATCGCCCCTCAGAATGCTAAGTCCGACGATGTGCACGATCTGGCAACACTGTAGAATGCGTTACTGTCAGGAGGAAGTGTTATGTCCTTCTCGAGACGGTTCTGTGGTATATGAGCGCGTGGGCTTGTGGTAAGAGTCGCAAGTGCATAAGTAAGAAGTCGCGAGATCGAATCCAACCACCATCAATTTTTTTTTTTTAACCGCAAATCTGCTGTCTTCATTATCAGTGTGGAAGAACCTCAAATTTAACAGCGAAAAGTCACAGAAATAATTACACAAAAGGGCTCTCTGCTGCATGAGAACTGAACTGTTTACTCTCGGGAGTAGTGGGCACCGGCTACGGCGACGCGCCAGCGGCCGCATCGCGGCTGCCGCCTGCGGACTCGGTGACAGCGGCGCGCCGCTGTGAGTCTATTTACCGGCTGTTATATCCTTACTTCAAGTTTTAGTACTTATATTACAGTCACGTATTAAATTTTTCTGACGTATGAACATAATCTAAACGTCGTAAAGTAGAATCGGTATAAAGGGTCTTAGGGGTGACTATTACCACATTTTTCTTGAACGTCCTCAGGCCGCTCGACAGCGAGCTCGACAGAGACTTAGCTCGCAGGTCGCGTGCCTGCTGGGGGTCCGAACACCTGAAGTATATGTCGATGAGCCCTGCTCGCAATTCCGTAACTAGCTTTAATGAGCCGATCGTTGTCACTAATAAAATATACAGATGCACCGACCGCTAACATAGTCATAAATGTCTCAGTTAGTTCGGTATTCTGTCAAAAGTCTTTCACCAGTGCTGTTTCACATTTCTTCGAGCATCTCCATTGATTATACTGAAAACATTAGCTGTAAGCGTTAGTTTTCTTTACAATTATTGACTCAGAAAATATCTTTCTTGATATCGCTGTCAGTGGCACAAACGAACGAAAAGAAATCAATGCAGCATTGTTTTCAAGATGTGAACATTTCTGGGAAGGCTTCGTAACATGGAGTGCATCTAAGAAGAGCTTCTGTTATCTAAACATAGAATTAGGGACAGTAATGTATAGATTAATTTATCTTTAAGCCAAACTGTCATCCAGTCCACAAATATTGCAAAAATGAAACGTATCACCTGTTGATTAGCGTCCCATTATATCCCCTAACAAAAACGATCAGCAGATATACTGAAAACCTTTTGATGACTGTGCAGAACATTCAGGGCAGAAAGAATCCTAAATTCAAAATAACTATGGGTTAACGAAGCAGAGCATAGTGCTGATATTGTATGCAGCTGTCGCACAGTGTTTTTTTTTTTTTTTTTTTTTATTCCCCAAACCGTTTTCATATGAAGCTTCAACCTCCCACAATATTCATATGACAACCAATGGGCCGCAATATGATGACACAGTTGATCAGATGGTTATAGAGATTGCAGTGGCTGTTTTTATGCTGCCAATGGATAACGCGAAATTGTCACTATTTCGGAATATATCACAGATTATGTTCTGTCTGTGAAACAATTGTTCAACAGTTAGTGAACAGTATCAACATCACTGCACGTAACACGAACCCATCAGTTGCCAATTATACGCAGCTAATTTTATAATTTGATCTTCTTACGAACGATTTAATTTCTTTCACAACAGTGTTATTACATACTGAAAGAGTTCAATAAGTATGAGTGTATCACCTCTCGTTAACGTCCACTTCCTGTTCTCACCCCTACACCACTGCAGAGATCTAATAAATGATACAAAGTACAGGTTTATATCTACATTAATGGGATTATTGATGTCAGTTTTCCCGCCAGTATTCTGCTATTGTTCTGAAGATGAATACTCAACGTAAATAGTAATATTCAGTTGAATGAATATCTGAGGTGTCGACTTCAGTTACACAAACCAAAAAATGGTTGAACTAGGCGAATAAAAAGAGTCTATATGATAATAAATAAAAATGAAATAACAGTTAATGCAAGTTTACAAACGCCATCGGAAAAATGAAAAATACTTTCTTGACCTACAGACTACTGCAATACAAATTCTTGGATTTCACAGAAATGAATTACTTAGGCCCTACTTTTCTTTTGGTGCATTTCACTTGCACTAGAGAAGGGATAAAACATGCGAATATTTCATTAGTATTACAGGTCCTGGAACTCTGTCGAATACTACCGAGTTGACAATCACTTTCCGTATGATATTCGTTGTTTGAGACTGATTAAAGGGTCTTTACGACATCCTTTTATTAATCGAATTCTTTAAACTTCTCGGTAGTTGCAGGAAAGTGAATTCAGGTAGACAGCGGTAATATTGAAAATTTGTGCCACAGCGGTACTGGAATCCTGCTTTCTTTTTCCTAATAGAGCTATTCTTTGCGGTCGTTGGATAGGTTTTGTTCTATGTTGACTGGTAAGATTGATCTCAGTTTCCCTCCCTTAAAAAAGACAACAACAAAAAATTACAGATGCGGTGACTACTCTGGACGAGCGAGCTGGAAGAATCGCCTCGGCTATTTATGCAAATAATATTCAATATGCTTCAAGTTTTTCAAAGCACGTTGTCACTGGGTCTCATATAGGTATGACAGCAGTGGCGATAGCTAGAAACGTATGTATGGTGCGATTACTTTTGTGCAAATCACCTCACAAAAGAGATTTCCCGTTTCAAGAAAGATCTTTCCGGTATTCATGATTTTACACATGAAGGAAGACTCGATAACTCACGTAAGTGCCAGTTAATCGCAGTGAAATGCAATATGACGGTGTCTTTCTGGCAGCGACTATCTTTTCGGTTTTTCTATTTTGCAGCAGTCTGCCATCTCGTTTTGAAAGTGAAAAACGAACGATTTTTGCAGTCCACCACACCTTAATTCACACACACTCCCTTCCCGGACAATGACAATTGCAACCGGAGATGTTAAATAAAATATGACACTGAATGCAATTCCATACCTACCCAATCTGCTTCTCGTTGTCAGCTTTTTTGAGAGGTTATTGTACTTTTCTTCTGAAGACATAAACGCCTCCATTCTTACAGCTCCACCAATAAAAATGCAGTTCAATGACATAAATTCGTTTCTGAGAGATAAACAATATTATAGTAGTAACTGGCAAGTGTGGCGAATTCTATAAGTCATCTGTCGAACTCAGGTGTTTCGTAGGATTCGTGTAGTTGATGTTGCAGTCCTACCCATTTAAAATACACGAATAATAAAAGCTTCCGGCTTTAAACATACTTTTGTGGTGGGATTTAACTGTACACAGGTGGTGATATATTGTCGAGTCTGTGAAGAGTCTCTCATTTCTTTAGTACAGGCTAAGTTAGAAAGCTGCTGTTAGAATTATTGAAATGAAGTGATCAAATGGCATTATGGTCCGGGGCATCCCAGGCGGGATTGTTCGACCACATTACTATTTATTTTATCTCGAATTTAACATTCTGCAATAATAATAACAGAAGATAGGAAACAACTCGCCGTAAAGACGAACGCTAAGACGCAGGAAGACACAAATAAAAGACATTCACATTCAGACAATTTAAATTTTAGGCCGCGCCCTTCTTCAGAAAGAGAAACATTCAAACACACAGTCACTCAGACATAACTCATCCCCACACGTCAGTCACCGCTGGCAGCTCAGCACGCCCTGACATATTACAACATATTTCAAGCTCGTTTTGCTCATCATCAGGCGTTTATGCGTTCTGATTCGTTAGTTAAAGGAATTGTCATAGCATCGGTTTTGTTCACTTTCCGCTCTAGTGAGGCTATTTTAGTCTCAGACGGAAAGCGGTGCTAGTGAGTGAACATTGAGGCGCTATGCTACAATGCGCGAGGCCATTCTCCGTCGGGGGCTCGAATCCTCCCTCGGGCATGTATGTTTGTGCCGTCTTTAGTATAAGGTATTCATAAGTAGTTTGTAAGTTTAGGGACTGATGACCCGCAGTTAAGTTCAAAAATGTTCAAATGTTTGTATAGCTTATGGAACTTAACTACGGGGTCATCAGTCCCTAAACTTACAAACTACTTATGATCTACCTTATACTAAAGACGGCATAAACATCCATGCCCGAGTGGGGATTCGAACCCCCGACCGCACGCAGTTAAGTCCCACAGGCTTTACAAAAAGAGAAAAGTGAGTGAACAGAAATCGATGCCCAGCGGTGCCTTCCGCTAGCGTAAAGAAATGTCCCATCATGTGTCCTGCCAAATCATGGCCTATATGGGTAGCGGATAATGTTACTTCCTTCGTTTTCGCGTGACATCGTTTAATACACATTTTATAAGCCACTTGATCAGTCATGATTACTAAATCCCACACTTTATCTTCATCCACGGCATAACAAAGAATTACGAAAATAGGTTTTCCATGCTGTAAATTACGAGAGACATTGTAATTTACTCTTCAGATGAGCTCATTGTAGAAGAAGACGTACATTTCCTATGATTATTGCTTATTACACACGAATTATATGTAACTGTTTGTCAGACAATAAACGTAATGGCACTTCAACGGTATTCATTCGTCAGGCATTGTTTATGATGAAGCCAAAACATGTCCAATACTTGTGTCTCGGAGTGGAAAGTGTATTTATTCAAATAACTAATAGGTCATACATTTCTTAACAGTGGAAATACTGCAGCAAACTGATTACTTAATTGTAACATATAAACTTGTGTAATGGCTGTCATTTAAATTGCGTAGCAGACGGTAATTTGCCTAAGCAATTATTTGCAGAATTCGTTATTTACCGTACGATTTAACTTTCCTATTTAGCACGTGTATCGTATATTGGACTGGAGCAGACAAACGAGTGTTTTCTTTCAAATATTAAGGGTTCTTGGTTCCATTCTCTGCATGTTCTTGATGGTCTGCTGGTCATAAGAAGAGAAGACGCCACCGACTCTTAAGATGTCACCGCTAGATTAAGCCCACCAGGAATACCATGTTGTAAAGCCGTGTCGCTCTCTAAGCATCCCTACTGTTCTGATATAGAAATTCTACTGTCCAGCATTGGCGATGTTTTATAATATAACTGCTGCTGATGCTTTGCCGCGAAACGTGAGAAGCGCCTTACAGATTAGAATTTTTGTTTCAGCATGCCTCGATTCTTGAGTTTGTTCTAAACAAATTCCAGGCAGCTCCACACTAACGAACATTTTCAGCTATCAAATTAAACGCATAGCAATTATCCAAGTGTAACTGCTGGATCTGTTTTAAGTAATATTCAATTTTTGGATGAATATGGCTCGGAAAGCAACATCAATCTTATTACAGTCCATCTCCTGTCTCTGAATGATTTGACAATTACGTTAATTCTGTAAAGCGTTGTGGCAACTGTGAGTCAGTGATGAATGAACACATGCGTAGCGATATTCACCGATGAGAGGAGGGGGCGGGTGTACTTCCCCCTTATGTCCCCACGTCTATATATAAAAATGTTCGGCGTATAGCTGTTAATCTCCGAATGTTCTTGACCCATTTTTTGGAAATTCTGACTCGACGTTGCATTGTAGCCCAGGAAGGTTTTTAGCTACTCATTTCTTGAATATAATATATATAATCTATAAATGCGTTACTTTTGCGATTTTTAGTATAAGCCTTTTTCCAATTATAAAGTGTATATAAATTCATATATGACACATATTGAAAAAATTGGGATATGAAAACATGCACATATTTTATTAGAACATTGTGTCAACATTTCAAAGCTTTCGGAAATATACGATTTTGAACATAACACTAAACATGTCTCTAGGTTAGAAAGAGTTCTAAGAGGAAATAGAAGTGAGAAGGAGACGAACAGGGAAAGCGTAATGATGAGATGTAGAGGGAGAGGGAGAGGTGCAGATGCACAGAAAGAGGGAGAGGAGGATCGGATAGACAGAGAAGGAAGTAGATGGGGAGGATAAGATGGACAAGGAGTGGGGAAGGAGGAAGTTATGGACAAAGAGAGGGGAACGAGGAAAGGTGCAGAGAGAGGGGACAGAGATAAGGGGAGCAGAGAATGTAGGACGTATATCCAACTCCCGTCCACAAGGCAGTAGGAAATTACGTATATAAGAAATGAATGGTTCCTCTTATCTTTCTTTTCCATTTAATCTCTAACAAGCCACAGCAACGCATGGACGGGTACAGCTACTGCCATAGTTAGTACAGTAACACATCGTTCATTCACAAGAAAAATTTGATGTCCGCAATTAGATAAATAAAGAGTTGTGAGGAATAGTTATGTAGAAAGGAAAGTCCTGGAGTTTATGATGTTTACGATCCGGACTACTATTACGGATAGGCATCATATCAGACTTCGCAACCCCAGCATGTTTATAACTTCACACTGACACAAGGGCTGTTATAAGAGAGAAGGAAATTTATTATATGCTTCTCACAAAAGGTTATTACCTGTGTACCACTATCGAGTGCAGGAAACCTCCTCTATTATTTTCGTCTGTGTTGCATTAATTTTGGTCTCACCTAGGTTGTCTTCCTGTGCGGGTAAGAAGAGAGTCATCGGAATAGAGTCTGATTTTAGTTACGAGAAACCTGTGCAGATAGTGTCGGCACACTGCGTTCAGAACCAAGACGACGTCTTCCTCTTTGTGTCTTGGCGTGTGCTGGAGTGGGGCGCTATTTACAGATGCACGTGTTGCGAGTCTCTACACCCGGAATGCGCTGCCTTTGCCTACTACTTTAGAAACGTAATACATTATCTATTATTTCAAGTTATGTAATTTACAGGAAATTGTTTGGTTAATCTTGAATTTTGTAGCTTTAAAAGTCATTAAAACATTCCACATTGATATTATATGCATTTTTATTGTTGTTTGTCTTTTACATACTCGCACACACGCACACGCACACGCACACACACACACACACACACACACACCACACACACACACACACACACACCACACACACACACATACATACACACTGCTTGATTTTTTGAGAAGGGACTACTCCTATAGCCTACCCATCCAGCAACATTTCGCCATCCAGCAACATTTCGTAATATTTTTCTAAGGCGTCTTGGAACTGACTCTACTAACTGCCTGGATAATGTTTCATAGTGGTTTATTTGCCACCATGTATGTTCTATATTTTCCCAATAGTCGCTTGCGTTTTCTTGATCCAAGTGGCAACGACCTCGTTACTTCCGCCCACATATTCTCAATAGGATTAAGGTCCTGTGACCGTGGAACGAACTCAATCAGCTTTATGCGATCTTCGCTGCGAAGCTATTCTTGAACGGCGCAGCTTTCATGGATGGGGCTGTTGTCCTGTAAATAAATAGGTATCAAGTTATTTCATCTATTTATATTTGAAGAACTTATTTGTAATTTACGCACTGTATTAATGTTTTGTACACGATGTCTAACAAGTTGGGTTAAAATATCGCTAAGAGGCCTTTGTCAGTTAAACATTTCCGTGTCCATCATGTCAGATTGAGCATGACTGGCTGAATCATACCAAACGATGCAGTTTGGTGATAAGAAGACCATCGCACCAGTTACCCAACCACGAGGAACCGCTACTCAATACCAGGCTTCTAACTGAAGTATTTTGCGTACCATCTATACCACTAACGTGATACCTATATTAAGCAACTAACAGAAGTGCAGCGGCTATACTCCGAAGTTATCATGTCGACAGTACAGGTCAGAATCTGCATAAATATATGACTAGCTTCTTATCTGTCGTTTACAAATAATAGAGGTAAACGCCATTTTAATTACGAAACGTGTATTTCCATGCTGCTTTGGTGATCATTTGCAACTAAGTGATGACCAAACTAATAGGCATACGTTTTAACTCCACGTTTCGTAATAAAAATGGTTTATCTCAGTTATTTGCAAACGATATATGTCCGCCTTTGATAACATGCTACTCATATCATCGTACAGCAAGACCGCAGGATAGTATTCAAACGCCAGTCATCTTTTGTGAGAGCCGAAGAGCATGAAAGGGACACAGTAGTGGTGAAGGGAGTAACACAGGCCTGTAGCTTTTTCCCCAATGTTGTTCAGTCTGTTCATTGAGCAGGCTGTGAAGAAGAGAAAGGAGAAATTTGGAGAAATGATTAATGTTCAGGGACAAGAAGTAAAGATTTTGCGAATTGCCGATGACGTAGTAATTCTGTCAGAGTCTGCAATGGACCTCTAAGAGCAATTCTATGGAATGGACAGTGTCTTGAAAAGAGGGTATGAAATAACAATAACAACAGCATAAAAAGAGTAATGAAATTTAGTCTAAGAATATCAGGTGATGTGGAAGTTAATAGATTAGAAAAGGAGACATTAAAAGTTGTAGATGAGATTTGTTGGTTATGTGTGGGAGGGGGAGGGGGGTTTGGAGGGTTGGGCTGTGGTTTGGAGGCACTAGACAGGTCATCAATCTCTATTTCGGATAAGGATGGAAAAGTAAATCGGGCGTGCCCTTTGAAAGGAAGCATCCTGACTTTCGCCTAAAGTGATGTAGGGAAATCATGGAAAACGTAAATCAGGATGGCGGAGGTGGATTTGAACCACCATCCTCCCGAATGCGGGTCCAGTGTGCTAACCACTGCTCCGCTGAGTTATGTTATTTGGATTGTAAAATAACTTCTGATGCCCGGAGTAGTGAAGACATAACATGTAGAATGCAATGGGAGGAAAAGTATTTCTGTAGAAGAGAAGGCATTTGTCCGAAGTGTGGCCTTATACGGCAGTGAGGCGTGGACGATAAAGTAGTACAGACAAGAAGAGGATAACTATCTAAATTTCTTGCAACAGGATAATGCTGAAGAGTAGATGGGTAGATCATGTGACTAATGAGGACGTTCTGAAAATAATTGGGGAGAAAAGAAATTTCTGGCATATCTTGTCTAAAAGACGCGAACGATTGGTAGGGAACAATCTGAGACACCAACGAATCGTCAATTTATTGGAGGGGAGCGTGTGGGGTAAAAATCGCAGGGGTAGAGGACGAGATGGATACAGCAAGCAGATTCAAAGGGATGTGAGCTGTCTTTCTTACTCAGAGACGAAGAGTTTTGCGCAAGATAGGGTAGCAAGGTAGAGGTGGAGAACTGCATCAAACCAGTCTACGGACTGAAGACTACAACCGCAACATATGTTCAAATGTTTGTACAACTTATGGGACTTAACTACGGGGTCATCAGTCCCTAAGCTTACAAACTACTTATGAACTAGCTAAGACTAAAGACGGAAAAAATATCCATGCCCGAGGGGGGATTCGAACCCCCGACCGTAGTGGCCGTGCTGACCGTGACTGAAGCGCCTCAGTCACCTCGGCCACCGCGGCCGGCACAACCGCAACAACACACCAAATCATTAATTAGTGTATCTCGTGTAAGATTATTCAAAAATAGTCATTTTAGTCACAGTAATTTCATTTATAAAGTGCCAACATTACAGCAGACTTTCTTCAAATGTGTAGTCCGTTTGTTACGGAATGACTAGCAGTATCTTCCTAGGCATTATCGTTTGCTGTACCAGAAAAGAATTAGGAACAGAATTTGTCGCACAGGTAACTGAAACACCAATTCTTGGAGAACTGTCCATATTTCATGGAATATGCAGGTGATACCCGAAAACATAGTTTATTTAAATTCCAAAAATTATTATTATTTGATTAATGATAGGAATACTACACTATATATATATATATATATATATATATATATATATATATATATATATATATATGTGTGTGTGTGTGTGTGTGTGTGTGTGTGTGTGTGTGTGCGCGCGCACACGTGAGTGTATGTGTGTACTGCTTGGGCTTTCCTCTTTCGTTATTATATCCTCTCTGACTTGGTTCAGTACTATAATACAGTATCTCTAACATCCACACTCCGTAACACCATCCTCATGACCTAGGGCGGGAATTACCTTCCCTTTCCCATCCTTTTATCTTCCCTTCTTTCCCACCTGAAGAAAGAACTGTGTTCCGAAAGCTAGTCCTTTCCGTCCGTTTTCTTTATTTCTTCATTTGTGTCACTATCGGCGGTACAGCACAAAGGTAAGTACTGGCCAGCCAATCTATCGCTTTGAAGAATAATTTAAAAATTATTATTACTGCGATCAATTTTGACGTTAACCGCGCATATCTGATCATTAGAGTGAAAGTAGGCACGTTAAACAGATGCAGAACAGACTGTTGTATTTCTATAGAAACTTCCCTCGAAATATTTTCTCCGTTAGGCTTATGCAAGTTGCCTGCTTTATACATTTTCAGTGAAACCTTCAACCTGCCTGCAAAAAGAAACATCACAGGTTCAGTAAAGTGGAGTACCTGTTCGCGGTACAATTTTACAATGCAAAAGCCTACGTTTCTTCTATCTACAAAGCTTTGATGGAAAAGTGCCTGATCAGAATGTTATCCACACACGTGAGACTAACTACCTACCAGAAATATAATTCATGTTTGAAGAAAGTTTGTTTATTAATGCAACTACTACGACATAAGCACTTGTCTGCATGATTTTCCATGGCATATTATAACGATGATCTGTACACGTCCGCATGATAACCACAAACCATAGCCACAGCACCACTCCCTCTATCTCAGAACAATACGCACGTTAATACTATAGGAGATGCGCAAAAACAACATCTATTTCGTCGGAAAAGCCACGTACTGATTTACGGGTCTAACGGTCTCCTTAGGAGGTATAAAAACACTGGACAGTTTGATATTCTGTGTTTGCAAGAATACTGATGTCCTTACAGGGAATGACAGCACAAAAGATTGAAGATTATAAATAGTGCCAGCATTGTATAAATTGTTATACATTATGATTATGTGATGCTAATACTAGAATGATAATTAAATATTAGTTTAAGTGTTGCAAATATACACCTTAGCAAATGTGCAGACGACACAAAAAGAATAATAGACGGATTATAAGAAAGAAAATGGGTCCAAGAGAAAATACAGAAGTTTGGAAAGTCTATAGTAATGAGACCTACAAAAATATGGAAAAAAAAATATCAGTCGGAGTGGTTAAGGGAGGGTTAACTTTTGTTGGACACATGTATTAAATGAATGATAAAAGGCTAAAGAAACAATTATTCTTATACTTCTGGAAGAATTAATCAACAATACCATGAGCAAAGAAGAAAATAAGTACTTAGAAAGAAATATCATCAAATTATCCTAACTAACCACAATGAAGAAAATAATAAAGTTAGAAGCTACTGAAAGAGGATGATATAAGAAATTGGAAACAAGCTAAAAAAAAAAAAAAAAAAGAAGTAAAATGCAATATGGGAGATTATGACGGATAAATTAATCTATACATTACTGTCCCTAATTCTATGTTTGGATAACAGAAGCTCTTCTTAGATGCACTCCATGTTACGATGCCTTCCCAGAAATGTTCACATCTTGAAAACAATGCTGCATTGATTTCTTTTCGTTCGTTTGTGCCACTGACAGCGATATCAAGAAAGATATTTTCTGAGTCTATAATTATAAAGAAAACTAACGCTTACAGCTAATGTTTTCAGTATAATCAATGGAGATGCTCGAAGAAATGTGAAACAGCACTGGTGAAAGACTTTTGACAGAATACCGAACTAACTGAGACATTTATGACTATGTTAGCGGTCGGTGCATCTGTATATTTTATTAGTGACAACGATCGGCTCATTAAAGCTAGTTACGGAATTGCGAGCAGGGCTCATCGACATATACTTCAGGTGTTCGGACCCCCAGCAGGCGCGCGACCTGCGAGCTAAGTCTCTGTCGAGCTCGCTTGGCAATCACCTCGGCTCTTATTCTTCCTGTTGATAGTATGAATAAAGCTTGGCAACATCGCAGTGTAAGTCTGTCAACGCTGGTACCGAGGTCTTACTTCCTGGTTAGCACAGAACTATGCTCATAAATTCACTTGATGTTTCCTGTAATTTCCATTGAATAATCTGACTGGTTTCTCAGTCGAGAGGCGACAGAAGGATATTTGTTCATGCTTTTGGGTCCATAAAATTGTTTACACGGCGAAATTCTAACTAATCTCGTCTCTTACGTTGCGAGTTATATGTTCTATTGCCGTATGTGGCAGTAGGAAAGCGCTGGTGCCCAAGCTCCTCGCTAGCTTTGCGGTAAAGTAGTTGCCTGCCACGGAGAGGTGGCTTTGGCCAATGGTTCGGGTCTCATTGCAGTAGAATTTTTTAGATTTTTTGTGACAGGAATTGCACGAATCCACATCGAAAACATCAAGAAACCTCTTGTGGTTACTTGCTATATTCTCTCTGATAATGGGAAAGTCTGACAACGTTCTGGTAGTTTACCAAATCTGTCCCTTTAGAATGGAACTGATTGCAAGCTAATTATGACGCCAATCGATGTTCGACGTGTATTTTTTCTGGAAATAATTTTGTCGTAGGTTATTGGAGTAGGGGCGGGAAACATAAACATTTGAGGACATGTGATCGAAAGAGTAGGTGGGAATGGGTGACTTCCAAAGCACACTATTCGATGTTTTGCTTGTGAAATCAACTGGAAGTATTATAGTGTAGTACCAACACATGATGTAATTTTTTAGGTCGTTTGTCCTTACAGTGCGACAAAATGGTGTCTCAGTTGTTTGCAAAAAATGAGCGCACCCTGGCGTTGTGGTTGCACTTTGCTGAGTATAAATATCTTTTAGTACTCAGTCATTTATTTCTTCTTAAGATGTCAGCATAAGAGCATCATAACTCGTCACTAGTAACAATCGTGACTAGGAATCCTGATTGAGCGGCCTGAGGACGTTCAAGAAAAATGTGGTAATAGTCACCCCTAAGACCCTTTATACCGATTCTACTTTACGACGTTTAGATTATGTTCATACGTCAGAAAAATTTAATACGTGACTGTAATATAAGTACTAAAACTTGAAGTAAGGATATAACAGCCGGTAAATAGACTCACAGCGGCGCGCCGCTGTCACCGAGTCCGCAGGCGGCAGCCGCGATGCGGCCGCTGGCGCGTCGCCGTAGCCGGTGCCCACTACTCCCGAGAGTAAACAGTTCAGTTCTGATGCAGCAGAGAGCCCTTTTGTGTAATTATTTCTGTGACTTTTCGCTGTTACATTTGAGGTTCTTCCACACTGATAACGAAGACAGCAGATTTGCGGTTAAAAAAAATAATTGATGGTGGTTGGATTCGATCTCGCGACTTATTATTTATGCACTTGCAAGTGCGACTCTTACCACAAGCCCACGCGCTCATATACCACACAACCCTCTTGAGAAGGACATAACACTTCCTCCTGACAGTACTGCATTCTACAGTGTTGCCAGATCGTGCACATCGTCGGACTTAGCATTCTGAGGGGCGATCGATTTTATTGTCCACACTGCGCGACCGACTCGGACTTTGCCTCTGCGTCGGCCGGCCGGCGATCAATTTTTTCGTCTAAGACTGTACATTAGCTATTGTTGGACTTATTAGGCACTGTGTATGTGTTTGTCTTTTGATCAAACAATACACAACACGAATTTATTTCAATAGACATGAATATAAGTGATTATCACAAGACAAAAGTTACGAATACATTTTATGTAATTCCGAAATAGTATGTTATGGTAGTATAATGGGGGAGTCATGGATTGTCAATTCAAATGTCCCATGTTCAAACCTGTCTGCTGAGTAATTACTTTACATACTTTTACTTGAATGCAATGTTTTCTCTCATATGGAAATTATAATAAAAAGATGATCTGCACCATCACAAGACGATCATAATTAACAAATGTGAATCATCATTTTCTAATGAAAATGGCCTCATTTTATTTTGAATTGTCGATTTATGAAACTATTCGATACCAACATATGAAATGATTTATGTACACCAATGATAGCTACTGAAAAATAATTCCAACTTTCCAGGGTGAAATTGCTGAAACAAAATATCCTTGCAGGTTAAAATTAGGTTAATTTGTCAGGAAGTTACATCAATAGCACTAGTATAATTCGTAAATGCTCATTTCTCCACAGGAGAAAGGAATTATTGGGCATTAGCCTTAGAAAGAGGAGATAAAAATGTCCAGAAAAATGCACCTTCAGTTGATCTGCAGAGCTTTCTGCAGGTTCTGTACAGCCTTTGGAATTTTTACATCCAGTAAATGTAAAGAATTCCAAATTTTTTCGATTAGTGTACAGAGAAAGCTCTGTTGATCAACTGCATGTGCATTTTTCTGGGTTATTTGATAGTTCCTCTGTTTTCTGCTAATACTCATGAATCTCTTCTTCTTTCTTCCTTCCTTCTGAGGAGAAAAACGCATGTACAAATTGCACCAATGTTATTGACCAAGTTAACTGGCAGAAAATCACAATTAATACTGCAAGGAAATTTCGTTTGAGCATGTATGCTACTCTGTTAAAGAATGTAGATTCACAGATATTCATTGTAATTTTCAGTTTACAAAAATACAGAACTGAAATAAAAGTAAGTAAAAGATGTTTTCTACATGGTACAAATTTATTAGAAACTCTCTTCATTTAGTCATCAGCACAAGCCATGGTCTTGGGAAAATATACATGTTCATAAGTTGATCTTGTCAGATAAACACTTATATTTATATTTGTTGAAGTAAAATTCATACAGTATATGGCCTGACCCTACAAAAATGAACAGAACTGAAATAAAAGCAAGTAAAAGAAGTTTTGTACACAGAACCAATTTATTGGAAACTTTCGTCATTTAGCCACAAGCCATGGTCTGGGGAAAATATACCTGTACATAAGCTGATCTATTAAGATAAACGGCTATATTTATTTTTAT
Organism: Locusta migratoria; assembly: GCA_026315105.1. Classification (NCBI taxonomy): domain Eukaryota; kingdom Metazoa; phylum Arthropoda; class Insecta; order Orthoptera; family Acrididae; genus Locusta; species Locusta migratoria. The sequence goes on along the minus strand of CM048755.1, from coordinate 25,108,010 downwards.
TGAAATAAAATTCATACAGTATACTGTCTGACCCTACAGCAAACACATACAATGTGTAACAAATCTGATAGCAGCTCAAACAGATCGCACTATTTTAATATACTGAAAAGAACTCATTGCGCTTGACATTTAGCGGCAGCATTACATACTTGGTGACTCTGCTCTCCGCAACTGTGACTGTCATAACCCAAACACTCAGTGAGCTCAATACTAGAGTTAACCTCCTTGGATTGTATAAGACGTGCCTAGAGACAGTAATGCAGCAGACCCCTGCTAGTCACACTACAATGAACTATGATACAGCATCTATCAGACCGACCGATAGATGTCTCTGCAGTCATGCTACCATGATCCCATGCGAGTACATGATGCCTGCTGTTATAACTCAGACGAATAATGATCAAAAACACGTTTCATAATATGATTAATTATAATCCGGTGTATAAAAGAGCCACATTAGCAATAAGCATTTGCCTTTAATGACTGGACAGTTATGAGGTCCATTACTCAGCTGTCTGCTATGGCTTAATGAGTAGGGGAGAGTAGTACACAGCGAAAGATAAATTACCCTTTTGATTGTTTCATATAAAATACTACTCACAAAACAAATTTTCTTTGTTTACTTGAAAGAACAATACTTTGTTAATATTTTGGAAAAAAATAATAAGATTGCTACTAATTAGTAAGTGAAATAACAATTTTAAACAACCTCCGCAAAAGTTTCACTGTGTACCATGTATAGCACACAGTGAAACAGCTGCCATTTTTTTATACTTATTACTTGGTGAGTGAGTTATAAAACATAAATATCTTTGTTAAATACGGGTACAAACATTAACATATACTAAATTTTGTTCAGTGAATATTAAGTCAACCAAAATTGATTGGAAAACGAATATACCGGTGGTTAGAGAGTCTCTTAGTAACCATAGGTAACACAGGTGGCAAAATCATTGCAATGTCATGTGAAACACAGACTATGTCTTCTGCAACTGGGAATACAAAACCAGTGACTTTTTTTTGCTTTTCCAAAGGTACAAGACTTCATACTCAGTACCACAAATTACTGACTTAAGACTTTAGCTTCAAAATATAAATTGTTTTGTAATTTCATCAAAATGTAGTCACTAATCATAATGTCCCACTGCAAGTTAAAAAGATGTAATGATACACTTATCTCTGTTTCACTGGATCTTTGTCACTTTCTTCATCACTTTCACTTGAAACAGTATTGATTTGATTTCCTCAGGGAAACCAAAACAGTCTTGGTCCAACCCGCCACTGCCCGCACCGAAACTAAGTTTATTGTGCAGTATCGCTCCCTGTATATCTAGTAAAGCCAACCAATTCCCTTGAACAGTGCAAGGAGTCCCTTTACCAGTTCTTTATTAGACACACTTTGTTCGGGTCTGGTTGTCCCAAATGTTCTGTGCCTTTTACTCTCCAATGCAATGCATCCGAAGATTAGATGTGATGCAGTTTCATCACCGTCATCACAGATCCTACATTTAGGGTTCTCTTCTGTTATTCCCATTGTATGTAGGTGTTTTTTGAAATTCCCATGGCCTGTCAGCAATCCAACCATGAGTCTAATATCTCTCCTGTTCAGGCCCAGGATTGCAGAGCTTCTTTTAAAACATGGCTTTGGCATCGTTACCTTGTCATGTTTTTGTTGATAGACTTTGGTCCAATATTCTACGTGTTATCTTCTGAGCCAGTTACGTAGTTCCAATTTGATCAATGGCTTGGTGATTGTCAGGACAGATTCCAGTCCAATAACTGGAGTCTCTGCCCCCATTCTTGCTAATCGATTGGCATGTTCAAATCCACTGATCCCCGAGTGGCCAGGGACCCACAATAGGTTTACTCTATTGCTTTCCCCTAGCTCCACCAGAACCCTGTGATATTCTGCAACAATTTTAGACCTTGTTGTAGGAGCTGCCAGTGATCTCAGGGCTGCCTGGCTGTCTGAATAGATATAGATGCTATGATCTTTGTAGCATCTACGCAAATTCTCCTCCACACACGCCCTGATGGCAGTGATTTCCGCCTGGAATACTGAGGCCAGTTTCCCTAGAGAGATGACGTCCTCCAGTCTTGGCTGCACCCCGTATACCCCGGCCCCAAGGCCTTGGTCTGATCTTGACCCGTCAGTGAACCAGACAATATCCCCCGTACGGTGTCGAACTATTTTCTCCCACTGCTCCCTACTTCCAATTGTTATATTGAAAGGCTTGTTGAAGCAGTATGGGGTTATAATACAGTCGGCTGGCATTTCCCCAACCTTTCCTATATTTACCTCACTCATTATTTTAGTGTGTGATTCTGGATATCCCAAAGAGTTCCAGTTGTTGCCAGTTTTGAGTAAGATGTAATGGGGGCATATACAGCATGGTTTCCATCCCAGCAGTTGGTGTGCTGCTAATTCCGCCTGTTATGGCTAAGCAGGCTAGTCTCTGCACCTTACCAAGCTCCTTAGCAGCAACCTGCTGTTCTACCATCTTCCACCACATGACCGCCCCATAGGTGATCCTGGGTCTAATCACCGTGGTGTATATCCAGTGCATACCCTTGGGGCTCAGGCCTCAATTTTTGCCACAAGCTCTCCTGGTACTTACAAGAGTGCCTTTTGCCTTGGAGCAAATATTCCTAATGTGAGGGGTCCATTTCAGTTTCTCATCTAAGGTAACCCCCAGATATTTCACTTTCCCCTTCACAGGTAGCGCTTCATTGAAAAGCTTTAGATTCCAACTTGAATGTTGTATATGATTCTTTATGAATGGTACAACAACAGTCTTCTTAGGACTAACCACCAGATCCTGTTTTCTGCACAAGTCTTGCACAATGTCCATTTCACCTTGTGCCATATTCTTCACTGTGTCAGCAAATTTGCCAAGTATTACTATGACAAGATCATCTGCGTATCTTTGGCAAAAGTACTGCCTAGAGTTTAATTCTCCAATGAGATCATTCACCACTAGATTCCACAATAAAGGGGAAAGAACTCCTCCTTGTGAGCAACCCCTAGTGGTGTTGATTACCATTTTTTCATTCATCATGGTAGCCTCTACCTTTCTTCCACTGAGCATGGCCCTAGTTCACCTAAATATAGTGGTCCCTAGTTCATGCACCTCTGCTGCCCTAACCATGGAATCGAAGGTCGAGTTGCTAAAAGCCCCCTCGATGTCCAGGAAGATACAGAGGGCTATTTCCCGAAAGTGTAGTGCTTTCTCCACCTTCCCAAGTTGGTGGAGAGCTGTCTCACATGATTTACCTGGCTGATATGCATGTTAAGCAGCTTTTCCAATGTCTTAAGAATGAAGGAGGACAGGCTGATTGGTCTCATATCCTTGGCCTTGGTATGATCAATTCTCCCTGGTTTAGGAATGAAGACAACCTTCACTGCCCTCCAGGCATTGGGAATGATTCCTGCTGCTAGGCTAACCCTGAATAACCTGCATAGGAATCTAATAAGATTTTCTCCCGCTTGTTGCAGGAGAGCTGGATAGATTCCATCGGGGCCAGGTGACTTGAATGGTTGAAATGTTCCCACCGCCCATCGGACCTTACTGAAATCGACACACTCCTTGGCCAGATCCCAGTCCTCTTTGCGAATACCTGAGAACCGTTGTCTCTCAGGAATCACATTCTGTTCTGAGTTATCCCCCAGATAATATTGAGGAAAGTCAGTCTTGAGGAGTAGTTCCAGCGTTTCATGTGCTGTCTTTGTATACTCCCCATCCTCCTTCCTCAATGTTCCTCCTGGATTAGTTGGTACCCTAGTGAGGATTTTATGAAGTCTCGCTTGAGCAGCCGTGCCCTCCACTTCCTCACAGAATACGTTCCAGGATGCCTCCTTTGCCCATCTGATGGCAAGGTTGTAATTGACAAGGGCCTCACGATACTTTGACCATTGTCCTTTGCGCCTCGCAAGGTTAAACAGTCTTCGTATCTGTTTCCTTTGCATTTCGAGGTTATTATTCCACCAAGGCACACTCCTATTTGTACACTTCTTGGTGATTGAGCAGTTGTCCTGGTATGAGGTCACTATAGCAGAGGTTACGGCCTCTGCTACTTCCTCAAACTCTGCTGGATTCCTTATCGAAGTTTTAATTTCCGATAGACTTGAAGTCAAGGTCTCTCCTATATGTCTCCCAGTCCGTTTTCCTGGGATTCCTATAGGTCATGGTCTGTCTGGTTCCCATTTCAACCTTGAATTTAATATAAATGTGATCTGATGAGGATGGCTCCAGGACCACATGCCACTGTTTGACATAACTTCCCATCATCATGGAACCAAAAGTTATGTCAATTACTTCTTCCCTTCTACTATTCCTGAATGTAGGTTCATCACCCCTATTCAGGATCTCCAAGTTGTTAGATAGGAGAAATTCAAGAAGGTGCTCACCTCTACTGTTGGTGTCCTTGCTGCCCCATGATAGATGGTGGGCATTGGCATCACATCCCACCAACAGTTCATCACCTTGCCGATGGCAGGCTTCTGTCAGTCTCCTCACTTCCAAAGGAGGAGGAGAGCTGTCTTCGTAAGGAAGGTATGCTGAGGCCAAAAAAATTCCCCTCTTGATACCTTCCTCACATTGCTGCATCCTGATGGTCACCAGGTCCCTGGAACAAAACTCCATCATTGGTATGAAAGGTATTCCATTTCTAACATAAATGCATGTTCTGGAGTTTTTTAGATTTCTGGCATAAACAGCTTACCTCCAGTATCACCGAGGCCTGATACACCCCCCTTTGTATAAATAGGGTTCTTGTATCAGGGCCACGTCCACCCCCCTGTCTCTCCAGGCGATGGCTCAGGGCAGCAGTGGCTCCTTTACTGTGCTGCAGGTTTATCTGCAGCACTTCCAGTCCCCATCTTGCTGCCATTATTGCCTTTAAGGTCTTTGATTACCCTGACGCAGACCTGCGAGAACCCTAAAAACAGTTTCAGCCCTTGCTCTCGCATTGCCTTCAGGGACTTCCCTCCGACCTCCACCACCATGGTTCGTCCTTCCGGAACCACCTTTTGGTTAATTACCCTCCAATCCTCTGTCGAGACTTTTGGGTTCTGGACCCTTATTTTCTCGAACAGTGTCTTTGGAGGGACATCCTTAAGGATCTTTGGTACCCATATTGATAGCTTTGCTGTCTTTAGGATAACCCCACGCGGTGCAAGGCTACTTACTCATGGAGGTCGCCCGGTATCCCTTAGGCTCCGCTCGATACACATCCACCCATGTGCCACGCACCCCTCAGCACGGATCGCATCACACCTTGGGTTGGGAAGGAATTGGTAAAGGACTGCAAGAGGATAAGGAAGACGGGACGTTGTGGGACACGCTTAGTCAGATCCATCAGCTGAGGCCTTTCCGGCAGTAGGTTCTCTACCTTCGGTATAGCCCTCAGCTTCACACGGATGCGCAAGCCTCTCCACCCGCACGGACAGTGCTTCGTCAAGGTGGTGTCCTCCGGAGAGGTGAAACAGTTTTACTTATACACCACTTATTTTTTTTATTGTTGACTCTCTTCATATTATTTTCTCCTTTTCTTTCAGCTATGTCCTTTTTCTCAAAGTCTTTTTTTCAATAACGGCTCGCTCTGGTGTTAGGAGGAGTCATACATGCATCTGAGGCCAATGGTCCTGTTTCACTGTGTACCACATACAAGTGTTTCACTGTGTACCAAAGTCACCATAAACTAAAAAGTTAGTCACAACTCTTAATCTACATATCTACCAAATTTAAAACTGATCATTATATAGCTAAAGATGTGTATTTTATCACAAAAAGTAATATTTCTTTTAGCTGTATGTTATATCGAAAATAATAAACACACAAATAGAGGCTAACTGTAACTTCTGACCACCGAAAACCAATAGTAACGTATATAAACAAGAATAATCAAACTGTCCACAATTACAGTCAAAGATGTATCTTATCATAATAAGCATACAAAGAAACCAACAAGTAGAAAAAAATTACTAAAAACAATTGAGATGGAATGTTTTACTGTGTACCGTGTTTCACTGTGTACTACTGTCCCCTAGTGCATCAACATTTTAAGTACATATGAATGAGCAGTGGTTCATGACACACCACCGACAATTTTTTGTTTTTGTTTTCAGTTTTTGGGCACTGTTATTAATTAAATAAAGATAAGTTCTATGATATTCAGAGTTGTGCACATGTAAGAGTACTTCCTCTTAAATGTGCTTTTGTTCTGTTTAGTGAACATGCCTTGAAATATGCACCAATCAATTGCAAACATCCACATATAAACTGGGGAGATACTGTGATAATTAATATTGTAAACAATGTGCTGAAAGTTGTATTTGCATATATAGATTAAGTACTAGATTTCTCTTCCAACTGATACCAGTACTGAAGATTATACATTGCAACAAATTGCCTTGGTTGAAAGTCACCAATAAGAATCAATGTGTCTTCTAAAATGTTTTTCTTTGGGATGATTTCTATGGATATTTTTAATGTAGATTTACCTTTTCTGTAGTTTAAGTATGTCTTTATTTTAGCGGAGAACGAGGTAACATGAACAAAGTGGAAACATTCTGTGTCAAACTATGACTGCCTTTCCTTTTATAGCTAAAATAATAATAATAATAATAATAATAAATTGTATATGGTGGGTTGTGAACAACCACCCATGTGTATTTACTTCAAAATCTAATGCACTGCTCATTATGCTACGTCGTATAGCTAAGTAATAGAGCTCCTAACTCTGCTGTTATTAAAGGCAAATGTTAATTGCTACTGTGGTACTTTTGAACACTAGATTATAAATAATCGTACTAAGAACAACGTGTTTTTGATCATTCTTCAGAGTGCCATTGCTTTGACATAACAATGTCTGAGTTATAAAAAGAAATTCATCAAACAAACAAAGCAAGATGGCATATGCCAGGGAGATTTCCACCCGATCCTGAATCGTCAGCTTCGTAGCAGTTCGGTAACCTTTGTTAATATTCGGAGGTTGAGTCACTCTGAACTCTGAAGGGATGATAGTAGTGTGACTGCAGAGACACCTATCCATTGCCATCAGATGGTGGTGTCTGGCACATTACTATCTCTAGACGTCTGTTGTATAAACCGTGAGTAAAATCTTTGAATGTGTTATGTTTTTCACGGGTTGCATGATTTGTAACTTTTTTTTAAATTCACAACAGTACTCACTCAGTAAGAGGGGGTTTTCAAAGTGTTGTACTGAATTTCAGTACCAACTCTCCTAATACCTGAAGATAATCTTATTCCACCTGATAAAACTCAAAGTGTTTTTGAAGTTTTTATAGACAAAACTGGGAACCTATACATTTCGGGTTCTGTGAGGTAAGTAATTTGATTGGTTAAAACAATAGCAGCTACGGAGCATGTTTTTGTGTAGATTATAGCTATACATTCGTAATGCCCGCTGCTTCGCACAGGATCCTGGACAGCCTGCACCGGTTGTTTCTTCTTTTTAATTCCAACCAAGAACCCAAATACCAATTTTTGTAGTTCTAGCTCCGAAATTGGCTTAAAGTAATATATCTTCAAAACAGCCTTCATCCCCTATTTCGCGCCTTTCACTGTCGAAAGTGCAAAAATAACGAAGCACATATTTTTTATAATTCCAGCCAACAATCCAAGTACCAGTTTTAGTGGATTTAGCTTCAAAATTTTGTCAATAGCAAGGTATTTTCAAAACGCATTTTTTTCATACCCTATTTCACCTCTGTAATTGATGAATTTAAAAAAATACCAAAACATTTTTAATCAAATACTAAATTTTATTAGTTGTCTTCAAAATTGCGTTAATAGCAATATGGGGGGGGGGGGCCATTTACAAAAACCAATTTTTTGCATCCCCCATTTCACATCCTAATTCGTTGAAAATCCAAAAATACAAAAACACGTGTTTCTTAAATTCTAACCAAGGCTTCAAATCCGAAATTTTGTACTTCAAACTTCATAATTGCCTAAGTTTCAACGAATTTTCATAAAACCTTTTCCCACATTATAGATGTAATATCGAAAAATTGCTTCTTAAACGAAGCTTACAGTGTAAGGTCTACACCCTCCGCAAGTTTCTATCATCAGTGGTTTGTGCGATGATGAAAATCAAATGTTGAAATGTTTGTATAGTCTATGGGACTTAACTATGGGGTCATCAGTCCCTAAACTTACAAACTACTTATGAACTACTTACGAACTAGGACGGCACAAATATCCATGCCCGAGGGGGGATTCGAACCCCCGACCGTAGTGGCCGTGCAGACCGTGACTGGAGCGCCTTAATCTCCTCGTCCACCGCAGCCGGCTGCGATGATGAGTCAGTCAGTCAACTGGGACATCGCCTTTTATATATAGAGATAAAGCTACTGTTCATTAAGCGTCATTATGGGGATTAGAAGGGGATAGATCGGATATGTATTCTTGAGATAATGAAAGTGTTCTTTAAAATTCCTGATACATGGAAACTAAAGCGTCTAGTCTATAATTAAAGTGACAGGGTTAAGCTATGTGCACGTTAACAGTAATTTTGTCATGACAGCAAGCTGTCTTGTGGGATACATAATACATAAATGTAATTTATGTTTGATTCCATACTTGTTTCAATACTGTATGCAGCAACTTCATTTGATGTTATGTAAGAGGAAAACGGTGATTTATTAATGTTTATTATAGGTCGATTTCAGGTACTACTTAGCCATTATCGGTATTGCACTTTATGTCACCTGGTGTGGTTACAAAAGTTGAAGTGGGACATGTCAGATTAGAAGAAAATCTGGAACTGAAAACTGATTAAAAACCGCAACTGGTGATATAACAGTGTAACATTGACGTTGGGGTAATTTGGAAGAAGCATTGCATATCACAGTCGTGGCCTACTATCAATACATATGGAACATACGACCTTCGCTGTGCCATCGTTGCTTGTTCACTCACGACAATTTAAGCAGTACTCTTAGGTCCCTTTCTAACCACACCCTTTTAACCCTTTAATGCATGAATTTTTATTTGAAGCTATAAAAAGTGCCACAATTAAGGTATAGTGTGTATATACTGAGAAAAATACTGGAAAAAAATTCCTTAAAATTATTATGCACCATTATCAACAAACCGTTCATAGCTAGTCAGCTGTATAGGCTTCCATGGTGTACTCGATGCAGTAAATGTCACTACTGTGTCTCTCAGTTTTCCAGAAAGTGATAATGCAACAGTAGTATGTGATTCAGTACTTTTACATGGAAAAGGAGGACTACTAAATTAAACAAATGCACATATTACGAGTAATTCAATGCAGCTATCTGTCGAACTGATGCAGTAGCGCTTTGCAGTTTATAATTTCTAGGTCGAGCTTCTAGCATATGTAACACTATGTATACAAGCAGCTACAAATAATGGGAAAAATAAAGTACGTAGCTGATCAGCTACACTATGCATTAAAGAGTTAAAAAGTACTTTTGACATGCTAGACTGTAGATGTCTGTTCAGACTGATGAAAGTACTTTCCACTTTTTACTAATATGACATATGACAGGATGTGGTTACCTGGTATTACACTACCAAATTATTGAACAAAAATTGGACAAAGAAATATTGAACAGAGTGTAATGGGAATGTCTTCCAATATTTCATCAAATCTAAGGCCTTGGCTTAGATTTTAACAAAGAAATCCCTCGTCTTCTGTTTCCTGCAGTGAGAAATGTGACCGCTGGGAACGCTATAGTGGGCGACACCTACGAAGGCGGCTCTGTTTTCAGCCGTTATTCGCATTCTCGTCCATTACCCCAATGACAGCCAATAATGTTCATTCTGTAGGCGCGTGGCTATCCATGAGTTACGCAGTGTTTCTCTCACAGGCGCAATTATTGGCGCTCGGCTGTAGCTCCTCCCCTCCACACTTTCCCTATCGCTCCCCCTTTATGCGCGGAAGCGCCTTCTTATATGACACCATCTATAGTAGTAGTAGTACAGCCTTCTTGCCGTTACAGCTGTTTTATTTGGAGGCTAATGTTTGACATAGCGTTCGTATTCATAAACATGGCTACTAGTGGCAAGTTTGTGTAGTGTTTTCCGGCAACAATAAAATTGATAGGAATATGTAAATGAGATGGGGCATTGTATAAAACGCAACAAGACCAATTCACACCATTTGTCACATCGATTTGCTTAGCCCAGTACCCTTTGGTGAAAGTGAGGTAATGAGTTACAATCCATGATGTAAAAGGTCATACTATTGGGACTGAAGAAGTAACACTCCTAAATCTTATTTATGGCCAAATCAGACTTTATAATGTATGATTTGGGTTTACTTGGTGTGCTAAGTGCTGGGAAGTGAAACTATATTGCAAACAGCAAAATCTGATTGCAAGAGAAAATATGTACATATAAACACGTCAGACAATTTTGTAAGAAAATAAATAGAGCCTATTTACTTTATCAGCTATGTTAACCCCTTACATTATTATTAACATCATAAACAATTTATATTTTCCTCTTTGTCAGTGCTGACATTTTACATTTAAAACATTTAATGAAACTTGTTTTATCAACTTACAATATTATTCATAGACACTGTTTGCATAAGGCTTTTCAGTTACTCTATAGCAAATTGTGAAGAATGGAAAGCTACAAAATAATTAGGAGTGAGTTACAGCCCGATGTACTGCTGATGACATAAAAAAGAAAATCTTCTCTTTTCCATAACAAATTTTATTGAACACTTATTTATCTCGCCATGACATCCACGGTTTCATCCAAGTACGCTTCCTTTTCCTTTTTCCCTCCTTCTCTTCTAAATGCAGACACAACACAACTTTAGTATAAACAAAAGCTGAGCATAACACCGCCATATTGAAGCAATTTTGACTTGATAGTGTAATAACTCTTTTAGCGTTTCATCCAACATCTTTGTCAAAGATTAAGACCAATATTTCAACTAATTTTTTCGTCCAATTTGATTGTGTAATACCAGGAACTTAAGAGAACAGCTTGTTGCGAGGGAACAAGCAACGATAACACTGCGATGCTTTTGTGTTCCATATGTATCAATAGCAGGCCGTGACACCAATATGCAACACTTCTCCCAAATTTCCGACGATGGGTATGAAGCAGCGCCAGCCGATCAGTAATAAACAGTCTATTTCGTGACTGATTGATGTTTTCCTATTACTGTGTAAAATGTATGTTGAAACTGATATTCAGATTTTACTGCCATTTACATGTTTTGAATTGTCAAGTAATTAAATTCACTTTATATTAAAGCACATAATGGGTTTAATAATTAAACATATGAAATGTAAATGAAGAGATACTGGGGAACTGAAGATACTAGTGTAAATTTGTATTTTGAAAATAAGAAGCAGAAAGAGAAAGTAAGGGTTTATATAAACGTTTATAGCAGTTCACTTTTTAGTAATAACTGTAACTACTTAGAGAATAAAGTTATTAGGACAAGAGTGTAAGAAAGTAAAGATGCCTGAAGAGACTTCAAATTATACAACTGTCACAATTCTTCTCATTTTGGCTTAAATTTTACTTATGCTAGTGGTGGTGTAATGTGCTGATTGTGGCAATGAAATGTTCGCTTTATGAGTATAATTAAGCTAATTTATTGACTGGGCAATGATATATACAAGAAGCTTTTGACCATAAAGAAAGAACTTCATTAATTACTTATAACATGGTCAACACAAAAGGTTATTTCCCTCATTATTTGTATTTGTATTTATGTTTTCTAAGAGTATCAACAGTTGTTTCAAGCATCAGCACATTATGCTGCCACTGCTGTAAAATTTTATACCTTTTTTTTTTTAAAGTCCAGACAAGCTACCATTATCCTCCAGTTATTTTCAGCAGCTGTGTCGAGTAAATTTGGTGTTTTCTACTGTCACTGTATGCACTGTTGTTTTTGAATACTAGCTGCCACAACTCTGCAAGCAATGTTCTGATTCTTTCAAACTGTTTCACATGGATCTATTCTGAAAAAAATAAGTAATACAAATAAATAACCTGAACCTAACAAAATTATGAAAATTAATAGAAATTACCTTTACAATTATAACAAACCCCCTGAGAATGCAAAATATATTGAACGCCATTGATAGCATAGGAGCATCAGTCAGCAATTGCTGACAATTTGTCCACTGCTGTGCTAATTGGTGGAATATATTGAGGTTATGTCCACATTTATTAAAGTAAAGGTAACACAATGCATTAATGGGGACTCAGACTAACCTCAACTACTGCAGCATTAAGCTTCATTATACAAAAATTTTTACTATATTGTCACTAAAAAATATCAACAGATGCTAATGGTTCTCTTAGCACTATTACCTACTACCTGAGGGTAATGTAAGGGGAGGTGGTGGAGGTAGTGGTAGGAGTGGTGGTGTATTGGGCTACACGTAAGACAGTAAGGTCATGTCCACAGGCTCAATCGTTGATTCTGCTTCTGGTAGTAGTTGTGATATTTTGGGCCACACTTAAGGGCTGTCCTATCACAACTGTCACAAGTTGCAGCTGTAACCAGCCTCTGTTAAAACAACCTTACACAAAAACTCGTATGACCAATGATTCGATTAGGCCTGCATATTGAGACTCATTCTAGAACAACTGTACTGACTTGACTGAGAAGAAATAGCAGCAATTACAACTATGTACTGATTTCAGTCAAATGTAAATTATTGCCATCGTTTTAATTGTCTAAAACTCTGTGAGTGCCAATTAAGAACTGCAGTTGTTGAATCCTAGCTACTGCTCATAATAAAATGAAACAACATAGTTGTTAGCTCAAAGTCCATTTAAGCTGAGATACATTGTACACAGTCGCAATATGAGACAAAAGTATTATTTGCGAATTATTGATAAAGGAAGGGAAGGAAGAAGGATTAGGAAAGAACGGATGGACAGTGGCTGCTTTAGGGCACTGAAATGAAACAATGTCGGCAATTGAAAGTGTGAACCGTGCCACGAATCGAACCCAGGTCTCCCACTTCGGGCCAGCGGTTGCCTTAACCACTTGGCTACCCGTGTTCACTTCCTGTTCGTCTCAAATTCCCACAAGTCGCACACTATGGCTGTAGCGCTCCTATCGTTCATGCCCTCTTACACTCGCCATTACGGATTCTCGTGCGAGGTCTAACGTATGACAGCATCTGCGGTGAAGTAATTGAAGCCAACGCCGTCTTTGCGTATAAATACGTCGCGTGTTTTTTTAAGTAAGTTCCGTTTTGTTGTAGACACTGGTAGTTCGCGAGCATGTCGCAACGAACGCGTGCGTCGTGTACCAGCATGCCTCGGGAACAATTGTGCTCAGTTTCATCTCTGTAGCTAACCTGTACTGTTCTGTGCTTTCAAAATGCTTAAGACTCGCCGCCACGTGTGAGGTTCGCTCATTGACACGGTTTTTGTCAGCAAGGAACCTGTCTCCTGCAGAAATTCAGCGACAGATTTGCGAAGTGTACGGTGAAACTGTTATAAGTGAAAGCAAAGAGCGTAAGTGGGAACGAGAATTCAAGGATGTCTGTGACAACGTCCACGATGAGGACCGCTCCGGTCGCCCTTCTTCGATTACAGACGATTTGGTGGCTTCAGTTGCAGCGAGGATTCGTGAGAACATGCGCTTCACCTTCTCCTCACACAAAACCTCAGTGGCAACCGTTACAGTGATGGCGACGGCGTGAAAATGGCAGTGAACACTTGATTATCGGAGGAGGCGGCAAGTTTTTATGAGGAGGGTATTTTAAAATTGGTTGAGAGATATGGTAAGTAATTGTTCAAATTTTGCAACGATGTCGAAAAATATAGTAAAGTATGTACTCTCTGAAAATAAATTTACTTTTTTGAAATAGCCTTTCGTTGTGTACTTATGTCCAAACGGAACTTACTTAAAAACACGCCTCATATGAAAGTATTATTGTATAGGTTTCACTTATCTAGGGTTTACATTTTAGTTATTGACTGGTGTGCGGGTATTCAATGAGCTCCTTTCTAACAAATAGTTAGAAACTGGTAATCTCTACAAATACAAAAGAAAACTGAAAACATAGCTCATTAGCCATTCATACAGCTAAAGTCTAGAATGTGTAGGACTGTTCTTACTTTTGGGCAAAATTTGTGGTCTGTTATAGGACGGGATTCCACTCATTGGCTCTGACCCATTGCATCGGCGTGTTGTGTAGCCACCAAAGTACATCTGAGAAGCAATACTGTAGATGTCTATTCTGATTAACAAAAGTACCTTAATATTTTTACGAATATGCCATAATTTTAAAGGATGTAGTTAGGAACCTAAGAGTACAGCTTAAATTGTTGAGAGTGAACAAGCAATGATATCACTTGGATGTTCGCATGTTCAAAATGTATCAATAGTAGCTGCAATTTCGATATATAACGCTTCTTCGAAATTATCATATCAGTAAGATTTTGACGAGAACCCTGATTCAATTAAAACCATAATCAATTGAAACATTGATTAATTTCAGTTGCCTATGACTGAAATATTGATGATATCATGGGTCAAAGCAGATGGGTGGAATCGTGTTGTAAAATTATGCCAAATATTGCCTAAGCCTCTGTTAGCATGGTAGTCAGTGGATAGCCAAAAGATATGAAATTTTAAAAATTGATTGTGGTGACAAATTGAATTCATAGACCCTGGCTCACCACAACACAACCTGGAACTTTTCTTACTTGTCATTAAGACATAATGTCAAGTGACATGAATTTTTTACTGATTGACATGGATAAGGTCACAGACAGTGTATCAACATAATCATTCTGTTTAGTTTACTTTTATGAAGATGGTTTAGAACCGAAACCAGTAAAGTTATAACTATAATAAACACCTGATAGTTGACAATATGCATTTCTTAAAATATATTATAGCTGTTGCACTTCATCTCAGTAAAAATGTGAACGTTCTATTTCTCTTGCTCTACCCAAACTCCTCTTCTATATCTCTTTCACCTCGTCCTATCATGTTATGTGTCTGCTCAAATAACTCGCAATCTGCAAGAACATGAGGCAATACATAAATGGTAACAGGACTGAAATTCATTTGTATAAAACATGCTTACTAACTTTCACAAAGTCATTATTATTATTATTATTGTCAGTTTTGATTATTATAATTAGATTTATATTACTGTTACAATTATGTTCTAGCAATGATCTTTATTTTTCAACTGTGATACTTGTATTACATTTGGTATGTTTGTATTGTAATCCACAAATTGTTCAATCTGAGTAAGCCTCGTTAGGTGTAAGGGAGGGCCTGAAGGCCCTAATCTTGCAAAGTAAAATAAATGCATAAATAAATAAATGAATTAATATATTGTTAAGATGCAGTTAGAAGGGCCTACTCCTTGTAAAATAAACAACACCGTACTTGGAGTAAACACTGTGTTCTCAATCAACTCGTGCTACACAAAAGAGATTGATGCCAGCGAGTGCCGGATATTTATCAGCACACCATAGGCAGATGGCTCGTAGGGGGTTTGCTGACTGTCTCCTACTGCTGTGACCTCTGGTGGCCCGGAAGCATACTATAGTGGCCTGGCAGCTGAGTGTTGTTGACGTGTGATGCTGGCACATGCAATCTGAATGCCACACTCTCTACTCCATGACATCCTTCCCCATAGGGGCAGGGGAAGGAAACTGGAACTGCAGAGGATAATGCAGGCTGCTGGGATGGCTCCACCTCCATCTGGTCTTTGGTGGCTTCCCCAGCTCCCGAACCAGAACCACCACATACAGCAGAATCCCCTTATGGTGCAGGGTCCCCATTCCGAGCAATGTCCCGCACACCCTCCAGCACTGGTGATGGTGGCCAGTTTTCCGTATCCCTGACCAGATATACCTCCAGAGAAAAACCCATGTCCACGATGGCTGGTGCTGAGGCATCCTCACCACCGACAACTGGTGCAGCCCACTCCGTGGAACAGACCACCAGGGCCACAGCAGGGAAGTGGGCATCATCTACCGACAGGATCCTGATGTTCCTCCAACGGCTGCCTGACGACTGTGGATCTGAAAGAGGAAGAGAACCCACCCCAGGTGGTGTCTCAAGGAAAGGGGGAATGCTGTGGAAGAGAGGGTAGCGGTTGCAGGCAAGGGAGAGGAATTGAAGACCCACAGCTAGTCACGGTGGTGGGTGAGGATACTGGTAGAAGAATAGACTTCACCGAGACAATGGCCGCACCCCCATAGGAGCACAGCTGGAATGCAGTGAGGATTGTGGTCATAATCCTGGGTGCAGACACACAGACCTGGTGTAAAGCGGGAAGAAGAAATAAGATGAGACATGGGAGAGCTCAGATGCAACAGGGACAACACCATCAGATGAGGGCGGTCATGAAGAAGCTCGCAGGCTATGCAGCCAAGCTGGGGTGGACTGATACAATGAAAGGAAACAAAGGAGGGCATCCACCAGCAAAAGACGTGCCACGCACTTAAAAATTTGTGCTATGAATATCTCCACCACCCTATTATACTGTGCTTGAAAGCGTGGGACGTGGATGTGGTGGATCCATGGGTAGAACAGAAGTCCCGAAAATTTTGTTAAGTGAATTGGGGGCCGTTACCAGTCACCAATGTGGCTGAGAGCCGTTCAATAGAAAAGATCTTTAATAGGAAGCAGGTAGTGATGCCCGCAGATGTGGGGGCCAGGTGAACAATAAAAGGAAACTGAGTATGTGTCGAGGACCAAAAGCCAATAGCTGTCCAAAAAGGCCCCCGCAAAATCGAGGTGCTAAGGTGGTGGCAAAATGAAAATAATTGTGGAGTGGGTCAGAGGCCCACCCCAAAGGACGCTCGGACCAGCCCTGCTGCACCTGGAGAAGGACGATGTGGAGTAGAGGGTAGGCAGTGGCGGCCACCGCTACCCGCGAGCTAGTGACAGAAGAACTCACAACCACCTGCGCGGCTGACTCCCCCACCTCAAAACTCGAAAGTTCTTCCACATCATAGACTATGTAGGGGCCCAATGGGAGGCGAAAGAGTACGTTGCCGTTGACAAGATGAGCCGTCGACCAATACTGTATCTCATAATGAAAATGTGAAAGGCATAAGGCCCAGCATTGGAGAGGATGGGCCACATTGTCAGGTAGCACCATCGCCGGGTGAAACAAAGACATTAGTAGGCGGTGGTCCATATATAGAGATAATTTAGACCCATAGAGATATACATAAAATTTCTCGAGAGCAAAAACGATGTCTAGAGCCTCTTTTTGCACCTGGGAATATCGGCGCTGAACCCCTGTAAGCATCATAGATGCATATGCTAAATGTTACTCGGACCCATCTAGGAAATGATATTAAGAACCGTTTTTACGCCATACTGGAAGGCATCCGCCAGCACCATGCATGGAACCCCTGGGGTGTATGAGGTGAGGCAAGGAGCCACAAAAAGTGCTGCCAAGACATAAAACAGGGAGTGGAGGTTGGCAAGATGGTTAGCTGCCGTGGACCCCATCAGAACAACATCGTACATGTAATTTACGCAACGGTGTACCAGCGCTAGCAGTAGCTCCAAAATCGCTGAAATATGGCGGAGGCGCTGGCCATCCCAAATGGTAACTGTTGATACTGGAAAAGCTTGAAGGGGTAGGCCCACTTCGTCTCGTCATCCAAAGACAACTGTAGAGACACCTACACAAGATCGATCTTCGAAAACTACTGGGCCCCTGACAACCCATCTATCAAATCTGCAGGGCGAGGCATCAAGAAGGAATCAATGATGCAGTGGGAATTCACCGTCGTCTTAAAGTCACCATGTAAGCAAAACGCCCCGGTGGGCTTGTAACCTCCCTATTAATAATTTTTCTTTGTTTCTTGCTTTTGCAGAACCATTGGTTGACATTGGCAGTATATCTTTCAATTATTTCTTGCCCCTGGAACGCCTACACCAACGCTGTCTAAACAGCGGGCTCCCACAGACCCCAAAAATGAATAGAATACTGTGGAATGGTTGGCTTACACGTAGGATTTATCTTGTCTAGCTGCTCATATTGGTTCCGAAAATATAGGTGTTAACCACTTGACTAATAAACCGAACTATATAGCCACTGATAATTTATTTAAAACAACAGATAACACATTTGACAATATTGAAGCAATGGAACCAGTATGGCCAACTAACAAGAAGGGAAGGTTAACTGCATTTTTAGTTCCAGAGCAAGTAGATTTTTACTTTCCCCATCCAAAAGGGAGTCTTAAGGGCAGTTAAAAAATGAGCAAAATTTATCATCTATATATATTTATTTAGCTAAAACAAGTTGTCCATTTAAACATTATTTAGAACAGCTGATCAACACACTACCAATTATCTCTTCTTGACAACTAATTAAATATTTAGTAACAATTAGGTCTTGGTCTCATTATTAATTGTTCTGTCGAGTTCATAGCCACACTTAGAAGCACGGGAAGGACAGGTTTCTTTCGCACTGGGAATATTACTTCCCACAAACGGCAGTGAGACAAAATTAAGCATGCAGAGCACAAGCATTTTCTAAGCTACAAATGTTATCAGATTTTCTTACACTAATGTGGGTGGTTCTATATTAGGCGAGCTGCGGGGGCTATTCATGACAAAGCAACATTTAACAAAATTTTCCAAACATCTAATAATCAATTCTGAATCAAGACCAGAATTAGCTGCAAGGAAGTTAAATACTCTCAACAGTATTAAATTTATTTCGATGGTCGCCGGCTGGTGGTAAAAAATTTACCTCACCAAAAACTATCTTAACAGTTACTAAAACTGGTTGGAATTTACCCAATATTTCCCCGAATTACAAAAAAAACTTTACTTCTTATGATTAGGTAGTACTGCTGTGCAGCTGGTTAGGTCGCTAACTATTTATTATTGGTCACACTTGAAGTACAGCGCGCTCTCAAAATGACGCGTTTCGGAATTACCATCATCAGATTAGAATCTCTTCCGTGCCATGTGCACACGTGAACAGATGGAAGATGTTCTTCAATATACATACAAATGCGTCATTTTGAGGGCACGCTGAACATCAAGTGTGACCAATAATAAATAGTTTGCGACCTAACCAGCTTCACAGCAGTACTACCTAATCATTTCATCATGGTCGCCTACCTCCTCAGTGACTTTATGTCGCATTTACAATATTTACTTCTTATATTTATTGAATGAAGCGAGGCAGAAGGCCCCATGCACAGTGTGGAATGATAATTACTGCTCACTCTGAAACTATGTTCACAATGGTACAAGAAAAATCGCAAAGCCTGAAGAAATTCCTTAACAAAATACATATAAAATTAAAGCATTTCTTATCCTACAGCAGTTGCAGGTAATAGAAGAGGCTTAGGGCCCCGTCATCTATCACAGTCCATTCTGTGGCCTCAGCCACGGCAGAAACGAAGTCCAAAACCGTTACAAACCCCATTTAAAAAAATGTTCAAATGTTTGTATAGTCTATGGGACTTAACTACGGGGTCATCAGTCCCTAAACTTACAAACTACTTATGAACTACTTACGAACTAGGACGGCACAAATATCCATGCCCGAGGGGGGATTCGAAACCCCGACCGTAGTGGCCGTTGTAAGATTACTGCCCAATAGAAATATTGGTAATTAACAGCATTTGATAATTATACAGTATGAAGTTCACTGCAAACATTGCCCATGCCAATGCACTAAATGTTACACAATTTTAACCTTATTAATTATGGTAGCAATGTATGTACACAGTTGGGTGACAACATTTATAGTTAGGCCATAGGTAGAAATTCTCCACGTTGAGATTTGCTGTGTGCTGACAGGAGGCCAGCGAGCAGGCCGACGTTGGTGACTTGTTCCAGCTTAGGATTTTCCAGTTCGTTTCCGGTGAGAGGAGAGAGGGACAATGACGAGTGCTAGGCACAGTGCAGTGCACAGCGTGAAATAAAATATTCTAATACTACTGACATTTGAAGTAATACGATGCAGTTAGGAACCTTTAAGGCCCTCATTACAAAATAGACTGTTGATAAATAAACAATACATTAGCTGATATAGTGACATCTGGCGTAATATGTTTAATTGACAATGAAAAGTAATAAATTACCAACGAAGACAAGACAGTTACACAACTAGCATGGCAATGTTTGTTTATAAAAATAATATATTAACTCCAGAATGAAACTTCACTCTGCAGCGGAGTGTGCGCTGATATGAAACTTCCTGGCAGATTAAAATTGTGTGCCG
Source organism: Locusta migratoria (assembly GCA_026315105.1). Classification (NCBI taxonomy): domain Eukaryota; kingdom Metazoa; phylum Arthropoda; class Insecta; order Orthoptera; family Acrididae; genus Locusta; species Locusta migratoria. Next base: position 25,087,789 of record CM048755.1, on the reverse strand, counting down.
GAACCGGGACTCGAACCTGGGACCTTTGCCTTTCGCGGGCAAGCGCACTACCGACTGTGCTATCCCGACACGACTCACGATGCCGCCTCACAACTTTACTTCCGCCAGTACCTCGCCTCCTACTTTCCAAAGTTGTGTGGCGGCATCGTGAGTCGTGTCGGGATAGCACAGTCGGTAGTGCGCTTGCCCGCGAAAGGCAAAGGTCCCAGGTTCGAGTCCCGGTTCCGGCACACAATTTTAATCTGCCAGGAAGTTTCATATCAGCGCACACTCCGCTGCAGAGTGAAGTTTCATTCTGGAAACATCCCTTAGGCTGTGGCTAAGCCATGTCTCCACCATATCCTTTCTTCCAGGAGTGCTAGTCTTGCGTGTTTGCAGGAGAGCTTCTGTGAAGTTTGGAAAGTAGGAGGCGAGGTACTGGCGGAAGTAAAGTTGTGAGGCGGCATCGTGAGTCGTGTCGGGATAGCACAGTCGGTAGTGCGCTTGCCCGCGAAAGGCAAAGGTCCCAGGTTCGAGTCCCGGTTCCGGCACACAATTTTAATCTGCCAGGAAGTTTAATATATTAACTATTTCTCATTTTATTTTCAATTAATCTTGTGTATTTTATCTTGAAGTATTCAGTTAAATCACTTATCTGTGATATAAGAAATTGCACGATTTTGATAAACAGTACAAAGGATGTTTATACCAATATAAAAACCTAAGAAAATATTTGTTTAATGTGTAGTGTAATTATTTTGATTTTAAGTAAAGTTTTAGAAATGCATTGGCTGAGCGCTGTAAGTTGGCAAATCGGTTAGAACAGCTCACAAGGGGAAGTTGATGACGTAGGGGAAAAAACCCCTGCAGTTGAGCTTTTGGCGCGCGCTTGCGTGCAAGGGCAGAAAGTGACGGAGTCGGGAACACGTGGGGAGCTGGCCGGGCGGCGTCACTCGGCATCAGTCGGCATGTGGATCTCGAGGTGGTGACTTTAGATTTGTGTGTGGCAATCGCCACGTGTGGTTGCTCGTCTTAGACTGCACCAAGTTGAATCGAGTGCTACTGTGTGTTTGTGAATATTTAGCCGATGAAATGGTGTGCATCGCATTGAATTGAAGTGACTGTGATTTGTTAATGTAACACGTGTCGTCGCATAGGCGCGAACATGAACGGTGTTTGAGACAGCCACATGGTGTGAAAACAATTTGCGACAAATATTCATTTTTGTCTGGGGGCTCACGAGCTATAACTTTATTCGATAAATGTGTCGACGTACAGACGTATCAGCCACAGGGTTCTAATATTGTGAAATAAACAACATAAAGTGAACTTTCACGTGTTTTCAAAAATAGTAGTTAGTACACCCTTTTCTCTCATGAACTTGATTTTATTATGAATTTGTTTTGTTAATCATATGCAGGGAAGGAAAGCTGCGAACGTGTGATCATCCCCTAGAAAACGAGTCAAACAGTCGCAATTCACAGTTCCAGTGTTTTTGCATGTTTAGGAATTTGGTTCGCAGCTGGTGGTTGTGAGTTTTAAAAATTAAACTTTCCCTATTTTAAACTCTCACCCCTACCTTCACCTTGATGATCTATGAATTATCACTGTAGTTACCCACTGAAAGAATTTGAGCAAGATGACCTATTTGACTTAACTAACTTACTACTTGCACTCATCCATTCTCACACTCAGAGGAAGGAAAAGGAAAAGCGTGTGACATGAACTCTTGTATTGTAGGACGAAATAAATCAACACACCTGTACCATCTTCCCTTCCATGTCATATCACATCGAAAAATTAAATTGTAACTCAGAAGAATAATGCCTACATGTCCCAGGGCTCAACATTACTTTAATTACTTCCAAGTCTGTCGCCCCACATTCCTAGCGAAATTTGCCAATCGATAAAATTCCTGCTGTTGCAATTTGGTTAATCCCGATACACGCGGCATTTCTATTAACATTTCTCCCTAAGAATATAGCATTTTTGCGTAATTTCTAACCACTTAACTGCAAAGCTGAACAGCACACTCAGAAACGCGTCTGGATCTCGTGGTAGGCAGGCAACGACTCTTTCTTACACCCTCGCCAACCGCCAATGTTTCAACTTTCCCCTGAACTCGCGCTCTGATTGGCGAAACGCGGTGGCCCCAGAGGGCGAATTCCTTTGCTCGGTTCTGCACCCCCTACTCGTCCAATATCGACCAGCCACCCACAAACTGAACATTTTTGAACCTCCCACTGGCTAACTACCTCATCTTTGTCAGCAGAAGCAGACGATCTCTATACTACTGCTACAAACATGCAAACCTTACCTTGGGCTACCTGTAAGCTGTTACTACTTGCACTCATCCATTCTCACACTCAGAGGAAGGAAAAGGAAAAGCGTGTGACATGAGCTCTTGTATTGTAGGACGAAATAAATCAACACACCTGTACCATCTTCCCTTCCATGTCATATCACATCGAAAAATTAAATTGTAACTCAGAAGAATAATGCCTACATGTCCCAGGGCTCAACATTACTTGAATTCACAAAGATTTCAAATTACTTAAAGTGCAAACATAATGAAAATTGAGTGGCTATTGATTGAGAAAGCAATGTGACGATACAACAGTAACGTCACAGGCTTTCGTATGATAACAAGAGGTGAGGCCCATTCGCTAGACGTCACAGGAAGTAGAATACTAACAGCTGTCAGGCGATCTAACTTGGCTTTAATAGCCCCTCGGAGGACGTTAGGAATGGGGAAGCGCGAGAAAAGATGGGGCGAGCAGTGGGTTTGAGCATAATGGAGGCCCGGAAGTTCTTCACACACACGAGACCCGGCGCAAATAAAGACGTGAATTCCGCGCGCAGCTGAGAGAGACCCTCCTATTGAATCGGATCGGAAACCAAGCAGATAGAGTTATTAATAGTATAGTCAAAGGCATGGACCGTGGGGAGGCCAAAAATATTTGTAGCTGACGCACTGTAAACGACCACAAATGGCACTGAGCGGCGAACATTCTGATATAGTCCAGTCAATGAAGACCGAAAAATAGCGAATAGGGGACATAAATTGTGTAGTCGCAAATTTTTATACAGTCATAACGAAGACCGTCATGAAGGATATACTAAAAGTCCCGACCTCTGGGGTGTGAGCTCAAGCGTGGGTGGATGTTTAAAGGTACACTTTTCAAGTTTTTCTTAAATAACTCGAAAATCATGATCTCTAGCGAAAAGGTTCAACAATACAAAAAATAAACTGCATAGAATTTACTACAAGAAAGTTTCTCTTCATAATTTCTCTAGGAATAATATTTTGCGAGATACGGAAGACGAAAATCTAGCAAATTCTTAAAAACCGGATTTTTATATTATAAAGTTAAAACGTAAGGTCGATTGAAGTAGTTAGCGATCGAATAAAAATGTCTATATGACACATAGAGATGCAGTCTTAGGGGCTACAATGTGCGTTTGTGATGTGGTATAAGGGAAGGGGAGGGGGCAGATCCGGGAGGTGGCAGGTAGGCGTGGCCAAGCGCTTGCCTCTGGTGTGCGAACCCAAGCAGACCCAACAGCCTGAAAACATTTCTGTGTCAGGTTCAGTGCTCTACAGTGAGTGTGCGGACTATCTTTATACTGCTTAATTTATTTATTTTTGAGTTTATTACGCGAGTACTCTTTTCCAGTTAGTGACTTCTCCTGTTTAAGGCATCTTTGAACAATTGCTGAGAAGTGTTTAGTTTGTTAACATAACGGTGTCAGTAACATTAGTAACATTGAGGAAAAAGGAATTAAGTGGATTGGTTCATGCAAATAATTTAAGATAATATGGGAAAGTTCAAGGTCTTCTGAACAAGAACCACTGTGTTGTTCATAAGTCTCTCACCTACGACAATTCAGTTACGATCTGCGCATAGGAGAGGAAAGCTGAGTGGATGGGGGGGGGGGAACACCATCATAAGACATATCCGTTGAGTGATGGATATGCATGCTACGGTTACTGTATACCATGACGACTGTTGTGACGGAAAAAGAGAGCGTCTGGAAGATGAAAATATTTCTGCAGCAATGGAGGAGATAAAGACACTGAAAAACAGAATGAGGGATAGATATGGAGACGAATAGTTTTCAATACAATTCGAAAAAGAAAGACTGGTAATTTAGAAGAAGCGTTGCACCTCGATTGACGGTCTATTATCGATAGCGACATATGCTGTGCTTAAACAAGTGAAAATCCGAACGGTATCGTAGCTTGAGTACTCGGAATATTTTAAGCTGTAATTACACATTACAACAGCACAATGTACCATCGATCACAGGTCTCAGCCCAAAAATTCGAGCCTTCGGCGTTCACTTGCGAAAAAGAAAAAGAATGACGAGTTATGATGCCTTTATGCTAACGTATTAAGAATAAATTAGGCGCCACTTTTATTTTTTGTTCTTTTAGTTTGAGCAAGCAGTAGACTTACACCGAATTCTGGACCAGAATAAAGAATGAAAAATCTCATACCACGTGTGTCTATTATCGAGACTTTTTGACAGTGGTAAATCCTTCATGCAGCATCGATCCATCTTGAAACAAGAGAATCATTTTCCTACGTGTTTTGCCTAGAAGCAGTCACCCAACAGAGTACAAACGTTTCGAGATGTAAAACATACCTGATATATAAATACTGCAACTTCAAGTAAGGAAAGACAGTTGGTAAATAGACTGACAGCGCCACGCCGCTGTCCCCTGGTCGGTAGGCGGCAGAATGTGGCGGCCACTGCCGTGTGCCATTACGCAGTAGCCACTGGTTGCTCTCGGCGAGGGGACTCGAGAGTAAATAGTTGTGATCTTCACGCATTCACGAGTTCTTTTCTGGAAGTTTTCGCTACTATTGGTAGCTTAGGAAGTATTGGACGTTTCCTCAAACTGATAACACAAGCAGTCAGCGAAATGCTGTTAAAAAAATTCCTGTCTGAGTGGATTCGAACTGGTGACCTTACATGCAAGCTGCACGAGGCTTACCACAAGTTAATACAGCTCGCCCGCCCCTCGACAAGGGAACAACACTTCCTCCAGACACTTCTGAATCCTATCGTGTTGCCTGATGGTGCATATCGCCGGACTTAGAATTCTGAGGGGCGATCGACTTTATTGTCCTCCTAAGTGAACGGCTCGGAATTAGCCCCTGAAGTGGCCAGCCGGCGAAGATTTTTTTTTTTTTTTTTTTTTGTCCTACAAGGAGACCACAAGGGTATCGGATTTTAGAGTGTTTTTTGTGTTTGTGGTCCGTGAAGTTCAGAACTTAAATAACTATCAGCCAAAGCCATTTGACGTAACTCTCAAAAATTCTCGAGAAAATCGACTTTAAAGTTTTGCAAGTATACATAAGTACCAATAAAAAACAGTTTAAGGATCTGTCGGTGTAGCTCAGGTGGTGGTCTTCTGACCTCACGACCATAGAGTCTGTGGTTCGAATCTTGCTGTGACAGATATTTTTTTCATTATTTTCGAATTCAGTTACATAAAACATTTTGGGATCTCAAATTCCACGTGTTGTCTTAGTTTTACGTGTATGTAGACGAGCTTGAAACTCGCCCGTTGTTCTTTTGTCTGTTAACTAGCCGTGTTTGTGAAGTTAACAATTGACTGCTTGCTCACAAAATCTAATTACGGCGATATTCACACAGCGGCGGAAGTATACAGTTCCCTTAAGCAAAACTCTGATTCTATAAGTTAAGCAAACAGTTCTACCTTTACTGTAATCTTTAGAGGAAACTGCACACAAATAATGATCCGCAGTCATGGATCTAAATAAAAAATCATAAATGTTGGCAACGGAAACGCAAATAATGCTCCAGAAGGGAGCAGAATCACAAGATATATGAACAAATTATCCGAAATTAATCCAAATTAAATGATGAGGAGAGAATTTAAATTAGCACAAAAGGATTATAATTTAACAAATTAATTTATTATTCAACACAAGAACAACAAGGGGGAAGACCATTTTTTAAAAATACAATAAAAAACACACCTTACAAAATATTTAAAATATCCACAATTACATGGCCCTAAAGTTGCCCACCTGCAAAGTTGAGTACAGGTTAATTATGATCACGTTTCACAGGGGGGAACGGAGGAATTGCAGCACATTCACACACAGATTCATACGCCAAGCCATGCAGGTTCTTACCAAGCACCTGACACCAATACACCAAGACGACCGCCAAGCAATGTGGAGAATGCAGATCAAAGTTCACTCGCGCACAATGAAATAGTACTTCGCTTCCATAACGTGTCAAGCTAGTGGCTTAGGCTCATGATAAACTATCAGAAACAAACGCACTTGGTTTAAGACCACAAAGTGCGGTGTACAGCGGAAGTTAAAGTTTCCCTAGAACTTCTAACTATACATTAACTCAAGATTCCATTAAATCTGTAAATGAAAAGGTGGTGTTGGCGCGCAGCTAACGGAGACGGAGTAGTCAGTCGAAGGTTGGCATTCACAGCAGTCAGTCTGTGGTGGGAGCTCACAGCAGTAGTGAACCTGAGGGCACAGCAGCAAGACGTAGTGGCAGACTTGTGCTACTGTATTCTGCCCAAATATTTGTTTCACTTGAGGCAGAAGACCAATCTACGTACAATGGCCTCGGTGAACGTGCAGATGCAATGGTAAAACGTCTACTGTCTGCATATAGAGCAAAATGGAACCTACTGGAAACCACTGTTACAATTTCGGCTCACAAACTGCATAAAGATGAAATCTGAACTGTATACGCTGCGCCGCCACCTCGCCACTACTCCGCATTAATATCAGGTCACAATATTTATTGTTACTGTTTATAAACTGGTCGTTGAGAGATTTAGCTTGTGTTTTGAATGTTTTTTTCAATAGAGGTTACATTTTTTTTTTTTTTTTAATGCAGCAGTCAATTTTTATAAAGTAAATTTTTTGGAGAATCTTCTTAGTAGAATATACAGTGCTGCAACTATAAATTTCATTGCTCTTGCACAATAGTATTGGTAAGAATACGTTACTGTTTTGCCACATAACTAATTTTAATCAGTTCATATAATTGAAGTAGACCAGACAAACAAAATTCTATTTGTGGTATCAATCAACGTTTATAGTGTTCTTACAATTTGTCAGTACAGTTTGAGTGACCCCATTCTAGATTCCAGGCTAGCATATTTAATTGATGAATCTATTCAGCAAAGTGTTACTTAAACAATAGTTAACTGTAACAGAATCATTAATTTCATGGTAGGGAGAAAGATTTCATTATTTTCAACAAAGTGATACATACTAGTCAATGTTCTTTTAGTAGATTTTTGAATAGAGGTCACAATCATAAACAATTTCTTACTTATTTACAAAAGAACATTAAGAACAGCATTGACCATAACATCAGTAGATTTTTTTATAATTTTTTAACACTAATTATAAGCCTTTAGTAACTTTGTTTCTGAGTGCCACTTGCACTGCAATACTGCATTCCACACTATGTTCTATAGTAACAGAAAGTAACTCATGATGTGAGTCATACCGTTACAATAATTTAAATAATTACTGCTTTCATTTAAATCTTTATTATTTTTGTGATTGGTATTTTTTATTTCTTATGAAACTAGTGAGAAAGTTTCTTCCACCCTTTACTTATTATGCACCAAGCTTCTAAATTTAACTGCATTCTTAATTTATCACTGCTTGGTATTCTTATGCCTCATTAGGCTGGCGACAGTATATAAGTTTTTATTCATGAAACATTTTGTTAATAATTTTGATTAGTCCAACAATAGTATTGCAAGATTACCTAAGTTAAATTTTTGTTTCATAGTAATCAGATTTATTTTACTGCTATAAGCTACACCTATTTCAAACATTGTTATCGCTTTCCATGATTTATATCGTGTTTGGATAAATCTTTGGGGAGTTTCGGTCCAAGTCTTGTCCTTAGGCTAGCACGGGTGCCACTCTTAGTGGCCCATGACTGTTCGATTAGTCGTGATTGTGTCACACGTGGACATAAATTTGAAAATTTAAAATCGTAGAGAGCAATCATACACAGTGAAAATGACACTGCCGGCCACGGTGCCCGAGGGGACTGAGGCGCTCCAGTCACGGTCTGCACGGCCACTACGGTCGGGGGTTCGAATCCCCCCTCGGGCATGGATATTTGTGCCGTCCTTAGTATTAGCTAGTTCATAAGTAGTTTGTAAGTTTAGGGACTGATGACCCCGTAGTTAAGTCCCATAGACTCTACAAACATTTCAACATTTCAAAATGACACTGGTAGCTCAGGTTTTCCACTCTTGACACTTGTACTGGACACTGTTGTGGCGTAAAGTCAGCGCCACACGCCAGATGCACAAGAACGCTCTCGGAGAAGGCAGCGGATGGCCGGCAGCCAATCACACGCCAGCGCCGCACCTCCTGGAGGAAGCAACCGAGAAGCGCGCCCTCTACAATCAGCTGTATGTAGGCCGACAGGCGTCTGGAAGGGCACCTCTCAACTCAGCTCTGGACTAGGCAGTCACTGGGACTCAGCGTCAGTGCAGCTAGCATCGTACAAGAAGAAGATGCCATGAGGAGAGAACAGACAGACCTATGTTTAAAAGTTGAGTATTGTAAATAATAGTAAATAAAACTTGTATTACTAATCTGTCTAGCTGTTTTAGCTGTCCACACCTCCAACGCGTCCTGACAGAACCTTTCCTGAAAGATAGGCCAGGAAGGACAAAACACATAGCGCCGAGGCTGACCACGACTAAACACGTGGCGATGAGGAAGAACCACATTGCAATGAGATATTAAATTTCAGGGAACGCAGAAATCACTGACAATACGCTGCGACATAAATTTGCTTGTCAATTTCTTACAGGAGCAGTATATAATCTTTTCATTTTTCTTGCAGAATTTCTATATTTTTGCATTGTTTCTTCATGTTGTTTTTGCAAAATGTCTACCCTCACTAGCACACCCATCCCTGCTAATGCACCGCAGCTTACTGCGCTCAATGCACAGCAATTGATGTAGATGTTTCAGTTTCAGAGTCAACAAATTGGCTCTTTGCTGTCAACTGTGCAACAACTTCTGGCCACACCTGTGCAACAAAATACGCAAGTAGCACTGCAGCAGCTACCACCTTCGGTAATTCCGCCTTTTCGCCAGGATGACAAAGCACAAGAGGAATGGACAGAATGGTTGCAACAGTTTGAAGCCTATTCCACAGTTCACAAGATACAAGGTACTGTCAAACTCCACTTCTTTCTATCATTTACAGGCCCCCCATTGTTCCGTCTTGTTAAAAAACTGTTTCCCTCTATGGAGCCTCTGAATGTTCTTGTGACTCAGTAATAGGAGCCCTCGCATCATATTAAGAACAGCAGATCAATGTGGTGGCCGCTAGGTGTCAGTTCTTCCGGTGTAGGAAAAATCTAAACCAAACATACTGGCAGTGGATTACAGATCTTTAAGGTCTTAGTAGAAAGTGTCAGTTTAAGTGTTCATGTGGAGTTTTGTATTCAGATGTGATGTTAAGTGACGCTATTGTCTATAACTTTACTGATGTCCACCTTATAGAAATGTCAGATTCGTCTTTCTATCAAGTAGAACAGATTTTGTAACAGTACGATTCAGGTACCGCGGCAGTGGAAACCTTTGATTCAGTTCCAGTGTGTACTGTAGTGACATGCGCTGGCGAGCGCGAGGTTGAACGACGTACTCTTCCGCCTGCCTGCGCTAAGTGTAAACAAGTTGATAGCCAAAGAGCCGTGCCCGCTAAGGAAGTGAAGTCTTGCCCAAAATGTTTCTCGGGGCACAAAAGGCAGAACTGTCCGTCTCAGCCACCGAAATATTATGTATGCAGCAAGAAAGGTCATATAGAAACAGTCTGCTTGCAGCAAAAGAAAAAGAATTTGTCTTCCCGGCCCAAGTGGCGACAAGACAATACTTATTCAATAAATGTAATATTTTCAAAACCCGTGCCTGCCCCCGTAACATCAAGGACATGGATGTAGCGCAAGTTGTTCGCCAGGCCAGAAAAATGTATGTCAATTTGCGTGTGAATGACATTCCTGTAAAATTTCAACTAGACACAGGTGCATCAGTCACATTGCTCAATCGCAAAACTTATGAACAGTTAGAATCGCCGCGCCTTTCTCGCTCTAAAACAAGGTTAACAGCATACAATGGCAATGACATTCCTGTACTAGGAATTTTGGTTTTACTGTGCAAGACAATGTTTTAGGTGTGAACTCTTTTGATGCTAAAGACAGTGTAGACAGATTGCTGAAAGACTTTCCAGATTTATTTTTTGCAGGACTAGGAAAAACTAAGGATTTTTCTGTCCACATTACTCTAAAGGAAAATGCCACACTAAAATTTGCAAAGCTCGTGATGTACCGCTCGCTTTACGTGACGAAGTAGCACAAGAACTTCGCACACTGCAAGAAAATGGTGCAATTGAACCAATACAAGCTAGCCAGTGGGCGAGTCCGCTTGTTATTTTGCCGAAGCCGTCAGGTAGCATCCGCATTTGTGTTGATTTCAAGGCCACAGTAAATCCACAAACAGTTGTAGACAGTTATCCTTTGCCGAGACCAAAAAAAAAAAAAAAATAAATAAATAAATAAATAAATAAATAAGAAAAAAATGTTCAAATGTTTGTATAGTCTATGGGACTTAACTACGGGGTCATCAGTCCCTAAACTTACAAACTACTTACGAACTAGGACGGCACAAATATCCATGCCCGAGGGGGGATTCGAACCCCCGACCGTAGTGGCCGTGCAGACCGTGACTGGAGCGCCTTAGTCCCCTCGGCCACCGCGGCCGGCTTGCCGAGACCAGAAGATTTAATGGAAAGATTAGGTGCAGGAAAATATTTTTCAAATATAGATTTCCGCAATGCCTACCTTCAGCTGCTATTCGACGAAGAATCACAGAAAATTGGTGTTGTCAATAATCACCTGGGCTTGTTTAAATATTTGCGTCTACCATTTGGCAGAGCATCCGCGCCCGCAATTTTTCAAAGATATTTGGAACAGCTTGCAGCTCGATTGCCTTGTTGTTCAAACTGCTTGAACGACATAGTTATTTCAGGCCGTACCCCAGAAGATTGCAAATTTGAGGAAATTGTTTCACTTTTGTCAGATACAGGTCTCAAGTGTCGCTTAGATAAATATGACTGTTTCAAACCGGAACTGCAGTATCTAGGACACGTGATAAACAGTCAAGGTGTGCACCCCATGCAATCACATTTGCTTACCATTGGCGACCTGCCAGCACCAAAAGATGTGAAAGAATTACAATCCGTCTTGGGAAAGTTAACTTACTATATTAGGTTTATTCCCATTGCCGCACAAATTGCAGCCCCTTTGCATCGGCTACACCGTAAAAATGTTCGTTTTTTTGGACAGAAGAATGCCAACGTGCATTTCAACAGTTAAAAGATGCATTGCCCAGTGATCGATGTTTGGTGCTCTTCGATCCAGAAAAACAAGTTCTTTTGCAAGTTGACTCGTCAGCGTATGGTCTAGGTGCAGTGCTGTCACATAGACATGGGGATACGGACCGTCCGATAGCGTTTGCGTCCAAACTTTTGACAGACGCACAGAGCCGTTATTCTCAAATTGAGAAGACAGCTTTAGCAATAGTGTATGGTGTCACGAAATTCCATCACTATTTGTATGGGAAAAAATTTTACTTAGTAACTGACCACAAGTCTTTGCAGTCATTCTTTCATCCAGCCAAGCCGATTCCTACTCGCACGGCACACAAATTGCAACGATGGGCATTGCTCTTATCACAGTATCAGAACGAGAATGTTTACAGAACCACAACTCGCCATGGAAATGCCGACGTACTTTCCCGTCTTCCGATTGGCCCTGATAAGGACTTTGACACTTCTGAGACGTCTTGTTGTCAGATAGATGCACAGGAAGATAATTCGTTGCAATCCTTCCCGTTGAACTATAAGAAAATAGCTCAGGCCACAGAAACAGACCCCGATTTACGAATTTTGCTGCGCTACATTCGCACAGAATGGCCTCGCTCACAATGTGACATTCAACATTCGCTGGTGCGCAGCTATTTTGCTAGAAGAAATGAACTTTCAGTCCATATAGGTGTCATTCTAGTTTCAAATAACACTGGACAATCGCGTGTGTTGATCCCGCGACTCTGCGGCGGAGTGGCCGAGCGCATTGAGGCGCTATGCATTGATGCGCGAGGCCATTCCCGTCGGGGGTTCGGATCCCCCTCGGACATGGATGTTTGTGCCTTCTTTAGTATAAGGTAGTTCATAAGTAGTTTGTAAGTTTAGGAACTGATGACCCCGCAGTTAAGTGCCATAAGCTTTACAAACATCTGAACATTTTTTAACGTTTGCAGAAAGAAGTACTGAACTTACTTCACCAAGAAAATTGGGGAATGGCTCGCACTAAGCAATTGGTACGGCGAAAATGTACTTGGCAGGGTATGGACGCCCATATAGTACAGATGACGTCACAGTGTCCAGTCTGCGATGCTACCCAGTCCGCCCCACCCCAGAGATCTTTTGCATGGCCCAAAGGAGATTCACCATGGCAACGAGTGAATATTGACTATGCTGGGCCGTTCTGGAACACTAAGTGGCTTATTGTGATTGATGCTTTTAGTGGTTACCCATTTGCAATGCCAATGTCTTCTACGACTTCTAGTAGCACGATTAGGACGTTGTCTTCAATTTTTTGTCTGGAAGGTCTCCCTGAACTGATAGTCTCTGACAACGGCCCTCAGTTCACATCGCACGAATTTCGCTCCTTTTGTGCACACAATGGAATAAAGCATCTCACCAGTGCAACGTTTCATCCGCAGTCAAACGGCGCTGCGGAGCGCTTCGTCCGAACATTTAAGCAGCAGATGTCCAAATTCCGTTCGGGGCACTCACGAGAGGCAGCTATGCAACTGTTCCTCGCCTCCTATCGATCGCTTCCACGAGAAGTATCATCGCCTACCGAGCTTCTGCACGGCCGCCGCCACCGCACCCTGCTCCATCTGCTCCGCCCACCGCGCCGCCCGGAGCAGCAGCCGACGACACGCAAGTATCGCTTCATTCCGCGTAACCCAGTATTTTATAGAGTTTTTAGCGGTCGGGAGTGGGGCGAGATCATCAAATGTTTCGGTGCCTCCATGTTTGAAATTTCAGGACCTGATGGAGTTGTACGGAGGCACCGCAACCAAATTCGCCCTTGTTGTGTACCCTGTGATCCTTCTGCGGTTTTCTCGGAAGATTCGCCCAACACGCAGACTGCGCGGCCTCCGCCGCCCCCGCACCAGATCTCCACGACACCGCGGCCCGACTTCATGAAGACGGAGCCCTCGTCGCCTCCGCCACCGCTCAACATCTCAATGGACCTGGACCAGCACGCCACGCAGTATCCGACGCCGACGTCACCTTCTACGACATCATCTGGACCCCAGGCCGTGGACTTGGGCCCTTCGGAGGTTTTCGCAGAGGACGTTCCCTCGCGAGCTCAGGCCATATGGCGGGATCTGGCCGGCAGTTTGCCGTCCTCCGCAGCTACAGACTCTGGTCAATCACTACGTCCACGAGCCTGTCTCCTTGCCCGTTGTCGAGCTCCGTACTCGGTAACGGTTCGGCGATTTGAGGGGAGCGATGTTGTGGCGTAAAGTCAGCGCCACACGCCAGACGCACGAGAACGATCGCGGAGAAGTCGGCGGACGACCGGCAGCCAATCACACGCCGGCGCCGCGCCTCCTGGAGGGAGAAACCTAGAAGCGCGCCCTCTACAGGCTGCTATATCTAGGCCGACATGTGTCTGTAAGAGCCCATCAGAACTCGGCTCCAAACTAGGCAGACACTGGGACTCAGTACAGCTAGCATCGTACAAGAAGAAGACGCCGCGAGAAGAGAACAGACAGACCTATGTTTAAAAGTTGAGTATTGTAAATAAAACTTGTATTACTAATCTGTATGGCTGTTTTAGCTGTCCACACCTCCCACGCGTCTTGAGAGAACCATTCCTGAAAGATAGGCCGGGAAGGACAAAACACATGGCGACGAAGCTGACCACGGCTAAACAGTCACGACGTTAAAACTGCACTGGCACCAACTCAGTGTACTGCAGCTATGGGAGCATGTGGGCGTCCTTCCGGCAAACGAGGACGAGGGTACTACTCTGCGACTGTCCTGTGAACAATGTGGAAGGAAGACGAGGGTTTAACATCCCGTCGACATGGTGGTTATTAGACGCTCACATAGTTTTTGTTAGCGATGGGGAAGGAAATTTGCAGTGCCTTTTGAAAGGAACCATCCCGGAATTTGTCTGGAGTGATTTGGGAAAAAACAAAGGAAACCTGTTGGTGGCAGATTTGGACGCGCGTTCTCCGGAATGCAAGCAACGTGTTGTGACACGCCTACCCCCTAGTAATGCGCTGAGTAACGATGTCGCGTCGCGTATTACTTATTAAAATTTGGGTAGTCACTCTAGCAACTGATTTGTGTCATTCTTATGTATTTCTTGTAGTTGTCGCGCAGTTCTGAAACCCTGGAGGTACTTATTCACGAAAACTGAAAATAGCGTAAACATTGGGAGGAAAGGTCAAACGGGAAACTTTTCTAATAAGTTCAGTGATGCCGACAGACCTTGCAGTGGCTTTGAAATCGGGCTGAGGGTCCTGTTCAAACGGCCCATATGGACGAGTCATAATCATGCCCATCACATCCCGGCTGTAGGAGGAAATAGTAAGTTCAGAATAACACGTAGACGTGTTTAGACGAGATTTTTGACAGTTAGGCCAGTGTGAGATGGGCCCAAGCCTCGGCACGAAAAGCGCCGGCCGGTCGCTCGTTCGGAGTGTGCCGTCAGACGATGTTGGAGCACCGGACACGAGGTGGCACCCACGGGCGCAGTGGCGTAGCCAACGTGGCCGCCATTTTACTGCCGTCACCGCTCCCTCCCCCTCATTGCACCCAGGGAATCTTCACGGTCGCCCCTGCCACCTCCAGAAACACATATAATAAGTTTATATATCGAATTTACTCGAAATAATAATATTATAAAAATAATAATACAATGCAGGACCTACCTTAACATGTCTAAAAATATTATGGATTACTACCTAACTAGGTTCCTACGGTTTATCCAGATAAATAGGGACTCAGGGTAGGTTTAGACTTTAAAAAAATGAGACAAAAATCTAGTTAAAATTTCCGGAAAACCTTTGTCTTAGATAACATTAAAATCAAATGTTTGTAAATCTATCGGACCAAACTGCGTGGTCATCAGTCCGTAGCTTACAAACTACTTAAACCTAGGTAAACTAACCTACGGACAAACACACACACCCATGCCCCAGGGAGGACTCGAACCTCCACGGCGAGCAACCGCGCTCTCCGCAGCGAGACGCTTTAGACCGCTCGGCTACTCCACCGCGGCTAGATACCATTTGGCGCTCCCTCTGAGTATGGCCAACACCACCTAGAGAGAAGGCCGCGACGCTCTCGTGTGACGTCAGGTAGAGTAGGTTGCGCGCGCATATCTGACTGGGTAGCTGCTGGGGCACGGCCCATTATGCCGAAGCAGCGAGCCAGTCAGCTATGCGCGCGCCACCTACTGTGCCTGACGTCACACGAGAGCGCCGCGGCCTTATCTCTTGGTGGTGGTGGTATGGCATGTGGGAATGATAGACATCCTTGTCCCTTCCCCTCTCCCACAAAACAATGTACATGCGACATACGAGGCATGGAGCGACCAGGAAGACAATGTTGTTAAAAGATCGAAGGATTGTATGGTAACCCTACCCAATGAGTGAGGTGGCGCAGTTGTAATACACTGGATTCGCATTCGGGAGGACAGCCGTTCAAACTTGCCTCCCGTCATACTAAATCGCTCAAGGCAAATTCCGGGGTCGTTCCGTTTATAAGACACGGCCGAATTCTTTCCCTACCACGAGCACATGTCCTGGTGCCAGTTGGTTCACAGACCACAGTGGGACAAAGGCAGTGGAATTGGATTGCCACAGACTGGCAAAACGTGGTCTTTACTCATGAATCGAGTTCGTTATGGGGAGTGGTGATAGCATTATACAGGTTTGGAGGCAGCCTGGTGATCGGGGAGGGGGGAGGCATGGCCTACCAGGAGCAAGATAATGCTCGTCCACATACAGTTCGACAATGCTCAAGACTTCGGACGTCACGTTCCGACTCTTACATTTTCGACTTCTCCCTTGACTTGTACTCTATAGATCTTGTGTGGAGCCATTTTAAACAGCTCCAGATGTCGAAGTTTCACTCAGTACTTGATTTGAAGGTGGCTGCTCAAATGACACGGCAAAATCCACTCGATGGCAGCATGTATTGCAGCATAAGGTAGTCCAAAGCGTAACTAATGTTGCGCTATATTGTACGCTCTGTATTGGTTCACTTGTCTTTATTTCGGGATCAAGTTAATCTATCATCTGTGTCATAACGTCAAATAAATTTCAATTCCGTCGTATGCTCTAACCTTGGAGCGCTATTTTCGGTGTTCCTCAGTGTATATATAACCTTGCATATTTATTGCAGTCTTACACAGGGTAGTGCAAATAAAAGTGGTCCGGATACTTTGAACGGAAGAGTAAAAGACCTACAGTTACTTCCAACAGGTCGGCAAATGGCCATACAGCAGGTCGAACGTTGCAGCACATTTACATAGTCTTCTGACAGTTGTTAGCAAAGGTCGGTCTGGCCACCCAGATCACCCGTTCTGTCGGCGTGCCATTACTTTGAGTGGCGAGACCCCAGGTCGAGGGTTATCTCCACAACCCCCATACTCCTCAATAACTGCAGCACAACATGAGATGCCATCAATTCCAGCAGTCCGGTTTTGATCCGCCTTCGGAAACTTCCTGCCCAGAGTCCAAAAGCGCCAAGAGATGAATGTTGGTCACTTTCAACATCTGATGTTGTCAGGATAGTACTGTTTTAACTTTCCCCTGATGTATTCCTTTGTACCCTGGAACTATGTTCTCCAGCCCGCTTTTATTTGTCTCAGTCCCATAATATACGAGGGTCGTCCAGAAATTAAGTTCCGTTTCTATTTCTATCCGCGGCAGCGCTACGATCGCAGTTCCGAGCATGCGCGGCAGTTACTCTGACTCAACGAGAAGAAATGCCCACCATTTTCAAATCGCTGCTGTCGACGTGTGCTTTGTAGTGCATCTTTATAATGTTAGTCGTAACTGGAAATACCGCCGCGTGTGAAATCACATCTGTGATAATTTTCTAAATGCAAAAAAAAAAAAAAAAAAAAAAGTTAAACCAATGGAAATTCATTTGAAAATCTGCGAGGTTTACGGACAAAATGCTATGAGTGATTCAATGGTTAGAAGATGGGTCAAACGGTTTAATGAAGGACGTGATCAAGTGCACGATGAAGAACGAAGTGGACGCCCGTCTGTGGTTACTGATGAACTGGTTTACACAAATGACAAGAAGATTAAGCACAACAGTAAGTTTACATCTAGTGCCCTTGCTATGGAAGTTCCGCAAATCGCACGATCACTAATTCATGAAATTGTTACTGAAAAACTGAAATTTCGAAAACTTTGCTCACGTTGGGTACACAAAATTCTTACCGAACAACACAAAAAACAACGGATAGGTAGTGCAGTTTTTGACACACTACAGTGAATAAGATGATGGTTTTCTTTCTCAGATAATCACAGAGGATGAAACTTGGGTATTGTACGACAGCCCTGAAACAAAACGGCAATCATTGGAATGAAGGTACACTTCATCCCCAACGAAGGTTAAGCTTATTCAAATCTTGACACCTCTAAAAGTCATGTGCACCGTTTTTTGGGACAGAAAAGGCATTTTTCTGATTGATTTCTTACCACGAGGCCAAACAATCAATGCACATGGGTACGGCGAGATCATTAAGAAACTGCGCTGTGCAATACAGAACAAGAGCCGAGGATTAAAGTCAAAAGGTGTTGTATTTTCCACAATTCCGACCTCAGTCGGCGAATGTGACTAAAAACTCTTACGGGAATTTCACTGGGACGTGTTTGATCATCCTCCGGACCTCGCTCCTAGCGACTTTCTTCTTACATCTAAAATCTGCTTTGCTGGTCAACACTTCTACGATGGTGACGTTCTGGAAGAACGTATTACCACATAGTTGAATACACAGTTCTATGAAGAAGGCATACAAAAACTTGTGCCACGCTATGACAATTGCTTACAAAATTTCGGAAGCTATGTAGAAAAGTAGTTTAACAGTTGTAGATTTTTGTACAACAGATATTTTTTCTGTATCTGTACACGTTTGTATTATATAAACAAACAGAACTTACATTGTGGACAAACCTCGTAGTAAATGACATGTGTACCAAGCCAGATTGAAATTGGTCCAAGCGCTCTTATATTTTGTTTACATGTCCGCTTTGCTATTAGCACCTCCACCGCTGTGGCATTGTGACCAATCAGTACAATAACGCCACTATTCTATGGCGCCTACTCTAAAATGCTTCGTTTTCTACTGTTTTTAATATTATGAATATGCTAGAAAATTATCGGGTGGTCAGTTAATTCCATGTTTATGCACAATATTTCGCGTATCTTGTTTGGTGCTGCGAGCTGTGTTGTTGCACGTTCTTGCTGCCTGATGTCCGACCAGCCGGTGACGTATTGTTGCTTTCGCGCAGCTATTTATAGCTTCCGGAGCCTGCTACTGTGTTTGGTGCTCAGATGTCGCACTGCGCGTTCCGAGCCGTAGATTGGAGGGCCGCGACATCTTAATAAACTGAGGCCCGGCATTAGAAACTTGCTTAAAGAGAAACTGACGTTTCTCGACAAATTTATTTCCATAATCTCCCTAGAAACTTACGTTTACACCACAATAGTAGTAACATGGTTTATCATTTCATGATTATATTATGAAACTGACAGATTTTATGTTGCGAAAGTCTTAACGCCCAAAACAGGTACCAATTGAAATTAATATATTACTTGACGTTGCGTTATTACTTATTTTAGGTCGCTATATTTCCGACTCCTCAAAAAATGTTCAAATGTTTGTAGAGTTTATGGGACTTAACTACGGGTCATCAGTCCCTAAACTGACAAACTACTTATGAACTAGCTCATACTAAAGACGGCACAAACATCCATGTCCGAGGGGGGATACGAACCCCCGACCGCAGCGGCCGTGCAGATCCGACTCCTCCCCCGGTAGTCGAGGTGATTGTTCCGTTTACATCTACACTCGGCCTTCCAACTCGCGGCGTGTGGTGGAGGGTACTTTATGTTCTATTGTCACTCCCTGCTTTCCCTGTTGATTTCCGCGTATGATTCGCGGTAAAAAACTCCAGCTATTCTTCTATGTGGGCTCTGATCTCTCTAGTTTTATCGTCAGGCCTTTTCGCCACACATATGTAGGAGGAAACAATATATTGGTTGCCTCTGTGCAACCGTACGCTCTGGAATCTTTGAGACTAGCCCGTACTGTGATGCAGCGTCTGCCGCCGGATTTACCCAAACATATCCACGACGGTTTCGCGCTTCTTAAATAAACAAGTAACGAAGCGTACTGCTCTCTTTTTGATCCATTCCATCTCTTTTTTAAATTCTATCTGGTACGGATTCCACAGACGAGCAATACTCAAGTGTTGTCCGAACGAATCTTTTGTCAGGTGTTTCCTTTGTTGATGGACTACACTTCCAGAGGATTCTTCCAATGATTCTCCGTCTCGTATCTCCCGTTCCCACGATTAATTTTACTTCAAATGGCTACTTATCCGTGCTCCCCGATATTTCATTGCAGCAGCCAAGCCGCGGCGGAGTGGCCGAGCGCAATGAGGCGCTATGCTCCGATGCGCGAGGACGTTCCCCGCCGGGGATTCGATCCTCCCTCGGCCATAGTTGTTTGTGTTGTCTTTAGTATAAGTTAGTTTCTAAGTAGTTTGTAAGTTTAGGAACTGATGTCCTCGCAGTTAAGTCCCATAAGCTTAACAAACATTTGAACTTTTTGTTTTGAAGCAGCCTAACTCCCGCCAGTGTGTGTTCCCCAGTTGTGAAGTCATAGGGTAATGTACGCACAATACGCTACGTTTGTGTATGTTTTGGGTCAATTGCCACTGTCTGCAGCAAGCGTCAGCGCCCTGCAAATGTTCCTCCATTTCGCTACAGCTTTCCAGCTTTCCGATGAGTCTGTATGATACAGCATCATCCACGAAATGCTTAATTGAACTTCCGATGTTATCTATGTCATTTATATATGTTTTGAAAACAATCGCCCTATCACACTCACTTGGATCATGCTAATTAATTTCGCATTCTACATTCAGAATGACATGCCGTGTTCTTTTTGCTAGGAACCTTTCAGTTCAATGACACAGTTGGTCTGATATTCCGTGCGTTCGTAATTTATTCATTGGGCGACAGTGCGGAACGGTATCTAACGCCTTTCGGAAGTCAATAAACACGGCATGTACGTGGGATCATGTATCTACTGTCTACAAATAGAGTTTCACACAATCATTGCTTTCGAAACCCGCGTTGATTAATACAGAGCCGATTTTCGATCTCGCCCAATTAACTAACTAGTAATTCTCGTTTGTTTCCTAACTTTCCGTATTCCCATGCCCCTACACTTTCCCACTCAGGCAATGAGACTGCTACTATTCGCTTAGAAATGCCGAATATTGAGTAATCGACTTAATAATAATAATAATTACCGGTATTATTATTATTCAGGTATGGTCCCAATAGGACCACACGAAGTACATTTATGATTGGCCTTCCTTTGCGCCGAATTTTGTTCCATCCTTTCAGAATGAAGTCTCTTTCTTTCTTCAGATCACGGTGTTCCAGTCGGTTTTCTACTTTCCCTCGGACCAACTTTACAATCAAATATCTTTTCTCTAAATATTTTTTCTAAGTGTAACGTCTGCCTGAGTTATACCGGCTAGTTTAAGATGCTTCTTAACAACTTCTGTTTGCGTAGAATTCTATTATTCGTTTTGTCAACCTAGTGGTTGCCATTTTTTAATGCGCTCATAAAATTTAAATCTCCGTTTACTCATGGTTCTAGGCGCCATGTCAGGGACTGCGCAGCTGATCCCGCCGGAGGTTCGAATCCTACATCGATCATGTGTGTGTGTGTGTGTGTGTGTGTGTGTGTGTGTGTGTGTATGTGTGTGTTTGTGTGTGTGTGTGTGTGTGTGTGTTTTGTTCGTAGGGTTAGTTTAAGTTACATTAAGTAGTTTGTAAGTCTAGGGACTGATAACCAAAGTAGTCTGATCCCATATGTTTACAAACATTTGAACATTTTTTCTCGTGCCACCATGTATGTCTGAGTATTCTTGTATTTCTTTATTACTTCTAATCTCAGAAGTTTCTACATCAGTAATTTTGGGGCGTAATATTTTAACAATCTGTTTTTTTTTTTTAATTTCTTCAGTATCCTTCTTTCTTTTTAAAATTAAAGTTTTTACTCCATAAAGACGTTCAAATTTGATTACAGTGTGTAATGCTTGGGTTTACTAAATTTAGAAAGTGATATTTTATTATAAATATTTTATGTTACTCTGAATGCAGTCGCTATTTTTAGCAAACTTTGCTCGCAGCTTTTTTTAAACCGTTTTCTTGTACGATTTTCCCCAACTATTTAAAGTCAGAAACCCGCTTTATTATTCCATATTTCCTATTCAAAAACTTTGGTGCTTTTTTGTTGCAAGTCATATATTCCGTTTTTCGAATGATATTTGTAGTCCTACTTTTTTCGCACATAATTTAAACATTTCAATTTGTGTTTGAACTTCGGTAACACCCCTACTTAAAATTGCCAGATCATCTGCAAAGGCGAGGCAATCTACTCTAATAATCGTCGTTAATAATTGGTCGCTCAAGTTTTTTGTTACACTTATCATCAAGTTCACAAAACCTTTAAGGGTAAAATATGATCGGGACTATTACCTATCGATCTACAGGTTAAACACTAATGTGAGACGTTTCCTATGTTTAACACGTGACTTCCTTCCAAGTCACCACTACTTCTAATAGTGTTAGGTGTGCCTCCCCCTTGCTCCCTCAGTAACCCTGTATGTTTTTTCGTGGATAGCTCGTCATATGTCGCAGAAATTTCCCAAACATTTACAGAGCTAATCCCCTAATATAAAGAACGTCTTCCTCTCAGAGCATTTTTTTCTTAGCAATAACTTTACGAAGTTTAGTTGAGATTTCTCTATATGTTCTAATTTCCCGTTATTTTCGCGTCACGTTCCGTCTTGCGCTCATTCCACAGGCCTAGATGTTAAAATATGTCAGCGGCACTTGCATCATTGACGTGAGAAATCCCTGAAATTATTAATCTGAAAAGCGTGAAGACGTGGTTTCTGTATGTACTACAGTTGACTCCTATTCATTAACGATACGGATCCCGACGCCGCCTGTTGACGTGCCTCCACACGCACCCTTCTACCATATAACGGTTAAATCACCATCATCACAGTAACAAAATCCTGCTAAATGCTTTGAAAAACTCGAAAGCCAGTCTGTGTTTGTACACATAACTTCAGACGAAATCTCTATCTATATAAAAGCGAAAGGACACTCATCAGACACTCACTCATTCACTCACTGACTAAACAAGAACTCTCGAAAACTACTTCACCTATGAAGCTGAAATTTGGCAGGAATGTAGTTCATCGGTAGACGACGACAGCTAAGAAAGGATTTTTCGATAGGGCCGATAGTTCAGGAGATATGACGTCATAAACAATGAAAACTTCCCTGTGTGCGGAACGTGACAGTGTGGCTTTATCACTCCACTATTTGAGAAGGAGAGGACTTAGAGACTTGCAGCAAACTTCAAACATAATTTCAAATCTTTAGGAAACTTTGCCTCGCTGACAACCACAGCAAAATGATAGGAAAAAAGTGTGTCGCTTACTACTTTTTCGGCGTTCATGAAGTAAAATTACTGCATTTGGTATGACGTTACAATTTATTACTCGTAAACTATTAATTGTATTCGCGAGAATGTTACAGACAGTATACACACTTACCACTGAACGTACGTTCAAAATTGTATCATAGTACGACACACAGATCATGAGATATGGAGTAATAAACAATTACGTCAATGAAAAACCGCCATATCACGCATGACGTTTTGATTTGTTACGTCTTTCCTACTAACTCTATTCGCGACGTATTTTGCAAACGTTTTACATATGCACCACTGGATGTACCTTGGAAATAATATCGTATTATGACATATAGTTCAGGTGCTATGAAGTCAAAGACATTGAAATACATGAAACTTCGCCCTAAAAAGCACGAGGTTGTAATGTACTACGTCTTTACTACCAAATCAATTTACAACACATTTCGCAGGCAGTTTCCTAATATTCCTCTCTACGAACCTGGTAAATAATGTCTTTGTAGAACCCATAATTCAGGAGATATCTGTATATATATAAAAGCTAAAGGTCACTCACTCACTGACGAAGCACGAAATCTCTAAACCTACTGCACATATGAAGCTGAAATTTTGCCGGTATATAGTTTAAAGGTAGAAGATGTTAGCTAAGAAAATATTTACGATAGAACGGAATGAAGGTGCAGGATACTTTTCCTACAGACTGACGAAATCTACAGTTTTATTCCGACCTTCACGAAATTTTGCACGCTTGACCTTCAAAAGGAAGGTCACAGTCTACCTAAAGTTTCATACGGTGCATGGGGGAAGAGTATCTTGCAAGATAAAAACGGATCCCTAAGTATGTTGGTCGCGCCATAACTTGAGAACGGCTCGACCAATTTCCAGATCCTTTTTTTGTTGTTTTCGTTATTCTCAGAACACAGGTTGTATGAAGTAAAACTGGAAAAATTGAGAACAATAAAGTGCGTTTTTAAATGTGACTCTGTGTTTCTATTGCATACAAATATATAGTTTTGTTCCGATATTTTTGAAATTTTGCACACTTCACCATAAAAACAAGAGGAATGTCTCTGTCTGTATAAAATTTCGTTCGGTGCACGGTGGAGGGTACTTAACATACGAACTTTGACAAAATGAATAGGTTTCCTCAGATCTTGATGAATTTTTGTACACACGACACTTATACCAGGAGGAAGGTCACAAGATACATACATGTTCGTGTGGCACATGACAGAGGGTGCCTTGCAAAAAACATTGCCGAGAAAGGGAAAGGTGTAAACGAACAGAGACATGGGAAAGACAGAGATGAATGCAGATAGAGGAGGGAAAGGGAGGTGGACTACGAGAGTGTAGAATAAAGAAACACCCGGGCAACGCCGGGTTTACAAGTAGTCAAGTATAATTACGTCGTCGCTGCTCTCTATGAGTAAATGGCCACAGAAGTGGAAGACATTTTGCCCTCACCACTAAGCACTGATGAATGAAATGCATTTAAAAATTCTCTAGTCAGTTGCCTGTCTGAATCTGTAGCCAGACGATTAGAAAGGTTACTCTGCACAGACAAGCTACCTGATCGCACAGTTTCACGACTGCTGCATCGGCCATGGACCTGGTATGCAATGCAGTTAATGAAGACTTCTAAGAAACATGTGGCTATCGAGTCTACCATTTGACGCTCAGAAAATACAGTACGTGCCGACAATCATGACAGCTTAGCACAACCCACGGACCTCATTCCGAAGAGGTATCTGTCCACATATGTTGCAGCCGTATACCCGCAATGCCCTTAGCTTATTACAAGCACAAATTATTCAGATTACTGAACAAGTCATTTTCTTCAAACACAATATCCCAGTCGCCAGTCACAGTGCCAACGCTCATCCACCGTTCGCCTTCAGCTGCGAAGAAATGCTGATAATACAGACGATTTGGCTCTGAAGCTCTGAAATGCTGTTCGTCGTGTGAGTTGGGGAATGTGACTAACCGGTACCTGGCTACCGATGTGGCAGCAGTCGATCATTTATTGTGGGACATGATTAAAAAACTGCAATTTTTCAGTGGACATAAGTGGCGATGGATTGCAACACTCGTCTTCTCACCGCAACATTGATGACTATTGCCTCTTTGTGGCCAATGGTTTCACAGTTACAGCATCTGGCTATGTGACACTGTCACTGAACTGAAATCTTCGCCATGATCACTGAACTGAAATCTTCGCCATGAAAGGCAGGCCATGTGGCAGGCAAGTGTACCTAATCGATGGAGCAGACTTTTTATAATATTACTACAAGACTTTCGGCACCCCCTCCTTCTTGATAAACCACTAACTTTGCTGTGTGGGCGTCCCTGGCGACTTTTCTTATCTAGAAATCATTAAACAGCTTCCAGAGTTTACTCAGAGCGTCTCACACTAGCACGTGAACAGTCAACAATGCGTCCTTTTCTAACTACTCCACACGCAACTACCACCTGAGAAATGGAAGGTAGCAAATAATGCTTTCTCGTTGCTTGCCCATGACGTCTATCGCCCGTCAAACAGGAGCTAGGCATCGCCTCTTCGTACGCTTTCGAAGAAGGCAAAATGAGTGACGAAGAAGGACATCTTGTCTCACATGTTCAAAACTTCCCATTAAGTTTCCATGGTAAACATGTCTTCCCAAGACTTGGGATGTGCTTTCTAGCCGGCCGCGTTGGCCGAGGGGACTGAGGCGCGTCAGTCACGGTCTGCACGGCCATTACGGTCGGGGGTTCGAATCCCCCCTCGGGCCGTCCTTAGTATTAGGTAGTTCATAAGTAGTTTTTAAGTTTAGGGACTGATGACCCCGTAGTTAAGTCCCATAAACTCTACAAACATTTGAACATTTTTTGTGCTTTCTAGCAAATACCCATTGCTACCTAAGACAAACCCAAGACTGACGTCTGTACCATTTCAGCCATTTCCAGTTCACCAGGATTCTGTTTAGACTAAGCAATACAATATAAGTCTTTCGGCTTTTTATAGATGAAATGATACCTGATCTGAACTTATGCTGTGTCCATAACAGCGATGTTTTGTTCTTGTCCAGCTCCAAATCAGAACTTCTAAAATGTTTCAGGGAAATCTTCATCAGCTTCCAGTCACATGATTTCCTTATCAGCCCATCGAAGTGCCTGTTTGGACCATCTGAAGTTCAATTCCTGGGTCATACGATTAATGCCGCAAGCAGCAGGAGAGAAAAGAAGTCATAAACAACTTCCCACTGCCTTTAACAGTCCATAAGTTGTGAAGATTCCTCGGCCTAGCTAACTTGCTGCACTGAATGATTTCTTATGAGGTTTGCCTAAGCCAAGTGACAAATTACAGTGGCCTATCGAATCAGACACTGCCTTTAACAATGTGAAGATTTCCACTACTGAAACTGCACCTCAAGCTCACCCTGTTCCAGAAGTTCATGTCACTTTCATGGCTGGCACATCTGTAACTTCAACAAAATATAGATCAACATTCACTGCCCTTGGCATTTTCAGGCAGAAGCGATCTCCACCGCAGCAGAGCTCATCAACGTATGAATGTAATTTATATGTACCCATAAAAAATTCCAACGTATATTTGGAGGCTGACACTTTATACCGGTCATTCATCACAAGTCACCGACTTATGCTTTTCATCAGCGACCAGACAAAGCATCTCCACATCAGCTGCGACATTTGGCCAATATAGCGCCATTCATTACATATTTCGTCCATGTAAATGGGGAACTCAGTATACCTGTAGACATTCTTTTCTGTCCAGAATCAATTACAGGCGAGTCTACCAAGTACTCAACACAGTGCCGTGGTGGAGTGGCCGAGAGCTCTAAGGCGCCTTGCTATGGAGCGCGCGGTTGCTCACCGCCGGAGGTTTGACTCCTCCCTCGGGCATGAGTGTGTGTGTGTGTTGTCCTTAGCAGAAGTTAGTTTTAAGCAGTTTGTAAGTCAAGGGACTAATAATCGCAGCAGTTAAGTACCTTAGATTTACAAGCATTTGAACTCAGCACAACACCACATCAGCGGGCTCCGACTTATTTGTCTGTCTATTTGGTTTACATCATTGTCCCATACCGATATCTCATTCAAATATAACGTTGAATTGTGATGTTTCTACGTCAGAACTGTCCCCCTCTTTTCTAGAAATTCAAAGACACGACGGTTGGAAGTTAAATAGTGGCAACCCTGATGTGGAGACACTATGCAATGGAATCTATTATTGTCGCTGATAGCACACGCTGACATACCTACCTTATCTCTGAGCAAATGAACTCGCCCGTTCCAGGTCACCGGCGTACGCGCAATCAAATGTTCAAATGTTTGTTAAGCTTAAGGGACGTAACTGCGGGGTCATCGGTCCCTAAACTTACAAACTTATGAACTACCTTACACAAAAGACGACACAAACATTCGTGCCCGCGGGGGGATTCGAACCCCCGACGGCGGACGGCCGCGCGCACCGTAACACGGTGCTCTAGTACGCGCGGCTAATCCGTTGCGGCCGTACGCACAATAGAGGGGAAACTGTTACTTGTGAACGAGCGGTCTAACGTAACAGTGTCGCTATGTTTTCGAAAGTGGGACAACGGATTTGGATCAAGATTGAATGTCTCAGAGGTCGTAGAGCACGACAGTGTCATCAGGGTCTTCAAGATGTTCAAATGTTTGTAGAGCTTATGGGACTTAACTACGGGGTCATCAGTCCCGTTCTTCAAGAGCCGGCGGGGAATCGGCATTGCCGTACAGAACAGTGGCACGTTGGGTAAAAGCCTTCAACGGAGGTCGGCAAACTGTGGCAGACATGTAACGGGCAGGTCGTCCTAGCGTCTCTGAAGAAGTGCATACTGTTGACGCGTTAGTGGACAGTGATCGACGCCAGACGTCTCGAGAGCTCGTCCACGAAACCGGATTAGCGCATACAACTGTGCTTCGCATCCTGAAGGAACGTCTGGGCAAGCGAAATATTGCATCACGGTGGGTTCCGCATGAACTGACGGAAAAGCAGAAATGGATGCGTCACTGCGCTGCTCAGACGCACTTGGAGCGCTATAAGCGCGAAGGAGAGGCTTTCTTACGACGTATCGTAACACTGAATGAGACATGGACTACATCGTACGAGCCAAAACGGAAACGTCAATCCAACGAATGGCGTCATTATTGGTTGCCGCCGAAGTCGAAACAGCGTCCGAACCTCAGTAGGGCGATTCTCGTGTACGATTGTGATGGTGTTATCCTAACGCATTGCGTTCCTCCACGGTAGATCGTCAATGCACAGAATTACTGTTCGTTTTTGGAGCGTCACCTGCGACCAGCTTTACGAAAGAAGCGGCAACGCTTTCTGCGCAAGCCACCCATCATTTTGCACGACAATGCGCAGGCGCATACAGCGCAAGCTTCTGTGTTCGTTCGATGGGACTGGCAAGTACTGTACCATCCACCATACTCCCCGGACTGAAGCCCTTGCGACTTTGATTTGATTCCGAAGATGAAGGGACCACTTCGTGGTATTCGCTTCAGCTAACCATAAGGACAGAAAACCCCCTACATTTTTTAGATGTAATTTCTTTCTTTCCTATTACAGCCCAAAATTAAAATTAACAAATTTCAGAATACATTGAATTTCGACATATGTATAACAATCATGTAACCAATCATGTTTTAATATTCTCCAATACATCTAATTATTGTAAAATGTAATTTGTTATGTTATAATTGTAGCAACAACTGTAAGCACTTATATATATGTATTTTCTCTTTGCTTTTATTTTATTTTTTCTTCTTATCTCTATTTATCTTAAATACTCAAATTATGTAACATTAATGAACTAGTATATAACATGTAAAACTACAAATGTACGTCCTGCTTTATATTAAAAGGTAGCAGGATTATAAATGAGAAATAAATAATAATAATATTCGCTTCAGAGCTGTTCCAGAGATTCGACAGGCAGTAGACCGCTCCATTCGCACCATCAACAGATAGGCTCTGCTAACGATTTACTACGCCCTCCACATTGCCGGCAACGGTATTTACACAATACTGATGATTACTTTGAAGGACAGTTACAGGTGCAGTATCAGTTGTGAGTAAATAATTGCCACTATTTAAGTTCCAACCCTCGTATTAATAAACTGTTGGAAGAATAAACAAAACCCCGAGTAGATTAGGGTTTCACATTAAAAAAAATAACAAAAGAACTTACTGAATTGTGAACTTCATTTCAATTCCAGAGGGACTGAATGAGAAAGAGGGCGAGGAAACTAAAAAGCAACGGTACAATGAATAAAGTAGGAAAACTGTTAATGACAAGAAAAGACATGAAAAATTAAATCGAAATCTCTTGGCAGATTAAAGCTGTCTGCCAGACATGGATTCGAACCCACGACCTTTACCTATCGCGCTCGAGCGCTCTACCGCCATTTTTTCCCTTCAGGTAGATCAGTTCTTTGCGGACGTGGGATCACTTTTGTTATATGTTGTGGACTCGGTGTTTCATTCCGAAGGGCAGGCAGTCAAATGTTTGTTAAGCTTATGGGACTTAACTACGGGGTCATCAGTCCCTAAACTTACAAATGACTTATCAACTACCTTATACTAAGGACGGCACAAATATCCATACCCGAGGGGGGATTCAAATCCCCGACCGTCGTGGCCGTGCAGACCGTGACTGGAGCGCCTCAGTCCCCGCGGCCGGCGGCAGGCAGTCTTTTTACCGAAGGCGCTGAGCTACCTCTCTATGGCTCACGGCTCGTCCTCACAGCTTAAATTCCGCCAGCGACTCCTATTCTTGCCCGTGAAAGGCAAAGACCCTGGGATCGAATCCTGAGCTGTCGCACAGTTCTACTCTATTTCACTTTAATTGTTCGTATATTTTCTTGCCATTAAACAGTTTTCCTACTTTTTTCTTTTAGCATTATCTTTTAGTTTCCTCATCCTCTTTCTCATCCCCCACCCCCCCCCACCCCAGCCTCCTGCTCTAGCCTGCTAGCCGGCGACGTCTTCGGCTTAGGATGCATGAAGCCCATAGTAATTGTCTCATGGTATTAACTTAGAGGTCTACCAGGTTTCGCTTAAATTGCTCACAATCACATACAGCCATTCCTAAATACATATATACATGGAAATCGACACATACACTTTCTTGTGGTAACTAACGAGAGGAATTTATTTAATTCAATAAAATAAACAATGTACAGTTGTATATACATAGTCCTTATGCTAGAGAGATACATATTGTCTCATTTATAATCGGAAAATTATTTGCAATCACTAATATTTCATACAAATACAATTTACAACAATGATTTGATACATGGAATACTGATAATACTTTCAACACGCTACGTGTAGCGTTACTAACCATTACTGCTCATCTGAGAACAATAACAATCAAATCTAACAGAGTACATTATTAAAGGGCAGTGGATACCTACAACTATTCTTTGGTACTACATATGCGGTGTTCACAAATGACACGTTCTTCATCCTATTAGTAGCATTTAAATTCTACTACAATACAACACTACACATAACAAGAACAAAACGTGGTTGCAGCTAGTAATGTTTTCATTTTAGTACAATACAAGTAAAGGTCATTATATTTCTCCATATTTGAAGTTGAAGAGACTTCCAATTTAGTTTATATCGCTAGACGTAACCTGTGGAAAGTAACGTCCAAAAATTCATTAGAAGCTCTTAATTCATGATGAGGAGCGTAACGGACACCGCTTTGCGGCTTCTTCAAGGAATATTGGTACAGCGAGCAAACTTGTAGGAAGACGTTTTAAGAATTATGTTATTAAAACCGAATATTATTGTAATCACATGTCATTTTGCTGAAGCTCTCTAATGGTGTCACTAAATTTCTGTCAAGATTTGACATATCATCTGCTCAGAATCCCTCCAAGTGATGATTTCAAATCAACAGACGACGTAATCTTCCGAAAAACAATATGTTTATATCGGTATGGATAAAATATAATTTATAATACTTAATGTGTGTTATGCGGCCTTATCACTGGCATTTAGTGACACCATTCAACCGAAAGCCTCATTTACACTTATTACTACAGAAACACTTTGAACAATGTGTATATAATTGTAATACTGTAATAGCCCCTGCTAAGTTTTATTTATAGGTGCATAATAATCGTTCTAAAATTATTGTCAGATAAAGCAATTACTTTGAAACCACTACTGCGAAAACCTTAAAAACTTTAATAGCAATCATTAATATTTCTGATATTAGTTGCTCTAAAATTGTATGTCACAGCTGAGTAGTGGGAATAAATTGGTACATTAGGTATGCATTTTTTCTCCCGAAAAGACAATTCATTTAACAGATTTCGAATTTTTTCAGTTTTTTCTTGTGATTCTTCTACGACACAATAATACTCACGATAAAAAAGTCAACATATTTCATCATTTTCTATTCCAAAAGAATTTGTATATCTTGCGTCATAAAATACAACTTATGATAATTACATTGTTTTCAACAGATTTCTTACTTAATAGTAAGATATAAATAAAGTAAGTAAATAGGTGAAAAGGAGGGGATGACAAAATACTTTCACGTTACAGTGTATCTTTCACAAAATAGTATTTGTGACACGGCAGTGAGTAGCAGAAATAACTTTTGAGGCTGATTGTCTGCACCCAAAGTACACCAAACGGTGAATTTGCAACTTGCTTCTTTAACAAGAGGAATAAGTTTTGATTTTATTGAACGGTTTGTCGATAGCATTTCTTACTAAAAGTTTCTGTAATAATCACTTCAGCCTACTAACCTGGATAATAAACCTTTAAATCATTGCTATATATATGTTCAGTGTGGCAACAGTGAAGGCTACACGAAACTCTATTTGAAGGTTTATACTATGTTACAGCCTCTTACGTACGTATTTTTGTGCGGCATGGTGAATATATGTACAAAAGAATATGGCGAAAGTAATTTTACTGTCAAGCATCCATTCTCGAGATGTCAAATTAATCAGAGCAGTGCACGCACTCCGGATTCCGTTTTCCACAGTGAAATTATTTACGTTGTCCTGTAGTGTACTATTCCGAAGCATAAACGCCCATCAAATCAAGGACAGGCCGCTCATATCTCACCACAATGGTGACTGGTACCATAGACTTCAAACTGCGTTGTACCTTTACAGACAAGTAATTACTTGGAAGAACTACTGACTGTTTGCACACTGCACGCTACGATGAAAAGCAGATATCCAACATAAAATAAGGAGGCTTGATAAAATGGTTAATATGTTAAGTATTCGTTAATGATTTATCAGTTATGATTAACATCACTCTTGGATTGTTCGCTTAAGATGTACTTGTCTATAATAATGTTGCTGAATATTTGAAAAAAAACTGAATTCACGCAAGATAAAGCGTATAAACAACAGAAGGCAATCAATGAGATTAGAACACTCTTAAGTTAGCGTTTGGAACCTGTTAACATCTCAATTACGTAAGACTAACACTACGAAATACTAGGACGATTTAGAAAATAAGTTCCCGTCTCTTACTTCACGTGAATGAGTGGCGTTAGGATAAACAACGTTGTTCCGTTATGAAGCTTAGTTCAGTACACAACCTACAATATAATAGTGAGATATTTGGCCATTCCTGTCATCAATAAAAGTGTTTAAAAACGTGTACAGTAATAGAGGAACCCGTTAAGTGTGACGTACGTGGAGTAATACGATTTCTGCAAGCAAACTAAATGACGCCACAGCAATTTGGTGTGGCCACGCGGAAACGACCGTGCGCTCTAATGCGCCTTACTTCGGGGTGCGTGGCTGCTCGCCGTCGGAGGTTCGATTCCTCCTTCCGGCACGACTGTGTGTGTGTGTGTGTGTGTGTGTGTGTGTGTGTGTGTTGTCCTTAGCATAAGTTAAAGTAGTTTATAAATCTAAGGACTGATGACCACTGCAGTTTGG
The DNA here is from genome assembly GCA_026315105.1 of Locusta migratoria. Classification (NCBI taxonomy): domain Eukaryota; kingdom Metazoa; phylum Arthropoda; class Insecta; order Orthoptera; family Acrididae; genus Locusta; species Locusta migratoria. The sequence continues at coordinate 25,054,941 of CM048755.1, read as the reverse complement.
TGCCATAGCTTTACGAATATTTGAACATTTGAATTTATTGTGAGGTTACTGAAGGGTCGGGAACTTTATGAGCGACAGTGTTGTTCGACGTTGGTGTTCTGCGTTTCGTGACGGACGCACTAACGTCCATGATGAAGAACAGGTTGGTCGACCGGAAGTCGTAAATGTTGAACTTGTTGCAATAGTGGGTAAGGTGATGAGACAGAATCTCTATTTCAGCATTTCTGAACTCTCAGAGGATGACTTCTTGTCAGTAGTAGGAAGACAACCTGTAGACTACGAATTGATGGAAGAATGCTTGAAATGAGCATTATGTTTATTATGGAAGCATGCAAAACACAATAGTGGTGCTGTTCTAGAATTTTGCTCCCGCGGTTGCGACTTTTATCTATTCGAGAATGAATTCAGATTTGTGCTACTAGGGGATCAAACAAATTCTATATATCTGTTACGAATAAGCAACAGAGATTCTCGGAAAATTAAATGTAACTCATTCGAGAAATGTGACTTTTTTCACGTAACATCTTTAGTAAAATTAAAGGTAGTCTATGGCTCTACCGCAGCGAAAAAGCTAAGGTTGCAAACAGTCAACAACTTCGCTGTAAGTGTGTAATGTTGGCGTGTAACATTTTTCACGAGGGACGTGCAAACCGTATACGTAAATGGTAAAGAATAATGGTCAAGGTAGGAAGTTCAGGTGTTCTTTTGCTTCCTATGTCGGACTGTGATCTCTGACGTCGCTCGTAAAAGCCACAATGGTTTCGAACAAGGGATAGAGACCTTGTTATCAGGTACGCCTTAGTAGCCTGTCAGTACAAACAGTAACAGAAAGTAACTATATAAACAGGCCATGGAGCACTGTGTTCCTATCCGAATGAAAATAACAGTCACAATGACTGGCACGATCATAGAGGTTTAACTGTAAGGGTCAGTTAAATGAGAACGAGACAGATGGGAAAGAATAAGAGGTTAAGTAAGTTGTTGGTTATTTCAAAAGTAGTCGCTATAACCGTTACTACAATTATCCTATTGTGAGACAAGAAGTCAATGCCTTCATAGAATAATGTTAGCGGTTACCTATGCAACCATGATTTTACCCATGCGTGCACTTCGTCTGAACCAAATCGACTACCATGAAAGTCTTTCTTAAGTGCTCGAAAAATATAGAAATTGATGGGGAGAGATGGGCCTGTGTGGAGGATATGTAAGAGCTTCCCAAAGAAAATTCTGCAGCGTGGTTGAAACAGCTTTGGTATCATGTGAGAGAGCATTAGCTTGCAGTATAATGACGCTGTTTCGACAACACTGCAAATTTAAGCTGGGAAGCCCTTTTACATACTGCATATAATCCCGATTTTAATCCTTGAGATTTCCATATCTTTGGAGCCCTGAATAAAGGCATCCGTGGCCGTATATTTGCTTCAAACGAAGAGGTGAACGGCTTGGTATAACCGTAGTTCCGAGGACAACAGCAAACGCTATTCCATTAAGGCATTACTCGTCTTGCCTCACAGTGGGATGAATGTAGTAATACTAATGCTGATTAGTATAGTTAGTTTTTCCCATATATTTTATTTCCATTTGATTGCCTCTTATACTTAAAGAATGCAAAGTAGTGTCATGCATTGTACCCTACTACGGCAGGTATTGGCAGGGGCGTAGATAATATACTCTTCGGGGGGGGGGATCAGTTTTCCAGTATAATATCTGTCAGATCACTATCAAAATATCCGCAGCCGCTTTTAAAACTAGAACACAGAACACAGGTTGTGAGCGACGAAGAAAAAGCTTCACGAGGATATAGCTCGGTGGGGTGGGGGTGGAGTGTTGGACCTCCTGTCGTGTTCCACCCCCTCCCCTCCCCGTTATCTCCGCCCCTGGGTATTGGCGTTTTTAGTGAATTTTGTTTACATAGCTGTATCTGTACCCAATATTTACTCTTCCAGAACCGAAGACTTCATCAGAGCCTATGGCAACTCAGATAGCTACAGGTATTTTAGGATGTAGCTCCCTGTTTATCTTTGTCAGAACAGCTGTTTCTTTTGAAAACAGCATGTTCTTAAATGATCTGGCTCATCTTCCAAGGACTGTCGTTCGCAAGGTCTTTTAGCCTGATCCGACGAAGTTTTTATTTATTCCTCTTTTCTGTTTGGGGTGGTGATTGAACTTTATATGACGGTACCTTCCCGTGTGCGTGGGCTTTCTGTAGACTTTGTACTCTGAGTTCCGTCTTGTTTCTCAAGTACCTACTGATATGGTGTATCTAGTGATCAAGAACCAACTAACGGAAAAAATTTAATCACGTAAATATTAAAAAGACGTGGTATCAATGCAGTGTTTAAACGAACGATAATGGTGCACGAATATTCGAACACTGCAAAGGACCTGTGCCCGCCACTCATCACATCAGGAGTATATAAAATCCTCCGCACGTGTGGCCGAGTACACATAGGTAACCAAAAGTGAAGCAGTAACATCCTGCTTAAGAAACAGGAGAGCAACTATCGTTTAGGAAACGTAGATAAATCGGTAGTTGCAGCTCATGCAATGAAACAAAGTAACCACCAAATTAGTTTCTCTGATACTGTGGATTTATCAAGATCCAATCGTTACTTTACTGGGATCTATATAGAGGCCATAGAAAGAACAACTTTGTCATAAAGGAAGACGCACTGAAATTAGCCAAGTTGGTGGCATTGGTGAAAAAAAGAAAATGGCAACTAAGGAAGCAATTCCTAAAATCGGTTCCGCGGAACGCAAGGGTTCCGTGGAAAAGTCACCACGGTCCACGATATTCCGTTTATCATTGAATCTATATATTAGTTTACACTGTTAAATGGTTTCACTGTAACAAAAATTATTTTGCGACAGGCTAAATACGTTTTGAGAAGAACCTAAAACTGTAGTTCGCGAGAACTGTACTGCATCGCTGCAGTGTGTTACGAGGATCGTCCAGTAGATGTCACCTGTCAACCCCCTACAAGAAGTTTAAATGTTTTATTTCATACGTTTGTCGCTGACAATTGATCAATCGTTTAGCTTTGGGAACGTAAATCGAAGTGAAAATAAGGTTGACAACTAAGCTATATCTGTAATGGCATGTGTGCATTGCAGTATTATTTAAATTTAATATTCATTGTAATTACGAATAATTAAAAATACCAGTTATAATTGTTGTGGAGTTATTTCCTTGTTAGTAGGTACATACTTGTATTTATATTCTAGTTTATCATTGATAAATAATTGATCAATTTTGTAAGTAGCTATGCATTTATGTTACGGAATATTTCGAATGAATGTTCACCCACTTCCAGGTGTTTGAATAATTTGAAACTTTCCCACATATTAAGAATCAATAACTTCAAAACTGTCCTGTCCAGGATGACATGACAAATTAGCTGTAATGGCTGGGTCAGGAAAATCAGGATGTATACGCTCCGGGACAAGCGTGGAATCCGGAAAAATCGTGAAAGTTTTTTCAATCGAGGCAAATCAGAGAAAAACCAGGGTATTTTTCACTATTTTAGTTTTCAGGTAAATGAACTTCTAACCAATTAGAACTGATTCTCTAAAACAAAAATTTACTTTAGTGTGATACTACGCATAGTTCCTCCTAACTTACGGGATAGCTCGATCTGGAAAACACATACAGTCACAGAGAACGTAATTAAACTATGCATGTTAGAATCAGTTAGCTGTATACTTGGAGAAGACGCAACAAGGTAAATTACAACAGTATAGTGTTCAACAATACTGTAGTCGCATTGACAAAATATCCTATCACAATGAAGATGAACTCATGTATGGGCATGCGCAGATTGAATGCTTCTAATATGTCTGCATTGCATCTTGATGAGAGTAATGATGTAGCTGGTCCATCAACATTATTTGCATTCACGAGATGTATTTTCTCGGAAAATCTATAGATTAAAATTATTGATGAACACACTTTTGGAAACCAATGCAAGTTGAGCAAAAATATTTGAAGACATTAATTGTTACGTGAATAAACACATCATTGATTGGAGAAAAATGTATAGAAGTATGTAGCGACGCGGCCGCAGCAATTGTAGGAAAACTAAACGTCACCGTATCAAAAATTAAGTGTTGCACCGGTATGTAACAGCAGTAATTGTATCTGCAGCGTTATGATCGTGCAGCGAAGAAACTGACATCTGAATTGAATACAGTTCTTGATGACGCTGTGAAGATCCTTAATTACGTGCAAGCTCGTTCTCTGCAGTGAATATTGCTGAGAAATCTTCTCGAAGATTTGAGTAGTCAGAATGAATCATTCTTACCAGACAATGAAAGCCTGTGTCATGAAATGTGCAACGCGTTAGCGCTTCAGGGTGTAAGGCTAAAATCTCATATAAAATTTCCGTAAGTAAAAAATTAACATTCTACACATTTTATAACAAACTGTTTCTCGCTCTGAGAAAATAAAAGAAATTGTAACATATCTCTCATTTCAGACCACTGAAGATGTTTTATGTCCAATAAAACGAAACGCTTCTGGTGAAAAATATGGCATTTTATTGTAGTTGCAAAGAAGGATTAAATATACCGTTTAGATAGGCTATATCAACTTCGTGAAGAGCTTAAAGTTTTTCAAGTAGGACAAAACATGGCAGCGTTCGTAATCCTTTTCGATGTATTGTTGCTGTGCGGAAATTGCCGCGTGGTCTAAGGTGCCATGTCACGGATTGCGTGGCCGCTCGCGCCGGAGGCTTGAGTTTTACCTCGGGCATGAGCGTGTATGTGTTTTCCTTAGCGTAAGTTAAGTAATTTGTTTGTCTAGAGGCCGATGAGAGTAGCAGTTTGGACTCTAACTTTATACATATTTGAACATTTGATGTATTGCTTGATGAACAATGGCTTATAAAATTATCCTGCCTTTGAAATTTTTCGAAAGCTGTAGGAAATTACTGCATTTCTGCAGGGAAAATCAACAGCCACATTTATATCATCGCTAGTAATTTGTTAAATCTGTTTCACTCTGTCAGATTACTTTCCATATACTGATACTGACAGTGATTCGGTAGAAAATCCATTTATCATATAAAAAAAAGTTGTAAATCTATCGGACTCAACTAGCCGCGGTGGAGTAGGCGAGCGGTCTAAAGCGTCTCGCTGCGGAGAGTGCAGTTGCTCGCCGTGGAGGTTCGAGTGCTCCCTGGGGCATGGGTGTGTGTGTTGTTCTTAGGTTAGTTTACCTAGGTTTAAGTAGTTTGCAAGCTACGGACTGATGACCAGGCAGTTTGGTCCGATAGATTTACAAACATTTGAACATTTGGACTCAACTACTTGGTCATTAGTCCGTAGCTTATAAACTACATAAACTAAAGTAACTAACCGAAGGACAACACAAACACTCATACCCGAGGGGGGACTCGAACCATCGACGGCGAACGGCCGCGCGCACCGCAGCACGGCGCCCCAGTACGCGCGGCTAATCCGCCGCGGCTTAGCATTAAAAGCCAACCAATGATGGTAACCGTACTGGAACAAGAAGCATTCAGAGATATTTAGAGATTATCCACATTAAACAGACACATTTGTGTCTGTGTCAATAAACGAATTTTGAGTTAGTCTTAAGAATTTATACCCTGAAGTAGTCGAAAGGGTGTTGTAACTTTGCTGCTGCTTGTCTATTGCGAAACAGGCTTTTCAGCTTACATTTAAACAAAAAATAAATATAGGTCGAGAATAGATGGTGCCTAGGACTTGCGGACTCAACTGTCGAATATAATACCTAACTTAACAAGTGAACGTTATGCACTTCTTTCCCAAGCAGGTTTCCATGCCTAAATCGCTTGTAAATATATTCTGATAACTAGTATCAGCGAAATTGAACCACCATGTTCAGTTCACACAAGGAACACTGCTTTGTGAGCTGTACACTTGTTTAACCATAAAACATAATAATAAATAAATAATGTACTCACAGCGCAAATTCACATAACCAAAACACCCCAGGCAATTGAAAAATGACATGTACGGATTGACACCAGCACGGTGCAAACGAAAAATGATTAAAGTGACCCTTTAAAAAATCAAGAATATATTTTACATGTTTAAATTACTGTAAAAGGAGAAACTTTTAATGCGGTTATATCTTAAATGTTATTTTCCGAACGCGATATTTGCCGTGTTACACATGAGCCTTATATTGGATTTCAGTGAATGTTAATGGAGGAATATAAAGGAATGACATAACAGTAAAAAATACAACTAAAAATATTTCGTTCATATATTAAGCATAAACAAGTTTTATGTCATAGAGATTAAACTGACACAGGTGTGTAACTCTTTTCATTACGTATTGATTTCCAGTTTTTATTTGCTGGAGCCCCTAGTCTGAAATGTAAAAAACAGTAATTAAATAATCAATATTTACCCTCGTGCTGTATTTTGAAACAAAAACAGCAGGCGTTCGGCAATGGGCTCGCATGATTCATGGGTTTTGCCGATGATTCTAAAAACTTTTTACTTTTTCTACAGGTCCCCATAAAATTTTTAATATTATTGTTTTTAAATCAAGTGATGAACAATATGGCTTAATTTTAATTCCATTTGAAAGGGAGTTTTTTTGGAACAAATGTTCTGCAGGCTCTTTCATAAAACTTGGTGTCGAGTTACTGTAACCTCTCTATAACATACAAAGGTGTGTTGACGGCAAGAACTAATCCTGGGGTAAGGCAAACTAATAGCAATTACTATAGTTGTAACACTCACAACCATGGATCCCTCCATGTAGACACACAAATCGTACTCAAAGACATGTGAGACACTTTGGTGTTTTTCTGTATAGCGCACTGCAATATACACAAAGAGGTCGGACAAGGAAACGGCTTTTAAAGCAGAGTTCAAACATTTCTTATTCAGAAATGTTTACTTTGCTAATGAATATGTTAGGTTACAGAATTTATTGTTGAGTATCGTACTTATAATGTGTTTAAGAGACGTACAATCTATGATGTGTTTACTTTGTACAAGAATGCTTCTGCTATTGGTTTTCCGACTACTCCGTTTCAGATCGTTTGCAGTTCACCTGCGCAGGGAAGGAATTGTAGTTCACCTCCTCAGGGAAGCAACTGGTTGCAAGATAATTTGTGGTGGGTACAATGTGCGAGGTTTTCGTGTGTTATACCAGTATTTTTCCGCAGTGGCACACATTGAGTTCATGTGTTCAAATTATTCTAAAGAGGATTATGTATCTAAGTTTTACGTTTTACTTGTAATAATGGTTTTATTTTTTTCTAATGTTGTAATTTCCTTGTTGACTTCGTGCATGTGGCTACCTTTCCAACCATTTACCGAGTGAGGTGGATAATCCATTGTTAATGCGCTAGACTTGTATTCGAAAGGAACAGGATTTGTACCCTGTCGAATCACCTTCAATTGTGTTCTCTGTTGTTGTCCCAAGTTGCTAAGGTGAACGATGAAATTTTTGCCTTTACTCGCCTTCGAAACCATGTAATTGGCTCTCATTGAGACGCAGAAGCTGGAAATATGGCTCAAAGGTGCGTGAAACCTTTCTCTGTAAGACTGCACCAGAAAACCGTCATGTGAAGTGATCCACGACCCTTCGAACAGCAAAGTGTCTACGCTTTTGAAAGAAATGCCAGTTCTCAAAATTTCATCTGAGATATAAGGTGGAACCTGATTGTGTAGTGAAGAGTGAAGTAATAAGGATGTGTGAGAATCAAAGTTTAGTGTCCTGAAACGATATAAAACAGACTTATTCCCGCTGTCAGTTACTACATTTACTACAGTACGTTAACAACGAGTTACATATTATGTTACCAGTTCAGATTAAGTCGTCAGCTGCCTGTGGTTACAACTTCTAAGTATATATATTTATTAATAATATTCCTCCGTCAGCCACGATATTCAAGTTACTGTCTACCGCATTCCAGAGATACAAATAGATTTTCAAGGACCGTATAAAATTAATGGCCAGTACACCAGCTTCGGTTTTTCACCTAACAGTAATGTGCGGACAGTTGTTAGTTTTAACAAGTAAAGTGTCTAAGGAAGGGGTAGCGAGAGGCATAAAGTATCGTAACATATTACCTGCGATTGACCACGTAACATTCGTCTTCTGTATTGGTGAAGAATACCCACATTTGCGCTTACATTTTCTCATAAACTTTTCATATCATTCAAACTGTAAGTACAAGTGTAGAAATTTTTCACCTTTGTGGTCAGTTTCAGATAGTATGTTACAAGACTTTATTTCTCTCATTTATCTTATTAGTCCCAACTCAAACAGTTTTCTCGGTTAAATGTAAATAACTGTGTCGTTCTTCCAAGGTACATGAAAAACTGGAAGCAGATAAAACGCCCATTGTGTCTATGCAATTAATGCTCCATAACACGATCGATACTAATTATAAAATAGAAGTATTGCTTCTGAAGACGGAATATTGTTGGTAACTATAACTCTACTGGAATATATTAAATAGATCATTACCACCAGTGTTAGGCAGAAAGTTCCATTGTTTGAGGAGTTTAATATATTAAACGACGGCGAAGAACTTGGATGTAACTTGGGACGAGCTCATTAGGTGGGCATAAAACATTTGTACTTACATCCAGTAAGAATTCTTATTACCTCTACGCCCTACTGAAGTTTCGTGACAGACTTTCCCAGAATATGAAACGTGAACTCCTACAATCACTCGTTCTACCAGATCACCGCTTCTACGACGTTAGCTGTCACGGCGCGAGTAGGGAAAAATGTAGACGCCTAGGGCTAACCGTGAAGTTACTTCCCGAACATCCATCCATTTGACTCCATCAGTGTTTCATACGACAACTCGTGGTGGCTGCGGCAGAGCTAGCATGTGGCTGAAAACACTACATACTTAATAGCCTCCTCAATGTGCATGTATCAAGTGGTGAATTATCTATTATCTTTTCATAACTGCAACATAATGTCCCACTTCTTTAGTATCCTAGTTGAGGCAGCCATAAAAGAAAAATATCTGCGAACACCTTCTTTATGTTGTTGCTGCCCACCTCTGTAGTAAACCACTTTGCAGTCTGTGTGGAGTTCATTGTCCTGATGTATTTAGAAAAAGTTGAAGCAATTCTGTTTCACAGCGTAAGAATTTTACCATAACGATGAACCTAGGGCTACATAGTAATTTCTCTTTCTCAACAGTAAAGTAACGTTTACTTTCTGAGTCAGTACGCAGCTTTCTATCACACTCCGTTAATAGTATTCTGCTCATATTTCTCTTTCACTCCATGACACATTCTTTTTTGAGAACCACTTCAGCGAGTGCTCACAGTTAAACTCTATCTGCTTTTAATTTATATCTGTTATTTTACCTTACACAAATTAATCTAAACCGTGATTTCTGTAGTTATACTATTCACACTGTTATGTTCTATCTCCAATTTCTGGGGTGCATATTAAATTTATGACCTATTATGCGATGTTTTTTGCAATGAATGGACAAGAAAGTGGAGATAACAGACATAGGAGACAGACACAAAGGCCCTGTTCTTGTCAGAATAAATGAATAACAAAATAAATTAAACCGACAATAATTCTATTGTCCTAGTACATTCCTTTCAGGCATTGTTGTTGTGTTAAGTCGTCGTCGTGTGTTAGTCATTTCAACGAGAATTGCTCCAGCAGACGATACGGTGACATCTCAGTGTTGTGGTGCAGATGACCTCCCCTGTGGAGATTCACAGGATAGCCGGGTTCCGGAGAGTGGGGCCCACTCAGTGGCTGCTGAGCGGGTGAGGCGGCGTTAGTTGGCGGCCACGTGCTTCACCTGGCGCACCAGCGAGTAGGGCAGGTAGTCGCGGGGAGTCCCCGCCGAGTAGAGCGGGGAAGCCCCGCGCGCGCAGTCGCCGGGCGCGCACGCCTTGGCAGGGCCGCCACCCGCGCCCGCGCCCGCCCCGCCCGTCAGCAGCTCGCTCATGAACGAGATGTACGTGATGGCCAGCCGCAGCGTCTCGATGCGCGACAGCCGCTTCTCGTACGCGAACGTCGGCACCTTGCGCCGCAGCTTGTCGAACGCCTCGTTCAGGTTGAACATGCGCCGGCGCTCGCGGATGTTGGCAGCCCTGCGCTGCGCCATGGTCGCCACCCGCCGGCGAGGCTTCTTGTGGCTGCCCGTACTCGACGCTGTGCTAGATACGGCAGAGTGAGCGCCGAACCTGCACATAACACCAGGACTAAATTCAGTAGGCAACAGGGGTGGTATTACTGGAATCGAAGTCAGAGTCAGTAGTCAGTTTCGTCGAAGAGGAAGTGTTTTTTTTTTTTCACATGTATACTTTCTCTAAATAAATTCAGAACTCATTATCTATATCTATTCAGACAGCCAGGCAGCCCTGAGATCACTGGCAGCTCCTGCAACAAGGTCTAAAATTGTTGCACAATGTCACAGGGTTCTGGTGGAGCTAGGGGAAAGCAATAGAGTAAACCTATTGTGGGTCCCTGGCCACTCGGGGATCAGTGGCAACGAACATGCCGACAGGATGGGGGCAGAGACTCCATTTATTGGACCGGAACCTGTCCTGACAATCACAAAGGCAATGATCAAATTCGAACTACGTAACTGGCTCAGAAGACAGCACGTAGAATATTGGACCAAAGTCTACCAACAAAAACACGGCAAGGTAATGATACCAAAGCCATGTTTTAAAAGAAGCTCTGCAATCCTGGGCCTGAACAGGAGAGAGATTAGACTCATGGTTGGATTGCTGACAGGCCATGGGAATTTCAAAAAACACCTACAATGTAGGATCTGTGATGACGGTGATGAAACTTCATCACATCTAATCTTCGAATGCATTGCATTGGAGAGTAAAAGGCACAGAACATTTGGGACAATCAGACCCGAAGAAATTGTGTCTAATAAAGAACTGGTAAAGGGACTCCTTGCACTGTTGAAGGGCATTGGTTGGCTTTACTAGATATACAGGGAGCGGTACCGCACAATAAACTTAGTTTTGGTGCGGGCAGTGGCGGGTTGGACCAAGACTGTTTTGGCTTCCCTGGAAAAATCAAATGAAATCAAATCAAACATGTTGAGTTTCGTTATTTATATAGTGAGGTGACAATTTTGGTATGCCTCCTGATACTGTGTCGGATCTCCTCTTGAGAAGTGGAGTAAGTCAATGTGTGTGGCGGTACTGGGTTGTAAGCCAGCAGCCATTTCTTTATTTTATTTAATAATTTCATTTGTTTCTACGGAATAGTAGGAAGTAGCGTGAGCAAGATAGTAGCCAGATGGTACTGCAAGTACGGTCCCGTGGGAAAACTCCAACCCTTTCTCTAAGGGTGATCTGATTGGCTGTTGCTATATCTTTACGCGCCACAACCTTTCAGCTATTTTATTAATTATTTAATAAATGTAAAAGTTTAGTTATTAATTATATTGCCATAATGTGTGTTAATTAATTGTTTGTTATTACACTATTGTTTTGTAGATTTATTAGATTAAGTATTTTAGGTAATGAGTGAGTGTGATGTTCTAGAAGTGTCGGTTGGCGCCAAAACTCTAGGCGCTAGCGTGGAGCCCAGCTCCACTGCTAGTCAGTTCACTGCGAGCCCGGACACGGTAATCATCTAGCGGCACTTGCGATAACCAGTCTTGTATTAATCGGTCGATAATGGGGCTAAAAATATTTGTAAAGTGTGTGCAGTGTATGTCGGGGTGTGTTAAGACTGTAACAACGTTATTTTTGTGACTAATATTGACTTCAACATGCAGTTTGTGGCTTCTGTATTGTGTAAGTGGTAAAAAAAAAAAAAAAAAAAAAAAAAAAAAAAAAAAAAAAAAAAAAGACTGTGTGCTGCTTCTGCGCTGGGGACATCTACGAGAGAAAAGACACCAGGTTGGTCAAATTACTAAGTGACGACCACCTACGGGCCCCACGTGCAACGTTCGATCTATTACAACAAGACGAGTTAGCACGCTGCTCGCAGTAACGTGAGTGAGGTGAAGGGAAGATAGGAAAGTGTCACAAGTGGACTTGATAACATAAACTTTAACCATAACATTTAATTGGTTTTAAGATTATATTTTTTTTCTATCTCCACCCCCGCCGTATGTGGCATGGACTCAACAAGTTGATGGAAGTCCTCTGCAGGGATACTGAGTCATGCTGTCTCTATAGTCAACCATAAATGAAAAAGTGTTGCCGGCGCCGGATTTTGTGGACCAACTCATCTCTCGATGAAAATACGAGTGTGTCTGTAAATAAGTCGCAGAGTGAGGTAGACACACCAGTACTGCGCGCTGTGTAGGGGGATTTCTCTACCAATACGACACATTTGTCTTGTGGGTTGCGGCAGTGTAAGGAACCGAATAACGTTACAGCTCAAGAGCGTCACCCCTAGGATGCAAACGCTGCCACAAAAATTCCGAGCTCCACGTTTTCAAAGCCTTCCCGACGTTGGAACGAGTGTTTAAATTTACATGTTGAGTTAGCTGGAAAGTAAAGCAATTTTCAGGCTTTTAAACGCAGTACTGGCGGGTCTACCTCAGTTTGGAACTTATTTACTGACTCAGCCTTGTAAAATGATCGTATGGGTTCGGTGACGGATATCCCCATCGGAGTTCGACCGTCAACTACCAGAGTCTTTATTGCCGCCACTTTGGCGACTCCCTTGTGCTAATGAAAGTGATGATGAAGACAGGCACATACGCGCGGAGAATCAAACCCAGGCCCCTTGCACTGCAGGCAGCGACGCTGCCACTAAGCTACAGAGGCGGACACCACTCGATTATGTCCCATAAATGATCGATGGGATCCTGCTGCAGACCGACGTCATTGATATAGGCCTGTAAGTCTGCGGATCACTGCTATGGCCTTTCTTGAATACTGCAGTGATCTGTGCATCCTCCCATTCCTTGAGTACGGATATTTTGCTGATCGAATTGTGTATGATGGTTAGGTATGAGGCTTTCGCATCAGCATACTCTGAAAGAAAACTAATTGTCATACACTCGGGAGCGAGAGACTTACTTTTAAATAAATTTATTTCGAGAAATAATTCCCATCTTCAAGTGCGTTTTTTGTGCTGTTTCATATTATTTATGATGTTTAGCGTGAGTGAGTGCCTGCTTCATTCTGCTGTCGTTGCTGTAATACATAAATACGCCAGATTTTACTTTATGGTTAGCTTGTAGTTTTGCGAATCAGTTGAATCATTCATTCATTCTTTTGAGTAATACTATTCGACAGGAGAAACCGAATTAAACAGTCTATTCAGTCGATTTAACTATTCATTCGTCATTTTGAATGAAACCAGTCAGTGGGTAACCAGCCGCAATCGATGCTCGGTGGGAGCAACCGAATGAGTCAGTCGGTCGTGGTATTCGTGGCCGTTGGATGATTATTCATTTATTTATTTCAACTGAAAGCAGTCTGTGGGCGCAACCGTTTGTAAACATTCAACACTTTTGTAGTGCATTCACTAAATTATTATCCTTTCTTTTCAAGTGAAAACAGGTAGCAGTTTTTCTGTCGGTTGAAGCTAGTAATCATTCTTTCAACTGAAACAATTCTGTAGTGTTTTAGCTGAATGAGCTATGCATTTATTCTCATGAATAAAACTAGCATGCACTACTTTAATCAGATAACCTTCGCAGTTGTACATTATACCGCCATGGGGAGACGGTGTGCCAAAGTTAAAATACTCATATAGTAAAACTGATTCATATTTGTTGTAGACTAAATTGTTCAGGTTCAATAAACGCCTTACTAATTACGCTGACTTATCGCTGAGGTAGACCTGCTATCAATAAATTGTCGTCCTCATACTTCGAAAACGCCGATCATCTGGGCCAGATCAGATTGTTTTTCCGGACACCCAAGATCTACATCTACATCTACATGGGATACTCTACAAATCACATTTAAGTGCCTGGCAGATTGTTCATCGAACCACCGTTATACTATTTTATCTCCCATTCCATTCTCGAATAGCGCACGGGAAGAATAAACACCTGAATCTGTCCGTTCGGGCTCTGATTTCTCGTATATTATTCTGATGATCATTTCCACCTAAGTAAGTGGGAGTCAACAATATATTTTCGCCTTCGGAGTAGAATGTTGGTGATTGTAGTTTCGTAAGTAGCCGACACCGCAGCGATAAGCGCCGTTGTTGTAATGATTTCCCATCCCAGATCTTGTGTCATTTCCGTAACGCTGTCTCCCCTGTATCGTGACAATACAAAACGAGCTGCCCTTCTTTGGACTCTTTCGATGTCCTCCGTCAAACCCACCTGATAAGGATCCCACACTGGGCAGCAATACTCCAAAAATGGACGGACAAGCGTAGTGTATGCAGTTTCATTAGTAGTTCTGTTGCATCTTTTAATGGTTCTGCCAATAAAAAGCAGCCTCTGGTTCGCCTTTCCCACGACATTATCTACGTGTTCTTTCCAGTTTAAGTCTGAAGTAATAGTAATTCCTAGGTATTTAGTGGAGTTGACGGCCTTCACTTTTGTATTGATTTATCTTGTAAACAAAGTTTAACGGGTTTCTTTTCGTACTCATAAGTTGGCTGATGACCACAATGTACTGTGGGGAGCGGACACATGAGAGGGGAATGTTTCCTCGCTTGCGTCTTCACTGCTAACAGAGCCGCCTCTTACCGTACAAATCACGCAGCAGAGTGTCTGGCGGGCGGTGCGTGCCATCGCCCATTGTTGCCGGCGTCTCATAGTCTCAATAAACAAGTTTGTAGACTATAGGGTGTTGCAGAATGATATCTACATCTTTAATCCATTGTGTACTGTATCTCCGAAATGGGGACAGGTAGAAACGTGCAGTCTGCGATTTAATGTTCATAGGGCACTGATGACCTAGATGTTTAGCGCCCTAAGACACCATTCATCAACGTCAGCCTTAATGTTCATATATATCCAATGATCTAGTATATCAGAGTCCAGTGTGTTACCGTGTGCATATTTTCAAGTTCCAAATTCGGAAAACACTACGACATTTAGATATTGTAAAAGAAGTTCTGATATAAAGGAGTGTGGCCGCGGTGGAGTGGCCGAGCGTTCTAATGCTCCTTGCTGCGGAGCGCGCGGTTGCTCGCCGTCGGAGGTTCGAGTCCTCCCTCGGGTATGGGTGAGTGTGTTGTCCTTAGCATAAGTTAGTTTAAACAGTTTGTAAGCCTATGGACAGATAACCGCAGCAGTTAAGTACCTTAGATTTACAAACATCAGAACGTTTTTTGAAGCAGTGTGGGAAGACATACAACATTTATCAGTGCCGAAACGTTTTCTCAGTATGTCAGTATTCAATAGCATTTAAAACCTTCACCTCACGTGTCATCACAGTTCACTCTAATCACTAATATTGTTATAACGTGTGTATTATCACTGCTTCATACCTATCTCATTTTCGAAAATAATCTTTCAGTAGCAGCATCATGATGCACATGAAATTAACATCTAATTTGAGATTAATTATTTCACAATTATTAAATCCGGAACAAACGATGTCCCGAATCTTATATATTAAAAGAATGTACGAAAACTAAAGTCAGTCGGTCAGACCAAACTACCCGGCCGATTTCCTTTATTTTTGTTTTAACCGTATTCATCCACAGATGAATCAAAACTATCAAAATTAACTGAAGTTTCTCAATTCTTTATTTTTATTCCAACGCGGTATCCTCCTGTCATTGAACTGAATATTTTAATCCGTTTGTTTTACGATACTTTCGGTTCTAATTAATATATGCAGTTCTTTTTGACCTACAACACTCTGCGGATCAAGAACTTCGATTTGCGCTTTTAAACACTTGCATTGATTGATTCTGAAGAAAGCTATGCGTGAATATTCTTCTTCCATGTTTCCCAACTTTTTTGTCATTCCACTAACGTTGCGAAGTATTCGCACGTGTCCTCTAGTTACTTTTGAAAAAAATCGGGACAGACGTAGAAAGATTGCGACTGCCACAAAAAAGGGGATTGATGGTCAACTTAAATGTGTCGTATGTAGTACAAAGAATATCTAAGCGATATTCCAGTTCCATATCCAACATGCATGTCGTCATTAACGTGTGTTATTGCTGCTCACAACTCTTTAACAAACACAGGAAAATAGAAATAAATAAATTTACATATGTGTGAACATCATGCCACAAACCCCGCCTTTCTACCTAACCCAATATCTCCAATATAAATGACCAAAGGTACAGAAATCATTTCGGAATATTCTGTATGCGTATAACACAGCGTCTAAGAATGCTTGCTTCTGATTTCCAATAAGCTAAAGTGAAGTAATTACCTACGGTCCAACCCTCATTTGATGAATTTTAACTAAGGTTTTTTACAATCTATTAATTTACAATCACTTCATTAAGATGAAATTTTTGGTTTCATCGTCAAGATTGCTGTGTCTCTATTTTTGCTAGAAGGTAAAAAATTAGAAATTTTTTATGTCTTTTGTTCGTTTGTGTCGCTTAAATGGAAAAAACATACTGAAAGTATAATACGCCTATTTAAAACAAAGAAGCCTGAACTGTCACACACATATATTTATATATGAGCCACAATAGTCTATACGAATGGAATAAATCATATGCCGGAGTACGATATGATCCTCAAGATAAATTCAATGCAATACACAATATCTGCAAAGATGTTTCATATTATGAAACTATAGAAATTAAAGGTGTTCAAAGGAAATTATGAAAAATATTTTTCGCGGGAAAATGTTTGCAAAACTGGCAGTATATTCTTAAAATTAAAGTGATCAGGTTACCAATAACAAAATTGTATCGTATGTGGTCTATGTTCGTCACGTCAAAAGTAACCGAAAAAGTGTCATCGAAGATATGTGCTAAGAGGCTGGAATAAACGCATAAAACGTCAATAAATTTAAATTAAAAATAATTATTTAAGTGACATTTCTTTTATATAACACGTTTCTAAAGCGGACTTGATAGTATTACATAATTTCCCCTGGCTTCATAAGATTATTACGCCATACACTGATTCTGGAAAAATTGTCTTTGTGAATTTTTACAGCTACGACAATTGTCTTAAAATTTGAAACGAAAACGATGGACGCATACAGTAGGTAATTGATGCTTTATCAGTTCATCAAAGTTGCTGACTATATGACAGATGATAGAAATGACGATGAAACATAATGTATAGAATAGCAGATGTGTTGCTTTGGGGTCTCATTGATGCCTGTAAATTAGTTTTACGCTACAGACAAAATTCATACACATTTAGCGCAACGGAAACATAGTGGTTGTATTCTTGTTTAGTCCACCTCCACCAGCAGAAATTTTATTGTGACCTCAGACGACAATTGGGAACAGGGAAACGTCACTGCTTTGTTCCTGAGACCAAAAAGTGCGGCATTTCTGTCTGCTTTTGGTCACAGTGACTTACGTGTACAGTCTAACAGCGAGTTCTGTACTTTAATATTTCGAAGAGCGCTGTAGATTAATTTTAACAATCAGTCAAAATTTAGATTATAGGCTACAGTTTTTCCCCCATGATCGGTTTTCTTGTGCTGTCGTCACACGCGCGATGATATTTAAAAACTACGTCAAAATAATTGTTGATACATTCTCTGAATATTGATTAAATATTAAAATACTTATTTAAATAAAAAGATTTTATGTCACTCACTTCACCGCAAGAAATAGCTCCCATAATAAAATCTTTAAAAACAAAGCATTCTAGTGGTTATGATGAATGATCAAAGTTGTTGTAAGTTTAGTGCAATTTAAAGTTATTTGTGTAACCAGTCTAGTTTAACTTGGACATTTCCTGATTGGCTAAAATTTGCGAATATTGAACTTGTTGTTGTTGTTGTGGTCTTCAGTCCGGAGACTGGTTTGATGCAGCTCTTCACAATACCCTATCCTGAGCAAGCCTCTTCATCTCCACATAAGAACGGCAACCTACATCTGCCTGAATCTGCTTACTGTATCCACCTCTTGGTCTTTCTCTACCCCACACACTTCCCTCCCCTAAATTCACAATTCCTTGATGCCTAAGAATGTGTCCTATCAATCTATCCCTTCTTTTAGTAAACATATACCAGAAATTTCTTTTCTCCCCAATTCTGTTCAGTACCTCCTCATTAGTTACGCGATCCACCCACCTAATCTTCAGCATTATTCTGTAACACCATATTTCAAAAGCTTCAATTTCTCTTTTTCAAGAACGCTTTTCTACCCATTGCCATTCTGCATTTTATATTCTCTGTACTGCGACCATCATTTGTTATTTTACTGCCCAAGTAACAAAACTCATCTACCTCCTTTATTGCTTCGTTACCCAATCTAATTCCTTCAGCATCATCTGATTTTCTTACACTGCACTCCATTACCCTAGTTTTGCTCTTGTTAATCTTCATCTTATATGCACCTTTCAGCACACTGTCCATTCCGTTTAACTGCTCTTCCAGGTCCTTTGCTGTCTCTGACAGAATTACTATATCGTAGGCAAAACGCAAAGTTTTTAATTCTTCACACTGAACTTTAATTCCTACTCCAAATTTCTCCTTGCTTTCCTTTAGAGCTCGCTCAATATACAAATTGAATAACATTGGAGAAAGGCTACAACCCTGTCTTACTCCCTTCCCAACCACTGCTTCCCTTTCATGCCCTTCAATTCTGACAACCGCTGTCTGGTTTTTGTACATGTTGTAAATAACCTTACGCTCCCTATATTTTACTCCTGCTTGCTTCAGAACTTGAAAGAGTTTATTCCAATCAACATTGTCAAAAGCCTTCTCCAAATCTACAAAAGCTAGAAATGTAGGTTTGCCTTTTCTTAATCTATCTTCTAGGATAAGCCGTAAAGTGAGTATTGCCTCCCGTGTTCCTACATTTCTCCTGAACCCAAACTGATCTTCCCCGAGGTCGGCTTCTACCAGCTTTTCCATCCTTCTGTATATAATTCGTGTTAATATTTTGCAACCATGACTTATTAAATTGATGGTTCTGTAGTTTTCACACCTGTCTGCACCTGCTTTCTTCATCTACATCCTCTTCCCTTCCTACAATATTGTCTCGAAGTTCATTTCCTTTGTAGAGCCCCTCTATATACTCTTTCCACCTTTCAGCTTTCCCTTCTTTGCTGAGAACTGGTTTTCCATCAGTGTCCTTGATATTCATAGAATTGTTTTTCTTATCTCCAAATGTTTCTTTTATTTTCCTATAGGCTGTACCTATTTTTCCCCTCTTTATACATTTTTCTACATCCTTGCATTTGCCTTCTAACCACTCCTGCTTAGCCATTTTGCACTTCCTGTCAATCTCATTTCTTAGTCGTCTGTACTCCATTTTGCCCGTTTCATTTACTGCATTTTTATATTTTCTCCTTTCGTCGATTAAATTTAGTATCTCCTGTGATATTCAAAGGATTTTTTGCAGGTCTTGCCTTCCTACCAATTTTGTCCTCTGCTGCCTTCACTATTTCATCTCTCAATTTTACCCATTCCTCCTCTACTGTTTTATTTTCCCCTGTTTCTGTCAATTGTTGCCTAAAGCTCCCTCTGAAGTTTTTAAGAACTTCAGGTTCCTTCAATTTATCCAGGTCCCATCTCCTTATTTTCCTACCTTTTTTTAGTTTCTTCAGTTTCAGCCTACAATTCATAACCAACAAGTTATGGTCAGAGTCTATATCTACCCCTGGGTATGTCTTACACTTTAAAACCTGGTTCCGAAATCTATGTCTTACCATTATAAAATCTATCTGGTATCTCCCGGTGTCTCCTGGTCTCTTCCACGTATACAACCTTCTTTTGTGATTCTTGAACCAGGTGTTTGTTATAACTAAATTATGTTCCGTGCAAAATTCTACCAAGCGGCTTCCTCTTTCATTCCTTTTGCCCAGACCATATTCACCTACTATCTTACCTTCCCTTCCTTGTCCTTCTACCGAATTCCAGTCGCCCATAACAATTAAGTTTTCCTCTCCCTTAATTGTCTGAATAATTTCCTTTAGCTCCTCATATATTTCTTCGATTTCCTCATCATCGGCAGAGCTAGTTGGAATATAAACCTGTACTACTGTTGTCGGTGTTGGCTTTGTATCTATCTTGACAATGATAATGCGATCACTGTGCTGGTCATAGTAGTTTACCGGCATTCCTATTTTCTTATTCATTATCAATCCTACTCCCGTGATACCCCCAATTGATTTTGTATTTATAATCCTATACTCACCTGAACAGAAATCCTGTTCATCCTGCCACCGAACTTCACTAATCCCCACTATATCTAACTTCAACCTATCCATTTCCCTTTTCAAATTTTCTAATTTACCTACTCGATTAAGGGACCTAACATTCCACGCTCCGGCCCGTAGAATGCCAGTACTGTCTTTCCTGATGATCACATCCTCCTGAGTAGTCCCCGCCCAGAGATCCGAATGGGGGACTATTTTACCTCCGGAATATTTTACCCAAGAGGATGCCATCATCATATGTTCATAGAGTAGAGCTGCATGTCCTCGGGAAAAATAACGGCTGTAGTTTCCCCTTGCTTTCAGCCGTTCGCAGTAACTGTGTGGTAAAGTCACATTAGCTGATGTTACAAGGCCAGCTCAGTCAATCATCCAGACTGTTGCCCCTGTAACTACTGAAAAGGCTGCTGCCCCTCTTCAGGAACCACACGTTTGTCTGGCCTCTCCACAGATACCCCTCCGCTGTGGTTGCACCTACGGTACGGCTATCTGTATCGTTGAGGCACGCAAGCCATCCCACCTCGGCAATGTCTGTGGTTCATGGGAGTGGATATTGAACTTATATTCAAGAAATTGGATGAAGAGACCGGTTTCACTTTTGCCAGTATTGTCAAAAATTTAGGAAACATAATTTACAGGCAGATTCTTAACTATCTGACCACAAATAACGTATTGTCCAGAACAAAGTTGGGCTTTTTGAAGGGATCCGGTATAAGGCTATTTACAACTACAATGAGAATGTACTTAATTCATTAGATAATAAATTACAAGCAGCAGGTATTTTCTATGATGTGTCAAAGACATTTAAGTGGGAACCAAAAGATCCTTTTAATTAAATTATAATTCTATGGTGTCACAGGCATGCTGAAAAATGGATTAATTCATACCTCACTAACAGGAAACAAAGGATGTCAGTGTAAGAGACTAGTGAATAAAGCCATCAATCATCATCAGATTGCCAAGAAATTACATGCGGTTCCTACAAGGATCCATATCAGGGCCGTTGCTTTTTCTTGTGTGCATTAATGACCTGTCATCAGTACACAGGCAGAAGCAGAGATCCTGTTGTTTGCAGATTATAGAAGTACTGTAATAAATAACATGTTGGGTATAGTTCTAGATATGTCTGCTAATGTTATTTTTATGGACATTTATAAACTTTTTAAAGGCAACTCACAGATATTAAACGTTGAAAAGACTTACTACATGCAATTCAGAACATGTAAGATGTTTCCACAAGCACATTCATGAAGTCTGAAGAATAGCAGATAGAAGAGATTGACGTTATTAAATTCCTGGGATTACTACTTGATAATAAATTCAGTTGAGAGAAGCACACCACAGAACTGCAGAAACGCCTTAACAAATCTGTATCTGACATTCGTGTGTTATTAGGCAAAGACGACATAAAAATAATAAAAAAAGCTTCATTATATAATGTCACATGGTATAATATTTTGGGGTATCTCTTCAAGTGAAATACAAGTTTCCAAGTCTAAAATTGTGTAATGTGTGTTATTTGTGGACAAAATTCACGGAAATCGTGTAGAAGCCTCTTCAAAGAACTGGGTATCCTAACTACTGCCTCTCAGTATATTTGTTCCTTAATAAAATTTGTCGTAAATGATATATCCCTTTTTCCAACAAACAGCTCAGTTCATACATACAATGTTAGAAACGAAACCGATCTACACAAGGAGTTAAGAGTACTTAATTTAGTTCAAAAAGTGGTGTACTACTAAGGAACACACATTTTCAATAATTTTCCGGCAACCATACAAAATTTAGCTGGAAATAAAGATTAGTATAAGAGGAGCTTAAAGACTTACTAGTGGTCAACTCCTTCTATTCCAATTACAAATTTTTTAATAGAACGAAATTATGTATTATATGTATTGATACTTTCAGTGTTAGTATTTCAGCCTGTAAAACAATAATAGTAATATATTGGCATGTTTCACATCCACGACGATCTCCCCAATATGGATATATGGAAGAAACAGCTAATCTAACGTAATACTGTCGTTACGCACTCACAAGATAGGTGTTTCAACTGTATGACTTATTTTGGTTGATTGAATGTACCGTTGGTGCTTGGTAGAATATTTGATACGTGACAATGGTTTAATATTTTTCAATATTTATTGTTTTTCAGAAACTAGTTTTCGGCTGTTACTGTATCATCAGAAACAAAGATTACTATAAAGAAATGTAATAGGAAAGATATTACAAGATGTGAATCAAAGAAGCATATAAACAGGCTTAAGATGAACTTTGTGTAGGAAGGTATAGGGATAAGTCGGGCGAAATTATTAAATATCGTACTAAGTAGGTAAGAAAAGTAAGGGACAATTTGAAAAAAAAATAATTACATGACAATTGCTACAAGGTTGTTTTGTTTGCAAAAAGACTACATGGGACAATTACAGTGGAAAACAGTGTAGCAATTTGGCACGCCATCACCTTAAATACCGTATTTATTTATTTATTTTATTGACTGCCATAATTTTATTTTACCTCTGAACAAAAGTGCTCTCACTGCTTAGTTGCATATATAAAAACTGAATTGTTATGTTTACTCCTTCTGAACTCCGCTCCTCTTGGTATGGTCACCAAAGTAAACTAAAAATATTTTGAGAATAACAATGTTATTGTTATATAATTAGTAGCCTACGTATCACATTTCTTAAGTGTTCAAATGTTTGTAAATTTAAGGGACTTAATTTCTGTGGTTATCAGTCCCTAGGCTTACAAACAACTTAAAATAACTTATGCTATGAACGAAACACACACACAGACACACACACACTCATGCCCGAGGGAGTACTCGAACCTCCGACGGTGAGCTACCGCGCGTTCCGCAGCAAGGTGCCTTGGGCCGCTCGGCTATTCCACCACGGCTTTCTTAAGTGTAATTATTTTATTGGAAGTTATATGAAATAATTTATTACATATGTATAGTTTACCAATAGATCAACCGAACAATTTTGAATAATTTACCTGTTCCTTCACCCTTTGGGACCTTGTACCAAAAACGTTGTCTTCGAATAATCATTGTACTTGTTTTGTAATAGTTTTACGAGTGACACACATTTATTTATCACCTCTTTCCAAATTTATTTACCACCTCTTTCCAAATGTTAGGCAAGTCACTATAATTGTCCCGTGTAACCTTCTTTTTGCAAATAAAACAACCTTATAACAATTGTCATGTAATTATTTTTTTTTTCCAAATTGTTGCTTACTTCTTTCTCAGGAGATGTTCACCAATGTGTTCAACTCGATATGAAGCTGATAGATGAGTGTCACACAAATGTAACTGATACCGTTGGAACACTTACATTGTCAGTAATACGACAAGGTGTTTGTATCGCGAATCGCAAAGTAATTTCTAGACATTGCTTGAACGGATACTAAATATTTAATTAAATATACTCAGCATATAAAATATTTTATACACTTCCTATCCCCGCCACGTGATGTCACCCACAGGTAACAGTTATTTGTAAAAACAATTTAAATTTCGGTACTCATTATCCAATTAGTTCTTGGAACTCTTGGGCAAGAGCTATTTGCGGTATAGCAAACCACTCAATTTTGAAAAATAACAATAATAATAATATAATGATGGATGTATTTTCTCACAGTATGGCAACATAGCGAAAGAACTGGTATCGAGGTGCATCAAAGCTAATGCAGTGAGTGCTCAGCTAAGATCTACTCTCTTCTGCAAGAAGGAAGTAAGTACCAAGACGAAGTTAGCAGTGCACCGCTCTATCTTTCGACCAACTTTGTTATATGGGAGTGAAAGTTGGGTGTATACAGGTTACCTTATTCATAAGATAGAGGTTACAGATATGAAAGTAGCAAGAATGATATGCAGGTACCAATAGATGGGAACAATGGCAGGAGGGTGTCCATAATGAGGAAATCAAAGAAAATCTGGGAATGAACACCATAGATGAAGCAGTTAGAGCGAACAGACTGAGATGGTGGGGTCATGTTACACGCATGGGAGAAGCAAGGTTACCTAAGAGACTCATGAGCTCGTCAGTGGAGGGTAAGAGGAGTCGAGGTAGACCAAGAAGAAAGTACTTAGATTTGGTGCAGAATGATTTTGAAGTGAAAGGCATAACATCAGACGAGGCATCAATGTTAGCATTGAATAGGGGATCATGGAGGATTTTTATTAGAGATACTATGCTCCAGACTGAACGCTGAAAGGCATAATCAGTCTCTAATGATGATGATAATAATAATGGTAATATGAATAAATATATCAACTTTTGGGACGATGGAAAACGCTGATAGCCGGCCGCGGCGGCCGAGGGGACTGCGGCGCGCAAGTCACGGTCTGCACGGCCACTAAGGTCGGGAGTTCGAAGTAGTTTAGGGACTGATGACCGCATAGTTAAGTCCCATAAGCTATACAAACATTTGAAACGCTGATAGTACAAATTTCGCTTGCAGTTACATATATCTGCCAACTTTCTGGGTGATACATCAGACGGTGTCGAAGTCGCTTGCAGGAACTGCGCGAGATGCCCGCGCGGTGTAAGGCGACATGCCACGGACTGCGCGGCAGCTCCCGTCGTAGGTTACCGCGTACTCCCTCGCGCATGGGTGTGGATGTTATCCTTGACTGTGAAAAAAGAAAATGTCTACTTTTCGTTCCACGTGAGTTTTTAGTTTCGTAACACACCTCCCTCGATTTTGGTGAAATTATGAGGTGGAAAAAGTTGGTCACATGGTAGTACACAATCTTAGCTTTCGAATAAGCCATTCAACTTTTCATAATTCGTAGCAGTCGTTTTCAAATGTCGCTATTTGTCAAGTACATGTACTTGATTGACACATCGTGTATTGAAAAAGTTCTATACAGGGCAGCTTACTGTTCCATGCATTTTAGACCATTCACCACAGCAAGTGAAATGGAGCTACAAGTACAGAAAAGTTTTTGAAATGATAGCCGCACTGATATCTACCTCTTTTCACAAGTAACTGTCAGTTATCTGAGCGGCGCCACTGCCGCGATCACTAGCGGTTGTCGGGCGTAGCGTGAAGCACTGCAGGTAGCACTACAAAATCGAATTGCTGGCCACGTGTGACGTTTCCTCGTGATATGTTAATTATCTATAACCAGAAAACAAGGATAGACGAATTTTTCTTGGGGAGCGACCGATTCAAATGGACAAAGATCTGCTATAATTTTACATGAAGTCAGACTTGAATTTGTAACAGGCATACAACTGGTTTGTTGTCCACATCATACAATTAACGGTGTATATATTTCGTTTATGGAACTAGAAGAGAAGAAAAAATTAATCTGAACTTTTCTTTTGATGGACTGAAATAAAATTTTCTGACATATTTACTGGCTCTCTAGTTGGAGATGATAAAAGGAAGAAGCCCAAAATGAACTTATAGATTTCATTCCATTCCATGATGGTGGTGGTGGTGGTGACGGCTGATGCAGAAACAGTGTTGAATAATTAAATAATTCTCAGTCTCTGTTGCAGTATTCTTTATTACTTCAATTACGCGTTTCGCGCTGTTAGCGCATCATCAGACTGGAAACAGACAAATGTTTTATTACAGTCCGTATACCTGGCGGGCATCGAATCTAATGTGGCTAAGGTGAGTAAATTTTGGAAATTCAGACTTACCTGGGCGGAGATGGAGCCCAGATAGTTCTGAATTTTCAAAATTTACTCACCTTAGCCACATTACATTCGCTGCCCGCCAGGTACACGGACTGTAATAAAACATTTGTCTGTTTCAAGTCTGATGATGCACTAACAGCGCGAAACGCATAATTGAAGTAATAAAGAATACTGCAACAGAGACTGAGAATTATTTAATTATATTTATAGATGCATCTACGCAATCGTAGCTCTTGAAAAATGTACCACAAGGTGAAAATAATTGTATATAGCGTGTTCCACATGAAAGCGGTATCCCTCACAGGCGATATTAAAGTAAGAATGATTAAGTAAAAAATAATGGATAAAAGTAACATTAAAACATGTAGTTACCTTCTAATAAAGGATGCTGCATGTGGTGGCCATGGGCGTGCGTGTTGTGTACGAATTTTATGCGGGTCACGTTATACTATATTTCAATCCATCTCCACTTTCAAAAAACACTATACACTTCTCAGTATTATTTATTTGGTTAGGTTTGAGGAGAGCTGTATTTCTACGAACATTTTGCTGAATCATCTGATGACAGTTTTCTTTGTCTCCATTCATTTCGATTTTTCTAATGTAGAAAGAAAAATGCGCGGATTTAGTTCAGCCTCTGACATCGTAGGACAGGTCAGTGAAGGATGAGAAACGTGTGTGACTTTTTTCTAGTTGTACTGCATTTTTTTTCTTTTTGAAATGTCTTGGTCAAAATATTCTTTATTTTACCATTACGCGTTTCGACAACATCATCATCAGATCTGTGGCACAAACATTACATTTCGGATGTTTACAGTTCATAATCACAAGATTCACAAGGAGAAAAAATGTTCAAATGTTTGTTAAGCTTATGGGACTTAACTACGGGGTCATCAGTCCCTAAACTTACAAACTACTTATCAACTACCTTATACTAAGGACGGCACAAATATCCATGCCCGAGGGGGGATTCGAACCCCCGACCGTAGTGGCCGTGCAGACCGTGACTGGAGCGCCTCAGTCCCAAGGAGAACAACACATTATATGCACATATATTTACAAACTTTTTTTTTAAAAAAACGATGGGAATTAAAGGTGGATAATACAGGGGAAATAATGGGGAGGGTGGCGTGGGGGGGGGGGGGGGGGGGAGTGCGAAGGGAAAGGAAGGAAATAATGTTAGACACAATACAGGCATTTACCTGGTTATCCCTTTAATTATTTTATCGCTAAGTTAACTATAATTAGCTGACATTGTTTAAGGACATATAATAATCCGTTACAATGTTGACTTGTAATGTAAGGTGAGCAGCTATGTGACTGTCACGTCACGATGGCCTAGCATGCTTGCTCTTGATATTTTCCTGTGGACTTCGTGCTGTATTTGGCCACGCCCAGTCCCATTCTTCTGCCCTCCCACTCCTCCCTTTTCGTACACCCAATCCCAGTAGTGTGTTTTAAAGTACTTATAATATCGTATCTGATATTTTTGATACGACTTAACACATCTTGTAGCCATGTTTTTCATAGCTTCTGTGTTAGCAAGCAGTACAGAGTGCTCAAGATGATGCTATTTTAATTTTATTCAAATATCTTTCCATTTTAACCCTGCGCCATCTGACAGCTATTTGGCCTACTTTACCTGTTACGGTGTTTCCCTCCTCTCACCACAGTTTGGCATGTGAATCTAGTTGAACACCTTCACAAGACATCCACGATGGTGGTTTATGTTTTAATTATGCATATCCACTAAGACGTATTTTAATTCCCATCGTTTTTAAAAAAGTTTGTAAGTATATGTGCATATAATGTGTAGTTCTCCCTGTGAATGTTGTGATTATGAACTGTAAACATCCGAAATGTAATGTTCTTCTATTTTTTTTATGCCACACATCTGATGATGATGTTGCCGAAACGCGTAATAGTAAAATAAAATATATTGCGATCAAGATATTAAAAAAAAAGATATTATGTGGTCGCTTGTCCGCAAAAAATTGAAGGTTTTATGAACCAAGTGACAAAACTTGTTCATTACCGTCTTCTTATTATTTGTTATTTTATTTCTATTGTTTCCACATGTAGCGACTCGTCGAATTTTAAGCACGTAAGAAATAGTAATGGACTCATCTTATGAATTTCAATTGACATTTAAGAGCCGCGGCGGATTAGCCGTGCTGCGGTGCGCGCGGCCGTTCGCCGTCGGGGGTTGGAGTTCGCCCTCAGGGATGGGTGTTTGTGTTGTCATTGGGTTAGTTTAACTTAGTTTAAGTGATTTGTAAGCTATGGACTAATAACCCAGCAGTTGAGTCCAATAGATTTCAAACAATTGAACATTCACATTTAAGAGAGCTTTACCTTGTGTAAACAACTAAAAAAAATCTCTGAAATTTTTATTCATATTACAGAATTAATAGTAATAAAACAATATTTTAAAGTGAAATTGAAAAAAACAACTCTCATGCAGAGACTTACGTTGAAAGCAGGCAGAAGCAACGCCATAGCCCAGGCGACTCGCGTCGGCGCCGGCATGCGCCGGGAAAGTTGTATGTAGTGAATGTCGTGAGCCGGCTCAAGCCGAGCCGTCACGGCCCGGCCGGCAGTGTGGACGCCACAGTTGAAAACAATGCGTTTAATGTCTCGGCTCGGCTTGTGTAGTATACACGATAAATTTGTGAATATGGCTTCGTTCTGACCGTTCACAGCTTACTAAGTGGTACATTGGGCTTTAATGTTTCTAATTTTATCCTCGTGGTCTTTTCGTGAGATATGCGTAGGCTCCCCATCGCAGGTTCGAGTCCTGCCTCTGGCATGGAAGCGTGTGTTGTCCTTAGTGTAAGTTAGTTTAATTAGTTTGTAACTCTAGGGAATGATGTCCATAGCAGTTTGGTCCAATAGGTTTCAAGCGTTAATATACGTAGGAGGAGGGCATACTCTGTTTGACACTTTAAGAAACGTGTGCTCTCTGGACTTTGACAGAAGCTCATATGATGATGCAGAACGACTGTCATTGGAGTTTGCCGACTATCTCCATGACGCTTTCGCCTTTACTGAATGTAGCTGTAATGAAGCGCGCTACCTTTCTCTGGATCTTCTCTATCAACAGATGTTACGGTTTCCACACTGATGAGTAAAATCCAAGTATTGGCCAATCGTGTTTTTTTTGTAAGTTACTTCCTTTCCTGAAGGACTGTAATTCTTGAAGATTCCGCCAATGAAACTCAGTCTGACATCTGCCTTACCCACGATTAATTTTATGTGGTTGTTCCACGTCAAATCGATCCTCATGCCTACTGCCAGATATTTCATGAAAGTAACTGCTGCCAGTGATTGTTCTGAAATTGCATGATCATATAATAAAGGATCTTTCTTTCTATGTATTCGCAGAACGTTACATTTGTTTCGAGTCCTCTCTCGGGAATGTGTGTGTGTGTGTGTGTGTGTGTGTGTGTGTATGTGTGTTTGTTGTCCTTAGCGTAAGTTACAGTAGTTTGTAGGTCTATGGACCAATGACCTCAGTAATTCGGTCCATTAGGTTTACAAATATTTGAACATTTGCTTATGCTGAGAATCTATTGCCGCTCCTTACACCAATACACTGCAGATCCTTCTACATTTCACTTCCATTTTTCAGTATTGTGACTTCTTTATATACTATAGCGTCTTCCGCGAAAAGCCTCATTGAACCTCCGATGTTAGCTATGATGTGATTTATAAATTTATATTATGAAACAACGGTGTTGCAACACTTCCTTGGGACACACCAGAAATCACTTTCACGTTTGGAGACTTCTCTGCGTTAAGAATGGCATGCTGCGTTATGTTAGAAACTCTTCAATCCAGTCACACAGTTGATCTGATATTCTGTGCGGTCGTGTTTTGTCAATTAGGTGACAGTGCAGAACGATTTCGAAGACTTTGCGAAAGTGAAGAAACACGACATTGAACCGGAAGTCTATATCAACTGCTTTCTGAATCTCATGGTCAAATAGCGTCAGCTGAATTTCACATAATCCTTGCTTTCGGAACACTTGTTGATTCCTACAGAGGAGTTTTCTGGTCCCCACAAACTTCATTTCATGATACATGGGCATAAAACATATTCCAAAATTTTACAACAGGTCGACGTCAGAAATATAAGTGCAAAGTTTTGCACATATGTTCCATGACCCTTCTTGCAAACTGGGATGACCGCACTTTTTTTTTTGTGAAAATATTCATTTGTATCTAAAAATTCATCTACTGAGTAGAAGGAGCTGCCATTCAAATAGCCTTTTAATTTTTTTTTAAATGGTAGCCGGCTATCTGTCAGGCTTTTGCTGCTACTTGGTAAACGACCAAAGACTTTTGTGGCAGCATAATTCAACCCTTTCTGGACCAAAGTTAGATTTAACATTAAATAGTGAAGATCATTCTTTGTCATAATGTTGTAGTTTATATATATATATATATATATATATATATATATATATATATATATATATATATATATATATTGAGGCCACTGTGAAGATCCCTATTTCCTCAAGTAAAAGTCTGCAGGATGATCTTGGGTGAGCACCAGCAATTATTATGACTACACGCTTTTGTGCGATGAATACTTTTTTACTTAGTGATGAATTACTCCATAATACGGTGCCATATGAGAGAAGTGAATGAAAATAGGCATAGTGTGCTAATTTACGGAGATGGCTACCACCAAAATTTGCAGTAGCCATAACAGTATCAGTAGTTGAACTCAAACGTTTCAGCAATTCATTGATGTGTTTCTCTCATGAATGCACAAACCTAACTTTGCTACAGAAATCTAATTAAACTCTATGTTTATTAATGGTGTCATGCCATTTTCTGTACAGAACTGTATATACTGTGTTTCTTCGAAATTTAACGAGAGTAGATATGCAAAGAAGCACTTAATGATTTTCTGAAATACATTATTTACAATTTTATCAGTTAATTCTTTTTTGTCAAAGAAGATCTACAAATCTAGAGATCTACAGTACATGCTGCTAGAAGGGAGGCAAGTTGCTTCGCACAGTCTGTGTATCGAATTGGTACCTCATCAGGTCCTCTGTTGAGTGATTTCGATTACTTTTCTATCCCTCTGCCATTTATA
This sequence comes from Locusta migratoria, assembly GCA_026315105.1. Lineage (NCBI taxonomy): Eukaryota > Metazoa > Arthropoda > Insecta > Orthoptera > Acrididae > Locusta > Locusta migratoria. The sequence goes on along the minus strand of CM048755.1, from coordinate 25,023,949 downwards.
GGAACTGCAGTGCTATCTTACTCTGTGAAAGAACTTTGGATAAAGACATTTTATTTGTTATTCTCTGTTTCGATGCCATTGTGGTTACAGAGTGTCAGGTCATATGGTTTCGATCCGTCTACCGAGTTAACGTATGATCAAAACTTTGACATTATTCCAATTAGTTACACAGAACTTTCATTTTGGAGTATTTAATCTCATCACGCAATGCCCTCCTGACGATAATTGTTTCATTGAATTATTTTCGCTTGTTTGTGTGATTTAGACAGAATAAAATGAGTGAGTCACGAGGTAACTTCAATTTAGACTTGAAAGCGCGTGGCTTCGGTAAAGATTCTTGAGTTCTTGTGGCAGCTTATTGAAAATGGATGCTACAGAATACTGCACGCCTTTCTGCACCAGAGTCAGGGAGGTGTGATCCAAATGTAGATTCGATTTATCTCTAGTATTCAGCGAGTAAGAGCTGCTAACTCCTGGGAATAAGCTGATATTGTTAAGAACAAACGACATTGAAGTAAATATGTATTGAGACGCAAGTGTCAGAATTCCCAGAAAACTGGAAAGGGGTCGACACACCGATCGCGAACTTACACCACATATTGCTCCAACCGTCCGTTTCAGAGCCAAAAATATCTTTTGAATCAGTAGAGTTACCTAAAAAAATAAAACCATACGTCATAAGTGAATGAAAGTAAGCGTAGCAGCCTACTTTTCGTGTTGAAAGATCACTTATTTCAAATAGTGTTCTAATGGTAAATCAAGTAGATTTAGTTATTGACCAAGATGCTGAACGTGGGCTTTCCACGACAGCTTACTAACTATCTGAACAACGAGAAATTCTAACTGTCCAGTCTCACATATCATGTGCCCATTTTATGTAATCAAAGTGTCATATTTTGTCAAACTGTGTGTTACAAATCGTAAAAACTGAGTTTTACTGTGATTTAGCAGCAATTTCTTTTCTACAAGCCATGAATTTTTCTCTTGAACTGCATTATTTGATACTGCGTTAATATTACAAACAACATCCTTCACCACCTAGCTGGTATCACCAGCAAACAAAAATATTTTACAATCTCCTGTTATACTCGAAGTCATATCATTTATATAAATAAAAAACAGCAGCAGTCCCAAAACAGACTCCTGGGGTACCCCACACTTAACTGTGGCCCATTGTGACTGCATGTCATAGCCATTTTCAACATTCCTTCTGCATTGTGTTATTAAAGTAAGAGGTGAACCAGTTGTGAACTACTCCTCTCATTCCACAATGTTCCAACTTCTGCAACAAAATTTTCTGGCGTTCACAATTAAACGACTTCGTTAAATCAAGGAAAACGCCTAATGTTCGTAGCCTTTTATTTATTCCTTCGAGCGCCTCATAGTGAAATTAGAATATAGCATTTTCAATCGTTATACCACTTCTGTAACCAAATTGTACATTGACAACAAATTATGTGAACTGAAATGATCAATTAACCTTTCAGCCTTTTCAATAACTTTATAAAAGACCAGTGGCGTAGAAACAGGTCTATAGTTGTCTACATTATCCCTTTCTCCTTTTTTATAAAGTGGTTTCGCTACTGAGTACTTTATCTGTCAGAAACTGACCATTCTGAAAGGAAAAATTACAAATATAACTAAGTACTGGGCTAACATATAGAGAACAGTAATTTAGAATTCTCCTTGATACCCCGTCATATCTACAAGATTGACGCAATCTCCCCTTTGTAGGTATCATGGAGGACTACTTCAGGAAAGCTATTTTCTGACAAGGTTATATGGCTACCTGTAGAAACTAGGGTTCTATTTAGTTCACCTGCTATATTCAAACATTTCTACTACGTACTGACTTTATATTCTCAACCTGGGTTGCTGACCAAGCACTTCCTTCATGACTGACCAAATGATTTTAATTTTAACCCGAGAGCTGGCTATTCTTTTTGTATACCACATACTTTTTGCCTTCCTAATGATATTTTTCAGAACCTTACAATACTGTTTGTAATGAGCTACTTCAGATTGGTTCTGACAGCTTCGAGCAGTCTCCGACTGTTCAGATAAATAGATCTTTGACTACAGCTCTACAGACTGCTGAATTTGCATTGTTGAAGACTATTGTTTCCTGTTTCTTTTAGGGTTGCGGAACAAGGACCCTCAACGCGAAAGATAGGCAGTATATTGTCGCATTTGAGCTTTGGTGACCGGCCGCGGTGGCCGAAGAGACTGAGGCGCTCCAGTCACGGTCTGCACGGCCACTACGGTCGGGGGTTCGAATCCCCCCTCGGGCATGGATATTTGTGCCGTCCTTAGTGTAAGGTAGTTGATAAGTAGTTTGTAAGTTTAGGGACTGATGACCCCGTAGTTAAGTCCCATAAGCTTAACAAACATTTGAACATTTGAGCTTTGGTGTTGGCGTAAGAAGTTGCGCATAAAATGGGCAGATGGAGGAACTAATTTTTCCATCATTGTGTAATTTAATATCTCCAGGCGCCTGTCTTCTCTTATCAGCAAAAAAAAAAAAAAAAAAAATAAAAAAAAATAAAAAAAAAATAAAAAAAATAAAAAAAAAATAAAAAAAAATAAAAAAAAAACCCTACAGGTATTTGACCACATTGTGAAAACAGACAAAATTCGGAAAAAAATTATATTAAAGACAGATCAAGGGCACGAGAATGATGGAACGAGGAACGGGTAGGAAGATAGCTGAAATGAAGAAAATGTGCGATACACATTTTCCGGGATGGGGACTCGTTGCGAGGTCACGACGCTCAGCAATAAGTGCAAAGACTTGTAACGAAGTGCACCCAACCGTTTGGGACAGCCTACCCTACTCCATGATTGCTGCTAAGGGCTACAGCAGATATTTGTGATATTTATGTAGTTTTATAGAATTAAATAAACCGAAGTACGTTTTGCAAAAAGGGATAGTCCATTTGTCGGTAAAAGGCTATTTAATTATTTTGAAAACGTTACTAACAATTTATAATGTTTTTTTTGACTTGACGAGCTTAATTTAAGTGCTCATTTCGTCTTCAAAATCACCAACTCATTCGGTGTAAGTTAGATGGAAGATCATTTGCATATAAAGAGTGATGGAGAACTCCACCGAGAAACTTTCAGATATTAGGGGGTACTTTCTGAGTAATTTTGGTGCAAGGAATTCATGAATTCCTGTGGCTCGTTACAGAGTAATAATGTAACTCTGATTAATTCAGATCGTTACGGCACTCGCTCTTGTTTTCGTGACAATACCTTCACCACAGTGAAGGAGCCTGTACTATGGAATAATCAATGCGTACAACACATACCCTCAGACGAGACACTGAGGTGTGACGTTGTTGCCATCGCTGAGGAGGCAGTTGTGTCCATCTTTTATTCCATTCGGTGAAACCGAAAACGAGGAGCATATCGTGCACCTCTTCATCAGTAAAACTATCTTGATAGCTGTGAATCACTGTTAACGCACAACTAATACTGCTGGAAAACAAATCCACGACAGAACAGAGCGGTACTGAATGCAAGTTTGACAGCGAAGAGTAAAGTTGGAACTGCTGTCAACAGCAGTAATCGTGAGCGAAAAGAAAGAAGACGGAAAGGGCACAACGTGCAAAAGCACGCGCATGGGAGAAGTGAAAACTGTAAACGGAGTAAGGACCTATCTAGACTTGCACACACCCTGAAGATCGATGCTGTTAGGTTAAATGTAATGGAAATACGCTATCTTAGGTTATGGCCCGAACATTTCTTCCTAAGGAGGGGAGCTTCTATAAAATTAACTAATAAATGAATACAAATAATTAATGACAAAAATAAAAACAACATTAAATCAAAACTGGATGAATTAGGACCTATAACTACTTGAAATGAGATTCAGATAAAAATTTGATTTATTATGCTAAATTGAACGTGACACTTTACAAAAACAACAAAGAATTCACGTACTCCTGCCAATGAAGCTAAGGAAAGGAAAATGAAATGGTGCTGCACATTTAGTCAGCGACTTGAATGAATCCGTTGCGATTCAAGTAACCTATGCAGTGATTGATTGTTGGTACATCAGCAACATGACCCAACCTTCCCAACTTTCAGGTTAATTGAAACAATGTGCGATCGCTAAACTTGGCTAAATGTCTGTTCTCACCTAACAGGCCAGAGTCGCGAATATGCTCACCAAGATATACCGCCGTCGTGTTTTTCGCGATGATGTTGTTTCATGGACGTAGATTACGGTGAAAAGGAGATGTCTAAACCACCCCACCCCCTATTCACAATGTAAACTCTCTTCCAATTTTAAAAGTAGTTCAGCTGCAGATATGTTTGGATATAGATGTGAAGGCATTTAATACCTCCCCCTCCCCCCCCCCCCCCCCGAAGACAACTGACCCCTCCTCGAAGAAGGATAAATTATCACCGCCCCTGTATGTGTTAGCAAAAGATCAATGCCAGTCAGCTATCCCGAGAATGCGCAAAGCCGTCACCAGGATATTTCAGCGTAAAACACCAGAATGATCGCAGCCCCGGCAAATACTTGCAAGAGCAGACGACTTCGCCCCCAGACGCTGTCGCTCGCGTGGCTTATACCTCTTTTCTCTGCTCGCACACTAGCGGCCTTCTTCTTCAACCACAAAGACCGAAACCGCCAGTAGTCTAAATAAATAACAACGTTAAATAAATTCCCAAGCAGGGCCAATCAGAACACCATCTATTCTCAGAGTTTGTCACAGAAATTGCTGTCTGAAGTCAGAAGACGACAGGTGAATCGGAACATTGTTTAACAATCTCTATTTTCCCCAGTCTTACCTCGCGACGGAAAAGGCATGTTTTCGTGCCGCACAGCGTCAGCCGGATCACCAAAAAGAATAGTGACAACTGAGAAGGTGTTGAGGGGTAGCAGAAGACCAAGAAGGAAGATTAGGGTTGAACATCTCATTAGAGATGGAGTTACCGAACAGCGTACTTAATGTAAGTTATTTCAGTTCATGTAGTCGTGACTGCGTTTAATTAAATTTTACTTTTAGATGCCCGGCTTCGATCTACAATGAGACCATCTTCAGATCTATTCCGTCAAAGTTTTGAAATAATCACCTTGTAATTTAGGCAGACTACGCATTGGTTGACTGCCCGTTCCTCAGCGACATGAACCTACCTTCTTAACTCAAGGAAACATTGTGGGCTCGTTAATGTGCGAGGCCGTTCCCTGTCGGGGGTTCAAATCCTCCCTAGGGCACGGATGTTTGTGCTGTCATTAGTATAAGCTAGTTCATAAGTAGTTTGTAAGTTTAGGGACTGATGATCCCGTAGTTAATGTCCCATAAGCTCTACAAACATTTGAAAATTTCAATGGAGAAGGTAATTCTTTTTTTCCTGTTGTTGTTGTTTTGATCGTTATAATAATGGTAAAGTTTTCAGAAAAAGGAAAATTCGAAAAAAGTGCAAAAATAATTATTTTTGTATGCACTCTCAATCATAGCTGACGATCGGCATAAAATTTGGTACATCTCTGTATTTTTTTCATAGAGAAGGATTCTATGCTCCGCTACCCAACGTATGGTGGATGGAGAAGGGTACCTTGGAATAGTCCCGGACACCATTTGACCGCTGAATAGATTTTATCACCATTTTACCGATTACCATGAAACTTGGTACATGTATGTATGTTTTAATTTAGAAGTTTTTCCCCCCTTGCAAGTCATGGTGTATGAGGCAGAGTAACTTGCAATAGGCAGTTTCATCACGCGCCATGCAATTCGGTAGGTAAGTCTAATTTTTCATAAATAGCGGGGAGGAGGAGATACAGAGGGGGAGGAGGAGGAGGTGGGCAGGGAAAGGCAGGGGGAGCAGGTGAACAGAGAGAGAGAGAGGAGGTTCAAAAATACATAAACTTACTATCAATTACACGTGCACTGTTTACATCAGAAAGGTGGGAGAAGGAGATATACATAAACAGTGGAGTGGGGGAGCGTTGTAGATCCAAATCCCGTATGTACTAAAAAATGCCGAGCATTTCTAGGTTCGCAAGTAAGGAATAGTTAACCCAAAACTGAACCCTGCGGGACCCTCCCCCTGCTACCGTGTTCTTCTCTCCTTCCACCGCTATTTCAGTTATTCAGTACAAGTGGTTGCGTTATTTTAGATGAGTAAAGTTGTTAGGAGGGGCGTCACCTCTGCTGCAGCATGCACTGGGCGCGGTGCTGCGGCGCCGCCGACCACAGCTCGGACGCGAAGCCGATGAGGTCCGGGTGGGCGGCCGGGTAGCCCACCATGGCGGGCGCGGGCACGGCCGGCGCGCCCGCGTGCCGGTGGTGGTGGTGGTGGTGGTGGTGCTCCCACAGGCTCGAGTACGGCGCCAGCTCCCCGTAGCTCGACACGCCGATGTCCGCCGCCTGCCACACACCGCACCAAGCTGTTATCTACACGCCTCCTACTGTTTTAAAGAAAATGTGCTAAACGGCCGTAATTACGTGTAGTTCAGGGAAACTGTTTAATGAACTCTCGAGTCCGAGATAGCAAGTCCTGGGGAGGATCGGAGGGGCATGGGTGTTTCTGTTGTCCTTAGGTACTTTAAGGTACCTATACTGAAAGCCTATACTCCGTTCACCGAAACGAGAGACAGACTGTAAACAGATCGGGGGGCGTGAGCAGGGGTGGACAAAAACGGTGCGCTCGCTCAATGTCGCTACCTGTGTACCAATCGATGTGTTTCAATGTTGTAATGGATGTTTCTTGAGTTTTAATTCCGAATTATTAACTTATCCACGAACAGCCGTAAAGTTTATGGTAAAAGTCTCGATCAGCGGTATGGCCCAATGTATTTACGTGACGTGAAGCGGCAGTGTTGGCAACAATCGCTGTGGATGCTGGGATGAATGGCGGCACACAATGTTCACAAGATGTGAAAATGAATGTGTTAACATCACGTTTGAATGATTTTATTTTCAAAATGAATCTCAACGTTCGAATGTAGAATATCGCACAGTACAAAACTACTTTTCTCCACATGCACTGTCTTTCTGTTCATGTAACACTTTGTTATGTAAATCGAAATACGTGTGTCTGTCTCTCAAATGATACGAATTACATTTTTTTTCAATGTTCATAATTTGGTAAAACGCTTGCAACAATTTAATCTGTACTCTTCGGTTTCTGCCTAACCACTTCCTTTAATATCATGACATATTCGTAAAAATCATAACATTCGCTCACAACAATTAAAAAATGTTCAAATGTTTGTATAATCTATGGAACTTAACTACCGGGTCATCAGTCCCTAAACTTACAAAATACTTATGAACTACTTACGAACTAGGACGGCACAAATATCCATGCCCGAGGGGGGATTCGAACCCCCGACCGTAGTGGCCGTGCAGACCGTGACTGGAGCGCCTTAGTCCCCTCGCCACCGCGGCCGGCTCACAACAGTTTAAGCTGTACCATTAGGTTCCTGCCTAACCACACCCCTTAAAATCATGACATATTCCTAAAAATCACAACATTCACACACAACAATTTAAGCTGTACTCTTAGGTTCCTGTCTAACCACAACTCTTAAAATCATCACATATTTGTAAAAATATTCGTCGATGTACCCTTGTACAGTCAGTTATTGAATTATCGTAGACGCCATAGGCTACTTGAAACGTACTACGTTGCCAACCTAACTCTGCTACGGACGCATCGCGATGCTACCCATGCCGCTGATAGAGACTTTAGCCAAGTTTATGTTGTTTTATTTAACGACTGGTTTCGGTATTACATAAATTCTTCTTTATATTCTGTATCATGAACGTACAGCATTATGTTATGGATACAACACTGATTTACAAATTAATTTGTATAGGGTCTGAAGATGGCGTTAATGCAATACCGAAACTGGTCGTTAAATAAAATAACATAAAATTTACCACTGTTGGTGGATAAGTTAATAATTTGGAATTAAAACCTCTGTAACAGGTGTAAAGCGGTTGTGTATTTTGCTATATAGCAGTGATATTAGACGCCACAGAAATTCAAAATTCATTTATTTTAATAATCCATACAATCTCTGAAAAGTGCCCAAATTTACATTTTCATTTACGACAGTAAGAACTATGTTAGCAAAACAACAAATCATGTACCTTTGTTCGTATCACATTTCCGTGAATGTCATCAACACTTTCTATAAGCTTTTTTTTTTTTTTTTTTTTTTTAAATATATATATATATATATATATATATATATATATATATATATATATATATATATATATATATTTTTAGACTTCAAAGAGTCGTATGGTAATCAATTACCATACGATAAAATGAAGAACGACCAACACCCGTAAATGTAGCTTTTTCATAACAATATCTATCACGTATTGTTCATCTACATTTGTAAATTTAGAGGGCCGGAATTTGAAGCTGAGTGTAGTACGATCTTGCTGCCGCCTACTTACATTTCGCGTAGTGATCACAAAGACAAGATAAGAGAAATTAGGGCTCGTACGGAAGCATATAGGCATTCTTTTTTTCCTCGTTCAATTTGGGAGTGGAATAGGAAAGGAAATGCCTAGTAGTGGTACAGTGTACCCTCCGCCAAGCACCTTACGGTGAATTGCGGAGTATGTATGTAGATGTAGATACATAGATACTCTGCAAATCACATTAAAGTGCCTGGCAGAGGGTTCATTAACCACTTTCATAACTTTCCTCTACCGTTCCATTCTCTAATAGGGCGCGGGAAGAAAGGACACCTAAATCGCTCCGTTTTCGATCTGATTTCTCTTACCAATTGAAAGACTTGTACCAGGCCAATGAGCCACACGAAATTATTATTATTGGGATGATTATGTCTCCCTAAGTAGGTGGGTGCAAGCAAAATATTTTCACATTCTGAAGTAAAAGTCGGTGACTGGAACTTCGCAAACAGATCACGCCGCAATGAATAACGTTTTTTTTTTTTTTTTTTTTTTTTTTTTTTTAATGATTTCCACCCCATTTCGTGCAACATTTCCGTGACGCTATCCCCCCCGGTAACGTGATAAAACAAAACGAGCTGCCCTTCTCTGAACCTTCTCAATATCTTCCGTCAGTCTCACCTGGTGAAGGTCCCACAATGGGCAACAGTACTCCAGGAGAGGACGCACAAGTGTGATGTAGGCAGTCTCTTTGGTGGAGCTGGACACAACAGCTCCGTTTTATACGCATTAAGAACTTGATGATTTCTTCTTTGATCGCGTTTTGCATGGATTCAAAATGTAGGATGACATAATTAGTTTACACTTGCGCGATACAGACGAGAAAGAGAAAAAGAGATGGAATATGAAAGCTTAATACTTATGCTGCTATTCAGCAACTGGTCCTTTAAGATGAAATTTCTATCCGGCCTCCAATACCACCCCTCACAACACACAAACGCGTTACACCTGTAATGAATGCAGCGACACTGAGCGACCGCCCCTGTTTTGTCCACCCATGGTCACGCGCCTCGCTGTGTTTACAGTCCGGCTCTCGTTTCGGTGAACGGAGTATAGGGACTGATGACCATGTAGTTAAGTCCCTTAGATTTACAAACATTTGAACATTTTCATCAGGTTCTGTCACTAGTATGGATCATTTAAAGTGTTGTCTTAACAGTTGTGACAGTCACAACACACAGTTGGATTTTTTTTTTTTTTTTTTTTTTTTTTTTTTTTTTAATGGGACTTGACTGCCGGGTCATCAGTCCCTAAACTTACAAACTACTTATGAACTAACTAATACTAATGACGGCACAAATATCCATGCCCGAGGGGGGATTCGAACCCCCGACCGTAGTGGCCGTGTAGACCGTGACTGGAGCGCCTCAGTCCCCTCGGCCACCGTGGCCGGCTGGAAATAAATGTTTCCAAATTCCCGTCAGAGGCCGCACAAGTATGAACAGCATCACGTGCGTCACTGGCTAGCTAGTCTGTAGTTAAATAGCCGACGTATACGACCTGTAAGACAGTGCGCAGCGGACAGTGCTGAGGACAGAGGCCTGTCGCATCAGCAGTGTACTTCGATTCAGAACAGTGTTCATCGAGTCGGAAGTGTAACCACACCTTGCTGCAGCGCCTCAGGACGCGTTTAATTATTGAGACTTATAAATCATCGCGGACAGTCAGGGGAACTTTGTTTAACTGTATCAATCTGGAGTCGTATTTCTCTAACGTCCAAAGCTGAGTAACCATTTGTTTGTAATAAGTGCCACATGTTACTAAAGTAGTGTGATTTCTTGTGTCTGCGTCGACTTACTAATGACACCCCCAACAACATTACATTTCAAAAAATGAACGACGCCGACATTCAAGAAATGTTGTAAACAAACCATTATCTCGCATCAAGAGCACTGAATGAAAAATGGCGTGCAGCAGTGATCACAGAGGTTCACAGTATCAAGATCGAAGGCGAACTTCTTGGGAGTTACAAACCGTGCAATACATTTAATAACGTATCACGTATCTTGACTGTTGGCTGTTCCCATTCTGTAATACAAACATCCCTTAGAAGGTTGAGCTTTGCGCCTCCCAGACACTCATTTCCTTTCACCCTCCTGATGCACATTGCGAGTCATAATTTTCCGTTCACAATTGTTAACTCAGTAATTTCAAATGAGTGTTACAACAGACTGAATTTGCAACCTCGCACTTAAATAGTTCATTGTTAACCATTTTCCCCCGGTAACATAGTTTCAGCTTTCAGTCGGCTGTGATAAATACAGTTGTCTTCAATTTTATCTACAGCTAGGAGTCACATTTTTCATTAAGAAATTTAAGGAAAAATTCTGACTCAACCACGAACCACCAGGATACGAGAGAAATCAAAATGGTTCTCTTCTTGCACACGCCAGGTGGACGGGTGTGAAGATGGGTAGGTGGGCGGGGGGGGGGGGGGAGACGATGCGAATCTGCCAACCGTATAGACGACGAGGGCCAGACGTGTTTTTAGGTGCTTTCCTACTACGAAGCAAATACTGGGCTGGTACCTACCTCTCATATCACAATATATAAAGACTTAGTTTGTAAATCTATTGGACTTAACTACTCTGTTCATCAGTCCCTAGGCTTACAAACTACTTAAACGAACTTATGCTAAGGACAACAAATTCCCCCATGCCCGAGGGAGGACTCGAACCTCCGCGCACCGCAGCTAGGCGCCTTGGAACGCTCGTCCACTCCACCACGGCTAAGCTTTATTACACATGACCATGTGATATGCACTAGGCGCAGACAGATAGATATACACAGAATCCTTTCAAGGGAGGAATGGTTGCATCACGAAGGACATCTGGTCCACCAAATTCGACGCACACTACCAAATCAGATATCACAATGGCGAACTCATAGAGTAACGGTAGGAGGCAAAAGGAAAAGAAGGAATACTCAGGCTTAACCACACTTAACAATTTCAATCACCTTAAAATCTGGTCACATTAAAAATTACATCTTTCGGAAGAGCAGTTTCAGAGAGATCATCATAAAAATCAAATACTTCAACGAAGGAGGAGGAAGGAAGGAAGCTTAGGGTTTGACGTCCCGTCGACAGCTAGGTCATTAGAGACGGAGCTTACGCTCGGAGTTTTGGGTAAAGATGAGGAAGGAAATCGGCCGTGCCCTTTGAAAGGAATCATCCCGGCATTTGCCTGGAGTGATTTAGGAAAATCACGGAAAAACCTAACTCTGGATGGCCGGAGGTGGATTTGAACCACCATCCTCCCGAATGCGAGTCCAGTGCGTTACCACTGCGCCACCCCGCTCGATATACTTCAACGAAAAAGAGCTACAAATCGCATCGTGAATTTAAAAATATATATGTTGCTCTTGTTTCCTACAATTACAAACAATCTGCCTCGGTAAATGAAGTAAGATGGTCCAGTTTCATAAGTGTCTTTTGATTTAAGCTCCCTACATTTCTCGAATCGATCATGGGAGACCTCTTTGCCTTTATTTTCCAATCACACATCGATTGTACATTTTTATTTATTCTTTATTATCAGAGGTAGATTCTATTGACAGAATAGTGAATGGACTTACAGACCATGATGCACACATTTCAACTTTATAAGGCTTTTGTGCTCAAATACCTGTTAAATATAATTATAAACTATTTGAAAATCTTTTCTGTAGTAGGATGTTGATGTTTGTTAAACCTATGGGACTTAACTGCGGGGCCATCAGTCCCTAAACTTACAAACTACTTATAAACCACTATATACTAAAGGCAACACAAACATCCATGCCCGAGGAAGGATTCGAACCCCCCGCCGAGGAACAGCCTCGCGCATCGGAGCATCGCTCCTTAATGCGCTCGGCCACTCTGCCGCGTCATTGTAGTGGGACCCACAATTTTTCTGGAAAATCTTCGCGACCCAGTCTACACTGGCTGCATGGGAATTAATAATAACATAAAAATTATCTGAAATATGAAGCTGAAGTTACAGTATATGCTAATGCAAAATTGGTAAAGGCAACATTTATTTTCTCCAATTAAAATTACTTTATACAAATTAAATGATAAAATCAATGAGGTCTGTATTAGTGTTCAGTCTTGGTGTTATTGATACATTCTATACCTGAATTGAAACTTGTTAGTTTTTGGCGTAAGTTATTTACCACGCAAAGTTTGTTTCTAATATTTCACAAAGGAAAAAAAAACTTAGAGAAATGGGTGCTTGCATAACTAAGTAATCGTGGATTCCATTAATTCTTTCAAATCTATTCTCCCCTCCCCACTCGATATATGGGAAGTTCCAGTCGTAATCCACGCGCCGATTACGAAATAAAGAGAAAATGAAAATATTGTGTAAAATAAAACAAACAGAATACCAAGCAAGTATAGTCAAATCTCGCAGACAGAGAAAGAGTACATCAATGGAAAGTTAGTGAGATGACACCAGTCGCAAGTGGAAGGGGGCGCAGAGCTGCCACATCGCAATTCTGAATGTTCAAATGTTTGTAGAGTCTATGGGACTTAACTACGGGGTCATCAGTCCCTAAACTTACAAACTACTTATCAACTACTTACGAACTAGGACGGCACAAATATCCATGCCCGAGGGGGGATTCAAACTCCCGACCGTAGTGGCCGTGCGGACCGTGACTGGAGCGCCTTAGTCCCCGCGGCCACCGCGGCCGGCACATCGCAATCATGAACAAATATTGCGACGGCGTTTTTCTCGTAATGCCCTGAGTACGTCATTGGCCAAATTGGTTTATTCTTTGCGCCTGGTTTTGTAAATAGACATTCATATTTTTCAATCAGTGAAGTATTCTACGTAGATATTGTAATGTCGTTCGGCAACCCACCTGAAAAGACACCAAGACCCACAGTTTGGGAACCGCTGATATAGACGATAAAGATAATCCTTTCCTGAACACATTTATCATGGTCTTTGAAAGCTGCTTTCCGTTAGAACGCTCAAACCAAGGTGCTGCTACTATTAGGCAACCTGGGCGGCTGACAAGTCTAGTGCTTGCTGCCGCCAGTGATCACCTGCAGAGCAGTAGTTGCGTAATTTAATTTTTCTGCATTTTCGTTACTAGTCGTTTTCTTAAATTTCGTTAGTGCTTCTGTTTTTGAGAGCTTTATACTCGCATATTTGAAGAATATTGTTGCGTAGACTTTTCGTTTCACGTGATTCGTCCCAGTAACTGCTGCCGCAGCACTTCGTTTGTAAAGGCGTGTTCACACGGGTCAAGTTCAGTTGAACGAGGTTACTTGATCAAAAAATGCTGAATGAAAAACTCGTATGAACCTTCGTTTCAATTGAGTTGATCAACTTTTTAGTGGATCAAGAAAAGATTGACCGCGTCAAACTTTTCCGTTCAAGTGATGATTCAACATTGAGTTGAACCACGTAGTTACACGTGTAAACCCGCTAGCTGTTTTAAAACTTCATTGCGGATTGATTGCCGGTGTTTTTCGTATTGTTAAGTACTACGTTTTCAAATATCTCACAGAATGAGTGTCAAGTGGTCAGAAAGAGTTTTTTTAGGAACTGTACCTTAAGCGCGAATCCCTGTTGAATCATCGTATGGATACTTACGGAAATAAAGATGTGCGGGAAAATGCTTTGCGATGTATCGTGAAAGAAATGGACATTAGCGGTTTAACCACTGCCAACGTAAAAAAAATATAAAAATAATAATAATAATAATAATAATAATAATAAAAACAATCAGAACAATGTACAAAAAAGAACATTCATTAGTGCCCAAATAAAAAAAGTGGAATGGGAACAGAGGAATTGTATGTGCCCAAATTGTTTTGATTTAAAAGAGCAAATATATTTCTGAATGGTGTCATATATATTTCTTCCGACATTCTCAAATGGTTTCGATGTTCTTCCATGTCCTCTAACGCTAGTTCCCTTTAACAAAGCCTCCGACTCTTCCAGCCTGTTTCTTCTTAATATCCACTGACGCACCCAAAAACGACACTTTTACCCTTTACTTTTTTTCTCGACTCTACTTGTAGCATAACTGTTAAGAGTACGCACCACTTCGCGCACCGCTAATTTCAAAGCCATTTCGATCGATTTCAGTAGAAACGTGTGAACGAAAACTGGTCCAAGTCGCTTTCAGCTTTTGTTGATCAAGTAAACTCGTTCAACTGAACTCGAGTCGTGTGAAGGCGCCTTTACGGACGCAGCTGATCCGCCCTCGCCACGCGGTGAGTGGCGGGTAATGCGTTCGAGGCGAGCAGGCACAGTGGGAGGGATATGTTAGTGTGATTGGGAGCTCCACTGTTAGGCGCGTTATGGAGCCCCTTAGGCAGATAGCGTCCAGGGCCGGAAAGTATTCCCATGTGCACTCGGTACGTCTCATCCGAGACGTGGACGGCCTTGCCGGCGGCTATTGAGCGTACGTGATGCAGTCGCCTGCAAGTTGTGGCTCATGTCGGCTCTAATGACTCCTGTCGCTTAGGTTCTGAGGACATCCTCACATCGTACAGGCGGATGGCAGAATTGGAGAAGACTGCTGGCCCCGCGCGCGGGATGCGAGCAGAGCTTTTAATTTGCAGTATTGTTCCCAAAGTGGATCGGGGTCATTTGGTTTGGAGCCGAGTGAAGGGTCTCAGCTAAAGGCTTCGTCGACTCTGTGACAGTCGTGGCTGTAGATTTCTGGACCTGCGTTATCGGGTGGGGAATTGCAGGGATTCCCTTGATATATCAGGGGTGCAATACACAAAGGAAGCAGCTACTCGGCTAGCAGAGTAGGCGATAGTTTTTTATGAAGAAAGTCAGTCGATATGTAGAAGTTTAAATCAAGCCGCATTCTGAGGACTTTTCGCGTGTTACAATATTTACTGTGAATTTTCAGAGTATCAGACTCAAAGTTCCCGAATTTTGTTCTCAAATAGTCTTTGGGACTGAGAGTTGGCTGAGTACCTACGTAGAAAGCTTAGAAATATTTAGCGAAGAGTGGAATATGTATCGCAAAGATACATCAGGTACAAGTGGAGGGGATGTATTCATTGCAGTCGACAAAAATATTGTTTGTACTGAGTTCGAAACAGAGAGTGACTGGAGGTTATGTGACAGCGTATAACAGGTATAGGTGAAATCAAGTTAATGGTTGGGTGTTTTTAGTGGCCCCATAATTTCACCGGCGCAGTGCTAGAGACATTCAAAGAAAGTTTAAACTCAGTGCGCGAAGGTACCTGGACCATGCATTATTAGTTGGCGGCGACTTTAACCTGTCGAGTATAGACTGGGATGTATATAGCTTCATTACGGGGGTACAGAAAAGCAGTCTTGTGAGCTGCTGCTGAACACGTTTTGCAAACACTGTTTTGAGCAGCTAAACACACAATGGAAATATTTTACACATTATAGCTACAAACAGACCAGATCTCGTCAAATGATGTCACTGTAGAGACAGGGGTTAGTGATCATGATGTCGCCATAGCGAAAATGACCACCGAAGTTAATAAATCGGTCAAGAAGGCTAGGAGAATGTTTGTGGTAAAAAAGAGCAAATAAGCAATTGTTAACGTCCCACTTAAGGAATGAATGGACATCGTTTAGTTCCGGTACGTTGGATGTAGAGAAATTATGGGCAAAATTTAAATGCATTGTAAATAAAGCGCTGGAGAAATATGTGCCGACGAAGTGTATTAAGGATGGGAAATACCCACCGTGGTCCAATAATAATATTCGAAACATGCTGAGAAAGCAAAGGCAATTGCACTCGCGATTCAGAAAAGGTGAAGCCAATAAAAATCAGGCAAAAGTTACTACAGAATCGCCCATCTATAAATAGATCGATGGGCGATGCATACAATAACTACCATCGCCATACCTTAGCAAAAGATCTTGATCAGAATCCGCAAAAATTCGGGTCCTATGTAAAATCGGTTAGCGGATCAAAGGCCTCGATCTAGTCACTGGTTCATCATTCTGGGGTGGTGATAGAAGACAGCGAAATGAAGGCCAAAGTTTTAAATTTAACGCTTAAGAAATATTTCTCGCAGGAGGACCAGGCTAACATACCTTCACTTGATGATCGCACTGACTCCCAATTGGAGGACAGTAATAGGCATAGCCGGTGTAGAGAAACAGCTGAGGGAGTTGAAAACAAACAAGTCGCCACGTCCAGATAAGGTACCAATCCGATTTTAGAAAGAGTACTCTGCGGCATTCGCTTCTTACTTAGCTTGTATTTATCGCGAATATTTGATCCACCGCAAAGTTCCAAGCAGCTGGATAAAGGCGCAGGTGACTCCCATGTATAAGAAATCGAAAAGAACGGACCCACATAATTACAAACCAATATCATTAACATCAGTTTGCTGTAGAATTCTTGAACATATTCTCAGTTCTAGTATAGTAAATTTCATTGAGGCTGTAAAGCTCCTGTCCGTTCATCAGTACGGCTTTAGGAAGCATCGATAGCGCGAAACTCAGCTTCTCCGTTTCTGTCATGACATCTTTCTTGCTCTGGATGAAGAGAAACAGGCAGACTGCATATTTATCGATTTTCGAAACGCTAACGAAGGTACGGGCTTATGGATATGTAAACAAATATGTGAGTGGCTCGAAGACTACTTAAGTAATAGAACCTAGTACGTTGTCCCCGATGGCGAGTGTTCATCAGCGGCTAGAGTATCGTCAGGAGTGCCCCAGGGAAGTGTGATACGACCACTATTATTTTCTGTCTGTATAAATGATGTGACGGAGAGCGATCTGCAATCTGCGACTGTTTGCTGATGATGCTGTGGTGTACAGTGAGGTGTCGTCATTAATGACTGTTGTAGGCTGCAGGGTGACTTGGACCAAATTTCTAGGTGCTGTAAGGAACAGCAGCTAGCACTAAATGTAGAAAAATGTAAGGTGATGCAGATGAGTAGGAGAAATAATCCCGTAATATTCAAATACAGCATTGATAGTGTGCTGCTTGACAAAGTCGCATCAATTAAATACCTAAGCGTAACATGATATGAAATGGAACGAGCATATAAGGACAGTCGTGGAGAAGGCAGATGGTCGACTCCGGTTTATTGGGAGAATTTTGGGAAGGTGTGATTTGTCTGTAAACGCGACCACGCGTAAAACGCTAGTGTCACCCTATCTTGAGTATTGCTTAAGTGTTTGGGATTCCGACCAGATCGGTTTAAAGGAAGACATGGAAGCAATTCTGAGGCGAAATGTTCAAATGTTTGTAAATCTATCAGACCAAACTGCGTGGTCATCAGTCCGTAGCTTACAAACTACTTAAACTAAGATAAACTAACCTAAGGACAACACACACACACCCATGCCCCAGGGAGGACTCGAACCTCCGACGGCAAACAACCGCGCGCTCCGCAGCGAGCCGCCTTTGGCCGCTCGGCTACTCCACCGCGGCAGTTCAGAGGCGGGCTGGTAGGTTCGATCAATGCGCGAGTCTTACTGAAATGCTTCAGGAACTCAAAAGGGAGTCGCTAGAGGGAAGGTGGCGTTCTTTCCCAGAAACACTGTTGAACAAATTTAGAGGGTCGGAATTTGAAGCGGACTGCAGAACGATTCTACTGCCGCCAACCTACATTTCTCGTTAGGAAGGCAAAGATAAGAGAGATTAGAGCTAGTACAGACGCATACAAGTATTCGTTTTCCCTCTTTCTGCATGAGACTGGAACAGGAGAGCAAGTAACTTACAGTAGTACTAGCCACCCTCCGCCACGCACTCTTGGGTGGATTGCGGAGTATGTAAGTAGATATAGAATAAAGTGGAAATAACATCAAAATATTAGAAGCAGTCAGAATCCAGCTGCAGTTGCCCATTACAAACAGTATTTCAAGGTTATGAAAAATGTCGAATGTTCAAATGTTTGTTAAGCTTATGGGACTTAACGACGGGGTTATCAGTCCCTAAACTTACAAACTACTTATGAACTACCTTATACTTTAGACGGCACAAATATCCATGCCTGAGGGGGGATTCGAACCCCCGACCGTAGTGGCCGTGCAGACCGTGACTGATGAAAAATGTCATTAAGAAGGCAAAAAGTATGCGGTAATCAGAAGGAATAGATAACTCTCAGGATAAGTAATAACTACAGGGTCAGTGGGTCAGTCGTGAAGGAAGTATCCTGTCAGCAGTACTGAATTTAGGATATAAAGTCAGTGCGTAATGGATACTGATCTGTTACTGATAAGTCACGTATACCGGGTGATCAAAAAGTCAGTATAAATTTGAAAACTTAATAAATCACGGAATAATGTAGGTAGATAAAAATTTTGACACACGTGCTTGGAATGACATGGGGTTTTATTAGAACAAAAAAAAAAAAAAAAAAAAAAAAAAAAAAAAAAAAAAAAAAAAAAAAAAAAAATTCATTAGTGTCCGACAGATGGCGCTTCATCTGATCAGGAAAGCAATAATTAGCATAACAAATTAAGACAAAGCAACGATGATGTTCTTTACAGGAAATGCTCAATATGTTCAGCATTATTCCTCAACAATAGCTGTAGTCGAGGAATAATGTTGTGAACAGTACTGTAAAGCATGTCCGGAGTTATGGTGAGGAATTGGCGTCGAATGTTGTCTTTCAGCATCCCTAGAGATGTCAGTCGATCACGATACACTTGCGACTTCAGGTAACCCCAAAGCCAATAATCGCACGGACTGAGGTCTGGGGACCGGGGAGGCCAAGCATGACGAAAGTGGCGGCTGAGCACACGATCATCACCAAATGACGCGCGCAAGAGATCTTTCACGCGTCTAGCAATATGGGGTGTAGCGCCATCCTGCATAAAAATTGTACGTTCCAGCAGGTGTTTATCAGCCAGGCTGGGAATGATGCGATTCTGTAACGTACCGGAGCACCTCTCACCCGTCACGGTGGCAGTTACAAAACCAGAATCACGCGCCATCTGTCGGATTTTTGAACTTTTCTTTCCTAATAAAACTCCGTATCATTACAAGCATGTGAGACGATTTTTACCTCTCTATCTATATTATTCCGTGATTTATTAAGTTTTCAAATTTATACTGACTTTTTAATACCCGGTATGTATCGTACTTAATAATCACTTTCTGAATATAGTAGGTGAACTAAACAGAACCTGAGCCTACAGGTAATCACATAACTCTCTTGGATATAGCATTCTGGAAATATTGCCTGAGCTAGTCCTCCGTGATACAGACAGGGGAGATATTGAGTCAATAATTAAATCACTGAAGACGAAGGACTCATAGATATGGTGGGGTATCTAGCAGAATACCTGAGTATTGTTTCGCCTCTGTTAGCTCAGTAACCACTGGGTTAACGGAAGCGGAACAATATTAGTATTTTTTTCTTTCGGAAAGGTCAGTTTCCTGACAGACTTAAACACTATGTAGTGAAACCAGTTTTTAAAAGGGAGAAAGGAATAATGTAGACGACTATAGACCTATTTTTATGCCATCAGTTTTTGCTAAAGTTATTGAAAAGGCTATATATTCGAGATTAATTGATCATTTCAATTTCCATAACTTACTTTCAATTGTACAGTATGGTATCAAAAGTTGTTTAATAACTAATAATTTTATATTCTCTTTTCTTTGTGATGCAGTTGATGGATTAAATAAAAACTGCGAGTGCTAGCCCTATTGTGAAAGTTAAAGTTTCCCCGGCGAATCAAATGTTCGAAGAGATTTCGGGATTGTAGCCGGTTGCCATAAACTTCATTCCACGATATTTCGATTGGACACCTGTCAGTTATCTTCAGTTGAGGCAAGGAGTTTACGATGACCGGCTTCAATCCCGATCTCTTTGAACGCTAGGCGTATTGTTTGATCTAACTAGTAGCGATGCCAGAAGTGGCCCGGGCCCCCACAATTCTCTTAGCCCACCCAAATAAAATAGACAAATTTGATTTTATAAAAGTAAATTAGTAGTTTACAGTTGCAGGTAATTTGTTAAACGATTTTGTATTATATGATTACGTAGGCTTCCGCGGCCAGAGTCAGATGACAAAGTTTTCTGGGTGTTGTACCGCGTCATTATGTAAGGCTATTACTTAAATAACCGACGTTTCAGTGCGGCCTATTTCGCTGTCATGGCTGTTGTTTATTAAAACAATAAATTAAAGAAATACATTCAAAGCGGATTTTATGCCGACGAAGTCAACAAGAACTCATTGACAGACTCTTACAAGAAAACTAACAAGTCGATCGATATACCGCATGAACGATTCTTCCCTAATTCTATTAGGTGTGCGCGTTGTTCTATAGTTTTCATTAACTAATAAAAATCTACTTGATTACCGTTGTCTGTTTGTTTTTCTTTTTTGTAAAGAATTGTACGTTTTTTATTATTAAAAGTGAACGTAGTAAGATGGCAAAATGACTAGCACATGAGACATCCTCAATCGGCATGTACAAAGCTGTTAAATCAAATGAGGACATTGCAACGTCTCCATCTGTCAGTGCAGGAACTGCAGATGTTAGTTTGCACGATCCAGATAGTGAAATACAAGAAATTGTGTTTGATGATGATGAAATCGAAGTAGAAAAAGGGTTAAAATATTTGGAAAATCAAAGCCTCAGTGAAAATGAAGGTAAAGATGTATTTTCTATTCGTAGCAGAAGCAGTGCTAATCCATCTCCTTCAGTGTGAGATACAACGTGTGATACATCTCCGAAAGCTAACGATGGACCAAAACAACGTGTATTAAGTCATTTTCCGATTCACTTATTAGAAAAATAAAATGTTCAAATGTTTGTAATTCTAAAGGACGAAACTACTCTGGTCATCGGTCCCTAGACTTACAAACTACTTAAATTTACACTAAGGATAACACCCATGCCTGAGGGAGGACTCTAACCTCTGACGGGGCGGCCGCGCTATTCATTACGTGACGCCCAGACCGCACGGCCATTCCCCCGCGCGGATTTGGAGACAGAAAAAGAAATTTCCAGCCACGTTGCTACAAAATGAATCTAGTATGGAATGTAGTATTTTAAATATGCTGCGTTTTGTTTTGTCTGTCGATTTTTCCGTATCGTGAGTCAAGGCGCACAAAGAGAATTGTTTAGTTTTGTATGTGAGGGTTTCACTAATTGTAAAAGAGCAACAGAGCCCAATTCTAGCTTTAAGCAGGATACAGCTTCACAGATAAAAATTCTGTAGTTGCTTGGTAGTCTTTAAAACATTTGAAAACTAAGTTTGGACAGAATGCATTAGTTTCTGTTGTACTAGCTGAAAAAATCGCACTGACGTGTTTTACGGCCCACTTTAGCTTTGTAGTTTTATTAAGTTTTTGCAAACATTTTGGACCAAAATAATAATCTAAATAATAATAAATTCATTAATAAGAGCGTCTGAAACCCTTTTAGGAAAAAAAAAATTACGTAGTGGCGGGTTTTGAACCACCGACCTTTCGCGTCACAGTCCAGCACGTTGCCCACTACGCTACAGCCATTTTTTTATTTTTTTTTTATTATTATTTTTTGTTCTTTTATTATGAGGAACTGGGATTTTCGAAACAGGAGTTCTTTAATCTCATACTATTGAAAGCCGATATTAATATGCCTTTTGTAGACATTAGATTATCATTTATCGTACGGAGAACGATGTGTTTTTGTTAATTCCTCAGTGTGCCATTGCTTTGAAATGACAACGTATAAGTTACAATAAGAAAATCATCAAATACGCGAGGAATGTCACGTGACATCTCCGAACGGCTGGTTTTCGTTAATTCAATGGAGGGTGTCAAATCTCCATTATTTTTGCAAAAGCGTCTCAAACGATACGAGATATGAAAAAAACATAAGGAAGCTAAGGTGTAGAGAATTCTCTCCTCTACCAAATAGGTTATTCAATTTTCATGTCAGATGACCGGTTCGTTTTCAATTACAATTATATTACAAACGGTTTTTTTTCGGTTTTACTGCCGTATTTTTTGTCCGGAAAATTTTAAAAAGGGAGGTTCTGGTCTCTGGCAGCCTACAATCATGTCTGTAAAATTTGGTGCTGCTCGGTTGAACGGTTCGTCTTCAAATCAGGGAACATGTTACGGACAGACAGACAGACGAACAGACATACATCCCAAAATCGCCGTTATTTTTGCAAATATCTTTGAAATACTACGAGTTATGAAAAAAACACAAGAGAGAAAAGTTGTAGAGAATTGTCTCCTCTACAAATTCGGTTATTCAATTTTCGTGTCAGACGAATAGTTACGCCGTTATTTTCATTTACATTTCGAGCTGTCAAAAGACGATCGCAAAGGCCCACTTTTAGTGTTACTACCGTAACCTAAAGTGGGTCAATATGCTCTAGAAATTAATTAAAGCAGAGGATACACGGATAAAACTGCCGATGTACTTCGATACACTGCCCTTCGAGGAATAGCTCAAAGAGGTCATAATATATCGAAAGATAGTGAAAACAAGGGAATTTTTTTACAATTAATGGAACTTATACGGAAAACAGTTCCAACTCTTAGGAAAAAATACCTTAAATTTAAACAGGAAAAATTCATATAATGATATACGAAATGAAATTATTAGCACTATAAGTTATATCGTGCTAGCATATATCTCAGATGAAGAGAAAGAAGTCCAGTTTTTTGCTTTAATGATTGATGAGTCAAAAGATTGTTGAAAACTGAGTAACTATCAATTGTCATTAGGCACTATTTATAAGATAACATGCACCAAAGGTATCTACGCTTTCAATTCACAAAAATAAATAAATAAATAAATAAATAAAAATAAAAAAAATGGATACTTCTCGTTTGTAAGTCTGAATAAATAAGAAACTAGCCGTGGAATTAATTTAAATTGCTGTTTTGCACAGGCGTATGAAGAAACTGCACTTTTGAGTGTTTCTTGTGCAGGTGTTTACGCTCTTTTAAGCAGGGAAGTCCCACAAGCCATCTGTATGAATCATAACGCAAATCTCGTCATAGTAGCAACATGTAGAGGTATGAAGTCAGCTAAAATTTTGTTTTATGACACTGCAGGGGCCATGTTTTTATGAGTGGATCGGCAGTGCAACAAATATTTGACACAAAAATAAAAATGAAGATTCGAAAAAAAAATTAACTCACACTATACGCACTTGTCTTTATTCCTCACGTCTGGCTATGAGGACAGTTGAAGTTATTATTGTATCTCTAGCAAACATTCAGGCACAAAATTTAGAAAGCGCTGCAGAAACATCAGAATTTTGTACAAAGTGAAATTTTACTTGTTTCATTTAAGCTTCTTCACTTTTATTTTATTTTTACTTAATTTTTTTTATTTTATTTTATTTTTTATTTTTTATTTTTTTTTAAAGAAAAGTGCAAGTCACTCTCTAACTTCCTTCAGGCTAAAAACTGTGATGTTGTTGCTGCAATAAACTTAGTTGGCGTTACAAAGAACTATTTTAAAGAAATCTGTGGATCAGACTCACGTTTCATTTATTTATTGAAAGAGAATGTAGATGTGGCAACAAAAATAGGCGCTCGTAGTCACACTGATTTCTCCTCTGTCTGTAGAAGTTCCTAAAACATTTTGGGGTATATTTTTGTGGTTCGATGAAGAAACACAGTCTTGCAACTTAACAGCCAACTGATTTCAAAAAATTTTGATAAATCTTACGTATAGTAGTCAGTGAAATTGAGAGACATTTTATTGAACAATCTCAAATAATTCATTGAATCGCTTTTCTAGACGAAAAAATGAAAATTTTATGGATAAACCATTGTTACTGCCGTTGGCACCAAATTATTCATGAAATAGGCCTATTGAATGTTTAGAGGCAGAAATTACGATTTAGAAAAAAATCTTGCAAAATATGAACAGCAAGATTTTTCTCATTCTAATACAATCGTGGATTTTTGTTTCAATATTTGTCTGTTATCAGGTAATGTGTCTATTGGAAAATATGGTCTATGCATATAGATGTACAGAAATTTATGACATAGGAATGAAAATGTTTTCAATATTTTATTGTTTGTGGGCAGTGAGTGTATCGAAAATGTGTTTATGTATGTTGGTGCGCTGTGTCTTTTGATACAGATTTTTTTTTTGTTATTTTGTATGGTGTCAATTTCAAAGCCCAATATTTTCGTGGCTATCCCGATATTTTAGTATGGAAAGAAAATTTCAGGGTATGTAGATGTAGGGGAGAGAGGCATATGAGGTGATGGTAGCGAGGTAACATTAGAGACCCTTGTATGATGATCGCATCACGAACGATTATCCATAATTGTACTAAAACGTAAATCGTTGTGGCCACTGTACAATGAACTGAAAAACTGGATGCTGACAGCATCTGAGGAACTCGCCCCTCCTGCGGTGCTCCATACCATCTCGGATTAACTCCCTGAAGGTGGCCCAACATTGGACTGAAACTAGTCGGAAATAAATAATCAATTTGCGCTCTAGATTGTTTCTATACTTCAAATTATCATAATGGCGCTTATATATATATATATATATATATATATATATATATATATATATATATATATATATATATATATAAAATTCCAAAACTATGAGATAGAAGCTGAAGTCACGCAGTTATCACACAATGAAATTTTATATCGATCTTACAGATACATAAACGCCCACAATGAGTATACTGTCACCATAAATACAAAATTCACTGACATAAATTTAATATGAACTGCAAACCTAATTTCGCCGGTCGTGTATCATAATGAATGTATTAGCGAAATTTTCTAAGCTCAATAAATTAATAGTTTGAACTACATTTTGTCCTTTATATTTATCCACGTGAACTCGAGGTACGGCCCACCCATTTTGTAATCAGGCCCATCCTTGGCCCACCCATGTGTGGTATGCTACAGCCACCACTGGATTTAAAAATAGATTTTGACTGTGTTCATCACAAGATATTGTTGCAGAAGTTGGGACATTATGGAGTAAGGGGAGTGGCTCTCAGTTAGTTCACTTCTTACTTTAATAATAGACTGGAGAAGGTGATCCTCTGCACCATTGAAAGCACTCTCATTGAGACATTCTCAGGTTTCTCTTCTGGGGCCATTGTTGTTTCTCAGTTATCTACATGGAGGTAAAAAGAGGGGAGAGGCCATGACGTCACAAACTTGAAGCTGAATAAAACTAGCTCCGCCATTACTGTTAGTTCAAAACATTAGTTTTCTGTTGAGCTGCTGTGTAGAGATGTCGAAGGTTTTTAATTGATCTGTGTGCGTTGTTTATGGCTGTACTAACCTTTTTGACAGCAATAAAAAGTTGAAGGGAATCACGTTCCATTCGGGCCCATGAGTCTTTTGAACAAACAAACATGGCTGCCGATCGGCTTCAAATAGTAGGAGAGCAGACGCCTGTAGTGGAGACACTCCCCTCCATATTTATATAAATGATATGCCTTCAAGAATAAGAGGTAGTTCTAAGCTATGTTTTATGTTTGCTGATGACAGTAGCTTGATAGTGAAGGATGTTGTTGGCAATATTGATGCTGTCTCAAATAATGCAGTTAAAGAAATAAGTTCGTGGTTTGAAGAAAATAAATTATGCTAAACCACAGTAAGACTCATCTTTCACAGTTTTTAACACACAATTCAACGAAAACTGACATTTTGATTTCACAGAATGGCCACATCATAAGTAAGACTGAACAGTTCAAATTTCTAGGCGTTCAGATAGATAGTAAGCTGTCCTGGAAAGCTCATGTTTATGATCTTGTTCAAAACCTACATGCTATGTTGTTTACCATTGGAAACGATTTTCTTATAAGTGATTGTTCAACACGAAAAGTTGCCTACTTTGCATATTTTCATGTACTTATGACAGACGGTGTTAAATTTCGGGTGAGTCCTCTGATCGGAAAAGGGTATTTATTGCGTAGAAACAGTCGGTTCAAGCAATATCTGGGGCAATCTCGATTATATCTTGTCGATTCCTGTTTAATAACCTGGGAATTCTGACACTGACCTCTCAATAAATATTTTCTTTAATGTCGTATGTTGTTAATAATATTTGGTTATTCGCAAGAGTTATCAACTTTGACTCAGTTAATACTATACAGAAATCGAATCAGAATTTGGATTACATCTCCTTGACCCTTGTGCAGAAAAGTGTGCAGTATTCCACTGCGTCCATTTTTAATAAGCTGCCACAAAAACTGAAAGAAGTTAGTACTGATCCACGCACTTTCAGAGTTAAACTAAAAAGTTTCCCCATGCCTCACTCTTTCTATTCTGTAGAGGAATTAACTTATGTTAATTACGAAGCTTCTGATACAAGCTGCATAGCTATCAGGTCAGATCGTGTCAACCGTACGAAGAAAGCAAACATTGACAATTTATATGAAAATATTTGAATACGTGCTGTTTTGTTCTGCAATAATATTTATTTCATAGTTCTACATCTACATCTACATAAATACTCTGCAAGCCACATTGAAGTGCATGGCAAAGGGTTCGTCGAACCGTTTTTATGATGTTTCTCTACGGTTCTATCCTCTAATAGCTTGCAGGAAAAAGGAACACCTAAATATTTCCGTTTTCGATCTGATTTCTTTTATTTTATTTTCATGATCATGTCTTCCTATGTAGGTTGATGCTAAGACAATATATTCCCATTCGGAAGAGAAAGTTGGTGAAAGAAATTTCGCAAATAGATCTCGTCGCAACAAATAAAGCCTGACTTTTAATGATTTCCACCCCAACTCGTGAATCATTTCTATGACACTCCCTCCCCTATATCGCGATAGTACAAAACGAACTGTCCTTCTCTGAACTTCCTCTAAATCTCTGTCAGTCCCACTTGGTGTCGATCCCACAATGCGCAACAGTAATCCAAAATAGTAGGCTCAAGTGTAGTGTAGGCAGTTTCTCTAGTAGAACTGTTGCATCCTGTAAGTGTTCTGCCAACGAAACGTAGTCTTTGGTTCGCATTCCCTACAATGTTTTCTGTGTTCTTTCCAATTTAAGTTGTTTGTAATTGTTACTCCTAGGTATTTAGTTGAATTTACGGCCTGTAGTTTTGACTGATTTATCGTGTAAATGAAGTTTAACGGGCTTCTTTTAGTGGTCATAAGGATGACTTCACACTTCTCATTATTAAGGGTCAATTACCATTTTTTGTACCATGCAGATATCTTAAATAAATCATTTTGCAGTTGCTTTTGATCTTCTGGTGACTTTACTAACCGATTAGTGACAGCATCTTCTGCGAACAACCTAAGAGAGCTATTCACATTGTCTCCGTAATCGTTTATAAAAATAAGGAAGGCCAGACGTCACTTAAGTTCTACTCGATGACTTTCCGTCAATTACAACGTACTGTGTCCTGTCTGACAGCAAATCAGGAATCCAATCGCACAATTGTGACGGTATTCCATAAGCACGCAGTTTGATTAGAAGACGCTTATGAGGTAAAGTGTCGAAAGCCTTCCGAAAATCTAGAAATCTGGAATCTATTTGACATCCCTTGTCTACAGCACTCCTCACATCATGTGAGTAAAGAGCTAGCTGTGTTTCACAAGAATGATACTTTCTGATTCCGTATTGACTATGGGTCAATAGGTCGTTCTCTTCGAGGTAGTTCATAATATTTAAGGAAAGTATGAGTTCTAAAATCCTGCTGCAAACCCACGTTAATGATATAAGTCTGTAATTTTGCGGATCACTCCTATTCTCTTTTTTGAATTTTGGCGTAACCTGTGCAACTATCCAGTCTTTGGATACGGAATATTCGTTGAGCGAGCGGTTGTATATACCCAGGTATGGGGCTATTACATCAGCGTACTCTGAAAGGAACCTAACTGGTATACAGTCAGGACCGGGAGACTTACTTTTGTTAAGTGATTTAAATTGCTTTAATACACCAGGGGTATCAACTGCTAAATTACGCAAGCTGGCAGCTGTTCTTGATACGAATTCTGGAGTAATTCCTTCGTCTTCTTTCGCGAAGGAATTTCGGAAGCCTGTGTTAAGCAATTCTGCTCTAGCAGAACTGTCATCAGTAGCATCACGCTACTATCGCGTATTGAAGATATACTTTACATACGACCTGAATTTCTTAGGATTCTCTACCAATTTTCGCGACAGGTTCCTTATGAACCGACTTTTGCCTTTTTAGACCATCCTCAAATATCTTAACACTAAAAAAATTGACGACAGAGAGTTCATAGATGGCTTTAATGGATAAGTGGCATTTTACGGCTACATCAGTTTCCATAAACACAAGCTTAGTTTAAATCGACACAAGACTGGCAAAAGAGACATGCTTAAAGTAAAAGTATTTTTAGGACCGACAAACTCAGTATATTCAGTCAAATGAGTTTGCAAAGGAGTCTCCAGTGAGCCTCTTATTAGCTGAAAATTTGATGGATAATTTCGGGATCCTCATTTCTAAAAATCAGTACTGAGATAGTTATATGGACGTTGTACTGTGTTTGTAGAGAACCATCACAGGCAAATTAAATAAACTTTTTCAAAATTTAAAATTACAATACAGTAAAAAAAGTTTTTAAATGGAATTGTGAGATGACGCTATCAACTATGCGGACATTGCTATTGACATTTATTAACGACAGCATTTATTGGATAAACAAATAGAGTAATAACCGTTCAGTTCTCAACATTCCATAACATATAAATACGTACGCTTCCAGTCCATGATGCACTATCTACTATCTATGTAGTCAATCAGGGTAACTTTTTATCAGTCAGGGTATCTTTGTACCACTTAATATTTAGCTTTCATATGGCTGATGTTCCGCCTACTGGGGAATTATTTACAACAGAGGTATTAAAAATTACCTCTAGAGAAACATATTGCCAATAGGTGGAACATGAGCCATTTGAAACCCAAAGATACACTAACTGCTACAAAGTTACCCTGATTGGATGTACCACAAACGAAATCATATTTTAAAAATAAACTGAAAATAAGGTATTCGCGTAAAGTAATGAGTACTATTTTACCTCCGGAATATTTTTCCCAAGGAGACGCCATCATCATATTTTCATACAGTGGAGCTACATTTCCTCGGGAAAAGTAACGGCTGTAGTTTCACCTTGCTTTCAGCCGTTCACTCAGCCAGCTCAGTCAGTCATCCAGACTGTTGCCCCTGTAACTACTGAAAAGGCTGCTGCCCCTCTTCAAGAACTACACGTTTGTCTGGCCTCTCTACAAATACCCCTCCGCTGTGGTTGTACCTACTGTACAACTATCTGTATCGTTAAGGGACGGAAGCCACTCTCAATTAAGCAATGTATTTGGTTCATGGGGGCGGAAACGTGGGCATAAATTATAAAATTCGTAGCAGGAAGAAATTATCATTACGAGGGAGATTCAGATATATTCACCTCGTTGCCACTTACATAAGCGATTGGTAATATTAGCCCCAGAATGGTGTTACATTTATTTACTGAAGAAATTTCTTCGTAACAACCCATTGCAATCTGAAAATAAAATATTCAAATTATCCCGAGTTGCTAAATGACATATGAAGGTTATAGTAGAGTCATTAATAAAGCCGTTTCGTTACTAAAACAATCTTTGAGAAACCACAAAGCGGGTTGTATACTCCTAGCCATTAAAATTGGTACACCACGAAGATGACCTGCTACAGACGCGCAATTTAACCGACATGAAGAAGATGCTGTGATATGCAAATTGTAAGCTTTTCAGAGAATTCACACAAGGTTGGCGCCGATGGCGGCACCTACAACTTGCTGACACGAGGAAAGTTTCCAATCGATTTCTCATACACAAACAGCAGTTGACCGGCGTTGCCCGCTGAAACGTTGTTGTGGCGCCTCGTATAAGGAGGAGAAGAGCGTACCATCACGTTTCCAACTTTGATAAAGGTTGGATTGTAGCCTATCGCAATTGCGGTTTATCGTATCGCGACATTGCTGCTCGCGTTGGTCGCGATCCAATGACTGTTAGCAGAATATGGAATTGGTGGGTTCAGGTGGGCAATCGGAACACTGTGATGGATCCCAACAGCCTCGTATCACTAGCAGTCGAGATGACAGGCATCTTATCCGCTTGGCTGTAACGGATCGTGCAGCCATGTCTCGATCACTGAGTCAACAGATGGGGACGTTTGCAAGACAACAACCATCTGCACGAACAGGTCGACGACGTTTGCAGCAGCATGGACTATCAGCTCGGAGACCATGGCTGCGGTTACCCTTGACGCTGCATCACAGACAGGAACACCTGCGATGGTGTACGCAACGACGAACCTGGGGGCCCGAATGGCAAAAATTCATTTCTTTGCATTAATCTAGGTTCTGTTTACAGCATCATGATGGTCGCATCCGTGTTTGGCGACATCGCGGTGAACGCACATTGGAAGCGTGTATTCGTCATCGCCATACTGGCGTATCACCCGGCGTGATGATATGGGGTACCATTGTTTACACGTCTCGGCCACCTCTTGTTCGCATCGACGGCACTTTGAACAGTGGCCGTTACATTTCAGATGTGTTACGACCCGTGGCTCTACCCTTCATTCGATCCCTGCGAAACCCTACATTTTAGCAGGATAATGCACTACCGCATGTTGCAGGTCCTCTGCGGGCCTTTCTGGATACGGAAAATGTTCGACTGCTGCCCTGCCCAGCACATTATCCAGATCTCTCACCAATTGAAAACGTCTGGTCAATGGTAGCCGAGCAACTGGCTCGTCACAATACACCAGTCACTACTCTTGATGAACTGTTGTATCGGTTGAAGTTGCATGGGCATCTGTACCTGTACACGCCATCCAAGCTCTGTTTGACTCAATGCCCAGACGTATGAAGGCCGTTATTACGGCCAGAGGTGGTTGTTCTGGGTATTGATTTCTCAGGATCTATGCACCCAAATTGCGTGAAAATGTAATCACATGTCAGTTCTAGTATAATATATTTGTCCAATGAATACCCGTTTATCATTTGCATTTCTTCTTTGTGTAGCAATTTTAAAAGATGCTCAAATGTTTGTAAATCTATCGGACCAAACTGCGTGGTCATCAGTCCGTAGCTTACAAACTACTTAAACCTAGGTAAACTAACCTAAAGACAACACACACACCCATCACACCCATGCCCCAGGGAGGACTCGAACCTCCACGGCGAGCAACCGCGCGCTCCGCAGCGAGACGCTTTAGACCGCTCGGCTACTCCACCGCGGCGTAGCTATTTTAATGACCAATAGTGTAAATATAATTTATATTTTCTGATATGGAAAATATATAAGGATTAAATACGGTGTCCCATCATCTTATCTCTAAGCTTCTATTAGTTTCAGTCATCAGTCCGAATACTAGTCTGATGCTGCACTTTATACCCTGTTTCATTACTTCTCACGCCGTTAATCATCCTCTTACTTTACTCTTTTAATGTTCACCTCAAAATCTAGCCCAGTTCCGTATGTAAGGGGCAAAAAAGTGGATAGCGTCTCTGGCTACCATACAGAGGACCCAGATTCGATTCCCGGCAGAAAGCTGGGTGTTACGTGTTGTCCTCATGGCGTCAAAGAAAAAGACTTGCACTAGCCGGCCGAACAAGTTGAGATGGGATCTCCTGGACAATAACAACGCCATACGATCATCTCATAACCTTTGCACACTTCAAAGTTTTTATAGCTTCTCCCTGAATTTTTATTTCCGTAACAAATTTCTGATGAGTTTGCTTTTCTGCTTCAGATTCGCTAACATGGATGGATATGATACAACTCTATCACTCCCTTCTACGTCCTTTGACTCTTATAACTACAGTTCGTAGTCTTGTGCAAGTTATAGATAATCTTTCGCTTCTGCTCTGGCTCTTGTCTTCTCAATCACTGATATTGTGTCACAATACCGCAAAGTAGTTCAGATGCAGAAATGATAGATGTGTAATTAAAGAACGCTATGAGAAGGATTGTTGGTGTAATGAAATAAACACAGGTAGCTACTAGTACAAAGTCACATTTTGCTCACACAATTACAACGCATAGATGTTCCCACGATCGTATAGAGACAAATTATAGATAATGTAAATCTACTAACCTATCAGGACGTCGATGTTGCCAACAGTAACTGCCTCAACTATACACAAACATCAACAATAACTGTAAGGCTCGCAGCAGGATAAGTTCAATCTTACTAAAGCATAATCCCCATAATGATATTTTAACTCTGCAGCGGAGTGTGCGCTGCTTATGAAATTTTTCTGGCGGATTAGAACTGTGTGATGGAACCGGGATTCGAACTTGGGACCTTTACCTTCCGCAGACAAGTGCCCTACCTACTGAGCTATCCCGGCACGCTTGGCGGTCCTTCTTCACAGCTTTACTTCCAGCGAGTTCCGGCACACCGTTTTAATCCTCCAGGAATTCCATAAATTTCATAATGTACTGGACAAAAGAATAATGAGGAATTAAAGACGTAAACTTCCAGTAGCCAATGAAATTAATCAGGAGCAAAAGCTGAACATTTATGCCCAGCCGGGATTTGAACCCGAATCCTCCTGCTTACTAAAAGGAAGGAAGCTTAAGGTCTAACGTCCCGTCGACACTGCGGTCAGGAGCTCACGTTCGGATTTTTGGGTAAGGATGGGGAAGGAACCATCCGAGGAGACTGAGGCGCTCCAGTCACGGTCTGCACGGCCACTACGGTCGGGGGTTCGAATCCCCCCTCGGGAATGGATATTTCTGCCGTCCTAGTTCGTAAGTAGTTTGTAAGTTTAGGAACTGATGACCCCGTAGTTAAGTCAGATAAAAAAAAAAAAAAAAAAAAAAAAAAAAAAAGGAACCATCCCTGCATTTTCCTGAAGTGATTTAGGAAAATCACGTAAAACCTAAATCTGGATGGCCAGGGGTGGATTTGAACCACAGTCCTCCCGAATGTGAGTACAGAGTATTAGCACTGCGCTACCTCGCTCGGTCTCTGTTTAATAGGCAGGCGCGCTGCCCACTTCACTACTGGGAACATATTGATCACCACCGCCACGCGAGCTGCCCTTGCACGCCTTACATCAGACGCAAATTCTCAACTTATCCAATTACAGCTACTGACGTAGGGGCCCTGCCCATTATCATTCATAGCTCACAGCATTCCGCCGAAGCCCGTAAGAGTTCGGGAAGAGAGGATCGATGGCTGTCTCCGCCTTAATCATATATTGCGATCCTACAGCTATATTATTAAACACACGAAATAACTTTAGACGTTTGAAGGAACTGAGATACCAACAGCCGTATGTATAATAAAATATTTATTGTATCACAACCAGTTTCGGCATTCCACTATGCCATCTTCAGGTAGACACTGAAAATAAAATATTACGATATAGGAATAAAATTGCTATTTTAGGGTCACTTGTGGTATTTTTCTCCTGTTTCAATTATACATATTTGTCTTTCGCTGTCGTAATTTAGAATAGTACTTTGCTTCTATAAGTAGTTCGTTCACTACATTTCTGTCAGGCGAAATATGTACCATGCACTTGCCAATAATGTTCATAGTACCGTTTGTCCTTATCTAGTACCTTTACTCGTCATCTTTTGTGATATTTTAGTGGGATGTTTTCTGTAACCTTAGATATTTTTTGGGCTGTCCTAGCATTTTATGTTATGTGCCTACGCCGACAAGCATGTTAATGTTTGATTGCCAAAAAACGACTCTTTAGTCGTTCACTATCATTCCCTTTGTCAGCTTTAGGATTGCAATGTCTCTATAATACGATTATTAAAAAAAAAAAAAAAAAAAAACTACATTTGTACATTTTCTTTATGTGGTATTGAATAGTAGTTTCGTTCCTATATTGTAATATTGTATTTACAGTGTGCTACCATACAATACTTTTTTGTTTTTGCCTTAGTCACTTGATTAGGTTTGTTTAATACACAGGGACGTGAAGATGGCATAGTGAAATGCCGAAACTGGTTCTGATACAATAAATATTTTATTATACACACGGCTGTTGGTATCTCAGTTCCTTCAGACTCTTGACCAGCCGCTGTCCCGTTTCCACCACCAATGATGGATTCAATAAGAACTTTAGACGTTAGCTGCTAGTGGTCTTTGAAATAATGCTGCGTCAGTAGTGTGTGGATAAGTTGAGTATTTGGTCTGACAGGAGGAGTGCTCTGATCACTGTGTCACCAGTGACATAGCGCTCAGCACTACTGCCTACTAATCAGGAGGATCTGGGTTCGAATCTCGGCTGGGCGCAAAATTTTCATATTTCCCCATTGATTTATTTCCATGCCCACTATCAGCAAACGTCTAAAATTCTTTGATTGATAATATATCTGCAGTATCACAAATGATATCTCAAAGAACTGACACCACATATATAACACAATAATCCACAACCACCAGGCTATGATTTGCCACGCAAAATATGCTGAACGCTAAACTCATCAGAACCCGACTTTGGGGAAGTACTGTGTACATTATTTACGGTAATGGGGTACGCAAAAATCCCCAGTGAATGATTTCCAAGAATCATAGACCATCAGAAACATCGCAAAGTAATACTCTTACAAGATCTTACGATAGTAGACCACCGACTTCCTACTGGCAAAGTGTTACAACCTCCTCAACCGGGTAATATGCATGGCATCAAATGCCGCTACGAATGTTGAGCACGGAATAAAACCATCAGAAGCATTATTTTACAGCACGTCCTCGTAACAGAGAAAGACCAATCTGCAACCCCACCGGGACTCCACTTTTGACTACATAGCGTTGATATTGACAACGTTAAGAATCATAAAATAAATAAAAATACGATAATAATTATATAAATATTTTTTGAGTAATAAGTCTCCTGACTGGTATGATGCGACCGGCTAATAATTCCTCTTCTGTGCCAAACTCTTCATCCCACAGCAGCAAAGTCCTGAGTTATTTGCTGGATGTATTCCAGACTTTGCCATCTTCAGCTCCCTCTAGCACTATGAGGTTATTCGCTGATGTCTTAAAATATATTCTTTCATCCTGTCCCCTGTTCTTGGCAGTGTTTTCCATATGTTCCTCTCTTCGCCGACTCTGTAAGGAACCCCCTCATTCCTTGTCATATCAGCCGACCTCATTTTCAACATTTGTCTGTAGCTTCGCATCTCAAACGTATCGATTCTCCTCTACACAGAGTTTCACTGTTTGTATTTTACTAGCATACAATATTTTGCTGCAGACGTACATTATCAGAAATTTCTTCCTCAAATTAGGCTATATGTTTAATGCCAGAGGACGTATCTTGGTCAAGAACACCCTCCTTGCCTGTCTTAGTATGTTTTTAGCGTTGTCTTTGCTTCGTTCGTTGTAGATAATTTGCTTCCAAGTTAACAGAAATCCTTAATTTCGTCTAGTTTATGATCACCAATTTTGATGTTAAGCTTCTATCTATTGACATTTCTGGCAAATATAAATTCTTTCGTCTGGTTTCGATCTCAATCCATATTATACTCAGTAGATTGCTCATTACATTTAAAAGATTCTGGAGTTCTTCTTCGCTTTAACCGAGGATAACAATGTTATCAGGGAATCTTCTCATTAGCCGTGCTCAAGTGGCCGAGCGTTCTAAGGCGCCTTGCTGCGAAACGCGCGATTGCTCCCCTTCGAAGGTTCGAGTCCTCCCTCTGGCATGTGTGTGTGTGTGTGTGTGTGTGTGTGTGTGTGTGTGTGTGTGTGTGTGTGTGTTGTCGTTAGGTTAGTTTAAATAGTTTGTAAGTCTAGGGACTGATGACCACAGCAGTTAGGTTCAATAGGTTTACAAACATTTGAATATATTTTTAATCTTATCACTGATATAGACACTCGAAATTTTAATCTTACTCTTGAACCTTTCTTTCATTTCCGTAATTGTTTCTTTGTCTGACACCCTTTTCAGTACGAGCGCTTTGTTCTTCGCCTCCCAATTTTATTGGTGCCTCTTGGTTCTTATATACATATCGGTTATTACCTGCCCTCCCCTACACCTCACTCCAATGTTCTCAGAATTTTAACATCTTAAACAATTTTACGTTGTCAAATGCTTTCAATTCTTCCATTATGAAGCGCAACCTTTCGACAGCCTTCCTAGTGCATCTATCTTTCCTAAAGTTAAATTGATCTTCATCTAATATATTATCAATTTTCGCTTTCATTCTCCCATATGTTATTTTTGTTAGTAGCTTGTATACAAGCGCTGTTGTGTTGCTTGTCCGACAGTTCTAGCAATTACCTGCTCTTACTATCTTTGTACGTGTGTGAATGATATTTTCCAAAAGTCTCATGATATCTCACTAGTCTGACGGATTCGACACACTAACTTAAATATTATTTTGATCGTATTTTCTCCCAGTGATTTTATGAATTCCGGTTGAATGTTACCAACCCTTTCAGGTCATCGATCTATACTTTCTACCTATCGGTCTCTCTTCCTTCCATTTAATAATGGAATTCCCATTTTACTCTTAATGTTACCACTCCTGCTATTAATTTCACGCAAGGTTGTTTTGATTTTTTTATACGCTGATCTAGTTCTTTCGAAGATAATTTCTTTTTCGATTTCCTTATATTTTTCCTGTGGCCATTTCACCTTTGCTGCCCTGCAATTCGTATTTCTTTTATTCTCAAGATATTTATACTGCTAAAATCGCTGACATATTTTTCGTCCTTCTTACGCCAATCAGTTGCGTTCTGCCTTCTTGGTAGCTATGTTTGTCTTTTCCTCTCTTCTTCAACTCCACTTGCTACTCTGGTATTCCGTACCGCAATACGCACATCCTTAGCGAGCTTTTAACGCGTGTTACTTACTATTCCTTCATAACTATTCCTCCATAATTTACTAGACCACTTTCTTAAATACTGATT
Organism: Locusta migratoria; assembly: GCA_026315105.1. NCBI lineage: Eukaryota > Metazoa > Arthropoda > Insecta > Orthoptera > Acrididae > Locusta > Locusta migratoria. Next base: position 24,986,719 of record CM048755.1, on the reverse strand, counting down.
CTTCCAGACTATTCTCTTAAACCTCTGTCTATTCTCCATCATTACTAAATTGTGATATGAGTCGATACCTGCTCCTGGGTACAAAATTCAAATGTTTGTGAATCTGTGGAACTACTCTGGTCATCAGTCCCTCGGCTTACAAACTACTTAAACTAACTTATGCTAAGGACAACAAATACACACCTGCCTGAGGGAGGACTCGAAGCTCTGACGGCGAGCAGCGGTGCGCTAGGCGCCTAGGAACTCTCGGTCACTCCACCACGGCACTGCAGGGTGTTTTATTATTTAACATTTCATTTTTCTGTCTTTGTTTTACCGTGATGTAATCCAGTTGTCTCCTTAACCTTTTTAAGTTTATCTCCTCCTCTTGTGATCTTGAACAGAATATTCACTGCTACTATCTGAACTTTATTGCAGAAGGCGAATAGTCTTTCCCCTCTCTCTTTCTACTGTCAAGCCCACATTCTCCTGTAACCGGTTAAGCTACTTCTTCTTAAACAATCGCGTTTCCCCCACAGTTATACCTGAGCAGCGTTGGTTTTCTGTCGAATCCGATTAGAATGGCCCTATCAGTGAGCTGCTGATAGTAGCTACCGCTCTTTCCTACTTTCCTATTCATAAATGATTCTAATCACGTTATACCATTTTCTGCTGCTGTTGATATAACCCCATATTCATCTAACCAGAAGCCTCCATTTCCTTTCCATTTCATTTCACTGGCCCTCATTGTATTTATACTGCCCCTTACATTTCTCTTTTCAGATTTTCTAGCTTCCCAACGCCGGCCGCGGTGGCCGAGGGGACTGCGGCGCACCAGTCGTAGTCTGCATGGCCGCTACGGTCGGGGGTTAGAATCCCCCCTCGGGCATGGATGTTTGTGTCGTCTTTAGTATAAGGTAGTTCATAAGTAGTTTGTAAGTTTAGGGACTGATGATCCCGCAGTTAAGTCCCTTAAACTTAACAAACTTTTGAACATTTATTTCCAGCTTCCCAGCGACTTTCAGACTTCTGACATTTCTTGCTCCGGCTCATGGGATATTATCCCTTCGTTGGCTATTTCATGTCTTTTCATCGTTACCTTCCGTAAGCAATTTCGTTAAGGAGATCCAAGCGGGGAACTAATCAAGAATCATTTGCCATAGGACAGATCGTCATGACACTTTTCCACTTACAGGCGACATGTGGATACACATTATGTGTCTCTAATGCAGTGGTTTCCATTGATTACTGCATCCTCAGGCCGTTTATCATCTGGCTTTTTCAGGCAGTTACCCACACTACTAACAAGAGAGTGTTTGAAGCTGTGTCCGTCCCCCAGCCTTTTCGTTGACTGAATTACATGAACTTGAGAGCTAATATCCTGGCTTATATGGACTTGTCTGTATTTATCATTTACTTGCTATACGAGAAAATTGCAGAGGGCATTAGTGCTTGTGAAAATGTCAATGTTCTACTTTTTCCCCAAAGAAAATTGTGAGTTGTCGACCAACGACGTCATGATCCACTTTTATATTTGTCTGTTTATTTTTATTCGTGTAAACTTTTGATGTGCTCCGTGGCGTGAAATTAAGAATTTTGTTTCGTGATAACGGTATCTGAATCCGCCTTATAGCGGAATTGCTTTCAGAATTAGAATTTAGCTTTTGTTGTCGACGTAACAATAATGCTGAAATGTGTGTTAAGCTTATGGGACTTAACTGCGGGGTCATCAGTCCCTAAACTTACAAACTACTTATATACTAACTTATACTAAAGACAGCACAAACATCCATGCCCGAGGGAGGATTCAAACCCTCGACGGGGAACGGTCTCGCGCATAGGAGCATAGCGCCTCAATGCGCTCGGCCACTCCGCCGCGGCCACGTAACAATAAGCAGGGTGTTACTAATATCTGAAGAAGTAGCTTTACTTCTAGTAGTGTTAAATAAAATGTTTTATATAACACTACAATTACTAGGATAGACGATAGATTTGGTTGTTTCAGTAGTACATTCAGCCAGCTGCCGACTCCGCCTTCATTTGCATAGAGTCAAAATTGCAATAACCTTAGGATTTGCACATTTTTCCTGAGGCAACATATACAAATGTGTTTGGAATAAAATTTTCTCAATTTTGTATACAATTATATAAAGAAACTTGATTATGGTAATTTACTCACACACGCCTGTTTTCATCGGTACCATTTTATAGTTACTTGCAAAAAGTAGGCAACCTAACCTTGGCGTTTTATCTACATCTTTTATTCTTGATTTTTTGAAGAACTATGGAAAAAATGCAAGTAATTTTTAATGAAAATGGCTATACATGGTAAAGTGGGGGAAGGGGCAACCGTGGCACATATTGCTTATTTATACATTATACTGCATAAGATATGCAGGGTGTCCCATAGTAATGTAAACATTTTGAAACATTCTAAAACGAAAGCATATGTGTTTTTACACAAATTTTCGTGTTTTTAAATGAATGCCCTATATTATTTCATCAGTGAACTATAGCATGACAATTCACATAAACAATGGCGTTGATTTCATCTCAATACGCCAATTACAACACCAGATATTGCGAAGTTGACGTTTGAAATACGCGAAACGGTCTAAGACTCAGGCGAGAACCCCATGCCGCTCATGACGTGCGATAGCAGCGCGTTTCGCGTATTTCAAGCGTCAACTTCGCTTTGCAATATCTAGGCTGTAATTGGCGTATTGCGAGCAACCAACACCATTGTTTATGTGATTTGTCATGCTATAGATTGCTGATGAAATAATATGGGGTGTTCATTTAAAAATACATCTGCTTTCGTTTTAGAATGTTTCAAAATATTTACTTTCATGAGCCCCTGCCTTACATTGATACCGGTGAACGTGGTTTTTACAATAGCTGTTATTGTTCCAGAGATATTTTGGGTGGTTCCATAAAAGTTCAGTTGGTCAGAGACCTAATGATCTTGCTGGTCTGGGCAGTTGTGAATAAGCGCCTTATCTCTCTATCGAAGGAATGATTGTAGCATGGGCGCTGATTACTTTACCGTGCAAAATGTGACGACGAGTGGTGCCATCTCCCCAACTCTTCCAGCCGGTCCTGACTACATTTGGGAAAGTTAGTCGCTGTTTTATTCCTTTCAAAGGAAGAGCGTAATCTCGATCGCTCAGATACCTTAGAATTTAACAGTGCTATAAGCTATTCTGATTCAAAACCACAGTCTTCTCAAGACAGGTATTTGAATGACAATCTATTCGTGGTCTAAAATAAGAAATTCGGTAATGGGAAGAAATAAAATATTGATATAATAAGATAAAAAACACACATACTTCAGTGGTGTGACTTATTGATATCTATCACTCTGCTTAAAAGTATTACGCCATTTGAAAAACAAACGTTTTCTGTTGACCTGATAGTGTTGCACAGCTACTCAATCTTAAAAGTACATGGTGTATTTTATTAATATGGTCAAAGGAAAATGGAAGAGACGTACATGCAACTCTTGAACATTTAATGTTACTTCTACATTCAAACACCCCATATATCAAACACCACGCTAATTACATTTCCAAACTATGATAGTGGTAGGTATAGTGTCATACCGTGCATTTTACGTAGCATATTGTAACAGAAGTTTGTACTTCGACGCAGATACCAAATTTCAGTCATCACAGACATAACAGTGGCGGTTGCCTGCAGTTAATGACCTAGTCTAGCGGCGTTTTCGCGGTGTTCTCAGAGCTAATAGGCTGGTACCACTGCAGAAATGAGCGTGGGACGGAGACGAACGTATCCTTTGGGACACAGCGATGCAACTGGGCGTCGGTGGGCTATGACAGCAGACGAATAACCCGAGTGCCCTTGCTAACATCACGACATCGCGTGCAGCGCCGCTTTTGGTCTGATGACCATATCTCTTGGACCCTACGCGACTGGAAAACAGTAGCATGGTCAGATGAGTCCCGAATTCAGTTGGTAAGATGGTAGGGTTTGAGAGTAGTGCAGATGGCCAACATGCTGGAGTTGGCTCTATTATGGTAAGTTGTAATTTGCGGCTGTTTGCTGATGATGCTGTGGTGTATGGGAGGGTGTCGTCTTTAACTGACTGTAATAGCATACAGGATGACTTAGACAAAATTTCTAGTTGGTGCGAAGAGTGGCAGCTAGCTCTCAATGTAGAAAAATGTAGGGTGTTGCGCATGAGTAAGAAAAACAATCCCATAATGTTCGAATACAGCATTAGTAGTGAGCTTCTTGATGCAGTTGCATTGTTCAAATATCTAGACGTAACATTGTAGAACGAAATGAAATGGAACGAACATGTAAGGACAGTTGTGAGTAAGGCGGACAGCCGACTTCGGTTTATTGTGAGAATTTGGGGAAGATGTACTTCACCAGTAAAGGAGACCGCATATAAAACGCTTGTACGACCACGTCTTGAGTATTGCTCAAGTGTTTGGGAGCCCCAGCAGATCAGTTTAAAGAAAGACATAGCAGCAGTTCAGAGATGAGCAGCTAAGTTTGTTACTGGTAGGTTCGACCAATTCGCGAGTGTCACAAAAATGCTCCGGCAACTCAATTGGGAATCGCTAGAGGTAATACGACATTCTTTTCGTAAATTTCTGTTGAGGAAATTTAGAGGGCCGGAATTTGAAACTGAGTGAAGTACGATCTTGCTGCCGCCTACTTACATTTCGCGTAGTGATCACAAAGAGAAGATAGAGAAATTAGGGCTCGTACGGAGGCATATAGGCATTCTTTGTTTCCTCGTTCTATTTGGGAGTGGAATAGGAAAGGAAATGCCTAGTAGTGGCACCTTACCGCCACGCACCTTACAGTGAATTGCGGAGTATGTATCTAGATGTAGATGGTGTCGGCTGTTTTTAGATGGTTATCATAGGCTACTTTGAGACCATTTGAAGGCATTCATTGACGTCATTTCCCCAGAAACGATGGAATTCTTATGGATTGCAATGCACCACGTCACCGAGCCACAATTGTGTGATTTGTTGGAAGAACATTCAGAAAAAATTCCAATTAATGATTTTCCACCCAGATCTCCCGACAAGAATCCCATATAACATTAATGGAACATAATCGAGAGGTCAGTTGATGCACAGAATCCTGCACCAGCAACACCTTCGTAATGACGGACGGCTATAGTGTCAGCATGGGTCAATATTCCTGCTAAACTTCAGACAAAAGGACGGGAGGCGGACAAAATATTGGGAGGTGTCCCATGCCTTTTATCACCCGAGTGAAATATGCCGAAATCCCGTGCCCCGTCGGCCGAATGCTCCAAATACCTGAACAGGAGTAAGCGCGGGTAACTTACCGCGATCTGAGCGTTGCTGGTGGCCGCGGCTATTTCCCAGAGAGGCTGTTCGGAGCTGGCGGCGAGGCCGTGTACGAATCCTGACATCTCATTCGGCGCGCGTGCGGACGCCGGCGGAGCTACATGGCGAGTGCCGCAGCCGCAGCCGCAGCCACCGCCGCTGCCCGCTGCCCGCGGCGCCCGGCGTCGCGCCGCCCCTTGCCGCCGCCGGCCAATCGCGGCGCTGCGTCCGCGCAGGCCACGCCCCCCGCCCACCGACATTGATCCCCTGCCGGCAATGGATGCGGCGCTTTGTGCGACAATTCTGCCGTATGTAACTGCAAGCCGATAGCGCTACGTGCACAGCGCGCGTCTCGGAGTACCGCATGTCGGGGTTTATTCCACCCTTTCGTCAGTGTAGCACAGAAAGAACAATAGCTTAAATGTCTCTATTGTTGGTTTGAGGGTTTAATGCAAAGATTCCCAACCTTGTTTAGACTAAAGACGACTTTTATTTCTTTGTTGTGATCAGGGACTACAATTATGAAAAGAAATAAAATAAGGGAATCTGAAAATAAACATATTAGTTAATTTCAAAAGTAATATGCATTAACAGTACTAGTATAATATATAATTTTGGTAGAAACTTATTTTCGGTTTGCAGCAATGTGACTTTAGAGCTTTCGTCTTATTTTCAAGTTAAGTAATCCTTAGGCTAAAACTTTTTCTCAAAACTACACGCATTTTCACTTATTCTGAATCGATCCCTTGATTTGATTTTAAGCGGTAAACCTTTGTTTTCCTAAATAAGCCATGCAGAAAATCGTAAGATGGCGAAAGGCGATTTCTAGAATTTTATTGTATGATTTTTGCTTTTTTTTTTTTTACAACAAAACTATGCAAGAGGATGGGCCGGTCTCGGTGGCCGAGGGGACTGAGGCGCTCCAGTCACGGTCTACACGGCCACTACGGTCGGGGGTTCGATTCCCCCCTAGGGCATGGATATTTGTGCCGTCCTTAGTGTTAGCTAGTTCATAAGTAGTTTGTAAGTTTAAGGACTAATGACCCCGTAGTTAAGTCCCATAAGCTATACAAACATTAAAACAAGAGGATGGATCAAATGCGTTCTTACAGTTTCTATCATTTTGGAATTCAATAAACGTTCACAATACCAGAAGATAAGTAAATATATTTCTAGTGGTATCGATATTATCCACTTCTGTCATCACCAATGAAGTTGTCCACTTATCGTGGACACTTAGTACGAAACACAGAGTACAATTCACTGAGCACATAACAAGGGCAGAGAACCACTGGTTTGATGATTAGAGGGACCAAACTGCTAGGTTATTAGTCCCTCCTCCCTCATAAACCATAAAATTTTGTAACAATGCTAATATCAATAATCTCTCAAAAGACGATCCTCTCAGCATAACCTCAACACTTCGGGCTTAATTAAACGTAATGTCAGTGCGCGATCCAATATACCTGCCTGAAGACAGTTGGGCTCCCCGTCCCTTTACTGGCGTTATTATGTCTTAATAGAAATATACTTGGTAGTAATTGTGTTGGCCGTGGGTGTCGGCGGAAGAAAAATCATAGGAATCATGTATTCATCTTGGGGCTGAAGCTGTTTTTGTCTGTGTTTTCTTAATAAAAATATCTTCTTTATTTGGAATGGGTCAGCCTTGAACAATACACTATACTGCCTCTTCTGTTGCACATACATGTTCCAGTGAAGATGATTTTCCTCAGATGACCTTTATTCCACTTCTTGTTTCACATGTGGAGGTATTTCTATGAAAGGAGAAAGACTGCCGGGCGGGAATGACCGTGCGGTCTAAGGCGCGTTGCCACGGACTGCGTGGCCGCTCACCGTCGCAGGTTCGAGTCCTCCCTCGAGCGTATGTGTGTGTGTGTGTGTGTGTGTGTGTGTGTGTGTGTGTGTGTATTGTTCTTAGCGTGAGTTAGGTTAAGTTAGTTTAAGCAGTTTGTAAGTCCAGGGACCGATGACCTCAGCATTTTGATCACTTAGCTTTACAAACTTTTGAATTTGAATTTGGAGAACGACTCAAACAAATTCAAATGTTTGTAAATCTATCGGACCAAACTGCGTGGTCATCAGTCCGTTGCTTACAAACTACCCAAACTAAGGTAAACTAACCTAAGGGCAACACAAACACCCATGCCCCAGGGAGTATTCGAACTCCCGACGGCGGGCAACCGCGCACTCCGCAGCGAGGCGCCTTACACCGCTCGGCTACTCCACCGCGGCGAACGACTGAAACACACAAAATTTACAAAAACAGAAACACCTCAACATTTGACAGCAAGAAACGGAATAAGAGCCCAGTGCGCATACTGAGCCTGCAGTAAAACTTGTATGGGTAACAGAAGAGTAAATATAGTGTTTCGCTCGAGCTAGACCCATTCCAAATAAAAAATATTATTTATTATACTATGTTTCGTTGTTTGTAAATCTGAAGGACTTAACGACGTCGGTCATCTGTTCCTTGGCTTACAAACTACTTCAACTAACTTATGCTGCTCCACCGCGGCTATAGTATGTTCTCCTCGGATGTCTTTCTACTGGTTAATATATAACTTTCGCAGTATCGTTTAATCTACCTAGAGAGGAGGCACTAGCTGTCAAAATTCAGGTTCGTTCGTCTTCGTAAAACAAAGAATATAACAGCGTTTATTAAAAGCATCGGACTGTCTACCGGCAATATTTGTACAGCCTCAGATATCCTCATAATTATTTCGTCTGCCAAACTCTTTTTTTAACAAACATCAACTCTTTAGTTAAAACTTCGAACCTAATGTCCATTACGCACTCCTTAGATTTGCAAGAAATATTTGTGAACACTATTTTTGAATTAGTAGGTTCTTCCAACCAAATTTAGTTATCTTCACAATTCACGAAATCAAAATGAAGCTTCTCCCCCCCCCACACACACACACACATACGTCTGACCAAAAAACGAAAATAAGATTTTTTTTCATACTTCACTTTCCTGAGATGATCATAATTCAAAGATGTAGTCGGTGTACCATTTGACAAATAAACTTTTCAGAACATCATGATTTATCAAGAACAGAACACAAATAGAAATTATAAATTTTACAGTATTATTATTTCAACATTTTTGCAAAATAATGCACAAGGAACATTAGACAAGGATTTCGCAATGTATGAAATGTGTTGCATGAAAGAAAAAAATTAGGAAAAGAAAACAAAGTCAAATTTTAGTAACGTGAAAGGGAAACCAAATACTTAAAAGATATTTGTCTTCCTTTCCTGGTGACGCTCAGGATGTAAATAAGGAAATGAGCTCACCTAAAATGCCAAAGGCCTTTCTGCAGTGGATCTCTCGGTTTCGGGTACATCACCGAAGCTAAGCCCTCTTTGGATGGGAGCTGAGCGCTGTGCACTCAGCCGTCGTGATGAAGAGGTAGAGGCTCTGGTCACGAAAACCGACACAACGGCGCTGACCAGTCCCTCTGTAGCAAATCTGTTGACGCCTTCGGTGACCGGTTGCCATGTCATGTCCTCTAGAGGACGGAGTTAAAAATTTACAGAGCTTACCTAAATTGAGAGTGCCACACAGTTTCAATCACAACAGTAAAATGTCAAAAAATAAATAAATCTCTCAGTATCAATTGCAATTTTAAGGCTTTTACTATAAAATCAAGCCAACGGCCGTGCCACATTGGATATGCCGGTTACCGTTAGATAACCGAAGTGAAGCACTGTCGGGTTTCGCTAGCACGTGGATGGGTTACCGTCCTGGTCTGCCAAGCGCTGTTGGCAAGCGGGCTGCACTCAGGCCTTGTGAGGCCAACTGAGGAGCTACTTGATGGAGAAGTAGCGGCTCCGATCACCAAGACTGACATAGCTGCCGGTAGTGCGGGGCGCTGACCACGCCCCCTCCACACCGCATCCGGTGACGCAGAGGATGACACGGCGGCCGGTCAGTACCCAGTGGGCCCCCTGAGGCCTGTCGGACGGAGATACAGTTTTACTATAAAATCAAAGTGACCCAATGTATGACACTCTTGATAGTCGTCTCTTATGACAGACAAGGCGAAACCACAGGTCAATTCTAGGCCGCAAACCCTCAGAGGAGAATTGCTTCTGTGCTTCCAGTAAAGTGAAATAACACGACGTGCAATAGTTCCACTGCTTTGATCCAACATTACTAGTTACCTCGAAGAAAGTGATATATTGACACATAGCACAAATACATAAAAATATCGTACTTAAGAAAAATTACTAGTTCTTTTTCAAACGACGTGATGAGTGCTACCGAGAGGATATCTCAAATCGGTCCATATTTCTAAATTTTAAATGTTGAAATGCTTGTGAACCTACAGGGAGCAAACTATTGTGGCCATCGGTCACCAGACATTCAAACTACGTAAACTATCTGAAACCATCCTGAGGATAATACACTCGCCCATGCCCGAGGGAGGGCTTGAACCTCCAATGGAAGTGGCTGTCCAGTGCCCAACATGGCGCCTGGAACCGCGCGGCTTCTACAAATGTTTGTATAGCTTATGGGACTTAACTACGGGGTCATCAGTCCCTAAACTTACAAACTATTTATGAACTAGCTAACACTAAGGACGGCACAAAAATCTTTGCCCGAGGGTGGATTCGAAATACTCTGCGCTCGTCCGTCCTTTTCGAGATTATTGCTGTGTGGTATGGGATCCTTGCTACACCACACAATTAAATGATCTCTTTTTTCGGATTACTGAAATTTGGGCCCAGGGCTCAGAATTGCATGTGAGTTCTAAATTGCTTTAATGATGTAACTTTGGCACTTTCACCACAATAATGTTCAATCTTACCGCATACGTGTCTCACTATGGGCTGGTTGTCACATTCCTTCTTGGGCAGATTTTTCGTTTGACGCCTCTGCATGCTGGTAATAACCGCAACGCCCAGCACTAACATGTCGCGGTTTTTTCATGTGCGGCCGAGGACAACACTTCAGACACCCTACCGCCTAGAATCGATACGAAAAGGCCTCAAGCGGTAGTAGAAGGTGCGTCAATGAAACAATCCCTTCGTTTGGACCGTTCATTGCCACAAATTTTTCTCTCGAAAACCATAATTCGCAACGAATGAGCAACAGGGCTAGGTTCTTCATAACATCCGACACTGCTGACACCTTCTTGACAAGTCAACCCTTCCCTAACAACATTGTGGGGTTGCAACACCGTGACCTGATCTACTCGCTCGGTTAGCCGTGTGGTCTAACGCACCGCTTTCCGAGACGAGGAGGTGCACCGGGCCCGGTTCGAATCCGCCCGGCGGATTTACGAAGGGGGTCGGAGTGCCGGCAATCCTGGATGTGGTTTTTAGGCGGTTTTCCACATCTTCCATCTCCCTAGGTGAATACCAGGCTGGTACGCAAGTCCCGCTTCAGTTACTCGATTCGCAAACATTTCGTAATACTTAACACTTTCACACGTATAACACTATATGCAGACATTTGGGTACACATTTCCTCCCGGGAGGGGGGGATGGGACATCCGGCCACCCCGTAATTACTAACATGCTAAATCCACATTAACAAGCTGACCCTTTAATGTGTGGGAAAACGGCTAAAGAGGAAGAAGAAGAACACCAGTGACGTGATCTGACCCCTTTGGAGTTTAGTGCAAGCTGTCTTCACTATAATTCGATAGAATTTGAACATAGTCCAAAGTAGCAAATGGTTTTTATGTTTTTTCAACCCTCCTGTTTCGTGTCGGTCGATGGCGTGTCGTGGGGGACTACAACATGACTCATGTAAGAGCCTCGGTGCCACCTGTGTGCACTTCCATCACACAGGATTTGATTACCGTCCAGCAGCGGAGCGCTCGATTCTGGGTCTTGCGGCAACTTCTCTGACATTACTAGCATTTGCTTGCTAGAATCAGGTCCTAGGCTTGGAATCATACGCTTCTCTGCCGAGTGGCTTTTGAAATTACTGCGTAGAAAGTGCTCAACAAAGATTTACGGGTAGCACCCAAAGTGTTGTCGAACTGGAAACCCCTCAGTGTTTTATTCACGCGTGTGTCAGTGTTGCAGCCCCTTGTGATCGCGGGACAACAGGATGCGAAATAGTAGGGATGGTAAACATAAGCACGATTTGCTACATCGTAACACGTTAAAATGTAGTCCAACGGTTGTGAACGGTCTCTACTAGTGCCACTGTGCCGCGAAAATTGCAGTTGCATTGAACTCCAAACGGCTCAGATAGCCTCAGTGGTGTTATAACCCCTCGACGTTGTCAGAGAAGGGCTGAACTGTCCAGAAGAGTGAGCAGTGTGGGACGTTTTCAAGAACGTCGTCCTGTTGTTTATCCCATACCTAACTGTCGTTTTCGAGCTGCAAATCTGCTGCCATCAATGGTCCAAGAGAAGGTTTGGTTTCATTGCCGCTCTTTATACCACCCCCTAACGCCTTCTCATATCGATATACGTTTCTATACAGCAGATGAAAATCCGGCGTTGGCCAGCTACTTATTTCAGTCTTTTGCTAGTTCACTTCTTCTCTCCTCTCTCTGGCCCTCTTTTCCTACCGCCTTCTCTGTCCATCTCTTCCTCCCTCCTCTCTCTATGTATCCTTCCCTCCACTTTATGAGAATCACCTCTTCCTGCTTTACCTTCTCCTCGTCTTTCGTGATTTCCCTAAATCACTCCGAGCAAATCTCGGAAAGGGCACGGCCGATTTCCATTCGCATCGCTATCAAAAATCAAACTGCTCTGTCTTCATTGAACATGATGTCGAAGTGGCATTAAACCGTAATATTCCTTCTTTCCTCCTCTTCTACCCATCCCCACTCTCTTTCCATCTCCTTCTCCCTTCCTTCTGATATAAGCGATGGTAGATGTAGCCGGCCGAGGTGGCCGAGGGGACTAAGGCACTCCAGTCACGGTCTGCACGGCCACTACGGTCGGGGGTTCGAATCCCCCTTCGGGCATGGTTATTTGTACCGTCCTTAGTATTAAGTAATTCATAAGTAGTTTGTAAGTTTAGGGACTGATGACCCCGTAGTTAAGTCCCATAAGCTATAAAAAAATGGTAGATGTAAACATCTCCTACATTACGTATTTCTTCCATTAGTCCATCCCCCTTCTTGTCCCCTGCCGCTCCTCCTCTCTCTGTTCATCTGCTCCTGTCATTTCCTCCCCCCCCCCCCCCCCCACACCGCTGTCACTTCACACTTCTCTCTGTTCACATCCTGCTCACCATCACTCGTTCAATCTCCTCCCCTCCTTCCTCTCACTTCCTGCTTTTCTCTCTCTCCTTCTCTCTTTTGCCTCTCTCAAACCATCTCGTCCTGCCCCCGTCTATAAAAGATTACGTATGCAACATCTAGGTCTTTTTTAAAGTACCCTCCGGCAGCCACCGCACGATTTTTTTTTTTTTTTTTTTTTTTTTTTTTGTGGATGGTGACCTTCCTCTTGTTTTTAAAGTGTGCAAAATTTCAGCAATATCGGAATTAAACTGCAGATTTGTTTGAATTACAACCAGCCGAGGCACGGCGCCATCTACCGGACGTTAACCCAACCTAGATAAGAATATTTAATTTTCAATAAATAATTGAGGTCATTAATCAAGATGAAAACTGCAGTATCTTTGAAGTGGGAGAAAATGACACACAGTGTGTGACATTTCATACAGATCAGTTCAGTAATTTCGGAGTTTGCCGCAGAAAAACATCGTCCTGTGTAGTTTTGTTTTCCGTATAAGAGAGTGCAACAAGGGCGGCCTGATCCCTGCTGTCCTCACCCGTAAAGGAACCTCGACTGAACAGTGCGACAACCTGCGCATGTTTTCCTTCTGCTTTCGCTGCATTTTTTTTTCTTTTTTTTTTCCTCTAATTAGAGTCAAGTTTCATAGTAACACAGGTAACAATGTTCTCCAGCCAAGGCTACACAGATGTCATACTTATCTATGTGGCGGCTGTATTCACATCGTTTTCGTATCTTGTGGACATGTTGTTAAACATATAAAGACGTGTTTAAGAAGCGAGGGAGCTGTCCAGTAACAACACGCTGTGTAAATTCCAATCCGCAACGCACCTGATGTGGCCCGAAAAATTATTCAATAATTTGGAGCACATCCCACGCACTTTAAGCATAGCTTAAATGAAAATAATGCGTACGTACAAAGTAGTATAAACAGATAATGTAATCGAACTATTTAACTAATTTTGAAATATTATTTGTACCTGTAATAATACGATCATTGTTATTAATATTACGTAAGTCATTAGATCTCATCCATTAATACAAATTTCCCATCTAATTAGGAAAAACAAGAGCTGTAGCAGACCTGTGTCTGTGGGGGGGGGGGGGGGGGGGGGGTCATCGAAGTATTCGGTTCAAAGGAATTTAAAAGGACGAAAATAGGAACCATTTAAGCTGTATATAAACTAACAGGTATAGGGAAACGATTTCCAAAATCGGGTATCGTTTTGCACACGTCTCTTAAGTAAACATAATTCCGAATTTCATCAGCAGATTTTTACGGTGGGGTGAATGCTATTTCACCAATGACATCACTGTCACTAGACATAATCAAATCCTCACCGGTTACGACCACGTTACATGCAAGCGCACTATAGTATTGCTGTATGGTGGGCCACTATAGGAAGCCACATCATTAGACCTCTTTATTTGGCTCCCAGAGTAACTGGTCGGCTGTATTTGCAATTCCTATAGAATGAGATGAATCTTCGGCATCTGCTAGGACACATTCCACTTCAGTTAACCGAGAGACCCTGGTTTCAGTACGACGGTAGACCACCCCGTCATTGTAGCGGGATTAGGGAATATCTCGATAATGCATACCCCGAACGGTGGGATTGGTCGTCGAGCCGCGGTGGAATGGCCGAGCGCTCTAAAGGACCTTGCTGCGGAGCGCGCAGTTGATCTTCGTCGGAGGTTCGAGTCCTCCCTCGTGCATGGGTATGCCTAGGGGCAGTAGTTAAGTCACATAAATTTATAGACGTTTGAACATATTGGATAGGTCATATTGGTTACATTCGATGGCTAGCGAGATCACTTGATTTAGTGCCCTTGGATTTTTTCTTATGGAAATGTACTAAAGCCAGGGTTTACGAAAGGGAACCGGAAAATCCAGCTCTGACTCAATCTGTCATATGAGCTAATACGAAATTCAGATGTTTTATTAGAACGAATACGTTCAGTATGTGCGTATGAATAATGCAATATTAAAGATAGGTCGGTCTGTTACATAGGTTTAAAGGAACATGATTTATTACATCCTTTATTACAGTCAAATATATGGTAGTTTTATTATATTTTTACCAATAATGAAGCATGAATTATTGCATTAAATCAGCTGTGACATGTTGACACGACTTGGAACAAGTAATTAAAATTATTTGGTACTTGCACAAACTGATATGATCAGGGACAATCCTTCTTCTACACAGAAACCTTTCTCGAGCCCAGGAATCTAACCCAGCACACCTCCTACAACAATCTAATTTTCTACCACTTACAGCTGTGAACTGTCGGTTTTCGAGCTCCGATCTTATCTTTAGCAAGGTTTCTTCTCTGTTGGTGAGGAGTCCATTTTACTGTTCTACTTGAGCAAACTCTTCGGCTTCGGGATTAACTAACGTCAACGGAGGACTGCGTGCGTGAGCCAACTGCTATGTAAGTTAGTATTTTATCCGTCACACATTTATATTAGTTTCCTGCAGGAGATGTGATGTTAAACAAATCATTTCAATATAATTCCTAGTAATTAATGTTTTGATATTTTTTTACATCTGTTGCCAAGCGAGTTACAATTTCTGTGATATTATTTTGGTTAGGATGATATTTAATATACTTCAGTATGACGTTATTTAGCTCTCTGTCGTATTCTGCGCGTTCTCTACACGAAGGAGTGTCTGTCACTCTCATGCTTTAGAGATACGCATGGTAACCTGCGTGGTCTGACCCTAATCAAATAGCTAATGTTTATCTTTTAATGAATTAGGGTTACATAAATATTAAATTTGTGTACCTTATCTCAGTGCAGTAGAACCGTATGAAAGATATAATGTTTTCCAGAGATGTTACAAAGTGGAGGAGACGGAGATGCTCGAGGGAAGGTAGTCGACGGACTGTGTTCATGCACTTCCCTCCTTCACAGGTTTGCAAACTGAACATCAAGGAAGGGATGACAACTCTGTCTAACCTACCACGTCACACGAAGAAACTATACATATCCTCACAACGCACCTTATGAAACACTGATGACGCAGTACACGGATATGCTCGGGGATATTTATTTCCTACAAAATGCGTTAACACTTTGTGGGCTGAAATTGTCAGTTAAGACAATTCCACACTGCACACGGCGTGCGTGTCCGGACGTACGCTAGCTACTTCTAAAAATATCGCTTCCCTTGTTATCAAATGAGACTGTTCACACTGCAGTGCCGCGGCACGTGCTACGACAGCTACGCTGGACACGCTTGACTTCCGTTCACTTCCTGAGCGATCTTTCTGAACGTGGCGCACGTTTTCAGTCCGCGCATGCGCAGAGCGAAGGTCAGACCTCGTGCAAGCCCAGTCTCGTGTACTACTCAGCGCGTCATCTTTGCTGTCTGAAGGAAGCCTAGGGTTTAACGTCCCCGGCGACAGCGTGATCATAAGAGACGGAGCTTACGCTCGGATTTTTGGGTAACTATGTGGGAGGAAATCGGCCGAGCCCTTTGAAAGGAACTATCCCGGCATTTGCCTGGAGTGATTTACGGAAATCACGGAAAACCTATATATGGATGGCCGGAGGTGGATTTGAACCACTATCCTAGCGAATGCGAGTCCAGTGTTTTACCACTGCGCCACCCCGCTCGGTTTTGTTGTCTGATCTGTTGTGTTTATTGTGGATCATTTGCAAGTAGTTGTTGTGAGATTGTGCTTTTCAGTAACCTTCGTGTGTTCAAAATGGAGCAATTAATTGAAGTTCGTACTCATCCAGTGATTTGGGACTCTACATTAGAAGTCTACAGAGATGTTGCGTTGAAGGCAAAAGCATGGGATGAAATGGCCGAAACGTTGTCAAGAGACAGTAAGTACATATATATTCTGCGGTAATATTATTGAATACCTTAGAAATAAATTTGTACAATATTTTTAAAGCGTGCAATACTGATAAATGTAGTGTCCAGTCACCATAATTGTTCACCGTATTTATTAATGATATTTGTATGTTTATTTTTTAATTATTTTTATTACTACATTTTGAAATAAAGTAATATTTTAATAAACTGAAATAATTAGAAGAAAATTTTAAAAGTAGCTAATGTTACATTCTGTTCAAATAGAAGCGGAGAAAGAGCAATGATGATAAATAAAATGCACACGAAAATCCATACTGACACCACGGAACCGTTCGAATTGACATATTTCTGCATACTGGCATAAAACGTGGCTGGTATAGCATCGCAACTGTCGCCGCTGTGTCGATTGGTGGGCCGGCGGCCGGCGTGGCGTACATCCAGATACGCACGCCACGTACAGTGTGGAATGGCCTTTACTAATAACACTAACGCAATAACTGGGATCAATGCTTTCAGGTTCACTGGATACAAGTCACAGATAGGACGAACACAGATGTAACAACCATTGGTCTAACGATTGTAGGCCTAAATTGTCGTAGCTGTGGCGGTAAAGTACCGGAGCTCCAAGCGCTAATAGAAAGTAGAGGAGCACAAATCATTATAGGTAGCGAAAGCTGGCTAAAGTCGGAGATAAGTTCAACTGAAACTTTTATGAAGGGTCAAATGGCGTTCAGAAGGGATAGACTGAATAAAATAGGTAGTGACATTTTTATTGCTGTCACAAGCGGTGTATCCTGCAGCAAAATTGAAGTAGATAGTGAGTTGGTATAGGTATAGCTTATACCATACAACCGGACTAAATTAATAATTGGTTCTTATTACCAGCCTCTTGACTCAGAGGATTCTATTCCAGAAACGTTCAAAGAAAACTTGAAGTAAATTTAAAGAAACGTACACAAAGCGTACAATTTCAATTCGTGATGACTTTAATGCAACAATCATAAATCATCGTCAGAAATAGTACTGAACGCATTCTCTGAAACTATCTCTAGCGATTAGTTCATGAACCTACTAGAACAGTAAATGGTTGTGAGAACATACTTGACCCCCTGGGAACAAATAATCCGGAGCTAATAAAGAGCATCAAAACAGACACAGGGATTAGTCAACACAGACTTGTAGAAGCGAGACTTGATATCGAAATTCCCAAATCCACCAAAAGTAAATGAAAAATATATGTATTCAAAAAAGCAATAAAATGCGCTTAGCACTTTCCTGAGTGAACTAACTAACAATGTGAGTGTAAATCAGATGTGGCTTACATTAAAAGAAATAATATCGGCAGCTATTGAGAGGTGTATACCAAATAAATTAAGAAAAGAGGGAGCTGACTCACAGTGGTACAAAAAAACACGTTACTTGTGCAAAAGCAAAGAAAAAAATCGCACCGACTTGTTTTACGGCCCACTTTAGAGTTGCTTGTACTTTTATGATTTTTTTGCTTAGATAAAAAAAAATAAACAAGGTAATTTGTTGTAATACATATACACTCCCTTGCCGTTTCATTGAGGAACGACATTTGCCAGAGAAATCTAGGTCTTCCATTATATATGAAACTAGCAGTATCAGCATGTTGTTCAGAATACTCATTATTACAGTATCCTCCCACTTTACTTGCATATGTTTCAGAAGACCGTTGTTCAATTCGTTGTTACATATTTCACGTCATGTTCACGAAATAAAACAAACGCGCATTTTAGAGGACGCATTCTTACCTCTGCACATCTCTAAATATTGCAGAATTTACCTCTATTTAATTAATAAGAGTGCACGTAACCTTTTTAGGAAAATTGGCGATAGTAATTTCTGGGCGTGACGGGCTTCGAAACATTTCACGTGCCGCCCACTGCACTACGGCGAACTACTGTCAAACCATTTCTTAATTCTACTACTATTCATGGCAGTTGATAACTGATGCTAATATGGCATTTTAGACACTAGATTATCATTTATCGTACGACGAACGACGTGTTTTGCTTAATTTTTCAGTTGAGCCATTGCTTTGAAATGACAACGAGATCATTATAATGAGAAAATCATAAAATACAGGAAGAAAGATGTCGTATGACAGAGAGAGTTCTGGGCGAAGAATGTCACGTGACATTCTAAACGCCTGGTTTACGTAAACTCAAGTGACGGTGTCAAATCGCCGTTATTTTTGCAAATATCTCTGTAACACGGAAGGCAATACTCACATTACGACTTATCTTAGAAGATAGGCTAAGGAAAGGGAAGCCTACATTTTTAGCGTTTGTCGATTTGGAGAAATCTTTTGACAATGTCGATTGGAATACACTCTTCCAAATTCTGAAGGTATCAGGGGTAAAATATACGGAGCGAAGAGTTATATTCAACCTATACAAAAACCAGACAGCGGTTATTAGAGTCGAAGGGCAAGAAAGAGACGCAGAGACCGGGAAGGGAGTAAGGGTTGTAGCCTTTCCCCAATGTTGTTCAATCTGTACATTGAGCAAGCAGAGAAGGATTGCAAGGAGAAATTTGGAGAGGGCATTAAAGTGCAGGGAGAAGAAATAAAAACATAGCGGTTTGCCGATGAGATAGTAATTTTGTCAGAGACTGCAAAGGCTCTCTAAGAGCAGTGTCTGGAAAGGACGATTTAAGATGAACATTAACAAGAGTAAAACGAGGGTAATGGAATGTAATGTCAGAAAGTCTGGCGATACTGAAGGAATCAGATTAGGTAATGAGACAATAAAATTAGTAGATGAGTTTTGTTACTTGGGTAGTAAAAAAATTTTCTATGACCGAAGTAGAGAAGATATAAAATGCAGAATGGCTATGGGAAGATAAGCGTTTCTAAAGAATGTTAGGAAGTCCTTTCTGAAAGCATTTGTCTGAGTGTAGCATTTTATGGGAGTGAAACGTGGACGAAAAGGAGCTCAGACAAAAAGATGATAGAAGCTTTTAAAATGTGGTGCTACAGACAAATGATGATAATTAGGTGGGTAGATCATGTAATTAATAAGGAGGTGCTTAACCAAACTGAGGAGAAAAGGAGTTTCTGGCACATTCTGACTAAGAGAAGGGATAGACTGGTTGGACACATTCTGAGACATCAAGGAATTGTCAACTTAGCATTAGAAGGAAGTGTGTGAGGTAAAAATCGTAGAGGGAGACCGAGGGACGAATACAGTAAGCAGATTCAAAAGGATGTAGGTTTCCAAACGTATTCTCAGATGAAGAGACCTACACAGGACAGGGTAGCTTGGAGAGCTGTTCCAAACCAGTCTGCGGACTGAAGATCACAACAGCAACAATAATAACAACAACAGCAACTGTTGGTGTAGATGTTTATGATTTAAGTTGGATTTTCCCTGTACAATATGGAAATCTAAAGAGCATTTTTTGTGGATATCAGTATTCAAATTACCAAATTATTAGATTACGTAAGTCTTCAATTTACGATTTGAGTAGGGGGTGTTTTTGTTTGTTTGTTTGTAAATCTATGAGTTAACTGGCTGGTTATTAGTCCCTAGCTTTCGAACTACTTAAACCAAGTTAAACTGATCAAAGGACAACACAAACACCCATGCCTGTGGGAGGGCTCGAAACCTCGACGGCAAACGGCCACGCGCACCGCAGTAGGTGGTGATGTTGAAGATTCGTGAGGCACAGGTACAGGTATTGTATACAATGTGTAAATTGTGTAGAAAACATACGAAGTCAATAAAACAAATTACCATGCATCACAGCCAAATGTAGTACTTAATAATAAACATAAAACCAAATGTGAAGATAAAAATTACGGCCATCAACTCGACATAGCCTAAGGCTGAATTGAAGTTTGTATTGTGGAGGGAGACGTGCTTTAAGGTAGTGGTGCAACTGCAATATCCCTTAGGTCACCTGAGCTTAGTGGTTATAGTGCTCTTGTAATCAGGAGGTCTCGGGTTCGCATCCTGGCTACAGCAACAAATTTTAATTCAATGCCTCTCTTTTAAATCAATAACTTTGATTCTTTGATATATATCGAGACAAAATATGTCTCTCGACATTGATTTAGTATCGTATATTGATATATATATATATATATATATATATATATATATATATATATATATATATATCCACCCCCATGAACCACAGACATTGCCGAGGTGGGGTGGCTTGCGTGCCTCAACGATGCAGATAGCCGTACCATAGGTGCAACCACAACGGAGGGGTATCTGTGGATAGGCCAGACAAACGTGTAGTTCCTGAAGAGGGGCAGCAGCCTTTTCAGTAGTTACAGGGGCAACAGTCTGGATGATTGACTGAGCTGGCCTTGTAACATCAGCTAATGTGGCTTTGCCACACGGTTACTGCGAACGGCTGAAAGCAAGGGGAAACTACAGCCGTTACTTTTCCGAGGACATGCAGCTCTACTGTATGAAAATATGATGATGGCATCCTCTCGGGTAAAATATTCCGGAGGTAAAATAGTCCCCCATTCGGATCTCCGGGCGGGGACTACTCAGGAGGATGTTATCATCAGGAAAGACAATACTGGCATTCTACGGATCGGAGCGTGGAATGTTAGATCCCTTAATCGGGTAGGAAAATTAGAAAATTTAAAAAGGGAAATGGATAGGTTGAAGTAAGATATAGTGGTGATTAGTGAAGTTCGGTGGCAGGATGAACAGGATTTCTGATCAGGATTATAAATACAAAATCAGTTGGGGGTATCACAGGAGTAGGACTGATAATGAATAAGAATATAGGAATGCGGGTAAACTACTATGACCAGCACAGTGATCGCATTATCATTGTCAAGATAGATACGAAGCCAACACCGACAACAGTAGTACAGGTTTATATGCCAACTAGCTCTGCCGATGATGAGGAAATCGAAGAAATATATGAGGAGCTAAAGGAAATTATTCAGACAGTTAAGGGAGAGGAAAACTTAATTCTTATGGGAGACTGGAATTCGGTAGTAGGACAAGGAAGGGAAGGGAAGATAGTAGGTGAATATGGTCTGGGCAAAAGGAATGAAAGAGGAACCCGCTTGGTAGAATTTTGCACGGAACATAATTTAGTTATAACAAAAACCTGGTTCAAGAATCACAAAAGAAGGTTGTATACGTGGAAGAGACCAGGAGACACCGGGAGATACCAGATAGATTTTATAATGGTAAGACATAGATTTCGGAACCAGGTTTTAAAGTGTAAGACATACCCAGGGGCAGATAAAACTCTGACCATAACTTGTTGGTTATGAACTGTAAGCTGAAACTGAAGAAACTACAAAAAGGTAGAAAAATGAGATGGGACGTGGATAAATTGAAGGAACCTGAAGTTCTTAAGAATTTCAGAGGGAGCTTTAGGCAACCATTGACAGAAACAGGGAAAATAAAACAGTAGAGGAGGAATGGGTAAAATTGAGAGATGAAGTAGTGAAGGTCGCAGAGGACAAAATAGGTGGAAAGGCAAGACCTACAAAAAATCCTTGGATAACACAGGAAATACTAAATTTAATTGATGAAAGGAGAAAATATAAAAATGCAGTAAATGAATCAGGTAAAATGGAGTACAGACGACTAAGAAATGGGATAGACAGGAAGTGCAAAATGGCTAAGCAGGAGTGGCTAGAAGCCAAATGCAAATCTGTAGAAGAATGTATAAGAAGGAGAAAAGTAGACACCGCCTACAGGAAAATCAAAGAGACATTTGGGGAGAAGAAAAGCAATTCTACGAATATCAAGAACTCAGATGGGAAACCAGTTCTCAGCAAAGAAGGGAAAACTGAAAGGTGGAAAGAGTACATAGAGCAGCTCTACAAAGGAAATGAACTTAGAGACAATGTTGTAGGAAGGGAAGAGGAAGTAGATAAAGATGAAATAGGAGATACTATACTGAGAGATGAATTTGACAGAGCCCTGAAAGATCTAGGTCGGAACAAGGCCCCAGGAGTAGATGACATACCCTCAGAGCTACTAAAGTCTCTGGGAGAGCCAGCCATGACAAAACTTTTTGAACTGGTGTGTAGGATGTATGAGACAGGCGAAATACCCTCAGATTTTAAGAAAAATGTAATAATCCCCATTCCAAAGAAATCAGGTGCAGACAGGTGTGAAAATTACAGAACCATCAGTTTGATAAGTCATGGTTGCAAAATTTTAACACGGATTATCTACAGGAGAATGGAAAACCTGGTAGAAGCTGACCTCGGGGAAGATCAGTTTGGATTCAGGAGGAACGTAGGAACCCGGGAGGCAATACTCACTTTACGTCTTATCTTAGAAGATAGATTAAGGAAAGGCAAACCTACATTTTTAGCTTTTGTAGATTTGGAGAAAGCTTTTGACAATGTTGACTGGAATACACTCTTTCAAATTCTGAAGTCAGCAGGGGTAAAATATAGGGAAAGGAGAGTTATTTACAACTTGTACAAAAGCCAGACCGCAGTTATTAGACTCGAAGGGCATGAAAGGGAAGCATCAGTTGGGAAGGGAGTAAGACAGGATTGTAGCCTTTCTCCGATGTTATTCAATTTGTACATTGAGCAGGCGGTGAAGGAAAGCAAGGAAGGGATTAAAGTTCAGGGGGAAGAAATAAAAACATTGCGTTTTGCTGATGACATTGTAATTCTGTCAGAGACAGCGAACGACCTGGAAGAGCAGTTGAATGGAATGGACAGTGTGTTGAAGAGAGCGTATAAAATGAACATTAACAAGAGCAAAACAAAAATAATGGAATGCGGTCTTAGAAAATCCGGCGATGCTGAAGGAATTAGATTAGGTAACGAAACAATGAAGGTGGTAGATGAGTTTTGTTACTTGGGTAGTAAAATAACATGCGATGGTCGCAGTACAGAGGATATAAAATTCAGAATGGCAATGGGAAGAAAAGCATTTTTGAAAAAGAGAAATTTGCTAACATCGAATATTAATTTAAGGGTAAGGAAGTCTTTTCTGAAGGCATTTGTGTGGAGTGTTGCCTTGTACGGGAGTGAAACATGAACGATAAGCAATGCGGACAGGAAGAGAATAGAGGCTTTCGAAATGTGGTGTTACAGAAGAATGCTGAAGATTAGGTGGGTAGATCGCGTAACTAATGAGGAGGTACTGAACAGAATTGGGGAGAAAAGAAATTTCTGGCATACCTTGACTAAAAGAAGGGATAGATTGGTAGGACACATTCTTAGACATCTAGGAATCGTAAATTTAGCATTGGAGGGAAGTGTGTGAGGTAAAAATCGCAGAGGGAGGCCTATAGACGCGTATAGTAAGCAGATTCAAGTGGATATGGATTGCCCTTCTTATGAGGAGATGAAAAGGCTTGCTCAGGATAGAGTAGGGTGGAGAGCTGCATCAAACCAGTCTCCGGACTGAAGACCATTTTTACGAGAATTACGTACATATTTTAAATTAATCATAGTTAATCAACTCATCTGTTTTCTTAATTTTCAGTATGTCGTGCCACAAATCACAATTTGTCCAATCTAGTTTACGTAATTCTCGTAAAATCTTTTTCTAATGCAATATATAATTTTTTTAATACGCTCCTCAGATCGTTGTTTGGTGTGAAAGAATCTCGCACACGTCTGTAAATACAGAGCACCTCATTTCTAGGCTATGTCCGTGACATAGCATGATGGTCGAAGAACATGGCGCTTCTCTGATTAATGTCTGTCACGCCTAGTGGCACCAGAGCAATCAGCATGCTGTCCTTGGCAACAGTTATTCTGCAGTTGCATTGTCAAGACAGGCAGACACTGCCCCCCTACATTTCTATCAGATACTACTCACTCGACTTACGGGCGCGGTCCCTGTCCAGTTAAGAAGCCTGCAGGGCTCCCAGGCAACGCTCTTCACCGAATCCTTGACACGCGTCACTGGGGAGTGTGCGGCCCAGACAGGCCGGCAGAGCCACGGCGCGTGCGGTCATCCGCCACCTTGTGTGCGCGCCGGCCCCTGTCGCCTGTCCCACCGTCATTTCGTCGCTCGCCCTTAGTGGAGTTCTATTCCAAACTACTTCCATCTTTCTGGAGCCAAACCCACTTGACTTGAGAATGCGTCAGTCATAGGGAGTTAAATTTCTGCACTATTTTTGTTTACAAAATTATATTCAAGCTGCCACTTACAATCATTGTTCTTTAAACACCGCATTAATATTTTTTGTATACCATATTTCGTAGTAAAACCAATAAGTACCAGAAAATTAACATTTAATATTTTTTTGATGTCGTTGCTGTTGTGGCCCTGAGTCCGCAGACTGGTTTGATGCAGCTCTCCACACTACACTTACATGTCCAAGCATCTTCATCTCCAAATAAGAATGGCAACCTAGATCCTTTTCAACCTGCTTACTATATTCGTCTCTCGGTCACCCTCTACGATAATTAACCCACACACTCCATTCTAATGTTAAGTTGATGTCTCAGAATGTATCCCACCAACCTAACCTATCCCTTCACTTAAGATATGCCAAAAACTCCTCCTCAATTCTGTTAAGCACATCCTCATAGTTACGTGATCTACCCTTCCAATCTTCAGCATTCGTCTGTAGCACCACGTTTCAAACGCTTCTATCATCTTTTTGTCTGAACTGCTTATCGAGCATGTTTGATTCCCATATAATGCTACATTCCAGACAGTCGTTTTCAGAAAGGATTTCCTAACATTTAAATTAATATCGAATGTCAAAAATTTCGCTTATTCAGAAACGCTTTTCTTCCCATAGCCATTCTGCATTTTATATCTTCTATACTTCGGCCATCAGAAGTTATTTTGCTAGCCAAATAAAAAAACTCATCTGCTGCTTTTATTGTCTCATTACCTAATCTAATTCCTTCAGCATCGTCTTATTTTCTGACACATTCCATTACCACTGTTTTACTCTTGTTAATGTTCGTCTTATACCCTCCTTTCAAGACACTGTCTATTCCATTCCAATGTACAGACTGAACAACTTTGGCGAAAGGCTACAACCATGTCTTACTCCCTTCCCAGACACTGCGTTCCTTTCTTGCCCTTCCACTGTAGTAACTGTCGTCTGGTTTTTGTTTAAATTGAATATAGCTATTCGCTCCCTATATTTTACCCTTGCTACCTTCAGAATTTAAAAGAGTGTATTCCAGTCAATATTGCCTCGCATATTCCTACATTTCTTCTAAATCCAAACTGATGGTCCACCACCTTTTCCAATAGTCTGTAAATACTTCGTGTTAGTATTTCGAAATCATGACTTATCAAACTGATAATTCTGTAATTCTCACACTTGTCTGCACCTTCTTTCTTTGTAATTGGAAATACTATATTCTTCTTGAAGTCGGAGGGTATTGCCTCTGTCTCATACATCTTGCATTTAAGGTGGAACAATTTCTTCATGACTGGCTCTCCTAACGATGATAGCAGTTCACACAGAATATCATCTGTTCCAGCCGTCTTGTTTCGCCTCAAATGTTTTAGTGCTCTTTAAAATTCATCACGCAGTATTGTATCTCCTATCAATCATCCTCTACTTCCACTTCTAGAAAACTACATAAAAGTTCATTTCCCCCTGTATAGGCCCGCTGTATGTTGCTTCCACCTTTCAGCTTTCCCTTCTTTGCTTAGTACTGGTTTTCCACATGAGCTCTTGATACTCATGTTGTTGCTTTTCTTGTCTCCAAACGTCTCATTTATTTTCCTGTAGGCTGTATCTATCTTTCCCCTAGTCATACATCTTCTCGGGCCATGCATTTACCCTCTAGCCACTCCTGCTTAGACAGTCTACACTTCCTGTCAACGACAACTGCAATATTATTATTATTATTTGCTATATTGTTGTTGTGTTTAGTTTCGTTTAACAAAGTCTCCAAGTGTTCTATGTAGGGCGTCAACTGATGTAAACAGGAATTACAAAAATGTTCAAATGTTTGTAAATCTATCGGACTAAACTGCGTGGTCATCAGTCCGTAGCTTACAAACTACTTAACCTAAGGTACACTAACCTAAGGACAAACACACACACCCATGCCCCAGGGAGGACTCCGACCTTCGACGGCGAGCAACTACGCGCTCCGCAGCGAGGCGCTTTAGACCGATCGGCTAATCCACCGCGGCAAACAGTAATTTTGGGATTGGTTTCCTCCTTCCCACAACCACTACAAAGACTGCTATTACCTATTTATTTTTGTCTACTGTAGGCCTTACTACAACTTTACCCACATCAGTAAAGTTACTACGCTACTAGTCCCATTTATTTTCGTTTTACCCCCTTTGGTTAGCTTTGCTTGCATTATTTACAAACGCCACAACTCATGTTCTTATAACTGTATTACCTGTAATTAAGACAAATATGACAGTAAACAACTCTAGTTTATGTAATAAATCTTAAGCAAATAGGTGCTTTATGTGCAACTTTGGCACTTGTCCTGTTCGTAAAAATTATTACTCATAAATGTGATTGTGAAATCAGACCGCAGGCTAAACACTACCAAGCCTCCATCTCGTCACATTCGTGAAAGAAAGATACTTTTGCAGAAGTTGGAATATTGTCGTGCATCACCTTGCTCGTAAATTTCAAAATGCAATTTGTGAAACAACAACCCCTTCCTTCGCAGTAGCCTGCTTACAACAGTACAATCGTAAGCTATACATTGTGCCTATGTAAGTTATTATCCCTACCAAGACACTGAAATGGTTATAGTATCCACAAACACTGTTTAAAATTTTACTAAACCACACTCACAGTTTATTGTATGGCACACGTGGACACCATAAACCCAACACGCATCTGAACTTCTTTTCTACAAGACCGAAGTACGTAAATATCCACGAGCAAGGATCCAATTCCAATAGCAAACCAGTAAGAAGTTAGCCTACAAGTACTGTCAGTACGTACACACCAACCAACAACAGAAATAAGTAACACAGTACTCAATATACATTCGTATTAAAAAAAAAATATTGACATGTTCCACATCCACGAGGATCACCTCAATACAGATCTATGGAACGAACTAAATAATCTAATCTAATCGTGTAACAGCTGTAATTTCTCCGCCGATAAGTCAATTAAATTTTCATATGTGTGTCTTTTTTCTTTTTTTAATTAATTACTATATATTCAGATTAAGTCCTCAAGTGAAATAAACATATTTTATTACAGTCTGACCACAGAATAAGGAGTATACAGAAAGGAAACTCCCGCTGCAGTCTGTCGTCCAAAATTTAGTGCGCATGCGCGGAATCGGCCATGTTGAAAAGCAGTAAACCAGTGGTTACTCCCTACTCTATGGCGTGGTAATGCGCCGTCTTTGTTTGTTAATTGTGTATTTTAACTGCCTGAATCGCATTAAAGTAAGCAAGTATTTGGTACAGTGCAGTGCAGTGAAAAGAAAGAACTGTGTGTCAGTAGTTGGAGCTGTTCCGTTTTTATTATGAGCAGCAATGAAAGAAAAGGCGGCCAATGGTGTTCAGCACCTAATTGCCGCGATAATTCTAATACATTCTTCAGTTTCTTCCGGCGTGTTTGATAATCAAATATCCACGGAAGATGCTGAGCAGTAAGTGAACGTTGCTATATGTGCAGTGAAAGTTAAATGTTATCAGTTTCGAATGAGAGCAATGTGTGCATAATTATTAAAAGTAACCTTGCTTCTTTTCTTGACAATAACTCTCGCTGTAGCTGTTGCTGCAGCAGTTCAACAGCATTGAAATGTTGAAGTACATTTATATTTTATAAGTTTAACGTTGTAGGGAATAATGTAAAATGAATGACAAAGAATAGTGCTTAAGTAGGCAGGTAAAATCTTACTTACAGCATTGGAGGCGTAGTGTGCTAATGTTGGCAACGAATCCTCTTTGGATACTCAGACAAATAGATTAAGGGGAATAATTATTTTATGCTGTTCCTGCTCTGTAGTTGACAGATTCCTTTATATGCCCTTCTCCGATCAGTAAATAAATGATACTCCTGAAGCAAATACAACTTTTATATACGCCCAGACGTCATTAGTTCTGTATAATCACGTTGTACTGCTAAGTCTGACTCAATATTTTGTGCGAATTTATTCGTGTCAAAGAAAACCTGGCAAACAAAACTCCGCGTCATTTAGGATTTTTCTAGAGATAAGCACCAAATAAAACGATCATCGATTCCACCGTACATTTTCGTAGTTGTATTAAAATTTAGGCCTATTTTTTTTCGTTGCATTACAATTAGGTGCAAGAAGAGGGCGCAAAATAGATGAGAGCATAATAGAAAGCCGTTTCCTTTCGTAAAAGTCGGTGAGATTAGCTGCAGTTCGTAAAAAGCCCATTTCCAGCCAAAGTACTAAGTGGCTATAGTTCGGCGTTTACTGCTTTTCAATATGGCGTCGAGCGCAACGCTTGGTAACATACAGATCAAAGGCGCCGCCCCTAGCTTTCCCTTCTGTATGCTCCCTATTCTGTGGTCTGACACTGCACTGAGAAGTGTTCATTTAGTTAAAGTATTATGTGAATGACATTATTGATAGATGTGAAGCATTGAATTAAAATTTGTGGTGCAGCCGGGAATCGAACCCAGACCTCCATGCTTACTAGGCAAACGTCTTAACCGTTAGACTACCACAACACTAACAATTAAGGCACCATGGAATAGTCTATGTACGATTTCCCTCCACAACACAAACTTTAATTCAGCTTCTTTGTTCCAAAGATAATTGCCACTATTGCCAAGGCTCTCCATGCAGCGGAATAGCACCTCAGCAATGGACATGGTGGAACAATCCTGTTATGGTGATATAAATATCAATTAATATGAATAAATAATCCCTGAGACGGATTTACGTCTCAAATATGTCAATGACATTATTGATAGATGTGAATCCGTCCCAGGGATTATTTATTCATATTAATTGATATTTATATCACCATAACAGGATTGTTCCACCATGTCCATTGCTGAGGTGCTATTCCGCTGCATGGAGAGCCTTGGCAATAGTGGCAATTATCTTTGGAACAAAGAAGCTGAATTAAAGTTTGTGTTGTGGAGGGAAATCGTACATAGACTATTCCATGGCGCCTTAATCGTTAGTGTTGTGGTAGTCTAACGGTAGTTGGCCGTGGGCGTTGCTAGCGTGAGCACCTGCGCCGCGCGCCGCCTAACGCTCCGCTCCGGGGTTTGTTTACTTCCGCGTCGCGGTATTTGTGTGTATTGAGTCCCGCATTCACGTACACTCTTTGACAAAAAACCTGGCCGCCGGCCGGCCGCCGCTGAGCCTAAGTCCGAGCCGATCGCGACATGGGACAATAAAAGTGGCCGCGCTGATTCGCTCTAAGTCCAGCTATCTGCACAATCTGGCAACACTGCAAACTGCGGGAGTTCATACAGTACTTCTTCTGTGCAGTTAGAAGATATCTTGGGCAGCTACATCCGTGGTCTTGCGGTAAAGTGCGCGACTTGCCTGTTCAGTATTAGCGATCGAAACCGACTGCTGACAAAAATTTTAAATTCATGTCACTCGTGCATGCTGATGCCACATGTGTAAGGGGAGCATATGCGTAAAGTATTTCATTTTTTGATACACTAGTAATAATATTCCGGCCCAATAACACTGCTGCCTCTGGCCGCAGCACTTGGCAGAGCTCTCCGCGGCCCACTCGCCGGCAGCAGCGGTGGCGGCGCTACACAGCGCTGCCTCGCTCTCTGCCCACAGCGCCTGCTGCCGCTCATCGCCCTGGATACGTAAAATGCTGTAGTGTTGCTGAGTGGTGATCCATAAAAAAAGATTGCGATTCGTATTTCACATAGGATATAACGAAGCAGGCCACCTATTTTGAATGATGAGCATATAATACATTAGAGAGGCAAACAATTGTCATTGTCCATTGTCATTGTCCATTGTTTCATTCCTTACGGTAAATGTATGAGCTAAATTATGTGAATACGTTTCAGTGCACGTTCTAAAGCAACACAGGCACACTGCAAGGTTCGTGTCTTCATGTCTCATTTCTACAGGAGATATTTCGCATCAATGGAGGTGAATTCGAATTTCTTCTAAGGCGTTTGTATGGTGAAGCAAAGAAGACATCTAATACCATTTCCATAATTTGACGTCGACCCTTCTAAAAGACTTACTGTATAAAGATTTTCTTATGATTCCGATAAAGAGTTTCTTCTTCAAATCTGCAGCGCATAAAGTAAAATGAAACAAATTGAAATGAAATTCCATCTACAAACGCAATTCCTCCAGCCAGGATTAGAACCGCCGCCTCACACCAGGCTTGCATCATAAGACACAAGCAGAACCACGCAACCAACCACACACTGCAGCATTTTGCCCTCAGTCTCTCACATATTGAATGCTGAGCCTCTAACGCATCGCGAAAGATAACCTGAAAGTCACCTACACAAATAACTACATTTCTTGAGTGCAAAAGTTAAATTTCTGTCTCTTATTTCACGTGGGCATTACACATCATGAGTCATGAAAGTAGAAGAGGAATGTCAAGTGAACATAGCGAGACAATTCAGTACCACTTGCGGAAGTAACTGCACTATCACAGTGTTGCCAAATATCAGCAACGATGTTGCCAGTTCTTAGCTGTACTAGGAAGACCTGTGTAGCGATAAGCGACGCGAAATCGCGTATGTCTCATGCGGGCTTCTAGAGGGGAGTCGCGCATTTTGGTTAATATGCGGCGCTCTCTCCTGATAGTTTCGTCGTTACATTTTAGGATGCAGATATTAAATTCGTCCAATGAGGCCGAAACTAGCGTTTAAATTTTTTGAAGCTTTACTGCATTATGATATATTTTCAGCAAATGACTAGAGAAAAAAAAACTGATATTGTGATTACAACATACGGCAGATCAAAGACTGAGATAAGTAAAGATGCATCACGATTACAGTTTCATCAGCCCCCCCCCCCCCACCCAAAAAAAATAACAATTGCTTTGTTACATTTCGATAAACTTTGCAACTAGAAAGCGACTGCATTTCAAAATGGAGCCTTACGACTGTGCAAGTAATATTTCATGTCTTCTACGCGAATACATAAATGTGTTGGTTTGCTTGAAAGTCAGAAGAAACATAGTTAACTGACTATTTGTGCAACACAGTAATTATTTCGTTTGAGTATTCAGAAGACTAGATATTTAAAATTACGGCCATGACCACAGAAACTAAACTGTATATGTGGGAAATGTGCAATTCTGAGGTTTTCCCTCTGCAAACATATACACATAATCTATAGACTACTAAGCAGCTTTTTATTTCGTAGTGTTACAGCCTTGTTGGGCCAACAAATGATGATGAGAATCCGAACCCATGTGTCTGATGGATTTTTCGAACATTGCAACCTATGACTTGCATGTGTTGTTGCTTAGTATCTGTGGTCACGATGTTAAATTAACAGAAATTGTTACAAACGTTTTACCTACTTTCTCGTATGGTCCTATTTTTCGTCAAACCACACATTCTTTCTGGTCACTTGGCCACATGGGAAAGAACGCTTTTGCAACTGAATTAATGATAATAATGATGGTAATAATGATAGTAATCAATGATGTTTACGGCGTTACAGCAGAATGATAAACATTACAATAACAATAGAAAATGCCGATCTCTTGGTTGACACACTGCAATGAGTTTTGGTATTTCTTTGCTGAATACCATTTAGGACATTATTCAGAGGAGAAAAAATGACGTGAAGCCACACGCATCACTAGTACAACGATACCTCACTAATCAACTATGCTTGCTGTAGATCAGAAAACGAGAATGGCGCCACCGAGCTAAAATGAGATTACTCGTTCAGTTATCTGACATTTGTTGGCAGTTAATACACACAGTCCCGACATAAAACACAAAACTGTTTGCAATTTAAGCAGGGGTAGACCTTTCTGCGGTCGAATATTTAATTCAGGATAACAGAGTCATTTAAATGCAATGACTAATCTCATATCCTCATGAAAATTGGAAAATACATCGAATTCTGAAACTAAGGGAACGATCAGAGTTGCCTAGTATCGTAACCAATACTGCTAAGCTATAGGAAGAATTTCTTGGCCATCTTACAATATCCTCATTCCTACAAACAGCTTGCTTCAATTGGCTTTTATCCATGTTGCGCTGCCAAAGCCCATTCTAAGTAAGGCTTAAGTCCGACAACATCATTGAAAATGCTGATGAACAGATGACTTACCTTCATGAACTTCCGGGGAGAGTTTCTTTTAACGAAACGGATAAAGAGTGAAATGACTACTTTCTCCAAAGTTCCTACGCATTTTTGTCCCAAATTGGACGTATATACGTTCAATATTGTCATACGCTGCTCACATTTCAGGAATAACACCAAAATGAACATCTGGCGGGTACCGTCCTAGAGCAGCTATTACGCAAGTTTTTACCGATAATTATAAAATTGACCAGACAGCTTTTGCTGCAAAATATAGTGACTTGTATTACATACCCTTTCCTAATAAGAAACTGTTGTCTTCCTATAGTGATGCCCCTATTTAGGTGAATTATAATGTTAGTGTTTAATGTTGCTTCAGAAGTACTTTTTGTCTTAAATATTTTTATCTTTGCAGGTGATTCAAAGTAATTGTATAATTCGTTTCCCTTCAAATTACTCCATTCATTCGATCTATTATTTGTAAAGTAATTGCAACCGCCAAAAGTGAAATTGTCGTATAAACCAAACCGTTTGGTTATTTCAGATCTATCGTCCATGGGCAGTACGAATATTGTTCGTAACCGTAAACAGTTTGCTCTTGCTGTTCATCTCCTTTATATTGTTAAACACATATTTTCCCTATAATTCTCCTCGTGAAGTGGTTGAACTGCTGTGCTTTATTATTGTTAGTACCATTAGTTTTTATTTCAAGTTGATCTCTGAATTTTATTTTGTATTACCGTTACATTTGTTCGTTCAATATGTTTCACAATATTGAAGATCAACAAGTTCTCATATCCATTAATATAAGCGAGTTAGAGCTAATGTATAACGGTCATTATTGTCTTGTTTCATCCGTAAAAGTTCCTCTGAAAATCTGGAACACTTCTTTTAACACCCTTAATTTGAAACCGGTACGTAGGCAGAGGACATTCACGGATTGCTCATTTATTAACTTCATTCATAATGATAATTTGGATCAAATTTATTTACAAATTTTGTACTCAGTCCATTTAATTTTTATTATAGCGGTAAAATTACAGCCTTGCGCATTCTACGGCATCTGTTCAAAATCAATGAATAAGAGATACGTCAATACTTTTATTTACTATCTTTTAACAAGCAACAGTGCAATTGCTTTCCCTAATGTTGTTTTAAACCATGGCACAATTCATCGATCAATTTTAATCGTTGTAACACGTGTTTATTAGGTTGCTTTATTGTCTATTGTGTTTTTGTTACAAATTTTACAATTGATTTTATACTAACGATAGTCCAGAAACTTAAATTAACGTAACTCAGAACCGCGTGATAATGCAATATTTACTCGCATTCGTTTTTGCTAGGGAGCGAGTTAGTGCAGTGGTAAAACACGGGACTCATATTCGGCTGCACGGCGCATCGAACTGGCCTTCGGCCATTTGGATTTGAGTTTTCCATGATTTTCCTAAATCAGTGTAGGCAAATGCCGGAATGGTCCCTGCGGCGGGACACGGCCGATTTCCTTCCCCATCGTTATCATGACAATCCGAAGTTCTGCTTCGCTCTAATGACCCTTTGTCGAGGGGACGTTAAATCGTAACTTTCCTTCTTTCTTTTCTTCGTGTCTCGTGTGCAATAGAGCTCACTTTGTTCATGTTCCCGTGTGTTGGTACAAATTTTGGAGTTCATTTCAAACCAACTTCCGTCTGAACAAGAGACCTTGAAATTTCAACTTAAATTAGAACTGGATGACACTGCTTCATTAACGCCATTTCTTAATTGGTGTGTGGTGGAGGGCACTTTTTATACAACTGCTGTTTCCGCCTGTTTCTCTTCCAGTTGTGAATGGTTCGCCGTTAAAACTATTTCTGGTAAGACTTAGTGTGAGTTCATGTCCCCCTAACCTTTACTTTCGCGATCTTTCCGTGACTAATACAAAAGAGGGGTTAGGTGAAATAGAAATAAAACAAATGTATCGAATGTCTCTGTTGTATTCTCATATAAACGTTTGAAATTGAATGAAAAATTTCACACATACAAAATTTGAAAAGTGTAAAATAATCATTCAAATGGAAAATGCATATAAACGTAGTTTTAAAACAGACTAAGACGTATAAAGTGACTTTTGTCCACTCGATAATTGCTACCGCGTTAAGGAAAGTTCCAATAAATTTTCGAATTTTTAAGAGCTATGTCAGACATCATAGTAACACTGGAACACAAAGTGTTCTTGTATCATGAGTAATGCTAACAGTAGCGTTTAGTGGCCACCAACTTGAAGGGTAATTTATTTCATTAACTTTCTGAAGTCGAAAAGAGGTATGACGTGGTGGGAGCAGCCACGGTCGTTTTGGTAAATGCGGCACAACGAGCGAGTGAAGGCGCGCGCGTCTGGAAACGGAGAAGGCGGAGCGCGCCTGCTGGAGGGATAGTTTTCGTTCTGAACAGAGGAAGCCATGAAAAGGAGCCTAACAGATGTTCGGTAGACCTCTTGGAACTTACGCATTTTGACTGTAACATAAGAAATAAATGAAATTCACGAATTGCATTGAACATTGCAATGGTTAGTAAATTAATGTCGTCCGCTACCTGCGATGACACCGATCGAATGATAATCTATCGACATGAGATACCTGGCACCTAAAAGTCAACATTAAGTTTGTACTTTGAAACCTATCACCGCGCTGTAATGAAAACACTGCAATTAAAAGTATGTCTGCATCGCATCCGGCCATGAGACAACGTAACATTTTATGAAATCAACGAGGCAGGCAACAAAGACAGCACCTCATCAACGAACGTGCTCAAAAAATTCAAATGGAACGCTATTTAACGTATCAAGATGTACTGTCAATAACAGGTCGCTTGTAATTTCCATATTGACCTGCGGACATTTTATTTTATCAGGATGCAAACTCGAAGGAAACTGGACAAAATTTGAGTATTTAGGAAGACTTTTCTGCGACAAATTGTGAGTCTTATTGTTAGTTAATGGCGTACAGTAAACATAACGATAAGTCCTGCATATGAATCAACCATAAACCGAGAACCAAAACTATAATACGCTAAATGAGGTATTAATTGATTTTCTTTTTTTTTTAATAGCTGGCCACGTGACATATGTGCAATTTGGAGAGCACAGTATCTCGAGCCTGCGTGAGATTACGGATCCGGATACTAACATGCAGGACGCCAGCTACAAAAACTCGTTCATCAGGCCATCAATGTAATCAAGATTTTCCAACGTCATAGTAGGGTCTATTGTTTCGCAACTTCGGCATCATGTAGATGTGTGTCTGATATGTAATTCTGCAGTCAGTTGACTTTTTCTTGTCTTGAAAAATTAACATCATAATATGCTCATTGTCGTAGTTAACTGAATTTGTGTTCAAGAAGGTCGTTTCATACATCAACTACTACTACACTCTTTCACGTTGCGAGCAATCTTGCTCAGCTGTGAGTAAATCAATGAGGTAGGGTTTATAGCAGTAATGTCTAGCTATATAATAGTCACTTTCGGAAAACCTAGCCAATTTAGAAATCGGGTCCGTTTTGTTGCAAAAGCTGGATCTCATCATTTCGTTTCGTTACATCTTAAATTTATCCGCTTACTGTCAAACAAAATCATCCGTGCCAACTGTCTCCTGGAAACCTCATAGCAGATGTTGTAGCCACCTACTTCAAGAATATCAAGTGACATCACAACCAAAACGAAAGAACATTTTCTTAAATGAATTTATCAATTGTTCTAAAATGATGGTAAAATTTCAAATATAGATAGAACAACTTATTTGGAAATCACTTCAATCATCCCATAAAGTAAATAATAAATTCTGAAGCCGCGTTGCTTTACAGGTCCACGACCGTTTTCACGTTTTTAAAGACCCATCTTCAGGTGTTATTTTTTTTTCATATGAAAATTCATTATAGAGTCACAACGTTCTAATTGCTTTCATCTGTCATGGGAATAAAATTTCATTAATTAGGCTCAGATATATGGAACCAGTCCAACAGAAATCATCACTGTCATTCAGAATAAAAACCAAGGACATTAAAATGTAGGACAACCAGTCGCGTCATTTTGATTACTGTATTTTGAATAAAACCAGTAGATCGCCGGCGAAGTGAAGGAGTACAAACCAAAGAAGACTGCCCAAAAAATCGAAAAAACC
This sequence comes from Locusta migratoria, assembly GCA_026315105.1. Taxonomy (NCBI): domain Eukaryota; kingdom Metazoa; phylum Arthropoda; class Insecta; order Orthoptera; family Acrididae; genus Locusta; species Locusta migratoria. Next base: position 24,950,032 of record CM048755.1, on the reverse strand, counting down.
GATAGATGATGGATTTGTATTTTGCTCATCTTTGCATCAAGTATTACGGCAAAGTAAGAAAACTTACGAATATGCACAACCACCCAGATTCTCTGTTTTGTTACAGCTTCATGAGGACTAAATTCGTTTAGGTAATATTCCTTGAATGTGAGACGCGTTTGACAAGACTCAACATAGATACAGTCCATCTTCGGACAACAGTGCCTAGTGTCATTGGAGAAAATGATGGTTCGCATTACTTTTTGTATTGTTACAAAAAGCTCTCACTGAAAGTTTATGAGGGTAAGTTATCAATTCAACAGCATTTCTTCTCAATGCATGGCTAAAAGCCAGTTGACGCCAGATGCTAGTAGGATTGAGAATATTGTGCGCTGTCGCTTTCAAGATGCGAAGTGTTTGATACCTTACTGTTTAGTGACGGATGATGCAACGTTCATTTCCAGTAACTCATAAAAAATAGCTTTTGTAGATATGTAAAAAAGTAATTGTTTTAGTCTTTTTGGGGGGGAGGGGGTGAAACAAATCGTGATGCAAGTTTATACATCTCAGTCTTTGACCTGCAATCACAATATCAGTTTTTTTTTCTCTAGCCATTTGCTGAAAATATATCATAATGCAGTAAAGCTTCAAAAAATTTAAACGCTAGTTTCGGCCTCATTGGACGAATTTAATATCTGCATCCTAAAATGTGACGACGGAAACTATCAGGAGAGAGCGCCGCGTATTAACCAAAATGCACGACTCCCCTCTAGAAGCCCGCATGAGACGTACGCGATTTCGCGTCGCTTATCGCCACACAGGTCTTCCTAGTACAGCTAATAACTGGCAACATCGTTGCTGATATTTGGCAACACTGTGATAGTGCAGTTACTTCCGCAAGTGGTACTAAATTGTCTCGCTATGTTCACTTGACATTCCTCTTCTACTTTCATGACTCATGATGTGTAATGCCCACGTGAAATAAGAGACAGAAATTTAACTTTTGCACTCAAGAAATGTAGTTATTTGTGTAGGTGACTTTCAGGTTATCTTTCGCGATGCGTTAGAGGCTCAGCATTCAATATGTGAGAGACTGAGGGCAAAATGCTGCAGTGTGTGGTTGGTTGAGTGGTTCTGCTTGTGTCTTATGATGCAAGCCTGGTGTGAGGCGGCGGTTCTAATTCTGGCTGGAGGAATTGCGTTTGTAGATGGAATTTCATTTCAATTTGTTCCATTTTACTTTATGCGCTGCAGATTGCAAGAAGAAACTCTTTATCGGAATCATAAGAAAAGCTTTATACAGTAAGTCTTTTAGAAAGGTCGACGTCAAATTATGGAAATGGTATTAGATGTCTTCTTTGCTTCACCATACAAACGCCTTAGAAGAAATTCGAATTCACCTCCACTGATGCGAAATATCTCCTGTAGAAATGAGACATGAAGACACGAACCTTGCAGTGTGCCTGTGTTGCTTTAGAACGTGCACTGAAACGTATTCACATAATTTAGCTCATACATTTACCGTAAGGAATGAAACATCGACACTAAAACATTTTAGTGTGTTACATAGTGTGTCTTGATGAAAACACATGAACTGATGACAATAACAAATTACATGAAAGGCTTTTCTGAAAGGAAAAGGATCGAGATTTAAACCACAAATAAGTGTTAACCATCGTAGAGTGCCATTGGATTGGACAATGACAATTGTTTGCCTCTCTAATGTATTATATGCTCATCATTCAAAATAGGTGGCCTGCTTCGTTATATCCTATGTGAACTACGAATCGCAATCTTTTTTTATGGATCACCACTCAGCAACACTACAGCATTTTACGCATCCAGGGCGAAGAGCGGCAGCAGGCGCTGTGGGAAGAGGGCGAGGCAGCGCTGTGTAGCGCCGCCACCGCTGCTGCCGGCGAGTGGGCCGCGGAGAGCTCTGCCAAGTGCTGCGGCCAGAGGCAGCAGTGTTATTGGGCCGGAATATTATTACTAGTGTATCAAAAAATGAAATACTTTACGCATATGCTCCCCTTACACATGTGGCATCAGCATGCACGAGTGACATGAATTTAAAATTTTTGTCAACAGTCGGTTTCGATCGCTAATACTGAACAGGCAAGTCGCGCACTTTACCACAAGACCACGGATGTAGCTGCCCAAGATATCTTCCAACTGCACAGAAGAAGTACTGTATGAACTCCCGCAGTTTGCAGTGTTGCCAGATTGTGCAGATAGCTGGACTTAGAGCGAATCAGCCTGGCCACTTTTATTGTCCCATGTCGCGATCGGCTCGGACTTAGGCTCAGCGGCGGCCGGCCGGCGGCCTGGTTTTTTGTCAAAGAGTGTACCTCATGGCGCACGCTTACCGCCGTGCGACGATCAAAGTAACGTTTCAGGCTGAACATCCACGACCAAGAGCTTTTGAAATCGAACAGTTCATACGAGAAGATCTTCGTTTGAACCCACAAGACGTGATCGGAATACACTTTTCAATCACGGGAAGCATCGTCTATATCAAGATGACGACGGAAGCGCTATGCACTGAAGTTGTCCAACGACATAACACCGGACTGAAGTTCAAGCACTCTGATGGACACATCGGTGCCGTAACGGTCGATCATGTAGGATTCGGATTACGTACTCTACGGGTGTTTGAGCTCCCGTTTGAAGTACCTCAAGAAACGGTCATTGCAGCCTTCCAACCGTATGGTAACGTCGTGGGTCACCTCGCAGAAAAGTGGCAAACATTTACGACCTACCAGGTATTAAATGGTGTGCGCCAGATACAGATTGAGCTGAAGAAACACGTTCCGTCGTACCTGATGATTGGTGGTGTGCGGGCCATCGTTATGTACGATGTCCAGCCACGAACATGTTCAGGATGTGGCCAGGAAGGCCATGTCCGGTCCGAATGTATGCGCCGACGTTTGGTACAGACACCACTAGGTGAGGTGGCCTCAGCAACGACGGTCACGTCCCTACCCGTCACCTACGCTGCAGTTGCACAGAACCACGTAATACCACTCCAGGCTACGCCTGAACCTACGTTGCCTGTACCCAACGCAGAAGAAAATACCGGCGACACAAGCACAGCACCGCCTCCAGCGCCCTCACCAGAGCCGACAACAATAGAGACAACTCCGAATGACTCTACTGGTACCATGGACATTGACCTAAGTGTGGTGCCGACGTCCTCTTTCGTCCAGACGGGTGCGGCGATAGAAGAGGAGCAACCACATTCTGATTCAGAACAACACATCCGAAAACAGCGGTCACCTCGGAGGCGTAAGAAACGCCGTCGAACACCCTCCGCTGACGGCCTCCATCAGACGACCTTTTCAGATAACGAACGAATGTCTGACAGTGACGTACCATTTTCCGACCAGCAGCAGGATGATACTGCCACCCTGGACAGTCCTAAGATGACGCACCATACCTCAAATCAGGACATACCATCCTTGAAGTCAGCAGCTAAGAACGACCTTTCCCTCACAGCACCGCTTGGAGCATGCGCCTCGTCCGTTACAGAACAACGCCAGCACACGTCATCGACATCCACATCATGGGCCGACGATGTTGGCGAAGGAGCGGATCAGACAGCTAACGTGGCCGAGCGGGAGCATCCCATGGAGGCACCCAACTAAGAATTGCGGCAACTGTGGGAGACACGGCAAGTCAGCGACTTTCAGGAGCCGCTACAACGCCTTCTGTAAACCTAGCAAGTGTCCATCCGCAGCAATATCGTATCGCCACGATGAATATGGCCACCATTCGCGCCCCACACAAACTGGCGATGTTTCGAGACACCATCTACTCAAGTGATGTTGATATTGCGCTCCTACAGGAGGTGTTTGTCGCTGATTTTCTCATCCCTACCGGTTACACTGGCTATGTTTCCCACGCCTCCGACACCGGCAGCGGCGTCGCCATCCTCCTACGCGATGGCATTCCAGCAGAGGACGTCGTTTACCTCCACACTGCTCGGGGAATGGCCCTTACTGTATTTGGCGTGCGTATCATTAACATCTATGCACCATCCGGCTCCAGCCACCGTCGAGACCGCAATAAATTCTTCGCCGAGGATATCACGCCGCTATTTATTGGTCCACAGGATGACTTGGTATTTGGCGGGGATTTCAACTCGACACAAGGGCCCACCGACCAACTGCCACAACATTCACCCTGTGCGGCTCTCTCTGTGGTCATCGACAGACTACAACTCGTTGACACCTGGACAAAGCTCTACGGAGCTCGCCCGGGCTTTACGTTTTACACCGCCCATTCCTCGAGCCGCCTGGATCGCATATACCTCACCCGCTCTCTCGCAGGTGGAACCCGCCACGCGGAAGTCTGGCCCTTAGCCTTTTCAGATCATGAGGCATATATCTGCGACAACGTGTGTGGCATAGTCGTGGCCCGTGGAAACTAAACGTGTCTCAGCTGACCGCTCCAGACTGTCGACATTTGATCGAAAGTGCGTGGGCACAGTGTTTACGCCGTCTTAACGCCTATAACTCCACTCTGTCTTGGTGGCTCTCCTGTGCAAAGCCAACACTGCGCAAGTCTCTGATGAATTACGGCCGGGACATCAAGACATGGCGAAACAACACTTTGAATTTTTATTATTCCATTCTTCGAGAATGTGTGACGATGCCTTTCTCACCAGCCAGGCAGACGATGGTTCACCGTACAAAGGCCCAACTCTCTTTGATAATGCGCCGCCACCTGGAAGGGACTGTAATCCGATCTCGTACAAATGATAGAATAGGTGAAGAACATCCGTCGATGTACCATCTCATCCAGGAAAGACAAAAACGACGCCGGGCTCTGATACACGTCCTGATTGACGCGGAAGGTCACCGGCACGATACCCAACACGCTATCGGTCAGGCGTTTCATGCCCATTTCACAAGACTGTATGAAGCTGTTCCGCATTCGCCAGAACTGATTTAAGAAGTCGCACAACTTATTCCAAGTACTCTCCCAGTGGAGGTGGTACGTGAACTCCAGGAAGGCGTGACCACGGATGAAGTACTAGAAGCAATTAAAATGGGGCATAACAATAGGTCTCCTGGGCCCGACGGTATTCCCGTTGAATTTTATAAAAGTTTTGACTACTTGTTAGCACCTACATGGACGACGATCGCTCAAGAACTAATGTCCCCGGCGACTGAGGTCCCTAAAACCTTCCTTGAAGGCATAATTATTCCTGTACACAAACCGAACGGGTCATCCAGAGTACAAGATTATCGACCAATAACACTGCTTAACAGCGATATGAAAATATTTACACGGTTGTTGGCCTCACGACTCAAGAAAGTTGCACGGTACGTCACATCCTGCGACCAGACGTCCTTAGGAGGAGACAACAATATCCATACGGCTCTTTGCCGCTATCGAGACATGATAGCACTTGCCTGATATCAACGACTTCCTGGTGCCCTGGCTTCACTTGACTTTAGCCAGGCCTTCGACCGTGTAGATGATGCCTACTTACAGACAGTTCTCCAGCACATGGGTTTCCCTGGCGATATTATTGCAGTAGTTATGCGCCTTCTGATTGGCGAGACCTCCAAAATCATGTTCAACGGTCGCCACACCCCACCCGTGGTTACAACACGATCCGTCCGACAGGCTGCCCACTTTCAACTATATTATACGCCTTTGCTTTAGAACCATTGCTCCAGGGACTACGCCAACGTTTGGAAGGTATGAGTATACATGGGAACCGCTTCTGTTGTACAGCTTACGCCGATGATATCGTCCTTTACCTACGCACTGAGAACGACGTACGGGCAGCCCTGACGTGGGTGGCCACCTATGGCGAGGCATCAGGCAGCTTGCTCAACGTCTCAAAATCCAAGGTCTTGCTCATCGGCCAGGGCCTACCAGAGAGAAGCATCGCTCCTCTAAGTGTAGCCACCACCGTCAGATGTCTTGGCGTAGATTTTTCAGCCGATCTCCGCCGTTCAGCAGCGATCAACGGTCGGCGATTGCTTCAGAGAATCAGGGGAAGTCTGGCAGATCACCGGCTACGATCCCTCGACATAGTTCAACGTACACAATATGTGAACATCTATCATGCCTTTCGCATACCCCATGTTGCTCAAGTGCTACCGATCCCAACTCTCCTGGCACGGCGTATATTGGCTGCGTTAGGCTCCTACGTCAGTTCCGGAATGATATTCAAAGTGCAATACGACGCCCTTGCACTCCCGCGGGATCGTGGTGGGATGAGACTAACACATGTGCCGACCAGAGTCACGGCGCTCTACGTCAGCTCTCAATTAAAAATCTGGCGACGTTGCCCACAGAGTCTCACCGGTATCCTATTCAATGCCTTTGCCCGGACTCTTTGGTAGCCCCAGTGATGATTGCAGCCATTCCAGTTGCCTTCCATCATATCCGAAGATTCTTCTTGGACCTTAGTTATGTATACAAATCTTTACCACCTGCTCGTTTGTCTCAGACTAAAACAGTATATGATCTGCTACAACAGTGTCAACCATCCAACCCGATCGAAATTAAGCATCCACAGTATGTGTGGCGGCATATATGGAAAGCTATTTACGAACGTTTTCTCGAATCAGACGTACAGTCAGCCTGATATCTCACTGTGAACGGAAAACAAGTAAACCGACATCGCCTGCATCGGATCCATCTCGCCGATTCGCCCCTCTGCATTCACTGCGGAGTGGACGACACAGACGGCCACAGGTTCCACTGGGTCAGGCGAACGATGTCTGGACGCTCGCTCGGCGAATTTTGGCGTTCCTTACTCGCCAAACACCCGCCCAGATCGACATCAACATGCTCCTATTTCCGGAGGAGACTTTCTACCCCCCCCCCCCCACACCAAAACACACTCGATAAATTGGATTCGTGGCTACACGATCCGATACCTCTTTGATCCTGGCGAGAAATCAGTACTTGGATACTGGAACTTTCTTAATGAACGACACTGCGTCCTAACCCGTAACCCAAAGTACCAGCAATATTTTTCCAACTTTTTACGGAGTGCCTTTCACGACCCACCTCGCAGCTGGAACGTCCAAGCGATGAGAAGATAAATCTTAACGCAACCAACCTGAACTGAACAGGACCCACAACGGAACATAATCAACGATAAGACACGTTTGGACGATTCTAAGTATGCCGGCGGCAACACTACGGCGCACCTCTTGTTATATATTAAATAAATATATATACATAAAGAATTAAAAAAAAAAGAATACAAAAGAGAAGCAGTTTTCCCAGTTTTTCCTTCTTCCAAATCTCATGAGTTTTATTTTATTTCATTTTCTTCATTATTATTTTTCTGCTTTCGGTAGCCTATTAGCTTTCCTTGCCCTTTATTAGAATTAGGTTTGTTGGACTGGGACTAGGATAAGGTAGGAGCCAACGCCTGAAGTGGACAAGTTTATATTTTTTTTTTTCTAAGGGCAAAAGTGGCGGTGGTAAGTCCCCCCCCCCAAAAAAAAAGAAAAAAAGGAATTATATATATATATATATATATATATATATATATATATATATATATATATATATATATAAGAAAAAAAAACAAAAAAAAAAGAAAAAAAAAAAGAAAAAAACGGTTAAGACGTCTGCCTAGTAAGCATGGAGGTCCGGGTTCGATTTCTGGCTGCACCACAAATGCTTCACATCTATCAATAATGTCTTTGACATATTTGAGACGTAAATCCGTCTCAGGGATTATTTATTCATATTAATTGATATTATGTGAATGTTTACTTAGCCAGACGCTAGCAACAGCTGTTATTCAATGTACGATTGTTTCAAAGATAACTAATAATACGGCTGCTCTCCATATCTCTGACTAATAAAATCACTTTGAATATGTCAACTGAAAGAAAAAAATATTAAAATGTTTTTCTTTCCACTGCATGGGCTATGCACAGGTCAATAAATGTTTTTACTATCTTAATTAAAGTAATGTTTTACTTTCCTTCAGTAACTTGTCTATCCCCTTTGCAATGAACTAACTGCTGCCGTAGCACACGTTAAGCAACAAATCACTGTTTCAGTCTCAAATTCACACACGTAGTCTCACTGTTTAATAGAAAATATAGAAATAGTTCTTTTATCTGCTTAAAAGAATTAATCCTTGTATTTAACATCTATTATTTTGTAACTATAGCTCCTCTGAGTTCTGATATTTCTAACTACAACAAAAAGAGGGGTACACAGAATTTAGTATAAAGTACCGCAGCTTCATTGTTTCTCAGTTAATTCATTTACAGCAACAAAGGTAAATAACGAGGGCCAGCAAGTTTCTCTACTCACACTAACGGTATTGAACCCCATAAAACACAATATAAACCCTATGTGCCACCACCACTTTTACTAGTTGGAAATAAAATAAAAAATAAATTCCATTTGCAAATATTGCTGTTATTGTAAATTCAAAACGAGAGCTCGGCCGCTTCAGGTGTTGGCAATATCGCGACCCACTAATTTGCCTAGGAATATTAATAGCCACCCGTTATTTAAGCGAACTGAAAGCTTTGCTGTGCATTGCGATGTATTTTGTGTCTGTCTATACGTAGTTCCAAACCATAAAATTATTGCTGGCGCTTTCAATATGTGCGTCTTAATTAATTAACTCGCAGGCGATAGTACTACTTTATAGGTGTAGGATTTCTTGCACTATTCCCAATCTCAGATTCTGGACCCAAAATAAATTAATTACTCTTGACTCACTATAACAGTCAGAGGTAAAACAATGCATCAAACAAACGCAAACCACCCGTAACTCTCTTTCTTGGTTAGGGGTTGCAATTCTATCCCCAATACACACTACCAAATTCAATCATCGGGCCTCAGAATCACTTCTTCAGAGTAAACTACCTCGGAATCTAACCGATCCAACAAAACAAGCAATTATCCAAACTAATCAATATTCACACAGGACCCTACGTCCACTATCGCACTGATGACAGTGGCTAACATGCAACCCTTCTCAGTTACACAATAAAATCGCACCAAAACACTATTACTTACGGCAGTTTTCGCCGGTTGCGCCATAGCAAGCATAGTTTCCACATTTAATGACGTATTTTATATTAAAGATGACTTCAGGCCTGCAATATTATTAAGTCGATCTATATTTGGCTACGTCAAAACTGCAACTCGAACTGCAAAACACTAACTTTCATAGCAATAGTGCTAGACCCTGTCTCGAAACAAATGCACAGCTTAGCCTTCCGTCGACAATACAGTCATTCTTTGAATGGTGTTCTGCTGCTGTCGCTTAGTGGCAGCTCGCCAGCGAGATGGAGCGCGGCGGCTGTTTGGAGTCGGCCAGTGCGCGTTGGCTTGCATCACCACCAATCACAGATTGCTGCGGGTTGCGGGAAATTTCTAAAACACACAATTACCCACACACAGAAACATGTACGTGTACGTAGCATATACAATACAATATTTGTGGCTTTTTTTATTTTATTTACTTACGTCGAGCTTCTTGTATAAGTAGCGGCGAACTCTGAGTTATTTAAGATAAATCATTATGACGCACCACAATATTATGGAAGTGTGAAGTCGTCCACATGAGTACGAAGAGAAATCCGTTAAACTTTGTTTACAAGATATATCAGTCAAAAGTGAAGACCGTAACCTCCACAAAATACCTAGGAATTGCTATTACTTCGGACTTAAATTGGATAGAACACGCAGATAATATCATGGGAAAGGCGAACCAGAGACTGCGTTTAATTGGTAGAACCCTTAAAACATGCAGCAGAACTACGAAAGAAACTGCATACACTACGCTTGTTCGTCCATTTTTGGAGTATTGCTGCCCAGTGTGGGATCCTTATCAGGTGGGTTTGACGGAGGACATCAAAAGAGTCCAAAGAAGGGCAGCTCGTTTCGTATTGGCACGATACAGGGGATACAAAATCTGGGATGGGAATCATTACAACAACGGCGCTTATCGCTGCGGCGTGGAATACTTACGAAACTCAAATCGCCAACATTCTCCTCCGAATGCGAAAATATATTGTTGACTCCCACTTACATATGTAAAAATGATCATCAGAATAAAATACGAGAAATCAGAGCTCGAACGGAGAGATTCAGGTGTTCATTCTTCCCGTGCGCTATTCGAGAATGGAATGGGAGATAAATAGAATAATGCTGGTTCGATGAACCCTCTGCCAGGCACTTAAATCTGATTTGCAGAGTATCCCATGTAGATGTAGATGGAGTAAGGGGAGGAACTCACAATTGTTTCACTTCTTACTTTAATAACAGGCAGCAGAAGTTGATTCTCTGCAATGTTGAAAATGGCTGTGATACGCACTCACAACAGGTCACAGTTAAGTGGGGGGTGCACCAGGGTTTTGTTCTGTTTCTAACTCACAATGCAACAAAAACTGACATTTCAGCTACTCAGAATAGGGACATGATGAGTGAGGCAGAACAGTCCAAATATCTACGCGTTTAGATAGATAGTAAGCTATTGTGGAAAGCCGATGTTCAGGATCATGTTTAAAAAAATTGCACTGATGTGTTTCACTTCCCACTTTATATTTGCTTTTAGTTTTATGATTTTTTACTTAGATAAAAAGATAAACAAGGTAATTTGTTGTAATATATACACTTCCCTTCCGTTTCATTAAGGAACGACATTTGCAAGAGAAATCTAGGACTTCCTTTATGTATGAAAATATCTAGGCGTAACATTTCATAGCGATATGAAATGGAACGAACATGTAAGGCCAGTTGTGAGTAAGGCGGACATCCGACTTCGGTATATTGGGAGAATTTTGGGAAGATGTAGTTCATCTGTAAAGGAGTCCGCGTATAAAACGCTTGTACGACCATGTCTTGAGTATTGCTCAAGTGTTTGGAACCCGCAGCAGATCAGTTTAAAAGAAGACATAGAAGCAGTTCAGTGGCGAGCAGATAGGTTTGTTACTGGTAGGATCAAACAATGCGCGAGCATCACAGAAATGCTCCGGGAACTCAAATGGGAATCGCTGGAGGAAAGACGACGTACTTTTCGACAAATTCTGTTCAGGAAATTTAGAGGGCCGGAATTTGAAGCTGAATGTAGTACGATCTTGCTGCCACCTACTTACATTTCGCGTAGTGATCACAAAGAGAAGATAGAGAAATTAGGGCTCGTACGGAGGCATATAGGCATTCTTTGTTTCCTCGTTCTATTTGGGAGTGGAATAGGAAAGGAAATACCTAGTAGTGGTGGATTGCGGAGTGTCTATGTAGATGTATATGAAACTACCAGTATCAGCATGTTGTTCAGAATATTCATTATTACAGTATCTTCCCACTTTACTTGCATATCCTTGAGAAGACCGTTGTTCAATTCTTTGTTACGTATTTCACGGCATGTTCACGAAATAGAACAAACGCGCATTTTAGAGGACGCATACTTACATACGCGCATCTCTAAACATTGCAGAACTTAGCTTTATTTAATTAATAAGGGGGCCGTAACCATTTTAGGAAAATAGGCAAGAATAATTGCTGGGAGTGGCGGGTTTCGAACCATCATTCACGTGCCTTTCAATTACGATCTCACGTGCTGCATACTGCACTGCGGCGTACTACTGCCAAACTTACAATTGATGGCAGTTGTTAACTGATGCTAATATGGCATTTTAGACACTAGATTATCATGTATCGTACGAAGAACGGCGTGTTTTGGTTAAATCTTCAGTGCACCATTGCTTTGAAATGACAACGCGAAAATTATAATAAGAAAATCATAAAATACAGGAAGCAAGATGGCGTATGCCAGAGAGTTCTGGGCGAGGTATGTCACGTGACATTTCCAAACGCCTGGTTTATGTCAACTCAAGTGACGGTGTCAAATTGCCGTTATTTTTGCAAATATCTCTGAACGATATGACATATGAAAAAAAAAATCACACAAGAGAGCAAAGTTGTAGATAATTTTCTCCTCTACAAATTCGGTTATTCACTTTTCGTGTCAGATGAACGGTAAATCGTTATGTCGATTTAAATTTCGAGCTGTCAAAAGGCTATTGCAAAGGCCCACTTTTAGCGTTACTACCGTAACTTAAAGTCGGCCAAAACTCTATGATGCGTTGTTTTCCAAAACTAAGACTAAATACTGCGTTGTTTTCCATTCGAACAGATTCTGAAATAAGTAATAGTTCAACACGAAAAGTAGTCTACTTTGCTTATTTTCAATCGCTTATGACGAATGGTGTTATGCTTTGGGCTAACTCCTTTGATTGAAAACGAGTATTTATTGGGAAGAAAATGGCGGTTCGAGCAATATTTGGGGTAAGTTCGCGTACCTCATGTCGACCCCTACTTTGTAGCCTGGGAATTCTGAATTTGGTTTCTCAATACACTTTATCTTTAATGTCTTTTGTTATTAATAATATTTGGTAACTGGCAAGAGTTAGCAACTTTCACTCAATTAATACTAGACAGAAATCGAATCTGTATTTGGATAGAGGGTAATTTCTGTGTTGTGTGTGTGTGTGTGTGTGTGTGTGTGTGTGTGTGTGTGTGTGGATTTTGAGACTTGCTCCTCTATTTGATCCTGTGGAACACGATAAATACAAAAATAAATAAAATATAAATAAAAATTAAATTTTTTGTATGTGCGTGAGACATACTTGACAAGATGGAGGTACTTCATCATCTGAGAGGTCCATTCGCCACCATTTAGCTCGGTGGATAGGTCAGTTCAGAGATGCGGTACAGTCGCTTAGCGTAAGTAAAAAGAAATGGGTAACAATTGTCGACCAGTTTTAATTAACCACCCATTTCTCTAGGTAGTGCTAAACGACACTTCATGTGGTGTTCACGGTATTAAGAGCGACACCACTGGACAATGTATGATTCGGAATAGTGATGTATAACGATGGATATGCCTGTGGCAATCCGATGGAATCATTTGGTCTGGTGAAAGCCTGGAGAAAATTATCTGTCACTTTTGTAGCACTAACATATAATGCAGAGCAGATGGTCTTATAGTATGGGGTCGTTTACCATCGTTATGGTGTAGTTTCCTTTATTGCGCTTAAGAAAACGTTAAATACGAAAAGATATGTTCCCCTTTAACAGCGTTGTATGTTGTTTACGGTAGAAGATCAATTCGGAGACTATTATTGTGCCATTATGGCAATGTACCGTGTTATAAATTCACATCTTGGAGACCATGGCCGGCCGCGGTGGCCGAGAGAACTGAGGCGCTCCAGTCACGGTCTGCACGACAACTGCGGTCGGGGGTTCGAATCCCCCTAGGGCATGGATATTTGTGCCGTCCTTAGTGTAAGTTAATTCATAAGTAATTTGTAAGTTTAGGGACTGATGACCCCGTAGTTAATAAGTCCCATAAGCTCTACAAACATTTGAACATTTGAGACCATTCTTGTAGAAAATAGCGTTCCTGAAATGGACTGGCCTGATCAGAACACACGATAAATACAAAAATAAATTTATTAATTAATAAAATATTTAAATTAATAACTAGGAGTCTAGATTTATTGATCGGTTGGTGTATTTTTTAATTAACTTGAGTAGTTTCAAGCTATTGAGGATAGTAATCAATTAAATGTTGAGTGCGTCATTGCTAAGTGGGCGATAATCAGGTAATCAGTTATACAAAAATGAAGTGAGACTTACAAACGTAAAGAAAAGAATTCGAAATATTGAAACATTTCGACAGTTTCGGGGAGTTGAAACAAATCAGCGACAAAGTTGAAAATTTGTGCTGGACTGAGATTGGAATCCGGATTTCTTGCTTCGGGCCAGCGGTCGTCTTAATCAAGTAGGCTGTCCAGATAAGCTTCCCTTTCAACCCAAATTCTCAACTTCTAGCCCCCTGCCCATTTAAATTCTTAGCGTATAACAATAAATGGAAAGCATTACTTAAACAAATCTTTAGATGACATTAAGACTCATGGTTGAGACTGATGAAGAACTAGAAACCTCGCGGAAACTGTTAATTACTACGAAGGACATCACGAAAGTAATCTTCGTAATTGATTTTCAAAGAGAATATTGTAAAATAGATGTCACTGATAAACACCTTGTGAAACCACGCTCGTTGTTGTTATAATGATTGAAAAGACGTCCGAGGAAAAGGAATGGTGCATGCGCAGAGTCCCGAAAAGAAGTAGTTGCAGAAAAACCTGAGCCTAATCACGAGAGTGCAAGAATGGTAATCAACCTCGATCGTTTGATGCCGTACACCATGAGGGAAATGACTTCCAGGCGACGAGACCCCAGAACCCAAGGCCGGCACAGTGACGTGAACCATCCTAGTTTACCAGAGAAAAAAAAATCAGAGCTGGATTCTCCACAAAAGAATATCACCACAGTTGCGGGACGCGAAAAATGGAGCAGACTGCGCATCACAGGCCATAGCGTTTTACCAGAGTGGTTTCTTCAAATTGATAGCACGCCACGACAAATGTTTAAGTGTCAGTGACAGTAACTGTGGGAAAAATGGAGCAAGGTGTATAGGTCGTGATGCAATGGCGTATTTATTCCGGCAATCAATTTTCCGTGTGAAAAACAATGACGAAGTCAACAGACGATCAAAAGCAACTGCAAAGCAATTTAGACAAGATTTCTACATGGTGCGAAAATTGGCAATTGACACTAAATAAAGAAAAGTGTGACGCAATACACATGACCACTAAAAGAAATCCGCTGAACTTCAATTACGCGATAAATCAGTCAAACCTTAAGGTCGTAAATTCTGCCAAATACCTAGGAGTTACAATTACGAACAACTTTGACTGGAGAGAACACACAGAAAATATTGGGGGAAGGGCGAACCAAAGGTTACGTTTCATTGGCAGAACGCTTCGAAGATGAACCAGCTCCACCAAAGAGACTGCCTTCATCACACTTGTGCGTCCTCTCCTGGAGTACTGTTGCCCCTTGTGGGACCCTCACCAGGTGGGACTGACGCAAGACATTGAGAAGGTTCAGAGAAGGGCAGCTTGTTTTGTTTTATCACGTTACGGGGGGCGGGGGCGTCATGTAAATGTTGCACGAATTGGGGTGGAAATCATTAAAAGAAAGACGTTATTCATTGCGGCGTGATGTGTTTGCGAAGTTTCAATCACCGACTTTTACTTCTGAATGTGAAAATATTTTGCTAGCACCCACCTACTTAGGGAGACATGACCATCCCAATAAAATAAGAGAAATCAGATCGAAAACAGAACGATTTAGGTGTTCTTTCTTCCCGCGCGCTATTAGAGAATGGAACGGTAGAGAAAAGTTATGAAAGTGGTTAATAAACCCTCTGCCAGGCACTTGAATGTGATTTGCAGAGTATCTATGTAGATGTAGAACCTTGTTTGGGAGAGTCCCTAGTACAAGTCAAATGTAAAGGCGGGTCTATAACTGAGCGCACCGCTGAAAGACAGGAAAGAATGCGCCGTCCGCGCCGTTCCGAGGCGCACACTGTGGTTCTAGTTGGAGTGGCCGGCCGCGGTGGCCGAGGAGACTAAGGTGCTCCAGTCACGGTCTGCGCGGCCACTACGGTCGGGGGTTCGAATCCCCCCTCGGGCATGGATATTTGTGCCGTCCTAGTTCGTAAGTAGTTTATAAGTAGTTTGTACGTTTAGGGACTGATGACCCCGTAATTAAGTCCCTTAGACTATACAAACATTTGAACATTCTAGTTGGAGTGCGCGCACGTCTGAAGGGGGAGCGAGCCAAGATTTGAGTGCCGTATTCACTGTGCTGTACCATCAGTTAAAGGAGAAGACGAAAAGTCGTCGTCATTGGGTAAGCCAGTGTTAAAGAGGAGGACATTGTACGGTGAAAATAATCTTTTCAGTGAACTGCTTGCAGACGACATTGGACAGTTCGAAAACTTTTATCGAATATCTGTTGAAATAGATCGAACCAGACATAATGAAGAAGGACTCCAATTGTAGACGTGCTATATCCACCAAAGAGAGACTGGCAATAACTTTACGCTTTCTGGTAACTGGAAATTCCTTCACAAGTCTGGTTATCTGTTCAAAATATCTTAGCAAAGTATATCAACGACTGTCATAGAAGTGTGTACGGCTCTCAATAATGCACTGAAACCCTTTGTAAAGGTAGGAAGCTATTATTCTTCATTGTCGTTAAATGAAACTATCCTTTTCAAAGGATTTGTAGTTTGGTTATGTGCATAAAGTTGTTACCCGTCTGAAGTCAAATGTGTACTAGGTAAAAGAGGTTGAGGGCTGATAGCATTACATTTAAGAAAGTTCCTTATAAACAATTATATATTGAATGCAGTTTGGTATTCGTTACAGCCGGCCGCGGTGGCCGAGGGGACTGCGGCGCATTAGTCACGGTCTGCACGGCCACTCCGGTCGGGGGTTCGAATTTCCCCTCTGGCATGGATATTTGTGCCGTTCTTAGTTGTAGCTAGTTCATAAGTAGCTTGTAATTTTAGGGACTGATGACCCCGTAGTTAAGTCCCATAAGCTCTACAAACTTTTGAACATTTTTGTATTCGTTACAGGCTTATGTAGGTAAATATCCGCATACGAATAAAAATGTCCGAAACACATTATTGTTAACAGAATGTGCTTAATCAAATGTATTTGTGGAAGGCTACAAAATAGTATATGATGGAGGTTCTTGGAGCAGAGCTGAATCTGGTAGACGGAGCGAGATAGAGTCATATTGTTCATTGCTGCTGCTCGTTTGAGTAGGGACAACCGTTTGATTTGAGACGAGTAGAGGTGACGGAGTGACCCCAAGGAGAAGTTGCGGAGTAGGACTGCACTGGTGTGAGGGTGGGTGGGGAACAGGACTGCTTTGGGGAGAATGGACGACAGAAGGAGACGAAGTATCGGATGTCAGATGATGTGCATACAAATCAGTCTCGGCATTGAAAATCAAATTGTTTATTCTGTGCATTAGTACTGATCGCCTGCAGGTGTCAAATTTGCAGAGCTTCATTGCAATATTTTCCCAGAATGTGGAATACTCGTCGGGACGTACATATCCCACACTTTCCAAAATGTCATAAGCCTTCATGAGCATCGGATCTTCTTTTTTTTACGTTTATCGGCCGATTTATTTGAGGACTGGAAACCTTTCTCCTGTATGCCATTCCTTCTTCTTTGTTAATAGGAGGTGACTCGCCAACACTCTCCTGAGTAGTGTCATTTACATGTAATGCTTCTTCAGCAACAGTTACCGTAGAATCCTATTGGCTTTCTTCAACACCAGAACTCTGAAATGAAACATTAGGCTATATTGTATTATGTTGGACAGTAAATGCCACAGCCAAAATCCTGTTTCATTATGGTACACTTGACACGATTATGTAACAGAGACATTTTTCAATTCTTCAGTTTTTAAGACAAGATATGTTGTAACTTCTTTAAAATATTTTCAGTTGCCGAGTACTGCAGAAGAATGGCAACCGCCCTATCACACACCAAGTAATAATCTATTACTTCTTTAACACCAATTGTATTCCCAAGAAATTTTACAGACATGCAGCATTTATACAAATGAATACATATCTGAAAAATTATACAATTGTACCACATATAACTGAATAAATATGAGATCGTACGAATTTTATATGTCATTTGTGTTTTGACTTCTATCTTTCTTTGTTTGAATAATGCGTTTATAATTTTGTACATTATCCAAGACAGCGTTATTTCTTATCTGTTCTCCAATGAAGATAACATATTTTTAGAAAAAAGAAGATGGGCAGAGAGAGAAGGGTAGGAGAAGTACTAACTCCAGGCAGGAATAAATAAATACCCGGGCAACGTTAGGTTTTCAAAAAAAAAAAAATGTTCAAATGTTTGTATAGTCTATGGGACTTAACTACGGGGTCATCAGTCCCTAAACCTACAAACTACTTATGAACTACTTACGAACTAGGACGGCACAAATATCCATGCCCGAGGGGGGATTCGAACCCCCGACCGTAGTGACCGTGCAGACCGTGACTGGAGCGCCTTAGTCCCCTCGGCCACCGCGGCCGGCTAGGTTTTCAGCTAGTATCTAATAAACAGAGGTTCAAGCATATCTAAGTTTGACCTTTATGCATAATTCTCGAATGGAAGGTTTTTTATAAAAAAAAAATCGATTATTGCTACGTTATTTCTATATGCCACCATCAAAGACAAACATTCAGCTTTAAAATAAATCGTAGTTAGCTGAATTCTGGTTTTAAGTTCTTGGGTTGCTCAGCAGACGAAGTGCCATGATCGGAAAATACAAATTTTACAGAATTTTAACTCTAAAACTAGTAAACATTTATGAAATAAGTTTATGAATGTTTATTTACAGTAATTCACACGTGTAGAAATTATTACTAGTTAAAAAATACGATGTTAATTTTCTCAATTTTCGCCCGTTTGGAAATGAAATAGCCCATTCTGTAACTCAGATATTTATTATGAGAGACCATTACACCTGATTCGAAGTGAAATCGCAGAAGATATTGCTGTCTCCTTATCCCACTGTGTGGAATGCGACACTGCGTTCGCGTTGCAGCTGCTCATATGGGGAGATGGCGCCTGTCGATCAATACTGGCGCCTGGAACAATGCATACACTGTCACCTCTGGCAAATCATTATTCCCGCAGGCCGAAGCTTGCTGACGTGGTAATCCCTGCATAATCAAGACAGAAGTATCTTTCGGCGACAGCAGGCTGGAACCGTCACTGCGGACAGCTTTTACTTCTCGGAATTGTCAACAAACAGGATATCAGTCTGGTCACTACTTCCTGCTCTGCATGGACAGATTTAACGTGTGTGTCAACTAAACGTAGTGCAGAAAAATAGCCGTCGATTTTGACTACATACCGCAATTCATAGAGTACTTGTAATACAATTTTTTTTCAATTCTCACACTAAGGAAAAATACCAGGTTTAACTGAAGCGCAGCTACTCACGGAGGTAATTACTGTAGCACAGCGAAACTTACTAGATACGCTAATGCATTAATGGGGAATCCATTCGCACAGGAAAAAAAATAGTTCCAATTTTGGACACTGATTGCTATACACGAAATACTTATAGAGATGTTGCTGTGTATAATGGATTCAGAACGGAACATGGGAAAAAATATCAAACAAGTGAGAAAGGCATAATGCTGATTTTTATTATTAACTGCCGCTTACACCGTTTGTTCAACGTGAATACCCGTGACGTTGACGAAAACGGTGTAAAGCGCTAGATTTGCACTTGCTAGCCAAAATACGAAGTAATTTTTTTCCCAGTTTTAACCCTCAGCTACACGCATAGCCGCAAACCACGTATTTCTGAGATTTGGCACGATAATGGGAAGTTTGAGGTTGAGCTTCCAGGTAATCCCCCAACAGGAGTCTCCACGTGATTCTGGCATGTCTCCGTGCCTCTGTGATTTACAGCTAGTTGGCTGCAAGCCCTTAACCCTTCCGTATACGTGGCCTGACTGTCGCGTCACACACCCAGCGCTGTGTCTGCGGACTGGCTTGGAGCATCGACACTGGCCGGGCCGCATTGTGTTGATAGGGAACTCGCGTGACACCTGGAGTCGTGTTTACGTTTGCACTTCAGTGATTTACTGTCTTCCGAATGAAATGGTGATTTTTGTGTTAGTCGCTACATAATTATGGCTCGTTTATCTAATAAAGACATTGAAAGTTTGCTGAATGACAGTAATGAAGCGTAGAATGTAGACGAAGATTATGGTGAGAGTGAGTGGTCAGGAAGTAGTGATGATGACGCAAAAGATGATGAAGAGGAAAATGAAGAGGAAGAGGGAAATGAGGAAGACAATGAGCGAGAAAATGAAGAAAATGTTGTTGAAGAAAATGAAGCGGATGGTGGTGATTTGAATGAGGGTGGTGACGCAATAGTGGTGCTCGCCGGGGCGGTGGTGTATGGACAGATATTACAGGAAAGGGGAAGCTTCCTAATGACATCGATTTTGTGCTACAAAGTGAAAAACTTTCTGAAGCATTGATAAATTGTATGAGTTTCCTAGATTTTTTCCAACTATATTTTTCTGACGAACGTTTGAGTGACATTGTGGCCGAGACAAACCGATACGCACGCGAGAAGATTGAAAAAATGAGCCCCCTGAAATCCCGATCGCAGTGGAAAGGTTGGCATGATGTGACTTTGACGGAAATAAAAGCTTTTTGGGGTACCGTTCTCAACATGGCGAGAAATGAAAAAAGTGACATAAAGGCCTACTTTTTTACGGCCTGAACAACAAAGCAGGACTTTTTACCAGAAGTATTTCGCCGTGATAGATTTTTGCAACTTTACCGGCTCCTCGGGGCTCATCAATATTAGCTACTCCAGCCCCAAAAGTGAAGAATGTCGCCGATTTCATTGACAGCAAATTTAGAGAACACTTTTCTCCATGAGAAGAAATTTCAGTGGATGAGTCTATTGTCGGTTTCAAGGGAAGAATTGCGTTCCTAAAAAACCGACGAAGTGGGGCCTACGAGTGTACGCCCTGGCCGATTGCGAAACAGGATACATTTCGACTTTTGAGCCCTACTACGGGTCTCCTACGACGGAGTCCTTGATGCGCCCTGAACTTCCCTTTACGTCCCGAATCGGCCTTCATTTGTTTGTTCGACTACAGCAAGTTTGCCCGGCTCAGGAGAGGCACATGTACACCGACAGATGTTATACAAGCTTACTTTTGGCGGAGGAATTGAAGAAAGAAAAAACTCATCTAACCGGGACAATAATGGCAAACCGAAAAGGTTTCCTGGTGGAGGTAATTAGCTTATTACTCTAAACATTTCAAAAATAGGACTGTAAGTACAAAATGTAATGTTTTACTTGAAGGGAAGGGGGAAAATCTGTCAAAACTGAAAAAGGGCGACATGAAGGCGTTCGAAAACGGAGTGGCAGTTATTCTAGTGTGGAAAGACGAAAGGCCGGTAATCATGGAATCTACTTCTCACAAAGACGCTATGCAAGAAATCACCCGGAAAAAGCGGGCAGGCAGTGAAGAGGTGATCCATAAGCCAGCAGTGCTTTGTGACTACACGGCAAATATGGGAGGCGTAGGCAGAGGCGATCACTACTGCTCGCCGTACCATTTTGCCAGGAAATCCCTCAAATGGTGGAGGAAACTTTTCTTCTGGTTATTCGAGGTAGGGTGTTTACTTTTCTAATAGGCCTTGGCCTACTTAGTATTTTTTGACAAAACGGTTATAGTTCTAGCTAATTTCAGGTGGGAATGGTCAACGCTTACTTACTATATGTCACTATAGCAAAGGAAAGAGGAGAGACCCCAAAGAGTCATTTGCGGTTTAGGAAGAGTCTCGCCAAGGAGCTTGTGGGCGACGTCAGGGCTCAACCAACCCCGTCGAGGAAGAGGCCACGCTCAGAGCACGGTGCCCCACACAGGATGGACGGCCTGTGCCATGCTATCGCAGAAATGGACACGGGAAAACAGGCTGACTGTGTCGTTTGCAGTGATCCCTCCAAACCAGGAGGGCGAAAAAGGTCCTTTTTTTGCGAAACTTGTCCGTCCAACCCTCCTCTCCATGTGCTTCAACAGGTATCATAAAATATCAAAGCACCGAAAGGACCTGCCTGTCGAAAAATCGATATGTCGATATGGCGAAGTTGTAAAGTTTTTTGTAAGCAAATTTTATGAAATTTTCTAATTTATTAACATGAATCAAATTTTTTTATCGCTCAAAATGGACTTTTTATTTTTCTTCCCACGGGCGTCCCATAAGAGATAAAATTGTATTTTATATGTCATTTTAAAGCGGAACTTTAAAGAATAAGGACAAGCAATTTTAATATGTCTAGTTCAGTGCATAACCTCTCAATTAAAAGAAAAAAAGTAAAGAAAAGAAATCGCACTGACGTGTTTTACGGCCCACTTTAGATTTGTAGTTTTATAAGTTTTTGCAAATATTTTGGACCAAAATTATAATCTAAATAATAGAAAATTAATCAATAAGAGTGTCTGAAACCCTTTTAGGAAAAAAAATTAAGTAGTTGCGAGTTCCGAAACGCCGACCTGAAGCGTCATAGTTCGCAGCCTTGCTCACTACGCTACGACTATCAAACAAAAGACAAGTCCTTTAATCTCATACTATTGATGGTCGTTGTTAACTGATGCTAATATGGCATTTGTAGACACTAGATTATCATTTATCGTACAAAAACGATGTGTTCTTGTTAACTCTTTAGTGCGCCATTGCTTTGAAATGACAACGTGTAAGTTACAATAAGAAAATCATCAAATACGCTACGCAAAATGGCGTATGACAGAGAGAGTTCTGGGCGAGGAATGTCACGTGACATCTCCAAAAGGTTGGTTTCGTTAATTCAATGGAGTGTGTCAAATCTCCGTTATTTTTGCAAATATGTCTCAAACGATACGAGATATGAAAAAAACATAAGGGAGCTAAGTTGTAGAGAATTTTCTCCTCTACCAATTAGGTTATTCAATTTTCGTGTCAGATGAACGGTTAGTTTGCAATTACAATTATATTACAAACGGCTTTTTTGGTATTACTACCGTATTTTTTGCCCGAAAAATTGGAAAAAGAGAGGTTCTGGCCTCTGACGGCCTACAATCATGTCTGTAAAATTTGGTGCTGATCGTTTGAATGGTTCGTCTTAAAAACAGGGAACACGTTACGGACAGACAGATAGACGGACAGACAGACAGACATCCCAAAATCGCTGTTATTTTTGCAAATATTTTTGAAAAGCTACGAGATATGAAAAAAAAAACGAGGGCAGAGTTTAGAGAATTTTCTCCTCTACAAATTCGGTTATTCAATTTTCGTGTCAGATGAATAGTTAAGCCGTTATTTTCATTTAAATTTCGAGCTGTCAAAAGACGATCGCAAAGGCCCACTTTTAGTGTTACTACCGTATCCTAAAGTGGGCCAAAATGTTTCATTTTCTTTTATTTGAACACCACCGCCAAGTCAAAAAGAGCGCGATATCGAATAATGAAAATAGTATGCCTGTAAAGAGCGTGTTTAAAGTTTCATATGCAAAAGAAAAAAAAGTGAGAAAAGAAAAAAGTAATAATAATAATAATAATAAAATAACTAAACCGATAGGTCAAAAACTGTAGATTTTCTAAGCGGCGAAAGAAACCTAAGGGATATGCTCCAAACAGCAGCGCCGATTTGCTCCGCTTTGGGGACACGCGCTCCGTCCCGGAAGGGTTAACGGAGACTGCGTCGTTGCGGCACTCCGTACCAAATGTTCAAATGTTTGTTAAGCTTATGGGACTTAACTACGGGGTCATCAGTCCCTAAACTTACAATCTACTTATCAACTAGCTAATCCTAAGGACGGCACAAATATCCATGCTCGAGGGGGGATTCGAACCCCCGACCGTAGTGGCCGTGCAGACCGTGACTGGAGCGCCTCAGTCCCCTCGGCCACCGCGGCCGGTCACTCCGTACCGCTTGCGTGTAAATGTATTGCCACTGTTTGCGGCACCCCATAACGTTTATGTGCGTTCGTCTTCTACATTTATATTTATAATACACGATAACGTAAGTATTTTTTTTTACTACTTCGTTGCTTTTTTAGTACTATACATTTATAAATGAATAATTATTATTACTTATATTACAAAATTAAGCTAAATTTTGCTTCATTTGTCTGATTGTTTTATTGACGTTCGTCGTTTATTTGCCTTACTTTTTCTTTCATTATTCTCCCCTTTCTCATCTTTCAGGTCTAGACGTTATACTACAGCAGAAGAGATTGTGGAGCTACTAAGAGAATAGCTCTCTGGTGAAAGCAGATTAGAACAAGAAGACAAGTTCGATTTTTCAGATGAAAGTGACGAAGAAGAGAGAATTATTGAAGATGACCATTCCAGCGAGAGTGAACAGTCAGTGGTTGAAGGTCAAGAAACTCTGGAACTGTTCACTGAATTTCAAGTATTTTGGGACAGGGGAAAAGGTCCGAAACATTGTGGCTTAGCAATCCAGTCACCCTCTAAAAGTCTTCAAACAATTTGTTGAAAATTTTTCCTGGACTCACACGTGCTAAAACTGAAACTAATGCATTTATGAAGTATATTACAATTTATATTATAGATAAAATTGCATTACACTAATCTACATATAGACAGAAATAGCAGTAGTGAGTTTTATTCGAGAGATAGAAATTGTAAGGACGCCTCTCTGTCCGAAATCATGGGTCTTTTAGGCCTTTTATACAGGGTGTCCAGAAAGGACTCCCTGATTTCAAAATTAAATATCTCGAAAACAAAGATCGATAGAGGAATTCAGTAAATGGTATGTTTATTGTGAAGGCTGTAAGAAGTTTATACAGCAATTTGAAATATTAGTTACAAAAGCTGCTAACAGGTGGCGCTGTAATCGCCATACGTAATGCCTAATATGAATAGTGATCCGAAGCCCAGAGCGATCAGTTCCACTATTGAAACGTGAAAGGTGGTTAGCGTACCGAAGGAAGAGATTAAAACCATGTACTCCATTAAACAACGCGTTTTTCTGATGCTAGAGTACCACAGGTTAGAAGAGAGTCCTACGGCAACAAGGCTAAGTTTTCAAGCACGATTAATGTTCTAAAAGGACCCGATGCGAAAACCATTCGTACGCTCTTCGCAAAATTTCAACGAACAGGCAGCGTAACTGATGATCTAGTGGGGCATGTTGGCCGCAAGCAAACCGCAGTTACGCCTGAAAATATCGCCACAGTTTCTGGAATTATTTAGCGAAATTCAATGTCATCCGTTCGTAAAATTGCATCTGAGACTGGTTTGAAACGTTCCAGCACGCAGAAAATACTGAGAAAGAGCCTACACATGTTTCCATTCAAAATTCAAACGCACCTGGCCATACCCGTACGAGCTGTGCAACAAAGGGTTGCCTTTGCTAATCAGTGCATTGATAGTGAAGGATTTGATGTTGGCTGCATCTGGTTTACAGATGAAGCACACTTTCACTTGAATGGAACGTGAATAAGCAGAACTGGCGATTTTGGGGTTCCGAAAAGCCATATTGGTATGAAGCGAAACCCCTGTATTCTCCTAAAGTTACTGTTTGGGCTGCAGTATGCAGCAGAGGCATTATTGGCCCTTTTTTCATTCGAGAAACAGTCACTGGTGCACGTTACGTTCCAAGCGTTAGAGGATCGTCCAGGTACTGAACGGTTTATGCAAGATGGAGCCCGACCACATCGGACCGAAAAAGTGTTTCGCTTTCTTGAGGAATACTTCGGGAATCGAGTCATTGCTTTGGAATATCCCAAATTTACTGGTGCAGGCATGGATTGTCCTCAATATTCGCCAGATTTGACTTCCTGTGACTTTTTTGTGGGGCACAGTGAAAGACATGGTCTACCCGAAGCATCCCGCCACGTTGGACGAGCTTGAATCGGCGATTTCTGTGGCATGTGAATCCATTTCCGTTGAGACACTACGAAATTTGATGGGAATTTCATTCTTCGTTTGCGCCACCTATGTAGTGCCAATGGTGAACATTTTGAAAACATTGTGATGTGATTGTTTGCAAAGTGTTTTCATACGATTATTTCACTTATGTATGCTGATATGAGATGTACAGCGCCCTCTGTTAGCAGCTTTTGTAAATATTATTTCAAACTGCTGTATAAACTTCTTACAGCTTTCAGAATAAACATACCGTTTACTGCATTCCTCTATCGATCTTTGTTTTCGAGATATTTAATTTTGAAATCAGGAAGCCCTTTTCTGGACAACCTGTATATTTTATCTGTCAACAAGAGTTGCAGAGCTGATGCTTCGTGGGCCTGGAAGACGAATGGTGCCAGTCTTGTGGTTGCCAGGGCTGCTTTTGGAGTAAACAGATTTCGTTTTTTTACTACAACCCTATGCTTTGACGACAACCGCAATCGATCACAGAGATGTGCGGCAGATAAATTAGCCACAATTAGAGAGGTTTATCCAGAAATAAAAGAATTTTTTCAGAAAAGTTATTTTTAATCTGAATTTGTCAAAATTGACGAAATGCTTCATCCATATCGAGGCTGATGTTGCTTCGTCGTCCATATGCCAGATAAGCCAGCCAAATATGGCATAAAAATGTATGTCTTATGTGAAACGATATTATGTATCACATTTTTAGATTTATTGTGGTGTCCAGTGTCCAGGGCAGTATGTAGTATCAAATAGGCCGATGGACATCGTACTGACATTTGTAGAACCATTGAAAGGTTCAAAGAGAAATTTAACAACCGGGAATTATTCAAGTTACGAGCTTGCTATGCACCTTCTCTAAAATGAAATTACTTTTCTAGCAACCATGAAGAAGAACAAGCCAGACATCCCTCTTGAGTTCATTCCTAACCGAAATCACCCAGTAGGATCGACTTTATTTAGCTTTCAAGATTGTTGCACTCTTGTATATCACGTTCCCAAAAAAAAAAAAAAAAAAAAAAAAAAAAAAAAAAAAAAAAAGTGTCATTTTACTGTCCACAATGCACGATAAACCAACTGTATGCAAGGAAACTATAAAACAAGGAATTATTCTCTATTATAACGTTACTAAAGGTGGCGTTGATTCACATGACCAAAAATTTGCTAATTATTCTACGAGTTCTATGAGACGAAAGACTAGGAAGTAGACACTAACATTTTTTCAGATTTTTAGATATGGTGGTTGTAAACGCTCATTTTATTTTTGTTTCCAACAACATATCAGTGTTGGAAAGAAAGAGGCAAAGGCGAGGAGAGTTCATTGAAAATTTGGGATTTAGCCTACTTGAAAGTCATCTGAAAGGAAGGGCTCACATACAATCACTTCCCCTAGATATAAAAGCATATTTGGCCAATTACAAGGAGCCTTCTGATTTTCCAGTAATCCCTCAAGCCTCAGGAGAGCGACCAAGATCTAGTCCATGCCATGAGTGCGGTAGGCATCGCCATTATAAAACTACAATAACTTGCTCAAAGTGTACGCGTTTTGTGTGCAAAAAGCATTTCACCTATTTGCAATGCCTGCAACATTACATTCGACGAAGCGTGACAAAAAAATGTTTGTACAGTCTATGGGACTTAACTACGGGGTCATCAGTCCCTAAACTTACAAACTACTTATGAACTACCTACAACTAAGGACGGCACAAATATCCATGCCCGAGGGGGGATTAGAATCCCCGACCGTAGTGGCCGTGCAGACCGTGACTGAAGCGCCTCAGTCCCCTCGGCCACCACGGCCGGCGAAGCGTGACATATTAGTATTTATTTTCTCTAAATATCTGTTCATTGCTATGTTTTTATGCAAGCTTGTTCCTAGCTAGTCAAAAGTAATGAGTTATATTTGAAATATTTTAATTTTTATTCAATTGTTTTATATAATTCAGGTCTTAGAGATGCATACTGTCTTTTTTTCACATCATACCTTATTCTAAACTTATTTTCTACGTTTACTTCTTAGGTTGTGTCTGTTTTAGACACATTTGTAGTCAAATATTTATTAAAATATTATTTTTGACATGAGTCATTTGTAACAAATGTTCAAATGTTTGTAGAACTTATGGGACTTAACTACGGGGTCATCAGTCCCTAAACTTACAAACTACTTATGAACTACCTACAACTAAGGACGGCACAAATATCCATGCCAGAGGGGGGATTCGAACCCCCGACCGTAGTGGCTGTGCAGACCGTGACTGAAGCGCCTCAGTCCCCTCGGCCACCGCGGCCGGCCGTTGATTAATTCGACACGTTTTGCACAACATGTGCTTTAATTGCTGTATAATGATTAATAAGATATACAATTTATCTCCCCGAATAATATTACCAAACAATAACGAATACGGCCATAACTGGAAAAGTTTTTCACTTTCAGTATTCAAACCAACATTATGCACAATGCTATAACTGGGTAGCG
Organism: Locusta migratoria; assembly: GCA_026315105.1. NCBI lineage: Eukaryota > Metazoa > Arthropoda > Insecta > Orthoptera > Acrididae > Locusta > Locusta migratoria. Next base: position 24,922,184 of record CM048755.1, on the reverse strand, counting down.
CGCAGTTTTGACGTTTCGAACGAAGGTATTTGTGACACATGTTAATTCTGTGTTACCAAATTGCCACTCTTTGACGTCCATTTACTAGAGCCCGTCAAAACGGCCGCCACTCCCGCACGGTTCCCGCTGCGCTCGCGCCTCGCTCTCGACGGCTGACGGCGGGTAAAGGGTTGGTAGAGGGGGAGCGATGACGTCACAGTCGCGAGGCCGGCCACGCGCGAGAGCGAGATGTTTCGGGCAGGACGAGTCACGATACTCCCGGGTTCTCGTCGCGCCCGTCGGGCCGAGCTGAGCTTGGCTGAGCCGCCTCAGCCTAGTCGGCGCACGCCGCCGGCTGCGTGTTCACACAACGCGCCGGACGTACCCGAGACAAAAAAGGGGTAAAATACACTTTTTCGATTTTCACGTTGTAAAAATTGTTCACGGTATACAAGACGACGCTACATCGTTTTATGAAATTAGTTTTTCCTTACTAGCTTTGCCTTGCCTGTAAAAATATAAAAAGGCTAATTTCCATTCCGCACGAGTTTTTAGTTCCGTAACGCTCCTCACTCGATTTTGATGAAAGTATTCGGTTAAAAAATCTGATTTTTGGACACATTATAGTAAAACATCTAAGCTTTCGTATAAGACACTCACCTTTTCGTAATTCCTAACAGTCGTTTGCAAATGACGCTATTTCTCAAGTATATGCACTTGATTTACAAATCGTGTATTGAAAAAGTTAGATAGCGGGCAGGTTACTGTTCTATGATTTTTAGACCATATATTACAGCGAGTGAAATGGAGCTAAAAGAACAAAAAAGTTTTTGAAATGGTAATCACACTGATATCTACCTCCTTTCACAAGTAATTGCAAGTTATCTGAGGGCCCTCGGGCCGCGATCACACGTCTACGAACTCAGCCTGTCTTGAGCGTAGCGTGAAGCACTGCAGTGCCGAAAAATCTGAATTTCTGGCTACGTTTGTCGGTCCCTCATGATGTGTTAAAGATCCATAATCAGAGAACAATAATGAACTAATTTTTCTTGGGTGGCAACCGATTACAATGGACAACTATCTGCTACGGTCTTACAGCAGATCATACTTGACTTTGGGAGGCATACATCTGATGTTTTCCACATAATACAATTCGTGGAATTTATATTTCGTGTTTGGAACTAGAAGAGAAGAACAAAGTAATGTAAACGGCGACTTCGCTCATAATGGACTGAAATAAAATTTTGTGACATTACAATTAACGGCTTTCTAGTTGCAGATGAACGAGAAAGTCAAAAGATATTTATATTTATTGACGCATCTACTACTAAGACACTATATATACATTTTCGCTTTTGTAGCTTTCGAAAAATGTGTTCCCACAGGTGAAAATAATTGTATACAGTATGTCCGACATAAATGCGGTACTTTCACGTCTGAGATGAAAGTAGGAATGAACTGAGTTGCTTTTAGTAACCTGTCTGAGGCGAACAACGTTTCTACGAACATTTTGCTGTATCATTTGAAGACAATTTTCTTTGTCTGCAAGATGGTACTTTCGAATTTTCAACATACACTGGTTTACTTTAGTCTCAGACACTGCAGGACAGGGCAGTAAAGGATGAGAAGCGTCTGTCACTTTATTCTTTTTTTTTTTCCTGAGGGGGGAGAGCTTGTCCCCAGCTATAAGGAATCCCAACCCACTGTCAGCAGAAGATCTATTGCTGGCCACTTCAAGAATCCCGCTAACAGTTCATTGATTTTATTGTATTATATATTAAAAGAATCTACGAAAACTAGTCAGTCGGACAGACTAAACTACCCAGCTGATTTCCTTCATTTTTGTGTAAAACTTTTTCTACACTCAAACGGGATTTCCTTCTGTATATTTCTTATGGGGATGTCCTGGCTGTAAACTAAAGTCATTCAGTCAAGCCGTTCTATCCGACCCATTTCCTTCATTTTCGCTTTAAGCGAAAGGTATTTATTCGCAGAGTTGTCATCAAGTATCATAATTAACTTAAGTCTCTCCTTCGTTTACTTTCATTCAAACGCGGGATCCTTCTGTCCTTGCATTGAATATTTTAATCGGTTTGTTTTAGGATATCTTCGGTTCTAACTAAAGTACACAGTTCTCTTTGATCTAACAACGCTCAACGGATCAAGATCTTTCATTTGTGCTTTTAAACACTTGCACGGATTGATTCTGAAGAAAGCTATACGTGAACATTTAACTTTACTTCCATGTCTTCCCAACGTTTTAGTCATTCCACTAACGGTGTGAAGTATTCGCACGGGTCTTATTCGAACGGGTCCTCTATCTTTCTTATGTATTAAAAGAATCTATTTTATAATAATAATTGATTTTAAATAAGTGTTATGAATTTAAGAAAACACAAGCTTATATAATATTCTGTATACTGTTACTATCTATAATAAATATTTTTAAATGATAAATATTTAATTTTACTTATTTCCATTTCACATGACTGGCTACTAATGCTGCAAAGTATTTGCACAGGTCGCCTAGTTTTATTACTACTGTTGTCACATTGTAGTGAACCGTCTAATTTTATTAACATAAGAAATAGTTGGTAATGCACTCATTCCATCCATATAGACTAACATTTAGGAGAGTATTTCCTTCCCTTGTTGTTGTTATGGTCTTCAGTCCGGAGACTGGTTTGATGCAGCTCTCCACCCTACTCTATCCTGAGCAAGCCTTTTCATCTCCTCATAAGAACGGCAACCCACATCCACTTGAATCTGCTTACTATACGCGTCTCTTGGTCTCCCTCTGCGATTTCTACCCCACACACTTCCCTCCAATGCTAAATTTACGATTCCTCGATGTCTAAGAATGTGTCCTACCAAGCGATCCCTCCTTTTAGCCAGGGTATGCCAAAAATTCCTTTTCTCGCCAATTCTGTTCACTACTTCTTCATTGGTTATGCGATCTACCCACCTAATCTTCAGCATTCTTCTGTAGCACCACATTTCAAAAGCCTCTATTCTCTTCCTGTCCGCACTGCTTATCGTCCATGTTTCACTCCCATACAAGGCAACACTCCACACAAATGCCTTCAAAAAAGACTTCCTTACACTTAAATTAATGTTCGATGTTAGCAAATTTCTCTTTTTCAAAAATGCTTTTCTTCCCATTGCCATTCTGCATTTTATATCCTCTGTACTGCGACCATCACAAGTTATTTTACTCCCCAAGTAACAAAACTCATCTACCACCTTCATTGTTTCGTTACCTAATCTAATTCCTTCAGCATCGCCCGATTTTCTAAGACCGCATTCCATTATTTTTGTTTTGCTCTTGTTAATGTTCATTTTATACGCTCTCTTCAACACACTGTCCATTTCATTCAACTGCTCTTCCAGGTCCTTTGCTGTCTCTGACAGAATTACAATGTCATCAGCAAAACGCAATGTTTTTATTTCTTCCCCCTGAACTTTAATCCCTATTCCAAATTTTTCCTTGCTTTCCTTCACCGCCTGCTCGATGTACAAATTGAATAACATCGGAGAAAGGCTACAACCCTGTCTTACTCCCTTCCCAAGTGATGCTTCCCTTTCATGCCCTTCGAGTCTAATAACTGCGGTCTGGCTTTTGTACAAGTTATAAATAACTCTCCTTTCCCTATATTTTACCCCTGCTGACTTCAGAATTTGAAACAGTGTTTTCCAGTCAACATTGTCAAATGCTTTCTCCAAATCTACAAAAGCTAGAAATGTAGGTTTGCCTTTCCTTAATCTATCTTCTAAGATAAGACGTAAAGTGAGTATTGCCTCCCTGGTTCCTACGTTCCTCCTGAATCCAAACTGATCTTCCCCAAGGTCAGCTTCTACCAGCTTTTCCATTCTCCTGTAGATAATTCGTGTTAAAATTTTGCAACCATGACTTATCAAACTAATGGTTCTGTAATTTTCACACCTGTCTGCGCCTGATTTCTTTGGAATGGGGATTATTACATTTTTCTTAAAGTCTGAGGGTATTTCGCCTGTCTCATAAATCCTACACACCAGTTCAAATAGTCTTGTCGTGGCTGGCTCTCCCAGAGACTTTAGTAGCTCTGAGGGTATGTCATCTACTCCTGGGGCCTTGTTCCGACCTAGGTCTTTCAAGGCTCTGTCAAATTCATCTCTCAGTATAGTATCTCCTATTTCATCTTGATCTACGTCCTCTTCCCTTCCTACCACATTGTCTGTAAGTTCATTTCCTTTGTAGAGCTGCTCTATGTACTCTTTCCACCTTTCAACTTTCCCTTCTTTGTTGAGAACCGGCTTCCCATCTGAGTTCTTGATATTCGTAGAGTTGCTTTTCTTGTCCCCAAATGTCTCTTTTATTTTCCTGTAGGCGGTATCTACTTTTCCCCTTCTTATACATTCTTCTACAGATTTGCATTTGGCTTCTAGCCACTCCTGCTTAGCCATTTTGCACTTCCTGTCAATCTCATTTTTTAATCGTCTGTACTCCATTTTGCCTGTTTCATTTACTGCATTTTTATATTTTCTCCTTTCATCAATTAAATTTAGTATTTCCTGTGTTATCCAAGGATTTTTTGCAGGTCTTGCCTTTCTACCTATTTTGTCCTCTGCTGCCTTCACTATTTCATCTCTCAGTGCTACCCATTCCTCTTCTACTGTTTTATTTCCCCCTGTTTCTGTCAATTGTTGCCTAAATCTCCCTCTGAAATTCTCCAGAACTTCACTTTCCTTCAATTTATCTAAGTCCCATCTCTGTATTTTCCTACGTTTCTGCAGTTTTTTCAGTTTCAGCCTACAGTTCATGACTAACAAGTTATGGTCAGAGTCTATATCTGCCCCTGGGTACGTCTTGCAGTTTATAACCTGGTTCCGGAATCTATGTCTTACCATTATAAAATCTATCTGATACCTTCCGGTGTCTCCTGGTCTCTTCCATGTCATTCGATATCTTTAATATTCCCGGCGCGAGCCGGCGCCGGCACGAACCGATTGGGGTATGGTGTTGCTTCTGCAGCACAAGTATCACAAGCCTCCAGCCTGCTTTCAGCAGAAGCTCCTCTGCATGATTTTTTTTTTCAATTATACTTATGATAATATGTTTATTTTTCTTCTATTACTATTAATTCTGTAAAATGAATTTAAAAAATTAAGAAATGTTTAGTTTTTCACATAAGGAAAAACTCTCCTAAATGTTAGTCGAAATTAATGGGATGGGTCCATACCACATATTTCTAATGTGTTTATAATTCTATGAGTCACTACAGTGTGCAAACAATAGTAATAAAATTACAAAATCAATTAACAGTTAGCTGGCTCAAAGTAGATGGCAGTGAACAAGTACTGGTCACACCTGTGTTTCCTTCGATCTTCCACTGACAGTGGGTGACGATCCCTTGTTGCTGGCCACAAGCCCACTAAGAACCAAAAAACAAATCACAACATGAAACAAATGACACCTGCTTCTCATCCTTTACTGATCTGCAGTGTCTGAGGCTAAACTAAATCAGCGCGTTTTCCTTTCATTTAAAGTATAAAAATCGATATGAAAGTACCATGGAGACAAGGAAAATTGTGAGATTCAGGATATGTTCATAGAAAAGCAGTTCCCATGAGATAGCTTCCTAACAAAATAAATAAAAATTCTGAGAACCGTGTAGAGTTCTTTGAAAGTGGAGATGAGCTGAAACATGGTACAGCGTGTACCACATAAATCTGGCACACCTGACGTACCCCCATGGCTATAAGTTGCAGCATCCCTTAGCAGGAGGTAACTAAATGTCTTTAATTTTACTGTTATGTACTCCTACTTTAGTCTCGGTCTGAGGGATAGAGCTTTTATGTGAGACACTGTATATAAATTGTTTCACCTTGTGGTAGAACATTTTCTGGGAGTTACGAAAGCAACAATTAAAAGAAGGTTCAAATGTTTGTTAAGCTTATGGGACTTAACAACGGGGTCATCAGTCGCTAAACTTACAAACCACTTATGAACTACCTTATACTAAAGATGACACAGGTATCTATGCCCGAGGGAGGATTCGAACTCCCGACCGTAGCGGCCGTGCAGACTGTGACTGGTGCGCCGCAGACCCCTCGGCCACCGCGGCCAGCTTAAGAGAAAGCTAAATAGTGTAATCTTAGGTGTAGATGCATCAATAAATGTAAGTATATTTTTGGGTTTCTTCCGTTTATTATCCTCAACTAGAAAGACATTGGGTAGAATTTCAGAAATTTTATTTCAGTCCATCAACAGCAAATTCGCAGTTAACATTAATTGTTTCTTCTCTTGTAGTTTGAAACACGAAATATGTATTACATCAATTGTACAATGTGGACAACAAACTACTTGTATACCTCTTAAGTGAAGTATTACCTCACATAAAACCATAGCAGATCATTGTCCATTGTAATCGGTTGCCACCCGAGAAAAATTAGGGTATTGCTATTTTCTGGTTATGAATTATTAACACATCACGAGGGACCAACATACGTGGCCAGCAAATAATTTTTTCGGCACTGCAGTGCTTTACGACACGCTCAACACACGCCGAGTTCGTAGGCTTACTGTCGCGGCATGATGCCGCTCAGATAACTCACAATTACTTGTGAAAGGAGGTAGATATCAGTGCGACTACCATTTCAAAAACTTTTCTGTTCTTTTAGCTCCATTTCACTCGCTGTAATGTATGGCCTAAAATGCATAGTACAGTATGCTGCCCGCTATCGAACTTTTTCAATACACGATTTGAAAATCAAGTGCCCATACCTGACAAAAAGCATCATTAGAAAACGATTGTTACGAATTTCGAAAAGGTGAATGTTTTATTGGAAAGCTAAGATGTACCATCCTGTCTCCTCAGATTTTTTAACCAAATACTTTCATCAAAATCGAGTGAGGAGCTTTACGAAACTGAAAACTCGTGCGGAATGAAAAGTAGACTTTTTATTTTTACACAGGCAACGCAAAGCGTAAAAGGAAAAAATAAGTTGATAAAAGGATGCGATGTGGTCTTATATACCGTCAAAATTTCTTACAACTTGAAAATCGAAAAAGTTGTTTTCCCCCTATTTTTCGTCTTGGCACATCCTCGCTCGGCTCGGCCCGGCCGACAGTGTGAATGCACCGCCATAGACGTGAGCCGGACGGGCGCAGTAATTAACGGCGTCGTGAGGGGGGCTGGCCGTGCGCATGCGCACTGCTGTCGGCTGTTCCACATGCCAGTCGGGAGTACCGAGACTTCTCGCTCCCGAGACTGCATTATCGGCACGGCCGGCTCCCGGGTGTGGCGGTCTCGCTAGCCGCTCCCTCTGGCGGGAACGAGCGGGAGCCAGACCGCGTTTGACGGCCTCTACCATTTACTACCAAAAATATTCAGAGGACAAATTTTGTCACAGATATTTTTGCATTAGTCCTATGAAAAAAAGTCTAGAATGGGATTAGACTGCACCGTGTATAAATACTAGTAATTGAATATTTAGGAAAATGTAGTTCACGTAGAAAGAATACCGCGTATATAAAACTAGTGCGACCCATTGTTGCTACCCGTTCAAGTGTTTGGAATACCTTTTAAGTCGACTTCAGGAAGATATTTAAGAAATTCAGAGGCGCGCTATTAGATTTGCTACCGGTAGGTTCGATCAACACGAAAATAGTCCATGAACTCAAATGGAAACCACTGATGCAGGAAGACGTTATTTTCGTGAACATTTGTAGAGCCAGTATTTTCGGCTGACAGCAAATCGATTCTTCTGCCAAACACGTACATTGCGCTTAAGGAGTGCAAAGTCAAAATAAGGAAAACTAGAGCTCGAAATGATAAAAGCACCCTCCACCATGCACCATATGGTGTACGTATGTAGATGCTGATGCAGAACTGGAAATAGTTGTATTAGAACCGTGCCCAACCTATCTGAGGTTATTAAACACTGGGTTCTTGGTAGCCGTCGTATTACCTGGCGAAGATTAGCCGCAGTTTTGTGCGTTTTCCTTGACGTATGAAACTTCTCACTCGATTCTCAGGAAACTAATTGTTGTACATCACTGAGTTTTGCACATCTTACAGGCTCACACAACAGCTTCATAATGGAGTGTCTGTTTTTTCGATATTCGCCATAGTTATTACGATACTTAATTTCCAATTAACCTAGCGCATAACATTTGAAGCTTTTGCAATGAAAAATATAGTCGCTGACTACGTTTGGTTGACTTTAGGTTATACATTACTGCGTACGAAATTTAGCCAAGATTGTGAAATTGTTTTAAAGCTGAAAAGAAAGCGATACATCCACTCCAGTATAGCGAACAGGGTGTTGTAATTTGAGGGCGCTAGCGCCGCGCGCTCTCCTTCAAAAAATGTTCAAATGTTTGTATAGTCTATGGGATTTAACTACGGGGTCATCAGTCCCTAAACTTACAAACTACTTATGAACTACTTACGAACTAGGACGCCACAAATATCCATGCCCGAGGGGGGATTCAAACCCCCGACCGTAGTGGCCGTGCAGACCATGACTGGAGCGCCTCAGTCTGCTCGGCCACTGCGACCGGCGCGCTTTCCTTCAGTGCGCTATGTGCACAAGTATTGAGCCTTTTAGCCTGCAGCTCAGTCAACCTTGGTAATAAGGTACATGCCCAAGCCAACAGTAAATGACTTTAATAAATAGCGAAGTTTATCTGGGACAGATGGAAACTCTCTAACTCGTTTAAAAATATTGATGTCAAAAAAGTTCGGATAAAAGACAAAAGGACAGTAAATCTGGTTCTATGTGTTATAGTTACAAATATTGGATTGCTAGCTGTCACTGACGGAAATTGCAAGTTCGTACTGGTGACTTTAGGGTTCTATGGAAACGAGAATTACGCTAGTGTTTTTGTTGAATGCCCCTCCCGATATGCATAGGACTACTTAAAAATTTTCTATTACCATTCTTGTGTTATACTTCATGTATTGACTTGTTCCATGACCATGGAGTCTCACTCCTCAATTAGGTCCTATGGAACAGAAAACCATATTATTATTATTGTTATAAATGATAAGACTAAAATTACAAGAAGTAGTTTTGACAGGATCCAATATCAAGTATACATATGTTTTCCTAGGCGATGCAGCATTTTTCCTCTGAAGCTATATTTGATTAGATTTTCTCCAGAAAGAACAACAGTAGGGAACACTAAAAATGTTTACAACGGCACTGTTAAGTTGGAATATGCAGTTCATATGTGCAGCGTAAATGCATCTTCTTTCTAGTTGACTTTAAAACAATTAAATCAGTTGCACTATAATCCACAGATGGTAAAACGAAAAAAAATGCTTTTATCGCAAATTGTATAAAATGCCAAAACTGGACTCAAGTTTTCCAGTCCATGGCGTGGCTCATACAGCAACCAGTGAAATTTTAATTTCAAGTAAAAAAAGTCTTGGTTGCAAAGTGGTTTTATTAATTACCAATGACGCATTTCTCCCTCAAGGCAGGATATCATCAGATTATCTGCATGACAAATGTTACACAAGAGTTACTGTTTCACTAATTTAAATGTTGTAGTAATTCTTGTGTAAAGTTTGTCATGCAGATAATCTGATGATGCCCTGCTGTGAGAGCAGAATGCGTCATTGGTACCTAATAATACCACTTTGCAACCAAGATTGTTTTTACTTGAAATTACAATGTAACGGACAGTGTACCATCTGTCACTTACAGTGTATATAATAGGACAGCAGTTACAGCACTGTCAAGGTTCCTAATCACATACCGATATCTTATACCGTTCATGATCAAAAAAATTTTGGTAAGGTGAGTTGAGATGGAATGACAGTTAATATGAATAAAGTAGTCTCGTGTTATTGGCTCACAAAAAAGTCAATTTCACGTGCAACCTTTAGTAAAGAAGTGTCCATTTCATATTCTGAGATAAATAACCTATCTACGCGTAAATTATCTTGAATGTGTAGTTCTTTGCTATATTGAAGTACTGATATTATTACAGCAACATGAACAAAAAGATGGAACTAAAGACATTGCAAAACCGGCTGTTCGAGTCTACAAAAGTTCAATAAAATTCAGCTACAGTGAATTAACGGCCTTTCATTCAACACTTTTGAGATAAACGCGTCTTTATCAGCGTCCATTTTAAACACTACGCGCAGTGCACAGCGTTGGAAGCTCGGAACCCGCGAGCGGAGAGCGGCACAAGAAACATAAATTCTTTGTTGCACGCGCCTGTGAAAGCGATGTGAGCGAGCTGAGGCGGCCGCGCGGGTGCACTATGGCCACCCCAATGGGATCACACACTGGGTTTTCCAGCCGCTTCCCTGTCGCCGGAAAGCAGGAAGCGTGGAGCGGCTCACTGTGGACGTACCCTGGCAGATAATCAAATAACGCTTTCTTGAAATTAAGACATACATCACGTGGAAAATCTCAAAATTAAGAAACAAACGTCCGTAACCAGTTTCAATAACTTTTATATAGATTAAAAGTTAAATGTTAGGTTAATGATTACAGTTAAAACATTGAGAAATGTAAAAATAAACAAAACGTACAATGACATTTGTTGTCTGTAAAAGTAAATCAACTTTCCCATTTCTTCTCCATCAACATAAAAGAATAAACAGTATTACTGTGAACTGATTTCCAAGAAATGAAGATTTCCCCATAAGTCCAGTAAATATACCAGTAATCTCCACAAAACTCTGTACCAACTATGTAATTTGCGCATATCAAAACAAATAGAAAGTCTAGAATGTGGGTTGATATGTTGTAGCAAATTAGTGATCAGCCAACCAGTTCAACAATAATGATTCAATAAACCCTCACAATAGCTTAGACGAAAATAAATCCATCTTCTTCAGAAGTACATGTGTGTGACTATAAATTGTGTATTACAGTAGCTGAAACATTCCTACAATCAAGAGAATTTCAATTAAATGATTACATCAATCAATGAAACTTCATGAACTGACATTGCATTGAATTCCTTCAAATACCTTGTGAGTTCGTGAAGTTTTACTGATAAATTTAATCATTTAATTGAATTTCCCTTGATTGTAGGGATGTTTCAGCTACTACAATACACAATTATGGTCACACATGTACTTCTGAAAAAGACGGATTTACATCCGTCGAAACCATTGTAAACGACTTTTAAACCACTATTGTGGCAACTGGCTGGCTGATTATTCATTTCCTATCCCGTCACCGTTGCTGCGGCGCAGTCACGTCTAAAATATTGATATGTTGTATTGATCAATTGTCTCCCCTCCACGTTATTTTTTCAACTCGATTTAGAAATGTATCCTTAATCTTGTGTTGTACCAATCACTAAAAAATGAGGTTAAAAATTGAAATTGGATTTTTGTAGTAAAGATCAATGTCTGTTATCATATAATACAAAAATTTATTCAAATTTAGCACTACAGTGAAAAATAGTCATGCTGCTGAAGTAGACACAGTGAGGGTTGACCCTGCATAGTCCCTCTAGTTAGATTTTCCTTTTTGCATGGAAACTTTCGAAGCAATTTGGTCACAAAGGCCTCTTGCATTTAGTGAAAATGTGCTTTTTCTCTTTTTTTTTGTAAAATTGGTTGAATACCGTTCCGAGAACGCTTTGCTGCACTTCGTGCTCGCCATCTTGACATGCTAATGCTTTCGCGTGACATTTACAGTGCAGCATCTATTGTAAAGATCCCTTAGAGTGGACTCCATTGGTGTACGAGCTAAAAATCGAAAGCAGGTGTACAGAGGAGGACGCGCGCCACAGGTTAAATTTTCGAATCATATCATCAATAAATTCTTGTTTCTTTTTGGTATGTTAATCAGACTGAGTGAACTTCTAACTAAGGTTTCAACAATTCCTTAAATAAATGTTCCAGGATTTGTAGTCGGATCCTTCTACAGTTTAAGACTACCACAAAGTTTACAAGATTCGCACAATCTAAAAGGTTAAGGTGACGCGCTCCAGAAACCTCCAAGGGAAACAGTTTTTTCATGGAAAATCCGAACGATGCACATAAAAATGGCGCCAGAAAATTAGCATTAATTTCAGTCCGGCTGACATTTTCTGAAAGAGAAATAAATAATTCGCTTAATTCGCGTGAACACAGCTTCGGTTCGTCGTTGAAACTTGGTTTATGTACTGTAACATAGCTGTTCTAATTCCCATAAACATCGCCGCTGGTACCAGATTTTTCCAACACGTTTCACCCAATTATCGCAACTCAAATACGACCTTTTTTGCATCTTTTTTTATTTATTTACTACCTATTTCGTGTCTTCTTCCTCCACTTCAACCCGTCCTTCCGCTCACCAAATTCGCTTTCATCTTCCTTTTGTAAATTTCTCTTCTTCTGCAGTTAATTAATGGATCTCTCCCACGAAGAAAAATCACAATCTTCTTGCCGCGGCGGTGTGGCCAAACGCATTGAGGCGCTATTATGCTCCGATGCGCGAGGCCGTTCCCTGTCGGGGGTTCGAATCCCCCCTCGGGCATGGATGTTTGTGTAGTGTTTAGTATAAAGTAGTTCATAAGTAGTTAGGAAATTTAGGGAATGATGACCCCGCAGTTAAGTCCCATAAGCTTAACATTCATTTGAACATGATCTTCTACCATAATAACAAAATAAAACTGACGATCTTCCGTTGTGAAAACAGTGGATGACTTAAAGAAAGAAAATAAATAAAATCACTCCGCTGTTTGCACACACTTCAATGTCGGAACAATTTCATCCATGGGAGTTCAACTCCTTTAATTTGTTTTGTTGATTTCAGTTACTTATCAAATTTCATTCGTTTTTATCAATTTTCCCTTAGTTCCCTATTCTTTATCGTTTCTCTTCCTTCATCTGTGTTAATTCCAGCGCCGTTTTCTTTTTCGTGGATTTTGTAAGAGTTTCTTTGCTTGACTTACACTACATATGCGAAAATCATTGTAGGTTTCTTGATCATGAAATGCAGTGTGTGGCCAGCTAGCCACGTCCACATGTTTTGTTTCGCCCTTGTAAAGTAGTCGTAGTCACGCTGCAGCCTGGCCGCGAGCGTTATTTCTGTGGTGGTCGTTGTCCCTATCAACGCAAGTTTCCTGCAGCACCAGACCCATACCCATACCATCGTGTTTTCACCACATACGCACCGATGCAGTAAAGAGTCTACAAGGTCGCAATCCTTGCATTTATCAGTGTTTGATAATTTTATACTGTGTCGTTTTTCCTCCGTGGTAACTGTTTCATTAACGACTTGGAACCACATGGATCTGATGTCTTATTAGTGATGTTTTTCCAGACTTGGGACCACGTATTCCTGCATACTTGGTTTCCATTCTATTTCTCCTCCCATTGTCATTCATGAGCTCGTATAACTCTGCCGTTGTTTTATTTCGTTGTGTTAAATTGTCTCCTAAGGTAGCTGCTGTAAAGGAAAAACCTACGGATATGACTGACTTTGTGAGGTATGTCAGTGAGAGTGACATGGGCCTCTAAACTGATCGGTCTGTGGTCATTCACAGCGCTGAATGGTGTTCGTCATAAATTTTTAAAGTTCTTCTTGTGAAGAGTGCTCTGCATTTAGTACCGACATCAACTATACCAAGGCCTCTTTTCGTGGGTGGGAGTGTCGATGCATGTATCCCAACTCTGAATATGTCACCTCGCCATAGATACTAGCCTACCGCCGTCGTAACTCTACTGGCTATTGCATCATTCACCGGCAGGATTTGGCCCATATACCAATCTTTTGACAAGATTTTCGTATTAAGCGAAGTTGACTCTCTCTATCAGATTTTGAGTACGACTGTTATTCTGTCGCAGACTCAATGTGTCGCGCTCGGAAAATAACCCCAACTTCATAGAATTTTAACTCTAAAAATAGTAATCATTTAAGGGATTAGTTCATGACAGTTGTTTTCTTTTACATTAATTCGCAGATGTAGAAATTATTTATTTAAAAAAATACGACGTCAGTTTTCTCATTTTTCATCAGATTTCAGGCGGGATAGTCCAAAAAGAAACTAACCGTTTCGTTGTCACATAAGAATGTGTTCAGCTCTAATACATCTTTTCCTGGGTATATTGGATTCTTGTTAGCTCTATATTCTGGAGAGAACGCTTAAAAACCAAATCGTCGAGACTCGAAGGCTTCACCACAATAGCAAACTTTCAGAAGGCTAAGACCAAGACTTTTTGAACAATTTTAATTACGAGAAAAAGCATCAAGAAGATACCGAATACTAAGACAACTAGTATGATATACTAATTTTAAATACTGAAGGAAAACAAAAGAAGTAGGACCATTGGAATACTTAAAAATATGTTACAGTTTAAGTCAACACAAAATCATTTCTGCCATACAAATTAGAATGACGAAGAAAACGTCACAGTCGTTGACGGGCCTATAAATACTGAAAAGAGACTTAATGCACGTCTTAAGCACTGGAAATCTTGTAAATAAATTTAATAGGTGTCACAGACGATACAAAGTCGGCTAAATATAGCCATGCACATGTCACTCCGCATATATAGTCCAAGCATTAGGGAAAAATGGATGCAAAAAAATAATTACCTGAAAACAAAAATTATGAGCGTATAGGAAATTCAATTTTAAACAGCTTCTATTACATGAAATTCTAGCCGAGACGGCGAAATTTGCCAAAAAAATTCGCATAGTTGCAAAAAACGGTTTTTCTCAAATAAATTAAATACGATAACACCGATGGGAAAGTGTAAAATTAAAAAGTTATAGGCCTTAAGATTACCTCTGGGACCGATCTAAAGGTCGAACACGTTGTTCTCTGATCAATGCCTGTAGAACATGAAGCTTGCGTTCCCAGTTGACTTTGACCATGACCCGCGTGTTCGGTGTAATAATTAATCCTAGATGCTTCAAGCCAATCAGTGTAGTGAACATGCAGTCCTAGCATCGTGAACTTTTGATTTGCGTCCATTACGTCTCATTGCGTCGGCGTAGTGTGTCACGAGCCTTCTCGCAGTCTCCCACTGTACGCTGTTGTTAATAATGTCGCTGATGTCGTCGGCAGAGGCGTGGTAGACTGTCTTCGTATTCAAGGTCTGTAGATCCTCTATAGTGACGTCACACTACTTGATTAGTGGTTCCACTGCAATGGCATAAAGAGTCGTTAAAGGGGGCACCCTAGTCGCATGCCATGTTTGGATGGGCACAGGAGCAGTCAGCTGGCCATTGAACTTAATGCGAGATGATGTTCCTGATAAGGTGTCTAAAACTATGATGAAACCCCATTTTTTTCCATTGTTTTCGGTAAAAATCCGTGACCGGCTCTGTCAAACGCCTTGCCAGAGTCAAAATTCTGGCGCTAATTTAGTTCTGCAAATCCATGTTAAATAAGTTATGTCCTGGTATCCACAACGCGCGTTGAACACTGCTCGACCACCGGCAGCAATCGTCTGGTAAGAGCCCGATAATCTGCTAAAGTACCGCTGTTAGTCTGGCATGTATAAGTCTCGTCAGGATCTTCAAGTGTGCGTTGAGCAGGGTGATTGGCCAAAGTTATTTAGCATATGCTGTCTTGACGTTTTAGGTACGAGCACACCATGCCTTCGGTGAACAGTGGAGAAAATGAATCACTTGATAGCAAGTCGTTATACATTCGTGTTAGTTCTTCACCAGAAATGTCCCTGTATTGAGTATAAAATCAAGTGGTATACCGTCCAAAATCGCAGCTGTCGTCTTTGGACCACACGTGACGACTGCTTTATTTCTGGACAGTCATATTTGCCAGCATTTCTGCATTGTCGTTCTGGTCGACTGCCGAGTGAATGGTGGATAAAAAATCATCCCCAGCTGGCGCGTTTGCTTCCTGCTCGTAGGAGAGTTGTCTAAAATAATTGAAGACGAATGCCTTATTTGAAGCCTGTTTATTATGTCGTTCGACCTTCATCCTGAAGTTGGGCAATCATTTTTGTTTCCCTCTTCTAAGTTGCCTTATGACGTGAAACAATGACGTCGACTCTTGGCAGATGTCGTTGGAAGAGCGCGCCCTGACTGGTGTATCCGCCAGAATTTCACGAACCAAAACAGTGAATTTTGCTTTCGTTAGTTTCATCTGGATCAAATTGTCAGTCAGAACTGCAGGGATACTGTACAACTGATGTAGGCCAGAGAAATAAAAGACTAAAATTTGTTTCTTCCAATAAGCATTAGCCCTGGCAAACTGTCTAACGTGAAACCTGTTGACATTTTTATTCTACTCTCCCAGCAATTTATAGTGTGCAATGGACTTATCTGACCTATTGTACCTGAGGCTCGTGGAAGGAAGACATCAACATCCTGTCACGTATAAGTCAGAAAGATGCACCTTGCCTACCTACAATCGGTGAAAGACAGACGTAGATTACATCTCCTGTAAGAAAAAATATTAAAATTGACAAAGTGTAACTAGGGAGGATCAGTTCGGGTACTAAAGTGATGTCGCTAGTTACTGAAATAAAAAATAGATTGTGAATCACTTATTTTATTATTTAACCTTTTTAGAAAACTCCAATTTATAAGAATAATAAATTAGATATTTTAATTTCCAAGTTCCGGATAGGTTGATAGGACAGATGAAACGAATAAGTAATTTCAAAATAAAATAAAGTTGGTAGAATGGCTGAAGAACCACGCCTACTTGACTTTAAAATTAATTCTATTTCGTCAGTTTACGTTCAAGGCTGTCGCATAGTCCGAAATGTTACGCAATGGTAAAAATGTATTTGTTATTGCTGTTTTGGGGATGGGTGGAGTTCGCCTAAAGCGTTCGCACACAATACTGTTAACTGCGTCGACGGCTGCTAGTTGCGTCTTCGCTGAAACCGAAACTAAATATTGTCTATCTTGATCGACTACTACCGATTGCACTTTCGCTGTGACTTGATGAAGTCAATAACGACCAGCTAGTCTGCCTGTAAATTGACATGGTACGTCAGTATCAGACTAACTCACCACTTTAACACTCAAAAATGCTCTCGCAAGTGTTAACTAATGCACTCTGTGTTCACACCGGATATTAAGTATCTCGGCCAACACTGTGAACAACGCGCAATATGTAGAACTCTCCACTGGAGATTCACTAAGATCCGCTCCATGACAGAGGTGCCCCATACATTGCAATACTGCGCCAGAGTCCTTATCGCCTCTTCGCTCAAGAAATCGCTGTAAGAGCATCGCACCGCTAGTGCACGACGACACACAGCCAGTGCAAGGGCGAGACTGCCTTGATTTTTTACGTTCTGCTTGTGTATTGACGTTGGCGCTTCTCCGCCAGTGGCCCACCTACCAATCGGATAGTCCCTTTCAAAACCGTATGGCTCGCCGGCCAATAGTGAGTGAGCTAACGTCTCGTTTAGGTATTCTTCTCGAACTAAACAGCACCGGTTGGAATTCACTTTCCTCTTCGTCCTAACAAGTTGCAAGTAAACATGCTTTGTAGAGAAAAACGCTATTGTCTAGCTCTTTTTAAATGGCTTTCAAAGGGTTTTCGAAAGCGTCTGTGTTTCCCCAAAGTGGAAGGTGGATTCTTAAGTTGCTTTTGTGTGTAAAACTGCCCGGGGTGGCCTGTTGTGGGGACCCTTCTGACCAGCCGTTGGCAAACGGGCACCTAGCCTCCACTTTACAAAAACTCTGGGTCTTTGGTCATTAGTACGCATCAGCCTTCATTATCTTGTCGCACTCACGACATGATCTCGTAATTTTCATATCAAACTGTAATTATTATCATTGAAAATATGCGTACCCCCTTGAGTTTATATTCAAAAGATTCGTCTTGTCGAGTAGAATGTGATTGTGAGGTCGGAATATGCAGGAAATGACAGTGAGGAAAACTTGACTCCTTACAACTGACATATACACTTCTATATCGAGGTTTCGCGAGTTCCGTCCATGAGACAATGCGCTCTCTGTACCGCGGCTTAGGGCGCCATTGTCCAGCTGTGAGACATTCAGCTTCCACCTCCCATGGCCTAAAAAAGTGTTCTGTTGCGAGTGTCTCAACGTTATATGGAAGGCACAGTGGCAGTTAAAACTAAGCAGTCACATTTCACAATCAGGAACATTTATTAAAATATCTTGGCACACATAAAACCTATCCAGACAATTTGCAGAAATGGCAGCACCAACTCTGTTTCAACTCCAGACCGCCAGTTAAACATTGCAGTTCATGGCCAAGGTTGAAATTCGGGCGCTGGTCTTCTTTTTGTAGTACACAGTTAGAATACCCTCCAAGTATGATGTTCAAATGAGCATGTCTTAAAAGGGTTATGAATTCATCACGGAAAAAGTCTCCCCTGTCCCTTCTGGCACTGGATCCAGACGGAGCGTATAAGTTCACTTAAAATAATGTTCAGATGTTTGTAAATCTATGAGATTTAACTCCTCTGGCCATCACTCCCTAGCCTTACAAACTACTTATGCTAAGGACAACAAATACATCCATGCCTGAGGTAGGACTCAAACCTCTGCAGCTGGGTGCCTTAGAATGCTTGTCCAATCAACTACAACAGTTCAGTAAAAATTGGTTATCCTGTAATTGAGTGGCAATGCCACGACCCGTTTCTAAAGTGGATGTCCAAGAGATGATTTTTTTTAAACAAAATTTGTCGTATGTTTCATTGCCGATATTTTTATGGCGTCTTAATCCTTAATCTGACTTACGTTTGATGTTACAACTTCTGGAACAAAAGCAATGTCTTCATCAGTGGCCTACAAAAAGTCGGTTAGACACTTTATTTTAATGGCGGATTACTCTGTTTAAATTTACACTTGCTAATTTGTATTCTTGCATTGTATGAAGGAGAGAGCTTCGTGTCATTCCAAATCCTTGGGCCAAGACTTCGTCCTGTCTAGTGTATGCGTGTGGGTGGTATCCATATCTTCAGGATACGAACTGCCTACGTTCATTCCTTCGGCCTCCCCCACATGTTATGAGGCTTGGCGACCATCCTTGACGTTTCTCCTCTTATTTTCCTCTATTCTAATTTGCTTAATATTCCGTTAGAGTTTCCTTTCGTGGGTGCGGATCTCATCCTCACTCTGCTTCCCTGACATTTTCTTTGCTTTATCCATTCTTTGTGGGTTTACATCTTTGTCAGGGTCGTGTTGGGTGTTGACCGCAGAGACCAGAGGTGATTGCTGCACCCTTTCTCATCATCTCTTGCACATCGACTTTAGAAACGGGTCGTGGCATTGCCACCCAATTACAGGATAACCAACTTTTACTGAACTGTCGTGGCTGATTGGTTTAAGGCACCATGCTATGGCTGAGGCATAGGCGTGTCTGCATACATGTTTCTGTTACTGTTCGTCCAATCCACGGGTGTTGGAAGCTGTTGTGCACTACAATGCACGGATTTTACTTGAGGGCACGCGGATTTCAAACGTTCGGTTGAGCCACAGAGGACATAAGTTCGCGGCTACCCGTAGTACATTAAAAGGGCTTTAAATCCGTGGACAGAAATTTTGGGCCGCATATGCTTCTGAAGGTATATTTTAGCGTTCCTCGCACCGTTATCCTCGTTCAGATGAGTCATACCGTACCATTTATTTGCTTGAATCTTCACAATGTCCCCATATTCAGAAAGAGCTTGTTGAATACTGTCAGTTCAATCTCAAACGGCAAATTAAGTATATGGACCGAGCGCAGACCGAGCCCAGCATGAGTAACTGAAACTGCAAGTTTCACAATAGAATTTGCGAATTCGGTGGTAGCCCCCGTTAACGCCATTATAGGTATGTGTGGGTCGTCACTGACCAGTTTCACAAACATGGCATTGGCAAGAAAATCATACGAGCACTTCTTCACCTTTCAGTCCTAATTTGTTAAACAGCCAATCGACTAATTCGTGAATTTGTGATTTAATACATCCTGTACAGGAATTGAAAATGTAGCGTATATCGTCGTAATTGATCTTCAGTGGGATACGCCATAGTACTCCCAGTTGCTGAAGCTGCAGACGCCGCTATAACCCGCAAAGCAAGCACACCGGCCCGTCTGCACACGGCGGCTTTCCAGGCCGAACTGCCACCTCATTCAGTGAGTAACATTTCCTACATAGTGTATTTATTCCAACTTATTCCTCTCACATGCCCGTCACTTCCTCCCCCTCTCCATAAATTTCCTCCTCGTTTTCCAAAGCTGAGAAATTCATATATCCAACATCGTTCATGATTAATGATCTGTATTGCAAGGTACTCTCTGCCATACATGAACCTGTGACTTGTACAAAATAAACATTTTCACTGTCAAAAAATAGATACGTATATATGCACTTTAGTGCTCTGCCTTCCAATTCTTCATGCACTGAATTATGCTTCTGGGGGAGATTATCTTCTCGATATTCAGATAACCACTCCCATGAACCACAGACATTGCCGAGGTGGGGTGGCTTGCGTGCCTCAACGATCCAGATAGCCGTACCGTAGGTGCAACCACAGCGGAGGGGTATCTGTGGAGAGGCCAGACAAACGTGTGGTTCCTGAAGAGGGGCAGCAGCCTTTTCATTAGTTACAGGGGCAACAGTCTGGATGATTGACTGAGCTGGCCTTGTAACATCAGCTAATATGGCTTTGCCACACAGTTACTGCGAACGGCTGAAAGCAAGGGGAAACTACAGCCGTTATTTTTCCCGAGGACATGCAGCTCTACTGTATGAACATATGATGATGGCATCCTCTCGGGTAAAATATTCCGGAGGTATACTAGTCCCCCATTCGGATCTCTGGGCGGGGACTACTCAGGAGGATGTGATCACCAGGAAAGACAATACTGGCATTCTACGGGTCGGAGCGTGGAATGTTAGATCCCTTAATCGAGTAGGAAAATTATAAAATTTAAAAAGGAAAATGCATAGGTTGAAGTTAGATATAGTGGGGATTAGTGAAGTTCGGTGACAGGATGAACAGGATTTCTGGTCAGGTGAGTACAGGATTATAAATACAAAATCAATTGGGGGTATCACAGGAGTAGGATTGATAATGAATAAGAAAATAGGAATGCGGGTAAACTACTATGACCAGCACAGTGATCGCATTATCATTGTTAAGATAGATACCAAGCCAACACCGACAACAGTAGTACAGGTTTATATGCCAACTAGCTCTGCCGATGATGAGGAAATCGAAGAAATATATGAGCTAAGGGAGAGGAAAACTTAATTGTTACGGGAGAATGGAATTCGGTAGTAGGGCAAGGAAGGGAAGGGAAGATAGTAGGTAAATATGATCTGGGCAAAAGGAATGAAAGAGGAAGCCGCCTGCTAGAATTTTGCACAGAACATAATTTAGTTATAACAAACACCTGGTTTAAGAATCACAAAAGAAGGTTGTATACGTGGAAGAGACCAGGAGACACCGGGAGATACCAGATAGATTTTATAATTGTAACACATAGATTTCGGAACCAGGTTTTAAAGTGTAAGACATACCCAGGGGTAGATAAAACTCTGACCATAACTTGTTGGTTATGAACTGTAGGCTGAAACTGAAGAAACTACAAAAAGGTAGGAAAATGAGATGGGACGTGGATAAATTGAAGGAACCTGAAGTTCTTACGAATTTCATAGGGAGCTTTAGGCAACCATTGACAGAAACAGGGGAAAATAAAACAGTAGAGGAGGAATGGGTAAAATTGAGAGATGAAGTAGTGAAGGTAGCAGAGGACAAAATAGGTAGGCAAGACCTACAAAAAATCCTTGGATATCACAGGAGATACTAAATTTAATCGATGAAAGGAGAAAATATAAAAATGCAATAAATGAAACAGGCAAAATGGAGTACAGACGACTAAGAAATGAGATTGACAGAAAGTGCAAAATGGCTAAGCAGGAGTGGCTGGAAGGCAAATGCAAGGATGTAGAAGAATGTATAAATAGGGGAAAATAGATACAGCCTACAGGAAAATAAAAGAAACATTTGGAGATAAGAGAAACAGCTCTATGAATATCAAGGACACTGATGGAAAACCAGTTCTCAACAAAGAAGGGAAAGCTGAAAGGTGGAAAGAGTATATAGAGGGGCTCTACAAAGGAAATGAACTTCGAGACAATATTGTAGGAAGGGAAGAGAATGTAGATGAAGATGAAATAGGAGATACTGTACTGAGAGAAGAATTTGACAGAGCCCTGAAAGACCTAAGTCGAAACAAGGCCCCTGGAGTAGATGACATACCCTCAGAGCTACTAAAGTCTCTGGGAGAACCAGCCATGACAAACCTGTTTCACCTGGTGTGTAAGATGTATGAGACAGGCGAAGTACCCTCAGACATTAAGGAAAATGTTATAATCCCCATTCCAAAGAAAGTGGGTGCAGGCAGTTGTGAAAACTACAGAACCATCAGTTCAGTCATGGTTGCAAAATATTAACACGAATTATATACAGAAGGATGGAAAAGCTGGTAGAAGCCGACGTCGGAGAAGATCACTTTGGTTTCAGGAGAAATGTAGGAACACGGGAGGCAATACTCACTTTACGGCTTATCCTAGAAGATAGATTAAGAAAAGGCAAACCTACATTTCTAGCTTTTGTAGATTTGGAGAAGGCTTTTGACAATGTTGATTGGAATAAACTCTTTCAAGTTCTGAAGCAAGCAGGAGTAAAATATAGGGAGCGTAAGGTTATTTACAACTTGTACAAAAACCAGACAGCGGTTGTCAGAGTTGAAGGGCATGAAAGGGATGCAGTGGTTGGAAAGGGAGTAAGACAGGATTGTAGCCTTTCTCCAATTTTATTCAATTTGTATATTGAGCAAGCTATAAAGGAAAGCAAGGAGAAATTTGGAGAAGGAATTAAAGTTCAGGGTGAAAAATTAAAAACATTGCGTTTTGCCGACGACATAGTAATTCTGTCAGATACAGCAAAGAACCTGGAAGAGCAATTGAATGGAATGGACAGTGTGCTGAAAGGTGCATATAAGATGAACATTAACAAGAGCAAAACTAGGGTAATGGAGTGCAGTCTAAGAAAATCAGGTGATGCTGAAGGAATTAGATTGGGTAACGAAGCAATAAAGGAGGTAGATGAGTTTTGTTACTTGGGCAGTAAAATAACAAATGATGGTCGCAGTACAGAGGATATAAAATGCAGAATGGCAATGGGTAGAAAAGCGTTCTTGAAAAAGAGAAATTTGTTAACATCGAATATTGATTTAAGCATAAGGAAGTCCTTTCTGAAGGCATTTGTATGGAATGTTGCCTTGTATGGGAATGAGACGTGGACGATAAACAGTGCGACAGGAAGAGGATTGAGGCTTTTGAAATATGGTGCTACAGAAGAATGCTGAAGATCAGGTGGGTGGATCGCGTAACTAATGATGAGGTACTGAACAGAATTGGGGAGAAAAGAAATTTCTGGCTTACCTTGACTAAAAGAAGGGATAGATTGGTAGGACACATTCTTAGACATCAAGGAATTGTAAATTTAACATTGGAGAGAAGTGTGTGGGGTAAAAATCGCAGAGGAAGACCAAGAGATGGATACAGTAAGCAGATTCAGACAGATGTAGGTTGCCGTTCTTATGTGGAGATGAAGAGGCCTGCTCAGGATAGGGTATTGTGGAGAGCTGTATCAAACCAGTCTCCGGACTGAAGACCACAACAACAACATTCAGATAAATGGAAAGCATCAGGAACGTCCTAAATTAGGAGGTGGGGCCGACATGTGTTTGCATTGCGTTGTAGCTTGTGGTTCCAGCGCATGGAATTGTCTGATGGTGTACTGGACGGCCTTAGCATAGAAAGTCCATGTAGTCCGCTTGATGTAGTCCCGGAGGTGACGGACCTCAGCGTGGATATGGAGGTGGTAGGAAGGGAAATCCCAGGCAAAGTGCAAATTCACACACGCGGCAACTCAATTTTCTTTATATAGATTTAGGTGACCTTGCACTGCAATACGGTGGCAACGATGAGAGCTACAAGCTGGTCATCTGGACAGTGGGCGCTTCCTTGCGGGCATATCAGTAACAGCCGGCACGGCTACAGAGTTCACAAACGTTTGACTACAATCTTCTGCAAACATAATTACACTATTTTTTGCCTGTATGTGAAGGCTAATTTTTGAAACCTCTCTAGGGAACGATCTGTTGACACATAGTCGACAATGATTCAGAAAGTATCGTTCTTGTGAAAAACAGCTAGCTCTTTAATCACACGGAGTGATGAGTGCTATCGACTAGGGGTATTAAATTGATTCCATAATTTTAGTTGTCCGGAAGGCGTTCGACACCGTACCTCTGAAGTGGCTTCTAATCAAATAGTGTGCTTATGGAATATCGTCTCATTTGTGCGATTCGAATTGTGATTTCCTGTCTAAAAGGATACAGTTCGTAGTAACTGACGGAAAGCCATCGAGTAAAACATAAATGATATCTGGGGTTCCACAGGGAAGTGTTCCCGGGCCCCTAACGGTTACTAGTCTTCATGAACGACTTCTGTGACAATCTGAGCAGCCCTCTTATGCTGTTTGCGGATGATGCTGTCGTTCAGCGTCTAGTGAAGTCACCAGGGGATCATAATGAACTGCAAAACGATTTAGATACCAGTATGGTGCAAAAACTGACGACTGACCATAAATTAAGTACGAGGTCGCCCATCTGATTATAAAAAATCAGTGAAATCTAAAGGTCGTAAATTCAACTAAATTCCTAGGCTGTACAAGCACGAATAAATAATATTGGAAAAAACACCTAGAAAATGAGTCTGTTATACCTAAATCGTTCCATTTTCGATATGATTTCTCATATTTTATTGGGATGGTCATGTCTCCCTATGTAGGTGGGTGCTAGCAAAATATTTTCACGTCTAGAAGTAAAAGTCGGTGATTGAAATATCACAAATAGATGTCGCAACGAATAACGTCGTTCTTTTAATGATTTCCACCTCAAATCGTGCATTTCCGTGACACTTCCCCCCCTGTAACGTGATAAAACAAAACCAGCTACCCTTCTCTGAACCTTCTCAATGTCTTCCGTCATTCCCACCTGGTGAGAATCCCACACTGGGCAACAGTACTCCAGGAGAGGGCGCACAAGTGTGATGTACGCAGTACCTTTGGTGGAGCC
Source organism: Locusta migratoria (assembly GCA_026315105.1). Lineage (NCBI taxonomy): Eukaryota > Metazoa > Arthropoda > Insecta > Orthoptera > Acrididae > Locusta > Locusta migratoria. Next base: position 24,897,160 of record CM048755.1, on the reverse strand, counting down.
GTTGTATCTTCGAAGCGTTCTGCCAATGATACGTAAACTTTGTGGGAGTCTTACCATGTGGGAATGAAGGACGACATAGAAAAAGTTCAGAATAGGACAGCTTCTTTTGTATTATCGTAATAAAGGGGTGTGTGGCGGGGGGGGGGGGGGGAGAGAATCACGGAAATTGTATACGAGTTGCGGTGGAAATAAAAGAAAGGCGTCAATCGTTGCCGCGTAATTTGTTTACGAAATTTCTTTCGAAAACTTTCTCTTCCGAATGCAAACATATTTTGTTCGCATACACCTACAAAAGGAGACATGATGATCAGAATGAAACAAGAGAAATTAGATGTAAAACGGAAAGTTTTAGGCGTTCCTTTTTGCCGGGCGCTATTAGAGAATGGGACGAATGAGAAATTGTGTGAAAGCGGGTCCATGAACTCTCTCCCAGGCACTTAAGTGTGAGCTGCTGAGTAGACATTGCTTAACACAGCTTTCCGAAATTCCTTCACCAAAGAAGCAAATTCTCCAGAATTCGTATTATGAATAGCTGCCTGCATGCGTAATTTAGAAGCAAATAACCCTGGCGTATTAAAGCAAATTAAATCACTTAACAAAAGTAAGTCTCCCGGTCCCGACTGTATACAAGTTAGGTTCCTTTCAGAGTATGCTCATGCAATAGCCCCATATCTAGCTATCATATACAATCACTCGCTCAGCGAAAGTTCCGTACGCGAAAACTGGAAAGTTGCACAGGCCAAACTAATAATCAAGAATGAAAAACAGGAGTGATCTGCAGAATTGCAGGCCTATGTCATTGACGTCGGTTACTAGCAGGATGTAGAACATATACTTTCCTCAAATATTATGAACTACATAGTCACATGAAGTGATCAGTGCTATCGACAAGGGATGTCAAATAGATTCCGTGTTTCTATATTTCTGGAAGGCTTTTGACACTGTACCTCACAAGCTCTTCTAATCAAATTACGTGGTTATGGAATATCGCGACAGTTGTCCGATTGGATTCATGACTTCCTGTCAGAAAGGCCACAGTACGTTGTAATTGACAGAAAGACATCGAGTAGAAGATAAGTGATACCCGGCGTTCCCCAGGGAAGTGTATAGGGCCCATACTGTTCCTTGTTTTTATAAACGATTTAGAAGCCTCTTAGACTGTTCGCGGCTGATTCTGTCATTTATCGATTAGTAAAGTCAAGAGAAGATCAAAATGCTTTAGATATATGCAAGTCGCAAAAATTGCCAAGTGACCCTTAATAATGATAAGTGTGAAATCATCCATACGAGCCCTAAAAGAAATCTTTTAAACTTCATTTACACGATAAAGTGTACAGGCCGATAATTCAACTAAATACCCAGAATTATCAATTACGAACAACTTAAATTGGAAAGAACACACACAAAATATTGTAGGGAAGGCGAACCAAAGACTACGTTTCATTGTCAGAACACTTAGAAAATGCAAGTGTTCTGCTAAAGGAACTGCCGACAGTACACTAGTGGGTCCTATTTTGCAGTATTGCTGCGTATTATGGGATCCATACAAGGTGGGACTAACGGACGTTAATTTCAGAGCAGGGCAGCTCGTTTTGTAAAAAATGTTCAAATGTTTGTATAGTCTATGGGACTTAACTACGGGGTCATCGGTCCCTAAACTTACGAACTACTTACGAACTAGGACGGCACAAATATCCATGCCCGAGGGGGATTCGAACCCCCGACCGTAGTGGCCGGCTCGTTTTGTATTATCGCGATAGAGAGGAGAGAGTATCACGGAAATGATGCACGAGATGGGGTGTAACTCATTAAAAGAAAGACGTTGTTCGTTGCGGCGAGATCTATTTATGAAATTTCCTTCACCAACTTTCTCTTCCGAATGCGAACATATTTTGTTAGCATCCACCTACATACGGATACATGATCATCATAATAAAACAAGAGAAATCAGAACGAAAACAGAAAGGTGTAGGTGTTCCTTTTTCCCGCGAGCTATTAGATAAATATCATAAAAGCAGTTCGATGAACCTTCTGCCATGCACGTCAACATCACTTGCAGAGTATTTATGTAGACTAGTATTGACTGTGGTCGAAAATCGATCAATTGTGTTTACAATGATCACTGGGGGTAAAATTTTACGTATCATGTCGGCGGCCTCGCGTGATATGTTGGCAACATCAACAACACGATAGAAAATCTTTGCCCATTTGTCGAACCACATAGAATGACTCGGTTAGTGTATCGTACAGACCATGAAGTAAACATATAATTCTGTTCCTGCTTTATGGTTGACGGGTTGTTGTATGTACCCTCGTCCGCGCAGTAAAAATAATTGCCCATGTAAGGCGAAGATTCCATGAGAAAACATCAGCATTGTCAAGCGATTGGCTAAAATGAAGACTCAAAGGATTCTCACTATTCAGCATCTGTTGCCAACATTATCATAGGAGGCCGCTGGGATATTTGGTACAATTTAACCGGCACTGGGAGAGATGGAACGGTATCTTTTACGTGTTAAGGAAAATGCCTGACACAATAACAACAAATAAAAACGGAAGTATATACGTCTCATGCCATTTTCGAATGATATACTTTCATTATCCTAATATTTGAAATGGAATTACAATTTCGGTGTTCGTATATTTATACAACGCCAAGAAATAGTGTTATTTCGATACTGCGATATTCAGAATTCCAGAGCTGACAACATGTCGACTTCGTAGTTCCACCCGAGCACCACTAGATGCCTCTCCCGGCATATCATACTTTATACCAGCATTCATATGAAAACATTCATTTCCTTTAACCACTCTTATTCACTGCGAAAATGAAGCATTTGAACGGCACAAGAAAGTGAGTTGGGAGCACTCCATGTTTCGATATTCACTTATTTTAATACTGCAGATGCGCTGCATTACAGCGTCTTTGCTCGAGGCGAATAGCCAATCAGTTGGATGATTGTCGGAGAATGTAAACCTTGATCCAAGCTTTATATACGAAAATTTCTACTTCCTTTTAGCACTTTTAATGGCTAAATGCACGCATCTAATATATAAAGCAGAGTGTTGCATACACAGCTACAGTTTTGTTCCTATCTTTATGAAATTTTGTACACGTAAGCTTCAATCTATGAGGACGGTCGCCGTAAGTATAATAATCACATACGATATATAGTTCACGAGATATGGCGTCATAAACAATGAGATGCGAGAACAACGGCTGCATTTTGCGACAATGCTGCTCATTTTCTCCTAAACCACTGGACCGATATCAACCACATTTGGTACACACATTCCTTACCGTGAGGTGACAATCGCTGCATGGTTAAGAATCACATACGGCACATGGTTCAAAAGATATTACGTCATAACCAATATAAATCGCAAAAAATGCTATATAATGCGGCGAGACTTTCGAAATACACTGTATGAGAATGACAGTACTTAGCGACTTGCAATAAACTTTAAACATAATTTCAAACCTTTATTAAACTTTTTCTCGCTGGCAACCATTGTAAAATGATGACGGGAAAAAATTTTCTCACTTACTACTTTTCCGCTGTTTATGGAGTAAAACTACGGCTCTCGGTATGACGCTACAATTTATAATTTGAACACTACAAATTGTAGCGACAGGAAATTTTACAGACAGTATACACATATATAGTTGAATGTAGCTTCTAAATTGTATCACATTCCGACACGTAGTTCATGAGATATGTGCACGTTAAACAGTAACGTTCCTCTGATCATGGACTAACACTACGGCTTTTTGGTGTGACGTTACAATTTATAATTTCCACACTACAAATTGTAGCCGCAGGAAATTTTACAGACAGTATACACATATATAGTTGAATGTACCTTCTAAACTGTATCACAGTTCGACACGTAGTTCATGAGTTATGAGCACATAGTAACGTTCATGCATCAAGTTTTATTCTATTATTTCTTTACTATTAATTTTATTCCCAAGAGATTTTACAGAGATACAGCCTTGATACAAATGAATATACACCGGAAAAATGGCAGGAATAAATAAACACCCGGGCAACGCCGGGTTTTCAGCTAGTAATATTTATATTCGTGAAATCTACGGACAAACAATCTTTCGAATTACGTAAATTTCATTGGCCTTCTTGTACAAATAAAATAGTAATCTGTACCACAATTTTCGTGTTACCGTATTTATATAATGATGTAGGTATGTAGTTGTAGACATATGTATATGTAGATACCAATGTTTTCAGTCATAGACTGATTCACAGTAAAGGTTCGTGTGCATCACGACATCACATTGTGAATAAGTCCTCTGATGGTACTTCATTGTGTCCGTAGGAAGCCAGTCGTGTCGGCAGTAATTTGTAAAAAGGAAAGGCGAAGGGAGAGAGACGCATCGCCCGCGCGCGATGTTATTGCTGGGTGCGGTGGCAGGGGGGGGGGGGGGGTGGCGGCTAGGGCGTCGGCGCGCAGCTGCTGCTGCCATATTAGCTTATATATCACGCGCGCACGTGCGCTATTATATGGCGATTATGGAAATCAGCGACGAGCACTCTTTATTAGCCGGCGCGCTGGATATTGCCGCAATGTCGCAGTTACATTAATTTTGTATTTCGGTATCTCCGCGCAGTGTTAGCCGATTACACGGTCAGCTCTTCTGTGCGCCGCGGCCTTCTTTATTAAATCGAGCACCCAGAGCTAGACCCTGCGGAAACGAGTGCTGACAACCAGAAGATCAACTTAAGGAGAAAGCACTTCGTAAACGGCTTTACTTTTCCCTCCATATGCTCGCCAGGCTGTCGGAACTTAGTCACTAAGCTCTCGGGAGCCCAAGCATCTGATTGACTATACTGAGCAATGCACGACGTACGTACTGTATGGATTAGTAATTCAGTTTATAAGTAAAACTAGCTGAAAACCCGGCCTTCCCGGATATTTATTTATTTATTTCTGCCATTTATCAGGTATATTTGTATAAGGGCTGTATGTAAAATCTCTTGGGAATACAGTTAGTAGTAAAGAAGTAATAGATTCAAACTTGGTGCGGGAAAGATCGGTTTCCATGAACGTTACTGTGTATGTGCTCATATCTCATGAACTACGTGTCGGAATGTGATACAATTTAGAAGCTACATTCAACTATATATGTGTATACTGTCTGTAAAATTTCCTGTCGCTACAATTTGTAGAGTTCAAATTATAAATTGTAACGTCATACCGAGAGCCGTAGTTTTACTTCATAAACAGCGGAAAAGTAGTAAGCGAGAAACTTTTTTCATTTCATCATTTTACTATGGTTGCCACCGACAAAAAGTTTAATACAGTTTTGAAATTATGTTTAAAGTTTGTTGCAAGTCGCTAAGTACTGCCATTCTCATACAGTGTATTTCGAAAGTCTCGCCGCATTATATGGCATTTTTTGCGATTTCTTTTGGTTATGACGTAATATCTTTTGAACCATGTGCCGTATGTGATTCTTTACCATGTAGCAATTGTTACCTCACGGTAAGGAATGTGTGTACCAAATTTGCTTGAAATCGGTCCAATGGTTTAGGAGAAAATGAGCAGCATTGTCGCAAAATGCAGCAGTTTTTCGCGCATCTCATTGTTTATGACGTCATATCTCGTGAACTATATATCGTATGTGATTCTTACACTTACGGCGACCGTTCTCATGCATTGAAGCTTACGTATACAAAATTTCATAAAGATTGGAACAAAACTGTAGATTTGTATGCAACACGTACAAACATATGGACACTCTGCTTTATATATTAGACTAGCTGAAAAACCGGCGTTGCCCGGGTATTTATTTATTTATTCCTGCCATTTTTCAAGTATATATTCATTTTTATAAGTGCTGTATGTCTGTAAAATACAATTAGTCGTATAGAAGTAATAGAATAAAACTTGGTGCCCGATGGGGCGATTTTCCATGAACGTTACTGTTTATGTCCTCATATCTCATCAACTACTTGTCATACTGTGATACGATGTAGAAGGTACACTCAACTATATGTGTGCATACTGTCTGTAAAATTTCCTGCGGCTACAATTTGTAGTGTAGAAATTATAAATTGTAACATCATACCAAATGCCGTAGTTTTCGTCCATGAACAGCGGAATGTTACTGTTTACATGCTCATATCTCATGAACTACGTGTCGGAATGTGATACAATTTAGAAGCTACATTCAACTATATATGTGTATACTGTACGTAAAATTTCCTGTCGCTACAATTTGTAGAGTTCAAATTATAAATTGTAACGTCATACCGAGAGCCGTAGTTTTACTCCATAAACAGCGGAAACGTAGTAAGCGAGAAACTTTTTTCCTTTCATCATTTTACTATGGTTGCCACCGACAAAAAGTTTAATACAGTTTTGAAATTATGTTTAAAGTTTGTTGCAAGTCGCTAAGTACTGCCATTCTCATACAGTGTATTTCGAAAGTCTCGCCGCATTATATGGCATTTTTTGCGATTTCTTTTGGTTATGACGTAATATCTTTTGAACCATGTGCCGTATGTGATTCTTTACCATGCAGCAATTGTTACCTCACGGTAAGGAATGTGTGTACCAAATTTGCTTGAAATCGGTCCAATGGTTTAGGAGAAAATGAGCAGCATTGTCGCAAAATGCAGCAGTTTTTCGCGCATCTCATTGTTTATGACGTCATATCTCGTGAACTATATATCGTATGTGATTCTTACACTTACGGCGACCGTTCTCATGCATTGAAGCTTACGTATACAAAATTTCATAAAGATTGGAACAAAACTGTAGATTTGTATGCAACACGTACAAACATATGGACACTCTGCTTTATATATTAGACTAGATTTTTTGTGTTAGTCACAAAGTTGTTTGTCAGAAAGAAACAATTTATTACGTCTCATTTCCGATTAGCTACGAGTAATTTCATATACGATAAGTAAATATATCTTCCCACACATGTTATAAGCTACTGAACCGATTTCAAGCAAACATGGTACACACATTCCTTACTCTCCCGCAAAAATCGGTGTGTGGGTAAGACGCACTACCTTTCAAAGGGGTGGCGGTGGGGGGAAAAGGGTAGACCGCGACACATGAGTAACGTTTTATTCATCCACTCTTTGATGACGAGTGCACTCAGCAAGTTGTAACAAACTTTACTCACAATTTCAGTCGAAACCTTTTCCTCGCTGACAACCCGTACTGTTCATACAGTAAAAATGCGGTAGCGGCGTAACGTTGAAATGCCGGTATATTGCTTCACCACCACTAACTTTATTCGCGAGACTTTTACAGATAGTATACATATTAACCACTGAATGTACCCTCGAAATTATGTCGTAGTGCGAGAGATAGTTCAGGAGATATGACGTCATAAAAATAGGACGCATGAAAAACCATCTAATTACGCACGAGGCTTTAATTCATTTCGTCATTACTACTAACTCTATTCACGACATATCTCGCAGTTTCCTAATGTTCCAGTGAACCTACCTGGAAAGTTATGTTATTGTACTAGATAGCGTTCGCAAGCTATGACTACAGGTACAGGTTAAACGGTCAGAGAGTGAGGCAGAAGGAGAGTAACATAGTCGAAGAAGCTGGACTAACACAGAAAGAGGAACAGAAAGAGAGAGGTTTTGTCCCTGAAGTTCCTGAGTTCATTGACATTTTACTTCATTTATTGTATTCTTAAAGACCTACTGCCTAAAGTTTTATATCATTCGCACACTTTATATCTTTACATACATTGAAAGGGTAGTGAAGGCAGCAGAGGATCACATAGGCAGAAGGACAAGTCCTAATAGAAATCCCTGGATAACACAGGATATACTGACCTTAAAATATAAAATATAAAAATTCTGCAAGTGAAACAGGAAAAAAGGAGTACAAACATCTGAAAAATGAGATTGACAGGAAGTGTAGACTGGCTAAGCAGGAGTGACTAGAGGACAAATCCAGAAACATAGCAGAATGTATAACCAGGAGAAAGATAGATACTGCCTACAGGAACATAAATGAGATATTTGGAGACAAGAAAAGCAGCTGCATGAATATCAAGAACTCAGACAGAAAACCAGTACTAAGCAAAGAGCGGAAAGGTGAACTGTGGAAGGAATATATAGAGGGCCTATACAAAGGAAATAAACTTGAAAGCAGTATTCTAGAAATGGAAGACGAAGTGGAGAAAGATGAGATAGGAGATACGATACTGCGAGAAGAATTTGACGGAGAGCTGAAAGATTTGAGTCGAAGCAAGGCCCCTGGAATAGATGATATTCCGTCTGAAAAACTTGTTCCACCTGATATGCAAAATGTATGAGGCAGGAGAAACACCATCCGACTTCAAGAAGAATATGGTAATTCCCATTCCAAAGAAAGACGAGTGTGAAAATTAAAGAACTATCAGTTTAATAAGTCATGGTTGCAAAATACTAACACGAATTATTTACAGACGAATGGAAAAACTTGTGGAATCTGACCTCGGGGAAGATCAGTTTGGATTTAGAAGAATTGTAGAAACACGGAAAGAAATAGATTACGACTTATCTTAGAAGATAGGCCAAGTAAGGGAAAACCTACGTTTTTGGCGTTTGTAGACTTGGAGAAAGCTTTTGACAATGTCGACTAGAATACACTCCTCCAAATTCTGAAGGTAGTATGGGTAAAATATAGGGAGCGATGAGTTATATTCAACCTATACAAAAACCAGACAGAGGTTATTAGAGTCGAAGGGCAAGAAAAGGATGCAGAGATTTGGAAGGGAGTAAGACAGGGTTGTAGCCTTACGCCAGTGTTGTTCAATCTGTACGTAGAGCAAGCAGTGAAGGAATGGAAGGAGAAATTTGGAGAGGGAATTAAAGTTCAGGGAGAAGAAATAAAAAGTTTGCATTTTTCCGATGACATAGTAATTTTGTCAGAGACCGCAAAGGATCTGCAAGAGCAGTTGAATGGAATGGGCAGTGTCTTGAACGGAAGATATAAGATGAACATTTACAAGAGTAAAACTAAGGTAATGGAATGAAATGTCAGAAAATCAGGCGATGCTGAAGGAATTAGATTAGGTAATGAGACAATAAAAGTAGTAGATGAGTTTTGTTATTTGGGTAGCAAGATAACTTCTGATGCCGAAGTAAAGAAAATATAAAGTGCTATGGGAAGAAAAGCCTTTTTAAAGAAGCGAAACTTGTTAACATCCAATATCAATTTAAATGTTAAGAAGTCCTTTCTGAAAGCATTTGTCTGGAGTGTAGCATTGTATGGGAGTGAAACGTGGACGATAAAGAGCTCAAACAAAAAGATGATAGAAGCTTTTGAAATGTGCTACAGACGAATGATGAAGATTATTAGATGGGTAGTTCACGTGACTAATGAGGAGATGCTAAACAGAATTGGGGAGAAAAGGAGTTACTGGCATAGGGATAGATTGGTGGGACACATTCTGAGACATCATGTAATTGTCAACTTAGCACTAGAAGAAAGTGTGTGGGGTAAAAATCGTAGAGGGAGACCGAGGGACGAATACAGTAAGCAGATTCAAAAGGATTTAGGTTGCCGAACGTATTCTCAAATGAAGAGACTTGCCCAGGACAGGGTAGCGTGGAGAGCTGTATCAAACCAGTCTGTGGACTGAAGACCACAACAACAACATACATTGATCCACATTAATAGCAAAAATTTCTTTCGAGATTTTAGCAGAAAAAAGGCACAGTAATAATAATCAAATCAGTTGAAGTAAACGGAGGACTAACAAGGAAATTACTTGGGCTCGAACAAACACATATACACCAAAATCGTATGAGAGATAATGTAAAGATGCCTTATTGCACTAGCGATACTCCCGCATCTGCAAAACTCTGCAGTCGTCCGTTAGAGGCCTCTGCGTGTGCTATGCCGCATTGCACTTTGACCTGTCTTTTCGCCAGTAGGAACGGTGCAATGTGCCTCCGAAGTGCGTTTTGTGACGTTATTTTGTGGTGAAGCGTCAGATGGGGCGGCGATTGCTAATCAATCCTGCTAATGTATTGCGATTAGTTAAGATGAAGTTACGAAGAACCCTTCTTCGTGAAGATGGTATTAGTGTAGAAGATGAATCATTCGCATGCTTTCTCGTATCTGTTATGGTACAGAAATATGAGCATAAGTTAGATACTGTTGTTACAAACTCATAATTATGATAATAGGGATGATAATGACGAACAACTCATTGCAAGCGGTAGTGCTACGGTAAGTGCGGGAAGAGACGATGGAAACAGTGGCAGTGAGTACCAACAGTCTTTCGGAAAGAAGGTTAAAGTTGCAACTATCATGACGGCTTTTGATGACAATTCGCTAGAGAACATGTACGATGATTATTACATAAGTTGTAATTAAGATATCTGCATTACGTATTGCGTCTACAATTATATCTACAGTGCTATCTGCCGCGGTGGAGTAGCCGAGAGGTCTAAAGCACCTCGCTGTGGAGCGCGCGGTTGCTCGCCGTGGAGGTTCGAGTCCTCCCTGGGGCATGGGTGTGTGTGTTTGTCTGTCCGTAGGTTAGTTTACCTAGGTTTAAGTAGTTTGTAAGCTACGGACTGATTACCAAGCAGTTTGGTCCGATAGATTTACAGACATTTGAACATTTTTGAACAGTGCTATCTAGAGCATGGTTGCAGAGCTTTGCAGAAAAACGACACCCACCAGCACATTGAGGTGTACGTAGAGATCCTGTAACCAAACGTTCATACAGATATGTTTGTCCGAGCCCATGTACTTTCCTTGTAAGATAATAAACACCAATGATTTAGAAGTCGACAATAGAAATGCGGGAAAGGAAGGATTGTAGATTGAATTTTACTGTTGAAACGAAATCTAACATAGAAATTATGGATCGAGTTGTTGCTACTCCAGGTGGGGGAACCGCGGCAGAAACATCGTACCTGTCTCAACTAAAGTAGCTTATAAAATTATGTCTTGTTATATTACTGAATGAAATACTTATGAGTGTGTTTATTATCGTGTGGGAATAGCCACGTGGTCTAATGGGCACCATGCTACGGACCGGGCGCCGCTCCCGCTGGAGGTTCGAGTCCTCCCTCGGACATTGGTGTGTGTGTGTGTGTGTGTGTGTGTGTGTGTGCGTGTTGTCCTTAGTGTAAGTTAGTTTCAGTTCATTCCAATGCGTTTACAATAGGTTTACAAACTTTTGAATATTGAACAGTGTGCATATTTGTTTCCACTCTCTAAGAACTATCACAAGGTCTTACACGTTTTACGTGAGGCATTTTACAAAGATCACGTAACTGAAAATACATCCGTCAATGCTTATTAGAGGGGTGCGAAAGTAGAATGCAATACCACCCCAAATCATAATATCTGCTGTAGGGCCTTTGTGCTAATGAATAAGGCAAGATTTGAACAGTCTCTCCCTATGGCGTCTCCAGAATCTAATTGGACCATCGCGGTGGTGCATGTAGAATCGGAACTGGAACGACAATGTTCATACTGATTGTGATTGGACCACCATGATGGTCTGTTGAACTGCCGCCGTTCTGGTCCTGCAGCAGCTATTTTGGATGTCACTCCTGCAGCCTACGGTTCACAATTTTTAAGAGTGGGAAGTTGCCTAAAAATTGCCCCCCTCTAATCCCCCCCCCCCCGATGTCAGTAATGTCTATACAAATATGTACACGAACTTGAGAAAGAGTGTCATTTTAAAACGACTGTTACAAATTTAAAAAAAAGGTTAATGTTTTATTAGAAAGCTAAGATGCCGTACTACCACGAGTCAAAAAATTAGATCTTTAAACAATATGTTTTCTTCAAAATAGAGTGAGAAGCACTATAAAACTAAAAACTCATGCAGAATCAAAATTAGGCATTTTCGATTTTCACAAGCAACGGAAAACATTTAAGGAAAAAAATAAGTCGATAAAACGATTAACCGTCAACAATTTTTACAGCGTGAAAATCAGAATAGTGATTTCCCCGTTTTTCCCAGCCCGGCCCCACCGGGAGTGGCCATTCCCGCGCGGCTCAATATAAATAAATATTCCTTCAAATCAAGAGTGGGTATTTTACACACTCTCAATTGCTTGAGTGGGTACAGCTACCGCCTGGAGTCCCTCAGTTCACAAACCAGCCACCGTTGGAGCTTTTCCTCCTCCAATAGGTTTTTTTTTTTTTTTTTTTTTTTTTTTTTTTTTTTTTTTTTTTTTCACAACGCGTACGCAGTTCCGTCTAACAACGGCGGGACGGAAAAAGGGAAGGCATAATAGGTTCAAAAACATATAACTGAACACAACGCCTGTTGGACATGAACAAAAATGCATTCCGCCATGTGGTGAGTGTATGATTTTGGCGAAAAGTAATTAGTAAATTAAAATATTGAACTGAAACAACAACAGATGAGTTTAGAAAAGTTTAGTCTCTACAGTGTCACTTTCAGTCGTGGCCACCATGTACAACACCGAGAGCGCATCAGCACACCACAAGACGTCTGCCAGTGGCCTGTTGTTTGGTAAAAATTTAAAAAAAAGAAAGTGCGCTTCCGTAGAAACAAAACAAATAAAGCAAATAAAATTGCGTTGCGCGCAAAAGTGAACTAAAGACCATACGAAAGAGAGAAAAAGAACGAAATGAGAAATTACATATTTCCAGTTTCCCAATGTCACACTCCGATGGTCTTTTGGTACCAATGTATCAGTGACACTGCAAGGAATTTTGCAAAAAGGTCACTGTATTTCAAACACTTATTGAACGTTTGGTGGTTATTCCATAAATACGTCAAGTAAGAGATGGCATCGTGAAGTCTTAACTGGATTATGGCCAAGACCGTATGACCGAGCAGCCAGACTGTAGCATTATGCTTGGGACGAGGAGAAGGCTGGACATCAGGCGGCAGGACCCAGTTGCTACCAATCACTGTTGACGTCGTCCTGTTGATAAGGGTAACCATCCACGACAAAGATCCCATACTGACGATACCGAGCGACACAGAAAACGATGGTCACTGGTGTTGGGTACATCGCACTCCCTACAAGCCGCTGTGGTCCGAAGGCAGATGTTGGCCAGCGTCTCGTTTACGAGACAGTACCAGAGAGATGAGACTCCCGGTGGCAAAACGGGGCTGTAAATATTGTCCCACACCTGCCTCCACTTAACTGTGGGATGGCGCACTTCCAGTTTGCACAGGGCTGCATACACTCGGCGGACCGTACGCTAATGTGGAAGTAATATGCCCTCACATATTGCATCTTGAAGAGGATGTCCTTCCAGATGAGAGGGACGCTCTCCAACGGTGGACGGTAGCGCGCCACTATCGCCGCTGTTGTACTGTTGGGTTGACTGGCACACCAGGTCACTGTTCGATGAATCATCAGTGCTGCACACTTGCTAAGAACGTCCAGCAATCCTAATACCCCAATGGACTTCGCCAAGGTACACGTAGTTGCCCATAATTTGAACACAGCATGTCACCACAATAGCCAAAGAACAGCTAGTTGTATTGACCCCGCCAAACGTTTAGGCGCACTGAGGATCTGTGCCACATGCCAGGCTTTGGACAGAGTCACGGTGTTAATCAGTTGCACTCTCTGGTGCAGGTCGAGGCAGCGAGTGCCGTGCTTCTTGCAGAGACCCCGGATTACATCCAAAATGCGTCTCCATGTCAGTGTTTGCATCCGTTGTGGGCATGCAGTGACTTCTAGACCAAGGATTACACGTTTGTCAACGACCTTGAGATTCTGAAGCCCTTTGGTTAAATCGGAAGTAGGACTGTCTACCTGTCGTTGATGAAGGCGCCACTGGCGTGTGCGTAGCGTCGAAGGAGCGTCTGTGTCAATTCTATGTCAGACAGTCGATTGAGAAACACACCAACATCATCGGCCTAGGCGACACACGGCAGCCTCAAGGTGTATATAAGGATGCCTCCAGTTCTCTGATTAACGGTGCGCAGCAAAGGGTCCATAGCTATAGCTAGAGGTCTGCGCGGAAGCGGATATCCGCGGATATATCCGCGGTTATCCACAGTATTTCTTACTCTGCGCATAAAATTGTGAGCGACGCGGATATCCGCGTGTTATATGCGGATAAAGAGCGAGGTATCTGGTCAATACGTCTGTCGAAATGTTACCTGGAAACTTCTAGCCTGTGGACATTTTTGGAATCCTTTCAGGGCCCAGGTAGAGCGGAAGTGTGTTCCCCTGGCCACAGCCACAGAGTAACTATATTTTTGTCTATGTCACAGCGGACGTAGCTGTACCCGGGGGCCCTTCGCCTAATCCGTTTACGCGATCGTGTCTTATCTGCGGTCTGACAAGTGCTTTCTGGCCGGCCCACTGCCCACCAGAGGTGCTATGCCAAATTTCCGCTGCCTTCAGTTAGCGCTTTGTAGTAACCGAGTGAGTGTATATCGTAGTGAATACAGTGACAGTTCTTTCTAAAAATGAACACGACATCAGTGGATACTAGATCGTGTAAAGTGAAAAGAGGTGATTTCACATTAGTGAAGGAAAACAAATTGAAATTGTCAAATAGGACAAAATTTGGTTACGTATTTAATGGAAAGGAAAAGAACAACGATATAGTGGCCTGCTTTGCGTGTAAAAAAGTATATTCTGACACTGGACACAAAACTTGAACATTCGTGTGAGATAGGACAAAGTACCATAATTACTTACTTAAACACCAAGACAGATGTAAAAGTTTCTGAAGTTGCACCAAATTTGAAGTTAACCGCGACCAAAAAACTTATCACTCTTGTCAGCAAAGACATTTTACCGTAGAAAGTTGCGTGTGGATCTGGGTTTCTCGAGACGGCACAGACGTGCATTTCATTGTTTATTATGTCACATTTACTGAACTATGTTTCTTACAGACATTTAGTTATGTTAATAAGCGTTGCGAAAATGCAATCAATATGTTGGCAAAGTTTCATCGCAACCAAATGAACGGTACAGCCGCGCATAAAATATGAACAAACATACAAACATTCATGTTTATGTATTAGATAAATGGTGACGGAAGAAATAAAGATACGATGTACAGTGAAAGTAACGTAACGTATTTAGGAAGGTACACAATGTTACATTGTATAGGCTGGCCGTAGCTGCAGCAGACATTGTCTCTTTTTTTTCTGATAGTTACCAGTTAGAAGTTGACGGAAGTTTTAACAATTGAAACGACATGCTTTGCTTTGTGTCACATAACATCTTGTGCATTAATATGGGGAAAATAAAGTGTCCTATTTGTAAAACTCTGAAGGAACCTTTTGTGTCCCATCCTCGTCGCCACTTTTGTGTCTCGTTGCCGCCAGTTGTCTTAGGTGTCGGTGGCCGAGTAGAGAGAGACCGACACAGGGAAATAGGATGCATGCGTGTGCGGGTACAGAGTCTGAGGTGGCCAGCCAGTGGGACAGCAGAAACTAGAAACACTAAGCTAGATTAAAACAAGATATATATTTCGTAGAACTTGTACAGTACTTGGAGGACTGCAGACTAGTGGAATGCTGGTACATAGTTTAACTAGGCAGAGACCTGCCTACTGATGAGAGTCCTAACTGGTGCCTGTCTGATTCCCAAGTGGCCAATGAAGTTCAGTGGTGGCCACGAGCCGAGTTGTAGCAGAGGGCGCTCGTGGCTGACGTCGTAAGAACGCCACGCCGTGCTTGCATGGCGGCCCGCGTCGAAAGTACATGGCGCGCACTTCAGACTTGTGGACACCACACCCTCCCCCCCCCCCCCCCAAACCGCCGCGCCATCGTGGCGTAGGGCTGAGGGCCACAGCGACGGCACTGGGAGGAGGGCCTGGGCGGGGGCGTTACTGGTGGGACGGGCGTCGGAACTGAGGCTCGGATCGAGACGCCGCCCGCGCCCTGGTATCCACCTTGCGATCCTCTGGAAAACCCACCAAAACGAGGGGAAGGGCGCACACCTCCGCCCACAGGGAGCAGGTCATCTTGTGAGGTGCGTGGCCCAGGCGGCGGGGGCATGCACGGTCCCGGAGCCCGTCTCGGCGACGCTGGCAGCTGCGACAGAGGCGGAGGGGCCGACTGCATAGGAGGCGCGTCGACCTCCATGGGGATGATCTCGTAGTCCGGGGACGCTGGACCCGTCGGCGAACGATGTGGCTGTGCTCCCTGGAGGTGAACTGGGTCTGGAATCAAGAAACCCGAGACAGGATCACATGGCCTGTGCAAGCGCAACTGGTTTGCGTGGCGCCGCAGCTCCGACCCTGTGGAAGAACGTACAACATACATATTGCGACCGAGCACGCGTTGAATGGTGCCCGGCAACCATGTCTTCTTGTTGCCAGCAAACACCCTGTACAGCACCGGCGTGGAAACCTGAAAACGCGTAGCGCCATACGAACCGACTCGGTGCGTGGGAGGCTGCAGCAGGTGAAGGAGAGTGCGGTGACGGCGGCCGTGTAGCAGCTCGGCAGGAGACGGGCCGTCACGTGGCATGCACCGATACGTAGACAGGAAAATTTGAAGAGCTTGCTGCCTGGAGTGCTGACCTTTCATCTTCTCCATGTGAGACTTGAATGTTCGAACGAAACGTTCTGCTTCACCATTGGACTGAGGGTGAAAAGGTGCAGTGGTAATATGCTGAATGCCATTCACACGACAAAACTGTTGAAATTCCGTACTAACAAACTGAGGTCCATTGTCACTGACGATAGTTTCAGGCAAGCCTTCGATGCAAAACACTGATGTTAAGGCACTGATTGTACTAGAAGCTGTCGTTGAGTTCATGGCAATCACAAAAGGAAACTTGCTGAAAGCGTCTACAACGATTAACCACCGCGTATTCCAGAAAGGTCCAGCAAAGTCAATGTGTAAACGTTGCCATGGCCCTGTGGGGTGTGACCAGTCTGAGAAACTTTGCGGAGGAGCTGCCTGATGCTCCGCACAAACAGTACACTGTGATGTCATGCTCTCTATCTGAGCATCCATACCAACCTAGGTATAATTACGTGTGGCCAGTTGCTTCGTCCAAACAATACTCCAATGTCCTTGATGCAGGAGGCGTAAGACTTCTCGTTGCAGGGAACGAGGAACAATCGCTCTTGTTTGGTCGTTGTCGGTATGTAACAACAGAACACCCTGACTTAAAGACAATACATGACATTGCGCAAAATAACGTCGAACCAGGGGCAACTCGAGTAATTCAGATTACATTTAGTATTTGCATTCTCATTCTGGTGATGATTTCGTGTCCAGTTTTTCTCAAGTTGGAATACAAGTGTGCCCTTCAGCCTTTGCGTAAACTTAGTATGTTTGAATTCCCTTGTTGTTTTTTAACTAACATTTTCGTGTCGTGCTGTATCCGCGAGTATGCTAAATATTTCTCAGATTTTCTGGTTTGATTCCGTCTTTCCTGTCTTATATGACCGATTGCATCACATGCTTTCATAACAGTCTTTACTAAATTAATTTCTTTTTGTAAATCCTATGTAATTCACCATGGTCACACACCACATGGTACTTACGGATAGTGTGCTGCTGCTTTCCCACACGAGTTCGTTTGGTGCATAGTGTTATTTTAATTTGTGCTTCAAGACACCCGCCATCTCGTCAAACCGCCGCGGATGCTTCGTTTCACCGCTGCTATCAAGTATTGCCGCATGAGTAATGTGTCGCAACCATTATGCGTTTGTCTATGAGTGAATGAATGTGCTTTCGTTTATTCACTGTGTATTTGCAAATTTCCTCCCATGTTACCTCTATATTCATAAAGGGCAGAAATTATTTTATTATGGGCAGTAACTATATGATTTCATTCACTTTTGTACAAGATGTGTGCTTTATTGTGCTTAATATGGTTTCCCACATTTATTTGCGTGTTCATTTCATTGAATAGATAATGATTTAAAGTATCAAACCTCTGCTTTATAATTTCATGATCCCCGTCCCATGTTTAATTATCTATTCCTTTTTTTAACATTAATTTTGTGTTTGTTAAAACGTTGGCTGCTCCCTTAAGGAGTGAGCAGTTAGATAAATTTCCATTACACAAGTGCTTTGGCCACTGGTAAAGTAATTTAGAGCAGCAGTGAGCGTTTTAACTTGCATTTGCAGATCTCTAATGCCCAAGATCTTACTTAGAAAACTTAACAAGCTACTTTGAACCTTAACTGATGTCCACCTTAGAGATCAGATTCTAAAAATGTCAGATCCGTCTTTTCATCAAGAAGAACAGATTTTGGAACAGCAAGATTTAGGTACCGCGGCAGCGGAAAACTTTGATTCAGTTCCACTGTGTACTGTAGCTATGTCATGCACCGGCAAGCACGAGGTCAGACGACATACATTTCCTTCTGCCTACACTAAGTGTAAACAAGTTGATAGACACAGAGCCTTGCTTAATAAAGAAGTGAAGTCTTGCCCTAAATGTTTCTCATGGCACAAAAGGCAGAAGTGTCTGTCCTGGTCAGTGACGCATGGGGCAAGAGAGGTCATATACAAATACTGCTTGCACCAAAAAAAGGAATTTGCCCTGCCGGCCCAAACTGTGGCAAGATAATACCTATTCAATAAATGCAGTATTTTCGAAACATCAAGGACACAGAAGTAGCACATGTTATTCCCCAGGCCAGAAAAATGTATATTAGTTTGAATGTGAATGACATTTCTGTAAAATTTCTACTAGATACAGGTGCATCAGTCACATTGCTCAATCGCAAAACTTATGAAGAGTTAGGATCGCCGCGCCTTTCTCACGTTAACAAAAGGTTAAAAGCATTCATTAGCAATGACATTCCTGTACTAGTACAGTGTTCATTACCTGCAGAATACCGTTCGCAAATGCGCACAGTGACTTTTTGAAATGCATCCACTGAATGTGTGGTCGTGTTCCATTTTGATTTATTCATTAACCTAAAGTGTTTCTGCACCATTAATGTTATCCATCTATGTGTTAATTATTTTATTCTTTTTATTAATAATCAATGCCCCATGTTTATATATCTTTGCCACATATTTATATATGTTTCCACCTGTGTGACTGAATTTGTGTGTTCAAATGTTTGTAAAGCTTACGGGACTTAATTGCGGGGGTCATCAGTCCCTAAACTTACAAACTACTTAGGACTACCTTATACTAAAGGCAGCACAAACATCCATGCCCGAGGGGGGATTCGAACCCCCGACGGGGAACGGCCTCGCGCATCGGAGCATAGCGCCTCAATGCACTCTGCCGCGGCGCATGTGAATGTGGAAGGTTGCTCTTAATATTGACTGACTGCCATGCAATGGCTTACTGTTGCCGCCTCCCGCTTTAGGCCTCGTTTTGCTGTAGTTAAGAACGCATGGCTTCGTTTGTCGTCTGCGCTGGCGTCTGCTGGCTGGCCACAGATAATCTTACTTGGCAAGGTGGCGAGGTGGCTGTGTTGTTAGTGTGGTACCAACTTAATCTTTGACGAAAGAGGTGGCAGGAGACCTCTCTGGGCTCGGATGTAGAGGGAATTGTCTTCGCCAGGTAGCAAGAGTTGGTAAACACTAGACTCATCTGGTGTATGGCAAGGAAAGGTTTTTCTATGGCCTTAGAGCTACACTCTTCACGCTTCATTCTGCATCCGATGACTGTGGAAGTAAGTACTCCGCCGAATCATGCTGAGGGGAAGGCATGCTGTTAGGATTTTGATTTCTTTATGATCAGGCAGTCTTGGTTTTTCAGTGATAGTTTTCTTGAGTAATTATTTCGCTATGCGAGGCGAAGTGTTTCTTAATTTACAGAACTCGAGTAAGTTCAGTGTAAATTTATTATTTGCATATTCGTTCCATTGATGATTGTGTGTCCGGTTTTGCTCCAGTTAGAATACACGTGTGGGGCCTTCAGCCTTTGTGTAAACCTAGTATGTTTGAATTTCCTTCCTGTTTTTAACTAACTTTTCACGTCGCGTCTGTATCCGCGAGTATGCTAAATATTTCTTAGATTTTCTTGTTTGATTCCGTCTTTCGTGTCTTGTATGACCGATTGCACCACGTGCTTTCGTAACGGTCGTTACTTCGGCCTTCAGCCATGGTTTTATTAATACTAGCTTTCTTCTATACAAATTCTCGTGTGTGCTTCACTATCTTATCCTAAATTATTTTAATATGAAGCAATAACAACTGCAGGATTAGAAGTAACGTCTGTTCTTTCGAAACAGACGCCACACACACACACACACACACACACACACACACACCACAGTGCTTTACTAGGCATGGTCCTGTTTGGAGGTGGTATGCCGTTGCCTTCCTCCGACCTTAGAACTGACTTACCCAGCCAGTTATAGGGGGACCTACAGTTTAACGTGGGTTCCGAACCACGGTGCTACTCGGTATTTTTCACATGAACAATACTGCCAGAGGTGAAAGAAGTGGAAAGTGACAGATAAAAATCCTAGGACCTGGTGGGGATCGAACCCGCGACCTTTGGATGTGTAGTCTGGCAATCTGCCACTGTGTAACCGAGGCGCACGATATATATATATATATATATATATATATATATATATATATATATATAATATGCCGGTGACGGGCAATGATCCTATCGTTAGTGGGGAGCGGTGGGCAAGTTTGGCCGGCCGCGGTGGCCGAGGGGACTGCGACACGCCAGTCACGGTCTGCATGGTCACTACGGTCGGGGGTTCGAATCCCCCCTCGGGCATGGATATTTGTGTCACCCTTAGTATTAGCTAGTTCATAAGTGGTTTGTAAGTTTAGGGACTGATGACCCCGTAGTTAAGTCCCATAAGCTCGACAAACATTTGAACATTTTTTGGGAAAGTTTGTGGCCCTTACTCTTACGGGAATTAGTTTCATAACAACGAGTTTGTGTACTGTGGGCATGGTGAAGCTGGAAATTTGTGTCTGGCGGGAGGCGTACTTAGGTAGTCCTAGCAGATGCGGTGATCACTGTGTCCCCAGTGGTGTAGGGGTCAGCGCAACCGCCTAGAAAGCAGGAGACTCGGGTTCTAATCCCGGCTGGGTACACATTTTTCAGCTTTTGCCATTCGCAGTTGATATATATTCTTTGACTATGAAACAATAACAACTGCAGGATCAGAAGTGACGTCTGTTCTTTCGGAACAGACGCCACATCTATATATACTTTTTGGTTTTACTGTGCAAGACAATGTTTTAGTTGTGAACACTTTTGATGCTAAAGACAGTGTAGACAAGACTTTCCGGATTTATTTTTTGCAGGACTAAGAAAAGCTAAGGATTTTGCTGCACACATTACTCTAAAGGAAAATGCCACATCTAAATTTTGCAAAACTCATAATGTACCGCTCGCTTTATTCGACAAAGTAGCACAAGAACTTCGTACATTGCAAGAAAATGGTGCAATTGAACCCATACAAGCTAGCCAGAGGGCGAGACCGCTTGTTATTTTGCCAAAGCCGTCAGGGAGCATCCACATTTGTGTTGATTTCAAGGCCACAGTAAATCCACAAACAGTTGTAGACAGTTATCCTTTGCCGAGCCCAGATGATTTAATGGACAGATTAGGTGCAGAAAGCCGGCCGCGGTGGCCGAGCTGTCTGCAGCACGTCATTCACAGTCTGCACGGCCACTACGGTCGGGGGTTCGAATCCCCCGTCGGGCATGGATATTTGTGCGTCCTTAGTATTAGCTAGTTCACATCTACATTTACATGCATCTACATCTACATGGGATACTCTGCAAATCACATTTAAGTGCCTGGCAGAGGGTTCATCGAACCACAATTATACTATTTATCTCCCATTCCATTCTCGAATAGCGCGCGGGAAGAAAGAACACCTGAATCTCTCTGTTCGAGCTCTGATTTCTCGTATTTTATTCTGATGATCATTTCTACCTATGTAAGTGGGAGTCAACAATATATTTTCGCATTCGGAGGAGAATGTTGGCGATTGGAGTTTCGCAAATAGCCCACGCCGCTGCGATAAGCGCCGTTGTAATGATTCCCATCCCAGATCCTGTATCATTTCCGTAACGCTGTCTCCCCTGTAGTTTGTATGTTTAGGGACTGATGACCCCGTAGTCAAGTCCCAGAAGCTCTACAAACATTTGATTTGAGGTGCAGAAAAATATTTCTCAAATATAGAATTGCGCAATGCCTACCTTCAGCTGCCACTCGACGAAGAATCACAGAAAATTTGTGTTGTCAATACCCATCTGGGCTGGTTTCAATATTTTCGTCTATCGTTTGGCAGTGCATCCGCACCCACAATTTTTGAAAGATATTTGGAACATCTTACAGCTCGGATGGCTTGTTGTTCCAACTACTTGGACGACATAGTTGTGTCAGGCCGTAGCCCAGAAGAACACATTGCAAATTTGAGGAAATTATTTCAAGTTTAGTCAGATGCAGGTCTCAAGTGTCGCTTAGATTATTGTGACCTTTTCAAATCGGAAATGCAGTGTCTAGGACATGTGATAAACAGTCAAGGTGTGTACCCCACGCAATCACATTTGCTTGCCATTCGCGACCTACCAGCACCAAAAGATGTGAAAGAATTACAGTCCGTCCATCTTGGAAAAGTTAACTTACTACGAGTGTATTAGGTTTATTCCCAACGCAGCACAAATTGCAGCCCCTTTGCAACGGCTACACCGTAAATATGTTGGTTTTGTTTGCACAGAAGAACGCAAACGTGCATTTCAACAGTTAAAAGATGCATTGCTCAATGAGCGATGTTTGGTGCACTTCGATCCTGAAAAATCAGTTATTTTGCAAGTTGACTCATCAAATGTTCAAATGTTTGTAAAGCTTATGGGACTTAACTGCGGGGTCATCAGTCCCTAAACTTACAAACTACTTATGAACTAGCTTATACTAAAGACAGCACATGCCCGAGGGAGGATTCGAACCCTCGGTGGGGAATGGCCTCATGCATCGTAGCCTAGCGTCTCAATGCACTCGGCCACGCCACCGCGGCGGTTGACTCATCATCGTATGGTTAGGTGCAGTGCTGTCGCATAGAAATGGGGATACGAACCGTCCGATATCGTTTTCGTCCAAACTTTTGACAGACACACAATTCCGTTATTCTCAAATAGAGAAGGAAGCTTTAGCAATTGTGTATGGAGTCACGAAATTCCATAACTATTTGTATGGGAGAAAATTTTACTTAATCACCGACCACAAGCCTTTGCAATCATTGTTTCATTCAGCAAATCCGATTTCTACTCGCACGGCACACAAATTGCAATGCTGGGCACTACCCTTACCACAGTATCAGTACGAAATTGTGTACAGACCCCACAACTGGCCACGGAAATGCCGAGGCACTTTCCCGTCTTCCGATTGGCCCTGATAAAAACCTTGACGCTTCTGAGACGTCTTGTTGTCAGTTAGATGCACAAGAAGATAGTTTGTTGTAATCCTTCCCGTTGGATTATAGAAAAATTGCTCTGGCCACTAGGGCGGGGCTTCTATTTAAAAAGACAGGGTGGGAAGGTCAGTCCATAGTTGACAAAGTTCCTAAAACACCTCCCCTCTTTCATGCCTTCCCTCGGCGATGTTACCAACGCACTTCGTGCCAGTGCCTTGGTTTGTGAACAGGGCAGCACTGCACGCGAGGTGCCGTGTCGAAATGCAACTTCAGTGCACGTATAAAATCACTCTTTTACAAACCTTGAGTCTTCTGTCGTAGTTGATGTCCCATTGCGCAGGTGAAGCACACAGGTCGCGCATCTGTTGTACCTGAAGTGATGCTTAAAGAGGTGTTGAAATGTTGCTAGGAAGTACTGCACTACGATTAACTTTAGCTTTTGTAGGATGCCAGTGCTTGTTTTTATTGAAGAATTGCCAGTGTATATCCAAGCACAAATATACAGACTGAGTAATATTAAATATATAAACGATACATAACGTATAAACTGTCCCTGGCTCGCACTGAACTAACATGAATGTGCAAGGTATCGCGGTCGGCGCTCGACTGACTGCCGCCGCACCTCGCTGCGCGCCACAAGCCACCGTTTTGGCGCAAAGCGAAACTTCTAGACTAACATTGTTCAACTTATTACAAAATATACAAATAATTAAATCTTTGAATTAACCGAAATATAGCTTAGCACAAAAGCATTAAAGAAAGTATACAGATAATTTTTAATAGACACAGGGTAGTGAAATATTAATAAAAGAAGCTTAAAGTTTTGGCGGACAACTAATGTAGGCGGGAGCCAATCAGATCTCAACTTGCAATAGGGGCGGAGCTTTCCCACGGGATACAAGCCCATCTACTGTCTCTCTCTCTCACCCTTTGTATTACGTAACGCATTTCTCCAACCAAGAAAACTTCTTTAACACCTAGTAAACGGCTCCATGTCAGCCCCCTCACACCACATAAACTAACCCCAATCGCCGGCCGCGGTGGCCGAGGGGACTAAGGCGCTCCAGTCACGGTCTGCACGGCCACTGCGGTCGGGGGTTCGAATCCCCCCTCGGGCATGGATATTTGTGCCGTCCTAGTTCGTAAGTAGTGTGTAAGTTTAGGGACTGATTACCCCGTAGTTAAGTCCCATAGACTATACAAACATTTGAATTTTTTTTAACCCCGATCTACGAATTTTTCTGCGCTACATTCGGACAGAATGGCCTTATTCACAACGTAAGAGTAGTATAGCAACCATAGTTCTCGTAGAGTGGGCTTTGGCCTTTTGAGCGTCAACGTTAGTGTCATCAACGCCAGGTACCGTTATCCCTCCCCTTCCCCTCCACCGTCGCCCACTTGCCCGACCTCCACTCCCAATTGATTTAATTAAATTTGCTTATCAATTTAATAATAACAACCTATGTTTTTCATCCAGTAACCTTCGAGTGTGCGACTGGATCCCGTCGTCTTTCTGACACGATATCACGACCAGGAAACGTCCAGCCATCTTCAGGTGAGTAGGGAGTACTGAAGAACCCAGGTGCAGTCGCAGTATTTATAATGGTTCTTGCGCACGCCAAAAGTGCTGGTTTTATTTTGCGCCTGCGTTAGATGGTGTCATGCGCGATACAGCCGAGTTGTATGTGCTGCCCTCGACGATTACAAATCAATTGCTTTCCTTCCTTTTGCCGGAAATGTGTCCTCCAAAATAGGCAGGATGCTTAGGAGAAATAAAATCAAAGTTATCTTCCGTCCACCTGTGAAGAGTTTGGCCTTAGTAGGATCCGTCAAAGAGACTTGCTCTTCCACCACCAAGGGCAGCACATACAACTCAGCTGTATCGCACATGACACCATCTAACGCATGCGCAAAATGATACCAGCACTTTTGGCATGCGCAAGAACCACTATAAATACCGAGACTGCACCTGGGCTCTTCAGTACCCGCTACTCACCTGAAGATGGCCGGACGTTTCCAGGTCGAAATATCGTGTCAGAATGACGATAGGATCCGGCCGCACCCCCGAAAGTTACTGGATGAAGAAATACGCCGGGAAAGATTCAGAAGTCACACATATGTTATTATCAGTAACAAGGGCAACTGCCTCCACAAGTTAGCATTTGCGTGAGCACAGCCCCCGCCCCCGCTACCGCTACCGCCCCCACCGACAGCCCTAAGGATTGCCGCTACCGCGCGACCTGGTCCAGGACTTGAACCCGCCCCCCCCCCCCCCCCCAAAAAAAATTATTACTTATAGACGTACACCAACATTGGAAAATAGGAGCCAATTATTGCGTACTTGGGACAGTACAATTGCCTGGAATAACATCATCGAACATGTCCACTTCCACAAGTGGACACTTGTGCGAGTGCCACCCCCACTTCTGCCCTTAGGCCATCCACCACCGCTCCCTATTACTTTTTGCATATCATTTTAATTTATGCATTGACAATTAGAACATTCCATATTAAATTTGCATATCAATTTAATAATTCGAATTTACTGGTGGAAATAACGAAAATCGACAAAGACATCTTACGATTTAATCACAAAGCCTACATAGAAGCTAAAGATTTCGTCTTTAGATGTCTAGATGTGTTAAGATTTACTTGAGTACAGTTAGATCCCCATTGTGACCATAAACACACAGTGTTCTCTCGGCAAGCTACATAAAACAATTCTATAAATATATGTTAAATGTTTAAACAAAATATCATAACGTTTTATTATTTTAAGCATTCTCTCTCCAAACTCTTCGCATAGACTACATATAGAACAGCCGACAGACATGTTTAATAATAGCTCACGTTAGATAATAAACGGAATGTAACAGTAAGGAACACCACAAACTTATGTATCCATCTCAACAAATATTGCAGCTTACACACATGGCATTTTACCGAACGTAGCGAAAGCCGCTCCGTCAGTCAGCCACCGTTACACCAGCACCAAGCTGTTAGGAATGCGTCTAAATATACATCTGCAAGCACCGTTAACATTCGTCCCGAACGCAGACCGAGGAGCAGCGCACACACACACACACACACACACACACACACACACACGTACACAGTGATCTCTTGGCAGGCTACATACAACAAACATATGCCAAATGTTCAAGCATTCTCTCTCAAAAACACCTAAGTTACATCTCCAAATGATCAAAACCCTCTACACAAGACCTCTGCAGACGCACCACTTTGACAAGGATAGCCCGCATTGCATTTATTTAAACGCAATACGATGGAGCAGAGCCAGGCCGAAAGTTCCGAAATTTAAAACTCACTCTCTTTAGCGATCTTGCCTTGTTATGTTTTCTGAGATCGAGGTATAGCCGTCTTCCATCCAGTATTTTGACAGGTCAAATACCGATAATCGAACGCCCCAGAAGACATTTAAACTCTATTGTACAACGGAAAGTTGCAAAAGAAAAAGATAATGCGTGAAATAATTTACAGATTTCCGACCATATACACTAAAACTTTTTTTCTCGAAAGCATTGACCAAACAGTACCCTTCTTCGACAATACAGCAACCACGGTACCGAGGTAGTACTTTACCCACCCGATAGCTAGGAAGCAACACACTTACAACAAATTTTCAGTTTTTTAGAACAAGTTTGACCTACCCTTTACCCAAAATATAGACAAAAATTCTTACCTCAAACACAAATCAAGCTCCTTTCCTGTGATTTCTTTTTTATTCCACTAAAGCGAACTCGGATGTACCTTTCCACTACCCTTCCACCACCTTGTTGCACGTAAACACCTACCAGTATGCCACCCCCCTCGACCGCAAACGAAGACGCCTGGAACGCTAACCTACACACCACAACACCAGAAAAATTTATAGCCATCACAGCAAAACACCAACAAACCTCACATATTTCGAAGTCCTATGTCAAAGTACAGTCGATGCTAGATGTTCCATCCTAACAATAATAGTAGACAATGTTTAAACACAACGAAATTTAGTAGATCCTCTAGAGGTAAAAACATTCATCAACGAGGTCGTCTGAGCTATTATCCTCTCTCGGAATAGTATTACACAAACAAATACCTTTAAACCAACAACTTAAAGACGAAAGTAGTACGCCTTAGGTCTCCAAAACGACAGCGCACAGTTCTAGAAGAGAGTCAAAGACCGCAGACATCCGATTGGGCAGAGGAGTTCGCTAGATTTACGGAAACACCTGTCAATTTTCAGTGATCTTATTAACCAAGCAAACAATTTGCAAAACACGACTGCTCTCTAAGGAATTTGTTAGCCGAGGCCAAATGGATGTTTAATTTTAATGTTTGTTAAGCTTATGGGACTTAACTACGGGGTCATCAGTCCCTAAACTTACAAACTACTTAGGAACTACTTACGAACTAGGACGGCACAAATATCCATGCCCGAGGGGGGATTCGAACCCCCGACCGTAGTGGCCGTGCTGACCGTGACTGGAGCGCCAAATGGATGGGATTGACACACTGTACAGGGATGCACTCTGTAAATATTGGCTACCCTCGTTTCCAAGCCAGTCGCTAAGTGTATATTGTAGCCTCCAGTGTGGTAATGCCAAACGAAGAGATAAAAGTATCCCGCAAATGCCTGTTATAGAATCTATAAGGTGACTATCTGTAATTTTATTGTAATTTTATTATAGCGTACAGTCAAATGATTTGCTGGATGTTCTCCAGGGGTTCCTTGCCGAGTTTCTCCAGTATTCCGAGTGCTCTCACAATGCTGCCAACAGGTGAGAGAAATGATAACTTCGTCTTGTCTCCATGGCTTGCAATGACGAAATTGTCGAATTTACTACACATGTATAAGTTTAAAAAATCAGCAATAATCCTAAATCGACTTCTTTAGAGGTTTATCGCAACACATCATCCACAACTGGAAACACTGCATCATATATTTTAAACACTTTTTACTTAATTTCTATCCCAACTAGCCTGCGACACTATGTAACAAAAATCATCTCCAACCCATCGACCGAAGCACAGCAGAAGGATCTAATCATCCTAGCTCTTTTCTACTAAAGTTCTAAACTAACTAGCAAACGACAATCTCGGTAACTCTGCGTCGTTGGTGGATCCCTCGCGAACATCTGACCGTTTGATCATGCAGCTTTTTGCATTGCATATTCCACTAGACAGTGTTTCTGAAACTTTTCTATCAGTCACTAGACCAAATACCTCGTACGTTTGACAATCAAACGAGCACAAACAGTCATATTATCCCCCCTTCTAACAAATCAATACTTTCGATAAACATATGTAACACATCCAATTAAATCGTAAAAATTACTGACACACATAGAACAGCTGACATGGAACGATCCAGATCAACACCAAGCTCTTTTCTTATATGTCTATATCTAATCCTTACAACTAACAACGAAAAAAAAATATTATTGATAGATGTGAAGCATTGAATTAAAATTTGTGGTGCAGCCGGGAATCGAACCCGGACCTCCATGCTTACTAGGCAAACGCCTTAACCGTTTTTTTTTTTTTTTTTTTTTTTTTTTCTGGGTAGTTCTGCCCATTGCGGTCGCTGATCTTGATTGTTCGTTGTTGTTCTATTTGTTGTTGGCTCAGCTTTTTTATTACAGAGGGCGATCAGCTCTCTGACCGGGCGCGCTGAGCCATACCGTTAGACTACCACACCACTAACGATTAACGCGCCTTGGAATAGTCTATGTACGATTTCCCTCCACAACACATATGTCTTTGACATATTTGAGACGTAAATCCGTCTCAGGGATTATTTATTCATATTAATTGATATTTATATCACCACAACAGGATTGTTCCACCATGTCCATTGCTGAGGTGCTATTCCGCTGCATGGAGAGCCTTGGCAGTAGTGGCAATTATCTTTGGAACAAAGAAGCTGAATTAAAGTTTGTGTTGTGGAGGGAAATCGTACATAGACTATTCCAAGGCGCCTTAATCGTTAGTGGTGTGGTAGTCTAACGGCCATTCCGCCGGCGGCGGTCGTGCTGTGCGGAAGTGTGGAGCGACCGTGTGTTTACATCGTCGCTGCGGGCGGCCGAGCACTGTGAGGTGAGTGCGCGCTTCAGCGTTGCTATTGTAGAGGAATGCTAACCGAAAGAAATGGATAATCAACCAGAACGAATAGATACTTTGAAACTGAGTTTCGACCCGAATTTACCGAGACCGAAATCCTTCGAAGTTGAATTATTTCTGCGAGATGTTATGAAAATTACCATAGATGACATCATTGGCATCCATTTGTCAACTGTCAGTAGCACGGTGTACCTGAAGTTAGTCAGCCCGACGAAATGCGAGCAGATAATAGAATCTTGTAGTGGTACATTAAAGTTTAAACATTCGAATGGTCATGTTGGTGAAGTACGAGTGTCATATGCTGGTTTTGGAGTACGAATAGTCAGACTATTCGAACTTCCTTTTGAAGTAACTGCCGAGCAAATTAATGCGAAGCTGAAAGCTTACGGGAACGTCATAAGTAACGTCGCCGAAAAATGGTCCGGGCAGCACATATTCCCGGTACTCAATGGTGTACGCCAGGTGAGAATTGAAATGATAAAACACATTCCATCTTACATTACGGTATGCGGTTATAGAGCTATTGTGATCTACGATGGCCAACCGCGAACTTGCTCGGCTTGCGGTTCCACAACGCACGTCCGCGCCCAGTGTGTACAGCGGCGCGTAGCGCAAATACCGACAGGCGAGCGAGAGAGGCAGGGCCCTATGTCTACGCTGCCGATAACCTTCGCAGCTGCCGCCCGAGTAAACACCGAACCGGAGCCCAATATAGATGTCACACTAGAGTCTTACATGGAGCTAAAAGAACAACACACACCCATGGAAGCGGAAACTTCACCAGTCACTCCGCAAACTGCCCCGCTGGAAGTGGAGGAGAGTAGACAAGTGAGTCCAGAACAAGGGGACGGACTTTCCGAGGCAGTACACGTTGCTAACTGCACGCACATGAACGAACAATCTGGGTTCGAAGACGACAACGAACGGCAGGCCGAGACCACCTCTCCGAAGAAACATAACAAAAGACGGAAGGCACACGACGGAGCAGACGTAAACGCGCAAATACTGCGCGAAAAGGCAAAACAGATAAGCCAAAAACTGACGGATACAACAACTCGGAATCATTCCGGCAATTCTCAGGCCCTAAAAAAGTCTCGGACTGAGAACCCCGAGTCTCTCCAGGGGAAACAGACCTCAACAGTACAAACGAAGATGGACATTGTGGGCCAAGATGACAAAAATAAACACCCAACAGAAAGAAAACCAGCATCAAGGAACCGCAACCCTACAGGCAATTGGGCAGACGAAATGGAAGACAGTACTCCAGATGAAGTGATGTCTGATCTACAGGAACATACAAGAGGGACCTCACCAGGAGTCCGGAAGGCAGACGGCATCCGGCAACGGGAGTCCACGACCCTTGCTCCTGAAGCAGAGGACGACTCGGACTTTTTCTAAATGCTCCACTACGGTATTCACCCGGAAGGAGCATAGCACCTAACACACTTCTGGCAACATGACACCTCTGCAGGCGTACCGCATTGCCACGATAAATCTCAACAAGATCAGTAGCACATTTAACTTGAGAAATCTTCAAGATTTTCTATACGCGGCTGAGATAGACATCGCATTGTTGCAAGAAGTTGCAGAACTTAGCCTAGAACATATAGCAGGCTACAATGCGCTAATTAATCCCGGTAATGGCAGTGAACACGGGACTGCCATCATGACCAGGGAAGGAATTATTGTCAGTAACGTGGAGAAACTAGCAAATAGCAGAGGTATTGCCGTTACATTCAATATCACGAGGATTATTAATGTTTATGCACCTTCCGGAACAGGAAAAAAGCGGCAGCGGGCGGAGTTCTTTAAAGGCGACATAGTGCCTCTCTTCGCATCGCAGACTGAACACATAATTTTTGGAGGCGATTTTAACTGCGTCCTTAGCCGAAAAGACCAGACCCCCAATTTCAATACGTCCATGGAACTTCAGAACATAATCAGGGAACTCAATCTGGTAGACACATGGGAGTTGCAACATGGAGATGCGCCCGGTTTCACCTATGTAACCAATCATTCAGCCAGTCGCCTCGATAGGATGTACACAACATCGAACCTGCAACAACACATTCTGCAAGCAGAGAGATGGCCGACGGTGTTTTCAGACCACTCCGCGTACATCTGCACCATAAATTTAAAAAAAAAAAACAGGGTACATATAGAGCAAGAGGATTGTGGAAACTGAACACATCACACCTGTCAGATGCAGGGTGTCATGCCATATTTCGCAATACATGGGCGGAGTGTGAAAGAAAGTTTCCGAGATACGATTCGGCACTTAAATGGTGGATAAAATGTGCAAAACCTTCATTAATAAAAGCTATGAAACAGCACTCCCGCGAGAAATACTCATGGCAGAAAAGAACCGTAGAATTTTACTTCCAGTGCTTGAGAGATTTATATAAAGAGGATGCAGCAGTTACGGACAACTTCGCACAGATCAAAAGAATCAAGGCCACGATTTTAACAATCAAACGGAAACAACTGGCAGGTTGCCAAGTTAGAACTCGCCTACAAAATGCCACACACGAAGAGACGACGTCAATGTATCACGTGATACAAGAACAAAAGAAACGAAACAGGAAAATATTGACCGCGCTAAAAACTACAGACGGAAGGTGTGTGACCACCCAATCTGATATACGAGAGGAAATTTACAACCATTTTTCTCTACTGCTAGCAGACAAACCAGTAGACGAAACGGCACAACTCGCTCTTCTGGCTCGTTCGTCGACGAGATTAACTACTGCAGAAGCTGAAGAGCTGGCGACAGAGATCACCGAGGAAGAAGTAACAGATGCCATACGAAACAGCCCAAAAAACAAATCGCCCGGCCCCGACGGACTGCCAGCTGAGTTCTACGACACCTTCAGACAACAGCTGGTTAGCAAGTTGACTCTCGTATGCAACGACATCATGACTCACAAGATGACTCCTTCAAGGAATTCTGCGAGGGAATCGTGGTGTTAGTGCCCAAAACACCAGGAGGGAAGACTGTAGACAATCTCAGGCCAATAACCTTACTAAATAGTGACTATAAAATCTTCGCGCGCATCCTCATGCAACGGTTTAATTCGGTGATTGACAAGGTTACAGGTGCCTATCAGACGAGTGTCGGCAAGAACAGGACAATAACCCAGACATTAAATGCATACCGCGACATCATAGCGACGGCTGAAGCATGCGACATCCAAAGCGCCATAGTGTCGCTAGATTTCGAAAAGGCTTTTGATAGAGTGAGCCACTGCTATCTCTTGCGGACCATGAAGACAATGCACTTCCCGAAGAAAATAATTGACACAGTGCATACACTTCTGACGAATGGCATATCAAGAATCAGTGTGAATGGGCAATTAAGTAGACCGATCACCATCATGAGCTCAGTTCGGCAGGGCTGCCCTCTGTCGATGATTTTCTTCGCAATAGCCCTCGAACCCCTCTTGATCTCCCTGACTCAAACCCTACCAGGATTACAAATACACGGTCACAAAATCATATGCCAGGCATATGCGGATGACGTGAGCTTCCTGGTCACGGACGCCGAGCAGATAACAACAGCTTTCCAGATTATATCAACATACGAAGCCGCGTCTGGAGCGAAATTAAACCGAAATAAATCTGGGATTATGAACGTTGGTCGAGGAGTCGACCTTCCAACTGACGCACCAATCAAAAGCATAGCAACACTTAAATGTCTTGGCATAGAATTCACGTGTAACATCCGCCGCACGGCGGCCACTAATTATAGGAAACTATTGGCAAAAATACGGGCTGCAATACAGCAACATAGTTTGAGGAACTTAAACATCATTCAGAAAGTGGAGCTAGCAAACATCTATATCACAGCGAAAGTAAACTACGTCGCTCAGGTCCTCCCACTGCCCAAGGTTATAGCTCAAAAAATATTAGCAGCTCTCGGTCACTTTGTCACTAGAGGCCAAATATTCAAAGTAAAATATGACACACTGACGTTACCAACAGAAAAAGGAGGCCTTCATCTCACAGACATCTACCTCAAAGCGAAAGCTCTTTTCGTCAGAAATATGTACAAACAATGGCGACGATCACCGGATACTCTCACGGCTCACCTCCTGAATGAAATAACACCGGCCACTATGGAACCACCTGTTGACGTCCATCACATACCGAACGCGCTCTGGCATCTCAGATATTTCTTTTTAGAACTCAGTTATATTATAATGAATACTCCTGAGAAAGATCGATACAGGGTAAAAACAATCTATAACAATATGATGGAATGCAAACAGGGTAACGTCGTAGAAAACAAATATAAAGGATATAACTGGCGTAACATCTGGCAGAATATACATGACCCACACTTACCATCCAATGTGCGGTCCACGTGGTATATGGCGGTAAATAGAAAAATACCGACCAATGTAAAGTTACAGGCGATTCATCTGGCAGACACACCAAATTGCAGCAACTGCAATCAAGTTGATACGGAGGAACACCGATTTACATGTGAGCCCGTCAAAGACATATGGCAACTCTGCACGGACAAACTCGCGTGTATATTACGCACGTCGCCCAGAACAATCACACCAACACGACTACTCAACCCAGAAGAAGTTCCCTATCCTAACGCCAAGAGAAAGGCAGTCAACTGGATAAAGGGACAGACAGTACACTATGTTTTCTCAGAAAGCGAAAAAAGTAAAAACGACTATTGGTTAACACTGCAGACCGAACATCAGAAGTTACAACGATCTGAAAATTACCGAGAAAAATATGCATGTTTTTTACATAGAACATTAATTTAAACAAAAAACAACCTTTGCAGAATGTTTTGTTTGCTTCTCTTATTGCTTCAAAAACTAAATTATAATAACGTTTTACACAAATTCCTGGTGTCGGTAAGAACGGAGGTAACGGTGACAAGCACTTCGGAGTTAAATGAGAAGACGACTCAGTACCACCCTAACAACAACGAAGATATAGAAACGATAAATCACGGTAACTCTGCGTTGGTAAATCTTTTTGAGAAGACGAACTTTGAAGCAGCTAGAACACCGAGCCGTGCAGCTGAACACCAAGGAAAAAACAGAGGAGGTACATTTACTTTCGTTTTCTAGAATGGAGTTCCTTTTGTTTTATTTTCTTTTCAAACAACAATTATGGAAGCTAACCGCTGATGACATAATTGGGAAGGAAACAAAGGTGGTCACATCACACTGCAGCGGGCAGCTACCGCAGAAGAAGCAGTTTAATTTCACCTCTTAGGAACTGTTTAGTTTAAAGGCAATGAAGCCGGGCCGAGAAGGCAACAATTGGCGAGAGCAAGGACGGGTTGAAAAAAAAAACGGTTAAGACGTCTGCTTAGTAAGCGTGGAGGTCCGGGTTCGATTCCCGCCAGCACCACAAATTTTAATAAAAAAAAAAGAAAAAAAAACAAAAAAAAAAGAAAAAAAATGGTTAAGACGTCTGCCTAGTAAGCATGGAGGTTCGGGTTCGATTCCCGGCCGCACCACAAATTTTAATTCAATGCTTCACATCTATCAATAATGTCTTTGACATATTTGAGACGTAAATCCGTCTCAGGGATTATTTATTCATATTAATTGAAAAAAAAATAGTTGAGACCATTTTGAACTAGTACAACACCTGACAATTTTATCGAACGCCAATAGCAGTCCTTTAGAGACTAAACACGCCTCCCAAAGAAGGTAACTACTCGGCTTTAAATCACCTAACCATAGAGTTTATTGAATTCGATGCTTCTCGGCCGAAGAACAATAATTTACCTCCGCGACCATCTCTGCAATGCTACCAAAAGGCGCCCAATCGTAAACACCACAGACCTAACACATAACCATACTACTAAGTATCAATATGCAGTCCATCTATAGGTTGCAACAAACCATACGACTAAACAGATCGAAATCGGTATTTTGCACAAGCCAAGATACATCGTACGCATCAGATTACGAATACACAAGTCCTAATTTTACGAAGATAGAATATTACATTCTATCAGCAGCCATAAGAATAAAAAAAACGAACGATTTGTTACAGCTATACCATCGCTCTTAATGCTCCATCAACACACATCAACTAACCTCTACAGATCATAAAGAGACATCCACTCACAATCATATTACCTTCCAATACTGCAACACTTTTATGGATCATTTCCTTGCAGTTGACACAAACGAGGTATTTACCTTATGAGTTGACTACAACAGCCCTTATAACTTGCATGATGAAAATATAGTTAGCGATAACCTATTTTATACACACACACAAACAGTCGGATGAGCGCTAAATCGCGATGTAAAGTCAAACTCCAGTCCATACACTAACGTATCGCACAACACCGATTTAAACGAACGCTTGCTTAGCTGAAGACTAAAACAGCACAGAAGCACATCTCCCATAACTGAACAACTAACAGAGACTCTACCAATCGAACCACTACTCTTCTGACACATAACCTGTCTTCCGGTATTTTCTCCTAGACCTGTAAAACCGAAACGTTCTACACGAAAAGCTTTAACTCTTAATGAGAAATAGCTATTGTAGATGCAAACTATTACATAGTTTAGGTAATCACATGGACGTTTGAGTGCTCCTCAACACACTTGATCCCCCTACAGATCTTAGGACCTACAGAAAACACCTCGTAAGGTTGGTCTACATACACTGCAGAAGAGTAAGAGGCTCTTTCCACAGAGGGAAGAAACCTAGAATGCGTTTAACTCGATTCTCACATCACGAAAAAGATACTGTCCTACAACAGCTTACAACACATCAGATCCAACTCTACCTCTTTTTATTGCAAAGCGACTCACAGATCGATGATTTTCACATGAAAACCATAGGATTACAACACATACAACCCTGTTTTAGGACAAAACGAACCACACCTAGTAAGACACACAAATGTTACTCGAAATGTTCTTTTTACATTATCATTCTATACGAAGAACCACGTGTTCCATCAATCTTCGTACAAAACAGACCCAGTGCCATTCGTCTTATGTTCCACAGCAAACAACAAACAACGTTTGTATATGTAATTTATACACACGGAAGGTAAAATTTGGACCAGTACTCCATCTAGGGTGTTTACATGTCACATCGCGAAAAATGCACAGGGCTACGGAAAAAAACACAACAGACCCACTTCTATCCCTTTTTAAGGTAAATAGACCCACAGATCAAAGAAATACACATCTCAATCTTCGAATACATTTCTATTAAGACAGTGGAATGTTAGTCGAATTATACTTTTGTGTAATATTGTAGCTGGAGAACTATTTAAATCCAAACACATTGCGAGGTTGTACGAATCCTGCAACGAACAAAGTCTTAATGTTTAAGAGGAATTCGGATCGATAGGTCAGACATTTAGACTCCACACAGGTAAGTACAATATGCAATAGCTTTGATGTATCTTACCAAACGATCTTATGAATCTTAGATCAGGGTATAGAGGAAGAAACAGAGCTGAAAAAATTGAATATAAACGCCTCTAGTTAGGATCAGGACTAGACTAACCACAGAATCGAACCAATCATGGGCTAGGTTTTCCAGATAGAAGGCGATGCAGATGTTAACGACCACACAACATACCTCTGAGAACCCAGTAAAAACACAAAATGGAGAAACAGAACACTGTCTTCATTATTCAACTCTTATTACATATATCGTATACACCACACCCGCCCTACTTAATATTTCCAAAGTAACAACAGTCTACAGTACTATTAAACATCTAACCTTATACAATATGTACTGCATCGTATTTTAGGTAATCATATTGTCACATCAGCGCACATCGATAACACTGCAGAAGCAGTATAAGACATCTTACGACACCAACAGACAATTTGCAAGTGTCATCTACACTCCCCACCAAAGGGTAAAAGGGTCTGTCAACAGAAGAATGTTCCTAGATTTCTTATATTCATAACCAACAACACAAAAAATTATGTAGAGTTACGCAAAACTTAAAATGCAACAGACCGACCTCTATCTCTTTTTAGGGGTAATCAAGCTACTGGGCACAAAAATTAACACGACAACCAACGGATCATGTCCTAGTATGACTCCGACTCGTTCTCCAAATTATGCTTTTGAGTGATATTAATAGGCGAAAGACCAAATAAAACCCATATGGGCGAGAGGTACAACGCATCCTTCGATTCTACATGTTGATAGATCATTTAGACCCCACACAGTTACTACAACATGTATCTTACCAAGCGATCCTATGAATCTTAGATAAGGGTATAGAGGAAGAAACAGAGCTGATAAAATCTAATATAAACGCCTCTACTTAGGGTCAGGACTATACTAACTACAGAATCGAACCAATCATGGACTGGGTTTTCCAGGTAGAAGACGATGCATACGTTAACGACCACACAACATACCTCTAAGAACCCGGTAAAAACATACACTCGTGCAAGTGTCCACTTGTGGAGGCAGACATGTTCGAGGTTATTCCAGGTAATTGTACTGTCTGAAGTACGCAATAATTGGCTCCTATTTTCCAATGTTGGTGTCTGTCAATAAGTAATAACTTTTGTAGAAGTAGTTGCCGATAAAAACATAGGTTGTTACAATTAAATTGATATGCAAATTTAATTAAATTAATTGGGGGCGGAGGTCGGGCAAGTGGGCGATGGTAGATGGGTGGCGGATAACAGTACTTGGATGACGTCATCAACAGAGTCGCGGTACAACGGCGGTTGGGCAATTGCCCGTGGGTGGAGGGGTGGGGGGAAGTAAAGGTACCAGGCGTCGATGACACTAACGTCGACACTGAAAAGGTCAAAGGTCACTGCGCCAGAACTCTGGTAGCTAAGCTACTCGTGACGTTCAAAATTCACTGGTGCATCACTATTTTGCTACAAGAAATGAACTTTCAGTCCATATAGGTGTCATCCTAGTTTCAAATGACAGTGGACAATCGCGTGTGTTGATCCCGTGACGTTTGCAGAGAGAAACATTGGACTTACTTCACCAAGAACATTGGGGAATGGTTCGCACTAAGCAGTTTGTGGTGTCGCACAAGTACAAAGTGCGCGCCACCTACTTTCGCCGCGCGCCGCCATGCACGCACGGCGCGGCGTTCTCATGACGACAGCCACGAGCGCCCTCTGCTGCAACCCCGCTCGTGGCCACCACGGAAAGAGACCGTTCACTTCGGACTGAGATAGCAACGAGTAAAGACTTCGGAATCAGATAGGCACCATTGAAGACTTTGCTATCGTACAGGCACTAGGCAGGCCTCTAACAACTATGTATCAACATTCTGCAGTACTATGTAAAAGTTAAGTATTGTTACATTCTGTGCAATATATATCTCTTTCTAATTTACTCTAGTGTTTATAGTTTCTGCCTGCTCCCCTCCGTACCTGCACCAGCGTGCTGTTTTTGTTACTGTGTCGGTCTCGTTCCACTCGGCCACCGACACCTACGACGAGGCTGGGACACAAAAGCGGCGATGAAGTTGGGACACAAAAGTGGAGACGAAGTCGGGACACAAAACAGTTAGCACAACGACATTGTACTTGGCAGGGCATTGACGCCCATATAGAACATATGACGTCACAGTGTTCAGGCTGTGCTACCAACCAGTCAGCCCCAACTCAGAAGTTTTTGCGTGGCCCAAAGCAGATTCGCCATGGCAACAAGCGCATATTGAATATGCTGGTACTTTCTGGACCACTAAGTGGCTTATTGTGGTTGAAGCTTTTAGTTGTTACCCATTTGCAGTGTCAATATCTTCTGAGACTTCTAGTAGCACGATTATGACGTTGACTTCAATTTTTGTCTGGAAGGTCTCCCTGAACCGATACTCTCTGACAATGGCCCTCAGTTGACATTGCACGAATTTCGCTTCTTTTCTGCACACAATGGAATTAAGCATCTCACCAGTGCACCATTTCACCCGCAGTCAAACCACACTGCGGAACACTTCACTCGGACGTTCAAGCTACAGATGTCCAAACTCCATTCGGAGCACTCACGGGAGGCAGCTTTGCAACTGTTCCTCGCCTCCTGCGACTCGCATCCATGAGAAGGGTCATCGCTGGCCGAGCTTCTGCACGTGCACCGCCACCGCACCCTGCTCCACCCACCGCGCCGCCCAGAGCAGCAGCCAACGACACACAAGTATCGCTTCACTCTGCGTAACCCAGTCTTTTACAAAGTTTTTGGTGGTCGCAGATGGTGGCAATGGGGTGAGATCATCAAATGTTTTGGTGCTTCCATGATTGAAATTTCAGGAACTGACGGTGTGGTACATTGGCACGTAATCAAATTCGCCCTTGTTGTGTACCCTGTGATCCTTCTGCATTTCTCTCGGCAGATTCATGCAACACACAGACCGCGCAGCCTCCGCCGCTTGTGCGACCTTGGCAGCCATCCCCGCAGCAGATCTCCATGGCACAGTGGCCCGATTTCATGTAGACGGAGCTCTCACCACCTCCACTCGACATACCCACGGATTTGGACCAGCACGCCATGCAGCATATGACGCCGACGTCGCCACCGACGTCACGGTCTTGGGCCCCAGGTCATGGACATGAGCCCTTCGGAGGTTTTCCCAGAGGATGTTCCCTTGCAAGCTCAGGCCAGATGTCAGGGCCTGACTGGTAGTCTGGCATCCTCCGCAGCTACAGACTCTGGTCCATCACTACGTCTACGAGCCTGCCTCTTCCCCCATTGTCGAGCTCCCTACCCAACAACAGTCTGGCGCTTTGGGGTGGGGGGGATGTTGTGGTATAAAGTCAGCGCCACACGCCAGGCGCACAAGAACGATCGTTGAGCAGGCAGCAGACGACCAGCAGCCAATCACACACTGGCGCCGCGCATTCTGGAAGGAGTAACCTAGAAGCGTGCCCTCTACAAGCGGCTATATCTAGGCCGACATGCGTCTGGACAAGCCAATCTGAACTCGTTTTCCAAATAAATGAGGAAAAACGTTTCGTGTAAATTGTCACACACTGCGCTACAAACATAAATTTGTTTTCCGCATGTTCCATGTTAATAAATGACAATGCAATTGACTGGTAAAAATGTAGAAATATGAAGTGGACTTTTGGGTGTTACTGTGATCTGACATTGGCCATGGGGACAGATCGGCAACAGGGCAACACAGCACAAGTTCCTTTCTCAATGTCAACTAGCCACGATGTATAATACCAGCCAGCGAAAACGGTACGAGACAGATGTGAGCGTTGTCATTCTCGCAATGTTACACAGACCGACGCTGGAGGCCACATGCCTCACCTTCTGTCTAGTGAA
Source organism: Locusta migratoria (assembly GCA_026315105.1). NCBI lineage: Eukaryota > Metazoa > Arthropoda > Insecta > Orthoptera > Acrididae > Locusta > Locusta migratoria. The sequence continues at coordinate 24,856,459 of CM048755.1, read as the reverse complement.
TGGCTAGACTACCTACAACACTCGCATGTTGTGCCCTGTTGCCGACCTGCCCCCTTGGCCAAGGTTGGCGCACAGTAACAGCCAAAAGTCCATTTCATATTTCCAGATTTTTACCATTCAAATACATTGTCATTTATTGACATAGGAACATGCGAAAATCGAATTTATGTTTGTAGCTCAGTGTGTGAGAATTTGCACGAAATATTTTTCCTCATTTTTTACTCACCCTATATCGTAAATTTTAAAAAAAGTTATGTATATCTGAACGTAAAGAAGGTACAAAGGAGACTTTCTGGACTGTCCGGAGCCCTGGCCGTCTTCTCCTGTTTTGTTCAGTACCGGTACAGTCAGGCATCACTCTTACTTTTTTAATTAACCAGTTTTCTTTCCATTACCATTCTTAATATATGCTCATTCCCTGCTTCAACGGACCACCAAGAAGTCGTCAAACACCTTGAGCCACTAGGCCACTTAATGGATACAACAACTGCACTGACGGTTATAAGGCACATCCCCCTCCACTACATGAACTCTGCCTCATGTTCTCTTATAAATACGCATCATAAATGCCTAGTAAGCAGGAGGTCCCGGGTTCCAATCCCGGCAGCGGCATAAATTTTAATTCAATGCCTCTACTTCAGTTTAATATCTTTAATAGATATCGAGACAAAATATGTTTCGGGACATTTTTTATCTGAGATTAGTACAAGAGAGTTGCTGTGCGCCGAACCGTATGGGGCGGGCATTGTCACGGGGTAGCTCAGCGCCTGCAGTAAATCACTGCGCGCCTCTTGTTCTTAATGGCGCGGCCTGCGACCAGCGTTTTGACAACGACGAAGCGCGAGGCCGACTGCCACACGCTGGTTCTATTCACAGCCGGCCTACCTCTATGACACAGTAATACAAGACCTGATCCCACTATATGACCAGCGTCTCGATTCTTTTAGTCACTATGTCGAAGAATAGCACAAACATTGCTGTACCCTTAAGGAACACATTTGTTTTGTTAAGTGAACTTCCGGACACTTACCTACTGATCAAATACTTACATATATTACGTAAATACTTGGTTATACTGTCAATTTTGCTGTCTGGGTCACTTTACTAAAATTACTTCTGTTCGACAAGCAAGTGCAGTACTACGCAATTATACATATTTTTGCACAGATTTTCTTGCTAAAATTTTCTTTGTCTAGTTATGACGTACTTACAATTTGTCGTAATCCGCTTATTTCAAAGTTTTGTTACAAAAATTACCCAATTGAAATTATGTAAACAAACCGTCACTGCTCTCATCCTAATTTGCATATACACCTAATTTCTATTTTTATTTGGTATGTAATTACTTTTAAAAATACTTTTGGCTTATACGGAACAATTTAATATACTTCTTGTTTACGTTGGATTTATTTATGTTTAGCAGATAACGAATCTCAGTAACTACATTGTAACAAATGGGTCCACTTGATTACGAAAAGAAATCCGTTAAACTTTGTTTACAAGATAAATCAATCAAATGTGAAGGCCTTAAACTCGACTAAATACCTAGAAATTGTTATTACTTCAGACTTAAACTGGAAAGAACACGTAGATAATGTCGTAGGAAAGGCGAACCAGGGACTGCGTTTTATTGGCAGAACACTTAGAAGATGCAACAGAACTATTAGAGAGACTGCATACACCACGCTTGTGGACACTCATTTGGAGTATTGCTGCCCAGTGTGGGATCCTTATCAAGTGTGTTTGACGGAAGCCATCGAAAGAGTCCCAAGAAGGGCAGCCCGTTTAGTATTGTCGCGATATAGGGGAGACAGCGTCACGGAAATGATACAGGATCTGGGATGGAAATCATTACAACAACGGCGTTAATCGCTGCAGCGTGGTCTACTTACGAAACTCCAGTCACCAACATTCTCAAAATGTTCAAATGTTTGTAATTCTTATGGGACTAAACTACGTTGGTTATCAGTCCATAGACTTACAAACTACTTAAACTAAGTTAAGCTGACCTAAGGACAACACACACATCCATTCCCGAGGGAGGATTCGAACCTCCGACGCGGGAGGCCGCACGATCCGTAACGTGGCGCTCCTGACCGCTCGGCTACTCCCGCGCGGCCCAACATCTTCCTCCGAATGCAATGACATATTGTTGACTTTCTTCCCGCGCGCTATTCGAGAATGGAATCTTGGAAGAATAGTATAAAGGTGGTTCTACACTCCTGGCCATTAAAATTGCTACTCCACGAAGAAGACGTGCTACAGACGCGAAATTTAACCGACAGGAAAAAGATGCTGTGATATGCAAATGATTAGCTTTTCAGAGCATTCACACAAGCTTGGCGCCAGTGGCGACACCTACAACGTGCTGACATGAGGAAACATTCCAACCGATTTCTCATACACAAACAGCAGCTGACCTTCGTTGCCTGGTGAAACGTTGTTGTGATCCCTCGTGTAAGGAGGAGAAATGCGAAACATCACGTTTCCGACTTTGATAAACGTCGGATTGTAGTCTATCGCGGTTTATCGTATCGCGACATTGCTGCTCGCGTTGGTCACGATCCAATGACTGTTGGAAGAATATGGAATCGGTGGGTTCGGAGGGCAATACGGAACGCCGTGCTGGATCCTAACGGCCTCGTATCACTAGCAGTCGAGATGACAGGCATCTTATCCACATGGCTGTAACGAATCGTGCAGCCACGTCTCGATCCCTTAGTCAACAGATGGGGACGTCTGCAAGACAACAACCATCTACACGAACAGTTCAACGACGTTTGCAGCAGCATGGACTATCAGCTCGGAGACCATGGCTGTTACCCTTGAAGGGAATCACAGACAGGAGCGCCTGCGATGGTGCACACAACGACGAACCTGGGTGCACAAATGGCAAAAGGTCATTTTTTCGGATGAGTCCAGGTTCTATTTACAGCATCATGATGGTCGCATCAGTGTTTGGCGACATCACGCTGAGCGCACATTGGAAGTGTGTATTCGTCATCGCCAAGCTGGCGCATCAACCGGCGTGATTGTATGGGGTGTCATTGGTTACACGTCTCGGTAACCTTTTTCGCATCGACGGCACTCTGAACAGTGACCGTTACATTTCAGATGTGTTACGACCCGTGGCTCTACCCTTCATTCGATACCTGCGAAACCCTACATTTCAGCAGGATAATGCACGACCGCATGTTGCAGGTCGTGTAGGGCCTTTCTGGATACGGAAAATATTCGACTGCTGCCCTGGACAGCACATTCTCCAGATCTCGCACCAATTGAAAACGTCTGGTCAATGGTGGCCGAGCAACTGGCTCGTCACAATACGCCAGTCACTACTCTTGATGAACTGTGGTATCGTGTTGAAGCTGCATGGGCATCTGTACCTGTACACGCCATACAATGCCCTGGCGTATCAAGGTAGTTATTACGGCCAGAGGTGGTTTTTCTGGGTACAGATTTCTCAGGATCTATGCACCCAAATTGCGTGAAAATATAATTACATGTATGGTCTAGTATAATATGTTTGTCCAATGAATACCCGTTTATCATCTGCATTTCTTCTTGGGGTAGCAATTTTAATGGCCAGTAGTAGACGTGTATAACTATAAAAAAGTAACTTCTGAGATATGGAATACAATATTATGTATAAATACGCATGCAAGATAGACACAATTCAGTCATGATCAAAATATATTCATGTACTCAAAAGTCAAGTACTCAAGTTACGAAGTAGTCAGTCCTTATTAACTCATGCTACGATACTCAAATTATGTAGTGAAGTCATGCTGTAACGTTTTGGTGTACTATTTGATTGTGATGTAATAAAAGCAGTAAATATAACTTTAAGAAGCAATTTGTAGTTTCTTTGGTGTCCAAGAACCCAGGAAGCTTTATAAATTTGATTAAATAATAATGGCAGGCGAGCCGACAACGTGAAGGTGGAACGACAGGTGTTGTAATGTATTTTATAATATAACATTAAAGTAACTAATACGTTACAACTTGTTGTCAGTACAATTTTCGCGTAACTTAAAAAATGGGAAACACGCTTTCCAGATGCTCCTCGTATGTTGCTCATGCTGGTAGCTGTTCTTAATGCGAAATTTGGTATATTTATTCGTCAGCTTTGGTGAAGGAATAAATCACACAATTCTAAAGGTTTTCAATTCCACTAAACACCTAGGAATTACAAACAGACCCTTCCCCCCCCCCCCCTTCCCAGGGAGCTCACGATTCTTTCGTGAGTACGTGCGTGGCAAGCACGGGGCCCCGAGCTAATGCAGTCTTCCTTCCTTCTTTACTTCGAAGACTACATTTCCTTCCCATTCACCTCCTTTCCTATCCCCGTTCCTTCCCTTCCCCACCGGGAGACTGATAACCTCAGCAGTTTTGTCCCCGTATCCCAACCAAACAACCCAATCCCCCCCAAACAATCAAAAACAACTTTAATTAGAAAGACCACATATACAACAATGTGGGGAAGGCGAACCAAAGGCTGTGCTTTGTTGGCAGAATACTAAGAAGACGCAACAAACCCACTTAAGAGCATGTCCAATCTCTGTTGGAAATTGCTGTGCGGTATGGGATGCTTACCAGACATGATTGACAAAGGACATCGAACAAGCTCAGAGAAGGGCAGATCGTTTTGCAGTATCGTTCAATAGAGGAGAAAATAATGACGACATATTAGCGAGTTGGGGTGCCAATCAGAACAAAGGGCTTTTACGTTGCGGAGAATTTTCAGTCACCAATTTTTTTTATCCGTGTATGAAAATATACCTACATAGGGAGAAACTATCTTGATAATAAATTAAGATAAATCAGAGCTCTTGTGAATAGGTTTAGGAGCTTATTTTCCCGCGCTTTATTCGAGAATTGAACGGTATGGAATCAGTAGGGAATTGGGTCGATGAAGCGGTCCTCCCTGCAGCCCGGCGCATCGTGTTATTGATCGCGGCTGGCTCCCAGTCACCTGGGGGTCGCCTTTATCCAGTGCCGCACACTGCCAGATCGGGAACGTATTGTAATGCCCCCACCTAAAGCGTGCCTATTCCAAACGAGAGGAGACGGTTAACATTTTGTTGCGCAAATGTACGATCCAGAATTCCATGTGCTCATTTACGTCGTCTTAGAGGTGGTTCGCATACCTAACCATACGTGCGCTGCGACTATACTAGCTGAATTGATATTGATTTTATAACTGATCATATGGTCGAATCAGTCACACCTCATACACGTTTCCAAATTAAATAACAATTAAATTGATGTAATACAGTTCAGTTAATGGCGGTAACCAAAACAAAACGTAGGAATACAATGAATTTTATTGGTTTGTTCTTTCGTATAAATAAAACCCATGGAGAGTGACAATACCTCGATGACCGCAAGCAAAGATACTAAAAGTTAGCCGGCCGCGGTGGCCGAGGTGACTGAGGCGCTCCAGTCACGGTCAGCACGGCTACTACGGTCGGGGGTTCGAATCCCCTCTCGGGCATGGATATTTGTGCCGTCCTAGTTCGTAAGTAGTTCATAAGTAGTTTGTAAGTTTAGGGACTGATGACCCCGTAGTTAAGTCCCATAAGCTTAACAA